>CM028134.1:1070498750-1073245000 GCA_016271365.2 Neoceratodus forsteri | reverse complement strand
TACATTATGGGCCGGATATTCAAACTGCGCTATTTTGTGGTGCAAGCCCTTGCGCTGCACAAAATAGTTGCGCGGGGGGTCTGTGGCGGACGATATTGAGGTTGCACTTGAGCAACTCCTTTGAATATCACCCCCCGGCCACAGCCACTGTGCATGGCGCAGTGGAACTTGCGCCACCGCAAGGGGTCAGAGTGGAGCATTCAACTTATGGTGGCGCAAGTATCTGATATTCAAAAGATGACATGCAAATGGAGCCATAATTCATGCAAGACGCAGGGGGGGCCATTTGCATCTGTTTATGGCCCCATTTGCATGCCATTAGCATGCAGGTACGCCGATCCCCGGGGACTTGTGCCTGGTGCCCTGCCAGGCAGCAGCTGTTGGGGACCGACGCCTCCTGCAGCCCGATCGTGGGCAAAAGAGTAAAAAATCCCCCCAACCCCCACTGGCCCGATCATGGGCAAAAGCATTAAACTCCCTCCCCCGACTGGCCCGATCATGAGCAAAAGCTGAAATAACCCCGCCACCAGCCTGATCGCTGGCAGCAAAGTGTCCCCCTCCCGAACTTATCCCTGGTGGTCCAGTGGACCGATAAGCCTGATCGCGGGCTGCAGAGTTGTAAAGTAACCCCCGAACTTATCCCTGGTGGTCCAGTGGACCGATAAGCCCGATCGCAGGCTGCGTTATTTTGCGACACCCCCAAGACCACATCCTTGGTGATCTAGTCCCCCCACCCCACCCACCCATGAAACCCCACCACCCTGCTCCCCCCATAGGCCGGCGAGGCGGCAGCATCCTACCCGCCTGCTGCCCCGCCGCCTACCAACTGACTGCCCGGTAGGGCTGCACGCCCATTGGTGCAGAGCAAGAGCCAATGGGCATGCAGCCCATACCGTACAAGGCAGTCCAGATTTGTGAATGATTCTGTTTTTGACTCTACGACCTCCTCAGGAAGACTGTTCCATGTATCCACAACCCTCTCTGTGAAGAAATACTTCCTCACATTACCTCTGAGCCGTCCCCCTCTATCTTCAAATTGTGCCCCCTTGTTGACATGTCGCAGGCCACTTGCACTGAACAGCAGTTACACCCCATAAACCACCTGCAACATAGTGCTAGGGGGTTTACGGTAGCAGTTGAGCCCCATACTAGAAGGGCAGCCACAAAGACCCCACCATCGGGATTCTACAAGAACCCCCGGAGGAGAACCGGCAACATAAGTTACTCCAGCATTTAGCTGGTGTAACATAGGGCCACTCCCGGGGGTCCTGTAGACCCACCTGCAGACATGCCACCTTGTCCATCCTCCATGCCAGCATACCCCAGTGGGGTCCCGCAGGGCTACCCATCCCTCCGAAACACCCATTGGCACAAGCCCCACAGGGCGGTGCTGCCATCCCCCCACTCATGCCCTGAACCGCGAGTTGCCGGCTGCGTATGTGGCAATTACCCCTCCCTGTTAGTCTAGTGGCCCCCCCGACCATTATTAAATATGTAACAATCTCCAAATCCCTGGTAGTCTAGTGCCCCCGATCAATGCAATAAAAATAAAGAACTCCAAGTCCCTGGTAGTCTAGAGTGCCCCCATCTGCGTAATACATTTAATAACCCCAATTCCCTGGTAGTCAAGTGGCCCCCACCCCAACCCAACCATGCCAGCCCACCCAGCACCCCCACCCGTCCCCAGCCGGTACTGGCACAGCACACCTCTGGCCTCCATGGCCAGCTGCTGATTGATTTCATTATGAGCGCTTCTGTAAAGATGCGCCAGAAATTAATTTCTGAGCGCTGCCTGTACAGTAGCACTCATATGCAACTCAGTCGGCAGCTGGCTGTGGAGGTGTGAGGTAGGCTGTGCCAGTCGCTGGCTGGGGACGGGTGGGGGTGCTGGGTGGGCTGGCACAGCTGGGTGGGGCCACTAGACTACCAGGGAATTGGAGTTATTTAAACGTATTACAATGATCGGGGAAGGGGCACTAGACTACCAGGGACTTGGTGTGCTTTCTTTTTATTACATTGATTGGGGGAGGCACTAGACCACCAGGGAATTGGTGATATATATTTACGGTATACCGATCAGGGGGGCCACTAGACTACCAGGGATTTGGAGATTGTTACATATTCAATTATGGTCGGGGGGCCACTAGACTACCAGGGTTATAGGGGAAATATTCATTTATTTAACACTGATGGGGGGGCACTAGACTACCAAGGCAGGAAACGTGCTGCATTTTCGGTGGGCAACCCAGGGAGTCAGGGCACAGTTGGGGAGCTGACAGTGCTGCCCTGCCGGGAATAGTACATTGGGGATCCAGGGGGCTGGGGGTGTGGGCAGCCCTGTGGGGCATATCTATGGTGGTGTCTGGGGCCACTTGTTTGGGCCATTTCATGGGCTCATATATGGGGTTTTGGGGTCAGCTCTGTGGGGCCTCATGATTGAGATGTCAGGGCCAGTTGTTGTGGGCAGCCCTACGGAGCACATACAGGTGGCTTGGGGGGTAGGGGGTGTGGGGCGGCTATTGCAGTGTGCTGGGCAGGGGTGTGCACTTGCGACCTTTGGCAGCGGGTTGCGACATGCAGGCCAGGTTTGCCCTCTGTGTGGCATACCTAGCTGCATGTTGCAAGTTACAGGTCTTTGCTGTGAAGACCCTGCCCCTTCTAGAATAGAGCACAGGGTCATTGTCGCAGTTGCGGGTGGCACAAGTTGCGTTCGGCGGCAATTTTCACCACCCTTCTAGAATCGGGGCCTCTGATACTAAACAGAGAACGTATACAGTTAGTATATCTAATCAGCTTACATATGTATATCAGGATAGTAAACAGTACACAAACTCAGCTGTTATTTAGTTGGAGAAAGGGGCCCCCAAATTTCATCAAATTCATCAGTCGTATCCAAAACTAATTAGCCGATTCTCTTGTTGTTTGCCGTGTAGCACATTTGATGTATGCCATTCAATCAATGTAGGTATTTGTGGAACTTTCCAGTACGTCAGTATTAGACATTTGAAATTTAGTGCAGCAGCTGAGACCCAAAGCTTTTGCCAATGACCAGCACTCATGGGTGGGGAATTCCCAGAATATATACAAATCTGTGTGTGTGTGGGGGGGTGTAACTTAGCAACAATGCTATCCTCACAGATGCAGTGGATGTTTTCCAAAAGGTTAGTTAAACTGGGATAACTCTATGACATGTGATAGGTTTGCTTCATTTTAATTTACATTTTTAGCAACTACTATCTTGCGTGTACCCTAGTTCACGTAGCTTACGAGGGGATAAATAGAATTGATGCAACATTTTGTATTGAATTAGCTTACCTTGGAGTTTCCTGTTGCTATGACAAGCATATTCCCAGGTGGAATCCCAGTCTTGAGACGGAGATGCTTGTTTACAGTTCAGTTTCCCACTTCCTTTGTTTTTTGTTTTTTTTTATTCTTTGGTAACTGGATAAGGACCACTAGGCAGAAGTGCCTGTTACCAGGGGTGACCCTGGAGCACTGGGACAGTTAAATGTCTTGCTCAAATCACACAGTATGCAAGTGGAGGTTATGTGAAATCAAACCCAGGTCTCCTGGATGTACCAAGCTCATTCACAACTCATTACTTTAACCTCTAGGCAATACTGCTGGCCATTTAGTTAAGAGAGTTAGGGATGAAGAAATCTCATAGATAAAGGTAGCACCTTTTTTAAGGGACCTCACTTAATATTTTGATTCCAATCCTCACTGCTATGGAGTGAGTAGTCAGGAAGAAGGATGGTGCCTTTTAAAGTTTCTCTTAGTTATAACAAGTAGTGAAATTGAATTCTATGCAGCTTAAATTTTTCTCTAATCTCCATAAAGGACATGAGAGTTTGAATTATTGAACAAAACATTCTGTACTTTATGTATTCGTGCTTGGGACCATTCAACATTATCTAGGGTTGACTGGTTCAGAGTTATAAGGGGGTTGGACCAGATAGGTAGTCATTCCTAAGGAAGTTGTTCAGAGTTAATTACCAGGTAAATGTTTTTGAATACTTTAATAGATGCCATTAAACAAGGATTACCTTAATGCTTTGAGAGGGACAGGAAAATAAAATCAGACAAGGAATGAGGAGTTAGAATTTTGTTTTCTACTGAAAGGCACATGAGGCCATTTCTGTAGCCCTTTACACTATTCTATAGGTGCAAGGGTGCCTGCTTGAAAATAAAGGCTCATTGACACTTCTCGCAGGAGGGAGAGCCACACCACCCACTTCATGCGGGGCTCATAGCTTATTAATACTCAGCCTGGGGAGTTTAGATTCCCAGAGCTATTTCCTGATAATTGTGCCCAGCCGTTTAAGCAATTTTCTGTTTAACAGAATAGGAATATTAAGAAAAATGTAGAAAAGTTTGGAACAATTATAATTTTTATAGAACGTATTTTACCTCATAAAGATAGATTAAAGTGGCCCCATCATACCAGATCAGATTCTATATCTCTCAGTAGTGCAAGGAACTGAATTTCCAGTAGATTTTCTAATCTAGTAGTCATCTCTAGCCCAAATACATTGTTTGGTCTTTCACCCAGTTGTCATTCAGCAGGCAGTTCTTTTAAATTCTCTTTAATTAAGTGCAATAGTTTGGAATGAAGTACCTGGGTCTTGTCCCAGTTTACTGTGATGTCAGAAATAGTTTTGAATTGTGAAAGAGCAGATTTTAAGCATATACATGACTGAACTGGTCTGGCGAGGGTCAAGAGAAGGTCATCTGCAAAGGCAAATATTTTGTGGCTTTGTGAGTTCATTTTATTCCCTGCGATTTTTTGTATTATAGCTCTGATTAGGTTCAGTAGATAAAATAAACAAGACCTGGGATAGAGGGCATCTGTGTTTCGTACCTCTCAACAGCTTAAAAGGGGAGGGAAGTACCCCATTTGTGTGGATTTGTGCTGATGAGTTTTTATAGTAGGGAAACCCATGCATGAAGTTTGTTCCCACACTGATACTGCTCTAGGGCTTTAAGCACGTAGTCCCAGGCAAGTGTGTCAAATGCCTTGAATGGGTTACCACTTGTCCTGATTTTCGCAGGACAATTCTGATTTGGGCAGCTGTGTCCTGCAAAAAACATGAAAAATAAGATATATACTACCATTGTAGTAGAAAAAAATATTTTCTGACTGTCCTCTAAATGTTGCAAAAAACTACAATACCTTAAAATGATAAGAAACACTAGAAACAACTAAAAAAACTACAACACTTAGTCTTAATTATGATTATTTAGAGAAAACATGTCTGTTGCATTGGTCAAGGTTACATATTGCCCTGCGAAAAATTATGTTTCAGTAAGAAACGTCCCACTTTGGGCTTCTTAAAAGGTGGTAACCCTACTTGAATAAGTTTAGGGATCAGACAGTGTATAGTTCCTTCTTTTCAGTGACTGCAGAGTGAATGTTCAGAAGTCTTCTGAGACTGTTGGCACCTGATCTGCCCTGCACAGAACACACCTGCCCTTTTCCCATCAAATCCTTGATAATACCGTGGATTCTTTGGGTTAGAATTTTTGCCAATATTTCATAATCACTCTTCATTAATGAGAGAGGTCTGTAACTAGAGCAGTTTAGAGGGTTCTTATTTTTTTTGTATAAATCAGGGTAATTGCCTCACTGTTGGCATTTGTGATAATGATTTATTAAGCCATGTTTCTTCAAACACTGCAAGTAGGTAATTAGCTATGTAGCCCATCTCTCCCCAGTATCCAGAGGTATGATAATGGTGCATGTCCATGGGGAGGGGTGGCCACAGCAGAAACTATGCCAGTCAGCTTGCATTTACCAGGTTCCCAAAGGGGTGATGTGCAGCTGGCTTTCAGGTGCTGGGCTAGAATAAAATTGTTGGTTAGTAGCAGTAACAGGCATTGCAAAGAATGGAAACAACACTGTAGGAGTAGTGAAAACAGTGGGATCCCATTTAATAACAAATAACAGGCAACTTCATGGAGCAGTACTTAAAGGAAAACTACACCCTCATATCTTCTAAATGTAATTTGTTTCCATGTCAGTAGACAACTCTTTTCATGTAGCTATTAAGGATGTATGCAAATGTTTTAGTCTGTTTTTACAGTTCATACTAAGCCCTGTGACTGTCCTGGGAGTCTCCATTTCGTGGTTGTTGAAATCTCATTGTCCCTGAGAGCTGTATTAGCATATGAGAACATGATATGTAATCACCCTTTAAACTCCCCAGTATGCCTACCTGCTTAATTAGTCTTAAAAGAAACAAGCTGCAAAAAGGGTGTGGAATACCAAATTTACCTTCAGTGAGCTTTGCAAACTATCTGAGTTATAATGCAGGCTTTTTTCCTTTTAAACTTCACTCAGTTTATGAGTTTCCAGAGAGTTTTTGCAGGGTATTTGTTCTTTCAGCATATAGATACATGGTATAATGGGTGATCTGACATCATGTTCTCATATGCTAATGCACCTCTCAAGGAGAATGCAATTTCAACAACCATGAAATGGAGACTTCCAGGGTAGTCACAGAGCCGAGTATGAACTATAAAAACAGACTAAAACATTTGCATATATCCTTAACAACTACATGAAAAGAGTTGTCTATTGACATGGAAACAAATAACATTTAGAAGATATGAGGGTGTAGCTTTCCTTTAATTGCAATGTAGGAGGGAGAACATATCACACTGGACTGCTCTGGTCACATACATTCAAGAGCCCATGAGTTCAAGAGTCCTTAAAGGGGAATTGTCAGCACTAAGAGCCCCACACCCATGTATGAGGCTGGTCCTAATTTGCACTCTGTCAGCAAAAACATTTTGTTTACTTACTGTTTACTGCAATATAGTAGATTGTATCACACTAATTCCATTGACCTGCAAGCTGGAACGTTCTGTAACTACAAATCCCAGAATCCCCTGCAACTGACATCAGAGAAAGCTTCAGCAGTTAGATATTCAATAGCCTGTATTTCAAAGCTTTTATAAGCTCTGATCATATGTTTGCTGGTTCAGCTGTTCTCCCGGCGGGGGGCTCAGCACATTCCTCTGTGTCTGTTCTTAGCCCAGGGAGGACAGCAGGACCAGCAAATAAAAGATCAGAGCTTATGTAAAGTCTAACATGCACTACAGGCTGTTGAAATCTCCTGCTGCTGCAGCCCTCCTTCGATGTCAGCAGTAGGGGTTCTGGGATTTTTTGTTACAGAAAATGTCAGCTTGCACAGCAACAGAATTAATGTGATACAAAATACTATACTGCAGTAAACAGTAATGTTTTTACACAGAAAGTGTAAATTAAGACCAGCCCCAAACTTGGGTGTGGTGCTCTTAATGCTGACAGTTCCCCTTTAATGTCCCAATCACACACCATACATTCCATAGGGCATGATCTGGATAGAAACGTAGAAACATAGACTTTGACGGCATATAAGGACCACTTGGCCCACCCAGTCTGCCCATTTCCCTACCTACAGGATAAGCCGCAGATTCCAGTTACACCATGACCCCAATACATTAGATAGCAGTTTATCCAAACAGCCAAATTGATCCTGCGGGGCTACCTCATCTCAAGAGCCCATAAGAAGTACACTCTCTTAGCTCGGAACAAGCTAGCCTCTCACCTTGGGGCTGCCATGCCCTTACTCCCATAGACAGCTTGACCTTCAGGGCTAGGAATCTGTTAGCCTCTCACCTCGTGGCTGCTGTTCCTTCTTTCCAATGCTCCACATCCATGAACTCCCTCCTGGGTGGCTACCACCAAAAAAATGCAGGTGGCACATCTCAGATGCTACTCCCATATCTTCACCATCCCCCTTTGCTCTGCCTTAAGCTTTGGCTCCACCGCTCACTTTTGCCACTTAGTCTCTCCTTCTCTCCTTCCCTCCTGTGGGGCGATGGTATTTCTCCTTCCCCAAACTCGGGGAAGCCCTTTCCACAACCACCGCCACATCCCAAGCAGGGTAAACTTTTCCTCCACTGTAGCCAAGAGAAAACTGCAAATCCTTCCTGCTCTCACCCCATGCCAGCCCTTAAAAGCTAGCCTCACCCCCATGCTATCAGCAGTCCCACGGAGCAGAAAAATATTAACCCTGTAGGGTCTGGGTTGAACTAACCCAACAAATATCCCACAACATGCACGTCCTAATGCACTAGAAACGATGCCCCACTCTGGGGGGTGAGGGGGGCAGAGGTACAACTAATTTAGGTCCTAATTGTTTATAGAATTCTCCAGTAATGCCTTCCAGGCCTGGTGCTTTCCCTGATACCAGATTTTTGATAGCAGTATTTATGTCCTCTAATGTGATACTTTGACCAAGTTTCTCCAGTTGTTCTGGGGAAATGGTAGGGAAGTGAAGGGAAGTTAGGAAAGTCTGTACATGAATGTTGGGAGTATACTTGCTTATAAAATTCCCTCAATTTGTTATTTATGTCCTGATTCCCAGTGAAAGTTCTACCTGATGGATCTCTGATTCTGTGTATTATATTTTGATTTTCCATTTTTTTGTAGTCTATTCTTTCATGTAAGCACTTGTTTACTTACTAACCCGGCACTTATCATTGTTCACTTTTTCTTCATATTATGCGCAACTCTGTTTTAACACTGTCTGTAACACCTGCCTTACAACTGTATGCTAACATTGATCTTGTAACTTGAATGTAACTTGAACATGACTCCTCCCCTTACCCCACCTTACCACTCCCTCTCCTTTACCCCTCTCACTGCCCCCCTTTTCTTTTCTTTTCTTTTCTTTCCTTTTCTCTTCTTTTCTTTTCTTTCATGTAAGCACTTGTTTACTTATTAACCCGACACTTATTATTGACCACTCTTTCTACATATTATGAGCAACACTGTAGTACCACTGCTTGTAACACCTGCCTTAGAACTGTATGTTAATGTTTATCTTGTAATTTGAATGTTTAATGTTTCACTCCTATTGTACCTCTCCGGTTGTACCGGGAGACGGACGACTTGTTGCTCAGTGTGCCTTCCTGGTGAAATCTTTCAATAAATAAATAAATAAAATTATCTCCTGCCTTTTGCCAGATTCCCAGTTCTTCTGTTTTGTTTGAAACAAGATGTATTCCACTTGCTCCAAGAGTATCTGATTGACCTCAGATTTAGCTTGAATTCATTTATGAATAAGTAATTCATCTGGTGGGGGGGGGGGTGGAATCTTTACATTGTTTTTCAAGCTTATCCAACTGGACTTGCTTGTCCAAAAGGTACTTCTCTTTCTCTTTTTTCCTAGCTGGAGAGAAAACAATTATTCTTCCCCTTTCTAAACCTCCCACAGTCACATCTGTGAGACAGAACCATTATCATTAATAATAATAATAATATTTATTAATATAATAATAATATATAATATTTTTTATTTGTATTGTGCCTTTCAAATACCAAGGCGCATTCCAGTAAATATAATACAGACAAGATATACAAACAGTAATACAAAAACTATTAAAACAGATACAGCAATTAATCAGAACCACCATAGGCCCTTTCCTATAAAAAGGACTTGAGATCCTGTTTTAATGTTGAAATAATCATCAGTTTCCTTAGTAATCCAGTCTATGCACTTTTTCTCGTTGAGCAAGGCAATGCTTAACCACCATCTGAATTCTTTAGGACATTCCTTTCCTACGCTGATTTGTAGGTCGGGAATGGTAATGTTAACAATACCTGCATCCATTATAGAATTGCTTAATCTTGAGGAAACAAACAAGTAATCAGTTCTGCTGTATGTAGAGAGTCTACAGGAAAAAGGTAAAATCGTTTCCCTGGGGATGAACCAGTCTCCAAGCATCTGGACGGTCTACTACCGCCATTAATTTATGATGGGATTATTGGCCTTTTAGCTAAGAATGATAGTTTGGAGGAATTTGTTTCCAGTATTGGATCAATAATTTCATTAAAATCTCCCACTATTATCTTTTCAAAACGTGTGAACTTGCCTAGTTCTGCAGCAAGCAAGTAAAAAAAAGAGTTTTGCCAAGTATTTGAGACATACACGTTACAAGTAACAATGTTTTGACTATCAAGTGTAACTGAGATTATTTGAAATCTAGCTTCTGGGTCTCATATATGGTCTGCCATAACAAAGTTAACTCCTTTTCTAATCAAAACAGCAATTTCTGTTTTCTTACTATTGAAGTGTTACACTCTACCTGTGATACCCAGGATCTGCAAAGCTTGCTGGATCAATCTGATCTAGATACAGTTCTTGGATTAAGAGCAATATGTGCTCTTTTCTTGTTTAAATCACTAAGGGTTTTCTTACACTTAATCAGAGAACCTAATACTTTAACATGCTAAGAGACAGTTTTATACGGGTGCATGTTTACAACTCAAGGTTTGTTAGCAGGCAAGCTACATAGGTATACAAATATATGCTAATAATAAACAGAGTCTGTGACAATAATTGTACTCATATCTTAGTAGGATAAAGTTAAGTATGTCTTCTATTATAAAGGGAAGGGGATACTCTTATGTAATAGTAGATTATTTACACTAGGTAAGATACTAAATAACAATAAATAATAGTAAAACAATCTCTAATTAACCAATGAAACAGTATGAATACACAGCTATAATGTACATCTATATGTAATATAACCTAAAATGCAAAGTAGACAGTTAAAAACTGCAGCAGTTACTACAGCTACTGATAGGGAACGGTATAACCAATGTTTAACCACAGTAAGTAATATATTAAAAAATTACTTTTTCAAAATGTATAAAACTAAGTCTAGAGTTGGAATTAAAGCAGGGTAGACTTTAGTTACAATGTAACAAGGTAATCAGAGTAGGTTGTGACTCCACTGTGCCATTGCTGCTTCACTAGACTCGGGGTCCAGGGTGTTAATTGAGGACTACTTAGGTTGCGTTAGTTGTTAGGATTGCAAAAATAGAATAATAATTTCTGTATAAAAGTATGCTGCCCTAAACCTATAAAGGGTTCACAAAGCTCAGGCCTGAAGATGAAGGCATGAAGTTCTGCTGACTAGTGGTGGAGGTGGTGGTGGGGGGGGGTGGTAATGGGGGGATGAAACATAGAAATGTAGAAGTTGACAGAAGATGAGGACCGCAAGGCCCATCCAGTCTGCCCATAAGTGATGAAAAGGCCCATACAATGGGTTGGCCAAGTGGCACTGAAGGTTGAGGCACTGGATGCCACACCTCATGCCATGCCGGTGACCCAAGTTCGAGAATGAGCTCGAGTTGCTGGGGGTCGGCTGGGGGGGGCAGGGTGAGGAGCTAAGAGTGAGCAGTCACTATTCAGATCTCCTCTTCCGGGGAGGATCTGGAGCCTCCAGTGCTCTTGGCTGCCACTCAGTGGAGGCTTGTTGGCAGCGCCAAGCCCAGAGAGAGACTGGGTGTTAGGCCAGGTGGGGGGAAGGGGACGTCACTAGAGCCACGGGGTACATACTCACCTGTACAAGCATGCGTGACCATGTTCTGGGGTCCTGGGAACTAAGAATGAGAAAAAATGAAAATTATATCATGGACATAAATGAACAGCCAATGAAATGGTCAGACTGGCAGTTTACCACCGGTGTAAATCCTCTGATAGCCAATGGCTGTTGAGCAAGTAATAATGGTACAAATGGTATAAATGGTCATCCACATCCTAATTATCTGCAGCCCAGAAATAAATACAATAAAAATAAACACACAAAGCCACCTCTTTAAAAGTTGTATTTTATTATAGTTAAAAAATGAACCTTGGTATAATCACAATAAGCCACTCAGAGGATGTGGGTTATCGGGGGATTTACCATGGCTGACGAGGATTTACCCACTCAGCTGTGCCTCATGGGTAAACCACTCTAGTCGTGGTAAACCCTGATAAACCCACACCCCCTCATGGCTTATTGCTTAAAGCATATGCCTCCCCATTGCCAAGTAGGCGGGAGGTGGCAGCGGAGAGCAAAAAGCTATATAAAAGAAAAGGCCCATATAATATGGCATGAGAACAGTTGAGAAGGACTGGTCATGTATAAAGTTAGTTAGCATTAATCAATACTGAGTGCACTCCGAGGGTAATTAAATGCACATGAGTACTGTTTATAAGCCTGCTGGTCAAATACATAGAAACATAGAGGTTGATGGCAGATAAGGACCGCAAGGCCCATCCAGTCTGCCCATTTCTTTTTCTACCTTATAAATGTGCCATTGGCCTTTGCTCTATCAGTGGCCTATCTATTCATACTCTTCTGTATTGCTCCCTTATGCCTATCCCAAGCCTGTTTGAATCCCTGCACTGTATTCATAGCCACCACTTCCTGAGGTAGGCCGTTCCATGCATCCACCACCCTTTCTGTGAAAAAGAATTTCCTCACATTCCCCCGTAATCGGCCTCCCTCTAATCTCATGCTGTGTCTTCTTGTCCTGCTGTTTTTCTTATATTTAAACACATTAGACTCTTTCACCTTGTTAATGCCTAAAGGTGTTTGAATGTCTCGATCATATCACCTCTCTCCCTCCTTTGCTCAAGGGTGTACATATTGAGCTCCGTTAATCTGTCCTCATGTGTCATCTGATGCAGTCCCTGCACCATTTTGATTGTCCTTCTCTGGACTGCCTCAATTTGGTTAATCTCCTTGTGAAGGTGTGGCCTCCAGTACTGCCCGCAGTACTCCAGATGGGGCCTAACCATTGTCTTGTAAAGAGGGATTATTACCTCCCACTTACGACTTGTGATACCCCTACTAATACACCCTAACATCCCCCTAGCCTTACCTACTGCTTTAGAGGTCTGCTTGGATGATTTCAGGTCATCGGTGATGATGATGCCCAAGTCTTTTTCTTCCTTTGTGACTGCCACTACAAAGGGCTGCAGTTTAGTAGTGCTCATCTCCAGACCAGATACTGAACAATATGATGATTAGCAGCGCTATCCCAGTTCCCTGGGGTCCTATGGTCGGCATCCAAATGTTTGCAGTTACCATGGGATATCCTCCGCACCCCTTAGGGCTGAATTGTATTACTGCCGGATTGCCATAGTATTACAGGTATTCAAGGCATGTTTCAGTAATTGCAGTAAGTACCCACCAAGTCTGCACAATCAAATGATCCTGCTTCCTAGTATAAATTATTAATAGACATAAGGAACAAAAATAAAATTAAACCATACCGAGCTCTCCACCCACTCAGCTGTCAAGGAATTATTTTGATTCAGTGTATATATTAAAATTATGGTAGCAGGCTAGTAGTTAAGCCCACATTACACAGTAGACATATATTTAGGAAATTGCATTGAGAGAACTCAGAAGAGATCACGAGAGCATGTTCATTATCTTTCAAAATGGCTCATGATTTTGGTCGCATTATGGTCCCAAAGAAACAGAGATCCAAAAATTATATTTGTAATCCACCTGTTGGGAGCAAAACAGCACAGTGGCAAAGAAATAACTGCATGTTCTAACCTTCATAAATAGAAGCAGAGTTCCAGCAGGATTGTTGGTGCACGTGCCTCTTGCTTTGGCCAGTCAGTTGTGCAGTTGGCCATGTCATAAGTTGCACTGAACAGTTTCCGGTGCACAAGGAGGAAATGTACTGGTAGCAAAAGTATCTCAAATTTCATTTGGGCTGTTTCTCAGCAAGTCTTTTGGGGGTGTCAATTCAGGAGCAGCTTCAGGGGACATAAGATCTGATTCCGGTTCCGGGGAGGTTCTAGAAATTGGGTCTGAGGATGTGGGCTGACTGTCTCTGCTTCTACTTTTTGTTTTTTTTTGGATTTAGACCTGTGGGGGAGAACTTGTCGCAGTGATGTACTTTTACTGGTGGCTTACTTTTGCGGGAAATTCCAGCATTCCGGGTTGGTTTGGTTTTGTATTTACCTGCAGTGGAATAAAGGTGAGGGCCCACACATTCAAAAGAGATGCGCGGCCCAAAATGAAGATACCCGGCTCATCTCAGAAAATGCGCGGAAGTGCAATATTCAAAAGGGAGCGATATGTTGAGCAGAAATAATGTATGTGGCACAAAAATAGGGGGTGGGCACCTGAATATGCCGTGCAAGTGTATATTCAGCCAAAATGTGTGGCACATGTGTCGTGCATCACAAAACTGTGCCGTGCAAAGTTACATATGTAAGGTGGGTGGTCTAAATCAGCCAAGCCACCTACAGGCAGGCAGCCCTGAGACAGCCCTCAGAGGTGCACCAGGATGTGCTCCAGGCACCCACACACAGCAGTCATGCCAGGATGGTAGTACCCAAAGCCACAGCCACACTGTATCAGCTTGCCGGGCACCTGCTGGGTGCCACTTGGTGAAACCATTGGCACCACCCAGTCAGCCACCCCCCTCACCACACCCAGGTCGGGGATGCCCAGCTGCCACATGCTAGTCAGGTGCCTCCACAGCACACCAGTGAAGCAGACAGCTACATTGTAGCACTTGTACCAGGTGCCATGGTCTGCACCCATATGGCCGTCAGAGTGCCGCCTGGTGGAGGCATGCACCCATGGTGGTGTCTGCCACAACACTGAGCAGGATGCATGGTGGTAATGGTGGCAGCATGGCATGGGTCAGGGACAGCCCAGTGGCATACACCCATGATGGAACACCAGAGGTGCACACAGCATGCCCGTGCCAGACCCACACCACCAGGAACCACATATTTTTATTTTTATTTATTTATTTATTTGTTTTTAACCATGTTGAAAGCTTTTTTACAGGAGCAACCTGGGAGCACAAGGAGGTTAAGTGACTTGCTCAGGGTCACACAGTATGCAAGTGGAAGCTGTGGGATTCAAACCCAGGTCTGGACTGCTGGATGTCACCAC
Source organism: Neoceratodus forsteri (assembly GCA_016271365.2). Taxonomy (NCBI): domain Eukaryota; kingdom Metazoa; phylum Chordata; order Ceratodontiformes; family Ceratodontidae; genus Neoceratodus; species Neoceratodus forsteri. The sequence goes on along the minus strand of CM028134.1, from coordinate 1,073,230,240 downwards.
ATTTGCAGCTCAGAGCCTTAGCCCACTGCGCTATACTGCCTCCTAATGCCATATATGTCACAGATGCCATCCCTGCAGTGTGGCAATGTCACGGCGCCCTGGGTTTGGGTTACTGTGGTGTACTGGTGGTGGACAGTGCACAACTATGAGCAGCGTGGGGCAGGGGTGTCACCTCCTGCAGCCTGAACACCTGCGGCAAGGGCATGCCCCAAGGACACACGACCCCTCCAGTGTTGTGTGTGCAGCCTCCTAGCGTATGGGTATGGCCATGGGTAGTAGCACTACAATCCTCTCAACTGTCACACAATATGGGGTATGGCACTCATGTTATCACTCAGACACCCTGTGACCCATACAGAGTGGGTGACATTATACACTGACCACTGAGACTGTTCAGCACAATTGTATGATAATATGAGATGCTAGGTATCATCACACAGTGGCTACATTGGTGCACTTATTGCCACAGTCTTCTGAGCTTGCACTGTCATGTTTGCTGCTGTATCACACATTCTGACCAGTTGTCACACACCATGGCACATATTTGGGTGCTAAAGGGTTGGGGGGTATTTAGCACTGTACTCAGGCCAATGCAGTCCATCCACATACAGCCATGCAGTCTCACCTGCCTGCTAGGCTGCCGTACCTACTGATCACCTTTGTGGAGTGGTGGTGCCAACCTGTAATGCTGGAACTGCACATGCCAATGGTGTGCATGTAGCCTAAATACATTCCAGTAATGAGATGCAGATGTGCTGTTTTGGCACTGAGTGTGCAGTGAGGCCATTTGCACATCCTGGTTGAATACTGCAAATCTGCGTGCCGCGCAAGTGGCTTTGCATCAGGCGCTTCCGTATGCTCTGCGCTGGGCTCTGGGCACCTGCTGCACCTCACATGTCGCACTGTGCGATTGCACATGTACAGGATAGTCAGCCACACATGCACAATCGCATATTACAGCACAACTTCTAAATATACCATTATTTTGTGCCGACGCAGTTGAGTTGTGCGGCACAAGCACTTGCGAGATGCAGCCTGCCACTTGAATGTGGAGCCCAAGGAGTGGAGGGTACTGAGACTAGCTGCTTTAGAGGTTCCTGGAGCAGCACTATAGATTCTAAACAATCAGACGAAGCAGGGGAAGGGGTGGCATGAGCTTTGGAACGGTAAAATGTAGGGTCTGGTGTGCCTCCCACTCCATTTGAACAGTGGTGACTGTTAGTATGAGGTGTGACATTTGCTGAATTAAGACTTGCTTTTAAAAACTGCACATAGTCGCAAGCATCATTCACTGACCCACAAGTTACATAGCTGCCTCTTGCTTCCTGAATAACCAGCATTGTAGAGTACTTAAAATAATAATGAATGCCAAACTTCTGTAACTGCTGCTTGACTTCAAGAAAAGCATCCCTTTTTTCAACAACCTCCCCTGTGAAATCTTGAAAAATGTAAATCCTCTCTCCTTTCCAAGTTAATCACCTCCTTCCCCTGGCAATCTTAACAATGTACTCCTTTACAGAATAATGTAGAAAATAGGCAATAATTAGCCTTGGCTCTGAACCATGCTGAGGCTTAGGGCCAAGCGATCAGTGAGTCCTCTCAGTTTCCAGTGGCCATGGCCACTGGTAGCCAAGAAAGTCTGGTAAAAACTTCTGCAGAAAGAGTGTCATATTGTTTCTCTCTAAGATTCTGGCTCCCCCTATGATTTATGAATTATTCCTTCTCCTCCTGTTTCCTAGATCATCAAGCTTTTCTATCAGATAGGTGATCTGCTTGCTTTGCTGATCAGTTAATCTTTCTAAGTATGTCACTGTGGATGCTAGATCAGAAATCGACATTTCAACCCCGCTCACCATTTCCTCATTTTTCTTCTGAAGTCTAGCAGAAGACAGCTAAGCCTCTAAAATAGCTAGTTTTGTTTCTGACAACATATCCTTTAACTGTTGTAAGTCATTTTTACTTTTAGCACTGTTACCAGGAAGCAAATCTTTACTGGCACCTTTTCTCTGTCTCTTCCCAGATCATCCGGGCCCTGACCAGGCCACCAACCTTCAAAAGGATGGAGCGGCTTGCTTCCCTGTGGTGGCCGCAGCTGCTTCATTCTCTCCATCTCCTTTCTTGGATCCCCGTCTGGCTAAGATCGTCCGGATTCTGACCAGGCCACCAACCTCCAACAGGACGGCACAGCTTGCTTCCCTGCCATGGCCACCGCTGCTTCACTCTCTCTGGCTCCTTTCTCAGCCCCTGCCTGGCTGAGATTGTCCAGGCCCTGACCAGGCCACCAACCTCCAAGAGGACGGCATGGCTTGCTTCATTGCTGCTTACATCACTGCTTCATTCTCCCCAGCTCCTTTCTCAGACCACCACCTCGCTAAGATTGTCTGGGACCTGACCAGGCCACCAACCTCCAAGAGGATGGTGTGGCTTGCTTCCTTGCCATGGCCGCCGCTGCTTCACTCTCCCCAGCTCCTTTCTCAGACCCCCGCCCGGCTAAGATCATCCAGGCCCTGACCAGGCCACCAACCTCCTAGAGGATGGCGTGGCTTGCTTTCCTCCTGTGGCTGCCATTGCTTCGCTGTCCCAGGCTCCTTTCTCAGACCCCCCACCTGGCTAAGATTGTCTGGGCCCTGACCAGGCCACCAATCCCAAGAGAATGGCGTGGCTTGCTTCCTTGCCATGGCTGTGGCTGCTTTGCTGTCCCCGGCTCCTTTCTCAGACCTCCACTTGGCTAAGGTAATTTCCTCAAGTGCCTTCTCTGTGGCTTCACGTGCAGGACTTTGATTGGATGGCGCCAGTTACCCCAACCAATCCACTTATCCCCAAGGCTCCTTTGAAAATTGGAGTGCTTTTCTTTTCAGCACAGCTACTCAGGACCCTCTACCAGGGAACTGTACTGGTTTTGGACCTGATTTTTCTTTTGGACTTGATTTTCGGTCCACCCACCCACCACCCCCCAACACTCTTTCAATGCTCCCCATCATCATTTCCCCGCCCAGTACAAATGTCTACTGATGCCTCTTAAAGAGGAAGGAAATAATTTCTAATTGGCAGCTGTTTAGAGTTCTTATTTGCAGAAATAATATGCATTCCCCTAAATTATCCACATTTAACTGTACCTGAATAAAAAGTGATATGCAAAACTGTATTTTGCATTGTTTTGTTTTTATGGGCAGCATTCTGTTACAGTTCTTTTCATGGAATCAATAACTTGGAGTTTTAACTATGTCACGGTTTGTGTACAGAACTCCAAGCATTGTTCTGATAGGTCAACAGCTCATAATTAGCATTCTATGCACAAACCATGACATAGTAAAAACTCCAAGTTATTGGTTCCATGAACAGAACTGTAACAGAATGCTGCCCATAAAAACACAACAATGTAAAATACATTTTTTCATATCACTTTTTATTCCGGTACAGTTAAATGTGGATAATTTAGGGGAATACATACTGTTTCTGAGAATAAGAACTTTATAAACCACCTCCAATTAGCACAAATTTCCTGTCCCCTTTAAAGCAGCAAGCACCTAATCTGACACTTGAAGTTATATTTTCTCCCCATTTGAGTGCAACTTATTATTTGCACCTCATTCTTTGCCCACATCTAAGTAGTCACTTGGAAAATGAATAATCACATTATCTTCCTTACACTCTTCTCCTTGAGTGGGCTACTAATGATGACTGACGTCTCAGCTGCCATCCTGTCCGCTGATCAAATCGGCCTACAAGCCTTTACTGAATCATTTAAACCAACCAACCCCCTCCCAGCACAACTTGGCATGAGTCGTCCCCTATGGGCTCTGCCATGCTGTCCTTACTATCAAACCTTGAACATTGGTTGCTTCGACTTTTTGCCCACTCCCTTACATTCCAGTCCCCTCACTGGTTCCCCCCCTTCCTTTCCCTTTCTCTCACTCCTTCTCCTCACTGGTGATGTGGAAAGCAATGCTGGACCCCCTAACACACACATTGACCATACAAATATTATCTGGGCAGTTCACTTGGGCCTCAGGATTGAACGCCTAAATATATGTAGCCTCCTATCTAAGTTCTCCGAGCTCGAGGCATGGGTGGCCCCTATATAAGCCGCACATCCTGGGCTTCTCAGAGACCTGGCTGAAGCCACACCTCACTGATACCTCATATCATCTCCCTGGTTACACCATACTATGATTAGACAGACCAGGAAGAAAGAGGGGTGGAGGTGTAGCACTGTATGTGCTAGACCATATCTCAGCCACCACAATCGCTTAATCTTCCTCCACTTCCGCTTGTGACTGTCTTATTGCTGAGATTGTCCTGGGGCCACATAAAAACTTCACCTAGGCTGCTGCTACAACTCCCCCAGTGCGGGCGTCCAGGGCCTATACAGTTTTCTGGATGGCCTTGCATGCACCTCCTCCCTCCAGAGACACAATCCTACCAGGGGATTTCAACCTCAACTGGACTGACACCCCAATACCTGAGTATGTACATCTCCTAAAAACATACCAATTAGAACAAGTCATCTCTTCCACTGCAAGATATAACATGCACTCAGACAACCATATCACCTTAGACTAGATTATCACAAATCGCATGGACTTGGTCCTACAGGCAGGCACAATGTCTGACTCCATCAGTGACCACACCCCTACTTACATTGTCCTAACCACCAAATCAATCCGACCTCCCCCAAAACTCCTGTCTTTCAGGAAGTTTCACAAATAGGACCTTGACTCCTTCCTAACTGATTCCAGGACTATAAACTGGTCTGTACTCTACTCGTGCAAGGATGTCTCAACTGCGGTCACATACTTTACCGACGTCCTTTGGAAACATCAAGTCAAACATTTCCCAATCACCACCAGAAGGGTCAAAGGTGGCAGCACCCACTGGCTATCCAAGGAACTACTGGCCCAGATGAAAATCAGGAACAAAACTTGAAAAGTCTGTAAGTCATCTCCCTCCCCCCAGCTCTGGAACGCATACAGACAACTGCGCAATTCCTGCAATCAGGCTGTTAAGTTGCTCAAGCACAAGTACTATACCAACTTGCAAAAAGACACACTCGGTGGCCCAGGCAGTTTTTGGACTTCAATAGGGTCACCCCTAAATCCTAAGTCTAATAAGCAGGCAGCACAGCCAAACTCACCCTCAGGTTCCATCACTGAACTTGGTGCAATTGCAGACACTTTCAACAGAATGTTTATGAACCTCTCTCCCTATTTTAGCAAGCTCCCTGCTCAGTTGCCATCTGACCTACACAGAAAACCTCAATGCTCCCAGCCCTCCCCTAGTACTGCACATGCTCTTCCATTTTACTTTAGGGTCACTGGCATAAAAACCACTGCCAAACTCTTAAAGACACTTCCTACCCAAGGTAGCCCAGATATACCCCACCTTCCTGAAACTGCTCTTCCCAGTTATTGTAAAGCCCCAACCTACGTTTACAACCCCGCCCTATCATCTGCAACAGTTCCTGACTCTTGGAAGCATGCTTATGTCATACCCATATTTAAGGCTGAGGATCCCCTCACCCCTGAAAATTATAGGCCCATCTCCCTCCTTCCTTACCTGAGTAAATTACTTGAGAAAATCATTCACCACCAGCTCTCTGATCATCTAGAAAAATACCATCTCCTGTATCCTCTTCTGCACGGCTTCCACAAACAACATAGTATCTCTTCTGCCATGGCACTTTTCTCGAACCATATCCTTAGAAATATGAACAAGGGCAGGGCCACAGGCGCAGTATTTGTGGATCTGTCAAAGGCTTTCAACCTCGTAGATCACCATCTCCTCTACTCCGCCCTGTTAAACTTCAGCTGCTCACCAGACATGGTCATATGGCTCCATAGTTACCTCTCAGGCAGATCCCAGACTGTCTTGATTGGTAAAAATTCCTCTGCTCCACTACCTACCCACACCACTGTACCGCAGGACTCAATACTGGGGCCTCTACTTTTTTCTGTTTATTAATGACCTCCCTGCTGAAAGCATCAATTGCAAGGCCCTCCTCTATGCGGATAACCTAGTCATATACCACAGTGATAATTCCATAGAGTCCTTGTCCACCACCCTCACAGCAAACTTTGGGGCCGCATAGAGCTGGTTCCTCTCTAGAAAACTTCTTGTTAATGAGAAAAAGACAAATGCCACGCTCTTTGTCTCTATGCCATTCTATTAAAGGTAGCCAGGTCAAAAAAAAACCACTCTTGATTGCTACCCCTGTCATCCTTCCTTTCGAAACTGTCCCTGCCTTTAAATATCTAGGTGTCACCCTAGACCCCTCCCTTACTTTCAATGAACACATCAACAACACTGTGATGAAAATCCACCAACAATTAGGCACTGCCTACTGCCAAAATCAAATTCTGTCCCCATTGCTCAAGGAAACCTCCTTCCCCTTCTTGACTACTGCTCCCCCATATACTCTACTGCGTCCTCCTCCCTACGGACCCGCGTGCATACCACATACAACTCCATCTGCCGCTTTGTCCTTCAAGCCCCATTTACCACCCACCACTGCTCACTATACCAGTCCCTAGGGTGGCTCTCTCTACAGGGTCGTTTTGACTTCGCTATGGGCAGCCTCGTTGACAGTGCACTCAGGAAACCATCAGCTGTCCCCCTACCCATCCCTACTCACTGACAGAGTGGTCTCTTGGAGTCTCTGGGCCTCCTCTGTTCCCCCACTGGAAGTCTCTCGCACTACTACTACCATGGGTAGTAAAGCCTTCTCTGTCTTTGCCCCTTCCCTCTGGAATAGACTTCCTTTGTCCATCCGATCATCCCCCTCCCATCAGTCTTTCAAGGCAAACTTTAGGGCGTGGCTCCTGACCGGGGCCGCTTGTACCTGCAGCTGTTCCCCAGCTGGTACCAGGGCCTGCATCCAGGCATACCACCTTTTTGTGCCCTCCCCTACCTCCAGTGCCCTTACCCTCTTGCACTGTTCTGCTCCTCTGTTCAATCTGGACATGACTGTCTGTTTTATTCCGAACCATTTGCAGGTTCTGCAATTTAACTTAAGTTGCATTTTTGCCTATGACTTGTGCCTATACCATTCCTGGTGATAGACTGAACCTTCGTTTTAACTGCATTTATTTCCTTGGCTCCCCGGTGACTGTATGTACATTGCATGTAATACTTTACCACAATCCCCATGTTAAGCCTTTTATATTGCATAGCCACTAAATGTATGTCACTACACCAGTATGTACTGATTTCTCTGAAATATTTGTACTATGTATGTGACCTCATGGCAAGTGTTTTCAGCAGTCCTGTTTTGTTCTAATTGTATCTCTGTATTGTGCTGATGTTTGTTGTGCTTGCCACCCTGGTGGCCTGGGTCGTAACTGAAAATGGTCAGTTTGCTCACCCAGTTATAAATTTGTGTGGTTCAGTTAGTTTGCCAGTCACTGCCAGCATGACAGTTCAGACATTGAATTTTTGTTTATCGGGAAAAGATAATAAAAACGTTATATTCTTCCTTTTTTGAAAATTCATTCGAGGTGGCCTTACAGTTACTTATAATACTGGTCTGGCAACAATTTTTCAGAAATGAATTACTTAAATAATCAAATAAAACAGGTGAAGTCAGGAGGTCACATTCAGCTGACCGTCTTCTTCAGCACCGCGTACATGCTTCATCCAGGTGTTTCATGTGGATGATGCCAGAATTAGTTGGTTATTGTAGCTGCCTGGAAGGGATGGTGTCTAAAGTGATGTTGAGAGAAATAACGTCAGGTCTCAACTTTCGGGAATAGAGCAACCTAGGCTCAGTGCATTCATTCCAGAGGAGTACTAGATCCTGGGAATAGTGGTGCTCGGATACTGCATCAAGCAGTCTAAGTATCCTCTGACAGACAGTCCCACTATCCGTCTTCCTGATCCGACCCCCATCTGACCAAGTCAAAATTACAGATTCTCAGTCAGATTCTGGGAATCTCAGGTCGGATTTTTTTTATCCTACCCTCAGATAGTTGGGATTCAGTTGAATCTGATGGTTTTGATCAGACCGATACATGAAATCCAAGGAGAGCAGCTCCATGGTCACATGCCATCAATATCTGATGGCATCCAAAAATCCAGCAGTAGCGGTGGTATGTAAGCAATAACACACGACAGGGTGTGTGAGAATACTAAATCACCACACATCTCAGGTGGGTTGTGAGGCATGTGGTACAGCCGAGTGCCTTCGACCATGTAGGATAATTTACTGCATTACCGCACACCATCGAGTGTGTTATTGTATTTATAAAATGATTTTAAAAGTGAAAAAATCAAGAAAAACAGTAAAACATGAACTGTGTGGTGATGTAAAATGAATGCACAATCGTATAAATATTAACCAGTCAGATTGCTTGTTTGATCCAAACCATTTTATAAACAGATGTATGCACCATGTGACACATGATATACTGGAAATGTTGAAAATAAAATAAAAACAATAATGCAAAAACCTTTACTCAGTTGTCTTCCTGTATCCTTTTCTTTTTTCCATTAATATTTTTATGACCTTGCCAGCCTTACATTGTCGTCTCTTTTTAGGCGATCACCTAGCCTCACCTACCTCTGACCAGTCTGCTGTGGCTGTCCCCCCACTGCTTTTCTTCTGTGGTAGGGCTATCCTCCTTTCAACACTGCTAGGATCTGGTTGTGGGTGGATCTGGTGGTGGGTGGATGGCTACGTGGTGTGGGCTCTCTAGGGGAGGTCCATCCTCCCTCCAGGGCTTCTTGGATCTGGTAGTAGGTGGAAGGATACATGGCATAGGCACTCTAGGGGAGGGCCGTCCTCCCTCCAACACTTCTTGGATCTGGTAGTAGGTGGAAGGATATATGGCATAGGGACTCCAGGGGAGGTCCGTCCTCCCTCCAACACTTCTTGGATCTGGTGGTGGGTGGAGGACTACATGGCATAGAGCTCCAGGGGAGGGCCATTCTCCCTCCGATGCTGCTTGAATCTGGTGATGGGGGGAGGAGGCTACATTGTGTAGGCACTGCAGGGAAGGGGCATCCTCCTTCCAGTGCTGACTGGATTTGGTGGTGGGTGGAATGCTACGTGGCCTAGGGCTCCAGAGGAAGGCCATTCTCCCTCCAACGCTGCTTGGATCTGGTAGTGGGTGGAACACTACATGGCAAAGGGCACTAGGAGAGAGCCATTCTCCCTCCAGCCGCTGCTTGAATCTGGTAGTGGGAGGAAGGCTACATGGCATAGGGCTCCAGGGTAGGGAAATTCTCCCTCCAGCGCTGCTTGGATCTGGTGATGGGTGGAATGCTACATGACATAGGGTTCCAGGGGAGGATCATTCTCCCTCCAGCGCTGCTTGGATCTGGTGATGTGTGGAAAGCTACATGGCTTAGGGCTCCAGAGGAGGACCATCCTCCCTCAAGCGCTGCTTGGATCTGGTGATGAGTGGAAGGCTATATGCCATAGGGCTCCAGGGGAGAGCCATTCCCTCACCAGCACTGCTTGGATCTGGTGATGAGTGGAATTCTACAAGGCATAGTGCTCCTGGGAGGGCCATTCTTCCTGCAACACTGCTTGGATCTGGTGGTGGGTGGAAGGCTACATGGCATAGGGCTCCAGGGGAGGGCCATTCTCCCTCCAACGCTGCTTGGATCTGGTGGTGGGTGGAATGCTACATGACATAGGGTTCCAGGGGAGGATCATTCTCCCTCCAGCGCTGCTTGGATCTGGTGATGTGTGGAAAGCTACATGGCTTAGGGCTCCAGAGGAGGACCATCCTCCCTCAAGCGCTGCTTGGATCTGGTGATGAGTGGAAGGCTATATGCCATAGGGCTCCAGGGGAGAGCCATTCCCTCACCAGCACTGCTTGGATCTGGTGATGAGTGGAATTCTACAAGGCATAGTGCTCCTGGGAGGGCCATTCTTCCTGCAACACTGCTTGGATCTGGTGGTGGGTGGAAGGCTACATGGCATAGGGCTCCAGGGGAGGGCCATTCTCCCTCCAATGCTGCTTGGATCTGGTGGTGGGTGGAAGGCTACATGACATAGGGCTCCAGGGGAGGGCCATTCTCCCTCCAACGCTACTTGGATCCGGTGGTGGGTGGAAGGCTATATGGCATACAGCTCTCCAGGGTAGGGCTATCCTCCCTCCAACGCAACTTGGATCTGTTGGTTAATGCAAGGCTGCATGGCTTAGGGTGCCCAGGGGGGCGCTGTTCCCCCCTCTAGTGCTACTTGGATCTGGTGGAGGGTGGAAGGCTACATGGTGTAGTGGCTCCAGGAAAGGGTCATCCTTCCTCAACACTGCTTGGATCTGATGGTGGGTGGAAGGCTATGGTGTAGGGCACACCATTGGAGGGCAGTCCTCCCTCCAATGCTGCTTTGATCTGGTGGTGGGTAGAAGGTTACATGATATACGGTGCCCCAGGGGAAGGTTATCCTCCCTCCAACACTGCTTGTAACTGGTGGTATATGAAAGGCTACATGGCATAGGCACCCCAGGACAGGACCATCATCCCTACAATGCTGCTTGGATCTGGTGGTGGTGGGTGGAAGGCTATATGGAATAGGCACTCCAGGGGAGTGCTTCCCTCCCTCCAACACTGCTTGCATATGGTGGCATGTGGAAGGCTACATCGTGTCAGGCACCCCAGGAAAGGGCTATCCTCCCTCCAATACTGCTTGTATCTGCTTGTGAGTGCAAGGCTACATGGCATAGGTGCTCTAGGGGAGGGCCGTCTTCCTTCCAGCACTGCTTGGTTCTAGTGGTGGCTCGATGATTACATGATGTAAGGTCTCCAGAGGAAGGCCATTCTCCCTCCAACGCTGCTTGAATCTGGTTATGGGTGGAAGGCTACATGCTCCAGGGTTCTTTAGGTGAAGGCTGTCCTCCTTCCAACTCTGCTTGGATCTGGTGGTGGGTAGATGACTACATGGTGTAGGGCTCTCCAAGGGAGAGCCGTCCTCCCTCCAAAGCTGCTTGGATCTGGTGGTGGGTGGAAGTTTACATGGCATAGAGCTCTCCAGGATAGGGCCATCCTCTCTTCAGCACAGCTTGGATCTGGGGTGAGTGCGAGGCTGCATGGCTTAGGGTGCCCCGAGGGGGTGGCTGTCCTCCCTCCAACGCTGCTTGGATCTGGTGGTGGGTGGAAGGTTACATTTATTTATTTATCTAAAAATGTCACCAGGAAGACATACTGAGCAGGAATGCCCATTTACAGATGCATTCTGGGGAAAGGAGATGGGTACAACAACAATACAGTTCAGAAGTACACAATACAGTTCAGCGGTAGGTACAATCAAGTACAGTGCATGCCATTGCAGGTTGAATAGCCAATTACAGAACTACAAGTGCTTCGGGTAACAGATACAAATTGACTGTTGGTACAGGTTTCCTGATACAGTAAAATACAAGGCACAGGGCTTAGAGAGAAAAGGGAAGGTGGAAAGCGAGAAGTATAATTAGGAGCAGGAGCAGGTAGGGGAGATGTAGTTGTGAAGTAGAGATGAGTGGGCATGGGGAGAAGGAGCATTTCTGATGGGGAGAGGGTGTTCCAAAGTTTGGGGAGGTGATGGGAGGAAGCTACTTGGCCAGCTGAGGTAGATCTGGAGGGGATAGGAAGGGCATGGGTACTGATGCTCCTGAGGGAGACAGAAGAGTAAGGGGGGGGGGTGGAGAGAGGATGCGAGGTAGGAGGGAAGAGAGCCAAACCAGACTTTAGCTAGGAAGCATTCACAGTGGGCTAGACATCTACCTTCAAGAGTCGGGAGGACTAGAGATTGATATAAAGAACAGTGATGAGTACGGTAAGGGCAGTCAGGAGCAAAGCAACAGAAAGAGTAGAAAAGAGTGTCCAATCTGGCTAAGGAAGTTTTGGAGGCGGCACTATAGAACACATCACCATAATTTACTATTGGAAGGATCATTCTCTGTAGGATTGTACTGCGGGCTGGCAATGGGATGCATCCACAGTTCCTATGTAAGGCTCTGAGTTTGGGGAGCTGTTTTTTATGGATAGCATCTATGTGATCAGAGAAGTCGAGGTGCTTGTCGAACCAAACACCAAGGTACCTGAATGAGGTAACATCCTCCAATGTAGTCCCATCCAGAGTGTGGAAAGAGGAACATAGGAATGTGACGGCAGAAAAGGATCACCAGGCCCACCCAGACTGCCCAGTTGCCTAGGTATCTCGGAGAGGGAGGGGAAGCCTAGAGAGTTTGCCTTGTGCCAAAGGACATGGAGACTGTTTTATTGGTGTTCAGGAACAATTGGTTTAAGCATAGCCAGAGCTGAACTTTGTCAAAGTCAAGCTGAAGTCTGGATGCCACATCAGAGGGGGACAGGCCATGGTGTAGTGGCTCAAGGGGAAGGTCGTCCTTCCTCCAACACTGCTTGGATCTGGTGGTGGGTGGAAGGCTTCATGGTGTAGGAAGCTCAGGAGAGGGCTGTCCTCCTTCCAGTGCTGCTTCAATGCGGTGTTGGGGGGAAGGCTATGTAGCGCATGGCACCCCAGGTAAGGGTCATCCTCCTTCCAACACCTGGTGGTATGTGGAAAGCAACATGGCATAGGTGCCCCGGGGAAGGCCATTCTCCCTACAGTGCTGCTTGGATGGTGGTGGTTGGAAGGCTACGTGGTGTAGGAGCTCCATGGGAGTGCCGTCCTCCCTTCAATGCTATTTGGATCTGGTGGTGGGTGGAAGGCTACATGGTGTAGGGCACCCCAGGAAGGGCCATCCTCCCTCTAGCACTGCTTGGATCTGGTAGTGGTTTCAAGGCTATATGGTGTAGGTGCTCTGGGGAGGACTATCCTCCCACCAATGCTGCTTGGATTCGGTGGTGGGTGGAGAGTTACATGCCATAAGTGCTCTAGGGGAGGACCATCCTCCCTCCAGTGGTGCTTGGTTCTGGTGGTGAGTGGAAGGCTACATGGTATTTGTGCTCCAGGGGATGGCCATCCTTCCTAAAATTCTGGTTGAGTCTGGTGGGGGTGGAAGGCTATATGGTGTAGGATTGTCCAGGGGAGAGCCATTCTTCCTCCAACACTGCTTGGATTTGGTGGTGTGTGGAAGGTTACATGGCATAGGGCTCTCCAGGGGAAGGCTGTCCTCCCTCCAACACTGCTCGGTTCTGGTGGAAGGCTACATGGCATAGATCCCAAGTGAAGTAGTGGCTGCTCTGTGTGAATCCCGCAAGGGGCAGCTAATCTGCAGCAAATATAAAGAGGCCCAGTACAGGTTGCTGCATAGACTGTACATGCCCCTGGATACAGTGAGCAGTTTCAATGCAGGGTGTCTCCCATGCATGGGAGGTGTAATGGTGCAAGGGGAACACATATACATTACTTCAGGTAATGCCCCCAGCTGAGACCATCCTGGACAGAGGTAGCCCAAAAGATTGCCCATATTTGGAAGTCATCTATTCAGAATAAACCTCTGTCCCTTCTGTTTGGGGTTGAAGACCATGAAGGGGAGGAATGGGATCTGTACCCAAGAGTAACTAGTATCATACTGCTCACGGTGAGAAAATGTACTGTATACAAAACACCTGGATGTCACATAATGCCCCCACAATAGCTACGTGGCAGGAACACTCACTGAAGGGGTTGCCTCTAGAGTCGGCATATGAACTCAGTGTAAGGGCAACAAATTTGAGTGTCAGTGGGGTCCACACATTGCAACCCTCTCCCTGATAGAAGCCTCAGTGATCAGTCTGGCAGGATGAGGGAGGAGCAGATATGAGGAAGAAGCACTAAGGGAAAAGACAGCAGGTTCAAAGATAAGCTTTCATGGAAGCTAAAATAATGAGATGGGGAGAATGTAATCAAAAACTAAACATAAATTGTGTGGAGGTATGTGTGTCTTGTTTTACAGTAAGTTTTGCTAGTGTGAAAGTTTTGCATATATCTTAATTTAAAATGTGATTCTGTTAGGGAAGGATACTAAATACAATCATTGGGCACAATTCTAGAAGCATGGTGCAAGTCTCCACCAAAGGCGACTTGCGCCAAACTCAGTGCGACATGGACACTGCCCTGTTCTAGAAGGGCAGGGTCCTTGTGGTTGAAGTCCTCTTGTGCCATCGATCGAGGTCCATAGAGCATGTACTGTATAGACATGCTCAAAAGAATGAATACCATTCATTTTAGAGTGCCTCTATACAGTCAACGCCCACGGAACTCAGCCTCGGCAGCTGGCCATGGAGGTGAGAGGTGGGCTGTGCCAGTCACGGGTTGCACAGGTGGGGGTGCTGGGTGGATTGGCACTGCTGTGTGGGGTTGGGGTGCCACCAGACTATCAGGGTTAGTTGAGTGGTCAGTTGCTACCATTTATGCATTGTGCCTCGGAGTCTGGGCAACGGGTGGGGAGGACAGCTGTATTTCGGGGCCTTTAGCATTGGGGGTTTGGGGGCACGAGGTGTAAGACGGGCGGGCTCTAACTGTTTGGGGGCTAGGGGGCTATGGTGCATGATGCCCTGTGGAGCATCTACTGTACGGGGGATGGGGGCAGGGGTGTGGGATGCCCAGTGGGGCACCTACATGGGCATTCTGAGCATGGAGGGAGGGCACATGTATTGCGTGCTGGGCTGCTGATGGGTCTACAGAACCCCCGGAGGGCATCTGTACTGTTACGCCAGCTAAATGCTGGTTTAACGTATGTCAATGGTTCTCCTCCGGGGGTTCTTGTAGAATCCTGACATTGGGGACTTACATGCCGCCTTTTCAGAATAGGGCACAACTGCTTCTGTAAACCCCTAGTGCCATGTCGCAGGGGGTTTAGGATGTAAGTGTGGCCGTAACTCAGCTTTGGCGCAAGTGGCTGCGGCATGTTGCAGGCCACATTGTAGAATACCACACAAGTCATGAATTGCTGGGCGTAAATTGCTACTTGCCATTCTTTTGGTGCAAGTGCAGTTACACCAGGCATAACTCTTCCAGAATTGGGCCCATTATATGCTCAGAGGTTTCCCTGTGACGTGCTGTATGTGCAGACATAGGCTTGTAACGTTTGTCACTGTTGTTTTTTATGAAATACTCTTTAATAAATAGAAGTTTTAAAATATAAGAAAAGATTGGCTTATTTATTTGTTTTTGTTTACCAGAGACGTGCACGAGGCAAACATCTGGTTATTTTCAGGCATGACCAAGAAGAATTACAAAGCTATAGGCAGCGAATAAACATTCCAAGCCAGTTACAAGATGCCTGCCATCAGTAGGTAGAACAAAGAAGATCACACATAACAACATGAATGGCTGGAGAGAAAACAGTCTGCAATCACTGAAAGAATGAATATCATGTAATTTGTGGATGGGGAGCAGTCCAGGCTTGTTGTAGCTCAGCTGAAACAGTCTTAGGTTATGGATAAATTGAAAATATATGAATGGGAGGTACTGTGGCAAATAGCTTCTTTGTTTTTTGTAATACTAGAGCTTACATGCCTTCAGGACCAGTCAGAACATCTCTTAAATTCTTATTTTGAAACTAAAGGTTTATTAGGTTTTCAGTATGAATACGGTTACAGCATTCAGGCCGCAAGCCAAAAGCACATTAAAACACATCGGCGCCTCATCATGTCCCGAGAAAATACACATGCTTGCCTTCATACAAATACAGAAAGAAGATCACATTCAGTATCATTCACGTAAGAGAAAACAAATCAGTAATAATAGATGAAGAAACAAGAAACAACCCTGAACCACATACAGAATAACTGAAACCTCAACTGACTTTCATCAGAAATGCAGTATGCAGTCATCGAGTTGGATTCTAGCGGTAGTTCAGATGAGCCTATCTACCATTGCTCTGAAATGTGGTGAGTCACAGGATGACATCACTAACAACTCACAAAGTATGTGGATTCTTATGATGGTTACGTCTGGTGAATCATCCCTTGGGGCACTGATGAGACACCATTATAAAATAGTGTTTGGTCTGGTGGGTGTGGGGGGGGATCCCCTCTCTTCCTCTGTTGGGTCTCAGTTGGAGGAGGCAGGGCTTGCTGGATTTGAGATGGGTCTTGGGAAAATTCGTACTTGGCAGTTAATAAACTTGCCAGACAGGAGCCTTTTCAAACGAAAGGTTTTGTGTTGGAGCTCAGTTTATAGAAACATAGATCGTGTCAGCAGAAAAAGCCCCAGATGTCCATTCAGTCTGCCCATTTCCCTGCCTAGCTCCATGCTCGGCCTAACACCTAGATCCGATAGCCCTATTGGCTGATCATAACCCCCGTTATGTTGATACCCCTTCCTCTCTTTCACCTGCGGGTTCCACTATTCTGCTATATCTTTATCACCCAGGTTTGAACCCCATCACAGTGTTGGCTCACACCACCTCTCTGGTCTGTCTAGTACGATTCATTCACCACTCGCTCCATGAAGAACTTCCTCATGTCCCTCTTGAATCACCCCTCCCCCAGTCTCTATGTGTACCCCCTCTAGTCACTGTGCCCCCATTCCTCATCAGCAAGTCCTTACAATCCACCCTGTTGATGCCTCTCAGACTTGTATGTCTCAATCATATCCACCTTTTTTCCTCCTGGCCTCCAGTGTATACATGCTAAGGTTTGCCAGCCTTCCTTCACATGACCTCGCCTGCTGCCCATAGAGCACCTTTGTGGCCCTCCTTTGGTTGGTCTCTATGCAGTCGCTGTCTTTTTTTATTTATATTTATTTATATACAGGTATATACACACACAATTTTTTATCCTCCTCCATCTGGGTGGCATCTGCCTCAGCCCGATCCCCAGCCCCTCCAGGCTAGCTCTCCACCTCCTCTGGTTTGTGCTTGGTCATGGTTTCTCCCCATGAGTTCCCCACTTATGGCAGGGCTGAGGGAGAGGGCCATCCTCCTTACCCCCATACATGAGATCCGAGATGGACCAGGTTGCTCACAGGGTGGCGGCGCGGGCGCAGAGACAGCTCTGCTGGCCTTCATGAAGCCCCCCAAAGTCCATTTTCCTCCTGGTTTTCTCCCATCCAATCCCTCCTGTGGAGCGTAGGACTCGCACGTGGAGGCATGCTCATGCTAGGTATCCCTGCAGGTCTCTCCCATGCTTTGCATCCCTGACCCGCTCTGTCCCTAGGCCTCCACCTGGGGACAGCCGAGGCTGGGACAAGCCACCCCTTCCCTGGGAGAGGAGAGTAGTCTCTTGGACGCTCAATCCTCTCCCTCCCCAGCCGACCCCCAACAACTCCATTGCATTCCATTCCCGAACTCAGGTCGCCAGCAAGGCAAGAGTTAAGGCACCTTGCAATGCCTCAGCCCTCCACACCTCTGGGCTGCCTTTAGTCACTGTCTTTCTTGAGGTGTGGATTCCAGAACTATGTACAGTACCCCAGGTGCGATCTTACCAGGGACCTGTACAGGGGCAGTACCACCCCCCTTCCCTCTACTATCAAATTCCCTTCCTAAACATTCTAGCATCCTATTTGCCTTCTTGTGCATTTTGTTTCACTGAGCAGTGGACTTGAGGCTGTTACTAATGACCCCCAGATCTATCTCATCAGTTGTCTCCACCACCCTTAACCCCCCAATCCAGTAGTCCCTTTTTCATGTACAGCTTTTTATCCCCTTTCAGTTAACCTCAGACATCAGGGAATACCTGGTTTTGGCCTTGGCTATCACCCCAACCCCAACACCACCCACTTGATGCCTCAGGTACCCTCCATGATTATGCCCTCTGTGACGGGGGTTCAGGTGAGGGAAGGTCACCCAATCGGCCTCCTTTTCCCAAGTTTGTTTAAAGAGAAAGCTACTAAAATAAAAGGCTAAACACTAAGATTTAAAACAATTATAACTGATTACAGTTTTTTTTTTTAGTTTCTTTTCCTTTTTCCTGTTATTGGTCCACTAAATATTTCATAGAATTAAGCATACATTTTCCAGTTCTTTTAACAAAAAAAGACTCTGCAGCCTGATGGACCAGTGGGAAGTGTGCCATGCGCTGCCCCAGTGACCCAGATTTAAGAGCGAATTCAGGTGCTGGGTCAGGCAGCTGAGGGGGCTGGGGCACTGCTGCCATGCGGCAGCACTCTCAGCCAGGGAGGGATAGTGTTGAAGTTTTGCCACTACAGTGACCCCTGCAGGGAGCCTGGGAACTTGCTACCTCTGCAGGGACATCACTGCATACATAGCCTGTCAGAGCAATGCCCAGCATGGGGAGGTGGGGAAGGGGCCTTCAGAGACCAGGGAGAAAATGAAGAAAATCCCCATGTCTACCATACTGCTAGTATGATGGCTACTGGGCCCCCACACCTTCTGGATTCCCACTGGCTTGTATGGTGAGGGAGATGCAGACAGGGCTGAGAGGTCACCAGTAGCAGCAGCAGCAGCCCAAAGGAAGGAACAGGTGACAGTATGGCGGCAAAAAACTTGATCAAAGGCCAACCAGTTGGCATTGCAGTAGCACTACCACTCAAGATACTAGTGACCTAGGTTCAGGAGAGACCAGGCCATCAGAGGCCAGCCAGCAGGAAAGGATTGAGCATCCCAGAGGACCCTCTCCTTCCCTGGGAAGGGTAGGTCTAGTCTCCCACTACCATACTGCCCTCTGGCTAGGAGAAGGTAGGGAGTGGTGTAGCGAGGGGTTAGGGGAGCCACACTTGCTGCGGATAATGTCACGCTTGTGTGGGTATGTCCTCATAGCCTTGCATGTGCGGTTCCTGTGGAGTTGGGATGAGAAAATGAAGCAAGTGCAATACATTCTCAACAAAAGACTTCTGGTGCCACTACATCCCCCTGCCTAAATGAGGTTGTCTTCTGAGGAGACAAAGGAAGTTGGGGGTATATCCCCTGCACCCTGTCCCCTTCCGAGGGAGGCAAACTGCCACTCTATGGAGGATGGCCCCTCAAGGGAGCTCAGGTAGGATCAGGATTGGTGGTTAGCCTTGGAGGACTGGAGGGAGTTCAGGGGCAGTGTAAGAAGGGAGCGGAAGAGGAAATTATATAAAGAGAAAAGGAAAAAAAGCTTTATCAAAAAGGATGAAAAAAGACACTGTCTCCTACTGACTTCGCAATTGCTGACTGACATCACAGTTTGTTGTCATGGCGAGGATTATGTTGTTCTAAACAAAGGCACCATGAGGTCACTCGAGGACAGGAAAATACTTTCTATACACTCTCCATAGGATACCAAGATGTGTTATAAAGTCTGGAAAGTAGCCGGCCTGGTGGTGCTGAGGGTTGAGGTGCTGGAAGCCACACCTCACACCACACTGGTGACCCAGGTTCGGGAATGAGCTTGGGTCATCAGGGGTCAGCCAGGGCTTGGAGGATTCAGCATCCCAGGGATTGCTGTCCTCCTCCTCAGGGAAGGGATACCCACACAAGTGCTGGCTCAGCGGTGGCTGGGGCTTTGGCAAGTCAATGGCAAAGTAGCAATAGTATGGCAGACGATGATGTGCAGTGCAGGGCAGTGCATCATCGCTATTGGTCTCATTGCATGCCCGTGCTGGGGGGGGGGGACTTGTAGGCTAAAATACTGTCAAACCCTCAGCGCATGATGGCGGGCCAAGGTGTTGCATCCACCGCTCCTGGAAGCTCCCTCCGGTCCTGACCCCTTGGCTTTCCATGACTGGGAACCACTACATGGCCTAAGAAAGAGTGAGGGAGTGGAGGTGTAGCTTGGGCAAGGCGTTGGATGCAGGAGCCACCAGCAGAGCCGGACTTGGGGATCCACAGGAACACCCCAGCTGAGAAGTAGGCCCTAAAAGAAATTAAAAAATAAATAAAATAAAAATAAAGTCTGAAAAGCAAACCCTTAACTTTTTAAAAATATGATGTCTAGTGAACTGTAATATTTGAAGAATTATGTTATGTGTGGCTTGTGTATGAATTTAGTGCTTGTGAAAGGTGCTGGACTGATCTGAAGTCCCCTATTTATCCACATGACAGGTACAGCATGGGCAATTACAGTACAAGCTTCCCCACACTGCCCCGTCAACGCACCTCAACCCTGTAATGGAATGACCACCAGGTAGGTGAGAAAGTAGTTCAGATGCCATGCCCATTCAGTCACTCACCTCTTTTTCTTAGAATAAATTTTTATTGAAATAGATTTAACTCAATATAACAATATGGCATTATATCAATAACACAGTATAAACAATATATTAGATAATAGAATTTGACATAAGATATTTCTCATTATTATAGCAAACATATCCAGTATTAATGACAATTAAATGTAACTCCATTTACAATGGATACATTCTACTATTCTCAAAATAATTCTTATATTAACAACAGACAGCTATCTGATATTAATCTTATTTTTCCTTTTTTCCCCCTTTTTTACTCTCTTTTTATCCCCACCACCTTATCTACCCTCAGCTTTCCACTCAATCAGAGCCCTCAATGCTTCAAGTGCGGCAACCTACTCGACTCAGGGTCTGCCCCTAGAGTGCTCCAGCTCGACTCCCCCAAGTCCTTGATGGCCCAGATTGCCCCCCGGGCGGGGTGAGGAAAGGTCCCCCTTACCTTTTCCCCCGAATGTTCAGGGAGAGGGCTTGCACAACAGAGTCTGCCCTGATGTTGTCGGTGGTGGTGGCGCGCATGCTGCTGGAGAGGTCATCACTTAGGAGAGGTGATGGATTGTTTCCTCCTCTGATCCCTCTGTTACCTAACCCCCTGAGACGCTGGCGCATATGACGTAAGTCCAGAGAGCCAACGTGCTGACGCACGCTCCTTCTCAAGCGTCTAACAGTGTCCCCCCTTCCCTGCTCTGGTAAGCGAAGCCGCCATGCCCCTCGAGAGCCAGTGCACCCACCGGTTCTCTCAGGACATCAGGCACTTTATAGTGCCCCTGGTATCCCACCCCAAGGGAGGAGAGCATCCATTGGGACGCTCCATCCTCCCTCCCCCGACCGACCCCCGGCAATCTGAGTCCATTCCTGAACCCAGGACGCCAGCATACTGCGAGGTGTGGCATCCAGCGCCTCAACCCTCAGCGCCACCGGGCCGGCTTTTTCCCCCTTTTTTAAGATGAACGTAACAGAACAAAAAACAAGGTATTGCATCAGCATGTGGTCTGAAAATAAAACAAAATGGTAATATTGAATGCACACTGAAAACAGAAAATAGTTAGAATGGATGTTTCCACCACAGGTCTTCTTCAGGAATTATCTATAAAAGAAAAAAAAGTAAAGTTTTTGGAGAAATAGTGGGCAATAAGGGATATATATGTGAGGAAAGAAAATAGGGGGAGGATGTAGGAGTAAAAGTTTTAATATGCAAGCTAAGAATAGAAGTATTTAGGCTTGATCGATGCATGGTGCCTAATGTACCCTCATAAAATGATTACCCCTTTTATTCTAATAGACATGATACATATAGAAGAACTGACGTGATACATGTAACAGAACTGACATGATACATGTAGCAGAACTGACATGATACATGTAGCAGAACTGACTTGATACATGTAGCAGAACTGACATGATACACGTAGCAGAACTGACATGATACACATAGCAGAACTGACTTGATACATGTAGCAGAACTGACATGATACACGTAGCAGAACTGACATGATACATATAGCAGAACTGACATGATACATGTAGCAGAACTGACATGATACATATAGCAGAACTGACTTGATACATGTAGCAGAACTGACATGATACGTATAGAAGAACTGACATGATACACATAGAACTGACATGATACATATAGCAGTACTGACATGATACATATAGCAGTACTGACATGATACACATAGAAGAACTCACATGATACATATAGCAGAACTGACGTGTTACATGTAGCAGAACTGACGTGATGCATGTAGCAGAACTGACGTGATACATATAGAACTAGCATGAAACATATAGCAGACCTGACATGATACATGTAGCAGAACTGACATGATACATATAGCAGAACTGACATGATACATATAGCAGATCTGACGTGATACATGTAGCAGTACTGACATGATACACATAGCAGAACTGACATGATACATATAGCGGAACTGACATGATACACATAGCAGAACTGACATGATACATATAGCAGAACTGACATGATACTGTTGTAATCTAAACACTCTTGGTGTGTAGGGTAAATAATAATAATACAGATTCTTGTGTCTCGGAGTCTGCAAAGAAACATTCATAAACAAGCAAGGAGTACTAATAAAGTTTATTATACTACTTACGCCAAGCATGTGACAAAGAAAATCACAAGGGAGATGGGTTTCTCACCACTAGCCTGAAGAATGTACATAATCTCCAGAATTGTAGATCTTAGGTTGTCTAAGGTCTTGTCTCTCTCTCCCCACACTACAGTGGGTTGGAGACAACTATATACTACAGATAACAGTATAGCAACAGAGATTACAACATAGTTACAGATATGAGAAACAATATGTATTGGTCCTAAGTCATTCTCCATTGGAGAATGACTTAGGAGACAGAATTACTAATGAGTATTATATGAGACAGAATATGCTTCCATTAGCATTATAGCTTAGACAAAAGAAATGATGACTGGTTCAAACTACATGTGGCATTTCTTGCTTACATACAGTATAAAACATAGAGACATAACAAAGGCTTTCTCTCTGTGTCAGCTTGCTTGGACAAAGACAACTGCTGACAGGTCCCTATTACATATCTGCCTGAGTGTAAAACACACACTACATATAATTATATGAGAATATAAGTATACAAAAATCACTGATGATCCCTCAGAGTCATCATATCAATGATTAGGTAGAGTATATATGGAATATATGTAAAAGACAAACGTAATCTAGATAAATGTATTATAGTGAGGTATAATGAATCATGCATGATCAGTATTAGCATATCCTAGCAGCAAAGCACATTCCTAGCACTCATGCTTATATGATATGTGCCCATATCTGTAATCTGTATGTTAATGCAAAATAGCAGTATCACAGTACAACAGACCAGGAATACAGTGTGAGGTGTATGTGAGGTGCATGTGGGACGATAGGGCATAACCCAGGCGTAACACTGTCACCCAGTAGTTTGACTAATGGCCTGATCAAAGCAGACACTGGAACAATTGTAATCTTGGATCGTGTTCCTGTTTCCACTACTGTGAATTTGGACCCTGACGTTGTAAGGCCATTCTACTGGAGATTTAACTGTACCTTGCTTAATGACACCTAATTTAAGCCCTGGAGTGTTAAGGAAACAAAACAGTTTTTTGAAATTAATGATAATGGGGAGACATCCTATGCCATGTTGTGGGAGACCTTTAAGGCATACTTAAAGGGAAGGATACCAAGTTATTCTTCTTTCAGAAAGAAGGACAGCGAGAGATCTCTTATCCAAAAGGAGAAGAAACAGCAAGATCTAGAGAAAGTACATAAACAAAGCAAAGGGGATAGCAAGACTTTGCTAGGGAAAATATCCTTTTACATTATGAGATTAATAAAGTCCATATTGGGAAAGCTGAATTTGTCTTGTTCAGGATGCAGCAAGATTACTGGGAGTCTGGGGAGAAGGCTGGCAGACTGTTGGCCTAAAGGCTTAAACAAGTCAAAAACTGAAATTACATACATAGTGGATCAGTCTCATAATATCTTCACCAGTACTACTGATTCTAATACTGTCTTTCTAAAATTCTAGAAGGACTGGTACACAAGTAAATGCAATAGCAATTCAGACTTGATCAGGCACCTTTGTCTAAGGCTAAACTCCACAAAATTTCCCAGTCAGAACAGCATGATCTAGGAAAGGATATCTCATTGAATGAGAGTAAGGAGGCAATCAATGGTATGCCCAGGACAAGAGCTCCAGGGTTAGATGGTCTGCCAGCTGAACTTTGCTCGTTCCTAAATGACGAGATAGGCTCGGGGTTCCAAAAGGTTTATATAGGGGCAGCAACCAATAGAGGACTACCCCCAACAATGTCAGAAGCTATTATGACAGTCTTGTTAAAAAAAGGCAAAAAACCCCTAGACCCAGCCAGTTATCATCTGATTTCTTTGTTAAATGTCAACTACGAGATCTGGGTGAAAATCCTAACCAATAGATTACAGAGCATACTTGCACACTATATACATAGGGATCAGGTTGGATTCATTAACGGGAGGGCTGGTTTTGAAAATGCTAGAAGACTTCTGACAACAATATGGATGACTTCTAAATGTCAGGATAAGTCTATTTTGTTGTCCTTAGATGCCCACAAAGCGTTCAATTCCGACGAATGGCATTACTTGTATGCAGTGTTAGGTGCTTTCTGATTGGGTGATAGCTTTATCTCAAGGGTGGCTATTATGTATCAAGTCCTTACTGCCAAGATGTGTACAAATAAAATTCTTTCTGAAAAATGTTCACTGGAAAGGGGGACAAGACATGGGTGCCTCTTTCCCCTCTTTTATTTATTCTAGCTCTAGAACCTCTCCTTTGCTTTATTAGACAAAGCAACAATATTACTGGCGTCAAGTTAGATAAACCTGAACCCAAAATAGTAGCTTATGTTGATGGCCTACTTTTGTCATTATCAAACCCACACCGGTCCTTTAGACCCACTATGGAACTTCTGGAAGAATTTAGACTGGTCTCTGGCCTATCTACAGTATTAACTGGTCCACATCAGAAGTTCTTCCCCTAAATGGTGACAAGGAAGACCTTAGACTGCTCTGTTACAAGTACAATCTAAAATGGAGTGGGGATTCTATCACTTACTTAGGTATCCTGATCCCATGTAAGTTAGAAAGTTTGGTTGCTACTAACATGAAGCCCTTAACTGAGGAAATGAATATTAATTTAGAGAAGTGGTGCAAACTTAATTTACAATTATGGGTTAAAGTAAACTCAGTCAGAATGAAGCTGGTGCCCCAAATCCTTTATTAGTTGACTAACAGACCTGTGCATATTCAGCCTGTTTGGTTAAAAACATTTACTCCTATATAAGGTCATTCTTATGGGAGGGGAAGAAGGCAAGGCTCAGTCTGGGGAAGTTAAAGAAAACATGGCAGCAAGGGGGTATGGGCCTCTCAGATTTTAAACATTATCAACAGGTCTTTTTATACAGACGAATCTGCCATTGGTTCCTGCCGGGTAGTAGTACACCCACATGGGTTACATATGAACAGTCTATTGTCAGTCCTTATTCACTATAACACACTATTCTAGGTCTCTATCCAGCATGTATAGGGCCTCACCCATTCTTGAAGAATTCAGTTAGGTCTGTAAAATACTTTACTAATTATTTGTCACTCCTCTTGATTCTTCCTGAGTACACTGAGTGAGGAGGCAGTATGGCGCAGTGGGTTAAGGCTCTGAGCTGCAAATCTGGAGACCTGGGTTTGAATCCCACAGCCCCCCTCTTGCATACTGTGTGACCCTGAGCAAGTCACTTAACTTCCTTGTGCTCCCAGGTTGCACATGTAAACAAGCTTTCAGCTTAGTGTGTCTCACCTGGTTAAATAATTGGG
The DNA here is from genome assembly GCA_016271365.2 of Neoceratodus forsteri. NCBI lineage: Eukaryota > Metazoa > Chordata > Ceratodontiformes > Ceratodontidae > Neoceratodus > Neoceratodus forsteri. The sequence goes on along the minus strand of CM028134.1, from coordinate 1,073,204,872 downwards.
GGAAAAAAAACATATGGAGAAATCCCAATAATAAAATTGAAAGATAGGTTTTGGTTAACCCAGTGTGGGAAAGGAAAGGAATGATGTTATTAGATGATATAGTAGATCTCCAAACAGGTGTCCTTAGGTCATTTGCAGAGGAAGGGGGATATATAATTTTCCATACATACAATTTCACTCATCCCTGCAGATAAGGGAGGCATTGAAGAGTACTCTAGGATGACAACTTAGCCATGCCAATTTCTAAGGTATTCAAGAATTTGAACACAATAGCTAGAAGCAAAGGAGGTGTTGGCAAATTATACAAGCTTTACATCAATCTAGGTCCTACTCTCACCTATACAACTAAAACAGCTTGGGATGTGCAATATCCCAGGCATCATGGGATGTTATGCGGTGCACTTCGTATGAAACCAGTATGGATTCACAGGGTCGTCTAGTCCTGTTTAAATTACTTCATAACTGGTACTATACACCTGAAAAACAAACTTGGCCTGTTTCCAGATAGCAACTGCTGGAGGTGTGGCTCTGCATGTGTCAACTTACTCCATATGATGTGGGGACACACACTGCTTAGACCCTCCTGGATAACTATTTGGAAAGCTTGCACTCAAGTACTCCATGATAACTTACCACTTAAGCCTGAAATCTTTATATTAGGTGACACAAGTAGTCTGCCTTCCCTTAGTTTAACAGAGAAAAGATGGCTTATGATTGCATCCTTATGTTTTAATTGCCTGATCCTTTGTCACTGGAAAGATGAATATCCTCTATCTCTGGAGGACTGGACTAAATTCTTATCAAAAGTGGCTATTAATGAATGTATCAGTCATCTGAATGCAAGGACTCTGTGTAAATACGATGCAACTTATGATCCCTTCTTTGATTGGCTTAAATCAGGGTAAATAATTTGTTACCTTATTAATATTCATGAAAGCCCCATGGGAATCTATGATGTGTAATTGGGTACCAAATGTCTTCTTCTATTGTCTTATGTGAATGTTTGGAATTTTTTTTTTGTTTTACTATTTTTACCATCTGTACCATGATTAATTCTAATCTGTTATAGTTATACCTTGACCATACTGTTTGCTGATAGTTCTATATATTGTTGCATTTCTATTTATGCAATAAAAACATTTGTTTTGGGAATAAGAATAGAAGCTGGAAAAAAAAGGATGATGGGTATGAAAAGGCATAGTAGGAGTGAATAAGCTGAAGAGTCCTCAAGTGGGGACTAATTAACAGGGCCTAGTAAGAAGACTGAAAGGTGACAAACGTGGGGGAAGGAGACAGAGATATAGACATTTGTCAGAAATGAAATAGATGTGCACACAGAGCTGGAATGCTCATGTAAGTATACAGACTCCACAGAACAGAGGTAGTACTGAAATACGAAAAGGCAAACAGAAAGAAAGAAAGAAAGCTAGAGAAGAAAAGGAAAATTTGAAGAAAGGAAAAGGATCATGAACAGATTAATCAGAGATGCAACTAGAATTGGGAAGAAAGTGACATTAAAGACAAAGAAGTATAGCCAGAAGGACTGGCATGACATAGCAAGGATATTGCTAGTGGATGTCACATATCCAAGCAGGGCCTTCCCTTTCTTGTCGAAATTGTGTAAATTGTTCTCAAGAACCATGTGAGAGCGTCTCTGTTTTAATGGATTCTACCAGTTCGTTGGACCATTGTGAGACTGCCAACAAAGGAGCCAATTAGTACCACCATGTATAGAATAATATATGGACTGTACACAACAAGGCTGGGTTTTCATCTAGGAATGAGAGCACATCAAGAGTGAAGGTTGAGAGGTTTCTATGATGTCATCTCACCCCCAGATGAAAACATTTAGCCTTGTTTTACGTATGGTTGCCGTTACATTATTTTGTACAGTATGTGTTGCGTATGGTTGCTCTTACATTATTTTGTACAGTATGTGTCACGTAAGGTTGCCCACACATTACTTTGTACAGTATGTGTTGTGTATGGTTGCCCATATATTATTTTATACAGTATGTATCACATAAGGTTGCTCATACGTTACTTTGTACAGTATGCATTGAGTATGGTTGCCCATACATTATTTTATACAGTATGTGCTGCGTATGGTTGTCCATAAATTATTTTATACAGTATGTGTCGCGTAAGGTTGCACATACATTGTTTTGCACAGTATGTTATGAGTGGTTGTTCCCTACATTATTTTGTACTGTATGTTGTATGGGTTGCCCATACATTATTTTATACAGTATGTGTTGCGTATGGTTGCCCATACATTATTTTATACAGTATGTGTTGCGTAGGGTTGCACATACATTGTTTTGTACAGCATGTGTTGCATATAGTTGCCCATACATTATTTAGTACAGTATGTGTTGTGTATGGTTGCCCCTACATTATTTTGTACTGTATGTGTTGTGTATGGTTGCCCATACATTATTTTATACAGTATGTGTTGCGTATGGTTGCCCATACATTATTTTGTACTGTATGTGTTGTGTATGGTTGCCCATACATTATTTTATACAGTATGTGTTGCGTATGGTTGCACATACATTGTTTTGTACAGTATGTGTTGCATATAGTTGCCCATACATTATTTTGTACAGTATGTGTTGTGTATGGTTGCCCATACATTATTTTGTACTGTATGTGTTGTGTATGGTTGCCCATACATTATTTTATACAGTATGTGTCACGTAGGGTTGCACATACATTGTTTTGTACAGTATGTGTTGCATATAGTTGCCCATACATTATTTAGTACAGTATGTGTTGTGTATGGTTGCTCATACATTATTTTGTACTGTATATGTTGTGTATGGTTGCCCATACATTATTTTATACAGTATGTGTTGCGTATGGTTGCACATACATTGTTTTGTACAGTATGTGTTGCATATAGTTGCCCATACATTATTTTGTACAGTATGTGTTGCGTATGGTTGCCCATACATTATTTTGTACTGTATGTGTTCTGTATGGTTGCCCATACTTTATTTTATACAGTATGTGTTGCGTACGGTTGCCCATATATTATTTTGTACAGTAGGTGTTTGTTTTAATTCATTTACTTCCTTTCTAACTCTGTCTGGAACTGTGGGTCAGCTAAACAGAAAACAGGAAACAACAGAGTAAATTTAAAAAAATATAGTATGAGTTAAGTAATAGCGACATGAGTTGGCAACGTTTCCAGCATTTCATCTTTTAACAGACAATTCATTTGGGGTGTCCTCAGTCTTGCAGCATAGGAAAGCATGTGGAATCTTAATACACACTGGATTCTATGCTGTTATACTACATTAGTACATATGAAGAAGCCAGCAGAAGAAGGCTATTTGGTCTATCAAGTCTGCTCGTGTTGCAGGGTCCACAGCTTGAGCTAATGTCCCGCCTCCCTCCCCACTCTTCCCATCCTCCCTACCCATGACCCTACCCTCCTCCTGTACCTGTCCCAGCCTCTTAAAGCTGCCCACTGTCTTCAACAAGATTACCTCATCTGACGTGCATTCCAAGTGTCCACTACCCTCTTTGTGAAGAAGTGCTTCCTGGCCTCCCTCCTAAACCTCCCACCCTCCAGCTTAAGACTGTGCCTCCCTTCATGTTATGGTTGCCACTCAGTTTAAAGAGACCCTTTCAAGTACTTGAAGGTCCTAATCATGTGCCCTATCTCTCCTATCTTCCAGAGAGTACATGTTCAGTGCTCTCAACCTCTCCTCATACGCCTTACCCTGCTGACCGGCTATCATCTTTGTAGTCCTCCCCTGGACTTTCTCCAGCAGATTAATGTCCTTTTTGAGGTGTGGGCACCAGTACTGAACTCCATATTCTAGATATAACCTTATCAGTGACCTGTAGTTGGGCAGTATAACCTCCTCTCTCCTATTACTGATCCCCCTAGATATGCATCCCAGCATCTTGTTTGCCTTTGCTGCTGCTTTCTTGCACTGTATGGAGTGCTTCAGGTCACTAGTGATCATCACTCCCAGGTCCTTCTCCTCCTCTGATGCAGATACTCAGACTCCATCCTGGTAGTACTCTGTCCTAGGATTCTTGGCTCCAATATGCATAACTTTGCATTTCTTGGCATTGAAGCCAAGCTGCCAGATCCTGGACCACCTCCCTAGCTTTTCCAGATCTTCCTCTAGGTCCTGTATCCTTTCAGCTGTAGTACAGTGGTAGTAACATCATTACTGTAGTACAACATCATTCTGACATCACTACTACAGTACAACAGCATTCTGAGATCACTACTGAGGTACAACAGCATTCTGACATCATTACAGCATTCTGACATCACTACTGCGGTACAGCAGCGTTCTGACATCACTGCAATGGTACAACAGCATTCTGACATCACTACTGTGGTACAACAGCATTCTGAGATCACTACTGAGGTACAACAGCATTCTGACATCATTACAGCATTCTGACATCACTGCTGCAGTACAGCAGCATTCTGACATCACTACTGTGGTACAGTAGCATTCTGACATCCCTACTGTGGTACAATAGCATTCTGACATCACTACTGTGGTACAGTAGCATTCTAACATCACTGCTGTGGTACAACAGCATTCTGACATCACTACTGTGGTACAATAGCATTCTGACATCACTACTGTGGTACAGTAGCATTCTGACATCACTGCTGTGGTACAACAGCATTCTGACATCACTACTGTGGTACAATAGCATTCTGACATCACTGCTGTGGTACAACAGCATTCTGACATCACTACTGTGGTACAATAGCATTCTGACATCACTACTGTGGTACAGTAGCATTCTGACATCCCTCCTGTGGTACAACAGCATTCTGACATCACTACTGTGGTACAACAGCATTCTGACATCACTGCTGTGGTACAGCAGCATTCTGATATCACTACTGTGGTACAACAGCATTCTGACATCACTACTGTGGTAGAGCAGCATTCTGACATCACTACTGTGGTACAGTAGCATTCTGACATCACTACTGTGGTACAACAGCATTTTGACATTACTACCATGGTACAGCAGCATTCTGACATCATTACTGTGGTACAACAGCATTCTGACATCACTGCTGTGGTACAGCAGCATTCTGACATCACTACTGTGGTACAATAGCATTCTGAGATCACTACTGTGGTAGAGCAGCATTCTGACATCACTACTGTGGTACAGTAGCATTCTGACATCACTACCGAGGTACAACAGCATTTTGACATCACTACCGTGGTACAGCAGCATTCTGACATCATTACTGTGGTATATCAGCATTCTGACATCACTACTGTGGTACAACAGCATTCTGACATCCCTACTGTGGTACAACAGCATTCTGACATCACTACTGTGGTACAACAGCATTCTGACATCACTACTATGGTACAGCAGCATTCTGACATCACTGCTGTGGTACAACAGCATTCTGAGATCAATACCGTGGTACAACGCATTCTGACATCCCTCCTGTGGTAGAACAGCATTCTAACATCACTACTGTGGTAGAGCAGCATTCTGACAGCAGTACTGTGGTACAACAGTATTTTAATATTACTACTGTGGTACAACAGCATCTGGGAGTGTATGGATTTCCATACACAGCAACACTGAACCATATACTATAACTTATTTTACATAGGCCACTGAACAGCCCTCAGGTGATAATGGCTTTTGGCCATTACTAACCTCAGCTGGATTTGAACCAGTGACCTAGAGGTGAAAGGCTCCTTTAACTTGCTACCAATCCACTGAGCCAGAAATCTGGGCTGGATTTTCTTTTTTTTTATACTTCCAGTTGAAAGGTGAATGGTATGTGGCCTGAAGGACTACCATACCACCTAAGCATCCCCTTCCTGGCTGCACACCCCAATATTGGGACTGACTGGCCCTCTGTCCCCTGGCCCTCAGCTCTAGCATCCTCTGTACAGGACTGGTGTACCATCAGCACTAGCCAGTATTCCTTCCAAATGTACATGCCACATAATGGGGATATGGCAGTACCTGGAAGGCTGATACAGACTTTCATATAATGTAGTCCCCCATTCTGTGTGGAGCACAGGATCCCCCACTCTGTGTGGAGCAGTGGATCCCCCACTCTGTGTGGGGCAGTGGATCCCCAACTCTGTGAGGAGCAGTGGATCCCCAACTCTGTGAGGAGCAGAGGATCCACTAGCATACTGACTCAAGAATCTGACCGGACGCCTGGTATCCCACATAGCACTGGCCCTGCTGTCAGCTCCAGCCCCTACACTGGGCTTAGCACACACGGTGGGGGAGTCAGGGCTGTAAATCCCATCCTTTCCTGAGCAGCGTCGGGGTACACAACGCCATGGCCTGGATTTGTTTGATTTGAATATATCTCAGCCACCTTTGTGAATTAAGCCCTTAGCCAACATCTGATTGAAGTGCCTGGGGATCTATGTTCTTGTTCTGGGTGCAGAGATTAGAGTTAAGATAGGGACACCACACTGGATGGAATACATCAGGCTGTTGTAATGCAAGGTGGCACATTTTTTCATAGACAGTAAGGGTGCCCAAAGGTTCCCCCACCCATTTTACTTTGGTGGGAAGAGGCCAGTTTACCAATAAACTCATCACTGTACAATCCTTGAGTTCCCCAGCAGAACAGTTAACCCAGTTATGCATTATGATGCTGAAAACATTATGTCCTGGATTAGGAACTGATTGCCAAAGCCTTGGTTAAATTAGGCAACGAGTGGATTAACAGGCCAACATTCCGGAATTCATTATCCAGGTATGCAAGGAACGGTTTCGTGCTTCACCCAGCAATGCCAATCTCACCAGTCAGTCAGACATCCCTGTATTTGCAGCGCCCAGTGAAACTGACACAATGGCCACATGCACAGAAAGTCTTATGCAATGCCTTTGCCCAAGTCCTCCATTCCAATTGTCTGAGAGGGCATACAGTGTGCAGGACTGCACTTTTTTAAGTGGTTTTAACATAGCCAATTTGACCATCAAACAAAAATACAACCTGACAATTACAATGCCAACCAGCCTCCAGGTAGCGAGTTATAGAGTGGTGGTGGGTTAAAAAAGTTATAATGTTTTGCTACATTTCAGAATATCATTATTTGCTTTTTAGATTGCCAGGCTGGCCTCTTTCATTTCATTTTATTTATTACAGATCAACGGAGCACTCCCAACCAATTGGAGCGCTCTTTTCCCCTGCACATGAGACACTCTTATTCTATGAAGAGCGTCTCACACGCAGATGCCCTGGAATCGGAAACATACTGGGAACTCTCTGATTAAGCCCCCCTGTATGCCACGATCTTGCTCTCCTTCAGGGATCCCCAAGGTGCCATAGCTTTGCTATGACGTAACTCTACAACTGCCCTTCCCTCTGTTTGCCCCCCGGGTGGGGAAGAGGGGGACCTCCCCTCTAACACACTATAGCTTTGTCAGGTATCTGCAGTCGGGTCATAGAGGTTTGGTCCCCTTAGGGGTCCATTGTCCAGTGCATCATGTTTTTTTTTCCCCCTGGTTTCTCTGCTACCCTACAGATGCAGGCACGAAAGGGAGGGTCAAGGTGTGTGTGCACGTGTATGTGCTGCTAACCAGCCCTCCAACCTTGCAGCCGTCTCCTACCTTGGTGCCCTTGGCTGCACTGCCACCTGTGGTCACCCAGGTGGCAGTATTGCAGTGAGGACAGCAGCCCTCCCTTTCTCAGAGGAGGAGGAGGAGGAGGAGGAGGAAAGCGACTTTGTGGGATGCTCAATCCTTCTCCCCAACCGGCCGGCCTCTGACAACTTGAGCCCACACCCAAATTTGGGTTGCCGGTGTCACAAGCAGTAGCACTACTGCTGTGCAAATGCGCCAGCCTGACCCCACATTTTCAACATATCCATTTTGTTTACCCCACCTCATGGACATGGCAGGTGGAATTTTTCGAATCCCCTCCGAAACATGTTTTCACACGCATTCTGTTCCTGCAGTGTTGTGCTTTACTTGCCCAGACATTCAGAGATTCCTCTGGAAGACAAGTTCTTGTGGCTCAGCTTTAAAGGTAAGGTAAAAATAATGATATGTTTGCTATGTTTGTTTTAATGCTAAAAATTGGGCTTTGTTTGTTACAGGGCGCAACTGTTTGTGTTTGTGAATATTGGAAGACAATAGTTCATCGCAGGGGACAGGGGGCAGCAGAGTGCAGCAGCCCTGATTGTTCGGCAGGGGTTGAGGGCAGCAGGAGGCAACAGCATTGAATTTAGGGGAAGACAGTGGGCAGCAGCCTTGACTGTTGGGCATCAGATATGTGCATCATGGTGCAGCAACCCTGACTGTGGGGCAGCGGAGAGGGGGCAGTGGGGTGCAGCAGCCTGGAGTGTTGGGGAAGGGGATGTGGGCAGCAAAGTGCAGAAAAAGCCCCAACTCTGGGGGCAGGGGCAACAGGATGCAGCAGCCCCAGCTGGGAAGGCAGGAGACAAAGGACTATAGGGCGTAGCAGACACAGCAGCCCCGACTGTGGGGGCAGAAATACAGGGCATCAGGGTGCAGCGGCCCTGGCTGTGGGGTGGGGTGGGAGACAGAGAGTAGCAGGCCACAGCAGCCCTGACTTCTCACCAGGGGACAGGGGCATTAGGGTGAAGCAGCCCTGGTTGTTCAGGCAGGAGATGCATGCAGCAGGGTGCATCAGCCCCGACTGGGGGAGCGGACAGTGAGTGGCAGGATGCAGCAGCCCTGCATGTTGGGTAGGAAACAGGGGGCTGCAGGATGCAACAGCCCTTATTGTGGGCAGCATTGGTGCAGCAGCCTCAACTGGTCCCAGCAGTCACTGCTGACAAAGGTGTGAGCTTTGCTGTGCAGCGATGGTAAGGCAGCCTGCAGCAGGTGGTACCTGTGCCAATCTGTCCCAGCAGTCACTGCTGACGAAGGTGTGAGTGATGGTGGGCAGCGATGGTAGGACAGTGTGCAGCAGGTGGTACTGGTCCCAGTCTATCTCAACAGTCACTGCTGACAAAGGTATGAGCGATGGTACAGTGATGGGGGGGGCAGCCTGCAGCAGGTAGTTCCTTCCTGTCCCAATACATCCCAGCAGTCACTGCTGACAAATGTGTGAGCTTTGGTGTACAACGATGGTAGGGCAGCGTGCAGCAGGTGGTACCTGTCCCAATATGTCCCAGCCATCATTACTGACAAAGGTGTGATTCTGGACAGCGATGGTAGGGCAGCCCACAGCAGGTGGTACCTGTCCCAATATGTCCCAGCAGTCATTGCTGACAAAGATGTGATTGTGGGCAGCGATGGTAGGGTAGCCACAGCTGGTGGTTCCTGTCTAAATATGCCCCAGCAGTCACTGCTGGCAAAGATGTGAGCGGTGATGGACAGTGATGGTGGGACAGCCCGCAGCAGATGGTTCTAGTTTCAATATGTCCCAGCAGTCATTGCTGACAAAGGTGTGAGCGGTGATGGACAGTGATGGTGGGACAGCCTACAGCAGATGGTTCTAGTTTCAATATGTCCCAGCAGTCATTGCTGACAAAGGTGTGAGCTTTAGTGTGCAGCGATGGTAGGGCAGCATACAGCAGGTGGTACCTGTCCCAATCTGTTCCAGCAGTCACTGCTGACAAAGGTGTAAGCTTTAGTGTGCAGCGATGGTAGGGCAGCATACAGCAGGTGGTACCTGTCCCAATCTGTTCCAGCAGTCACTGCTGACAAAGGTGTGAGCTTTAGTGTGCAGCGATGGTAGGGCGGCATACAGCAGGTGGTGCCTGTCCCAATATGTCCCAGCAGTCACTGCTGACAGAGGTGTGAGCTTTAGTGTGCAGCGATGGTGGGCGACGCACAGCAGGTGGTACCTGTCCCAATCTGTTCCAGCAGTCACTGCTGACAAGGTGTGAGCTTTGGTGTGCAGCGATGGTGAGGCGACACCAGCAGGTGGTACCTGTCCCAATCTGTTCCAGCAGTCACTGCTGACAAAGGTGTGAGCTTTGAGTGTGCAACGATGGTAGGCGGCATACAGCAGGTGGTACCTGTCCCAATCTGTTCCAGCAGTCACTGCTGACAAAGGTGTGAGCTTTAGTGTGCAGCGATGGTAGGGCGGCATACAGCAGGTGGTACCTGTCCCAATCTGTTCCAGCAGTCACTGCTGACAAAGGTGTGAGCTTTAGTGTACAATGATGGTAGGGTGGCATACAGCAAGTGGTACCTGTCCCAATCTGTTCCAGCAGTCACTGCTGACAAAGGTGTGAGCTTTAGTGTGCAGCGATGGTAGGGCGGCATACAGCAGGTGGTACCTGTCCCAATCTGTTCCAGCAGTCACTGCTACAAAGGTGTGAGTTAGTGTGCAGCGATGGTAGGGCGGCATACAGCAGGTGGTACCTGTCCCAATCTGTTCCAGCAGTCATTGCTGACAAAGGTGTGAGCTTTAGTGTGCAGCGATGGTAGGGCAGCATACAGCAGGTGGTATCTGTTCCAGCAGTCACTGCTGACAAAGGTGTGAGCTTTGGTGTGCAGCGATGGTAGGGCAGTGTGCAGCAGGTGGTACCTGTCCCAATATGTCCCAGCCATCATTACTGACAAAGATGTGATTCTGGACAGCGATGGTAGGGCAGCCCACAGCAGGTGGTACCTGTCCCAGTATGTCCCAGCAGTCATTGCTGACAAAGATGTGATTGTGGGCAGCGATGGTAGGGTAGCCACAGCTGGTGGTTCCTGTCAAATATGCCCCAGCAGTCACTGCTGACAAAGGTGTGGGTGATGGACAGTGATGGTGGACAGCCCGCAGCAGATGGTTCTAGTTTCAATATGTCCCAGCAGTCATTGCTGACAAAGGTGTGGCGGTGATGGACAGTGATGGTGGGACAGCCGCAGCAGATGGCTCTAGTTTCAATATGTCCCAGCAGTTACTGCTGACAAGGTGTGAGCTTTGGTGTGCAGCAATGGTGGGCGGCATACAGCAGGTGGTACCTGTCCCAATCTGTTCCAGCAGTCACTGCTGACAAAGGTGTGAGCTTTAGTGTTGCAACAATGGTGAGGCGGCATACAGCAGGTGGTACCTGTCCCAATCTGTTCCAGCAGTCACTGCTGACAAAGGTGTGAGCTTTAGTGTGCAGCGATGGTAGGGCGGCATACAGCAGGTGGTACCTGTCCCAATCTGTTCCAGCAGTCACTGCTGACAAAGGTGTGAGCTTTAGTGTGCAGCGATGGTAGGGCGGCATACAGCAGGTGGTGCCTGTCCCAATATGTCCCAGCAGTCACTGCTGACAAAGGTGTGAGCTTTAGTGCAGCGATGGTAGGCAGCATACAGCAGGTGGTACCTGTCCCAATCTGTTCCAGCAGTCACTGCTGACAAAGGTGTGAGCTTTAGTGTACAATGATGGTAGGGTGGCATACAGCAAGTGGTACCTGTCCCAATCTGTTCCAGCAGTCACTGCTGACAAAGGTGTGAGCTTTAGTGTGCAGCGATGGTAGGGCGGCATACAGCAGGTGGTACCTGTCCCAATCTGTTCCAGCAGTCATTGCTGACAAAGGTGTGAGCTTTAGTGTGCAGCGATGGTAGGGCAGCATACAGCAGGTGGTATCTGTTCCAGCAGTCACTGCTGACAAAGGTGTGAGCTTTGTGTGCAGCGATGGTAGGGCAGTGTGCAGCAGGTGGTACCTGTCCCAATATGTCCCAGCCATCATTACTGACAAAGATGTGATTCTGGACAGCGATGGTAGGGCAGCCCACAGCAGGTGGTACCTGTCCCAGTATGTCCCAGCAGTCATTGCTGACAAAGATGTGATTGTGGGCAGCGATGGTAGGGTAGCCACAGCTGGTGGTTCCTGTCCAAATATGCCCCAGCAGTCACTGCTGACAAAGGTGTGAGCGGTGATGGACAGTGATGGTGGGACAGCCTGCAGCAGATGGTTCTAGTTTCAATATGTCCCAGCAGTCATTGCTGACAAAGGTGTGAGCGGTGATGGACAGTGATGGTGGGACAGCCCGCAGCAGATGGCTCTAGTTTCAATATGTCCCAGCAGTCACTGCTGACAAAGGTGTGAGCTTTAGTGTGCAGCAATGGTAGGGCGGCATACAGCAGGTGGTACCTGTCCCAATCTGTTCCAGCAGTCACTGCTGACAAAGGTGTGAGCTTTAGTGTGCAACGATGGTAGGGCGGCATACAGCAGGTGGTACCTGTCCCAATCTGTTCCAGCAGTCACTGCTGACAAAGGTGTGAGCTTTAGTGTGCAGCGATGGTAGGGCGGCATACAGCAGGTGGTGCCTGTCCCAATATGTCCCAGCAGTCACTGCTGACAAAGGTGTGAGCTTTAGTGTGCAGCGATGGTAGGGCAGCATACAGCAGGTGGTATCTGTCCCAATCTGTTCCAGCAATCACTGCTGACAAAGGTGTGAGCCTTGATGGGCAGTGACGGTAGGGCAGACTTCAGCAAGACACCCAGCAGTCATTGACACATCACAGAAGTACCTAACAAACCTGAAAGCGGAATCTGGGGAATGCAAATGGAGTGAATTCTTATGGGAGGCAGTAACTTCCAGTTCTTTGTGGGGGGCAGGATGACAAAAGCTTTTTTGCTAATTTGTGACTACTCAGCATTTGTTGTATTACAGACAGCGTCCCTGTCCTTTGAGAGTTTGGACTTAATGTCATGGTAGGCCGCAAGAGATAACCAGACTTGTGGTTTTTCAGACACCTGGTTTATAGCCTTGAGGGTGATGTTACATTCCATGTGAAGTCATTCTTGAGACTCATGTTATGACTGGCTCATTTCTGGATAATAAATCAATGTCTGCTTACTGGCCTGGACCTGTCTGCTGTAACCCAACTACAGAATATGCTGCAGTGTGTATCCAGCCAGCTAATGTTGCTGTGTGTTTGCGGTAACCAAGTAACAACAGAAATTTAAAGGGAAACATCCATATACAGTGGCTGACTTAGTTTGAAAGCCCATGAAAAGCTCTTTCAAATGAGGTATTGGGCTCATCTGTAGTTGGAATCAGCCCAAAGATATAGATGACGGAGTCTGTTCAATATTAATACTACATTGCAACAAGTTTTTAGAACGTTGTGATGTTACGGAGGGACAAGCTGTGCCTAACTACTGTACATTGAGTCAAACACACCCTGTTCCTCGATGACATCACAGTGTTCTACAGATGGCTGCAATGTATTAATACTGATTATACCATAGACATAAGTGAACAGCCAATTAAATCATCAGACTGGCAGCTTACCACCGGTGTAAATCCTCTGACAACCAACGGCTGTTGATGAGTATATCCAGTATATCCTCTGCAGCCCAGGAATAAATACAATAAAAATAAAAACACAAAGCCACCTCTTTAATATTTGTATTTTATTACAGTAAAAAAATTAACCTTGGAATAATCACAATAAGCCACTCGGAGGATGTGGGTTATCAGAGGATTTACCACGGCTGGCAAGGATTTACCCATGAGGTGCAAACCACTCCAGCCATGGTAAATCCCCTGATATCCCACACCCCCTCGTGGCTTATTGCTTAAATGGATTGCGTCACCTATTTCTCTAGAGAGCTTCCAGCTACAGGTTAGCCCACTGCCTCATTTGAAATAAATTTTCATGGGCTCTTAAACTGTGATAGCCACTGAGCATGAATGTTTTCCTTTAAATGAAGTCATAACTTGCTTTATTTTGGTTATTTGTTTTTACTAAGTGTAACGCCCGTTCTGTTTTGGGGGTTACCAGGTTGCCTAATGGCGTCAGGACCCTGCGTGATGCCAGACTTGGTAATGTGGGCGGGGCCCTAGCATCACAAGTGTAAGGGGTTGGAGTAGGAGAAAGTGCCCGTGAGGGAGTTTGAGTGGAGACTTCGAGGAGACTGGCAGTTAGTGTGAGGAGCATCAGGGCCTGTTAGCACTGGAAAGTAGAGTTGGCCACCAGTCGAGGCCAGAGGTGCCCGGGGCCAAGGTGAGATAATTCCCGCCCCAGTCCCAAAAGTGAAGCAGAGGGATCCCCACAACCATCGGGGGGGGGGGCGAGCAGAATGATCCGCAGAGTCGAGGAGGAAGCCACATCAAGAGAGGAGCCTGTCCAGCTCCAGGAGTAGGTGGTTGGCAGACTTAGAGGCTGTCATGGCAGGCACGGGACTGGTAAGTGGCAGCGACCAGGTTCCAGAGGGTCCGGTGTGGCAGATCAGACCCTCAGTCATAAGCCCATGTCCACTAAAGCTGTAAGGGAGTGTAATCTGCTGTGAACCGCACAGGGAAGAGTCGGCCCCTGCACTGCGACCCGCCATAGATTTGTCAAGGGTGGAAAGGCTGTAGGAAGAAAGAACTGTGCCCTGCTCCAAAATGTGTTCCTCTTGAGAGATATGCAGTGGGTCCCAAGTTCCCCACGGTGGGGAATAAGGCCACAGGGAAGCTGAGAGAAAAGAGAAAGTTAGAGCCTGCTTGTCACCAGTATGCTAAGAGCCCATTTCGGCTCCCAAAGGAAATGTGAAAGGATCCAGGATCAGGACCCAGGTCCCCCAAGTGAAGTGCCACAGCTGTCTGCCACTGTAATGTGCTAGTTCTGAAAATGTGCCCCACTGCTTCATGGAGCAGAATGAGTTTTGTGGCTTGAGCCTTGTAAACTGTTGGAAAAATAAACCATGCCTGATTGCATCTGGATTTCTGGCTGGGCCGCATCATTGTGTTCATGCCAAATGAATTGCTTGATGTTTTGTTGTTCCTAATGACTCTGCCCCCAAACAGAAACAGCCTGAATGACCCTCCAGCTGGTGAGAAAACCACCCTAGTGCCCAAAGACAGAGTTCATGCTGTCACCAGACAGAATCCCCAAATTGCTGAGGTACTGTTTATTTTGTCTATGCTGAAATAACATTTAAACTGTCTGAGTCCTGACCACGGAGGGCCGACCCCCCCTTCCACGTGACTGTAATATCACCAATTACCCCTAGACATGAGAAGGGAGTGAAGGTGCCCAGGTATGCCAGCAAGTGGGCTCAGGGGGGTTTGCCACCTGCCCCGAGGTGAAAGTGTCACCAAAGTGAGCAGCCTAAAGTACTGATTTTACCAGGAAGGCATAGGGGTTGCATAAGCTTTATCTTGTTCCGCAAGTAACCCACTGCCCCCATATCCCCCTCACCGACCTTATCACGAACTTACTGGTTATCCACCATCTACCCACGACCATGATAGTGGTGGGTGGCCTGCCATGTTGGTTGTATGTGGGCTTGCGGGGGTGGGGGGCAATGCAACATGGGCCAGGGCTTTTTCCTCCAGCTCCTATTTTCCCCCCCAGGATGCCAGCGTTCAATGACATGCACGGACCTGCGCAGTGGCACGCACACCATCATCTGGTGGTTGCCCCTCCCCTTGCTGGGGTCCCACAGTGCTGTCTCTCAGCATCTGCCAGGTAGAAGATGAACAGCAGAACGCTGTGTTCCCTCCCCGCCGAGGGAGAAGACCTATCCATGGGGCGCTTTATCCTCCCTTCCTTAGACAGCCCCCAAGCGACCAGTGTCCATTCCTGAAACTGGGTCGAGGGCATTGTGAGGGGCAGTGCTACGTTCACATTACTGAACCAGTTTATTTATTCTTTGTTTTTTGCATCTTTTCAACAGACAGGGGATATGCACTGGGGACCTGCGTGATACATCATTCATCCACACAAGAACAGTTTGACCTTGATTAACTTCACAAAGTGGTGTAAGTCAGAAGTGATGTGCCCGAGGTCAAACTGCTCAAGTGTAGATAAATAATACTAACATACTATTTGCCAGCAGATTAGGCCTTACGGTCTATCGAGTCTGCTCGAACCTTAGATCCTTAGTTGGGTGCCGAGGCCCTCCCATCCCTTGTGCTCCAGAAACCCCTACCATCCATCCCCACCCCCCTGGGACAGGCCATCATCTGATACATCCACTTTCTGTGTCTGTCCCACCCTCTCTTGAAGCCCTCCACTGTGGATCTCTGAACCAGCTCGCCAGGCAGTGCATTCCAAGGGTCCACCACCCTCTCAGTGAAAAACCTCCTCCTCTTTTCCCCCCTCACCCTTCCACCTTCCAACTTCAAACCATGCCCTCTGGTGATACCTCCCTGCTTTAGTCTAAAGATCCCCTCCATGTTTACCCTATTTATTCCCTTGAGGTACTTGAAGACCTCGATCATGTCCCCCCTGTCTCTCATCTCCTCTCCTCCAATGAAAACAGGCAGAGCTCCTCAAGTCTGTCCTCCTACGTCAAATCCCCTAGCCCTCGTATCGTCTTAGTTGCCCTCCTCTGTACCCTCTCCAGGCGCTGTATGTCCCTCTTCAAGTGTGGTCTCCAGTACTGTACACAGTACTCAAGGTGTGGTCTAACCAGTCCATTGTACAGTGGCAGAATCACTTCCTTGCTCCTAGAGGTGATCCCCCTATGTATCATATGTATCACATATGGTCCCCATTGCATATCCTGTTTATACAATAGGCTGGTGAGCGAGTTGGGGGATCCTTGACAGGTAGTGTTTATTCAACATATACGTGATAAATTCCAGGTTCTAAAATTTATCACACATATGTGGCATTAGCATTTTTTTATGACATTGCATTTGTGTCCGCTCACATTGGATAAAAGAGTTTATTCTGCGGGTAGCTCGCCCCCTCCCCATCCATGTCCCCCACAGCCTTGCAGTCCCATGTCCACCTTCCCTTCACCCAGAGATGTGAGGATCCAGCAGCAGCAGCACAGAATCCAAGAGTACAAGGGGTGCATCATCCAAGTGGCTCCATTTTTCCTCATGGCATTTCTTCCCTTTTTTACCCCTGACCCTGCGAGCCTCTCACATGGCACCGCACAGCTTTCAAGACAGACCTCACGCACATGCACACAGCAACCCTACCACAAAGAAGCAAGCTCCCCAGCCTACTGCAGCGGCTCACTGTGGTGGTGGAAACGCAGCGTCAGCCCTCTTGGCTGTGAATAGAGCCACTCCAGCCACCCAGCCAGCTTTGTGACTCCATTGCCGAACCCAGGTCACCAGACAGTGTGGCAAGGCCATTTGGTGGCCATTTGTAAAAAAGTTTGACTCAAATGTTTGTTACATGTGTGCTGAATGGTGGGACAAATTTCCATTTGTGACTACTCAGAAAAAAGAATAAGCAACTGGATTTTATCTGAAACTGTGGAACCCCCATACATAAAGCTACCAACAGTCCCTATTTTCCCAGGACAGTCCCAATTTTAGGCAGCATGTCCCAGTGCCCCCACAAGTTTTGCAAATTGTCACTTTTGTCACAGTTTTTGCTTACTTGTCCCAGTTTTGTCCCTTTTTTTTTGCTGGTTGCTAATCCATTAGTGACAGTTATTTCAGCACCAATGTGGCACTGCTCGGGCTGGACAGCAGTTTGCAACTTCAACCCTTGGGCCTGTATTACACTGCAAGCATGTCAGTGGGAGCACAGTAAAGCATGTTCCTTCCTGTTAAATTAGACTGGGTAGTAGTGCAAACAAGTACATCTGGACGTCTGCCTGCCAGCAGCTGAGAGGGACTCCAGACAGAGAAGAGACCAGCAGCAGGGAACTAAGCTACATGAACCCGATCAGCTGCAGAGAAGTGTGTGAAAACAATCTGGTGTGGTGGTGAGAGCTTTTGATGTGAAGTTTGCTCAGCAAATGAGGTGAGTGTAAGTGGGTTGGATGGAACCGTCAGGAGGAGCAATGCATGCAGCTCGAATGTCTGATCACAATTTAATGCAGGTTTGCTTCTAATGAACTTTATGTTCATCATGTTTTGGAAGTTGCTGTAGCAGAATGATGTATTGTTCTAATCTGAATGTTTGCTACTGGTGTTACTGTGGGGCGGCATGGCCAGAGCAAGCAGCAACATGCAATTGATTGTGTGCATGTTGTCTGCAGCGGTGTCCATGGGAGTGACACGTTGGGGGGGGAGGGGTCATGGTCAGGGTGGACCGTCCCAGTTTCAGGCCTCAGAAAGTTGGTAGCTTTACCCATACAGAGTCTCTGTTCATTGGTACAAAGGAGTCACAACCCCTTTGCGCCACTGATTCAACTTTGTGCCCCATTGTATTGTGCACAATTGGGTCATTACCCTTTCCCTGCATGGTCCCTCAGAACATTGTGATCACATGGTCAAATGGGATAGGGATGCCATGCCAAGTAGCCACTGAGCTCTGTTCAGATGTTCAACAGCCCCGCACACCTAGTGCTTGCCACAGCGCCATCACAGCCTGTTGAACTATGTGACACAGTTCTATGAGAGTGGGTACAGGCATGTCACCAGGAACCTAGGATCAAGTGTGAGGTTGAGAGTAGTGAGGGACCACAGGTGTGGAGGAACAGGGCTGGGGTGAGGGGAGAGGGAGCTTCCATTGGACCCCAGCAATAATGTGAAATTAGGGAAGTGGGTAGAAAGTCACTAGACCAACAGGAATCACCCCAGAATTTTGAGGAAAAATCCATATTCGATAACCTAGAAGTGGGCCTAATATTGAGAGGCTGATGAGTGGGGGAAGACTACTGCGTGCCTGGGTTACTAAGCATGGCATGATGTTATGCCAGGCAGTCTTCTTTGGTTGTCGCAACACAGATGTTAGGAGACAAAGCCCCCATTTGCAACTACTAATATTTGGCAGCCACTATTTGCATTGTTAGTCACTGGGGAGTCACCTCAACAGGTGATGAAGGTTTCCTTCTGTGTGGCAGTTTTGGGAGGGTGTACATAGGGGCGGAGCCTGATGCACCTCGAAACTGGGCCACTGCCAACCGTGGCTGTGCATCAGGACCCTGCTTTGAAAAATGTAGAGACAGACAAGATTTTAGTTTATTTCATTTCAGTATTATTAACTATTATAAAATGGTTAAGAGAAACTCCCACAGTACTTGCCAAACCACCCGAAGCTCCTACACGAGCCTCACTGGCATAGGATGCATCTTGGGTGCCCAAGATCCTTCCTTGGCAGCCTCCAAGGTCCTACTTGATGTTGCCTCCACAACCTCTCTGACAAAGTGTCGAGGACACTGTACCACTTTCAGGTGCCAAGTGCAGTCGCCACCCGCACAGGCGGAGTGTAACACGGGGATCTATTGTGCCCTTGGCCTGAGTCCTGCAGCTAGCAACTTGGCGAGTACGGCGTGCGCTCACTCCTGCCAGACATGCAGGTGTGGGAGTATTACTTAAAACTGAAATGCAAAAGCCAAACACTCGGTATCCTGAAACCGATTGCCCGACACTGGATTTGCCCGCAACGGAGTTTGTAATTTAAAATATCGGAAGCGAAGCCCCCCAAAACATAAAAAAACCCTCTGCCTTGGGCAATTCCCGAGTGTCGGGATACCGAGTGTCAGGCAAACAGTTTTGAGATACCAAGTGTCAGCCTCTTGCATTTCAGTCTTACGTAGTATATCCGCAGGTGTATCTCTGACACCCCCAATGCCTTTCTGGTAGTAGCCAGATCCTCTCTCAGCTGGCACCATTTCCTGGGTTGTCCCATCTGGCCCTTTGCCTGCAACCTGTAGCATGTACTTAGTGGGGGCACCTAGTGCATTGACGTTTCCTCCAGCTCACTCCTGTACAAGCTTCCCAACTGCACACCAACTTATGGGCAACTGCAAACGTCCAGGCACCACGAGGGCACCTTATCTACAGTATGTACTCCCTGTTCACCAAGAGAGGCTGTTGACTGGACATCATTCCCTTGCTGGTGACAATAACAGCCACTTCCCCTACTGTAAGGAGAGGGCTGTTACACCTATTTGCATAATTACTGGATCCGTGGTTCCACAGCCTATTGCCATTTGACTTCTGTCACTTATTTTGATTGCTTCTTCCTTTTTTAACCCCTTTCTCCCAGGTTGAAACATGCTCAGATTCAGTGTGCTTTTCCTGGACAGCAAATTTAAAATAAAATAGAGAATAAAGTATGGGTCGGGGTGTGTAATGAGATTTTACACACACTGAGTTGTGGATGCTATATATAAACCCCGAGGGCGAAGCCCGAGGGGTTTGTGAAAAGCATCCCACAATCAAGGGTGTGTGTAAAATCGAGTTTGACACACATCCCGACCCATATTTTATTTTATATAATTGCTGGGTTTCCCTTTTTCAGCTCAGCAGTTATATAAAATAAAAAGCTTCCGATGCATTCGTGGTGTGGCTTCTGAGGTGCCGATTTGAATCGGTATATTTTAAAGCCTTTTTTTGCCCTGGTTTGTGAGGTTTTTACTGTGTAGGAAAAAAAAGAACTTACAGCCGAGTTCTTCTGTCAGTCCCGGTACTGTTTCGGGAGAGATGGAAGCGGCCCATGTCTTCGAGTGGTGTTGCTGCGGAGACAAGACAGCAGTGGAAACTCATATGTTTGCCGTTATAAACACTCCTTTATAACGGCAAATTACGCCACGGTTTCCCTATGGGAAAAAGGGAAAGCCAGTTATTATTGTTATTTTATTTATTGGTTTGTTTGTTTGTAGTTTTTGACCAGAAAGGCACACTAAGCTATGATTCTGGACTGCAGACTGACGCTAGAACAACAGGTGTTTGCTGTGGTCTGATCTTACAACTGATTCCAGAGATACAAGAGGATGAATCAACTTTCCCCAAATCTATGGATGAATCAAAGGTTTTACTGATTCACATGGAAGGGAAATTAAAGCATTTCCCAGATGGCTATAGACCAATTGCACTTTTAAATGTTGATTACAAAATTATAGGTAAAACAGTGGCAAATCGAATTCTAAAGGGTATCCCGCATATTATTCATAAAAAACAATTTGGTTTCATACAGGGAAGAACAATTGCTAGTGCTTTAAAGAGAGTTCAGTTACTGTTTGTGTAAGCTACTCCCTTCCCTGATGTCTAGAAATCTGGTGTTAAAATTAGGGGAGTGGGTGTCCCTTGACGAGAACCATCCTAAGAGAAAAATAAAGATGGCACATACCAGATAGTAGCTGAAAGATTCAGTAGAGGTTGCATATGCAGTTGTAACCCCCTTGTTACCCGGGGTTACTAGAATCCCAGTAAGACCTAGTGGTAGGCAGGGAAGGCAGCTTGTGAAACTCCAGTTAAATGGATTTCACACTGTCTCACTCTGTTCTCAGTCTCAGCTGAGACTGAGGGATGACATCACCAATAGAACTATCGCAGCTGCATGAGCCACAATGGAATCTGCAGCAAGAGAGTTGGAATAGAATGTTGGGAGGTTTGAACAGTGTTCAGTGGTCAGTTGGTGTTGGGAGCTTGCTGAGGAAGCAGCACAGCAGCTCAGTGTAGGCTCTTGGAGCCTCAGCCCTGACAGAGGGCTACTTTTAGGTAATAAGGGTGTGTGTCTCCACCAAAAGAGAGACACAGAAGATAATTGAAGTGGTGGAGACCGCTGTTTTCGGGTCTCAGTGCACCCTCCCTCTGGGGATGGGGCTAGGAAAGGGTTCCCTGCAAATTCCTGGGGCAACCCCCTAGTTCTGCTAGTAATGGAGAAGCTGCCTATTTGTTCCAGAGTTTCTTTTGGGGAACAAGAAGACTTGTGAGTCGCCTGTGGGGCACCTTCAACCGGAGGGTGAGTGTCTGCTCTTCCTGAAAGGGCCTATGTTTTTTCACCCTGGGACTTGTGTGACAATGTGGGGATTGAACTACTGAAATAGTGGGAGGCCTAGAGTAATAGGCTTAGCCAACAAGTAAAAGTAGGTTCAAGTCCAGAGCTTATTGGGATGAAAATGATATGTAGAGGAGATGTGACATACGTCTACCCAGGAATCTACATTTGCAAGTTTTCAGTAAAGGAATTGTTTAGTTTCCAGAGAAATGGCCGGATATGGACTGTGGGAGCTGGAGGTGGGAGATCCCCATCTTTAGTGACCAGGTCCACCTCTACAGATTTGCTCTGTGGATTTCTACTTTGCCTCAGGCACTTGGCCAGTGATGAGGGAAGTACCCAGACGTGGGATTGGAAGGAAAATTCCCTCTAGGAGTCGAAGGCTCTAGTGTGGGTTGGGGAGCCACAACAGGATAATTGGTTCATTTCCAAAATGGACCGCGGATCAAGTGGCCGGTGGGGGAGCCGGGCCAGTGGGGAAAACCCAAGTAGTGTACAAGTCGGGCTGTGTACCCCAAGCTGCGTGCAAGTCCGGGCTGTGTGCCTGGTGGGTTCAGAGCCTGAGGGCTGGAAATAGTGATAAAGTGTTCTGTTGTCTCTAATCTGCATTACCAGGAATGTAGCCCCGTGGGGTCCGTCTATGCTTTGTTTGTTCAGCTTGGATGTGAATAAAAGCCACACTGTAGAATCCCATTCCTGGTTCTGGACATTACAGTTATTGCTTCCTGTATTCGGATTTACTTGGGTGCCCCTGTGCAGAGTAGCCAAACCTAGGTCCCCTGTGCCGAGTAACCTCATCCTCCCCGAACCCAGTCCGCACCAGATACTGCTGTCAGCTTCAACAGCATGCCACCTGTCGTTTTGCTAAAAAGTCAGGGATGAGGGGTTACACAGTCAAGGGAGGGGGAGGACTGAAAGCTGAAGACTCAACTGTGGGGTCAAGCTGGAGTTAGCAAGCATCACATAAATTCATAAAAGTAACAGCAAGAGGCCACACTCTGTGTAAATGATAAACAACATTTTAAAAGATATACAACAACTTAATTTATTAAATGGCCAAAACAACAGCTCCCAGGAGCTGGGGGCACGGCTTAGAGGGAGACACCTTACACAGTGGCACATAGCCCCGGCACACAAACTTAAGGCCGAGAAGGCCACGGAGCTGGATTCCAAATTCAGGCAGCAGTATCACCAGGCTGCACTACAGTTAACACTTTGGCCTATGCACCCACAGCATCTCGATTCCTGCCAACTGACCCAAAACCTCTGCAGTGGCTTAAACAAGCTGCAGCTGTCACACTCTCAGTTCTTCCTCATCCTGCAACTCAGGGCATGGAGCCTGTGCCCCCAGCATCCCCGGACCTAGACATAACACGGGTGATATGAGGGATTCTCTGGGCTCTCTTCTCTCTCACCACAGGCTGTCTAACAAAGAGCAGCATGCCACATGAGTATGGGACAGGTGTACTGCCACCACCATAGAGCCCTATGATGTAGGCTGCCACCACTGCGCCGCCCCCTCCTTTCCTTGAAACTAAGGCCTCAAACAGGGACTAGGCCCAATCCCGCCCAGTGCCGTGGTGCATGTAGGTGAGCCACAGATTCCTCCCTGGGCCACGGCTCCCAAAACAGACCCAGCCCCCATACCACCACAGACCCTAGGCCACCCTTCAATCCTGAGCAGACTTCAGAGTCACCAAGGCTCGAATCCCAGGCTGGGGCTGGGGCTGAAGCCCCGACCCACTAGATACACCTGGTCTCTCTCTCTCCCACCGGCTTCCCTCAGAAACTCAAAACCGCCCAAACAGTACCCACTGGGGTGGATTGGCAACTCCAGACCAGCGAGTGGCCAGCCCACCAACCAAACATGGAAAAGATTGGAGGAGAGAGTCACTATAGTAAGCACTCCCCAAAGGGGGTGTTTACACCCACACTCCCCCTTTTTAAATCATTCAACTCCTGGTGATTGGGGCACCTGGCTACTCCACTGGAGGGAAAAAAAGGCAAGATATGTGCAATGTCCTCCTCCTCCTCCCCCTGGGAGACCCACCAGCAAAGCAGAATAACACGGGGACCCAAAATCCCATTTACCCTCAAAATGGCTATGCTGCTGCCTAAAGATGGAAACCAGCATTCAGTTACACTAAGCCTCCAAAACAGTACAAATATCCCCAATAAATTTAATTAGCAAAACAGCACTGTAAAACAATAGAGACATGCCACAGGACATTTAATATGTTAAAATGTTTACCCAGAGATCCTATATCATTCACACCACCTCTTGCCCCCGGCAGAGACACACAAACACTCGCCAGACAGATACGAACACAACCAAACCACACACACCTCACAACATCCACAACTACCATCTCCCCTTCCCACGCACTGTCACCAGAAAAGGGCATATTGATGGCTGAGGGCTGGCCAGAGTTCAGTGGGTGGAGCAACAAACCACTCCCCCAACCAGGCCTTAAAAGCCCTCCTCTGGGCCAGTCCTCATTTGTTTTCTTCATTGCAGCCGGGGGCTCTGCTCTCCTCGCTCCTCTCTCCATCTTCCTCGCTACTCTGTTCACTGCCTTCTGCCCCAGTCTACTGCTTGCCTCCGGCCACCTGCCTGCTGTCTCTTCCTCGCCCTTCCCTCCCACTTGTATTGTCTCTCCCTGCCACCCACTGTGTGACCACCTTTGTGCTTCTGCTCGTGTGTACCCCACCGCCCCACTGCTCACTCTGCGGCTGCTGTTGTGTCTCTGCATCTATCCCCCCATCTCTCCATACCTCTTCCTGGGTTTCTTGTTGTGCTGCCATCGGCTCTTCCTTCGATGTTTTCCTCCATTCTGCTCCCTCGTTTTCACTCTGTGCTGTTGCTGGCATTCAGAGGCATGATGTCCCCGCCTGGATCAGCTCCTCCTTTGTGCTCTACTGCTCCCGTTCCTCCCGGCTCTCGCCTCTTCCAGGGCCGCAGCTTGTTCCTCATGGCACTTTCTCGGCCCTGCTCTCTGTGCCACTGGACCACTGGGGCATTCCTCTGCCCGTCTGGCCCATCCTGCTTCCTTTCGGAGCCCTGATTCATTCAGCACGCTGGACTTCCGGTACCGAGGTTCCCAACACTCTGCTGCTGTCTCTTTGCAGCCCGTTGTGCCTTGGTTTCCTCAGTCTCCATCAGACTCCCATTTCGAGTCCCTCTGGTCCCATCATACCGGCACTGCTCCCTCGGAAGCAATTTCACACCGTCATTGGTAGATCGTGCAACATTTGTTTCTCCTTGGTTACCACATGCGCACAGCATGTGGCAGAGATCTTTTCATTTCCTTATGAAAGTTTCCCATTGACTGGTGCTACATGAATGTTGTCCCCCTTGCTCTATTCTGACTTAGTGTGTAGTTAAGTTCCATTGAGACTGCAACTGCCCAGTCTCAGGGCTTTTCTCTATACGTCTCCATTTCTCTTGTTGTGCTCCTCATTTGTTCCTGCCCTTTCCACCTCAATGCCTACCCATTGCACCTCAGATCTCTGCCTGGTTCATATATTCCTGTCATTCATTACCTTGTCCTTCGCCTGGCATATCCACAACCCTGGTTTAGCTGTGCCCTTCTGTGCACTTCAGACTGGTCTCTGGCGGTCCCCATCTACTCCAGATGGCTCCATAGGTGCACCCCCTCGCCCTGCCTCATCCCTCTGCCTCCCACACCTACACTACTTCCTTCTCGCCCTGCCGTTCTCATCTCCCACTCATGCACTTCCCCTTATTCTATCTTGCTGTTTTGCTTCGTGGCCTCATGCCTCCTGGCTTGGGTGCTGCTTCTCTTCCGTTATTCTACTCTGGCTCACCCCACCTTTCTCCACACCCTCGACTCTCCTCCTTCCTCGTCCTGTGCTTTCCTTTTGGGGGTGTTTCCCTATCCTGCTATCGCCATGCCTATTCATTTCCTCCTCTTACCCTTGTCCTATGTTCTGGACCCCTATTCCCTCATTCTAGTCAAACCTATTCAGATGTCCTCCTGGTACTGCCTACCTCACCGTCAGCTGCCGGCTTTGCCTGGCCGCTCTCGCTCCTATCTTCATGCAGTTCTATCCATTCCTAATTTGGCTTCAATGGACCGAGCTGGCATGCACTCCTGTGGTTACCAATCATGGGTAGCTTCCTCATGACATGAGTCTGGTTCTCCTTCGCTCAGTCCGACCTCAGGGTCTACTCATTCACATCGATTAATTGAGTATACCTCTCATTGGGCCTTATGCTGCCTCATCGAACTGCTGCACTCCTGTGGTTATTATCACCATCAGTCTCCTCATGACTGCATCTGGGTCTCCTTCGCTCATCTGACCTCTCTGCGGGTCTACTCCTTCACATTGACTACTCGAGCATAACCCTTTCGGGTCCATGCTACCTCGACTCAACCTGCTCTCTTTCCGGTGACATGCCTTCTGTGTCTATTGCCCCTTGGCTCGGGGCTGGCTGCATTGGCCTCTCATCAACGGGGCCCCTTTAGCTGCCTGAGTAGGTTTGGAAGCACCCTCTATGCCATTCTCTATCTGACCACCTCTGGCTCACCTGGTCTGTTTCTTTGGCTTGCATAGGCCAGCTGAGTGCCTCTGCAGTCATCTCTCTCCTCTCTTGCTTTTAAGCATCTAGTTGCAGAGACATTGCTCGCAACCCTTAACAGCTGTCCCTTTGGAGGGACAGGGCGGGAGCTTCCTCTAAATTGGAATATTTTCCCCTCCTTTGATCGCGGCTCTAAACTGCAGTAGCTGAGCCGTCACTACTCAAAACATCCATCAGCCTGAAGGGAAGGCAACCTAGGCCTTGGATCCTCAGAGGTTTCCTCCTCAAAGGGTTTTTTTTCCTGTCCTCCATGCCAATGGTCATAATATTAGATAGGGTTGTAGTTTCCTTAAGTTCCGTAGTTTAGTTCCACTTTTGGATAGAGTCGGATGGTGGCCCGGCTGGTCCCTCTCTCCTTAGGAAGTCCACCTTTCTGCATCTTGTCTGCTTTCATTTCATTCATCATCCTCGTAATATCTCGTTCTTCTCCTGTCCTTCCCATCTACGTCTATCACCTTAATTCCCAGTCTTGATTTATTCTGATTTCTTGCCTCTTCAATGCTCAACACCCTTTTGGGTATTTTTTTTGGGCTTCTTCCTAAGCTACCTTTAGCCAAGGGAATTATTCCTGTGGCACCTATGGGGGGACCCTCCTCTAAGGTTCCTTGAGTTGTACCTCTACAGGGTGGTATATCCCATGGACAGAGAAGTGAACAGCCACAATGTAATGAAGTCACACAAGCATACGTCTCATCCAGTTGCGCAAGCCCACTGAAACTGATGGCCGAAGGCTGGCCGGAGTTCAATGGGCAGAGCAACAAACCACTCCCCCAACCAGGCCTTAAAAGGCCCTCCTCCAGGCCAGTCCTCATTCATTTTTTTCATTGTCCCACCATCCACCGCTTCTCTTCCAGTGGCTCATCTCTCTTCCCCATTGGCTTCTTCTGAAGCTACCTTTAGCCAAGGGAATTATTCCCATGGCACCTATGGGGGGAAACCCTCCTCTAGGGTTCCTTGCATCGTACCCCTACAGGGTGGTATATCCCACAGATAGAGAGGCAAACAGCCACAATGTATTGAAGTCATGTAAGCATACATCTCATCCAGTTGCACAAACCCATTGAAATTAAATTTATAGTTCAAAAGAATAGCAAAGTCCAGACGACTTGTCTATAAAAAGTCTAGAACATGAACTTGCCTTCAGAACACAGACCACATTAAACAAGACAATGTTTGTTTTGTTTTTTTCTCTAAACTTGGCAAGAACAAAATCTTTAGCAAGAACTTTTAACATGTTAAACTTTACAAAAGAGAGGAATTCAAAAGATCTCACCCAGCATATGGCAATCCAGGAAAATCCATATAGAGGAATCAAAACACAGTCCTGTGCATGTTCTTATTAAGTTCCTACAACTTTATCCTTTACAGGGTGGGTCCTCCACCATGGGGGTAACAGAATTGTGGATCTGGCTTGGTGGTTTCGGCACCAAATTAATCTGTAGCCACTATATAATATTTGGTGAATCTTCCCATGACATCCTGGAAGAGAACGAAGTGTTTAAATAAAGTCAATCCTGTCCTGACCATGGAGTTGCATAAGGATCTGGCCTTTGTGATGACAGCAGCTGCAGGGGTCCCCTCTGGCAGTTCCTCAGTTGAAGTTTGTTGACAGCACCATGGAAAACCCAGCCAGACCACTTTTTTTCTGTCACAACCCAAATCCTCTCAGGAACATGGGGTAATCTTCCTTGGGGTATTCTGCATGAATGCTCAGATGAACCCACCTTTCGGCCAGTGACCACTCAGGGATACTTTGCACACTGGTCTGCTGGGCCAGCCTATCCTCAAGCCACACTCTGGAGCGGTACCGGACCTTGAGAGGATCGTCAGGTAGCAGACCATCCATTTTTCTGAAGAAGGATGCACAGCTAAGGCAGCCTCGGGGTGTTATCAGTGAAGGCTAGCTGAGGACCACCTTCTCCCCTTGTGGGAGGTTGGGCAGCACCTTGAGAAGCGAGATTAGGGTGGCATCGGCTGCTTTCAGGGGTTATAGCCACATCCAATTGTCAGGAGTTTGGTGCCTCCCATCAGCAGGGTTGTGAATACAGTTTCACAGCTGGTGTTGTGTGGGGCAGTAGTTGCCTCCCTGGAAGCAGTTATGGAGGATTTCATGTAGACCAAAACACTTCTTCCCTTTTTGCCCAGTCTATCCTGCCTGAAAATCTTGAAACCTTTTAACTCAATCTCATGGTCTAGTATATGTGGTTTGAGCCAGGTTTCCTAGACTGCGACAACACCTGGGGAGTAAAGATTCACCCAGGCTTCAAGTTCGTGAATCTTTGGTCTCAGGCTATTGATGTTCATATGGGTTATTTTTAACCCCTTTGAGTTGACCCAGGCAGGCTAGGCGGAGGAGGTAATGCATACATTTATGTCATGGGGCCAGGGTTCATCTCTATATCACCACCGAGTAGGAGTATTAGCTCGAATAGGGAGCTGATCAGGGACAATAGTAAGAAGGTAGGGGCC
Source organism: Neoceratodus forsteri (assembly GCA_016271365.2). Classification (NCBI taxonomy): domain Eukaryota; kingdom Metazoa; phylum Chordata; order Ceratodontiformes; family Ceratodontidae; genus Neoceratodus; species Neoceratodus forsteri. The sequence continues at coordinate 1,073,176,273 of CM028134.1, read as the reverse complement.
CGGTTACTTTTGCCATAGAACTGGAACATTAGCTTGTACAAGTTGCCTTTTTGTTTAAGACTCTGCATATAGATCAGGGAGGTATTGAACCGAGTTTGGGGGTATACATCCAGGCATCTGTGGTGGGGGACATCTTTTCCATGCACTGGGTACTGGAGAGTGTGGTGTAGTAGGAGGTCAGAGCCCAAGACCACTGCGACGTACAGGGCAGCGATGGTGATTCCCCATGCTATCATAGGTTTGCCTCTAAAATAAGGGGCAGGGCCTATAGCCAATAGCAGATCACCAGTGACCCTGTGGAGTGGAATGGTTAGTGTATAGGCGAGCAGGGGGAGATTAGGGATATAATTAATCATTTTTTTGTTGTTATGTTTCGTTTACTTTATAATTAGTTTCAGTAATTCTAGTGACAGGTTGTAGTTCTGAGTATAATGGCAAGTGAGACAGACGAATGGCTAGGGGTCAGGAAGGGCCCTAGTCAATAATGTGGAATTACAGTATGTTGGCTCTTGTAAAGGTAGTAATGGAGTAGTAGACTTGTAGAATGCAAAGGTGCTTACAATGCAGGAGGGCAGGGATAGTAGTCAGCTGGTAGTGTACTGCTGGCCAAGTGGAGAGATTGGTTGGGATTTGTAACTGAGGAGTGCCTGCAGCCCTGGATAACCTGGGAGAGGATATGTTTCTTTTATCTTGTGAAAGCTAGTGCTGGCTGCCTGAGGGACTTGCATTAATTACCAACCAGAGGAAAGCTAGGTGGAGCTAGCATTTTTTTTTTTTTATTTTAGCTTGTGAGAGCTAGTGCTGGCAGCCTGAGGGACCTGCCTTAATTACCAATCAGAGGATGACTGGGTGGAGCTAACACGCATTTAATAGATGTCGGGTCGGGGTAGGGGCAGGGTTGGGTGGGCAGGAGAAAATTCCCCAGTCCTGTAGAGCTCGCTCTGGGCTTTTGCTCCATCTTTTGACCGTGGCAAATAAAGGCGCCAAGTTCAAAATTGGGGAGCAGCCACTGGGCTGTGCAGAGGTCTCCAGGGGAGGTCCGTACCTGGGATTCCTGCTTTGTGGGGGTAGGTCGGAGCTCTGTGGCCATTCCAGGGAAGCAGCAGTTATGCTTGCTTAATTCCCTGAGGAGACAAGAAATAAAGAGAGGAAAAAGGGAGGGATTAGCTGGGAAGTGAAAGAGGGCTCAGGTTTCTGGCAATTCAGAAGAACGAACACTTAATTTTATTTGTCTCCTCCTGAAATCTGCAGAACTAACAGTGAGCTGGAAACAAGCCCTTAAAATGCTCTAATCACCCTCTAAAATTAGGAAACAAAGAATTCATTTATTAAATGGCCAAAACGACAGCTCCCAGGAGCTGGGGGCATGGCTTAGAGGGAGAAGGCTTACACAGTGGCACATAGCCACAGCACATAAACTTAAGGCCGAGAAGGCCATGGAACTGGATTTCAACAGAGCAAAGGGGCTCAAATTCGGGCAGCAGCATCACCAGGCCACACTGCAATTAACACTTTGACCTATACACCCTCAGCATCTTGATTCCTGCTAACTGCTCTGACCCAAAATCTCTGCAGTGGCTTAAACAGGTTGCAGCTGTCACACCCTCAATTCTCTCACATACTGCCACTCAAGGCATGGAGCCTGGGCTCCCGGCATCCCCGGACCTACATATAACACAGACGATCTGAGGGACTCACCTGGCTCTCTTCTCTCTTCCCACAGGCTGAGTGCCACACATGTACGGGACAGGCAGTCTGCCACCACTGCTGAGCCCCACGACACAGGCTGCCACTACTGCACCACCCCCACCATTCTTTCAAACCAAGGCCTCAAATAGGGACTAGGCCCAATCTCACCTTGGTGCCGTTGTGCACACAGGTGAGCCACATATTCCTCCTCGGGCCACGGCTCCCAAAACAAACCCAGCCCCCATACCAGCCACAGATCCTAGGCCACCCTCCAATCCCAAGCAGACTTCAGATGCCGAGAAGACACTATACTTTCTTTGTTGTCTTTACTTATAATTGTTTTTGGGCTGTTGAAAATTTAAAACATAGTGGTGGTGTAATTCTGTGCTGTCTTTAATTGCTGCAAATTTTCGGCTCCCCTCCCCCCAACTCTTAATTATATGCCCTGTTAAATCTGATTGACAGGAGCTAAACACAGGGTATAGTAAGGGGTGTGAAGTAGGAGAGGCATAAGGTGAAGAAGCCACCCTCAGCACGACAAGTGTTTTGACTCATTATTTATTTATTGGTTTCTTTTCCTTAAAAAATTATCTGAGGATCAGTGACAGGATTTTTAGTACAGTAAATTAATAAAAGAGAACTAGGAGAGCTTCAGTAGCAGACAAGTAGTGGAATTGCAGTATAATGTGGGGAGTGGTGCAATGCAGTGGCTGTGGGGCAGCCATATTCAGGCAGACCTTCTGGACACTGAGGTGCTGCCTATCTGCATGTATCTCTCTGGACTGGGATGAGGTAGCCAGACTCAGAGTGGAAGTAAACTGGGTCAGGAGTACCATCACCCCTATCCAGGGACCACCCAGTCCAATGCAGCTGCCTCAAAGAATGCCGAGAGCGAGGAGAACTTGGATGACAGTGGGCTCAGGGAGGTTAGAGCAGTCAGGCAGAGGCACATCCCAGATCCTATTCCACTCAAGAACTCATATGCCACACTGGCAGAGCGAGGGACAACAAATAGAGGTACCCAGAGAAGTGGAAGGAAAGGATGTGGAGGTTAGCCAGGAGGTGACCTCAGCGGGGAAAGCAGTGGACCCCAGAGTAGGAGGAAGCGAATCCTGGTGGGGGCTCCATCGTAAGAGGGATCCAGCTAGGAACACAGGAGGGGGGACAGGGAGGGAGGGTGCCTACCAGGTGCCACGGCATGGAGGATGGAAGGAAGATCCTGGGGATCACTGGGAAGGCAAGAGCGGAGGGTGAGCTGGATGTCATTATCCACCTAGGTACTAATGACCTGGCAAATAGGGAGCCAAAGGAAGTTCAGGAAGAGTTTAGGAAACTGGGAGGGTCTCAAGCAAGTAGCTACTTCTGTCACTTTCTCAAGTACTACCTGTGAGAGGCAAGGAGAGCATAGAGTGCATGCACCAGGAACTTTAACTCATGGTTGAAGAACTGGTGCTGTGAGGAAGGGTTTGGATTCATTGCTGACTGGGGACCCACCTGGAGGGATGGAGGTTTGTTCAAGCCTGATGGCCTGCATCCATCCTGGAGGGAATCAAGACTCAATGATAAGTTTAAATGCTACATTGACAAGCATTTAAACTAGCAAAGGTGGGCAGGCCAGCAAGGAGGGTACCTGCTTGCTCACCCCCACAGCTAGCAGTGGAACCAGTGAACCAGAGGAGTGGCTATCTCTGCAAAGCAGTGTGCAAAGATGGAGATTAGTGCCCAAGGGGTGGATAAGCAGAAAAGGGCAACATTCAGCAGAAGGGCAGACAGCAAGGAGAACCAGGGATAAATGACAACCAAGGAAGGGGCTGGAGTAGAACAGTGAAGCAGTCTAGGGAGGTCAAATCACGGAAAGCCATGTGCAAATGCCAGGAGCCTTAGCAACAAGATGGAAGATCTGGAGGCTGTCATGGTACAGTCAGACCTGGACATTGTGGCCATCACTGAAACCTGGTGTAATGATAACCATGACTGGGAGATGGCCATACCTGGCTACAACATATTCAGAAGAGACAGAGCAGGCAGGAAGGAAGAGGAGTGGCACTGTATGTGAAAATGACATAAGGGCCACAGAGATCCAGGAGGAACAAAATGGGGAGAGATACTGTGGGTTAAGCTGGAAAGGAAAATGGAGACAGCCATCCGCTGGGTGTGGTCTATAGACCACCAGCCCATGAGGAAGAAACAGATAGGGAGTTGATGCTAGCCATCCAAAGGATGGCAGACAAGGTGAGGTAGTATTGATTGGAGACTTCAATATTCCAGACGTGGACTGGAGCATCCCAGCAGCAGCATCAACTAGGAGCAGATTTATCCTGGACTCCCTTCAGGGTGCCTTCCTCAAGCAACTGGTCATTGAACCAACTCGGCAGAAGGCAATACTGGACCTTGTGCTCACAAACAGGGACAGTGTGATGGGGTAACAGTGGGGGAGCACCTGGGTAACAGTGACCACCAGTCATTGTGGTTTGAAATCACAGAAAGAGCAGAACCAAACCACACAAAAACACGTATCCTGGATTTTAGGGGGGCAGACTTTGGGAAAATGGGAGATACTTGAAAGAGGCATTAAGGGGAATGGGACAGGAATCAGGGGTTGAGGAACAGTGGGCAGTATTTAAAATGGGGATTACAAGAACAACAGAATTATGCATTAAGCAAGTTAGCAAGAGGAAAAGCAAGAGGAGACCATTATGGTTTTCCAAAGAGGTAGCAAAGAAAGTGAAAGCCAAAAAGATTGCATTCAGGCAATACAAAAAGACACAGGCAGAAGGGGATAGGGAGAAGTACCAGGAGAAGCAAAGGGAGGTAGGGAGGTCAGTAAGGGAAGCCAAAGCTCAGACAGAAGAACACATTGCAAAATCAGTGGGTAGAGGGGACAAAACCTTTTGCAGGTACATAAGTGAAAAAAGAAAGACAAAGGGAGGGATAGTGAGACTGAAGGGGGAGGATGGGGGCCACGTGGAGGATGACAACAGTAAAGCTGACATATTGAACAGGTATTTCTGCTCAGTCTTTACTGAGGAAGAGGGGGTAATGGGTCTGAAGGAGTACAAGGGTGAGAATGGTGCAGAAATGGACACAAGTCCCTTTACACGAAAAGGGTCCTGAAGGAACTGGAAGTAATAAGAGTTGATAAAGCAATGGGGCCAGACGGGGTGCACCCAGGGTCCTTAAAAGAACTAAGAGGTGGTGGCTGAACCTCTGGCTATCCTGTTTAGCCGATCACTGGAAACAGGGAGGTACCCAAAGACTGGAGGACAGCAGATGTAGTCCCCTTATACAAAAGTGGGAACAAAGAGGAAGCAGGGAACTACAGACCAGTCAGCCTCACCTCGGTAGTGGGGAAGATCATGGAAGCACTACTGAAGGAGAGATTGGTGGAACATCTGGTTGTCAATGGACTACAGGACCCAAGGCAGCATGGTTTCACCAGGGGGAGGTCATGTCAGACCAACCTCATTGAATTTTTTGACTGGGTGACTAGGGAGGTGGATCAGGGGAGGGCAGTGGACATGGCCTATCTGGACTTCAGCAAGGCCTTTGACACTGTGCCACATAGAAGTCTATTACACAAACTGGGGAATATGGGTGTGGGCAGGACAGTAGTGTGGTGGGTAGGTAACTGGCTGGGTGGCAGGACACAGAGGGTGGTGGTAAATGGCTGTCACTCCACAGAGGGAAGAGTGACCAGTGGGGTACCACAGGGATCAGTGCTGGGACGGTCCTATTCAACATCTTCATCAGTGACATTCGTAGGATCTAGAAGGCAGAATTTCACTGTTCGCTGATGACACAAAGCTCTGTGACAGAGTAGACACACCAGAGGGTGTAGACAGAATGAGAAGACTATGGAAACTTGAAGAATGGTCAGGGGTTTGGCAGTTGAAATTCAATGCAAAGAAGTGCAAGATAATGCATATGGGGCACAAAACCCTGGCACAATATATCAGTTGGGGGTGAGGATATAGCATGCACCAAGCAGGAAAGGATCTTGGGGTTATCATCTCTGATGACCTCAAGGTAGGGAAACAGTGTGACAAGGCAGCAGGTAAAGCAAATAGGATGCTGGGATGTATAGGCAGGGGCATCACCAGCAGGAAAGGAGGTCACAATTCCGCTATACACGACACTAGTGAGGCCCCACCTGGAGTACAGTGTACAGTTCTGGAGACCATACCACGTAAGGACATAGACAGGGTAGAGAAGGTTCAGAGGAGGGCAACAAAGATGGTGCATGGATTGCATCCAAGTCCTATGAAGACAGGTTGAAGGAACTGAACATGTACTCCCTGGAGGAGAGGAGGAGAGGTGATATGATAGAGACATACAAGTATCTTACAGGGAGGAACAGGGTGCAGGAAAACACTATGTTTAAGCGAAAAGATGTTCCAGGACTAGAGGCATGGGATGAAGTTGGAGGGAGGACGATTCAGAGGAAACATGAGAAAGAATTTCTTCACAGAGCGGGTGGTGGACAAGTGGAACACCCTGCCAGAGGAAGTGGTGGGGGCTGAAACAATCACGGGATTTAAGAATGCATGGGATAGACATAAAGGAATTCTAGAGGTCAGGGGTAAGGGGTAACAGACTTCTAGGAAAAAAAACTGAACTTACAAGCTCAAATGGGCAGACTGGGTGGGCCATAGGCCCTTATCTGCCAACACTGTCTATGTATCTATGTATCTATGAGTTGCTAAGGCCTGAATCCCAGGTCAGGGCTGAAGCCCTGACCCACTAGATACACCTGGTCTCTCTCCTGCCAGCTTCTCCCAGAGACCCAAAATTACCCAATAAATACCCATAGGGGCAGACTGGCTCTGCCTGACCAGCGAGTTGCCAGCCCACAAAACAAATATGGAAAGGATGGGAGGAGAGATTCACTATAGTAATCACTCCCCGAAGGAGCTGCTTACATTTAAATATGTGCAGTGTTATTCAGAGAAATATTTTGCACTGTCTCTTGATGGCTAGCAAAGCATTTGATTTAATTACTAGAGTATGTATGTTTAACATATTAAAACTTTGGGGCATCCCACAACAGTATATCTATATTATAGAACAACTACATCATAATCCAGAATCTCAGTTCTTAGTTAATGGGACGCTCACTGGAAAACTGAAAATGCTCGATGGGGTTAGGCAGGGCTGTCCTCTTGGTAGCTGGTCAAGAGTGTATAGCAATAACAGTGTGGTAAAAACTGCGTTGAGAAAATAGCGTAACTGAAAACCGCTACAGGTGTATAACAGCGAAGTCATTATAGTGCAGTACACCACGTAGCTGTTGTCAATGATGGGGAAGTAGAGGTGTTCAACTGTGAGGCATTCCACTGTGCTGAGATCATGGCGCACAGCATAGAGGCACAGACACAAGTTTCTCCATCCAACTGGCTGGGGTTCAAATCCCTGGCCTAACTACTTTTTGTCTTTCCTCACCATTAATCACACTTCTCAACCCAGGGCCTCTAGATACCCTTGCTTCTCCCTCCAACCTTGCTGGAATTAAAGGAATGTCATTCCTGCATGCCAGTGTCTGCAGCCTTTTGAAAAAGATCGCCATGATCCAGGCTTGGGTTAGCCACACCCTACCTCATGTTCTGGTGATCACTGAGACCTGGCTTAGACCAGCCACTCCTGACGGGGAAATCAACATCCCAGGTTATTTGCTCTTCTGAGCTGACAGGCAATCGAGAGGTGGAGTGGTGGCGATTTATGTCAGGGACAAATTCTCTGTATTATGTCTAGAATCATCCTCTTCCCCTAATGAATTTGAATGCTTGTCCCTAAAGGTTGAATTATCACCTTCTTGCGCACTCTGTGTAATAGGCTGTTACATGCCCTCTTCTGCAGGGTCACATCTCTTGTCACATCTAAGCTCTGCCCTGGGGCTTAGTACACTGGACACTATTATTCTTCTTGGCGATCTGAACTATGACTGGTTATCAAAAGCCTCGGCTCCCTTGAAATCCTTTTGTGACACCTTGGGGCTAGTGCAACTCGTTGATGAACCCACTCGCCCAAATAAAAAGAACCCTAGTAACAGCACCCTTTTAGATGTAATTTTGGTTAACAAACCACACCTGTTCTCCCATGTCGGAACATTTTTCTCTGACATCAGCGATCACTGTTTCATTGCCAGCATCAGATCTGTGCATAATCCACAGTTTGTAGCAAAGTTCTCTATCAAGAGGTGTAAACGCAACTTCGACTTGTTTGCCTACCTCGATGAATTGAAACATTCCCTGTGATGGCAGGATTTCTACTTTAGCCAAAATGTTAATGAGGCATATACTAACTTTCACGAAATACTAACTGCAGCCTTAAACAGGCATGCCCCCATGGTAAAGGTACGTGTAAGGAGCAACCCTTTCCGCTGGTTTTCAGTAGAACTCAAAGCTTCCATGCTAGATAGGGATACACTTTGGAAAAAAGCACGCAGAAGCAAGAATGACTTGGATTGGTGTCAGCTTAGGAGGGCACTCAATAAGTACACCAAGTTGGTCAGAGCAGCCAAGGCCACTTTCTATCGCACTGAGCTAGACTCTGCCTCGAGGAATCCTTCAAAATTTTGGAAAATAATAAAGGACATGTCTGGTCATTCACCTGGAAATTCCCTCCCATCAAAAAATTTTAATTGGTAGTAAAACCATTTCAGACCGATTGGAGATACTGGAAGCCCTCAATAATCATTTTGCAACCGCTGGGCTAGCATTTTACACATCCCTTGTTAATGCCATCCACACTCAGGATGGATTATTGTTTCACAAGTCTCCTGCTACCAAAGAGGCCTTTTCTTCTTCCTGCCTGCCTCTCTAAAAGAGGTTGAAGATCTATTGCTGCAGTTGGATATCAAGAAGGGTGCAGGTTCAGACTCTGTAGAGCCTTACTTTCTGAAATGTGCATACCATGTGTTGGCAGTGCCAATCACGCACCTCTTCAACTTGTCACTATCCCAGGGGAGCCTCCCCACGCAATGGAAAGTAGCCCATGTTATCCCTCTGCTCAAATCAGGTGACCCTTGCAACCTTAATAATTATAGACCGATGTCCCTCCTCCCCATTCTGTCTAAATTATTGGAAAAGATAGTGAGTGGTCAGCTAAGGGCTTACCTTGAATCCAGGGGCCTGTTAAACCCAGTGCAGTCTGCATTCAGAGCAAAGCACAGCACCATAACTGCCCTAGCAAAAGTGACTAATGATTGGCTCCTTGACCTTGACAATAGGAATTTTGTCTGTGTCATTTTTTTGGATCTAAGTAAGGCCTTCGACACAGTCGACCATAGCCTGCTTCTTTCCTCCCTATGTAACCTAGGTCTGGATCCTAACTCTATGTGCTGGTTTGCCAACAACCTCACAAATCGGAAACAGCAGGTTAAAGCTGAAGGTGACCTTTCACCACTTAAACCCCTACAGAGAGGTGTGCCTCAGGGGTCTATCCTTGGTCCCCTGTTGTTTGCGGTTTACATTAACAGCATCGATGACAACATCAATAAGACCAATATCCACTTGTTCGCTGACGACACAGTACTTTATTTGAGTCGTCCTACACTGGAAGCAGCCTGTGAAGATCTCTAAGCTGAATTTAACCTATTGCAATAGCAGCTCATAAGCAAAAAGCTTCTGCTTAATGCGAAAAAAACAAAAGCGATTCTCTTTTCTCCTTCCTTCTATGCGGCGAACCCTGCTTGCATTGGGGCTACCCCTCAGATTACCACAGTACTTAGAGAAAATCTAGAATATGTGCCAAAATTCAAATATCTGGGTGTATGGCTCGATCACAAATCCTCCTTCTCTGAACATCTCGAAGAACTACGGAAGAAACTAATACAAAGACTAGAACTACTCCACAGATTTAACCACTTCCTTACTAGGGATGCCAAGCAGCAGTTAGTTCAAGCCACGTTCCTTTCATTAATAGATTACGCGGACCTTCTCTATAGCCATTGTACTGCCTCTGCCCTGGCTAAGTTGGACACCCTATACCACAGAGCAATCAAGTTCATAACAGGCCTTCCACTTTCCACACACCATTGCTCCTTGTACACTGCGGTGGGCTGGACTTCCCTTCATTATAGAAGGAATAGAAATGCCGCTCTATGGGCTTTCAGAGCGGTTACCAACAAGCTCCCCCTATACTTCTCTGATTGTATTCCTCTGAGTGTGATAGGTGCCTATGCTCTAAGAAGATATTCCCTAATTGCCTTGCAATTACCTAAGGTCAAATCTTGTTTCGACAGAGCTGCCATAAGTTTCTCATTGCCTTCCTTGTGGAAAAATATGCAAAAAAACTTGAAGCTGAGCTGTCCTGTTAGCCTGAATATTTTCAAGTCGCTCTATGACCGCTCCGTGAAGGAATCCTGCAAATGTTTCCCACATCGCTAGCTCACCTATTTTCCAGTTTCCCTCTTGCCCATCTTGCCTCCCGCCCTACCTCTTCCCCTGCCTCTCTCTCTCCCTACCAAAATACCGACTTCTCTGCCTCTCTTTAGCCATGGCCAAGTTCTACCCCTTCCCTGAATTATGCCAGTTAACTATTCCAACCCCGTCATTTCTTCCTAAGCTGGTATCCTCTTCTTGCCTTTCTCTCTCTCCTTTTAAGTGAACATTCCGTCTGTACCCAGTTATGAGCCTATCTGTTGTAAAGGCCCTCTCACTCAAATGTTGATGTACATATGTATATTTTTCTCCTTTGTATAATATTGCATTATGTTTTACCATATTGCTGTACTATGATTTTTGTATGACCAGGTCCATCTTGCAAATGAGCCCTGCTCAATGGTGCCCGCCTGGATAAATAAAGATTTTGATTGATTGATTGATTGATTGACTTCTTTTTGCCTTGATCACTGTTTCACCACATACAGTAAATCTCACCCCCAAAAAATGTTAAACCCCCCAAATATAGAAAAATATATCCCCGTCCCAACCCACGGATGTTCTTTCTGAAGTTTTTCTACCTGTTTCTCTACCGACCAACAAATTCCTTTCTTGTGCCATGTGCTTTTGCTGTATTTCATCAGCGCTATTATGTATTCTACTGCTTTTACTGTGCTGACTTTGACCATGCTATTTTTCCTTAGTAGTTTTTGACCTGATTCGTCCCCTTTATCCAATTTTATTTATCTTGGGACCTATTCACTAACTTGAAACAAATAACAACACGGCTCAGAAGAAAGGACCGCCGGAGCCTCGCGGTACAAATAATCCAAAACTAAACACACAAAACATGGGATCAACGGCTGTTGAGCCCACATTTTGTGTGCTTAGTTTTGCCTGTTCACTAATGCCATGTGGCACTACGCACCCCGCATACACCCCGTGCACAGGTGGAGACACGCGGAATGTGCATAGGCCACCACTGCATGGTATACACCAACAGCACAGAGAAATGCATGCCGTGCAACCACGTGAACCTGCGCGGCAAAGGGGATATGCAGCAACGGAGGGGCAGCCGTCCTGTGAACACACTACTCATCCAGAAACCAACCGTAAACAGCCTATGCAGTGCATACACAGGCAGGAGAGCACAGTGAGGCAGCTGACAGGGTACCAGGCACAGGCAGCCGTACATGCCAGCCATGCATGGTGACTGCGCCATCCCACATGATGGGTACATGCTACATGCCAGCATCACACTTGTGACAACCAGGCCAAAATGGCCACCAACAGCACAGCGCACTGCACAAAGGCATGCAGCACAGAAATGGGCACAGCTGAACGAGGTATCATGGAGCTGTAGTGCACAAAGTGGCACACACACACACACACACACAGGCACACACACGCCACCACCCACGAACACCGTACCAGGGCAAGGAACCAGACACTGAGTCGTGGTTGGAAACACAGTGCTATACTGGGACACACAGTACAGTACACAAGGGTGCCACATATGCCCAGGGTGGGGATGGACAAGTGCCCCCTCAATCAGAGTCCTCCAAGGGCAGGTCCGGGCTGGTGGATGGTGTCAGCTCCGGGTGGGTGTCTGTGAAGCCCCTCTCCTCCAGTACCAGCTGTCTGATAGGGCCACGATATGGCTGAAATGAGAAGAGCAGACAGAGGGGGACTGACATCAGTGCCACAGCAGCATGCAACCACCCCGCCATGACTGTGCCAGACTCCCACCCACCACTACACACACACACACACACCCACAGGCCACCTACCTTTGAGGGGGCACAGATGGCCCACAGGTCCCCCTCATCATACTGATACAGGTAGTCCTCCATGCTAATCCACAGATCCAGGCGCCATGGCAGGTCCTGCACCAGCTGCCGCCACTGGGTCACCACACAGGCTGGGTCCAGCCTGGCCACCTCTCGGTGCTCCAGGACCAGCACTGCCTTCCAACATCGGGTCCACTGCAGAACAGAAGCATGGACAGTGGTTACTGGACAAACCCAAGGCACAGAGCCCAACCCCCCCCCGCCACACAACCAGTGCAGGAGGCACCCACCTGATGTCGCACCGTGACCTCCCAGATCTCACCGGTCAGGATCCTGTCCTGATACATGGTGTCTCCCACCCGGTACAACCACCATGGTGGGGGGAGCCTGCCACGGACAACACCCTCCTCCATGGGTGGAGCTGCAACTGTCATCATTGACACTGCATAAATGGTGCACAGTGGTGTGCACGCCGAAACCACATGTGCATGAAATGCCCATAAGGGCACATGCGATACAACACACGCCAAGCATGACACACATAGGTGGACCTGCAACGCCACAGAGTGAATGCAGGACACAGAACATGATGGAGGTGTAAGATGTGCCATGGAGCACTACTATGCGTGGTCATCCTTGAAGAGGCAGATGTGGAACGGCATGCCAGAGCATGGCCACGGCCATGGGCTTTCCGGCCACATCTCACTGCCCTGACGCTGCACCCCACTGATCTTCTGCAGTGCTACCAGGTTGACCACAGCACCCTACGATACCTCACTGGGCTGCTGGAGGATGAGATTGGGCCAGTCACATGGTGCTCCAGGGCCATGTCCGTGGAGACCAAGGTGTTGTGTGCCCTGCAGTACTATGCCACGGGCACATTCCAGCATGTGACCAGTGATGTGACGGGCTGAGCCAGGTGTCTGGGTCACAGGCACTGCACCAGGTGACTGATGCCCTGGTGCGGCACTGGGAGAGGCACATCACATTCCCTACAGATGCCTCGGATGTCAGGGTTGTCAAGGGGGCCTTTCTGGACATGTATTCATGCTAAACACCATTGGTGTGATTGACTGCATGCATGTGCCCATCATCTCACCGCCCATCAATGAGAATGCCTACAGAAACTAGAAGGGATACCACAGCATCAACTGTCAGGTAGTCTGCGATGCCACCGGCATCCTGACCAATGTCCTGGCATGGTACCCAGGGTCCTGCCATGACTCCTACGTGTATGATAACAGTACCCTGAAGCACCATATGGAACAGCAGTCAGAGGGTTATGGCTGGTTGCTTGGTGAGGCCCCATTCACATGTGTGTCAATGGCTGCCACCCGTGTCGCACCACTCCACTAACTATGTCTGTCCGCTCCTACTCCCACAGGTGACAGCAGATACCCCCGATGCCCACACTGCTGACACCATACCTGGCACCGCAGCCCCTGGAGGAGGTTGCATACAATGCAGTGCACACGCGGGCTCGAGTCATTGTGGAGTGCACAATAGGGATGCTGAAGATGCGCTTCTGATGCCTGGACCACATGGGTGGCACGACGATGCTTGTGCCAGGCATGGCGTGCAGAGTATTCACTGCCTGCGCCACACCGTACAACATATGCATGCACTGCAGGGTGCCCGTGCCACAGGATGGAGACCCAGAGAGGGTGGTGAGGACCCACCGCAGGCACCCCATGGAATGGCACCACCTGTGGAGGGTACTGGGGCACTGCATGTGGACAACCATGCAGCGGGATGCATTGTGGCAAGGGTCATACGCCATCGCGTGGCCCATGGTACGTTTGGGCGGTGAGTATGAACACACACTGGTGATGATTATGGCACCTGGCTGAGCCGGCATGTGTGTGGGACATGTGCCATGTCGCAAATGTGGCCACTGCACTCCTCAGGCATGTACGCCACAGCTGCGGTCTGCACTGTGCTGCTCTCCCCATATTCAGTGCCAGGGCTATGCCATGGCGCAACGGCCTCTGGTGTTGAGGTCTGCAGGTTGCGTGCAGCGTAGCTGTGCTGTGTGGGTGTGCATTCCAATGTGTCTTGCACCTGCAGCAGTGTGCAGTGCATCTGGAGCCCTCCCCTGATGGTGCCGATCTATGGGATATGGTTACGGGTCGTGGTGTGTGGGGTTGGGTGTGTGTGTTGGGCAGTGCCCGTGGTGTGTGTGTGTGTGTGTGGTGTGCTATCGACCTGTGCCACCTGTGCTCACCGTCTGGGCTAGCGTGTCACTGTGCCACAGGCCACTGCTGTCATGCTCCGTGGCTGCACCCCCATCCACCCACCACTGTGCACACTACAGGGTCTGCAGGTCCTGCACCACCCTGTGCTGCCTGTACATGGTGCGACTGCCTGGCCATGGTGCTTGCCCCAGCCCCCATGCTGGCCTGTGCCACCGGTGTGGCCCCATCACCATGCCCCCCTGGCCACATGGGCACAGGGCCCAATGCAGTGTCCTGCACCATGGGTGCTGCCCCAGTGTCAGTGGTGGGCCATGCCTGTTGAGCTGCAAGGTGTGCGGCAATGGCCAGGAAGGTGTCAGCCATCCTCACCTGTGCCCTGGCACCCATGGCCATCCCATTGGCCAGGCGTTCCTGTGCCGTGCACCTACAGCCATCATCTCAGCCATGCGCTCCTGCACCCTCACACCCACTGTGATGCCCATGGCCATCTGCTCCTGCACCTGCAAGGATGCCGCCATGATCTCCATAAGGCAGTACACTGCATCTGTGCACTCCTGTGTGGCCTGCAGGTGGTCACGCTCCAGCCCACGGAGGTTGTGGCAGTAGGCGGTGAGGAGAGACCCGCCAGTGACCAGTTGGCGGTGGGCCATTGGGGACCCTGTTGTCCCATTCCTGTGTTCCTGGTGGGTCGGGTGGCACCATGGGTGCATCATCTCCATCGCATCCATCCTCTGGAGTTCCTGTGTTGCCTGTACTGCTGGCCACACTCCCTGGTGCTGTTGGTCTGGCAGGGGTGCTGTTGACCCATGGGTGTGCTGCACTCCTGCCCCTCCTCATCACTAGCTGCATTTGAGACTCCACCCGTGCCTGGTCTGGTGTCGTCCTCTTGGTGCTGCCACTCCTGGGTCCATTCCCTGTTGGCACCATGGGTGTCCTGTGGTGGTGCGGTCTGCTGACTGTTGTCCTCCTGCCTGTCCAGTGTTCTGTGCTGCTGTGAACCTGTATGTGAGAAGGGGAACACTGGTTACTGTGTCTGTGTGTCTAGCATCTGCGCCTGTGTGTTCCATGGTCCGGCCTGTACCCACCATCATCGCCAGCCCTCCGTGGTCTGCTGTCTCAGTCAGCTCCCATTCTGGATGGTCCCTCATTGGCTCCATTGGCATCGGGCACTGTGGGGGTGGAAAGGACAGGCTGTTGCTGACTGTTGCAGGTGCATGGTCCACTGGCTGTGGCTGTGCCCTGTGCACACTCATGTTCCACATACCTGGTATGCTGTCAGGTCCATCAGGCTCCCTGTCTGTGAGGATGTTGCTGATGGTATCCATGACCTGCTGCTCAATGGGTATCAAGGGTGGTTCTGGGGTGGCAATCTACCACCTGTGGTGACCTGCACCTGGCATGCCCGGCTCAGCTGTTGCTTCACCTGGGACTGGAGGTCATGCCACTTGTGCTTGATAGCTACAAGTGTGCATGCCTCTGGTCCTGCTGCATTGCTGGCTGCCTGCAGGTCTAGCCATATTCTGGCCTTGGTCTCTGGCAGGGTGCTCAATGCCACTGCCCAAAGAGCACTTCATAGTGCTGCCTGACCTTGGTGATGGGGATGGCCACCTGTTGCCCCATGAAGTTCAGGGATTGCTGGTACCTCCCACCACCTCCCCCGCCTGTGCTGTGTCCACCATTGTTGCTGGTTGGGTGGATTGCAGCCAGCCCCAATGGTTCCCCTGTGTGCTGCTTGCACTGTCCACAGACATGCCTCTTCCACACTGTGCATTTCCCTGTTGCATTGCATTTCTGCAGCACCTTTTATGGTGGTGTCAAGGGGCATTCCTACAGTCCTACGCTGGCTCAGGCCTGCCCCTGCACATAGCTGTGCACCTCCTCAGTCTCTGCCCTGGCCTCCTGGGGGGTGTCTTGCAGTGTTGTGCATGACACGTTGTTCTGCACCCCTGCGCAGTGCACAGCTGCATGCCTGCATTTACGTCCATTCTGCGTGTACTGCTCCCCCTTAGTGAATAGGCCCCCTTGTGCCTGGAACCACTTTTATAAGTCATAGAACAAATCAGCATAAAAAGGAATTCAGACAGACCAGGATGAAATTAAAGTACGTGTTTTTGCTGCTGACACCTGTGACAGGGTTGAATAGGACCCTGTCCCAGTTGTTATGAAGAGTTTGAATGCAGGGATCTGTTCTGTTCTATACTTTTCTGTTTTTTGTCTGCCTGGTTGTGCAACCAAAGTTTCCTGTGAGACCTAGGATTTGATCACTCTGACAGTCTCGCAATTCTTTGCCTCTCACTGTCTCTCAGTCTTCCCTTGCTGTTTCTGTCTTTTCCTCCCTTGCATATCTGCCGGTATAAAAATATATGCAAATCATTATGTGGAATTGCAACTGATATTGGGATCCCTTTGTTTAGAAATTATATAGTGTAACTGTTGAAATGTATATAATTAAAGTTTGAGATGATTGCAATGCTATTTGGAACTTAAGGGGTTAACCTGAGATGCAATTGTTAAGCCTTCTGCAGAAGCTGTAAACCAGAGCCTAGTTCTGGATCACAATGTACTGTTATGCTGCACCTGCATGAAATTGATGAGAACATTGGAAATTTACAAGAACATTGTCAGAAGCATGCTATTTTCTTAACGAGCTCCAGGACAGACTTATAAAAAAGGAGCTGCAATGTTTTGCAAAAGAGGCACACAGAGATTGAAGGAATAACTCAGATGGATCCTCTATTTATTCTGCCTTTGTAAATCGTTATACTGAACAAGTTTATTTTTTTATGTTACTGTTAGTACTAATAAACACTTTTGTGAATTCTACAACTGCTCCTGATTTTTCCTATGCTTCCTGACCTGTGCCTCGATGACAACACCCTACATTTGTTCAAGGGTTTAAAAAGCGCTATATCAGCTGTTTTGAAAAAATTGAAAAATTTGCTAGTTTCACTGGGTAGAAGCTTAATCAGCAGATTATAAACACTAATAAACACTTTTTGAAAATTCTATAACTGCTCCTGGTTTTTCATATGCTTTCTCACCCATGCCTCGATGATAGATGTTGTTTGAAGTGGGATTTACACTGCGCATCCTCTAAACCAGGAGTTTGTGTGTACTGGTCCTAGTACCAGGGAAGCATAGAGAAAGGTATGGATTCTACAGCAGCAAGCCCAGGAGTGGTTACCAGGAGAATGGCAGCCAAACTAGCAGAGACAGAAATCTAAGCTGAGACTGTACAGCCAGCACCAGTTATGGAAAAAGAACAGGCAGCGACAGAACCTGAAGGCCTGATGGACTTTTTCAAATGGTGGGCTATACAACAAAAAGAGACAGAGAAACAGAAGAGAAGTGGTGCAGTGACAGGAGCAGCGCTGACTGGATGCCTTGCAAGCGATCAAAGCAAGAGGATCTGGTATTGGCCCAGCAGAGCAATAAGGTACAAGCAACTTAAAAAAAGACATTAAACTTACAAAGTTGTGTCCCTCAGATGATATCGAGGCATACCTGACAACTTTTGAAAGAGTTGCCACAGCCTGCCAATGGCCAAAGCAGCAATGGACAATCAGACTGGTACCCTACCTGACAGGCAAAGCCCAACTTGCCTACAGCCGTACGGACACTGCACAGTCAGAAAACTATGACCTGGTGAAAAGCAAAATCCTGAAAAGATACGAAATCTCAGGAAAGACCTACAGGTGAAGATTCCGGTCCCTGAAGTACAATACATTCGACAATCCTCGAGAAGCCTTCACCCAACTCAGAGAGCTCCTGGTTCCAACCAGAGGGCAAAACAGTCTCACAGATCATCGATACATTTGCGATGGAGCAATTCATCAACATTCTGCCTACAGATGTGCAGCTTTGGGCGAAAGAACATTGACCAAAAAGTAGGAAAAAGGCTGTTTCTTTGGCCGAAAGATGCCACAGTAGCAAGGTAACAGCCAAGCTCCAGTAAGACATTCTTTTTCCCATTTAAACTCAAAGTTTGATAAGAACTCTGGTGGGGTTAACAAATCTACCCCAAAGACTTTATTTGTTATAATTGTAGCAAGCCAGGCCATATTGCAAGAAACTGCCAGAGTGAGGAGAGTGGCACTGGAGTAAATTTGTCCTTTGTAAATTGGGGCAAGTACTTAACAGATGTGAAGGTGGGGGATAAGACTGTAAAGGGGCTCACTGATTCGGGAAGCAGACAGACCCTAGTGTATGTTGAAGTGCTGGAAAAACACTGTGCAAAAGGACTAGGTACTGGTGTCATCTGCATCCACAGGGACACTCGATACTGTCCCACCACCCAAGTGGCTCTGACCATTAAGGGTATGTCGCACCAAATGAAAGTGGGGGTAGTATCTAAGTTACCTGTACCTGTGATTATTGGAAATGACTGTCCAGGATTTGCTGAGTTAATCTCAGAGGAACTGAACCCTGCAATTTCAGCAACAGTGGTAACAAGAGCTCAGGCAAAGAAAATCTCAAACGGTGGGGACACTTTTCCTTTCAGTGACTTTGATTCAGACTTGTTTGAGAACAGCTCCAATATCCATAAGTCCAGGAAAGAAAGAAGACATTTGAAACAACAGTACCATCAAAAGACTGATGGACATAAAGGGTTAAAATATGAAAATGCTGAAGCTAAACTGATAACTGATTGTGATTTTGTTTCAGAGCAAGCTAATGATGTTTCTTTCCAGGGTTATTTTAAGCAGCTGGAGGTGAAACCAAAACAGGGTGAACCAATATTTAAAAAATGTAATGGGTTACTGTAAAGTTTAGGTTAAACCTCAGACACAGGAACAGACAGAACATTTGATTATACCACAGAAGTATAGAACAGAGTTGTTACAGATAGCACATGATAGTCCTATGGCTGGTCACTCAGGAAGGGATCGCACCCTTGCCAGATTGCTGTACATATTTTACTGGTCTGGAATTCATGAAGATATTGCTACCTATTGTAATTCCTGTGCTGAGTGTCAGAAAGTAGCCCCAGTCACTAGAAAGACAAGGTGCCCCCTGGTACCCCACCCTGCCTTTTGAGAGAATTGCAATGGATGTGGTTGGTCTTTTAGATAAAAAGTAAAAAGGGTAATAGATTTATCCTGGTAGTATGTGACTATGCTACTCGATACCCAGAAGCAGTTCCAGTGCGTACTGTCACAGCTTCAAAAGTGGAAGCAGAGCTTGCAAAACTTTTCAGCAGAGTGGGCATACCTAAAGAAATGATTACTTATCAGAGTGGTAATTTTGGTGCTGCATTACTTAAAGAGCTGTATAGACTACTAGGTATCGCTGCCATAAGAACCTCCCCCATCATCATCAGACGGTCTTGTTGAGCATTTTAACCAAACCCTAAAATGCATTTTAAAAAAAGGTTTGTAAAAGGCGAAGTGAAAAATTAGGACCAATACTTGCCTTACCTACTTTTTGCTTACAGAGAAGTGCCACAGCCATCAACAGGGTTTTCACCATTTGAAATGCTGCATGGTAGGCAGCCAAGAGGGCCACTGGATGTGATAAAAGAAATGTGGGAAGACAACCCCACTCAGAAACAATCTATAATGTCTTATATGTGTGCCCTAAGAAAGAAGCTGGCAAAATATGTTGAAATTGCCCATAGTAATCAGGAAGAGGCCCAAAACCAGCAGAAACATAAAAAACATAGAAATTGTCGGCAGATAAGGACCACTAGACACATCCAGTCAGCCCGTGGGCCCTATATATTGTATGTGGCCACTGACCCTATGTGATCAATGGCTTTTCATCACTCCCTCCCTTCCTTCAAAGGGTGTATTATGACCATGGGGTGAAAGAAAAAGTTTAGCTACTGTTACCCACAACAGAAAATTAACTGTTAATGAAGTGGCAAGAGCCTTATAGAGTGTTTAGATGTACTGACACCGTTAACTATGAGATTGAGATCCCTGATAGGAACAATCCTACTAAGATATACCATGCTAACCTCCTCAAGAAATGAGTTGTAACAATGCCAAAAGCTGCCTTACTAGTTTTACCAGAAACTGATAAAGAAGATATTGATGTAGCTTATGATAGACTGGAACAAACTGTAACTGCTGATGCTGTAAAGGTTAATGTTTCCCTAACTTCAGAACAAATTGCAGAAATTCATAATGTGCTAAAGACATTTAACAGTACTTTTACCACAGTACCAGACCGAGCAAAAGGGGTCAAGCACGTAATAGTGACAAGGAATGCTCGCCCTATTAGGCAAAAGACATATAGATTACCAGAGCGGTTAAGAGCTGACGTGGTTAAGGAAATACAAAAAATGAAAGAACTGGGTATCATAGAAGAGTTGAGGAGTGCTTGGTCATCTCCAATAGTAATTTTAAACACAAAAGTAGGGGGTGTTAGAATCTGCCTTGATTTTAGGAAACTTAATCAAGTGTCACAATTTGACAGTTATCCTATGCCCAGAATAGACAACTTGGTGGACAGACTGGGGAGTGCAAAGTATATCAGTACCCTCAATCTCACCAAGGGTTACTGGCAAATCCCTTTAGCTAAAGAATCCAGAGACAAAACTGCATTTGCCACTCCTGTTGGATTCTATCAGTTCACCACCATACCATTTGGATGTAATTTTATCACCTCACACTGGTTATTGTGCTGCATACCTGGATGATGTCATGGTGTACAATCCCAGCTGGAAAAGCCACCTGGAACACCTACAAGCAGTTATCCAAGCTATCAAAAATGCAGGTCTAACTATTAATCCTACCAAATGTGCATTGGGCATGCAGGAAACCAGATATTTGGGCTATGTGTTGTGAAATAGAAACATAAAAACAGAATTTGACAGCAGATAAGGACCGCTTGGCCCACCTAGTCTGCCCATTTTCCTACCTAACAGATAAGCTGCAGATCTTAGTTTAACCAACAGCTTACTTCCTCCTACCCCCCCCACTAGGACTGCCTTATGTCTGTCCCATGCATTCTTGAATTCCCCCACTGTTCTTGACTCCACAACCTCCTCAGGGAGGCTGTTCCATGCATACACAACCCTCTCTGTGAAAAAATACTTCCTCACATTACCTCTGAGCCGTCCCCCCCTCTATCTTCAAATTGTGCTCCCTTGTTCTTGCACATCTCTTTTTTTGAAAGATGCTACCTTCTTGGACTTTGTTGATTCCCTTGAGGTGCATGAAAGTTTCTATCATGCCCCCTCTCTCTTCTTTCCTCAAGGGTATACATATTAAGCTCCTTTAGTCTTTCTTCATGTCTTCTGCACCCTTGCACTATTTGGTTATCTCCTGACAGCCTTCACTCTGTCTATGTCTTTGCTGAGATGGGGTCTCCAGAACTGCACACAGTACTCCAGATGGGGTCTCACCAACTGTCTGTACAGAGGGATAACAACTTCATGTTTTCTACTATTGATGCCTCTTCCTATGCATCCCAGTATCCCCCCAGCCTTCTTTACTGCCGTCTCACATTGCTTGCCCACCTTTAGGCCATCTGATATAATTACCCCCAGGTCCCTTTCCATTTTTACTGTTGTCAGTATCTCACCCCCCATTGTGTACTCTTCCCTTGGGTTTTTGTTTCCCATGTGCATTACCTTGCACTTCTTTGCATTGAATCTGAGCTGCCATACATTTGACCATTCCTTCAACCTTGCCAAGTCCCTTCTCATCCTTTCCACTCCATCTTGTGTATCAACCCTGTTGCAGATCTTTGTCTCATCTGCAAAGAGACATACTTTTCCTTCCAGTTCCTCTGCAATGTCACTTATAAAGACATTAAAAAAGGACCGGTCCCAGTACTGAACCCTGCAGTACCCCGCTAGTAACCCTTCTTTCTTCACTGTGCACTTCATTTACTACTACCCTTTGCGTCCTGTTGTCTAGCCAGTTTTTTATCCAGGCTACCACTTTGGGGCCCACTCCAAGGCTGGCTAACTTATGTATTAATCTTTTGTGTTGGACTGTATCAAATGCCTTGCTAAAATCTAGGTAGGCCATGTCCACAGACCCTCCCTGGTCTACTACTTTGGTCACCCAGTCAAAGAAATCTATTAGATTCATCTGACACGACCTTCCCATTGTGAATCCATGCTGTCTTGGGTCCTGTGCCCCACTGGCCTCTAGGTACTCAACAATTCTTTCCTTCAGAAGTGATTCCATCATTTTCCCCTACCACTGAGGTCAAACTAACTGGTCTGTAGTTTCCCGCCTCTGTCCTGCTCCCACTGTTGTGAAGAGGAATCACATCTGCCCTCCTCCAGTCCTCAGGTACCAACCCATCCTCCCATGATTTGTTAAAGAGAGTAGTCAGCGGTGTCACTAGTTCTACCCTTAGTTCTCTTAGAATTCTTGGGTGAATCCCATCAGGCCACATTGCTTTGTTCACCTTCAATTTTATTAGTTCTTTCAGAACCCTTTCTTCTGTAAATGGACTGGTATCAACCCCCATCTTCAGAGTGTTTCTCTTGTTTGGTTTAGGTACCTCCCCCTCCTCTTCCTTTGTGAATATTGAGCAGAAATATTCGTTCAGTATCCCTGCTTTTTCACTGTCCCCCTCTACCCACATACCCACAAATGGAGAAGTTAAGCCATACATTTCTAAAATAGAAGCTGTAGCTAACAGTCCCCATCCCTAAAACAAAGAAACATGTCAGGTAATTTTTAGGGCTGCCTGGTTATTATCAGATATTTGTTCCCAACTTTGCTGAGGTAGCTACTCCCCTCACTGAACTGATGAAAAAACTGTACCCAAATAATATGAAATGGACCCCAGAGTGTGATGAAGCTTTTCAAGCCATTAAGGCTGTATTATGTTCAGCCCCTGTTTTAAGAAGCTCAGACTTTGAGGAACCATTTTTGTTACAAACAAATGTATCAGAGGTAGGCCTAGGTGCAGTCCTGAGTCAAAATATAGATGGGTTGGAACATCCTATTCTATACATAAGTAGGAAGTTGCATGACAGAGAGAAAAGATACTCCACAATTGAAAAGGAATGTTTAGCAGCAAAGTGGGCCATGGAGTCCCTTAAGTTTTATTTGTTAGGAACTGACCTTGTACTTATAGCAGATCACAATCCTCTCTGTTGGCTTAACCAAATGAAAGATAAAAAGTTCCAGAATCACAAGGTGATACCTGGCACTACAGTCATTTAAATTCAAGGTGATACACAAATCTGGTAAAGAGAATAGCAATGCTAATTTTCTGTCAAAATATGGATCAGGAATTGAGGGTCTGAAGGTTGCAAAAAAAAAGCATGAGTTTAAACTTTACTGTTTGCTGTACTGTAATAGAAAACATGCATTTGTCAATGCCAAATGCTTGCTTGTTGGTATTAGCATTGGAAATGCAGGGGTTAGACAGATGCAGAGTAGGAATGGCAGTGAAGTATTGAACTTTGCGCCAACCCCACCTCCAACCTGCTGAAACAGACAGGCACTGGGGTATGCGTTTGGGTTGTTGCCCATTACATTCATGCCATTTCATCTCATGCTATCCTGCAGACACTGACAAGTGTTGAGGTGCACCTTAGGGTGTTCGGCTTTACAGTCACCCCCACTCCATAAGGACATATGAAGAAATGGGTGCAATATAGGAGAATGGGGTGAACTCTGGGGCCAAAGAGTCCAAGGCACACCTTGATGCCTGTCACTGGCTGCAGGGTGGTGGTGGAAAAGCATGAGCATTAGAGTCGGCAATCCAAAGGCACACCCCTGATGCCTGTCAGTCTGTACATGGTGGGATGTTATGGTTAGAAACCCTAACACCCCAGGTGTTTATTGGTATTTGCACTAAAAATTTTCAAAATGGCTTTTTTGTGACCCCACCTCATGAAAGCATTTGGGACCTCTTCTCATGAACAGTGGCACTGTGAGTTTGTCAATGTGTCCCGAAATTTGAGTTCCCACAGCAACCATGCCATTGTGTGCCAAATGTACGAAAACACAGATCAGGCAGGATGTGAAGAATGACAGCTGCACCATTCATAGGGAGGTACAAAGGGATGGCAATGTTGAAAATCAGTAGTGAAAATATTAAAAATGCTAGAACTTCTGAGCATATGTGGAAACTGCGTAACGCATGCGTGTAACACAGTCATTTAGTGGAATTATTTCACCAAATATTCAACATAGGCATTTTTGTGACCTCTGCTCATGAACACTGTCAGTACGATTTTCTTAATCTGTCCCAAGCATTAATTTCCAACAGCAACTGCGCTATTCTGAGCCAGATGTATAAATGCATATTTTGGGCAGGATGTAAAAAATGACAGCTGTACTGTTCATAAGGAGGTCTGAAAAAATACCAGTGTTGGAAATCTGTAGTGAAAGCACTACAAATTTGTGACGTTACGAGGGTGCATGGAAACTGCACAACACATGCTTGTAACAGTTATTTTATGGACATTTGTCACCAAATTTTCAACATAGGCATTCTGGGACCTCTGCTCATGAACAGAGTCACTGTGATTTTACATATGAACATACATACAAACAGACGAATCTGCCAGCAGAACAAACCAATCGGTCTATCTAAATCTTCCCAACTGTGCAGCTAGCACCCTAGATTGCAGCTGCTCCAGCCTCCTCCCCCTCAGTTCCTCCCCCACTTGTCCAAGCCCCTGCCCTCCTGACTCTTCCTCTTGTGTTATTCCAGTCCTTCTTAAAGCTGTTGACTGTCCTACATGTTACCACTGCCTCTGGCAGCGCATTCCAACTAGACACTACCCTCTCAGTGGAGTAGTGCCTCCTCATTTCCCTCTTGAAATGTCCCCTTCCAACCTTAGTCCATGCCCCCTCATCTCTTTTCCACTCCTCAGTTTAAACACCCCCTCAGTGCTGGGTTTATTTACCCCCCTCAGGTATTTAAACGCTTGAATCATATCCCCCATCCCTCCTCTCCTCCAATGTGTACATGTTCAGCTCGTTCAGCCTAACTTCATATTCCTTTCCTTCCATCCCCTTTAACATTTTCGTTGCCCTCCTTAGCATCCCCTCCAGTAACTTTATATCTCTCCTCAGGTACGGCCTCCAGTATTTCGTACGGTACTCCAGGTGCAGTCTGACCAATGATCTGAAGAGAGATAGGATCACATCCCTGTGTCTGGATGAGAACCCCATTGCGATGCACCCCAGCATTTTGTTTGCCTTCGCTGCTGCTCTCCTACATGGGGCTGAGTTGTTCATGCTCCCAGTTACCAACACCCCTAGGCCCTTCTCCTCCTCTGTGATCCCCAACCTCATCCTCCCAACCAATAGTCCCTCTTCTGGTTCTTAGGCCTGAAGTGCATCACCTTGCACTTGTTTGCATTGAATCCTAGCTGCCACTCCACTGACCATGTCTCTAGTTTGGTTAGGTCCCCCTGCAGTTTTTCCCATCTGTCCTCTTTGTCCACCACTGCCCCCAATTTGGTATCATCTGCAAACAGACTAACCCTGCACCCCACTCCATGTGCTATATATCAGAGATAAAGAGCCCAAATAGCACCGGGCCCAGCACTGACCCCTGCAGCACCCTGCTTGTCACTGCTCTAGGAGCCGAGAGCTCCCCCCACCACCACCACCACCCTCTGCACCCTCCCTTGTAACCAGATCTCTATCCATTTAGTCAGCTTTTTTTCCCACTCCCACTGCCATCACCTTCCCCCCAGTCTCCCATAAGGGACTGAATCAAAGGCCTTACTGAAGTCCAAGTACAGGACATGTACCGCATGGCCCCTGTCCACCTCCCTTGTCACCCAGTCATAATACTCAATTAGGCTGGTTTGACAAGACCTCCCTGAGACAAACCCGTGTTGCCACCCATCTTGGAGGCCATTACTCTCTAGGAATGCCACCAGCCTCTGCTTCAGTATTGCCTCCATAAGCTTACCTACTATGGACATGAGACTGGCCATCGAATAATTTGCTGGCTCCTCCCTAAGTCCACTCTCATGTATTGGCACTGTCACAGATGCATTCAGCAGGTCAGGCCCTCTGCTCCCACAGTGCCAACCTCCGAGTGCAATAGTGTGGACAGGTAACAGACAGGGTAACCCTCCTGTCTGCTTTTGGGTCTAAATCACCTTTTGTCTCAAGTTCTGGGGGGATTCAAACTGTGAACCATATGCTAGCATACCCAATGTACAGGCCTAGATACGTACCCTCTTCGGGGATTACAGTACAATCTTTCACTGGGACACCAAGCCAGGCTTCCAAAATAAACCCTTAAAACTCTATTAAAGACCTTAGGTATATTCTTACCTTTTCCCAGTTTAGTAACACCATCAAGCTTTTGAACAGTTGCCAAACTTAACCATCTATATGTCACAGGCAAAAAAAGAACTTGCAGACACATCCAGGCAGTATCTTTTAAATAATCTATTTTACTAAAAGATGATAAAACTAGGTAAAATATAAACAAAGAACAATATATCAAAGTGCATACAATCATTTAAAGAAAAGCAAGGAAACTACAGACAAACTCCTACCAACATACAGTTAGACTTTTTCTATCTAATGTATTACCTCTATAAGTGCCTTATATCAGAGAGCTGCTGTCTCTCTAGAGTCCCAAAATAAAATGTTATATTCCCCAGTTACAATGATACATTTCAACTCCATCTCACCACTCCCTTGGTGAGTCATCTAGCTCCTCCTTTTTAGAATTAAAAAAATACAAACAATGATTTCCTGTCAGGAGATATATTAAACAGTGTGGCATCAGCAAAAATTCCACTTCCTAAATATGACTCCTTAATTTAACATTTTCTCTTTGATCTTGTGTGGTTTCCTGTTCCCAAGGTAGATTCAAAGGGTTTTACAACTTTTTACACCAGGTTGGTATAAAATGTTTTTCCTCTAAGACATCACAAAAGTTTATTATACTCATCCTCTGGCAGATGGCCATAAAATGCAATTTCTCAAGGAAGTTAATTACATTACAGAGATTTCCTGTTGGTTACATCCTGTAGTAGCCTCACTGAACCCTGGTGGGGGGGCACCCATGGAGCACAGGCTGTCTTATGTGAGATAATCACCTACTATTTTTTACATTATAAATAGCATACAATAATCATAATCAGCTGGAAAGCATCACAGTCCTCCCCACCTAGACTGAATTTAGGGGCTCTATTCTCTGCATGGGATGAGCTTCCCAAGTCAGTTCACTCCTCATACAGACACGCTAAGCCATCTGCATTCTGATTGGTCGCTCCAGCCCTATGTAAGATCGTCATGTCATACCCTTGCAAGGCAAGACTCCATCTTAATAGTCTACCATTAGTTTTTCCCATTTGTGTCAGCCAAACCAGGGGGTTGTGGTCCATTTGTACCTCAAAATGCTGCCCATATAAGTATAGCTCTAACTTCTTTAGGGCCCACACTATGGCAAGATACTCGTTTTCCACAGTAGAGTATGCCTGCTCCCTGGGAAGTAACTTTTTTTACTCAGGTACACTACAGGATGATCTTTTCCTTGGTTGGATATCTGACTTAGTACTGCCCCAATACCCACGTCTGAGGCGTCAGTCTGGATAAAGAAGGGTCTGCTATAGTCAGGACTTGTCAATACAGGAGCACTGCATAGTGCCTCCTTCAGTCTGGTAAAGGTTTTTTCACAGGTTGGTTCCTAGGTAATTTTCTTAGGCATATTTTTCTTTACCAGGTCAGATAGGGGAGCAGCCAGGGCACTGTGATTGGGCACAAACTTCCTATAGTACCCTGCCGTCCCTAGAAAACTCCTGACCTGTTTCTGCATTTATGGTCTGGGCCACACCTTGATCACCTCTATTTTCACTTGGTTAGGATGGACCTGTCCCTGGCCTACAACATGCCTGAGGTATGCCACTTCAGCCATGGCCACCTGGCACCTCGCAGCTTCGATAGCGAGCCCGACCCTCTGTATCTTGCCCAGAACTTCCTTAAGGTGGGACAGGTGTTCCTCCCAGCTGGCACTAAAGATGGCAATATCACCCAGGTACACCACGGCATACTCCTCAGCACCATTTAACACCTGGTTCACCAATCTTTGGAAAGTGGCCAGGGCATTCTTCATTCTGAAAGGCATTACCTTAAATTCAGATAAGCCTATCGGAGTGATGAAGGCTGACCTCTCTCTAGCTCTGTCAGTTAACTCTGCCTGCCATTACCCTTTTGTCAGGTCAATAGTCGTAAGGTAGGTCGCCCCTCCCAACTTGTCTAGGAGTTCATCCGTCCATGGCATCGGGTGGGTGTCTGACTTCGTGACTGCATTCAGTCCACGATAGTCCACACAGAAATGAGTAGAGCCATCTGGCTTGGGCACAAGGACTATGGGTGAAGCCCAGGGGTTGTGGGATCTTTGGATAACCTCTAAATCCAGCATTTCCTTCACCTCCCTACTAATGTCCTTTTGGACAACCTCTGACACCCAATATGCTGTCCATCATATGGGCGTCTGTGACCCTGTCTCTACATTGTGTGTCACTAAGGTGGTTAGTCCAGGCTTAGTGCTAAACAGTGGGGCAAAGTCTGCTAAAATCTCCCTTACTTCCTGGATCTTGTCCGGGGCCAGCTGAGGTGACAGTTTAACTGCCTCCACAGAGGACTCCCACTTGCTTTCTTCCAACAAGTCCAAAAGGGGGTCTCCTTCGTCCGTCCCCTCCCCAAGACTACATACTGCAAACACCATGTCAGCCCTATTAGCATATGGCTTCATCATGTTGACATGGTACATTCTTTCTGTTTGTCTTCTGTCAGGTAACTCTATGATATAGTTCACATCATTTACCTTTCTAACTACTTTGTACGGTCCTGTCCACTCAGCCTGCAGCTTGTCTTTCCAGACCGGAATAAGGACCATGACTTCCTGACCCACTGTGTATTAGCAAGCTCTGGCTCTGCGGTCGTACCACACTTTTTGTTTCTGTTGGGCAGCTGCCAGGTTGCTCTGGGCTGTCCCCATAAGCTCCTTCAGCCTTTCCCTAAACCTAAGGATGTAATCCACCATGGGAGTTCCCTGGGTGGTGTGCTTGCCTTCCCAGTCCTCCCAGATCAAGTCTAGGGGGTCCACATACCTGGTGTCCATATAAGAGTTCGAAGAGGGAAAATCCTGTTGACTCTTGGGGCACCTCCCTGTATGCAAACAACATGTGGGGAAGGTATTTCTCCTAGTCCCTCCCATGCTGTTCAGCAAATGCTTGGAGCATTGACTTCAGGGTACCATTAAATCTTTCCACAAACCCATTGGCTTGTGGGTGATAAGGTGTCGAGCGCCTCTGCACCACCCCACACTTCTCCCACAAACATTTCATCAAGTCCGACATGAAGGAACCCCCTTGATTGGTGATAGCCTCCTGCAGAAACCCAACATGGGAGAAAATCCCAAATAAGGCATTTGCCACTTTGTCTGTCCTCAGTGAAGATAGGGCGACTGCCTCTGGGTACCGGGTGGCATAATCCACCACAGTCAGGATGAACCTCTTCCCAGAGGAGCTGGGGGTATGTAAAGGCCCCACAATATCCATTCCCACCCTCTGGAATGGCTTCCCCACTATGGGCAAGGGAATTAGGGTGGCTTGGGTTTTCTTACCCACCTTCCCTATTTCTTGACACCGGTGACAAGACCTGTAATACTCCTTCACCTGCTGGGTAAAGTTGGGCCAATAGAAATTCTCTGCCAACCGCTACGTAGTGCGCGTGATTCCCAGATGACCAGACAAGGGAATATCGTGTGCAATCTTGAGCAACTGCTCATGGTATCCCTGAGGAATGACAAGCTGCCTGCCTATCACCCCTCCCTCTGTCTTCACAGCCTGAGTATACATCAGTCCAGTTTCCCAATAAACCTTATGTTTACCATTGCCTCCCTGTGCTCCATCAGAGTCTGCCCAAGCCCTCAGCTTCTCTAGACTAGGGTCACTTTTCTGAGCAGCTGCAAACTCCTTACACATTTCCAAGGCATGGGACAGGTCCCCTTCAGTCTCTAAACTAGGGTCCCTAGCACTAGTGTCAGGGCACTCAGGATCACTGTCATCCCTAACCCTCTGACAATAAGTCACCCCTCCTTCTTCGGAGTAACCCTCCGTAGCTGTGTGGTTAACTGCTACTGGGGAAATTTCTACCCCCTTTTCATTAGTCTCCATATCAGGAGACACAGGCTGGGGAATCAGCCTCCCCGTGGTGCTCACAATGGCTTCTGTGGGTTCCAGGGAATTACAATTTTCCCTTGCCGCTTGGCTATGGGTAACTGCACACACCATCCCATGTTTGAGATTGTTGCCAAGGATGACATCAACTGCTAAAGTTTTGGCTACAGCCACCTGTTGCACAGTTCGCCCTGTTTCACCCCAGTCTGGGAGAACACTAGCGAGTGGCAATGTAGTCTCCTCACCAGTGAACCCTTGCACAGTTACAAAGTCATTGGGTATAAGCTGACCAGGCTCTGCCAGATCCCCTTTTACCAGCATCAGGGATGTCCCTGTGTCCCTTAACCCTTGTGTCTGTACCCCATTCATCATGACTGGGTGCATGTGTTCCCTCATGTTCACAGGCATGCTTCCAGGGACACACAAACAACCCACTTCTTTCTTAGCCCCATTCTGCCTATTGCTCGCCCTTTTGGGACACTGGCAATATGCCCAGTCTCTTTACAAACCCAACATTTGTTTCTTTTCTCAGAGAAATCTTTTCTCTGAAACCTGGGGCTAACTGGTTTTGGTGGAGGCAGAGAGGGTTTTAGCTGCCCTGAAGGTGCACTTTTCCCTTTCTGCACTGCCATGCCCGCCCCATTCGCTCTCAGAGCAGGTCTGCTCTTGGCATAGCAGTCCGAGAGTTCAGCAGCCTAATGCACTGTTTTGGGATCTCGGTCCTCCAGCCAGGTTTTCAACTCTGCTGGGCATGCCCAAAAAAACTGTTCTAACAAAATAGCATTTTCAATTTTATCTACAGAGTTTGCTTCCATTCCCTCCCACCAACATTTTAAACATTGACACTGTTTCGTGGCTAGCTCCTCGTAGCTCATGTCAGGGTTTCTCCTGAGCTTACGGAATTTAGCTCTGTATGTTTCAGCAATTAAATCAAACTTTTTTAAAAGTGCAGCTTTAAGTTTTCTGTAATCATTACTGTCCTCATTGTCCATTTGACCCAATGCATCCTGAGCTTTCTCTGTAAGTAGCGGGGATAGCTGGAAGCTCCAGGACCCTCTAGGAATTTATGCCTGAATACAAACCTTCTCAAAGGAATTTAAAAAGGCATCCATATCCTCCCCCTCTTTAAATTCAGCTATCAATCTGGAATTCAATTTGTATCCCAGTCTTGTAGTTCCAGTTAAACCTAAGCCACTTACCTGCTCTGGTGCTGGTGGTTGGAGTCATAGTTTCTCCAGTTCATGTTGCCTCTGGCACTCACAGTCTGCCTCTTGCTGTTCATGTTCAGCTGCTCGCTGTTCTCGCTCCCTCATCTCCTCTGCAGCTCACTGGCGCTCATGCACTTCACGGTCAGTGTCTCGCTGTTCTCACTTCCTCTTCTCCTCTGCGGCTCACTTCTTGTGCTCAGCCTCTCTCTGGAACTCCAGCTCCATTCTGCACAACTCAATCTGCAGCCTGATTGCTTCTGGCTCCAGAATGCTGGTGACCTTCCCCTGCTGCTGTGGCCCTGGGCTTGCATTGGCCCTGCTGTCCTCCTTACTGGATCTGGACACTGCACTGGCCACTGGCTCCTCCATGCCCAGGGTTTGGTCCTTACAGTCACAGTCTGTGACTCGATGCTCTGGGCATCTGCTGCCATCAGGGCATCCACGAGGTTCTGCTTGGTGGCTCTTGCCTCGTGCAGGACTCCTCTGTCCTGGCACAACTGCCTCAAGTAGTCTGCAGTGTACCCGCTGTAGTTGGAAGCCATCTTCTTCCCTAACTATGACTACTCTAACTTGCACTTTAGAAAAAAAAACAGTTAGGAACTTGACTGTAAGCAAAATTATATAGTTCTATTTCCTTTTTTAAAAATAAATCACTGCCTTATTTTGCAAGTAAGCTGTACACTATTAAGCAGACACACTGAACAGTTAAAGCTTGTGTTACCAAATGTTTTGCACCGATGCTAACCAAATCTGCCACAAATGCACTCAGCAGGTCAAGCCCTCTGCTCCCACAATGCCAACCTCCGAGTGCAATAGTGTGAACAGGTAACAGACAGGGTAACCCTCCTGTCTGCTTTTGGGTCCAAATCACCTTTAGTCTTAAGTTCTGGGGGGATTCAAACTGTGAACCTTATGCTAGCACACCCAATATACAGGCTCAGATACGTATCCTCTTTGGGGATTGTGGTACAATTTTTCGCCAGGAGCACCAAGCCAGGCTTCCAAAATGAACCCTTAAAACTCTGTAAAAGACCTTAGGTATATTCTCACCTTTTCCCAGTTTAGTAACATCATCAAGCTTTTGAACAGTTGCCAAACTTAACCATTTATACATCACAGGCAAAAAAAAAAAAGAACTTGCAGACACACCTAGGCAATATCTTTTAAATAATCTATTTTACTAAAAGATGATAAAACGAGGTAAAATGTAAACAAAGAACAATATATCAAAGTGCATACAATCACTTAAAAGAAAAGCAAAGGAAACTACAGACAAACTCCTACCAACATACAGTTAGACTTTTTCTATCTAATGTATTACCTCTGTAAGTGCCTTATATCAGAGAGATGCTGTCTCTCTAGAGTCCCAAAATGAAATGTTATATTTCCCAGTTATAAGGATACATTTCAACTCCATCTCCCCACCCCCTTGGTGAGTCATCTAGCTCCTCCTTTTTAGAATTAAAAAATACAAACAATGATTTCCTGTCAGGAGATACTGTATATTAAATAGTGTGACACCAGCAAAAATTATAATAGCAGTAATGTATGCAGCGCAGGTAGGAGGGGCGTGCCCTTGAATACTCCGCACATCCCAATATTCAGCCCAGGATGTGCTGAGTCCATGCATGTGCAACCCCTACTTGCGCTGCACACAGGTGAGCCAAAAAAAAAAGGAACAATGACTGGCCACCCACAGGTGAGCTGCTGCATTGCAGGGTGCAACATGGCAGCTGCCACCTGTCGGTAGCCACCCGAGCTCCAGCTGCACCGTGTGGTGGCGCCCCCCCCATGCCCGATCACGGGCATCTGTTGAAATGAATAACGTCCTATATCCCTGGTGATCCAGTGGACCACTGTCAGTCTGATCGTGGGCATTTGTATTAAAAAAAATTAAGTCCTATACCCCTGGTGATCCAGTGGACCGCTCACAGCCCGACTGTGGGCATTTGTATAAAAAATATTAAGTCCCATATCCTGGTGATCCAGCGGTGCACCCCCTCCCCACCCGCCCACTGGGCCGCTCCACTCCCCGGTCAGCGGTGGCAGCACCACCGCCTGCCACCCTGCCACCCGCCGACTGACACCATAGGTAGGCTGTACACCCATTGGTCCACAGCGGCAGCCAATGGGCATGCAGCCATACTGTACTATAGTCCAGATATGTGAATGGATCCATTCACATATCTGAATGTGTAGTACGGCATTTGGCTGCATGCCCATTGGCTCACGCTGGGACCAATGGGCGACAGCCCACCTCACGGTGTCAGTTGGCAGGCGACGGGTGGCAGGTAGTTGGGTGCTGCCACCTGCCGCTGACCAGGGGAAGTGGGGCTGTGGGGCTTCAGTGGGGGGGGAAGGGGTACCACAGGACCACCAGGGATATTGGACTTAATTTTTTTAATACAAATGCCTGCGATTGGACTGACAGCGGTCCACTGGACCACCAGGGATATAGGACATGCTTTATTATATACCTAAGCCCGTGATTAGGCGTGTAGCAGTCCACTGGACCACTGGGGATATGGGACATTATTTAACTCTACATATGCCCGCGATCAAGCAGAGGGGCATGTTGCCACGCTGTGCAGGGGGGCGTTGGTTCCCGACGGCTGCTGCCTGGCAGGGTGCCAGGCACAAGTCACCGGGGATCAGTGCACCTGCATGCAAATGGGGCCATAATGACATGCAAATGGCCCCATTTGTGCCTTGCATACATTATGCCCCCATTTGCATGTGCACTTTTAAATATCGCAGTTGTGCATAGCGCAAGGGAACTTGCGCTAGCGCATTCCCCTGCTCCACTCTGGCCACTTGCGCTGGTGCAGTGCCACTGTGCCATGTGCACTACAGGTGGCCAGAGTGCGACATTCAATGATGCTGTGCCATGGTGCAGCTCCGTTGAATATCGCCTAGTCAACGCCCCTGCGCAGCCAAGTTGCACTGTGCCCAGGCTTGCACCACAGCCTGGCACAGTCTGAATATCCGGGCCTGTGTCTCAACCCCTTCTATGATGCCATCTAGCTCTGCCTTTTAGAATATAAAAATTATACAAAACAGGATGTCCTATCAGGAGGTATATTAAATAAGGTGACATCAGCAAAATGCATTTCCCAAATTATAAGTCTGTCTTTTCATCAAGCCTTTCCTTTGATCTTCTGTGGTTTCCTGCTCTCCCAAGGAATCAAAGGATATTTGTGACTTTCACACCATGGTATAAAACTGTTTTTTTCCTCTAAGATGTCATAAAAGTTTATGAGCCCTATATCCTGGTAGCTGGGTCAGCTCTAATTAAGTCAGGGAAACAGGAGACCTTTAATTATGTCTCTCTAGTCTTTAATTACCTCCTGGTTTCAGGTTAACATATCCCATATTCTCACTAAAACCTGACCCATGGTGGCACAGCTGCCTTATGGAGACAAATCACACACTACATTTTTATATTACAAATATCAAAGAACAGTCATAACCAGCTGGTCAAGCATCACAATCCTCCCCACCTAGACTGAATTTGGGGTCTCTATCCCCAGCATGGGATGAGTTTCCCAAATCAGTTCACTCCTCATAAAGACGCAAAAGGCCATCGCTGTTCTGATTGTTCACTGCAGCCCTATGTAAGATAGTCATGTCATACTCTTGTAAGGTAAGACTCCATCTTAACAGTCTACCATTAGTTTTTCCCATTTGGGTCAGCCAAACCAGGGGGTTGTGGTCTGTGTGTACCTCAAAATGCTGCCCATATAAGTATGGATCTTACTTCTTTAGGGACCACACTATGGCAAGACACTCTTTTTCCACAGTAGGGTATGCCTGCTCCCAGAGGAGTAATTTTAGTGTCAAGGTTGGGGGGGGGACAACTTCACTCTCAACCAGCCTTGGATTGTGAGTACTGAGCTACCCAAAAAAAAGGTAAATCATCTATGGAAAAATACCATTATTTCTATCAACACACATTTGAAAGCTAATACATATAGGGAAAGCACTGAAGACACTGCTGGAGACCATATGCTGACTGGCACAGCCCACCTCTCACCTCCTTGGCCAGCTGCCAAATGGGTAGACCTGCAGCATGCATCCAATGTACAGTACAGGCTGCATGTCCATCTCCTGTATTGTACAGGGAGGGCGGACTGTGTACTATACAGGGTGTGTGGTCCCTGTACAGTACACAGGCTGCACTCTCTCTGTACAGTACATGATCCATCTGCACTCCCTGTACAATACAGGAGATGCATACGTGCCATGTAATGTACATTGGACATGTGCTCTATGTGTTCCCATTCGGTGACCAACTAAGGAGGTGAGAGGTGGGCTGTGCTGGTTGCTGTATGGTCTCCTGCCACACCAGCCCATTAGGTAAGGGTGGGTTGGTCACCAATTCAACCCGTGTTTTAAACCCCCTAGTGCTGTCACTGGCTGCTTGCTCCTCTTCATTGTGTTTAAAGCCGCAGTTACTGCGGCTTTAAACATATTCTGGAAGTAGAAACAGCTACAAATAGAAACTTTCAAGTACCTCAAGGGAATAAACAAAGTCCAAGAGGGCAGCATCTTTCAGAAAAAGAGATGTGCAAGAATAAGGTGGCACAATTTGAAGATAGAGGGGGAACGGCTCAGGGGCAACATGAGGAATTGTTTTTTCATGGAGAGGGTGGTGGATGCATGGAACTGCCTTTCTGATGGTGTCATGGAGTCAAAAACAGCAGGGGAATTCAAGAATGCATGGGACAGACATAAGACAATTATAGTGGTGGGTTGGAGGAAGTAGGCTGTTGGTTAACTAGAATCTGCAGCCTATCCAATAGGTAGGGAAATGGGCAGACTAGGTGGGCCAAGCAGTCCTTATACGAGTGTCAAAGTCTATGTTTCTATGTTTCACCTACACTAGGCAGTTTTTTTTATTTGCAAAACAAAAACAAAATACCTTCACTTTTCAAGCCCTCCAACAGTGTCCACACCACTTCATCCACAGTCCACTCACCTGCAGGGTTTGATTTAATTTTAATTACTTTAACTCTGGTAACATAACACAGAAGAAGATGCTAGAACTGCATGTTAGGCTAACCATATAACTGCTTGGCCCCCTTCTTCACACCCACCCAGCCAACACAGCACAGCACAGCAGCCCCTACCAAAGCAGACATAATCAGGTTCAGTCGGCAGTATGAAGCCACTTCGACAACAAAGTTGTCAAAGGACTTGACAGCGACAACAGTTTGCTGACACTGATTACATCGCTGTGGCAATGTTTAGAGGACTGCAACAGCATGGCATAAGATTTACTGTTTGTGGGGGTGCTCTGCCCCAGCACCCCCAGAATTATAGATTCTTAACTCTGGAGGGAGCAGATGTCAGGTTAGAGCGGCTTATACTGGCAGTCGGCATCTCAGACATTCATTGCGACAACCCATTTAACACTGTGGCTGTCGATGGGTTGTGTCGCTGTGGGGGGTTTGTTGTAACTGCATTGCTGTTACAGTGGTACACTGGCTCAGTCAGAGTCAGGCGGCACACAGGAGAGATACTAGACAGCACAGAAGTGACTGACTACAGACAGTAGACAAGACCAACACAGTACAACAGAGAAGACCACCAACAAACATAATAATTAAAATAAAACACCAGCTACCCTTGCCTTCTTGCACACTTGAGCTATGTTAGCTCAAGTTGAGAAGCTAATTGTGCTGTTTTTCTGTGCTGCTGGTCACTGATAGAGGCATAGAGCCACTGTCCCACTCCCATCCAGACACACTACACTACAGGAAGAGAGAATGCCTTGCAGATTACAGCAGGCTTCTTTTCCCAGGCACTCTCTGACCCTGACTGGCACCAGATTAACTGGCCAATAGTGTATGGTCCCTGCCAGTTCAGAACCGCCCTTACTGTGCAGACTGGAATTCCCTTTCACCGCCTCCTCTGTTTATTGCATCAGTTTTGTGCATAATGCCACCCCCCATGGCATGAGTATTGCTGTTGCTGCCCCCCAATCACTACTCACCCCACCCATGACCCACCACTGCAGCACCTCCAGTAACCAGACTCAGTCCTACCAGCTAGTTGCTGCTTGCAGCTACTGCCTCATAATCAGTCTGCTGTCCTCTCTGCTCTGTTACAAACTTTTCCAGCCTCCATGTCCAGGCAGACAGTTTCACAGGCTCACCCAGTGCAATCCAACACTCCAACCGACCGACCAACCAAAATTCAGTCACTCACAGCAGGCGGGGCCCACTCTGCTGCACCATTGCCTGACCAACTCCGAAGTCCCACATGAAGTAGGCAACTTGAAGCATTGGGCAAGCAAAGTGGCAACAGGCAGCTCCTGAATGAGGCAGGCAGCTGTGGCAGCATTCAGAAAGGCAGACAGGAGGGAAGGGATGCAACAAACATGGCAGCACCATGGTCTTGATGCCAACTCATTCTGACTCCTTGCTCGCTGTTGGTGGCGGTGCATGTTTACACTTCTTCCAGGTGCAGTGACTGCAGTCTGGCACTTTCTCACTTCCTGCCACAACTCAGTCCTGCTCCCCTCCAGTTCTGGTCAGGCCAGTTTGTGAAACAATGTCTCCCCCCACTACTCTGTCTGTCATTCTCACCCACCTCTCTGTCTCTCACTCTGTTGCGACTCTCACCAGTGAAACCCAAACCCCCCACCACAGCAGGCTCCATAGTCCCTCCTAGTCTACAGCAGGCAGCAGCAGCAGCAAGGTAAGGGGCTGAATGATGGGGGTGACAAATGTGATCACCCAAATTGTTGGGGGGGACTTGTGCCCCCCGTCCCCCTATAATTACTCCCCTGCCTGCTCCCTGGGAAGTAACTTTTTACTCGGGTACACTACAGGGTGATCTTTCCCTTGGTTGGACGTCTGACTCAGTACTACCCCAATACGCACGTCTGAGGCATCAGTCTGAACTATAAAGGGTCTGCTATAGTCAGGACTTGTCAATACAGGAGCACTGCACAGTGCTTCCTTCAGTCTGGTAAAGGCTTTTTCACAGGCTGGTTCCCACGTAATTTTCTTAGGCACCCTTTTCTTTACCAGGTCAGATAGGGGAGCAGCCAGGGCACTGTAATTGGGTACAAATTTCCTATGGTACTCTGCTGTCCAGAGAAAACTCCTGTCCAGCTTCTGCATTTCTGATCTGGACCATGCCTTGATCACCTCTATTTTTACCTGGTTAGGACAGAACTGTCCCTGGCCTACAACATGCCTGAGGTGTGCCACTTCAACCATGGCCACCTGGCACTTCTCAGCTTTGACAGTGAGCCTGGCCCTCTGTATCCTGCCCAGCACTTCCCTAAGGTGGGACAGGTGTTCCTCCCAGCTGGGACTAAAGATGGCAGTGTCATCCAGGTATGCCACGGCGTACTCCTCAGCACCATTTAACACCTGGTTCACCAACCTTTGGAAAGTGTCCAGGGCATTCTTCATTCTAAAAGGCATTAGTTTAAATTCAAATAAGCCTATCAGAGTGATGAAGGCCGACCTCAACCCTAGTTCTGTCCATTAATTCTACCTGCCAATACCCCTTTGTCAGGGCAATAGTCGTAAGGTAAGTCAGCCCTCCCAATTTGTTCAGGAGTTCGTCCGTCCGGGGCATCGGCTAGGCGTCTGACTTCATGACTGCATTCAGTTCATGATAGTCCACACAGAAATGAGAAGAGTCATCCAGCATCTCCTCCACCTCCCTCCTAATGTCATTTTTGACAGCCTCTGACACCCGATATGCTGTCTGCTGTATGGGCGTCTGTGTCCCTGTCTACATCATGTGTTGCTAAGGGGGTTAGTCCAGGCTTGGTGCTAAACAGTGGGGCAAAGTCTGCTAAAACCTCCCTTACTTCCTGGATCTTGTCCAGGGCCAGCTGGGGTGACAGTTTAACTGCCTCCACAGAGGACTCCCACTTGCTTTCTTCCAGCAAGTCCAGAAGGGGGTCTCCTTCATCCATCCCCTCCCCAGGACTACCTACTGTAAACACCATGTCAGCCCTTTTAGCATATGGCTTCATCACGTTGACATGGTACATTCTTTCTGTCTTCTGTCAGGTAACTCTATGATATAGTTCACATTATTTACCTTCCTAACTACTTTGTATGGTCCTGCCCACTCAGCCTGCAGCTTGTCTTTCCAGACTGGAAAAAGGACCATGACTTCCTGACCCACCGTGTACGAGCGAGCTCTGTCTCTGCGGTCGTACCACATTTTTTGCTTCTGTTGGGCAGCTGCCAAGGTGCTCTGGGCTGTCCCCATAAGCTCCTTCAGCCTTTCCCTAAATCTAAGGATGTAGTCCACTATGGGAGTTCCCTGGGTGGTGTGCTTGCTTTCCCAGTCCTCCCAGATCAAGTCTAGGGGCCCACGTACCCGGCATCCATATAAGAGTCTGAAGGGGGAAAATCCTGTTGACTCTTGGGGCACCTCCCTGTATGCAAACAACAGGTAGGGAAGGTATTTCTCCCAGTCCCTCCCATGCTGTTCAGCAAACACTTGGAGCATTGACTTCAGGGTACCATTAAATCTTTCCACAGGCTCATTGGCTTGCAGGTGATAAGGTGTCGTGCATCTCTGCACCACCCCACACTTCTCCCACAAACATTTCATCAGATCCGTCATGAAGGAACCCCTGCAATCAGTGATAACCTCCTGCAGAAACTCAACATGGGAGAAAGTCCCAAGTAAGGCATCCACCACTTTGTCTGTCCTCAGTGAGGATAGGGCGACTGCCTCTGGATACCGGGTGGCATAATCCACCACACAGTCAGGATGAACCTCTTCCTGGAGGAAATGGGGTATTTAAAGGCCCCACAATATCCATTCCCACCCTCTGGAATGGCTCCTCCACTATGGGCAATGGAATCAGGGTGACTTGGGTTTTCTTACCTGCCTTCCCTATTTCTTGGCACTGGTGACAAGACCTGCAGTACTCCTTCACCTTCTGGGTGAAGTTGGGCCAATAGAAATTCTGGGCTAATCGCTGCATAGTGCGCATGATTCCCAGATGACCAGACAAGTGAATATCATGTGCAGTCTTGAGCCACTGCTCACAATATGCCTAGGGAATGACAAGCTGCCTGCCTATCACCCCTCCCTCTGTCTGCACAGTCTGAGTATACATCAGTCCATTTTTCCAATAAACCTTATGTTTACCGTCACCTCCCTGTACTCTGTCAGAGTCTGCCCAAGCCCCTCAGCTTCACTAGACTAGGATCACTTCTCTGAGCAGCTGCAAACTCCTCACACATTCCCAAGGTATGGGACAGGTCCCCTTCAGTCTCTAAACTAGGGTCCCTAGCACTAGCGTCAGGGCACACAGGATCACTGTCATCCCTAACCCTCTGACACTGGGTCACCCTTCCCTCTTCCGAATAACCCTCCGTAGCTGTGTGGTTAACTGCTACTGGGGAAATATTTACCCTCTTTTTATTAGTCTCCAGATCAGGAGACACAGGCTGGGGAATCAGCCTCCCAGGGATTTCCACACTGGCTTCTGTGGGATCCAGAGAACTACAATTTCCCCTTCCCACTTGGCTACGGGTAACTGCACACACCATCCCCTGTTTGAGATTGTTGCCAAGGATGATGTCCACTGCTAAAGTTTGGCTACAGCCACCTGTTGCATAGTTTCCTCAGTTTCACCCTAGTCTAGGAGAACACTAGCAAGTGGTAATGTTTTCTCCTCACCAGTGAAGTCTTGTACAGTGTTATATATATATTTTTTTTTATTTAGTTGTTTAACCAGGTATAGCACATTTATTGGGTATAACTGACTAGGCTCTAACAGATCCCCCTTTACCAATGTCAGGGATGCCCCTGTGTCCCTTAACTCTTGTGTCTGTACCCCATACATCGTGACTGGGTGCATGTGTTCCCTCATGTTCACAGGCATGCTTCCAGGGACACACAAACAACCCACTTCTTTCCTAGCCTCATGTTTTGTATTGCTTGTTCTTTTGGGATACTGTCTGGCAATATGCCCAGTTTCTTTACAGACCCAACATTCATTTCTTTTCTCAGAGAAATCTTTTCTCTGAGACCTGGGGCTAACTGGTTTTGGTGGAGGCAGTGAGGGTTTTAGCTGCCCTGAAGGCGTGCTTTTCCCTTTCTGCACTTCCTCGCCCGCCCCATTCACTCTCAGAGCAGGTCTGCTCTTGGCATAGAGGTCCGAGAGTTCAGCAGCCTCTTGCACTGTTTTGGGATCTCGGTCCTCCAGCCAGGTTTTCAGCTCTGCTGGGCATGCTCAAATAAACTGTTCTAACAAATAGCATTTTCAATTTTATCTACAGAGTTTGCTTCAATTCCTTCCCACCAACGTTTTAAAAACTGGAGTTGTTTCATGGCTAGCTCCCCGTAGCTCGTATCAGGGCTTCTCCTGAGCTTATTGAATTTAGCTCTGTATGCTTCAGCAGTTAAATCAAACTTTTTTTAAAGTGCAGCTTTAAGTTTGCTGTAATCATTACTGTCCTCATTGTCCATTTGACCCAATGCATCCCAAGCTTTCCCGGTAAGTAGCAGGGATCGCTGGAAGCTCCAGGACCCTCTAGGAATTTTAGCCTGAATACAAACTTTTTCAAAGGAATTTAAAAAGGCATCCATATCCTCCCCCTCTTAAAATTCAGTTATCAATTTGGAATTCAATTTGTAACCCAGTCCTGTGGTTCCAGTTAAACCCAAGCTGCTTACCTGCTCTGGTGGTTGGAGTTTTGCTTCTCCAGTTCATGTTGCCTCTGGTGCTTACACTCCTCACGGTCCACCTGTCACTGTTCTTGCTCCCTCTTCTCCTCTGCAGCTCACTGGCGCTCACGCTCTTCATGGTCAGCCTCTTGCTGTTCTTGCTCCCTCTTCTCCTGGAACTCCAGCTCCATTCTGCGCAACTTAATCTGCAGCCTCAGTACTTCTGGCTGCAGAATGCTGGTGACCTTCCCCTGCTGCTGTGGCCCTTCACTGGCACTGGCCCTGCTGTCATCCTCACCGGATCTGGACACTGCACTGGCCGCTGGCCCCTCCATGCTCAAGGTTTGGTCTTTTACAGTCACAGTCTGTGACTCAATGCTCTGGGCATCTGCTGTCATCAGGGCATCCATGAGGTTCTGCTTGGGGCTCTCACCTCATCCAGGACTCCTCTGTCCTGGCTCAACTGCCTCAAGTAGTCTACAGTGTGCCCGCTGTAGTTGGAAGCCATCTTCTTCCCTAACTATGGCTACTCTAACTTGCACTTTAGAAAAACATAAAACAGGTAGAAACTCGACTGTAAGCAAAATGATATAGTTATGTTTCCTCTT
Organism: Neoceratodus forsteri; assembly: GCA_016271365.2. Taxonomy (NCBI): domain Eukaryota; kingdom Metazoa; phylum Chordata; order Ceratodontiformes; family Ceratodontidae; genus Neoceratodus; species Neoceratodus forsteri. The sequence continues at coordinate 1,073,133,656 of CM028134.1, read as the reverse complement.
TTAAAAATAAATCAGTCTTTTTTTTTTTGCAAGTGAGCTGTACAGTATTAAGCTGACACACCGAACAGTTAAAGCTTGTGTTATCAAATTTTATCCGCACCGCTGCTAACCAAATCTGTCACAAACCCACTCAGCAGCTCAGGTCCTCTGCTCCCACAGTGCCAACCTCTGAGCGCAGTAATGTGAACAGGTAACAGAACCGGGTAACCCTCCTGTCTGCTTGTGGGTCCGAATCACCTTTTAGTCTCAAGTTCTGTGGAGATTCAAACTGTGAACATTATGCTAGTGTACCCAAATATACAGGCTCAGATAATCTGCTCTTCGGGGAATGCCAGATATCTTTTACCTCAGGACACTTAACCAGGTTAATGAACCCTTAAAACTCTGTAAAAGACCTTAGGTATGTTCTTACCTTTTCCAAGTTTGGTAACACCATCAGCTTATGAACAGTTATTAGTCAGTCTTAACCATCTATACATCACATGCAAAAGAAAGAACTTCGAAGACACACCAGGCAGTCTTTTTAAAATAAGAAGTTTACTTAAAAATGGATAAAAATGTGTAAAATGTAAACACAGAACACTATATCACAAAGCATACCATCACTTAAAAGAAAACAAGGAAAAGTACAAACTCCTACAAACATACAGTTAGACTTTTTCTATCTAATATATACTGTATATCTCTACCAGTGCCTTAGTTAGATCTGAGATCTTGTTTCTTAGGAGTCCAAAAAGGAATGTGTCTCAGTGGAAATATAGAATACAGTTTAAACTCTGTGTCTCCACCCCTTCTATGATGCCATGTAGCTCCTCCTTTAAGAATATAAAAATTATACAAAACAGGATGTCCTATCAGGAGGTAAATTAAATAAGGTGACATCAGCAAAACTCATTTCCCAAATTATAAGTCTGTCTTTTCATCAAGCCTTTCCTTTGATCTTCTGTGGTTTCCTGCTCTCCCAAAGAATCAAAGGATATTTATGACTTTCACACCATGGTATAAAACTGTTCTTTTCCTCTAAGATACCATAAAAGTTTATGAGCCCTATATCCTGGTAGCTGGGTCAGCTCTAATTAAGTTAGGGAAACAGGAGACCCTTAATTATGTTTCTCTATTCTTTAGTTACCTTCTGGTTTCAGGTTAACATATCCCATATTCTCACTAAAACCTGACCCATGGTGGCACACCTGCCTTATGGGGACAAATCACACACTACATTTTTATATTACAAATATCAAAGAACAATCATCACCAGCTGGCCAAGCATCCCAGTCTGTTCACCACTCCCAGCCTCAGCTTTCTGCCCTTGGAGTGCAATTGCACTCAAAGCACCTCTGTCCTCTCCTCTTCTCCCTCATCTATTATGCATTTGATCCCTTCCCTCACATAGAGTGCAAACCCCCTTTCTAACCCCCGGTCCCTGCTGTATATCCTGTATCCCAGGATTGCCAAGTCCTAATCATGGTACTGTGTGGCCCAAGTCTCTGTCACTGCAGCAGTATTCATCTTCCCCTCTGAAGGGAGCACCTGAAGCTCTGCAATTTTGTTCCCCAGGCTTCTTGCTTTAAGAGAGACCACCTTCCACCTGTACCCCTCCTTCTCCTCACTCTTCTCCTTGGTGTGTGTCCCTCCCCCCGGTAGTCCATACCCTTTCTCCTCATCATTCTCATTGGGTGGTGGTGCCTTCTGTATTACAGTCAGACCACTTTGTCCGCCTCCTCCCAGGGTTACTACACCTCTGCCTTTACCTATATCTAGGGGGGTGAGCTCATTAGGTTCCCCCGTCCGGACCTTTCTATCAACCTCAGTCTTTTGGCCACCCCCCCACTAGTGTAAATCCACCTTAGTAGAGATATACCCCTCTAATCCCACCTTTAATACTCCAGTCCCTTCCCTGCTCAAGTGTATCCTGTCCGCCATGTAAAAGTCACTATTCCCCCAGACCCTACCTCAGTTAGTCACTAACCCATCATTTTTGGTGTGGCACCAATCCCTCAGTCATTCGTTGAAGTCCTCGATCCTACCCTTCCTTCCCATGCTTGCACATGGTACCGGGAGTACCTTCAAGAATGCCACCGACTCCCCCATGCTCTCACACTGCCTTCCCAACTCCTAGAACCTCCCCTCACTACTTCCACAGTCTCCCCCTCCAAGTCATTTGTACCCACATGCAACAGTAAATGAGGTTTCTTCCTCCCTCTCGCTGCATATTTGAACAGTGCCTGCCCCTCCTGCAGTCAACCCAGAGATAGCTTCAACCCAGATACGGCTATGCCTTCCCCCCTTCTGCCCCATCACACCCCCTTTCAGTATAGAATCCCCTAGGGCAAGTATCCCCCCATCCCTTACCCCTTTCCCTTCTAATGCCCCTTCCACCACCCCAGTATTTGTTCTTCCCTGCCCTTTACCCCCACCAGCTGTACCCTCTATGACTTCTGTATCTGCACCCCTTACTTCTACCTCACCCCTTTCTTCTGCCTTATTCCTCCCAGCCCCCTTGAACCCCTTCCCAGCCTGATTACTTCCTACTGGGCTTCCCATGTTGACCCCCCCTCCTCCCCTGCTGATTTCCAACCCCTCTCCTATCCCTGTTGTTGTCAATTTAGAGCCCCCATTCCCTTCAACCCCGATAGTGATGCCCTCCCATCTTCCCCTTCCCATGGCCTTCTCTCCCAGTCACCCCTCCTTCCTTACTAGCCCCCCTTCTACCCTTTCATCCTCACTATCTCTTCCCCTACCTGCTGCCATCCCTCTCATACCCCGCTTGTCCTCCCCCACTTCAGTATGTTCCTGCTCCCCCCATACCAGAGGCTCAAATCTATTCCTAGTCGATACCCCTCCTACGTCTCTTCCCCCTATTGGTTCTGTCCTCCATGTCTCCCAGGTCCCACCACAGGTCCCTCCCTACCTGCAGCCATCTGCTCTCTCCCCTGGTACTCCTCGTGGTCTATTCTTCCCCCATCAGGAGGCCCAATCCCTCCCCTTGGGCACCCCTTCCCTTCTCCTCTCTTTTCTGCTAGTATCTCTGATACTAGGGTCAGTTTCAGTCCCTAGTTGTTCTTCCCCTGTCCCCTCTTGCCATCCCCTATTCCCCTCAGGCAGGATGCCTACCATACTCATCTGCCCTGCCACTTAGACTCCTCCCTAACCTCCACAGTTCCTCCCTCAAACTAGCCAATTGTCTACAGAGCATACACCCCCCATCCTCCAAGCCCAGTCCAGGATCATGGCAGACCTACACCCTGTACACCCCACCACCCTTCCAAAGATGGCCGCTCTATTGACATGAGGCACCTGCCCCATTTTGGCCCCCATCTTATGTTACGGGCTCTTACTCCTGGTTTCTGTACCCTACTACAACTGTTAGGGCCTTATTAACTCACATTCCTGTTTCCCCCCACACTAGTCCCCCCACTGCCCCCTTGCTGACCGGGTTAATTCAGTCTCAAATCTCATCCATTAGATACTGTATTACTGTGGCAATCCTAAAGCCTCCTTGTCCATTTTTCACCCCTCAGCTACCACACTTTTTGTTCTCAGCCCTCATAGTTTCACTTAGCCCAGTTAGAAATCGTATTGCACTCCAAGTATTATTTAACTCAGTTAGAGAAATAAACAGAACAAACAAATATGTATTATTACAGCAATCATAAAAGTATCCAATCATTGCTTTGTCTACACCCCAGAGACCCTGCTGTAATATAGAGCCATACGTACCCTGGGCTGGTGGGTGGGCAACTCTAAAGTCCTGACAGAGCTTCGTTTAGCTCGCTCACTCCCTTTATCTCACTCGCTCATTCTGTTTCTTCTGGTGCTGCAGGCTGCCGTTATGTACTGGGCTCCTGCCTGCATTGGTGCCTTTTTCTGCCCACAAAGAAATCTGCAGCAGTCCTGACAGAGCTCCGTTGAGCTCGTTAACTCCCCCCTCTCACTCACTTGTTGTTAATCTGTCCCAAAGCACTGATTTCCACTGCAACTCGCGCTTATTCTGCACCGGAAGTGTGGAAAACACATTTGGCCAGGATGTTAAAAATGACAGCTGCACTGTTCATAAGGAGCTGTGAAAATTTCATGGTTACAAGGTGCGTGGAACTGCTAACGCATGCTTGAAACACAGTCATTTTATGGACTTTCATCACCAAAGTTTCAATATAGGTATTTTAGGGCCTCTACTCATGAACAGTGTCACTGTCATTTTCTTAATCTGTCCCTAAAACTGATTTCCCAAGCAACCATGCTATTCTGTGCCGGAAGTGCAAAAGCACATTTCAGCCAGGATGTGTAAACTGACAGCTGTACTGTTCATAATGAGGTGTGGAAAAATGCCAGTGTTGAAAATCTGGAGTGAAAATATTACAAATTCACGGAGTTACATGCATGCGTGGAAACTACGCAATGCACACTCGTAAAACAATCATTTGTTGGATTTTTTTTCACTAAATTTGCAACATAGGCTTTTTGAGAGGCCACCTCCTGAACAGTGGCACTGTCATTACGTTACTCAGTCCTGAAAGGTGATTCTGCACAGTGAACGCAAACTCACCTTTCGGGACCGAATAACGCCATGACAGTGACTGAATTCATGAGAAGGGGTCCCAATAACTCCATGTTGAAAATTTGGTGCCAAGATTATCCCAAAATGCCCAATATATGTACCAAAGTTGAAAAAACCCTATTTATACCATTATACAGCTTACCGGCATTTCTTCAGTTCGTGGCCGGCTTTGAAGAGACGTGTTCCCAGTACACCGAAGATCATCGGCTGGGTTCCGGAGGTGAGTATGGGGTAAGGGGATGTGTGGGGAGGCAGGGTGCGCAGATGGTTGGTGCGTGTTTGGGAAGGGGCAGGAGAGAACGTGAGGGACTATTTTCTTGTTTTACAGGTAAAAAAAAATAAAAGACATCGCTGGTCAGTTTTTTCTTTCACAGGTGTTGTTTGGTACACTGGAGGTGGTCCCAGTGTACCACCTGCATTTGTGGGGGGACCGAAGCCAGCGGAGTTGGGCCCTGTCGGCACAGAAATGGGTGGGGGGTGCATGATGCCGAGGGGATTGGACACCCCCTCAGCACACAGCAGAAATTGAGGGGGTGGGAAATAGCGCCGATGGGGAGTGGGCTCCCCATTGGCAAATTGAACTGGGAAGGGGTACTGAAGCTAATGGGGATTGGGCCCCCATCGGCAAAGAAAGACTGTTGGGGTGCAGTGATGCGAGGGGGATTGACACCCCCTCGGCACACAACAGATAGTTGGGGTGGGGACATTATACTGACGGAGACTGGGCACCCCATCAGCAAATGAAGGGGGTTGGGGGCATGCAACAGAGGGATTTGGTACCCCCATCGGCTCTGAGGTGGCTGCATAGAGCCACCATGTTCCTGGTACTGTTACACCAGGTGAGGTACTGCCCTGCAATGATGGGTCACTCCCTCATTGCAGTGAAATTGCTGATGCTGCAATGACAAGGCGGCCCCTCATTGCAGTGGCCAAATCATTTCAAGCTGGTGGCACTTCTGCAGAACTAGTGTCATCAGGACACTGGGCCTGCATTGGGTGCAAACCACCAAGCCCACAAATGCAGTGCTGGCATTGGCCACCACACTGCTGCACGTCCACAACCTGCTTCTCTTCTAAGCTGCTGCATAATGTTTCTTGCTCATGCATGCAAGCAAACATAAAAATGGAAAGGGGGGGGACATACTGATTTACATTGACATTGTGTTTCACAGTGAAGGGGGCTGCTACTGAGCAGGCATGGTCTTCAGCCAAATCTTGTCTGAAAACAGTGATGTGGAGCAGTCCCATTCATCTGAGCTGGAGACTCAAGGTCTCGTGGCAATGTTTATTTTTCTATTTTGCGGTTTTAGTTGAGAAATCACACCGAGCCAAACTCATTTCCAGGTACCACCAGGGAGTGCAGGGGCATTAAGAGGCTTCCCCAGCGTCACACAGTATGTAAGTGGTTGTTGTGGGTTTCAAACCCATGTCTGCTGGGTCTCTAGGTTCACAACATGGTGCTCAAACCACTAGGCAATATTGTCATTCAGGGCTTTGAAAAGTCGGTGAATGAACCTTGAAGTTGATCCTCTGTCTTACTCGCAGCCACTTCAGAGTTCACAGAGCAGGAGTGATGTGATCGGAGCTCCAGGTGGATGTCTAAAGCTATAGCAGCAGTGATGTTTTATACATCAAAATGATGAGTGGGGGTGGGGGGGGAGGCTGAGGCAGCTGCACTGTGCATTTTCCTCTGAGAGATCTGGGTTCGAGAGTGACCGTGGGCTTTCAGGCCCTGAGCTGGTAGGCACTGCTATCTGTGCTTCATGCACTACAGTGTACTGTTGTATTTGTGAGGAGCTCAAGGTCTGGGGATGGAGGAACCATAGTGAACCTGTAAGTCATTTTTTACAGTAGAAGCTGATCTTCAAATACTTGTTCATATTCTGGTATTGTCCAACTTTACTGACATACTGGAAAGTGCAGTAGTTTCTAATGCAAACCCCATTGCTAAGTGCTATTTTAGAGCTGTATGACACAGTTTTGCCTATCCAGTAAATGAATGATTGACTGATTGAACTTGCGTCCCTTTCAGCCACAGAGTTCCATAGTAGAACACATGCATGGTGACAACAATGGAGAAACTGAGCAATGGCATAAACTACATCAAGTAGTTCTTAAATGGGTCATTACCACCAGTGTGCAAATCAGAAACACCCACTGTGTTTACTTAAAGGCTAGTACAGTTGGCATAATTACCAAATGTGAATCAATATTTAAAAATCAGCTTCTATGGAAAACCACATGTTTAAAGGACCAGGGTAGTTCCTCTTTAATATGTGAGCACTCACAGCTGGCCTGCCAGGAAGTAAAATCGACAGTGGTTATAGATGTCATTGCTTTCCTGACTGGCAGGTCTTAGTGTGGACATAATGGCCTCAACACATGGGGGAAACAAAACAGCACATGAAACAACTGTAGTGAGGACTTTTTTTTAGACAACATATATCATACTTGTTTAGGCTTGTGACTGATGGGCAAATTATGACTCTACCCAAAGACGGCATGCAACAAGGCTGGAACTGTACAGTTCTGTCATTCTGTGTCACATGAGGCATGCTTTTGTACTGGAGGGGGAAATAAGGAAAACGCTATACAAACTTTGTATAATTTGATTTGATCGATATTTGTTGAATGTCTTTTTGTCCACGGTGAGCCACGTCACGGAGTACTGTGTGCATTTCCGGTGTCCTTATTTTGTAGAAAGACATCAAATTACTGGAGGGGGTGCAGTGTAGGGTGAACAAGATTATCCAGGCTGGGGGATAAACCATATGAGCAGAGATTATGGCAGCGCAGTGTGTATTTCCTGGAGGACAGAAGGGAGGGGGGGATATGTTAGAAACCTTCTGGTACCTCTAAGGTGTAAACAAGGTTGAAACGGAGGGCATTTTCAATTTAAAAAGGGAGGGGGCCAGAAGGGGGCATAGTCTGAATCTAGTGGGGGTAGATTTAGGAAGGAAATGAAGAGGATCTTTTTCATGGAAAGGGTGGTGTCAACAGTGTTGGGTAAGTTACTTTTTCTATAACTTTCTATTATGCTTGAAAACTTGTTCCAGGAAGCTCTGTGCAGTCACTAGCAAGGATGGAGACATACTGGAATAAGTACCACACCTTACAGTTACAGTTACTTGTTTCTTTTTATACAAAAATAATAAATAATTGTAACAGATTACATTTATTTGAAAGTAATAGGTTAGTTACTAGTTACTTTCAAATGTAATGCACCAGTTACAGCTACGTATTTCTTTTGTGTAAAAGACGAGAATTGTAATCATGTGTTACTTTTCTAGTACTTCTCCTTCCCTTGCTAGTGACTGCACAGAGCTTCCTGGAACAAGTTTCCAAAAGTAATAGAAAGTAATAGAAAACGTAACTTACCCAACACTGGGTGTCAAAGTGAAATGAACTGCTGGAAGAGGTGGTCACTCTCATTGCTGTTTTAAAAGGGGGTGGGACAGGGTAAAATGGAGAGTCATAACTGGAGGGAGAATGGGGAGGGGGGGAGGATAACTTCAGGCAGCTCAGTCCTGCTCCCACCTTCCCCCCAGTGCCGGCTCCCCAATTACCAAAATCTGTTCCTGAACCTGGGTCGCCAGCTTAGCATGAGGTGTGGCGTCCAGCGCCTCAACCCTCAGCGCCACCAAGCCAGTCTCCTGTTGCATTTTAAGGATTGTTTCAGGGTTATGTGAAACATCTTTATTGTTTTTAGCTGAAGCGCAGTACGGAATATCTCCATTCAGACAGGATTGTAGTAAGACCATCTCCTAGTATAGCTGACATTTTATGCAAGCATTTGTCAATGCTGAATGTTTGCTTGCTGGTATTAGCATTGAAAATACAGGAGTTAGAGAGATGCAGAGTAGGAATGGCAGGGAAGTATTGAACTTCACGCCAACCCCACCTCTACCCTGCAGAGACGGACAGACATTGGGGTATGCGTTTGGGTCGTCCCTCATAACATTCATGCCATTTCACTTCAACCTATCCTGCAGACACCGACATATCTTAAGGTGTGCCTTGGGATGTTTGGCTTTACAGTCACCCCATTCCATAAGGACATACACTGAAATGGTTGCAATATAGGAGAATGCGGTGAACTCTGGGGCCGAAGAGTCCAAGGCACACCTCGATGCCTGTCACTGGCTACAGGGTGGTGGTGGAATGGTATGAGCATTGGAGTCAGCAATCCAAAAGCACACCCCTGATGCCTGTCAGTCTGTACAGGGTGGGACTTTATGATTAGAAACCCTGACACCCTGGGCGTTTGTTGGCATTTGCACTACAAATTTTCAACATGGCCTTTTTGTGACCCCCACCTCATGAAAGCATTTGGGACCTCTTCTCATGAACAGTGGCACTGTGATTTTGTTAATGTGTCCCGAACTTTGAGTTCCCACAGCGACCGTGCCGTTCTGCGCCAGATGTATGAAAACACAGATCGTGCAGGATGTGAAGAATGTCAGCTATACCATTCATCGGGAGGTGTGAAGAGCTGGAATTTTGAAAATCTGTAGTGAAAATATTAAAAACACTCGAACTTCCTGGCTTACATGGAAACTGCACAATGCATGCGCGTAACACAGTCATTTAGTGGAATTTTTTTCACCAAATTTTCAACATACGCATTTTGTGACCTCTGCTCACGAACAGTGTCACTATGATTTTTCTAATCTGTCCTGAACATTGATTTCCCACAGCTACTGTGCTATTCTGCACCAAATGTATAAATGATTATTTCAGGCAGGATATGAAAAATGACAGCTGTACTGTTCATAAGGAGGTGTGAAAAAATGCCAGTCTTGAAAATCTGGAGTGAAAATATTACAAATGCGCAAAATTACGAGGGTGCATGGAAACTGCTCAACATACACTCGTAACACAGTCATTTCATGGACTTTTGTCACTAAATTTTCAACATAGGTATTTTGGCATCTCTGCTCATGAGCAGTGCCACTGTGATTTTTTTTAATCTGTCCTGAACACTGACTTCCCACAGCGACTGCGCTATTGTGTGCCGGAAGCATGAAAACACATTTCGGCCAGGATGTAAAAAATGACAGCTGTACTGTTCATAGAGGTGTGAAAATATGCCAATGTTGAAAATCTGGAGTGAAAATATTACAAATTTGTGAAGTTCCGAGGGTGCATAGAAACTGCGCAACACATGCTTGTAACACAGTCATTTTATGGACGTTTGTCACCAAATTTTCAACATAGGCATTTTATGACCTCTGCTCATGAGCAGTGTCACTGTCATTTTCTTAATGTGTCCCGAACACTGATTTCCCACAGCAACCGCGCTATTCTGCGGTGGAAGGGCAAAAACACATTTCGGTCAGGATGTGAAATATGACAGCTGTACTGCTCATAAGGAGGTGCAGAAAAATGCCAATGTTGAAAATCTGGAGTGAAAATATTGCAAATTTGCGAAGTTACGAGTGTGCATGGTAACTGAGCAATGCACGCGCGTAAAACAGTCATGTTTTGGATTTTTTTCACCAAATTTGCAACATAAGCTTTTTGACAGCCCACCTCATGAACAGTTGCACTAACATTTCGTTAATCAATCCTGAAAGGTAATTCTGTGCAGTGACCGAGAAATCATCTTTTGGGACTGAATAACACCATGACAGTGACTGCATTCATGCGGAGGGGTCCCAATAACCCCATGTTGAAAATTTGGTGCCAAAATACCCAAAAATGCCCGAGGCCTCAGGTACCCCCTTCCCTCTGTCCCTTTCATGATCTGCCCCAGCAATCAGTTTGCATCATGCTCCTTCGGCACCCGCCACCCTGTCCCCCAACTCCCAGTCCTGTGAGTTTCCCTAACAGTCACTACTAATGCAGACTGCCTGACCATGCCCCCTCACACCCCACCATTTTACTCTAGCATGTCCTCTCTGCTCAGCCTCCCCTCACCCCACTATTTCTCCCTATACCTTATCGCCCCTCTTCCCCCACCCTCTCACCTCCACCGCAGTACTTACCTCCCTCTCCCTCTCTCTCTCTCTCTCTCTCTCTCATCTCCTTTCTTCACCCCACTGCCAACTATCTCTGTCACTCTGAACTACTGACAAGGCACTCTGTGGCTGCTTATTCCCTCCTCCCATAAAGTGTTTTTCTTGTTATTTTAACTTGTACCTATGTTTTGAGTTATTCTGTAAGTTCTGAATCCAAGCTGCATCGTTCATAGTAATGTACCTTTGCTTTCTCCTATTGTACTTTGTTTTGCAATCTATGACGTGGAACTTTTTTAAAAGAGCTTGCACTCAAAGGTCTTTTCCAAATCACTAAAAAAATAAATAAAGTTGACCCCCCCCCCATTTATGCCATTATACAGCTTACCAGCATTTCTTCAGTTCATGGTCAGCTTTGAAGAGTGCAGACATGTTCCTGGTCCACCAAAGATCATCGCTCCAGACTCCAGAGGTAAGTATGGGATGAGGGGGGAGTGAGGAGGTATAGTACATAGAGGGTGGACGTGGGTTGGGGAAGGGGCACTGGAGATTTCGAGAGACCATTTTCTTGTTTTACAGGAAAAAAAGAACACAGAAAATGATGGTCAGTTTTCTTTTTTTACAGGTGTGTTTGGCACATGCCACCAGCATTTGTGGGAGGGGGACCACAGTTGACAGGGATTGGGCCCCCCGTTGGTACAGAAATGGTGGAGGGGCACATGATAACATGGGGGATTGGGCACCCCCTCAGCACAGGCAAAACATCACTGTGGGGCCATTATGCTGATGGGGATTGGGCTCCCCCATCAGCAAATTGAACTGGGAAGGGTGGGACTGAAGCCGATGGGGATTGGGCCCACCTTCAGCAAAGAAAGACTGCTTTGGGGGGTACATGATACTGAGGGGGATTGGGCACCCCTTGGCACACAACAAATGGGGGGCATTACACTGACGGGGAGTGGGCTCCCCATCGGCAAATGAACTGGGTCGGGGCATGCCGATAGGGGAATTGGCCACCCCTGTTGGCGTTCATGGATCTGTGAGGTGGCGGCAAGCCACCACCATGTTTACAAAAACATGTTACACTAGGCAAGGTACCACCCTGCAATGACAGGTCACTCCCTCATTGCAGTGGAATAGCTGACGCTGTAATGACGAGGCAGCTCCTCATTGCAGTGGCAAAATCATTTCAACTTGGTATCACTTTTGGAAACCAATGTCATCAGCACAGTGTGCTTGCATTGGTCCACAAGTGCCAAGCCTCCAAATGCAGTGCAGTGGTTGGCTGCCACAGTGCTGCACCTCCACAACCCGCTTCTCTTCTAAGCTGCCGCATAATGTTTCTTGCGCATGCGCGCAAGGAAACATAAAAAGAATACTGTACATGTGCTTAATTTCTGAAAGTTAGAAGCTAATGTTAGTAGAGAATTTATAGAAAGTTTTGGAAACCTGTTTGATAAAACAGGTTCCCTCTTAAGGAGGGGAGTGTATGTGACAGGGTTGAATAGGACCCTGTCCCAGTTGTTATGGAGAGTTTGAATGCAGGGATCTGTTCTGTTCTGTCCTTTTCTGTTTTTTGTCTGTCTGGTTGTGCAACCAAATTTTCCTGTGAGACCTAGGATTTGATCACCCTGACAGTCTCGCAATTCTTTGCCTCACATTGTCTCTCAGTCTTCCCTTGCTGTTTCTGTCTTTTCCTCCCTTGCATATCTGCTGGTATAAAAATATATGCAAATCATTATGTGGAAATGTAACTGATATTGGGATCCCTTTGTTTAGAAATTATATAGTGTTACTGTTGAAATGTATATAAGTATAGTTTGAGATGACTGCAAAGCTACTTGGAACTTAAGAGGTTAGCATGAGATGCAGTTTTTAAGCCTTCTGCAGAAGCTGTAAACAAGAGCTTAGTTCTGGATCACAGTGTGCTGTTATGGTGCATTTGCATGAAATTGACAAGAACATTGGAAATTTACAAGAACATTGTGAGAAGCATGCTATTTTCTTAACAAGCTACTGGGCAGACTTATAAAAAAGGAGCTGCAATGTTTTGCAAAAGAGACACACAGAGATTGAAGGGATAACTCAGATGGATCCTCTGTTTATTCTGCCCTTGTAAATAGTTATACTGAAGTTTATTTTTTGATGTTACTGCTAGTACTAATAAACACTTTTTGTGAATTCTACAACTGCTCCTGATTTTTAATATGCTTCCTGACCTGTGCCTCGATGACAACACCCTACATTTGTTCAAGGGTTTAAAAAGTGCTATATCAGCTATTTTGAAAAAAATTGAAGAATTTGCTGGTTTCACTGGGTATAAGCTTAATCAGTAGAAATCTATTATTTTTCAAATAACTTGGGGTGAAAGACTGAGATTATATTCAGTTAAATACCTTTGCTGAAGTTGAGCAATTTAAATATATGTGGGGTTAATCTTAAACAAAGCGGAAACTAATATTGCACTTAATTTCAAGAAACTAAAGGAAAAAATAAGTAATAAACGTCAAAGTTGGCAAAATACTTCTCTTTCACTGTAGGGGTGAATAGAAGTTATTAAAATGATGGTGTTACCACACATAACCTTCATCCTTCAATCCATGATTGGGTGTCCATCACCCAAATGGTTCTCTGAAATCAAACTTTTAAAATGTTTTTATGGAGAGAGGGAAACCTTGCATAATCTGGGGACATCTGATTACCACTAGAAATCTTGGATGATTAGGTTGTCCAGATCCATATTTTTATTTATTGAGCAATATTTTGTCAACTTTATGGGAGAGGGTTTTTTCCCTAAGTCGGATGGATCATTTAGTTCTACATAAAGTAATTTCAAACTCCAATCACAAGACAGTACCACAAGACATACTTTTTCAACTGAATTATAAAGCATTGACTAAAATTAACATTTTGAAATATTGGGCCACACCATTTGCTTGTGCAGAAGTTAAAATAGGTTTTGGTGATATTCATTGGCAACTTGGGAGGATTGTATTGCAAAGAAATTAAATTAATAGTGCCAACTCAATTGGGAAACTTTTAGTTAGGAATGAAATTACTAAATGGATAGACCTTTTAGAAGAGGGAACTTTGCTAAAATATGAGTCATTTAGGGAAAAAACTCAGATCTGATCTGAAGGGAACTACTTAATCTATCTTGCTTTTTTCAAGAAATTAAAAACATAGCAAGTCAGAATGGAAAAAGTGGTTCAGACTTTAAGTTAAGAATAAAGGAATAGGAGAATTTTATGGGTGTGACCCCCTAGAAGATTATTATCTAGACTTGATTCCAAACTAATAAAAAACCAATGGGGGGAGCAGTCAAACATTAATTTGGAATGGGAGAAGGAACTGGAAACAGAGATATTATATTAAAGGTGGCAATATATTTGAATTAAAGCAAACAAGTCTATAATTGTGGCCAAAAATAAAACAATTCAATAAAAAATTATAAATAGGGTCTTTTTTGACTCCCAGAATTATGCATAAGATCAACCCTAGCTACGATCCTTTATATTGGCACAAATGCGGCAACAAGGCAGAGTTGCTTTATTGTTTATGGAATTTTCCAAAGATATTCAGATGGTGGGAAATAACTCCTAAATTTATTTTGCCTTTTTTGAAAAGGGAAATCCCTTGTAACCCACTGGTTTTGTTATTCAATGAAAAAGGGAAGTTGATGCTATCTAAAATTTAATATAAACTTATATCTGGGAACTATGGTAACTAAGAGAATTATACTAGAACACTGGAACAAGGAATTATGTAATAACAATGACTCCTAATGAGCGCCGACCACAAAGAGCAAGAAAAAAACGCCCAACATAAACAGGGAGATGGACATTTGGGTGACGGTTGCTTACTGCAACCAAAGAAAAAACACCGTATGTATTTTTATAGCCTCCCGCAACCCCCTCCCCCTCTGTGGGGGAGGCAAACCCCTCATGACCCCCAAATAAATATAATCTACTCCTCGGGGGGCGCAGACTTAGGAAAAAGCAAAAGGAAAAACACATTTTTTTATTTTGTCTACCACTAGACCTGAACCTGGGTCGCTGGCTCCAGGGGCGGTAGTGTACACCGCTATGCTATATGGCCAGCTTGGTGGAGCTAGGCCAAGCATCATCCCATATCCTGCTGTAGCGAGTGTAGCTCCCTGCTACACTCGCTCTACAGGATATAGCGACTTTTTCCGTCAGTTGCTCTACTTCCAAGCGCTATTATTGAGTGTCTCATATTGAGTCACTCAACAACAGGTGCTCAAATAGGGCGCTAGCCTGGAACAACCAAAGCCTCCCTGATGAAACTGACAAGAAATGGTGGTTCATTCTGAAAGATACAATAATGTTTGAAAAGTTGTGGCACAAGTGTGAAATCCAAAATGATATATTGGGCTCTTTATAGAAAGAACTGATGAATGTAGTTCCTCCTCTTATGAAGTGTTAAAGATGGTATCTTGCTTGGGTGTCCCGTAATATGGGCGAATACAAAAGGTGAATTCAGTTATGGAGAGGGAAAAAACGGTGAATCAAGAAGAGTGACCCTGAATAATGACAATGGAAACAGTGAATGGCAGCTTTCTCCCCCTCCCCAAGTTTTGTCCTCCCCCGGAGTTGATTTATCTATAGAAAGGGGGGCAAAGCTCCCCACATTGGGGGGGTGGGGTGTAGCCCCCCAATTTCAAGCAAAACAGTGTTGTCACCATTTCGGCCATCGCTATATTTTCATGGTCGCTCTTTCTGCCTTGCCGTTTTTCCTTCATTTTTTGTGTTCACCCATATCAGATGGAACCTCTTGCTTGGGGTTATGGGGAAGAGGGGTGTTGAGGAGATAAAGTGGAATTCTATTGATCTTTAGATTGTTGACTGCTATGTGAATGATTATAAATCACACGATGGCCCAGATATTCAAACTGCGCTCAAAAGTAGCGCAACAGCAGGAGCAAGCACAAACCAGTTGCGCAAATGTGCAACAGGTGCGATATTCAAATATGGAGCAGAGCAAATAGCGCAAGCAACCAACGTCTGAATATCGCACATACTGTGCCATCGCGCAACCAGGAAGGAGAAGCTGAGCCAAAATGTTGCGCTATGGCGCAACCATGGAAGCTCAGCTGAGCATTACAGAGCTGCCATAGCAAGCACAGCCCCCCAGAGCAATGGAATCTGCACATCCAGGAGGCAGGCTGGGGCCCACCGCCAGCCATGCCACATGGGCACAGGAACACACTGCAGAACCCACACCACACCGCACACCCCAAGCACAGCATCACTGGGGGTGGGATGGATAATCCACGTGCCCATGGGGACAAGCCAACAAAGCATAGCAGAGCCCTGACACCCCAGCACAACCACTGGCAGGCAGAGAGTGCCACACACAGGAGGTTGACAACCACAGTGCATATCAGCCCCCCGTATGCACAGCGCACCCTGCACTGTGACCCCAAGACACCACCCATGTGCAGTGACTGGCACTTCAGGAAACCATGCAGTCCCCCAGCACTCATCAGCCCCTGCAACACAGAAGCCTACAAGCCAGACACACCCTGTGCACCCAGCAGTGGTGCAGCAGACGGCAAGACCAACTAAAGGCACTGCCATGCTGGAGATACCTCCCCATGCACACACATGCACACACACACACACACATAATCAGGACCATACCAGCCCAGATGGCATGTACACCCCTGCAACTGAGCACCCATAGCCAGCTGCAAATCAGAGACCAACACAGTATTCATATCAAAATAGAAATGTATATTTAAAGGACGAATCACAAAACCAAGTGAAACTATGTACAAGTGGGGGGGACAGGTAAAAGGCAGGGGTGTTCAAGGGGAGGAATAACAACTTGGAGAGGGAAGGCAGGTGATAGGGATGGGAGAAGTGGGAAGGGAATGGGGCTGCGGCCAGCTGGCTGCTGGTCCTCCCTGCTGGCGCCCCTCCTGTGGCCCTTCGCCATCACCCTGGCGCTGTATGGCCTGCAGGACCTCCTGGTTCCGATCTGCAACCTGGCTGAGGTGCCAAGATCCTGGGACATCCTCCTGAGTACCTCAAGGCCTAGGAAAATGGGAACACAGTCAATGGCTGAGACTGACCACAACCCTGAACACCACCCAACCTGCAAGCCATATAGCCCAATGTCCCAGCACCTGTAATGGCACCCACCCACAGTGAACATGCACATGGCCATCACAAACAGGCGGCACCAGCTATGGCACCACCGCCACACACACTGCCCACATCAATCACAGTACAAACTAGGCTGGCAAGTGATGTGGCAACGCAGCATGCCAGTTACACAGCTATGTGCCCAGTGCATGCCTGGACCACCAGTGATGCATACACAGACGTGCCGTGATACTGCACTGTGATGCAGGTCACCTGTGTCATGCCTACATACATGGATACATAGACAGTGTCGGCAGATAAGGGCCTATGGGACACCCAGTCGGTCCATTTGACCTTGTACGTTCACTCTGTTGTCCTATAAGTCCGTTCCCCCTTACCCCTGACCTCCAGAATTCCGTTATGGCTAACCCATGCATTCACAAATCCCGTGACCAAGTCAGCTCCCACCACCTCCTCTGGCAGGGTGTTCCACTTGTCCACCACCCATTCTGTGAAGAAATACTTCCTCATATTTCCTCTGAATCGTCCCCCCTCCAACTTCATCCCATGCCCTCTAGTCCTGGAACATCCTTTACGCTTAGAAATATTGTTTTCCTGCACTCTGTTCCCCCCTGTAAGATACTTGTATGTCCCCATCATATCCCCACACCCTCCTCCCCTCCAGGGAGTACATGTTCAGTTCCATCAACCTGTCTGCATAGGACCTGTGATGCAATCCATGCACCATCCATGTCGCCCTCCTCTGAACCCCTCTCCACCCAGTCCATGTCCATACGTAGGTATGGTCTCCGGAACTGTACACTGTACTCCAGTGTGGGGACTCACTAGTGTTTTGTATAGTGGAATCATGACCTCCCCTTTGGTTGTGTCCCGCATGGCTGGTGGTCTTGCCCCCAGCATGCAATAGCATCCATGAAGTAATGATCACCCTCCAGCAGCTGGGTCTGACACTGCTGCTGCTGCTGCTGCTGCTGTTGGGGCACAACACCCCGGCACCAGGGCCTGGCATGGCCCACGCCACCCTGGTCCTGTGTCCTCACAATCCGCCTGTGGGAGACATATGTTGAGACAAACATCAGTGTGACTCAAAAGCAGAGTGCCCCTGCCCCAGTGAGAGTGCCTGCCCACACAGCCATAACCAACCATCGCACAGCTGCACACACTGACACACCTATGCACAGCCACCCAAGCACACACACACCCCTACAGAGAATATAGGTGCATAGATGGTACACTCACCTGGCCTAGGCACCACGCCCCGCCTGGCACGTGAACGCAGCCACGTCAGGAGTTCCGGCTCCCTCCGGCGGAGGTCACTGTACCGGTGCCGGCACTGCTCAGCAGACCTGCTCCGGCCAGTGACCTCCACCAGGTCAGTGGCCACTTGCTGCCACATGTGGGTCCTAGACATGGTGAGGGGGGCCTCACCATACAGTGCCTCACAGTGGGGCTCCACCAGGGCCACCAGGTTGGCCACTTCAAGCTGGCTCCAGGACACCACCCTCCTCCTAGCCATGGCACCAACTTTACAGCAGGCAATATGGCGCCCTGCTGCGCCCGTAACCCACGGTGTTGCACAATAGACCACCACAGGCTCCAATCGCACTGTTCGAACAGCGCCATCATTTTACATGGCGCTGTCACCGAACAGCGCAATAGGGACGATACACATGGCATGCCAACAGCGCCAGGGGTCAGAGGGCATACACAAGGTCACGCAATGACGCATACGCATACGCCATGGGACGAGCAGGCATCCTGCGCCGACTGCTGCTGAGCACCAGTGCCACAGTGACCATCGCGCAGTAGTGCCACAGCGCCATATAGTGCCCAGTGCTGTAGCGCCACTG
Source organism: Neoceratodus forsteri (assembly GCA_016271365.2). Lineage (NCBI taxonomy): Eukaryota > Metazoa > Chordata > Ceratodontiformes > Ceratodontidae > Neoceratodus > Neoceratodus forsteri. The sequence continues at coordinate 1,073,115,160 of CM028134.1, read as the reverse complement.
GCACAATGGTGGCCATGGCCTGAATCGCCTATCGTGCTCAGCAGGTCTGCAGCGCGATAGACGCATGCGTAAGCTGTCTGGGCATGCGCAATGCGGTGTGGCGCAGCCACAAACCTGTGCCATTGGCTCAGCCGGACCATATTCCGCAAAGCAGCGCAACACGCGATATTCAGCGACATATGCAAATCATCCGATCAGCCATTCAAAGGCGCAGTGGCACGATTAGCATGTCATTAAAGTTGAGCCACACTTCATTTGCATGTGTTGCTATAAAATGTGACTGTGGGTTGTGCTGGCCAGATTTGGTTACTGCAGGTGAGAGGTGAGTTACATGCTGTGTGATGCTCAGGACAATGCTCATGGGCGGAGGATGATAAAGGCTGAGGGGCTGAGCATGAAAAGGCACTTAGAAAGGGACAATGGGCACCCTTTCTATCAGTATCTGCCATCGCGGAGAGGAAACGGGGGGCTTCTGCCCCGGGCCGCAGCTATGCTCATGGGGAAATGCTGTCGACTGCACAGTGACAGTGTCCACTTCCACCCATACAGATCACCATGACTGACCAGAGCCAAGCTGAGGTGTGGACGGCGGGCGAGAGAGGAGGCCGAACTTCACCACGGCAGAGACAGAGGCCTCTTCCAGGCCTACCTGGAGGATGAGCCAACATTGAGTGGATGGAGGGCACCCCCAGGAGCTGCAGTAGCTGCATGGGAGGGGTAGCTCGGGTCGCAACCTGCATGGAAGCCACCAGCGCCCGGCAGGAATGCAGGAAGAAGATGGGGACTGACCGCAGGAGGCTGAAGGAGAAGGTGGCAGCCTTCAGGGTGACACGTGTTGGCACTGGTGGGGCCCACCAGTGGTGTTGCAGCTGACCCCACAGAGGAGAGACACTGGTCGCGGCCATGCAGCTGAGTGCCATTGCGGATTTCCAGGCGGAGGATTCCAGACAGGTGGAAGCCCATCACTGCAACGGTATGACATGGTGATGTTGTTGGGGGCTGTTGTTCACATGCACTCATGTACCTCTTTCTGTTACAGATCCTGTCTGCCTGCAGGAGACGGTGGTGGTGGTGGGTCCAGACAGTGAGGCAGACCTGCTGGACGTGGAGGAGGGAGCATCCACCTCCGCCACCAGCCTGCAGGCACTGCAGCAGCATGCACGCTGGGCCAACAACTCCGTGTCAGTGATACGGGTGCAGGGGTGCACAGCCGTGTCACAGCAGTCTGGCACGCAGGTATGCCAGCATGCTGTGCCTATGGCAGTGGTACGCACCTGCACCATTGATGATAGCAGGCCTGCAATGGGCAGTGATAGGTGTGTCCCATGACGGACACATGGCAGGCCAGCACGTGCCCCTGGGCCTTCCGGTTCACACCTGTACCAGCATGCTGGCACAGTCCCAGGCTGCAGCTCTGTCAGCACCGGTGGGCAGCACCGTGGCTGTGCAGGTGTCTGCACTGTTGTCAGCACGGAGGTGGAACAGGTGGACCTGGGGGCTCAGCAGTTGAGGGCGGCAGCAGCAGTTGCACACCAGGTCTGGGGGTACAGTGTCCAGCAGTGGCACATGTCCACCGCCCTCTGATCCACCCATACCTGGTCCTGGTGAACAGTGCCCACCCTCAAGGGGTGCTGTGCACCAGGACCGTCCACATCCTGGGGGTCACGATGCCATTGGGGCACAGTACCCATTGGACGTGCACATCTGCCTGCTGCAGGAGTCGGTACAGCTGCAGGGGCGGGTTGCAAGGTCCGTGGAGGCACTGTCTGTGTCCATGGAGTGGCATAGCAGGGAGTGTGCTTGGGACCGAGCCGAGCTGGTCCTTATGCGGACGGATGTGACCGCTGCCATTGACAGGCTGACCCAGGCAGTGGTCTCTGTCGCGGATCGACACACACTGTCAGGTGCCCCTGTACCACACACCCCACAGTGCGCTCCACCCTCGCTCCCGGCGCTGCATGACACCAGGCCTGTCGACGCCGGGTTCTGCTGTGGGCATCCCGAGCACCCGGTGCAAGTTTGTTTGGCAGGATGCAGACCCCTGTGCGGGCAAGGTCACGTCGTGCAGTGGGACCCCTGGTGGTGCACCAGCGCCACCCGATGTGGCCCCTGCTCAGCCTGCCAGTGCTGCTGGGACACGCTGGGCTGCCCACGATCCGCAGGCCATGGGACAGTGCTACCTGACTGAACTGTCTCCCAGTGCAGGCCCTGTCTGGTGCTGCCCTGTGTGCATGTGTGTCATGGTGGGCAGTGCACTGCTGGGTGCTCTGCTCACCAAGCTGACACCGGACCACCTGCACACTCTCCCAACTGCTGTCCACAGGTGCATGTGCATGATGATGCCTGCATTGCACTGTACACCAAGGTGCAGGTGCCCAGGTCCTGACACACGTACGTGGACAGTCCAGGTGGAGGGGTGGTTGGTGGTGCTGTGTGTTGGCAATGTCATTTCCGCAGTGCTGTGCTGCCGCCCATGTATGCTGCCTGGTGTGTGTGTGTCCATATGAGTGCTCCCCCCTCTCTGATGGTGTGTTGGTATGCCTGGAACCTTCAACTCCCCTGACCTTCATGCACGGTGTGTTCCCCTGTGTGCCTGTGGTTTGCGCATGGACAGTGTTGCCTGCACATGTCCCCTGACTTACCTGTGTTGGGCGTAGTGCTCTTCTGCAATGGTGTCCCGGTGCAGCTGGGCCTGCTGGGTCAGTCGGGGGTCCCTCCATCCTAGGGGGGGCTGCTCATCACCCACATCACCGGCGCCACTGGCGTCCCCATCGCTGTCCCCCTCTTGGACCTGTACGGCTATCCCATGGTCCTTGGCCATGTTGTGCAGGATGCAACAGGCCAGGAATATCCCACAGGCCTTTGGGGGCTGTACTGTAGGGCTCCGCCAGAGGTGTCCAGGCATCGAAGCGCGGCCTTGAGCATCCCAAACACCCGCCTATGATGTTACGTGTCGCGCATGTGCCTCTATTGAAACCTAGCTGCGCTTGGGTCGTGGGCGCCAGTATGGTGTGAGCAGCCAGGGACGGAGGGTATCCACAGTCACCTGGTGGAGATAGTGGAGATCAGTGTCATGTCAGGTCCATATTGCCCATATCCTTGTGTGCCACTACCATGGCACCTGTGTCATTCCACCCTTGCACAGAGTTTGCATTCCATACATGTGTACTCACCCACTAGATGACCCGTGGGGATGTTCCCACTCTCGAATCGATGGCACAGTGCAGACTGGTGCCGAAGGCATCATGTGCTCCACCAGGGTGTGTGGCACAGACATGATAATCGCCCAGTGGCATCACACACCACCTGGCAGTTGACACTGGAAAAGCCCTTCGGTTCCGATCGCCTGGCCGTCGGGGCCAGGTGGCGTGCGAATGGCCACATGGGTGCAGTCTATGGCCCTCAGCACGCCAGGCATATGTGCTACCCTGTGGAACTCCTGCATGTTTGTTGTACGCCTCTGCCCTGGGCTGGGAAATGGATGTACTCCGAGCATGAGGCAGCAGTGCGCTGAGGAATTGGGTGAGGATGCGTGACATGGCCGACTCGTGAATGCCTGTGGTGTCCCCTGTCGGCCTCTGAAGGTGTCCGTGGTGAGCAGGCACATGCAGGCTGTCACCTGGTCTCCACGGACAGAGCATGACTGTCGTGAGGGTGCCTGCATCACATCACTGCACAGCTCGCAGAGCTCTCTCAGTATTGCCCTGTTCAGGCGGTACGGGCCACAATCTCGACATCTGTGTACAGCTCAGGCTGATGCGGCACGATACCGCCTGTCGGGGCATACCGCCGACGGGCCCCTCCGCGCCACGCCCCTGCAGCATGGTGTCTCACCTCTATTACAGCTTCCATGTGGAAGCTGACACTGTCCATCTCCCTGGCTTCTGCCCCCAGCTGCTGTTCCTGTGTTACCCCGCTGCCCCACTGCTGCTTCCCACTGCACCGGCACCCCCACTGGCCTCTCTGTCCTCCTGGACCCACTGTCCTTCTCTGCCCTTCCAGCTCCTGTGTCTCTCTCTCTCTCTGTCTCTCTCCCCAGTTTGTGGCCTGCTAGGGTTCTTGCACCTTCCTTGAGCCTTTTATTTTGCTCAAATCGGTACTCGCAACTTTCGGCTCCGCCACTCTTTAAGTATTGCGCAGCAGTTCGATATCCATTGGCGCGACTTTATGCATGGACCCGCCCTTCGCTGCACATGCCTCTTATTCCATTGCGCTTGTTGCTCAGCATGTTTTCGTGGCGCAACTGGCCCTTCTGAATATTGCAGAATGGACAGATTTTTGAGTTAAGACACAGAATCTCTGTTGCCAAGCATGGCGCAACCCTTTTGAATATCTGGGCCGATGTCTAATTGTGATCATTTTTATCTGTCTTTGTTGTGGAATTATTAAAATATGGATAATCAAAAAAGGAGTCGTCTGTGGTCCATCTGGCTTTTACCATATCCAAAATATCACCAGGATCAAGCCATATCTAGCTCAGGCAGACCTGGTGACCATTATCCATATTTTTGTCACCTCTAGACTGGACTATGCAACACTCTAGTTAGGGTTATCTGGAGGTTTGATGTGATGCAAACAGCTGGTCCAGAATACTGCAGCGCAGATGATAATAGGTTTCTCATGGAGTGATCATATTACACCGATCTTGCGTGTGCTGCACTGGCTGCCTTTCAGTGCTGCATCACCTTCAAGATTTGCTTGTTAACCTATAATGCCCTATGCGGTTTAGGACCAGACTACTTGAAAGAGCTCCTTGTTCCCCAACACCCAGTTTACCTTCTCCACTCCACCGATGCAGGCCTGCTTTGTTGTCCCACCTTCTCGGTTGAGACTTTGGGGGGACAGAGCATTTGGAATTGCTGCTCCAGTTTTATGGAATGCTCTATATTTACTTAGAAAATGGGCTTCAGAAACTCTGAACTCTGATTGGCTGGCACACATTCTAAGGAGGTACATTAACTTACAGATAGAGCCCTTTAAAAAACAAGTACCAGGTGTGCCAACCCCATCACTGGTATCATGGTGCCAGTTTGAACTCGATGTGCCACCATTTTTAATCTCGCCTAGCAGGCGAGTTAAGTGATGGTGTTGGCACACCCAGTTCTTGTTTTTTTACAGGAATCTATTACAAAAAGATTACCCTCCACAATAACTTTTAACTGAAAATCAAAGTGCCTCCTCTTTTCAGTAACAGTGTTCATCAGTTGAGTTCTGTGTTCCCTATCGGAGCGTGTCTGAAACCGCACCATTCTCACTGAGCCGCTCGCTCCCCAGTCTGGCAACAAAAAGAAAAAAAAATGATTTATTTTTAAATGGACTGCAATGTCACAGTCTTTCCGCAGTCCACCACATTCATCATGTCTGTTCCTGACTGAGTTTGCCTTGCTCTTTCCCCTGCTAACAAAAGAACTAGAAACTGATTTAAAAAAAAAAGGAAAAACAAGCCCCGCCTGGGGGGAGGGTAAGCCCTGGCTTGGGGGTGGTGTGCGGGGTGCCCAGGCGCCCCCCAAAAAAGAAAGACAAATCGGCTTCAGCTTTTTTTTAAAGAAGGCTACCCCTTCTTAGCTCCATTCCCCACATCCTATACACAATGGGGGTGGGGACGATAACAGAGCAATCTCAGCAAACAGAAAAAAAGGTGTGGGGGAGACTAAGAGAAGAAGGTTACCTCTTCTCAGCTCTGTTCCCTGATCTCCTGACCCAGATCCAATCTGTGCATTCCATACATGGGATGGAGGAGAGAATAACAGAGCAATCTCGGCAGGGGAGGAGACAGTACAGTTTCTGACCATGACAGCCTGTTAAACTTTAAAAATAATAAACATCATAATTTACAGCACTGTCGTCCCGCATCATACTTCCAATTTCTTGTTCAAAGGAATGACAGTCATGTGCCTAACAGCTGCATCTGGCCACCAGGGTAAACAAGTTGTTTTTTTAGCACAAAAATGATGGCAACAAACTGCTGGTCTGACTATTTTCAAATAAGTCCATCTCTTCTTCCACGTGCAGGGGGGAACAAGTGCATCTCTTCTTCCACATGCGGGGGGGCAATGAAAAGAGAAGGGTTTTGGGGGGGTAACGGGATGGAAAAGCACAGAAATAGAGGGACTATTTTATCCCAAAAAGTTTTATTCTATTTTTTTATATTTGTTTCAAAATCAACTCCTCTCTTGTTTTATTAGTTAATTTAATTTTACACAGAAGCCCATTTTCTAAGCGCAATAATACCCTCCGGGGTGGGCAGTATGGGCAATACCAGACCTTCAAGGGGTTATAAGGCCCTCCGCCTGTGGTGTCAGGCCCTCATTACACCTTGCGGTCTGGTATGCCTACCACCAGCCTCTGTTGGTATTATTGCTTGCATATTCACATGTCCAACATGGTGGGGGCCTTTAAAGTCTCTCTCAAAACCTATTTGTTGGAACAGGCATTTTCTAGCTAACAATCTATGCCTTGCATTATTGTGTTTCATTTATTTGTATTTTTTTTTGGTGTGATCTTTTTTTACCTTCCTCCCACACACTCCGGTGTCCGTCTCTCCTTTGGACCGCCTAGTGCTCCACGCCCTGGCAGCCCTCTTCTGAAGCTCTCCCTCTCACCTACATATTGCAGCTGACCCCCGAGTTGTCCCCGGCATATCCCATTGCCAGGTGGGTCTCCCTCCTCTGAGGGAGAAGGCACTGGGGGGGTGGGGAAACCAATCACACTATTTTTCCACGGTCCAGGGGTGCTGCTGTGGTGGAGGAGGCTCCCGGAGGTTCTGGGGACATAAAGAATGCGGGCCATCATCCGGTGGCACGGAAGCTGTTTTCCGGCTTTCTTAGTCCCTCCTGTGCTGCTATGTGCAGTACCCCTGGTCTCCACCAGGGGCCACTACAGAGTGGAACTAGTGCCCAGCCCTCCCCAGGACAGGAGAGCAGTCCTTCTGATACTTGATCCGCTCCTTCCCCCCCCTGCCAGCCCCCGGTACCCAAGTCCATTCCCGTACCCGGGTTGCCGGCGTGGTTCGAGGTGTGGCATCCAGCGCCTCAACCCTCTGCACCACCACAGGCTGGCGATTTTATTTGTATTTAAAGTTTTTTTTTATTTAGTTTTTTTTTATGTACTTTATTTTTATTCATTTTTCACTGTCTACACACAATAAAAAGTGCATTCAAGTAATAGCAAGCTCCAAGGTGTTAACATTAGCAATGCAATTACAGGATTCATGTACTATCACTTCACCAAGTGAATATAGCAAGCAAAGGAAGCTGGCAAACAGGGCCAGGAGTGCAGGGCAAAAACAGCCCGGGAATAAGACAGCCCTGAATATAGCCCCAGGCAGGCAGTGCAAACACACAATGGAACACAGTGCAGAGGTGAGACAGCCTGATCCTGGGACACATGCAAGGAAACACAGGCTGGAATGAGGTATCAGGAGCACACCATAGTGCACATCCTGGAGGATGCTACACATGCATGGGAATGTCTAGCAACAACCCAGACCTATGTGGAGAACACAAGTAACAGTACAAAGCATGCGTAACCCCAGCACCCAAGAATGACGCAGGACACAGTAAAATGTAGTAAATGCACTGTAATAACAAATATGCAAAAGGAAAGGCAACGGAAACATAACAGTGATGAAAACCCATACAAAACCAAAGAACAAACCAAACAGAATCAAAAATGACCCAAACACCACTGGACGACCCACCCCACGACAAAGAATCATAACAGGACCAATCCCACCAAGCAACATGCCAAGCCCCCCTCCCAAACACACAACCCATGCAACAAAAAGCCCACTACGAGAATAACAAAAGGAATGCACTATAGGCAAAACAAGGATTCAAAAGGAAAACATATGTGAAAATAATAACTAGATGGACAAGAAGGCACAGGACAAGGGTGCAAAGGGGAGGAGGATGCACCCAGGGACAGAGGAATACAGTCCGGGAAAGGATAAACAAGTCCAGTAAGGGGGTGTGGGAAGGAAACACAACATAGGAAGTAGGGCATATCTAGCTGCCCGCAGGATCCAGGAGCTGAGCCTCTAACACATTTGCCACTCTCCTTGTCTCTTTTATGAGTATGGCCTGCTGCTCAATTGGAATCCTTTGCTGTCTGATGCTGTGGCGCAGCAGGTCCTCAGTCCCCTCTGACTCCTCTGGCTTGGTCGCCCACAGCGATGCCCGGAGTGGACCTACAAGAGGAAGGATAAGACCATGAGGACGGTACACCAGACAGGAGGCAGACAGCAGCCAAAGGTGGCCATACAGGGATGGACAGCATGTTCCAATGGGCAATCCCGGGTGGAGGTGAGTGCCGCACTGGTAGGCCAACATGGAAGGTTCCCACAAAGCAGCACAGGGCGACACAGGCACCAACACAAAACCCAACACACATGATGACAATGATCCCGACAGCACCAGGGTACATGTGACACTGCCCACCCTGATACAGCACACAGCAAGACATGACAGACACACATCCAGACCCCCAGAGAGTTGAGTGCAAAGGCCATGCCACAACATGCACAAGGGCATCCACATGTTGGGACATGCTGCCCACCGACAGATGGAAATGTACCATAATGCAGAGCACAGCACCAACAATGACAGGCATGCAGGAGCATCAATGAACCATGACAGTGGCCTGCCAATGACCGACCCAGACCAGGGGATAACAGTCAGCCAGGGCACAGATGCTGTTGGTGAAGGGCCAACACATGCCATCAGGCAAGGCCACTGAAAGCATACCACCCAACTGTGACATGGTACAAGGAAAGGTCCCCAACCCACGTGTCAGGAACCCCCTGTCCCACCCTGTGAGGACAAGTTCAACAGCCAAGGTCAACACTGTCAGGCAACGATGCACATAATGTAATAGCACAGTGAAAACAGTACCCTGTAACAAAACTGCAACACAGTAACATTGCCATGAGATACCCAGGTAAGGACTCCACAATGCATATGACACAGTGCCAGGATATAACACAGTTTGACAGGCAATGTTCCACAGCTGGTGGACAGAAGGATGAGAGGTATGCCCGTAAGGCATGGTGCGTGTTGTCCCACATGCACAGCAAGGCACCACCACCAGTGCAAATATGGATGCCCTGTGGGGGGGTATGGAGGGACCCCAGAGGTGGGCATGGCAGCTGACAGCATGTGGTCCCCACAGAACACTCGCCACCACAGCAACCACCACCATCAGTCACCCGCACAGCAATGCAAGCCGACAGTACTCCACTCCCCCCCGGGCCAGACTGACAGCACCCAACTGTGGTGTGCAACACAGGTGTGCTGCACAGCACAGCACAGTGCCACACTGCCACTGGCCCACTGCCCATTGCAGACATGCCACCAGACCAGTCAGTGGCAGGACACCCAGATGTGACACAGCCTAGTGAAAGGGCACAGATCACAGAGCAATGAAACTGGTACTCACGCAACATGCCACCGCTCTGAGGGCTGCTCTCCTGCACCTGCTGTGGCATGGACGGCACCCTTGGGCTGCCTCTCCTCTGCTCCTGGGTCCTGCCCTGTCTTCCTCCTCTGGCCATGGGCTGCTCGATCCGCTCTACAGTGGCCAGGTGAGAAAGTGGCATTAGAGCATGACGCAGCATACACCACGTGCAGCACAGCAAGATGCACATGCAACCCTAACAACACTGCACACACAGGGAGTGAACATGGATGACACCCACATAGAGGGTGGCAGTGCCCATGGCGCATTCGCCAGGCACACACGGCAGTAATCAATGGCACCACAGTACCGTGATAGTGCCTGTTGCAGCTCTCCTGTGAACATCCGCATACCCATGTGTGTATGTCGACAGTCCCCCAGGAGCAGGATCCCTGCACCATGGTGTTGCTGACCAGAGGCTGGTGATGCACCAGGACACGCCAAACAGCATGACCCAACCTGCCTCCCACATCAATGGGCACAGCATGTACCGTGCCCCTAGGGGGCCAAACTGTGCCACCCCGCCTGTTCCACTTGTGCCACGGCACCATGCAGTGTGGCACACACATGCGCACACACACACACACACACACACACACACACACACTTGTAGCCCGACATGATGGTGCTATCAACATGCAACACCACTTACCTGGCACAGGCACAGTGCCCTCATGCACCATGGGCTTATAGCGCTCCAGCTGCTGATGCTGTCTCTGTCGCAGGTCTGTATACCTGTGCCTGCACTTCTCCGTATTATGGGGTATTTCAGTCTGGGCAGTAAGCTTGCGTGCGACCATGTCCCACAACTGCATACATGGGAGGTCCCCCTCCCTGATCTCCCCAAAGAGCCTCTGGTGCCTCTTCTGTACCAGCTCCACCAGGTTTGCTGTCTCAGCCTCCCCCCAGTGCCTGTCCCTGTGCACCACAGCACGCTGTCTTGCATGTCCTGGCATTGCCCACACAGCCCGTATTCCTCAACACCTCTCAAGTTAGCAAGCAGTTGGCACACCAGGGACTCTCCTGCAACAACCACTATGGCGTCAAGCTATCACATGACGTAATGCGGCACTGCCCGGAAGTGTTCACACTGCACGTGCGTGACCCCCAGCATGACCCTGAGGTTGTATATCACGCATGCGCATAGCGCTGCACTGTGTTGGCTAGCGTGGCGCTACAACACGCTATGCCAGGATGATAGCGTGGACATGGGGGCCTCACGAGCATGCGTGTTGGTCACGCTATAGCACAGAGCACTGCGCTAATGGGATAGCATGGCACTGTCCCTCCAATAGCCTTGCGCTGACTTTTGCACAGTGCTAAGGTGATAGCCCGGTGCTACTCAGGGACATATTCAACCAGAATATGCAAATGGGGGTACTTGTGTATGCATGGTGCAAACTGTGTGATTAGCATATCATTATGCACTGATTTTCATGCATAACAGGCTTGATTGTCTGGATGGGCTATAAAAGGGTAAGCAGGGCACCACCAGTGTTGTGTTGTGGTAATGCAGCATACTACAGATACTCCATACCTACAGGGGACAGGTGGAGAGATGCAACAGGGCGATGAGCAGCGAGAGGCAGGTACGTACGACTGCCATTGGACTCTCGGAATGGCAATAGCTCAGAACAGGGTCAGCACAGACTGAAGCACACAGATGTACCTGCTGGTGAACGGTCAGACACATGTTGGACCTCAGGCAAGCACTGTGCTGTGTGAGGTGCACAGCTATATATGTCTGCCTGGGCAGCATACCGTCCAGTGCACTGTGCACGTTCCCCTGCAGTGCACTGTGCCATGTGGCACTGCCTGCACACTGTGGGTATCAGGCAGGGGCCCTAGTGCACTACCAAGGTGTGTCCTGCAACAATGGCTCACTGACATGACTCCCTGGATGTGGGGCATGGTAGGCTGTGGCCACTCTGCAGGGAGTACACACGGTCCTGGCGCTGTGCCATTCTATGCACCGTGTGGCCTGTGCCTGGTGTCCTGACACTGTCTATGTGCCAGTGCACATGTCCACGCACTCAATGTAGTGATCATGCAGGGCACAGTACAGTGCCAGGTGGTGGACGTAGGGGTGTCCCCATTCATGGGTGCACATGCCAGCCATGGGCAACAACAGTGCACATGTGGGTACAGGGCTTGCTGCCCAGACACAGGGCGGCCAGTGACTATGTGGCCGTGTGCACCGTACATGCACTTGATGCACAGTGACATGTCCATGTGGCCTGTGTCATTCTAGGGGGTAGCATGGTGATGTCTATGCATAATGCCAATGCAGTCCTGACTGCGGTTGATGACACATGTCCCTTTTGACTGTCCCATAGGTAGTGCATCATGACAAGAGTGCATGCTACATAAGTTCTCACAGGATGAGATGACAACACTGGTGTATGCTGTGAAGGAAAGGGGCATGTGCTCCGCATGCACAGGGCCATGGATGCGGTGGTGCACCAAGCCTGGGAGGAGGTGACAGCTGCGGTCAATGTTGTCGGTGGATGTGGCAGGATGACCAAGGTGGTGTGAAAGTGCTGGAATGACCTGCTACGCCGTGCCAAGGAAGAGGAGGCACGGCAACTGCGGGAACAGATGCGGACCGGTGGAGGACCACAAGACCAACAGCAGCAGGTGGAGGAGCCACTCATGGCTGTGGTGGCGTCAACACTGTGGATGGTGGCAGTCGCAGGTGTGCCGGGTGGTGGATGTGAGACACCTCTTGCACTGCCCAGGACAGGTCTGTATTCGCATGTGTATACCCTGCATGTTGTGATGGCATTGGTGCATAGTCCTACTGTTGATGTCCTGCACAGGGTGCACTGTGGGCTGCCGAACAGCTGCATGGCAACGGCATGTGCACTGTGGGTTGGGTGGGTGCATGTGGTCATGGGCTGGTGTGAAGGAGGTACATGTCCTGGGGTCTGCATGGTGTGGTGGTGGCTGTGTTAGGGCACAGTGTCCATGTACAGGTGCCTGACCCTGTCCCGTTTTTCTCCACAGCGGTGTCTGCAAGGCCTGCAAAACCACAGAAGCAACACAGGATGTATGACCATGGTCCAGAGGTTGTGGAGGATGGTGGTGAACAGCCATCCACATCCGGTCTGTGTGCCAGTCATGGATGCACAGAGACACTGCATGTGTAGCAATCTAATAGACAGGGGCTGCATCTGCCTGGGGGGGAGGACACACTTCAGTAGGGGAGGTGGGATCCACTGAGCACCTGGAGGATGCACAAATGGAGGATATGGGTGTTGGGCAGGTACTCCTAGTGACTGTGACCATTGGCAATGACACTGACAGGTCAGAGGGTCCCCACCACCTGGACGTGCCTGTGGAGGGGGATGCAGGGTTGGGCTGGTAGCAGGCCATGGAACAGGTGCCAGTGGTGTGTTCAGCATTGCTGGTGTGGCTGTCCCTGTGCATCCAGTGGTGGGCAGTGTGGGGAACATTTCTGCACTGCTGGACATGCGGTGTCCCACACATACAGTATTGTGGTCCTGGGCCATCCAGTGCAACAGACCACCACCAGTGGTCGGCAGCAGCAGGCCATGCCAGATGTGTGACAGCATCCCGTACCTCCTGTGCAGCAGGCACCTGTGCCAGCTGCAAATGAAGGGTCTGTGCCCCTGGGGCAGGATGCCCATGGTGCCTGCCCACTCCTGCAGGCTGCTGTCACTTCCCAGAAGGAGGCTCGTATGGACCTGCATGGCCTACGGAGGAAGCTGAGGCATGAGCTGGTGCTGATGAGGGAGTCCATCTCAGTGGGCTTTGCCCATGCAGAACAGCGGGCGGAGGACAGGTTGGGCTGCATGGTGGGTGCGATCGACCACGGCTTTGCTGGTCTGACAGCTGCAGTGGTCGACATCGCTAATGTACTTTGTGGGGTGCATGGGGGTCGCCAGCATGAGCTGGTTGGTCAGGGTGCAGAAGGCACAGGGGCACACAGGCAGACAACCCGTGGCCGCAGGGCTGGCACTGGGTCCAGCTCCACTGCGTCACGCACGTCAGGAACACAGCACCACAGTGGCTGTCCACCTGCCCTGTCATGTTCCACCATTCAACGGAGGCACAGGAGGGCAGCCCTGCCTGCCTCACCATTTTCATTGGCCTTGTCCTTGGCCCAGAACACACCAGGGTCTGTGACCCACAGTAGTGGCGCACGTCATGTGCATGGTGGTAGTCAGTGGTGATGGTCATGGTCACACTGCATCACTGCACAGTCATCGCCCCCCTTTTCAACATTGGCACACTCATGCTGCACACATGCACACACACACTAACAAACAGCCTCGTGACTCCATCACATACCCACTCACACCCACTGCCATGGTTGCCCTCCCTACACTCACACTCACATCATAATCCCCAGTGACAGTACACCGTATTATGTGTCCCCCGTGTGTCCTGCACACCCCAAAAATCACACCACACGCGCACATGTTGTCTGTTCCACTCTGTTGTGTTACTGTTGTGATTGTTGGTGTCACTGTTCTGGTTCTTTGTGCACATTAAATAGATTCATCATTGTACTGTTTCAAGTTGTTGTGCAGTCTGTACTTACCCTCTGGTCTGTGACAGTGTTCTGATGATATTGTCCCTGTGCTATATGGCCCTGCGTGCCATGTGTGATGCCCGTGATGGTCTAGAGGTGCTCTGTGAAGCGCTCTACTCTAAAGGTGGTGAAAAGAGATAAGTGAGGCACCAAGATCCGAATTATGTGGATAGGATAACCGTTACCCAGACAAGGAGAGGCAGGAGTCAACTTAGTGCTTCAATGCCCGCAGGGCATTTATTCTGTTCCAAGGCTAGAGAGACACAGTCACAAGAGGGAAGAGGGGTTGCCCGAGAACAATAGGGCAATAAACAGGGAAATACCTTTATCTACCACTACTAAGGTTATTGCCACAAGAATAAACTTTATGCCTACTGCCACTCTTATTCTGAAATTATTCTACACTTCTGTACTCTTAGATGAGGAACAGGTGACATAAGCTACTCAGAGCTGTACTAGGGTAATTAGCATCACACATTTCCATAAGAGTCCAGATATTACAAGAGTCCAGATATTACAAGGGTCCAGAGATCCGGTGTCTTCGTGTACACCGTCATTCTTCGTTGGTAGCTACAAGGAAAGTAAAACAGAACTGTAGAACCCTAATCACAATTCTCAGCAAAAACCTAGTTAAGGCCACTGGGGTGGTGAGAGATTTGGTAAACAGACCATATATTTCTTCAGCAAAAGCCCACTCTCTCCAAGGCTGCCGGAATGTAGAACCAGAATAACTGGTTCCTGAAATAACACACTGAAAACACAGGGTTCCTCAGCCAAAACCCACTTCCAGGGTTGCCAAAGATGAAGATAGATCAAGACCTGCGTGGCGATGAATCCAATGGAGGACTACCACGACCTGACTGATGCTGCGGCACTCCAAGGGCCAGCTAAACTCAGAAGGAACTCTGACAGGATCAGGAACCATAAGAATCTGAAGAGATGATGGTTGACTCTGCAATCCTAGGATCAGGAACTAACACAAAACAAAGAAACAGCGGATGCGTCCTGTACT
Organism: Neoceratodus forsteri; assembly: GCA_016271365.2. Classification (NCBI taxonomy): domain Eukaryota; kingdom Metazoa; phylum Chordata; order Ceratodontiformes; family Ceratodontidae; genus Neoceratodus; species Neoceratodus forsteri. Next base: position 1,073,100,137 of record CM028134.1, on the reverse strand, counting down.
GGGCTTTGACGGACTTGAATTTCGGCAAACGACCAGGTGGGGTGCAGACTAGGTTCTCCAGGATGAGCACACTCTTTTGTAGAGGGCGACCGACTTCGGGACATCTGGAACAGGAACCATACGGAACGACACTGGCACGGCTGTCGTGATGCATTTCGGCGGACGTACTTTCAAGCTGTGGAAAACAAGAAACGGCGGGTACGACTTGTACAACTGGTGATGGACTTGACTTCGGCGGATGACACAGATGGATGTGAAGAGCTGATGGATGATCTCCCAGGAGTGAATAATGCTGCGAGTACGTCTTCTTCTGAGTAGAGACTGATTCTGAGTATGTGGTGCTACAGACCACACTATGAGACTGCAGTGTGGTAGAAGATTGAGACTGTCTTCATACAGTAGTAAAATATATAACTGAAAAATGCCCAAAGAACTGTGGAATGATAGCTAATTTGCCAGAAGAGGGCAAATTGTAATTTCAGGAGTAACTCTTACTGATATGGGCCTAATGTCCAGGTGCTTTAGCGCAATAGTTCAGGTACTTAGGCATAGTTCAGGTACTTGGGAGCAATAGTTCAGATACTTAGGGTCAATAGTTCAGGTACTTGGACCAATAGTTCAGGTACTTAGGACAATAGTTCAGGTACTTAGGGCAAATAGTTCAGGTATTGAGGACAATAAGTTCAGGTACTTAGGGCAATAGTTCAGGTACTTAGAGCAATAGTTCAGATACTTAGGGCAATAGTTCAGGTACTTAGGACAATAGTTCAGGTACTTAGAGCAATAGTTCAGGTACTTAGGACAATAGTTCAGGTACTTAGGGCAATAGTTCAGGTACTTAGGACAATAGTTCATGTACTTAGACAATAGTTCATGTACTTTGGACAATAGTTCAGGTATTTAGGGCAATAGTTCAGGGTTACTTAGAGCAATAGTTCAGGTACTCGGACAATAGTTCAGTACTTAGGGCAATAGTTCAGGTACTTGGACAATAGTTCAGGTACTTAGAGCAATAGTTCAGGTTTACGAGGACAATAGTTCAGTACTTAGGGCAATAGTTCAGGCACTTAGGGCAATAGTTCAGGTAGCTTTTGGTTCCTGTGCTGCCCCTCTCCTCCTCCTCCTCCTCCTCCAACCACAGCTGCCATCAATGCGGATCCTGCCCCAGCACTTCACATTCCACTTCTGTGCTCCTCTTTCTCCTCCTCACCCAGCTGCCATCAATGGCAGCATCTCCTACAGGCACTGCACATTCACACTTCCTGGCCTGCCCCTCCTCCTCCCCTCCACCACAGCTGCCATCAATGGCAGCATCACTGCTACTGGCACTGCACACATTCCCACTTCCTGTACGCTCCTCCTCCTCCTCCTCCTCCTCCTCCACTACAGCTGCCATCAATGGCAGCATCACTGCTACAGGCACTGCATACATTCCCACTTCCTGTGCTCCCTCTACTCCTCCTCCTCCCCTCCTCCTCCACTACAGCTGCCATCATTCGCAGCATCCTGCTACTGGCACTGCACATTCCCACTTCCTGTGCTGCCCCCTCCTCCTCCTCCTCCTCCACTACAGCTGCCATCAATGGCAGCATCACTACAGGCACTGCACATTCCCACTTCCTGTGCTGCTCCCTCACCCTCCTCCCTCCTCCTACAGCCGCCGTGTGGCAGCATCGCTTTCTGGCGCCACACATTCCCGCCCCTGTGCTTTGCTCCCTCTCCCTCCTCCTCCTCCACTACAGCTGCCATCAGCCGCGGCATCACAGCCACTGGCACTGCACACATTACCACTTCCAGTGCTGCTCCCTCTCCTCCTCCTCCTCCACTACAGCTGCCATCAATGGCAGCATCGCTGCTACTGGCACTGCACACATTCCCACTTCCTGTGCTGCTCCCTCCTCCTCCTCCACTACAGCTGCCATCAATGGCAGCATCACCACCACTGGCACTGCACATTCCCTTCACCTGCTGCTCCCTCCTCCTCCTCCACTACAGCTGCCATCAATGGCAGGATCACTGCCACTGGCACTGCACATTCCCACTTCCTGTGCTGCTTCCTCCTCCTCCACTCACTAGCTGCCATCAATGGCAGCATCACTGCTACTACTGCACACATTCCCACTTCCTGTGCTGCTCCTCTCCTCCTCCTCCTCCTCCTCCACTACAGCTGCCATCAATGGCAGGATCACTGCTACTGGCACTGCACACATTCCCACTTCCTGTGCTGCCTCCTCCTCCTCCTCCTCCTCCACTACAGCTGCCATCAATGGCAGCATCACTGCTACTGGCACTGCACACATTCCCACATCCTGTGCTGCTCCCTCCTCCTCCTCCCCTCCTCCTCCTCACTACAGCTGCCATCAATGGCAGCATCACTGCTACTGGCACTGCACACATTCCCACCTCCTGTGCTGCCCCTCCTCCTCCTCCTCCTCCACTACAGCTGCCATCAATGGCAGGATCACTGCTACTGGCACTGCACACATTCCCACTTCCTGTGCTGCTCCCTCCCCTCCTCCTCCACTACAGCTGCCATCAATGGCAGCATCACTGCTACAGGCACTGCACACATTCACACTTCCTGTGCTGCTCCCTCCTCCTCCCCTCCACTACAGCTGCCATCAATGGCAGCATCACTGCTACTGGCACTGCACACATTCCCACTTCCTGTGCTGCTCCTCCTCCTCCCTCCTCCTCCTCCACTACAGCTGCCATCAATGGCAGCATCACTGCTAGGCACTGCACACATTTCCACTTCCTGTGCTGCTCCCTCCTCCTCCTCCTCCTCCTCCTCCACTACAGCTGCCATCATTGGCAGCATCACTGCTACTGGCACTGCACACATTCCCACTTCCTGTGCTGCTCCCTCCTCCTCCTCCTCCTCCTACAACAGCTGCCATCAATGGCAGCATCACTGCTACAGGCACTGCACACATTCCCACTTCCTGTGCTGTCTCCTCCTCCCTCCTCCTCCACTACAGCTGCCATTAATGGCAGCATCACAGCTACTGGCACTGCACACATTCCCACTTCCTGTGCTGCCCTCCTCCTCCTCCTCCTCCACTACAGCTGCCATCATGGCAGCATCACAACTACTAGCACTGCACATTCCCACTCCTGTGCTGCTCCTCTCCTCCTCCTCCTCCACTACAGCTGCCATCAATGCGCTTGTCGCTTACTACTGGCACTGCACACATTCCACTTCCTGTGCTGCCCTCCTCCTCCTACAGCTGCCATCACCAGCACAGCATCACTCCTACTGGCACTGCACACTTTCCCACTTCCTGTACTGTCCTCCTCCCTCCTCCACTACAGCTACCATCAATGGCAGGATCACTTACTGGCACTGCACATTCCCTTCCATGTGCTGCTTCCTCTCCTCCTCCTCCACTACAGCTGCCATCAATGGCAGCATCACTACTACTATTTTCACACATTCCACTTCCTGTGCTGCTCCCTCCTCCTCCTCCTCCTCCTCCACTACAGCTGCCATCTGCGCGAGATCACTACTACTGGCACTGCACATTCCCACTTCCTGTGCTGCCCTCCTCCTCCTCCTCCTCCTCCACTACAGCTACCATCAATGGCAGCATCACTGCTACTGGCACTGCACACATTCCCACTTCCTGTGCTGCTCCCTCCTCCTCCTCCTCCTCCACTACAGCTGCCATCAATGCCAGCATCACTGCTACTGGCACTGCATACATTCCCACTTCCTGTGCTCCTCCTCCTCCTCCTCCTCCTCCACTACAGCTGCCATCAATGGCAGCATCACTGCTACTGGCACTGCACACATTCCCACTTCCTGTGCTCTCTCCTCCTCCTCTACCACGCTGCCATCAATGGCAGCATCCACTGCTACTGGCTGCCATTCCCACTTCTTGTGCTGCTCCTCCTCCTCCTCCTCACCTCCTCCTCCTACAGCTGCCATCAATGGCAGCATCCTCTACTAACTGCACACATTCCACTTCTGTGCTGCTCCTCTCCTCCTCCTCCTCCTCCACTACAGCTGCCATCAATGGCGGGATCACTATTACTGGCACCACGCGCCCCACTCTGTGCCTCCCTCCTCCTCCTCCTCCTCCTCCTCCACTACAGCTGCCATCAATGGCAGCATCACCTACTATTTTCACACATTCCCACTTCCTGTGCTGCTCCCTCTCCTCCTCCTCCTCCACTACAGCTGCCATCAATGGCAGGATCACTGATAGCTAGCACTTCACATTCCCACTTCCTGTGCTGCTCCTCCTCCTTCCCTCCACTACAGTTGCCATCAATGGCAGCTTCACTGCTACTTGCACTGCACACATTGCCACTTCCTGTGCTGCTCCTCTCCCTCCTCCTCCTCCTCCACTACAGCTGCCATCAATGGCAGCATCACTGCTACAGGCACTGCACACATTCCCACTTCCTGTGCTGCTCCTCCTCCTCCTCCTCCACTACAGCTGCCATCAATGGCAGGATCACTGTTACTGGCACTGCACACATTCCCACTTCCTGTGCTGCTCCCTCCTCCTCCTCCTCCTCCTCCACTACAGCTGCCATCAATGACAGCATCACTGCTACTGGCTCTGCACACATTCCCACTTCCTGTGCTGCTCCCTCCTCCTCCTCCTCCACAGCTGCCATCAATGGCAGGATCACTGTTACTGGCACTGCACACATTCCCACTTCCTGTGCTGCTCCCTCTCCTCCTCCTCCTCCTCCACTACAGCTGCCATCAGTGGCAGCATCACTCTACAAAGCACTGCAATATTCCACTTCCTGTACTGTCCCTCCTGCTCCTCCTCCTCCTCCACTACAGCTGCCATCAATGGCAGCATCACTGCGGCTGCACATTCACGCTTCCTGTGCTGCTCCCTCCTCCTCCTCCTCCTCCTCCACTACAGCTGCCATCAATGGCAGCATCACTGCTACTGGCACTGACACATTCCCACTTACTGTGCTCTCTCCTCCTCCTCCTCCACTACAGCTGCCATCAATGGCAGCATCCTGCCTACTGGCACTGCATTCCACTTCGCAGCCTCCTCCTCCTCCTCCTCCTCCTCCACTACAGCTGCCATCAATGGCAGCATCACTGCTACTAGCACTGCACACATTCCCACTTCCTGTGCTGCTCCTCCTCCTCCTCCTCCTCCTCCACTACAGCTGCCATCAATGGCAGCATCACTGCTACTGGCACTGCACACATTCCCACTTCCTGTGCTGCTCCTCCTCCTCCTCCTCCCTCCACTACAGCTGTCATCAATGGCAGGATCACTGCTACTGGCACTGCACACATTCCCACTTCCTGTGCTGCTCCCTCCTCCTCCTCCTCCTCCTCCTCCACTAGAGCTGCCATCAATGGCAGCATCACTGCTACTGGCACTGCACACATTCCCACTTCCTGTGCTGCTCCTCCTCCTCCTCCACTACAGCTGCCATCAATGGCAGCATCACTGCTACTGGCACTGCACACATTCCCACTTCCTGTGCTGCTCCCTCCTCCTCCTCCTCCTCCTCCACTACAGCTGCCATCAATGGCAGGATCACTGCTACTGCCATTACACACATTCCCACTTCCTGTGCATGCTCCCTCTCCTCTCACCACAGCCACAATCAATGGCAGCATCACTGCTACTGGCACCACACATTCCCACTTCTGTGCTGCTCCTCCTCCTCCTCCTCCTCCACTACAGCTGCCATCAATGGCAGGATCACTACTGGCACTGCACATTCCCCTTCTGTAACTGCTCCTCCTCCTCCTCCTCCTCCACTCCAGGCTGCCATCAATGGCAGCATCACTGCTCCTGGCACTGTACATTCCCACTCCTGTGCCTCCCTCCTCCTCTCCTCCTCCTCCTGCAGCTCCCATCAGCCAGCAGCATCACTGTCACTAGCACTGCACACATTCCCACTTCCTGTGCTGCTCCCTCCTCCTCCTCCTCCACTACAGCTGCCATCAATGGCAGCATCACTCTGCAACTTGCACACATTCCCACTTCTTGTGCTGCTCCCTCCTCCTCCTCCTCCTCCTCCTCCACTACAGCTGCCATCAATGGCAGCATCACTGCTACTGGCACTGCACACATTCCCACTTCCTGTGCTGCTCCTCCTCCTCCTCCTCCTCCTCCTCCTCCACTACAGCTGCCATCAATGGCAGCATCACTGCTACTGGCACTGCACACCTTCCCACTTCCTGTGCTGCTCCTCCTCCTCCTCCTCCTCCACTACAGCTGCCATCAATGGCAGCATCACTGCTACTGGCACTGCACACCTTCCCACTTCCTGTGCTGCTCCCTCCTCCTCCCTCCTCCTCCACTACAGCTGCCATCAATGGCAGCATCACTGCTACTGGCACTGCACACATTCCCACTTCCTGTGCTGCTCCCTCCTCCTCCTCCTCCTCCACCACAGCTGCCATCACGGCAGCATCACTACTAGGCACTGCACATTCCACTTCCTGTGCTGCTCCCTCCTCCTCCTCCTCCACTACAGCTGCCATCAATGGCAGGATCACGGTTACTGGCACTGCACACATTCCCACTTCCTGTGCTGCTCCCTCCTCCTCTTCCTACTCCACTACAGCTGCCATCAATGGCAGCAACACTGCTACTGGCACTGCACACATTCCCACTTCCTGTGCTGCTCCCTCCTCCTCCTCCTCCACTACAGCTGCCATCAATGGCAGCATCACTGCTACTGGCACTGCACACATTCCCACTTCCTGTGCTCCCTCCTCCTCCTCCTCCTCCACTACAGCTGCCATCAATGGCAGCATCACTGCTACTGGCACTGCACACATTCCACTTCCTGTGCTGCTCCCTCCTCCTCCTACAGCTGCCATCAATGGCAGCATCACTGCTACTGGCACTGCACACATTCCCACTTCCTGTGCTGCCTCTCCTCCTCCTCCACTACAGCTGCCATCAATGGCAGCATCACTGCTACTGGCACTGCACACATTCCCACTTCCTGTGCTGCTCCCTCCTCCTCCTCCTCCTCCTCCACTACAGCTGCCATCAATGGCAGCATCACTGCTACTGGCACTGCACACATTCCCACTTCCTGTGCTCCTCCCTCCTCCTCCTCCTCCTCCTCCTCCCTCACTACAGCTGCCATCAATAGCAGCATCACTGCTACTGGCACTGCACATTCCCACTTCCTGTGCTGCTCCTCCTCCTCCTCCTCCTCCTCCTACAGCTGCCATCAATGGCAGCATCACTGCTACTGGCACTGTACACATTCCCACTTCCTGTGCTGCTCCTCCTCCTCCTCCTCCTCCTCCTCCACTACAGCTGCCATCAATGGCAGCATCACTGCTACTGGCACTGCACACATTCCCACTTCCTGTGCTGCTCCCTCCTCCTCCTCCTCCTCCACTACAGCTGCCATCAATGGCAGGATCACTGTTACTGGCACTGCACACATTCCCACTTCCTGTGCTGCTCCTCCTCCTCCTCCTCCTCCTCCTCCACTAGAGCTGCCATCAATGGCAGCATCACTGCTACTGGCACTGCACACATTCCCACTTCCTGTGCTGCTCCCTCTCTCCCTCCTCCTCCACTACAGCTGCCATCAATGGCAGGATCACTGCTACTGGCACTTCACATTCCCACTTCCTGTGCTGCTCCCTCCTCCTCCTCCACTCACTACAGCTGCCATCAATGGCAGCATCACTGCTACTGGCACTGCACACATTGCCACTTCCTGTGCTGCCCTCCTCCTCCTCCTCCTCCACTACAGCTGCCATCAATGGCAGCATCACTGCTACAGGCACTGCACACATTCCCACTTCCTGTGCTGCTCCTCCTCCTCCTCCTCCACTACAGCTGCCATCAATGGCAGGATCACTGTTACTGGCACTGCACACATTCCCACTTCCTGTGCTGCTCCCTCCTCCTCCTCCTCCTCCTCACTACAGCTGCCATCAATGGCAGCATCACTGCTACTGGCTCTGCACACATTCCCACTTCCTGTGCTGCTCCCTCCTCCTCCTCCACTACAGCTGCCATCAATGGCAGGATCACTGTTACTGGCACTGCACACATTCCCACTTCTCTGCTCCCTCCTCTCCTCCTCCTCCTCCTCCTCCACTACAGCTGCCATCAATGGCAGCATCACTGCTACAGGCACTGCACACATTCCCACTTCCTGTACTGCTCCTCTCCTCCTCCTCCTCCTCCCACTACAGCTGCCATCAATGGCAGCATCACTGCTACTGGCACTGCACACATTCACACTTCCTGTGCTGCTCCCTCCTCCTCCTCCTCCTCCACTACAGCTGCCATCAATGGCAGCATCACTGCTACAGGCACTGCACACATTCCCACTTCCTGTGCTGCTCCCTCTCCTGCTCCTCCTCCTCCTCCACTACAGCTGCCATCAATGGCAGCATCACTGCTACTGGCACTGCACACATTCCCACTTCCTGTGCTGCTCCTCCCTCCCTCCTCCACTACAGCTGCCATCAATGGCAGCATCACTGCTACTGGCACTGCACACATTCCCACTTCCTGTGCTGCTCCCCTCCTCCTCCTCCCCTCCTCCACTACAGCTGCCATCAATGGCAGCATCACTGCTACTGGCACTGCACACATTCCCACTTCCTGTGCTGCTCCTCCTCCTCCTCCTCCTCCTCCACTACAGCTGCCATCAATGGCAGCATCACTGCTACTGGCACTGCACACTTCCCTACTGCTGCTCTCCTCCTCCTCCTCCTCCTCCTCCACTACAGCTGCCATCAATGGCAGGATCACTGCTACTGGCACTGCACACATTCCCACTTCCTGTGCTGCTCCCTCCTCCTCCTCCTCCTCCTCCACTACAGCTGCCATCAATGGCAGCATCACTGCTACTGGCACTGCACACATTCCCACTTCCTGTGCTGCTCCCTCCTCCTCCTCCTCCACTACAGCTGCCATCAATGGCAGCATCACTCCTACTGGCACTGCACACATTCCCACTTCCTGTGCTGCTCCCTCCTCCTCCTCCTCCACTACAGCTGCCATCAATGGCAGGATCACTGCCACTGGCACTGCACACATTGCCACTTCCTGTGCTGCTCTCCTCCTCCTCCTCCTCCTCCACTACAGCTGCCATCAATGGCAGCATCACTGCTACTGGCACTGTACACATTCCCACTTCCTGTGCTGCTCCTCTCCTCCTCCTCCTCCTCCTCCACTACAGCTGCCATCAATGGCAGCATCACTGCTACTGGCACTGCACACATTCACACTTCCTGTGCCCCTCCCTCCTCCTCCTCCACTACAGCTGCCATCAACGGCAGCATCACTGCTACAGGCACTGCACACATTCCCACTTCTTGTGCTGCTCCCTCCTCCTCCTCCTCCTCCTCCACCACCAGCTGCCATCAATGGCAGCATCACTGCTACTGGCACTGCACACATTCCCACTTCCTGTGCTGCTCCCTCTCCTCCTCCTCCTCCTCCACTACAGCTGCCATCAATGGCAGGATCACTGCTACTGGCACTGCACACGTTCCCACTTCCTGTGCTGCTCCCTCCTCCTCCTCCCTCCACTACAGCTGCCATCAATGGCAGCATCACTGCTACTGGCTCTGCACACATTCCCACTTCCTGTGCTGCTCCCTCCTCCTCCTCCTCCTCCTCCACTACAGCTGCCATCAATGGCAGTATCACTGCTACTGGCACTGCACACATTCCCACTTCCTGTGCTGCTCCCTCCTCCTCCTCCTCCTCCACTACAGCTGCCATCAATGGCAGGATCACTGCTACTGGCACTGCACACATTCCCACTTCCTGTGCTGCTCCTCCTCCTCCTCCTCCACTACAGCTGCCATCAGCCGCGCAGCTTCCTGCTACTGGCACCACATTGCCACTTCCGTGCTGCTCCCTCACTCTCCTCCTCCTCCACTACAGCTGCCATCAATGGCAGCATCACTGCTACTGGCACTGCACACATTCCCACTTCCTGTGCTGCTCCCTCCTCCTCCTCCACTACAGCTGCCATCAATGGCAGCATCACTGCTACTGGCTCTGCACACATTCCCACTTCCTGTGCTCCCTCCTCCTCCTCCTCCTCCTCCACTACAGCTGCCATCAATGGCAGCATCACTGCTACTGGCACTGCACACATTCCCACTTCCTGTGCTGCTCCCTCTCCTCCTCCTCCTCCTCCACTACAGCTGCCATCAATGGCAGGATCACTGCTACTGGCACTGCACACATTCCCACTTCCTGTGCTGCTCCCTCCTCCTCCTCCTCCTCCACTACAGCTGCCATCGATGGCAGCATCACTGCTACTGGCACTGCACACATTGCCACTTCCTGTGCTGCTCCCTCTCCTCCTCCTCCTCCACTACAGCTGCCATCAATGGCAGCATCACTGCTACAGGCACTGCACACATTCCCACTTCCTGTGCTGCTCCCTCCTCATCCTCCACTACAGCTGCCATCAATGGCAGCATCACTGCTACTGGCACTGCACACATTCCCACTTCGTGTGCTCCCTCCTCCTCCTCCTCCTCCTCCTCCTCCACTACAGCTGCCATCAATGGCAGCATCACTGCTACTGGCACTGCACACATTCCCACTTCCTGTGCTGCTCTCTCCTCCTCCTCCTCCTCCTACAGCTGCCATCAATGGCAGCATCACTGCTACTGGCACTGCACACATTCCCACTTCCTGTGCTGCTCCTCCTCCTCCTCCTCCACTACAGCTGCCATCAATGGCAGCATCACTGCTACTGGCACTGCACACATTTCCACTTCCTGTGCTGCTCCCTCCTCCTCCTCCACTACAGCAGCCATCAATGGCAGCATCACTGCTACTGGCACTGCACACATTCCCACTTCCTGTGCTCCCTCTCCTCCTCCTCCTCCTCCACTACAGCTGCCATCAATGGCAGGATCACTGCTACTGGCACTGCACACATTCCCACTTCCTGTGCTGCTCCCTCCTCCTCCTCCTCCACTACAGCTGCCATCAATGGCAGCTTCACTGCTACTGGCACTGCACACATTCCCACTTCCTGTGCTTCTCCCTCCTCCTCCTCCTCCACTACAGCTGCCATCAATGGCAGCATCACTGCTACTGGCACTGCACACATTCCCACTTCCTGTGCTGCTCCCTCCTCCTCCTCCACTACAGCTGCCATCAATGGCAGGATCACTGTTACTGGCACTGCACACATTCCCACTTCCTGTGCTGCTCCTCCTCCTCCTCCTACTCCACTACAGCTGCCATCAATGGCAGCATCACTGCTACTGGCACTGCACACATTCCCACTTCCTGTGCTGCCCCTCTCCTCCTCCTCCTCCTCCACTACAGCTGCCATCAATGGCAGCATCACTGCTACTGGCACTGCACACATTCCCACTTCCTGTGCTGCTCCCTCCTTCTCCTCCTCCTCCACTACAGCTGCCATCAATGGCAGCATCACTGCTACTGGCACTGCACACATTCCCACTTCCTGTGCTGCTCCTTCTCCTCCTCCTCCTCTACAGCTGCCATCAATGGCAGCATCACTGCTACAGGCACTGCACACATTCCCACTTCCTGTGCTGCTCCCTCTCCTCCTCCTCCTCCTCCACTACAGCTGCCATCAATGGCAGCATCACTGCTACTGGCACTGCACACATTCCCACTTCCTGTGCTGCTCCTCCTCCTCCTCCTCCTCCTCCTCCACTACAGCTGCCATCAATGGCAGCATCACTGCTACTGGCACTGCACACATTCCCACTTCCTGTGCTGCTCCTCCTCCTCCTCCTCCTCCTCCACTACAGCTGCCATCAATGGCAGCATCACTGCTACTGGCACTGCACATATTCCCACTTCCTGTGCTGCTCCCTCCTCCTCCTCCACTACAGCTGCCATCAATGGCAGCATCACTGCTACTGGCACTGCATACATTCCCACTTCCTGTGCTGCTCCTCCTCCTCCTCCTCCACTACAGCTGCCATCAATGGCAGCATCACTGCTAGGCACTGCACACATTCCCACTTCCTGTGCTGCTCCTCTCCTCCTCCTCCTCCTCCTCCTCCTTCCACTACAGCTGCCATCAATGGCAGCATCACTGCTACTGGCACTCTGCGTTCCAACTTCCTGTTGTGGTCCTCCTCCCAGGTGTTTGCCCTGGGTTATGACCAGCCTTTTATGAGGGTAACTAGCGCATACGTAGGGTGCCGCGCTAATAGTCCTCAGCACGGTGCTTGGGCTTTGAATATCCCTTTGTGTGTCTGCTGGCCACCCCTCAATTTGCCCCTTGCATACATTATTGGTTTGCCCCACACTACTACTGTTAGTGCGCGCTAACTGGTCCTTTGAATATGGCTGCTCCACGCTATTCCTGCGCTATTGGTTTGCGCACTGCGCTATGCTTTGAATATCTGGCCCCTAGTGTTTTATGAGTATATGCAATATCTTATAATATTATATTTATAAGAAGTACAGAACTATACTTAAACAGGAGTAACTCCTATAAGCCCTTAAAAGCTAAAGTAGTTGCATGTAAAAACAGCACGTCCCAGATTACTTGGGTAAAAACTTCTTAACAGATATAAACAACTAGGAAAACTGAAAGGAACATTAGTTGCTTTAGCAGTATACCAATCAGTAACTGTACAAAATACAGGATTAAACTTCCTAAACCCTGATTGAAATAACTGATTAATTACTCTGTAAATATTTAACCAACATACAGGAACTGGTGAAAACAGTTGTGAAACTTAGGTGTGCTTGACTCTTGGTTGTAGGAGAACAGAGTCCCCTTACAATCTACAAAATATTCCTTAAACTTTTATAGTATTATTCAAACATCCAACTGCAGCACTACCCATAGAAGCAGTAGTTTCATTTAATTCTCAGAAATGTACAAAGTCTGCAGTCCCCATCATCTTCATTTTCCAAGTCCCTAGGCCGATGGACAAAGTCCTGTTTTATAGCTTCAAGCCTTTTCCCCGCTTCGGTAGGATTGGTAAAAATATAAGTCTTACCCGCATAGTGGACTCTCAATCGGGCTGGTAGTTGCAGAGTGTGGTTAATACCCAGGGCTCAGAGACCTGCTCGGATGGCATCGAAGCTTTTACGCCATTGCCACGTGGCGTAGCTCAAATCTGGAAATAAATAAATTCGATCTCCAGTCTCTAACTACAGCGGGCCTGATGATTTAGCCCCATCAAGTACCATATCCCGCATATGGGCTCCCGCCGTGATGATCATGATGGTGCATGGCACGTCTGCCACCAGTTTCCTCCGTGGGTTAAGGTAGTAAGTCTTAACAATTTGCCCCTGTGAATCCAAACTGAGTTGTTTCTGCATTAAGGACTGGATAAATTCTGGCAAATCTTCACCCTCTTGTGTTTCCGGGACCCCCAGTAGCCGAAGATTACTGGCCCGCATATTTTATTTAGTTTTTGTTTTGAATTTTATATCAACATGTACAGCTCTCGGAGCCTGCAGTATTTGGCAATTTATAAAAAAACGCTTTGTCTTGTCTTGCTTTATTAGTGGAAGCTAAATCACCATAATGAAGTGAGTATGAGTACAACTGAACTTTGACGTGAAGCCCTCCAGTAAAGTCAAGTGCTTGAAGTCCAGTGGTCCATCATATTTTGTTTCACACTCTAAGGTGCCCACATCCACTGACTCTAACAGGTAGTCAGACAACTGATAGTGTTGAGTGCAAGGGGCTTCCAGTGAGCAGTTACGTCATATACCACTAGATAGGGGAGTTCTAGGCCATCCAGGGCAGTGATGCCAGTCAGTAGCCGTGCTGCCTGAAAGGGAGTAGGGTTGCATAGGTGCAGACAAGAGGGTCTGTGGCTATAAACTTGGCAATAATGAAGAACAAATGTACAGTAAGAAGACAAGTTAAGAACAAATGTGCTGCAAGTTAAGATACCAGTAATACAACTGCGAGTGTGAAAGAAGAGGCTGCAGGGGGGGAAAAAGAAGGGAGGATGGGGGTAAGTAAAAGGTGGAGACAGCTGCCAAGGTCATTGGAAGAGAGGGAAGGGAGGGAAAAAGAGCAACGAGGGGGGAGAAGGAAATGGTCAGGTACAAGCACAAGGAGGGGGCAACAAAATGAAGGCTTTGAGAAAGAGGATGGTGGGAGGAGGAAGACTGGATGAGGGAAGGGAATTTCAGAGGCAGAAGGCAGACCGATCAACAGAGGTCTCATAGTGGGGAAGGGGAGGAAAGAACAAGCATAAAATAAGCAGAGAGCATGGGGGGAGGGGGGAGAGAGAAGAGCAAAATTATACCATGATTTGCAATAATTTCTACCCTATTACAGTAGTTTCTTGCAAACCAAAAGTAGTTAGCATTGACTGAACTCAGATCTTGTACAGTCCAAAAAACTGAATTTCCAGACTTTTCTGTTTTTTATCCTTTATCCCCTCTGATTGTGCGATGGGGGGACATTCCTGCACCTTTCAGGCATGTAGCTTGTTTAGCCTTACTACCACCCATCTCTTGTGGTCCCATCAATTACCCTCCACCCTATGGCGTGGCCAAGGAGGAGAAGGGTAAGCGCTCAACTCCCACTCAACAGAGCACAATCCATTGAAGGAGTGACCAATATGGAGGTGAGCAGGCTGATGCCGTCATGTATACCCCACCATATCTCCTTATGGGTTTTCTGACCTCCCCTGTCCACCACCCTCGCAGCACAAGGCAATTCACCTGCAGGTCACAGGTAGCGCTAGGAATTCCCCTACAGAAGAGGCAAGTTCCCGGGATCACTGCAGGGGGTCACAAGTGCAGTGGAACTGTGCACAGTCCCTCCCCAGCTGAGACAGCTGCCATGTAGCTCGGCCTCCTCCCTGGGCTACCTGGCCAATTCCCAAGTTTGCTTCTGAACCAGGTTGCTGGTATGGAAGCATGATGTACTACCCACTCAATGGCATTTCATTCTTTACAACTGAAAACCTTTCTTACCTGAACTAGTTTTATGTGAAGAGAGAATGCTGGCCAGGACACTGGGAAATATTCCCCTCTCTAGACCTCCTTTTAACATTTCATCCAATTACCGTATGTAGAGCCCACTGCAGTAGCATAACATTTGACTTTCAGTTGCCCAAGTCCATGCCATGAGCCCAAGTGGGACTAGAACTCTCAATCTTCTGCTCCAGAGGCAGATGTGCTACCAAGTGGGCCACACTGTCACCTTAATAATAAGAAATACAAACCCAGGAAGTCGCAGGGCTAAAAGATCTCGCTTTAACAAAAATGCCTTCAGTAACCAAAATTGAAGATCCTGAAATTACAATTTGGGGTGGGGGTTGGGATTTTGCGTCAGGGAGTTTTGCTCATAATGATTTTTTTTCTGAAAACCAGACACTCTTTTTCTTTTATGCGCCGCCCCCACCCCCTCCATCCAACTTTAGGTGACCCAGCCTCACTGTTTCTCTATTCAGACCTAGCTTTGACTCAAGGGTGTAGACAGGCATACTCACTGTACACATTTGTGTACAGTTTTGTTGAGTGCCTGTCACAAACCATAAGCCACTCTGTTAATATTATAATTCTAATCTGTAGTATTTGGGTTAGTGTAGGCCACTGAGGAGTGTCCAATACATGTATAACCTCTTGAGAGAGTAGAGGAGTCATCTGACAATAATCTGACTTGTTTGGAAGGGGGTGCCATTTGGAAAGGATGTGAAACATAGAAACATAGAAACATAGAAACATAGAAGTTGACGGCAGATAAGGACCGCAAGGCCCATCCAGTCTGCCCATTTCTTTTTCTACCTTATAAATGTGCCATCGGCCTTTGCTCTGTCGGTGGTCGATCTATTCATAGTCATTTGTATTGCTCTCTTATGCCTATCCCATGCCTGTTTGAAGCCCTGCACTGTATTCATAGCCACCACTTCTTGTGGTAAGCCATTCCATGCATCCACCACCCTTTCTGTGAAAAAATTTCCTCACATTCCCCTTAATCGCCTCCTCTAATCTCATGCTGTGTCCTCTTGTCCTGCTATTTTTCTTATATTTAAACATGTTAGACTCTCACCTTGTTTGTACCCTTAAGGTGTTTGAATGCCCTCGATCATATCACCTCTTCCTCCTTTGCTCAAGGGTATACATATTGAGCCTGCTAATCTGTCCTCATATGTCTTCTGATGCAGTCCCTGCACCATTTTGTGCCTTCTCTGGACTGCCTCAATTTGGTTAATGTCCTTGTGGGGTGTGGCCTCAATACTGCATGAGTACTCCAGGGGCCTAACCAGTGTCTTGTACAGAGGGATTATTACCTCCCTCTTATGACTTGTGATACCCCTACTAATACACCCTAACACCCCTAGCCTTACCTACTGCTTTAGAGGTCTGCTTGGATGATTTCAGGTCATCAGTGATGATGATGATGCCCAAGTCTCTTTCTTCCTTTGTGACTGCTAGCAACTCCCCTCCCAGCCTATAGGTGGCTTCAGGGTTTCTCTTCCTATATGCATGATTTTGCACTTCTTTGCATTAAATCCCAGTTGCCACTCTTCTGACCATTCTGCTAGTTTATCCAGATCTCTTCTCATTCTGCCCACCCCATCTGGATCATCTACTTTGTTGCAGATCTTGGTGTCATCTGCAAACAGACAAGCCTTACCCTCTAGTCCATCTGCAGGTCACTAATGAAGATGTTGAGAGGACTGGCCCCAGGACTGATCCCTGAGGTACCCGCTTGTGACTTGCATCTCTTCTGACTGTATACCATTTACCACCACTCTCTGTTTTCTGCCGTCAACCAGTTTGCCACCCAGTTGACCAACTTCTGAGCCACGAGCCATGCAGCTTATTTATCAATCTTCTATGTGGAACAGTGTCAAAAGCTTTGCTGAAGTCATAGGCGACATCAACTGCTCCCCTTGGTCCACCACTCTGTTACCCAGTCAAAGAAATCTATGAGATTAGTTTGACAGGACCTTCCTTTGTAAACCCATGCTGTCTTGGATCCTGTGCCCCTATGGATTCCAGGTGTTGCACTATCCTTTCCTTAAGAGTGCCTCCATAATCTTGCCCACTACTGGGTAAGACTGACGGTCTGTAGTTCCCGCCTCCCCTCCTACTACCACTCTTGTGGAGCAGGATCACATAACCCTTCTCCAGTCTTCTGGGACCTCTCCTGTGCTCAGAGACTCACTAAACAATTCTGCTAATGGCTCTGCTAGTTCCTCCTTAAGCTCCTTTAGTACCCTGGGATGTATGCCATCAGGTCCCATTGCCTTATCCACCCTGAGCTTAGCAAGCTCTTGTAGGACCCTTTCTTTTGTGAAGGAGTAGTGCTCACCTCCCTCCCCTGTGTCCATGATGCTGAGCTGTGGGCCCTGCCCTACCTTCTCTTCAGTAAATACTGAGCAAAGTATTCATTTAGGATAGATGCCTTTACAGGGTCCTCCTCCTCACATGCTCCCTTTTCTCCATTAAGCAGCAATACCCCTCTGGATTTTCTCCTTTCACTAATGTATCTATAGAAAGTCTTGTCACCTTCTTTTACTGTTCGTACTAGTGTTTCCTCAGTTTGGGACTTTGCCTGCCTTACCTTACCTGCTTCCCTTAGGGCAGTTTGGTATGCCTCCTATCTTCATCCCGCTGTGTTCCTTTATATTTTCTGAAGGCCAGCCTTTTGGCTCTGACCTTTCTGCTACTGTATTTGAGAACCAAAGTGGTTTCCTTCTTCTTGTTACTTCCTTTTCTGTCTAACACAGTGGGATGTTGCTTCAAGTATTGCATCCTTAATGCTTGCCCACTTTGCCTGTACCCCTCTGTGTTTCTTTTTGCCAGGGCTAGCTTAACTCTGTTGGCCATCTTATCAAAGTCAGCTCCTCTGAAGTCCCATATTTTGCCTTGGAATGGGATGATTTAGATGTAGTAGCCAAATTGAACCATACCATATGATGGTCACTGGCCCCCAGGTGACCTTCTACCTGGAGATCTATGATCCCTTCTTTGTTAGTCAGTACTAGATCTAGGATAGCCCTGTCTCTTGTGGGTTGCTGTACCAGTTGTTTGAGGCCTTCCCCCTGCAGGGAATCCACTATGAGTCTAGTTCTGGCAGATGGGTCACCTAAATTTTTAATTGGGGGGGGGGGCCTGTAACTGTTGGAGACTGGGTACAAAATCGAAATTTCTGGCTACGCTCCTGCTTTGACTCACAAACCTGGCTGCTCTACAGCTGTTTTCAGGGTTTGCAAGATCAGCGGGCTGATTCCGAGGCAATCCTCTTTATTGCTATGGCAACCTTGCAGGTTGGTCTCCACGTTTTTTTTTATTATTATTATTTGACAGCTCTGAATCAGAGTCGACTGTCATTTCCTGCCGCTGGGCGTTTTTTGCAGGGCACTCCCACCATTGCTATGTAGCTGACCAGCCACAGCGCTCACCTGTCAGGTGTGAAGGGGCGTGTCGTGGGCGGATGACTCAGGAGCAGGGGCGGGGCGAGCAAGCCGGCGCAGAGCTCTCTATTTAAAGAGCCAGTGTGAGCGGAGAAAAGCAGAGATCGAATCCACTCACCGGCAACATGCAAGAGGAGAAAAGCGCTGCAATCAAAGAGGGTTTTCTCGTCAAAAGGGTAGGTGTGAGAACTCAGAGGGACGGGGCGCTTCACCGGGACAGAAGTATATATTTCTGATTTAAAGCCCAGTGGACGACCTCACCTGGACAGGAATATATGTTATTGATTTAAAGCCCCGCGGGCAGCCTCACTGGACGGGACTATATATTGATTGTGATTTATTGCCCCACGTATGACCGACCCGGGACAGGACTATATATTTCGGATTTAAAGCCCGGGGGCGGCCACATCGGGGCATGAATAGATGAAGCCCAAGCGACACATTTGTTTCTGAAACAAAATGTTTTTTTCAGGACAATATGTAACCTTAATCAATGCAATGGACTTTTTTTGTGAATGTTCAGAATTAAGACTAGTTAGCTGTTCGTTTTGTTTCTTATCATTTTAAGGTATTTTAGTTAAAGTATTAACGTTCTCTGCAACATTTAGGGGAAAGTAAGAGCTACTATAAGATCAGGACATGCACATGTTTCGTGTTCTTTTGGCAGAACATAGTTGCCCAAATCAGGACAGGTGGTAATGCTCTCTCCTCTCGTGTGTGTATATATATATATATATATATATATGAGTTGTTGCCCCCGGCAACCTAATCTGGGCATGGATATAATGTATATAGTTTGATTTAAAGTTCCATGTCGTTTGTTAGACAAGATCATAGAATCGTAGAAACCTGCCGGCAGAAAAGGACCATGCAGTCCATCGAGGCTCCCCGAAAGATGACAGCGCACCTCCCCTGTGACTGTACCAGTGGTGCTGTAAAATACACGGAGCAGAATGGTAAATTAAAGGGGACTTGGCGAAAAGCACATGAGATCCGCAGATCCAGGCTTGCCAGCTGGCCCAGGCGCAAGTTGCGCGAATATTCCTGGTCCATTCCCTCCGAACGGAACGGCTTATACTGGTCTGATCTGGTGTCCATTCTGTCCTAGGCAGGGGGGTGCAAACCCGACTGGACCATATGAGTAAAAGCTGGACCAGTCCATCCAGCCAGCCGGAAATATTTGCGCAACTTAAGGCTGGTCCTGCTTTTATTTTATCAGGTTTGCTGCCGTAGTTTGCCTCTGCATCTGTACTGTGCTGGGTGCCAGAAACAGAAACGAAGTATCTGTAAGAGCGTTGCATGATCACAAACAGCATCATGCAGTGCTAAACCGGTACTTACTACCTGTGCGGAGAGTATGGGGAGATTGAAGGCACCGAGGGGACGGGAGGTGGGATTCAAACCGAAGGGACTGGAGGCGATGCTTGTATGGGGAAATGGAGGAGAGACTTATATCGAGTGGGTAGAAGGTGGGACTTGTAGGGTAATTGGAGTTGGTCTGCTGGTGCTGTACCGAACCACATTTCTATAAGCACTGCATCTCCCCCCTATTTTAACTTTAACTTAAAATTTGTTCACAACAACAGAAACACAAACATAACCTGCTTTATCTATGTAATACTAAAAACAATAGTTTAATCTCACTATGAAGTTGTATTCAGTGCCTGCTATTACAACTGTTCTAGCTCATAATGAGATTGGTGTTACTATTGTGTCGTCTCTCAGAATTAGACAGTCACCCAGAACAGACAGTTCAGTGTTCTCTCAGGAACAAAGTGTCAGCTCACAGATGTTAATTTCAGGGTCTGGGAATTCAGGCCTCATTTTGTACCACTTCTGTGTCCTTGTTAGCTCTATCAGAGCCTGTAGAGTCTTGTTTGCAGTTAAACTTTTTATTAAGGTTTATATATTTTCAGCAACAGTCTTGTCAGTTTTTGTTGCTGCCTGTATCGCTGTAAGGGTTGGAGATTTTGGCACTGCGTGTGTAGCTACAAAGCTGAGATAGTCTTCTGTAGGTGACTGTGACTTTACTGATCCTACCAAAGGATGCCTTGAGATAGTATGCTGAGTTATTACTGCTTCCTGGTCTGTGCACAGCTTTGAAATCACAGCCCTGAAGGTGCAGTCCCCATCTTTCAGTGTGCGCTGGAATCTTGGATTTCAGGTTGCCAAATATCGTTATAGGGCCTGATGATCTGTTACTGCTGTGAGTGGTGCTCCCTACACAAAGAGATAATAATGTTCACATGCCCAAGTAACTACTGGTGCTGTTTTCTCGGGTTGAGCATACTTTTTTTGATGCCCAGTTAAACTGCAAACTGCATATGAGAGTACCAAGGGAGGACTAGCATCTAGCTTTTTGTGAGTTAATATTGCCCCAAGTCCGACTGGACTAGCATCCACTACTAATTCTGTTGTCAGGCTTGGGTCAAAGTATGGCATGGTTATTTCTGAGTGGGTCAGTAAATCCTTTCTGGTGTCAAATGCTACTTGACTTGCAGCTGATCATTAATAGTCTGCATCCTACTTTGTGAGTTCCCTCAGTGCAGCACTAACAGTGGAAAAGTTTCTGCTATACCTTGCACAGTAATTAACAATTCCTTAGAAAGGCCGCACTTCACTGACATCTTTCGGTATTGCTGACTTCTTTATTGCTTCTACCATTTTTGGGATCTAGTTTCAATCCTTGACGTAAAAGTATGTGGCCATACAACTCCAGTGTAGTCTTGATAAGTCACATTTAGCTTGAGTCAGTGTAAGCTTATTAGCAGCCAAACACTCAAACACAGATGTCACCAAAGACCAAGATATTATAACTATAATTAAGCACATTGGGAATATTTTGTATTAGTCTTTTGACTGCATCCTGAAGAATTTCAGCTGCTGAGTACACTCTGAGTGTGAGTCTCTTGTAACGTCTCTGGCCTACACGAGTAGAAAACGCTGTCAGATAGCGAGACTGTGGTGCTAATTCTGACTGATGGTAACCTTTGTTTAACTCTAGTTCAGAAAAGACAGTTGCTTCATTTAAAGAATGAATGATATCATTCACAGTTGGTGAAACATGTCTTTCTCTTTGTATTCCTGTATTTGGAAGCCTCGTGTCTAGGCAAAGTCTAATCTTGCCTGGCTCTTTTGCTTTTGGGAACAGCAGCTATAGGTGATGCCCACAGTGAAGGGCCGGAAACTTCCCCATTTATAACTTATTCCTCCAGGTTCTGTAGTTCCTCCTCTGCTAGTTTTCTTGCTTGAAACAGGATTCGCCTGTGTGGCTGTACTGCTGCTTGATCTACACGTAATTGTATCGGTCAGTCTTAGTTTACGTATTTCTTCAAATGAAGAAGAATTGTTTAGTATCATGCTTTCAACTTCTGGAGAAGTTTTATTAGTGACAGCCTGCACAACAATGACAGCTCTAATGTTTTAGCCCTTGTGTAAGTCAACCAACATCCCCTTTTACCAAGTATTACTCAGAGAGAGTTGTGGAAAAGTGGAACAGACTCTCAGAAGCAGTCGTTGGAGAGGAAACAGTGGAGGGATTCAAAAGGGCATGGGACAACCACATGGGAGTGTTAAAGGGGGGAGGCACAGGTCCAAGCAGATAGCTGGGCAAATGGGCAGACTTGGTGGGCCTGGTCGGTCCTCTCCTGCCATCACACTTCTATGAATCTATGAATCACACAAAGAGCTGCAGTGCACAGTTTACCTTTAAGCTCTACTAGTGCATCACATTTCCTGCTATTTTCCAGAGTGAGTAGGAACCATAACGATAAATATTTGTTTTGACTTTTGCCAGTTTTAGGTTTAGTCTCTAGTTTTTCATAAGTGTAATTTTTTTTTAACTTGTCTTTATCTCCGCAGACCCTGGAACTCTCTCAGGCATCCTCACTCGACACCATGGCATGTCACCCACCTGAAGTTACCCCACTGGGAAATCCGGAACAGACACTCCTCTACCTACCTGGCCTGGCGGGGCACCAACGTCGGAACCACGGCAGGCCAGGGGATCAGGAGAGCCAGTGGGGTAAGCCTGGCATTGGGTGTGTTGCGGCGGGGCACAGGAGGCACCATCACCTACCCAGGGAGGCTTTTTCCATAAGTGTTGCCTCTGGAGCACGGACATGCAATGACATCTGCGCAACAAATGTGCTGACATCTGCCGCTGCTCCACCCCTTGGTATGCATCACTGCTGCAGTGCCCCAGATCTCCATCGGGGGCCACTGGCGAGTGATGCATGGCCCACTACCCACCCTGGAAGAGGAGATGGGAGCTGTCCTCCAGACACTCTATCCTTTCCCTCCCCTACCATCCGCTGGTGCCCCAAGCCGTTCCCGGACCTGGGTCGCTGGCATGGCATGAGGTGTGGCATCCACGCCTCAACCCTCAGCGCCACTGGGCAAGCCTTTCATAAGTGTACTTGTCCATAATGTTTATGGAGGCACCAGAATCAACAGTAGACTGAAGTTTGCTGTGTAGCATATCTGTTCCAGTTGTGGGGCAGCTGGTCACTGAATCATTTGCTTTATATGATGTCACAAACACATAATCATCTCTGGGCTCTTCTTGTTTTACATATCTGATTTTACTGCTGACTCTTTGACCGCTTTGCTTTTTAGAGAGTCGGTTCTGATGAGATGCAGTTTGTGTGGAGAAGGCACATAACAGCAAAATATTATGCTTGCAACACTTACAACTCATTTGGCCCTTTGGTGGGCAATTACTTTCATGAGGATAGCTCCTGCCACATTTATAACAGTGGGATGCAGACTCAAAGTGGAGCGGGACAGTTTTCTTCCAGACTTTGCACACTAGAATTGGTCGATTCAGGTAGTACTGAATCATTCAAAAAGGGTCTCGACATTTGGCTAAACCAGAATCTAACAATATAAATGGCCCACATTTGTATGGGGGAAATCTAGATGGGCCTCTGCCTTCTTTTTTCCTACATAAACCTAGTAAACCTAATACATGTTGTTCTGCGCCTTGTTCGATAGTTTTAGCTTGACGATCTGAGACCTCTAAAGTACTTGCCATAATTAAAAGTTAAGTCAGTGGGGGATCTTCCCTTAACACTCTCCTTCTGATTGAGGAAGAATTGCATGAAACAATGACCTGTGCTTTGATCTCACTGCCCACATTCAGAAAATCACAGGTGCGTGCAAGAGCCTGTAAACAAGTGGCACACGCATCCATGGATTCAGGTTAGCTGTCTGAAATTTGTGTCTCAAATTAATTATTTTGCTTAGGAATAAAGTAGTCAGACACCTTTTGTAAACAACATAGTCTCGCGCTGCACTAGCAGGGACGGCATTATATAAATATTGTGCACCTCACTGCCGGCATAATGGAGTAGTAAGGCTTTTGTCTTTGTGGGTCAGTACTGTTCATTGCAGTCGTAACATTTGCAAACTGATCTATCCATTTCCTCCAGTTGTATGCAAGATTATTGGTATCTGAAGTATCACATTTGGGAAAGACCAGTAACACATCTACCACTTTATCCATACGCTCTTACTATTTTGCTTCTGTATGCGCTTGAGTTATTGTACATTTCTTTATTTGTATTAATTGCTATTTCTGACAGTCCTAAACTGAGGCAGGGTAATCACAATTTCACCTTTGTGAAGCCATATACAACAGCAGCCCACCAGGTCTTGCTTTGACTTTCACTCCGCTGGAACACTTATGTAGGTGTAACCCCCCTACAAATGGGGGTTCCCAAAAAGTCTTTCTTGAGGTTGCCTAAATGCTCACTGCCAGGCTGGTGTCCTGCGTTTTAGCAGTTCAAATGTATTGCCAGAGAATGCCTGTATAGCCTCTGTGTACTATCTCTTTAAGAGCTGCCTGCATTGCAGTCATAATTAATCTGGGAGGGGGCTGTGTTTCTATGCTCAAGTCCCGCCCGGGCTGTCAGATAATTGCTCCGTTCTGCCATCGCTATTAGAGCAGAGGGAGCTCTGTTAGAAGATGTACTTGTTTGCTGATCATTTATTAGAATAGTAATAATATTGCAGTTTGTCTAACCTGCCTTCTTTGCAGTATGGACATTTCTGTTTATCTCCACCATCTTGGTCCTGGACTGCTGAAATGGGCCAGTCAGTGCCTTTGGGGACTCAAAAATGGAGCCTATCCCCAGGGGCTTTGTGGGAGCAAAATTCTTTAGGAATTGTAGTTTTGGGCTTTTGCCGCCTAAATGAACCTGGAGGGGAAGCCCTTGTTGTGACTGACAGAGGAATCCACCAACCGAACCTTTTGGATCCTGGGAAAAGTCCCAGACTGCTTGTAGTTTCAGTTTAGATCCGAGTTGGGAAGTGAAGTAGTAACAGCTCCAGATAGTCGAGCAGTAATCCTGCATAGGTTTGCGTGGGAGAACTGTGAAAGGCTGAGTTTTGGCCTGCCTGTCTGCCTGATGTCCTTGAGAGGGAAATTGAAGTTTATTCAGACTGAATCCAAATTGTGAGGATGATTTAAGCCACAGAACTGTGACCAGGCTTTAACCTGAAGAAGACCGAAGATTTGCTGAATGCAATCGGCCTGTCAGGATTTCCAGCCACCTTTGAACTCCCGGTTTGTGCAGAGACTCTGCAATTGCAACCGGATAGCAAACTGCCCAGTACAGTAAAATTTCTTACATGTAAATGTGCTGTGTGCTGTTAGTGGGTCGTGATTTGGTTCCCCACTGTGTGCTAGACTGTGTTCTGCTTGCTGGAGGCTGCATCCAGCTCCCACGGACTGAATCTGTATTCATCTCCATTGGGCCTGGGCTTTGCCACACTGGCCCAGCCAGACTACCCGCTGCACAGAGAAAGCCATCGACAAGAGACCTGCCTGGGGATCAGCCCCCTGCTCACGCTTTGAACAGGAACGACGCCTCACTGATTCGTGTGGGCCCTGCTTCTCCTGGCACTCCAGTTCAACAACCTGCTGTCTCGATTCCGTCCTGCCTGTGTTCTGTATTGGGTATTGTGAGTAAACATTAACAACAACAACAACAACAACAGCTAAATCTAAAGTGTCATCATCTGATTGCTTTGTTGTCTTTTCTGTCACGAACTGAGCCCTCCAGCTCCGGATTACAAATAGTGTGTGTTTGCATGTTGCTTTCTTCCATTTCTGGGCCCCAACCAGCTGTGAGCCGGCCTACCCCGGGCAATGTTCCTGGCTAGCCCACCATATTCCTACCTGGGTATCCAGAGTGTGTGACTGTGTAGGGACTCTGAAGTGCATGCATAACTGTCTGATTGATATAGCCTTTAAGCAAATCAACCTGATTATGCCCCTCCCTTGTTCAAGTCCCCTGAATAAATCAGATCTAACACTTTGTGCATTTAACCTGACTGTGGTTCCAGTTTGTGCCAAGAGTACTGTACTGTTGTTGTTTGCTGTGCATAACCTTGTTTTACAGGGGGTCCCCAGGGTCGAGCTAGAGGAACCAGCCCTGGTGTTAAGTGCAAACAGTGTGGGTAATTGTCTGGTGAATAAGGGTCATTGTGAAAGTGATTATTGTATATTTTTCAGGCCACTAGAAGGGAAAGAGGGGGGGTTACAGTGTCCCGGAGGGCTGTGCTCAGGTTAGCTTGACCACTAACAACCCTGATCTCTGGGTGGAGGCACCCGTTTCAGTACCCAGGCCCCTTAACCTGCTACTAGCCAAGCAGGCAACAGTAGTAGCCCTTGGGATAGCGCCACCTAGGGGTTACATAGGCAAGGTTGCATGCAGGATCTTTCAGACTGGAGCTCCAAAATTGTCCTCATGGGTTCAATAGTTAATGCGTTTGCCCTCGTCGCCAGTTGTGCTGTTCTTTATAGTTTGTTTTTGTTTAGTTTTTGTTGACCGGGTAAGTGCACTCGACAGATTCTGCCTATTTTCAGGCATGACCCGGGGGAGGGGGATACAGATGAATGCCAGCTGACCTTGAACCAGATTAAGCTGTTGGTGGTATTTTAGTGAATGGGGGGAATTTGGCCAGGGCACTGGGGAAATTCCCCTACTCTTTTCGAGAAGTGCCATGGGATCTTTAACATCCACCTGAAGTACCACCAATCCAGGCAGATGGGACCTTGGTTTAACGTCTCATCCGAAAGACGGCACCTCAAGAGTGCAGTTCCCCCTCATGCTACACTACAGTGTCAGTATTGGGATATTAACCCAAGTGCCTGGTGTGGGGATAGAACCCACAGCCTTATGATCTCCCGGCCTCAGAGGCAAGTGTGCTACCTGCTGAGCCACTGACAGTTTATCTCAAACCAAGACCACTGGAGTCATGTCTTATTTTATAGCACTTCATTAACTCAACTCTGTGTCTGCCCCTAGCACTCCTAGAAGCTACATCCTGTGTCTCACATCTTACTGAAGCTGCTGCCCAGTACTAAATAAGATTAGTTTAAGGAGATAGAACCAAATTTATCTAAACACTACAGGTGGGACTTGTATTACGTGGATGGGAGGAGAGACTTGTGTGTGTGGGGGGGAATTGGAGGCGGGACTTGTATGATGGGGAACTGGAGGTGGGACTTGTATGATGGGGAACTGGAGGTGGGACTTGCATCGATTGGAGGCAGGACTTGTATGATGGGGAACTGGAGGCAGGATTTGCATTGATTGGAGGCAGGACTTGTATGATGGGGAACTGGAGGCAGGATTTGCATTGATTGGTGGCAGGACTTGTATGATGGGGAACTGGAGGTGGGACTTGCATCGATTGGAGGCAGGACTTGTATGATGGGGAACTGGAGGCAGGATTTGCATTGATTGGAGGTGGGACTTGTATGATGGGGAAGTGGAGGTGGGACTTGTATGATGGGGAACTAGAGGTGGGACTTACATTGATTGGAGGCAGGACTTGTATGATGGGGAACTGGAGGTGGGACTTGTATGATGGGGAATTGGAGGCGGGACTTGTATGATGGGGAATTGGAGGCAGGACTTGTATGATGGGGAACTGGAGTCAGGATTTGCATTGATTGGAGGCAGGACTTGTATGATGGGGAACTGGAGGTGGGACTTGTATGATGGGGAATTGGAGGTGGGACTTGTATGATGGGGAATTGGAGGCAGGACTTGTATGATGGGGAATTGGAGGCGGGACTTGCATTGATTGGAGGCAGGACTTGTATGGGCGCATTGGGGTAGGACTTGTATGAGGGACTGGAGGCGAGACTTGCAATGCATGACGATCTGACACAGGGCATGCAGATCTGACACAGGGAGTTGCAAAGTGTAGCTGGGGGATTTGAAGTGGGACTTGTATCCGATTTGACACAGGGACATGTTTCAGTTGTGCTGGAGACTGGACATGTATTCAGGATCTTTGCAAAGGGTACTTGGGGGACTGGAGGTGGGACTTGTATTGCGGGGCCCAGGCAGGGGCTTGCACAGGAAACTGGTGCAGAGACTTGTATCTGGGGGGAATTGGATGCAGGACTTGAATCAGGGGATTGGAGGTGGGACTTGTGTTGGGGATGTTTCGCAGGGACTTGCATAGTAATCTGAATAAGGGGCATGTACTAGGGCATTGGAGGCAGGACTTGTGTTTCAGAGACTGGAGTCAGGAATCGTACTGGATCTGATGCAGTGACTTGCATACAGATCTGAGGTAGGGGTCATTATGTTTATCCCCTTATTGCCCTGAGCAACCCTCCCTTCTGGTAGCAACCCCCAGCCCTGTCTCCCACAGTCCCAGGCCTTACCCCAACTGTTTGCTTACCCTTTTGGGGTGAGTGGGTGCCATGGGCAGTGGAATGAAGGCTGTGTGGTTGCCGACCATCATTCTGGTGCTGGGGGTGGGTGGGTCCTCCTTGTTTCTCCCATCTCTGAGCTTGAAAATGCATGCCATGGTGCAGGTGCATGGCATAAAATGCTGCACATACTTGAGTGCCTGCCTCCTGTCCTCCAAGAAGCATCTGCTGATTCTGTGCTACTCAGTGCTGGATTGCTGGCAAGTAGCAGATTGCATTGCCCCCAGGCTGGCTGGTAGGATTCAGACACTTAGAATGTGGGGAAAATATGGGACACTGGGCATCAAAATGTAGTATGCATCATCAACTATGAAGATACAAGCTCGTAACAGTGCGGAAAGTAAAACTCATGCATTTGTGCACAGATGCTTTCAGTGGAGGAGAGTGAAAAAACTACTTTTGACAAGTGGAAGAACTGGCTTCTCTTGCAAGTTACAAGTTCAGCAGATACCAGTAACAAGAGCGCTAGCATTGGCATTATTTTGGTAGGACTAGGGGAGGTGGGCTCTGTCCCTACAACAGTTATCCTTCAGCCCTGAGACAGAAAGAAACATATCCAATGGGCAGTAGTTGAGTCAGCTGCCTTCCCTAAAATTCTGTGTAGTAATACTGTAAAAATAATAATTTAAAAAAAAGTCTTTCCTTGAGCCACGTACTAGTGACAAATCCTTATTGTACGGAGACCATATGCCCAGGAGGAAGTGGGGCCTCAGTCACAATATTTTGGCTAGTTCAATTAGGTAGCCATTCAAGATTAATAATAGAGGACAAATTGCAACTTTGAGAGATTTGAGTGTGAGGGACGGGGGATCCTGGGGAAGTATTGTGTTGGCCCCCCTCCCCCAAAGAAAAACTAATGGATTCTAATTGCTCTCTTACAGGGTCACATCGTTCAGAACTGGAAAGTGAGATGGTTTGTTCTGCTGCCAGACAAGCTGCTGTACTACAAACCTGAAGGGGGCAAGAAGGATTCTTCTACGCTAAAAGGCACGATTCTTCTGGAGGATTGCACAATTATCTGCCCTTGTCTTGATTATGAGAACAGGCCGGTACGTGTCCACAAGCATTTTACCGTTGATCCTGTGATGCCAGGGCAATGCATACAACGTAGCTTAGGAAGGCTAGTTTGTAGAACTTGATGGGAAGTTATGAATTGCTGTTACAGGGGCCTAGCTAGGATTTCAGAGTTGGGGGGAGGGGCTTCCACCAAAGAAATTCCATTATTTACTCCCGTATGTAAACACTTTTTTAATGAAAATGTAATGAAAGCAATATGGGAGGGGGTGTCTCAGCACCTAGGACCTCCCCGGCTATGCCTGTGTATGATGTATTTTTAATGATGGGTTGGGAAAGGGTGTTAAGGGAAAGCTGCTAAGGGGGAGGTAGTGAGCCCCCCCACCAACCTTAAAGGGAGGTAGTGAATTCCCCCATTAACCTTAGATAGCCATTTTAAAACTCTAATTAGACTGAACTATCTGTTGGCTGGCCAGGAGTGGGGGGGATTTGGAGTGAATGCACGTGTGTGTGCACGCATGTATGCGTGCACGTGTACATGCATGTGTGTGCATGCGTGCGTGTGTGTGTGTGTGTGTGTGTGTGTGTTTGTCTGATAATGGTATGGAGCTGCATCCAGTAATGGAATAATTTAGTATAGGCCTGTGTGGCAGTGCCTTTACAATGTACAGCTCTGAGGTTTTAAATAAGATTATAATTAAACTGAATATTTTGTTTCTTAGGCTAGAATAGGAAAGGTATGATGAGTATTTTACTGTTTATTTTTTTGAAAGCCAGACCAGAAAGAGAGGAAACCAGAGGAATCAAAGAAGACAGCTGGGAGAACACGAACCTTTCCTGAAGCTTAGCCAGAGCAGGATGAAGAGAGATGGGGCGGTAGCTCTCAGGGGAGGATGGGTCACCTCCTTTATGCAAGGGAAGGACATTCGCCTGCTTCCATACAAGCACAACCATGCCAAGGACAAATAAGAGGATGAGGAGGGTAGCAACAGCAGGAGCAGAGAGGACGAGCAGTTTAGGGTCTAAACCTTCCCCCTTGCTGTTACTTCAGAAGGAACCTTCAAATATATGAAAGGCATAAATAAAGATGGTACAGAGGGAATTTTAAGATTAAGGAGATGGAGGGACACTTAGGCACAATCTAAAGTTTGGAGGTGATAGATTCGGAAGGGAAAAGAGAAAGCACTATTTCACGGAGATAGTGGCGACAGGGTGGAATGCACTTCCTGAGGAGGTGGTATCCTTGAAGATGGTGAGCAATTTTAAGAGGGGATAGGACAAAGTCAGGGGGAAGGTTGCCAATGAGGCACAGGGGAAGGGGTAACAGCTAGTATGGGTGTGAAATTGGATATGCTGGTAGGAGAGGGGGGAGCAGCTGCAGTATAACAGACTGCTAGCTGCACACTGGATCACCCTAGATAGACCATCAGGCCTGTATCTCTGGCATTCTTCATATATTCGTATGTAAAACAGGATCTGTCACCTGGTCTTCACCTGCCCCATTAGTGACATCATAATCCTTTGCTTGTAACATAATTTCTAGAGCAAACAGTTGTGATGTCATAAGCAGGCAATTGTGATGTCCTTTGCACATAAGCAGGTGACAACCAAGTGATGTTTTTCATGAAAAAGTAATGGAAAGTGTCTTTAAACACAGTTCATTGTTAGTCCTCCAAATAAGGTGTTGTTCTCTTTCATTTAAGTTATTTTTAGTTTTATTGTTTTCTCAGGGTGCCAGTATCGCAGCCTACACAGGAAGTCATTATGTGTGTCTTTTTCTGTTTGTGCAGCTGATTATAAAGTTGAAATCCAGGACTTCAACAACAGAACATTTCCTTGAAGCGTGCTCACGAGAAGATCGAGATCGGTGGGCTGCAGAGCTCACCAGCGCCATCAACGCCATTGACCCGGGGCTGATGCCCCTGCTCCAGACAAGGAAACTATCTGTGAAACTACCCAAGAATATCAACCTAAAGTAAGTGCCCAGAAGGGGGCTCGGCCCTTGGCTCCAGCTCTTCAGTGCCTGTAAATGATTTGTGAGCATTCTGGCTAGGCCATTTTAATGAGCCGGTGCTACTGTTGCAGCGTGTGGAGGAACAAATCGGTGAGGGTTGGGAGCAAACACAAGACTCTAATTATGGTGCTGGGGGGCAGGAAGTCCCCCATGACTCCGATGTTAGTGTGTGCGCCAACAGGGTTTGTTCATGCTTAGAACAGCAAATGAGTCCGCCGCACAGATCTCCCCTCTCCATCTCTCCTCCCCCCCCCCTCGCTGCTTTAGGCACCGGTTAAAACTCCTTCCTGCTCCCACCTGTTCCTGTTATCCCTCTCCGTGATCTGTCATTATTTGAGCCCTCACCATTGCTGTTCTTGGGCCCCTGGGTTTTACTTCCGCCTGTATCATGCTCCATCCTCCCTTTTATGTATCTGTTTACTTTCAGCTCTGTTTACTGTTTTTGTGCACTTGTAATATGTTTAATTGTACTCTGTTTTACACTTTATTGTGTTTTATTGTTTTTTTTTTTTTTATTGTTTTAGTCTTTGGTAACTGGGTGAGGCCCACCAGGCACAAGTGCCAGTTTTCCGGGGTGACCTGGGAGCACTAGGGAAGTTAAGTGACTTGCTCAGTATGCAAGTGGAGGTTGTGGGAATCAGACCCAGGTCTGCTGGATGTACCAAGCTCATTCACAGCTCATTACTCTAACCTCTAGGCTGTACTGCCAGCCCCCAGTTATTTTGTATCAATCGGTGATCATTAATAATTTTATATCGTGTTCCTTCTCCCTCGGGGTCACACCTGGAAACAAGCCTTGCTCACTGTGCCATTCCCAGTTACCAATTTTTAAATCAATCAATCAATCAATCAGTCAATCTCAGGTGCAAATAAACTTTTACTTCAGAATTTGAACAGTAGCCATGGCAACACAAAACAATCCCCAGTGGTTTGAGGCCTTCTGCCTCTTCCTCACTGGCCATCTGCTAGCACCCGAAATATGGCACCCATTGTGCAGTCACATGGTGTTGTGCTGTGGACCAAGGCCATGGGTGCAGACACTACCACCTTGGACAGCCCCCCACCTGTACTGACTGTTATGACCCACCTCTGGGCCAGCATGGTCAATCCAGTGCACCCTCCTGCTCCTTCATGTAGTTAAATCCTTGGTGTGCTGTGGATCCCATCTCCCCAGCAGCGTTCTCTGTGCATGTCCTTCCACCGCATGTTTCCTTGCTGATCTACATCTCTTGCCATCTCAGTCAGAGTTGCAACACAATTACTGTCGGCTTAACTAGCCCTTAAGCAGGGAGGGTAGCATGCTAAACTCTTCCATTGCAAAAGTGAAGATCACATTGTGAATGGCTCTTTACTCCCCTCTCCCTTTCCCTTCAAACACTAAAATACCTATTAAGGCTCTCTCCTCCCCCTCCATGTACCTGTCACCCCCTTCATGATTCCTCTGTTCTCTTTCTTACCCCTGCTTCCTCTCTGCTGTCTAGTCAAAAATTCCTATTTCCTGGCATCCCTGAACTCCTGACCTTCAATCTGCCCTCTCAGGAGGGCAAAACTCACCCAAACTCATCTACTGTGCTGCCGACCCATGAATAGTGTGAGCTTCTTGGCTCATTTACAACCCTTGTATAGTGTGAGCATCTTAGCTCATTTCCAACCCTTGTATAGTGTGAGCATCTTAGCTCATTTACAACCCTTGTATATCCGCTGGTCTACATTGATACCTACTGTGTTTTTGCACTTGTAGTTGCCCTTATTGTACTTCTAAGGATCGCCACTGCCTGTGTGTCTAATCCTCCCCTTCCCCCCGGGTCGCACTTGGAAATGAGCCTCGGCTCAGTGTGCCTTTCCCAGTTATCAAACTTTTATATAACAAATAAATATAATGACCTCACCATTTCCATCCATATTCATAAACTGATTTTGGGGGGGGGGGGACTGTGACCCCTCCGTTTGAGTACATCTCAGGGTGTTGTAGGCAAAGGATTGGTGCAAATATGTCCTCTTTTGTGTTGAACCTGTGCGGCTGAGAAAGGGGCCCGTGTTATTTTGCACTTATGTGCCAGTCCCTTGTGACTGAGAATGAGGCCCAGTTTAAACCTTTAATTGCTGCACAGAACAATTTGTTGTGTAATAAAACGTTTTTTACATTACAAATGGCCAAAGTAGGTGAATTTGATACTTTTTTACGGGACAAAGGGTCGTTTTTAGCACACGAGCTTTCCAGCCAACACTTCTTCAGATGATGGCTTATGCACGTAGTAAAGGGATCCCTTACTGTGTTTTTAATCATGCAAATATAGCTGGCGTCTTTCTCTACATTGCTACTTTTGCGCCAGCTGTTTTTCCACTTCTAAAACACACAGTAAAGGGGCAATGCAAGTAAAGCTTTATGCCACTGCTTCCGTTTGTACACAGCAGGAGGTGAGTGTAGACTTCTGTTACTGGCTGTATAAGGTATTCATGAAATTTTCTGACTTCCAAGAAATAAATCGCAGTTGGTATCAAATCGACTGGGTTATACAAAATCCACCCCCCAAAAAAAGTGAGTTTCAATATTTTCCCACTTTTTTACTACAGAAAACATTGCCTGTTTAAAGTAAAACATTGGAACTCACAAAATGCAGCAGCTGCTGTACAAACACCCAATTTGGACGTTTAGCAGTAAAACACATTTTTAAATACCCACAACATTGGTCATGTACAGTGAAAGAACTGCATCAGCCATAATGTCTCTAGAGACTACCATGGTCATTTCCTGCACACCAGGCAGCTTCTGTCGTGGGGGTTATGCTAATGACGGCTACCGACTAATTGCAGAGTTAGTGGCCCTCATTAGCTTGAGTCACATGACAGAAGTCACCCGATGTGTGTGAGATGGATACAGTTGTCTCTGCCGACATGACATTGGGCGCGGTTCTTTCACTATACATAATAAATGTTGAAGGTATTTAACAATTAGTTTTACTGCTAAAAATGTTACTCAGGCATTGATAGAGCAGCTGCTGCACTTCTTGTGATTTCCAGAATTTTTCTTTAAAAATGTCTTTATCCTTTTAATAAAACTATATCTTACATCTGTTCCTGCTGCTTCTACCTGCCACAAAGGTATACCCCTCTGCTAATGACATTATCCACCTGTTGCTACACTTTGACACTGACCTCAGAATTTTATGTCCTCCTACGGTACCCAAGGAGTTGCAAGGATCCAAACACATGATACCTCTTGCATGTTTTACTCAGAGTGGCCAAGAAGGCAGCCAGCAAGCAATGTCTCAGCCCGCTGGCTCCGGACCTGGACACCTGGAGGGGAATAGTCTCTCAAATATATAAAATTGAAAAAAATCACCTTTTCTGTCACTGACCACCTTTTCCCCTCGATGACCGCTCAGAGGCCTTCTCATCCAGGTGGAATGGCTGGTTCCTGTATATAATAAATAAAGATTTGAATTTTGTACTTTAAACAATGTAATAAACTAACGGCCGGGTAGTTCACGGATACAGTCCCAACAGGGGCTCTTTTCTTGTGATTAGGGTGAGAAATGTCTGCTCAGGAGGGGAAGTGAGACTGTTAGGGAGCAGATAGTATTTTTAAACCACCGATTGGATAGAGACACTAGGACCACGTGCTGTTCTATGCTGGGTATCTCCTGATGGTCGTCGCGCACACACACATGCACACGCACATGCACACACACACACACACACACACACAGTGTCCTGCAAAGATTCTAGATAACACAGCTCTCCTAATCAGGTCTATACCCATTTCATCAAAGCAGAATAGGTGGGTGTCCCCTGCACTGTACTTGGGGCTCTAGCCAGCAACAAAGTGTGTGTAATTACAGGAGATTAAGGAATGCATGCCCTTGTACGGGCAGAATAATTGGAATAATGACACAGAAACTTGTACTGTGCAGCTCTCTTAATAAAAAATATTATATTCACAAAAAATAATCTGTTGCTATGGAAGGCATTTGGATGTCACAAGAAGAGGATTATGGCTTCAGCGTAGGGAACAATAAATTATGAGGTGCAAGGATCCTGTTTTCCTGCAGATTTTGGCAGTAATGGGGAAAAAAATATCCTGAAATTCAGTTTTTTGAGAATGTTGTGAGCCGTTCTGGAATTTTATTTGCAGACACTAGAAATAATTTTGAGCTGTAATAGCAGCATCTCCCCGCCCCGGCACTGTTAGCTTCTAATGATAGCTGCAGTATGTTTTTTATTAAAAAAAAAAAAAAAGCCTGACCATTCATTTGTTGTTTTGCAGTCAAGTAGTCGACACAATGCATGACAGTAACAAGGGAATCAAGCCAGTCTCCAACATGGAACAGGGCAGCACCTACGTCGAGAGCTTTACAGGTACGATCCAACTAAATACGTACTGTGCAATATAAGGTTAAATATTGGGAGTTTACCCCCAGACTGTTTTATCGGGAGTCATTGCACCTGGGATGGACTTCTCTGCATTCTGTAGAAATAGGCTATCAAAATGACGTGCCTCTCTAGCCCCTTCCCCCACCCGATTTGAGGCACCTTCATCCGTGCTGCCTCACGTACTCCAAGGGTGAGGACAGGAGCAGAGGATATACCCACTGAACTCGCCGTGCTTCATCAATGGGTCCTCAAACAGCTGGGTCTGGAATGGATATACCGGAGTCTTTCGTCCTCAGAGGTCATGGCTGGTTCCTTGTTCTGTTGCCCCCGGGCCTCTGCAGTACAGGACATCAGAGGGACGTGCATTCATGCTTGGCGTGGTGCCCTTCCCAGCATCAGTGGTGGTCCCGCCAACCCTTGGCCCTTCAGCTGCACAGCCACCTTTGGTCACCTAGGTGGCAGTATTATGAAAGAGGACATGACTCTCCCTCCCCACAGATGCAGAACATTCTATGGGATGCTGAATCCCTCTCCCCTTGATGACTTGGCACCCTGGTCGTGTCTGAAGTAAGGACCTTGGCTTAGCACTTCATTTTATTTGT
This sequence comes from Neoceratodus forsteri, assembly GCA_016271365.2. Lineage (NCBI taxonomy): Eukaryota > Metazoa > Chordata > Ceratodontiformes > Ceratodontidae > Neoceratodus > Neoceratodus forsteri. Next base: position 1,073,064,042 of record CM028134.1, on the reverse strand, counting down.
TTTTTGATAGTTGGGTGGGTACACTAGATGAATTCTTATTTTCAGGTATGACCTGGAAGAGTACACGTGAGAATACATTGCAGTAAGACCTTAAATGACAAAGACAGTAAGGCAGGTTAAACATGGCCGATTAAAAACTAAACTACCATACGATTACAAACACAATATATTTAGCAATAAATAACAATGTTGACAGGCTAAAATAAGAACAGCAGTACAGCATGAATAGCAGTTTGGCTGTCGGCTGCAGGTACATTCACAGGAGGCCCGCAGTGTTTTCTCGAAGCACCTCTGAAGAGGGGATGAGAGATGGTGTTTTGAAAGACAATGGGAGGGAGTTTCCAAAACTTTGGCTCAAACAAGACGGCCTGTTCACCAATCCTGGTGGCACACAAGGGTGCATAAAGCACGGACTTGTCCCATCTTTCACCTGGTAAATGAATAAAAGAAATTTTACTGAAGTCCTCATAAAGAAAGCAATCTCTTTTGACCTCTGATTTCATTTGCCTCTCCTGCTTTTCCCTTGGAATTCTTAACTTTCTTTTTGTGACATCAGAATCTGTTGCTGATGTCTGCAGGAGAGGATTATGACTTTGCTGTGGTGTGGGGGAAGCAGATGGGGCAGACAACATCTGCAGGACAGAGATTCTGTTTTGAATGTAGCTGTTGTCCCATCCCATGGTTGCAGGGTTAGAACTACCACTAGCAACTTGGGTTTGGAACAGGTCTGGGTTGACTTGGGCCAGCCCAGGAAGGAGGATCAAGTGTACCAGAGGACTCTGTTCTCCAGGGAGGAAAGGAGGGCAGCTGGCTTTGAAGCAATATTGACACCCAGTTGACCCACCTGTGTGACCACAGGAGGCAGTGTACGTGGAGCAACTTACAGGGCTGGGGGGGGGGACACCAGCTGGTGACATGGTTGTGTCTAAAAATAGGCATTTCTATGTCTAGTACTCTTCACCTGGTTACCAAAAACAAACAAATAAATGGTAAGCATGCTTGTGCACCCTAGCATGCTGGCCTCCCATGGGGTTTTGGGGAAAAAAATATTAAATTACTCGGCCACCTGTAGGATGGAGGTCCTGCCCCCTGTAGGCCCAGCATCAGTAACGTGGCTCTCTCCTGAGTTTGAATACTGGACTTACGTGGGAGTTGGGGAGCCCTACTGCCCCTCTTACGGGGGCAGTGGGAAACTGGATTTGAGGCAAGTCTGTGAGTAGCTGGGTGACCAGGTGGGGGATGCCGAATAGAAAGGGGCATGGCCGGTGACAAGGGGGCATAAAAAATAGAAACCAAGTACCCATCCTCATTCCTAAAAGCTATGGGAGATACATGCCAAAATTCCATGCACTATCAGGTGAATTGTCTGAATATTATATATTAAAACATTTTCACGGATACTTGGAAATCACTTCATAGTGTGGATGATCCAAAGCGTGGCATCCGCAGTTCTTCAAGAGCTACAATAACAGCATCAAAACAACGAGTTATTCATTCTAAAACTAGTCATTCCTTTTTATTTTCTAAGTATTTTTTTTCTTCTTCCTTTCACTGATTTAGAAAGTTTTCTTCTTTGGTAGTATTATGTTTGCTATGTAGAACAATGATATTTGCCTGACAACTGATATGCCTGGTTCTGTTCCTCTTCATATGGCAGCATCATGACCTCACTCACTGGTTTCTTGAGTGACTGATCTGGCAGCAGGTGGCTGGTTCTTCCCGAGTAGTGGAGATGTCAGTCACTGAGGTCACAGAGCTGCGTAGGTATAAAGAAGAACAGCATGCGATATCTGCCTCCAGGCCAAGGAATGCTCCACATATCACACCACGTACCCTTAGACAGAAAAATATTCTAATGGGCCAAAGGGAAAGAAGAAGAAGAGGAATCAGCATTTATATAGCGCTTTTCATACACAGTATCCCAAAGCGCTTTACAAGCAATGCCAGACTGGTAGTGAAGTGACTGAATGTGTGGTGGCAGCCATATCACACATCACCCACGCACAGCCTGGATAATTGCATGAACCAGTTTATGGGAAGGGGAATGTTGGCCAGGACACCGGGAATGTTCCCTGCTCTTTGCGAAGAGTGCCCTGGGTTCTTTTACTTCCACCTGGACACCCACCAGGCCAACACCAGGATGGGCAGAAGGGACCTCAGTTTAACATCTCATCCGAAGGATGGCACACCCCAGCAGTACAGCACCCCCAATACTGCACTCGGATGCCAGCGATTTTTAGGTGCAAGTCCAATCCTGGTGTGGGATGAGAACCCACGACCTTCTGGTCTAGAGGCGGATGTGCTACCAACTGAGCCATGTTGACAAAGAATAGTTGACTACTTGGTTAGTATTTATTTTCAGCAGTTCAATGGCGCCTTAGTGATATAGTTAGCGGAGGGCTCTAGAGGCGCATACTATTAGGCTATGCGGAATGCTGACAATAGACAGTTATACAGTAGCTTACGTGCTAGCCGTCCATCATGTGGGTCATTTAAGAAGTGATGTTTTTTTCTAAATCTACAGGCTCCGCAGTGGTGGACTGGCTGATCTCCTCGACTTCTGTAGCCTCTCGTTTTGAGGCTGTCACATTGGCATCTCTGCTAATGGAGGAAAATTTCATCAGAGCCATTGGAATCAAAAGCATGGAGGCCGCCCGGAATGGAGATCTAGGGGGGCAGTTTCTGGATGATTCCACGGCGCTGTATGCTTTTGTAAGTGTTGTTTGCGTTTTTCTTCAAATTACTTAAAATCAGACACTCCGGTGAGGGGAAGAAGTTCATAGCATTGCACTGTAGTAATGGGTCAAGACCATGAATAATGAGATGGTTATTATAGTAGTGGTTTATTTCTGCACTTTGATGCTCAGTTTAACACGTTGCAGTCCCATATCAATCTGTTTGCTTACCCAGGATTCATAGGGCGCACCATGGTACCAGACCTGAAGTGATGTGGGTAGTGGTCTCCGAGACCCCACCATGCCTTGTTTGTAATTTGGCAATTGGGGGGGCACTTGAGAGAAATGTGCTCTAGCTTTTTCTCTAGCCCTCCCCCCAAAGAATGAGGGGAACATTACCTTTATGATATGCCTACTCTCTGCAAGTCTAGTAAGTGAGGTCCAAGGCCACTCTTAAACCCAGTTCTTCCTATTGGATGTGTGTGTGTTGCGAGGGGGGGTGGGGGTAGGCACTACTTCAGTAATTCTGGTTATAGCTACTGACCCACAAAACAAGATTGTTTACCTATGTCACACCAAGAACTTGGGTAATACCTGGTAGTGACCCCGTTATGCAGTACTGGGGGGCTGCACTGCCAAGATGCCGTTCCCTGGATTAGACATTAAACTATTCTGCCCATATCTGGTTGAAATTAAAGATCCCGTGGCACTCATCGTAAGTATATAGGATTTTCCCCAGTGTCCCAGCCACCATTACTCCTACCATAAATTGGATCCCTTTAACCCATTCACTAGGAATCCCCTGGAAATGAGTTCTCACAGCTTAGTGTGCCTTTCTTGGTCAAACCAAAATTATAGATCAAATAATCCAACAAGGCTGTCAGAATAAAGTTCTGTAAGCTTGAAGAGCACTTTTAGCTTTTTATTAAAAGGTATATAATGGTGGTACTGTCTGGGTGGGCATAAGTAAGCAGTAACACACAACAGGCCAAGGGTGTGCAGTAATGCTAAATTACTGCACGCCCCAGCTGGGTTGTGAGGCATGAGGTGCAGAAGAGTCCATTGAACCACCTGGGAAGTGAGGTAATTTAAGGTATTACTGCATATCCTGGGGTGAGTTATTGCATTTATAAAATGGAAGTCAAATCAAGAATGTATGGTCATGTAATTGGTTTTGACCAATCGGCTTGCATGTTGATCCAATGCATTTTATAATGCTAGCAAGCAGGCCTTGCCCAATGCTAATATCGTCTCTTAATTTAGGAAAGGAATCACCGTCAAGGATTGGGACTGGAGTGGATGGGTGGGTGGGGGTGGAGTGAGCAGGGGTATTGATACATATAGTTTAGTATCAACACATTAAAACTGTATTATGAATAGGACTGATTCTTAACCTGATTATGTAGACAAACAGACAGATCTCTTTAGTTTCTAGCCCCAGCAGTTCCCAAGTTAGACCTTTCTAAAGATCATTTTGTTAAAATGGGATAACTTTTGAAAACCCATTTGGGCTAGAAACGTTATTTATTTTTTTAATGAAAGTGTGGAGTCCGCCAAGTTGATTAATGTAGGGTGTTGCTACATCTTCTACATAAAGATATATAAAAAACAAAAAATGGTTCAAAACATTTGAAAAATCCTGTTATTTTAAACCATATATTGTATTGACCTGCAACAGACATGTCTCAACACATGCGATCTACATTGTTGCGATGTAGCAATGTTTCTTGCCCTCCAAGCTATCATTAAAATTAACAAAAAAAAAAAAACGTAATCCTGGCAGTTCAAAAAGAGCTTTCAAAATGTAATTTCAAGCATTATAAACTATCATAAGAAATATTAGTGGTGGCTTTGTTTAAGAATTTGATTTTGTTTAAGAACAGACACATCCTTTTCTGGCTTATTTAATTTTATATTTATTTTATTCCTGCAGGCAGAGAGTTATAAGAACAAAAACAGTTCCAAGCCAGAACTACTGCTCAGTGCAGTGGAGCTAAGTGGCAAAATTGTGAAGCAGGGCTATTTATTGAAACAGGTAAGCAGATTTCTCGGTTTACTTTGTCCATGTGAAGTGTAGTTAGAAAAAAATTCTGAGAACCTGGTAAAATACAAAAAGTAGACTCCAAACAGGATATTTTATAAAATGGAATGGGGGGAGCACATTGCAATACCAGATGAAAAGGTATGGGTACAAAATCCAAAATAGGACTGCACAAACCAGTACAGGGCCTGGTGCACTCTTGGGCTAAAATTGCCCCTAGTCATTTACTTGATCCTATGAAACAGAGTACACGGGGTGGGGGGGAATTGAGTAGGCTTTTTAAAAGTTAAAAGCAACATCCAACTGGCCCGGTGGTGTGAAGGGCTGTGATGCCGATTGCCGTACCTCCTGCCACACTGGCAACCTGTGTTCAGGAACGAGCATACGTTGCCAGGGGTCAGCTGGAGTGGGAGAGGATCGAGCATCCGATGGACTACTCTCCTCTCCCAGCGGAGAGAGAGGGCTTGTTAGCCCAACTTATGACTGCCACCAAGTGAAGGCCTGGTGGTAGTGTAGGCACGGGTGGGATGGTAGGGAGGAGCCGCAGCCACGTGGTGCGTATGTGCTTCCACACAGCATGCACTCACATCTGGCCGTGACAGGAGATGGGAAGGGGAGAAAATGGAAAAGGGTGATTGAGGCTTTGTGAAGCTGCCTGGCACCACCTGATCCTTCTAGATGACAATCCTGGGCAGCGGGGATGGCCCTCTCGTCTCTTGCCCCATTGGGGGGAGGCCATGGAGGAACTTCAGGACCAGGTAGGTCCCAGGGAGGTTGTTGCTGGTTTGGGTTGGTGGGGACAGGGTTGATTAGTTACCTTATCCACAAGGAAAAATCCTCTATGGAAAAAAAAATTGGCAGCTTCCAAACTGGGCACAAGGTTCCTTCCTTTCTTTTTTTGGCACATGAGAAAGTTTTAGACACATACTTCACAGTTGTCCCATATACCTAGAGCAAAGCATTGAGGTTATATGGGCAGAGGTTCTGTCTAAAAATAGGCTGTAGAATGTGACGTGTAATATTGCCCTGTTTAGTGTCTTTACATGGAGCAACCAGTGTGTATGTCTTTGAATCTTTCTAATGTGCAGTAAAACACACACACACACACACACACACACACACACCACTTTATTCCCAGTTTGGATAGTGTCTTTATTAACTTTTAAACAGCCTACTACCCTTACCCAATTTTTATGTACAGTCCCTTTCTTTGGATTGCACAGGTGCCAAATGAGACTGTGGTTCTAATTCATTTTTACTTTGTAATGATTTTTTTTATTGTTTGTTCCCCTTTCCATGGTGGGCCATCAGGTTTGCTGAGCTGCCCCCAGCCCCGGCCTTCCCTTTTTGCATTTACCTTGACACTCCGCAGGCAGGGGGTGTGAGCCACAGTGCAGCTTCTACATCCTTGGTGGGTTCCTTTGGGAGTGAGGTGACAGGAACTCTTTCCACCCCATCCCCCCGATCTGGCACGTCTAGTATGCAGGAGTCTAAAAGGCCAGTCGGGTTGGTAGGGCACGAGGAGAGCCAGTGTCATGCTCCGCACTCCAGAGCTCTTCTACCTTGCGTTGCTCCCCCAGGTGTGCAAGGGGTCTGTGAGGATGTGCATATGCGAAGTGGGCCCATCTTCCCACTCATCTGCTGCTCCGATGGCACCACCACCTTTGGTCACCAGGTGGCAGTATAGCAGTGGTGAGTGTTCTGTGTGACACTCAGTCCTCATCCCTCCCCATCTCTGGCTTGTTTCTGAACACTAGTCACCAGCATAGTGAACTATAGCCCTACTGCTGTGCCAGCGGACTTTCTCCTTTGTAATGAAAAAGAAAACATTTTATTGAAACAAGCCCACAACCCAACAGATAAATGCTTGCTTTGGAGTTTCCCAGGGCAAAATACAAATGAATGGTGCAGATTCAGGCTATACACTTGGAATAGCGTGAGGCAGTGTGGCCATTATTTGCATTCAGGAGGATTTACAAAACTTAAACGCAGGTGCTAAACGGTACTTAACAAATGATGTTGTCCTGGGAAACCCCAAATTGGGCATTTATATGTTGGGTGGTGATCTTATTTATGTTGTTTGTTTATTGTTCTAGGAATTACTACCTTTGAGCCAATGGCTCTTTTACAAAGGTCCCACGTCAATTAAGTACAGAACAAAAAGGTTACGTAGATAACACAACAATTTGTGTTGTGTCAATAGCAAGAAAACATAGACAATAAATATCAATCAGTTGTGCAAAGGACATGTAATACCAATAAACACTTATCATAACAAAAAAGAAATCAAGCCAGTTTAGGGAAAAATCAAATAGGGGAAAAAGTACAGACAGAGAGGGTAAGAAAAAGGTGAGGGGAGCAAACAATAGCAAGAGAAAAGATTCTATAAATAGTGTTTTCCTTTGAATACAGGATAGCACAGGAATTTTCATTAAGCATCCTTCAGAAAACTCTGTGCTTTACAATTAGAAAAATAATACAGTGATGACAAATAATATCCTAAAAGTGATTTCTAAAATTGACAAATTAATAGGGCCAGGGAAAGCAGAGCCAAATGGCCACCTCCAGGCTTCAGCCGTGAAGTCACTTAGCCTGCTGACCCAGCAGGTTGATTGTGAGTGGGAGTTCTACTGAACCAGGGCCACAGTCTCTGTTCCCCTGCTGACCCAGCAGGTTGATTGTGGGTGGGAGTTCCACTGAACCAGGGCCACAGTCTCTGTTCCCCTGCTGACCCAGCAGGTTGATTGTGGGTGGGAGTTCCACTGAACCAGGGCCACAGTCTCTGTTCCCCTGCTGACCCAGCAGGTTGATTGTGGGTGGGAGTTCCACTGAACCAGGGCCACAATTCCTCTGCTGATATTGGCCTCAAGCAAGGGACCATAAGCAGCCCTAGTCTATGGAGCAAAGGGCTGTACATGGTTGGTGGGGAGACTACAGCTTGTGGAGGTAGGGCGGACCCAACCTGTTCTATAGAGCATGTTTCAAGTGTCACATAAAGTGGATTAGGATTTGAGGTTTTGGTTTTGTGAATTTCAGTTCTGTGTGGGTCAGGGTTCCACTCCCCATCCCCCATGGCTGGTCTCACACGAGTTTTCCTATGACAGGTACACAAAGACACACACACACAGTGTCTCTCTCACCTTCCCCCCCACACACCTCTCACCCCCCCCCCACACACACACTGTCTCGCTCACACACTCAGACTCTCTCTCACCCCCACCCACACACACCTCTGTCTCTCAAACACACACTCCCTCACAAACACTCTCTCTCTCTCTCTCACACACGCACACACACTCTGTCTCTCTCACACTCAGACTCTCTCTCACCCTCCACACACACCTATCTCTCTCTCTCTCGCTGTGTCTCTCTCTCACACACACACTCACTCACACTCTCTCTCTCTCTCTCTCACTCACACTCTGTCACATCCCCCCAAACACACCTCTCTCTCTCTCACACACACACTCACTCACACTCTCTCTCTATCACACTCTGTCTCCCCCCACACATCTCTCTCAACCCCACACACACCTCTCTCTCTCACTCACACTCACTCACTCACTCTCTCTCTCTCTCTCTCTCTCTACTCACATACACACAAACACACACACACGCCTCTCTCTCTCTCTCCCTCTCTGTATCCTGCTGTGCTTGCATCTGTTTTGCTGCTAAGAAGACTGGACTTAATTGGATAGTGTGATAAACTTCCACTCTGTCACCCAGTCCCCAAATGAAAATACTTTTCTTATTCCATAAGTACAGAATTGTTTGAAGCCGTGTTGGTCCTTGCACAAAAAGGTAAACACAATGGGTGATTTAATACCTTTTATAGGACAAACAAGAAATTTACCAAGCACAATTTCCAGGCTACACAGAGCCTTTTGTTAGGCGTAGCAGCCAGCTTCTATAGAAAACAAGCATCTTTGCTTAGGATAGCACCATCTACTGGTAAACAAAGTTTTACACATGGGTATAACAGTTCTTTTGATTCTGAAGAACATAGAGACAAAAACAGTCTTTGAAATAGTAGGTGGTTGTAAATCAGATTGGTGATGCAGACTCCTCCCAAAATGGAATATGACAGCAGGAGGCCTATGAATTGTACAATGTTCATATTCAAAGATCCTTCCTAAATACAAAGTGTGTGTGTGTGTGTGTGTGTATGTTGTGGTGTGTGTGTGTGACTACAATATAAATAAAACTGTTAATGTATAAGGCACACTGAAATATATTTTTTTTAAACCTTCTTTATTGATTTTTCAATAAAACAAGCCATACAGCTACATTCGTCTGTAAAGGAGACATTTTGTGATATATCATCACTCAAGTTAGCATCAGGATTACATTTACAAAGATGGTACTACATTTGGGGGTATACCTAGATTAGTCAGACTATAACTGATATTTTAAGCTCATAACCTGAGCCTCGCAAGAAGTGTGGACCCATTATAACATTACACTAAAATATTTATTAAATGGAAGAGATAATGGGCCGGATTCATAAAGGTCGGCCGTAAGCTGCGACAATGGCAGCTTGCTCCGACCATCCCTGTGACCTAGACCCTTCACCCGATTCAGTATCGGAGCGGGTCCAAGGGACAGCACCCTGCGACTTACGGCATGGGTCACACAGCTGGTGCAACAACCCCAAATGCCACAAGCCACAGGAAAGGCAGGCAACAGATGCACCCGAATTCCTGCATGCCGCCTACCCCCCCACCTGACAGCTGCAGCCCACCATGCCCCCCCCACTCATACCCAGCTGGCGACTGGCACAGCCCACCACTCACACCATGGCCAGCCACCAACATTGCATTGCATAGACAGCAGCTGTCATTCTCCGAAAAGGATATTAACTGTGAAGCACTATGTAATGCTCCATTGGCGGCTGGCCATGGTGATGAGTGGTGGGCTGTGCCAGTCGCCAGCTGGGTATGAGTGGGGGGGCATGGTGGGCTGCAACTGTCGGGTGGTGAGGGGGCCACTGGAGCACCAGGGATCTTTGGGACATTGCGGGGACAGTTAAGTACTGTTCCAAAGGATGGCATTTCAGGTTTGGGGTGCAGGGAATGGCATTGGGGCTGAGGAGGGGGGTGTTCCCATAGCCGATGTGGGCTTTTAAAGTGGTCCTATTGTGGTCAGAGGGAAGGCATAGCCCACATTGGTGGGCATGTACAGTACTAGTGGTGGCAACTTGGACATATGGGGGCAGTACCATGTGGGACTAGGGGTACAGACATTAAAATGAGTCTACAGAGGGGGTTCATTGTGCAGCACTGGCTGCACATTGGCAACCCATGGAGGACGGCAAAGACCACGTATGCCACCCTTTAGCAGGTGTAAGTGTTCTTTGATGGATGTCCACTGGGGGTTCTTATTTGAAGACTTGACAGCCACCCTACCTGAATAGGGTGCAAATGCTGCCATAAACCCCTTTACGCCATGTCGCAAGGGGGTTTATGGTGCGTAAAATGATTGGCTGCAGGCAGCCCCTGCAGCATGTTGCAGGCCACCTTTGGGAATCCCACCATGATGCAACTCAGGATGCAAGTGGTACTTGCACCATTTTTGCATCCTGAGTTGCCTTTTGTGAATCCGTCTCAATGTGTATAAATATATGCACAGGAAAAGCACATTTCTCTTGAACCAAGAAGACAGTTGTCAGTTAAAATTTGTAATGGGTCATGAAACTGAGGTCTATATTCAGTCCATTATTTTTAGTATCAAGAAGGCGAATACGTTTGAGCTAATAAGTTCGCCTTTATTTGTGCACTTTTGAAGTGTCCTTTGAGAACTATGACCGAGAGGTCAGCGATCGCATGATCAGATTGTGAGAAATATTGTCCCTCTGGTGTTTCAGTCTTCTCCTTTATGTAGTGCCTGTTTGAGTTCATTCAGGTTTGAAGGGGGTGCCCGGTTTCCCTCACATAGCCCGTCTTTCAATGGCTGTAATATGCAGACTACACAACATACTGGGATACCCATGTATAATTCCCCTGTACCGTGAATTGTTTTGGAGAGTGGTGACAAAATCTGAAGTGGAAATCTGCTCACACGTATAACGTTTAGGAATATTGCAGGATTTAGTGCCTCCTAGTGTTCTACGGTGTCCGGTCGGTAGTGGTCTTTTCTTTATATTGTAGTAGTTCTGTTGGCATAAGCGGGGCATGTTCCACACCTCTGTCAATTTTTCTAGAGTAGTGTCCCTGTTCAGTAAGTGATTTTTTTTTTCAGTGTGACAAGGTGTTTATCTCTGTCCTCATCCTCAAACAGATTCAATGGTATCGAAGTACTTGGCTCTAGATTAAAGATGTTTAGTGTGCCTAGGGTGATTGCTGTTTCTGTGTAGGTATCTCTGTCTGTCTGTTGGTTTCCCGATCTGTAAGATTCTATCTCTGATGGTAACTGTGGTATCAAGGAAATTGATGCTGATGACAAAGTACTCCAGGGAGAGTTACACAGATACATAGACAGTGTCAGCAGATAAGGGCCTACGACCCACCCAGTCTGCCCATTTGAGCTTGTAAGTTTACTTTGTTTTCCTAGAAGTCTGTTGCACCTTAACCCTGACCTCCAGAATTCCTTTATGTCTATCCCCTGCATTCTTAAATCCCGTGATTGTTTCAGCCCCACCACGTCCTCTGGCAGGGTGTTCCACTTGTCTACCACCTGTTCTGTGAAGAAATTCTTTCTCACATTTCCTCTGAATTGTCCTCCCTGCAACTTCATCCCATGCCCTCTAGTCCTGGAACATCTTTTTCGCTTAAAAATAGTGTCTTCCTGCACCCTGTTCCTACCTGTAAGATACTTGTATGTCTCTGTCATATCCCCTCTCTCCCTCCTCTCCTCCAGGGAGTACATATTCAAGTCCTTCAACCTGTCCTCATAGGACTTGTGATGCAATCCATGCACCATCTTTGTTGCCCTCCTCTGAACCTTCTCTACCCTGTCTATGTCCTTACGCAGGTAAGGTCTCCAGAACTGTACACCGTACTCCAGGTGGGGCCTCACTAGTGTCTTGTATAGTGGAATTATGACCTCCCTTTTCCTGCTGGTGATGCCCCTGCCTATGCAGCCCAGCATCCTAGTTTAATGGTTGAGTGGAGGATGTCAAATTCATGATGAAGTTATTTTAAGTGGGTGAGTAACCACCAGCCAGTCACCCTTGGTTGTTACATGCAACACTTAACTGGAGTCCCTACGAGAAACTATTAAGGACCTACAACCAATAGTCAGTGAGGATTATACCTACAAGTGTATCTGTCAAGAACCACCTTCAATGTCTTTTAAACAACCACCTAACTGATCCAACCAGATTCTCAGGAGCAGCTCATACCTGACCAAAACAGCAGAACACCAGCAGGCACTAAACCCTGCAGTATTCCTAAATGTTATACATGTGAGCACATTTTCACTTCAGACTTTAAGAACGCCCCTCAAAACAAGAAATGCAAGATACAGGGAAGTTACATTTGTGGAACTCAGAATGTTGTCTATTACATCCATTGCAAGAAGTGTCCACATACAGACTATGTGAGGGAAACCGGACAAGATGGGTTATAGGCTTGGGCAAACTTAAACGGTCTATTCTTTAACATAGAAAAATGTGCCGGTCCGGTGGCGCTGAGGGCTGAGGCACTGGACGCCTTACCTCATACTACGCCGGCGACCCGTGTTTGGGAACGTGCATAGGTCACTGGGGATTGGCAGGGTTGGAGAAGGATTGAGCATCCGTAGGACTGCTCTCCCTCTCCGGGGAGGAGGGGTATCTGTGGTCAGTGCTCAACTGGCCCCCAGTGGAGATTAGGGGGCAGTGTACCAACGCTGAAAGATGAGGGGCGGAGATGGGGCAGACACCTGGGGAGGAGTGCGTGTGGACGCATGCGTGCTCCCTCCATTGGCGTCATTGTATGCCCCTCCCCACAAGGGATAAAACCAAAGAAACAACTTCAGCAGCATGATGGCTTCCCCGATGGTGCCACCACAGACGCACCCAAGCTAGCTCCCCCCTGGGCCCACCCTCCAGGTCTCCGCAGTCGTGGGGTATGTACCTGCTGCAATGTGGCCTGGGAGGGCTGTGGCGGGGAGGTCGGAGCTCTGGCCATGTCCAGGGCAGCAGCTGTGAAGGCTGGCTGAAGAGGGGGCCGGAACCAAAGGCACCCCCCCCCAGCCGAGGCAGCAATAAATAAATAACTAAAAAAAAAAAAAAACAGAAAAATGCAAAATTAGGCACTTTGCTATAGGGAATTTTTATTTATTTTTTTTTTTAACTTGCATTTTACTCCCTGGATCCGACCGGCTTCCCCCAACCTACTTCAGCTGCGATCCACCGGACAGGTGATCCCATGTAGCCTTGGCCATACCCCCCAGGCGTGGTTGGGGTGGAGGTACCCCCACAAGTTGAGTGGTGAAGGGTACCAACTCTGCCGGAGAAGCTTCAGTCGGCTCCATTTCCCCCCATTTTTCTCCCCGGAGTCGTGGTTGTGCCATGATGTCAAGGCACATTTGCCGACATCCCACCACGCTCCCCCCATGTGCGGCAATGGACTGCTGTTCCTCTGGCCTCCACCAGAGGTCAGACCAGCACCGGCCTGCTACCCCCCTTCCCTCCCAGGGGAAGTGAGATGTCCATCGGACGCTCAAGCTTCTCCTACCCGGCTGGCCCTCCAGCTCCCGGGCTCGTTCCCAAACCTGGGTCGCTGGTGTCACTAGTGGTAGCGCTACCGCTGCGCCGGTGGGCCGGCCATGGTGTAAGGAATTTAAAAGCCAAATACTATTTGAGTGAAACAGAACTCAAAACAACTGAATACCAAAGAGATGTGGGAGTGACAGCTAGTAATGATGTAAAGTTTAATGCCCATTGTGGAGATGTATTGAGTAATGTTGGGTTGTGTTAAAAGAAATATTAGGAGCTGTGATAAACGGGTGTTGTTCCCTATGTATGAGGCACTGGTTAGGCCCCATGCTGAGTACTGTGTGCAGCTCTGGGCACCACACAGTAAAAGATCAATACAGAGGTTGGAGGGGTTGCAGAGGAGAGTAACCAAAATGGTATATGGGCGAGAGAAATGAAGTGAGAGGCAAGGTTGAGGGAGTTACATATGTACTTGCTGCAGTACAGAAGATTGAGAGGATAATTGTGCCTTGTACTTAAAGCTTTTCACAACCAAGAACTATGGGAATGTTTGAACCTAGAGAGAAAAGTAACTGATAGTTTAGGGGACACCATATGAAACTATGTGGAGAAAGATTGAAGGAGGACAACAGGAGGCAGTGGTTAACCAGAGAGTGGTTGCAGAGTGGAATGGTGTGCCAATTGAGGTGGTACAGAGTAAAAACATGGATCAGTTCAAAAGATCACTAGATGTACATATGAGAGGAATTAATAGACTGGGCTTTGTGTTAACCTAGGGACAAACCGTCAAGTCTCTATGGCGACCAGCTTATGACTTGTATTTTCCTATGATTCCTATGAACTCCTTTGAACCCAAATGATCTCACACAGGCACAACATAGCGGAAGAAAAGACTGAAACACCAGTGGGACAGCATCTCTCTCAGTCTGATTGCTCCATCTCTGACCTGTTTGTCCTGGATCTCAAAGGACACTTCAAAAATACACAAAGACAGATGGGCTTACAAGCTCAGACTTATTCACCTTCTTCATACTAAAAATAATTGGCTGAATACATACCCTGATTTCATGACCCATTACAAATCTTAACTGATAACAGCCTTTCGCTTGCTTCAGGCATGTGTGCATTTTCTGTGCATATATATATATATATATATTATTTTCTACATTTAATATATATATATGTAAGCATTAATCACCGCCAGCTGAGGGCTCCACCGGTGGATTAATGCCCGCTGGGGGGTGCCCTCGTGCGTGGTAGAGCCCGAGGCTGAAGGTGATTAATGCGCTTGTAACACGGCAACTGGCAAGGAACTAGTGTAGAGCTGCTATCACATACAGATTAACTTACACTTTGTAGCAATTGCCGATCGGTCGAGAAATACTGCTGTCCGCGTTCTCTGACTTGCTTTCACTTACGATGAGGCGCCATGCGCGCGCATGTCACAGCACTAACACACAGTTACCTACTGGGGGAGATTTCTGTGAGCTGATGACACAGGTTCAGAATGTGACACACGATCAGCTTGCCGTTTGCGGTTACGTTCTACCTGGTACTTTGCGTGGTTGGACGGTCGTTTTCTCCGCGTGCTGACAGACATGGAGTACTGCATTATGGGACTCAGTATTTGTTATGGATTGCATCTCTCAATACTGCTTTTTTTCCCAGATATGCACCACTTCTCATACTGCTGCTTCTGTTTAACTCACTGTCCTACATACATGCCTCATACAGTGCTACCGCTATGACTTTCGTTCTGTAGACTTACGTCGACTCTCCATCCGATATACATTTTACTGCTTCCAAGTCCTGCACCTACCTCCCGACCGCTTCCAGCACTGCCTGCTCACGCCCCCTGCTGTGCTCTACACTGTTTCTATGCGCGTCCCCGATATCAGCTCTCCTCTGTGCGGTCCCGTTTCCCATCTCACTGCTGCATCCTCTGCCTCATGGCGAATCTGGGTACTGACCCAGCGGGCTGCTACCCTCTGGAGCCTCCATGGCCACAGCTGGTACTGACCGAGCGGGCGTTACCTGTGGCTTAATACCCGCGCGGTTTCAGTCACCTGTGGCTATTCGGCGAATCCTGGCTCTGTATTACAGGGCGAAAGTGAGCCGTGTTACAAATATATTTAGTATGCCTTATACATCAACATGGTTTTATTTATACTATAGTCTATCTCTCTCTTTACAATTCAGAGGCCTCCTGCTGTTACATTCTATTTTGGGAGGAGTCTACATCACCAATCTGATTTACAACCACCTAATATTTCAGAAAGTGTTTTTTTTTTGTCTCTGCACACTTCCTTATCAAAAGATCTGTTATACCATGTTATACCTGTATTCCCTCAGCTGCTGACCGGTTACTGTTATGTATAGTGCAGCTTTAGGAAATGTCAGACAGTACAGCTTTAAGAAATGCACTTCCTGTGAGCCTGTGAGTCTTCCTGTGTGTGTGCTGAGAACAGTTTTCCCCTTGTGTCTGTGCTGAATAGAAGTAAATGGAGAAGGCCTAGATTTCTGTGGTGCACGTTTTCCTTATTAGTAAGACCCTGATGTATTTGAGGTACTTATTTTCGGTCACCAAATACAACAGTTACCATACTGGGTAATGGAAATGAGTGTTTATTGTTTTGTTTTCTTTTTCCTGTAACCCTGTAAGTAATCTCATTGGTGTAATTGTTATATTCTAACTCTTGTATATCTTACTTGTATTACTGCCTCCTGTCTGTTACTCATATTTCTGACGCAGAGCCTTTGCAAATGAAATTTCTAACTCAAAGGGTTAATTTTAAATCTCTTTAAAGAGTTTACTAGTCTTTTTGCATTACTTTCAGCTTGTTATTAGCTTGCTGGCAGTATGATGCTGGCAATAATACTAAAAGTTGTGGACAAATACCACTGGAAGTTCTGTTGTCTTTCTGTTCTTAAGTGCTGGGCTGGGTTCTTACTTGCTACTCACCTACTTGATGACTTAGATTCTAGGGAGAGTGAGACGCTTCCATTATAGTTAGTGGGTGGGCTTCCGATCATTTTAAACATTGTAATGGTTGTTAGTAATGAAACATGGATACGCTCTACTAACAAGGCCCTTGTTAGTAGACTGGTTCCCACGCTTCATTACTAGCTGGCCATTATAATGTTTAAAATGATCGGAAAGAGACCCCCCATTGACTATAATGGGTGCATCCCCACGCCTCCCTAGCATCTCATCAATCGCTGGTGAGCGTGTGGCGGGACATGGTGACACTTTAGAACCGAAGACCTTCGACCACGTAATTAAATTTTTACAGTTTATATCATTTTAAACTTTTGGATTCTTTGTTGCCAGTATCACACTGCCAGCAAGCTGTGGAGGTACTGCAAACAGGGCGGGTGCAAGGGCCGAGACAGTTATATTTGGCGAATCTCTTTAAATAAATAAAATAAAAAAGGATTGCTCTATCCTAAGTAACGTTGCCTGTTTTCTGTAGAACTTGGCTGCTGTGCCTGATGAAAGGCTGTGTGTAGCCTGAAAGCTTGTGTTTTGTAAATTTCTTGTTAGTCCAATAAAAGGTATCAAATCACCTACTTTTTCATCTTATTCTGTAAAAGTGGCACCCTGACCATTTAGCATCTGTGTCTGAAATTGCTGTTTGTTCATCTCATCATAGGGACACAAGAGGAAGAACTGGAAAATCAGACGCTTTGTTCTGCGAACAGAGCCTGCTTACCTACACTACTATGACCCTACCAGAGTAAGTTCTTGCTTTTGTTTCATTTGGTAGAGGACACTTTTGCGACTAACTACAAGTGATGCTGTTAGCCATGGTCCAGTGGCAGCAAATCACGCTGTTGTCCAGGCAACCAGAGTTAGGGCACAGACAGCAGGGGGAGCCATGTCAGGGAGAGGCTATGAGCTGGAGCAGCCGCTGAGAGGCAGTGTACTCTGCCCTGGGAGCATCAACGGCGTGTTACAGTCACACAAGCAGGAGGGCCAGGGATTCTGCATCCCCTGCAGTATGCTCTGCCCGTGTGGTATCAAATGGTTGTGGACCCACGTCATGAGGAGAAGAGTACCCTTACCCGGTTACCAAAGACTAAAATAAGTAGAAAATGGGGAGAAGAACCCCACTGTTGCCATGCTGAGAGCTCCACTACACTACTAGCCTCCGAATTTGCATTTAGATTTCTTGGGGTTAGGGAAGGATGGCCCTCCTCCTCCTCCTCCTGACTCCTGCCACGTGGGCGGTTGGGGCTGGATGATTGCCAAAAGCCCGTATAGGGTAAATCCCTAAGGAGCACAGGTGGCTATGCCAGGGATAATGAATCAATACGGGAGGGGAAGACAAAACTGCTATTAGCTGGCCTCTTGATATCCTGTCAGTAAGTAGTGTGACTTACCATGTAGATGACTTTAATCTTCCACTTGGGTTGTCGCACTGCAGGTGGCAGAGGTGATACTGAGTGCCTGTCTTGTACGCCTGTGTTGGTGAGGAGTTGGTGGCTGTTGCCCCCCCCCCCCAATGCTGGTGACAGTTCTGGCTGGCCCCACCCAGGGGCAGACGTCTGGTACAACATGTGAGTGAATAGGTGGTGGGTGTTTTGTGGGCAGTGGTGACCACCCCAGTGTATGTCACATCGCGCGAGCGTTTGGGGACCAACTGAAGAAGAGACTGACCTGCCCCCACCCCACGCCTTGGTAAGGTATGGGAAAATACTATGAACCACTACACTTAAATAGCCACTTAACTAATTATCAAGGTGTGCTTTTTTTTTTTGGGGGTAATATTTTAATAGAGGTGTTTTTTTCTTCAGAACTAGACAAGGTGGCTACTCTGCCTTATCCCTGGACACCTCAGATCGTCCCCCTCCTCCCTCCACACTGGGGGCCAATGCCCATATGTATTCAGCCGTCCATGGTGGGGCTGGTGGGGAGGGCCATCCCCCCACCCCCAGACCATATAATCCAGAAGGCCTTCCCAGCTGGAGTGAAAGAACAGGTCCAGGTGCCCAGGTGAGGTTTCACCGAGCCTGGTTTACTCCGTTTTCCTCCGATTTTCTCCAGCTAACCCCCCTGAAGCCACAGCACACTCATAAAATGCATGGGCGCCAGAACTGCAGCTTCCTTCACCCTCCCTGACCTACGTCTGCCTCCCATGTGTCAGCGCTGTCACCAGACATCCACCTAATGGCAGCCAAGAGCCAGGAAGGCTCGTCACCCCAGTCTGAGAGCTGTCGGACGGCTGCTCGATCCTCTCTCAGCCTGCCCTCCTGCCGACCCCTGGCAAGCGGAGCGCATTCCTGAACTCAGGTCACCGGCATGGTGTGAGGTAAGGCACTAATGGTGCCTCAGCCCTTTGCACCATCAGGCCAGCTGTAATTATCACGGTCAAAGGAATTTTAGTACTAATTTAGTGACTGCCACTTCCATCCACTTGGCTCTATCTTTGTGGGTTTTTTTTGTTGTTAAAACCCCATGGAAAGGTTATTTTTAGAAAATGTTTCTCATTAATGCTGTTAACTGCTCTGTAGTCTATTTTATGCAGCATACTTTGATAGTGGCCACTGCAAATGCACTGTATAAATTTAATAAACTAAAACAGAGTATTTCTGTATCTTTAGGATGATCTTCACCCAGTTGGGGGCTTTCTCCTCCGAGGCTGTC
Organism: Neoceratodus forsteri; assembly: GCA_016271365.2. Lineage (NCBI taxonomy): Eukaryota > Metazoa > Chordata > Ceratodontiformes > Ceratodontidae > Neoceratodus > Neoceratodus forsteri. The sequence goes on along the minus strand of CM028134.1, from coordinate 1,073,045,041 downwards.
TGATTTCTGCACTGGAAGATAATGGGGTTCCTTCAGGTACGACTGGCTTGAAGAGTTGTAATATTAACCGTTTCAATGGAATAGTGATGAATGTGATCACTTCCCACCTGCAAGACTCGGTTTTGTATCCTGAGCTTGTGACACCCAGCAAGGTCCATCTGAGATCCAGGAGGGTGCTGCCTGTCCAGAGGAAGTTGGGAGGCTCCTCTGGCCACTGCACAGCTGTTGCTTGGTTACTCCGGTGGAGGGAGCTGTGCGGGCAGGGATATGGGACCCATTAGACATGCGTCCTGTTGACCTAAGTTGAGTGATGACATGGGGGAAGAGATTTTTAGTACTGCTGGTCAGATATCCACACCAAGCTCCTGGTTGGAGATAGAGGAAGAATGTCAGGGACAGACCTTTCTCTGTTGGGGGGGGAGGAGGAACTGCAGCAGAGAAAGTGTCTGCTTGGGCTCATTATATCACATGCTCCACTCCCACTGCCACAAACAGACTCCCATCCTGTGCATACACACTCTTGGGGAGGCTTGACTTTTCCAGTTTTGATGCCTCCTCTGGTCAAATGAGGCAAATCAGAACCAGAGCCAAACATGTAATACATATGAAAAATAATTAATGCACCATTAGCTTACAAAACAAAGTTACACTGCAGCTGTGGAGACACTATACTTTCAAATCCTTCTCTGTCATCCAAATCCCACCTGACCTGTTTGGAGCCCCCTGCGATGGGGTGCTGTGAATCCAAAGACACAGGTTTTAATCTCACCACTGATATTTCATAGGGAGGGCTTCTGATGGCCCCCAGTATCCAGCACTGCATTGCTATTACCTCTCCTGGAATCAGTGATGCTCTGCCTGCTAATACACCAGCTGCATATTGCACTGCCTCCCCACCACCACCAATGTAACTGGGAATTGGGATGAGGGAGCAGCTTTGGAAAATTGGGAGTAGTTAACAGAAGCGGGGGCACACAGCTGTGCCCTTCTGATTTTTGGATAATTGACTGGAATTGAAACCAGCATGGGAATTTTGTTGTTTCTGTCCTTCCGCCCTCAGAGTTAGAGGATGGGGACTGTAGACAGGGTATTGGGGAAAGGAGGGTATGCGGGTTAGCTAAGGGGGCAACTTTAGTTCTTTTTTTAACTCATCTAGAGCAGGATTGGGGCAAAATTCAGGTGTACATCAACCTGCTGAACTGGGCAAAACCCAGCTATCCAAATCTCTGGCTCTACCTGACACACACACACATGCACATTCCTGTGCTTTTTTGTTTGAGACTAAAAATCCTAAATCCAGAAAAATGGGGCGGCAGTTGTAGAATTGAAATCTGAGTCCAAATTCCACTTCTAGTGAAGCCTCCGCCACCTGGTACACACGGTAAAAGAGGACTCCCAGCCCCCACACTAGTTTCTCTTCTCTCTTACCTGTGTGACTGCTTTTGCCTGACGTACAAGGGGGACTCACTGGAAACACGAGATCCTTGTCCAGTCGTCCTGTACCAGCTTCGGGTCCATGCTCCAGTGCATGCAGTTAATTCCTCAAGGTCTGGCGAACAGAGGAATAGAAAGACTCTCTCTCTGTCTCTCTCACTCTGTCTCTCTCTCTCTCTCTCTCTCTCTCTCTCTCTCTCTGTCTCTCTCTGTCTCTGTCTGTCTGTCTGTCTCTCTCTCTCTCTCTCTGTCTTTGTCTCTCATGTGTCTCTCTCTCTCTCTCTCATGTCTCTCTCTGTCTCTCTCTCTCTGTCTGTCTGTCTCTCTCTCTCTCTCATGTCTCTCTCTCTCTCTCTCTCTCATGTCTCTGTCTCTCTCTCTCTCTCCAGAAAAGGAGCCCCACCAGTGAGTGTGCTATGCCCCTGACCACACTTACCCACCACGGCAAAGTTGCCCAGCCCCCCAAACCCCAACTACTAACCAGTTGCTGTTCCATTCAAGCACACACTGATATTTTTTTTGTTTGTTTTAAACTCAAGCTAAAACCTACAAACAACCTCATGGCTTGGCTGTTACTGTCCCTGTGTGACATGGGAAAACAAGTAAGGTCGTGACCAGAACAAAAGCCAAAGTGTAAAGCAACTAGCCAGGTACTCTTCTGGGTAACACATCTGGTTACCCAAGGTTTTATTCTGGTCAGCCACCTCACTGTCCCCTTCCCCCCACCAGGTCACACAGGGACTGTGAAGACCTGGCCATAAGTTGTTCTAATGTTTTAGCTAGAGTTCAAATTAATGCACTTAATGAACTAGAAACCTAAGTGGTTCAGGAGAGAAGCAATCTGGCTAGCTGGGGGAGGGGTGTGTGACAGGCAGGGCAAGCAGCTGAGCAGGTCTATGATGGTGGGTGTGATCGGGAGTGTGACACTGCCGCTGGTGCGTTTGATTGCTTGGGGGGGGGCTTTTGCTGGATCTTGAGGAATTAAGTGGATGGCCAAGGCCTGCACTGGAGCCTAAACCCATGGCTGGAATTGTTCCAGACCTGCCCCTCAAGCCTCCAGTGAGTCCCCAGAGTAGTAGATGGCAGTCGTCACAGGTAAGAGAGAGGAGAAACAAGGTCTGGGAAGGGGGGGTTGTTTTTTCCTAGTCCTACTTTTATTGTATGTATCAGGGTGTGTGGGGGTGGTGGTTAGGAGTCGTATCCACAACTACAGTTCTGATGCCACAACTGGCATAGGAATCTGAGTCAGATATTTTTCTTATAATCCAGATGCAAACGGAATGGTTTCCACCAAATCCGATCGGCTCCAAACTACTGGGTCCATGAAGAGAACTGTAACAGAATGCTGCCCATAAAAACAAAATACTGCAAAATAAAGTTTTTTGTATAACTTTTTATTCAAGTGCAGTTAAATATGGATAATTTAGGGCAATGCATATAATTTCTGAGAATAAGAACTTTATAAACAGCTGCCAATTAGAAATTATTTCCAGTCCCCTTGAAAACTTCCTCTCCAGTGGTCCATTCCATCAGGCACCACCCCTTATTTCAGAAGCTACACATGTTAAGTGATTCACTACAACTGTAATGTTCCCTTGCACACAGTTAGATGGGATTTTCCTTCATTTCAAAACTGGCACTGAGGAGAGGAAAACCCACCTATGACAGAAACCTCTGGGAACTGCAGGTGGCCGTTGGATCCACCTGTACGTCTCAGACATATCACAACATTGTTAAAGTGTGTGTGTGTGATATACACTATTCACCATTTTACAAATGCTACAAGTGTAATAATTCACTACGGGTGTGCGTCAGTGCTGTAATAACATCCCTTCCTGGGTGGTTGAAGGTCCTCGGCTGCACCTCAGGCCTCACAACCCACCTAGGTCATTTTGGTTATTACAGTATTGCTACACACCCGACCATGGATTATTCCTTTTTTCTAGAAGTGATTAGCAGTTATTTTCCTGTATAGGCAATTGTGAATAAAACTAACAGTAACCATCCAAATGAATTATATAACAAAAAATATTTAGTAAGTGGTGGTTTACAAGGAAATAGATCAAGGGGGCTACCCAGATAATAAAGCCACTCTCTCTCTCTCTTCGGGTTTGTGGCCTTATGATTATATTTTGTCAGACTCCCCAATGGCCCAGTGACCTGGTTTCGGAACCAGACTTGGGTGACCACATCAGAAGGTAGGACAGGCTGAGGTAACTGCCGCCTGACGGTGCACCTCATCAGGGAGGGTTGGCAGAGTTCTGGTGCCATGGTGACCCTGTGGTTGGACCATGAAGCTTGCTTTCACAGCAGAGACGCTGTGTGCATTCGAGGCCAACCAAGACTTTGGCCACACCACAAGGTGGAGGGAGAAAATTTGGTCGGGGAGATGACCATCGGAAAAAGGCATGTGCACCAAATCCTCTAAATCATGGTCACCAGTCACTCACACCCCACTCTGTGTGGATCCTCACTGGCTTGACGGTGGGGAGGGGGGAACAGCTGATGGTGCTGAGGAGTCGCCAGTAGCATCACCCAAAGATAGGTAGGGGGTGGCAGCTTAGGGATCAGACAACCCAGTGGGTGGGTGGGGGACAACCTTCTGAGTTTGCTCAGTTCTTCAACCAGTTTGGTTCAGGCTGTAGTCACATGCAAGGGTTCACAGTGCAGGCTGTGAATGCAGCATTGCATGTATTGATCATGCCGGTGATGACATTTTTTTAATTCATTAATTATATATTTTTTAAATCTCCTTTCTGCCCGACTGACTGCAATCCAGACCAGTTCCCCCATTCCCATCACCCAGCTTGTCTGGGACTTGTTATTTTTGCCCAGCCCTCATCTGCCAGAGGACCAGGGAGCTCAGTCACTGGTTCGGGGGACCAGGCCTTCAGCCATGTTGGGGGGGGGTCCTCCGTGTTTTCTTCCCAGGCCCACGGCATGCGTGTGCGAGCTTCACCTCTGCGGAGATGCCCTCCCGGTGTCAAGTTGGCAGGACACCTTCCCTCACCTCCGGCTGTGCTGCCACCTAGAACCACCAGATGGCAGCTGCCTAGTGGGATGCGTGGACCAACCTTCCCTAGGGAGGAGAACTGTCCTTAGGCTGCTCAATCCTCTCTCCTGCGGCTGGTACCCGAGCAACCAACGTCAATCTCAGAACCCAGGTCACCAGCATAGTAGGAGGTGTGGTGCCCAATGCCTTAGCCCTCCATGCCACTGGGTCCGCTATCACGCCCTCTTTATACTGGTTAACTAGGCAGTCTAACCCCCAAAAAGACAGTATGAATGATTAGTTTATCACTCATGGCAGAAATGAGGTTTTCAGCATCCTGGTTATAGCTGATAGTTGTCAGGCGGAGGGGGACCAAATATGTCTGATGCAGCATGCAGATAAAAAGCAGCTAACGCACCCGAACCTGCGGTAATGTTGGCATTGATTGCTGTTGTTTTTCCTTGACAGGGGTGAAGGGGAACGTGCAAGGCAATCTCTTCAAGATTATAACACAGAAGGATGTTCACTACTTTATCCAAGCGTGCTCAAAGGCAGAAAGGACGGAATGGATTGAAGCAATCAAACAACAGGCATGAAACAGGTTGACACAGAATTTGGAATTGAGGGACTCTATGAAGGCTGCGCACACTACAGAACCAATATGGATTCTAGATCCTCCATATACTTCTTGAAGGTCGGGGTTGGGATAGCAACAAAATGCCGTGACAAAGGGTGACTGCTTTTACACGTCATCCTCAACACTTCAGTGGTTCATGTTTTAGTGGACGTCATACAATGTGCATACGATTTATGTGTCAGAAGGTAGCAGTATCTGGTATTTGCACCATACCCCCACACTCATCCATGTAGCAGCATTGCTGGGGGTTGTGAAGCTAATGATTTGCCCACCCTCCCGCAGGCAGGCAGGAAAAGTGCGACTGAGGAAGTACCCCACTGAAACTAATCCGCATAAGAACTACTGTATCAAATGAAAATATATTTGTATATAATAATTTAAAACTGCAAGTATACTTTTTTATTACCAAAAAAAGTTTTGTATGTTGCGTAACTTAATTTTTTAATTTGTACTTATTATGACTTTTGTATAATAAACAGATGCAATACAAGTGCAAAATAAACCATGTATGAGGGTCTTATTTTTTTCCCCCTTAGGGATGGTCTGGTGAGGGGTGGGTTTCTACTTTCAGTGATGAAACAGATGATTTTTTGTTAGGGTTGGCTCTCGGTTCTATGCGTGAGGAGGCGGGACTGAAACTAAAATGGCAGGTTGCACAATAGCCATTGTAATAAAAAAATAAATAAATAACCACTGTACCACAGAAGGGTACAACAGCATTCTATGACATCTGAAATATGGCAGAACATTTTTTTAGTTGGGATGGAAATCCATGTACAGCAAGGGTAACTGCAATCAAGTAAGAGGGGTAGATGTAAGGCTAATGTCCAGGAAAGTGGGAGGGATACATAGTGGATGTGCTGGGACAGTGGGAGAAATGTGTACCCCATATGCCAGGACAGTGGGAGGGATGCACGCCAGGTATGCTTGGATGGGGGGATGTGCACCTGGTATGCTGGGACAGTGAGGGATGTGCACTTGGTACACTGGGACAGGAGGAGGGATGTATACCTGGTATGCTGGGACAGTGGGAGGAATGTGCACCTGGTATACTGGGACAGGAGGAGGGATGTATACCTGGTATGCTGGGACAGTGAGGGATGTGCACCTGGTACACTGGGACAGTGGGAAGGATATGCAACTGGTATGCTGGGACAGGGGGAGGGATGTGCACCTGGTATACTGGGACAGGGGGAAGGGATATGCACCTGGTCTGCTTGGACAGTGGGAGGGCTGCACACCTGGTATGCTGTGTCAGTGAGAGGGATGTGCACCTGGTATACTGGAACAGTGGGAGAGATGTGCACATGGTATACTGGGACAATGGGAGGGACGTGCACCTTGTATGGAGGGACAGGGGGAGGGTTGTGTACCTGGTATGCAGGGACAGTGGGAAGAATGTGCACATAGTATACTAGGACAGTGGGAGAGATGCACACCTGGTGTGCTGGGGCAGTGAGAGGGATGTGCACCTGGTATGCTGGGACAGGGGGAGGGATGTGCACCTGGTATGCTGGGACAGTGGGAGGGCTGCACACCTGGTATACTGGGACAGGGGGAAGGATGCACACCCGGTATACTGAGACAGGAGGAGGAATGCGCACCCAGTATACTGGGACAGTGAGAGGGATTCGCACCCGGTATACTGGGAGAGTGGGAGGGATGCACACCTACTATACTGGGACAGTGGGAGGGATGTGCACCTGGTATGTTGGGTCGGGGGAGGGATGTGCACCTGGTATGCTGGGACAGTTGGAGAGATGTGCACCTGGTGTGTTAGGAAAGTGGGAGGGATGTGCACCTGGCATGCTGGGACAGTGGGAGGGATGTTTATTTATTTATTTCAATCTAGGATTAGAAAATACCTTTGAGCACAGTGGAGCTCATTTACAAAGGTTCCATGTCAATAATGGGGAGGGGGTTACAAAACAGACAGAGTATAAAGCACAATAACATGTGCAGATAATATCAAATACAGTGAACAGTAGAACAGCACAATACATAGTAAACATAGTTGATTGCAATTAGATACATAGTTGGCATTCTAGGACTTTACAGGTGAAAACATGGGTTGGTAATCCCATTTGGAAATCAGGAAGGGTGAGTCAGGGGATGAGGAGAGCAGCAGACAAGAACGGGGGAGAATGCAGCCAGGCTGCACTGTCAGCATGTTGAGTGAGGCAGGAAGGGGTAGAATGGGTGGGAGCGGGGGCAGGCACAGGAGGAGAAAGTGACAGGAGGGAGGGGATGGTGAGGTGTGAGGGAGGAAGGGTAGAGGGGAAGGGGAGGAAGAAAGGTGTAGAAAAGAGTCAGTCAGGGGTCATAGTGGGCGAGTTAGTGGGACAGAGTAGAGGGTCAGGACATGACAGGTGGAGAGAGTGAGAGAGATGACTGAGCAGGGGAGGAAGGATGCAGCCAGGGGCCTTGTCAAGAAGGCTAGGGAATGCAGGTTGCCAGATGAGGAGCAAGTCACATGACTAATTAAAGCAGGTACACTCACTTTCCTTCGAGATGTGCAGATGCAGGAGACGCTTGAACTGGGTAAGTTGAGGTATGCTAATCAGTTCACAGCTCAGGCCATTCATCCAGTTAGGAGCTCTGTAAGGGAAGGATCACTGGCATTGGGTGGTCTGAACCCTAGGAATGTGAAAGAGTTCAGAGACAGAGGACCAGGTGCCATGCGACTTTTGAGGCTTTGACAGAAGACTGGCGATGCCCATTGGCAGGGCTGCAAGCAACACTTGCTTGGCAAGTATACACGAGTGGTACTTGATGCGGTCTTGTAGTTTGTGTCACCCGGTTAGGGCGAATAGATCACAAGTATGGGTGAGGTAGCCGGCACCAGTGATAAGTCTACCGGCTTTGTTTAGGGCAGTATTTAGTCTTTTGAGAGATGTGGCTGTGGCAGCTCCATATATAACCAAGCCGTAGTCAATAACAAATAGTACTGAGTTGTGGATTGCAAGTTTAAGTGCTTCTGGGGTCAGACTTCGTCTGTGTCTGGGATGTGGACTTGGTATGTAGGGACAGTGGGAGGGCTGTGCATCTGGTGTGCTGGGACAGTGGGATGTATGCGCACCTAGCATGCTGGGACAGTGGGAAGGATGTGCACCTGGTATGTTGGGATAGTGGGAGGGCTGTGCACCTGGTGTGCTGGGACAGTGGGAGGGATGTGCACCTGGTATACTGGGGCAGACGGATGTATGCGCACCTGGTATGTTGTGACAGTGGGAGGGATGTGCACGTGGTATGTTGGGACAGGGGGAGGGACGAGCACCTGGTATGCAGGGACAGTTGGAACGATGTGCACCTGGTGTGCTGGGACAGGGGGAGGGATGTGCACCTGGTATGTTGGGACGGGGGAGGGATGTGCACCTGGTATGCTGGGACAGTGTGAAGGATGTGCACCTGGTATGTTGGGACAGGGGGAGGGATGTGCACCTGGTATGCTGGGACAGTTGGAGGGATGTGCTCCTGGTATGCTGGGACAGACGGAGGGATGTGCACCTGGTGTGCTGGGACAGGGGGAGGGATTTGCACCTGGTATACTGTGACAGGGGGAGGGATGGCACCTGGTGTGCTGGGACAGTGGGATGGATGGACACCTGCCATGCTGGGACAGTCGGAAGGATGTGCACCTGGTATGCTACAACAGGGGGAGGGATACACACCTAGTATGCTGAGACAGTGGGAGGGATGCATAAATCTTTGGTATAGACAAAAAACAATTTGAATTTGATCTTAAAACTCTATTCAGTTTTTTATAATTAAGTAATATATATAAAGGAGAAGCAGTTTCCAAATGCAGAATTTTGTCAGCTACACAACATAAGTTGTACTGGATGCTAGGAAGTGGCCAGAATGCTCAGAAAGATGAGGGGATGCAGAAGCTATGGGCATGGGCTCTAACCAGGGGCAGGTGGTTGACTGAGACAGGTAGGGTAAGGAGGAGGAAGACAGGGACAAATCTCTAGTGGGAAGATATGGGGAGGATCGGAGTGGAGAACAAGGATAATGGACATGTTCATAGGACAACACCATCACCAGTGGGCACCAGCAACAGGTATTGGCAACTGGCTGGCTGGATTGAGATGAGTCCATAAGTGACTTGGGCTTTTGTGGAGCAGTCCAGACAGCAGGACACCTGACCTGCTGTGGGAGAGGATTGAAAAGGCTGGGTGGCATGGCAAGAAAGTAGTAGACATTGGTGACGCCATAATGAGGGCAGTGGGTGAGATGGATGACGTATTGCTGGCCTGGGATGGTATCTCAGCACAGGTGGTTTGCCTGTCTGGAGAACATGTCAGACAAGTGCTATCTGACTCAAACAGCGCCACTGGGGGAGGGAGGTGCAGCCCGTCATCCATGTTGGCACAAACAAGATATGGTGCTGAGGCCTAAGACATGACGTGATTCATGGAGTTTGGAATATTTCTGAAGGGGAATGGGGATATAATCTGAGAACTGTCTTCCATAGAAAACGAAGATACACTCCGAGGGGGGTACTGATTTTATTAACTACTGGTTAGTTGTGAAACAAATCACATCACTAGTACCTGCATGAAAAATAATTTGTTTGTTATAATTTCATTGAAAGTGACAGTACAAGATGTGCTCAAATATTATCAGCCCCATAGGGTTCAGGCAGTGCAAACATTTACTGATGTTTAGTCAGTGCATAGTTCTACAAATACAAACAGTGCAAAGGGGCTATGTCTCATAAAAGTCACCTCTCACCCTACTGCCAGCAAAACCCACCCCACCGCTTTGCTCGATGAGCTTCATCAGGGGACACCAATTCTGAGACCCTGCCAGCCTTGGAGGCTAGTGACGAGCATCGGTGGACAATCAGGCAGGGAAATACTTGGTTAAGGGTCTGCTGCAAGAGAGGGTATTCTTTTTCTGGCTAACTGGGTGGCCGTGAGCAAGGGACGCCTGTATGCCCATGATACGTTGTACGAGTGCCAGGCGGGAGTGAGGGTCTGGCCAGTAAAATGGACAGGGCAGTTAGAAGGGGTTTAAACTAGAGAATCTGGGTGAGAGGAGGACTGGTGCACACGTTCACCAAGTTGGGTGGGAGACTGACACAGGATGAGGGAAGGAGAACTGAGCAGGGGAGCAACACGGTAAGGTATATTTATTTATATGGCGCCCAATCCCGGACGCTCTGGGCGCCTTACACAATCAAAAGACAGGGCATGAAAAAGTAAACAAAAACAAACACAAATCATAAGGTACATTCAAAATATCAGCTTATAAATTAATAAATACAGCCTTAAAAAGTATGCTGAAAGAGAAAAGACCCACAACAGGAATGAAGAATTGCAGTGTACTGGAAGGAGTTTGATAGCAGGAGGAAAGAGGCAATACTACCTCCCTATAGATCCCTGGTGAGACCCCATCTGGAATACTGTACCCAGTTCAGGAGTCCTCTCCAAAGGAAAAACAGACAGGCTGGAGATGGTGCATCGTAGGGTAATCCAAACAACGCGGAGCAAACAGAGCAGATCCTATGAGGAGCACCTTGGGGCACAGAACATGTACTCACTGCAGGCTGGTGGGGAGCATGAAAGAGACGACCTTCAAGTTCCCAAAAGAAGTAAACAAGATGAAGTGAGAGGAACTATCAGCAGGAATGGTGGGTCAAGAACAAGAGGACATTAAAGGAAACTGCTGGGGGAGAAGGATTCAGGAGGGAAGTGAGAAAGTTTTGCCGTGGAACAGCCTAGCAGCAGAGATAGTAGGTGCAAAAACCCTTAATGGGTTGAAACACGGCTGGGACAGAGTAAAGGGCTTAACAGTTACTTGTGGGGGGGGGTGTAACAGCAATGCAAGGAGGTAGGGGGAGATCAGGGTGAAAATTCTATCTAGACAATAGGTTGCGGGGCAGAATAGGGTAGAACTGGGCAGACCGGATAGACGGTCTTTTTCTGCCGACATTGTGTCTACGCTGCTATAGCGTGGCAGATAATTCTCACTTGCATGTAGGCCATGATGAGGTGCACATTCAGCAAAATGACTGCGATCAAGGTTGTGATGCACCTCAAAGACCAGGGTGTAGAGGCAATCACAGAGAGCTGGTGGGAGAAGGAAAGACATAGGACACCAAGATAGAGAGCTATAGGCTATTGTAGTGATAAAGCCTATATTTATTTAGTTTTTATTGACTAGATAAGTGCACTAGACAAATTCTGCCTATTTTCTGGCACGACCCGGGGGAAGGGGATACAGATGAATGGCAACTGACTTTGAACCAGATTAAGCTGTTGGTGGTATTGTTAATGAATGGGGGAAATTTGGCCAGGGCACCAGGAAATTTCTACTGTTCTGAAAAAGTGCCATGGGATCTTTAATATCCACCTGAACTACCCCCCAGAACAGGAAGATAGGATCTCGGTTTGACATCTTATCCAAAAAACGGCACCTCAGCAGTGCAGCACCCCCCTCATGCTGCACTACAGTGTCAGTATTGGGATATTAACCCAAGTGCCTAGTGTGGGGCTAGAAACCACAGCCTTCTGATCTCCCAGCCTCAGATTCGAGTGTGCTACCTGCTGAGCCACTGACACTGCCAAAGTGTGACCGCACACTGTTATTTGTTTTCACTTTATTGTGTGTATTGTTACTGTATTTATTTTTATTACTACTGCACCATACATTATGTATGTTCACTTGCACTGTCATATCATGCCCTGTAATAATAATCCGCTTCCCCCATCCCCCCCCAGGACACATCTGGAAATGAGCTGTTATCAGCTCAGCATGACTTTCCTGGTGAAACTTTTGAAATAAATAAACAATAAAACATAGCTCTCAACGGTCCCTGATTATGAGGGACATCTCTCATTTCACCCCTCAAAATTGCTTTGACCCTCATCCATCTCTCATGAAAAAGATGCTGCCCACACAAAGCATGTGCTTCAAATTCAGACTTTAAAGCAAAAACTCCTAGTATTCTAAGATGCTAAACCAAAAATAAACTTTGTACAAGTAAACACAGTGGTTTTCACAGTGTCTGTAGGTTGTATATCCATGTTTGAGGAGTAGTTCCTCATTATGATGGTCACTGTCCCCCACTGTCCCTCATGTTGAGTGCCTGTGTCCCTCATTTCGGTGCCAAAAGATTGAGAGGTATGATCAATAAACAAATAAATGGTGAAGTCTCACAAAAAAGGGAGCGAGTGGCATTCTTCATAAGGGAGGGATTAGTCACTGCTGAGGTGAAGGGGGAACAGTGCCATTGTGTCCATCTGGCTCCACAAGTTTTGGGGAAAAGAATGTGGGCGTGTCACTTTGGGTGTGTGCTGCCAGCCCTCGAGCAGGTCAGTGGAGCGTGATGTCCAGCTGGTTGAGGTCATTATGAGAGCAGCTAAATTTGTTGCAGTGGTGATCCTGGGGAACCCCAATCTCCTAAAACCAAGAGCGATGTGAGACACCAGCAAATCGAGTTGCCCTCAGACCAGAGAACTCTGTAATAGAACAGAAAAATGCACTTCACATGGGGTCAGTATTAACCAATTAGTGGCCATTTAATAACAAAACGGCTTTCTGTACAGTGAGTGAGCTGCAGCAACTTTAAAACTACAAGCCATGATCAGCTCAATAGTGCTGTGTTAGTGTTATTGCTTGCTATGCCAGTAACATGGGTTCAGGAAGGAACTCCGGTCACTTGGGGGGTGCTGGCCATGGAGGGAAGGCTTGAGCATCCCATTGACAGAGCTCTTTCCTCAGTGTGGGGAACTCTGTTATCAGTAATCAGCTCATGGACCGCCACCTGGTGGACAGCTGGAGATAGCGCAGTGGCTGCAACACAGATTGAGGGAGGGGAACCTGCTGACACTCGGCACACGTGTGCCTTGGTGTTATCGCATGCCAGAACGATCCATGGGGAGAAAAGGCAGGAGAAGATCTCCAGTCCGCTGGATTGCCACCGGCAACCCCGACAGCTTCACACACAACAGAAAGGACAGCCCACCTACCATGCTCGTGGTCCTGGCTAGGTGGAGCAGTTGTAAGTCCCTGAGCAGGTCTACACTGGGTGTGTGCCATTGAGTGCCTGGAGGTGGGCTGTTGGGGGGCAAGAGGATAAAGATCTGTATAACAAGAAAACTACAAGCAGTACTGCCGCTCAGACAGGGTCTCAGTCAGAAAGTAGTCTGTGTGTCCCCCATCTTCAAGAGGGGGTGAGGTTAGACTCTGACAACTACTAGCTGTCTGCCTGATATCAGTGTTTGGCCAAGGCCCTGGAATCCATTATTGGGTACAGAATACTGCATTACTTTGTATCCTTCGGTATTTGTTTTGAGGTTACCACCTGAAGGGGGTGCAAGACCATGGGGAAATGGAAGCTGCTGGAGAAACAGAAGAAAAATCCCATGATGAGGGGCATACCCCTGGCCTGGGCTCCAGCAACTGGCCATCCTCCCCACCCCCTGCTTGTGAGGTCCGTAGATAGAGGGACCAAATGCTCTCCAGCCCTTCCCCATTCGGGGGACAGGGGGTTCTGCCTCTGGGGGTGGTAAGCCAAGGGGTTGAAAGGGGAGGGGTTGTAAGTGCCAGAGTTCCTGGGGTACTGAGTTGGGTAGTAGCCCCTGTTGAGGGCCATCTGAGATGTACATATAAACAATAACAAAAAATACTACGTCACTCATTTCTACTGCATTCGCAAGGTTTGAAGATCCTGCCATCAAGGTTGTGCATGCCCCCTGTTAGGTCCCTAGGTCATAAAACTACTGTGTTGTAAGTGACTGAAAACCTTGACTTTACATAGACTGGCCTACTCAACCCAAAGTATGGTGGCACTACTGTACCAATAAAAAGCTTGAATGTGTTCTAAATAACATTACAGAGCTCTGAATGCATTATCACCATACATACTGTACATACGTACATGGTGTCAGTAGATAAGGACCTACATGGTCCACCTAGTCTGCCAGTTATTGCCTTGCTACTGAGCTCTCCCCCCCCCGATCATTACCCATTCCCCCAGGATTCCCATGTGCCTATCACATGCATGCTTGAAACCCGATAGTGTTTCTGTCTCCACCACCTCTCCAGCAGGTTGTTCCAAGCATCCACCACCCACCCTCTTTTTGAAACAGTACTTCCTCATGTTACCCCTAAAAAGTCCACCCTCCAGTTTCATACTGTGACCCTTAATTGCTGAATATCCTTTCCTTTAAAATATGCCCCCCCTTGTGTCCTGTTAATATATTTTAGATATTTGAACACCTCGATCATATCTCCTGTCTCTCCTCTCCTCCAGGGAGTACACGTTCAGCTCCCTCAACCTTTCCTTGTCTGCCCTTCCCTGCATCCCCTGAACCATCTGAGTGGCCCTCCTCTGAATCACCTCCACCCTCTCAATATCCTTCCTCAGGTGCAGACTCCAGAACTGAACACAGAACTCCAGATGAGGTCTGACCAGGGTCATATACAGGGGCATGATGACTTCCCTTCTTCTTCTAGCAGTTCCTCAACTTATACATCCCAGCATTCTGTTTGCCCTCCCAACTGCAGCCTGGCACTGATTTGCCACCTTCAGGTCAGATGTGATGATGACACCCAAGTCCCTCTCTTGTTCCACAACTGCAATTTTCTCCGTTAATCACATACTTCACCCTCGGATTTTCATGCCCCAGATGCATACTTTTGCATTTCCCTGCATTGAAATCTAGCTTCCAGACCTTGGACCATCTCTCTAGCCTATCAAGGTCCTCCTTGATTCTTTCTCACACCTTCCCCTGGGGTGTCCACTCTATTACATATCTTGGTATCATCGGCTTACAAACACACTCTCCCCTCCAGACCTACCACAATGTCCACGATGAAAATGCTGAAATTTATAATGAGATAGATATTTTGTTTTTATTTATTTAAGTTTTGGATACACCTTTGAGCCTAGAGGCTGTTTTACAAAGGCTCCACATCACGGAAACTGACACATTTTATACAGGAACAGTCAAAGTGAACAGCAGGTAGGCATTACAATATAAGACAATAAAACGACAATGAAGAAGCAAATTAATGTTACAGAATGAAACAGTACGTGAGCTGCCAGAGGCTTTGTCAAACAAGAGATTGGGACAAATTAAGTAGTGGATGCAACCTTGAGCAATCCATTGCATGCAAAAGTCCTGTAGAGAATTCAGAGGTGGTGAGGACATAAAGGGTGTAAAAAGGAAAGGGGGGTGGAACCAGAGGGGCACAAAGATGAGGTCTAGAGGTTGGAGAGAGAGGGAGGGTGTCAGGGAGAGGGGGTGAGTGTTATGGGGGAGGGAAGGAGGGTAGGAAAGATGGTGGGATGAAGAAGACAGAGGGAAAATGAGGCAAGAGCGAGAGAGTGGGAAGGGGGAGGCTTGTGAGGAAAGTGATATGGGGTGTCAGAGAGTGAGAAGGTTGGGAGGAGAGTGAGAGGTGGAATTTCTGGAAGGCCAAGTAACAGGCTGCATTATTTTAAGCGGTGCAGTCACAACTGGCGCTGGCTACCAAATGCTGATGAAGGTTGCGCTTAAAGAGGTGGAATTTAGAGGAGCTGACGAGAGCCAGAGGAAGTGAGTTCTAGCAATTGGGGGCCCTATAGTAGAAAGAGTGCTGCCCTTGCGAGGTCTAGCAGTGTGGGACAGAGAAGGGTTGGCTAACAGAGCTGCTGGTTAGGCGAGTAGGGCAGTGCGGGGACAGTATTGACTGAACACCAGGGAGCAAGAGGCCCAACAACACATTCTTTTCATGAATACAGGTCTGATATTTAATTCTGCTTGTTAGTTGAAGCCAGTTGGCCTGTTCGTATAGATCGCAAGTGTGTGTGAGTCATGCAGCTAACATGAGGAGCCGACATGCCTTGTTAAGGGCTAGGGACAGGTGCCAGAGGGCAGTGTTTGTAGCAGATCCATAGACTATGGGACCATAGTCAATAAGCCAAGTAACCAAGTTCCAAATAGCAAGTCTCAGTGCATTGGTTGTCAGACAGTGCCTGCGTCTATATAACAGTCCAATGCAGGTGTTTACAGTTTTTGCTCTGTTATGAATATGCGTGGTGTACGATAATGTGGAGTCAAGGGTCTCACCCAGGTATCTGAAGGGAACAACGTGTTCCAAAGGGGTGCCTACACTATTTTTGATAAGCAGTTGATGGAGTTTATTTTTGTCATGGGTGCCATGAAACAGCATAGATTTAGTCTTAGAGTAGTTTAGGATGAGCTTGTGCGACCTGAACCAGGACTCAACATCTGCACAGCTATGCTGCAGGTGTTGCTGAAGGTGATGGATGTCCGTGTGGCTTGTGAAAATGACTGCACCGTCAGCATACAGTAGTATTCTGTTGCGGCGTGAGGCAGGGAGCCCATTCATGAAGATGCTAAACAGTAAGGGGCCAAGGATAGATCCTTGTGGGACACCCGACTGAACTGGGTGGGAGGTCGAGATGGTCCCTTCGATTTTGACCTGCTGGGAATGGTCATTAAGATAGCTCTGGAACCAGCTGGTGGCATCAGGTGAAAGTCCTAGGGATGATAGCTGGATAGTGAGCAGGCAGTGGCTGACGGTGTCAAACACCTTTGTCAGGTCAATAAAGGTGGCACCAACTGGGAGGTTCTGATCTACTGCCTGGTGGATATAAGAGGTGAAATCTAAGAGTGCTAGATAGATAAATAGATACATGGCTAGATAGAGACAGACAGACAGATAGATAGATAGACAGACAGATGGACAGACATGGAACAGATAATCCACTACAGGGTGTGCACTCATTCTGTGCTTTACACATGCCTTCGTGTGTGTTGTGAGGCACAAGGTCGCAGGCCGAATGCGTAAAGCCACGCAAGGCGTGGGTATATCAGGGCGTACACACACATCCTGTAGAGGATTATCTCTTACAAAATGGCAAAAACTGTTTTTTTTGTGTGTGTGTGGGAGGGGGATGAAAAATAGAAAGAAGTGCAGGCATGCGGCTGTTGTGGGATAATGCATGTGGTGTGTGTTGTCCAATCAGGAAACGTTTTATAAATATGTATATTAATTTAAAAAAAACTACTTTAATGGACACATTAGCGTTAAATAACACAAATAAGATAAAGTAACGCAAGAAAAATATTAGGGTTTTGGGTCTCTGGAGTCTTGGTAAATCAGTGGTGCGGTGTTCCTTGGGGTTGTCAACCCCTTCAGCCCATGGCTTCCTATCCAAAGCACAAGGTACAGCTCAAAGTCATTGCCTCCTAAGCATATACTCTCTGGAGGCAGAGAAGTCTTGCCACATGTAATCAACAGAATCAGTTGTAGCTTCCTTCACGCTGGGCCCAAAGCAATAGATCACATTTGTTTGCGCAGAGGAGGAGGTGGGCATTAGGGCTGACAACTGCAAGGAAAACCACACCACCAAATCGCCAGAACTCCCAAGACTCCAAACCCTGATGTTTATCATTTTTTTTTACTTTGTTCACTTTGCGTTCTACAACCCTACTGTGTGCATTAACGTACTGTAGGTTTTTGGAATGAATTTCCTTTCTTTTTGTGATAGTGGGATTGTATCCTCATTCACGCAGGATTCCGCACAGGGTCCTCTGGGCCCTGCACCAAGGGAAGAGTCTGTTTGCCTGCAGAAGTGCAGGGCTGTCCTGGCACATCACTTCCATTTGACTACAGAGGCAAAGAATCCATGAGGCTGTCTTGGGGGAGGGGGTGCTGCGGAAGCATATGGCTCTCTTGGCTGTGCACTTCCTGTGGCTACAGATGCAGATGAGCAGTACTGTAGGAAGGGTGGGGCGGGTGGGGCAGCCGCCGGGCGCAAGTCTCCTAGGGGCACAGTTTCATCTGAAGCTTACTCTATTATTAATTTGAAAAGTGAGCACTGCAACTTTAATTTTTTAACTTTCTTTAGGTAATTACTATTTGCTGCCAACAGGGCGCATCTGCTGACCAGCAAGTCGGGGGGGGGGGGTCACATGATATGTTGCTGCTGCAAGAAGAACAATCAGGTGGTATATAGAGCAGACAGTTTGTCTGTGGGGACAGTCTGGTGCAAAGTGAGGTATATAAGGTAAGCTGACTCCAGAGCGTAGTTAGAGTGGCAGAGCCGTTGAGAGGAGAGAGCCAGAGAGTGACTAGAATAGTAGAGAGAGAGTGCGCTTGGACTATTTAAATTGATTTTGTGTAGCAGCATTTTTCGACAAGGGAACAAAACTTCCTTCCACATCCATGATCTGTCTAATTAAAAATAAATGATGATGATCTGTGTGTTTTGGGGGGTTGAAAAAAAGTAAAAACTACTTACTGATCATCCCTCATTCAAAGAAGGCAAAGGGTTAGCCTAGGATATATAGGATTAGATAATTGGGATCATCAGGGCTGGCTGCTGTGTATTTAACTTGTCTGTTTTGCTTTGCTTTTGGAGTGGACCCTTATGCTGACTGACTGGCCGGCGTGGCCTTTTTCTCCCTCACCCCCTGATTCATTCGTCCTCCCTCTGAGGCAGGCTGATTGATCATTTGTGAATTATGAGAGCCCTTTTGGTCTGGCCCTGAGTCCCAGTCCCCTGCCCCCCTTGCCGACTCCCAAGGAGATTTTTTTTTTTTTTTTTTACAAGACAGTGCAAAATAACGTCTTGTTCTCCACATCCACGGTCCTGGACTTCCACCTTGCAAAAGCTGATTAAATGATTCTTGATTCCCCGGTCCCGGGTCCCTGCCAGCTGCCCCACCCACCTGTCTTGCCGACTCCTGCCAACTTCTGACTAAGCCTGGAGGCTGCTTGGCCTGGCTGCCATCTGCCCACCCCACCTGCTGCTTCTTCAATCCCGTCCGGTGTCCCAGCAGTAGTTACTTAGTTTGTGCTGCTCAGTGCTGCCTTTGTAACCAAGTCTGGCTGGTGCCTAGGCTGGCTGCATTTTTAAAATAAAAGCCCGGTGCCTCATGAGTCAGTCCTGAGTCTGACCCAGCCCCTAGTTCAAAATCAGCAGGCAGCAGTATTTACAGAAACAAAAAGTATACTGTGTGTGTGTGTGGGGGATTAGAGTAAAAAAAATAATAAAATAAAACAGTTGAAACTAAAGTCTCTTTTCTTTGTGTGGGTCAGTCTTGGGGGGGTATTAGTGGTATTAAAAATAAAATAATTAATCTGCAGGGAGTCTGAAGGGGAGTATGCTTAAAAAAGATAAAGGGACACAAGTGAGACATGGGGTCCTCTTACTGAAGGAGCTTTGTTATACATGCTTGGGCATCCTGTGGGAATGAAGGAAGGGACTGACGCTGATTTCTGTGTGCTGGTGCCAGCAAACAAAATAATCTGAGGGACAAGATGGGATTAAAGGAAGGTAAGGAGATATCCAGAATAGTGGTAGAATGGGTGAAGATTATGGGTTTTTAAGTGACTGCCAGAGAAATCCTATCTGGGATACCCCTGATAAAAGGGTCTCTGCCATGAAACAACTTCATCAGCGCTAGTGAAGCACTAGGAATGGGGACCCTATGTCAATAGGTAAAGCAGGGGCATAAGGAGTCATTCGAGAAGGATGTGGAGAGCTATGGGGACAAGGTAGGAAGGAGGCATCACAGGCCGCAGCACCCATGGTGCAGTCATCTTCAGGAAAGTCCTCGGGAGGCAGAGATGTTGCCTGGTGTGCAGCAGGTTTGCAGCACTCACTGTGTAGCTGGGTGCAGTAAAGGATGAACTTAACCTTCTTACAGTGAGTCCCAGTGGACACTGGTGCAAGCAGCCACTACTTCTTCCCACTGCACACCATGCCACACCTACTGTAGGTGGGGGGATTGGGAAGAAGGGTCTATACAGGCTGAGACCCTGAGGTGGCAACAGCAAACAGATTCACCCCTCATGTGCAATTTGGTTTGTCTAGTCCCCCAAGTGAAAAGGGCAGCCGTACCCTGCAGGCATGCAAGAGACCAGGTTTGTGCTTAGGAGTACACCTAGATGCGATCAGAGTCCAAGAGGCAAGACAGTGCTAGGAAAGAGCTTGTGATAGGTGATTCCATCATAAAGAGGACAGAGGGGTGGTGGGTGCAGAGAAGCAGGGGACAGGAAGGTTAGATGCCTTCTGGGGTTTGGTTGATGGGATGTAAGCAGGGTAGAAAGAATTGTCAATAGAGTGGAAAGCAGTCCTACTAGGCACCGATAACCTGGTTTGCAGACTCCTAGAGGAGGTTAAGAATAGCTTTAGAAATTTTGTGGGGGACATCCAAGCTGGCAGCTGCCTCACTGACTTCTGAGTTGTTTCTGCCAGTTTGAGCAGAAGGAAGAACTAGAAGAGGGTTCATCCAATTGCTCACTTCAACTCATGGCTGATGGAGTGGTACAGGCAGGAGGGATGGGGTGCCTGGGATATTGGAGCCACTCTTGGATGGATTGAAAGCTATTTAAGCTGGATGGCCCTCAACCCACTGAGGAGGGCATCAGGATACCAGGGAGAAAGTTTAAAGAATTATTTAAAAAATTTTCAGCTTTAAACCAGCAGAGGGAAATGCTGTGCAGATGCAATACATGCACCTACTAAACTGAAAGAAGCCTAAATGGCCTCCCACCACTGCTGAAAAACATGGAAAGAACAATATGGCATAACAAATGTGGAGAAAGAGGGAGTTTGGAACAAGCTGGAGGAGAGGGGTTGCAATACTGGATCTGGGTATCTAGGAAGGGGGAGATGGGCAGGGCCAAGGCTTGAGAAGAGAATTTGATTTTAGTTTTTCTTTTGTTTACATAGTTTTTTAAATATTGTCTCTGTCTGCTCATGCTCAAGGATTGTATTTTTTTAGATTTTTTTTTTTCTGTATTAAAAGTATGTTTTTCTTCAGAAAGACCCAAAACCCACCAAAGAGCATGTAAACCCCAAGAGTTTGGGGCCTTGTATTCCCCTAGACCCCAGCTATTTTCTGGTGGGGGGCACAAAATTAGTCTCTTGCCCAGGGCACCAAAATACCTTCCTACAGCTCTGCAGATGAGTAGGGCCACCATTTGGGCCCTGTGCTTACATGCAGCTACGGATGCAGAAGTGCAAAGAACTCTGGGCAGTATGCCCTGAGAAGAGTTGCTTCACTGTATGGTTACTTGCCACAGCCACCTCTGTACTGTCCCTCCCCAGGCTTGGAGTGGTGCTGCATGGCAGTGCTGTCCCCCCAGCCTTGGCCTATCCAGCTTGCTCACAGACCTTGCCCCAAACTGAGCTCACTGGCATGGGATTGCAATGTACTACTCACTGGGCCAATGGCTGGCCATGCACACAACGTTTCTTCACACCTTTTTTCTTTGACATTTTGACTCCAAATTTTCAACATAGCAAAATGGCCTTGTTGAAAATTTGAGGTCAAAATGTAAAAATTATCAAAGTTATGAGTCAACATTTAAAAATTTCAATGTTAACTCATAACTTGGTCATTTTAACATATTATTTCACCAAATCTTCAAGCTAGTCATCTTAAAGCCCCACCTCATGAACCTGATAGGTGAAATTTTCCAAATCCTGCCCAAAAGGTGATTTTGCAGAGCGACTGTAAAATCACTTTTTTTGCATAGATTTGAAAAACTTCACCTCCCTTGTTCATGATGTGATGTTAACAAAAGATCATGGTGAAGCCAGCCCACTGACACAGTGGCAAGGTGTCTGTCTGCGATGCCGAATCCCCAGGTTCAGGAACGGACCCGTGGAGTCGGAGGGCTGGCTAGGGGAAGGAGAATGGAACATCCCAAGGACTGGTCTCCTCCTCTGGGGGAGAGGGTGGGTGAGTGTCCGGCTGACTGACCCCTGGCAGAAACCAGGGGATGTCAGACGCTGACACTTTCGTGTCGCTGCATCATTGCACGCCACACCTCCCATTAGGATTACTACAAAAAATAGCATCCACCATCTATGACGCTCCACTCCTCCAGCCCCGTTAGCCTGCTGTGGCGCTTCACCAATGGCCTAGCACCATCATCCGCCATATCTGACCTCATGCCCTGCCTTGGGGGGTAAGCCAGGGAGGCAATGCCAGTAGGTGACCCCTGCCATTATCCTTGTACCAGCGTCATGAAGGGTTCATGTCTGGCAAGCCAGGGGGATTGTCTGATGGAGGCAAGCCCTAGGAGTTTCATGTTTATTGATTCGGAAACAACATTTGAGCTAGAAGCTCATTTACAAAGGTTCCACATCATAGTAGGGCATAAAGTGCAATACATAGTAAGGTCACAATTAATCAGATTGCAAAATCAGATAAGCAAGGTTCACAATACATACTATAGTTACACACGGTTACAAAATTAAAAACTTTGTTATAGACATTTAGTATAATGAGCAGGGACATTGAAGGGTTAGAGTATGGCATACTAAAAGTGCTAACTAGTGAGACTGTGAAAGAAGAGAATGGCTTACAGAGAAGCTAAGACAGCCCAATGCTGCCAGATGTAGGCTTTGTCGGATGTGAGCAGATTAGATAGCTAGGTGGGGGGATTGAGTCTTTGGAGAGTTGGGAGGAGAGGATGAGGAAACAGTGAGGGGGTGGGAGAGAGGAAGTGAAGGGAGGAGCAGTCTAACCGGCGTAGTTTGCGAATCCTTAGAGACAGCCTAGCAATCATATTTTGTGGGCCTTTGGCTAGCGTGAGATGGGCTCTCATGCACTAGTAAGGATGGGGGGAGGGAACAGAGCCCTCCATGGCAGGCACAGTGGATGAAGATAATTAATTAGGAAAGGGGTGTCAGAGGTAGGAGGCTAATGCAGCTTGTAAGTGCAAGAAATGGATCCACCCAATGGAAGTCGGTTACATGAGGCAGTTGCAGGTGGATACATTGGTGGGATGCTGAAACAGTAGTGTTTTGAAGATCTTCTGGCTTTCAGCACCAGTTAGGAGACTAGGGAGATCACTTATCCATTGCAGAGCCTTATAGGAGAAAGAGCGTTGCCCTAAGGATGTTCTTCTGAAGGTTAACTTAAGTGAGCAACATGAGGTCCCCCTGGTATTGTGCTGGGAGCTTGTTGTCCATATCATTTGTCGGATGCAGGTTGGTATGTGACCTAACAATGCTTTTTTCCCCTAGGATGCAGGTCTGAGGCAGTATAGCGCTGTGGTCTAAGGCTCTGAACTGTAAATCTGGTGATATCCAGCAGACCAAACCTGGGTTTGAATCCCACAGCTTCCACTTGCATACTGTGTGACCTTGAGCAAGTCACTTAACCTCCTTGTGCTCCCAGGTCGCTCTTGTAAAAAAGCTTCCAGCTTAGTGTGCTACTCCTGGTTAATCAACTAAATAAAAAAAAAAAGTTCTGAAATTTTATCCTGTTACAGAGGTTGAGCCAGTTTGTTTGGTTATAAAGCAGGCATGTGTGCATTAGGTTGTCAGCCTCGAGGACAAGCTTACAGGCCTTATTTAATGTAGTGGTGATCCTTTTCAGTGCAGTGTCATTAGCTGTGCTGTAGGCCACTAGGCCATAATCAATCATGGATAGTATAGAACTCGAGACCGTTAGTCGCAGGGCAGAGGGCGTGAGGTTCCTCCTGTGCCTGTACAGGATTCAAAGCTTGGCATTGCTGTTTTTTTGCCACGTGATTGATGTATTGGGGGAAGGAGAGGGATTCATCAATAAAAAAGCCAAGGTATTTGCACCTTTACCTGCTCAGGAGGGGCATTCTTGTTATTTGCGATGGTCAGTGAGGTATATTTTTTTTCTAAGGTGAGGGCTGGTTATTAGAATAATGTTGTTTTTTTTGTAGTTGAGAAGAAGTTTGTAGGAAGTAAACCAATCCCCCAGCAGGTTGAAGGTAGATTGCTTTTCACGTGTCGGTTCTCTTAAAGTTGGGTTATGGCTCGGATTACTGCATCATCCGCATTGAGGATGGCTCTGCTAGGGCAGGATTCGGGAAGTCTGTTTATGAAGAGGCTAAACAGTAGAGGGCCAAGGATGGATCCTTGAGAGACTCCTAGGGAAACCTCCCTGGCAGTAGATGTCACTGCTCCAATCTTTACACATTGGTTCCTGGTGGCAAGATAGTTACTAAACAAGCCTACCAAATCTGCTGACAAGCCCAGATCTGCCAGCTGTTGTAAGAGAATGTTATGGTTGATCGTATCAAACGCCTTTGTGAGGTCAATAAATATGGATCCCACAAGGTTTCCCTCATCCATGGCTTGGTGAACATAGTTCATGAATTTGACTAGGGCTGTGGTGGTACTGTGGCCTTTCCTGAAGCCGTGTTGCTGGGGGCACTGAAGGTTGTATCTATTCAAATAGTCGGTAAGCTGGTCTGACACAATTCTCTCAAGTGCTTTTGAGAGGGGGGACAGAATGGATATGGGCCTGTAATTGGCAGTGGAAGCGTAGTCTCCATTTTTGTATACTGGTGTGACAAGTGCCTGCTTCCACAGGGTGGGGAATTTTACTACGGAGAGTGACTTGTTGAGGAGTTTTGTGAGCAGGACGATTACTACATCAAGAGTGAGCCCCACCATCTTCATGTCAATTGAATCGCTACCGATTCTTGTTTTTCATAGCACTCTTTTTATGTATTTCTTTGTGTCTGTTAACCAGATGCACCTGAAATAGAATTTAGGGTGGTTACTACGTGACACAGTGATCTCTTGAGGCACCTCTGAGTCAATTAGGTAATCACGAGAGAGGACAGAGCTCAATCCGTGAAGGCAGCATTGAAGGAATTGACGATGGCTAGTGGGTCCTGAGTGGTGCAACCATTAAGGTTGAGCATAGAGATTACTGACTTTTCTGCTTTCCCTAGCAACTCTTTGATGTTGTCCCAAAATCTTTTGCCATTGCCCTAGGTTCAGCAGCAGCTGTAGTAGTTGGTATTGGCCACCTTGATGGCATGGGAGCACTTGTTCCTGGCTGCTCGGTACTGGTGCAGGTCATGGGCTTTGCCCGAGGTTTTGTCATTGAGCCACAGGTTATCCCTTTCATGCATCATCCCCAAAAGATTTTCTGTGAGCCAACCATTACGTGAGCCACGGACTTTATGCCTTCTCAAAGGGGCATAGGTGACAAAGATGGTGATAAAATTGTCTGGGAAGAATTTTAATGCCAAGCCAATATCCATCGCATTCCAGTTAACACTGGCAAAAGCAGCTTTGAAGTCACCAAGCAAACCTTTCCTGAGAACTCTGCTCTCTATTAACCTAGGCACTACTTTCTCTTGCTTGTTGGACCAACGGCAGATGATTGGGGAGTGGTCGCTCACAGAATCTGGTAGTACAGTGACCCCCTTGAGTGGTGCCGGGCAGCTGGCCAGTACCCAGTCAATGAGGATGCTAGTACCAGTCTTGTAATTCGAATTGGTTCTTTCACCATCTGAGTTAGATACGTGGTGGCGATGAGCTCCTTGAGAGGCTTATTATCCTTGAAGAGCCAGTTGACATTAAAGTTCCCTTTGACCAGGACCTCTGAGTTCTTTTTGAATTAATTAATGTGCTCAATAACTTTAGGCAACCCCAGTTGAGCCTTCCCAGGTGGAATATAAACTCAGGCCACTGTCAGTGCCTCATGCTGGCCCCCGGACAGAATCTTAATGGCCAATAATTTGTGCTCTGAGGAGTTACTGGAAGTGGGGCGCATACTGCCCTACATGGTGTCCTGAAGGTTAGTGAGGCACCCCCCTCCTCTTTTAGTGACTATCAAGCCTAAATAGTGTGTAGCCAGGAGGCGCTACTGAACAATCCTTTATTGTAGGGAACAGCCAGGTTTTGGTCAGGCTTATAATGTCCGGTTATTGGTGGATCCAGGCTTGGAATTGCGTGAATTTTGGCAGTAGGCTTCCAGTGTTCATTGATGCCATTTTTAAACAGCCCTTGCTTTTTGTTGCTGTGTTTCCTGCAATAAGGGGCCCAGAGTTACAGTGAATGTTCCCGGACAAGAGTAACCGGAAAAGTATTGTCTTTTTAGTATTTACGATTACTTGTCTAGTACTCATGAAGAGGAGGGAGTGAGGGACATTACTAGTGGAGAGACTGAGCATGGCAGGGGGAGAGATAATACTCGGAGAGGTGAGGATGGAGAGGGAGGTTGGCAGTCAAACAGGAGGAGGGGGAGGGGTCTCAATTGAGAGGGGCAGGGGAGAAGACACAGGAGCAAATGTTAAAATCACCATCTTGAGTGGCCCCGGGAATGAGAACCTGGGTGGGTTGGTGGCGTTGGGCACAAGGAAAGAGGAGGGGAGTGTACTGGTGTTGGGGGACCCCATACTCAAGGAGATCACATCGAGGCAGCAAGGGGGAAAGGCACAGCTGGATATGGGTGGAGTCCATACTGGGATTAAAGGTAGACAAGGCAGGACTGGCAATCCTAAGGTGCTCAAGGAGGGGTGGGAGGAAACTGCAAATTGTGGTACATGTGGGGACAAATGACCTAGCAGGGGAAATAGTGGAGGTAACAAGGGAAAGGTTTGAGGAAGTGAGAAGGTTGTGTGAGGAGAATGGGGAGTTTATGGCCTTCTTGGAGGTGCTCCCAGTACTCTGTGCAAGCACAGTGAGAAAGGACAGGATTAGGGAGTTGAACACGTGGATGGTTGAATGGTGTCGAACTAAGGGGTATGGAGTTGTGGGTGGCTGGGGCAGTCTGGGATAATAACAATCTGTTTGCAAGGGATAGGCTGCACATGAGTGGGGAGGGGAAGGGAAGGAGGTATTAAAGCAAAGACTGGGGAAGTATATTGTGACAAAGGTGGATTTAAACTAGATGGGGGGATGGCAATTGGACAGCAGGTAGGCAGGGATCCGATAGAGTGCAGTCACAGCCTACCTCCCCCCCCCCAGGCTAGCAGGGAAGGACTTGGAGCGGCTGAAAAGAGAGGAAGTAGAAGGGAGGAGATGGAGGGTGATGAAGAGAAAGGGGCAGGATGTAGGGTGGTCTCACTGAATGCAAGAAGCTTAGGCAACAAATCAGCTGAGCTACAGGCATTCTTGGCAGTGTGGAGGGTGGATATTGTAGCTGTCATGGAAACATGGGCAACTGAGCACTGGGACTGGGATCTGGCAATCCCAGGATACAAAGTATACAGGAAGGACCATGGGGGGGTGGGGTGGCAGTCTATGTGAGGGATGGGATCAAATGCACAAGGGACAAGGGGGAAGAAAGGAGAACAGAGGCAATCTGGCTGTAGCTCCTAGACTCAAAGGGTAGGAAACTGAGGATTGGGGTGGTATACAGGCTGCCATCCCAGTCTGAGGGGCTTGACAGGGAATTAGCAGGACAAATCAGAAAGGTATGTAGAAAAGGGAAGGTGGTCATTGTGGGGGATTTCAACTTGCCGGGTGTTGACTGGAGCATTCCGGTCACCTCCAGTGCTAGGGAGCAAGTGCTTCTGGATGCTATCCAGGAGGGTCTCCTGACACAGTTGGTCAGTGTACCTACTAGGCTAAAGAACACTTTAGATCTGGTATTGTCGAATGGAGATTCAGTAAGGGAAATAAGGGTGGAGGAGCCACTAGCCGACAGCGATCACCAAACAGTGTGGTTTAATATCACCACGTGTGGGGAACAAGAGAAATCATTAACCCGGGTGGTAAACTACAGGGGGGTAGACTTTGGGAGGATGTGGGAAGTACTCAAAGGGAAACTGGAAGGCATAAGGCAGGAGATGGATATGGAGCAGAAATGGGATATTATTAGACATGGGATTACAGAGGCAACGGAAGCCTACACCAAGTCACAGAGTAAGAAGAGCAGAGCAAAAAAAACATGCTGGTTGAACAGCGAGGTAGTGGAGGCGGTGAGGGCAAAATGAGAGATGCACCAGAGGTATAGGAGGACAGGAAAGGCAGGGGACAAGGAGGAGTATGCAAGATGCTCCAGGGAGGTGACCAGAAAAGTGAGAGAAGCCAAAGCTCAGAGGGAGCTGAGATTAGCGCAGCAAATTAACGGGGGAAGGGGAGAAATACTTTTTCAGATACATCAGGGAGAAAAGGAAGTGTAAGGAGACAATAGTGAGGATAAAAAAGGGTGGGGAGTGGAAGGAAAAGGGGGAGGAACAGGAGGAAGCACTGAATGAATACGTTTGCCCAGTGTTCAGGGAAGAAAAGGGGGGGACTACTACCACCATGGGCTGGGAGGGTGGGGACAGGAGGCAACAGACATAAGAATTGAGGGAGGTAGAATCCTATAGGAACTGAGGTTAGACAAGGCACCAGAAACGGACGGTATCCACCCCAGGGTGCTGAGAGAAATGGTGGAGGTGTTGGCCAAGCCACTGGCAGATCTGTACAGCACCTCACTGGAGACAGGATGTGTGCTACTGGACTGGAGAATGGCACATAGAATTTCAATTTGAAAGCAGATAAGGACTGCTTGGCACATCTAGTCTGCCCATTTTCCTACCTAATTGATAAGCTGCAGATCCTAGTTAACCAACAGCCTACTTCCTCCTAACCCCCACTAGGACTGCCTTATGTCTGTCTCATGCATTCTTGAATTCTCCCACTGTTCTTGACTCCACGACCTTCTCAGGAAGGCTGTTCCATGCATCCACAACCCTCACATGAAAAATACTTCCTCACATTACCTCTGAGCCGCTTTCCCCTCTATCTTCAAATTGTGCCTCCTTGTTCTTGCATTCTTTTTCTGAAAGATACTACCCTCTGGACTTTGTTGATTCTCTTGAGGTACTTGAACGTTTCTATCATGTCCCCTCTCCTTCTTTCCTCAAGGGTATATATATTAAGCTCCCTTAGTCTCTCTTCATATGTCTTCTGGTGTAGACCCTGCACCATTTCGGTTGCCCTCCTCTGGACAGTCTCCACTCTGTCTATGTCTTTGCAGAGATGGGGTCTCCAGAACTGCACACAGTACTCTAGATGGGTTCTCACCAACTGTCTGTACAGAGGGATAACAACTTCCTGTTTTCTACTGTTGATACCTCGCCCTATGCATCCCAGTATCTCCCCAGCCTTCCTTACTGCCTTCTCACATTGCTTGCCCACCTTTAGGTCATCTGATATAATTACCCCCCGGTCCCTTTCCATTTTTTACTGTTGTCAGTATCTCACCCCCATTGTGTACTCTTCCCCTGGGTTTTTGTTTTCCATGTGCATTACCTTGCACTTCCTTGCATTGAATCTGAGCTGCCATACATTTGACCATTCCTCCAACCTTGCCAAGTCCCTTCTCATCCTTTCCACTCCATCTTGTGTATCAACCCAGTTGCAGATCTTTGTGTCGTCTGCAAAGAGACATACTTTTCCTTCCAGTTCCTCTGCAGTGTCACTTATAAAGACATTAAAAAGGACTGGTCCCAGTACTGAACCCTGCGGTACCCCGCTAGTAACCCTTCCTTCTTCATGGTGTACTCCATTTACTACTACCCTTTGCTTCCTGTTGTCTAGCCAGTTGTTTATCCAGTCTACCACCTTGGGACCCACTCCAAGGCTGGCTAACTTGTGTATTAATCTTTTGTGTGGGACTGTATCAAATGCCTTTCTAACATCTAGGTAGGCCATGCCCACAGCCCCTTCCTGGTCTACTACTTTGGTCACTCAGTCAAAGAAATCTATTAGATTCGTCTGACATGACCTTCCCATCGTGAATCCATGCTGCCTTGGGTCCTGTGCCCCACTGGCCTCTAGGTACTCAACAATTCTTTCCTTCAGAAGCGATTCCATCATTTTCCCTACCACTGAGGTCTAACTAACTGATCTGTAGTTTCCTGCCTCTGTCCTGCTCCCACTTTTGTGAAGCGGATTCACATCTGCCCTCCTCCAGTCCTCAGGTACCACCCCATCCTCCCATGATTTGTTAAAGAGAGTAGTCAGCGGTGTCACTAGTTCTACCCTTAGTTCTTTTAGAATTCTTGGGTGAATCCCATCAGGCCCCATTGCTTTGTCCACCTTCAATTTTATTAGTTCTTTCAGAACCCTTTCTTCTGCAAATAGACTGGTATCGACCCCCATCTTCAGAGTGTTTCTCTTGTTTGGTTTAGGTACCTCCCCCTCCTCTTCCTTTGTGAATACTGAGCAGAAATATTCGTTCAGTATCCCTGCTTTTTCACTGTCACCCTCTACCCACATTCCCTCTTCTCTCTGAATGACAAGCTATCTCAATCACTTCATGAAGCTACTGACAACCAACAAGTTTGACTACCGAGAATGCGGAAGTACTTTATATTCATCGCATGCCAATATTTACAAGATTGGCATTCCATTCTAAGCTTGCCCTGTGCACGTGTATAGCCGATAAGGAAGAAAATGTCAAGAATGCCCGTCTACGTGACAGAATTATCGGATGTAAAATGATGAGTTCCATCAGGCACAATCGGAAAACTAGACATATCGGGAAATGTAGAGAATCGGAATTTTACACATTTACATGTGAATCATATTTCCGATCCGTTTATCAGAAAAGGCAAAACTCCCATTTGAATCAGAAATATGACCTCATGTAAACATACTGAGTGTGGGAAAGAGACTGCAAAACCTGTAAGTCCAAAACAAAACCTGTAAGCACAAAACAAAATAGTAACAAGACAGTAACTCTGCTTAGCCAAAAGAAGCCTTAATGTTTCTGCTTGCTCCATCAATGTTGCTTCTTGCTCTGTCCTTTCAAGCAACCCTAGAAGACAAAAAGCTCAGGTAAAGCTAGGTGCTTTTTGTCAGCAAACTCTAGTCTTCCACTTCAACACACCAATTAATCTGACCTTTAAAATCTTCCTTCTGTTGGAAGGTACTAAGCCTTTGTCAGCTCCACCCCCAGTTACACTCCTAATCTCCTGGAAGAGCTGTGGAAGAAAAACAATTAGCTCCTTCAATGTGAGAAAGAGACTGCAGAACATGCAAGTCCAAAACAAAACCTGCAAGCACAAGACAAAATAGAAACAAGACAGTAAGTCTACTTAGCCAAAATAATCCTTAATGTTTCTCCTTGCTCTGTCCTTTTAAGCAAACCTAGAACACAAAAAGCTCAGGTAAACCTAGATGCTTTTTGTCAGCAATCTCTAGTCTTCCACCTGGTGGCTGCCAGAAAGCCTTCTACCAAGTCCACTTATTCCATGAAGTGGGAGTGGTTTGCTTTGTGGGCCGCTTCTCATCACTTAGATCCGTCTACCGGTCCAGTTAATCAGGTTCTAGAATATCTGCTGCCCTTGTCAGATGCAGGCCTGCAGTATTCCACACTCATAGTGCACCTGCTGCCATTACAGCTCTCCGTGTGCCCACTGAGGGTCATATTGTTGCCCAGCTGGAGCCGGGCCGTATGTTCTTGAGAGGCTTTCTACACTTGAAGCCTCCTATTGCCAGTCCCAGCTTGAGACCCGAGATTTGTTTTGGAAAAGCTTACTTTGGCTCCTTTTGAGCCAGCCGTGACCTGTGGCTTACGCGTTCTTTCTTGGAAAGTATAGTTTTTGTTTAATATTACTTCTGCTCAAAGGATTTCAGAGCTCAGGCTCTAATCTGTGAGCCTCCTTATTTGATTTTCCACAAAGACAGGATGTCCTTGCAGCTTTTGTTTTGTTTGCCCCTGGAAGAGAGGGTGCCCCAGTTTCTAAACAGTGTCTGTCCAAATGGCTAGCAAACTGTAGTCTTTATTTTATAGAAATTACAGTAAGAGCCATCTCGGTGGCACTGAGGGTTGAGGTGCTGGACGCCACACCTCGCTCCACGCTGGTGACCCGGGTTCGGGAACGAGCTCGGTCATCGGGGGTCGGTAGGGGAGGACTAGGATTGAGCATCCGACGACAGCTCTCCTGGTCCTGGGGAAAAGGGGTGGGTACATGTTGTGCTGTGGCAGTCCCTGGGGACGCCCAGAGGAACTACAGTGCACGAGTGTTATGGGGGGGGGGGCAGAGCAGACATCCGCACATTGTGCATGGACGTCATTGCGCATCCGTGCTCCCATTTGGGGAGAAAAAAGGAAAAATGGCAACATAGTCCACGGCAGCTTGATGGCTGCACGTTTCACCGACTGATGATGCCTGGAACCAGGCGTGTGCTGGTATTGGATTCTTGCTGGGCGCAGGGGCTTGGGGGGCCCCTCTCAACAGACGTAGCAGTAGCAGCAGCATATGCCAGCTGGGCATGTCAAGCTTCAGGGTCGGAGGTGAAAGGAGGAGTGGTGGCTGGATTCATTGCAGGACTGTGGCTGCAATAGGTGAGAAAAAGAGAGATGTGATAAAAAAAAAAGAATGTACGGTGAGGAACTTCCTGGAGTTATTTGTGGTCATTCCACTAGAGGCATGCCCACATCCGTTGCATGTTCCAAAAATGTGTCTGTTGCAGAAATCTGTACAGCTGCCACTTGGAGTACTGTCCACACTTTCACTAAACATTACAGTCTGGACATTGCCTCTCAAAAAAGGGCCAGCTTTCTCCTAGCTGTGTTTCAGGGTCTGCTTTCTTAGGCCTGTAGGCTCCAGACACCCAGACTGTTTATGGTCATTGCTACTTGGTACTCATTCCATAGGTGTGTCCTGATGAAATAGCTATCCTCAAAGAAGACAGAACAGTAACATACTCATCGTAACAGTAGATCTTTGAGAGACTCATTCATCAGGCCCTGCCGTCCCACCCTCCTTCCCTCTTTAGGATCCTGAGACTCTGGTGAATGCTGTCTCTTTCTCCGTGAGGCTGCACCTGCTGTTCTCTGCCTCACCTGGTTGGCAGAGCCCTAGGTTTTCTCCTGGTTCCCAATATGGAGGTCCTCCGAGCCTGCTGTTTTTAATTTTAAATTTCCCCCCCCCCAAAATACAGCCTAAGTCCCATTTTCTAAGCACAATACTACCCTCCAGGGTGGATGGTGTGGGCTATACTGGACCTTCTAGGGTCTATAAGGCCCTCTGCCTGTGGCATAGGGCCTCGTTACGCCCCTGGAGCAGTCCAGGGTAGCCCAGTACTACCCACTCTGTCAGATATTATTGCTAGTGCTGTTAGTACACAAATGAAGTTTTCCATTGTTTCTCAACTTAGATCCTCCAGCCTTGCTCTCCTTCTCATTTTCCCTCTGATCCTATCATGCAAATCCTCCCTTTTGCTCCCTCAAATCTCCCTTATATACATGCCCTCTTCCACATTCCATCCCCTTGGCCCATATTGCCTCTGCGCTTTCAACTATCAGCTTCTAATATATCATTTCTATGGGTTATTTGTTTAGCATTGTTTTTCCCCAATAATTTAACAGGAGAGACACACTAAGTTGAAAGCTTGTTTTCAGGTGTGACCTGGGAAGACAAGGAAGTTAAGTGTAACCCCCTAAAATGGGGTTCCAAAAGTCTTCCAGGAGCTTGCCTGAATGCTCCGGGCAAGTCTGGGCGGTTCTACGCTTAAGCTGTTTAAATGTAGTTTCAAGTGAGTGCTATTTGAGCCTCCACGTACTATCTAAGAGCAGTCTGTTTGCAGACTTAATTAGTTTGTATGGGGGGGGACTGTGTATTTAATGCTCGAATCCTGCCTGAACTGCTGTCAATTCGCTCCATTTCTGCCGTTGCTACATGTGCAGAGGGAGCCTTGTTGAAAGATATAACTATTTGCCAGAAATCATTTGGAGTGACTGAGAAAATGTAGTTTGTCTAACCTGTCTTCATTTCAGCACAAACTGTTTCAGTGTAGCTCTTTCATTTTGGTCCTGAACTGCTGAAATGGACCAATCAATGGGGAGGGGTTCCTTAAAATGGAGTCTGTGGACGAATCGGAACTTGGACTCTCAATTTTAAGCCAGCCACAAGAGGATTGTGTGGGCAGTGACTCTGGGAAATGTAGTTTTGACCTTGGCACCTTTTTTCACCAACAGAGGGAGTCTTATTGTGAGTGACAGCCGAAGCAGCCAACAGAATGGGGCGGAGCTAAAGGAAATGCTCTGTGACTGGAAAGATCAGATCAGTTGTGGCAGTGAAGAGAGAAGGAGCTCTGTGCTTCTGCGGTGTATAGTTTCACGTGGGAAGCGCATGTGAGAACCTGAGGTTTGGCCTGCAGCCATTATAAGTGCCAGTTTGGACTGAATCTGATTTGTGAGGAGAAAGAAGGAAGTCTGAAGAGTGGAAACCAGGCTCACCCTGTAGAAGACTGGAGAAATTGCTGAATCACGCTCGATCTGTCAGGAACTGAAGCTACTGTGTGTGCTCCCGGGTATTTTGCAGTAATTGTGATCGGGATCGAGGAGCAGTCTGCCTGGTATAGTACTTTCTTTTTACATATGAATTTGCGTAGTGCTTGTGGGGAATCGCTATTTTCAATCCCCAGTGCTGTGTGCTGTGTGTTGAAGCTGGAAGCAAACCCCAGGTTGTCTTGGACTAAATCCGTTTGCTATCTACTGCAGTGGGGTCCAGTCACAAGGACCTTGTTTCCATGCCCTGTTGTTTTGGCAACCCAGAAGAACATCCACCATCCGGTTCTCAGCTTGGGTATTGTGAGTACAAATCAGGGTATTCCTCTGCAGCCTGTTTTCAAATACAAGTGTGTCATCTAATTATTGTTGTTTCACATCTTCATGGACTGAGCCATCTGGCTCTGGATTACAATTGGGTGTTGTGCATATATTTTCTTCTACAGGGTCCTGTCCATCTGCACCTGCCGACCAACCCCGGGCAACGGACCTGGCTAGCCCCTCCCTCAAACCTGGGTACCCAGAGTGTGACTTTTCAGACCCTGTATGTGTGCACAGTACTGTGATTTAATTCTGCCAATTAACCTGATTGCCCCCTCCCACGTTACTATCCCCTAAATAAATCAGATTTGTTGTTGTTATACTATATACTGTCTGTGGTGTTGGTACTTATGGAAACAGTATTGTATTTTGCTGTGTATGTTATTTAACCTTATTTTATAGGGGGTTCTTAGAGATGTGCTGCAGAATCAGTCTCAAGGGTAAGTGGTACTTTATGAGTGAACAGTGTGTATACATGGGGTATTGGGGCTATAACTCCTGTGTACTGTGCGAGCCACTAGAGGGAATAAAAGGGGGTCTCAGTGTCCCAGAGGGCTGTGACCAAGCTAGTCTAACCACTACAAACCCTGACCTCTGGGAGGAGGCACCCGCCATAGAACCTAGGCTCCCCTCAACCTTTCAGTAGTCAAGTAGGCAGGGGTAGTAGCCCTTGGGACAGTGCCACCGGGGGGTTACAAGTGATTTGTTCAGGGTCACACAGTATGCAAGTGGGGGCTGTAGGATTCAGACCTAGGTCTCCAGATTTGCACTATACTGCCTTCATTGTTATCACATTGTGTGCTGTTGTCTGTCATCATGTACTTATCTGTAACTATTGCACTTGCCTTTTTAGCTGTGCATGCTCTGTTTATTATACATGTAAGCCTCCTCTCTTTTGGAGAGAGGCTTATGCTCCCTTTAGGGACCCCTTCCCTTGCTATTTTGCCCCCCAGAGCTTAGGGACTTTTAGTGTTCCAGGGCACAGTTTCCATTTGTGGCCATGTGGTGGCAGCAGAGAGCAGGGTTTCAAATCAAATCTTTATTTATCCAGGCAATCATCATTGAGCAAGCTCATTTACAAGATGGACCTGCTGTTGTCCAAGACAGTTATACATACATAGATTGAGAATACAAAGTACAACGTGTGCAAAGAGTTACAAACAAATTTACAGAAAGTGGTAGGTGCACGATATACATTCCAAGCGTTCTTAGGAACATACATGCATCACTCAACTTGGCTGTGGTATATACAGACACCATGTATGCAGAAGTTGAGGTGGTATGTTTAGTCATTCTTAGTCAAGGCTCCATCAGAGGTACAATTCTTTGCATTTCAGCCCTCAGTGACCGTTACCATACTTGGGTGAGGGTCCTGGGCTGCATAGGGACCTAATGAGGTCTGTATGTTCCGCTTAAACAGTGAGAGGAGAGTAATATGGGAGAGTGGTGCCTTGGGTGCTGAGGGCCACTATGGCAGCTGACTAGTGGACTTGATTAAAATAGGGAGGGGAGGAACTAGGTTCGTGGCTGGATGTGGTAAGGATACGGAGTGAACCGTCAGCAGGACAGCTAGGAACTAGGGAAACACTTACAGATTTCGGCGAACATTTTGTCATAGATGATCTTAAACAGGGCAAAGCTGACAGGAGAGCTGAATCTCAAGGATCTTTGTACCCTGTTCCAGAGCGTAGGCAAAGCGTGGCTTATGGCAGCCCTGCCAAAGTGGGTACTGATCCTGGAGATTTTCAAAGAAATTAGCGAGAGGCTTCTTAGTGCGTAACTACTGATTGGGCTCAGGGGGAGGCAGGCAACAATGTAATCTGGGAGTTTGTTGGTAAGTGCTCGGAATGTCCAGAGTGCTGCATTTGTACACCGCCTATATTGAAGGGAAGGCCACCCTACGGTTGCATATAAAGAGCAGTGATGTGTGAAGGATGGGAGACCAGCTATAAATCTTAGCGCTCAATGGTACAGGACATCCAGTTTTGCAAGGTGTGAGACGTAGTCGATTAATGAGAGGAAAGTTGATTGAACAAGCTGTCTTCTTGCGTCTGCGGTCAGAAGGTGTTTAATTCTGAAGAAGAGGCCAAGCCTCTGCCTAAGCTTTTTCATCAGTTCTTCTGAGTGCTCCGCAAAGGAGAGTTTGTTGTCCAGCCATCTACCCAGATATTTGAATTTAGGCGTGAACTCAAGATCTTCACCTAGAAGGGTAGTTATGGGAGGAAGGGTACCAGCAGCAGCAGAGTAGGCCCTAGTGCTAGATGGGGTAAAGAGCACGGCCTTAGTTTTTTTTGCATTTAGTGGTAGCTTTTTGCTGAGAAGCTGACGCTGCAGCGTATTGAATTCAGTTTGTAGATCTGTGCATGCGGCTCCAGGGGAGTCACGGCTTAGATAGAGCACCATATCATCGGCAAACAAGTGGATAATGGCTTCTGTAATGCCTAGGTCCAAGTTGTTAATGTAGATGGCGAACAGTAGAGGGCCCAGTATGGAAACCTGTGGGACTCCTCTTTTTATTGGTTTGAGAGTAGAGAGCGCACCTTTGGCCTTAATTTGTTGCTGCCTATCAGAGAGATAATCCTGGAACCAGTCCAGTGAGGTTGTGTCCATACCTATGGTTTTTAAGGTGGAGTGAAGTAGGCAGTGGTCGACGGTATCGAAGGCCTTGCTGAGGTCTAAAAACACAGCACAAACAAATTTTTTGTTGTCAAGGTCCCGTTTCCAGTCATTAGTGACTTTGGCCAGTGCCGCAACAGTGCTATGCTTTGCTCTAAAGCTAGACTGCATGGGGTTAAGCAGTGTAGAGTTGTCTAGAAATGATCTCAGCTGTAAATCCATGACTTTTTCCAGCATTTTTGAGAGTATAGGTAGAAGAGAGATTGGCCTATAATTGTTCAGGTCGTATGGGTCCCCTGCTTTAAAATGGGGATAACATGAGCGGTTTTCCATTCTGTGGGGATAGAGCCCTGGGTTAGGGACAGGTTGAATAAGTGTGATATAGGTGGGGCAAGTATGTGGTATGCTATTTTCAGAAAGTATGGGTCGAAGGAGTCGGCTCCTGCACTTTTTCTGGTATCTAGCCATAGCATAAGGTCTTCAGTTTCTTTTACGGTGGTTGGGGAAAAGGAGAAGATCGTATCTTTGTTACTTTGGTCTGGAGGCTGGGCAGTGAGCTGTGGACAGAGACTACTTACTGGTGCATTATCGAATGCCATGCCTGCAGTGGCGAAGTGGTTGTTGAAGGCTTGAAGAATTTCAGATTTATCTCTGATAGTGACATTGTTGATGGTGATTTTGGAGGGTAGTGCACTACCTGGGGAGTGTCCAGACAGTTCCTTTATGGTGGACCAGAATTTGGTTGGGCTGTTGGATGCGGATAGTAATTCATTTTGATAATAATTGGCCTTGGCCTCTCTGACCATTTTCGTGCAGGCATTTCTAGCTGTCCTAAAGAGACACCAGTCTGCATCGGCCTGCGATTTCCGGGCCTTTTTCCATTCAGGTTTAGGATATAAATAGTCCAGGAACCGGAAGTTTAAGAGAGAGTGGCTAGGAGAGAGGAGGCAAGGCCACATGTTTCTATCTTCTATCTAGGTACTTGTCAATTGGGCATAACTGGCAACACCTACACTTGCTGGTCTTGCCTTTGTCTACATGTCTCTAAATGTATGACAGAACTGCCGTCTCCCAGGTGGCATCTTACTATGATGTTATAAGTGGTATTTTTGACTTCTGCTCCCCTGTAAAATGATACTACCCCCATTATGTTGTTATGCTGTCATGTTGTACTTGCACTGTTCTCTGCACTGTCTTGTAACACTGTGTGATGTACTTGCATTTACTCCTACCTATTGTTACGCTGTCATGATGTACTTGCATTGTTCTCTGCACTTTTTTGTAACGCTGCATGATGTACTTGCATTTTCCCTGCCCCATCTTGTATCACTGTCTGTACTCTCCCGGGTCGTTCCTGAAAATAGGCATAATACTTGTCTAGTGTACTTACCTGGTAAACAAAAGCTAAAATAAAATAAAAAAAAAAGGCAGGAGCTCAGCAGTCTGGGTTTGGGCCTGGAAGGGGGACCACCCCTCCCAAGTGAGTAGACAGGATCAGTGGGTGCAGCGCTGTGGTGCTGGCAAGTTATGGGTGCTCCAAGGGAGAAGGGCTATATGGCCTGGTGGCATCGTTTGGGAGATGGGCTTCCTTGGGCAGGCTGATGAGAGTGCCCAGTAGGAGGGAGTTGTAGGGCCTTAGTGAGGATCCCAATTTCCCATGTCTGTGGTGTCTCCTGCATCATCAAGGCTGTGGGAATCATGGCAGGGTTCCCACAGGAGAGGGGGCAGTGGCAGTGTCTCCTCCCATACCCGGCATGGCAAGGTGGCCCAGGTTGTTGAGGGGGTGCAGGAGTGCATCCACCCATTTAGGGGCCTGCTTGGAGGGGCAGGTCTCGGGCCGCCATTCATGAACTGTTCGGGCGGGCTCCAGGTCTTTGTGTGGACAGGCCCTGGAAGGCTTCTCTTGGCCTGATGCTTAGCTCAAGCTCCAGAATATGGTAAAAGGGGATGCATTGGAGGCTTGGGTTGCCATCCTCTCTGTCACCTGGGGGGTGCCCAGGGACTGGAGCACGGCTTAGTTGTGCTGCTGGTCTGTTGTGCCCATGCCTCAGCAGGCCCTGAGGCCTATATTAAGTTGGTAGGACTTTGGGTCCATTTCGGCTGTGGTTCTGCTCCAGTGGGGGAATTGGAGGGCTGCACATGGGTGAGGGTCTGGAGGAAATGCAAGGCTCTGAATTTCAGCAGTGGTCTGGTCAGGGAAAAGAAAGTTCCTGGGTTCCCCGAGTGTGTTTTCTGGGCCCAGAGAGGCTGCTTGCTTCTCCGCTCAGAGAGAGATGCCTGACCAGGGGAAGAAGTGTGAGGATAAGAGCAAGTAATGCTGGCTTACCAGTGCAGGAGGTTTCTGGAGGCCTGTGCTTCTGCGACAAACTGAAGTCCCGTTTCGGGTATATCATTCGAGTTCTGAAATTGTAAAGCTGTGAGCCTGGTGTATTCTGTCGGTAAAATCTGTCTCCTTCCTGTGGTTGCCAACATTCGTAAGGTACTTATGCTCCAAGGAGCAGGAGTCTCTATGGCACGAAGAAGCGATGATGTCCTGTGGCCCTCTAATTCATTTGGGCCCAGGGGAAAATAAAGTGATTACTTTTGGGAAGAAATAGTGACACTTGATCTCATTTGTAAATAGGGAGGAAATGAAATTCAAAATACTCGGTTTTAATTCCTTCATGAGTTGATATTTTTCAGGGGGCCTTCTTGTCGTGTAAGATCCTACACCTTCTGGGGGTTTGGGGCCTGTGGGGAACACCAAGGGCCAAAGTCATCGTGGAGTCCTGGTCCTCTTGTGATGTTTCTGGGTGCTCTCTTTATCAGTGAGGTGGTGATCCGGGTGTCCAGCAGTTAGAAGACACCTCAAGGTAAGCAGACTTTGTTTGTTTGGGAACTGTGCATTTCTGGAGTGTATTTCTGTTGTGGACTTCCAGAATATCAGTGATTTCACCCTAGATATTCAGGGAGGTGGCTACACATATTTACATTGTACTGTTAAGTAATTTGTCCGCATGGAACCTCCTTGTAAATGAGCTTGCTCAATGGAGTCTTCCTGGTAAAATAAACATGAACTAGTGTGCATTTTTAATTTCAGTCTGTTTTATTTCCTTTTGGATCAGTCATTTTTCCCCCAGAGTCAAATTTCTTCTTCTGAGTCTGTACTTTATGAATGAATGGCAACAGTCTTTTCATTTATACATGAAGGACACAGACAGAGTAGAGGTGGTCCAGAGGAGGGCATGTAAAATGGTGCAGGATCTGCATCAAAAGCCCTAAGAGGAGAGATTCAAGGACCTCAATATGTACCATATATACTCACATATAAATTGAGATTTTTACACCAAATCTGCAGTTCAGTTTTGGGGTTCTCGGCTTATACGTGGGTCACTAAGTACGGCTCCATAAATCAAATCCCCAGCTGGTCCATGTTAGTACTCCTATGGTAATTTCCCATATTCTGGAGAGCATGCGGCATGAGCTTTTGATATGGAAAGCCCAGCTATACGTCAGTAACACGGCGGCGGCCAATAAACTTGCAGTAAAGTTTCAAGCTGTTTCCTGTAGCAGCTTATATTAGGAGGCAGCACAGAAAGATGTGACAAAGCAAAATGCTCCCTCCTTTCCTCCGATGTCGTGGAGTGCCTTGGCGTCTGGACAGGTGAGCTCACCGGCTGAAGTGCTGTAATGCTGGAGGATGTGTAGCGCCAGCTTTTAATGTAGAAACCCACATACTTCATCAGTAACACCAGCGGCTGACTCCCGCAAGCTCCCTGCCCTCCGGTGCTGACAAACAGATGTACCGTAAACTGTAGTAAAAGTTCAGCAGCAGTCACCTGTGGCAGTTTATGCTATGAGGCAGCACACTGTTGTGTGCCATATTTCAGTGTATTTATTGATTAAATGTTGCCATCGGCTTATGTGTGTGGGTCAGTGTCTTTTGTTAAATACTATACTACATTTAGAGGGGGTCAGCTTATACAAGGATCAGCTTATCTACGAGTATATACGGTACTCCCTGGAGGAAAGAAGGGAGCGAGGGAATATGATAAAGACTTTCAAATACCTCATGAATATAAATAAGGAGGGAGGGGGGAATATGATAAAGACTTTCACATACCACATGAATATAAATAAGGAGGGAGGGAGGGGGGAATAAGATAAAGACTTTCACATACCTCATGAATATAAATAAGGAGGGAGGGGAGAATATGAATATAATGAATATCATGAATATAAATAAGGAGGGAAGCCTTTTTCGGAGAATAAGATGCTGAAGAGCAAGGGGCCATGCTATGAAGCTGCAGGGGGTAGGCTCAGGGGAGATGTAAGGAAGCACGCCTTCACAGAAAGAGTGGTGGATGCCTGGAACAGCCTCCCAGCAGAGGTGGCACTGGCAAAAACAGTAGTAGGATTCAAGAAGGCATGGGATAGGCAACAGGGAACCTTAGTCATAAGAAAAGGGGGGGGGAGCCGGAGATCAAGTAGGGTCTGTGGTGTTACAGTAAGTAGAGAAACTGGGCAGACTAAGTAGGCCATGCAGTCTTTATCTGCTGTCAACTTCTGTGTTTTTATGCTCTCCGGTGGGGAACTGAGGAGGGAAGGGGTGGTCCATGCTTATGTAGGAGCCAACGTCTGACGTCATCATGGGTTGCCCCGGTGGATTGCTTGCAAAAATGTCCATATGGTCCTAGCACCTGGCTTCTGTAAGCTCCATAGGTGTGGTCTGATGAGAGAGAATTCTCTTGAAGATCTGTTACGGTGAGTACGCAACTGTTATTTGTCAGTTTAAATTCTGTAATGAGTCATAAAACTAAAGTCCAAATTCATTCATTTAAAGTGGGATGAAATGTGGGATGGCATTTTGAAGCGGCTTCAGTTATTAAAAAAAGAAAAGCGATTATACAATGGCAACCAAGAATGATGGCATCTGATTGGTTGAACTGAGACTGGACCCGTGATGATATCCCAGTACAACATCACGGGTCTAGTCCCAGTTACACAGAAGACCGCATCAAATAAAAATCATTGCACGCAGCCCGCTTTGCTGCTTTCTGCTCTGCAGCTCACTTCACTCGCTCTGCAGCCACCAGCCATCTTCAGTGTCCCGAAAAAAACCCAGCAGAAACAAAAAACAGCAATCATCTTACACCCCCCACCTGAGTGTCTTTCTCTTATTTAAAAAAAGAAACCTGCAGCTGAAACTGTGATTAAACGCAATACCAACAATCACGGTCAGACCGAGTGCACCCAGTGAGCGAGCAAGTGACTGAGTCTTTAAACAGTCGCCGCGTGGCTGTCTGTAATGCTCGCTGGC
The DNA here is from genome assembly GCA_016271365.2 of Neoceratodus forsteri. NCBI lineage: Eukaryota > Metazoa > Chordata > Ceratodontiformes > Ceratodontidae > Neoceratodus > Neoceratodus forsteri. The sequence goes on along the minus strand of CM028134.1, from coordinate 1,073,002,742 downwards.
TCAACCTGTCTTCTGTTTTTCTTTTTTATTTAACTTCACCATAAAAACGCAGTCCAAAAAATCCTCCCTACCTCCTCCTCCTTCTATACTCTTTATGACAGATTAATGCGGCAGCGGGTGGCACACTGTATGACAGATGGGTGGGGGAGGGGGGCACGGCAGTCCCAATTCTCATTCAGAACCACAGTTAAAACTCAGTCATTGAAACACAGAGGAAAACAATGTAAATACCGCCCCAAAAGGCCAAAACACAGCATAAACACAGAAGCAAAGGGCATATTAACAACGAGTGGCACCAGCAAAGGTTGCTATGGGATTGTACAGCCACTGAAAAAGCACTTCAGCTCCACCTACTGGCTACATCAGCACTACTTTTTCAGAATGTAACCCTACCCATTCAAAAAATGTACTTTAAAGGCACTTTTTTTTTTTTGTATGAGCCATTGTATAATAGCAATAATGTACTCCAGGGTGTGGGCTGTGCTGGGATAACGTCATGCCTTGCTATTGGACACACTCAGCCTTCGGCCTCGTGCCCAACCACACAAGGCATGACGTTATCCCAGCACAACCCACACCCTGCTGTGCATTATTGCTTGACTGGCACACACTCAGCATTAGTTTCAATACCCTGCCACAATCCCGCTTGCACACCAAATGAATTCATGACGCTACTGACAACCTTAGTACTGTTTGACTCGGCATATGAGGAGATCAGGGTCAGCTCAACTGGACAGTGCAACAAAATAGACTAAAATAAAAGCACTATATTGATCTATACTACAAAAAAAAATTACAAGACACAACTTGTAAAGGTATTTTTTTATTGATGTCTGACATTTGAGTGAAAAAGCAGTTACACATGATCCTTTAATGCACACCCCAGAGGGGCTCATCACACTTATAAAATGGCTCTTTACTGTCAAAAAGGACTTGTAAAAAATTAAAAGTTTTTTCAATTAAAAAAATCTGTTTTTAATATGTTTCTTAGGCAAAAACTCATTTTATATAAATAGTCCCGGTTATGTATATTGTATTGCATTACGCCAGCAGGTAGCACTGTGGTGCTGTGAACCTGCTGTAAGTTCTGTATGTGGATCCATTTTATTTCAGTTTGTTTTTCTGTTTCTTTATATGCTGTTCAGTACCTCTGCTTTTGCTCCTTTTTTTTTTTTTGCTTGTTGCTCTTGCCGACTGCAGCCCAGGTTGCAATATAAGCAGAGGTCACAACTAACACCTGTTGTGAATGTTGGCTGGGGCCAGGGGGCGCAGGAGGAGACATTGTTGGCACTCGCAGCAAGAGCTATAGTCAGGCCCCCACCCCCACCAGCAGGAGGCTCGGGGAGTTGCTGTCCTGACCCCACAAACTTCACAAATGGGACTGGGAGCTCAGGAGCACCGTTTTTACTTTTGGCCGGAGCCACATCAGCATTCTATCCCCCTCCCACTCACACTCTGCCCCCTCTCCTGGTCCGCTGGTTTCCATCTCAGTGATCCTTGGCTGTCTCCAAGATCACTCCACTCACTACAGGCATCCGATGAGAAGAAGTGACGAACAGATTTTAAGAGAAAAAAAATGCAAGTGTGACTTTCTTCTGTGAACTGGAGAGGAGATAAGCTTCTCTTTTTGAAAATCATGAAATTGACTGTATGTGGTGCGTTAGCAGGAGAACAGGTAAAGTCAATGTTCTTTTGCGAACAGGCCAAGCAGTTTATTTTAAGCAACTGGCATGTAAACACTTTTATTTTAAGTTGTTGGTTCAATGGCAGGCCGTTAGTGTGTGCTGTAATTGTGCAACTGTTGTGTTACTTTGTGTTATGTGTAGTGCAGCTTTAAGAAATGTTAGACAGTACAGCTTTAAGGAATCTACTTCTTGTGAGTCTTCCTGTGTGTATGATGAGAACAGTTTCCCCTTATGTTTGTGCAGAATGGAAGTAAACAGGGAAGGTCTAACTTTCTGTGGTGCATGTTTTCCTTATTACCAAGACCCTGATGTGTTTAAAGGAAAACTGTACCCTCATATCTTCTAAATGTTATTTGCTTCCATGTCAACAGACAACTCTTTTCATGTAGCTGTTAAAGATGTATGCAACTGCTTCAGTTAGTTTTCACACTTCATACTAGGCCCTGCCACTGTCCTGGGAGGGTCCATTTCGTGGTTGTTGAAATCTCATTGTCCCTGAGAGCTGCATTAGCATATGAGAACATGATGTCAGATCAACCATTTATATCATTTATCTCTATGCTAAAATAACAAATACCCTGCAAAAGCTTTCTGGAAACTTATAAACCGAATGGAGTTTAAAGGGGAAAAAACCTGCATTACAACTCAGATAGCTTGTAAAACTCACTGAAGGTAAATGTGGTGTTTCACACCTTCTTGCAGGCATACTGGGGAGTTTAAAGGCTGATTACGCATCACATTCTCATATGCAAATGCAGCTCTCAGGAGCAATGAGATTTCAAAACCACGAAATGGACCCTCCCAGGAGAGTGACAGGGCCTAGTATAAAGTGTGAAAACTAACTGAAGCAGTTGCATACATCTTTAACAGCTACATGAAAAGAGTTGTCTGTTGATGTGGAAGCAAATGACATTTAGAAGATATGAGGGTGCAGTTTTCCTTTAAGGTACTTATTTTCAGCCACCAAATACAACAAACTGGTGACAAGGATGGTGAAAATTTTCATAGCTCCAGCTTACTGAATTACACAATTTTGTGACTTTCTGCATTGAAGGCAAGTAAGCAATTTGGAGATGTGCAATATCATGGCAAATTCAGCCAGCTTTGAGATTTTTACAGGAACTGACTGGGATACGTGGTCCAGAAGGTTTGATCAGTGGTTATTGCTTAATCATGCCATACAATCAGCAAATGATCAGGTACAAGGTGAACTTATTCGAGCTGCTTTTTGTACTTACTTGGGGAGTGAAACTTTCTAACTTCTATGCAGTCTGTGTGCACCAGACCAGCCAGATGATTTGTCATATCAAGAACTAAAGGCTAAATTGAATGCACAATATAGTTTAACAACTTTCCCAAGGGCTGAATGTTATAAATTCTACAGTTGCTGTCAGAAACCAGGTCAGTCATTACAGTCTTATTTGGCTGAGATCAAAAGTTTAGCTCTCACATGTGAGTGGAGCAGGGAGCATCTTGAATCTAATTTAGCTGGTAAGTTTGTTATGGGGTTGAATAATTAACATCATATTCAGCAATTACTTTCTGTAAGTGTCAGAAATCTGCTGATGAATTTCTACAGTTGGCACTAATGTATGAGGCTGCAGAAAATGAAGCACATGCTAAGATGGACACTAAAAATGAGGTACAAGTGTCTGCAGTAAACCCCAAATTGAAACAGCTCAAACCTAAGTCTAAACCACTGTTTTCTAAGGAAAATATAACCACTCCACCCAAACTGCATGGCCAATACAAATGTGCATCATGTGGGTCATCTCAGCATAGCAGGGCCCAGTGCAAATTCAGAGAAGTTCAGTGTCATGCATGTAAATGTCAGGGACATATAGCTAAAGTTTGCAGAAGCAGGAGAACTGTAGTGATCAGTTCAGAGAGCACAGACAGTGCAGTGGCTCATATTGCACCACAAATGCAGACTAAAGATGTTCCTCCTTTCTATGTGTTACTTCATTTGCCACAACTGAGGCATCAGTTGCGTTTAATGGTAGATTCTGGTTCCCCAGTTACTTTCATTAACCATTAAACATGGTCTGATCTGGATAAGCCACCATTGTCTCCTTGTAATAAATTGCTGCATGCATTTGAAGGGCAATTAATTCAGCCACTGGGTTTGTTTACCACTTTAGTACACAGGGCTGATTCTTCTAGTACACCTTTAACTTTTTTTGGTTTCAAAAAACAGCGTCAACATTTTGGGCAGAGATGCTCAAGTTCTTCTAAACATTCATATTGATCCAGCAGATTTTGGCCTATTTGCTGCTGTCCAGGTACCACAAAGCAGTAACCCACCCAAGCTTGGGGAGATTTTAGACGTATCCAGAGATGTGGAAAGGCCTGGGATGTTGCACAACAGCTAAAGCCAAGCTAGTTACAAAGACTAATGCAGTCCCTAAGTTTTGTAAACCATGGAAACTTCCTTTTGCCTTAAAACCGGTGGGTGGGGCAGAATTGGACAGACTAGAAAGAGCAGGTGTGCTAGAAAAGGTTTCAAGTTCAGATTGGGCTACTCCAATTGTGGTGGTATCTAAACCAGATGGTAAAGTTTGAATATGTGGAGATTTTAGGGTGACACTTAATCCAGTACTTAGCACAGATGTATTTCCTTTACCCTTACCTGAGGAACTTTTTCACAGACTCAATGATAGTGTGGGGTTCTCTAAACTGGACCTCGCTGATGCATACTTTCAAGTGGAACTGGATACAGACTCTCAGAAATTGGTAGTGATTAATACACACCAAGGACTGTACAAGTACAAACGGTTATGTTTTGGCCTTAGTTCTGCACCTGCTATTTTTCCAAAAGTGATTGAGCAAACAGTGGGTGATATACCAGGGTTTGCTTGTTATTTGGATGACATCATTGTCACAGGCAAGACAGAAGCAGAACATTTATTTAACTTGGCAAAAGACTTTAGGGAAATTGCAACAGAGAGGATTCAGACTTGAGAGAAAAATGCCAATTGTGTTAACCAAGTGTCACGTAATTAGGTCACACTGTTGACAAAGATGGAATTCGTCCAAATGATGAAAAGGTGGAAGCCATTGTGCACATGCCGGAACCACAGAATGTTTCAGAGTTGTGCTCATTCTTGGGTGTGGTGCACTATGACCGTTTCATACCTGGCTTAGCCACTAAATGTGCTGTCCTAAATGAACTGTTACATAAGGGTACTCCATGGAAGTGGACCAAGGGCCACAGTAAGGCAGTTCAAGCCATCAAGCTCTCCCTAACCGATGTGAATAATTTAACTCATTATGATCCTAACTTACCTATCACATTGGCCTGTGATGCTAGTCCTGTGGGTATAGGAGCTGTCCTTTTCCATACAGATCCAGAAGGAATGGAGAAGCTGATAGCCTATGCTTCATACATCCTTACTGCAGCTGAAAGGAATTATGCCCAGATTCAGAGAGAGACATTAGTGATTGTGTTTGGAGTCCAGACAATTAGCCAATACTTGCTAGGTCGCAAGTTTCACCTGAAGACAGATCACAAGCCACTAGTGACAATTTTCAGTCCAGAAAAAGGAATTCCAGAGACAGCTGTTAGCCGACTTCAATGATGGGCATTAATTTTGTCTGCCTATAATTTTGAGGTTACATACCAACCAATGGACCAGCATGGAAATGCAGATGCCTTGTCGAAGTTATCAATATCCAGAGAAATGGAGTTTGATATGGGATTTAAAGAGGAGCCATTAGTATGCCAGTTGGGGCCAGATAGTTTTTCAGTGCAATTCAAAGATATGGTGGACTCTACTGTTGTGTGTGCAATGGAGCTACAACAGTTAGATCAGCTTCCAGTATTAGCCAAGGACATTGCAAAAGCAACTAGTCAAGATGTAATTTTGAAACAAGTGTATCAGTATACACTTGAAGGATGGCCGCAAGGCACTACTTGTTCGGCTGCACTACAACCCTACTATACAGAGAGACAGCAGTTGTCCCTTGCGGAGGGGTGTCTTCTATGGGGATTGCGTGCCATAGTACCCCAATGTTATCACTCTAATGTGTTGACTCTTTTGCACGTGGGCCATCCAGGCATTGCTAAAATGAAATCCCTGGCCAGACTTCATGTATGGTGGCCTTCCATTGACAGAGACATATACCAGGTTGTGCAAAGATGTGAAGGCTGTGCAGTATTGATGGGAAAATCCAGCAAGAGTTCCAGTTCACCATTGGGAAAAACTTGAAAAACCCTGGCAAAGGTTGCATATTGATTTTGCAGGATCTTATTTAAATTCTATGTGGTTACTTTTAACTGATGCTTATAGTAAGTGGCCAGAAACTCATCAAATGTCTTCTACAACTCTACTGAGAGTACCATCAAAGTGTTGAAATCTGTCTTTAAAACCCATGGTTTTCCACAAGTGATTGTTTCGGGTAATGGACCACAGTTCACGTCTGTTGAATTCCAAGCTTTTGCCAGCAACGTGGTATCCGCCATATTTTCTCACCTCCCTACCATCCAAGTTCAAAATGTGAAGCGGAACGCCTGGTTCAGACTTTTAAAAAGAGTAAGGACAAAGCTAATCCTACTACACCGACAGCCATACAAATAGCCCTTTTGGACTTTCTTACAATGTATCAAACAACACCACATTGTGTCATGGGAATATCCCCTGCAGAATTGTTGTTTGGACGTCAGATTCAAACTCAGTTGGACCTTTTTCACCCTCTGGGCTGTAAGTCAATAACTGAAATGCTTCCTAAGACCAGATCCTTCAAACCCAATGATCTTGTGTGGACCAGGATGTATGCAGGCCCAAAGAGATGGATAGAAAGCAAGACAGACAAAAAGTTTGGAAATGTTGTCTATAGTGTTCGATTGACTAACCAGAGGAGAGTGAAAAAACATGTGAACCAATTACGTACTAGAATTGAGACAGAACAAAAAAGTGATACCCAGAGTCGAAATAGTTATCCAGCATTATTTGTTCCAGAACAAGAACAGGAACAGACAGTGGAACCACAGCATTTGAGACAAGATGTGGCTGATGCTAATCAGATTCCAGAGCAACAGCCTCCAGTCCTACTATGTCAGTCAGGTCCTAAAAGATGTCCACCAAAGAGAATGGACTTGTAGAGATATAGCCTAATAACATGAATAACTAAAAGGGACATCACAGTAATAACTGTAATAACTTCATATTATTTTCTGAATTAATGATTTACGTACTTTCTAGCTAAGTCAGGAGGGATTGTTATGTGTAGTGCAGCTTTAAGAAATGATAGACAGTACAGCTTTAAGAAATTTACTTCCTGTGAGACTTCTGTTTGTGTGTTGAGAACAGGTTTCCCCTTATGTCTGTGCTGAATGGAAGTAAACAGGGAAGGCCTAAATTTCTGTGGTGCATGTTTTCCTTATTACCAAGACCCTGATGTGTTTAAGGTACTTATTTTCGGCCACCAAATACAACACTTTGACCTGTCTCTTTCTCTAGTTTCCCACCTTCATTACAGGTACCAGAATAGTCTTGAGGCTAAAGGAAAAGTTATAACCAAAGAGCCATACCAGTGGCAGAGCACCAGAGAAGGAGATGGGGAGGGAGGTGGACCATGAAAACTTACTAGGCAGGGTGCTGATGGATTGTGGAAGATTTAAGGGAGGAGGGAGGAGTCCGACAGCCCCCACTGAACCACAGGTTAAACCTCTAAATTCAGTGGGAAGCTGCTAGATTGTGTTATGATTGTGCAACTGTTGTGATACTTTAGCTTGTCTCTTTTTCTGGTTTTCCATCCTCAGTAGAGGTGCCAGGAGAATGGTCTCAAGTCTAAAGGAAAAGTTTTAGCTAAAGAGCTAAAAGTACAAAGTGAGATAGTACGGAGCCCACCTTCTGCAACTCACAGAATAGTCCCAATAATAGGGAGGAGAGGGGGAAAAAAAACATGTGGAGGAAACCTCTGGGGAACTAAGGTTATTAGGTTAGCCTTCCCTCCAGGCTTTAGGATTATCAGGCTAGTTGTAGATAAGCTCAGCGGAGTTTGGAATCTAGTTCTCTGATATATGTTTCAAAGCAGGAAGATGTCCGGCTGCCCATGACTTTAATTACATGAGCCAAAATGTTCTTTTGGGACACTGAGCTGGCTGCTCCCATTCTAAAAGAATGTCCAGAAAAGGAAGAATCATAAAGAGCTAAGTGAGACAGAAGTGTTCTGACACAGAGAATGAACCAGGACGCAGTCATGATGGAGCAGGACTCAGGGTACGGAAGAGGATGGACAGAGTCAGGATGTCTGCGTGAGGACTGCAGTGAATTGAATATTTGAATAGGACACCAGGTTGAATTTGTAGCTAAATATGAGACATGGACATCTCTGATGATTCTGTCAGTTTGGGATTGTGGTAGAATACGGAGAAAATAATCTGTAGAAAGTTTCTGTAAACAGTTATTAGTAAAATGGATGGATGTATTAAAAACTGGATGACGATGGAAATTCTCCAGGTCGTATGAATTCAAAGAAGGCCAGGGTCATAGTGGCTTGTAAATTAAGGTCAGCAAAGGGTCTGTACAAGCCATTACTTAGGAGAAGCATTAGCTAAGGATGTAGGTTGCAATCAATGGGTTTTCTTGAGGGTGAGTCCAGAGGTGTCTCTGTCTTTATACCTTGCAAGAAGGCTTTGATTGCTGAATTTGTGAGAGATGCTATTCGTACGTCAGGACAGTAAGATATCAAAATGAACTGAACTCCAGAACTGTATTGTTTGATTGTTGTGGCTGATAAATGAAAGGTTTGAAAACAGTAGGACGCAAATGCCAAAATGAGAGAAACAGAACAGTGGCAGGGGTTCAGGTTTTGTAAAATGCAAAAGATAGAACATTTCTTCCAGGCTGTTTTATATGCTGCTTGAGTAGATGACTGTAAGGAAGATTTCTGGGTGTTCTGGGGTGCACCAATTATAAATAACTACACAGGACACAAATCATGACAATAAACCTCTTCATATTGCAGTTTTCACACAAACAGCAGAGCAAAGCATGGTACAATCTCTTAGACAGACATTGTATAGCAGTTAGCACACAGAGAATGAGTAAAATTGGCCAAAAATTACCCCCTCTGCAAGATGAAGAGCAGGTGGAGATTTCTTCAACATGGATTCCCCATCTCAAATTCCTAGCTCCCTGGAAGCCATTCATATACCCAGCTTCATGTACAGTTACGTGATACATCCAAGGACCCTTCTGAAACTCAAACATGTTAGCAACATTTTCATGATTGCTTGTCCACATCATCACTGGTATATTGAAAGGCGCTTAAGTAAATGAAGTTTCTTATTATTATCATCATCATCATGTCTGAAATGTTGTCCTTGGAGTTCCAGCCCTTCCCTCTTATCAGTACATAACTAAGCAACCCTGTGCATCTCTCCCAGAGACAGTAACAGTCTGGAATGTGGTAAACAGCTAAGTCTCATAACAATATGCTTTTGCAAGTCTGGTATATTTCCACTTAGTGAGTGAGCATATGTGTGTGTGTGTGTGTGTGTGTGTGTGTGTGTCCTGCCTCAGCAAGACTACCTTGGGTCCAGAGAACAGGGCTTGCAGTTGTTACAATCACTAATATTCCCTACAATATGTATTTCTTATACTCAGTAATACTTACTTTGTGTAATATAATAGTAGATGCAGTCTTATAATAATATTAATAATGATAATGGAATGCTAATACTAGATGCAATAAGCTGTGTGCCTACAGTCCTAAAACTGTACATAAGTAATACGTTTTCTCTCTACATGATGCTAAGGAGTTCCTTATAGTAAGTGAGGCATAGAAACATAGAAACATAGAAGTTGACGGCAGATAAGGACCGCAAGGCCCATCCAGTCTGCCCATTTCTTTTTCTACCTTATAAATGTGCCATCGGCCTTTGCTCTGTCAGTGACCTATCTATTCATAGTCATTTGTATTGCTCCCTTATGCCTATCCCATGCCTGTTTGAAGCCCTGCACTGTATTCATAGCCACCACTTCTTGTGGTAAGCCATTCCATGCATCTACCACCCTTTCTGTGAAAAAGAATTTCCTCACATTCCCCTTAATCGGCCTCCCCTAATCTCATGCTGTGTCCTCTTGTCCTGCTATTTTCTTATATTTAAACATGTTAGACTCTTTTCACCTTGTTTATGCCCTTAAGGTGTTTAAATGTCTCGATCATATCACCTCTCTCCCTCCTTTGCTCAAGGGTATACATATTGAGCTCCGTTAATCTGTCCTTATATGTCTTCTGATGCAGTCCCTGCACCATTTTGGTTGCCCTTCTCTGGACTGCCTCAATTTGGTTAATGTCCTTGTGAAGGTGTGGCCTCCAATACTGCATGATGCTCCAGATGGGGCTAACCAATGTCTTGTACAGAGGATTATTACCTCCCTCTTACGACTTGTGATACCCTACTAATACACCCTAACACCCCCTAGCCTTACCTACTGCTTTAGAGGTCTGCTTGATGATTTTAGGTCATCAGTGATGATGATGCCCAAGTCTCTTTCTTCCTTTGTGACTGCTAGCAACTCCTCCCAGCCTATAAGTGGCTTCAGGGTTTCTCTTCCCTATGTGCATGATTTTGCACTTTGCATTAAATCCCAGTTGCCACTCTTCTGACCATTCTGCTAGTTTATCCAGATCTCTTCTCATTCTGCCCACCCCATCTGGATCATCTACTCTGTTGCAGATCTTGGTGTCATCTGCAAACAGACAAGCCTTACCCTCTAGTCCATCTGCGAGGTCACTAATGAAGATGTTGAATAGGACTGGCCCCAGGACTGATCCCTGAGGTACCCACTTGTGACTTGCATCTCTTCTGACTGTATACCATTTACCACCACTCTTGTTTTCTGCCAGTCAACCAGTTTGCCACCCAGTTGACCAACTTCTGACCCACCCGAGCCTACCTAGCTTATTTATCAATCTTCTATGTGGAACAGTGTCAAAAGCTTTGCTGAAGTCAAGGTAGGCGACATCAACTGCTCCCCTGGTCCACCACTCTGGTTACCCAGTCAAAGAAATCTATGAGATTAGTTTGACAGGACCTTCCTTTGTAAACCCATGCTGTCTTGGATCCTGTGCCCCTATGGATTCCAGGTGTTGCATATCCTTTCCTTAAGGAGTGCCTCCATAATCTTGCCCACTACTGAGGTAAGACTGACCGGTCTGTAGTTCCCGCCTCCTCCCTGCTACCACTCTTGTGGAGTGGGATCACATGAGCCTTTCTCCAGTCTTCTGGGACCTCTCCTGTGCTCAGAGACTCACTAAACAATTCTGCTAATGGCTCTGCTAGTTCCTCCTTTAGCTCCTTAAGTACCCTGGGATGTATGCCATCAGGTCCCATTGCCTTATCCACCCTGAGCTTAGCAAGCTCTTGTAGGACCCTTTCTTTTGTGAAGGGAGTAGTGCTCACCTCCCTCCCCTGTGTCCATGATGCTGAGCTGTGGGCCTGCCCTACCTTCTCTTCAGTAAATACTGAGCAAAAGTATCTATTTAGGATAGATGCCTTTACAGGGTCCTCCTCCTCACATGCTCCCTTTTCTCCATTAAGCTTAGCAATACCTCTGGACTTTCTCCTTTCACTAATGTATCTATAGAAAGTCTTGTCACCTTCTTTTACTGTTCGTGCTAGTGTTTCCTCAGTTTGGGACTTTGCCTGCCTTACTGCCTTACCTGCTTCCCTTAGGGCAGTTTGGTATGCCTCCTATCTTCATCCCGCTGTGTTCCCTTATATTTTCTGAAGGCCAGCCTTTTGGCTCTGACCTTTTCTGCTACTATATTTGAGAACCAAAGTGGTTTCCTTCTTCTTTGCACTTCCTTTTCTGTCTAACACAATGGGATGTTGCTTCAAGTATTGTATCCTTAATGCTTGCCCACTTTGCCTGTACCTCCTCACCTGTGTTTCTTTTTGCCAGGGCTAGCTTAACTCTGTTGGCCATCTTATCAAAGTCAGCTCCTCTGAAGTCCCATATTTTGCCTTGGAATGGGATGATTTAGATGTAGTAGCCAAATTGAACCATACCATGTGATGGTCACTGGCCCCCAGGTGACCTTCTACCTGGAGATCTGTGATCCCTTCTTTGTTAGTCAGTACTAGATCTAGGATAGCCCTGTCTCTTGTGGGTTGCTGTACCAGTTGTTTGAGGCCCTCCCCCTGCAGGGAATCCACTATGAGTCTAGTTCTGGCAGATGTTCCTGCTGGTATTGACCAATCTGTATCTGGCATGTTGAAGTCTCCCATTATCAGAACCTCCCCTTTAGCTGTCATGTTTTGTATATCTTCTAACAGTAATGTGTCTATGTCCTCCCTCTGGTCTGGGGGCCTGTAGACAACCCCAGTTCTTATGGCTGTCCCATTACCTGTTACCAGGGTGACCCACAGTTCTTCTGGCTCCTTATGTGTATTCTGAATTTCTGTAGCTTTGATATTTTCATTAACATACAGGGCCACCCTCCCCTTTTGCACCTCGGTCTCTTCTGAACAATACATATCCAGGTACTGAAGTCTCCCAAGTGTGGTTACTGGTAAACCACGTCTCACTAATTGCTACTATGTCCAGTTTAGCCTCTGACATTATTGCCTGCAGGTCTGGGATCTTATTTCCCAGGCTGTGAGCATTGTGTACATGATTTTCCATTGGCCAGATTTTGGTGTGTTAGTTGTTGGGTGAAGTTTGGCATTACCCCTGTGCATCGTATGGAGACAAACCTTTTTCTTACCTGGTGATGCAAATGAATGGCAAACACGCTGAATTCCTGTTTGACCACTAGCTGAGGGGAGGGTGTTCTTCCCATTCGACGTATGGGGTGCTGCACCTCTCCCCATTTGCTAGTTTAAATATTCTGCAAAGACGTCAAACTTCTGCCCCAATGCACTGACTCCTCTTTAGTCAGATGCAGTCCATCAAATTTAAAGAACTTTCGCTCCCAGAACTGTTGCCAGTTCCTACAAATCTGTGTCCTTTTCCTGGCACCAGTCCTTGAGCCACGTGTTTAGCTCCCTATCTCCCTTCTCTGACCTTCCGTCCATCTGCTCCTTCTCCCAGACTGGCAGGATCTCAGAGAAGGAGATGCCGGACGAAATAGATGATAGTTTGTCACCCAGCCTAGTCAGGTGTTCCTTGGTCTCCTCAACTGACCGGCTGGCAGATCATTAGTCCCTATGTGTACTAGGACATCAGTGTTTTCTCCTGCTTTGTGAACAATTTTAGCAATGCGGTCAGTGTCTCTCCATGCTGATGTACCTGGGAGACATCTGACCATCACCCTGGCTGGAGATGGGTATCAACTCCCGAATCATGGAGTCTCCTATGATCAAGTTTTGGTTCCTTTGTGCTTGTTTAGTTTTGGTTCCTGATTTGGGTGAGTATTGTTGTGCTAGCTCCTGTGCACGAGTGTCCTGCTCTGCAGTGTCTTCTGCCTCTTTATTTGATTTCAGAGATGAGGCAGATACCTGTTTGTAGTGTTTATATGGTTTTTGAGGTAATGTGTTGGAGAGCAGAGAGTGATGGGGCACCTGATTTGCTCCTCCTAACCACCTGCCAACCTCCTGGACCAACTACCCTCTGCGGTCGGAGGTTTTTCTGTTGGATGCTGGGGAAATGGCGGTGGTTCTTATAATGTATTTCTCTTCAATATGAAATTTGAGGCGTGCAATCTCTGCCCATGCTGCCCGGAGCTGAGACCTAAGATCTCCAAAGGCTCAGCATGTAGGACAGTGTCCTAAATCCTGTAAGACTGTCCTTCTGAAAATTGTTCCACAGTACCTGCAGTTAATGAAATCCATTCCAAATAAGTTGCTGGGTTTGTAACCTAGTCAGAGTAATTAGAAGGAAAAAAAATGCAAGTAATGGTTTAATTGTGCTTTGTTTAACTTGTTATAACAAGTTAAATTACTAGTGCCCTGTAAATGAGATCACCTTGTGGAGGCCCCACTGATCCGCCCTTCCTGTTCTGCCACAGGAAATGTTACAACTGTGGTACCCTATAAAAGGAGTGTAGTGTGGGGTGGTTGGGGATGGGGTGGGTGGCTGGGCCCTTCCCTGCCAAAAAGAAGAACCATGACGAAAGAACAAGGAGGTAAGAGCAGAAACAATCAGTCAACAACAAATGCAGTAACCTGAAAGCTTATCCTAATGTTAGATAAAACTGTAAAACCTGTAAAGCACCACCTGTAATAATTTCAGAGAAGATATACCCTGTAAGAAACACTTTGCTCCAGAGAAAAATAAAGCAGTAACAGAAGATATACCTTGCAAAAGACAATTTGAATCAGAAGATTACAGCAGTAATCTGTTAGCACACACCTGTAGGCACACCTTGTAATAATGCAGAAGAAGGTATACCAGCAACAACAATTTGAATCAGAGAAAAAATAAAGCAATGAAATGTTAGCAACAAACAGTAGCAATCCCTGTGAGTAAAAAATAAAAACACCACCACACAGTAAATCTGCTTAGCCAAACTAAGTCTTAATCCTTCTCCCTTGCTCTGGTAAGTTTCTCTACTCTGCCTTTCAAGCAGTCTTAGAAGGAAAGAGCTCAGGTGAAGCTAGGTGCCTTGGCCAGCAAACCAAGTCTTCTACCTCCAAGATATCCCTGAGGCATCACTGAGGAGTCAGGTTATGTCATTTACAGCTCCCAAAATGTTGGTGATGGGGTCACCTCCCAGCTGACTTGCAGGAAGGCAGCTCTGAATTTCTGAAAATGGAATCATGAAAGACAATCAGCTGGGAAATGAGAAGAACCAGGAATATAGACACAATGAATAGTAAAGTGGTACAACAGGGAGGTTCATGTTAACCATCTCAGGAAGTTCATTATGGAATGAGAAGAATGACACCCTTTATTTATTTTTCCATATATATTTTATCCCCCTGAGCACACTGCAGGCAGCTTCTCAGCCCTTTCCTTGTTTCCCTCACCTGGCAACTGCCTCCCCAGTCCACCAAGCCCCATATCCCCCATGGATTGCCCCCCGCCCCGTGGCAGATCAGGAAGGGATCAGCTGTCCTCCCCCCACCCAGAGACTCTGTATCTAGAATTGTGGGTCGGTAAGCTGGTGACAGCGTGGGGCAAGGGCAGGTACAGTAGGCAAGGCTTCATAGAGCCTGCAACCACCTTTTTCCAGTTTTCTACCCTCTGTCTCTGCTGTGGCATAAACACATGTATGTGGAGGCATACACACACACTATGATCGCATCTCCTCCCTTCATGTCGCTCGAGTTGCCAACACTACCTCCAGGCCTCCACCTAGGGTCAGCAAAGGACTAAATTGACACGGCCCCCCCTCCCCCCGAGAAAGGAGAGCTGTCCTATGGACTCTCAGTCCTCTCCCTTCCCGGCCAACCTCGCGACATGAGCTCATTCCCAAACTCTGGTTGCTGGCATGGCACACCTCTGTCCTAACTTCTCCTGATCAAATTGGCTTCTGACTCCACCCCCACTAGCCACCCTTCCTCCTCCTCCTCCTCCCACTAGCCACCCTTTACCCCACCGTCATCCCCACCATCACCGCTCCTATAACGCCGGCCGCTACCTCTTCTTATAGTCCTAGCACCCTCTTCTGTATTCTTATTGTACTATTGACATTTTAGTTTTGTTTAAATGCACTTTATGTAACTCATATTATATGTTTTAGATTTTCTTGTTTATGGATTTGCCTCATTTGGGCTCAGTTGATGTGATAATATATTGCTCTGTACCGCCTTTGTATATCCTTCTTCCCTCTCTCCCGGGTCGCACCTGGAAACAATCCCTGGCTCAGTGTGCCTTTCCCGGTTACCAAAATTTTAAATAAATAAATGGCAAGATGTAAGGTGCATAGCACCTCAGCCGTCTGCACCACAGGGCAGGGTAACGCCCTGTATTAATGACTACAGCTGCTTAGATGTCTGTGTATATAGTTATGAGTTAATTGCTCCATGCAGGTCCCCAAGTGAGTGCAGCTGCAATAATATAGGGTATATTTTGAACAAAGATAAAGTTTTTGGTTTGTTTTGTAGATTCTAGTTTTGCTGTGGAAGTCCAAGGCATCCTTCCAGAGTACCCACTTGACTAGCTGCCTCTACTCTCAGTCTGAAACTCCCCGCATCGGTCTCCCTCCTGACCCTATGGCTTGTCCAGCCCCCCAAATCACCCCATGGGAGAGGGCCCACCCAAATCACCCCATGGGAGAGGGCCCCCCCACCCTTGGCAACTTTTCTGAAATTAGAGGGACTTACCGTGAGGTCGGGTAGGCCATGGGGAGATCTGATGTGGTTGGGTCCAACAGCGGGATATGGGCAGGTCCCCAGGGTCTCCTTCATCTCCGCTGGGCCTCCAGGGATTTTGCTTGTTGTTCCCCCTTGGAGCATGGATGTGCCATGATGTCCAATCACCTCCGTGCTGATGTCTGCCACTGCTCTGGCCCCTTATGTGGCACCGCTCATCCTACGTCTCTGATCTCCATCAGGGGCCGCCAGAGACCGATGCAATCCCTGGAACCCACCCTGGGAAGGGAGAGCAGTCCTCCAGATGCTTAATCCCCTCCCTCTCCTGCCAATCCTCGTTGACCCAAGTCGGCTCCTAAACCCAGGTCACCATCATGGCGTGAGGTGTGGCGTCCCATGCCTCAACCCTCAGTGCCACTAGGTCAGCTAGAACAAAGATAAAGTTGAGTGGAACTGGGGAGGCAGTCAGTTTCTGGAGGCCAGACACAGGCAAACCAAGAAGTTCCATGAATGGCAGTAAAGCCAAATGAAGGAGCTGCATCTATAAAGACTTAGATAATTTGAAGGGGATGCATCCTTATAAAACATGGCCATTCCATTCCATTCTGATAGAAAATGAGACCACATAGCTAGCTCTGAATGGGCAGTAGCAGTGATGGTTATGTGATGGTCAAAAGGTATGACCGAATGAGCTAGAGTGAGTAGATAGGCTGTTAAACTCCAGCCCTGTGGAATGATTTTCATAGCGAACGTGAGATAGCCCAACAGAGAATGGAGCCCTCATTTTGAGTAGGATCGTTTCATTTTATTTATTTATTCATTTAGTTTTTGTTGACCGGGTAAGTGCACTAGACAGATCCTGCCTATTTTCAGGCACGGCCCAGGGGAAGGGGATACAGATGAATGCCAACTGACCTTGAACCAGATTAAGCTGTTGGTGGTATTTTTAGTGAATGGGGAAATTTGTCCAGGACACTGGGGAAATTCCCCTACTCTTTTTGATAAGTGCCATGGGATCTTTAACATCCACCTGAACTACCACCAATCCAGGCAGATGGGACCTCGGTTTAACGTCTCATCCGAAAGATGGCACCTCAGAAGTGCAGCACCCCTCTCATGCTGCATTACAGTGTCAGTACTGGGATATTAACCCAAGTGCCAGATGTGGGAACTGAACCCACAGCTCTCTGATCTCCAGACCTCAGAGGTGAGTGTGCTACCTACTGAGCCACTGACACTAGAAAGAGTATAACCAAGTTTGAAATTCTGTGTAATTTCTCCAGAGGAAGACGGGCTTGCATTTTTAAGGTATTTAATTTGATACCTAGGAACTCTAACATATGAATAGGTCCTTCTGTTTTATCATCTGCCAAAGGAATGTTAAGAGTGGAGAATGCATGCCGAAGGCAGGTGATGCTTGAGGCCTGAGGAGACTCTGGGGGTATTGATGAGAAGGAAATCATCCAAAAGATGCAAAGTGAATGGGTGTTGAAAGACATTAAATAAAAGCCAACATACTTGAAGAACTTGAGGAGGTATCAAAGAGACTTGGACTACCTTTACATCCAAAAGTTAGGCGTACAGCAAAATAGTACTGGTTTCTCTAAGAGATTCCATAAACGGCGACAGGGAAGGAGGAATAGACAACAGTCTGAAGGCATATGTGATATATGCTTTATCATCATCATCATCATCATCATCATCATCATCAAATCTTTATTTATTCAGGCGAACATCATTGAGCAAGGCTCATTTACAAGATGGACCTGATAAGGTCAAGGTTCAATAGTTGATACACAACAGATACATCATACACTTATATAAGACAGTTATACATACAGGGCAAAATAACGTTTATAAACACAGTGATGTACAGTAAATTCACATGATAAAAAACGGTTACAGGAAAGTTAAGCTAATATTTACACTATGTACAGTATATACATATCCCAGTGGGGGGCATGGCAGACACTCAACATAATGTAATACTAGGATGGTGAAGGTATTACTGGGTGCCATAAGATGGGGTGTCTGTCTGGAAGGAATGTGCCATATATTGTCTGGAAGGGAGATTTGTGAGATGACAATGCTAGCTCTAGTGGTAACAATTGCATTTCTCTTTGAAGAAGACTGTACAATGCTGTTTAAAGGTTGCAAATGGAATGATATTGGACAGTTTTAGGGATTTTTGTAGGGTGTTCCATGCTATAGCTAGAGAATAGCTGATTGCTGCCCTCCCTAGCCTGGTGTTGAATTTGGGCAATTTGAGCAGGATGATGTCGTTGCTTCTTAGGGCATAGGAGCTAGGAGAGGTCTGGGTGAAGCAGTCCAGGATATAGTTTGGAAGTTTTTTTGACAACGCTCTGTAAATCCATAGTGCTGTATTTCTGTTCCTTCTGAGGTGAAGGGAAACCCACCCAACTGCAGCATAAAGAGAGCAATGGTGGGTATTATATGGCAGATCTGTAATGAACCTTATTGCTCTATGATATAAGGTATCCAACTTGTGATGGTAGGAGATGGGGCAGTGACTATAAAGGAAGTCTGCATAACCAAGCACCATGTCCAGCGAGTTTAATGAATTTAATAGGATTATCAATTCACACATAGGAAAGTGACTAATCTTCCGAAGGAATGAGGGAATTGATGCTTGGATCTATTGCGGAATGAACAGCTGACAGATTAATTATCAGACATTTCTTCCCTGAATACTTTTGGGAGGCTACGCCTATAGAACTTAATCAGAAAGATGGAAAAGGGGTAGCTGTGAAGGGACCAATGATAATCCCTTTAGGAGGTTCTTTTGCCAGTAAGATATCCACAATTTGAGGTTCGACTGTAACAGATTTGAAATTGGGGCACTGGACAGATGTGATAGGAACTGCATGAAGTCCAAGTCCTGTATGAAATCCATTGGAAAGGCCTGAAATAAGGAACTGCACAAGAGACTGAGAAGAAGGAGTTGATAACAGCTGATGTAAATGAGAAATGTTTCCTGGTGTTGAGGGATGGGCAGTGTGTCATTTGCGACCTGGAGCAGGGGAAGAATTTTTTTTTTCATGACAAATCAGTTTTAAATGTGCTTTCCCACAGTGACTGCAAACATGTGGAAGAGTACAGGATGGTGCAAAGCAAGGGGATCCGTACGAAATCCCGACTCTCAGAAGCCCAACGCACAAATGCCCAACACCAAACGACTGACAGATTTAAATTCCTGACGTGTGTAACACCGACTTTTTGCATCCCAACTCTGTAAATCCTGACTATCATGCTTCCAATGTCAGACTATTACCCCACTGCCACTGCCGGCACTGTCATCTGCTAGTTTGAGTCCTATCTCACAAACAGGAGGCAAAGGGTTGTGATGGGAAATTTCTCCTCCTCCCCTAGCCTTCTGTCTTGTGGAGAACTTCAGGGTTCGGTCTTGTCACCAATGTTGTTTGCCATGTATGTGCTGCCCCTGGGTGGGATCATTAGGAAGTACAGTCTGGATTTTCATTGCTATACCGATGACACCCAGCTGTATCTATCCTCTTCCCTGGGACGTTCTATGTGGTGGATGTACTGAACAACTGCCTGACCAAGATTAATGACTGGATGGCCTATAGCTGGTTGCAACTGAACCCCGATAAGACAGAGGTACTGGTGGTGGGGTTGAACAGGAGGCATGATAGGATGGCCTCTGGTGCAGAGATTAGATTGTTTCTGGGATCTGTGCCATTGAAGACCTCCTCTAGGGTGTGCGATCTTGGTGTTATCCTCGACAGCAGACTGATATTTGAATCTCAGGTGTCATCCATTGTCCGGTCCAGCTTGTTCCATCTGAGGAATATCGCTAGGATCAAACACCTGGTTATACCCCTGGACCTCCCCACCTTGATAAATGCATTCATGACATCTAGGCTTAACTATTGTAATGCACTCTACCTCGGGGTCTCTGGAGGTACCCTCCATCGATTGCAGCTAGTGCAGAACGCAGCTGCCAGGCTGTTCACGGGGCAGCCTAAATACTGTCATGTCACCCTGGCTGCCTGTTCGATGGAGGGTTCTCTTTAAGGTGGGCTCACCCGCCTTTAAGGCCCTACATGAACTTGGCCCTGGCTATCTGTTGGACCTTCTAACACCTGCTGCCCCGGTCCACTCCCTCTGATCCTCCTCTAGGGGCCTCCTTGCAATTCCCAGGATGAGGTTAAAAACTGCCATTGACAGAGCTTTTAGTGTCACCGAACCCATCCTGTGGAATTCGCTTCCTCCATCAGTAAGGGAGGCCCTTTCAGTTGAGGTATTCAAAGCTCACCTCAAGACCTTTTTTTTTCAGCTGGGCATTCCCAGACACCATTCTTTGATAATGTTTCTCAGATACTTTTCACAATGGCACTTTAGAATTCTGTTGGTAATTTAGACCCTCATTTTAGTGTTTTGATTCTAAGTATTTAACCAGAATGTTTAGAATTTATTTATAGTGTTTAATTGTTTCTGATGTATTTCATTGTACGGCGCCCAGAGCCTCTGGGATTGGGCGCCTTAAAAATAAAATTTGCCTTGCCTTGCTTTGCTTTAATTTCAAATGGCCAAAAAGGTACAGCAGTCTAAGATCTGAGTTGAGAACTGTCAGGTTTATTCTTACCTATTATTTGTTCTATATATACACAGCAAGAGAATAGATTTCAGAGTCAGTATAGTGTAGCCTTCCTTTTGCAGAATGCTGGACTGGTGGATTTGAGGACTGAACACCAGATTGTATACCAAAGTTCAAGACCGGTTGACCGGAGGGAAGCGGAAGTCATTGAGTGGTCTGCACTTGGCTAAGAAAAGGTCGAGGACAGAGGATGTAGAGAACTCCGTGAACTTATTTGAGTCTCCCGTTTGCAGCAGAATACAGTCTGCCAGTTTGTGTAACTCTCTGGCTTCTGATTGATGAGCTGTTTTGGGGATTCAGAAGTAGAAGAGAACTGCAGAAAGGAGTCGGGGTCATGGTGCGGGTAACTGTTTTACAACATGCTCACATTACATCAACAGAAAGATATAGAGAATACTGGATGGGCAACTATGCAGAACCAGTGTGTTCTGCCACAGAAGGGTTCTGATTCCCTCTGATGTCCATGGGAATCAGAACCCCGAGGTGGCAAAACACACTGGTTGTACATTTATTTATTTAGTTTTTGTTGACCGAGTAAGTGCACTAGACAAATTCTGTCTATTTTCAGGCACAACCCGGGGGAGGGGGATACAGATGAATGCCAACCGACTTTGAACCAGATTAAGCTGTTGGTGCTATTTTTAGTGAATGGGGGGAAATTTGGCCAGGGCACTGGGGAAATTCCTCTACTGCATTGCTGGCAGTAGGGGGACTTGCTGCTGTGAGCCGGATCACTTGTGGGTCAGACTCGGTGGAGGATGGTCGTCATGGAACATGAAAAGCGGT
The DNA here is from genome assembly GCA_016271365.2 of Neoceratodus forsteri. Taxonomy (NCBI): domain Eukaryota; kingdom Metazoa; phylum Chordata; order Ceratodontiformes; family Ceratodontidae; genus Neoceratodus; species Neoceratodus forsteri. Next base: position 1,072,981,423 of record CM028134.1, on the reverse strand, counting down.
CAGGCTCTACTGCAATGATAGTTGGAACTACAGAGTTACCTGAGAGCCAGTTTACTGATGAAAATTTGGAAGATGGTGAGATTTTCGTTTCTACGGAGGATTTATCTGCTACTTTGGTCAAAAATGGGACCCTTTCTACACCTAATGTTACGGAGGACCGGCAGGAGCAGCTTAAACTGCAGCTTGCTGAATTAGCTCGAGAACACAAGCGCATCAGGAAACAATTGCTTACAGCGCCTACTGAGGATTTACCTGTCATTTCGTTTCCTCCCACTGTCACCAGCCTTGACTGTGGGTTGGAGCCTTCCGTTCAGTCGGGTGAAGTTTTGCATGCTGTCACCACTGTAATGCAGCCTACACAATCTTCTTGCACCACTTGTTGGGCTGGCAGTAGTGAATCCGAGGAGATTTTGTGCCGAGAGCCAGTTTCAGAAGTTGAATCACTTGTGGTCATTCCCGACGTTACTCCGGTTGCTGCAGTAACCACGGGTGTCCCAGATGTGTCTACATCGGAACGCGGAGGCTCCGTTCCCACTGAGCAGAGGAACACCTTAACCAAGGAAGCAGGGTTTGTCTTTCGGGCTTCTAGCCATGTAGCTTCTTTAGAGCTACAGCAGCCCGAGGTAAGATGCATTTTTCAGACAGAGCCATTAAATCAAAATGGAGTTTCAGTATTTTCCTTTTTGAAAAGGACTCAGCCTCATCACAATAAGATTGGAGAGGAAGGGAAAGAAAAAAGGGCAGCTGTGATTTCTTCTAAAAGGAACTTGGGGGTACTAGATGGGGTACAAACAGTCTCTTTGCCCATTTGTGACAAATCTGATTCTACAGCTTCCGCTGTTGTACCTCCTTTACAGCCATTGACTGATGAAAACTGGACCCCTCAGCAAGCTTTAAGTGCTGCAGGTTGGACTTTGAACGATGGATCTTGGTGACCAATGCCTGATTGGGACCCCAAGCTGAATTTTTCCCAAAACGAGCCGACATGGCAGCCCCAGTTGCCTACTTTACCTGTAACCCCAGCGATTCCTGTGGAGGAACAAGGGGGAAATGGGCCTTCTGACAGGGTCTTACAGGCCACCACTTCTGAAATTCTAATTGACTTAAGAACTGAGCTACCTGCGAAAACTATACAGAGTAATTCAGGACCTGAGAAACCACTAATGTCTGAATTTTTTTCTAAAAATAAGAAAGAAGCAGCACCATGCAGAAATGCCGTAAGGCTGTGGTATAAGGGAGGTGTGGAGGTCAGGCCTGATAGGCAATTTGTAGGGAAATGTTTATTAAAAGATTCTTTACATTTTTCTCCCCGGTAGGTGTTTGCCTTTATCAATATTTCAGGAGAAGATAATTTTGATGTGAGCTTTCGCTCAACTTATGCCCTGGATTTATTTTGGGAAAGGTACAACCAAGTGAAATTTTCTCCCATATGGACCCCTTTTTTGGTAATTCCTTTAACAAAACCATTAATTAAGTTTGCTACTATAATGTTCAGAAATGAGGGAGTCCACGTAGATGATATCTTATACTGGCTGTCTCAAAAATGTGAGGTTTTAAGTTCTCCAGAAGCCATATTAGATTTAGAACAGTTTTGGCCTGGGGGATGGCGGTTTAAGGTTAAGCTTAGGCAGACTGATTCTGGGATCGAACATATTCCAAATTCCTTTTTGTTGGGTCGGGATAGAGGGGTTTGTTTCTATGCTGGGCAACCTCAGGCCTGTTACAAATGTGGTTCCAGGACACATTTATCTAGTTCATGTGACAAACCTCGCTGTGATAATTGTGGGGAAACTGGTCATATTGCTTTCCAGTGTATGAATCTCACAAAATGTGACCTTTGTGAGGAAACAGGCCATATTTTTTCTGAATGTGATTGGGCTGCAAAAAATAAAGCTTCTAGCAGTAGCCCAGATCTTTTAATTCAAAAGGCTCAAGGCCTGGCCGCAGGTGTTGTTGAAGTGGGCCCAGTAAACAGTGGAGAAGTAGTTCTCCCTTCTTCACATTCACTTCTGGAGATATCTGAGGTACATCCTCCTGAGGCGCCAGTAGAGATTTCCCCCATTCTCTCTCCTGTTTGTTCTTCCAGACAAAAGGAAATTTTACCTAAGGAGTCTTCTATTTCTTCAGTGCCCCGTGTTCGAAGGTCCTCCAGGAACCTTAAACCACCCCTTGTACTCCCTCCCTCAGTAGAAATGGAAATTAGTAATCCCTTTGCTGTGCTGTCTACTCAGTGGGGTGATTCAGTTATGGATTGTCAGGAACCAGACTCTCAACCTATACAGGATAGCCCCCCCTTCCCCTTTCAGGTCCAGGTGGGTTATAAAAGTAAAAACAAAAAGAGATGAAAAAAAGATGGTTAGTTTCTCACATTATAACTGGCTGGTTTTAAATTTGGTTCTGTAAATGTTCATAGTTTATTGAACTTTAGAAGACGGCATGTAATTTATGATTATATACATAGTAATGTTCTGGATATATGTCTATTACAAGAAACTTGGATGTATACTTTAGATCAGGCCAGGATTTTCCAAAGAAAATGGCGTTGAGGGCCTTCTTATTGGTCCTTTGGACAACAATCGGCAGATGGTTTAGGTTTTCTTTTTAATTCTTATGAGTTTTCTTTGATAAAATTAATGGATCTAATTCCTGGGCGGTTAATGATCCTAGATGGGGTCTGGAGGTCCATGACTTGCAGATTTATTAATGTGTACTGTTCACAATTGAAAGCAGAACGGGTGGCACTGTTTCAGATGATTAAACCCTTTTTAGTTTCTTCCTTTGAAATTTTCCTCTGTGGTGATTTTAATTGTGAGCTTAAATCAAGGGGGGAAATTCAAGGGATTCTGGGAAAAAGATTTATTGTGATTCTCACGCATTATGTAATTTAATACAATCATCTGGGTTAGTTAATAGTAGTTGCCATCAGCAAGGGGGTCCTAAATTTTCTTATAAAAAACTTTTATATACATCCACTATAGACTATATTTTTCTTTCAGATAATCTCCCTTTTCAATTTTACACAATTCCGGTTTCCTTTTCAGATCATATGCTACTTCAGTGCAATTTCTCCCCTCATTCCTTACCTAAGATCCAGAAAGCTCGGTGGAAACTCAGTGCACTTTTGTAAAGACCCCCGGAGTACGTCCTACTATCCTAGCATTACTTAGTGCATGACTTTCAGTTTCCTTTTTATACGAGGACTTGGGGCAATGGTGGGGTGACACAAAAGACGATTTGTGTAGTTTACTAAAAAACCAGGGGAGGTCCAAGGAAAACTTCAAATTTCTTCATTATTTAAAACTGCGGCAGCAGTTATATTATTTGATTTCTATTGCAAATACCTCCAAAAATGATTATTCTTCTCAAATAACAACTTTAAAACAACAAATGCAAGAGGTGCAATATAATAGAGCTAAAACGTCACAGGTACTCTTTCAATTTGGTATAAAAAACAGCCCCATGGTGATCCGTATGAAGCCTTTAAGAAATTCAAAAATAACACTAATTTAGTCGCACTGTTAAATCAGGAAGGACAACTGGTGGGGGACACTAAGGGACTACATGCGGTTATCAATACTTTTTTACTCTCTCATACACCAACAGTGGCCCCTAGTGTTGAGAACATAAGGCAATTTTTGCACAAAATAAAACTTCCGGATTCTCAATTTAATAAAGCATTGTTAAATGGCCCAATTACACGATCCGAAATTGTAACGGCAATTAAAGCTCAAAAATCGGGTACTTCACCTGGGATGGATGGATTAACTTCCGAATTGTATAAAGAACTACCATCTGAATTTTCCGAATGTTTAGAACTGGTTTTTAATTTTTTTTTAATCTGCTGTGGCATTTCCAGTTTGGTTTTCTGAAGGGTTATTAATTTTTCTTTATAAATCAGGAGACAAAGCTATTATAGAGAACTGGAGACCTATTACAATTTTGAATGCTGATTATAAACTTTTTACAGGAATTCTGAATAATAGGCTTAAACAATATGCAGCTACTGTACTATCACCTTCTCAATATTGTGGGCTTCCGGGAAGGAAAATTCAACATGCTCATATAATTCTCCGAGATTTAATAGAGTACTCTGGTTTGTATAATCAACTTGGATGTATCGTTTCAGTGGATCGAATGAAGGCATTCAATCGAGTCTATCACCCATTTTTGTTTATGACTTTAGAACATTATGGGGTTCCTGACGTCGTCATAAATTGGGTAAAATTACTTTATAATAAGGCTATTATTCATCCAATTATTCAGAGAGAAATTGGGGATGGGTTCCAAGTGCCCACTGGGGTGTGCCAGGGGTGTCCCTTAAGCCCTTTATTATATTCTTTTATTATAGACACATTAATTCAATCAGTTTCACAAAATCCAAAATGGAAAGGGGTCTTAGGACCTCCCTTGTTGGAAGACCTACACATACAGGTGTATGCGGATGATCTTTGTGTGTTTTTTTCCATCTATGAGCAAGTGGTAGTATTTTTGGATCATATGGGTTCTTATTCTTGGATCTCCATTTCGAAAATTCAAAAAAAGAAAAGTCAAGGTCTGTTTTTTGGGGTTGGCTGTCCTTCGGAAATTATTATTAAGGGACTCCGAATTTCCTCAGATCCTATAAAAATCTTAGAATTATTATATGGGCCTCAGAATCTTCCTGAGTTGAACTGGGAAAATGCACTGGCCTCTATAGAGGGCAAAATTCAAATTTGGAAACATTGGAAATTATCAAAATTAAAACGTGTGCAAATAATAAAACAATTTGTTATCCCTGGTTTCTTATATACTGCAATGATTTTTCCATTACCCATACGGCTGGAAACACGGATTTACAGTTTATTTTTTCAAATGTTATGGGGTAACAGACTCAACCCTATTAAAAGGCAATATACGTATCTTGCAAAAGAAAAAGGGGGTTTAGGGATGGTGGATCCAGTTGTTTTTTTCCATACATTATTTTTATCACAAAACATTAGAGTAGGATTATCACCAACTACTGCTAGATATGGGTTATTAATGAAGCAGATACTAGTTCACTATTATTCAGCCTGGCAGGTAAGCCCACCTAAGCCCCTCCAGAAATTACTATTGCCACAATATTTTCAGCCGGTAGCAAAAAAGCTTTTTAAATGGGGTTTATTAGCTCAAGTAGTAAAGGACAGTGCAGGTCCTCAGTTATATAAAATTGTGATGTCACTATTATACCCAACTGAACCAGCCTTTAAAAACTGTCCTTTGATACGTACAGTGAAGGTACATCAGAGATTAAATAATCCCAGATTGCCCGAATACATGTGGGAATTTGTGTGGCTTTCAGTTTACGGTAGGATTGGAGTTCGGGGTAATGCAAAGCATAAAGCGCTGAATGAAAGATTTTGCCCCTACCTACAGTGTATAACTCAGGAAGAAACAATGGAGCATTTTTTATTTTCCTGTACATATGCTAGTTCTCTTTGGAAATTCTTAGCCTTTAAATGGAATATGACATGGTTATTGTATCTGGATTATGACACACTTGTTTTAGGTTGTTTTCCTCGGTTAGGGGGGAGGTATAATTTAGAAACCTGGCAAATTTTTTGTTGCTGTTTGACTTATTATTTATCTAGCTTTTGTTGACCGGGTAAATGCACTAGACAAATCCTGCCTATTTTCAGGCACGACCCAGGGGAAGGGGGATACAGATGAATGCCAACTGACCTTGAACCAGATTAAGCTGTTGGTGGTATTTTTAGTGAATGAGGGAAATTTGGCCAGGACACTGGGGAAATTCCCCTTCTCTTTTCGATAAGTGCCATGGGATCTTTAACATCCACCTGAACTACCACCAATCCAGGTAGATGGGACCTCGGTTTAACGTCTCATCCGAAAGATGGCACCTCAGAAGTGCCATGGGATCTTTAACATCCACCTGAACTACCACCAATCCAGGTAGATGGGACCTCGGTTTAACGTCTCATCCGAAAGATGGCACCTCAGAAGTGCAGCACCCCTCTCATGCTGCACTACAGTGTCAGTACTGGGATATTAACCCAAGTGCCAGATGTGGGAACTGAACCCACAGCCCTCTGATCTCCCGGCCTCAGAATCGAGTGTGCTACCTACTGAGCCACTGACACTGCAGACATTTATGGCAGGCTAGATGCCAATGGGTTCTGTATCAAAGATTGATGTCTTATGATACAGTAGGATTATTGATTCATGGGGTGATGGAAAGGATTTACCTTAAAAATGTGGGATTTTCTACTACTAGGAAGGTGACTGATTGGTGGAAAGGATTCACAAAGTTTAGAAAATACAAATAGGAAGATCAACATATATAAAGTATATTGGAATAGAGAAGGGTTGACAATTTTGCATCTAATGTCTCTTTTTGTTGCATGATGCTTCAGTATGACTAGAACACTTCTACGTAATTTTCTTTTCTATTCTGTGGTTAGTTTCAAGCTTAAAAAAAATAAAAAACAATGGGGGGACTGTAAAACTTATGTGATCCTTTTTCAGGTTTGTATAATTTTTGTGTGGCTTAACACTGTTTTGTATTTATTTGGATTTCTTTTCTTTTATGATTAGTATATTGTTTTGTGTGATTCAACACTGTTTGTAATTATTTGTTTTTGATGTTATTATAATAAAAAATTCCCCTACTCCATTCAAGAAGTGCCATGGGATCTTTAACATGCACCTGAACTACCACCAGTAGAGTTGTTCATCCTGTATTTTTTATAGTGTATAGTACTGCATGAAATATGTGTTTTGTGAGTTATTTTGCTTTCAAAATAAAACTGACTCATGCAGTCTCTAGAGGTTCTAGAATGCTGTTCTATCACAGTAGGGTAGAATCACATTCCATGACCTTGGAACTGTGGTAGAACAGCATTTTGAAAGGGATGGAATGCTATACAGAACACTCCACTATACACTATGCAAGCAATAATACCCAACAGGGTGGGCGGTATTGGGCTATACCTGCCTGCCCAGGGGGCGTAATGAGGCCCGACACCACAGGTGGAGGGCCTTATAGCCCCTGGAAGGATAGGTATATCCCATACCACCCACCCCGGAGGGTATTATTGTGCTTAGAAAATGGGCACATGTGGCATTTTTATATGGGATTTCAAAATATTAAAAAAAAAAAAAAAAAAAACAGAGTGAAAATGAAGTTTAAGATATTTGCTGGTTAAGTAGTCCTTCTAATGGTATGTGTGCCAGTAAAGGGCAGTGCAATCTTTGACAACTGCTTTTTTCCTAATTGTGCCCCAAGTGTAGCACTTTGTGCTCATATATATCCAGTTTGTTATTAATAAACTGCACATATACAGACATCCATACCTGCCATTGAAATCCAGAGGCAGAGTGGGGTCTTCGCCTACCACCAAATGCATGTTTGTATCTGTACAGTCCATTTAGTCTGTTTAGTATCCCCGCAAGCATCACACCCGCTATGGGCGGTTACTGTGGCTTGCTGTTCCCGGTCCGTTTCCGTGAAGTTGTGTGTGAAAGATTTTTTCGTTTCATTTTAATAAACTGCTGACAGTCTTGAATGTGGAGGAACAGCTCCAATCATACGGTCGGGACACTTGCTTGAGTGCGAGGTGAGACTGTGATGTACAGAGTTTTGGCTGTGCAATGCAGGCAAAGAGAAAGACGACACCACAGTCGCAAAAAACGAAGGTGTGTTTTTTTTTTTTTAATTTGACATGAAAGGCAGCAGGGGTACTGATTAGATTCACAATTTTATATGGAGAACGTGTTGTGGACTGGTGTCGGGTGTCAGCTCTCGGTAAGCGAGAGAAAAAATGGCGGATATTTTGAATTGGAAATGAGGGGTTTTAGCCAATTGGAGAGCAGGCTGGGCACAAAGATTCTGGTGATGGGGCTGGCTGGGTTGGTACTTTTAATAGGTGGGCATCTGTTGTCTGATAGATGCCCACCTAGAGAAGCCCTCAGCCAATCAGAAGCCTCAAATAGCTTTACCCATTTTCTAAACCCTGATTTTAACTTGACCTCTTCAGCTTTTTTTTTTGCTCAATGGTTAACTGTTTTATTTTTGTGTACATAATATGCTCTAACCATGTGACAGTTATTACTTTATAATTGCTGTGCACGGAAGCAACATTCATTGTCTGAAGCTGGATAATAACTTATGTTTTAAGGTCCTGTAACAGTAGGTATCACTTGCTGCCTATGCTGTCTTAAAACAAATAATAATAGCAAGTTTCTTTAGAACTCTGGTTAATTTGATCGGCTTCATCTCTCTGGTTCTGCATATTCACACAGTGGCATTTGATAGCAGCAGTGGAAGTGACCTGAGATTGTAGATGTTTTGTGTGGTACATGCTAAATTCTGACCTAGTGTGGGAAACACTAAAATGAGAGTGAACTGATGCATGACAGGTTTTGGTAGGATTTACACAGTCGGGATTCAAAGAATCAGTATTATGATTGTCGGGAATTCAAACCTGTCAGTTTTCCAGTGTCAGGCTTTTGTGCGTCAGGTTTGTGAGAGTCAGGATTTCGTACCAGACCCCAAAGCAAAGGGTAGTCGGTAATTGAGTCTCAGAAGTGGAAGTGGTACCTGAGATGGGTGTTGTTGTTATGGTGATATGAGAACTCATAGATAGACCTGGTGATGAGTTATGGTCAGAAATATAGTTGTCAGTGGTGCAGTAATGATCTGTAGGAAAACTGAAGAAGCACATAACAGAGCAGGAGCAAGTTGCATTTCTTGAGATCTGGATGGTCTGGATTCTTTTTTATGTAATTTACTCCCCTTCAGAATTAACAGGGGCTATGACCTCCTCCCTTGGAGGGGTACATCATCCAGCCACAGTCCCCAGTTCGTCCACCCCCCAGGTTCACCCGTAGATTCCCCCTCCATGGCAGGGCTAGGGTGGGGGGTGCTGGCATCCACCCCTAGTACATCATATCTAATGATGGGGGGTGGACTCACCGGAGCTAATGGGCCATCACGGGTCTCGTCGAGCATTTTTCCCCTGTCTTCGCCCACACCCACATCCATGCAATGGATGGGCAGGCAGTCTCTGCCTCTGCAGAGGCAGCCCATCACCCTGGAGGCAGTATAGTGCAGTGGTTTAAGGCGCTGAGCTGCAAACTTGGAGACCTAGATTTGAATCCCACAGCCCCCATTTGCATACTGTGTGACCCTGAGCAAATCACTTAACTTCCTTGTGCTCCCAGGTTGCACCTGTAAACAAGCTTTCAGCTTAGTGTGTCTCGTCTGGTAAAACAAAGGTAACATGGGCCAACCCCTTACATGACTGCAGTCTTGCTCCAACCCCCAGCAACTGCTAGGTGTCGTCCGACAACGTGCAGCGAAAATCCCCCTTCCCCAAAGGAGAGCAGTCCTCCAGATGCTCTATCCTTCCTCCCCCGGTCAGCTCCCAAGTGACCCAAATCAGTTCTAGAACTCAGGATACCAGCGTGGCGTGAGGTAAGGTGTCCAGTGCCTCAGCCCTCAGCACCACTAGGCTGGCGATGGTCTAGATTTTAAGGCAGCTACACTGGCATCTAAGGTTTGAAACTGAAGAGCTAATTTGAAGCAGCAAATCACTTTGTTCCTAAAACTGAGAGGAAGCATCAGGTTGATCGGGAGTCAGATGTGACAGGAGTGGTGGCAGGAACAGGATTAGCATAAATAGCAGCTACGTGAAGATTAAACTGTTCCTGCTTTCTGGCAGTAGCAGAAAAGGGTATTTTAAGGCTGTGAAGGTCTGCCACAAGTTTGGGAACTGTCCATTTTTAAGATTCTGCCCAGATTTGGGTGTAACTTCCCTGAAGATAGTTTGAGGAGTACCAGAATCTTCTTGGTTACTAGTAGCTATGCTATTTTACTACTAGTTATGTTATCATGAACTGTTATTTTACCACTAGCGATGCTATTTTACTAGCAGCCATGTTATTTAATCACTATGTTATTTTGCCAGTAACTATGTTATTCTACTAACAGCTATGTCATTTTACAAGTAACTATGTTATTCTACTAGAAGTGATGTTATTTTAGCTGTAATGAAGTTATTTTACTAGCATTTATGTTGTTTTAGTAGTATTGTAGCTATTATTTTACCAGTAACCATGTTTTGTACTAGTAGCCATGTTATTTTACTAATAGCAATGTTATTTAAATCCCATGGTATACATTTGATATTCTGTGAAGTGGCTTAAAATATGGTTTTCTACTGTAAACTGTTTCTTATCTTTTTTTATTTATTTCTGTTTTACCAGGAAGGTGGACTGGAGGGTTACAACAGAAGGAAGACATCGCAGTCATTACTCCCATGCACTCATGACTTCCTGAATGGCAGCAACATTCAGCGCTGAACAACAATCCTTTTGAGCTACCTCATAGACTATTCCCTATGTCTACCATGGAAGTGCAAATACATGTGGGAGATATAAGCATAGGCACATGAACTGCATTGTGAGGGGGCGCCGTTACCCCTGCACTTTTTTGGGCCCAAGAAGATTTCTCTTTTAATTGCTGCAGTTAGTAAATGTAAAGAAGAAAGCAAGCAAGCCTCGCAAGTGCCCCTTGGAAACTCTGTCACACCATGCCATACAAAACTAAAGAGCTGCCTTGCTGTCTCCAGAAGTGTTAAATGCCTGCCATTAATCAGCTCCCGACACTAAGGATTCCTTGGGAGTACAGTTGTTTCCATAATAACTCTACTTCCATCTCCCTCTCTCTCTCTCTCTGTCCTGTGAAATAAGTAGCCATTTACACCTCTGTGCTTTTCGAGGACTGTTGTCACTTGTATCTGTTTGAAGACGTGTCTTGCACTGTGCCTCCACATCTGCTGCAAACAATGAGGAGCACGAGAAGTCAGACTAGCAAGGACAGTATAAAAAGTAGGACCAGTGACCATGCACATCTCATTTCTCCTTCCTAACCTGACTTTTCTTTTGTTTGGTTGCTGTGTACACTCATAGCTGTAAGCCGCGCTAGTGTCTCTGACTCATGGTTGGACTTTATTCCATGGTATGGAATGGACTGTTGCTTTGCTACCCATCTACTGGACCATCAGCTTGACTGTGGTTGGCTTATTAGAAAATTACCTTGAGTCAAACAGACATCCAGAAAAGACGGTTCACATTGCTGTCTCCTACTATTCAAACCTCAGCTCATACCATCTTATGTCTCCTAGGGGCAGCATATACACTGCGAATAACATAGGAGATAGCACAGAACCCTGCAGTTCAGGGTGGATCTGCATCCAGCAGCTTCTAAGAGGCATGCTGTTGATCAACATGAGTTCACAGTACCTCAGTTTTCTTGGTGTTCCTTCAGCAGACCTGATTTCGTGGATGTCATGAGGATTATCCATGGTGTACAACCTATGAGCTGTAGTTTGGATCCTGGACCGACCTACCTAATATTGGGTTGCAGTGACATCACTGGTCCAAACCTTGTGCAAATAGTCTGGTGCTCCCTGGAATCGGATGAGTTTCCTAGCTCCCTGAAAGAGGCGGTGGTGACACCTCTCTTGAAGAAGGCTACCTTGGACTCGGACTGTTTCACAAACTACAAACCCATCTGAAACCTACCCTTTACTGGGAAGGTGGTTGAGAAGGTAGTGGCTGTCCAGTTGGAGAACCATTTAACCATCCATGACATCTACGAACCCTTCCAATCCAGCTTTCGTAAAAGACACAGCACCGAGACCATGCTGGTTCAGGTGCTTAATGATCTCCTGAGGGCGAGAGACCAGAAAAGACATTCCATTCTAGTTCTTTTTGATCTCTCGTCAGCTTTTGACACTGTGGATCACGTGGTGTTGTTAGCACGCCTGAGGCAGATTTGTGGAATGTCGGGAATCGTCCTTCGACGGTTCACCTCATTCCTCACTGGGAGATCACAAAGAGTTGTGTCTGGGTTTTTTTCCACAGGCCCAACCCCTTTGTTGTGTGGGGTGCCTCAGGGTTCTGTGCTATCTCCCATGTTATTCACAGTGTATATGCTGCCCCTAGGAGACATTATAAGACAGTATCAGCTGAGGTTTCATTGCTATGCAAATGATACCCAGCTATACCTGTCTTTCGCACCTGACCAGAATGGAGCTCTCTCGGTGTTTAACAACTGTCTGAAAGAAATCCAGGATTGGATGGATTCTAGTTGGCTGAAGTTGAACTCAGAAAAGATAGAGGTTTTGGTTGTGGACCCAGGCTGTCAGATAGAGGGACCGCCTGCTGATACACCCTCAGGAATTTTTCTTGGTGGTGTGTCACTTCCGACCTCTGAACAGGTGCGTAACGTAGGGGTTATCTTGGATAACAAGCTGACACTACAGTCACAGGTGTCAACAGTCAACAAGACTTCCTTTTACCATCTTAGGAATATCGCTAGAGTGAAACACTTTGTTCCGTCTGACATGTTACCTACATTGGTCCACGCCTTTGTGTCCTCACATTTGGACTACTGCAGCTCCCTGTATTTTGAGGTTTCTGGGGTTGAAATCTGTCGCCATCAGCTAGTGCAGAATGTGGCAGCCCAGCTTTTGACTGTGACAAGTAGGTCCTGGCTTCCTGTTCGGTGGTGGATCACCTTTAAAGTCTGTTTACTGACTTTCAAAGCCCTACATGATCAGGGTCCGGCCTATCTGAAAGACCTTCTGGCTCTTTACTGCCTGGGCCAATTGCTCTGCTCGGCCCATGAGCAGTTGCTAGAGATTCCAAGAGTGAGTCTAAAGTCATCTGGTTAGAAACAGAAACATAGACTTTGACGGCAGATAAGGACCGCTAGGCCCATCTAGTCTGCCCATTTCCCTACCTACAGGATAGGCTGCAGATCCTAGTTAACCAACAGCCTATATCTTCCTGCCCCCCACAAGAATTGCCTTATGTCTGTCCCATGCATTCTTGAATTCTCCCACCGTTTTAGACCCCACAACTTCCTCAGGAAGGCTGTTCCATGCATCCACTACCCCCTCTGTGAAATAATACTTCCTCACCTTTCCCCTGAACCGCCCTCCTTCTATCTTTAAATTGTGTCCCCTTGTTCTTGCAAGTCTCTTTTTCTGAAAGATGCTACCCTCTTGGACTTTGTTGATTCCTTGAGGTACTTGAAAGTTTCTATCATGTCCCCTCTCCTTCTTTCCTCAAGGGTATACATAAAGCTCCTTTAGTCTCTCCTCATATGGCTTCTCTTGCAGACCCTGCACCATTTTAGTTGCCCTCCTCTGGACTGCCTCTATCCTGTCTATGTCCTTGCGGAGATGGGGTCTCCAGAACTGGACACAGTATTCCAGATGGGGTCTCACCAACTGTCTGTACAGAGGGATAACAACTTCCTGTTTTCTGCTGCTGATGCCTCTCTATACATCCCAGTATACCCCCGGCCCTCTCTGCCTTCTCCATTGCTTGCTAACCTTAGGTCATCTGATATGATTACCCAGGTCCCTTTCCTGTTTTGTTGTTGTTACTACCTCCCCACCATTGTGTATTCTTCCCTGGGTTCTTGTTTCCCAGGTGCATTATTTTGCACTTTTTGCATTGAATCCTAGCTGCCATACGTCTGAAACATTCCTCCAACCTTGCCAAGTCCCTTTTCATCCTTTCCACGCCTCCTTGTGTATCAACCCTGTTGCAGATCTTTGTGTCATCTGAAAAAGGCATACTTTTCCTTCCATCCCTCTGCAATGTCACTGATGAAGACATTAAAAGGACTGGACCCAATACTGAACTCTCGGTACCCCACTAGTAACCGCCCTTTCTTCAAGTGGACTCCATTTACAATTACCTTCTGTGTCCTGTTGTTCAGCCAATGTTTTACCCAGGCTACCACCCTGGGACCCACTCCCAGGCTGGTTAATTTGACTAATAATCTTTTGTGGGACTGTGTCAAATGCCTTGCTAAAGTCTAGGTAGGCCATGTCCACAGCCCCTCCCTGGTCTACTACTTTGGTCACCCAGTCAAAGAAATCTATTAGATTCGTCTGACATGACCTTCACGCTGTGAACCCATGCTGCCTTGGATCCTGTGCTCCACTGACCTCTAGGTACTCAACTATTCTTTCCTTCAGTAGTGACTCCATCACTTTCCTACCACAGAGGTCAGACTGACAGGTCTGTAGTTTCCTGCCTCTGTCTTGGTCCCACTTTTGTGAAGGGGAATCACATCCGCCTTCCTCCAGTCCTCGGTACCACACCATCCTCCATGATTTATTAAAAGAGTAGCCAGTGGTTTCACTAGTTCCTTCCTTAATTCTTTTAGAATTCTGGGGTGAATTCCATCAGGACCCATTGCTTTGTCCACCTTCAGTTTTAGGAGTTCTTGCAGAACCCTTTCTTCTGTGAAAGGACTGGGATCGACCCCCCTATCAAGAGTGCTTCTGTTAACTGAATTAGGCACTTCCCCCTCCTCTTTTGTGAATACTGAGCAGAAATATTCGTTCAGTATTCCTGATTTTTCACTGTCCCCCTCTGCCCACCCACCGTTCATTCTATTCAGCCTCACTATCCCTCCCTTTGTCATTCTACGTTTGCTGATGTACCTATAAAAGGTTTTATCCCCCTTCTTAACTGAGTTGGCTATCTTTTCCTCAGTTTGGGCCTTTGCTATTCTGACTTCCCTCCCTGCTTCTTTCTGCCTTAACTGGTACAGCTGTCTGTCCTGCTCCTTCTGTGTTTTCTTATACTTCCGGATGCTATCTTTTCCTGACTTTCACAGCCACCTCTCTTGAGAACCATAGTGGCTTTTTCTTCGTTTTGATTTGTTTATTTGCTTCACACAAAGGCTTGTTGCCTCTGTGATGGCAGTTTTGATAATTCCCCATTGTTGCTCCACACCTCCTTCTAGCCTGTTTGCTAGTGCTTTTCTGAGGCACTCTCCCATCTTGCCAAAGTCAGCCCTCCTAAAGTCCAGTACCCTCACTTTTGTATGGCTTGACTCTGTAGCTGAGTTTAACGTGAACCACACTGTTTGATGGTCACTTGTCCCCAGATGGCAACCCACTTCTAGATCTGAGATCCTCTCACTGCCCCGTTTGAGAGCACGAGGTCTAAGATTGCTCCTCATGAGTGGGTTCCAAACTAGCTGTCTAATGCCTGCCACCTGTAGGGCATCAAGAATGGCCCTGCTCTTGGATGTGGCTGCAGCAAATGTGCTCCAGTTAACATCTGGCATATTCAGGTCTCCCATCAACAGTATCTCCCTTTCTCTGCCATTCTAAGAATGCCTTCCATCATATCCTTGTCCATTCCTTCCCCTGACATGGGGTCTGTACACAACCCCTGTGCAGATTGTGGTGCCCTTTCCAGTCTCCAAGGTGACCCACAGTGCCTCCTCTCCTCCCTGTTTACTCTTTTGTTCAGTTGCTTTTATCCCTTCCTTTACATGAGACTACTCCTCCCCTCTTCTCTCCTGCCTGTCTCTCCTGTAGGTTATGCCCTGGTATGTTAACATCCCAGTCATGGTTCTCTTGTACCGTGTTATTGTGACTGCTCGATGTCCAGGCATCCCTCTTCCATTAAGGCCACCAGCTCAGGGGCTTGTTGCCCAGACTACAGGCATTGGTACTCATTACCCTCCATTTCCTGATGGCCTTACCCCTTTTGCCCCATCCTGTCCTTCTTGCCTTTGTCACTTTCTCCATTTACCCCTGCCCTTCTCCCTATCGACACCTCCATGTTGGTGCTTGCCACACTTACTACCGTGATTGTTGGGGGCTAGGATTTTCCTTCTCCTTTCCAGTGCCTCCCCCCTTGGCTAGTTTAAAAGCTTGCCAATGAAGCATTTAAACCTATCACCTAGGATCCTGGTTCCCCTCCCGGACAGATGCAGCCCATCATGCCAGTATAGGCTTGCATCACTCCAGGTGGACCCCCAGTCCCCAGTGAAGCCAAATTCCTGAGCTCCACACCAGTTTTTCAACCACTGATTGAATCCCATGGTACGGAACACCCTAGCCTCTCCTATGCCATAGATGGGTAGCACCTCCGAGAAGGTTACCGTGCGTGCTACTTGACTAAGGCCCCTCCCCAATTCCACAAACTCTTCCTGCCCTGCACTTCTCTAATCCCTTTCTTAGCCAGGTCATTTGTCCCTAGGTGGACAATGACATCCAGCTCCCTCCCCTGTGCAGCTGCTCCGGCGATCCTGAGGATTCGCTCCCTGTCCCTCCAAGCCATGGCGCCAGGCAGGCACCTTACCTCCCTCTCCCCTTTCTTGCCCAGTTCTACCTTCCTAACAATGGAGACCCCCACCAGGAGTTGTTTCCTTCCCCTGCAGGGTCCCCTGCCACCCTCCTGTGGGTCTCCTTTGTGGAGGTTCCCAGCATCCTCCTTGGTCTCCACTGTGGGTGCCTCCATAGAGGAACCACACTTTGCCAGAATGGCATGGAATTGGAGAGGTACAACTGGAGGATGCCTCTGTTCCACCACCCTCACCCTCCCTGAGCCCACTGTGGTCCAACTGCTCCTCTTTCTTGGCAACCTCTGAGGCAACGGCAGTGGCACTGGTGGTCCCTGGATGGAAGAGGAAGTCCCACAAATCCTGGCCAACTCAGCCTGGAGATGAGCAACCTCCTCCCTCAGCCCAGAGAGGTGCCTGCAGATGGGACAACACCGCATCCTCCAGAACATCTCCCGGAAGACTGCTGCTCCACAGCCACTGCACTGCACCACTCCAATCATGTCTTATTTCTGGCCCCTTAACTGTTTGCAATCCTTACTCTTTCCTCGTTTTTTTTCTCTCTCTCCTTACTTTCTGCCTGTGTGCCCTTTAAGCTCCTGATTGTCCTGTTCTGAGACAAGAATATCCTATATTTCTCAGTAGACCACTTACTTGTTCAGAGGCAGACCTCCAGCAGCTAGATGGGGCCAGAGAGCTACTCTTGCCCTTCTAGGATGGTGGGTCCTTGGCGGTTCTGTGATCACTCACTTCCTGCCCCTAAACAGGAAATTCCTGTTGTCAGTCAAATTCTGTGCCTATAAAAATAGAACTAGCTTTGGGTGGAGGGCAATATAGTCCCAGCAGAGAAGTCCAGTCACACAGCAGTCCTTTCTCCTGGTGTCTTCTGCCAAGCTATTAGCAGAATCTTTCTAAGGCAGTCTTTAAATGTAGCTTCCTTCTAGCTAAGCCACTACCCCTACTTACCAGATCTTTCTACAAGTAATTTAAACCTCACAGCAGTTAAGTCCTTTCAGTCACCTGAGATTTACACCTAGATGACTTTTCAGTTACCCATTCAGTTCAGTTAACCCAAACACACACTTTTTTTTTTTTGTTTTGTATGTTAGTTTTTTTACCCTAAATTAAAGGTCCAAATACCAAAGTTCTTCTACTTTAGTCCCAGCAGAGAAGTTCAGTCACACAGCAGTCCTTTCTCCTGGTGTCTTCTGCCAAGCTATTTTGGTTGTATTATGGTTGTAGAGGTTTTTCCTTTGCTGCTCCCACTCTTTGGAATTCTCTACCTCGCCGGTTATGGGAGTGCACCTCCGTAGAGGAATTTAAGAGGGGCCTAAAAACTTATTGTTATCAAATTGCTTTTTCGGAATTTTGACTGTGTTTTAGTGACTGATTAGACTGTAGTTTCATCTGTGTTTTATATTAAATTATAATGCTTGATTTGTATTACCTGTTTGTACAGCGCCCTGAAAATTGAAAGGCGCTTTAAAAATAAAATGTATTATTATTATTATAAGTAAAATGTAGTTGGATTTCACTGGCTTACTGTGCTTTTTTTCCTGTATGAAGGAATCGGGATGCAAAAGTTTAAAACTTAAGATTAAGGAGCCAAAAAATGCATATTACTGGAGCAGGCTGATTTTTCTTTCTGGGTGACCTCTGTGTGCATGTGTTTCTCTTTTGACTTACGCAGTGTGCATGGGCTTCAAAAATCAGAAGCCGAACAAGCAGCTTTCTTTTATTTTGTGTTATTTAACCTTGTCACTAGTCATCCCTTATTTCAGCTCAGGGACCTTGTTGTCTCCAGACTGTTGGGTACCCTGGCAGGACTCATTACAGGTTACCCTGCCCCCAACCCTAGCCATTAATTCTCCACTAGACCCCCGAGCGTGACTTGGTCCTATGTGAAATTGGTGAGAGCAAAATGGCAACTGGAAAAGAGCTAGGCAAAAAGGAGTGACCCTGAAACAACAGCAATCACCAAAATGGCAGCAACACTGGGGCAGTGAGTTTGGTGGGGAGGCTTTGTCCCCCTCACCCCCTCTTTGTGGTGGGCTTCACCCTTGCATCCCCTTTCTATATATAAACAACTGGGAGGAGACACAACTTGAGGAGGGGGAGAAAACCGTAGGTCACCGTTTTGGCGATCGCTGTTTTTCCAGGTCACTCTTTTCCCCTCGTCATTTTGCAGTGTCTGTTTTTACACTCGCAATCTTGCACTCACGGTTTTCATGGGAGACCACCCGACTCTGCCAACCTGAGGGGATGTTGTGGACTTGCATGCTACAAACTTGAACTGCAGTCTGCAGAATATCCATTTTCTTATCATTTCTGTTTACTGTAGCATAAATATTGATTTTTACAGGGTGAAGAAAACGCAGCGTGGAGAAGAGACTTCAGTTCTATTTTATGGTGCATGGATTATTGGTTTGGATTGTATCATATACATTGCTATCCATTCTTCTTGTGTGCTGTTATTAGGACCACTGGTGCACCCCCCCCCCACACTTCCCTGAGTAACTGATATTTTATTTTTAAGGGTACCTATAATATTCGGAACAACCTCCTCTTGGACCCTTCCCCAACTCAACCACCTCACACAGCCATGTTTGTGCTATGCTGCAGCACTGCATTAAGCACAGGCAGCTGCTTGTGCCTTCTTTTCTCTTTGCAAAATAAACACTCACATATGTAAGCCTCTAATGAGTTTTTTTTTTTTATCGTCAGTACATGGCTGCATCTTAGGTATGCTTGGATGTCCAGAATGTCTTATAACCATGGAGTGGAGGCACTGATGGAGTTGCTGTTCCTACTGTTGCAGATGGATTCACCCAATTTTGGACGTTTCTTACAGATTCCATAATTTTGCACATACTGACTGCTCCCTTTATTTAGTTTAATATATCTTTCCCCTAATTCTGCAGGACTTTCCTCGCTTTAACTAAATATCCATTCCCCCCTCATACTGTTAGTATTCCCTCTTTATGTAGATGGCTTTCCCACCATTCTGCAGGTCTGTCCTCTCTTTAAGCACACTGTTTATCTTCCAGACATTGTAGCAGTGAGTGAGACTTGGTGGAATGAGCACTACACCTGGGAGACGGTGATCCCAGGGTATCGGTTGTTTAGGAAAGATCGGGAGGGGAAGAGGGGGGAAGGGTGACATTATATATCAGGGAAGGGATTGGGGCCATGGAAGGGCAGGATGAGGAGGGGGAAACAGAGATAATGTGGGTCACCCTAGACGGGACAGGGGGAAAACCTGCGTGTTGGGGTAGTCTATAGGCTTCCTATGCAGGAGAAGGAAGGAGATAGACACTTTGTAGAATCAGTAGCAAGGATGGCACGGAAAGGGGATATTGTGCTAGTTGGGGACTTAAACCTTCCGGACATCAACTGGGAGGCACAGACAGCAATCTCCACAAGGAACAGGGGCGTCTTAGAGGCTCTTCAGGGCATATTCCTACAACAAAGGGTCAGTGAGCCCACTAGGGGTGTAAACCTGTTGGATGTGGTCCCCACAGATGGGGACAGTGTGGAGGAGGTGGGGGAAGAGCTTGGCACCAGTGACCACAGGACTATCAGGTTCAGGGTGAGAGCATCCAGGGAGAAGGTTAGGACAAGAACCAAGGTAATGGACTTCAGGAAGGCTGACTTTCACGGAATGAGGAAGGTAGTTGGGGAAGAAATGTTGAGGATAGGGGATGTGTGAGGGGTGGAGGAATTATGGGCAGCCATCAAGAGAGGGGTATTTAAAGCCATGGACTCATGTGTAAGAAGGATAAGAAAGAATAGAATACAGAAAAGACCTCCATGGTTCACTAGAGAGGTGGCGTTAAGGGTCAAGGAGAAAACTAGAGCATTCAAGAGGTACAGGAGGACACAAAAGGATGAGGACAGGGAAAAAAGAAAGGAGGCTGGGCAAAAGATAAGGAGGGCTAAGGAAGCCACTGAGGAGAGGATAGCAAAGCAGGCAAGGAGGGAGGACAAAACCTTCTTTAGGTACGTTGGAGAAAGAAGGAGGGCACAACATGGAGTTGGAAGGATGGGGGGGGAGTAGAACAATACTGGAAGGGGACTTCGGAAAAGCAGAGGCATTAAACAGCTATTTTGCCTCAATCTTCACGGAGGAAAGGGAGAGTAGGGGACCAGGAAGGGGTGGGCAGGGTGACAGCCACAGGTAGGTGGCTGTGGTAGAAGTCACTGCTGAAGGAGTAAGGGAAGAGCTGGGTAGACTTAGGGTAGACAAGGCAATGGGGCCTGATGGAATACACCCAAGGGTTCTCAAGGAGGTGAAGGATGAACTGGCGCCACATCTAGCGAAGCTGTTTAACTTGTCCTTGGTCACAGGGGTGGTGCCAATGGACTGGAAGAGGGCAGAGGTGGTTGCACTACATAAGGGGGGGGGGCCGAAGGACAAGATTAAAAACTACCATCCTATTAGTCTTACCTCGGTGGTGGGGAAGGTAATGGAAACACTACTTAAGATCAGGTTGATAGAATACTTGGAGATGAATGGCATGCAGGATGACAGGCAGCATGGCTTCACCAAGGGAAGGTTCTATCAGACTAACCTGATAGAGTTCTTTGATGGGGTGACACAGATAGTGGACCAAGGAGGAGCAGTGGACCTGGCCTATCTGGATTTCAATAAGGCCTTCAACACCGTTCTGCATGGTGGAATGGTACATAAGCTGGACAGACTAGGGGTGGACAACAGGATTACCAGGTGGGTGGAAAACTGGTTGAAGGGAAGGAGTCAGATGGTGGTGGTAAATGGGACACATTCCAGGGAATGGACAGTGACCAGTGGGGTGCCACAGGGGTCAGTGCTAGGATCAATACTCTTCAGCATCTATGTTAGTGACCTAGCAGAGGGTCTGGAGGGACAGGTGTGCCTGTTCGTAGACAATACAAAAGTCTGCAATAGGATGGATTCACCTAGTGGGGTGCAAGCCATGAGGCAGGACCTGGAGAGGCTTTAGAGATGGTCTGACACCTGGAAATTGAAGTTTAATACACAAAAGTGCTCGATGATGCACCTAGGGAGGAAGAATAGGAGGGAAACTTACTCTCTTGGGGGGTTGGTGATTAAGGAGAAGGAAACAGAAAGGGACCTGGGGATTATGGTATCGCGTGGCCTCAAGGTGGGCAGCCAGTGTAGCAGGGCGGTGGGAAAGGCAGATGGAATGTTGGCCTGCATTGTGAGGGGTTTTAATAGTAGGAAGAGGGAGGTGCTAATGCCATTACACAGAACCATGGTTAGGCCGCATCTGGAGTATGGGGTGCAGTTCTGGAGGCCTCACCTATGAAGAGATGTTGAGCTGATGGAGAGGGTGCAGAGAAGGGCAACCAAAATGGTACGAGGGATGCAGAATGTACCCTATGAGAGAAGATTGAAAGGGCTGAATTTGTACCCTTTGGGGACTAGGAGGGAGAGGGGGGACATGATTGAGACCTTTAAGTATCTGAAGGGAATAAATAAGGTAGAGGGTAACAGCTTGTTCAAATTGAAGAAGGGAGTGAACATGAGGGGACATAGCCTCAAACTGGAAAGTGGGCAATACAGAGGTAATGTCAGGGGGCAGTTTTTCATGGAGAGGGTGGTGGAGGCCTGGAGCAAGCTGCCAGAGGAGGTAGTGGCAGCTGAAACGGTGGAGGGGTTCAAGAGGGCTTGGGATAGATTTAAGGGGTTGGGAAAAGAGGGTGGAAGCATAACAGAAGGGGGGGAGGTAGGGTGCTGGGCAGACTAGATGGGCCGTGATGCCTTTCTCTGCCGTCACATTTCTGTGTTTCTGTGTATCTATCTATCCATCCATCCATCCATCCATCCTATCTTCTACAGACAGTATCTGTCTATCTACAGACAGTATCTATTTATCTGTCCATTGGGACTTCTGGTAAAACTGTTTACTTGATATCTATACACATACCTCCCCATAACCAGAAAGAGGCTTTCACTTCAGTCCTAGATATCGCTACCCAGCTCCCCAAAAACTCTTGAGATCATCACACTTGGAGACTTTAACACAAATTGGCTTGCCCCTCAGTCAACCTATTTCAGAGATGCCGCTGCCACCCAAAATCTAACTCAGTTGGTCCCCTCTCCAACCAGGCTTAACCGAAACATGAGCAACAGAACCCTCATTGACCTCATTTTCTCCAATCACCCTGAACATATCTCTGATGTCCAGGTCTTATCTAACTCGCTTAGTGATCATTCCCCAGTCACCTGCTGCTGGTCAAACAGCTGGAAACTTCCCCCCTCCACCAACATCTCTAGACACCGACTCCTTAGGAAAGGCGCCCTAGGGCATTTTTGCAATTATCTTCTCAACTTTGACTGGACTCCGCTCGACTATATTGCATCTGTCGATGATACACTGCCCTTCTTCCTTAGTTCCTTTAACACTGCCTGCGATATCTTTGCCCCCTTTGTTAAGCAGGCGGTAAAAGATCATTTCTCTCCCTGGGTCAACCAGGCTATAATAGACCAAATGACTGCTTGTGACAACCTATGGTGCAGAGCCCTGGAATCTGGCAGCCCCGTGGACCGTCAGCGATACCGTGCTGCCCAAAACTCCTGCACCTGGGCCATTCGCCAAGCTAAGGCTGCTTACTACCAAACTAAACTCATCACCTCCTGGGGGCTGGGACATAACTTCTGGGAGAATATTCCGGAACTCAGTGGTAAATCCTCCTCCCCCATCCCTCCCTCCCTACTGATCATAAACGGAGTCCCTACCCAGGATCCTGACCAGATTGCCAACACCTTTAATGCTACTTTTACTGACCTTAGCTCAGTACCCCTACCCGATTTTTTCTCCTCCTCCTCCTACTGGTGTCCCACCACTCCATTTCAAGACCAGTTCCCCGAGTACTGCCCGCTCCTACCTCTCTAAGTTCCATGGCAAATCCAGACGGGAGCCATGGCTCTCCTCCTAAAATACTCTACTCTGGTAATTGCGACCCAAATGTTGCTCTGGCTCTCCCCCATTGTTTCACTTTTGCTAATCACTGTAACCTGTTATATAATATGTCATTCTATATGTTCACCTGTACATGCTATAACCTACATCTGTACTAGCTATGTATCCTACTAGTCCTGTAACTCCCGGGTCGCCCCTGAAAAAAGGACCTCCGGGGCCCAGTGGGCCTACCCCAGTCATCAAAATTCAATAAATAAATAAATAAATACACTAGACCTTAAGCTGCTCAACCTGTCTTTAGACACATTCCCAACCCCCTGACCAAAATCTTGAATATGTCACTATGCCTTGGTTAGTTTCCTTCCCAGTGGAAACAGGCAGTGTCCACCCTCATCTACAACAGCGGTGATCGAACCTCCCATAATAACTACAGGCCTATCTCCATTCTGCCCCAAAAAGCGCTCGAAAAAATCATCACTGACCAACTCACTGAATTCCTGGATTCACATAACCTCCTTTGCCAGCAACAGCATGGTTTCAGGAAGGGCCACAGTACCACCACTGCCCTCCTGGAATACACCTCATTCATCCATGACGCCCTTGACCAAGGGGCCTTGGTTGGGTCTGCGTACATAGACCTCACCAAGGCCTTTGGTACGGTCAACCATTCTCTATTATCAGACTCTCTCCTTTCCACTGGCCTGTCCCAGGAGGCCACCGCCTGGTTCACTCACTACCTGCAAGGAAGTTCCCAGCAAGTGAAAATAAATTGCTGCTGGGGATTGGCAGGGGCAGTAGAGGATTGAGTGTCCAGAGGTCGACTTTCCTTTCCTGGAGGTGGGGGAGTGGGAGGCATTGCTTAGCAGCGGCCCCTAGTGGAGACTGGGAGCGCAACTGTAGTGAAGCGCCATGGGGAAGCAGAAAACCGGAAAATCCGCCTGGTGTCCGCCGGATGACAGCTCTCCAGCTCCTGACACCTCTGAGACCTCCAGGGAGCCTCCTCATCCTCAGCAGCAACCCTGGGCCCTAATAGGCTGTGCGCTGGGATGGTCCCTCCCCGGTGCCTTCCACCTCGGAGGAGGGGTTCCACCCAGTGAAGGGTTAAGTCCGGGGCCCAGGGGACCGGCTGCAATGTGAGATCCAAAGGAGAAGCTCAAGTGAGGTTCTCGGAGGTCAGTCGGGGTCTTGTGGAGCCCGAAGGAGTGGGGGTCACCAGTGCCCATGGGGGAGTAATAGAAATAATGTAAAAAAAAAAAAAAAAAGAAATGGCACCCTATCCACAATCTACAGGTTTGCTCTGGCGTATCCCAGGGCTCCATTCTTGGCCCACTCCTATTTACCCTGTACCTGAACTCTCTCCCCTCGGCCTGCACTGGATGTCTCCTCCTCTATGCGGACGATGCAGTGATTTTCAGTTGCCACCCTGACCCCACCCTGCTTCAACTGGATCTACAGTGCTCCTTCAAGGAAGTTGAATCCTGGTTTTCAACCCATAAACTAATTCTCAATTATAAAAAGACAAAGGTAATGCTATTCTCACATCACCAAAATAAGTACAAGTCCTCCACCCTCAATTCTCATGGCACCCCCCTGGAATCCATTCCCCATTTTAAATACCTTGGTATCACCCTCAGTCCTGCCCTCTCCTGCCATGAACACATTACCGCTACCTGCTCCGCAGTTAATGCCAGAATTGGCCTCCTCTACAGAATTAGGTCCTGCCTGCCAGTGCTGCTCTTAGACTGGCTATCTCCAGTTCTATCCTGTCCTTGGTAGACTATGGTATAGTCATCTACGGCTCTGCCTCAAACCCTGCCATGAGCAAAATTAAACTTGCCTTAAACAAAGACTGCCACCTGGCCACTGGCTGTGACAGGTTGATGCATCTGTGATCTCCATCAACGCTCAGCTTGACTAAATTTCCAAGGGCTTCTCTACTATCAAACTTGCCTACTAGCAAAAAAAATCTCTATGTGCCACTCTCTCCATTGCAGCACAGGCAGGTGACCAGACACACCGACAAAACTGCTTTCCAAGTCCCCTTCTATAGAACCACTGCCGGTCAAAGGTCTTTCAAATACAGGGCCTCTTTATGGATGAACTCCATCCCCTGTTCCCTCTTATCCTTATACAGGTTGGGGCCTTTCAAAAAAGAACTGCGGGACCACATCCTGGTTTCATCAAACAGTGACTGCCCATAATACTGTTGTAACTCTCCAACTATTTCCTCTCCTGCACCTTGGCCACACGACAACACCCATTGGGCTGCTTTCTGTTCGCTACTATTTTCCAGCTCTCCTTTGGTTCACTTCCTGGGCCTGTTTCTCACTTTCTCCTCCATAGCTCCATTGTTCCTGACTCCAGTACTTATTTTTTCTCCTCAGACTTGTCTTTACAAATTTTTGGTTACTCCCATGTCAATTGCCAATGCGTATTGTAATGCTTCGTTATTCGATAACTCCCTGTTGTATAATTTTCTCTTTGTGCATAATTAATGTCATTGTTCATGATGTCTGTTACACTTGCCTGCCACACTTTGTACTGATATGGAGCCTTTTGTAATAGCTCCTATTGTATAATTTTTTTTGTTTCTCTTTGTATATTTACTGTCATTGTTTCGTGAAGCCTGTAACACTTGTCTGCCACACTTTGCACTGATGTGGAGCCTTTGAAAAAGAGTCCCCAATTCAAAGGGTTGTAATTCCTAGACCTCAATAAATAAAAAATAAATACAAAAATCTATCTAACTAGCTAGCTAGTTATCTGTCTGTCTGTCTATCTTTCTAGCTATCTATCGACAGTATCTATCTGTCTATCTACAGACAGTATCTATCTATCATCTACAGACAGTATCTCTATCTATCTAGACAGTATCTATCTATCTACAGGTGGTATCTCTGTCTATCTAGGCAGTGTCTATCTAGCTAGACAGTATCTATCTGTCTATCTATCTACAGACAGTATCTCTATCTACCTGTCTATCAATCTAACAGTATATCTCTCTCTCTCTCTCTCTCTCTCGAGACAGTATCTATCTATATGTCTATCTATCTATCTATCTATCTATCTATCTATCTATCTATCTATCTACAGACAGTATGGTTCCCTGTCATAACGGCAATCACAGAATAGCGATCGCTATTATGGCGAGTATATATTGCCTAAAAGCAAATTGGCAATATACACTTCCAGCGACCTGACATCCGGAAAGAAAAAGTATTTTTTTGTTGGAGGCTGTGCCACCCCGCACTATGAGGGAGCTTTGCCCTCCACCCAACCCTGGAATATAAATTATCAACTCCAGGGGTGCATGTCGAGTAGGGGCAAAATTCTATATTGCATAAAAATGAAGTGCAGCAGCCAGTGGAAAAATTTCTATGCACCCAGTCGCGAACCCTGTAGCTGCTGCACCAGAGCTAGCTACACACACCACCACACCACACAGCTAGCTTGGCAGCAGCAGGCACACCTGTCCCTCAAAATCCCTTCCTTATCCCTCTCCTTCCCCTTGCTACCCCCCTTCCTATCACCATCCACTACTCTCGCAGTCGTGTACAGTTGCTATTCTTGAAGGGTAGCCCAAGAGTATAGCACCCAATATGAGTCCCTGTTTTGACATGGCACCCATATTCAGTCGCTATACTCACGGTATACTGACAGTATCTATCTGCCTGTCTGTCTGTCTAGACAGTATCTATCTAGCTATCTAGCTATCTACTGACAGTATCCACGTATCTATCTATCGCTCTACAGACGGTGTCTCTCTCTATCTGTCTAGACAGTATCTATCTAGCTACAGACAGTATCTCTATCTATCAATCTATTTAACTATTTCTCCATCTACAGTATTTATCGACCTATCTATCTATCTTCAGACAGTATGTATCTATCTATCTATCTGCAGACAGTGGGCCTGATTCTAGAAGGGTGGCGCAAGTTGCCACCGAACGCAACTTGCACCACCAGCAACTGCGGCATTGACCCTGCATCCTATTCTAGAAGGGGCAAGGTCTCTGCAGCAAAGTCCTGTGACTTGCACCATGCGGCAAGGTACGCCGCACAGAGGGCATACCTGGCCAGCATGTCGTAACCCACTGCCACAGGGTGCAAGTGCACCCCTCCTACCCAGCAAGCCACAATAGCCAACCCAAAGGGCGGCCCACATCCCCTGCCCCCCACACCTCCAGTATGTACCCCGCAGGGCTGGCCATACCAAGTGGCCCCAGAAACCCCCATACATATGCCCCACAGGGCTGTTCACCCCCCTGCCCCCGACTCCCTGTGTGAACCATGCCCCACAGGGCATCCCATACCCCAGCCCCCAAATCCCCAGTGCAATGTGCCCCACAGGCGGTGCTGACATCTCCCCACTCGTGCATGCCCCGGCCCCCTGAGTCGCGGCCACATATGCGTAAATATCCCAAGCAGCCCTGGTAGTCTAGTGGCCCCTGATCACTGTAGAATATTTAAATAACTCCCCAATTCCCTGGTAGTCTAGTGGCCCCGATCAATGAAGAATATTTAAATAACTCCCCAATTCCCTGGTAGTCTAGTGCCCCGAGCATTGCAATAAAAGAAATCAACACCACCATGCCCTGGTGGTCCAGTGGCCCCACCCAGCCGTGCCAGCCCACCCAGCACCCCCACCCATCCCCAGCTGGTGACTGGCACAGCCCACCTCTCACCTCCATGGCCAGCCACCCGACTGAGTGCTGTAGGGCGCTCCTGTAAAGATGCACTCAGATGTACATTTTAGTGCGTCTTTACAGGAGCACTCTACAACACTCAGTCAGCGGCTGGCCGTGGAGGTGAGAGGTGGTCTGTGTCAGTCGCTGGATGGGGGTGCTGGGTGGCTAGCATGGCTGGGTGAAAGTGCACTAGACTACCAGGGAATTGGGAAGTTATTTAAATATTCTACAGTGATGGGGGCCACTAGACTACAGGGCTTCTCGGGATATTTGCCACATATGCAGCTGGTGACTCGGGGTGTCGGGGCATGCAAGGGTGGGGATGACAGTGCCGCCCTGTGGAGTGCGTTACACCAGGGATTCAGGGGCTGGGAGTATGGGATGCACTGTGGGGCATGGTTAGCACACAGGAGTCAGGGGGCAGGGGATGGGCAGCCCTGGGGGCAGTTACTGTGTGGGGGTATGGGGGGCATGTACCCAACGGGGGATGGGGTGGGGTGTGCGATACCCATTGGGGCACCAACAGAGGAGGTCTGGGCATGGGGAGGAGGGCACATGGCCTGGGTCTACAGGACCCTCGGAGGAGGCTGTAAGTTACACCAGCTAAATGCAGGTGTAACTTACATTGCCAGTTCTCCTCCAGGGGATCTTGTAGAACCCTGACAGTGGGGACTTTGTGGCTGCCCTTGTAGAATGGGGCACAACTGCTGCCATAAACCCCCTAGCGGCATGGCACAGGGGGTCTGTGGCACAACTGCCCACATAACTGCTGTTTGGCGTAAGTGGCCTGCACCATGTCGCAGGCCACATTGTAGAATCGTGCGTGAAGCAACTGCTGGTGTAAGTTGCTACATACACCATTCTACTTGGCACAACTGCTGTTATGCCAGGTGTAACTCTTCTAGAATCTGTCCCCTTATATCTATCTATCTATCTATCTATCTATCTATCTATCTATCTATCTATTTATCTATCTGTCTACCACACAGTATCTATCTATTTATCTATCCGATTAACTATCATTATATCTAATTAACTACCTATCTATCTATCTATCTATCTACCAGACAGTATCTATCTATTTATCTATCCGATTAACTATCATTATATCTAATTAACTACCTGACTATCTATCTATCTATCTATCTATCTATCTATCTATCTATCTATCTATCTATCTATCAACAGTATCTATCTATCTATCTATCTATCTATCTATCAACACTATCTATCTATCTATCTATCTATCTATCTATCTATCAACAGTATATATCTATCTATCTATCTATCTATCTATCTATCTATCAACAGTATCTATCTATCTATCTATCTATCAACAGTATCTATCTGTCTATCTATGTATCTATCAACAGTATCTATCTATCTATCTATCTATCTATCTATCTATCTAACAGTATCTATCTGTCTATCTATCTATCAACAGTATCTATCTATCTATCTATCTATCTATCTATCTATCAACAGTATCTATCTATCTATCTATCAACAGTATCTATCTATCTATCTATCTATCTATCTATCAACAGTATCTATCTATCTATCAACAGTATATATCTATCTATCTATCTATCTATCTATCAACAGTATCTATCTATCTATCTATCTATCTATCTATCTATCAACAGTATCTATCTATCTATCTATCTATCTATCTATATATCTATCTATCTATCAACAGTACCTATCTGTCTATCAACAGTATCTATCTGTCTATCTATCTATCAACAGTATCTATCTATATATCTATCTATCTATCTATCTATCAACAGTATCTATCTATCTATCTATCTATCTATCTATCTATCTATCTATCTATCTATCTACAGTATCATCTGTCTATCTATCAACAGTATCTATCTATCTATCTATCTATCTATCTATCTATCTATCTATCTAGCAACAGTATCTATCTATCTATCTATCTATCTATCTATCTATCTATCTATCTATCTATCTATCAACGGTATCTATCTATCTATCTAGCTATCTAGCTATGTATCTATCTATCCACAGACAGTATCTATCTATCTATCTATCTATCTATCTATCTATCTATCTATCTATCTATCTATCTATCATTACTTGGTTTGGAGTAGTTTGGTTGCTCATACATATTTTCTAGAAACTGCTATGTAAGATCCATTTCAAACTATGTATCAATCTGCAGCATAACTAATATTTATAGTGTGTGGCTGAACGCGATTGTGTATGGAAATCCATATACATGAAAAAGTTGTTCTACTGCACTAGTGACATGCATACTAACGCAGAACGACTTTTCATTCTCTATTAGTAGGCACATCACAATACAACCGACCCCAAACAGTGCTGTTCATTGGATAGAGCGGTTGATCAGCTGAGGCACGGTTTCGACTCAGCAAGGGAAAAATAAGAAAAAGATGGTCCGGGTGGTGAGGACTGATCTCGGGGGACTAAAGTAAGCATACTTCTTTTTGGGACCATACACTATATAGAAAAGTGTATGGTAGTCCCATACACAACCCGCTATTCTAATACCTTGTGGGTTCCATGATGATAGGGACCTCTCGAGCTTCGCTCTCGAGGGCCTCATCATCAATGGAAACCACTCGGTATTAGAATAGCGTGGTTGTGTATGGGCTCCCATACACTATCCTATATATAGTGTGTAGTGGCGTGTTGTTCTGTATAGAATTCTATCCCTTTCAAAATGCTGTTGTACCACAGTTCCAAGGTCATGGAATGTGATTCTACCTTACTGTGGTAGAACAGCATTCTAGAACCTCTAGAGAATGCATGAGTCAGTTTCATTTTGAAAGCAAAAGAACTCACAAAACACATATTTCACACAGCACTGTACACTATAAAAAATACAGGATGAGCAACTCTATACACAACCAGTGTGTTTTGCCACCTCGGGGTTCTGATTCACATGGACCTCTCAAGCTTCACTCTTGAGGTTAGAGGGAATCAGAACCCCTCTGTGGCAGAACACACTGGTTCTGCATAGTTGCCCATCCAGTATTCTCTATATAATCCACAGATGAAGTGTTTTCAAGTATTTGCATCTTATGGACATGTAGACTAGGAGCAGGATTTACAAAAAGGATGCACCTGGTGCAGCACAAATGCACAGGTGCAAATCAGATGTGCTGAGCCCAAGCATAGCCATACACCGAGGCATGCGCCGTGGACAGCGCCAAGCACAACACCACTGTGAATCACCACAGGATACCGCGCAACCGGAGATGCACCTGCGCAACCAGTGATGCACCAGGGCAAGCTGGATACCTTGCAGCCAGACAGGGGAGCCAGGCAGAACAACTGGGGAAAAACAGCAGGGCATGAGGAGCAACCACAGAGCTGGAACAAACACACCCACAGACACAAGTGTAGAGTAAAACACGTTTATAAAAGGGATGGTGCATAAAAGTCTGTACAACTCGAAAGTAAAACAAGGCACAACAACAACAACAACAACAGCAGCAACAATAAATGGGGAATGGGGGAAGTAGGGGTCGGAAGGAGGGCAGGAGAGGGACAGAAACAGGGAACAGGAAATGGCAACTATATACATGGGAAGCCCCCAGGATGAGGCAGGGGGACACTAGCGGCACCGTGCCCTGCCACGCACCACTCTGGCACGGACCGAGAGATGCAGCAGGACGTCCCGCAGGGCAGCTGACAGGTGCTGAACAGTCTGTAAGAGAGGATGCAGGGCTGCCTGGATGGCCACATGGATCCTCCGGTCCACATCAACAGGTGCACCACCACCACCACCACCCGCAACAGCATGGCGAGCCAGGACACCTACAGGAAACAACAGAAAGAACACACACTGAGGGCCAGTAATGGAACACACCCCCACCCACCAGTGACCACACAGAACCTGAAAGACAGCAATCATGGAATGCAGCACTCACCTGCCCCTGGCAGGGCACTAGGCCTGGCACCCATGATCGTCTGACGCCGCACCTCAGCTGCATCCCCGGCCTGCTGCCTGGCCTCTGGTCATGCAAAACACAACAGACAGCACCATGAGCAAACACAGCCACTATGCAGGATGCAGTGCCACAGTCCCCCCCCGGCCCATGGCCATGCAGCAGACAGTGATGACTGTCCAGGAAGCACCTAAAGGACAGCAGGCTGACACAGCCATGCCTAGCCCCCCCGGCACCTTGGCAGTGCAGCATGGGAGGGGTGCAGCAACTGCCGTGTGTGCAGGACTCTGTGAGACCCATGAGGGTGCCCCATGAGGGCAGTGACACACACACACACACACACACACACACACACACACACACACACACACACACCCAGTACGTGCCACAAAAGGAGACAGCTAAATGACACCTACCTGGTCTTTGCAGTGCACCCCTCTGTGCACGGCACCACAGCCACACAAGCCGGCCCGGGTCTCACCTCTGGAGGTCACCATAGTGATGCCTGCACTGCTCCCCTGTGCGTGGCATCCCTGTACGTCGCACAAACCTGGATGCAATGGAGGCCCACACTTGGGCCCTGGGCACATTGAGGTCTTCTTGTCCAAACAGGTGCCCTTCCACAGCCATAACCAGTGCCACAAGATGTAGCAACTCCACCCACGACCAGTTCATGGCCCTAGGTACCTGTCACCCAGCCCTAGCATCTCAAACTGTTAACAGACAGTGGCAAGGTGCAAACAGGCAATGCGCAGTTGAGTGTTAATTTTGCACCACGTGAACCAGTAAGGCACGTGCAGCAAGCATGCACTGAACATTAAGCGCGAATGGTCAATGGTGACGAGCCCACGCATGTGCAATGCATCATGCAATAGCATTGACGGACAGGACACGGTCGCGATGCGCATGCAGTGGCGGGCCATGTTGTGCACGGCATGCACCTGAACTTGTACCGCGTACCACGCGCGATCCATGGGCAGGGCCAGCTCAGTGCAGCATGGATGGAGCATTGTGGGACACGCTGCATGATACGGCACATGGCATCAAGGTTGGCAGGCCTGCAACAGCGCAACGGGACAGTGGTGGTTCGGTGTATCATGGGAGACGCGCCACCGGACACGATGACCATGCATGCATGGATGCGCCATCCACAATGCCCCCAGTTCATGAATATGCACCATCCGGTACACGCATGCACTGGAGATGTGCTGTGCAGTCATTGGTACATCCCACAGATGCTCCATGCAAATTGAGATACGCTGGGAACAATTGTGCAATTCAGAGAGAATGCACCCTTAACAGCCTCATCAACCATGCATGGGCAACTCAGCCGATTAGCATCTCATTAACAGTGGCTCAGGCCTCATTTGCATGCCCTGAGCCATAAATGCTCCCAATTCAGCAGGCTGAGTCCAGGACACTGAGAGGAGTCAGTGCCTACAGGGTGAGTACACAGCAATGTTTACAGGGCTACAGAACACACTGGGGTGCCTGTCTCTGAGCGTGCACAACAGGCAACACCCCTGTACACCAGATGTGGGACCAGTACACCATTAAGTGGCACCCAAGGCAAACCGTGTAACACAGCATCAGGGCGGTACTGAAGGTGCACAGGGCAACAATGGTCTGGTCCCTGCCGTGCCCACATCGGATGACTGTGGCACCGGGACCCACACAACCCAGCATGTACGGAACAGTGTTGCTGAGCGATGTGGCAGATGGCAGTGTGCCGAGGTATTGCAATGTGGGACAGGGAAGGGATGTGACATGTACAGGAGGCTGCCCACTGTACACAGGGAGGATACATATGGCTGGGTGTCACCTGCAATGTGAGGTGGGTGCAGAACCATGCAACGGGTAGGTCCGACACAAAGAGTGGTGCACGTGCAGGCACAATGGCACCACAGCCAGGCCGCACACTGCTGCCAGCCATACCATGGCTGTTGCCACAAGTCAGTCCCCCTCCGCCCTGCAGCCGTCACATGGGGGCACCCAGGATGGATGTGTCACAATAGTAGCAGCATACATGCTGCAGGGGTACTGGGACATGCCCATGGCAGTCAGCACAGTGCGACACCCCCTGGGGCACATACACTGTTCCCCCCAACGTGGACTTGGCGACATGTGTGGCATGTGCGGCGTCCCACATGGACCACATTCCATGATGCATGGCCACCTGTGCTCTGCTGCCCACCCGTG
Source organism: Neoceratodus forsteri (assembly GCA_016271365.2). Classification (NCBI taxonomy): domain Eukaryota; kingdom Metazoa; phylum Chordata; order Ceratodontiformes; family Ceratodontidae; genus Neoceratodus; species Neoceratodus forsteri. The sequence goes on along the minus strand of CM028134.1, from coordinate 1,072,947,522 downwards.
GACCACAGCCCAGACCAACGGCAACACGGACCATGGTGAGGCAACAGACTGCAGATGATGATGGGGACCATGTGTACCCACAGGCATGATGGACACCTGGATGCTTCTCCCCACAGTAGTCGTAATGTCGGAGGGATCAGGTGCTACCATCAGGTGGTGACCCAGCTTCATGAAGGATGAGGAGAGGGTGCTCATCGAGGCATGCTACCTACGCCTAGATGTACTCACTGGCAGGGGAGACAGCTGGATGGTGTGTGCAGAGGGCTGGGAGGATGTGGCCCGGCAGGTGAACACGGTGGCACCGTACAGCCACATGGTACAGGAGTGCAGCAAGCATTGGAACGACGACTGATGGAGGGCCAAGGAGGAGGTGTCCAGCATCCAGGCATCCCTGCAGCAGACGGGGGGCCAGTTCGGCGGAATGGCTCAGCCCCAACGAGGCCCTCCTGGCTACCAGTGTGTCGAGGACAACTGGACAAGGTGTCCCAGGAGGTGGCTTTCAGATGGGGTCAGCCCATCACAGCATGGCGAGTAGCTGTGCACCCTGGCCAGGCCCTGCCATGGACAGGCATGCGGACCTGGCATTGTGTGGTCGGCCATGTTTGACCTTGCCACTGTGACATGTGTGTCCTGTGCATTAACCATGTTCTCCCTTCCTCTTTCCACAGCACCGTCGTGGCTCCAGGATTCAGCCATGGCCATGGCTGACCATGTAGCCCTGATGGGCGATGATGCAGGCCTACCCTATGGGGCCAATGACACTGATGTGGGCGATTCTGCACCTGCAACATCCATGAAGCATGCACCACCGGTCACGGTCCCTGTGGCGGAGGGCCCTGCAGACCCCTCCACCAGCGATGGAGGGACTGCCGGCAGGTACATCGCATGGTTGGAGAGCCTGTCTAGGTTGTCTGATGCTGACCTGGATGAGGTGGTGGACATAGCGGATGCCCTCATCATGCTCACCAGTGGCATGCAGGGTGAGGGCAGTGACACCACCACATGTTCCACCGTCACCAGCACCTCTGCCATGGCCAACGGTGGTGCACAAGTCACGGGAATGCCTGTGCAGGCGACCCTGGGTGCCACCGACATTCCCACTGTGCTGAACACTGGTGCAGTGGTGGCACAGCTGCCCATGGCTGTGGGCACCATGCCCCCTGCATCACTGCCCAGTGCAGTGCTGGCAACGTTGGTCCCATCCAGGCAGGGCACCAGTGTGCACGCACCCGCTACAGTAGGCCTGGGGGCCACCATACATGGACAGCCAGCAGCAGTACCCAGCCATGCCCCACCCACATTGCAACCTCAGAGGGTGCATCCACCACTCGTGGATGACCCTGGTGAGGCTGATCCATCCCCTGTTCGTTGGTGATGCCACCGTGCCACATCACCTGCTGACGACATGGGGGCCTACCTTGACCTGTTGCGGGTGACTGTGAAGAGTCAGGAGGCCCTCCGGGCAGAGTTCTGGAGCCACAGGCCTGTCATGGTCCAGGAGCATGAGTCCACGGTGGTGTGGCATGCTCAGATGTTGGCTGAGACATGCATCATGTGGGTGGGCATGACTGCAGCCATGGAGCGGATTGCAGCTGCTGCTGAGGCAGTGGTTGCATCCACAGCATGCCATGGACATTGTGCATCCAGTTGAATGCCCAGGAGTACATCTAGAACACCCCAGCAGCAGGGCCAGGTGAACCCCCTGCTGCTGACCCCATCACCAGTGGCATCCATACCTACTGTCCATAGCTCATCTGGTGGGTGTTGGACAGCCACCCCACTGGGCACCGTTCATGGTCTCAGTGCAGCACCCCTGCAGGGTCCCTAGGGACACCTCCTGTGGCCAGTGGTGGTAACCCCATCTCCGGTGGCTGTGGCGGTCGTGGGGTTGCTCTGTGATTCCCATGTCCACAGGCCTGTGGTGGCGGGTGGCACGCCCATGCATATTGGCTGCCCTGTGGGTGGTGCCAGTTGTGGTGTGTGCAGCAATCACCAGCCCAAGGTTGCCCTGGCACCACCCTGTACTACCTCTGCAGGCTATCCAGTGTGTATGTGTGTTCTGCAGTTGTGCCTTGTGAATAATGAGCTGCTGATGTGCCTATGAGCCCATAAAGGTCAAGAAATTGGACCTGTGACAGCTTGGGCATGGCCTGTGTGGTTCTGTGTGCAGTGTGTGTGTGTGTGTGTGTGTGTGTGTGTGTCGCACTATGTGCATGCACCTGCGTGTGCACCCCTGTGTGGTGTACAGTGCCTGCTGTTCCAATGACATGCTGTCCCTACACCGCAGTGCCCACATCTGCACACGTACATACTTGCATACTCACCTGCAGGGCCCGAAGTGTTCCTCCACCACTCATGTGTGGTATGCCTATGCCCTCGCTGCCAGCCTGGGATCCCTGTGTCCCTACCCGGCTTTGTCTACATGGTCCTCAGGGGGTGCCCTGTCCGCATCCTCCCCCAACCCCTCCTCCTCCCTGGAACTGTTGCCCTCACCGGCCTCGACAGGTATCCCATGGTCATGGGCCATGTTGTGTAGCATACAACATGCCAGGAATACACCACAGGCCTTCTCAGGGCTGTTCTCTAGGGCACCACCTGACCGACAACGGCACTGGAACCGCATCTTTAGCATGCCAAAGACATGCTCGATGATGGCGCGTGTCACGATGCGTGCCTCATTGTAGCGTTCTTCCACCAGTGTTCCAGGTCATCGGATGGGGGTGAGGAGCCAGGACCTCAATGGGTATGCGCTTCACCTGTGGGGGCAGACGTGTCTCCATTAGTACATTGTGATACACTGTGGCCTGTGCCCTGTCCCCGTCCCACCCTCTGTGATGTGTGCCCCTGTCCTGCTCCGCTGCCCGTGCAGCCGCATACCTGGCGGTCCTGCTTCCCTACCTCAGCTGCTCCTGCCTGCCCCCATCCGTCGTGTGGTGCACAGTGCTTGCGTGCCACCCTGCATCCACCTATGCACCCTGTCACACCCCTGCTGTCCCAATGCCCTTGCACCTGCTTCTGGCCACCCACAGCCCAACCCATGTGTCCCGGGCGTGGTGCCACCCTGTGCTGTTGGTGCACAATCACATGTACCTAACAGATGGCCACTTTGGATGTCCCCGGCCATGAACCTCATGCAGAGTGCTGACTGGTGCCATATATATGCGTCGTGTGTGCTCCCAGGGTGTGTGGCGCGGACATTGGTGATACGCCCTGTGGCATCGCACACCACCTGCCAGTTCACTGAATGGTACCCCTTCCGGTTCATGTATGTGATGCCCTCCTCACCAGGTGGTGCGCGGATTGTCACATGGGTGCAGTCAATGGCCCCATGACACCTGGCATGCATGCCACCCTGTGGAACCCCTGCATAGCTTCTGTCCGCTCTGCCTGCGTGCTAGGGAATTTGATGTATTCCGAAGCATGCGGTAGCAGTGCAGTGAGGAATTGTGTGAGGAGGTGGGACATTGAGGCCTATGATATGCCAGTGGTGACCCCAGTAGGCCTCTGTAAGGTTCCCATGGCAAGCAGGCACATGACCGCTGTCATCTTGGTCTCCACTGTGATGGTGTGTCCTTGTGCTGTGGGTGCCTGCATCACATCATGGCACAGCTCACATAGATGCCTCAGCATGGCCCTGTTGAGGTGGTATCACCCGACTGTCTCCACCTCTGTGATCTGCTCGAAGGACAGCCGGGCACGGTACCACCATGGGGCTGGCCACCTACGGTGCCTTCCAGCACCCTGCCTCCTCCTCCTCATTAGGGCACCAGCTATGGCAACTGCTGCCGGGTTCATCCCCTCTGTCACTGAGGCCCTCTGGTGGGGGTTGCTGCCTGGTGCTGCTGGCAGGCTGGCTGGCTGTGTCTCTCCCTCTCTCTGGTTCCACATCCCCTCTGTCACTGAGGCCCTCTGATGTGGTTTGCTGCCTGGCATTGTTGCTGGCAGACTGGCTGGCTGTTTCTCTCCCTCTCTCTGGTTCCACATCCTCTCTGTCACTGAGGCCCTCTGGTGTGGTTTGATGCCTGGTGTTGTTGCTGGCTGGCTTTGCCTTTCCCCTCTCTCTGGTTCCACTTCCCCTCTGGCTATGGCTTTGTGCTGCTGTGGTCGTTCCATTCATGGCCTGCTGGTGTGCTAGACATAAGTCTCCTTCTTTTGTACTTATCTTTCTATGGCACATCTTGGCTTTGTGCTGACTTTGCCCCATTGATGCGCCCTGGTTGTGCTTTGTGGTTCGGGTTGCGCTGTGTATGCATGGGCATGCCCCCTGTATATGCGCCGCATGTCATTATGTTGCACCTCTGGCGTATGTTTTTCGGCGCAGGGCATCTCGTTTGGGCTGGCGTTTCCTCCCTGTTCCTGAATCGGCTTATAGTGCATTTCTGACTGGCACCGGCGCATCTGGGTTGCGCTTGGCGCATCTGTTTTGTGAATCCTGCCCCAGCTCTTTAAAAACTGTATTCTATGGCACTTTATCCATAACATTTTTGATTTTTTAAGATAATTTTATAAATACATTTACAGAGCACATAACCAGGGGTGCAACAATGTAATTTGTCTACGAGTTTGTACTTTGTACAGAAATTCTCTCTGTCCTATTTTGCTGCATATAAAGGGTTGGCATATAATAGTCTTTAAATGCATAATTTATTTTTGTTTTTTAAAAGGGTAGCGTGTGCTTTACTTCATTAAGCACATTAGTTACTGCTTTAAAGAGCTGTAGTATCGAACACGTACAGTTTGACTGGCCTTCATAAGAGCCATTGAGAAAGCAGTTATGGGGTTACCCTGACGAAAATGAAATATATTTTAATATATATTACTAACAATATATTTACATATAGTGAAATATATTCCAATCTACTTGTTTTATAATTTATTGTAATGTATTGGAAAAATCAATATATTTGAATATATTTTAAAATTTGCAAATATATTGCAATGTACTGTAAATATACACGTTATTGCCACTTTAGTACACTATGGGCTAGATATCATCATCATCATCATCATCAAATCTTTATTTATTCAGGCGAGCATCATTGAGCAAGGCTCATTTACAAGATGGATCTGATAAGGTCAAGGTTCAACAGTTGATACACAACAGATACATCATACACTTATATAAGACAGTTATACATACAGGGGAAAATAACGTTTATAAACACAGTGATGTACAGTAAATTCACATGATAAAGTGGGTTATAGGAAAGTTGAGCTAATATTTACAGTATATACAGTATATACATATCCCAGTGGAGGGGTCATGGCAAACACACAGCATAATGTAATACTAGGATGATGGAAGGTATTACTGGTTGCCATAAGATGGGGTGTCTGCCTGGGAGGGAGAACTGAAGAACAAACATTATGCCATATATGGTGAATTTTTGGGAGGGAGATTGTGAGATGACAAAGCTAGCTCTAGCGATAGCAACTGCATTTCTCTGTGAAGAAAACTGTACAATGCTGTTTAAAGGATGCAACTGGAATAATATTGGACAGTTTTAGGGATTTTTGTAGGGTGTTCCATGCTATAGCTAGAGAATAGCTGATTGCTGCCCTCCCTAGCCGGGTGTTGAATTTGGACAATTTGAACAGGATGATGTTGTTGCTTCTTAGGGCATAGGAGCTAGGAATGGTCTGAGTGAAGCAGTCCAGAATATAGTTTGGAAGTTTTTTTGATAACGCTCTGTAAATCCATAGAGCTGCATTTCTGTTCCTTCTGAAGTGTAGGGAAACCCATCCAACTGCAGCATAAAGTGAGCCTCGTATTCAGATATTCAGATATTCAGAGGAGTTGTGCAATGCACAACCGACTTGCGCCAGTGCAATCACAGAAATGCACCCTGGAGCTGTATTCAACCAGTGGGAATGCACAGCGCAATATCCATTGTGCCACTGCACAACAGTAATGTATGCGGTGCGAGTACTTGGGGCATGCCCATGAATATACTGCGCAATGGCATATTCAGCCGAAACACATGGCTCAACTGAGGAGCAACTCAGAGACTGCACCACACAGACTTGGGCAACTAAAAGGAGGCTCAACCACACACACAGCAGATGCACAAGCCAGTGGAAAATAGACCATGGACGCAGGACCATTCCTTATGGTACAGGTGATGAGGGATGTGAGGAGGAGGAGGAGGAGGAGGGAGGAACATCAACGTGGTTGAGGAAGGGTTCGGCAGCAGTATGCCCAACATGGACAGTACCATGCCTGGCTCACGTTTGAGGACCATGGGCACACGGAGATAGTGGGCTGGTACCGTCTGAACAGGGCAATTCTGAGGCAGCTATGTGAGCTGTGCCATGATAATCTGCAGGCACTCACCAGAAGGAGTCATTCCACAGGGTGACATGCACGCCTGGCATGATTGGGGCCATCGACTGCACCCATGTGGCCATATGCACACCACATGGCCCAGAAGGGGCAGTATATATCAATCCACAGGGTGACATGCATGCCTGGCATGATGGGGCCACTGACTGCACCCATATGGCCATACGCACACCACCTGGCCAAGAAGGGGCAGTATCTATCAACAGAAAGGGTTACCCCTCCATCAACTGCCAGGTGGTGTGCAATGCCATTGGGCACATCATCAATGTGTGTGCTTCACACCCTGGGAGTACACATGATGCATTCATATGGCACCAGTCTATCCTGTGCCAGCAATTTGAGAGTGGGGTGATCCCCATGGGGCACCTAGTAGGTCAGCAGGACATGGGATGAGGTGACAGAGAGGCAGTGCAGGGGTGTCCAGGGCCAAGGTACACATGGATGAGGTGTGGCAGTGTGCAGTATAGGGGGTGGCCATGGGATCAGGCAATGCCAGGTGTTAACCAGCATATGTGTTCCCCACACAGGCAACAGTGTATACCCCCTCTGGCCCTGGCTGCTCACCCCTATCAGGCGACCATCCAATGCTGCTGAGCAGTGGTACAATGAGGCACGCATTGCAACACGCAACATCATAGAGCGAGTCTTTGGCATGCTCAAGATGCGATTCCGTTGCCTGGATAGATCTGGTGGTGCCCTACAGTACAGCCCTGTGAAAGCCTGTGGCCTATTCCTGGCCTGCTGCATGCTGCACAACATGAACATTGACCAGGGGATAGCTGTTCAGGTGGATGAGGGCAACAGCAGCGATGATGATGAGGAGGACGAGCCAGATGGGGGTGTGCAGCCACCCATGGAGAGGAGGGACCCCAGGCTGGTGGCCTATGCCAGGAGGTACCGAAACACCGTTGTAGAAGAGCACTACTGGAACCGCAGGTGAGTACCATACATGGCATCTGTGCATGCACGGGACACCACACATGCAGACAGACATGCACAGCTACACAAGGATGCATGCAGGCACACAGGCACCCACACAGCATGCACAGGTAACACACAGGCATACAGACACATGCCCATACCACAGAGGAGTAGCACAGGTGGATGCACCCACCTTTGTGCCATGCGCTGGACACACAGGTGGCCATACCCTGGCTGGCACATGAACCACTACCACCACAGGTCGCACAGCAGGGCACAGTGGAGCTGGAGTGACACACAGATAGGTGCAGTAGGTGAGGTGGCAACACACACAGCAGTACAACAGACTGTGGCATGGATCAGAGGCTACGCTCCGGCACACAGGCAAGGCTAGCACAGTGCTGCTCTCATCACACCCATCATGCCCATGCCACAAGGTATAGCAGCACTGTCCACACACATGGTAGACATGCCACAGGCCACATGTATGTGACAGCACACACAGGGGCATGCCCAGCCAAGTGTGCAGCAGCCTACAGCAGCAGATAACAGGATGGGGCAGCACACCCAGCAGGCCTACTGTGCGGTGCCACGACCACCTCGGTCACGTGGGCGGCCACACCAGGACTGTGTGGCAGGCACTGGCTGCTCAACAGCCACTGTGGTGTCACCAACACACTGATGGGTGTAGAGGCATGAGAATGTAACTGGATCCTCCTGGCTGTGTAGAGACCAGCAAACAGACTATTGCCGGGTGTGTCAGGGATGGGCATGTCAGTGCTCAGTGTCAGCCGTGCTGGGGTTGCCAGTCGTCATGACCGTGGTGTTGACATGGTACTACGGGGAGTCCTTCATGCCCTGCCACACCCAGTAGATGCCAGCAATTCAAATCCAGCAGCGAAGGTCCCGGCAATGTGGTCTAGCAATATGGTCGTGGCCTCCCACAGATGCCATAACTTACCAATCAGCTGAGCACGTCCAGTGTCCCCCTCACTCAGCCAGTTGATGCACCTCCACCCATAGCACACATATTTCTGCCCCAAGCTTTGTCTGATTGTCCATGGAAACCCACAGCAGCCTGGTGTGCTCATCTAGCCTGTCAGCATCTGGCACATCATGGGGCTGCCAATGACATGCTGGAGGGGTGGCAGCATGCTATACAACATCCCTCACCTAGGAACTCTGCACAGGTGACTGCACAGGTGGTGGGGATTGAGTGGGTGCTACAAAAGTGTCCCCTGTGGGGGGCTGCACAGTGGTTCCCACAGCCCGCTGCTGCATGCTATCAGCCTGCTGGACCTGCCCCGTAGCACCGGCACCCACACCAATACCTTGGCCACTGCCAGCACCAGCAGCAGCACCACACACCACTGTACAGCCATGGGCTGGTGGTGCCTGCATGGGTGCCATACCGCCTGTGCTGGCATCCACCGCCTGTGTAGATATCTGTCCTCAGGGTGGTATGACTATTCCAGTGCTGCCCAGCATCAGGATTATGTCATCATCACTGTCAGAGGTGCCCCCCCCCCAGTGTTATAGGCACAAGCACCATTAGGGCATCTGTCAGTAGGAGGTCAGCCAGTGGGCCATCATCACCCAGTCCCATAAATTCCACTAGCCCCATACTGCTACAGCGCCCATGGTCTGTGGCCCGAATGCTGGATGACGCTGATGGCACAGCCTCTTCAGGTCCCACGTCACTGGCCTCATCCTGCACTGCACCCCGAGGCGTGATGGAGCTGGAAGACAGAATGAGCAGTATCAGTGGTGATGGTGGCACAGTGCATGCCGTGCCATGTACTGTGCAATCCATGCATGCACGTCACTAATGCACCAGGCCACACCAGCGGATGGCTGTGCAGCACCACATGACTGGGCCGCCATGCCACAGGTGCGGCACAGGTCATGCACAGGTCATGCTGACCATGGTGTGTAGCCACAGAACATGGGGTTGCACCAGCAAATGGCTGGCAGGCATGGCCCCCCACCACGGCTCCACCCCAGGGCCATGCCCCATGCAGTGTGTTGCGCTGCAGCCTGTGACCACAGTGTCTCTGCCTGCTTCAGCACCTGCCGCTGAGCATGCACAGACATCGGATATGTAAGGAGCTATGCACACCCTGGACCCCACCCCACCCTCCTAGCACATTGCCCAGGCAGCAGGCACACTGCACACGGGGGCCATGGCCATGCACGGTGTGACCATGCACGGCATGGGCCACACCATGCCACACCAGTCACGGGTATGGATCACACCTGCAGTCACCCAGGCATGCACACACTCCCACCCCACGGCGCCCGCTGACATACTCGCAGTGCTGTGACGGGCTGCCACCTGTTTGGAATCCCCCACCTGGGACACCCTCGATGGCTGCATGGCTGCACAACAAGGTCCTCCCTCACGGTCAGAATGGGGTCCGTAGCCGGTCCACCACCTGCCCTAGTGCGTGCCACCCTGATGGCAGCAACCTTTTCCTTTATGTGCCTCCTGTCAGTGCCCATCTTCTTTTTGCACTCCTGTGTGCTGCAGTTGTGTCAGCCGTGACATTGACATATGTGGCTACCTCCTCCTCCTACCCAGTGGCACAGTCCTGCATGGTCCCAGTGGCCCCACTCAGTAGTTCCTCCCTCTCCAGGTAGGCCTCAAACAGGGTCTGCTGCTCATCCTTCATGAAGTTTGGCTTGCGCTCCCGTGCAGGCACCTGCTCCTCAGCTCCCTCCGACTCCAACATGTTGCGACCTGTGGACAGTCAGATGGTGCACCGATGAGCAGCACTGTAGCACTAATGACACAGTTCAGCACTGACACCCAGCACAGCAGCAACAGTAACCAACACAGTGTGGAGAGACGTACCTCAATGGCTGTAATATCTGTCAGTGTGCTGTGTTGTGGCGCTTTTATGGCTCAGCCCATGCAAATCAGCCTCTGCACAACCGGTATGATATGCTAATGTGAGCGACTGCGCCTGGCATTGGCTTATGAGGCTATTTGCATACACTGGCTGACTATTGTAGAATTGCACCTTGTGCAACAGACCATGTAGTGCGCAGCAGGACTGCACTGGAGCACTCCACCAGCGCACTTCTGGCACATGTGTGATGCACACCTGCCATGCATGTCGGTGGCCAGGCACCTTCCTGTGTGGCATATCGCATAGCCGATTGCACTGCACATGCCTGACCTATGGCACATGCTTCAGTGGGTGCATGCCATGCATGCAGCATGGATGCGCTGTAGTGCCGGACCACACAAGGGCTGTCACTGTGCCATTGATGTGCGGCCTGTGTGGTGCCATATGCCCTTCGCAGCATGGCAGCTCCGACAGCCAACATGTACGCAGGTCACAGATGTGACCCCGAACTCCCGCCTGCACTTCCAGTGTTGTGCTTGTGTGGTACTGCACGACATGCCACGTTCTGCATGTGTATCGCGCATCTACATGCTGCATGATAGGGGCCTGTGTGTTCCTGTCACGCATGTGGTGCAGCACTGCTACACATGCTTCCAGTGCATGCCACATTGCTCTGCCCTACCAGTGCTCTGCACAACTACTATAATGCGGTCGGCTGGACAGGTTAGATGGGCCAGGAATTAGTCAGAGGTAGAGATGGCCAACCTGGTGACTTTAGTGGAACCTCTAGTGGATCTGCTGTTTGGGGCAGGGGGTCTGAATGTAGCACGGTCCCAGGTGAGGGACCATGTGGCAGAGGGCCTTGAGAAGCATATGAGTGTTGCCTGGATGGAGGAGCAGTGTCACCCCAGGTATGATGACCTGCGGCGCCATGACCCTGAGCAGCTGAGGAGACTGCAGGACTGTTCCTGCCGTGGATCCATCCCACAATCAGGTAGGTGTCTCAGTGCATTGTGCATGCTGCCATTGTCCAGTATTTGTGCTACTGGATGTGCTGCCTGTGCGTCTGCACCTGTGCATGGGGGGGCCTGGCACTGGTGGGTGGTGTGTGTCCGGTGGTGCAGCACCGCATGCCTGTGTGTTGCATGGCACCAGCTGCCCTGACACCATACCCTGCACATGGGACGGGGTCCTGCTCAGGCTGCAGCAGCACTGTGCCCTGTGTCTGGCCTGGGGGGGTTGTTCATGGCATGCCACTCATGTCCCTTTCTGTCTGTGTTTCATCCACAGGGCCAGAGGTGTGCAGAAGGGCCAGGGAGGATGCTGCTCACTGGGACTAGCACCGTGGTATTGCTGCTGCAGCAGGGCCAGCATGACACCAGGCAGGTGAGTGTGTGCAGCAATCACCATTGCAGGGCCTGGGATGGGTGGGGCCAGTACACCCCAAGGCACTGCCACCATGCCTGTGTTGGGTGGCGGTGTGTGGCAGGGCCGTGTCGCGAGGGCCTCTGTGTGGTGACATCCTGTTACTATCACTGGTGGTAGTGTTTTATCCTGATGCGTGCCTGCTGCTGCTGGGTGGCTCTTGTATTGACCGTGGGAACCTCGCTCCATCACTGTGAGGGCCTGTGCAGAGGGGGTGGTGCATGCTCTCTGTGCCACCCGGTGGTATGTATGTGGGGCGCAGCTAGGTCTGCTGGGGCTGTCCGTACAGCGATGCCATTGGCAGCTTCATCCATGGGAGGGCACCGCAGCTATCCTATGCACACACAGCCCGAGGAGGGGGGGCTTCTGCTGTGTGGGGCCTGACACCTAGTGGCTGTTCTGTGTTCCCCTGTTATAGGTCATCCTGGGCCAGGTGGTGGACAGCGGCATGTTGGTGTCCTTGGCAGAGGTCTTCTGCAGCTCCAGTGCCTGATACTGCGGCTCATCACATGCACGGCAGTGCACATCCGGCTCAGCCAGCGACACATGGCGATCACAAGGGAGCTGATCTCAGAGGTGTGCAGGATGCGCCTCACAATTAGATGGCTACGGAGATAGCCGGTGGACTTTGTTCATCCTACCCTTTCCTCCCTCACCCTCCACTCACCTGGACTGTTGTTTGTGTTCCCTTGTTCACCCCGCATTGTCCCCTGCCCATTCCACTTGTTGCCCCTCATTCTGTTTCATCGTGTGTTATCCCCTTACCTGTTGCTGTGTTTCCCTGTTGGCACCACTGTTTCTGTTTCTGTTTTTCTGATCTGATTTATGTAGTGAAGTGTGTCCTACCTCATGCACATGTGTTTGTGTCTCCTTCACATGCATGCTGCGGCACTGTCCTGCTGTTGTTCATTCCTGTGGTTGGGTGGGTCCCTGTCTGTGCACGTGCTGTCCTCACTGTGTGGTTCTGTTGTGTGCACAGTGGCCTGTGCACCACATCCCTCTGTGTCACGGGCCCTTGGGTGTGGGCTGTGCACCTCCCCTGTGCTTGGTACAGTGCAATGTATCCCTGTCTGCCCATGCTGGCCTGTTCACCCCAGCCATGGTGCCCCTCCTTTTTTATTTAAGTTGTTTAACCAGGAGTAGCACACTAAGCTGAAAGCTTTTTTACAGGAGCGACCTGGGAGCACAAGGAGGTTAAGTGACTTGCTCAGGGTCACACAGTATGCAAGTGAAAGCTGTGGGATTCAAACCCAGGTCTGGTCTGCTGGATGTCACCAGATTTGCAGCTCAGAGCCTTAAACCACTGCGCTATACTGCCTCCTTCCCAGTGCTGGTGTGCTGTGTGGTGCTGTGTCCTGTTTCCATGTGTGTCTGCGTGGCATGTGCGTCATGCAGCCTGGCGCATGTGTGGTGGTGTGGCTGTGGCACACTGTGCATGCATGGTGCCTTCACACAGTGGCTGTGGCATCTTCCCATCCCAAGTTGGCTGTTGGGACAGTGGTCATGAGGTGGCCAGGCCCTGCAGCCATCCGTTCCATGGGTGTGTATTGCTTTGTCACATTGGTCACCAGGGTCTGTGTGGGGTGCCGAGCATTGTCCATGGCACTTTGACCCTGTGCCTCTTGCCCACTGTACCCTTGTGGTTCGCCCCTGCCACCCCTGCCTTGCCTCTGTGCCCTTGTGCAGTCCTGCCAGTGTTCACTTGTGCACGGTGGGCCTTGCTCCACCTGTTAGTTTCAGCATGCACTCTTGCTCCTGCGCAGTCCAGGTTGCTCCGGTGCATGTCTGGTTGCACAATGGCACATTTGTGCTATTTTCAGTGTGTTTTGCACAGGCGCATGTCTGTGGCGCATCCGCTGAATATGGCATAATTTTCCTATGGTGCACCTGGGTTGCACTGCGCATTCCATTGTGCACAGTCAGGGTGCACTTTTGAATATCTAGGCCTATGTATATTGCAAAATATATTGATTAATTTCCAAATATATTGAAGTAAGGATGGTAAATATATGTTACTGGTAGATTACAAGTATATGTATAATGTATTTTTTGCATTTCAGATGTTGTTTCCTATATTTACAAACATGTATAATATACATGTGTAATAAAGGAATAATGCCAACACCCAAGAAGGGATGTTATCCCAGCATAACACCCACCCTGGAGGGCGTTATTCCTATTATACGATGGCTTGTTGTTATATATAAAATAAAAAAATAATTTTAAAGAATGTTTTTATTAGTGTGGAAACATATTTTTGTTTCTTAAGAGGAGATGGAAAAAAGGGCTCGCTAGGATCCTCCATAGCAGTCATAATGATGAGAATAGACCTGTGAACAGCAGGGATGTTATGCCAGGATAACATTCCTGCAGTGATGGCCAACTGGCCAATCAGAAGCCAGGATTCTTTCTTGCCATTGTATAATACATATTAATATAACTATTAACTTACCCAGGCAAAAACAAAGGGAATTATTTATATGTACCTCTATCTGTACAACTGGAGTTCATCTTGTTAGTAGACATGGAAATACTTGCATTGGAATTCTTGTTTTACAGTGCAGCTATACCTCAAACAAACATTTTATACATTTATATGTGCACATAGAATTCACCTCAAAATCTCATGCTTATTAAACGCTCAACTTGGTATTTATAGCACCCCATTGTCTTTCACTTTTAGGCAGTGTTGGGTAAGTTACTTTTAAAAAGTAATCAGTTACAGTTACTTATTACTTTTATATAAAAAGTAATTAGTAACTGTACCTGTAATGCATATTACTTTTCTTATTACTTTATATTACTTTTGATAACATAGTTGTATTTACTCATTGAACACAGCGATGTGCTCATGAACCCCCAAGTGTACAAAAGAAATAAAACAGATTCTAAAGACAATGAATATGTTAATTTATAACACAGAACCCATCTGATTTTGCCAGCCACAACAATCCCTTTACATTTCCATAAATAAGAACTCTATTAAAAAACACTCAAACACACACCCTGCATCTACTGCTGCTCTTTGCAATATTTCCCCCCCACAACTGAATCCTGACTTTGCAAGCCACTGCTCTCCCTGAACTTTTTCATTTTCATAACACTCACACTCACCCTCTCACACTCCAACACAGACACACACACACACCCTGCATCTACTGCCAGTGCCCTTGTCAATCTTTCCCACACATCTGTATTTCCTGACAATGCCAGCCTACCACCACACACACCCTGTTGCATCTTCTGCACATGGTGATGTTTCCCACATCTAGCTTGTATTCTCCTCTTGACTATGCAACAGCCACAACTACCCCTTTAAATTTCCATAATAAAATCCCAACCTCACACAGCTCCCCCTACACTCACACACGCACCCTGCAGATCTACCACCCTTCCTTGCCTTGGTGATCTTTTCTCATTTCCCCACTGCAGCGTGAATCCTAACTTTGCCATGGCCAGCCACAGATCCACCCCGCATCACATACAATCAATTCTACCAGCACACACCTACTCACCCAACACACAATTTAAACACTCTTTCCCACAGCTGACCCTTGATTTGCCACTGAGACAGTTAGAATTATAACTAAGTCTGGCATGATTATTGTGCCACTGCCAGTATGCCACAACTGAAGTCAGACAGTGCCAGTTACAATCAAATTATCACACAACACACGTGTTGCACTCCAGTAAATACTGTACTCCTTTGATGAGGATTTTCTTTGAGGTGGGTTGGGTGATGGTGACAGACCTGACAGGTGGGTGGGCAAAGGATCATGTGGTCCACTGCGGCAGTTTGGCACATGTGGTGTTGGTGGAAATAGGCCCTAAGCCCTGCCTGCAGATGGACTACTTGCCTTTTTCCCCTACAATAGCTATGTTGGCCCCGATTCTCTCGGGGTTCACAATGGCTACTATAGATGGCCATGACTAGTGTAGCTAGCTATCTATAAATTGTACATCAACTGTTTTGTTTTTTTTTTACCAGGAGAAACACACTAAGCTGAAAGCTGGTTTACAGGTGCAACCTGGGAGCACAAGAAAGTTAAGTGACTTGCCCAGGGTCACACAGTATGCAAGTGGGGCTGTGGGATTCAAACCCAGGTCTCCAGGTTTGCAACTCAGAGCCTTAAACCACTGCACTATACTGCCTCCTAACCCTCCAACGCACACACACCCTGCATCTACTGCCAGTGCCCTTGTCAATCTTTTCTAAACTGGCCAATCTGTTGCCCCTCAAACAAATTTTATCAGTTCCTATAGCAATTCTTAGCTGAGCCATGTAGCGGTGAATAAGTGTATAATTTGTATATCAAATGTTGCAAAAAGATATATTTAATTATTAACTGACAAATAAAATAGTGTTTTCTGATTTTTATTTGCATAGCACATATCACAGATATTGAACAAAATGGTAACACTTATTTATTTATTTAGCTTTTGATGACTGGGTAAGTGCATTAGGCAATAAACCTGCCTATTTTCAGACACGACCCGGGAGAGTACAAGATACGGTAATTACAAACAGATCTCGGGTACATAGATATAGTCTTAAAAAATTACAACAGATATAATCGCAGGGATAGACAGTTCTATACATCAAGCAGGACCATCCACACAGGGATGAGTTAGGCGTGTCAAAATATTAAGGGTAGTATGAGCAGTAGTTGAAATCAGGGGAAAAGGCAGTTATGATAGGCTAAGATTAGGTACAGTCACAAGTGTCAAGTGCTAAGAGGTGAGAAAATAGTGCAGTTTTGGAAGAGGGGTGGGACAAGGGGCCCTTTAAACAAGGGGGAAGGTATTCCAGAATTTGGGGGCAAAATGTGCGAATGCTCTCCCAATTTAGTTGAGCAACGTGGGACAGCAAGCAGAGGGGAAACAGAGGACCTTAGTGGGCGGTAGTGAAGCACAGGGTTAAACATGGATCTCAGAGCATTAGGGCAGGGAGTTCTGGTCATAGAATCAATAAAACAGCCCAGTGAGTAAAGGCAACAGGATTTAGGTGACAGCCAGTGCAGGGCAGTGTGAAGAAGACAGTGGTGGGCGAGGTGAGGGGCAGACAGAGCAAACCTACAAATATTATTGTAAGTGCTGTCCCACTTCTGGAGATTTCTAGCAGCAGCATGGGAAAGGATAGGGAGAGCACAGAGAAGCCGCAGGAGCAGGACACCTCTAGCCACCGAGACCCTGGCTGCAGGGGTTAAGGAGTGGCGCACGCGGTAGGCTGCCCCGACCATGATGTTAACGGATCGACATATTTCATTAATGTGAGAGGAGAAATCAAGTGCAGGATCCAGCGTCATGCCAAGGTATTTGAAGGAGCCCGTGGTCGGTACAGTTGACCCATCATGACATAACACAAGAAACATGGGGGACAAGGCCTGGACTTTCCTAGCGGACCCAAAGAGCATGGCCTGGGTTTCAGGAAGGTTGAGGATTAGGGAGTTAAAGAGCTAGTGTACTGCTTGGAATAAATAGTAATTTTCAGATACAGTCAGCTATCACTTCCAGTATCTGAAGTATTTTTTTATTTTCTGTTTGCTAATTAGAACATTTTCCACCTGGCAGTACTGGGGTGATGTGTGGAGCAGCACTCTGTCTGGAGAAAAAAAAAGTCAGTTCTGTTCCTCCCACTACATCACAGAAATGAGACCAAACACCTTGAGGCACCACAATTCTTGCAGCCTGAGTAGTGACTTTCATAAGCTACCAATCAAAATGCAGGAAATTGTGACATCACTAGTAACCAGGGAGAGCCAGTCTCTGCTGCTTCATGTGAAAGTGAAACCCAGCAGCAAGAAATTGTTCTCATTGGTTACTAGTGATGTCATAGTCAGTGTGGTTTCAGTGTTGATGTAGTGGGAGGAACAGAACTGACTTTTTTTTTCCTCCAGACAGAGTGCTGCTCCACTTATCACCTCACTACTGCCAGGTGGAAAATCTTCTAATTAGCAAACAGAAAAGACTAAATACTTGAGATATAAGAAGCGAAAGCTGACTACATCTGAAAGTTACAATTAATTGCAGGCAGTTTCCAGGCAGTACACTAGCTCTTTAAGGGAGAACCAGGTCTGAAGCTGTTGAAACACTGTAGTGAGGTGATCATTAAGATTAGCGACGGAGCGAGAAGCAGAATATAGTACAATGTCGTCGGCATACATGATCGAGTTATAGTGGGATATGGAAGTAGGAATATCGTTAACGAAGATAGAAAAGAGTAGGGGCCCAAGTATGGACCCTTGCAGTGGAGACAGGGGCAAGGGATGAGAGAACTCTGCAAAAGGATATGGATTGGGAATGGTTTTCAAGGTAGCTGTTGAACCAGGCAAGTGTAGGTTCTGAGGCACCGAGAGAATGCAGCTTATCTAGGAGCAAGTAGTGGCTAAGTCGAAAGCTTTGGTTAGATCAATGCACACAACCAGTGAGTAGACCTTTATGCATGTTGGACTTTACCTCACTGGTGAATAGGGTGAGAGCAGTGGTGGTGCTATGTCCAGCCCTGAACCCATGTTGAACAGGGGACAGTAGGTTGAAAGTAAGTAAATGAGCAGAGATCTGGTGGTGGATCAGTTTCTCCAATAACTTACTGAGGGTAGGAAGTAAAGCGATGGGGCGATAGTTAGATAGGATTCTGAGGTCCTCTTTCTTGAACACAGGGATAGTTCTGGCAGCTTTCCAGGCTGAGGGCACTGTGGAGGTTCTGATGGATAGGTTAAACAGTCAAGTAACAGGACTGGCTAAAAGAGGCACAGCAAGTCTTAGGATCCTGGGTTCAAGTCCACCTGGCCCGGCGCTTCCACAAGATGGAATGGTTCTTAGTAACTTAAGTACCTCCTGACATATGGCGAGGGACAGTAACAAGGAGGTAGATGCC
The DNA here is from genome assembly GCA_016271365.2 of Neoceratodus forsteri. NCBI lineage: Eukaryota > Metazoa > Chordata > Ceratodontiformes > Ceratodontidae > Neoceratodus > Neoceratodus forsteri. Next base: position 1,072,929,104 of record CM028134.1, on the reverse strand, counting down.
CCAGGAGGAGCTGGAGGGCAGGGAAGGGGGCCACTAGATGCCAGAGGGGCATTATGTGGAACCTTAGTAAAGAGGGTGTTAAAGGCATTGGCAATAGTGTAGGGGTTGTTGCAAAGGATATTGTTGATTAGCATATCGTTTAGTGCCTGTGGCTTGTTATTCCCCAGGATCTCATCAATCTGGTTCCAGTACTTCTTTGGGTTAGAAGCAGAGGAGTTAAGGAGTTTGCGGTAGTCGGCACTTTTGGCTGCACGTATCTCCTTCTTGCAAGTATTTTGCAATATGCGATACTCTTGAAAATCAACCTGGAGAGAGAGGAAGATTTCCATTTAAGCCAGAGTTTGTCCCAGTGCTTAAACTGTTGCTGGAGAGGCTTCTTTAGCCACTTGGTCACTTTCCCACTGACCCTACGTTTCAAGAATGGTATGTGCTTGTTATGCAAGGTGAGTAAAGTTTTATCAAAATAATCAGTGGCTAGATTGATATCAGTGGTAGTAAATAGGGGAGACCAGTCAGTAAGTTTTAAGTCATTAAGGAACGCTGTCTGGTCAAAATTTGAAAAGTCTGCAAAGGATAAAACTTTGGGAGGATATGAGGGAGTGAAGGCACCCCTCACGCAGTAGACAGAGCAATGATCACTAATCGAGTCGGGACAAACCCCAGTGGGGGAGTAGCAATCTTTCCAGTTAGTGAGGATCCAGTCAATCGGAGTATGGCAGGATCCATTCTGCGAAATCCTAGTAGGGGACGAGAAAAGTTGGCAGAGGTTGGCCTTGCTGATGGTAGAGGCTAGAAGGGAAGAGTTTGGCCCAAGCCAGTCTAGGTTAAAATCCCCGAGACATATCACCTCATTTTTCTTGGATACTGTAGGAAGTAGGTCAATAAACTCTTCAAGGCCAAGTTTGCTATTCTGAGGTGGAATGTATACCCCAAAGATGTGCAGCTTTTTTGCACCCCAGAGTAAAAGGAGGGAGTATAAAATCTCGCCATTAATTAGAGGTGGAGTGGGTAGAAGGAAACGCACAGGTGAGATTTATAGTAGAGCCAATCCTCCCCCCCTTTTGGAGGAAGGTCTGTCAGCCTGGTATATGTAGCCTGGTAATGTGCAACTAAGGTCTGATACCATAGGTTTCAGCCAGGTTTCCGGAAGGACGAGTATGTTAGGATTGTTGACCTGAACCCAGGCTTCAAGTTCTGGGAGATTGGGTATAAGGCTTCTGATATTGAGATGGGCAAATGTCAGGCCCATGGCCTGGAGCAGGAGATGTCCAGAGTGTGAATTAGTTTGGTTGTGATTGACCGCCAGGCCAGGGTTTAACTCAATATCCCCAGCAAGGATAAGGGATAGAGCGATAACCCATAGTGTGACAAGTGCAGTGGACCAGGATAGGTGCAGAGGGGAGTTAAGTTTACTATTTACAAGGAGCCTGAGCAGAAACCCTATGAGTTTGTATGTAAGGTACCCCGAGGCGTTGGCAAGGAGGAACTTTCAGCTGGCATGTTGGAGTAGGTGAAATTATTAACAGCCCCCTCAAACCTTTGTGAGGGGGTCCCAGTGGGTAGGGCTAGAGAGTCTAGGGCCAGAAGGGTAAAGAATGCATCAAGCAGATAGAACACAGCCACCCAAAGTATTCCATTAGGGAAGCAGAGCAGGAATGGTAAGAATTAATGGTAAACTGAGTAGTAGCAAATCAATGCGTGTGAGCAGGAGGACAGGGGGAGGGAGGATAAGAAAGAAGCATCTGACCAGAAGGGAATAAGGATCGGGAGGAGCTGTCAATGACTGCAAGAAGGCAGGAGCCTTGGCAGGAACAGCCCAAGAAGAAAGAGGTCTCAGCTAGTGGCTGAGATCAGAGAACCAATCGAGAGAGTGCTGGGCTAGACGAGCGGGAGTGGCGAACTCTAGAGGAGGAAACAAATAATCTGCAAATGTAAAAGTGAGCAGATAGAAAGAAAAAAAAAGTATTGGCCATGTGGTACTCGGAGCCTATATAAACAAAGCCAGCTAAGGGTGGGAGGGTATTGGGGTGGGTGAGAGCCTATATAAACAAAGCCAGCTAAGGGTGGGAGGGTATTGGGATGGGCGGGGAGCAGCTGCGTAATGGCTGCAGGGACAGACCTAGGTCCTGAGCAGCATGGCAGTATCTGCCATCAGCGCTTACAATTAATTAAGTTGTGCAACATATGGCTCAGGACTTTAATAAGCTAGCCATGACTTAAGAGGTGCCGACTACTGAGCTAACTTCGGCTCCAGTACTGGTGTTTAAATTTAAAGTCAGACCTGATCCTGAGTGAAGCCGGCAGAGCATTCAGAAATGGCGCCAGGTTTGAAAACAAAATTAGACAGAAGCTGGGCATTCTCCATAGTGTTTGTACCTTGTCGGAAGTTTCTTGGCCACCCACGCAGCTCCAAGGGCAGAAAGCCCTGAGGAATAGGGTCGGAGGAGCGGTGAAGAAAATAAATGCATGCTGAAAATAGAAAACTGTGTTAGAATCAATGTTTCAACTATAGGTCTTCTTCAGGAATTATCTAAAAGAGAAAAAAGCAGGCAAGGGAAATAAGAGAAATATATGTGAGGAAAAAAATAGGAGGAGGCTATAGAAGAAAAAAGTGATAATAGGTAAAGTAAGAATAGAATCTGGAAAATGAAAAGGTAATGATAGGTATGAAAAGGCATAGTAGAAGTGAATGAGCTGAGGAGCCCTTAAAGGGAAGCTGTCATTTGCAGGAGCTCCTGCCTCTGCAAACTTTAGACTCCGGTTAAGCTTTTGACAGAAAAGCGCCTTTTTTCGTAAGGCGCAATGTAATTTAATTTACTTGGTTTATAGGACAAAAGGAGGCAATTTGCCCCTCGAGATTGTCCTCCATATAAATGGAACATTAACCCAGATCCCGTCCCTCCATCCATTTATCTAATTTATTCTTAAAAATTGTGATAGTTGGTGAGTCGACAATATCCTGGGGTAGTGTATTCCATATCCTGGGAGTTCTGATAGTAAAGAAATTTAACCTCTTATTATTATTTGCTTTTTGGACTTCCAATTGTTTATTATGAAGCCTAGGCACAATTTTCCTTAAAGAATAAATAGTGCCACACTGTGCCATTCAGACTGGGGATTTAAGAATTTTGAACAGCTGCAAAAGGTCACCTCTAGTTCGTCTTCGTTTAAGGGAATGTAATTCCATTTTTTGAAGTCTAATGTCATATTCTAGGTGAGCAAGATGGGGTACTAGTTTAGTGGCCCTACATTGAACTTGTTCCATTTTGTTAATATCTGACTTTAGATAAGGACTCCAAAATGGAGACCCATAATCTAAGTAAGGCCTTACATGAGATCTATACAAAGTTAAAAGGCATTCTTCAGATTTGGAAATAAATGTTTTATTTATTCTACGTAATAATGCATTTGTTTGATTAGCAAGCCTGGAACAATGAGAAGTTGAAGATAGTTTATTATTTACCAAAATTCCCAGGTCTTTTTCAACACAGGACACCCTAATAATAGTATTGTTTAAATAATATTCTTGTTTAGGGTTATTATTTCCCAAATGAAGTACTGCACATTTAGATATGTTAAAATGCATTTTATTCATATGTGCCCATTGCTCAATTAAGGCAAGATCAGATTTTAAATGATGACAGTTAGTAAGGGTATTAACCTTACTCCCAAGTTTGGTGTTATCTGCAAATTTAACCATAATGTTATCAGCTGAGATGTACATATCACTGATGAACAAATTAAACAGCACTGGGCCCAGGACAGTTCCCTGAGGCACGCCACTAGTCACCACACCCACTTCTGACAGTGCACCATTCACCCTTACTCTCTGTGTTCTCTTACTCAACCAATTGTTTATCCAAGATATAATAGGTAATGAAAAAAATAGTTGATTGAGTTTATTAATCAAAATGCCATGTGATACTTTATCAAATGCCTTGCTGTAATCCAAAAGAATAACATCCATAGGCATATGACAGTCAAGGCTAGAACTAATATAATTGTAAAAGAAAATCATATCTGTGGTGCATGAAAATCCTGTTTTGAAACTATGTTGATACATATCGTTAATGTTTAATGTTAACATTTAATTTTCTAATTGTTGTTTAATTATTTTTTCCATCAATTTACATGGTATCGATGTGAGACTAATAGACCGGTAATTTTCAATTTTGGAATGTGAACCCTGTTTAAAAATAGGTGTAACAATGGCAGTACGCCAGTCTGCTGGAACTGAAGATTCCTGAAGTGATTTTAAAAAAATAATAGTCAAAGGCAGGATAATTGCATCCCTTGTCCCTAGCAAAAATCTAGAGCTTATGTTATCAGGGCCGGAGCGTGTATATTGTTTCAACGAATCTAAGACCCACTGTATATCCTGAGAAAAGATTTTATATGACTCTTAAGTTTAATGTTACTGGGATAGGTGAAATATTAGATGACTCCGGAGCAAAGACAGATGAAAAATATTTATTTAGTTCTGTAGCTGTTTCTATATCAGATGTTATGGTAGTGTTGTTACATACTAAAGGGCCAATCATGTTATTGTTACTTTTTTTACCATTTAAATAAGAGTATAGTGCTTTATGACAATCCTTAGTATGAACAATTTTAAATTCAAAGTTGCGTTTTGCCAGGGTAATTACCTTTTTTAATTGATTTTTAACTCTATTTTCTATTTTCAGCTTGCATTTAATATAACCATTTTGTTTTGCTTTTAGACCACATGCTGACGCAGCGCCTTGTTTTTTGGTTTTTAATTGTCTGACTACTACCCTGTATCTAGATAAGATAATGTCTTTCTGATCTGGTAAACATTTATTTAGAACTAAAAATAATTTATTTTTATGTTTGATTAGTTTTTTTAATGTCTCCATTAAACCAAGGAGGAATTTTCCCTTTAGTATTATACTTGAATTTGTCAGGGACATATTGTTTTTCGAGTTCAAACATTTTTGACTTTAGAAAGTCCCAGGCCTCCTCAGTATTCAATGGAGAAAGTATTTGTTCTCAATTAAGGGCCTTTAACTGGTAGTTAATGCTTTCAAAATTAGCCCTGTTATATTGTTTTATTTTAAGTTTATTAATTTTAGGTTGTAACGGCAATTGGATAGAGAAAAGTAGGGACATATGATCACTATTTTCCAGGGGATTACAAATTTGAACATCAGATATATGGGTCTCGGGATTGCATATAACTAGATCTAATATATTAGCTCCCCTAGTTGGTTCTCTGACTATTTGGATAAGGCTCAGATTAATTATAACCGAGAGAATTTGTTCATCATGTTGGTTGGTACCAGAGAGTGCATCCCAGTTTGTGGTGGGAAGATTAAAATCCCCCAAAATAAGGAAAGAGTCTTTACAAGATATCTGAGTGATTTCATTACATGGTTGCTTAGTTTGATTTATATCAGAAGAAGGAGGACGATAACAAGTTCCAATAAGAAGCTGGGGGATACCTATGGGTCTAATATGGACCCAAATACTTTAAGATTCGACAGTAGTCGTTGACTCATATGATGGAATATCATCCCTTACGTATAGACTAACCCCTCCTCCTTTTCTTGTATCCACTCTATTTTTATAATAATGCTTAAAGCCGGGGATTTCTACGCTCCAGTTTTTATCTGAATTGCCCCCAAGTTTCAGTAATAGCTATTAAAACTAAGTCAAGGGGTTTTACCAGAATTTCAAGTTCTGCATGTTTAGTAATCATTAATTTATAAAAATCCGCTACCTGGAAGTATAGTGGAGGCTTGAGCGGCTCCATTAAGTGCAATGGTGCGGCTCCGCACCGTGCGCTTCAATACAAATGCATTGAAATGCACGGTGTGGCGCCACCGTTACACTAATGGACCACTCAAGCTCCGCTATGCTTCTGGGTAGCAGATTTTTATAAATTCAATTAAATTACTTTGCGCCTTACAAAAAAAGGCGCTTTTCTGCCAAAAGCTTAACCAGAGGCTAAAGTTTGCAGGGGCAGGAGTCCCTGCAAATGATAGTTTCCCTTTAAGTGGGGAGTAATTAACAGGACCTAGTAAGAAGGCTGAAAGGCAAAAGCTGTTTGCACACTCATTTTCATTTTCTACAGATCAAAGAAATACTCAGACTGGAGGGGCCTGTGATTTACACCAGATCTGAGACAATTGGTACAAGGACACCCAGCGCAACAACACCTCACCAGTACCATTCAGCCTAGCAACATTTTCTGTAATGAAACAACTGGCAAAAACAACCTCGACACCCACTGGCAGTGGGACTGTAATCATGTAGAAAGCAGTTGTGTGATAAATGAGGCTACCTTGTAGTTGTAGCCACTGTGTTAGAGCAAAGATCCCGTAGGGCAAATCAGTATTAGGTCAAAATTCCTAGGCTAAACATTGCAAGGCTGCATGTCTTTGCTCCAGTTGTCATGCCACGGGTCAAAACACCCCATAGCTCTAGCAGCTCATAATACCTAGACACCATTACTACACAAACCTGAATATCAATAAGGCTACAAAAATGGCACCTCACAGCCATGAAATGTTGCCTAAACTTTTTATTGTGAAAAAAGGCAAAAATGGTAGGCAACTTACATTCAATGTGCAAGATGAAGATGCTGGGTGCTCAAGCAGTGCTTGTCAGAAGGTAGTTTTTTATGTTTTCTTGCACCCATGTGCAAGAAACATTATGCGGCAGCTTAGGAGAGAAGCGGTTGTGGAGGTGTGCACTGCTGTGGCCAATGGCGGCACTGCATTTACGGGCTTGGCACTGTTGGACCAATGCAGGCCCACTGTGCTGATGACACTGGTTTCCAGAAGTGCCACCAAGTTGAAACAATTTGGTCACTGCAATCAGGGGCCGCCTCGTCGTTGCAGCGTCAGCCCTTCATTGCTGTAGTGAGCTGACCAGTTGCAGTGGCGGTGATCCCTGATTGTTCTGGCCCTATTAGCATTTCATTTTTTTGTCTACTGCTGTCTGGTAATAATCAGTTCCGCCCTTGCACGGGAAGCCTGATTGGCAATAAAGCAGTCTGCTAGTGTAGGTGTGACAATCTTAAAAATTGGGTTGGCCCCAGTACATTTCTTTTTTTTTTTTATATCTTTTTATTTTAGGAGACAAGATGTGATTGGCTGTAAATACGTTACATCACATTATTACTTAATTCAGGTCTTCTGTACAAATAAATATTAATCTATATGAGATTGTATTGTTGTTAAATATTAATCGCACTATATAAGAAAGCAGTAGTAGTATCCATTTAATTCAATCCAATCTTTGTCAGTTTTAGGCAGGCGGCTGAACTCCCCTCAATCATTTCCCCCCAGGACTCTTCCCCCGACCCCCTCATGGAACAAATTCTGGGTCTCTGGAGAGCATATACATTACCCATCTGTGCCATTTTAATTCAAAGGGAGGCAGTTTATTGTGCAATTTTGCAATTAAGTATTCTGATCTGTAGATCTCAGCCATAATCCTTCTCCAGTCTCCCAAAGAAGGAACCAAAGGTGTCCTCCATCTATGAGTTATCGCCTTTCTGGCTGCAAGGAAATAAACTGGGAGTAAAGTACGGTCCCATCTTGGTCTATGAGGAGGGTAAACTGAAAGAATGACTATTTCTGGAGTCAATTCGATACTGTCTCGCAGACAATCCCCCCACCCAAGCTATAATGAAAACCAGAATGGGGTCAATCTGGGACACCACCAAAAAATGTGTCCCAAATCAGTCAGCAAACAATTACATCCCCTCCAGCAGGTGTCATATGACTCCGGAAGATATTTTGTCAATATCACTGGAGACCTAAAGTGTCTTGATCTTGATTTCCAAGCAAACTCCCTCCAGTTATTGGAAGAAGTTATCTTAATGGCTTTCAAGGAAGCCTGCTGCCACTCTTCAAAGGGAACCTGAATCTCTAAATCTCTATTCCAGGCCTCTGAGATAGACAGTGAGGAATCTCCCCACGTTGCCCTGAGTATTTTGTACAAATGGCCAATTAATTTTCCCCATAGGTCACTCTCTAGGGTGTCTTTCAGTAAAACCCAAAGGGATGAGTCCCCCGGGTCGTGCCTGAAAATAGGCAGGATTTGTCTAGTGCACTTACCCGGTCAACAAAAACTAAAAAAAAAACAAAAAAAAACACGATGGGGGAGAGGGGCCTAACGAAATCCCTCTCCGTCTTAAAATATAATTTCTCACCTGCTTATATCTAAATAAGTCTCTATCAGGTAAAGAAAAAGCCTTTTGAAGATCTGAAAGGGAACAAATACCTTTGGTGTCTAGGAACTGGTAGAAATAGCTAAGGCCCATCCTGCGCCAAGAGTGGAAAGTAGTAGCCAAGCTGGCAGGGAGAAAATGCTCATCAGCCAATATTAAGGTGTAAAAGAAGGAGATTTGTTTTAATATTTTATGTTGTCTGGCCTTCTACCAAATCCTCAAAATCTGTGCTGTAAATATTGTATAGTCTCTCAAAGGAGAAGAGTGCCCTCTTGAGGCTAAAACTACTTTCTCAATATCACGCAAGTCGTTAATCACAAATTCAATGTCCTTCCAACTATGAGAAGTCATAGGTGAGAGCCATATAAGTATAATTTTGAGGAAGGCTGCTGTTGCATAAAGTTTTAAATTTGGGAGGTTAACTATTCCCTGATCTACTGAAGTGCAAAGCAGGGAAAACCTTGTCCTCGGTCTCTGACCCTCTCAAATAAAATCAGAAATAATTTTATCCCAAAATTTAAAGTAATATGTAGCTGGAAAGATTGGTACATTCTGAAAAAAATATAATAATCTGGGGAGGACATTGAGTCGAATCATTTCTATCCGCTGAAAAAAGGTTAATCGAAGACGTCCCCACCCCTTTAAGTCTTCCTGGATCTGAACTGAGATGGGCTCATAGTTTACCAATTCTAAGTGAAGCAAATTAATTGGGATGTATATACCCAGGTATTAGATTTTAGTGCCTCTCCACTTCAAAGGGAGAGTATTTTTCAAGTTAATAGAGGGTTGGAAATTAAACATTAACGCTCCCGTTTTAGAAATATTTAACTTGAAATTAGCCAAACGTTCATATTTCTGAAGCAGCTCCCATGCAGCTGGTATAGAAGTCTCTGGAGAGAGTAGAGTAAGAAGGACATCATCTGCAAACAGCACTACTTTATAGCTAGTTTGATCAAGAGGGATTCCCTCAATCCTTGAGTACGAATGTAAGGCTACCGCTAAGGGCTCAATGTAGAGAGCAAAAAGTGTCAGGGAGAGGGGACAACCCTGTCTGGTGCCCTGGTATAAAGAAATGGGGGAAGAGAGGGCCCCATTAATTCTAATATAAGCTTCTGACTGATCGTAAAGGCACTGAAGTAAGAAAATAAAAGAAAGGGGGAATGACAGGGCCCCGAGGACATCCCAAAGGAAACTCAACAAGACACTGTCAAAAGCTTTTTCAGCATCTAAACTTAACAAAGCTGTGGGTATTTGTCTATTTTGGATATATTCAAGTAGGAGCACAGCATGCCTAATATTATCTGATGTACTTCTAGCTTTAAAGAAGCCAGACTGATTGGTGTGAATGCGATCTGGAAAAACAGTCTCCAATCTTGTGGCCCATATGGTCATAAAAATTTTATAGTCAATGTTCAGGAGAGAGACCGGGCAGTAGGAAGAAATATTTCTTGGCTCCTTATCTGGTTTAAGAATTGTGGTTATAGTAGCATATCTCCATGAAGGAGGGGGAGGTTCACCCCCCTGAATGGCTCTGTAAGTCAAAAGGAGGGGAGGTAAGAGAAGCCCTGAAAATGTGTTGTACCATTCTGCAGCAAATCCGTCAACTCCTGGACACTTGTTAGTCCTCAGAGTCTTCACATGAACAAGGACTTCACCCGAGCCTATAGAGGCTTCCAGGACAGATCTTTGAGATTCTGAAAGTGTAGGAAGAGAGAAGCCTGAAAGGAAATACCTCCTATCCTCTGAAGGTGTAAGGTCCAAGGGAGGATCATAAAGAGATTGGCAGTATGAGAGGAAAGAAAAATGAATATGTTCGGCCGAATGTGATATTCTCTGGGTTACCGGATGTTTGACTTTCAGGATGGTTGCCGCCCTTCTCCTAGCACGGAGTCTATGAGCCAGCATGCAGGACCCCCTACTTCCCCCCTCGTAATTAGATTGTTTTAAATAGTTAAGAGCTTGTATCACTTTTGCATCCAATATTTTTTGAATTTCTTGTTTGGTTCTTCTAATCTTCCTTTATAGAACCCTATCCCCCTCCTGATACAAGAGCTGATAAGACTGAAGTTATTCTACCAAAAAATTGTAGGATGTCTCCAATTTCCTCCTCTTCCTAGTAGAATATTCTATGGTCTCACCTCTAATTACGGCCTTAAGAGTATCCCATATAAATCGGGTCCGAGGTCTCTCCTGTACCATTTTCCTGTAATATCTGGGGCACTCTATTGTTTATAAATTCTATATATTCCAGGTCTTTTAATAAGGACAGGTTTAGGCGCCACGTTTTGGATCATGGGGCCTTACCCAATATCATTTTTAAAGTTAAGGGTTGGTGATCTGAAAGAATTCGGGGTCCTAAAGTCAAATCTTGAATAAAAGAGAAATGTTCACAGGTAACAAATAAATAGTCCAAGCGGGAATATGTATGGCATCGAGGGGTAAAAAAGGTAAAGCCAGGGTTAGTTTGAAAAAGCCTCCTCCATATGTCCTCCACCCCGTTCCCAGTACATTTCTGATTCCCAGAAGTTCTACAAGGGTTAGATTTAACTACCGGCTTAATCCTATCAACATGGCAAAAACTAACACCATTTGCCCTGCTATATCAGATTAGCCCAATGACCAATCAAACCATCCTAGCCACTCTCGGTATTACTTCCACCCTTGTGGGTGGCTGAGGTAGACTAAACCAAACACAATTCCGAAAAAAATCATAAAATGTTCATCAATCGCACACCTAGGCTGGATCTTTACCATTTTACACTACCCCCCGGCGCTAACAATGCTAAACCTAATAATTTATATTACAATAACCTCAACAATATTCTTGGCCATAAAAATAATTTTATCTACAACAGTTAATACACTATCAACATCATGGACAAAAATACCAATACTCACTGCAGTTTTAATAGTAGCCCTACTTACACTGGCGGGACTACCGCCACTAACAGGATTTATACCAAAATTACTCGTTATTCAAGAGCTATCAAAACAAAACCTGCCAATTACAGCTACATTCATAGCAAGGGTTGATAAGGAAAGGTTTTTATCCTCTGTCCATGGGGCTACAACCCACCACTTAAATTCTCAGCCGCCTTACCTGTGACTATTACCTGTTGACTTTTCTCAACAAATCACAAAGACATTGGCACCTTATATATAATCTTCGGTGCATGAGCTGGAATAGTTGGCACAGCCCTAAGCCTTTTAATTCCAGCACAACATTTAGCCAACCTGGCGCCCTACTAGGCGATGGCCAGATTTATAATGTTATTGTAACTGCACATGCATTCATAATAATTTTCTTTATAGTAATACCAATTATAATTGGGGCATTCGGCAACTGACTTATCCCCCCAGTAATTGGAGCCCCCATATAGCATTTCCATGAATGAACAACATGAGCTTCTAAATCTTACCCTCATCCTTTCTCCTATTTCTTGCATCTTCCAAGGTAGAAGCCAGAGCCGGTACAGAATGAACGGTTTGCCCTCCACTGGCCGGTAATTTAGCCCATGCCATGGCACCTGTTGACCTAATCATTTTTTCTCTGCACTAGGCCAGAGCATCATCTATTGTAGGGTCCATTAATTTTATCACCAGTGTTATTAATGTAAAACCAACAGCAGTGTCACAATACCAAACACCTCTATTTATGTGATACGCAATAATTACCACCATTTTATTACTACTATCTTTTCCACTGCTAGCTGCCAGGATCCTGTGTTGGGTAAGTTAATTTTTCTATTACTTTTGGAAACTTGTTCCAGAAAGCTCTGTGCAGTCACTAGCAAGGATGGAGAAGTGCTGGAAAAAGTAATACACCTTACAGTTGCAATTACTTATGTCTTTTTGTACAAAAATGATATGTAACTGTAACTGATTACATTTATTTGAAAGTAACTAGTAACTAACCTATTACTTTCAAATAAATGTCATCTATTATATTTTTTATTATTTTTGTATTGTTTTAATATAAAAAGAAATAAGTAACTGGAACTATCAGCTGTATTACTTTTCTAGTATTTCTCCATCCTTAGTAACTACTAAACTCAGATCAAAATTTGTAAAAAAATAGAAAGTAATAGAAAAAGTAACTTACCCGACACTGCCGGGATCACAATGCTCATAACAGGCCGACATTTAAATACATTTTTTACCCCTCAGGAGGAGGAGACCCAATCTTGTACCAACACTTGTTCTGATTTTTTGGGCACCCAGAAGTTTATTACCTTTTGATTTCAGCATTAGAAGTTCTGAACATAAATCCTCCTATGCTCCCCCCAGTCATGTTAAATGGGGTGCCATAACTAGAATTGCCCCCAGCATAAGCTCCATCACACAGGACTTCAATGCCAATTTTTCGTAGGTCAGCAGGTGGCGCATGAACATAGGCTTTACTATACATGATATCTGTAGGGCTGTTTGACCCTGCCAATCACCTCACCCCCATACCGTACCCACCCTACCAAAATGTGCTCAGAACCCAGCTGGTAGGTACCCATGTGGAAAGACAGGGCTCACGAATGAACCCTTGTTAACAGCCAGACCCATCACACATTGCTTCGATTCTGAGGTCTACGATATACACATTTACTCTCAGCTTTTTAATTTTTGTTTATAACTTGACTCCATTGGCACAGCAACATGATCCCCCCCCTTCCCTTACTATACTATTCCTTCGTTTTGCATTCCCTTTGCCACAGCAAAGCTTATTTGGTAACATAATAGTTGTTCTTGTATACGAATTGTATGAATATATAGTTATACCTCTGTAAACCCCCACATAAATGACAGTTGATGGTCTTAATTTGCATACGTTAATATTTTACATAGTTTAGTAGTACACTAAATGGAAGTCTTGCGCCCTCCTTTTTAATGGGGAGCTCCTATTTAACACAAGTGGATATGACCACAACATATATGGGAAGGTTAGGGGTTTAATTCAGGTCAACGTCTGTGGTGGGATTCGAACTTCCTGTTCCTCACTACCTCAGTTTCACAGTAACAATAATTTTGAGCCAACAGGTAAATTGTGCAATGACTTTCAGCAAGGCACACCTTTATCACGTCACCCTGCCCCAAAATAAAATCCTAAATGGTTAGTCTAAGTTTTAGTAGGACAAGTATTGTCTGTCAAAGAACGTGGCGGTTTCTTTTGTTTGTCTTTTTAGTTCATTAAGTGTACTTAATTTAGGAAAATCTTCTAACTTTACAGAAATATTACATAGCAACCACAAGACAGTAATACAGCACATACAGGGGTCCCCTCTGAGACACCACCTCCCCCACCACCACCCCGTGCATCACATCTTTATCAATGTGCCTATATTATCATGGTGTACACGTTTGAGGTGTTAGAAAGTACATACCTGCCTCATCAAGATTGTCAAAAGAGGAACAATTGTGTTTATTTCAAGCCCCCCCACACACACACACATGCTGAGCATGACCAGTTTTCCAATCGGTGTAAACTGCTGATTGAGGTTAGGGCTGAGCGTTGCAGAAGGAGGGGAGCCGGAAATCAAGTTATTGCAAAAGGCCAATATTGCACTGGTGGGACTACGTTCCCCCGGGTTGGACTGGGGCAGATCTCGCAACTGTTCCTAATTAGGAGGGCTCTCCCCCATGTTATCCCTCAAAATTGCTTCCAATCAATGTTAAGTGCTGAAAAAAGTGAGCACTGAGCGTTACAGGAGAAGGAGATGAGCTGGAAATCATTGGGTTGCAAAGTGCCAGTCCTTCGCTGGTGGGGCAGGGTCCTCCCAAGATTTAACTGCAGCTTATCTCGCAACTGCCCCCGATTAGGAGGAATGATCATGTGCCTCATTCTACCCCTCAAACCTGTTCTGTTCCTCATCCATCCCTCACTGGAAAGGGTACTTCCCACGCAGCCTAGAGCATGAATTCAGACTTTGAAACAGAAATTCATAATATTCTGAGATGCAACAGCAAACATAAACTTTGTACAACTAAACACAGTGGTTTCCACAGAGTTCTGAGTTTCATCTGCATCTTTGGCCCTGTCCACACAACGCCTCTGTAACATTACAGAGTGCCCAAACCATTACCGCAACGATTTGCGTTTACACCTGTAACGTTACAGAAGGCGTTTTCGTAACCATTGGTGAAACCACATATGAGGTGGTTTCAATAATGGTTATGAAACCGGTCCTGCTTCAGTAACGTTACTGGCGGCAGTGTGGATGGGCTGTAATGGTCCCCTGCAGGGCCCGTAGCGCAGTGCAAGCTGCATTGTGGGATTGGGCACTGCGGTAACTGTCGCCCGGTTCTCGAGGTGTGGACTGGAGGTACCAGTCTCATACACCACAGTCACTGCTGCAGTGTGGACACACTGTACCACTCCCCGGCTGTAACGGTTTCTGTCCATTACAGGGTCTGAGCTTTGTAGTGTGGAAGGGGCCTTTGAGGATGTGCCCCTCTTTACAAGGGTCAATGTTTCTAATCGGGCCTCATTTTGTGTGATGATGGCAGTCATTTCACTCAGTGGAGGCTGAGAACATGAAAGGTAAGATCAGTGAGGAAGATACAAATAAGATCATAGACAAGTGTAAACAGGCCATCTCATGGCTAGAAAACAACCAGTTGGCTGAGAAGGAGGAGTATGAGCATCAGTTAAAAGAGCTGGAGAAGGTCTGTGATCCCACCATTGCTAAACTGTACCAGGATGGGATGCCAGAAGGAATGCCGGGAGGGTCCTGCAGGGCACAGACTGGTAGTGCTGCTTCACATGGACCAACCATTGGGGAAGTGGACTGTAAAAGGACTTTAATGGACTATAGAAGCAGAGAGGTATTATATGCTAAATAATTGATTGTTTGTTGGGGGGAAGAAGGGGATGAAATTTGTTGAAAGTTTCAGAAAATGCAGGGGGGGGAGGTATGTTACGTAGGTAAGCTTTGTTTATTTGTGCTATTTTTACATATTGTAATAGATTCGAAGTATTATTGGAAATGGGAAATGTTTGTTGGCAATAAAACTTCTTTTAGAATACTTCTTCTGTTTTTTTTAATTTCTTGTATTCCGTCTTTCTTCTACTTGGACTTCTACCTTATTGCTCTTCAGTTGGAGGGGGTTGTTGGGGGAGTATATTTGCAGTCCTCTTGGAGACTACACCTCCTATCCTCTCTTGGTCATTTTTTTTAGAGATTTTTGTAAAAATACTAATAGTTCTCACTTCTCACTATGGCATTTAGTAGACAGTACAACCTTATCACATGGAATGTGGAGGGCCTGAAGGAACATAACTGTAGGACAGGCCTCTTCCACACACTGAAAATATACTCAATTTAACAACACCTTAAAAAACTAAATCCTTCTATAGATTTTTGTAGGAAACCCATTTAAATGCTGAGAATGTTAAATTAAGGCAGAGGGAGTGTGTAGGACACATTTATGGTGCAGGTAATAGTTCTAAGGAAGCAGGAGTGATTATATTATTTAGAAGGGGTGAAGTAAGAAGTAAGCAGCATGCTGGAATGGCGAGCGCTGAAATGCTGATGAGTGCTAAATGCAAACGACGATTTGACCGCGTCTGAAACTACCGCGACGGTTTTGTTTGCGCAGAATTGACATGGAACCTCCTATCAGTACTGCAAGTACAAGCACATGATACTGTACTGCCCATGCAGGTTTTCTACAGTCCTCTAAATATTCCCACAGACATTTTATAGGTACCAACATATTGCAAGGAACATCCTGACAACGGTGAGTTATTTGTGCAGAGAAATGGTACTATTTTCTGTTTTGTATTTTTATAAATGTTACTAATGTAAATAGAAGAACTACTGCATTTATTTCCAGCTGCCACTTGCCATGTTTTTGTCAAATAAAATCTAGAAATGAATTCCTGCTTGCTTCTCTGTCATTGTTGTTGCAGTGCTCATTTATTAATTGTTACCGAAATTCAGAAAGATGTGGGGTTGCGAAGGGAAAGCTGTGTTGTGTGTGCCATGCCTCTAAGGGGAGGGAGCTAAATCATTTCCAAGTTGCATGATGAAGACATTCATACTGGATGGTGAACTGAACTTTAAACCAATGATTTTTGGTTTGATATGCTGCACAGTGGCTGCTAACAAACGTGATTTGTCAGCTGGAGAGGTGCTTGTGAGTATTTGTGTCATAGAGAAACCCCTTTTATGGGAAATAGACAATGCCTACTGAACTTAGAATTTCTGAACTGTTTGCAGCAGACACCATTTTGTAATTATAAGAATACTGTGCCTGTATCTGGAATGTTTGCAAATCACTGATCCTGTTTGGCAAAGAATGATGTAATGGTTTATAATAACCCTACAAGATGCCACAGCTTTACATGTAAACACATACTGGTATAAGAAGGTGTCTCATGCAAACAGTTTTAACATTGTGTCCGAAGTTCAGTTAATATGGCGCATTTCTTACAATGTGTCTTCAGATTTTCTGCATAGAAGAATGGTTTGATTTTAGCAAATCCCCTTCTTTTAAGACTTGTATCTTCCTTCTGATTTTTATCATATGTTCATCCAGCTCCTGTGTCTCTTACAGTAAAGTTTCCCTCTCACTTCCTTTGCGTGCAAGGAGTGTTCAGTTTTATTTTACAGTTCTTTCACCCAAGGAGCACAAGCATGCACTCTTATAACCATAACAGACACAGCGGGTTGTGCATATAAACCTATATTATTGTGCTCTGACACTGAAGGAAAGGGGTTATATGAGAATGCTGTGGAAGAGGGACATCCACGGAGGTAGTCCCTCCCCAGAAAATAAAACCTCCCTAAAACTAGTCTGGCTGAGCCAGGTTTGGGAGCATGTGGGAGCCGGGGGCCTTTCAGTCAATCATGGGCTCCACAATGGGCACTAAACAGTGAATAAAGATGGTGATGGGGCACCACTACTCACACTGGGGCAGCCAGGAGGGGCAACCACCCCCCCAGCCCCCCCCCCTCTGGCTCCACCAGTGCTTCTGTGTGGTTTGGTCACATTACTGCTGCCTTCTACAATGCACAGTCACGTGCTGCATTGGTTCACATTGTCTCGCACCCCTCCTCCTAGAAACCAGTAATCTTATTTGTTAAACTTATTATCACTCTAGCATCACACCACGACTACCACACACACACACTGTCACACATTGAAATATATTGCTAATGGCAATAAAATGCAATGCGTTTAAATATATATTGTATTTTTATTTATTTATTTAGTTTTTGTTGACTGGGTAAGTGCACTAGACAAATCCTGCCTATTTTCAGGCACGACCCGGGGGGAGGGGGATACAGATGAATGCCAACTGACCTTGAACCAGATTAAGCTGTTGGTGGTATTTTTAGTGAATGAGGAAAATTTGGCCAGGACACCTGGGAAATGCCCCTACTCTTTTCGATAAGTGCCATGGGATCTTTAACATCCACCTGAACTATCACCAATCCAGGCAGATGGGACCTCAGTTTAACGTCTCTTCCAAAAGATGGCACCTCAGAAGTGCAGCACCCCTCTCTTGCTGCATTACAGTGTCAGTACTGGGATATTAACCCAAGTGCCAGATGTGGAAACTGAACCCACAGCCCTCTGATCTCCCGGCCTCAGAGGCGAGTGTGCTACCTACTGAGCCACTGACACTGCCCTGTCAGGCTTGGGAGAGTAAGAGGGTATTTACTTTCTATTTCTGCCTCTCCACTTAATCTTATCAGTTGCCAGGTCCTCCTTCCACCAGCTCTAGCCCTTCTGCCCACCGTAGGTGTCCTCTGATGGTTCAACCTGTCACCAGTCTCTGCTCGACAACCTTTTTGGAACCCCAACTGTACCCACAGCTTGTCTTTTGTGGGTAGGACCCTCCCCACTTCTACAATCCGGGAAGAGGCTACCAAGCATCCTGCAAGCCATGGGGCAGGTCAGTAGGCCCTACTTTGACACGGGGGTGGGGCAACTCCATGGGGCTGCTGGGGTATTTTTTCCCACTGAGCCTTTCCCAGTCCCTCCCCAAAGATTGGTGCCAAAGAGCAACCTGGCTGAATGCTTATGAGGGAGTTGGAGGCTGAGTCAGCAGCTGTCAACCACTGGAACTCCCCTGGTGGCCCCACTCTTGGCATGTGCTGTCACGCACCAGGAGAGTGGCGGCGTGCTGACATTAAGCCACACCAGATCGACCATTTATTCCCTCATTCCTGCACATGCCCTCCTCTTGGGCCTGAGATGCCTGAACTCTGCCCCACAGGTCGGCACCAGAAGTCCAAGGCTCCAGGCATGAACTGGGCTACCTTAAAAGTAAGCAGTAGCACTGCTGCTGTGTAAACCGGCAAGCAAGGAAAACATGTTTATACATGGCATTTTATAACGTTTCAGTGGGATTTTGCCCACAGTAAAATAACTGTAAACATTCCCCTTGAAGACTGCATTCAATCCAATAAGCACTTGCATATCACTCCTGGTCAAATCTGAAGTAGCGTTGGTGACAGATTGAGTGGTTAGAGGGCCATTCAGGCAGGAAGTTGATGCCGACTCTTGATTTTCTTTGTCACAGTTAGTGTGAGGGGGTCGGCGCCAAATCTTGCATGCTGGGAAATGGGGGAGGAATGGTTAAGTGTACAGTTGGTATGCTGACATCACCGACACCTCAACATGCTGCTTACTGATATCCTGAGATGCTGGCATGCCTGAAAAGGCAAGGTGGCGTTGTTTAACTGAGATAAGTCAACTGGTGGTATATCTTTCCAGAACAGCTATTAACCCTAATAATAACACTGTTGTATAATCAGATGTAACTCCATCATTTTAAATAGCACCACTGTGCCAGCTTCTCTAAATGTTAACCAACTTCTTTTGTCTTCTGCACCCTAACACAATGTGTATAATAACTACTTGTTTACCCCTATTCATTTAGTATATAGGGCTGTCAGTATGAATTTTTATAGTGCATCAGACGTTTAGGGAAAATGATAATCTCCTTTAACTACAGACGTGTATAGTAATTGTGTTAGTAAAAATCATTAAATAGGAAAATCTGCCATAGTGCTTCCCGGCATTGGCATGTTTTACTGGCACGCTGGTTCAGATGTTAGAAATCTGGTATCTAATCCAGCATTCTGGGACTTACGCTGCCATATCATCACTTGGTTCTGGCACACCAGTGTAGGTGCTGCTTTCCTGTATTAGTATGCCAGGAAGATAGAAACATAAACATAGAAACATAGAAGTTGACGGCAGATAAGGACCGTAAGGCCCTTCCAGTCTGCCCATTTCTTTTTCTACCTTATGAATGTGCCATTGGCCTTTGCTCTGTCAGCGGCCTATCTATTCATAGTCATTTGTATTGCTCCCTTATGCCTATCCCATGCCTGTTTGAAGCCCTGCACTGTATTCATATCCACCACTTCCTGAGGTAGACCGTTCCATGCATCCACCACCCTTTCTGTGAAAAAGAACTTCCTCACATTATCCCTAAATCGGCCTCCCTCTAATCTCATGCTGTGTCCTCTTGTCCTGCTAGTTTTCTTATATTGAAACATGTTAGACTCTTTCACCTTGTTAATGCCCTTAAGGTGTTTGAATGTTTCGATCATATCACCTCTCTCCCTCCTTTGCTCTAGGGTATACATACTGAGCTCCGTTAATCTGTCCTCATATGTGTTCTGGTGCAGTCACAAGATACACAAGATGTGCCAGTGCCAGAAATAGCGTCAACCCTTATTGCAGTTTGCAACATTGTAGCTTCTGGATCTGAGAAGCACTGCAGGTTATAGTAGTAATTGCTTTTTTGTTTCCCTCTGACAGAAAACTATAGATTGTGATACTGTTCACATTGTTGTACCCAGAATTCAGTGCTGCACTGCCGGGGAGAACATTGGGGTTCAGCAGTTTTGGTATCAATGTTATTCTGGTGCTGGGAGTAGAATTATTATTGGACTCCACAAAATCAGAAACACTTTATTTTTGGCATTAGACTTTATAATGTGTTCTCACCTGTTTTCATGGCTCAGAGCTGGAGTGTGTACACATGATTAAAGTTTTTATTTGGAGCAGGGGGTGGGTGGAGAGTATAGCATACAAAGGGCTAATGCATGGCAAGCAGTGTGTGGCTGATGGCAAGAAGTATGGCTCACCAGGGCAGTGGCAGGGCTACCGCTCACGATGCCAGTGACCTCAGGTCAGGAATGATCCCTGGGCACTGGAGTCCACCAGGGGGCAGTAGAGCATGCATTTCAGAGAATGCTCTACTCCTCTAGGGAGGGAGGGAGGGCAAGTGTGCAGTACCGCACAACCTCCACTTGTTTGACCACAGCGGGCAGTGCAGGCTGGAGCTGCTCTGGGCAGGGAGACACCACCAGACAGTGCACAAGTACATCTGAGATGCATGCACCCTGCCGATCTTGCCCATGCTGTCCCAGGGCTCAAGAGGAAAATGGAAAACTATTCCAGTAATGGCAGGATGAAGTCACACTGTTGAGTGATGCATTGTCCTCCACTACACATGAATTGAAAGGGGGATGGGCAAGTCCGAGGGCCCCACCATAACAGCAAACCATGGAGTCCGGGGTAAGGAGTAAGCACTCGGAGAAGATGGGTGATAGAGTTTGAGGAACAGACAGGAAAAGGCAGGTTGGGTAGTGAAGGGGTATAAAATAGTGAAAAAAAAGCTAGATGGGGGTATTATGGGGTAGTGACCAGCAGAGCGGGGAAAGTAATCCTACCACTTTACAAACCCTTGGTCAGGTCCCAACTGGAGTATTGGAGGAAATAAATAAAAAGTTCTGGGCTCCCCAAAACAGAAGGGGCATTGAAGTAGTACAGAGGGTGCCATGCGGGACCCACACAGTGATCACGGTTAGAAAGATGAAAGTTCTGAGGAGAAACTGTAGGTCCTTAACATGTTCACACTGGAGACCGGGGGGGAGGGAGGGGGAATGGTTATGATCTTGGACTTCTGCATACTGAAGGGTATTGACAGGATCGAACAGATGGAAATGTTTGATCTGGTGTACATTGTCAGGTCCCTGCAGCACGCCCTGAAGTTCAAAGGTGGTAAATTCATGAGTAGCATTAGGAGGCACTTTCTCTCACAATGGAAGCTGCACCTCTGCAACAGCCTAACAGCAGACAGTGAACATGAGGGCTACAGACCTTCAAGATAAGCTCGGACAAGTTCCTGCTTACCAAGGGAGTCACAAGGTATGCAGGATGGCAGGGAGGCTGGGAAATTTCTACACATTAGTACATATTTGCACAGCATACTTTATGGTCCTGTTTATGTTTCAGGGGTGGAGGGCGGATATGATGGACCTAATGTCATTTCAGACCTTAAAGGGGAACAGAGACACTGCAACATTTCCTGTTCATATTTGCATAGCCCCTGTTCTGTTTTTGTACATCTCTATCTTTTTTGTTTTCTGTCTCCTTGGACTTTAAAACCAGCTGTGTATAGCCCTCCCCCACTACACTATTATAAATGTTTCAACCAGCGCCATCATTGGCTAGAATCAGTCCATGGCATCTGACACCGATAGTGCTACTTGGGCTCTTATACTGAGGAAACTGGAACAGTTCTTCATTGTGTGCTCCATCAGCATCTAAGCAGCAGCCCATGTAAATAGCAGAATCAACATCAGAATCATTCTAACCAACTACGGTATATCACTAATTGGAGCATTTATAATGGGGTGAGCCACATACAGAGCTGATATTAAAAATGAGGGGGACAGAAAAAAAAGAGATATGTCTACATAAAGAGGGGGAATGTAAATATCAGTTGGGAATATTGCCATGATCCTTTTTTTATGTTTGATTGCATGCTTGCACAAGAAACATTATGTGGCATCTTAGGAGAGAAGCGGGTTGTGGAGGTGTGGCACTGTGGCAGCCAATGCCTCCACTGCATTTGTGGGCTTGGCCCTCTTTAGCCCATGCAGTGACATGCTGCTGCTGACACTAGTTCAGCAAGCGTGCCACCAACTTGAAAGAAATTGGCCACTGCAATGAGGGAGTGCCCCGTCATTGCAGGGCGTGCCTTGCCTGCTGAGACATTTCTGTTCACCCCACTCCCTCCGTTGTCCATTGCGGGAGCAGGAGTGCAAGTAAGCCCTCCCACTTCCCCCCACTGCATGCTGTCCACCCCACTCCTTCTGTTCCCCATCCAGGCACCAGGAGTGCAAGTAAACCTACCTGCTCCCTCCCACTGCATGCTGTCCTCCCCACTCCCTCTGTTCCCCATCCCGGCAACTGGAGTGCAAGTGAACCCTCCTGCTCCCTCCCACTACATGCTGTCTGCCCCGCTCCCTCCATTCCCCATTCTGGCAACCGGGGTGCAAGTAAACCCTCCCACTCCCTCCCACTGCATGTTGTCCACCCCGCTCCCTCCATTCCCTGTCCTGGCATGTAAGTAGATCTGCCCGCTCCCTCCCACTGCATGCTGTCCACCCTGCTCCCTCCGTTCTCGGTCCCGGCATGTAATTAGACCTTCCAACCAGTGGCATGCATTCGTTGTATGCAAGACATGCATTGCATGCCTATTATTTTTCTACTTTTTAGTTTTTTTCCCCTCTCAGTGTCACTTAGTTTATATTAACTGAAGTCCATCTTCTATGGGTCTATGGGGACTGGGAGCTCTAGCAGTGTGACATGGGGTGTCCTTCTAGCAATGGCATGCAACACTACAGGTTGCATCCTGTTGCCTAGTTGACATAGACACCATGCCACTGCCCTATCCACCAGCATTGCCTTGGGAAAAGTGGCCAGGGCATGCAACGTGGGAACTGAATTGGGGAGGGTGAATGCAGCAAGAGGAAGGATCTGAGATGTCACCGTGACACCTCATCAGTACAACCAGGGGCGAGACCTCAAAGTTGGGCTCCAATTTCATTCAAATTCTGTGGACCTCTGGACAGAGCTGAAGGAGAGGGAGCAGCCAACACAGGTATTATTTGTAAAAGTTTTGATGCGGTGGTGGCGGGCAGCAGTGACGGTCTGTCGGTCCCAGAGAGAATCAGTCTCCGAATGCGAGAGCCGAGGCAGCGTGTTTAAACAACAGCTGAAAGGTAAGCAGCACTGCTAGTTTTACCCTAATGTTGGCCCCTTTCTCAAAAAGTAACAGGATTTGTTGAAATTGGAAGCAATGGTGGCCAGGAATGTGGTGGGACAGGACAGGAGCAGGTAGCCTATGTAAAGAAAATTACTTTTGTCCTGCCCAGAAGCTGCTATAAAACAAACAGAATCTGTTTTATAGCAGCTTGTGGGCAGGACAAAAGTAACCTTCTTTATATAGGCTTCCCACTCCAGTCCCACAGGTCAGACGCAAAGATTTGAAAGATATGGTGACTAAGCAAAATGTTTTATATTTCTTTTATATTCTCCCCCCCCCCCATTACAAGTGCTCTGGTAATGATTGTCCGCAGTGTACTAAATAAAATTAATTTTGGTGGTATATAGTACAGCTATGATTCCAGCAAGCTGTTTTTCATTTGTTCCTGTTTTTATGTTTGCTTTTTAGGCTTATGACATGTGCAAGAAAACAGCCAGACAGCTTTAGGAGAGAAGCATGTTGTGGAGGCGCGGCACAATTGCGGCCAATGCCACGGCTGCTTTTGTGGGCTTGGCTGTGTTTCACCAATGCAAGCACAGGCTGGTGGTGACACTGGTTTGCAAGCCTGCCACCAACTTGAAACGATTTGGCCGCAGCAATCAGGGAGCGCCCTGTCATTGCAGCATCAGCTTCTTGTTCAGTCTTTGTTTGCCAAGAGAAGCTGACGCTGCAATGCCAGAGCAGCCCCTGATTGTTGCTGCAACTTGGCTTTGTAGCAGTGTTTGTCTTCCAGGTCTTTCCCCAGACAGAAGTGCCTTGTTTTGTCTGCGATAGTGGGGAGTGCCAGATCCTGTGCGGCTACTACTGAATTTATGGCAGAGTGTTGTGCGTGTATTTGTGGTCCTCGCATATTGCTCAAATGTCAGGATTTCCAGCCACATTACATTTACCAAAAACGAGCTTAATGTAAGGAGTCACCTCGTATGTACACTGGGTTTGCTTGGGTATGTCACGTTGTCTACAGCCTTCCACAGAGCTAAAAGTTGCATATGCATATGAACTTCGATTTTGGAATGTTGGAACAGAGTAATAGCTGTACCCAAAGTTTCGGAAAACAGCAGTTATTTCAGGCTGCACCAGACCAAAGGCACTCCTTCAGGCTTAAATAATAAGTCAGCTGAAAAAGAAATATGCACAAAAAGGAACAGAAACCCCAAGACGAACTTGTCGAGACACACTTACAGCGTTCTTATAAAAATACTTCTAGTAGTAGAACTGGCCAGGCCAGAACTAGAGAATAACTGATAAAGCAGTATATATTTAAAGCCTTGAATCACAGAAAGACACACCACTTTACACTCTCTACGTTATTTCAGTGTCCTTCTGTGTTTCGGTCAGCACCAGGAACAAATTATAAGGGTCCCAAGGTCAGCTTGTACGCTAGTGTCTCTTGTCAGGGAAAATATTCCATATTTAAGGAGTGTCAATTTCCAGATCCAAAGCATAGCTGTTACCTCAACCCAAGTTTCAACATCTATACTCCACATAAAAATCAAATAAAAGGAGTACCTTCTGAGGGGACTCTCACCCCTGAAACAGTCTCCAACAACGGCTTTGTAAAGAACCAGTGCAGAGGGTGCGGTACAAATACTGCCGCAAGCTAATCTCTATTCTTCTGATTAAAGAGTTTGTCCTTTGGCCATTCCAAATGAAAATTCTGAGACATGATCTTCAGGCAGTCTCCATTAATTGTCCCACTCTCTCCCTCATGTCAAACTTGCCTTGTCTTGGTACAGATGAGTATCTCCCTTCCAACTATGTTCTGCTCTCCATAATCCTCCATAACTTTGGTTGCTTCGCTCTGGTTTGGTGCTTAATTCAGGAGCCGTAAAATCACCAAAAAAATACGCCAGGAAATATAATGAGAGGCCACACGGCCTTACCCCACTAAACCTGACTTTCAGCATTTGTCTTTTATAATAAAAAAATCACTTCTATGAATCAGGAGCTAAAAAAAGCATAAATTTTAATTTACCAGTGGCTTCTTATGGTGGGTCTTTCAAATGGTTATGAGTACCGCCGCAAAACTCATCTCTGATACCTAGGAGCTGGGAAAAAAACTTAGATACTCAGTGTAACAGCTCTATGGGGTAAATAAATGTGGGTGTCTCACATGAGATTCCCATCTGCAAAAAGCAAAAACAAGGACTGAGAGACACAAACGCCATAGATGCCGAAGCAAACATGGACCGGCAGGGAGTGGAGCAGCCCCGTAGCCGTCTTGCTACTCCAGCACCACTGACCCAGTTATCAGCGTACAACAAGCGTTAATTAAAATGTCTATATCTATGGTGTCCTTCAAGCCACTTATCCAATATCCCACTTGCATGAAACAGTGATCCTTTATTTACAAGGGGGTCCTGGTGAAAGTACTTATAAGTGATAAAGGAACATAGAAACATAGAAGTTGATGGCAGATAAGGACTGCAAGGCCCATCCAGTCTGCCCATTTATATATACTATGGGTCCCTGATTTAACCAACATTTCTGAAGTCCTTTTCATATTTTTATACTTCACTGATGATTCAATTTCCATTCATCAGATGTCCATTCCTGAAATCTTATAATCATCATCCTATATTGATTTGACCAGGAAATAAAGATCATTGGCTAGTAGTTCATGAGAACATTAGCCGTTTTTTTTTTTTTTATGTTATAAATCTGTTCTGTGGTCTGGGATACTTTAAAGCCTACCGTCTCATGCTCCTTTAATTCAGAGCAGAATCAGATCACTGCCAAACTATTTAAAATGCCTTTTACTGGAGGCACATTTGTCTTTATTTTATTTATTTATTTTTTTAAGAACATTCAGTTAATTCATCAACCAGCAAACAAGTGTCTGCGCTTTTAGGACAGCAAAAGAACCATGCAGAAAATGTTTCAGAGCCTGTACTGGTATGCTTGACAAATTCTCACTCTAGGACATCACCACTCTTGTGGCAGACTACAACCCTACGCTTCCATCCTGCTCAGAGTTAAAATTAAAAGTAAAGAAATGTGCACAGCACCGAGCATTTTGCAAAGGTACCACAGACGGACCCAGACATTGCACTGTACTCGTTATATGAGCTCACTGGATGTTTTTATGTATTTATTTTGTTTAGAACTGCAATTTACTTTGGTTATCCACTGCCAATTAAACGTGACAGAAAAAAAACTATAAGTAAATACAAAACAGATGGAGGTTGCCCCCCCCATGTTAATGAATAATAAAAACAAAGGCCTCTAATCACACCTTTTTTTGGGGGGGGGGCGGCCCTTTGTTATTAGATGGCCCCTATACTGTAAATAACAGTACACTGTCAGTCAAGATTAGTCAACAGTAAACTGCATTTACAAAATACATGTTTTGGTGCTTTGATAATTTTTGAGAGGCATTATCAGCTAGATTACATAATGCAGATGGTGGACACATTTCTGAAGTCCGTTTCATATTATACTTCATTGATGATTCAATTCCCATTTGTCAGTTGTCCTTTTCTGAAATCTTATAATCATCCTATATTGACTTGACCAGGAGAATACAGATAATGGGATTGTAGTTCATGAAGACTTCAGCCCTTTTTCTCTCTTTGTTTTAACATTATTAATCTGTTATGTGGTCTAGGATACTGTAAGGTCTACCATCTCTCAGTCCTTTCACTCAGGGCAGAATCAGATCACTGCCAAACTAAACTGTTTAAAAGGAAATGTCAAAACAATCCCAGTTCAGCCAGTTCAGGACTTGCTTGCTCACCGCCGTCTCTTGTGCCAGCCCTCTTGATTGGCGTCTGAACTGTGATTAGGCAAGCTTGATTTTTCAATGTGTGACTTACCCACTGTACTATTCAGTATCAGGCAATTTGCACCAAATGTTTCGGTGTCAACATTTTCTGTCTGCTCTGATTCCCGATTGCATAAGTCTTTTGCCTTTTACTAAGGGAGGCACATTTGTGTTTTTTTAATTCAGTAACCAGCAATTTGGCAACAAGTATCTGAACTTTTAGAACAGCAAAAGAACCATGCAGAAAAAGAAGTTTCAGAAGTTGTACTGGTATGCTTAAAACTAATTATGTTACACACACGCACACACAGTAAATGACTGTTGTGCATTGGGAATCCAGAACATCACCACTCTTGTGGCTGACTACAACCCCACGCTGCCATCCTGCTCCAAAGTTAAGTTAAAAATAAAGAAATGGTGGACAGCATATATAATTTTCTAATGGTAGCACAAGTGGGACCAGACAGTGCACTACATTAGTTATATAAGTACACTGGACATTTTTATTTTTTTTAGAATTGTGATTTTCATTGGTTATCCACTACCAAATAAACTTGACAGAAAAAAAAAGATGGGGGTTGTCCACCCATGTTAGTAAATAAATAATAAAAGCAATGCAGAGGGGGGACATAATTGAGACCTTCAGGTACCTTAAGGGTATAACCCGGATCCCAGTGGAAAGCATTTTCCAGCTGAAGGGGAAATTAGAGGATGAGGGGGTACGACTTGCAGGTGGAGGGGGCAGTTCAGGGATAACATTAGGAAGTACTGTTTCACAGATAAGGTGGTAGATAAGTGAAACAGGCTCTCGGAGGGGGTGGTTGGAGAAGCAACAGTGGAAGACTTCAAAAAGGCATGGGACAGCCACAGTGGGGTGTTGAGGGTGGTGGGCGCATGTCCTAGCATATAGCTAGACAAATGGGCAGACTGGGTGGGCCTGTCGGTCCTTTTCTGCTGTCACACTTCTACAAATCTATGACTCTAATCACACCTGTTTTGGAGGGGTCCCCTTTATTTGATGGCCCCTATACAGTAAATAAAAGTAGTGCACCGTCAGGAAAAATTTTTCAGAGGCATTATCAGCCAGATTAGATAGTGCAGATAAGACAGTGCAACTGGTGGACACGTTATGGAACTAAATAGCTACTGCTGCTCTAAGGTAAGTAAAATGTGCACCGCACCGAGCACCTTGTAAAGATATTACTTATATAAGTGCAGAAAGAATACAAGCCTTTTTGCTACTGTGAGTCATAATCCCGCTAACATTGCATGCCTAGAGAAGAGTATCGTAAATGAGTGAGTGAATGAAAACATCAGTGTGATATTAAATGCACCAGATACAAAGTAGTTTTCTATCTATCTATCTATCTATCTATCTATCTATCTATCTATCTATCTATCTATCTATCTATCTATCTATCGTATCCATCTATCTACAGACAGTATCTATCTATCTATTTATCTGTCTGTCTGTCTGTCTGTCTATCTAGTTATAATTCTGACAATATGAAGGAATTTATTTGTGGAAATCACACCTGCCTTTGATTGTTAGTCATAGACTTTTTGTTCTAAGTGTCATTTTCCTTTTGGGGTATGTGCACAACCTATGGAAGCCACACTGTTGCCAGCAGTAAAAGTGTGAGTCTGATGCTGATAATGTTATGCCTACGCTGGAGCTTTGAACAAATAATGCAAAACTGTTGACTTCTATGTGTGACTTCATTTCAGTTTGTTTCTTTGGTTAGCTGTGAATAACCTAAGAAATGCAAAGGGAAATCAAATGTCACAGTACACCTACTATCATAAAAAAGCCACCTGACAGCAGCAGATGTTGCTTCTGTCTTGATTCATTGCAGTTGCCAGACTTCCACAGATGCATGCAGTCTAATCCTTTGATCAGCTTTAGCACCACTTTGCCTTAATTACCCAGATTCAGCAATCTCTGTCCCAAGTTGTTCAATGGAACATTCCATAACTGGGTTAGTTACCACAAAGTCATATGGTGTTAACCCTGAGGGTACCATCATGTTGGTGAATACAGGACACTGTGCCTTTAAGGTAAACCCAATTGTAACCCTTTAAGTTGAGAGTGAACTTTGCAGAGCACTGGGTATTTGAAAGGTACAGTAAACAGGGTTTTAAATAATAATTGATTAGCAGTTTTTTTCTTGGGACAATACTAACTGTAAAGAAAGTATTTATGTAGGTTTTCTACAAGTGCTATGTTTGTTAAACACAGTGAGGCAAGTGCTATGCATTTTCACAATATTTTAGCACTTTTATGAGCAAAATGCTAATCAATTTTTAAAGTTAAATAAAACCTGGTATATGGTACTGGATGCCATTCCGGAGGAAAAGTTTCTCATGTTCTTCTATGTTAAAGTTAGGAAAAACAATTTGCACAACATAGAGCACTTTGTAAAGGTACCACAGCGGGATTAGATGGGACCAGGCATTGCATTGTATTACATGTATACAGTAAGCACACTGGACCTTTTTATTTTTTTAGAACTGCGATTTACTTTTTTTTTTTGTTTGTTTATTAGGTCTAGGATTACAATACCTTTGAGCCAGGGCTCTTTTACAAAGGTTCCACGTCAGGTTACAATTCAAAACATAAGACATGTAAGTCAGATTACAAATTCAATACCTAGGACAAGGTTAAAAAAGTGTAAGCTAAACAGAGTTACAAAGCATCTGAGAAACAAAACAAGTTTTGGAGACTGGGTTACAAGGAGATAGTGGATGAGGTGCAGAGAGGATAGAGGACAAGAGAGAGGAAGAGTAGAGGGGGGTGGAGAGCTACAGAGGAGGAGCACAGCCAGAGGCATTGTCGTGGACATAACATGGGGACGTGCATGCTAAGGGGTAACCAAGTGCTAATAGGAAAGAGAACTGCATAAGGTTAGGGAAATATTCATGGGATCAACTAGTGGAGGCAGTCACAGGAGCTAGAGGCAGTGAGAGAGAGGCATAGCCTTAATTTAAATGCATCAAGGGTAGGAGTGAAGGAGATGTAACTGTTTAGACCATTTAGCCAGCTGGGTGCCCTGTATAGGCAAAAGATCTTTGACCTTGTGAGGTACGACAATGTGGAACCTGCAGAAGCTGTGATTCAGACCCCCTGGTTGAGCGGGGGTTATTGCTAGGGTGCAGGAGTGCACACACTCCAGGGGGCACAAGACCCACATTTATTTTCTTCATCATGGTGCAGGTTAAGTACTTTATCCGATTAGTGAGTTGCAGCCATCCAGTTTGTGCATTGAGGTCGCACGTATGTGTGAGGTGGTGGGATTCAGTGAGAAGTCGGCAGGCCTTATTGAGGGAGGTGGATATGCGTCTAAGAGTGGTAGCAGGAGCAGAGCCATAGATGATAAGCCCATAGTCAATAATGGAGACAACAGAGCTCTGAACGGCAACAGTCAGGGCTTCTGGGGTAAGATGTTGCCTATGCCGGAAGAGAAGGCCAAGGCGAGTATGTGCTGCTTTGGCTACAGAGTCAGTGTGGGCACTGTACTGTAAGTTAGATGAGGGTCTAGAGTGATCCCAAGGTACTTAAAGGCTTGAACCTGTTCCAGGATGACTCCGTGACTGGTTTTGATGGATAGGGGGTGCAGCTTATGCTTGTTATGAGAGCTGCTGAAATCATAGACTTTGTTTTCTTATTATTGAGGACCAGACTGTGATTTGAGAACCAATTTTCAACAGATGTGAAGCCAAGCTGAAGGTTGTCTTGTAGAGGCTTAGGATCCTGGTGGGAGGCAAGAATTACAGCATCATCTGTATAGAGGATGATTGTTTCGGAGCAAGAATTTGGAAGAGAGTTCAGGAACAAGCTGAATAGTAAGGGGCCCAGAATGGATCCCTTGGGGACACCTGAGTGAACAGGCCTGGTATCAGAGAGGACATCTGCAATTTTTAAAACTTTGCTTATCCATTCCCAAATAAACTTGACAGAAAAAAAGACGGGGGTTGTCCCCCATGTTAATAAATAATAAAAACCAGGGACTCTAATCACTCCTTTTTTTGGGGGGAGGACCCTTTGTTATTAAATGGCCCCTATACAGTAAATAAAAGAAGTGCGCTGTCAGGCAAAATTAGTTAACAGTAAACTGCATTCTTAAAAGACAGATGCTTTGGTGGTTTGATAATTTCTGAGAGACATTATTAGCCAGATTAGATAATGTAGATAAGACAGTGCAACTGGCGGACATGTAGTGGAACTAAATAGCTAATGCTGCTCTGAGTTAAGTAAAATTTGCACAACACTGACTATCTTGTAAAGATATTACTTACATAGCTGCAGAAGAAAAAACAAACCCTTTTGCTGGTATGAGTTATACTACTGGTAACAATGCATGGAGAACACTGAATGAGTGAGTGAAAACATCAGCGTGAGATTAAATGCACCAGATACAAGGTATTTTTCTATCTATGTATCTATTTATTTATTTATACAGTAATTCTGACAATGTGAAGGAATATATTTGTGGAAACCACACCAGCCTTTGACTGTTAGTCACAGATTTTCTGTTTTAAGTTTCATTTTTCTTCTGGGGTATGTGCACAACCTATCGGAGCTATGCAGTTGACAGCAGCAAAAGTGTGCCTTTGATACCGGCAATATTATCTGTCTTACCAAGGAGGGGGGAAGAGCAACACCGGTAGGAGAGGGGGCCGGGGATATGGTGGTTGGAGAGGGGGAAAAGGATAAGGAAATACCCAGAGATAGGGTGTTGGATGCACTCAAGGCCATAAGAGGGGACAAGGCACCGTGCCCTGATGGGAGCCACCCCAGAGTGCTCAGGGAGCTGGTCGATACCCTGGACACCCCCCTAGCAGATCTTTTTAACTCCTCCCTGCAGTCAGGGTGGGTACTGCAGGACTGGAGAATGGCCCATATTGCGCCTATCCACAAGGGAGACCCACAAGAGGAGCCGGGTAACTATAGGCCGGTTAGCCTGACATCGGTAGTGGGCAAAGTGATGGATAGCATCCTGAAGGAAAGGATAGAGGGGGTGCTGAGGGCACAGGTCACATAGACATTCACCAGCATGACTTTGTTAATGGCAGATCATGCCAGACAAATCTAGGGGAGTTCTATGAAGGGGTGACAAGGGTGCTGGATCAGGGCAGGCCAGTGGATGTCCTCTTTCTGGACTTCAGCAGGGCTTTTGACTTCATGCCACATCATGGGCTACTGGAGAAGCTGGAGAGTATGGGGGTGGGGGGATGATGGGCAGGTGGATATGAAACTGGCTGGCGGGGTGGGTACAGAGGGTGAGGGTGGTGGGTCTCATCCTCAAGGTTAGTCACAAGCGGGGTACCACAGGGGTCAGTACTGAGTCCACTCCTATTTAATGCCTATGTCATGGACATCAGAAATGGTATCAGGAGCAGGATGAGTCTCTTTGAGGATGACTCTAAACTATGGGAGGTGGTGGATGGGAAGGAGGGAAACTTGGATCTCCAGGAGGATCTGGAGACTCTAGGGAGGTGGTCACAAATCTGGAAACTAAAGTTTAACGCTGCAAAATGCAGGGTTCTGCACCTGGGAGCCAAAAACCCGACTCATACATACACCTTGGGGGGAGACATTACAGGTTTTGAGGGGGGGGAGAAAGACCTCAGGGTGGTCATGGATGCCAAAATGAACAACTCGGAGCAGTGTAGAAGAGTGGCGGCACAAGCAAATACAATGCTGGGGTGCATAGCCAGGGGGATAGCCTCAAGGAGTAGTGAGGTACTCCTTCCGCTGTACAATAGTCTGGTTAGACCACACCTTGAATACTGCATGCAGTTTTGGCATCCCTACTTAAAGAATGACATTGCATTACTGGAGAGGGCACAGAGGAGAGTGACCAGAATGGTACTGGGGCTAGGAAAAGGCCCTATGAGGAGTGACTGCGGGAGCTCAACCTATACTCGTTGAAGGAGAGGAGAGACAGGGGGATATGATAGAGGTTTTCAAGTATCTCAAGGGGATTAATAGGGTAAGCCTTGTGGGGGTCCTACAGCTAAGAGAACCGGGGGCCACCAGGAGCCACCCAATGAAGCTGGATGGGGGGGGAGGTTGAGGGGGCACTACTTCACTGAGACAGTGGTGGAGCCCTGGAATGTGTTGCCCAGAGAACTGGTGGCTGCTACTACTGTGGAGGAGTTCAGGAAGGGCTGGGATAGGTGCAGGGGGAGGATACATCCAGGAGCCCCACTGGGAAATAGGGGTCCTTGTTGGGTGGGAGGGAGGGCTAAAATCGGTGTCCTGCATAGGCACTGACCATCAAGCAAACCCGATAGACCATAGGGCCTATTCTGCTGGCTTCATAGTATGTATGTTAGTATGTATAATGCCTAAGTTGGAGCTTTGAATAAATATTTATTGCAAAACCTATTTTATTTATTTATTTATCTATTAAAATGTTTCACCAGGAAGGCACACTGAACAACAAGTTGCTCATCTCCCGGTGCAACCTGAGGCGGAGGGGTGGGTGGTACAATTGGATGAAGAATTAGACATACAGTTTAACGTTTAACGTATCCAAGAAATTAAATATTCAATTACATTTGTAACAAGACATACAGTTAAAAAATATGAATAATCATACAGTCGCATTTGTGACATAACATACAGTTAAATATATCATACCTGTGGGATATGCAAACTGCTGACTTGTATGTGTGACTTCATTTATGTTTATGTTTCTATGGTTAGCTGTGAATAACCTAAGAAACACAAAGGGAAAGCAAATGCCACAACACACATACTTCAGTAAAAACCCACAAGACAACAGCAGACATTGCTTCTGTCTTGATTTATTGCAGTTGCCAGACTTACACACACATATACAGCTATCCTTTGATCCTGTGAATAAAGAGGAAAGACAAAACACAGGAGGGGGTTTCTGCCCTGAATTGCTGTATATATCTGTGGATGACTGACACCTACAATAAATCAAGAAAGAAGTGACTTCTACTGTTGTCATGTGACTTTTTGTATGATAGTAGGTGTGCTCTGACTTTTGCTTTTTGTGGTCAATATTTCTCACAGGTACCACGTTCCCTGAGCAGCTCTGGTGTTTTGGTTGTTTTCCCAATTTGCTGTCCCAAGAGAGAAAGTTTGGGGAGGGGTGGTACTTTGAGCTGTATTGGCACACCACTGTTTTTTTTTTAAACAAACTGGCTTTCACCCTGGCTACTAAGAAGGGGTTGGCATACTGTGGAGGGATTCAAACCTGAGACCTTGTGGTTCCTTGCTGTGTTTTCACACCACTAAACAACTCCCTCTGTTTTTGTATTCTCTATCCTGCATTCAGTCTGATTCAAAATAAAGTAGAGGCTGTATGTTTCAGGTTTCCAAGTATAAGAGCATGTGTAAACAGTGCACCCCAAACCTATAATGATATGCACTGTATATTCATATACAAATCGTAGGAACTGCTGTAAAACAACTGTAAGCTCCACAATGTCTACTGTATAACATAAGATGCAAATTGTGATAGTATAGCATACCATTTCTATTTTTTTTTTGGGGGGGGGGATGAAATGTTACCTGGATGTCATGATAAAGGATGTTCTGGCAGTCAAAAATCCTGAACTTCTGCTTGATAAAAACCTTTGTATCTGGGATTTTCTTCTAAGGTTTCAGGTGCTCATTGGAACCCAGCTGAATGCTACAATAAGTACAATACCTTTAAATGTAGCTGTTTAATTACCAGGTGTAAACAGAAAAGAATATTTAACATCACCCCTTAGGGGTTACTTTTTTTAAAACCTTTACTGTCACAGGAAAGAACTTTTTAAGGCAGCGAACTGTAATTTGTAAACACTATTTTTTGAGCGATACGATAGGGGAGGCGGTGTTGAAGGGTAGGCCTGTACCCACTCCTGGTGTTATACTGGCCTAGTGTTGCAGCCACTAGTGTCCTGGCAGGAATTTGCCATGAGTAGGAAGTCTCATGTCTGGATGGGGGAGTAATCTGCAGAGGCAGCTCGGGAGATGGCCCACTTCCCAGCAGAGACAGCTGAGAAGCCCAATAGTCCAGAATGGCTACCTGAAAGGAGCTCTTGGATGCAGGACAGGGAGAAGCGCAATGGTCATTCCACTTTAGGGAGGGATGAGGGTTCCGAAGAATTGAGCTGAGTGCTACTAAAGCTAGCGACACACCGAGGAACCAGCTGTAATTTCCCATGGTAGATCTAAACACCACAACAGCCGGCAATAAATGCCACTAGAAGCCTAGACCAATTGATGATCAGGTGTCATAAGAAATTTTAAAGAAACACTGTTCCCTTTCATCACAAGGTTCCCACCTTTACTGTACTTCCACTGTTTCTTCCCCAAAGACTCTTTTCTGCAGGATTTCAGATAGGACATGATGTCTAATGTGTTATCGTTTAAGCAATAGGCCAACACGTGGCAGATAGTGTACATTTTTTACCAGGTGCAGGATGTCACAGATTCACTCAGCAGGTCAGGCCCTCTACTCCCAAAGTGCCAACCTCTGAGCGCAGTCTTGTGAACAGTGAACAGAACAAGGTAACCCTCTTGTCTGTTTTGTGAGTTCGGATCAGCCTTTGGTCTCAAGTTCTGGAGAGAGTCAAACTGTTAACCTCTTGCTAACATACCCAATGCACAGGCTCAGATGTATCTGTCTTTGGGGGGCCAGATATCTTTGCCTACGGGCACCTAACCAGGTATTCAGAGATGAACCCTTAAAACTTTAATAAAGACCTCAGATTTAAAATGCTTCTCCTTCCAGTTTGGTACCACCATACAAGCTTATGTCTGCTGTCTGCTATAACCATAAATATTTCTTAGCAAAAGAAAGTAATTCAAAGACAGACCACGTATGCTCTAAAATTAGAGTTTTTATTAAAATATATAATAATATGTCAAACATACAGTACAGAACTCGTATCACAAGACATACATATCTTTAAACAAAACAAGGTTTAAAACAGTGCAATTCCTACAACAATATTTAGATTTTGTCTAGCTTTCTAAATACCTGTTTTCAGTGCTCAGATGTTTTCTTGGTCAGTGTCAGATAAAAGTGTGTCTGTAGTGAAACAGAATAATCTTTAATGGCTGGTTTTGCCCACCTCTTTTCCAGGAGGTCATCTAGCTCCTCCCTGTCAAAATATCTAAAAAATATATATTTCTATACAACCACAGGATGTAATTTCAAAGTATTAATTCTGCAACCTTAGCATAACTCAATTTCAATGACACCTCTTTTGATTCATGCTGCATCCTCCTCACACAGGTGTCATATAAGCATTTACAACCTCTCACCTCTGTGTAATAACCTGTGTTTTCTCTTCGACATCATAAACCTTTTTTATGATTTCCCTCTTAACAAAATTAACTTAAACAACTCTGTAATTAACTTAGAGAAACAGGATCCTTGATTAAAGTCTTCCATGTAACACACTGTCTCTAAAAACTGAGTGTGTGCGATACATGCTGTCAGCATTTTTCTTGGCTTGCATCTGTCAGCTAAAATCAGGGTGGGGGGAGGAATGAGTGAGGTAATTCCTAGGGCATTTGATTTTTCAGCAGAGACATTCGGTAATACATTTTATATTAAAAAGAAATGATACAGCACTCAGAACTGGCTTTCTACGTTACACTCCTCCCCACCTAGACTGAATTTGGGGGATCTATCCCCTATATGGGATGAGCTTCCCAAATCAGTTCTCTCCTCATAGACCCGAGACAGCCCATCTGAGTTCTTGTTCTTCGCTCCAGCCCTATGTATGATTTTTAGATCATACCCTTGTAAAGCAAGACTCCATCTTAGTAGTCTGCCATTGTTTTTCCCCATCTGCGTCAGCCAAACCAGGGGGTTGTGGTCAGTCTGCACCACAAAATGTTGCCCATACAAGTATGGCTCTAATTTTCTTAGGGCCCACACTATGGCAAGACACTCTTTTTCCACCGTGGAGTATGCTTGCTCCCTGGGAAGCAGCTTTCTGCTCAGGTACACAACTGGGTGATTTGTCCCTTGGCTAGATGTCTGGCTTAGTACTGCCCCAATACCCACATCTGAGGCATCCGTCTGAACTATAAAGGTTTTGCTATAGTCAGGACTTGTCAAAACAGGAGCACTGCACAGTGCCTCCTTCATTCTGGTAAAGGCTTCCTCACAGGCTGGGCACCAGGTAATTTTCTTTGGCATCTTTTTCTTTGTCAGGTCAGATAAGGGAGCAGCCAAGGCACTGTAATTGAGTACAAATTTCCTGTAGTACCCTGCTGTCCCTAGAAAGCTCCTGACCTGCTTCTGGGTTTCTGGTCTGGGCCATGGCTGGATCACCTCTGTCTTTATTGGGTTAGGATGGAGCTGTCCCCGACCTACCACATGCCCGAGGTATGCCACTTCTCCCATGGCCACCTGGCACTTCTCGGCTTTGACAGTGAGCCAGGCCCTCTGCATCCTGCCCAGCACTTCCCTAAGGTGGGAAAGGTGTTCCTCCCAGCTGGTACTAAAGATGGCAATGTCATCCAGGTACTCCACGGCGTACTCCTCAGTACCATTTAACACCTGGTTCACCAACCTTTGGAAAGTGGCCAGGGCGTTCTTCATTCAAAAAGGCATTACTTTAAACTCAAATAAGCCTATTGGAGTGATGAAGGCTGACCTCTCCCTAGCTCTGTCTGTCAATTCTACCCACCAATACCCCTTGGTCAGGTCAATAGTCATAAGGTAGGTCACCCCTCCCAAATTGTCCAGGAGTTCGTCCATCCGGGGCATCGGGTGGGTGTCAGACTTTGTGACTGCATTTAGTCCATGATAGTCTATGCAGCTACGAGTTGAGCCATCTGGCTTGGACACAAGGACTACGGGTGAGGCCCAGGGGCTGTGGGATCTCTGGATTACCCCTAAATCCAGCATCTCCTCCACTTCCCTCCTAATGTCCTTTTGGACAGCCTCTGACACCCGATATGCTGTCCGCTGTATGAGCATCTGTATCACTGTCTCCACATCGTGTGTTGCTAAGGGGGTTAGTCCAGGCTTGGCGCTAAACAAGGAGGCAAAGTCTGCTAAAACCTCCCTTACTTTCTGGACCTGGTCCAGAGTCAACTGGGGAGACAATTTTACTGCCTCCACAGAGGACTCCTGCTTACTTTCTTCTAGCAGATCCAGAAGGGGGTTTCCTTCATCCGTCCCCTTCCCATGGCTACACACTGCAAATACCATGTCAGCCCTATTTGCATATGGCTTCATCATGTTGACATGGTACATACTTTCAGTCTGTCTTCTGTCAGGTAACTCCACAATGTACAGTAGTTTACGTCATTTACCTTCCTAACCACTTTGTACGGTCCTGCCCACCCAGCTTGCAGCTTGTCTTTCCGGACTAGAATAAGGACCATGACTTCCTGACCCACCATGTATGAGCGAGCTCTGGCTCTGCGGTCATACCACACCTTTTATTTCTTTTGGGCAGCTGCCAGGTTGCTCTGAGCTGTCCCCATAAGCTCCTCCAGCCTTTATTTATTTTATTTATTTAGTTTTTGTTAACCGGGTAGGTGCACTAGCCATAAAATGACTATTTTCAGGCACGACTCGGGAGAGTACAACAAAAGGAGAACAGTTGAACAACAGCAACATGGGTACAATAATACAAATAGAGGAACAGTACAGCAGTGCTACAAAAACACAATGGGTAGAAACAACAAAAAATAATGGCAAGCATTATACAGATAATGGCAGTAAGATATATAATAAGTGCAGAAACCATGGACCCGACCTGTGGAGTGAAAAGGTTAATAAGATAGTAAGGTTATATAGAGAAATGTGAGGAATGTTCAAACATAACAAGAAAGACTGACAGAAGGAAGGTGGGGTGGTAATTGACAAAACAACAGTGGATGGTCAGCAACAAGGTTCGAGAAGGAAGAGAGCTAGTAGTCAAGAAGTTATTTACAAAGAAAGGAAAAATATAGGAGGGAAGAGGAGACAGTCTTGGAGCTGGATTAGAGCAGGGTGACATTACTGGTAAGTCTCAGGAGCTTGGGTTGGGTCAAAGCATGTACAAGCATCAGCTAAGGATAGAATACTCGATGATATTCACTTTTAAATCCAAAGTGAGACTGAGACGGCCAGAGGTTGAGTGGAAGAGCATTCCATAGCCTGGGAGCAGAGAATTGGAAGGCCCCTGTGCCTTTAGTCGTCTGACATCTCGGAACATAGAGCAAGGATTTGTCAGCTGATCGCAGGCCATGGGAGGATGGTTGAGGGATCAGCAATGCCGCCAGCTGGGATGTTTTTTTTTTCCCGGATGATTGAGTCCATTAGTGATCCAAGGTAGTATTGTCTACTGGCAGAGGGTGAGAGCCAATTCAGATCCTTATAAAGAAGGCAGTGATGTTTGAGTCAAGGCGACAAAGCGGCAAATCGGCATATATTGTTATAAGTTATGTCCCATTTTAGTAGGGAGGTTTTATGGGCAGAGGTAAGAATAGAGGCACCATAAGTAAGGGTTGGGAGCAGAATACCTCGGGCAATTGCTAATTTGGACGAGGGTGTAAGCATGTAGCTCGTTTTGTAAACTACTCCTAGTTTCGAGTTTACAGCTTTGCACGAGGACTGAATGTGAAGATTAAAATTCAGGGACTGGTCCAGGAGGATCCCAAGGTACTTGAAGGAAGTAACATTTTCAAGTGGAAATCCTCCTGGGTGAAGAACCTCCAGCAAACTAGAACAGGTCTTAATCTTCAGTGCAGAACCTAGGAGCATGGCTTTCGTTTTCTTTTCATTTAGTACAAGCTTACGGTCTAGTAGCCAGTCTAAGACCTTATTGAAATCTGAAGTAAGTGATGTGTTTATGCAGGCAATACTAGAAGAACTAGAGTAGATGGTCAGGTCATCAGCGTAGAGAATAGCTGAACAGGATTCCAGGACCTCAGCTGCATTGTTGATAAAAATTGAGAACAGAAGGGGCCCAAGAATAGAGCCCTGGAGGACCCCAAGGTTGATAGTAGACGTGTTGGACAGGGAAGAGTTAAATTTGACAGCTTGCGACCTGTTTGACAGGTAGCTACAGAACCAGTCCACAATAGGGGTAGAGAAATGGAATTTATGGAGAGTGGAAGGAAGCAGGGGATGGTCTACAAGGTTGAAAGCCTTAGTGAGGTCAATGAAGATGGCACCTGTGAGTTTTCCAGAGTCCATGTTGGAGAGAATATCAGTAGTTAGTTGAAGAAGAGCCGTGGTGGTGCTATGACCTTTTCTGAAACCATGCTGAGTGTCTGAGAGGAGATTGTAGCGTGTAAGGTAGTCAGTGGTCTGTGATGCAACTATTTTCTCTAGGATCTTGTTAAGGACAGAGAGAGAATTGCTATAGGTGTGTCATTGGCCATGTCCTTTGGGTCACCTTTTTTAAAGACAGGCGTTACTCTTGCAGATTTCCATAGGTCTGGCACAGTGCTATAGATGAGGGATAAAGTGTAGAGTCTGGCAATCGGAGAGGCAATGAGTGAAGCAGCCAGCTTAAGAAGACGAGGTTCCAGTGAGTCAGAACCATAGCTGGTATTGGCAGATATGGATCTCAGTAATTTCAGAACTTCCGCTCTTGATATAGCCTTGAAATAGAATGGTGGCGCTGGAGGAGCATCATACGATAGGGCAGTATGGTTGTCTGATGGTAGTGTGGTAGGTAGATTGAAGTGCGATCTACTAGGTTGTAAACCAAGGTATAGTAAGAAAGATCAGAGAAAAGATTGTTAAAACTGTTTGAGATGGTCCTAGGGTCATTACAATGTGACCCATTTATGATCATTTCATCAGCAGTGACCGACTGTGAGGTACCGAGAAATGTTTTGACATGGGCCCAGAATTTCCTTGGGTCGGAGGCTGAGCTTTGTAGAAGGTCCTTGCAGTATTTGCTTTCCCTTAACCTAAGGACATAATCCACAATGGGAGTTCCCTAGGTGGTGTGCTTGCCTTCCCAGTCCTTCCGGATCAAGTCTAGGGGCCCACATACCCGGCGTCCATATAAGAGTTCGAAGGGGGAAAATCCTGTTGAATCTTGGGGCACCTCCCTGTATGCAAACAACAGGTGGGGAAGGTATTTTTCCCAGTCCCTCCCATGCTGTTCAGCAAATGCCCAGAGCATTGACTTTAGGGTACCATTGAAACATTCCCCAAGTCCATTGGCTTGTGGATGATACGATGTCGTGCATCTCTGCACCGCCCCACACTTCTCCCATAAACATTTCATCAGGTCTGACATGAAGGAACCCCCTTGATCAGTGATTACCTCCTGTGGAAATCCAACATGGGAGAAAATCCCAAGTAAGGCATCTGCCACTTTGTCCTCAGAGAGGATAGGGCGACTGCTTCTGGGTACCGGGTGGCTTAATCCACCACAGTCAGGATGAATCACCAGCCTAATTGTTCTCTCTCTCTCTCTCTTATTCCCCTGTCTTATCAACACTAGGCCCATCCATCCCCTTATTCTTCCTTTCCCAACCTCGGATAGGAGCTCACTACCCTGGGTTGTGACATCCTACCATGCCCCGTACTTTATAGCATTCAATCCCGGGGTTCACACATACTCCTTTTCTCCATCCACCTTCTCTACATCCCGTTTTACTAACTCCTTTCTGTGCACCGTGCCCTCCTAGCCTTTCTCCCCCTACCTCCCTCCCTTCCCCCTACCTTCACCTCTACCTGGTGTATATTTTTTTTTTTCTTCCGTTACTTCCTCCTGCAACCTTAGATAACCTGCTTTATCTTCCTATAGACACCTCTATGTATGTAAATACGTGTAATCTGTACAATATCTGTATAATTCTATGTACATATGACCTTCTTTTTCTTCCTCTCTGTAATGAGTATTATCTGTATTGCCTTGTAAATACCTGTGTTGACCTGTATATACAATTGTTCATGCTCCACCCAGGTCCATCTTGCAAATGAGCTTCTGCTCAATGATGAATGCCTGGTTAAATAAAGACTTGATTGATTGATTGATTGATTGATTGAATCTCTTCCCTGAGGAGCTGGGGGTATTTAAAGGCCCCATAATATCCATTCCCACCCTCTGGAATGGCTCCTCCACTATGGGCAAGGGGATCAGGGCGGCTTGGGTTTTCTTGCCCGCCTTCCCTATTTCCTGGCACTGGTGACAAGACCTGCAATACTCCTTCACCTGCTGGGTGAAGTTAGGCCAGTAGAAATTCTGGGCCAACCA
This sequence comes from Neoceratodus forsteri, assembly GCA_016271365.2. Lineage (NCBI taxonomy): Eukaryota > Metazoa > Chordata > Ceratodontiformes > Ceratodontidae > Neoceratodus > Neoceratodus forsteri. The sequence continues at coordinate 1,072,886,867 of CM028134.1, read as the reverse complement.
CTGCGTAGTGCGCATGATTCCCAGATGACCAGACAAGAGAATATCATGTGCAATTTTGAGTAACTTCTCACGATACCCCTGGGGAACGACAATCTGCCTGCCTAGCATCCCTCCCTCTGTCTGTACTGCCTGTGTACACATAAGTCCATTTTCCCAATAAACCTTATGTCTGCCGTCACCTCCCTGTGTGCTCTCCGAGTCTGCCCAAGCCCTCAGCTTCTCTAAACTAGGGTCACTCCTCTGAGCAGCTGCAAACCCCTCACACAGTTCCAAGGTATGGGACAGGTCCCCTTCAGTCGCTAAACTAGGGTCTCTAGCACTAGAGTCAGGGCCCTCAGAGTCACTGTCAATCCCAACCCTCTGATAATTGGTCACCCCTCCCTCTTCGGAGTAACCTTCCGTAGCTGTGTAGTCACTTGCTACCGGGGAAATTTCTAGCCCCTTTTTATCAGTCTCCCCATCTGGAGACCCAGGCTGGGGAACCAGCCTCTCAGTGGTTTCCACACTGGTTTCTGTGGGGTTCAGGGAACTACTATTTTCCCTTGCTGCTTGGCTATGGGTAACAGCACATACCACCCCCTGCTGGAGATTGTTACCCAGGATCACATCCACTGCTAATATGTTGGCTACAGCTACCTGTTGCACAGTTCCCCCTGTTTCACCCCAGTCCAGGAGAACACTAGCGAGTGGCAGTATTTTCTCTTCACCAGTAAACCCTTGTACAGTTACATATTTATTGGGTATAAGCTGACCAGGCTGTACCAGATCCCCCTTTACCAATGTCAGGGATGCCCCGTGTCCCTTAACCCCTGTGTCTGTACACCATTCACCATGATGGGGTGCATGTATCCCCTCATGTTCACTGGCATGCTTCCAGGGACACACAACCCACTTCTTTTCTAGCACCCTGTTGTGTATTAGGGCTCGCCTTTTTGGGGCATGGTCTGGCAACATGCCCAGTTTCTTTACACAACCAACAGGCATTTCTTACCTCAGAGAAATCTTTTCTTTGAAACCTGGGGCTAACTGGTTTTGGTGGAGGCAGTGAGGGTTTTAGCTGCCCTGAAGCCATGCTTTTCACTTTCTGCGCTGCCACGCCTGCCTCGTTCATTGTCAGAGCAGGTCTGCTGTTGGCATATCTGTCCGAGAGTTCAGCAGCCTCTTGCACTGTTTTTGAATCTCGGTCCTCTAGCCAGGTTTTTAGCTCTGCTGGGTATGCCCAATCAAACTGTTCTAATAAAATCACATTTTCAATTTTATCAATAGAATTTGCCTCAATTCCTTCCCACCAACGTTTTAAAAACTGACGTTGTTTTGTGGCTAGCTCCTCATAGCTCATATCAGGGCTTCTCCTGAGCTTACAGAATTTAGCTCTGTATGATTCAGCAGTTAATTCTTTTTTTTTTTTTTGGTTTTTTGTTATTTTCATCTTTATTTGTTTTTAATTTCATTTCATTACATTCGATTGTGCAATACAGTAGTAAAAGGAATCAAAGAAGTGTACTTACAGTAATCTTGCAGGTATTTTAACACTGATTCCCTAAGAGGGTTGTTCTAAAAATATTCCAGACCTACTGAGTATCCTTATCCACCTGGGCCCCTGGAGATTCCTTCAGTACAAAAAACAGATTACTTAAATTCACTATACTTACAATTCGGGTCCTATATAACAAGAGAGACGATGGGTAATTCAAAGAGAGTACCCTAAAGTGGTTCACTTTGATTATATCAAATCGAAGGATCTCAGAGGGAAGTGAAAGTTAGGGGGTCAGAAAGAGGGGGGGCCCCCCAAGACCACGCAAGCCTCAATTCTGAATGTAAATTAAGGGAGAAGGAGGACTGGAGGGGGAGACGGGAAGAAATGAGGGAGATGAAAGGGGGAGGGATGATAGAGGGAGGAGCAGGGATGAGGGAAGCAAATATTAAGCTATGGGACAAAGGTCATATCTCTGAGCATGTAGTGCAGGAGCCATCTGTTCCATCGGGCTCTAAATTTCCCCTCTCTATCATTTAATCTATATGTTAACTTTTCCATTTGATAGATCTGCCTAGTTATAGACCACCAGTCCCTTACTGTAGGGGTGTTAGGGGTGGACCACATTTTGGTGATGGCCTTCTTCCCTGCCGAGAGGAGGATAGCCAGCAGATACCGGGCACCTTGGTCTCTGAGGTTTTCGGGGAGCATTGACATGATAAATACCTACGGGGTCAACTGTATAGGTTCGCCAAATATTTCTTGGAGCTCTAGCTGCAAGTTATGGATGAATGGCCGCAGCCTGGGGCATGAGTACACCACATGCGTGAGATGAGCTTTATTTTCCCCACATAGCCTCCAGCAAGCAGCTGAGTGTCCCGGGCTGTAGTGACTGGTAATCTCAGGGGTGTAAAAGTAATGGACCAAAAATTTCCATGCAAATTCGTGCCATTGGTGAGAGCTAGATGTATGTGAATCCTGCCAACAGGCTTGTTCCCATTGTTTTATTTCTATAGGGGAACCTAGTTCCTGCTGCCACTTCTCACGAGTATCTACCAGGGTTAGTATAGAAGTCGACATCAGGGCTCGATAGAGAGTAGATATCAGATGCCTCTGACCTGGGGAGGCAGATAATTGTTGGAAACTGACTATCAAGGGAGGCCAACATTCTGGACTGCGGACTGTGGCTGGTATTGCTTCATAGTAATGCCTTAATTGTAAGCATCTGTAATAATGGGAATTGAGGAGTCCAAATTTCTCCTGTAAATCCTGAAATGTAGAGAAAATCCCTCTTGTTGTGATTTGAAACAGGTGATTTAGGCCGTATTTGGCTCATTGTCGAAATGCGTGGTCCATTTTTCCAGGTTGGAAATTTGGGAGTACTGCAATTGGGCAGATTAGTGGTATAAAGGGGGTAATAGAAAATTGCCTTCTAACTTGGTACCAGGCCGCCACCCTATGTTGTAACTCTGTAGATAGGGTCCAGTGCTGAGCTGAAGGCCCGGTTACACAGCAGAGTAAGGCATAGCAGCTCAGATCTGGGGAGTTTGCTTTCTCTAGCTCCGCCCAATGCATGTCACTTTCCAGGATCTGCCTGGCCATCACATGCATGAGATGTACCGCTTGATAGTACCGATACAAATCAGGAAGTGCTAGTCCTCCCATACTCCTTGGCTTAGTGAGAAGTTTCAGCTTAACCCTTGGCCTACGGCCAGCCCAAATAAAATTAGATATCGCCCTTTCCCAGTCCAGAAACATAGATCTAGGCAGAGAAATAGGTATATTATTAAAAAGGTATAGAGCCCTGGGCAGGGTTACCATTCGGATAAGCTCTATCTTCCTAGATAAGCCTAATGGGAGTGTTCTCCAGTGGGCCAAATCTTCCTTCAACTGTGCTGTAAATGGAATATAGTTCTGCTTATAAGCGTCCCTCAGGTCCCTTGTTAAATTAACCCCCAGATATTTTACCCTCCTTAAATCCCATTTACAGGGGAATTGCTCCTGCACAACCGAATCCGGTGTATAATGAAAAGTCAAAATTTCGGTTTTCGAGATATTAACTTTATAACCAGAGAGTTGCCCATATTGTTCTAATAACTCACTGATCTTTGGGAGTTAAATCTCTGGGTTTCGTAGGTATTAGAGGACATCATCTGCATAGAGTGCTATACGGTGCTCCTCTCCACCCACTTCAATTCCCTGTAGGTCTCGGGATTGCCTGACTAGTTGTGCTAAGGGTTCAATAAACAAAGCAAATAGGAGGGGTGAGAGAGGGCAACCCTGCCTAGAACCTCTACTCAGCTGGAAAGGTCTTGAGTGGTGCCCAGGGACCCGAACCCAGGCCCTCGGGAATGAATAAATGTTTGTGATTACTTGGATTAGTGACAGGGGGAGACCCATGGAGTCCATAACTGAGTATAAAAAGGGCCAGAGAACTCTGTCAAAAGCCTTTTCAGCATCAAGGCTTACTAAGGCTGCAGGGTAGTTAGAGGTGTGCATCTTACGTATTATGTGGTAGGTTCTCTTTATGTTATCAGTAGTGGTACGTCCTCCCACAAACCCGGTTTGGTCTCTGTGTACTATTTGTGGAAGTACAGCTTCTAACCTTCGGGCTATTATCCCCATAAATATTTTATAGTCTGAGTTTAAAACAGAAATTGGCCGGTACGATTCACAAGGTTGGGGGTTTTTACCCGACTTAGGGATGACAGAAATTGTGGCATAGGCCCAGGTAGGTGGAGGAGGACTCCACTCCATGACAGAGTTGCAGGCATTCAAGAGAGAAGGTAATAGTAGTTCTCTTGCAGACTTATAAAATTCTGCTCCATAACCGTCGGGTCCTGGGGCTTTCATTGTTTTGGCGCGAGCCAAAGCGTTCGTTAGTTCCTGCATTGTAATAGGAGCAAGCAACTGTTCCCCCTGTTCCGGAGAGATCCTCAGTAGGGCTAGGGATTGTAAGAACTCTCTTATCTTTTCTGGTACTGCAGGACGTTATGGGGTGTAGAGGTTTGAATAATACGTGGTAAATGCCTCAACTATATCACTAAGCTTATTCTGGGGTCTACCATTCATAGGGTGACGTATAGTGGTAATAGCAGCAAACTTCCTCTGCTTTCTAACTTGATATGCCAATAGCCTATTGGCCCTAGGTCCTACTTCGTAGTACCTCTGACGGAGAAAAGTTAAGGAGATTTCTGTCTGTTGCAGTGCCAACCTGTCTAGGTCTTGTTTAACTAGCTTTAGCTGTGGAAGCACAGAGTTGTCGCCTTGTTTATGTGCTGCTTGCAGGAAATGTAAAGTTTCCTCAAGATTAGTATTGTACTGTTTGCGAATTCTCGTAAGTTGGGATGTGTGTTTAATAAGGTGATCCCTCAGCACTGTTTTTATGGTATCCCAAAGGATACCTGGGGGGGTATCCGGGGTGGTGTTGTCCTTAATTATTTCAGATATCTTATTGGTTAGAAATTCGTTAAATTGTTTAGACTTTAGATATGTGGGGTTTAAATGCCACATAGTTGTCTTTTTCTGTAACCCCATCTTCCAACTGCTGATGATTTGGGCATGATCTGACAGGGCAATGTCACCAATTTGACAATCTATCAGCCGCTCTAAGTATTCTATTTGGGTATAGCATAAATCGATTCTGGAATATGTATGGTGAACAGCCGAGTAGTGGGTGTAGTTTCTAGAGTAGGGGTGCATGTGGCGCCAAGTATCTGTCAGTCCCACCTCAGCCATGAATCTGTTCAGGAGTCTTTGTTGTGGAGTTTTTCTGGGGGTATTAAGATTGGAAGAGTCTCTCTCGGGACTGGGGAGAATATTAAAATCTCCTGCAAGTAGTAGTATACCCCTGGCAAACTGCACCATTCTATCCAGCAGGTATCTGATATCGTTAGTCGAGGAATCGGGTGGAAAATAGACATTAGCCAAGGTAACCTCCATTTCTTCCACCAGACCTCGGAGCAACACCATCCTACCATTTGGATCAATCAGCAGTTAATTCAAACTTTTTTAACAGTGCAGCTTTTAGCTTGCTGAAATCATTGCTGTCTTAATTGTCCATTTGACCCAATGCATCCCGAGCTTTCCTGGTAAATAGCGGGGATAGGTGGAAGCTCCAGGACTCTCTAGGAATTGTAGCCTGAATACAAACTTTTTCAAAAGAATTTAAAAAGTCATCCATGTCCTCCCCTTCCTTAAACTCTGCTATTAATTTGGACTACAATTTATAACCCAGTCCTGCAGTCCCAGTTAAACCCAAGCCACTTACCTGCTCTGGTGCCGCTGGTCAGAGTCATAGCTTCTCCAGTTCGTGTTGCCACTGGCGCTCCTCTCTCCTCCCCTCTGCCTCTCTGTGTTCTCAGTCTCTCTCGTCTCCTCTGCCTCTCTTCATTCTCACTGTCTCTTCTCCTCTGCAGCTCGCTGGCACTCACGCTCCTCTCGGTCTGCCTCCCTCTGTTGTCGCTTGGCCTCCAGTTCCATCCTGAGCAACTCAATTTGCAGTTTGAGTACCTCTGGATTCAGGATACTGGTGACCATCCCCTGCTGCTGTGGCCCTTCACTGACAGTTGCCCTGCTGTCCTTTTCAGTTACGGTCAGTGACTTGCTGCTCTGGGTATATGCTACCATCAGGGCCTCTATGAGGTTCTGCTTTTTGGCTGTCACCTCGAACGGGACTCCCCTGTCCCCGCACAACTGCTTCAAGTAATCTACAGTGTGCCTGCTGTAGTCGGAAGCCATCTTCTTCTTCCCTTACTACGGCTACTCTGACTTGCACTTTAGAGAAAAAAAAATAAAATGGGTATGAACTGGACTGTATGCCAAGTGATATATAGTTCTGTTTCTTTTTTTAAATAAAACTCTGCCTTTTTGTTTCTTTGTAAGAGAGCTTACGGCTCAGCTGACACAGAACAATAAAGCTTGTGATACCAAAATTAATGCCACCGCTGCCAACCAATCTGTCACAAACCCACTCAGCAGGTCAGGACCTCTACTCCCAAAGTGCCAACCTCTGAGCGCAGTCTTGTGAACAATGAACAGAACAAGGTAACCCTCTTGTCTATTTTGTGAGTCCGGATCAACCTTTGGTCTCAAGTTCTGGAGAGATTCAAAATGTTAACCTCTTGCTAGCATACCCAATCCACAGGCTCAGATATATCTGTCTTTGGGGGGCCAGATATCTTTGCCTATGGGCACCTAACCAGGTATTCAGAGATGAACCCTTAAAACTTTAATAAAGACCTCAGATTTAAAATGCTTCTCCTTCCAGTTTGGTACCACCATACAAGCTTATGTCTGCTGTCTGCTATAACCATAAATATTTCTTAGTAAAAGAAAGTAATTCAAAGACAGACCAGGTATGCTCTAAAATTAGAGTTTTTACCAAAATATATAATAATATGTCAAACATACAATACAGAACTCTTATATCACAAGACATACTTATCTTTAAACAAAACAAGGTTTAAAACAGTGCAATTCCTACAACAATATTTCGATTTCATCTAGCTTTCTAAATACCTGTTTTCAGTGCTCAGATGTTTTCTTGGTCAGTGTCAGATAAAAGTGTGTCTGTAGTGAAACAGAATAATCTTTAAAAGCTGGTTTTGCCCACCTCTTTTGCATGAGGTCATCTAGCTCATCCCTGTCAAAATATCTAAAATACATATATGTCTATACAACCACAGGATGTAATTTCAAAGTATTAATTCTGCAACCTTAGCATAACTCAATTTCAATGACACCTCTTTTGATTCATGCTGCATCCTCCTCACGCAGGCTTCATATGAACATTTATAACCTCTCACCTCTGTGTAATAACCTGTGTTTTCTCTTCAACGTCATAAACATTTTTTATGATTTCCCTCTTAACAAAGTTAACTTAAACAACTCAGTAATTAACTCAGAGAAACAGGATCCTTGATTAAAGTCTTCCATGTAACACATTGTCTCTAAAAACTGAATGTGTGCGATACATGCTGTCAGCATTTTTCTAGGCTTGCATCTGTCACCTGAAATCTGAGGGGGTGAGTGAGGTCATTCCTAGAGCATTTGATTTTTCAGCAGAGACATTCAGTAATAAATTTTATATTAAAAATAAATGATACAGCACTCAGAACTGGCTGTCTACGTCACACTGGATACAGGATGTGGAGGGGTGGGGAGGGGAGGCACACATCACACTTTTCATTACCTATTTATCACCCAGTGGTACTGAACATTTTTGCACTGTGGTAGCCACAGTAGATACAATATATACTGTAATTAGGCTGGATGTCTCACTGTGAAGGCTTCTTCAACAGTTCTATGGCCAGATGGCCTAGTGGCACTCTAACATAGACAATGGTCACTAAAAATTACGGTTTGGGGGAAATTTTGCAAAAGGGATTTTCAAAGCTTATATCTAGATGCAATTTTCTGTTCTGATCTCATTGGTGGTGTGTGTTGTTTCCCCCCACCCTCCCCTCTGCCACTGCAGTTCCCTCTGCAGTCGTTGCCCCACAGGAACACTACCTTAACACAGAGCTCATGGTGGAAGTGAGCCCTCGTCACCTACCAGCTCTGGGCTTATAACCACTGGAACCAGTTGACCTCTCCCCAGTTCATCCTTTTCAAGTGCACGCAGAGTGTCTTTATGGTCGTTCCTTTCCTTCCCCAGGAAGGGAAGCTGCGCTGCAAAAGTGGAAGATTTGGTGGGACCAGCCCCCCTTCTTTTACAGAAGCCTGTAGTGTGGTGGCTTGGATTTGAGCTGTTTTCCCCTCCAGAGGAAATGGTATAAGGTGCTGTTTACTTTATGTAACAACATTTAGGGCATGTTCATTGGGATTGCTTATAAGACATACAGTACAGCAGTCTGGGGAACATGCTCATTTTAAGTGAATTGACCCTTCCTGTCAGGGCACTGGCAGAGTAAACCATCCATGCAAGTCTTCCTTAACTGTCTGCATCAATGGCTGCAAATTATTTATTTTAGTCTTTGGTAACTGGGTAAGTCTTTGGTAACCGGGTAAGGCCCACTAGGCACAAGTGCCTGTTTTCAGAGGTGAACTGGCAGCACTGGGCAGTTAAGTAACTTGCTTAGAGTCACACAGTATGCAAGTGGAGGTTGTGAAAATCAGACCCAGGTCTGGTCTGCTGGATGTACCAAGCTCATTCACAACTCATTACTCTAACCTCTAGGCTATACTGCCAACTGTGTATAACTTGGTTAGAGATCTGGGGATGTTAACAGGAGGCAGTATAGTGCAGTGGGTTAAGGCTCTGAGCTGCAGATCTGGAGACCTGGGTTTGAACCCCACCTAGATGCATATTGTGTGGTCCTGAGCAAGTCACTTAACTTCCTTGTGCTCCAAGGTCGCATCTGGAAACAAGCTTCAGCTTAGTGTGCTACCCCTGGTTAAACATTGTTCTGTAATACCCAGGTATTTCAAGGTGTCAACTTTTTGGACAGCCAGAGCAGGGTCCACCAGTGGTACTTCTTTTTTTTTCCTCACATATAAAAGCTCGCTTCCCCCAGTTTATTTGTGCCTAGATAGTGTCTCATATACATTTAAGATCTGGTCACATGGCAATGACCCTCTCCTGAGTACATCACATATAGGAGCGAATCGTAAGCATACAGTGAATTCCTGATCCTCTATTTTTAGATCCTCTAGGGACTTGTTGCCCCTGATAGACTATACAAGAGCCTCCAGAGATAACTCATACAACAGGGGGAGATGGGGCACCCTGTTTCATGCCCCTTTACAACTCAAAACCTGTTGTAGTAGTAAGCAGTAGTAAAACTTTTATTTTTATACAGGGTAATGCCATTTAGGTAAAAACCCAGTTTACAAGACAGTCCTATTGTAATATTCCAACAGACACATACAGGTAACACACTACAAACAAGAACAAACAAAAATACATACCCAAAAATTAACAATACACAATACTATAGTTTCCAAATATACACAGGACAATTTATAAAGTCAGAACAACAATCCACAAATGTTATATGTTTCAATCAGATATTAAAGTGCAATCATCTAACTACACATATATCTAAATTGACTTATTTCATTTATCCCCTGAATAAATATTCCTAATGATGGTGAAGTGTGAGTTATACATGGCAATTGTTCCAATATTTAGACTCCTGGTAATTTAATGTTCGTACCCCATGTCTATTCTGAATTTTAAGGGTATACATTTTTTCAACATGGACTGCTCTCATAATCTTATCAATCATCCTTTGCTTATTAAATAATGCTGTATTTATATAATGGTTTGGAAAAAGCACATGATATTTATATATCAATTTTTGCCATGATCTAATACATTTACTATCCAAGGACTGCCATTGTAATTGAGACAAAAGTACACAGTGATGGGTTCTGAACTTACTTTGTAATACATATCTAGCCAATTTATACTGTACCCAATCTAAGTTATTAATTAATTGTTTATTTGCTGTACGATATACTAGGTCACCATATGTTAACACAGGCATAATTAATTGCTCTGACACCGCTTTTCGAGCATTCTTTCCTAAACATTTTGTTGTTCTACGAAGAGCCCCTATTCTTCTATTTACCCTATCTACTAATGTATTCACATGTGCACCAAAAGACATTTGAGTATCAAAAACAACTCCCAAGTAACAGTATTACTCTACCTGCTCTAATATTTCATTACTATCTATTTTTACTTGAATTATTCCTTTACTTTTAGGTACAAAATGTAATAACCAAGTGTTCTTTGTGTTCATAATCAGGCCCGACCTGGTGAACCACTCACTCATATTATTGAAATCAATCTGTAGTTTGTGTTGTAATTCTTGGATACTAGAACCAGATCTAATAATGACAGTATCATCGGCATACAGTGTCACCTGCGAGTTTCTCACTACTCGAAGCAAACTGTTATTAAACAATAAGAATAACGGGTCCTAATATGGATCCCTGAGGTACACCTCTATTTATAACTCTACTAGGTGATATACATCCTGAGACTATAACTCAAGATTCCCCAAAACTTGTCCTGTGGCCTTTGTATATAAAGTCTTGACCCAGCTACCAAATGTGCTGCCACTCCAAACTGCTTCAGGGTTCTATGCAAATACCCCCCACTCCATGCAGTCAGATGCTTTCTCAGCATCAAGTACTAGGATCCCCACTTGGTCCTTGCACCCCATCCACTTCCAGGTCACATTTAGGATTTTCCTAATGTTCCATTGTTCCTGTACCTTGGCTTCCTTGCATGAATCTGACCTTATCTGGATGGATTACCGATGCAAAACCTCTCTCTAATCTCATAGTCATTACTTTTGACATCATTTTGTGGTCTGTGGTTAGGAAGGAGATGGGGTAGTAGTAGGAGCCCAATTTGGGGTCCATGCACAGCTTAGGCAGTACTACAATAGTAGCTGACCACATGGAAGGGGGCAGCACTCCCACAACCAGGCTTTCTGTGACCATATCCAAAGCCGTGTTTACACGGCGGCAGCGCTCCCTTCCCGATGCGCAGGAATGCACCGTCTCAATTCCCCTTTATACAGCTCTCCCTCACAGCACTTCAGGTTGCTCTGAGGAAGGGCTGTGATTTCACCTGGCTGCTGATGACAAATTAGAACTGTAGCGGAGCGAGCGCAGCAAAGCTTTCACACTACCACGTAATGCACTTGCTCTGCTACTGATCCCACAACTGAGTCTGATCCAAAAAATTATCCAAAGGCAGTTGATGCGATCCCAACAGTGTTTACACTGCTGACTTAGCAGCACATCAACCCGTGCACACAGGTTGATGCGCTGCAAAGTCGGCAGTGTAAGCAGGGCTTAAGAGTGTCATTCTGAGCTCTTGCATGAAGACATTGTTGATCAAGGACTGGGGCTCCCCCCCAGCCAGCTTCTTAGTAGCTTTAACTATTTTGTCACATGTTGGGGGGGAATCTGTAGCCAGTGCTTACTGTAGAAGCTGTGTTTTCCAGTGGTTGGAGCAAAATTGCTGTGGACATGGAAATCCAGATTCATTTCGGACTGCCGTCACTGGCTCACTTGCGTGACCTTGAGCATGCCTCTTGACCTCCCTGTACTGTAGTCCTCTCAGCTTCAAACTATGTTGGAATGAGAGCCCAACTGTATGAGGTGCTGCATCTCAATTAGGCCCTCATGAATACATACAATCAAATATTCATCCTGAAGAAATTTAACTTGAGTTTTAAGGTGTGTGCTTTCAAATAAGTATTGACATGCCACCTAAAACTTTCAGTATTGCCATTTTCATGGATCCCAAATAACCAGCACCTTATGAAGTTCAGCAGCACAAACATCTCTCTCTTTCTCTCTCTCTCTCTGCTAATTGGGGAACTGAAGTGTCACTGCCAATGGCAGTGTATTTCTGGCAAAGTACTTTCGTTTGAATTGAAATCCAGATCAATTACAGACACAAATGTTTCATCAGATCAGCAGTAACTTCTTTGCCAGAAATAAAGTACCATTAACAGTGACACTTCAGTTGTCTGATTAGCAGAGAACTGATTAGCAGAGAGACAGTTTTGTGCGGCTGCACTTCACAAGGTATTAATGATTTGGGAGCCACTTATCGGGATAAGGAAACTCAAAGGCAGCACCAGTCCCTCCCTCACAAGCAAGCACTAAATCCAAAATCAGAAGGCCCCACCCTGCCACAATAACTTTCAAAGGACAAGAAAAAGAATCCAAATAGTTTCTTAGCTTTTCAGTTTTACATTGGAATGCCATCTTGATGCATAACAGACTATCTTCTTGCACTTGCATAATCAATTAAGTACAGATTGGGGAAAAAAAAAAAAAACTACACCTCCCATAAGACAACTTTACTTGTAGATGCTGGGAAATAATACCCAACTGGGTTGACAGCATGAAGTCTATCAAATGTGTTTTATTTGATATTTGCAGTATTTGATATGACGGTGGGGAGGGAGGAGGGGTTCCTATTCCAGGCTCGATTTATTTGTTATAGATCTGAGTGGTAGCACTATATTGCTCTTTGAGCCTGTGTCAGGAAGAAGCATGTCTTTTAAAAGAAACTTTTTGTTTCTTACCTGTTGCCCTTTCTATTAACTCACTTACCTACTACATAGAGGATAATGTATGGTCATCGATGGTTAACCTGTTTGTTAACCATCAAGAGGTTGCCAGGGTGACCACTTAAACCTCGAGAGCGAAGCTCGAGAGGTTTAGGTCGCCATGGCAACCTCGAGATGAGTTAACAAAACGGTTACCCATCGATGTTCCATACATTATATTTTATAGTGTATGGTACAATTTAGGTTTTATACAAAAGAAAGCAGTTCCTTACTGCATTTTTTTTTTATGTTGCCGCTGCTCTGCCCTCACCACCACGGACGTTTCTAGGCTGTCCAATCCACTTGTGCACATGCACAGACTGTTCCCGGTTGTTAACCCATTGATGTGATGTACCATCGATAGGTTAACAACATCACAACGTCACATCGATGGTAAAATGTTGTTATAAAAAGGTCGATTTCTACCTATAACAACGTTCAACCATACATTATGATACGTTTTGTGCTAGGTCCAAAGACAAGCTTGCCAACTGAACTGCTAATATTCACACAGTACTGAACTCTATTACAAAAATATGATGTAGATTATATGTAATTTTTTTATGTTTGCTTGTACGCATGTGCAAGAAACATGTTGTGGCAGCTTAGGAGAGAAGTGGTCTGTGGAGGTGCAGCACCGTTGCAGCCAATGGCGCAGCTGCTTTTGTGGGCTTGGCTGTATGTCACCAATGCAAGCACATGTTGGTGGTGACACTAGTTTGCAAGCATGCCACCAACTTGAAACGATCTGGCCACCGCAATCAGAGAGTGCCGCGTCATGACGCTGTGATGCTGGGTCAGCCCCTGATTGTTGGGGCACATTGGCTTTTATGGCAGTATGTTTGTCTTCCCTGTCTTTCCCAGGCAGAAGTGCTTTGTTTTGTCAGCGCTACTGGGGAGTGCTGGACTGTGTGCTGCTGCTACTACTGAATTTACGGCACAGAGCTGTGCGTGTACTTGTGGTCCTTGCGCATATCGCTCGGATGTCATGCTTTCCAGTCAAATTACATTTACTGAGCACACAAGCCTAATGTAAGGAGTCTTCTCGGGTGTGTACGCTGGGTTTCCTTGGGCATGTCATGTTGTCTACAGCTTTCCACAGAACTAAAAGTGGCAAATGAACATCACTTTAATTTTCAGTGGTGGCAGTAGCGCTTGCTTTCATTACCCAGGGCAATATTATTGTTGTCTCATTTCATTTGTATGTTTGCTTGCATGCATGTGCAAGAAACATAGTGCGATGATCCAAACTGCAGTGCCTTACAGTTGAAAGGGGAGCTCTGCTTCAGTGAGCAGCGCCCCCCACACACACTAATACGCATGCAAGCACGCATATTGCGTGCTCATACACCCCCATGCACAATAATTGTATGCCGGTTAGGGTGCCCAATCCCCGTCGACTTTATACACCCTACAAAAAAAAGCTGTGCAGGTGCCATGCTGGGAGCCCACCCCAGTGTAGCAAAAATTGCTATAGCCGATGGGAGTGCCTAATCCCCTTATGGCTCCACAGCTCCATGCCTCCCCCCAAAAAACCTTTCCAGATGCCACACTGGCAGCCCACCCCAGCGTGGCAAAGCTTGTTGTGGCCGACAAAGGTGCCCAATCCCCTGTCGGCTCCAGACCCCTCCACCAAACAGTTTTTCCAGCTGCCACGTTGGGAGCCCAACCCAGCGTGGCAAACGCCCCGTGTCATCTTAATAATAAAAAATCCTGTAAAAAAAAAAAGGTCCCTTGTAGTCTCCTGCCCCACCCACCCACCCACCCACCCACTGTGCACCCTGCCTCCCCACACCCCCTTCCTCACCCCATACTTACTCTGCAGAGTCCAGCGCGATGATCATCGTGGATCTGGGAACACATCTGCACTCTTCAAAGCCAACTGCGTAACTGAGGAAATGCCAGTAAGCTGTATAATATAGTGCATAGTGGAACGTCGTTCACTGAAATCTAGCGCTCTCAAAATGTTGTTCTGCTGCACTAGTGACGTCTGCAGAGCAGCAGAACCAAAAAGTGACATCCGCAGGACAGCAGAATGACTTTTCGTTCTGCTGCAGTGCGGACATCGCACATGGTGTCCTCGAGCAGCAATCTGACAGTTAGTCTTATTTTAAAAAGAAAGATGTAGTAATTTTTGTTTTGAGGCAATGACGCTCCACTATACAATATATAGAACAGTGCATGCGTACCATTTAATGGCAGGGCTGTTATTTTACCTCATTGGTACTATGTCGACTGATTACCTCCTCAAGCTGCGCTCTCAAGGTAATCTGTAGTCATAGTACCAACTCGGTGAAAGAATAGCCCTGTTGCTAACTGCTACTCATGCACTATCCTATATGTACTAAATAGGTTCTTTTCAACTTTGCTGCTTATCTCAGGGAATTTCTTGGAATTCTGGCACCAAATTTTCAACATGGGGTTTTTGGGGCCCCTCCTCATGAATTCTGTCACTGTCATGGCGTTAATCAGGCCCGAAGGGTGATTTTGTGGTCACTGTGCAAAATCACCTTTAGGGACCAATTAACAAAATGACAGTGCCAGTGTTCATAAAGTGGGCTCTCAAAAAGCCTATGTTGCAAATTTGATGAAAAAATTCCTTAAAATGACTGTTTTACGAGCGCAGTTATGCAGTTCCTATGCACGCTCGTAAGTTCGCGAATTTTTAATATTTGCACTCCGGATTTTCAACATTGCCATTTTATCACACCTCCTTATGAGCAGTACAGCTGTCACTTTTCACATCTTGACGAAAATGTGTTTCCACACATGTAGCGCACAAAAGCACAGTCGGTGTTCGAAATCAATGTATGGGACACATTAAGAAAATCACAGTGACACTGTTCATGAGCAGAGGTATTAAGATGGCTATGTTGAAAATTTGGTGAAAATATTCCTAAAAATGACTGTTTTATGAGCGTGTGTTGTACAGTTTCTACGCACACTCATGAGTTCGTGACTTTTTAATATTTGCAGTCTGGATTTTCAACATTGCCATTTTACCACACCTCCTTATGAGCAGTACAGCTTTCATTTTTCACATCTTGCCGAAAATGTGTTTCCGCGCATGTAGCGTACAATGGAGCAGTTGGTGTGCGCAATCAATGTTTGGGACAGATTAAGAAAATCACAGTGATACTGTTCATGAGCAGAGGTCTTAAAATGGCTATATTGAAAATTTGGTGAAAAAATTCCCCAAAATGATTGTTTTAGGAACGCACATTGTGCAGTTCCTACGCACGCTCTCAAGTTTGCGAATTTTTAATATTTGCATGCCAGATTTTCAACATTGCCATTTTACCACACTTCCTTATGAGCAGTACAGTTGCCATTTTTCACATCTCGCCCAAAATGTGTTTCAGCACATGTCGCGCACAATGGTGCAGTTGTTGTGCGAAAGCAATGTTTGGGACAGATTAAGAAAATCACAGTGACACTGGTCATGAGCAGAGGTCTTAAAATGGCTATGTTGAAAATTTGGTGACAAAAGTCCGTAAAATGACCGTGTTACTAGTGAGCATTGCGCAGTTTCCATGCACTCTCATAAGTTCATGAATTTGCAATATTTTCATTCCTGATTTTCACCAGTGGCATTTTTCCACACTTCCTTATGAACAGTACAGCTGTCATTTTTCACAACATGGCCGAAATGTGTTTTCACACTTTCAGCACAGAAATGCGTGGTCGCTGTGGGAAATCATTGTTTAGGACAGATAAAGAAAATCACAGTGACACTGTTCGTGATCGGAGGTTCCAAAATGCCTGTGTTGACAATCTGCTGTAAAAAATCCCCAACTAATTACATTATGGGTGTGCGTTGCACAGTTTCTACGCACGCTTGTGACTTCACCAGTTTTTTTAATATTTTCACTGCAGATTTTCAACATTACCATTTTTTACACCTCCTCATGAACAGTACAGCTGTCATTTTTTGCATCCTGTTCAGAATGTGTTTTTGCACTTGTGGTGACAAATGCCGTAGTCGCTCTGCAGAAGCAGCTTTCGGCTAACAAACTGATATTGCCACTGTTCATGAGGTGGGGGTCACAAAAAAACCATGTTGAAAATTTGGAATGAAAATACTAACGAATGCCTGAGGCATTAGGGTTTCCGACCATAATGCCCCACCCTGTAGAGAATGACAGGCATCATGGCTGTGACTTGGGATTGTCGCCTGCAATGCTTATACCATTCCACCCCCACCCACACCCTGCAGCCACTGAGAGGCATCGAGGTGTGCCTTGGACTCTTCGGCGCCAAAGTTCACCCCATTCTCCTATACTGCACCCATCTCACCGTATTTCCTGATGGAATGGGGTGCGCATAAAGGCCAAAGACCCCAAGGTACACCATGACACTTGTCGGTGTCTGCAGGGTATGGTGTGGTGAAATGGCGTGGCCATTATGCCTGATGACCCAAAGGCACACCCCAATGCCTGTCAGTCTCTGCAGGGTGGTGGTGGGGTTGGCTTCAGTTCAATACTTCACTGCCATTCCTATTATGCAGCTCTGTAACTCCTACACTACCAAAGCCAATGCCAGCAAGCAAACATTCGGCATTGACAAATGCTTGTTGTAGTAGTGCTTGAACTCTGTGCAATAATCATCAATTTATGTGTCCTTGTTTGCTGAAAGGTTTTATTTCTCTGTACTGCTTACTTTCATTGGGGCTCCACCCCAACCCCACCCCCTTGATATTTGTGAATATTGAGTTTGCCTAAATTTTTTATTTTTTATTTTTCAGTACCATTTGCTTTCATTGGGGGGCTCCCCCCCCACACCTCCCATTGATATTTGTGAATATTGTTTGTCATCTACGTGTGCAAAATAAAAGCATGCAATTCAGAATTACTGTATTTCATCATTAACGAACTGTAATGGTGCCGGATGCTGTTTTAATCCAATTGTCATCAATGTGTAATGACACTGGATGTGACCTGCGCTCTGCATGGCAGAGCCGTGACACCACATGAATTTCTGAAAATCGCAGGGCAGTCTGGCACCCTTCAGTAATGCCTAACACCGGTTTGAGTTTGGGAGTTTCTTGTAATACTCGAGGGTAGTTAACAGAAACAAAGATATGGCTAGTTGTAATACGAAATGAAAAGATCGGGCAGACAGTTTGCTTTTTACAAATCAGCAGGCAATACAGCTTAGTACTATATCATGGCGATTGTGAGTGTTCAAATCCAGAGTGAGAAAGTGTCACACAATTCGACTGGTTTCTCCTGATTGTGTGCATTTTCGATTCACTTATGACTCTGCTAACATCTCAGATCATAAAGGACTTGTGATTTTCTCCTTTTAAATATGTGACAAACTGTCTGTGCCATTAATGTCAAAAGTCTAGCACCTTCGCAGCATAAAGAGCAGCACGGGTTTCCTCGTGTGTTTAGCTAGCAGGTACCAATAGTAGGAATAGTGTGTGTGTGTGGAGGGTGTGATATAAATTATTTTATTTCTAGGATTAATCTTTTGCAAAAGACTGACATTGTTTCAAAAACAAGAAAAACCATGAACGATCTCATTACTGACTTCTCAATCTTGTTTTATTGTCTCAGCAGTGCTCGACACCTTCGAGTCATATCTGGGGGACATACGTTAAGTATGTGCTGGATGACTGACCAGGGGGTTAAGCCTGGATCTCTCCAATGTTGATTTTGCCTTTCAAGATGACACCTGTTTAATGGAACATAGACAGCGCCATCACTCCATTCTTCGCAACTTATGGACAGAAGACACACTGAATTCCATCTATCCTACTTCTTATTAAGGGAGATTGTTTTATCCCTACAAAACTAGGCATTGGAACCGGTGGGGGGAGAGGGGGGAGTCTGCCTCTCCAGTTTTCTGTGTCGAATAGATTGCCCTTTTTCATTTATTCCGCTGACTACATTCAGGTCAGCGCATGCCAGCAGTAAGCAGTGCCCCTTGCCCTTGAATCTGCCATTGCGCCTCATGCCCCCTCCCTCTTCAATCTGCTGCAGAACCTCACAACCCCCTAAGCAAAAAGATTAAAGAAACAGTTACAAGCTGCTGTCTAGTCTCGGAGAGAGCGAGGCTGTGTCAACAGTGTTAAGTGCTTCATTCTAAGTCCCAGTAAAATTGTAAACTAGAGTCATTATCAAATGTCTTCAAAGCTGGTTGATAACGGCTCTACTTTACAACTCTGATGGAACTTCCAGCTCCCATCTGCTGTTAATTTAATTAAGGAGACCACCCCAATCAGCCCTGCCCTTAACACCTTTTTGTTCTGGGGTCGGGGATTGCGGACATACATCACACCTTACTTGTCCTCCTGTCTCAGTGCCAGCACCTCCAGGTCTGCTCTCCTTGCAGCAATGACAACTCCTAAACCCGGCCCAATCTGGCTTCAGATCGAAGAACAGTACCATCTCAGCCTTGGCTAAAGTCTCTAATGACTGGATCCATGCTATGGACACCAAGAAGGTCACTGGTGCAGTCTTTCTAGACCTCAGTAAGGCCTTTGACACTGTAGACCATCACCTCCTAATCACCTGTCTTGCCTACATAGGTGCCACTCCACTTACCTTACAGTGGTTTAACAGTTATCTCACAGGAAGTATACAAAAAGTCAAAGCTGATGGCCTACTATCGTCCCCCCTTCCAATTGCCAGAGGAGTCCCTCAAGGCTCCATCCTAGGACCAATCCTTTTTTCCCTGTACATCATCAACAACCTTGACTCCCACATAAAGAACTCTAGCATACATTTCTTTGTGAACGATACGGTTTTGTACGCATCAGGCTCGTCCTTAACTGAAGTCAGGGAAGCACTCCAAGCTGACTTTATCCAGTTAGAAAGCAACCTTATCAATGCCAAGCTTCTCTTAAAAGCCAAAAAAACCAAGACAATGATTTTCTCGAGACTTGCCTTGTCTGGTGCCCTACCTACCCCACCTAAAAACTTCACAGTTACCTCATTAGGTGAACCCTTGGAAGTCGTACCTAAATTTAAATATCTAGGTATGTGGATAGACAACAAGCTTTCCTTCAATGACCACATCGAGGATCTATCAAAGAGGCTTAAAGCACGCTTGGGTTTCTTCTTTAGATATAGGACCCTCTTTTCTCTCACGACCCGCAAAAGACTTGTCCAAGCAACATTCCTTCCCTTGCTTGACTACGGAGACATTATCTTTATCTCCTCCCCAACCTTGAGCCTATCTAAACTGGACGTACTCTATCACCATGCTCTTCCCTTCATTACTAACTCTGCGTACAGGACCCACCACTGTGATCTTTATGCAGCAGTTGGGTGGACCTCTCTTGCCACCAGACACCTCCTGTATGCTGGCATTTGGACCCTCAAATTACTACTCCACAAACTGCCTGTCTATTTAACGTCTCTCATACACATCTCGCATAGCGCCTACTCCCTAAAGAAATCTGACCTTATCCTACTAGATGTTCCCAGGACACATACCACAGCTGGCCAAAGAGCTGTCTCATACGCCCTCCCAAACATTTGGAACCAACTACAAGCCATGCTGAAGCTAACCAGCATCGTATCAATTAACTCCTACAAAACACTAGCTATCTCTAAACTAAAAGACATATGTAGGTGTTACTAGGTCTTATTTTAATTTATTGTCCTGCGCGAAGGTCCGACTAATAAAAGTCAGGCATGCTAGTAAGATGGGGGGGGGGCTTAAAGGTAGCCCCTCATCACTACAGTCATCATTGTAACTAAAAGCCAGTGGGTTAGTCTGACAGCTGTTGGTGTGGCTAGTGGTGTGGTGGCACAGCTAGTGGTGTGTGCATGCACCTCTGTGGGACTGGCTACCTTGATGTGGTACAGAGGCTTGTTACATTGCAATATTGTAACTAAAGCCAGTGTGTTAGTCTGACAACTGTTGATGTGGCTAATGGTGTGTGAATGGACCCTCTGTGGGACCGGCTACCTTGATGTGATACAGAGGCTTGTCACAATGCAATATTGTAACCAAAAGTCAATCTGTTAGTCTGACAACTGTTTGTGATGGTCTGGCTACTATTGTGGTGGCATGTCTACTGGTGTGTGATTGGGTGACAACATTTCAAAAAATGACTGCGTTACAAGCGTGCGTTGCACAGTTTCTATGCACACTCGTAACTTCGACACTTTTCCATATTTTCAATTCAGATTTCCAACATTGCCATTTCTTCACACCTCCTCATCAACAGTACACCTGTCATTTCTCACATCCTGGCCAAAATGTGTTTTCGCACCTTTGGCGCCGAATGGCACATTCGCTGCATGAAATCACCTTTTGGCATTGAGTAATGAAAAAGATACTCCCACTGTTCATGAGGTGGGCTCCCAAAAAGCCTATGTTGAAACATTTGGAGCAAAAATACCAACAAATGCCCCGGGTGTTAGGCTTTCCAACTGTAACGCCCACCCTGTACAGACTGACAGGCATCGGGGGGTCTGACTTGGGGTCGATGGCTGTAATGCTCAACCCATTCCACCCCACCCTGCAGCCACCGGCAGGCATGCAGGTGTGCCTTGGGGTCTTCAACCACAACATTCACCCCATTCTCCTATACTGCACCCATCTCAACTTATTTCCTTTTGAAATGGGGTGAGCGTAAGGGCCAAAGTCCTCAAGACACACTGTGACACCTGTTGGTGTCTGCAGGGAGGTGTGAGGTGGAATGCCATGACCGATATGGGTGATGACCCAAAGGCACACCCCCAACACTTGTCAGTCTCTGCAGGGTGCGGGTGGAGGCTGGTGTCACTTCAGTACTTCACCACCATTCTTATTATGCATCTCTCTAACTCATGTACTACCAATGCCAATACCAGCAAGCAAACATTTGGCGTTAACAAACGCTTGTTTAGCCTGATGTTGTAATAAATCAAGCATGCAATCAGCTGAGCAGCCTTTGTTTACACTGAAACCTGAATACCAAAAGACACCTGCACAATCTCCAGTTTCCTGTGATGTTATAAACCTCTCAAGCTTCGCTCTTGAGGTTTATGAAGTCACAGGAACCCCTTGATGGACTACAGCAACCATAACAAATAGATGACCATCTGTTATTCTATTTATATTTCAGTAACTAGTTACTTTTAGGGAAAAGTAATATCATTACAGTTACTTATTACTTTATTTGAAACAGTTGCCTAGGAAAGTAATCAGATTACAGTTACTAGTTACAAATAACTAGTTACTACCCAACACTGCTTTTAGGTCAGGGTGAGATCCTGCATGTACTTGCTTTATAACTGGTACCTTTCTTTTCAGTCTGTAAAGTAATGTTTTAAATTTTGAAATTATTGTTAAACTAGAAATTATCATGATTTTGGCTTCTAAACTGTGTTTTTGAAATATTCAAAGTAGTTATGCAAATGTACACATGGGACAAAATTAAGCATTTATAAAAATACATGTAATATATTTAAAAAAATATATGTAACACATATAAAAATATATGTAACATATAAAATATATGTGACATATAAAAATATATGTAAGATAAATAAAAAATATATGTACCATACAAAGAATACAGTATATATTTTGAAATATACTAATAATATATTTCAGACAATGTATTTATTACTTAATAGATTGACATACTTTCAAGCAATGCATGAGGCCGAATATATGTTTTGGTATATGTTGAAATACACTGGGTATTATATTTCATTGAGTCACTGTATTTTTCAGTACAGTGACATATATTTTTGCATACTATGAGTTAGAAATATATTATGTGAGTATATTTCAAAGTAAATTTTATAATATATTATATAATATATTACATTGGGACAATGTGTTTATTGGTGTATTGACATACATTAATGCATATTTTTCAATATATTGCCATATATTCCATTTTTGGAAGGGTACATCAAGTTTCACCAATTCACTGTATAAGTAAAATGCTGGTTTCATTCTTTTCATACTAAAGTCAAAACTACATAGATACATAGATACATAGACATTGTCAGCAGATAAGGGCCTATGGCCCACCCAGTCTGCCCATTTGAGCTTGTAAATTTACTTTATGTTTTCCAAGAAGTCTGTTGCCCCTTACCCCTGACCTCCAGAATTCCTTTATGTCTATCCCATGCATTCTTAAATCCCGTGATTGTTTCAGCCCCCACCACTTCCTCTGGCAGGGTGTTCCACTTGTCCACCACCCATTCTGTGAAGAAATTCTTCCTCACGTTTCCTCTGAATCGTCCTCCCTGCAGCTTCATCCCATGCCCTCTAGTCCTGGAACATCTTTTTCACTTAAAAATAGTGTCTTCCTGCACCCTGTTCCTCCCTGTAAGATACTTGTATGTCTCTATCATATCCCCTCTCTCCCTCCTCTCCTCCAGGGAGTACATATTCAGTTCCTTCAACCTGTCTTCATAGGACTTGTGATGCAATCCATGCACCATCTTTGTTGCCCTCCTCTGAACCTTCTCTATCCTGTCTATGTCGTTGTGTAAGCAATGTCTCCAGAACTGTACACCGTACTCCAGGTGGGGCCTCCCTAGTGTCTTGTATAGTGGAATTATGACCTCCCTTTTCCTGCTGGTGATGCCCCTGCCTATGCATCCCAGCATCCTATTTGCTTTACCTGCTGCCTTGTCACACTGTTTCTCTACCTTGAGGTCATCAGAGATGATAACCCCAAGATCCCTTTCCTGCTGGGTGCATGCTATTCAGTTTAGGTTTTTTAAAATTAACTACTAGGTTTATTACTTGTTGCCGTGTCACAAATTTACATCATCTGCTGTGCCCCTACTCCCCCCATCTCCCTTCTCTTTCTTTGTAAACTCACTGTACAGCCCTCCACCCCCCTTCCAAATACGCACAATGCACTTTGTTCTGTGCTGTATTGCATCCCCTGCTGCTACATGCACAACTTTAAATCGCTGTAATAGCCCAAGTGATGCTGCTTCTGGTACTTTATTTTTTACCAACATGTAAGGCTGGAAGGCCTCTTGGTGCTTGGCTGCCACCCAGAGGAGGCTAGGTGGTGGAGGTGCCACCTCCAAGAGCCCGGGTGCAAGGCCAGGGGAGGGCAGAAGGGGCTGTCGTCTGGAGCTGCGGCACACATGAGTGCCTCCACATCCACATGGAGCCACTTCCAGGGTCCCATGAAGATAGGAGGGGGGAAAAGTGGAAAAATTGGGGACACCGCTCATTGATGCCTCGGGGCCAGCTCAGGAGTTCTGCCGGGATGCGTATAGTGCTGGTTAGTCCCAAACAGCCCTGGGTCTGGTAGGGTGGCAGAGATTAGCAGTTGAAAAAAAAAAGTTAAAATAGTGATTTGTGATGGCAAAAAAGTATGTACAGTTTTTTTCATTTATAAAACCTTGGTGCTTTTTTAAATCAGCTACAGATGTTGATTATTGCCTGTACTCTTCTGACTACAGGGACAGGCAGGCTTCCTGGCTCATGCCACAAAAGGAAAACCCAGCAGCTGGTAATGTAGCAGTCAAAGTAGTCCCCCACCCCCACCTTAGGCAATGTAGGCCAAATGTAGGGGATTATCTGGGGAATTTGGCATCTTGTGTGCCCCAGGGATTGGGGATTTCATGTCATTTCACGTCCCCACCCCTCAGGCACTTTTCATGTAGGGCATTTTAGATCGGGGTTTTGTAGAGGATTCAGACCAAAGCTTGCCCACACAGGGTGGGGAATTTGAGTAGTTTGGGACCAATCATGTTTGAATCTTCCACTATTTCCTGAAGTGGTGGGGGGACTAGGGCTTTACTTTGACTGCTGCATAATAAGGTTGGGGATTTTTTATTTATTTTTAAAAGATAGAACACCATCTCAGTCAACTTCAGCCTCATTGTTATTATCGGTAGAACTCCTCCGCGTCCTCAGCAGGAGTCATAAAATGGGAAGTAATAACGCTGGCTTTAACAGTTTACATTCTGAATATTTTTTTTCTTATTTCTTTGCTGCTGTGGGTTGGAAAATAGTGACTGGATACGTCTTTTCCCATTTAATTTTTGTTTAGAAATATCAACATGGACTTAGTCTGTTGGGAAGGGCCACAAGGTATAACTGGTGTCCCGGAAAATATCTGTATTTGTAACTCCTTAACAACCCTATTCAGGTACTTTTATGAAATGTCATAATTTGTGTATGTTGCACTGGGAGAAGCCTTAAATAGTGTCAAGCAACTTACATAACAAATAGAAATGCACCTACTTGTTTTTAATTTTAAATACGATTTCTAGATATTTTTTGTACAGTATGTGCAAGTTACATGTACTGAGGTTGTTTCTTATTGCCAGGAATGAGATATTTGTAATACAGTCATCTGGAAGTTGATTGGAATAATATGTAGCATCATATGTTCCGATGCCAAGGCAGAAAACAGCTTTAGAAAGTAGAAAATTGGTGGACAGTTTACCAACAATTTACCATTTCTGTAGTTATTCATACTGCAATGCGCAGTGCTTTCATAGCCATGTGTAGTGAGAGTTTCTGTTTTTTTTTTTTAATTTGTATTTCTCACCCTGGTAATGGCTTCGCCCCTGGGTTTGCCCAACACCCATTATACCCCAGCCATGGAACATCAACCCCAAGAGTTCACCCCTTCATGGTGGGGCCATCCTGAGGGATGGTTCCGTACCATGGTGGTCCTGGAGTAGTCATGCCAGGGATCAGGTTGACCACTGAAAAAGGAAGTCCAATCAATCAGAGGGTTTTCCACTTTTTGCTGGTCCCTCCTATCTCACAGCTGCATGCAATGGAGCCAAGAAGGCATGCGTACTGCAAGACGTGCAGCCATTCTGGACTCCTGCTGATGTCCTCCCCTCCCACAAGGTGTCTCTTAACTGCACTGCCACCCGTGGTTACTCTGGGACAGTACTGCAGCGGGTATGACAACCCTCCCCCCCTCCTGGAGGAGAGCATCCTTAGGAAACTCAATCCTCCTCCCCCCAGCTGGCCCTCCAATGACCCAGGCTCCTTCCCAACCCTGGGTCGCCAGCTTCGTGAATGGTAACCCCACCGCTATGCCAGCAGTCTGGCTGTGTAGTGGGAGTTTCTAATAAAAATATGTGTTTGTAAGGCTGGCTCATCATTGCAGCAGGAGAGCTACCACTCTTGATGCCGGGGACCCGAGTTTGGGAATGAGGCAGAGTCGTCAAGAGCTTGCTGGAGGGTGGGGAGGAGAAACGAGCACCTCAGGGGATGCTCCCCTCCTCCTGGGGTGTGAGGTGCTACGTCCCATTGCTGCCACCTGTACACATACAAGTGGCAGACCGCATGGGACATGGGGGGAGGGAGGGAGGGAGGACGCTGCACTGCGCTGCTCACTGCGTGACCACACACATCAGGGACTATGTCCCAGTGCTGTCATTCCTACAGGGTATGGCACAGAAAGAGACTGGGAGAAACAAAATAAAATAAAACCCTTCTCTGCCCACAGCTCCATGAAGTAAGGTAAATCTGCCAAGCTGGAGAGGAGGAGGTGAGGAAAAACTATGAATTAAAAAAAAAAAAAAAAGTGTGTTTGTAGACTGAATCACTGGCAAGGGATGGGCATGGAAGGGTGATGGATAAGTGTCAGAACTATTTACTCCTTCAGCGATGAGGAGACAAAACTGCTTTCGATAATGTTTCTTCCAATACAAACCCAGTGTATGTTTAGTTAATCTTTTACATCCATAATGCTGACGGAGCCAGTTTTTTTTGTGGTATATTTGAAATGTTATGCTTATTTGTACCTCTGCCCTTCTGAAATATTTGTAAGTTAAAGTTTCCGTTTTTTTTATCCAGCTGTTTGCCCACCCACTGCCAACTGCTCCTGCCTTCAGGACCCCCAGTCCCATCTGCTGCCCCCCCAGCTGTTGGATTGGCCAGGATCCACATGGTGTGGGACTCGAGGGTCCCAAGGGCCATCACCTTGCTATGGCCATGGGGGTACATGGATTTTTTTCCCCCTGGTTTTCTCCCCTCAATGCCCCAGGGCTTCAGCGACACAGTCACGCATGTGCGTGGAAGCGCCCATGCATGTTGTAACTGGTGACCTTACTTCACCCACCCAGCCTAACCACTGGCTCCCCATTCGTGCGACACTACTACTGAGCCTCCACTCCATGGCAGCCAAGCTCCAGGAAAACCAACCTCCCCAATCCCGGAGAAGAGAGAGGACAGCTACCTGATGGCCACTCGATCCTACTACCAGCCCTACCCCCCCAGCTGCCCTCTCCCGGTAGCCCAAGCTCATTCCCAAACCTGGGTAGCCAGCATGGTAGGGTAAGGTGCTTATTGCCAAAGCCCTCTATGCCACAGACTGTATCAATAATAATGATTATACTGTATTTAAAAATGAAGTCCTGTCCATGGGGAGAATTCCCACACTTCTAACTTAACGCGTTTGGCACCATGCTGGAACCTGTTTCCAATTTTAAGCATCTAGGGGTTACCCTCGACTCTGCCCTTACCTATCATGAGCATATTGCGTCAACTTATGCTGAAATAAACAGGAGAATCGGACTCTTATATAGGCTTAGACCATGTCTCCCTCCTGAGGCTCTACGATTAGCTGTCTCCAGCTCCATCCTTCTCCTGGTAGACTACGGCATAATCATCTATGGCGCTGCCTCTGACACGGCTCTGACCAGCATTAAATGCACCCTAAACAAAGCTTGCAGATTGGCCGCAGGCTGTGATAGGAATAAGCATACCTGTGATCTCTACCTGCGATCATCATAGCTAAACTTTCAGGGGTGACTTTTTCATCATACCTGCCTACTTGCCAAAAAGATCCAGTTGGGCCTAGCCCCCCAGGCTGTCTCCAGATCCTCCAAAAAAGCCTGCCGGCTCGCACAACTAGACGCACAGACACTGCAGTATTCCAGGTCCCCTTTGTGAAGACCCTTGCTGGCCAAAGGTCCTTCTGTTACAGGGCCTCACTCTGGATGAACTCAATCCCTGTCTCTATCTTATCTATCCCCAGGCTAAGGCCTTTTAAACCGGAGTTACAGAACCACATTATGTCCAACTCCCACTGTGACTGCAGATGAAACCTCGAAAAAAAAAAAAACTAACATTTTTTACGGCAGTATTGCTCCTGTATGTGCATCATGAATTCACATCTCTGTTCCAATGTGTGTGTATTTTGTACTTTTTCTCGCCCCTGTATTCTGTGTTAGAACAGTAGTCTGTATTATGTATCTGTGTCATACTATTGTATCTGTGTTACACTGTGTACCAGTCTATATTTATATGACACGTGGAGCCTTTGCAAATGAGTCACTGACTCAAAGGGTTGTAATTCCTAGACCATCAATAAAAATAGAGGAGACCACTCTTGACTGTACTGGCAGAATCACCTTTTCTAAGGAAATGTTTGTTGTATGCAGCACCATAATAACAATGTTTAATTACCGGTATAAGTAATACTGAAGTCAAGTAGATGGTCCGCCCCACTCCAGGTTTCAAAATAAGGGACAATGGGGTTCTGGTAAAAAGGGGAATTTTCCTCACCTGAATTTAGATTCAGATTTTTTTTTTTCATTTATTTGATCAGTAAATCAGTCTCGTTGGAGTAAATCACCTGTGAGTGCTTTGTAAATAGTTTGTAAATAATATAGTTGCTGATGTGATTGCATCTTGCTTGGGGCAACCTGTTTTTGGTTTTACTGCTGCTGTCCTCCCCTGGTACCCTGTGACAAGGTGCTATATCTCGTGGGGTTCTCCTGGTGGTTAAATGGAAGCTTATGATTCCAGGTTGCCAGGTCCCCTAAAGCGAGGACAATTTTTAGGGTAGTCAGAGGAGCTCCTGTGCCGCTGGCCCCCATTTTCAAACCACAAGCACAAACTCAGAAGGCTCTACCGTTCTTTAGTTGAAAGATTTCTTAGGTAGGTTCAGAGAATAGCTGAGTTTGGTAACAAAGGCTGTACACTTTTAAATGAAGTTGGAGGTTGCATTTATACTGAAGAATACCTTTTTGTGGGGTTGTGTGTTTACAAAGTGAAAAAAAACAATTTATTTTAATAGAAAAGGTTTTATTTTTATTTTAACCAATGAGGTTTTTCAGTTTGGTCAAGTTTTGTTACCTCATTAAATAAATATAAAAAGCAACTTCCATCCTTGTGACAGGCAGCTCTTGACAATAATGTGCCTGCCTGAGGCCTAACCGAGCCTGTATTGAAATTGGTTTGTCAAGGGATAATAGGTTGTTTTACTTACTAACTCATCAGCACTACTTCTGACTTCAGGCAAGCTGCCAATCACACGCCACAGCTCCGCACATAAAATCTGCTTTATGATGAAGTGAACTAGGGAAGGGGTTGCAATGTTACTAATAGGTACCTAATGGGATTTGGGGTAGCGATGGTCTTTAAACATGTTTATTTACATTTGTAGACTACTTTACATGTTAAGGGAGTACTGTATTACAGAGTACTACCCCCTTAACATGTGACGTTGCTTTTGGATGTAAATAAATGTGTATAATGGCCATTGCTGCCCCAGATCCCATTAGGCACCGATTAGTAACAGTGCAGCCCCTTCCCCAGTTCGCGTCATCATAAGGTGGAGTTTAGGGGAAGGGCAGCAGCATGCAGTTGGCGGCTTGGCTGAAGTTGGGATTATTGCCAACGAGTTATGAACATACGAACATAAGAAATTTGCCAGCAGATAAAGGCCTAGAGGTCTATCAAGTCTGCTCGAATGTGCAGCTAG
The DNA here is from genome assembly GCA_016271365.2 of Neoceratodus forsteri. Classification (NCBI taxonomy): domain Eukaryota; kingdom Metazoa; phylum Chordata; order Ceratodontiformes; family Ceratodontidae; genus Neoceratodus; species Neoceratodus forsteri. The sequence goes on along the minus strand of CM028134.1, from coordinate 1,072,857,640 downwards.
CACCCCTTATTCTGCAGCTGCCCTTCCCTTCCACCCTTCCCCTTCATTAACCCTTCCCCTTGTCCTGTCCCATCCTCGTTTGAAGCAGTCCACTGTTCTACTGCATACCACTTCAGCAGGTAATGCATTCCACCCAGCCACCACCCTCTCTGTAAAAAAGTGTCTCCTCATCTCCTTTTGAATCTTCCTCGCTCCAGTCTCATATCATGGCCCCTGGTGGCCCTCCCCTCCCTTACTTTGAACAGCCCCTCTGTACCCATCTTGTTTATTCCTTTCATGTATTTAAAGGTTTCAATTATGTCACCCCTGTCTCTCCTCTCCTCCAGTGAGTACATGTTCAACTCCTTCAACCTCATCTCGTATGATAAGTCCCCCAGCCCCTTGATCATCTTTGTCGCTCTGCGCTGCACCCCCTCCAGTAACTTAATGTCCCTCTTCAGATAAGGATGCCAGTACTGCACGCAGTACTCCAGGTGTGGTCTAACTAATGACCTATACAGTGTCAGAATCACCTCCTCCCTCCTTGAGGATATACCCCTTGCAATACAACCCAGTATTTTGTTGGCCTTTGCAGCTGCCTTCCTACATTGTGCCGAGTTGTTCATTGACCCTGTAATGAGCACACCCAGATCCTTCTCCTCCTCTGTGTGGGCTAGCTGCACTCCCCCAGCTGGTAACTCCTCCTTGGGTTCTTCATCCCAAAATGCAGTACCTTGCACTTTTTGGCATTAAATCCCAGTTGCCAGGTGTCTGACCAGGTTTCAAGCTTTGCCAGATCATCCTGCAACCCCTGCCATCCCCCTAGGTCATCCACCACCGCGCCTACCTTGGTATCATCAGCAAACAGACTGATCTTGCTCTTGATGTCCCATGATATGTCTGCAATGAATATCCCAAACAACACTGGTCCCAACACTGGGCCCTGTGGAACACCGCTCGTCACTGCCCTTGGGTGTGAGAGCTCCCCACCCACCACCAACCTCTGTTGCCTTCCCTGCAGCCAGTTTCCTACCCATCTCACCAGCTTTGCACCCGCCTCTGTGCCTACTAACTTCCTTCCCAGCCTTCCATGTGGCACTGAGTCGAATGCCTTACTGAAGTCCAGATACAGGACATCCACTGCATGGCCCCTGTCCAGTTGCCTAGTTACCCAGTCATAGAACTCGACCAGGTTGGTTTGGCAGGATCTGCCATGTATGAAGCCATGCTGTCTGCTGTCCTGTAGTCTTTTGGCCTCTAGGAGGGCCATCAGTCTCTCCTTCAGGATAGTCTCCATTAGCTTACCCACAATGGATGTGAGGCTCACTGGTCTGTAGTTTCCCAGTTCATCCTTGGGGCCACTGTTGTGGAGGGGCACCACATGAGCCATCCTCCAGTCCTGAGGTACACACCCTGAATGTAGTGAGGCATTAAATAGGTCTGCCAAATTCCTGCAAGGACCTCTGCCAGCTCCTTCAGTACCCTGGGGTGGATGCCATCTGGGCCTGGCGCCTTGTCCACCCTCAGTGCCTTCAAACCCTCTCGAACTCTGCTCTCCATGATTTCCCCATCTGTCACCACTCCCCCCCTGTTTCTGCCATTTCTTCCACCTTGGGTGTCACCCCCTCTTCTCTTTAGTAAATACTGAGCAGAAGTACTCATTTAGTGCTTCTGCCTTATCGCACCCTGCTTCCACCCAACCCCCATCCTTCCTAATCCTACTATGTGGTCCTTACAGCTCCTTTTCTCCCTGATGTACAAAGAGTCCTTCTCCCCTTCTTAATGCCTTGTGCCAGCCTGAGTTCCGTAGATGCTTTGGCCCCCTTACTGCCCTTTGTCACCTCCTTCGATTCTGTCAAGTACCCTCCTGTCCTCCCCTCCCTGTTTTCTTGTACTTCCTAAAGGCAGCTCTTTTCCTCCTTACCTTTTCCATGACCTCCTTGCTCAACCAGATCAGTTTCTTAGCCCTAGCCTTCTTGCTCTGGGCTTTGCAGCAGGTTTTGGTTGCCTCCACTATCCCCAGCTTTATGAACTCCCACCTCTGGTTAGTGTCCATACTAGATTGAATTCTGGCCAGGTACCCTTTCACCACTTCCCCATCCTCCCAAATTTTTCCTCCTGAAGTCCAGCACTATTGTGCCAGATTCCACTCCTTCCTTGCCCATATCCAATGTGAGCCATACTGAGCGGTGGTCACTCTCTGACAGCGGTTCCTCTGCTGTAAGTTCTCTCACAAAGTCCCCATTTTCCAGCACAAGGTCAAGGGTATTTCCTAACCTGGTTGGTTCACTGACCATTTGCAGCAGGAAGCTGTCCTGGAAGGTATCCAGCAGTACCTGCTCCCTACTGTTCCTGTTTGTTGGGGTGCTCCAGTCCACTCCTGGCATGTTGAAGTCCCCCACAATCACCACACTACCCTTCTCGCAGGTCCTCCTGATCTGTCCAGCTAGTTTCCTGTCTAACTCCTCCGTCTGAGATGGTGGCCTGTACACCACTCCCATTCTAAGGATCCTATTCTTGAATCCTGGATTTGCATCCAAAGTGACTCCGTACTACCCTCCTCCCCTTCCTCCCTTACACACTTCAGTCCTTCCTTCACATATAGTGCCACCCCCCCCCTCCTTTCCCAATCACCCTGTCCCTACGAAATAACCTGTACCCTGGTACAGACAGGTCCCAGTCATTGTATTGGGTGGCCCATGTTTCTGTGATGGCTGCAATGTCCACCTCTCCCTCTGCCAAGAGAACCTGTAACTGCAATTTTCCTCCCAAGGCTCCTAGCATTAAGGGTAACCACCTTCCACCCTTCCCCCCCCTCCCATCCTGCCCTCCTTTCCTAGCATCACCAACAGTACTTGCCATTTGTCCTTAGCATGTTAGCAAGTAAAATAACCAGTCCCTTTATAAAAATTTCAATACAGGCTTTATTAGGTCATATTTTTCTTTGGCCATATCCACAAGCTCTGTGTCGTGCTGTCTGTGTTCTCTGGCACCCCTGTTTCTGCAGAGGTGGGCACTACAAGTCATGCCAGTGTATATTACTTGGTGGTAGCAAGGTACGGTACCAGTGTGTGTGGGGATGTAGTAGCATGACGCTTGTTTGTAGTGGCAGGTAGTAGCATGGAATAGGAATTGTAGGTTGGAGCACGATACTGATGTGTGTGGGTAGGTGCTATAATGAATTTTTATTTATTTTATTTTTTGTTGACCGGGTAAGTGCACTAGACAAATCCTGCCTATTTTCAGGCACTACCAGGGGGGAAGGGGATACAGATGAATGCCAACCGACCTTGAACCAGATGAAACTGTTGGTGGTATTTTTAGTGAATGAGGGGAAATTTGGCCAGGGCACCGGGGAAATTCCCCTACTGTTTGCCAGTAGGGGGCCCTGCCACTGTTGGAGGAGGTCATTCCACTCTCTGCTATGGAGGAGGAAGGAGCTTTGCCTAGGGCTGAGATTGCCCAAAACCTTGTTGTACCCTGCAATGTTTCCCAGTCTGGATCCACTGAAGTGGCAGCTGGAATGCACCTGCGAGGTGGCCAGCACATTGCCAGTTCTAGTGGTCCGTTGGAATTGTCTGAAGGTTCTGATCTCAGTTTACTGGAAAAACAACGTTGTTTGGAGAAGGAACTATTGCAAGTTAGTGAACTCAGCTCAGGAGCGTCGGAGCGTTATCACGGAGGACGACAGGAAACGGAAGCATTCGGAGAGCTCCCCGAGTGTGACGGAGGCTGTGGGGCCTAGTAAGCTGCTTTCTGCTGTGCCAAGGTCTCCGCCTAGTGAAAACGCGGTCCCTCGAGACTGGGGAGAGTTGGCGGAAGAGTCGTGGTCTCTAGAACGAGCGCTGCGGGGAGCAGGCTGTATTCAGATTTCGGGGGCTGAGTGGAAACCAGTTGATGGATCCGTGGTCCCTTCGGCGGAAGTTCAGATAAGTACTGGGGTTGCCCCTGATCCTGTTGTTGTTGCTCAGGGTTCAGTTTTGCAGGCATCTCTTCCCATTCAGGCTTGTATTCAGCCTATTGCACCCTTGGGGGAACTTTTGGTGGGCTCTGCTGACACTACAGCTTCCTCCTCAGTCCTGAAGGGGCTGGTTTTGGATACTGTGCCTAAACCCACTTATGCCAGTCATTTCAGACAACCTTTGAAGCTTGCTAAAAGACAGAACACTGTCAGGTTGCGGTATGTGGGTCCTAGAGACAACCCCCCTGACAGGTTTTACGTTGGGAAATCATTATTGAAACAAAGCATGGGTTTCTCTCCATCTGAAGTCTATGCCCTGATTCATGTTCCAGGAGAGTTTACCTTTGACATTAGTTTCTATACCCCTGCCCTTTTGGAACTCTTTTGGAGCCGATATTTGACTCTAAAGACAAACCCATTTTGGTCTGTCTTTATTGTTTTACCTCTTTCTAAACAAGCTTCTAGGGTCATCACGATTATGTTTCGCAATGAAGGGGTGAACATTGTTGATATAGTGCATTGGCTGTCTAAGAGATGTGATGTTCAGGAGAACCCTGTTCCCATATTAGATGCTGAGGGCTTTTGGAATGGGGGTTGGAAGTTTCGAGTCAAACTTCATTCTACTGATTCAGATTTGATTCATTTACCCAATTGTTTTTTTTTTGGGGAGGGATAAAGGGTTTCTTTTTTATCCTGGTCAACCTCGGGTTTGCTTTAAATGTGGGTCTCGAACTCACATCAGCACAAACTGCAAGGTACTTAACTGTTCTTATTGTGGGAAAACCGGCCATCCCAGTGCTCACTGCTTTCAGGCTTCTAAATGTCACCTTTGCGAGCAGGTGGGTCACACTTTTGAACTTTGTCCCTTGGCTGCAAAAAATACGGCTGAGGCTGATTTTGGGATTCAGGATCGTTATATTAGGGAGGCGGTTCACCTCGGCCTACCTGCTGGGGGCAGGTTGGTGCCCAACACTTCTGTGGTGGTTCCTCCCTTGTCTGAGTCCAGTAGGATCACTGCTCCTAATTTGGATTCAGGTGACCCGGTGCTCCCAACATTTGAGACTACAGACGGGTCTGGGACGGGGTCAGGTGAGGCTCTTCTCCGGACTGACTCTGTGGGAGGGGAGGATTCCTTGCTGGCTGGTTTTTCAGTGGTTAGTGAGAAGAAGGGTAAGGTGGCTAAAGGGAACGGGAAGTTAGGTAAAAAATCAGCATTGGCTGGTCCAGATGTTTCATTTGTTGATCCTAACAATTTTACTGTTCTGGCAGAGGGTCCAGAGGTTCTATCCGAGATGCCTGGGCCTCCTTCTTCTCCTACTAGGCCTGTGTGTCAGGACACTGTGGCCAGACAGGTAGGCCTCCAGATGGTAAAACTGGATGGATCACTAGGGCGTCTAGTAAAGTTAAGTGACTTTTTCCCTGTCCTTATTTATGGTTTCTTTCCTTTCGCGTGGCTACTTTAAATGCTAACAGAATTAAAACCCCTGTAAAACGTAAAACCACTTATTCTCATTTCCGATCTGAGAATTTGGATTGTGTTTTTTTCTAGGATACTCGTTTGTATTCCTCTGAGGAGGTGGCTGCTGCCACTGCTGGCTGGTTATGGGGTGATAGTTTTTGGTCCTTGGGAAGTGAGTTATGTAGTGGGGTTGGGATCTGTTTTTTTAATTCTTATGTTATGGTGATACACCAGCTAGAGATCCTGCCCGGTAGAGCCTTGGTTTTAGATATTAGGTAGGATTCTCTGCCTTTGAGATTGATCAACATTTATGCACCTCAATCTAAATTTGACGGGTGTCCCTTTAAAGCTTGAACTTTTTTTTATGCACCTCTTCTTTTGTTGTTCTTGGAGGGGACTTTAATTGTTCTCTCCTTCCTCGCCTGCCCTGGGAACAAGAAAAGAAAGGTGTATTGTGACAGCTTGTTTGTCCACACTGCTTCAGACCTCAGGACTGGTGGATGTTTTTGGGCCTTCGACTTCTGGTTTTGGGTATACTTATTTTTGTGGCTCCAGGGCGTCCAGGATAGACTATTTTTTTATTTCCCCAGGGGTTGTTGCCCGGTCTCAAGTTTTACAGGAGGTCGCTTCTTCAGATCATAGATTGCTTAAGTTGGTGTTATGTGATTTGCCTGACGCCTGCAGAGGGCCGGGGTATTGGAAATTGAATACGGTCCTGTTGGACATTCCTTGTGTTGCTGAGGGGTTGCGCTCCCTGTTTTTGGCCAGACGGTCTGTGTTGTTTTTATATGATGATCTGAATGTTTGGTGGGAAGACACAAAATGTGAGATTCGAATTTTCTTTAAACGCATTGGTAGATTGAATGGTCGACTAACGCATGATAGACTGCGCTCCCTTAGAGAACGGTTGCATTTTTTGTCTTCTTTTCATCAGTTTTTAGGGCCTGATTGTATGGAGCAGATTAAACAGGTTAAGGGGGAGATGGCCGATTTACAGACTAAGGTATTGCAGGAGATGGAGAAGAAACATTCCTTTGAGGTTTATAGGAAAAAAAGAGACACCTTGCCCTTTGAGCATCTGCGGTTTTTACAACACTCTAGAGCTATACAATATTTAAATGCTGAAGGGGTGGGCGGGTTTCTACTAATGTTGGTATGCTGGATATGATACATACTCTTGTTTCTACTACCTTTCAAAGTCAATTCCTCTCTGATGTTCCCATCTGTAACTGGTTTCTTAGTAGACAGGTTCTGGGTTTGACTCCTGTGGAACAACTCACTTTGGTACAACCAATCACGGTTGAAGAGCTGAAGTCTGCAATTTGGTCTTTAAAGCCTAGCGTCACTCCTGGTTTTGATGGGTTATCTCACAAAATTTACAAACCCTTATGGGAAGTCATAGGATCAGATTTTTGTCAAGTCTTGAATGAGGGGTTACAGAAGGAGGTGCTGCCACACAATATGTTGCAGGGGGTTTTACTCTTACTATACAAAAATTTGGGGGATAGAGGAGATTTGACTAATTGGAGGCCGTTGTCTCTTTTGGACACGGATTATAAGATTTTAATGAAAATTCTCTGTGTCCGGTTACGGGGTGTTTTAGACTCTCTATTACATCCATCACAGTTTAGTGGAGTGCCTAGTAGGAAGGTCCAGGATGCACTGATCCTGCTTCGGGAGCTCATTTCTAAAGGGGCAGCTGGGGAGATGTTTGGGCATTTGGTGTGTCCTGATCAATCTGAAGCCTTTGATCGAGTGGAATATAATTATCTTTGGGCCTGTTTGAGGTGGTATAAGTTTCCCTCACAATTCATTAGCTGGTTGCAGACTTGTTATGGGGGAATTACTTTGTTACCTAGTGTTAATGGTTGGTTGGGTAAAGCTGTTGATGTGCATAGAGGAGTTCGGCAGGCGTGCCCACTTAGCCCACTACTTTATGTGCTCTCTTTAGATCCCCTTTTACATGCCCTGTCTTGGACAGATGATATCATTGGTCTTTCAGTTGGCTATGTGGACCCACCAATAGTTTCAATTGCCTATGCAGATGACTTGGTCCTTGTCCTCTCAGATCGAAATTCTGCTGCTGCAGCTAAATTATTGTTGCATGCATTTTCGGTTATGTCAGGGTCCTCTATTAACAGGCTAAAAAGTGGAATCTTGCCCTTGGGGTATGAGGCAGCAGATGTGGCTTTACTCTGGGATGTGCCTATTGAATCCGGTTACAGGAAGGTACTTGGAGTGTATTTTGGAGGTCTGGATGCTCAGAAGTGTAATTGGGAGCAGCAATTATCAGAGGCCATCATAGGGTGCTGAAGTGGAATAAGAGCCGAATGTCTAAGGCTAAACATATTTATTTCATTAAAACTTTTTTGTTACCATATTTTATGTTCCTAGCTGCAGTTTTCCCCCCGCCTCTCTCTTTGGAGACTTCGCTTTACAATGTATTTTTTCTTTGCCTTTGGGGCAGTAGATTGAACCCGGTTCAGCGAGGTATCACATATTTGCCCATTGGGGAAGGGGGTTTAGGTATGCTTAACCCGATTGTTTTTTTGCATAGTATTTTTGTTTATTATAATTTAGTCCCATTACTTAAAGGGGTGGTGAAGATTTGGTCTCCTTGGGTGGCTGACAGCATAGGTCCTTTTCTGCAGCATTGGGATAAAGATTCTGGTTTAGCTCGGCAGGTCCGGCTGTGTGGCTTTGATGGTCATTTTCGCGTAATGTTCTAAAAATTGAAAGCCTGGCATGTAGTCAAGAATTTTCTGACCCTACAATCCAGGCGGCAATTCTACCATTCCATTTTACGTGACAGCTTTTTTATTGATCCTTGGTTTCATGATTTGTCTGTTTCGGAGCAGCAATCTAGGTTGAAAGTATTGGTCAGCAAGAGGGTGCCTAAATACATGTGGGATTTCTTATGGCTGAGTCTCCATAAGAAGCTAGGGGTGAAGGGTAACATGAAACATAAGGATCTCTCTGAGAGGTTTTGTCCATGGGTAGAGACTTGCGGTGGGGTGGTTGAAATGATGGAACATTTTTTTGTGGAGTGTCCCTTTGTTGTTTCTTTCTGGTCTCACTTTCATGAGGAGTGGCCCTTGAATCCCTTCCGGGGTGTTTCCTCTCAGCTTTGGGTAGAAGGGTTTTTGCCAGGCTCATGGCTTGGATTTGATAATATCACTATACGCCTGTTGATCGGTTATATAGGTTTTCAGTTGTGGCATGCCCGATGTAATCTAACACTTCGGCAGAAACTACTTTCTGAATCCCAGATTATTTGCACTCTTAAATCCTTTATACATCGTTGGAGATCTCAAGAGGAAAGGACAGTGCATCCTGAATTGTTTAAACTGTGGTGGAGGAAGATGACTTGGTTAGATACGGGGTGTAGTTTTATTTTGTCAAGACCTGGCACTTTCCTTGTATTACGGATTTCCCTTGCTGTGGTGCTTTGATCTCCCTAGCGGTGATCCTGGGTGCTGATATTCCCCTTACAGATGGGATTTATTTTTATTTTGATCTGATGTATGGTCCCACCTTTTTTATAGATTTTATTTCTGTAATGATCATTACAATTTCCCCTCTGATTTCGTGAGAGGTGAGGGGTACGTGCCTGCCTGCATGGGATTTGGTCTCATTTTATCAGTCTGGTACGCTGCCGTTGTGCATGATATGTCCTTTCTTATGGTTTGTGTATTATGTTATCCGTTATTATGTTTTCTGTTATGTCCTTGATAGGTTTATGTCATATTGTTATGATTCCTCGTGTTATTGCTCCACCCATTTCTGTTGCATTAGTATGATGTAATACTATTGTTGTATGATTTTCTTTCTGTACATTAACCATTGTTTTTCTTTTTGGAGGGGAGTGAGTGGGTTTTGCTTTCCTTTATTATATTGTTGGATATTCAGGACGTGCATGTTTGCTTTTCTTCTTTTTTATGTATTTTGAATCCAACGCATTCATCTACTCATTTTGGTGGGGAGTGGGGTGTTTGTTTTTCCTATTTGAGGGTTTTCAGTATGTTGTATAACTCATGTCTGTTTTTTGTGATGTGTATGATGTAATACCATTGTGTATGATTATCCTTTTGAGTTTTGAATAAAAATATCCCCTACTCTTCTTGATAAGTGCCTTGGGATCTTTAACATCCACCTGAACTACCACCAATCCAGGTAGATGGGACCTTGGTTCAACGTCCCATCCGAAAGACGGCACCTCAGAAGTGCAGCACCCCTCTCATGCTACACTACAGTGTCAGTACTGGGATATTAATCCATGTGCCAGATGTGGGAACTGAACCCACAGCCCTCTGATCTCCCAGCCTCAGAGGAGAGTGTGCTACCTACTGAGCCACTGACACTATAATGCCTCCATTGGTGCTGAGGGCATTGTGCTGAAGTGTTTAATTGTCTTTGGACATGGCATTTGGGTGGATAAGAACACAGTGACATAGTTTCTGGAAGAATGTGAGCATTGTGCATGCGTGTTTGGAACAGGTGTGCATACATGTGGTGCCTGTTTACAATGGGGATGGATATGGTGCGTGTATAGGTGGATGGTGCGTTTTGGTGGGTGCAGGTATGACACTGATGTGTTTGAGGTGGTAAAGTAAGCTGGCATTTTCCACGACTTGACATACTGTAAACCACTGCTGATTGTCTCGATTAATGTCTTTAAAGATATATGCAACTGTTGCAGGTCTTAGTCCCTTTCCATGTCTTATCACCCCCAGCCTGCCTGCCTAACAGTCCCCCCTCTTCAACCCTCTCCTCTGCTACCCTCATCCCCCTTCACACATGCCCTTCCTCCTTTCAACCCATTGCTCTGCCATCCCCTCTTCCTACCCATTCTTCTCCTACATCCCCTCTTCACTCTACTCCTGCCTCTCTCTGTTGTCCCTCTCCACCTCTCCTCTCTCCCCACAGCTCTCCCTCATCCCACCCTGCCCCTATCCCTCTCATCCCAGCCATATGCCTCACTCCCCTTTCCCCACCCTCCCGCCCCTCATAATGCCCCTCACCTTACCCCTGCCATTGCTGACACTCTTGCACTTGTTCACTGGACCCTAGCCTCCTTATCTCCTCCTCTTCTTTCTCTTTTTCACTTTCACTGCTTTCCCCAGTTCTGCTCAGCTGATTCCCTCCACCCTTTTTCTCTCGTTTTCTCTTTTATCTTTTTTCTCTCTTTCACCCTGCACCACCCTAGTATCCCCCTATAACTTCCCCTGTTATCCCTTCCTTGTCCAACTCCTTTACCTCTTCATCTTTCATTCTCTCTCCTCTCTACCTGGGCCCCCCAGGCTACTTTGCACTTATTTTTATGCCCACTGTTTTAAGATGTTGGCTGTCTGTTTTCCTTTATTCTGCTACTTGCAGATGGTATTGCCTTATAAATGCCATCACTGTTATGTAATTAGCACACACATTTTTGTATCCAGTGTTACTCCTTTTGATTTAATCTGTATGTATCCCATCTTGATGTTTCTCTGTACATGTTCCTGTTAAATGTTATCAGGACCTCCTTGAGAATGAGCCTGCTCAGTGGAGTTATTCCTGCAATAAACTTGAACTTGAACTTGATGGTACCTCTGGCTTGTCAATCGAGGGAGTTGAACCGCTGTGAGTGGTATAGAGAGCATTAGTGAAAAGCAGTGCCACTGTGTCAAAGTCTGGAAAAACTGAGGATAGGTGTGGTCCTCATGTTAAAACTATTGTAACTGGCAGCCCGGTGGCACTGAGGGTTGAGGCGCTGGATGCCTTACTTCACACCACGCCGGCAACCAATGTTCGGGAACGAGCACGGACCGCCGTGGGTCGGCCGAGGTGGAGAAGGATTGAGTGCCCAATGGCTGCTCTCCTTCTCCATGGAGAGTTATCTGCATGCTCCCACCACAATACCACCACCTAGGGGAGCCCTGGTGGATGGTGTGGTAGGAGGGAGTAGCAGCACAGGGGACTGGGCAGACAACGGCAGAGGGGCGGAGCAGGAGGCATGTCTCACCACGCCTCCATGCTCGTAGACCCTCACTGCACACTGACGTCAGGATGGGGAGGTTCACCAGAACAAGTGAAAATGGAGCCGTCACTCCTAGGTGATGACTCCCCTGCAAGCCGGACCGCGTCGCAGGTGCTCACTGGGGGAAGACTCAACTATGTCCCGTTCACTCCACCATTGTGAGGGGGAAGGTTTGGGGTGTCCTTCCCTCACCCTGCCTGGGGGGATATACCGGGGAACCTGAGGGTCCTTGAGCGAACGAACACTCTAACAGCAGACTCCTAGGGGCACTGAGTGCCATTGTGGAAGGCTACTTGAGTGGGTCTGAAAGAGTGAACAGACGGTGCAGGTAGGAGGATAAATACAAGGTTAAAAAAAAAACAATTGTAAACCACTGCTGATTGTCTCAATTAATGTCTTTAAAGATATATGCAACTGTCGCAGGTCTTAGCCCCTCTCCATGTCTTATCACCCCCAGCCTGCCTGCCTAACAATCCCCCCCTCTTCAACCCTCTCCCCTGCTACCCTCATCCCCTTCACACATGTCCTTCCTCCAATTGGTGACCAGGGTGGGCTCAGGGAAGGAGATGGTGGTGGAACAGAGTTGCGTCCCTCCAGCTGTACCTCTCCACAATTCATTCGCTCTTCTGGTGGATAGTGGTTCCTCTATGGAGGCACCTGCAGTGGAGACCAAGGAGGATGCTGGGAACCTTCACAAAGGAGACCCACAGGAGGGTGGCATGGGACCCTACAGGGGAAAGAAACAACTCCTGGTGGGGGACTCAATCATTAGGGGGTAAAATGGGGGAGGAAGGGGAGAGGGAGGTAAGGTGCCTTCCTGGCACCATGGCTTGGAGGGACAGGAAGCAAATCCTCAGGATCATGGGAGGAGCTGCATGAGGGAGAGAGCTGGATGTCATTGTCCACCTAGGGAGAAATGACCTGGCTAGGAATGGGATCAGAGAAGTGCAAGAGGAGTTTGTAGAGTTGGGGAGGGACCTTAGACAAATAGCGTATACAGTAACCTTCTCGGAGGTGCTGCCTGTCTATGGCAAGGGAGATGCTAGGGCACCTCACCAGGGAATTAAATGAGTGGTTGAAAACTGGTGTGGAGCTCAGGGTTTGGCTTCATTGGGACTGGGGAGCCACTCTGGAGGAATGCAGACCATACTGGTGCGATGGTCTGCATCTGTCCAGGGGAACCAGGATCCTAGGTGAGAGGTTTAAATGCTTCATTGGCAAGCATTTAAACTAGCCAAGGGGGTAGGCACTGAAAAGGAGCAGGGAAATCCCAGCCTCCCCCCACAAAACATGGTAATTAGTGAGGTAAACACCAAGGTAGAGAAGTTATTAGGGAGCAGGACAGAGGTAAATGTAAAAAAAAGGCAAAGGCAGTAAGGAGAGGAATGGGGCTAAAAGGGGTAAGGCTATCAAAAAGTGGAGGGTGATGAGTACAAATGCCCGCAGTCTGTGTAACAAGCTCCCTGAACTAGAGGCCTTGATGGAAGAGGGTTACCTGGATATTGTGGCAGTCACAGAAACATGGTACACAGAGAACCATGACTGTGATGTCAACATACCAGGATACACAATCTACAGGAGGGACAGGGAGGGTAAAAGAGGAGGAGGAGTAGCTCTCTATGTAAAGGTAGGGATCAAAGCAACAGAACTAACGAGTAAAGAGGGAGCAGATGAGGCACTCTGGGTCACCCTGGAGACAGGAAATGGCACCACAATCCGCATGGGGGTTGTATACAGACCCCCATCTCAGGGGGAAGGAATGGACAAGGAAATGATAGAAGGCTTCCTTAGAATGGCAGAAAAAGGGGAGATATCATTGATGGGGGACCTGAATATGCCAGATGTTAACTGGAGCACCTTTGCTGCAGGCACATCCAAGAGCAGAGTCATTCTTGATGCCCTACAGGGGCATGCCTCAGACAGCTAGTATTGAACCCACTTGGGAGGAGCAATCTTAGACCTGGTACTCTCAAATGGGGACGGAGAAAGAATCTCAGATTTAGAAGTGGGTAGCCATCTGGGAACAAGCGACCACCAAACAGTGTGGTTCACGATAAACACAGCCATACAATCAAGCCATACAAAAGCAAGAGTATTGTACTTCAGGAGGGCTGACTTTGGGAAAATAAGAGAGTGCCTCAGAAAAGCACTAGTAAACAGGCAAGAAGGAGGGGTGGAGGAACAATGGGGCGTAATCAAAACAGCCATCACAGAGGCAACAAGCCTTTGTGTAAAGCAAATCAATAAAACACAACGAAGGAAAAAATGCTATGGTTCTCAAAAGAGGTGGCAGGGAAGGTTAAGGAGAAAAGGACAGAATTCAGGAAATATAAGGAAACATAGAAGGAGCAGGACAGAGAACTTTATCAGTTAAAGCAGAAAGAGTCTGGGAAGGCAGTCAGAATAGCAAAGGCCCAAACCGAGGAAAGGATAGCCAATTCTGTTAGGAAAGGGGATAAGACCTTTTATAGGTACATTAGGGAGCGAAGAAAGACCAAAGGAGGGATACTGAGGTTTAATAAAGAGGAGGGAATGTGGGTAGAGGGTGACAGTGAAAAAGCAGGGATACTGATCGAATATTTCTGCTCAGTATTCGCAAAGGAAGAGGAGGGAGAGGTACCTAAACCAAACAAGAGAAACACTCTGAAGACGGGGGTCGATACTAGTCCAATTACAGAAGAAAGGGTTCTGAAAGAACTAATAAAATTGAAGGTGGACAAAGCAATGGGGCCTGATGGGATTCACCCAAGAATTCTAAAAGAACTAAGGGTAGAGCTAGTGACACTGCTGACTACTTTCTTTAACAAATCATGGGAGGATGGGGTGGTACCTGAGGACTGGAGGAGGGCAGATGTGATTCCTCTTCACAAAAGTGGGAGCAGGACAGAGGCAGGAAACTACAGACCAGTTAGTTTGACCTCAGTGGTAGGGAAAATGATGGAATCACTTCTGAAGGAAAGAACTGTTGAGTACCTAGAGGCCAGTGGGGCACAGGACCCAAGCAGCATGGATTCACGACGGGAAGGTCGTGTCAGACGAATCTAATAGATTTTTTGACTGGGTGACCAAAGTAGTAGACCAGGGAAGGGCTGTGGACATGGCCTACCTAGATTTTAGCAAGGCAATTGATACAGTCCCACACAAAAGATTAATACACAAGTAAGCCAGCCTTGGACTGTGTCCCAAGGTGGTAGCCTGGATAAAAAATGGGTTAGACAACAGGACACAAAGGGTAGTAGTAAATGGAGTACTCAGTGAAGAAAGGAGGGTTACTAGCGGGGTACCGCAGGGTTCAGTACTGGGACCGGTCCTTTTTAATGTCTTTATAAGTGACATTGCAGAGGAACTGGAAGGAAAAGTATGTCTCTTTGCAGACGACACAAAGACCTGCAACAGGGTTGATACACAATATGGAGTGGAAAGGAAGAGAAGGGACTTGGCAAGGTTGGAGGAATGATCAAATGTATGGCAGCTCATATTCAATGCAAAGAAGTGCAAGGTAATGCACATGGGAAACAAAAACCCAGGGGAAGAGTACAAAATTGGGGGTGAGATACTGACAACAGTAAAAATGGAAAGGAGCCTGGGGGTAATTATATCAGATGACCTAAAGGTGGGCAAGCAATGTGAGAAGGCAGTAAGGAAGGTTGGGGGGATACTGGGATGCATAGGAAGAGGCATCAATAGTAGAAAACAGGAAGTTGTTATCCCTCTGTACAGACAGTTGATGAGACATCATCTGGAGTACTGTGTGCAGTTCTGGAGACCCCATCTCCACAAAGACATAGACAGAGTGGAGGCTGTCCAGAAGAGGGCAACCAAAATGGTGCAGGGTCTGCACCAGAAGACATTCAAAGAAAGACTAAAGGAACTTAATATGTGTACCTTGAGGAAAGAAGGGAGAGAGGGGATATGATAGAAACTTTCAAGTACCTTAAGGGAATCAGCAAAGTCCAAGAGGGTAGCATCTTTCAGAAAAAGAGATGTGCAAGAACAAGGGGGCACAATTTGAAGATAGAGGGGGGACGGCTCAGAGGTAATGTGAGGAAGTATTTTTTCACAGAGAGGGTTGTGGATGCATGGAACAGCCTCCCTGAGGAGGTCATGGAGTCAAGAACAGTGGAGGCATTCAAGAATGTATGGGACAGACATAAGGCAGTCCTAGGTGGGGGTAGGAGGAAGTAAGCTGTTGGTTAACTAGGATCTGCAGCTTATCTGTTGGGAAGGAAAATGGGCAGACTAGGTGAGCCAAGCAGTCCTTATCTGCTGTCAAATTCTATGTTTCTATGTAACTGTGGGCTGGTGAAACAGTAAAAGAGTGCTATAAAATTAAGCAAACTTAAGAGCATTAAAAAAAATACCCGTCTTGTTGGTGCCAGGCAAATCATATATTATACATTTTATTCCGTCTTTCGGATGAGACGTTAAACCGAGCTCCCATCTGCCTGGATTGGTGGTAGTTCAGGTGGATGTTAAAGATCCCACGGCACTTATCGAAAAGAGTAGGGGAAAGTTTTATTGAAACAAGAAATCAGGTTACATGCATCAAAAACAAACACAAGAAAAACAAACAGTCAAAACATAAGGCATTGTACAACAGGATTCATGCCTAAGATGGGGGAAAGAAACCAAGGGTTACAACACTAAAATAATAATGTCCTTCAAGTCACAGGTGCATCCGAGTCCGTTATCCAAGGTAGTGCTTTCCAAAGAGCAAACAGACCTGGTCCTGAATGCAACACCTGTTCATGTGCATAGACGGTTCTTAAATCTTTCACAATTTTCTGTTCGATTTCTAAATACGTACATACTTTCTGCTGTAGGGTGAACTGACATCTCGCCAGCCATATATTCCATTTAATTATAACAAAAATAAGATTTAAGGTATCGGTGTTCCACAAAGACCATTGAGGGGGGAACGCTCCATACATAATCATCGGGTAAGAGACTAGTCTAATTAACGGCATACTCCACTTCTGGGCCAGAAAAACCCACCATTGTCATATAAAGGAGCAGTCAAAAAATAGGTGAGATATAGTTTCTAATTCAGTATTACATGATGGCCTAGAACACATTCTGTCCTGAAACTGTTTGTGTTTGTGGTTCGATGTAACATTTATTCGCTCGTGGCAGGATAACCAATGGAAGTCCCACATATGTACAGGTATCCTTACACAACGTAACAAAGTAATCAGGGAAGGGTAATATCGGGCTGGGCATTTCACAAAAGGAGATTGTGTCTCACAAACAGAGAAGAGAAGTGCTTTATACAGGGCTTTATGTGAATGAGTAATACGCATTTGTGGGGAACTCTCCATTGTTTCAGGCGTAGGAACATATGTCTCACATAAGGTGGCATGTCTTCTGAGGTACGCAATACACGCAGGGAATTATGTTCCCATTGGTGAAACCAGATTTTACAAGAATCGTAGAACCATGCTTCCCATCCCTTCTGTGAATGAATCAGAAGCAGCCTTAGACTTGCCGTAGAAAAAATATTGTAAAAGAACAAAAGAGGGTTCATCGTGATAACACCGCCATCTTTGATGGGTAAATAGGTGATGTTCCGTTTTATCGGATTCAGCCTGCTCCCCCATAATGCCTGAAAAAAAAGGCTAAGAATCGCCGTCTCCAGTCGTTTTGGAATCGGGAATACGTAGCTGACATAAAGAAACAGTGAAATTAAATATGTCTTAATCAAGTATACTCTTTTTTTTTTTCCAATCTGACCCCTATTCCAGGAGGCTACCTTCAGACGACCCTGTTGCAATTTAGAAGTCCAATTGTATAAATCTGAGTCCCTGGTACCAAAGTAGATCCCTAATATATGAACAAGGCCATACACAATCCGCAGTGGGCCAATGCTCCTTATCAGTGCAATACTGGGACCTAGCTGTATACCTACACTTTTTCCATAATTCAAGTTTGCTCCTGAGTATTTACCAAACAAGGAACATTCCTGTAAGGAGGCCGTCACCGAAATCTCATCTGCCACTAGGAAGCAAATATCATCTGCATATGCGATGGCTTTGTATGGCGCTATCGTAGCAGAACACGAAATAGCATGTATCTGTGGGAGCATGTTCAAACGGCGAAGCAAGACATCCAAAAACAGAACATACAACAGTGGGCTCACTGGACAACCCTGGCAGATGCCTCTCCGGACAGGTATCATAGGTCCTACCCAGCCATTCACTATAGGCATGACCGTGGCCGTCCTGTAAAACTTACGTAACCATTGGATCATGACAGCAGGTATATTCAAAAAATGAAGTGCTTTCCATAAAAAATCATGGTTCACGGAGTCGAATGCTGCTTGCTGATCCACTGAAATTATAAAGCCAGAGGCTGAGTCCAAGTAACCGTGGGAGAATAATTCTCAGAGAAGAATTAAATGATCCGAGATGTTCCTGTTGGGGACAGAGCAAGACTGAGTAGGGTGCAGAACGGATTCTGCAATACCTGGTAGACGCTTAGCAATAATTTTCATCAATATTTTAAAATCAGTATTAAGCATACAGAGAGGGCGCCAATTCTCAAGAGAGTGGGCTTCTCCCTTTTGTTTGTAGATATAGATCAAGGCACCGTTTGTAAATTCTAAAGGTATAGACTCACTGACTACAAGGAGTTAAAGACAGAGGTAAGTTCGACAACTAAATGTTCGCTCAGAACTTTGTATAGAGCCACCAGAAGGCCATCTGGACCAGGAGTTTTATGTAAAGGTAGAGAGGAAATTGTCGCTGACAACTCCAACGCCGTAATGGACCTGCATGCCATATCTACCACCTGTTTTGAAGGGGTTGGGATCCCTAAATCCTCATACAGGGCAGTAGGGTCAGTTATTTCAGCAGGAAGGGGGGAAAATAAGGCAGCCGTGTGGCTTATAACTATCTGTTGAATCTCATTTTGGGTGGAACATAGGGTCCCCGTAGAGTCTGCAAGACGTAGTATCGTCTTCTGAGTAATCTGACGAGAGTTCGATTCAAAGGGGCAAATGACCTCCCCTGGTCCGTTAACATTAAATTTGTGTTGGTAGTACAATTGTAGTGATTGGCGGGATTGAAATTGCAACATGTCCACCCGCGTCAACTGTATTTGAAGGGAAAGGTCTTGTCCTGTTGTATATGACATAGAAAGAAGCGACTGGAGATGCGCACTTCTTTGTAAGTAGTCCAAATATTGGCTCCTACTTTTCTTACGACTATATCTTTATAAGTAAGAAATCAATGCGTGTTTCGTATCTAACCACCACTGTATCGGGTCATCAAAACATATAAACACAGATTTGAGTGCAGAAAGAAAGGACAGGAGGGTTGGTAAAAACAACATGTCCTGCAACAGGGAGGTGTTAAATTTCCAGAATCCTGGTCCTTTAAAAAAGGGGGTCACAGTACCAACACCAACAGAAAGCAGGCTATGATCTGAGAATGCCACCGCCTGCACCGTGGCTGAGACGATTGGCAAAGTACGGGACAAAAAAACAAAATCAATGCGGGTAGCCAATTTGCCCTTGTGAAACGTGGGGGTATGTTGGTGCCGAAAAGAAAAATAGGCATCAACTAAATGTGCAGTGCAGATTAGTTTTCCTAGTTCCTGCGAGTCACAATACAGTTTCTTAGTAATGGCAAATGAACTTTTATCCTGAAGACTCAAACCACAGTTGAAGTCACCGGAAAATAAAATTTGGAAGGAAGTGTGCAGGTAAGGACGGATCAAAGAAAGGAGGGCTATGCGGGCTGTCTTAATTTGTGGCACATAGACATTAATTACCTGATAAGGGCAGTTACCTATGGTAAAATCCAAGACCAGGGCTCTACCGGGGACCAGATCAAACAGTTTCAAAAGATGAAAGTTAGGCACATTTATCAATATGCCAAGGCCTGAGCAGGGGTCCTGACCTATAGACCAAAATGAGGGGCCCAAGAGCCAGTCATTTTTCATTTGTCTGATCTCCTGTGATGTATGGAGTCTGGTATCCTGCAATAAAAAGATTCCTAATGGCAAAAGTCTTAAAAAAGAAACCACCAACCGTCTCTTAGCAGCACGTTTCATACTATTAACATTAATAGTGTGGCAAGTAAACTGTGTCATTTAAAAACTAAAAGAAAGTAAGAAACATCACAATTTTCTCTTCCCTACTACATTTTTCCCTTTAAGTCTGACTTTGGCTTTACATTTCTGCGAAAGTCCAGTACCCATCTGGAGTTCTGTGTCAATATGGCCATCAGGGAGGGAGGACGCCACCGAGGAGGAGTCAGACTCACCACCTGCATCGTCCGAAGTCGGTTGGAGTAATTCAAAAGAATTCAACAGGGGTATGGGTAGGGGTGACAAGGATTTCATAGGAGGCGGCGAGGGTCGAGGACCATTCCTCATTGACCTACGGCGCATAACTGTAGTAGGTTCACGGGGCAGTGGCATATTACTAGGACCTGGGACAGAGTCCATATCGTAGGCAGCAGGTCTGATAATCTCAGGTCAGGGGGTTCGGGTATTAAGAAGGGTGCAACAGTCGTTCCAGTTTGATGGGTGGTGTTCCGGGGGGGTTTGGGCATTTGGGGTTTCACCGCCAAATCCCCTGCTACAGACGGGGGCTTAGCCACAGAAGCACGTAACCGTGCTTTCTATGCCTGTGTAATCACAAAGCGTTGATCAGCACCACCATCATGGTCGTTCTGAGCATGGGCAGCCCACTGACAATTCTGGAACAGATGACCTAACTCTTCACACAGGTTACATCTACTGACATTCAGACAATGAATCCCCACATGTCCTATTTCCCCACAGTTATTGCATTTAATTTTATCACAAACGCTACTGAGGTGTGAGGGATCCCCACATCTACAACAGGCCTTTGGTTGACCAGGGTAAAACAAGACTCCCCTGTCACGTCCTAAAAAAAAAAAAGAATTGGGCAGGTGTACAGGACCCGAATCATTGGTGTGCAACATCACCCGAAATCTCCAACCCCCTGACCAAATGTTTTCTGTGTCCAGAATGGCCTCTGGTTGGCCCTGCACCATGCAGCGCTGCTTTAGCCAGTATACCACGTCAGATACGTCCACACCTTCATTCCGGAACATAACCGTAATGAATTTGAAGGCAGGTTTCGAATGGGGGATAGGCTGAAAGGAGGGCCATAAAGCAGTATTTTTTAAAGCATGCTATCTAGACCAGAATCGTTCAAGTCCAGGAGATGTTTGAAAACTGATGTCGAAGGAGGATTCGCCAGAAACATGTATCAGAGCATATATCTCGTGGGCAAAAAATTTCAAAGAGTCCTTCAACAGGGATCTCGCCAGAATACACGATCCGGGGGGTCAGGTAGTCCACCTTTATAAAGTAGACGTACGGCGTTATGCCGTTTTGCAGCCAAAACAGGTGTCTTAAAGAGTGAAGAAAAGGAACGTGGCGTTCTCTCCCGGTCAGGGAGCGGTAGACCAGGTTCCGTACCTTTGAAGTCCATGGTTTCCAATACAGTAGGAGCATCAGAATTTGTACCCTGTAAAACAGTCAATATTGGGTTCTGTGTGAATGACAATTCCACCGGTAAGCTCAAGGGGTCAGGAGAGCCCTGTATGTCCTGTCCTATCTGGTGTCCCTCTAGGAAGTCCTCGGGCTGTGGGGAACGAATAGGGGATGGACCAGAGACCCACTGTCCCATTGTGGGTTCCTGTACCCATCCAGCACCATGTAATGCCATCTCCACCGACCACATAGGCACATTTTGGGATAGCATCGCAGAATCTGTAAAATTCATAAGGCTGCTGCTGTCAATTGTTGCACAGGGATGATCGGTCAGTGCACTCGCAGAACGAGTCACCTGCATCTGCGTGAGCGGCCAAGCCGCGTCGTGAATCACAAGGAGCGGCATCTCAGTCCGAAGTTTCAACGGGACCAAGGGCGTCCCGGGTGGACTAGAAGTGTTCATATGCACGGCCAAGGGGCTACCCCCCTCCAGTTCCATATCCAGCAATGGCGGCGATTCCCGCCGCAACACCCAAAGTGTCTCCGCAGCTCGGTGCTCCACTGACACCGAGTGCTCCCCTGCCGCATCATCTCTCAAGCCACAGCATGCAGTGGGCTGCAGCAGATCCACCCTCCATGGCTCAGAAACGGAGGCGCCTCCTCGATCTCCCTCTGGTCCATCACGTCGTGCAGGGGGAAGGATGGTACAACCTCTCAAAGTAATTCCAGGCAAAGTAGGTACGTGCTTATCCAATATCTCGTCTGCAGTGGTCTCTTCATAGTCGGAGGCAGGAGCAGAGACCAAGTCTCCTGCCTCTCCAGCCAGCTCCGCAGCAGACACAGGAGCATCCGCCATGTTGGACAGAGTACTCCCCTCTGTCAGAGTAGGGGAATTTCCCTGGTGTCCTGGCCAAATTTTCCTCATTCACTAAAAATACCACCAACAGCTTAATCTGATTCAAGGTCAGTTGGCATTCATCTGTATCCCCCACCCCCGGGTCGTGCCTGAAAATAGGCAGGATTTGCCTAGTGCACTTACCCGGTCAACAAAAACTAAATAAAAATAAAAATAAATTGGACCGACATATGTCTAGTACGACAGCGGTATTGTACACAAATATTTTGAGGCACACTGGCCCCGAATCTAATGCCTAATCAAAGCAGCTCCATTAATTAAGTATAAATATCGACAAAAATATGGGCAGAAAAGCAGAAAAAAATAAACTGCAAGATATATAAACAAAACTCATCATTATTTCTTTTTTGCCACAACACTTCATTGCTAGCTAATATTTTTCCTAGTCAAACTATCTCTTGTTGGGAGCTGCAATACTGAACATAGGATTTGCAAGAAAGCGAGTTGTGCTCACAACAGAGGGAGGGGAACCTTTCAATTGTCTTTGCTTTGTAGCAGCTCTACTGCAGGTGGAGGCTGCTTCTAACTGAAAGGTGAAAGAAGGAATTTACAATTATCAGGAAAAGACAGTCTTGTTATAATTCTTAAGATTTTCAGTGCAGGAAGATTTTAAACTCTGGGCGAAACATTTGTCACAAATCCTGAAATAAGTGCAGGTACAGGTTGTGTATTTGACCCAGACAGTAAACTGTTTTCTGTGTTTATCTTTGTTTGCCTTAAAAGGCAATTCCAAACTTTCTCAGGAAGTGATTAAATCACAGAGACTTAATCAGCCAATAGCTTTGGTAAGAGACCTGAGAACAGTATTATAAGCAATTATACAATGGCAAGAAAGAATCCTGGCTTCTGATTGGTCAGTTGGCTGTCACAGCAGGGATGTTATCCTGGCATAACCCCCTGCTGATTGTTTTTACATATGGAACATGCTCTTGATGCGCTTTTTTTTTTTCTCTTGAGAAACAAAAATATTTTTACACACTAACAAAAACATTCTTTAAAATTCTTTTTTAACTATGAAACAATAAGCCATTGTATATTGAATAATGCGCCCAGGGTGGGAGTAGTGCTGATGGGCTACATCCTGCCTCAGGTTTGACGCCGCCGTTGGCCTGGGCCCAACCTCCCGAGGTGGGATGTTATCCCAGCATAGCACCCACCCTGTCAGGCATTATTCCTTTAGTGTTTATAGCAAACTCATCAGAACAGCTAATATTTTTCCTAGTCAAACTATCTCTTGTTGGGAGCTGCAATACTGAACATAGGATTTGCAAGAAAGCGAGTTGTGCTCACAACAGAGGGAGGGGAACCTTTCAATTGTCTTCGCTTTGTAGCAGATATACTGCAGGTGGAGGATGCTTCTAACTGAAAGGTGAAATAAGGAATTTACAATTATCAGAAAAAGACAGTCTTGTTACAATTCTTAAGATTTTCAGTGCAGGAAGAGTTCAAAGCACAGCTGACTTATTTTGGGCTGACTGCTTTCAGAGCACAAACCACCAGGCTGTTTTGGGGCTGGGGAGGTCTACCTGTGTCTGACTTGGATGTCTGGATTTTTCTCTGTTTGATTAGCAGGGATTTTTCTGTCAAATTGTCGGTATAGTATCTTGCAGACAGGAAGGCACTCATCGCAGCGGTGGGTCAGAGCTCTAGCTGATTGTTTTGTGAGGGCACAGTTTAGGCCCAACCCTTCCCACCCTCACCCCACCCACCCTGGAAATAGTTCCTTTATACCTGGGGTTCTGACATCATTTCCTCAAGAGTGCAAGGTGCATATCAATGTCATATCCTCTCTAGCACACAGCACTGAAAATATACGCATACACATTGTATAATATATATATATTTCTATATAACAAACCAATCACTCACACAAGCACACACACACACACAAAAAAAAAAAGTACATAGTCATGTGGGGAGTAGTGCAATGTAATGGCTGTGGGGCAGCAGTCTTCCGGGAGTCTTTCTGGAGGCTGAGATGCTGCCCTATTTGCAGACAACTCTCTGCCCTGAGGGAGGAAGTTGCCCGTCTTCAGGCCACACTGGACAGCAGTAAGAAAACCTTCCCCCAGGCCAGACTGGATGGTAGGAAGGAACCCCCATCCAGGGAGCACCAGAGCCACCACCACTACCTCAGAGGTTGCAAAGAAAGCACAGCAGTTGGACCACAGTGGGCTCAGGGAGGATGAGGGAGGGTGGAACAGAGGCACATCCAGTCAGTTGTTCCACTCCACAATCCATACACCATTCTGGGGAGCACAGCTCCCCATGGATGCACCCACGGAGGAGATTAAGGAGGCTGAGGACACCTGTCACAAGGGAGGCCCACAGGAAGGAGGCAGAGGATGCCACAAGGAAAGGAAGCAGCCCTGGTGGGGACCCAATTATTAGGGGGATAGAACTGGGGGGAGCAGGGAAAACTGAAGTAAAGTGCCTGCCTGGTGCCAGGCTTGTAGGGACAGGAAGCGATCCTCAGGATCACGAGAACACCTGCACAGGAGTCTGAGCTGGATGTCATTGTCCACCTAGGGACTAATGACTTGGCTCAACATGAGCTTAGAGCAGTGCAGAAGGACTTTGTAGAACTGGGAGAGGCCTAAGACAAGTAGCAACAATATCCTTTCACGAGGTGCTGCCTGTAAATGGCATGAGTGAGGCAAGGCACTTTACACCATGCAGTTTAATGAGTGGTTGAAAAATGGTGTGGAGCACAGGGGTTTGGCTTCATTGGGACTGGGGTTCCACCTGGAGGGACACCAGCCTATACTGGCAGGATGGTCTGCATCTGTCCAGGACGGAACAAGTCTTTGAGCAATCGGTTTAAATGCTTCATTGGCAAGCTTTTAAACTAGTCAAGGGGGGAGGCACTGATAAGCAGCAGAAAAATCCCAGCCTCTCCCTACAAAACAGGGTACTAAATGGGAAAAAGACCGAGGTAGAAAGGTCAGTGGGGGATGCTGCAACAGAAAGTAAAGGCATCAAAAAATGGAGAGCAATGAGTACCAATGCCTGTAGTCTGAGTAACAAGCTTCCTGAATTAGTGGCCTTGATGGAGGAGGAACATCTGGATATCGTGGCAGTCACAGAAACATGGTACACACAAAACCATGACTGGGATGTAAACATACCAGGATACACTATCTACAGGAGGGACAGGGAGGGTAAAAGAGGAGGAGGAGTAGCTCTTTACATAAGGGAAGGAATCAAAGCAACAGAACAAAAGGGTAAACAGGTAGGAGAAGAAGCACTGTGGGTAAATTTGGAGACCGACAATGGCACCACAATCCGCACAGGGGTTGTATACAGACCCCCTTCTCAGGGGGAGGAAATGGACAAGGAAATGATAGAAAGTATACTTAGTATGGCAGAAAAAGGGGAGATATTGCTGATGGGTGATCTGAATATGCCAGATGTTAACTGGAGTGCAGTTGCAGCAGCCACTTCTAAGAGGTTATTCTAGATGCCTCTAGGGGGCATGTTTTAGACAACTAGTATTGGAGCCCACTCGAGAGGGAACAATCTTAGACCTGGTTCTCTCAAATGAGATGAAGAGAGGATCACAGATGTAGAAGTGGGTAGCCATCTGGGAACTAGCGACCATCGAACAGTATGGTTCACAATAAACATAGCAATAGAGTCAGCTTACTACAAAGAAAAAGGTACTGGATTTTAGGAGGGCTGACTTTGTCAAAATGGGTGAGTGCCTAATGAATGCACTAGCAAATGGGCAGGAAGGAGGGGTGGAAGAACAATGGGAATAATAAAACTGCCACACAGAGGTAACAAGCCTTGTGTAAAGCAAATAAACAAAACGAACGAGGTAAGAAACCACTATGGTTCTCAAAGGAAGTGGCAGTGAAGGTTCAAGAGAAAAAGAAAGCATTCAGGAAGTACAAGGAATCACAGAAGGAACAGGACAGAGAACTGTATCAGTTAAAGCAAAAGGAAGCTGGGAAGGCAGTCAGAACAGCAAAGGCCAAAACCGAGGAAAAGATAGCTAACTCAGTTAAGAAGGGGGATAAAACCTTTTATAGGTACATCAGGGAGCGAAGGAAGACCAAGGGAGGGATAGTGAGGCTTAATAAAGGGGAGAGAGGTAGGCAGAGGGTGACTGTGAAAAGGCAGAGATACTAAACAAATATTTTTGCTCAGTATTTACAAAGGAAGAGGGGGAGGTACCTAAAACAACAGTAGAAACACTCTGGATACAGAAGTTGATACCAGCCCATTTACAGAAGAAAGGGTTCTGAAAGAACTCTTAAAACTGAAGGTGGACAAAGCAATGGGGCCTGATGGGATTCATCCCAGAATTCTAAAAGAACTAAGGGTAGAACTAGTGACACCACTGACTACCCTCTTTAACAAATCATAGGAGGATGAGGGTGGTACCGAGGACTGGAGGAGGGCAGATGTGATTCCCTTCACAAAGTGGGAGCAAGGCAGAAGCAGGAAACTACAGACCTGTTAGTTTAACCTCAGTGGTAGGGAAATGATGGAATCACTTCTGAAGGAAAGAATTGTTGAGTATCTAGAGGCCAGAGGGCACAGGACCCAAGACAGCATGGATTCACAGCGGGAAGGTCATGCCAGACAAATCTGATAGATTTTTGACTGGGTGACCAAAGTAGTTGATCAGGAAGGGGCTGTGGACATGGCCTATCTAGACTTTAACAAGGCATTTGACACAGTCCCACAAAAGATTAATATACAAGTTAGCCAGCCTGGGAGTGGGTCCCAAGATGACAGCCTGGGTAAAGAATTGGCTGGAGAATAGGACATAGAGAGTAATAGTAAATGGAGTCCACTCTGAAAAAGGGGGTTAGTAGTGGGCACCGAGGTTCAGTATTAGATCGTCCCTCAATGTCTTTATGCGTTACATTGCAGAGGGACTGAAGGAAAAGTATGTCTCTTTGCAGATGACACAAAGATCTGCAACAGAGTTGATGCACAAGGTGGAGTGGAAAGGATGAGAAGGGACTTGGCAAGGTTAGAGGAATGGTCAAATGTATGGCAGCTTAGATTCAATGCTAAGAAGTGCAGGTAATGCACCTGGGAAACAAAACCCAGGGAAGAGTACACAATGGGGGTGAGCTACTAACAACAACAAAAATGGAAAGAGACCTGGGATAGTCATATCAGATGACCCAAAGGTGGGCAAGCAACGTGAGAGGGCAGCAAGGAGGGCTGGGGGATACTGGGATGCATTGGAAGAGGTATCACCAGTAGAAAACAGGAAATTATTATCCTCTGTACAGACAGCTGGTGAGACCCCATCTGAGTACTGCGTGCAGTTCTGGAGACCCAATCTCCGTAAAGACATAGACAGGATGGAAGCTGTCCAGAGGAGGGCAACAAATGGTGCAGGGTCTGCACCGAAGACATATGAAGAGAGACTTAGGAGCTTAATATGTATAGCCTCGAGGAAAGGAGGGAGAGGAGACATGATAGAAACTTTCAAGTACCCTCAAGGGAATCAACAAAGTCCAAGAGGGTAGCATCTTTCAAAAAGAGGTGTGCAAGAACAGGGGCACAATTTGAAGATAGAAGGGGGCAGCTCAGAGGTAATTTAAGGAAGTATTTTTCACAGAGAGGGTTGTGGATGTATGGAACGGCCTTCCAGAGGAGGTTGTGGAGTCAAAAACAGTGGTGGAATTCAAGCATGCATGGGACAGTCATAAGGCAATTCTAGGGGGTGGGGGTAGGAAGAAGTAGGCTGCTGGTTAACTAGGACCTGCAGCTTATCCATCAGGTAGGGAAATGGGCAGACTGGGTGAGCCAAGCGGTCCTTATCTGCCATCAAATTCTATGTTTCTATGTTTCTATGTAATGTTTGCTCATGGAGCAGTGCTTTGTGGGTAGATGGTAATCAGACATGGTTTCAGTAACTTTCATACAATTCATTCTCACAGCCTGTACTGTGCATGACTTTGCATTAAAAAAAATGCCACGGTCTGAGAGACGAAAAAGACGGATGGAGAAAGAACGAGCTGATATTGCTGCCAAGATGTCAAGGAAACTAAATTATTGGTTTGGAAGTGCCCAGACACCAACAGCATCAGAACCTGAAAGTGACATCTCTGCTGAGAATACTACTACTCACACTGCCGCAAGCACAGCAACTGTCAGCTGCACCAGTACAGTGTGACAATGTTCAAGTTCAAATTCAAGTTTATTGCAGGAAAACTCAGTTGAGCAAGCTCATTCACAAGGAGGTCCTAGATCATAATAATAGCCAAGTGGCTTAACATAAGAAGACAATATATACAAAGCATCTTAAAAAAACATATACATATAGGATTGCTATACATTGGTTTATAAAATTACAGTCTGAGGGATTGAGGCACAGTAAGGTTCTTATATTACCGGACGCTGGAATGCAACTGAATAGGTAGGGATTATTAGTGTAGGGTAGTAGGGAGCTGGGCAGGTAGGGAGTGTACTGTGGGAGGAGAGAGTAGGTGAGTAAGAGGAGGGTGTAAAGATAACAGAAGGGAGTAGCGGAATAGGAAGGAGGGGTTAGAAAATCTAAGATGAGTAAAGGAATAGTGTTAGGGAGAGTAGGGTGAAGAGGATAGAGATAACAAAGGCAATAATAGGTGAGAATTTGGTGGTTAGCCGAATGGTTTCATGTCCTGGTAGGTATTGGTTTGAGGTGATTGCAATTACAATGTAATTGTGCATACAGCTTCGCCGCCTGTGGCTTTTACAAAGTCAGATGTGGCCACGGTTGTTCGAAATATTGCATCAGTGGCAGAACTGTCGTGTTCCTTGGCTGATGTGGATTGTCCTGCATCTGGTACTCCAATGCCCCTGGAGGGCAAGGCCTGCTTGGATACAGAAAATGTCGCTGCAGAGCTGTTCCCCGTGCACAGCAATAGTGATGGCGACATCACGTGTGTCTCTGAGAATATGCATGTCACTGTAGTTGACCCAGTCTTCTGTTGTTTGCAGCAACACTAACAGTGTTTTTTTCAGCCAAACAATGCTACTGACACCTCTGTCAAACAAGTTATTTTGAGAACCACTGGCAGAACTGAAACTGGAATGTGTCAGTCACGGTGGTTTTCATCTTTCAGCTGGCTAACGTATTGTCTTTCAAAAGGATGTGTATTCTGCTGCTACTGTCAGACATCAGTGGAAAGAAAACTCATCACAGGCAGTCATTGTGATGAACTAACCTGTTCAACAGGAGTCAATGACTGGAAGAAAGCAACTGAAACATTTAAAAGACATCAGGTAACATTATTCCACAGTGAAGCTGTTAGCATGGAAGAACAACAGTAGGATGAGTGTTGGTGTCAGCTCAGCCAGCATCTTGCACAGGAACAAGTGAGGAACTGAGAAATGTTCCTGAAACAACTAAGGGCAACACACTTTCTAGTTCGGCAAGGACTGACGATTCATGGCAAAGAAGAACGCAGGAAGGCAGCTGCTGCTGACTAGAGCAGATGACGTACCAGAACTATTGAAATGGACTAGGAAGGGAAATATCAGAATTCAGATATTGAAAATGAAATCATGGAACTCATGGCCCATCAGCTGCTAAGGAACCTACTGGAAGAGATTCGCAAGGAATCAAAGCTCTGTGCATGTGGGAAGGAATATTGGTGAAGATTAAAGGCCATCGGGCAACACTGGGTTGAGCCTGGGCTATGACAAGGGTTGGTCTTCCAGAATGAGTCAAATTCTTCTGAAGGACTCCCTCTTTTCAGGTACTCTGTCTAGTTCTCATACCAGTGAGTGCAGTTTTTGGCAGACCGTGCTCTCCGACTTCAGCATTTATAGTTGAGCACAGACAAGTTTTGTGTTGTACCCATATTGTTTACTCTCATTGTACACTGTGATTCATCAATAAATAAACTCTGTGTAACATTAATATCTCATTGTTATTATTTCCCCAGCCCTGACTGCTGATTTCTATCTTGAAGTTAGTGGAACTAACCTGGGCGGATGGTTTGGACTTCATACAGAGCTATTGGAGGTAATGGGTTGACAGCTAAGCTCTCAATATTTTAATATTAAATATATGATATAAATGTATTCATAACATTACTATCTTGATCATAAATGTAATTTTATTGTACAGCTGAAGCCTCTTAAAGGGGACGCCTCCATGGATGGGCCTTTGCCCCCCCTGAGTACAAAATATTTTTATCTTCTGGGCTACTGGTCAGTTCTCTAACTAGACCTCTCCATAGCCACAGCCGGTTGATGTGTCATTTTGTTTTACTGCCTTTCTCACAGTACTTTGTATTATGTCTCTCCCTTGCTACAGTTCCTGCTTAAATGTGATTGCTTCATAGTACGTGTTCGCCCCTGGTTTCAATCTGTGCACTGTCCTTCACACTGCACTCTGTTATGTTCCTACTCTGTCAGCCATGCACTCGCATTTTATACCCTTAGATTGTGTTGTACTGCTGTTCTGATGTTTTGTGTGCTTGCATTCCAACATGGAACCTTTGGAAAAGAGTTTTTGCTCAAATGTTTTTTTCCGAATACTGAAATAAATAAATAAATACATACATACATAAATAAGCGGCCGTCTCCAATAACAGAAAATCAAAAACAAAATACAACCGCAACAGAGATGAACAGAGCAACAGCAACAAACATCAGGAACGAACAGAGACATTATTTTATTTATTTTATTTGTGAGAATCAGTTTACAACCTTTGAGCCAGAGGCTCGTTTCCGAAGGTACCTCATCACATTGAGACATACATAGCATTTAGATTACATAGTACAGGTTTTCTTCAAGTAGGCGTTTGTTAGAGGCGCCACGTCACACTGTGGTCAAACAACATACATTTGAGTTACAGGGTACATGTAATAGAAATAGGTCTGACACAATTGGTTTCACTTGCTGAGCAATCAACTGGCATGAGACAGCAGGCTCTGGCCAGGTTATACTAGGAATGGTGTGCTGGGTAGGGATGGGGGTGGGCTGGGTGGGAGCTGCGGTGGGCATTGTCACGAGAGTGGAGAAGGTTGGTAGGGCCTCATTCAGAGACAGGAGCAGCTCACGAGTGTTGAGGAGTTGGCTGCCAAGGGGTGGTTTGAATTTGGAGATTGTGGTGGCATTGGAGATGGTGGCAGGGAGAGAGTTAAACCAGAGTAGGGCTCTGTACCAGAAGGACCTCTGACCATGAGTGGTTCTTGATCTGGGGACCAGTAGAGTGGTCTTGTAGGAGGACTGTGTAGCAACAGTGGGTGGGATCCGGTGGATGGATGCAGTCACCCCTGGTGGAGAGAGCCCGAGTAGGGTTTTTTAGTGAGTAGGCAGGTATGATAGCGAAGCCGTTCATCTAGGGTCAGGAGTTTAGCATCGTTATACAGTTGACAGGTGTGTGTGAGCCTGGGGGCACCAGTAATCAGTCTGCAAGCCTTATTTAGGGTTATGTGAATTTTTTTGAGGGCAGTTGTGTTACCAGCACCATAGATTGGTAAGCCATAGTCTACCAGGGACAGTACTGAGGATGTGACAGTGAGCCGGAGAGCATTTGGGGGGAGGCAGTTTCGATGGCGGAAGAGGATGCCAAGCCGTATGTTGGTGGCGATGCAAGGGCATCAATGTGTTCGTGGAATGTGAGGGCTGAGTCAAGGTAATCCCGAGTATTTGTATGAGCAGACTTGTTCCAGAGGTTGTTTGGTACTAGGAAGAATATGGAGGGTGGTTGCTAGCTTTGTTTTTGGGTAGGCAAAAAGCATAGCTTTGGTTTTTTTAAGATTAATGATGAGTCTGTGCTCCTTAAACCAGGCATCTGCCTCATTGAAGGACTGTTGTAGGGAATCCTGAAGGGAGATGGGGTTGCAGTGGGTGGCAAAAATGACAGCATCGTCAGCATACAGAAGCATTTTGCCAGAGCAAGCACTGGGCAGGGTGTCCAGATAGAGTGAGAAGAGGAGGGGGCCCAGGTTGGAGCCTTGGGGAACTCCTGAGTGTATGGGACGGGTATCAGAGAGTGTTCCATTGATTTTAACACACTGTGACTGAGCGTTTAGGTAGCTTGAGCACCATGCTAGTGGGCCAGCCACGAGACCAGTGTGACAGAGGGCATTCAGCAGAAGAGGGTGGGAGACAGTGTCAAAGCCTTTGATAGGTCAATGAACACTGCACCAGCTAGTGAGCTGGTGTCCAGGGAGGAGTGAAGGAAATTGGAGAATTCAATTAGCGCAGTGCTGGTACTGTGGCCAGCACGGAAGCCATGCTGCTTAGGGCATAAGATGTCATGCTTGGATAGATATTCAGTGATTTGAATGGCCACGACTTTTTCCAGGGCTTTTGAGAGGGGAGGGAGGATGGAGATTGGTCGGTAGTTGGTTGCAGACCTGTCACCACCTTTATGAATGGGTGTGACTATGGCTGTTTTCCAGGCGGTGGGAAATTGTCCCAGGCAGAGCGATCGGTTTAGTAGGCTGGTGAGCGGGGCTAGGACTTCATCTAGCACCAACCTGAGGATACTGGGATCCAGTGAGTCGCTGCCGGGATTGTTGCCATTTAAAGCTTTGATAAGGATGGTCTGGCCTCGAGCAGATACCTGCGCAGATGGAAGCTGGGTGGTGGTCGGACGGGGGTTGTGGTTTGGGGAGTTCAAAGAAATTACTGGGGAGGACTGAGCTAAGGTCGGTGAAAGGTGTTGAGGCAGTTAGCTATGAAGGCAGGATCGGTGGAGGTAGTACCATCACTAGAGAGCTGAGATGGGGAGGGACCGTGACTTTCTATTTAACTGTTTAGTATTATCCCAGAACTTGTGGGCCGAGCCACAGGAAGAGGTGAGGTGGCCTGTAGTGGTCAGCTTTGGCTTTACGGACTTCCAAGAGCACTTATTCCGGCTGCATTGTAGGCTTGTTCATCAGCCAGCCGGGCTCGTTTCAGTGGCACGGTGCCAGAGGTTATCCCAATTTCCTAGCAAGGTAGGAGGGCAGGGCTTACCCAGGTGCATTCTGTTTTTGGATTGGGTTTTGTGAAGGGTGCAAAGAGATCACAGGCATTGTTGAACGTTTGGGAGAAGAAAGCGAGGGCAGTGTCAATGTCGGGTGCATGCTGAATGGGGACCAGTTTATCTGGGTGAGAAACTGCCTGTTTTTCAGCTCCACCGCTGCCTCTCTGAGGGTGGTTTGTGCTTTGGGTTTGGGATTGGGGGCTGCCAAAGAAATAGGATAGGGAGTGGTCACTTAGGGAGTCTGGTAGGACCTGGATGTTTTGGATTTTTGGGTCGAGTGATGATGAGTACATCCAGTAGGGTGCTGGTTCCTGTTTTTGAGTTTATTCTAGTAGGTTGGGTGACGAGTTGCGTCGGATCTTGGGCGGCAAAAGCGTCCTGGATTGAGGACGAGGAGGGGCTGAGCCAGTTTATGTTTAGGTCACCAACTAGGATTTGCTCCGCTGCATGGTGAAGGGTGGCCAGATAGTCAGTTAGTGATACCATTACATTAACATGTAGTGATTACAGCTCTTTTTCAGAGTTTTTCCTGTTTGTCTCAGTTTGTGTGAATGTAACTTTATTTTATTGAGAAAAAAACAGTAAAATACTGCAGTTTAAAACAGTACAGAGCACAGTGGCACACTTATCTGTCTTGTGGTCTGGCTCCGTGTCTTCACGTGAAGAAATCTGTGGTTTTCTGTTCAGGTTGCTGTTAGCCTGCCACTCCGCCAAAAGTTCTTTTATTTTTCAGGCTGATGGAGGAGCCTGCAAGGTATCGCAGCAGGTGGGGCTTCGTCTGGGGGCAGGGCCTGAGACACCTGAACAGTAGGGACCCAGGTAGGACCGCCAGAAGGGTCTTGGGGGGGATAGGTTCCCGGGGGGGGAGGAAACTTGTGGGCAGGGACAGGGAGGAGCCAGGCCCCTTAAGAGGGGCTGCACATGAGGAATTCTTCCTCAGTCCTCCTTGTCCCAGGTCACTTGCAGAATAAGGAAACCAGGATCAGCACACACCAACTGCACCAGAGGTAAGGCTTGGTCTGAGGCCTACAGGCTGCATGGCCTAAGGTAGGCATGTTGGAGCTGGTGGCTTCCACCTTGCTGGCTTAGGGCAGCGTAACAAACTGTACTGATGTTGGGGAATGAGGTAATTTAGCAGCTTAGTCATTCCTGCTGTCCTCTGTAGTTTTCATAAATAGGGTTACCACCTATTAGGAAGCCCAAAGTGGGACATTTCTGACCGAAACATGATTGATTGCAGGACACTATGTAATCTCAATCAAGGCAACAGACTTGTTTTCTCTAAATAATCAGAATTAAGACTATGTATTGTAGTTTTTAGTCAGGATCAGCAAGCTAGAGGTAAGGGTGGGGGAGGACCTGCAGCCGCATGGCCGGGGGAGGAGAGACCAGGCTTTGTCCTAGGTCTGAGATATCTTTAGGCCCCTCCAGCAGCTCAGTTGGAAGAAGGAAGGAAGCAAATGGTTGTTGTGAGGTATTTGAAAGTCAAAAGAATTTAACATTTACATACAGCACTGTTTGTGATCAATACACATACCTTTACTGAAACCTACAGAAGGTAAAAAAAAGCCCCCACCTAGGTTAAAATTGTGATTCTCTGTTAAAAGTTATGGACACAGTTAAATCTGGCTGATGAAGAAGGTCAATACTAGTATCAAATGCTTTCTGTTGGTTTGATGCATATAACAAAAAGAACTCCCAGTGGGGAAAAGTAGTAGAAGAGACTAGAATCTCATCAGGGGAAGTTTGCTACTGAGGATATTAATTAATCACTTCATGGTCCTGGTTGCCACAAGAAACAGAGATGCTTTACAGGACCGGTTAATGTTGCTGATTATTTAATTACAGAAAAGAATGGGGTAGGGGCAGCCTGGAGGCTTGATAGCCAGACAGTTTACCTAATTAGGAGGCAGTATAGAGCAGTGGTCTAAGGCTCTAAACTGCAAATCTGGTGATATCCAGCAGCCCAAACCTGGGTTTGAATCCCACAGCTTCCACTTGCATACTGTGTGATCCTGAGCAAGTCACTTAACCTCCTTGTGCTCCCAGGTCACTCCTGTAAAAAGCTTTCAGCTTAGTGTACTATACCTGGTTAAATAATTAAAAAAATAATCAGAATTAGGACTGTGTTGTAGTTTTTTGCTGTTTCTAGTGTTTCTTATCAATTTAAAGTAATTGAGTGAAGGTAATTTATTGTCATAGCACCAACAGCAAGCAAGAGGTGAGGGCTTGGATTTGGGCCTGTAGACCGCATGGCCTGGTGGGGGATCAGGCTTAGAGCCTAGGTCTGGGATACCTTGCAGACCCCTCTAGCTGGCCAACTGTAAGAAGAAAGCAAGCTCTTTATTGGGAGATATTTAGGGTAAAAGTTCACTGGAGTACCACTTTAGAATCAAGCAATTCACGTGCTGGCTGCAGCCTAGAGGTGGGGTAATTGGTGTTATGGGTAGTTACTGTACCCATACCTGGGCGCAGACTTATGGGTTTTCTCAGAGTTTAATGGCGGAGCTTCCATAACCTTGGGATATCAGTTCCTCAGTAAGACTGAAAGCAGTTCCTGAATGCCAGCAGGGTATTAACATCCCACCCTAACAAATAAAGCAAGGGGTTGCAATGAGTCGGAATTTACAACCTGCAAGTGCTTATTACACCAATAGATTGCTCAGTAAGTTTATTGTGTTTAGAAACATTATGTTATGGGTTTATACTGGGCATTGTGAGTCTGATGGTTTACTAAGATTACAATTATTTGAGTGTTTTTCACAGGTCCTTCTGATATAAAGCGTGGGCCTGACTAACTTCATTATGGGGCTCCTAGGTTGCCAGGAGCAAGTACTAGATATTAGCTGGGTAGGTAATGTCAAAAAAAAAAGGGGGTTAAAATGTCCCACGGTCAATGACCCATGTTGGTGGCAGCAGTGTCAGCTTAAGCACCAACAAGGGGAGAGTGGCCGTGATTTGTATGTTTGCAGGCCTATCGTGAAGATGAATGGAGATCTCGAACAGCAGCTAGCTGCCCTCGTACGAGGCAAGGGTAAGGCATGGTGGGAGGTGCTGATCAGGGAGCAGGGTGAAGATGGAGGAGCAGGACCTTCAGAGCTGCTGCCCCCACCAGAATCCAAAAACCCAGAGGAGGCCGACCCAGGGAAGCAGCCAGAGAACCTGGCACCGCTGACCCTGCCTGCTGAACCTATGTCTCCAGCAGGGGTGCCGGGCACGTCTGGGCAAGAGCCAGAGAAGCTGAAGCCCAGTCCGGATGAGACACTGGTGCACCCTCCTCCTCCTCAGAAAAAAGCACGAAGGAAGAGGGCTGATCAAAGAGCAGCAGCAGCAGACCAAATAGCGGGTATGCCAGAGCTGAATCAGCTGTCAGCTGAGGGTAAGTAGAGCCTCAACTCCTCAGCTGACAGCTGATTCAGCTCTGGCATACCCGCTATTTGGTCTGCTGCTGCTGCTCTTTGAACAGCCCTCTTCCTTCGTGCTTTTTTCTGAGGAGGAGGAGGAGGAGGGTGCATCTGTGTCTCATCCGGACTGGGCTTCAGCTTCTCTGGCTCTTGCCCAGACGTGCGAATAGGGTGTAGCCAGGAGTGCTCCAGGCGGCCCCAGCCATAGCAGGGATTGGGGATGCCAGAGCAGGAATGGCATCTGCTCCACCACCAAGGCCAGAGCAAAGGTCAGTGAGCTTTCTACCCCTGGTGGAGCCCATTGGGTTGCACTTGCCGGACAAGGTGAGGCAACAGATAATCAACGGAGAATACGTTGACATCTTTGCCCTTCTGAACCGGCCAAAAGAGCTGGAAAAAGAAAAAAAAAGACAAGGAGGGGGATGATGGAGTCAAACAGAAAAGGAAAGCAACTGTGCGGTGGACGTGGAAGAACTGGGCCACAGGGTTCACAATTTACGCAGGGATCCTTACCCAGGGCAGCCCGGGGAAAGCTGATGGATTGTGGGTATACTTTAGTAGAATAATGACCATGCATGCTAGTAAGCCTAGCGGGGGGTGGTTAGAATATGATGAGGAGTATCAGAGGAGAAAACAGATGGACACGGCACGATCGTGGGTAGTCTTGGACCTCCCGCTGCTGTGGACGATCGATTTGGGGGGAGGGGTTCAACACACAGACAGTGGTTTCCCAGTGAGGCGCACCCCATCACTGAAAAAAGGTTATCAATGGGGTAATGGGGAAAAAGGGGGGGCAGGAAAGGGCGTTGTTTCAGCTACAACAAGGGGTCATGCAAGACCGAGTGTTGTCAATGCAAGCACGAGTGTATGGCGTGCGGGAAACCACACTTGTTTCAACAGTGTGGGATGGTGACAGGGGCAGAGAAGGCAGACAGTTTTCGTCCCTTTCAGAAGGGAGGGAAAAAGGCTGCCAACACCAGTCAAGGCCGAAATTATTGAAGGGTGGTTGGTCAACTACCCAGACAGGGTGGCCGCTCGCTCTTTGGCACATGGTTTCAGGGAGGGGTTCCGTATACCTTACCAAGGCCCAAGGAGGGCATACAAGGCTGACAACCTACGTTCTGCCAAGGAGCGACCAGAGGTCATGCAGGGAAAACTACGGAAAGAGCTGGCTGCATGTCAGATCAGCAGCCCCTTCTCCTCTCCCCCTTGCCATGGTTCAGGGTGTCACCTATTGGCCTAGTTCCCAAGAAGGTGCCAGGTGAGTTCAGAATGATAAACCACCTGTCATACCCGGAAGGGGAGTCAGTCAACCCCTACATTGACCCAGTCGACACCGCGGTGTATTACACGTCGTTCGACAGGGCAGTGGAGATGGTGTGTCAGGCGGGCCAGGGGGTATTGCTGGGGAAGGTGGATATAGAATCAGCATTCCAGCTGCTGCCAGTGTTCCCGACAGATAGGGAGCTACTGGGCATGAAATTTGATGGGTACTACTATATGGACAACTGCATGCCCATGGGGTGTGCAGTGGCATGTGCGGTTTTTGAGCAACTCAGCACATTCCTGCACTGGCCCACGGCACAGAAAGCCAAAGTTGACCACGTGGTTCATTATTTGGATGACTTTCTGTTTGTGGGGAGTGCCGGCTCAGGGCAATGTGCGCATATCATGGCGGCATTCCATGAGGTGTGCACCGAGCTGGGTGTACCATTAGCCCAGGACAAGATGGAAGGGCCATGCACAAGGCATTCCTTCCTGGGGATCAAGATTGACATGAGGGAGCAAGTGTTCTGGCTTCCCCAAGACAAGCTGGCGGCCTTGCGCGCCCGGCTGGACATGGTGATGAGGATGCGGAAAGTCACTTTGCAGGAGCTCCAGCAACTAGTGGCCCATCTCAATTTCACCTGCCAGGTAATGCCCATGGGCAGGACATTCATGAGGCACCTAGCGGGTGTTGGGGCGGGCTGCACAAAACCGCACCATAGAATCCGGGTCACAGCGGCAATGCGGGTGGACCTAGGCATTTGGCAGACATTCCTGCAATGCTTCAATGGGTTGTCGATGTGGCTGGTGCCTAGTGAAGAATTACAATTCTTCACAGATGCCTCGGGGGGCTTGGGCTTTGGGGCTTACCTGCAAGGAAAGTGGTGTGCAGGGCAGTGGCCTCCAGGGTGGATCAGACGAGGCATCACGAAACAGATAATGGTGATGGAATTTTTCCCCATTGTCGTGGCATTGGTGGTCTGGGGGGATGTGCTGTGGGACAGGCACATCACATTCAGGTCAGACAACACCTGAGTGGTGTATGCCATCAACAAACAGTTGGGGGGCAAGGGCCCAATGGGCAACCTCATGCGGGTTTTTGTCCTCAAGTGTCTGATGCTGTATATTACCTTTAGGGCAGTGCATGTACCAGGTATTGAAAATGGCATCGCTGACACTCTTTCTCATTTACAGTGGCAGAGGTTCTCAGAATTGGCACCAGCAGCAGACCAACAGCCCAGGGAAGTCCCGCCATTCCTATGGGAGTTGATAACCCAGATGCCTGGGAGTTGATTGAGAATGCCCTTGCACCCAGGACATGTATAGCGTACCAGAGGGTAGTCAACTGTTTTTTGGAGGTCCAACACGCTCAAGGGTGGGCAACGACATGGCCGATCCCAGTTGCACAGCTGTGCGAATACGTGCTGATCAAAAAATGTGCGTGGGTCACCCAGGCAACAGTCGAACAGCACACTGCTGGCATTGCCTGGTTCCAGAAAGTCAAGGGCTTCCCTGACTCTACAAGGGCATTTGCCCTTAGGAAGATGCTGGGAGGTTGGACACGGGCAACCCCGAGGGGTACAGTCAGCAGATGACCTATCAGCCCTGCCATGTTCAAGCAGATCTGGGATGAATTGCCTAAGGTATGCTCATCCCCTGATGACACAAGGCTGTTCCGGACAGCGTAATTGGTAGCATTTTGCAGGGCATTCTGGGTGTCGGAACTCATGCAGCCTTGCAAGGCTACTGGGAGACCAGTAGCGCTGGCAGAGGCAGATGTGGAGATCACAATGTCTGGAGTCTTTGTCCGCATCCCTAAAAGCTTGACCAATCAGCTTGCCCATGGGCGGTGGTGCCAGCTAGGGGCGCCCCACGGGCTCCAGTGGAATGTAGAAGCATGGGTACAGGATTATATAACTCAGCTCCCGGCAATGGGGGGGTGGCTTCTTCCATCATGGAGAGGGTGGCCCTCTAATAGTGTACCAGTTTAGGCACGTGTTGCAAAAGACCTTGCGACAGCTGGGCATCCCAGCAGAACACTACAACACACGCTCCTTTAGGATTGGAGCAGCATCACATGCCAGGGCGGAGGGCTTAGCAGATGGGGCAATACAAGCGTTGGGTAGATGAAAGTCGCAGGCTTTTGAAAGGTACATAAGGCCACACATGTTATAACTCTCTTTTGCTTTGTTTGGACAGGTGTTGCGGCCTGAGCAGAGCAGATTTGGATTTGTGGCCACTCATACATCCATTGAGTGGCCTGCAGGGTGAGGCAGTATCCCGGAGGAAATAATCTGTTCCTGGCACCCGAGAGGGCAGAGGTGCATTGGTTGGGGCAGCACGGGATGCGATGGAATCAGTTGATCACAATACTGCAAGCAAAAGCCCAAGAGAGGGGGCAGCCAGATGTTTTAATCCTTCACTTGAGGGGAAATGATCTGGGGGTTATGTATGCGAGGGAGTTTAAGGAAACAGTCAGGCAGGACCTGGTAAGTGTGAAGCAATGGTTGCCCCAGGTGTGTATAATTTGGTCAGATATGGTGCAGCAGCAGCAGTGGTGGCATGCCCGGAACATTAGGGCAATAGAGAAGGTGCGCTGGCTGCAGAACGCGGCCATGAGACCAATTATGGATTCCATGGGGGGGGGGTCAATAGCAGTGCACCTGGGAGTGTCTGTGAAAGAGCCTGATCTGTATGGCAGAGATGGTGTACATCTATCACAGAAAGGATTAGACTTGTTTTTGAATGACATACAACAGGCAGTGGTGAGAGTATTGGCGTGAGGTGCTTGTGGGTGGTGAGTGGTGAAACTCACCCTGTGGTGGCTTGGTAGTCTTGGAACGCCATGGAAGGGGTAATGGGATCATGTGTCTTGACCAGCCAGATCTTCCTCAGGCTGACAGGAGGGCGGGCCTTACAGATGGTGTCCGGAGGGCACCCTCTTCGGGCAGGGTCCCGCGGCATGGCGGATCCTCTGACGGGGGAGGATCTAGCCGCAGCCAGTCATAGAGCCATCCCTTATGCCCTAGAGGCTGTTGTCCCTCACGGGGTCCGGGTTGATGGTAAGGCAGCCCTCTCCTGGGAGGGAGGGTCAACCATCAATGATCTAGTGCTCCATGGGGAGCTAGATTCCTTCCAAGGCTACCTAGCTGTGCACAGCATGCTAGCAATTGTATATATGGACAATTGGTTTTATCAATAAATACTTGGCTGTGGCCATTTCTCCAAAGCCCGTTGTTGTGTCAGTTTGCTCAGGTTAAGAAGGCATATGCCATCAAAAGACAATGGAGAAGCCTGCAAGGTATCGCAGCAGGCGGGGCTTTGTCTGGGGGCAGGGCCTGAGACACCTGAACAGTAGTGACCCAGGTAGTACCGCCCAGAAGGGGCTGGGAGGGATAGGTTCCCAGGGGGAGAGAGCTTGTGGCCAGGGACAGGGAGGAGCCAGGCCCCTTAAGAGGGGCTGCACAGGAGGAATTCTTCCTCATTCCTCCTTGTCCCAGGTCACATCCCACCCAAACCTCACCTTCGAGAAGCAGGGGGAATGTGGGGGGGGGTACAGGGAACTTGCTGTCCCAGTAAGGGGGATTGCCTTAGGGGTCGACAAGGAATTTCCAGTTTTTTTCCCACTGGGTTTTCCATTTTTTTTTGCCTTCTCCAGCAAGGGGAGAGTTATTCTAGTTAGAGTAGGCTAGGGTGCAGATAGGTAGGTGTCACAGTCATGAACATTGTAAGCGTGACTGCTTGGTAGTCTTGGAATGCTGTGAAGCGGGTAACAGGATCATGTGTCTTGACCAGCCAGATCTCCCTCAGGCTGACAGGAGGGCGGGCCTGACAGATGGTGTCCAGAGGGCACCCTCTTCGGGCAGGGTCCCGCAGCATGGCGGATCCTTTGACGGGGGAGGAGCTAGCCTCAGCTGGTCACAGAGCCATCCCTTATGCCCTGGAGGCTGTTGTCCCTCATGGGGTCTGGGTTGATGGTAAGGCGGCCCTCTCCTGGGAGGGAGGGTCGACCATCAATGATCTAGTGCTCCATGGGGAGCTAGAGTCCTTCCAAAGCTACCTAGCTGAGCACAGCACTCTAGCAATTGTTTATATGGACAATTGTTTTTTTCAATAAATGCATCGTTGTGGCCATTTCTCCAAAGCCCGTTGTTGTGTCAGTTTGTTCAGGTGAAGAAGGCATATACCCTCAAAAGACAATGCACCTGACTTGGCTTTTAGAGATTTTAAAAAGTTTAGCTACCTTTGCCATTGATGCACCCGGCTCCTACAGCGCTTCAATAACCTTCACTTGTCTGCCAAGGGAACAGCCACTCATTTAGACTCCATCAGGACAGATACATGTGCATAGGCACTGTAACCACAAGAGACACAGTCTACTGTATGTCTCTTTGCAGTTTGCGAATCTTTTGTACTCATTACTTGATTAGCCGCACCTGATTAGGTGTAAATTTTCAAGTGTCTTAGCAGGTGATAATGGCAGATAATCAGAGGACAGCAGAGAAAACAGCCACAAATTGTCCCAAATAAAGGGATTGTTATGTCCTCTTTAAAGGAGTGTCACTGTCATTGAGTTAAATAGCCACTTAACCGGTGCCCGGGGGGGGGGGGGGATCATCCCCATTAAGCACATCCTGATTAAGTGGTTTCAACTGTATTTCTGTATAGCAAAAACTGGTTTAGAGAAAGTGCTGTTTGTACCATAATTGATGCCTTTTCGATCTTCAGACCCCCCTTCCCACTATCCTATAGGAATTATAAAAGAACTCAGGAAGACAACATATGGGAAGCTTACGTTCAGAAGAACAAAAAAGCAAAAAGTATGGTGAAATCTAGGGTTGCCACCTTTGGATGAGATGAAATCCGAATACTAAACCACACCCCCAAACTCCACCCCTAACCCCGCCCCTTTTATGACTTATGAGGGCATCGCTTGGACTCTGATTCACTTGATTTATTCAGAATTGCTGCTGATATTGCATTGTGTACAACTTCTTTAAAGTACATCATGATTATTATTTTTGGTTTGTTTGATTTAGATTTAAATATTTTAAATTTCAGTGTGTTAACATTTGGTGGGGTTAGAAATGGGGTTCAGGGGACTTTCCATCCTGTGTATGCTGCTTAGCTGACACATCGAGTGACTACAAGGACACCTCTGACAACCGGCTATTTTGGAACAGGTGGCCTTTTCTGGTAAAACTCTTTCCCAAAGCAGCATGGATTTACAGCAGGAAGGTCATGTCAGATGAATCTAATAGATTTCTTTGACTGGGTGACCAAAGTAATAGACCAGGGAGGGGCTGTGGATATGGCCAACCTAGACTTTAGCAAGGCATTTGACACAGTCCCACACAAAAGATTAATAATCAAGTTAGCCAGCTTGGGAGTGGGTCCCAGGGTGGTAGCATGGGTTGCAAACTGGCTGCACAACAGGACACAGAAGGTAGTAGTGAGTGGCACACATTCCGAAGAAAGGGGGGTCACTAGTGGAGTATCTCAGGGCTCAGTACTGGGTCCAGTCCTCTTTAACATCTTTATAGGTGACATTGCAGAGAGGGAAAGGAATGCCTCTTTGCAGATGATACAAAGATCTGTTACAGAGTTGATACACAAGGGGGGTAGAAAGGATGAGAAGGGACTTGGCAAGGTTGGAGGAATGGTCAGATATATGGCAACTTAGATTCAATGCAAAGAAGTGCAAAGTAATGCACCTGGGAAACAAAAACCCAGGAGAAGAGTACACAATAGCAGGGGAGGTACTAACAACAACAAAAATGGAACGGAACTTGGGGGTAGTCATATCGGATGATCTAAAGGTGGGTAAGCAATGTGAGAAGTCAGTGAGGAGAGCCAGGGGGATACTGGAATGCATAGGAAGGGGCATCACAAGTAGAAGAAGGGAAGTGGTTATCCCTCTGTACAGACAGTTGGTGAGACCCCATCTGGAGTCCTGTGTGCAGTTTTGGAGACCTCATCTACGCAAGGACATAGACAGGATGGAAGCAGTCCAGAGGAGGGCAACTAAAATGGTGCAGGGTCTGCATCAGAAATCATATGAAGAGAGACTGAGAGAGCTTAATATGTATACCCTTGATGAAAGGAGGGACAGGGGGACATGATAGAAATGTTCAAGTACCTCAAGGGAATCAACAAAGCCCAGGAGGGTAGCATCTTTCAGAAAAAGAGATGTGTAAGAACAAGGGGACACAATTTAAAGATAGAGGGGGGACGGCTCAGGGGTAATGTGAGGAAATCTTTTTTCACGGAGAGAGTGGTGGATGCGTGGAACTGCCTTCCTGGGCAGGTTGTTGGGGCTAAAACAGTGGGGGAATTCAAACATGTATGGGACAGACACAAGGCAATTGTAGTGGGGGGTGGCAGGAAGTGGGCTGTTGGTTAACTAGAATCTGCAGCTTATCCAGTAGGTAGGGAAATGGGCAGACTGGGTGGGCCAAGTGGTACTTATCTGCCATCAAAGTCTATGTTTCTATGTTTCAATAAATAAATAAATTACACTAGTAATGGTGGACGAGCTGTAAAGACAAATATCATCTGCCATTTTAAGATGTGCTACTGTCCTTCCCATTTTTCCTACTCTAAAGCTATTTGTAATGTCACAGAAGTTTTTAAAAGTGGTAGGAACTATTCTATGCTGTTAAATACCCTATTTTATTTCCACATCAGTCATACATACCAGATAGCATGATATGTGATATGTAGCGCGGAGGCAGTATAGCACAGTGGTTTAAGGCTCTGAGCTGCAATTCTGGAGACCAGGGTTTGAATCCCACAGCCCAGACTTGCATACTGTGTGACCCTGCACAAATCATTTCACTCCCTTGTGCTCCCAGGTTGCACCTGTAAACAAGCTTCGGCTTAGTGTGTCTCTTCTGGTAAAAAAAAAATAATAATGTTTGATAAATTTGCAGTGCCATCAAATCTAGATTATGTTCCTTTCTTCTCACCAGCTACTGCTCTCTCTCTCTCTCTCTCTTCCTTTTCTCATTTCTGTGGCTTAGCATGACATTAGCCACACTATTCTGTGCTGTTCATCTGAGATGCCTGGAATGGTCTTCCTGGAATATCAGGTAGTATGAAAATTGACAGCAATAACTACTGGAGA
Organism: Neoceratodus forsteri; assembly: GCA_016271365.2. Classification (NCBI taxonomy): domain Eukaryota; kingdom Metazoa; phylum Chordata; order Ceratodontiformes; family Ceratodontidae; genus Neoceratodus; species Neoceratodus forsteri. The sequence goes on along the minus strand of CM028134.1, from coordinate 1,072,813,102 downwards.
GAGAGAGAGATGTAGTACTGCTAGAAATGAAATAAAATATTAGATTATTAATTTAACAACAAAAGGGGTAACAAATATTAAAATATAGGACAGACCCTAAAAGAAAAAATGGTGAGCATTTAAAGGTCAAAGCAGTCAAAGACCATACTCACAATGCAGCCTAGAAAGGATTAGGTTGATTTGCTGCTAATGGTCTTAATAGCCCTACTTTACACCTCTCAGACTGACTGGTATACAAACAAAGGTTTACATGACATCAGAATTTGTTTGTAATATGAACATGCAAGTAAAATGGTGAATGATTTAACAGACTCTGTTTTACAAGTATGCGAGCATTCAAAATGATGGAAAAGTACTATCTCTGAATAAAACTGGATTAGCAGGTAAAGTTTCTGAAACACATTGTACAGTCCACAATGGACAAGAGGCTACCCTAATGTGGTGCCTGTCTGAATGTCTAAGGGTTTCAGAAAAATGAAGGTGTTAATTAAGGTGCTATTGTTTACCCTTCCCATGAATAATCTTCCAGTTTGCTGGTGTGAAGTTAGAGGTGACAACTGAGCAGACAGGGACACATTTGGCTCTTTAAGTGCCCTGCACTTTGAAGGCACTTACTGATTAGCATACACTGCAAGCTAGCAACCACATTAAAATGCCAGACACTTGCTTACAGCCAGATGAGAAGAAAATGAAACAGTTAGTGGGGAATCTCAGAGCTGCTGCTTGACCCACCATAAAAACCGAATTTGCAATGGTGAAAACAGGAGAACCGAATCTGGACCTAGAAAACCGAATCATTCGGTCAAAAACCGAGTAGGTGGTAACCTTAGTGAAATCAACTAAGGCTGCAACGGAGCTTTGGCTGGCAGAAGGGGTTAAAGAAGAGAACAAACAATTTGTTCAATATATATGAGAAAAAAGAAAGAAATGGGGAGGAATAGTTAGGCCCAAAGATGGTGATAGAATAGTGGCGGAGGACAGTCAGAAGGCCACTGTTCAGAATAACTTCTTTTGCTCAGTGTCACCAAGGAACACAAAGGCCCTGTACCAGACAGTGGCATCAAGGCTACTGTCAAAGGTGTCCCACAAATGGAAACACCACCAATCACCGGCAATAGGGTTAGGGAGGCCCTGGATCAACTCAGAGAGAACAAGTCACCAAGGCCTGATGGAATACACCCAAGGGTGCTAAAGGAACTAGCAAGTGAATTAGCAGATCCCTTAGCACATTTATTCAGCAGATCATGTCAGACGGGGTAGTGCCAGGGGACTGGAAATAAGCTGATGTGGTGCCTCTCCACAAGGGAGTGAGTTGGGAGGAAGCAGGTAACTACCGACTGGTTAGTCTTACGCTGGTAGTGGGGAAACTGATGGAAACCTTAATAAAACAGGACTTGGTAGAGTACCTAAATAAGAACGGTCTGCAGGATGACAGGCAGCATGGGTTTGTGGGAGGAAGGTCATGCCAAATGAACCTAATCACATTATTTGACTGGGTCACTAGGGAACTAGACAGAGACCACGCAGTGGACCTCCTCTACTTTGATTTCAGTAAGGCCTTTGATTTGGTGCCACACAACCGCCTGCTGAAAATATTGGAGGACCTGGGCGTAGCCAAGAACATATTCAGCTGGGTAGGTAATTGGCTTAGGGACAGAAAATAGAGAGTAGCGGTCAATGGGGTGAGGTCTGATGAAGGTGTGGTCACTAGTGATGTGTCCCAAGGCTCAGTGTTGGGGCCAGTCCTGTTTAATGACTTTTCTTAGTGACATCAGCATAGGTATTCTGGGCAGAATTGTCCTATTCATAGACAATACCAAGCTAGGAGGAAGGGTAGACAGTGAAGAGGCGATTAGGGACCTACGAAAAGACCTACAGAGGCTGGAAAGATGGTCTAACATCTGGAAGCTAAGGTTTAATGCAAAGAAATGCAAGATGATGGATTTGGGTAAAGGGACCCCAAGGACAGAATACTACCACAACGGAGTCCAGCTCAGTGCCACACAGGAAGAAAGGGACCTGGGTGTCATCATAAGCAGCACCCTTAGACAAGCCAATGCAACAAAGCTTATAGCAAGGCCAACAAAATGTTGGGGTGCGTAAGGAGTGGATTCAACAGCAGGAGAAAGGATGTGATACTGCCACTCTACAGGTCCCTGGTAAGGCCCCATCTGGAATACTATGTCCAGTTTTGGAGTCCACATCTGAAAAAGGATAAAATCAGGTTGGAGACTGTCCAGAGAAGAGCAACCAAAATGATTCAGGACCTTCAAGGGCACTCGTACAAGGAGCATCTGGAAGCATTAAATATGTTCTCACTGGAAACTTGGAAGGAGAGGGGGGACATGATTGTATTATACAAGTTCCTGAGAAGAATAAATAAGATGCCATCCTCTGACTTGTTCAACAGAGTCTCCAACTCAAATACTAAAGGGCACGAGTGGAAGTTGGGGGAAGCTTAAGTGACTTGCTTAGGGTCACACACTATGCAAGTGGAAGCTGTGGGATTCAAACCTAGGTCTGATTTGCTAGATGTCACCGGATTTGCAGCGCAGAGCCTTAAACCACTGCACTATACTGCTTCCTAAGTAATTGGCATATTTGACGCTACCTCTTGGGATATTCCCTGTATGGTGTATAGTGGGCTCTTGTTCAGCATGGATTTCCATCCTTGTTGAAATGTTGTACCACAGTACAAAGGTCATGGGACGTGGGTGTACCCTTCTGTGGTACAACACCATATCAGCTGATCAGAAATCTGTGACCTCCTGCGCTCAGAACTACCACTTGCATGCTGTTCTTTTTTTTTTTTTTTTTATGAAACTGTCAAACTGCTGAGTGCCAGTGAGTGTGAAAATGAAAGCAGAGCAATCCTGAGACTCACACCTGGCACTGCAGCAGTTTTATTTAAAAAAAAATGAAACAGAAAACATACAAAATCTTTACACTATAAATAAATACTGGTTGGGTAACCACTTGCTCAGCCAGCCTGTGCTGTCACCTAGGCTTCTGAGTATGTAGGACCTCTTGTCTTGCGCTTCTCTGTTGAGGTCTGATGTAATCAGAACCCCTTTGTGGTAGTACAGGCTGGATGTGCATGGTTGCCCAACCAGTAGTCTCTGTGTATACCATCGGAGTGCAAATACATTTGGAAGCTAAAAGCTGTTATTTTCACTGCAGACATAGCTACTGTGCAAATACCAGTTGCAATCATGTTATTTACACAGTAGATATGTTATTTTCTTCTGTGTCCCCTTGCTTTCACACTTGCACACTCGTCACACTTTCCCTTTGCTGCATTGTTCTCATCCCTAAGACTGACCTCTGTCTCTCCGTCTATTTCTTTCAGATCCAGCCATGCTCGGGCTTGAGGCTCTGCCAGGAACCGCCAGCCGGCCTCCCTCCTCAACTCACCCGCACAGCATCAGCAGAAAGGTACACTTGCTATCGGAGCCACTGCAGCTTGAAAGCCATGCTTCTGATTGGCTCCCTCAACCCTCAAAGAGCTCTGATTGGCTGCTGCCTTTTCGCCAGCTTTTTCAAACTTTCTGGAGTTCTCCAGGTTTGCCTGCAGTAGTGCTTTACCTTCTCTGGCTCTATACTGTATCCCGCCCGCCCTTAAAGGACTACCTCATTCCAAGTGCAGTACTCCCCTTGCTGTCTGATCTCGCTCAAGACCATGCCTCCTCTATCTAACCTTTACTCCTTTCTGCACTGGGTGCTGTTCCTGAATCCTCGCTCACCCCCCCCAACCCTATGCATAGCGCTAGCATAACCTACTTGTGGACAATCACAAGCCCACCCTAGGACAAATCTAACAAGATGACGAGTTATGCCACTCTACCAGCCACCTACTTTGTGCTGCTGGTAATTACAACTCTGACAGGAATTGCAAATGCCACTATGCCGATAGTGGCTCCCCTTTCCTGGGAACAAAACTGCCCTTGTGCAATTGACATCTTTACCAGAATCCTAGCCACAGACCTTACTACTCTGCGTATGCTCATGTACCTTCCACCTCAACACTACCCAAGGATGCCTACTGGATGCCCTCCACTGCCGTTCCAGCTAGCAAGAATCCCGGTGCTCATCCTATTTCATGACCAAAGCAAGCTGAAACACTCCCCAAAATGGTCGCACAAAATCAATGGCAAGCTTCTGAAGGAATATCTACGATGACTAGGCCTATTGCTATTGCTGCTGTCTGGTACCATCCACCCCAATCCTGGCCCCCTCGTCCAGCAAGATACCACCATGAGGAAATCTTGGCTACTCACTATAGCCTCTATCAACATCTGCAGTCTCCTCCCCAAAATAGATAACCTGCTCGCATGGGTCCAGCAGCACAACCCTGACATGATATCTGTAGTACAGACCTGGCTAACACCGAATATCCTGGATGCCTCCATCCAGATCCAAGGTTATGTGGTCTTTAGGCAGGATAGACTCGCTAAAAGAGGTGATGGCTGTGCGGTCTATCTTAGGTACACCCTGCGGGGTCTTGTCCTACCGCTGCCTAGCTCTGGGGACAATATGCAAACAATTGCCATCAAGGTGCTCCTAGGTGCACAAAACAAAACAGTCACCATACTGTCTGGATATATCCCACCCAGGCTAGCAGTCACTGGTTTCAACTCTCTCTTAGACTGCCTGAACAGCCTTAGAGTAAACTCAGAAATCATCCTTTTAGGGGATTTCAATATCAATTGTCTCTCCCCTGATACTAGCCCCTACAAGGATGCTGTCTCTGCAGCTCACTTCTCCCAAATTGTTGAAACACCTTCTTGAACTAATGACAGAACTGGCACTAGTACCTTGTTGGACTGGGTTCTCACAAACCACCCTGACCACATATTAGACATCTCTGTTTTACCTGATGCCCTTAGTGACCACTCCCCAGCCCTAACCAGTTGGGCAAACAAATTTACCAAGCCCCTAGCAAGAACAATCACATCCAGGATCCTCACTTGTGGGCACCATGAGCTAATAAAATCGGACCTTCGTCACCTGGACTGGACGTAAATCCTCATGACTTGTGATGTTGATACTGCACTCGAGTAATTCATCTCACTATCCAACACAGTGCGTGATAAGCACACCCCTCTTAAGAAATGAAAAATTAAAGGCCGTAGTAATCCCTGGATTTCCTCTGATCTTATTAATCTGCTGAACCTAAGACACCAACTATGGTGCAAGGCTTGTTCCGCAAGTGCTCGATCTGACATCCAGAACTACAAAAAAAGCATGAAACGACTCCACCAGAGCAATCCACAAAGCTAAATCCCTCTACTACAAAGAAGCCCTCACCAAAACATGGAATGTTGGACTAAAGTTCTGGAGTAACCTCAAGGAAGTCACTGGGAAGGACCCCAAATCAGTCCCCTCTATGCTCATTATTGATGGCACGCATTCCCTTGATCCGAAAACCATTGCCAACTCATTCAATAACACATTTACTGATCTCAGCTGTGTCCTTCCTCCTGATTTTTTCAACCCTTCCACCCCTAGCATATACCCGGGGAAATCAGACCAGCTGACTACCCACCCTCTTTTTTACTTCAAAAGCGTTACCACGCATGTAGCAAGGAAATATCTACACAAGGTGCTAGGGAAGACTAGGTACAGTAGGGATTCCCTTGACCTAAAATTTGTCACCCTTACCCTAGAGGAAATCCTTGCACCCCTAACCCATATAATAAACCTATCACTTCGGTACTTGCAGTTCCCTCAAAAGTGGAAATCTGGGGTCGGTCCGATGGCACTGAGGGTTGAGGCGCTGGACACCACACCTCGCGACACGCCGATGACCCGAGTTCGGGAGCGAGCTCGGGAATCGGGGGTCATCAGGGGAGGGAGATGGATCGAGCACCTGCAGGGTTGCTCTCCTCTCCAGGTGGGAGGGCATAGAAACATAGAAACATAGAATTTGACGGTAGATAATGACCACTTGACCCACCTAGTCTGCCCATTTCCCCTACCTAACGGATAGGCTGCAGATCCTAGTTAGCCAACAGCCTACTTCCTCCTACCCCCCACTAGAATTGCCTTATGTCTGTCCCATGCATTCTTGAATTCCCCCACTGTTTTTGACTCTACAATCTCCTCAGGAAGGCTGTTCCATGTATCCACAACCCTCTCTGTGAAGAAATACTTCCTCACATTACCTCTGAGCTGTCCCCCCTCTGTCTTCAAATTGTGCCCCCTTGTTTTTGCACATCTCTTTTTCTGAAAGATGCTACCCTCTTGGACTATGTTGATTCCCTTGAGGTATTTGAACGTTTCTATCATGTCCCCTCTCTCCCTCCTTTCCTCGAGGCTATACATCTTTAGTTCCTTTAGTCTTTCTTCATATGTCTTCTGATGCTGACCCTGCATCATTTTGGTTGCCCTGCTCTGGACAGCCTCCACCCTGTTTATGTCTTTGCGGAGATGGGGTCTCCAGAACTGTACACAGTACTCCAGATGTGGTATGAGTTGTCCGGCACTCTGGTGACCCCTGGTGGAGACCAGAGGGCATCATGAGCTGCTGAGCTGCATGTAAGGAGCGTGGCTGACGCAGGCAGGGTTGCCATGTGCCACAGCGTCAGACATGCACCACGCAGGAAGAGGGGGGTCTCGGGGCTTACACCACCACAAGAAATACCCCTCCAGCCTTGGATAGGTGTGGCCCTGCCAGTGCCACTGCCACACGCCCAATGCTGGTTCCCCGCCACTGCCCCCCGTGGTCTCCCCGGTTTGTAGTCCCCCAACCTGGGGAACCGTAATGAACTTGAAGATGGCCGGAGAACACAGCAGGCAGTAGAGCAAGTCAGTGAGTGCAGTGGCCTGAGAGAGTTCCAGGCTGGAGGGCTACAAACAGAATTGAAAAAAAAAAAAAGTGGAAATCTGCCGCTGTGACGCCTGTTTACAAGGGAGGAGAGCATTCCCATCAGGGTAACTACAGACCTATCTCCATCCTACCCCTGCTCTCAAAGGCCCTGGAGTGTATAGTAACAGACCAGTTGGTCGAATACCTAGAAAAATATAACTTACAATGCACACAGCAGCACGGGTTCAGGACCAGACATAGCACCACTTCAGCCTTACTCGAGTTTACGGGGATCATCCATAATGCCTTAGACCAAGGCCACCTTGTTGGTGCAACATTCATTGATTTGACCAAAGCATTCGATACGGTTAACCACACCCTCTTGCTTGACCAGCTCACCCACACCAGTCTCTCATGAGATGCAGTCACCTGGTTTGAATCCTACCTACATAACCGGTCACAACAAATAAAGATTGGTAATGTTCTCTCTGACATTAAGTTAGTCTGTTCTGGTGTCCCACAAGGGTCCATACTAGGTCCCCTCTTGTTCAGTGTTTTTCTGAATAACCTCCCCAAAGCCTGTCAGTGCTGAACTCTATTATATGCAGATGACACTGTCTTCTTCACCTGTGATCCACAACCCTGGGCCCTGGAGATCCAACTTCAACAAAACTTTTCTGAAGTCGAATGGTGGTTCAGTAAACACAAACCTACTATGAGCTACAAAAAGACCAAAATGATGCTGTTTACCAACCCTCAAAGCAAACACAGAGCCTACCCTCTCTCTATCAGCAATAGTGTGGGAACTAGCCTGGAACTTGTCCAGCATTTTAAATACCAAGGGGGTTAATGCTGGACAGCACTTTGTCCTTTGGACACCACACAGACAATATAGCTAAAGCCGTCAACACTCGAATAGGACTGCTTCATAGGCACAAGCATTGCCTGACCCCGGAAGCTCTTAGTGTGGCTATTCACAGCTCTGGGGTCTCACTCATTGATTATGAGCTTGCTATCTATGGGGCAGCCTCAGACACTGCACGTCATCGCATTAAAGTGGCCCTAAACAAGGCATGCCAACTTCCAACGGGATCCTCAAAACAAACCCACACTTGTGACCTCTATGCTCAGGCCAACTGGCTCCAATTCAAGAACAGACTCTTCTACCAAACTTGTTTGTTAGCTAAAAAATCTTGCCTAGGCCTAGTCCCCCTTGGGGTCCAGAAGCTTCTTATCCCCTGTGCTAGCTGACATCAAACAAGAAGCTCTGATAGCCTGGTCTTCAAGAGCCCCCAGTGTCGCACTTCCCTAGGTCAAAGATCCTTTGCCTATCTAGCTCCACTCTGGTTCAACTCCTTACTGGTCAGCATATCCTCTGCTCCCATGTTGGGTTCTTTTAAGTGAAAGACAAGACAACACCTTGCTGCTGCCTCTAGCTGTGACTGCATCCACTAGCTCACTCTGCTGCCTTTAGCTGTGACTGACCCACTAACCCAGCATCTTCTGCACTTGCTCCCGTGGCCCCGCCTTCCCCTTTCTTTCTGCCCACGTTGCACTGCCTACCCTCCTCATCATCTCACAGACCTCTACCAACCTTCCCCTTCCCTCTCCTGTGGATTTCTCCTCCTTCCACCTCTCCTTATCTATCTCCTTACTTCTCAACTTTGTTGAGGCCATATGGGCTGACCCCTGCCCCCTCTCTGTCTCTTTCCCTATGCAACGTTGTTCGCATCGGCACCCATTTGACATAGCCCCTGGGCTGCTCGCTACTCCCCTGTCTGTCCTGCCTTTGCTCCTTGCCTAATCTTTTACGCTTGCAATGTCAACAAAGCAAACGCACCTCAAATACTTTCTCCTTAGTACTTCTCTGTTAGTGTTACTCAACCCACATGTAGTGTGCTGTTGCTTTATGACCATATTAATCCTGTCCTGTCTACCTTGTATCCCATGACGTGGAACCTATGTAAAGAGCTTATAGCACAAAGGTTTTAATCCGAGATTTAAATAAATAAATAAAAATAAAATAAACATTCGCATAGTAGCCACAGCCCTTGCTTTTCACATGAACTGACTCCCTTGTAAGCAACACAACAAACAGTGGCACTGTAACTTTAACCACAAAAGTAAAAGGCTGCACTTAGCATCATTAATAAAGAGGAAAAGCAGAGAAACTGTAAAAAGACAAGCCATTTACACAATGCAGCATGTTTGTTGTTTACCTGCAAAAATACACATACAAAATAAATACTGGGAATGCCCATGGTATACAGCTGCTATCCCATGAAGTAGCTGCAAATATGCATGTTATTTGGTCTGAAATGTTGGTATTATTGCCCCTGTGTACTCGTGGCCATGCCACTCGTATAAGTATGCAATACCACCAGTTTTTCAAACCACATAACATGCATTGCTAAAGCTACCTCCTGGGATATTCCTTATTTATATAACAGATGTGAAAACAAAATTGGGCGAGATAAACATGTTACTTTATTTATTTATTTAAAGGTTTAACCAGGAAAGACATACTGAGCTGAGAACAGCTCGTTCCCAGCTGTGTCCTGGGGGAAAAGGGAGATGGAGGTAGCTAAACAATAAATAATGAAAATAAGAAGTCAATTACAGTAATATAATAATATATGAAGCATAAATATAAATAATTAGAGACCAATTAATAAAGGAATGCAAGCAGAAAATAAAACATGCTTATATGTATGGAGAAAGAGAATAAGAAGAGGAGCGTGTCATAGACAGTTGCAGGTAGGAGAACAAAAGTCATAAAAAAGAGACTTTAGGGAGGAAGGAGAAGAGGCATTTTGGGAAACGTGCAAGATAAATGAAGTTGTTCACTGAGTTTGTTCAGAAATGCAGCTCACTCATTTTGGCTACAAGGAGCATGATCAGAAATGTATTCCCAACATGAGAAGACTAATGTCTGAGCATGCTCAGTAACCAACTTCATTTTTCCCCCCAGGACACCTCTGGAAAATAGCTACCATAGCTCAGTATAGGCCTGTCCTCGTAAAACTCTTTCAATAAAAAAAAAATAAAATAAAATGTGAGATGGTGTTTGTTTTTTGGTTGAATATACAGTAGTCTAAGTCGTTTACATTTCTTACTTTGGAAGTGTTTTACCACGTCTTTAACAATACCACCTAAACACCGATTGTGTAGATCAAATATGCAGAGCCAAGCAACCAGCTCTCCAAAAGCAGCAAGTCAGTAAAGGGACACAGAGCAAATGCTAAATAAACATAAATAGTTTATTCTTCGGCCCAGTGGAGTGGAGGACTGAGGCATCATACCTCACCTCCTTCCACACCGGCCCTTGGGGAGAAAAATGAATAACAAAAAAAAAATTGTTTATTCTTCAGTCCACAGCATGTAGGTAGATATCAACTACCCCAGCGTTTTGGCGTAAAGACTTCATCAGAGGTGTGGCTAGAAAGTCAGCAACGTCACTTTATGCTCCCCTTCTTTAATACATTACAGGTGAATAATACCTGAATATTAATGAAATAAAGTTCAATTAGTGACTTTTTCTTAAAGCAAATTATTTCCTTGGCTAAATATGTTACAAACATACATAATCGTTGTATGTTTAAATACGTTCTCTTTAAATAACACAGTTTATGCCAGCATTTTAAGTGAACCAAGTTAAGAAAGAAAATAAAAGCAATGATTGGTGATCGCCCGTTGTAAATTTAAGCAATAATGCACGACAGGGTGTGTGTTGTGCTGGGATAACGTCATGCCTGGGGTGATTAGGCACAAGGCTGCAGGCCGAGTGTGACTAATCACCCCAGAAGTAACGTTATCCCAGCACAACCACTACCAAATCTGATATACTCAATGGCTCGTTTTGTTTCGAGAAAAAAAAAAGGGGAAAAGCTGTTTAAAATACTAATTTATTTCATTTTTTTTTGTTTGGGCAGGCATACTTATTGAAAAAAAGTCCACAGTTCCTGTCTTGTGCAGGAGGTGGTACTGCCCCTACATGTTTTTTCTGTATTCTTTTAAATGTGTATCATTGTGGTTTTGTAATTTTTGCCCCTGTGCAACTTGTCATTTTGTTATTTACTCTGTTCTCTTACTCAGAAAGATGTTGCTGTTCCATTTTTTTTTACCTTCCTAATTTACTCGCTCGATGTGGTCATTCACTCGCTGAGTCCCGTTGCTGTTCCGTTTTTTTCCCTTGCTAATTTACTCGTTCGATATGGTCATTCACTCTCTCAGTCTGGTGTGAAGTGTGAAGTGAGAGGGGCCACGGTGTTTCAGGCAGAAAGATTAGTTTGGAGTTTTGAAAAAAAAAATTATAGAAAGAAATGTATTTCAGGAGGCTGCGAACGTTATGACAGGAGCCGCGAGGTCACTGTTTAAAATGCACGCTCACTCGGTCGTTGTGGTCCAAAATGAGAGGGATCGCAAGGTAGTTTTCTTTCTGTCAGGTAGCTTACCAGGAGACTTTCACTCCTTGTTCAGTAAAACACAATGTTGTCACTGTATAGGCAGGCCAGGTAGTGAAACTGATCGTGGTCTCAGCAAGGAGGGTAGTGGGGCAGTGAATCGCGTTTTGGAGTGATTGTTTTTTTGTTTTTTTTTAACATTTGATGCGGTCTTCTGTGTGCTGGGACTAGACCCGTGATGTTGTACTGGGATAACATCACGGGTCCAGTCTCAGACTGACCAATCAGAGCACAATATTTTTTTTGCCATTGTATAATAATTAATTGCAAACGTGATCCACATATCACTGGGTGAAAAACTAAAAAGGAAAAAGAATGAGAGTAAGTGCAGATGGAACTCCAGTCTGTGATAACCAGGCCAGACTTTATTATGTATCTCAGTTTCTGGGGGATCCACACTTCACAGTCCATAGTGAGCCTAGAGAAATAAAAGAGAAAAAGAATAAATCAGAGAACAAAATGGCAAAGAGACAATCATATACACAGTTAAACCAAATGGTTCATAGAAACATATGAACATACGAAATTGCCAGCAGATAAAGGCCTTATGGTCTATCTGCTTGATTGTGCAGCTAGCAGCCCTTATACTCCAGTTGCCCTCCCCCCCTCCAGTGACCCTCCTCCTTACCCTGTCCCATCCCCTTTTGAAGCAGCCACTGTTCTACAGTATATCACTTCCTTTTGCAATGTGTTCCACCCGGACATCACCTCTCCATAAAAAAGTGTCTCCTCATTTCCCTCCTGAACCTTCCCCCTTCCAATCTCAGATCGTTGCTGCGAGTGTCCCTCCCTCTCCTTAATTTAAAAAGCCCTTCCATGCTCATCTTATTTACTCCCTTCATGTACTTGAAGGTTTCAATCATGTTCCCACATCCCTCCTTTCCTCCAGGGAGTACACGTTCAGCTCCCTCAGCCTGCTCTCAAAGGGTAAGTCCCCTAGACCCTGGATCATTTTTGTTGCCCTGCGCTGCATGGTCTCCAGTAACCTAATATCCTCCTTCAGGTACAGTCACCAGAACTGCATGCAGTACTCTAGGTGTGGTCTAACGAGTTTTGCCAGATCATTTTGCAACCCCTGCCACCCTCCTAAGTCATCCACTACTGCTCCCATCTTAGTGTCATCTGCAAACAGACTGATCTTGCTCTTGATGCCTATTGAGATGTCTGCTATAAAGATCCTAAACAACACCGGTTCCAGTACAGAGCCCTGTGGCACCCCACTTGTCAACGCCCTGGGAGATGAGAACTCCCCTCCCTCCACCATCCTCTGCTGTCTCCCTTGCAGCCAGTTCACTACCATTCCACCATCTTCGCCCTTGCCCCGTGCCTTCCAGCTTATTTCCTAGCCTTCTATGTGGCACGAAATAAAAGGCCTTACTGAAGTCCAGGTACAGGACATCCACTGCATGGCCCTTGTCTAATTGCCTGGTTACCCAGTCATAGTACTTCACCAGGTTGGTCTGACGGGATCTGCCTGAGACAAACTCATGCTGTCTGCTGTCCTGCAGCCCATTAGCCTCTAGGAGGGAAACCAGCCTCTCCTTCAGGATTGTCTCCATCAGTTTTCCCATGATGGATGTGAGGCTTACCAGCCTGAAGTTTCCTGGCTCATCCTTGGGTCCGCTCTTGTGGAGGGGTACCACGTGCGCCATCCTCCAGTCCTGAGGTACACTCCCTGAGTTTAGGGAGGCATTGAACAGGTCTGCCAAGGGTTCTGCCAGCTCCTTTAGCACCCTGGGTTGTATACCATCTGGCCCAGGCGTCTTGTCCACCCTCAGTGCCCACAATCCTCCAGTACTCTGCCCACTGGGATTTCCCCATCTGTCACCTCCCCTGTGCCCACCCTCTCACCCCTTTGGGTATAGCTCTCCTTTCTCTTTAGTAAATACTGAGCAGACATACTCATTTAATGCTTCTGCCTGTTCTGCCCTGTTTCACCCACCACCCCCCATTGATCCTTACTATTTGGTCCTTACAACTCCTTTTCTCCCTGATATACCTGAAGAAGTCCTTCTCCCCCTCTTTAATGCCCTGTGCTATCCTGAATTCCCTGGACGCCTTGGCTGTCCTGACTGCCCTTGTCACCTCCCTTGACTCCTTCAGGTATTCCTCTCTGTTCTCCCCTCTCCCTGTTTTTTTGTACCTTCTAAAGGTGGATCTTTTCTTCCTTATATTTTCCATGACCCTTCCGCTCACCTAGCTAGGCTTCTTGGCCCTAGCCCTCTTACTCTGGACCCTTGTACTTATTCAGTTGCCTCCACAATCCCCTATACTGGCGCAATGGTCTGCATCTGTCCGGGGGAGGTGAACCAGGATCCTAGGTGAGAGGTTTAAATGCTTCATTGGCAAGCATTTAAACTAGCCAATGGGGGGAGGCACTGAAAAGGAGCAGGGAAATCCCAGCCTCCCCCAACAAAACACGGTAATTAGTGAGATAAACACCAAGGTAGAGAAGTCATTACGGAGCAGGACAGAGGTAAATGTGAAAAAAGGCAAAAGCAGTAAGGACAGGGATGGGGCTAAAAGGGGTAAGACCATCAAAAAGTGGAGGGTGATCAGTACCAATGCTCGTAGTCTGTGTAACAAGCTCCTTGAACTAGTGGCCTTAATGGAAGAGGGATGCCTGGATATTGTGGCAGTCACAGAAACATGGTACACAGAGAACCACGACTGGGATGTCAACATACTAGGATACACAATCTACAGGAGGGACAGGGAGGGTAAAAGAGAAGTTGGAGTAGCTCTCTATGTAAAGGAAGGGATCAAAGCAACAGAACTAAAGGGTAAACAGGTAGCAGATGAGGCACTCTGGGTCACCCTGGAGATAGGAAATGGCACCACAATCTGCATGGGGGTTGTGTACAGACCCCCATCTCAAGGGGAGGGAATGGACAAGGAAATGATAGAAGGTATCCTTAAAATGGCAGAAAAAGGGAAGATATTGTTGATGGGGGACCTGAATATGCCAGATGTTAATTGGAGCACCTTTGCTGCAGGCACATCCAAGAGCAGGGTCATTCTTGATGCCCTACAAGGGGCATGCCGCAGACAGCTAGTATTGGAACCCATTCAGGAGGGAGCAATCTTAGACCTGGGACTCTCAAATGGGGACAGAGAAAGAATCTCAGATTTAGAAGTGGGTAGCCATCTTGGAACAAGCGAACACCAAACAGCGTGGTTCACGATAAACACAGCCATACAATCAAGCCATACAAAAGCAAGAGTATTGAACTTTAGGAGGGCTGACTTTGGGAAAATGAGAGAGTGCCTCAGAAAAGCACTAGCAAACAGGCAAGAAGGAGGAGCAATGGGGAATAATCAAAACAGCCATCGCAGAGGCAACAAGCCTTTGTGTGAAGCAAATCAACAAAACACAACGAAGGAAAAAAACGCTATGGTTCTCAAAAGAGGTGGCAGGGAAGGTTAAGGAGAAAAGGATAGCATTCAGGAAATATAAGGAAACACAGAAGGAGTAGGACAGAGAACATTATCAGTTAAAGCAGAAAGAGGCAGAGAAGGCAGTCAGAATAGCAAAGGCCGAAACCGAGGAAAGGATAACCAACTCTATTAAGAAGGGGGATAAGACCTTTTATAGGTACATTAGGGAGTGAAGAAAAACCAAAGGAGGGATACTGAGGCTTAATAAAGGGGAGGGAATGTGGGCAGAAGGTGACAGTGAAAAAGCAGGGATACTGAACAAATATTTCTGCTCAGTATTCACAAAGGAAGAGGAGGGGGAGGTACCTAAACCAAACAAGAGAAATACTCTGAAGATGGGGATCGATACCAGTCCAGTAACAGAAGAAAGGGTTCTGAAAGAACTAATAAAATTGAAGGTGGACAAAGCAATGGGGCCTGATGGTATTCACCCAAGAATTCTAAAAGAACTAAGAGTAGAACTAGTGACACCGCTGACTACTCTCTTTAACAAATCATGGGAGGATGGGGTGGTATCCGAGGACTGGAGAAGGGTAGATGTGATTCCTCTTCACAAAAGTGGGAGCAGGACAGAGGCAGGAAACTACAGACCTGTCAGTTTGACCTCAGTGGTAGGGAAAATGATGGAATCACTTCTGAAGGAAAGAACTGTTGAGTACCTAGACGCCAGTGGGGCACAGGACCCAAGGCAGCATGGATTCACAATGGGAAGGTCGTGTCAGATGAATCTAATAGATTTCTTTGACTGGGTGACCAAAGTAGTAGACCAAGGAGGGGCTGTGGACATGGCCTACCTAGATTTTAGCAAGGTATTTGATACAGTCCCACACAAAAGATTAATACACAAGTTAGCCAGCCTTGGAGTGGGTCCCAAGGTGGTAGCCTGGATAAAAAATTGGCTAGACAACAGGACACAAAGGGTAGTAGTAAACAGAGTCCACAGTGAAGAAAGGAGGGTTACTAGCGGGACCGAGGGTTCAGCACTGGGACCAGTCCTTTTTAATGTCTTTATAAGTGACATTGTAGAGGAACTGGAAGGAAAAGTATGTCTCTTTGCAGATGACACAAAGATCTGCAACAGGGTTGATACACAAGATGGAGTGGAAAGGATGAGAAGGGACTTGGCAAGGTTGGAGGAATGGTCAAATGTATAGCAGCTCAGATTCAATGCAAAGAAGTGCAAGGTAATGCACCTGGGAAACAAAACCCAGGGGAAGAGTACACAATGGGGGGTGAGATACTGACAACAGTAAAAATGGAAAGGGACCTGGGGGTAATTATATCAGAAGATCTAAAGGTGGGCAAGCAATGTGAGAAGGCAGTAAGGAAGGCTGGGGGATACTGGGATGCATAGGGAGAGGCATCAATAGTAGAAAACAGGAAGTTGTTATCCCACTATACAGACAGTTGGTGAGACCCCATCTGAAGTACTGTGTGCAGTTCTGGAGACCCCATCTCTGCAAAGACAAAGACAGAGTGGAGGCTGTCCAGAGGAGGGCAACCAAAATGGTGCAGGGTTTGCACCAGAAGACATACGAAGAAAGACTAAAGAAGTTTAATATGTATACCCTTGAGGAAAGAAGGGAGAGAGGGGACATGATAGAAACTTTCAAGTACCTCAAGGGAATCAACAAAGTCCAAGAGGGTAGCATCTTTCAGAAAAAGAGATGTGCAAGAACAAGGGCACAATTTGAAGATGGAGGGATGGCTCAGAGGTAATGTGAGAAATATTTTTTCATGGAAGGGTGTGGATGCATGGAACAGCCTCCCTGAGGAGGTTGTGGAGTCAAGAACAGTGGGGGAATTCAAGAATGCATGGGACAGACATAAGGCAGTCCTAGTGGGGGGTAGGAGGAAGTAAGCTGTTGGTTAACTAGGATCTGCAGCTTATCTGTTAGGTAGGAAAAAAGGCAGACTAGGTGGGACAAGCGGTCCTTATCTGCCGTCAAATTCTATGTTTCTCCCACTTCTAGTTAGTGTCCATATTTGGATGGATCCTGGCCAGATACCCCTGTACTATTTCCCGCATCCTCCTGAAGTTGGCCCTCATGAAGTCTAACACCCTTGTGCCCATTTCTACACCCCTTTCCCCATGTTTATCATGAACCACACTGATTGGTGGACACTTCCCGCCAGAGGTTCTTCCACCCCAGCTCCCTCACAAACTCACTATTCACCAGCACGAGGTCTAGGGTGTTCCCTAACCTAGTTGGCTCATTGATCATCTGCAATAGGAAGCTGTCTTGGAAGACATCCAGAAGTATATGCTCCCTCCTATTCGTGGTGGTTGGGGTACCCCGATCCACTCCCGGCAGGCTGAAGTCCCTCACAATCACTGTGCTGCCCCTCTCGCAGGTCCTTCTGATCTTTTGGTTTTTACCAGGAGTAACACACTAAGCTGAAGCTTGTTTACAGGTGAGACCTGGGGACCTTCTGATCTGTCCTGCTAGTTCCATCAAACTCCTCAGTCTGAGAGGGTGGCCTGTACACCATTCCCATCCTGAGGGTCCTATTTTTGGAGTCCTGGAGCTGCACCCATAATGACTCCATGCTGCCCTCCTCCCCTTCCTCCCTTAGACACTTCAGTCCTTCCCTCACATACAGTGCCACCCCCCCTCCATTTCCTTTTCCCCTGTCCCTCCAAAATAACCTATACCCCAGTACTGCCAGGTCCCAGTCATGGTATTGGGTGGCCCATGTCTCAGTGATGGCCGCCATGTCCACCTCCCCATCTGCCATGAGAGCCTATAACTCTGCTGTTTTGTTCCCTAGACTCCAGGCATTCATGGTTACCACCCTCCACCCTGCTTACCCCCTCTCATACTTGCTCTCCCTTTCTAGCATCCCCTCCTGACCTCTCCCTAAGCCCCTTGCTGCTGGTATGGGGGTAAGCTCATTTGGCGGGTAAGCTCATTTGGTTTCCCTTCCTGTGGATCCTGCCTGACTCCTGCCCACCTGCCACCCCCCTCTTCTAGTTGCAATTCTCATTGTTTTCTAAGTATTCCCCCAGTTTCTGTTTCAATGCCCTCCCTCACTCCTCGCTCAAGTGTAGCCTGTCCTTAGCATAGGGATCCTTGTCCTCCCAGGTCCTTCCCCACATCCCCATCAGCCCATACCCTTTGCACTGACACCATTCTCTTAGCCACATGTTAAATTCCTCTGTCTTCAGCTTCCTTGCCGTGCTCGCCTTGGGTACTGGAAGCACCTCCAAGAAAATTACTGATCTTTCTGACTCCTCACAAATCAGCCCCAGCTCCTCAAACCTCCTCTGGACTATATCTACCATATTTCCTGCCAGGTCATTTGTTCCCAAATGCAGAACTATGTGAGATTTCTCCCTACCCCTCTTAGCATACTTCAGAACAGATTGACCCACCCGTTCCACTGTCATGCCTGGCATGGCCTCCACCCATATGTGACTATGCCTCTCCCACTTGCTTCCCCATCTGATTCCTTTCAGAATTGAGTCTCCCAGCACTAGGATCCCACCCTTTTATTTCCATGTTCTGCTCGCCTTGTCCTTCCTTTCTTTACCCCATCCTCTTCCTCTCCATTCCTCCTCCTCCTACTCCTCCTACTCCTCCAGCGCAGTTGTTCCCTCTTCCACTCCTGTTGTAACATCCCCTGCATCTCCTGCTTTTCTTCTCCCCTTTTTCCTCTGATTTTACCTCCCCTGTCCACTGGGCTCCACCTGCCTCCTCCGCCTGATGCATCCCCTGATGCTTCACTTCCCCCCTTCTCCACCATCCTCCTTACTAGACCATTCCCCAAAACCATACTCCCTCACCCCCTTGACCCCCTCCCATTCTGTTCTCACCTTGTTTGTCATCAGCTCCTCCATCCTGCACTCCCCCATCACATTCCCCCAATCCTGCCAGTACTTCAAACCAATTTTTCAATGTATTTTCACTACCACCTATTTCCTCCATCCTTCTGCTTGCCCCTACCACTGCTGACTCTGCAACTGTTAGATTCCTCCTTCCCTCCCACACTCCTTTTCTCCTCCCTGCTCTCATTTGTCTTCTGAACTGGGACCCCTGTCTCCTTCCCCCATCTGCCCCTGTATTCCCACTCCTCCCCCTCCCTCTTTGATCTGACCTCGCCCCACAGTTACCCTCCTTCCCTCCCCGCCACTGAGTTGTCCACCATCATAACCCTCAGTCCCCTCCTAAGCTCCATTTGTAAACAGCTGATCTCATTTCTAAACTGCCTTATTTGCCTGCACACCAAACACTCTCCCACTCTCCATGCAATATTCAGAAAGATTGCCACTCCACAGTTGTTGCAGCCCACCACCCCTCCCATACCACTGTTTGCCCACCAGCATCCCCCCTCATTTTCGGTAGAAGGATGCACATACCACCCCCATGACCCCTCCCATCCACCTTTTCCAGTTGCTCTCATGATTCCTCCAGCTCCCCAATACCTTACCCTCATGTAAAAGATAGCCAACCAACAAAGCTTGCTCTCTAGATAAATGCAATCTGCCCCTAAGCCCTAAAGCAAGAAGGGCCCCCTCAATTGTACCTATAAAAGCACTTTTCCCCTTAGGCTGTGTTCTGATGAAAAAAGAAGAAATCACAGTATCATCCTCATTCTTCTACCTGCTTATGGCTCCTAATTGCTATCTGCTATCTCTTATCTGCTATTTTGTTTTGTTTTGCTGCAACATCCTGTGTGGTTGCAGGATGATGCCAAGTATGATGGGTCCCACTCTATAAATGAAGGCTGAGCCTTGGGGTGGGTGGGTTGTGAGGTGGGTGGATGAGATCAACCTCACAGGCTGTGTTCAAAAACAATCAGCAAAGGAGTTCCCAGGCAGTGGCTGGTCCAGCCACACCCACTTAGAAGCCTCTAGATGGCTCCACAACTGCAGAAGAAACAGAGGCCCCCCTAGTCAGCCCAGCAGCCTGAAGCTACTGAAATCAAACACAAAGGCAGTGAAACTAATGGAGTTGCAGTCAGAAGCAGTTCAAATCCCAAACAGCGCTGATTAAACCTCCAGGCACATACCCCCTAGCAGTACAAGCTAAGACAATAAAATCAAAACAACAGGAACATATACTTCCCTTTTTAGTTTCTCCTCCCTCAAGCAGCAGGGACAAACCCTGTCCTGAAGTTCATCCTCCTTCAGACTCCAAATTCACTTTATCTCTAGTGCTTTAAAAAAAAAGTTTCAGATCTAATTCATCATTTAGACCAATAGACTTAAAGCTCCTGAGTTTATAGATCCATTGGCTTTCTTTCTGCAAAAGCAAGTTAACTCTATCACCCCCAAATTTCAGTACGGGTACATGATCTATCTCCATAAAGCGTAAGCATTTTGGATCAGAGTCATGCTTTTGCACAAAGTGCAGCCCAACTCGTTTGTCAACACGTTTATTTATAATCAATCTAATATGTTCCTGAATGTGTGTTTTAAGTATTCTGATAGTACACCCAATGTAGAGTGTATTGCAAGAGCACCATAACACGTAAATTACAAATGACATGTCACAAATAATGACTTCCCTAATTTTAACACTCAATTCAGGTTCACTTGGGTGCTTAAACTCCTTCTCTGGGGTAAAGTAATCGCAGATATTAAATTTTTTACATTTATGTATGCCTGCAGATTTCGGGATTATCCAGCCATTGCTTTCTTTATCTTTTTCAATTGTCAGTTTGCTATGCAACAATTTGTCTCACAGACTTAAGATATCATTTTTATCTTTATTTGAGGGTAATAGTCTATTGCCAGCTTGCACATGGCTTCACCTCTTGTGAGATTATCAACAAACTAATATATCCTCTCATGTAGATAAAAATAATATCTTAAGTTAGCTACTGTAATATCCCCTATCTATTTCTATATAGAGCTGTGCCATATCAGTGAGGATACAAAATGACATAAACATTGATATTTTTGCCCCTACGGACCTGGATTGAAAACATTGTGATATTCTCACTCTAGGTCCATAGTGGCAATGCAGATACACTGAAGGTATACTGAGTATACTTAGAATTATAATACAATGCAAACCTTCACAGAGTACAACTGTTGAAAGCTGAGCTTTCTGTATACTCATAGCCTCTAGTTCTCAGTGACATCACATGCTGGGGATTAAAGCGGGGCTTTAGGATGAACAAGGTGAGATAGGGAGTCGGGCACTATGGAACAACTGTTTATATGAATGAGAAATGATCTAGAAGAATGAATTTAATGGCAAGATATGAGTTCTGCAGAAAATTCAGTAACTGTGGAATTGCAGAATTCCAGGGGCCTCGCATATACTGTACACATGCTGTGAACTGTAATTAAATTCATCTCACATTAAATATGTTGACTTTAGTGCGTAGTTACTCATAGTAAGATAACAGAGGTGGAAGTTTCAGCACATACATGTAAAGTTCTACTTATTAAACTTTTGCACCATAAAGATTTAGGGCTAAGTAAACAGCCTGGATGGAGGGATGCCTGGATATTGTGGCAGTCACAGAAACATGGTACACAGAGAACCATGACTAGGACGTCAACATACCAGGGTACAATATCCACAGCAGGGACAGTGAGGGAAGAAGAGGAGGAGGAGGAGTAGCTCTCTATGTAAGGGAAGGGATCAAAGCAACAGAACTAAAGGGTAAACAGGGAGGAGAAAAGGCACTGTGGATCACCCTGGAGACTGGATATGGCACCACAACCTGCACAGGGGTTTTATACAGACCCCCGTCTCAGGGGAAGGAAATGGACATGGAAATGATAGAAGATATTCTTAGGATGGCAGAGAAAGGGCAGATATTGCTGATGGGGGACCTGAATGTAACAGATGTTAACTGGAGCACCTTTGCTGCAGCCACATCCAAGAGCAGGGCCATTCTCGATGCCTTACAGGGGACATGTCTCAGACAGCTAGTTTTGGAACCCACTCATGAGGGAGTAATCGTAGACCTGGTATTCTCAAATGGGGATGGAGAGAGGATCTCCAATCTTGAAGTGGGTAGCCATCTGGGAACAGGTGACCACCAAACAGTGTGGTTCACGATAAACTTAACTGTAGAGTCAAGCCATACAAAAGTGAAGGTACTGGACTTCAGGAGGACTGATTTTGTCAAAATGGGAGAGTGCCTCAGAAAAGCACTAGCAAACAGGCAAGAAGGTGGGGTGGAGCAACAATGGGGAAACATCAAAACCACCATCACAGAGGCAACAAGCCTTTGTGTGAAGCAAACAAACAAATCAAAATGAAGAAAAAACACTATGGTTCTCAAAAGAAGTGGCGGGAAGGTTAGGGAGAAAAAGATAGCATTCAGGAAGTATATGGAAACACAGAAGGAGCAGGACAGAGAACTGTACCAGTTAAAGCAGAAGGAAGCGGGGAAGGCAGTCAGACTAGCAAAGGCCCAAGCTGAGGAAAAGATAGCCAACTAAATTAAGAAGGGGGATAAAACCTTTTATAGGTACATTAGGGAGCAAAGAAAGACTAAGGCAGGGATACTGAGGCTGAATAAAGAGGAAGGTGGTTGGGCAGAGAGCGACAGTGGAAAAGCAGGGATACTGAATGAATACTTCTGCTCAGTATTCACCATGGAAGAGCAGGGGGAGATACCTAATCCAGTCAACAGAAGCACTCTGGAGAGGGGGGCTGATATTAGTCCTTTCACAGAAGAAAGGGTTCTGAAAGAACTCTTAAAATTGAAGGTGGATAAAACAATGGGGCCTGATGGGATTCACCCAAGAATTCTAAAAGAACTAAGGGAAGAACTAGTAACACCACTGACTACCCTTTTTAATAAATCATGGGAGGATGATGTTGTACCTGAGGACTGGAGGAGGGTGGATGTGATTCCCCTTCACAAACGTGGGAGCAAGACAGAGACAGGAAATTACAGACCTGTCAGTTTGACCTCAGTGGTAGGAAAAATAATGGAATCGCTTCTGAAGGAAAGAATTGTTGAGTACCTAGAGGCCAGTGGGACACAGATCCCAAGGCAGCATGGATTCACAGCAGGAAGGTCATGTCAGACAGGTCTAATTGATTTCTTTGACTGGGTGACCAAAGTAGTAGACCAGGGAAGGGCTGTGGACATGACCTACCTAGACTTTAGCAAGGCATTTGACACAATCCCACACAAAAGATTAACAAACAAATTAGCCAGCCTGGGAGTGGGTCCCAGGATGGTAGCCTGGATAAAACACTGGCTGGACAACAGGACACAGATGGTAATAGTAAATGGAGTCCACAGTGAAGAAGGGGGGGTTACTAGTGGGGTACTGCAGGATTCAGTACTGGGGCTGGTCCTTTTTTTTGTTTAACCTTATGTTTATCCTCCTTTCTGCACTGTTCCTCCACTCATTCAGACCCCCCTCAAGTCACCTTTCACAACGTCCCGTGGTGCCCCCAGGAGTCTACTCCTAGAGTGTCCATCCACTCAGAGACCCTCAGGTAACCTGGTGTACCCCCAGGTGGAGTGGAGGAAGGGCTCCCCAAGCCTTTCCCCTCACAACAATGGAGCGAGCGGGACACAGCAAAGTCTGCCCGGTGAGCACCAATGATGCAGTCCAGCTTCAGAGGAGTTGTCACCTTGGAGTGACGGGCTCCATTTTCTCCTGTTCTGCTGAGTCCCTATCCCCACAGTTGCCAGTAAACTGGGAGAGCCAATAAGGAGGCATGCGTTGAGACGCAGCTCCTCCCCAGGCTCTTGGCTGGTGCTGCCCCTCACGCTGCGTGTCCCAATCTGCATTGCCAATCCCGGGTTCACCCAAGAGATGGCGATATGGCAGTGGGACAGACCTGCAGCCCTCCCCCGAGAGGGAGAGCTGCCATTGGGTGCTCAGTCCCTCTCTTCCCCTGCCGACCATCCGGCGGCCCGAGTCCATCACCGAACCCGGGTCACCGGTGTGAAGCTAGGTGTGGCATCCAGCACCTCAACCCTCAGTGCCACCAGGCCAGGGCCAGTCCTTTTTAATGTCTTTATAAGTGACATTGCAGAGGGACGGGAAGGAAAAGTATGTCCCTTTGCAGATGACACAAAGATCTGCAACAGGGTTAATACGCAAGGTGGGGCGGAAAGGATAAAAAGGGACTTGGCAAGGTTGGAGGAATGGTTAAATGTATGGCAGCTTAGATTCAGCGCAAGTAATGCACCTGGGAAACAAAAACCCAGGGAAAAGTACACAATGTGGGGTGAGATATTGACAACAACAAAATGGAAAGGGACCTGGGGGTAGTCATATCAGATGACCTAAAGGTGGGCCAGCAATGTGAGAAGGCAGTAAGGAGGGCTGGGGGGATACTGGGATGCATAGGGAGAGGCATCACCAGTAGAAAACAGGAAGTTGTTGGCCATCTGTACAGACAGTTGGTAAGACCACATCTGGAGTACTGTGTACAGTCCTGGAGACCCCATCTCCACAAAGACATAGACAGGGTCGAGGCTGTCCAGAGGAGGGCAACCAAAATAGTGCAGGGTCTGCATCAGAAGACACATGAAGAGAGACTAAAGGAGCTTAAGATGTATAGCGTCGAGGAAAGGAGGGAGGGGGGGACGTGATAGAAACCAAATACCTCAGGGGAATCAACAAAGTCCAAGAGGGTAGCATCTTTCAGAAAAAGAGATGTGCAAGAACAAGGGGGCACAATTTGAAGATAGAGGAGGGACGCTCAGAGGTAACGTGAGGAAGTATTTCTTCACAGAGAGGGTTGTAAATGCATAGAACAGTCTTTCTGAGGAGGTTGTAGAGTCAAAAACAGTGGGGGAATTCAAGAATGCATGGGACAGACATAAGGCAATTCTAGTTGTGGGGTAGGAGGAAGTAGACTGTTGGTTAACTAGGATCTGCAGCTTATCCGTTAGGTAGGGAAATGTGCAGACTAGGTAGGCCAAGCGGTCCTTATCTGCCATCAGATTCTATGTTTCTATGTAAAAAGCTGCATTGAAAATGCATTGGTTGGTGAAGCAATAAAATTTTACAACAGTTATCAAGTCATAAACGAGAAGGATCAATGTCGTGAAACAGCTGTGCAAACACTTCTCCCTTCTCCTATATTCATTAACTTTTTTCAGTATTGTGCCAGGGTTTGTTTCTATAATACACGTCTCCAGGAACTGCACGAGGTATGGCTGTCATGAATTGTTCCAACAGGAAGTCATAGCAGGTCTCGCAGGGTGGCTGTCTTCCCAGCCTCCTCCCAGGTGGCCAGATTTTTTTTTTATTTCTTTT
Source organism: Neoceratodus forsteri (assembly GCA_016271365.2). Lineage (NCBI taxonomy): Eukaryota > Metazoa > Chordata > Ceratodontiformes > Ceratodontidae > Neoceratodus > Neoceratodus forsteri. The sequence continues at coordinate 1,072,788,192 of CM028134.1, read as the reverse complement.
GTTTTTATCGACCAGGAAAAGAGGGCTAGACAATACTACCTGTTTGCAGCTCCATTGTATTTCCAGTTCCAACCCAAATGAAATTAAGCTGTTGGTGGTATTTTAGTGAATGGGAGAAATTTGACTAAGTCACCGGGGAACCTCACTTGCTCTTATCGAGAAATGCCATGGGATATTTTTTACTACACTGAAGTTGCAGTGTAACTACACTGTAACTGCACTGCAATTGGAAAGTAGTTGCATGCAAAAGACATGTAATGACAGTGTAATTACCCTGTTGCATGTAATTAATGATTAGTTACATTGAAACTGACACTTGAAGTGTAACCTTTTTTTATCAATAAATAAAATGTTATTGCGACAAAAGTATCACTCAGTGCAACATATCTGTATTTCCAATACATAAATAAAAAATTGACATTTAACATAATAACAGTTTGTTATAGCCGTATAATAACCAGGGAGCATTTTTTCTCATAGGGAAACCTGGTTATATTTTTGTCATTATAACCAGCTGGTCATAATGGCAAACACGCGTCGGGTTTAACTTGCTCTATGCACGCACCAGCTGCAGTCTTCCCTTTGTCGCGTCAGACACTTTAGTGGCTCTCGCACTCTGACCCAGTAAGTCTTAAAATACTGAAGTCAAAACATTTTAGCTTTTCGGAGGAATTACTAACAAATAAAAAAGCAAAGGTTTAAACAGGTGCTTCAGCTGAACCAGAGTCCCAACCACAGGCTGCGTTTCAATCCGACCGTGGCTCCATAGTCTTTCTATTTATATAATTGCTGTGGTGAAAAGAACGCTCCCCAGCAATTATAAAACAAAACATGGGGTAGTATGCAAAACTCGAATTTTACACACACCCTCAGTGCTGGATGCTTGTATAAACCCCTCGAGCTTCGCTGTCAGGGTTTATGTAGCAACCAACACTTCAGGTGTGTATAAGAAACCCCATGATTTATTCTATATATAATATTCATTACACTACATAATAAGTTTCTTGCATTGTATTAAATTACATGACAATTAAAAGAGATAGTCATTTTATTCTAATGGTAATTCATTTTACCCTTCTTTCCTATTCAGTTTATAACAAAGGAGGAAATAATGAAAAACAAAGGAAAGCCAGAGAGAGAGGGCAGGAAAAATACAGAGGGACGGATTTTCAGATGGCGTTGAATGCCACAAGCCCCTGGGTGCACTGAACGTATGGCGCACAGGGCTTGCAGTATTCTCCCAGCCAGTGATCGGGATTTTCTATTCCTTGCGCCAATTGCCGCAAGTCAGACCAACTTTTTCTGGTCTAGCTTGTGGCAATCCTGGGTGCACTTTTCACAGGGCTTGCACCAAATATTTGGCACAAGCTGCCATAAAACAGGTAAAGTAATGCAGCTGTGCCTGACCTACCAAAATGGGGCACAGCTATACCAAAGATGTTTGGCGCAGCTAGCATAAAAAAAAAAAAGAGTTGATGCGGGCTTGACACAGTCCTCAGTCACCCTTGAAAATCGGCCCAGAGCTTTACTATTAAAAGTACATGAATCCTGCCGCCCAGTGGTGTGGAGGGCTGAGCCATCCATGTTACACTTCTGCCATGCTGGTGCCCTGTTTGCAGTGTGAGTGGGCCACTGGGGGTCGTCCAGGGAGGGAGAGGATCAAGTGTCCGGAGGACAGCTCTCCTCTTCCAGGGAGGGGTGGGGATGGAGTCCACTGCTTGCCTGGCCCCTAGCGGTGGCTGGGGAATGGCACAATGGACCCACAGATGAAGGGGCAGATGCAGGGCAGATGCCCGGTGTGCCGTGCACTGAAGCATTCGTGGCTCAGTCATTGGCATCATTGCACACCACCGAGCTGCACTTGGGGGATGGGAAGAAAAGAAGAAAGTATCCCAACCGGCGAGATGATGCCGGCCCCTCACAGGCACCATACCCAGCCAGCTGGCACCTTGAGAACAGTCAGAGATGAGTCCAGTGGATACTGGGGTGACAGGGCTTGGGGGGCCAGTGGAAAGGCCAGTGGGGATGGCGAGAAAGAAGATTAAAAAAAAGAGAAGTACATAATTGCTGTATAATCTGCTGTCAGGGCAGTTAACTGGTTAAACAAACTGCCTGAAACACTGCTGAATCTCACTAAGATTAATCAGTTTTAGAGATTTTTGCAGTCTTCTGGGGCTCTTGCAGTCCATCATAACTAACTGTTAAAGTGGCTTATTCAGTTACTCTCTGTACATAACCTGTGACTTTTTATCCAACGATCTGTATGGATTTTTCAAAACTGTGTGTAACTGTTCTGGCTTAAGTGCATCGAGCCTGACTTGACTGCATTTCCTCTGGAACTGCTTATTGTACTTGTAATGTTTTTGTGACCATGTTTTTGACGTGGAACTTTTGTAAATGAGCAGTTGTGCTCAAAGGTAATCTCTGAAGTTTTTAATAAATAAATACATAAAATAACAGGAGAGGACAGGCTGAATAAAGTCTAAGATAACAGATACAACTGGGCATTATATGTTGTTTAACTTGCTGCATTAACATCACATGTCATTCAGAGATGCTGTAGTAATACTTAGTGCTGAGCGTGATAAGGCCACAGATTGTGTTTCTGTTTTTTTTTTTCCCCGTTTTCTCCCTGAAGATCCCAGGACCCCGGCAGACATGGCAGTGCGTCTGCGTGGAGGCGCACATGCACTCCAGGTACTGGCTCGGGCCTTTCCGACCGACCTCTGGCTATCGACAGGCTCCCCATTGCCCGAACTGTCATCTGTTCTCCACCAAGTGGCAGCCAAGGACCACGGAAACCCCTCACCCTTCCCCGAGAGAGAAGGGCCGCCTCATGGCAGCTCAGTCTCGCTCCTTGCCCTGTCCTTCATTGACCCCCGACAACCCAGGCTTGTTCCAGAACCCGGGTCGATGGCATGGTGCGAGGTGTGGCATCCAGCACCTCAACCCTCTATGCCACTGGGCCGGCTACCGATTGTTTCTTAAGTCTGTAAATATAGCTGTATATTATGTTTGAGTCCCTAAGTATCTGTGTTATTTCCCCCTCCTTCTGAAGAACTTGTCTCCTTGGTTTCTCATATGAAGAGCTAGTTTTTCAACCCTTTAAGAGAACATTTCCTGCTATTTTTTAAAATTCAAAACAAATGGGAAGAAGCTCCTTTAATCCATGGGTGCTTCTCTGCGATAAAATCGGCTTTTTTGGTTATACCCCCAAAGAAGTGGATAGTATCATAAATTGCCCCTGAGGGGCTAGCGGTGCAGTCCCTTTCCACTTCCCTGCTGCTGACCATGCCCTGTTTCATGACGTAGTTATAGGGAAAACATGGGGATACTCACCATCCAAGTCTATGGAGCGTGATTTGAAAACACATTTTTCGGCCATTTAAGTGCCCATTTTTAAAATCAGAGCAGGGTTCGGCTAACAAGGCTCTTGTTAGTTGAACCATGGCTCTGGTTTTACGAAATGGCCACTTAAATGGCCGAAAACTGAGTTTTCAAATCATGCTCCATACACTTGAATGGAGCACGCCCCACACTCTTCCTATACCTATGTCATAAAATTTCCAAACGAAAGGTGGATGAGATAAAAAAAAAAAAACAACAACTTTGCTCAAGCAGTATATGAGAATATGTACTTGTGAACAGCTCAGCAACTTCTGAGGAAGCACGGGTTTGGTGCAAAAACGTTCAACTAGGTGGAAGGGGAGCTGTATGGTTGCTTGCTGAATTTTTTTTTAAATAAAGGGCCGGATTTTCAAAGCTCCACTAGAGTGCCACAAGTTGCGGTGATCTAGAGGTTTTGCCACATCCCGGCTGTGTCAGGGAACCTGCGCCATATTCAGGTACAACAGGGCCCTGTGCCAGAAATCTGGCAATTGCTGCACCTGCAGGCATGCAACAAACCAAGTGGCACACCTGTGGGTAATGCCTCAGGGTCCTGCTGCCCCCCTTGGCACAACCAAAAGGGTAGCAAGATGGCCAGGAGTGGGGGGGCACACACAAGGCTAGGAAGCGGGATACAGGGGCAGCATAGGGCACAAGGTGGCACAGTTGCTGTTGGGGAAGGGTTGGGTGATCATTTCAATGTGGTTGCACCAGGCGGGGATGCCGATTATAGCACAATATTGGCATGGACACACAATGGAGAATGGGGGGTATAGTGTCACACAGTGCCATGGCCCCATGTTGGCACAGCCCTGGCAGCAGTTCCCAGGGCCATGCCCACGTGGGACCCTAGCGCTGTGTGTCACTATATGCCCCCCATTGTCCATTGTGTGCCCATGCCAATCTTGTGCCATAAGAGGCACCCCATCAGGTGCAACCACACTGACATGGTCACCCACCCATTCCCCAACAACAACTGTGTCACCTTGTGCTCTATGCCACCCCGTAAATGCCCATTACGGCCCCCTACCAACTGTTCCCCATAGTGTCTGGCATGGTGCAAGGGGCTTAGACCAGGTTTTCCATGGTCTATCTTTCTCCCACCCCTTGCTGTAGCCATGGCGGTATTTCTTGTATCCCAGAAAAGGGAATGTTGCAGCCCCACTCTGACGGAATCCCCCTTGTGGCAAGGCGCACCCTAAGTTTGGTCACAAGGGTGGCGCAGCACTACAAGGACACAGTGGCTCACGATTCAGATGCAGACCACGTTACTGAGTAGTGAACGCTGCATCTTTTGGAGCAAGGTGCTAGTTGTATCACAAATGTTTGATGCAAGCACCTTGCGTCCATTGTGGGGCTTTGAAAATCTGCCCCCCCCCAGAAAGGCTTTTGATTATCCTGCAACACTAGCAAGTGTTTTTTGGACTCCTGCACTGGGAGCCAAGCTGTCCATGAGTATGACTTCATAAAATGTTGGAGCACAGGGGCGTGGCCAGCAACAGGGAAGTGAAAAAGGATCATGCCACTAGCCCCTCGGGGCAATTTATGATCCCTTCCCTTCCCTTCCTTCAGGGGTACAACCAAAAAAGCTGCTTTTACCACAGAGAAGCTACCATGGAGGTAAGGAAGCGTCCTCTCATTTGTGTGCAGCACTGAGAAAGGTGCTCTTTAAGATTTCTGTTAGTCCCCTTTTCCATTCCTGTACAGAGGGTGCTTTGTCTTCTAACCATGAGCTGAGGATGATAGTTCTGACTGACACCACAACTACTGTAAGTGTAACCCCCTTGTTACCTGGGGTTACTAGAATCCCAGTAAGACCTAGTGGTAGGCAGGGAAGGCAGCTTGTGAAACTCCAGTTAAATGGGTTTCACACTGTCTCACTCTGTTCTCAGTCTCAGCTGAGACTGAGGGATGACATCACCAATAGAACTATCGCAGCTGCATAAGCCACATTGGAATCTGCAGCAAAGGGAGTTAGATAGAACGTTGGGAGTTTTCAAGTCAGAGTCTTCAGTTTGTCTTCAGTGAGTGAGTGAGAAGTTGGGAGCTTGCTGTTAGAGCAGCTCAGTGAAGGATCTAGGAGCCTCAGCCCTGACAGAGGGCTACTTTTAAGTTAATAGGGTGTGTGTCTCCACCTTAAAGAGAGACACAGAAGAGTACTGAAGTGGTAGAGATCGTTGTTTTCCGGTCTCAGTGCCCCCCTCCCTCCAGGGGGGGAGGATTCCCTGCAGATTCCTGGGGCAACCCCCTAGTTCTGTTTGTGGAGGAAAAGCTGCCTATATGTTCCAGTATTTATTTGGGAGAAAAGAAGATTTGTGAGTCGCCTGTGGGGCACCTGCAACGTAAGGGTGAGTGTCTGCTCTGGCTAAAAGGGCCTATGTTTTTCACCCTGGGACTTGTGTGACAATGTGGGGATTGAACTACTAAATATTGGGAAGCCTAGAGAAATGGGCTAAGCAAGTTAAAAGTAGTTTCAAGTTCCAGAGTTTGTTGGGATGCAAATAATATGTAGAGGTGATGTGACAGACGTCTACCCTTAATCTACATTTAAAAGTTCAGTACAGAAATTGTTCAGTTTCCAGAGAAATGGCCAGGTATGGGCTGTGGGAGCTGGAGGTGGGTGGCCCCCTATCTTTAGTGACCAGGTCCACCTCTACAGATTTCTTCTGTGGATTTCTACTTTGCCTCAGGCACTTGGCCAGTGATGGGAGAAGTACCCAGACGTGGGACTGTAAGGAAAATTCTCTCTAGGAGTCGCAGACTCTAGTGTGGTTTGGGGAGCCACAATAGGATAATTGGTTCATTCCTCAAATGGACTGCAGATCAAGTGGCCGGCAGGGGAGCCGGGCCAGTGGGGAAAACCCAAGTGTGTACAAGTCAGGCTGTGTACCCAAAGCTGTGTGCAAGTCCGGGCTGTGTGCCTGGTGGGTTTAGAGCCTGAGGGCTGGAAATAGTGCTAAAGTGTTCTGTTGTCTCTAATCTGCATTACCAGGAAATGTAGCCCCATGGGGGTCCGTCTATGCTTTGTTTGTTCAGCTAGGATGTGAATAAAAGCCACACTGAAGAATCCCATTCCTGGTTCTGGACATTACAGTTATTTCTTCCAGTGTTCGGATTTACTTGGGTGCCCCTGTTCAGAGTAGCCAAACCTAGGTCCCCCTGTGCTGAGTAACCTCATCCTCCCCGAACCCAAGTCCCCACCAGGTACTGCTGTCAACTTCAACAGCATGCCGCCTGTCATTTTGCTAAAAAGGCAGGGGTGAGGGGATACAAAAATGGAGGCACCGCTTTGGATTTTGTTCTGGGAGGAAGGTGCTTGGGCAAGGGGGCTAGCATTTTGGCTATCTGGCAGTGGGTATCCCAAAAAGCTGAAGCAATTTCCCTAGTGTGTTGCTGTGTGCTGTGTATCTTGTGTGGCTGTTTAAAATTGCCAACTGTTTACCAAGGAGCAGTAAAGCCAAAGAGTGTGCCCTTGTCCTGCATCAAAATAGTTTACAGCATTTTTGCCTGCTTTAAAATGGATTGTGCCTCTGCATTCACTAGGGAGGGGGATGGGATATCTACAAAGCAAGGCACAAAGGGGATAGAAGCAGCAGGGAGTGGGATCAGGGGAGCAACAGAAATGGAGCAAAAGGGAGGGAAAGGTACCCCAGGGGTGTCACATCTGGATAAGGATAAAAAGACCAGTAAGGTGGAGGGGACGGATGATGCTATCCCCGCCAAAAGGGTGTGGTTAGCCCTCAAGGCCCTAAAGAAAGACAAATCTCCTGGGCGGATGGCATTCATCCGAGGTACTATGAATTGGCGGACATACTGGCTGCACCCTGGCGGAGCTTTTCAGCAGGCCACTTAAGACAGGGGAGGGCACTAGGGATTGGCGAGAGGCACATGTGGTACCAATCCATAAAGGGGGTCGAGGAGTAGCAGGTAACTATAGACCCATCAGTTTGACCTCGGTGGTGGGAAAATTAATGGAGAGTATACTAAAGGAACGATTGGGGGTGTACTTGGAGGAGGTGGGAGGTCTGGATAGTCGGCAACATGGGTTTGTACCAGGTAGATCATGTCAAACCAACCTTGTGGAGTTCTATGAATGGGTAACATCAGAACTGGACAGGGGTAAGCCTGTGGATGTATTATTCTTGGACTTCAGCAAGGCGTTTGACTCTGTCCCCCACAATGGTCTGGTGGAGAAACTGATGGGGTTAGGAGTAGGCCCTTTGATGGTCAGATGGATTGAAACCTGGCTAGCTGGATGCACTCAGAGAGTAGTGGTCTGTGGGGAGCTCTTAACCCTAGAGAGGTTGGTAGTGGGGTACCACAGGGCTCGGTCCTGGGTCCAATCCTGTTTAATGCATACATATCGGACATCAGGGAGGGTATAGGGTGTGAAATGAGTCTCTTCGCGGATGACTCCAAGATGGGAGCAGTAGTTGAGGGAGAAGAGGGGAGGTTGGCCCTGCAAGGGGACCTGGACACCCTGGAAAGCTGGGCTCACACATGGAAATTAAATTTCAATATCACCAAGTGCAAGGTGTTGCATCTTGGTTGGGAACCCTAAACACAGGTACACCCTGGAAGGGAGGTGCTGGAGGCCTCAATGGGGAAAAAGACCTAGGGGTCATGGTGGATACATGTATGAATAACTCTGAGCAGTGCAGGAGAGCAGCTAGCAAGGCAAACAGGATGTTGGGATGCATCGTGAGGGGATCACCTCTAGAAGCAAGGAAGTGATTCTGCCGCTGTACAATGGACTGGTTAGACCACACCTGAGTACTGTGTACAGTACTGGAGACCACACTTGAGGAGGGACATACAGCTCCTGGAGAGGGTACAGAGGAGGGCAACAAGATGATACAAGGGCTAGGGATTTGACTTATGAGGACAGACTTGAGGAGCTCTGCCTGTTTTCATTGGAGGAGAGGAGAGACAGGGGGGACATGATTGAGGTCTTCAAGTACCTCAAGGGAATAAATAGGGTAAACATGGAAGGGATCTTTAGACTAAAGCAGGGAGGTATCACCAGAGGGCATGGTTTGAAGTTGGAAGGTGGAAGGGTGAGGGGGAAAAAGAGGAGGAGGTTGTTCACTGAGAGGGTGGTGGACCCTTGGAATGCACTGCCTGGTGAGCTGGTTCGAGATCCACAGTGGAGGGCTTCAAGAGAGGTGGGACAGACACAGAAAGTGGATGTATCAGATGATAGCCTGTCCCGGGGGGGTGGGGATGGATGATAGGGGTTTCTGGCGCACAAGGGGTGGGAGGGTCTCGGCACCCAACTAAGGATCTAGGTTCGAGCAGACTCGATAAACCGTAAGGCCTAATCTGCTGGCAAATAGTATGTTAGTATGTTAGTAAACAAAATTGTGGAAGACTAGAGGTAGCAACAGGAAAATTGTGCCCTGGACGTTGGAAATGCTTTTTGAATGAAAAGAGAGACTTGCAGGTGTAATGGCTATGTTAAATGGCTAAAATGGGCTCCTGCCGTGGAGTCAGTTGAAAAAAAAAAGTTGCATTCTGCAGTTTAAATTTGCCTGCTCGACGATCACCGTGAGGAGAAGAGCCCTCGCGAGGAAGAAGAGGCTCATTTGCATGGCGTCGTGCGGTTGGTCAGGCTGCAATCAGTCCCGCCCCTCAGCCAGCTCTACAGAGACTGCCCCAGCATTTGAGAGGGAGTGTGAGTGGAGTGCGTGTACTGGCAGTGGAGGAGCGTCGAGAGTGTTAAAATCGTTGTAAACAGTTTAAAAATAGACTATTTAGTTTAAAATCGGGCTCAACCCGCTAATCGATCATTGAAATTGCAAAAGTGGTGGTCGAGAAGATGATCGGTAGGACTGCCTTCTCGTTTCTGTTCTGAGACCTCCAAGAACTGGCTGCAGGCCGTTTTTCCCCATCGCAGCAAACTGCTACTGATAACAGTGAGTAACCACCTTAAAACTGCTCGAACAGTGATTTTCAGCCCTATGCCATGTAATGTGTGTGCAGCAGTGTAGTCGCTTTGCAAGTAACGACTGTGTCAAGTCCTGCCAGCAAGTGCAAATCTGTTAAGCCATTGACTGTGTGCATAGTAATGAATCTAGCCTCAGTTTAAAGTCTGAAGCCAGAGAGACTGTGGGTTGTAGCCAATGTGCAGCACTAGAAATACAGGCAATCCTGTGCTAAAAACCTGAAGCTTTAAGGGACTGCAAATAAAAGAAATGTTTCCAGCATGTAAAAAGTCCATGGAAAATCCTGTAAATGTGTTTGAAGCAAGAACAGAGCAAGTTGTGCTGTTTGAGCAAAAGTTATCAGTAGTTTGTGTAAATTGGGTGCGCAGTGGCTTGACCCAGATTCTAAATGTTGATGCACAGGAGTGCTGCCGCCGCCATTACAGGGTGGGGTAGTAAAGTAAACACAGCAAGAGAGAAGCCATTTTAAAGCTACAGAGTGTGTTCATTAAAGTAGGACTTTCAGTTATAGTGAACTTTTGTTTGTTTTTCTGCAGTTATGGCCTCAGGACCAGCTTGTTACCCGGATCATGCCCGGGTTGCAGTAACAGCAGCAGTAAATAGACAGGGATATTGAAAAGTGGTGCTATGGAGGGCAACTGCCTCCTCATGTGGCGATTCCTGGTTTTCCAGTGCATGTATGTCAAATATGCTTGAGAGCTGGAAGGGTTGTCTTCATAATTCCTCACTGTGCTGGATGCCTAGAAAGATATGGCTTGTATAAAGTGCCTCAAATCTGGTTGGCTCCCACATGGACAAAGGTTCAGGAATCTGCAGTTGGCAGCACACAGCACCAGGCGGAGCCTGTGGAGGAAGGCCCCTCGGGGGAGTGTGGCACAAAGCTAGAGGGTGCAGAGTTAGAGACAGAACCAGAAGTTGAAGTTTTGGATGCTGGATCCCAGAAGGAAAGTTCGGATAAAGCATCAATAGACCCCTGGGGGGGGGGGCCTAGCCCAAGTCTCTTAGATAAAGATGAGATGCGGGAAGCCATTGAGTAGGAGGTGTCGACCTCCGCGCCTAGTGATGAGTGGATAGTCTCAGGAGTGAGAACGACTGCTCACTCCTGGGCTCAGATCCTCAGTGAATAGGAAGACGAGGGGGAACCTATGTGGCCTTGTGAGAAAGGAACGGGTACACAGCCTCAAGATCTTGCCTCAGAGGAATATATGGAAGAAAGTGGTGATGCCACTGCCCTGACTTCGCAAGAGGAAGAAGTCAGGGATCTGTTTCTACTTTCTTTAAGGATGCGTAGCTGGCAGAACCAGGACTGGCCACCCCCAAGCCAGGCCAGCGGTCTCAGATTGACCAAAGCAAGTAAAGAGGAGAGACTGGTTTGTAGGAAGGCAAATGAGATCTATGGTATGACCTTTCCTATCTTTCCTCGGAAAGTCTGGGAGGAGATTGAGAACTGCAGGAAATCCTGGATCTGGGACGAAGCCACGAAAAGTGTGCATCCTGGGGCCAACCAGCATGTAAAGAACAGACTGTTCCATGAAAAGTATACACAGTGGAAGAGAGGCAGGACACTGTTTATAGACAGAGTGAAAGTGGTGGATGGAGAGGGACGTGAAATCTCCCACTGTGTGAATTATGTGCGCCAAGACGGGGCAATAATTCAAGCTCCTGACCCCTGGTACTATTGGCCTCAGTGCAAGGACCTCTCAGTAAATGTGCCCGTGCCTACAAAATGGAAAGCCGAGCAGTGGTAGTCAATATTGCCACACCAGACTGTGAAGTGCCTTTATTGATTCACCAGTATGGACATCCAGGACTCAGGTGCCCCACATCCATCAGTCTACAGTGTACTGGCCTTTCCAGAAACCATCGACTGGTCCAACAGATGACTTCAGATCCAGAGAGGACACCAGCCCAGCTGTATCCTGAGCCATCGCCTGGTAATCGGATGACGTCGGACCAGCTGTTTTCTTTTTGTTCCTGTTTTAAGGTTCCATCTCCAGAGATGACATCACCCAGCAGTTCCCAGATGTGCCCTCCTGTGGTTCCCGGAATATGTCCACCCAGCTGTATCGGAAGAAATGCTGCCAGGGAGAGTCTTCATCAGAGGTGCAGGTCGGTTAAGAATTTCGTACTACAAGTGTCTGGTAAGTCCGAACTTTTCTATCTTTATGACATTGCAGTACACACCCTACACTAGCAGACTTCAAAATGTGTGAACTGTACGCAAAGACTCTCCCCTTTGGGATTTTGGCCTGTTAGAACTGTGCTTCACCAGGCTCCGGCCCTGGAAAGACTCTTTATTGGACTAGCCTTCAGGCCTTGTGGTCACTAGTTGGGACTTTTAGGGCACTCCATCCCCCCAAATGTGTATTGTAAATAATGTCGTTGTTTTCTAATGTAAATACTGTTTTTCTACCTTTTTCTAAAAAAATCTTTTTGGGATTCTGCAGTGTTTTGATGACAAGTTAAACAAAGCACAATTAAACCATTACTTGCATTTTTTTTTTCCTTCTAATTACTCTGACTAGGTTACAAACCCAGCAACTTATTTGGAATGGATTTCATTAACTGCAGGTACTGTGGAACAATTTTCAGAAGGACATTCTTACAGGATTTAGGACACTGTCCTACATGCTGGGCCTTTGGAGAGCTTAGGTCTCAGCTCCGGGCAGCATGGGCAGAGATTGACGCCCAAATTTCATATTGAAGAGGAAATACATTATAAAACCACCCGCCATTTCCCCAGCATCCAACAGAAAACCTCAACGCAGAGGGTAGTTGGTCCAGGAGGTTGGCAGGTTAGGAGGAGCAAATCAGGTGCCCCATCACTCTCTGCTCTCCAACACATTACCTCCAAAAACATATAAACACTACAAACAGGTATCTGCCTCTATCTCTGAAATCAAATAAAGAGGCAGAAGACACTGCAGAGCAGGACACTGCACAGGAGCTAGCACAACAATACTCACCCAAAACAGGAACCAAAACTAAACAAGCACAAAGGAAATCCAAAAAACTTCTGATCATAGGAGACTCCATGATTCGGGGAGTTGATACCCATCTCCAGCCAGGGGTGATGGTCAGATGTCTCCCAGGTACATCAGCATGGAGAGACACTGACCGCATTGCTAAAATTGTTCACAAAGCAGGAGAAAACATTGATGTCCTAGTACACATAGGGACTAATGATCTCGCCAGCCGGTCAATTGTGGAGACCAAGGAACACCTGACTAGGCTGGGTGACAAACTATCATCTATTTCGTCCTGCATCTCCTTCTCTGAGATCCTGCCAGTCTGGGAGAGGGGAGCAGATGGACGGAAGGTCAGAGAAGGGGAGATAGGGGAGCTAAACACGTGGCTCAAGGGCTGGTGCCAGGAAAAAGGACACAGATTTGTAGGAACTGGCAACAGTTCTGGGAGCGAAAAGTTCTTTAAATTTGATGGACTGCATCTGACTAAAGAGGAGTCAGGCATTGGGGCAGAAGTTTGACGTCTTTGCAGAATATTTAAACTAGCAAATGGGGAGAGGTGCAGCACCCCATACGTTGAATGGGAAGAACACCTCCCCTCAGCTAGTGGTCAAACTGGAATTCAGTGTGTTTGGCTGCTCATTTGCATCACCAGGGAAGAAAAAGGTTTGTCTCCCCATACGATGCACAGGGTAATGCCAAACCTCACCCAACAACTAACACACCAAAATCTGGCCAATGGAAAATCATGTACACAAATGCTCACAGCCTGGGAAATAAGATCCCAGACCTGCAGGCAATAATGTCAGAGCTAAACTGGACATAGTAGCAATTAGTGAGACGTGGTTTACCAGTAACCACACTTGGGAGACTTCAGTACCTGGCTATGTATTGTTCAGAAGAGACCGAGGTGCAAAAAGGGGGGGAGGAGTGGCCCTGTATGTTAATGAAAATATCAAAGCTACAGAAATTCAGAATACACATAAGGAGCCAGAAGAACTGTGGGTCACCTGGAAACAGGAAATGGGACAGCCATAAGAACTGGGGTTGTCTACAGGCCCCCAGACCAGAGGGAGGACATAGACACATTACTGTTAGAAGATATACAAAACATGACAGCTAAAGGGAGGTTCTGATAATGGGAGACTTCACATGCCAGATACAGATTGGTCAATACCAGCAGGAACATCTGCCAGAACTAGACTCATAGTGGATTCCCTGCAGGGAGGGCCTCAAACAACTGGTACAGCAACCCACAAGAGACAGGGCTATCCTAGATCTAGTACTGACTAACAAAGAAGGATCACAGATCTCCAGGTAGAAGGTCACCTGGGGCCAGTGACCATCACATGGTATGGTTCAATTTGGCTACTACATCTAAATCATCCCATTCCAAGGCAAAAATATGGGACTTCAGAGGAGCTGACTTTGATAAGATGGCCAACAGAGTTAAGCTAGCCCTGGCAAAAGAAACACAGGTGAGGAGGTACAGGCAAAGTGGGCAAGCATTAGGATACAATACTTGAAGCAACATCCCATTGTGTTAGACAGAAAAGGAAGTGCAAAAAAGAAGGAAACCACTTTGGTTCTCAAATACAGTAGCAGAAAAGGTCAGAACCAAAAGGCTGGCCTTCAGAAAATATAAGGGAACACAGCGGGATGAAGATAGGGGCATACCAAACTGCCCTAAGGGAAGCAGGTAAGGCAGAGGCAGGCAAGTCCCAAACTGAGGAAACACTAGCACAAACAGTAAAGAAGGTGACAAGACTTTCTATAGATACATTAGTGAAAGGAGAAAGTCCAGAGGGGTATTGCTAAGCTTAATGGAGAAAAGGGAGCATGTGAGGAGGAGGACCCTGTAAAGCATCTATCCTAAATAGATACTTTTGCTCAGTATTCACTGAAGAAGGTAGGGCAGGGCCCACAGCTCAGCATCATGGACACAGGGGAGGGAGGTGAGCACTACTCCTTCACAAAAGAAAGGGTCCTACAAGAGCTTGCTAGGCTCAGGGTGGATAAGGCAATGGGACCTGATGGCATACATCCCAGGGTACTTAAGGAGCTAAAGGAGGAACTAGCAGAGCCATTAGCAGAATTGTTTAGTGAGTCTCTGAGCACAGGAGAGGTCCCAGAAGACTGGAGAAGGGCTCATGTGATCCCACCCACAAGAGTGGTAGCAGGGAGGAGGGGGAACTACAGACCGGCCAGTCTTACCTCAGTAGTGGGCAAGATTATGGAAGCACTCCTTAAGGAAAGGATAGTGCAACACCTGGAACCATAGGGGCACAGGATCCAAGACAGCATGGGTTTACAAAGAAAGGTCCTGTCAAACTAATCTCATAGATTTCTTTGACTGGGTAACCAGAGTGGTGGACCAAGGGGGAGCAGTTGATGTCGCTACCTTGACTTGAGCAAAGCTTTTGACACTGTTCCACATAGAAGATTGATAAATAAGCTAGGTAGGCTCGGGGTGGGTCAGAAGTTGGTCAACTGGGTGGCAAACTGGTTGACTGGCAGAAAACAGAGAGTGGTGGTAAATGGTATACAGTCAGAAGAGATGCAAGTCACAAGTGGGGATACCTCAGGGATCAGTCCTGGGGCCAGTCCTATTCAACATCTTCATTAGTGACCTAGCAGATGGACTAGAGGGTAAGGCTTGTCTGTTTGCAGATGACACCAAGATCTGCAACAGAGTAGATGATCCAGATGAGGGTGGGCAGAATGAGAAGAGATCTGGATAAACTAGCAGAATGGTCAGAAGAGTGGCAACTGGGATTTAATGCAAGAAGTGCAAAATCATGCACATAGGGAAGAGAAACCCTGAAGCCACTTATAGGCTGGGAGGGAGTTGCTAGCAGTCACAAAGGAAGAAAGAGACTTGGCATCATCATCACTGATGACCTGAAATCATCAAGCAGACCTCTAAAGCAGTAGGTAAGGCTAGGGGGGTGTTAGTGTATTAGTAGGGGTATCACAAGTCGTAAGAGGGAGGTAATAATCCCTCTGTACAAGACACTGGTTAGGCCCCATCTGGAGTACTGCGCAGTATTGGAGGCCACACCTTCACAAGGACATTAACCAAATTGAGGCAGTCCAGAGAAGGGCAACCAAAATGGTGCAGGGACTGCATCAGAAGACATATGAGGACAGATTAACGGAGCTCAATATGTATACCCTTGAGCAAAGGAGGAGAGAGGTGATATGATCGAGACATTTAAACACCTTAAGGGCATAAACAAGGTGAAAGAGTCTAACATGTTTAAATATAAGAAAAAATAGCAGGACAAGAGGACACAGCATGAGATTAGAGGAGGCCGATTAAGGGGAATGTGAGGAAATTCTTTTTCACAGAAAGGGTGGTAGATGCATGGAATGGCTACCACAAGAAGTAGTGGCTATGAATACAGTGCAGGGCTTCAAACAGGCATGGGATAGGCATAAGGGAGCAATACAAATGACTATGAATAGATAGGTCACTGACATAGCAAAGGCCGATGGCACATTTATAAGGTAGAAAAAGAAATGGGCAGACTGGATGGGCCTTGTGGTCCTTATCTGCCGTCAACTTCTATGTTTCTATGTTTCTATGTTTCTATGTTTCTATGGTAGGGGTCTAGGTAGACTGTGTGTGCAGATTAGGAGTGTGTGTTGTCTTTCTTTTTCTTACAGGTGTTCCTGGGAAGACATAAGAGAAGACAAGAAGAGGAGGAGGGGCTCATCGGAGTTCCTCGTCAGTGCTTTAGTGTGTAGAAATTTAAAGTACTGTGGTGTTGTTGTTATTGCTGTATTAACCCTTTCCTTCCACAGGTGTGGTTGTGGGGGTAGGGAGGAGGCAGTAATGTGGTATTTTAATGGTGTGTGGTTGCAGGTTGCCCAAGGTCGGGGAGGTCCCTGGGTTGTTTTTGTTTTTGGGGTATTAGGTTAAAGGCAGATAGGTTTTCCCTAGAGGGTTAGGGGGGATAGACAGGCTGTGGCCCTGACCTGCAGTAGGGACCGCAGTGCTGATCTATCAGGGCTATGCTCTGGATGGTTCTACCAGAGCCACTAGGTGTCCATAGTAAGTGGATAGTGTAGAGGCTGATATGTCAGCTAAAGGCCTCTAGGCCCTTAATGTTGCCTTCCTGTGCTTGCACAGGGTAGGAGGGGGCCTGATCACCCCCCTCTGCAGGTAGCACATAGGGTGGGATGGCCTAAGGCCGGGTAAATAATGACTGCACGGACAGTCATTTCCTGGTCAAGGGTGAGTGTAACCCCCTTGTTACCCGGGGTTACTAGAATCCCAGTAAGACCTAGTGGTAGGCAGGGAAGGCAGCTTGTGAAACTCCAGTTAAATGGGTTTCACACTGTCTCACTCTGTTCTCAGTCTCAGCTGAGACAGAGGGATGACACCACCAATAGAACTTTTGCAGCTGCATGAGCCACATTGGAATCTGCAGCAAAGGGAGTTAGATAGAACGCTAGGAGTTTTCAAGTCAGAGTCTTCAGTTTGTCTTCAGTGAGTGAGTGAGAAGTTGGGAGCTTGCTGTTAGAGCAGCTCAGTGAAGGCTCTAGGAGCCTCAGCCCTGACAGAGGGCTACTTTTAAGTAAATAGGGTGTGTGTCTCCACCTTAAAGAGAGACACAGAAGAGTACTCAAGTGGTGGAGACCGTTGTTTTCGGGTCTCAGTGCCCCCCCCTCCGGGGGGGAGGATTCCCTGCAGATTCCTGGGGCAACCCCCTAGTTCTGTTTGTGGAGGAAAAGCTGCCTATATGTTCCAGTATTTATTTGGGAGAAAAGAAGATTTGTGAGTCGCCTGTGGGGCACCTGCAACGTAGGGTGAGTGTCTGCTCTGGCTAAAAGGGCCTATGTTTTTCACCCTGGGACTTGTGTGACAATGTCGGGATTGAACTACTAAATATTGGGAAGCCTAGAGAAATGGGCTAAGCATGTTAAAAGTAGTTTCAAGTTCCAGAGTTTGTTGGGATGCAAATAATAAGTAGAGGTGATGTGACAGACGTCTACCCTTAATCTACATTTAAAAGTTCAGTACAGAAATTGTTCAGTTTCCAGAGAAATGGCCGGGTATGGGCTGTGGGAGCTGGAGGTGGGTGGCCCCCTATCTTTAGTGACCAGGTCCACCTCTACAGATTTCTTCTGTGGATTTCTACTTTGCCTCAGCACTTGGCCAGTGATGGGGGAAGTACCCAGACGTGGGACTGTAAGGAAAATTCTCTCTAGGAGTCGCAGACTCTAGTGTGGTTTGGGGAGCCACAATAGGATAATTGGTTCATTCCTCAAATGGACTGTGGCTCAAGTAGCCAGCAGGGGAGCCGGGCCAGTGGGGAAAACCCAAGTGTGTACAAGTCGGGCTGTGTACCCAAAGCTGCGTGCAAGTCCGGGCTATGTGCCTGGTGGGTTTAGAGCCTGAGGTCTGGAAATAGTGCTAAAGTGTTCTGTTGTCTCTAATCTGCATTACTAGGAAATGTAGCCCCATGGGGGTCCATCTATGCTTTGTTTGTTCAGCTAGGATGTGAATAAAAG
This sequence comes from Neoceratodus forsteri, assembly GCA_016271365.2. NCBI lineage: Eukaryota > Metazoa > Chordata > Ceratodontiformes > Ceratodontidae > Neoceratodus > Neoceratodus forsteri. The sequence continues at coordinate 1,072,770,374 of CM028134.1, read as the reverse complement.
CCACACTGAAGAATCCCATTCCTGGTTCTGGACATTACAGTTATTGCTTCCAGTGTTCGGATTTAATTGGGTGCCCCTGTTCAGAGTAGCCAAACCTAGGTCCCCCACTGCTGAGTAACCTCATCCTCCCCGAACCCAGGTCCCCACCAGGTACTGCCGTCAGCTTCAACAGCATGCCACCTGTCGGTTTGCTAAAAAGGCAGGGGTGAGGGGTTACATAAGGACAGGGTGCATTTCTGTTCAGAGCTCCGTACTGATGTTTTGTTACAGTGGCCTGTAATACACATCTTCAGATTTGCATTATTGGCAGAAAAAGGCAACTCTTTCAAAATGTCTTTCAATTTTTTCCCCCGAATTCTCTGATCAGGGGACATTCTCAGAACATATACAGAAGTGTGCCTTTATCTGCATCACACTTGCAGCACTTAGGATGTGCTCTTAACTGCCCTAAATATCCTAATTCACAATAGCCATATGTTTTTCCAGTCCCTTTTATCTGTATTTAAGTGTATTCACCCACCACCTCGAATTCTCTCCTGCTGTTGAAGAAAAGATTGTAGAACGTGAAGATTTTTGGAGACATTTGTGCACGTCCTAATATTGTACCTGATGTCATGGGATCTTTAACTTTCACCTGAACAACCACCAGAAAAGGCTGTCAGGACCTTTTTTTTTAAATTTTAATAATACTTTTTTCTCCCCAATGTCAGGCCGTTAGCAGCCCTGTCACTGCTGACCCACCACCATTTCCTCTGGACTGTACCTGCTGGCAAATCCTCCACATATTCCCTCCATGGGAAGGCCATTTTTTTTCTGTCTCTCTCTCTCTGTCTCTCTCTGTCTGTCTCCCTCTCTCAGGCAACCAGGCATGGCTTCCTGAAGAAGAACAGCAAAAACTGCCAGGCGCTCGTATTGTATACAGGACAAGACCTAGCAAAGCAGCAAAAAGGTGCACAAAATAAGGTAAAGTAACCAAAAAATGTTAACTGCTCGGTGTTTAATTGTCGTCAAGATGGGTTATACAGCAAATCAAACTTGCCCCACAATTTCAAACCCTGTGCGGGTTCTTCATCAGGGGGAGAGGCGACTTCGACCACAGCATACATATTTATAAGACAAAATTTTAAGAAACGTATATCTAAAAACTGCTACTAAAAGGTGACTAGAAGGTAATCTAATATTACAATTTTAATTAATTATCTACAAAAGTATTTTGCATACACTAAGAAAGATTAAATATATTCTATGGTAAACAGGCTGTATGTTTAATAAACATGCCAGTAAATCACTTTAACTATAAATAAATATTGTTTAAGTGCTAGAAGGAAATTAATTACAGAAACAGATTTCTGTCTTAGTTATAAATGAGAGTTCATATGAGGATCTATTGGAATGAGCTTAGGACCCAGCTGAAGGTTGCAAACAAATTCCAAGGTCTGCTGAAAGAAAATAATAAAGAGCAAAATAATTAGTAACAGACATACAAAATATATATGTTTGCTACAAAACAAAACTGAAGATTTATAAACAAGTAGTAGTAAAAATCTTTATTTTTATACAGGAGACTGGTGGAACTACACATCATTAGGACACAGTCCTATTTTCAAGATGGTCCTGTTAAAGTAGTTTCAAAATCATCATATAACAAAACATGTAATACAATACAATTTACGCACTTATACCATATTACATTTACTAGTACAAAGAATCAACAAACAAATAATCAACAATACACGACATACTACAGTCATAAAGTGCATAAACAATGTTTACATAAATATCCCCATATTTCAACCTGCTATTAACAAAACCCAATATCCTAATTTATAATACCCAAAAATACATTTATTTAGCCCCATTTCTGTAACCGTAACACTTACAGCGAACAGTGAATTCTGATTTTATATCAATTATGAAGGATTTTACATCTCTATACATCTTATATAATATAAATCTTATATAATAAGGCAAAATATCCCAGGTATCATTAAGTCCAAGTGGGTAGACTGATCCTAGGGTGAAAATGAGCCTGCTGTCCCTCTGTAACAGTTTTCCCATCTATTGCCTACTCTTATTTCCATTTTCACATGGTCAATGGCCATGAATTTAAAGCTATCCAATGATGCCCTGTGTTTTACACACCAGTGGCTTCCTACTGGGGTAGCCTCCCTTTTATTCAAAATTGAAGTGGCAGTGCTCTTGAATTCTCTCCTTGAGGCAATGGGTTATCATGTCAATGTAGACTGAAGAACACTCACACTATAAGGCACAGACTACGTAAGGTGTGCGGCAAGTAATAAAATAGCGCACTTCAAAGGAAGAGCCATTTGTGGGGCTGATAAATCTATTTCCCTGGGCCACGTATTTACAAATGTTACAGTTGCTGCAACAATGAGAGTCTGCACTGCCTGCTGGAAAGAATGGTCTTGGTGCAGCAGTTTTGGCTGAAAAGTGGCTCTTTACAACGGTGTCTTTAATGCTTTTACCCCTTCTATACACCACCCTAGGGGACTCCCCTATGCTTCCATTTAAGTCAGAGTCAGCTTCAAGTATGCTCCAAAATCTTATGAGTGTCAGCAATTTATGAGTTTACTGAATTATATTCAGTAATGAAATATACCCTGTGTTCTGGCTCTCTTAGGTTCTCCTTTGGAGTTAACAATGTTTCTCTATTTTGGGAGCAAGCAACTGAGTCAGCCTTCTGGAGTGCAGAATGAGGGTCTCTACTACGGCATCCTGATGTGCCATTGTCTGACATCCAGGAGCCCAAAAATTATATCCCAACAGTCAGTATCCCGACAGTCGGGAATTGACCATGGCAGTTTTTTTCTATGTTTCGGGGGCTTTGCTCCCCACTCCTCCATTATTTTTGATTGCCAGCTCTACCACAGGCAATTCCCGACTGTTGGGATATAATTTTTTGGGCTCCTGGGTGTCGAGCAACAGCATGTCGGGAAGCCGTAGTGATGCCATAATTGTTATACCCTCTGTCCAAAAAGCTATCTGTCAATTCTTTGAATGCTGATTGTAACCCTCCAAAGTTGAACAATTTCTACGTATTCTCAAAAACTGCCCTTTTGGGATGCAACATATGAGATGAGAGGGGTGACAACTGTCTGGTCCCAAGAGGGTATTTTCTGACAAGAGCTTTCGAAAATTTTCTGTAACAATAGTACCATCTGGGGTTGCATGGAGTCTGAGATCTAGAAAAGTAGCAGATCAGGGATTTACAGTATAACTGAATCATAAATTCCAATCATTCTCATTTAATTTACCCATGAAATCATCTATTTCAGATACTGTACCCTTCCAGATGCAGAACACATCATCAATATACTTTACAAACAGGCAGAACACACACTAACCACAGCATATCAAGGGCACTGGTCATATAAAAATATTTATTAAAAAATACATACAGTGCAGACAACACCTGACGCATTTCAGATGCCTCTTACATCCTTTCTCAAAGGCTAAATTCACTCAAATAATGTGACCCTTAAATACATACAACATCACATGACATCGCATCAAATGGTTAATTATGAACATCTGAAAACATTTACTAAATAGCAGTAAAAGCATGAGTATGCACAGGGGACTAAATTCCTAATAACTTAATTACATATTACAATAAACATATATCAATGAATAAAAGACCATGTAAAAAAATAAAAAATATAAGAAAATAATAAGGGAAAAGTACAGACAATGTAGGAAAAGAGAAAGGAGAAAAAAGAAGGGGGGAAGGGAAAAGGAAGGGAAAAATAGATTATCATTAAAATTACCACCCCGTGGTTTAGGGCATACTTTGTCTATACCCATAAACTCAAACTTATGTTCTTCTCCATTTTTGCCTTTCATAATATGTGCAACCGTTGCATATGTGGCATCATTTTTTCCTATAGCTTTCACATGTTCTCGCACTCTAGTTTTCATAGTCCTGATTGTTTTTCCCCACATAATATGCCCCAAAGTTGTCTAATCTGATATGTTTTCCCATCTTCATGTATCTTAAATTCTTTCCATTCACATATCTGGACTGTGTAGTACGGTATGGTCTGCACGCCCATTGGCCCGTGCTGTGGACAAATGGGTGTACAGCCGTACAGTACGCAGTCAGTCGGTGGGTGACCAGGCGGCTTGCGGGTGGGGAGCTGCTGCCTGCCGCTGACTGGGGGGGAGCGGGGTGGCAGGGCTCAGTGGGCGGGTGGGGAGGTGGGTACCGCTGGACCACCAGGGATAATGTAAAATGTTTTTAAATACACTAATGCCCGCGATCGGGCTGGAAGCGGTCCACTAGACCACCAGGGATATTGGACATGATTTTACATGTACTAATGCCCGCAGTCGGGCATTGGGGCACTTTGCCGCGACGTGCAGAGGGCGTTGCTCCCTGATGGCTGCAGCCTGGTAGGGCGCCAAGTGCAAGTCGCAGGGGATCGGCGCACCTGCATGCAAATGGGGCCATAATGACATGCTAATGGCCCCAGTTGTGCCTTGCATGCATTATGGCCCCATTTGCATATCCACCACTGAATATCATGGCTTCCGCACTTAGCGCAACCGCACTTGCGCTGGTGCATCCCCCTGCTCCACTCTTTCCACTTGCGCTGGCGCAGTGCCACTGCGCCATAAGCAATGCAGAAGGCCAAGTTGCAATATTCAATGGTGCTGAGCCATGGCGCAGCTCCGTTGAATATCGCCCAGTCCATGCCCTGGCACATCCCAGTTGCGCTGCGCCCTGCTTGCGCCCCTGCCAGGTGCATTTCTGAATATCCCACCCTTACTAAACAGCAGTAAAAGCATGAGTATGCACAGGGGACTAAATTCCTAATAACTTAATTACATATTACAACAAACATATATCAATGAATAAAAGACCATGTAAAAAATTAAAAAATATAAGAAAATAATAAGGGAAAAGTACAGACAATGTAGGAAAAGGGGAAGGGGAAAAGGAAGGGAAAAATAGATTAAAAAGAGACACAATTAACACAGAAATGAGAAATGGGAAGGAGGAAAAAGGAATACTAATATAAAAAATACATGATCAAACATAAAAAATATATAAATATGCATAAATCCATATTATGTTTTAGTCACTATTTCTTCTTCAGGAAGGGCTTTAGTTCAAAACCAGCATTTAGACCTTTACCTTTAGTTACATTTAAAGTAACAACCCAAAATGCTTCCCCTAGTAAGCAGTAAATCATTAAAATTACCACTCCATGGCTTAGGGCATACTTTGTCTATACCCATAAACTCAGACTTATGTTCTTCTCTGTTTTTGCCTTTCATAATATGTGGCATAATTTTTTCTATAGCTTTCACATGTTCTCTCACTCAAGTTTTCATAGTCCTGATTGTTTTTCCCATATAATATGCCCCACATACACATCGTTTACCCACCCAACAGCGACAGTTCAACAGCGAGGTCCCCCACAGCGACTACAGCACCATGCCGTTGTAGGGGACCCGGGGGACAGGGCACTGTCTGTTGGGGGTCCTGCACCCCCCCCGAATCAGCTCCGACTCAGAGTTGATAATCCCTTAAGTGGGGGGGTGGGGGGTTCAGGGGCGAAGCCCCCCAAGGAAACACAGCCAGCACCTAGGAACCTGCAGCCGACTGCAAAATGCAGTCGACCTGCCGGTTTCACTGTCGGGGCGGTCGACGGGAAATTTGTCAACCACCCATCGTGAATTCCATACACATAATGCCAGATAAATGATCCCTTCAGAATCACAGGTAACAAGTTATCTAATCTGATATGTTTTCCCATCTTCATGTATCTTAAATTCTTTCCCCTTGTTTAATACAGGTACACGCTATACATTTCTTACATGGAAAACAACCCACATTCCCTTTTTCTAGTCATGTCTGTTTATGTTTCTATTCCACAAAATGACTATGTACAACCCTATCACCTATAGTGGGAGCTCTTTTAAATGCAAAATGAAGGGGAACTATCGCAATCTGTTGCAGACTAGGATCACTACTTAAAACATGCCAATGCTTCTTAATAATTTGCATGATGGTATCTTCATGAGCAGCAATATACCTACCCCAGTACTGAATCCTATCATAGAATTTATTGATCTTAGGGTTGAAGATGGCAACCTCCTCCCAGCAACCTAAAAAGAGGTTGGTGTATAAGGGTGCTATCGCTGATCCCATGGCAGTGCCACAAGTCTACATGTAACACCGCGAATCAAAAGTAAGCACATTACTATTGGTATTAAGTCTAAGGCTTCAATAATGAACTCTGGCCCAATGACGGACTCAGTCTGGAACAGGTCCATAAAAAACTTGACCGCGTTCAATCACAAATGATGACTGATGTTGGTGTAGAGTGACTACACATCAATTGTGAGCCACAAGCAACCAGCATGAAAGGCTTTATTTTGAAGGACCTCTAGGACTGCCATAGTATCCCTCAAATACAATGGTAATCTTAGTACCACTCAGTGAGAGAGCCTATACAGGAAATTATTGGGTGTCCAGGGGGCCGTAGAAGGTCCTTATGCATTTTAGGCACCATATAGAATGTTAGGATTACCAGAAAATCCTGAGACAGGAACTTAAACTCCTGCTCAGAGATCACCCCTTTCAACCTGCAAAATAATAAAAAATCATTAAATTTCTTCTGCTAGATGGGAATTGGATTTCCATCTAACACTCGATAGTTTTATGTGTTTTGCAGCTGCAACATTGCTTCTTGTCGATAATCCGATGTATCCATTACTACTACTTGCCCTCCTTTATAAGCTTGTTTGATCATCAGATTGTCCATCTTGGCCAGTTATTTTAATGCTATGACTTCTTCTGGATTTAAATTACAATGAACTCCAATAAATTATTCCTTGAAAATTCTGTTAACTTCCTGCTGGACTAATTTTTCAAATGCCGTGATCACTGGGGGATATATCTGGGAGGGCAAAAGATGAATTTTGGTTGAAAAGTACTCTGGTTCCAAGTAGATTCTGGACTGAAGGGATCAAAATTGTCAAGTGCCCATTCAGGATCCTAGCTGTCAGGTAGTGTGCATATGTCCATAGTATTATCAAAATCCGATTGTGCCCCATCATTTTGTTGTAACACATTGAACACATTATTGTTACCAGTGTTGTCAGTTGAAAGTGCTGTGCCTAACATATCAGATGGGCCCAAGGCTGGGGCACAGTAGACATGATGCTCCTTTTGGTGGGGGGGAGGGCAACACCGAGGACGGCAGTTCTTCTCTCCTCATTCTTTCTTTGTGAAGATAAAACCTTTTTAAGTGAATCTTCCAAAATGTTTTCTCTAAGTCTATCTGTGTTGAAAATCTGTCCACTGATGGTTCTGGGACAAAGGACAATGCCATTGTCTACCGTTCTTCATCTGACGTTGGGGGGGGCTCAACAGTATGCTAGCATCAGACTTCAGAACTCTTGAGCACTGGTTTCTACAAAACCAACTGGTCCTCAACACCACAAAAACTAAAAGCATGCTGTTCTACAGCCCCTTCTCAGTACTGCATTCCCACCCCCTCTTGTGATACATTCCCACAATGGTAATGCCCTTGAATCCAGCCAATCCTTTAAATATCTGGGAGCCTTCCTAGACACTCATGTCACCCTCCTAACCAAAGCTCTAAACCAAAAGCTTGGCCTACTTTATCGCATCTGTCCCTTCCTCATGTCGGCCTTTTGTCACAAGATAGCGCCCACCACTCTCCTTCCGCTTCTTACTTATGGAGCCCTACTACTACTCACAACCAACACAATCATCTTATCTCGCCTCAAACAGGCTTATGACAGGGTGGGAAGGTTTGCTTTGGGGGTCAATGCCAGTCACCACCATTGTGATGTTCTCTCCTCCCTGGGTTGGTCATCTTATGAATCTAAACGACGGTATGCCACACTGAGCCTAGTGCAAAAGTTGGTCCACCGTTACATCCCTCCCTGCCTTGGAGAACTCATTCAGCTCCGACAACCACCGCAAACTCTAAGATCCACCTCCCTTCCCCTGCTCATAATACCCAAGCAACGGTTAGCTGTAGCCCGGAGATCATTCACCTTCTCAGCAGTGTCTGGCTGGAACTCACTTCCACTCTCTGTCTTGTCTTGTTCCTCACTCACTCACCAAGTTTCAATCCTCCTTGCTAATCCAACTGTCTGCCTCCTCACCTTGCTTCTGCTTTCAATGACTCTTGTTCCAGCTTCCCTAACTCTATGTATAATATATCCCTACTCTATGTACCTGTTATTTATTTATTTTACTTATTTAGTTTTTGCTGACCGGGTAAGTGCACTAGACAAATTCTCCTATTTTCAGGTACAACCCAGGGGAGAGGGATACAGACGAGTGCCAACTGACCTTGAACCAGATTAAGCTGTTGGTGGAATTTTTAGTGAATGAGGGAAATTTGGCCAGGGCACCAGGGAAATTCCCCTGCTGGACTGTAGGGGGCATGCTTAGAGGTGGTGTCAGTCTCTACCTGAGTTTCGATGGAGCAGGACGTGGAGATGACCAGAGCGACAGGTGCTCCACTACCAGCAGAGATAAGTGATTTGGATACTTTTTATGATGCAGAGGTGTGTCTGAAAGAGGTTTTGCCGAGTACCGAGGCAGCGGTGGTTCAAACATTGGGCACAACTGGAATGGCTCTAAAATCAGGAAAAACTATATCGCATCTACCTGCGGAGGTACGGTCTGAATCAATAAAAATGAAAGCTACGCCAAGTTTAAAAATAATGAAGGACAAAAGTAAAGAAAGTGAAATGGCACAAACTGCAGTGGTGGATTTAAGTAGTCAGGGCTCCCATGCAGTGACCGATGGGAGTTGTCAAGTGCCATCCCAGAATATTCAGCCCCTGGGCGAGCATAGTAACCAGCAGAATATTTTGATTTTGAAAAAGTCAATTGTCTTTCAGACTGACACAAGTACCCAGGAGGGTGTCACGGTTTAATCTTTTTCAGCAAAAGGGCTTGAAAGCAAGGAAAGAAACCCTCTGGTTCAACAAAAGTTTAGGCAGACTCGGAGATGGATGCAAATAAGCCTTGGTCCGTGGAGAAGTCTTTGAAGGCTGCAGGCTGGGTGCAGTCACCCACTACTGAACAATGGACATCAGGGTTTGCTCCAATAAGGATACCAGGAGTGTGACTGATGGACGAGATTACTGTAACTGCAACAAATGGTGCTTCAGTCTCATGGGCTACTACTGAGAATTTATTGCAAAGTACTGTTACTGACATTGGTATCGAGACTGATTTAGAATTAATGCAAAATCCCAAATTAAATTTTGAACAAATGGCTACTTTAAACAAACCAGGTTCTAGGAAACAGGGATCCGGGAGAAGACTCAAGCATGAAGGGCTTAACAATGTAGAAAGCCAGCAGGAAAATAATTCGGAAGAAGGCTGGCCGGGGGAGTGCCCAACAGTCACGTACTTATGCATCCTTTTTTTTTTAAAAAGTGTTACTTGCCAAGAGGCATGATTCAGTAAGGATTGTGTATAAAGGGGGATTGGAAATGTTTCCTGATAGGGTGTATGTCAGTAGAGTACTGCTTAAGGACAGTCTAAATGTTAATGCTGCTGAGTTGTACGCCCTCATTCATGTGTCTGGAGAGAGCTCATTTGATGTTCGCTTTAAAATGCAGAGTGGTTTACAGAATTTCTGAGTAAGGTACAATAAAGTGAAAAATACACCCTTATGGTCCCCTTTTGAAATTATACCTCTAACTAGGCCTGCCCAGAAAAAATGTCACAATATTATTTAGAAAAGAAGGGGTGAGTGTGACAGACTTTGTTTTTTAGTTAAAGCACAGATGTACGGTGATGGGTCACCCCACAGCTATATTTGACACTGAGAATATCTGGACAGGGGGTTGGAGGGTAAGAGTACTTCTGAAAACTGTTGATGGTGTATTGCAACATCTACCCAACTCTTTTTTCTTGGGAGGGACTAGGGGAGTGTTATTCTATTTGGGGCAACCCAAGACTTGCTACAAATGTGGAGCCCCAGGGCATATAAGCAATGCCTGTGACAAAGTAAGTCAGTAAGGTCAGTAAGGGAAGCCAAAGCTCAGACAGAAGAACACATTGCAAAATCAGTGGGTAGAGGGGACAAAACCTTTTGCAGGTACATAAGTGAAAAAAGAAAGGCAAAGGGAGGGATAGTGAGACTGAAGGGGGAGGATGGGGGCTGTGTGGAGGATGACAACAGTAAAGCTGACATATTGAACAGGTATTTCTGCTCAGTCTTTACTGAGGAAGAGGAGGGCAATGGGTCTGAATGGAGTACAAGGGGTGAGAATGGTGCAGAAATGGACACAAGTCCCTTTACACGAGAAAGGGTCCTGAAGGAACTGGAAGTAATAAGAGTTGATAAAGCAATGGGGCCAGATGGGGTGCACCAGGATCCTTAAAGAACTAAGAGGTGGTGGCTGAACCTCTTGCTATCCTGTTTAGCCGATCACTAGAAACAGGGAGGTACCCAAAGACTGAGGATAGCAGATGTAGTCCCTTATACAAAAGTGGGAACAGAGAGGCGGGGAACTACAGACCAGTCAGCCTCACCTCGGTAGTGGGGAAGATCATGAAGCACTACTGAAGGAGAGACTGGTGGAACATCTGGTTGTCAATGGACTACAGGACCCAAGGCAGCATGGTTTCACCAGGGAAGGTCATGTCAGACCAGCCTCATTGAATTTTTGACTGGGTGACTAGGAGGTGGATCAGGGAGGGCAGTGGACATGGCCTATCTGGACTTCAGCAAGGCCTTTGACACTGTGCCACATAGAAGACTATTGCACAAACTGGGGAATATGGGTGTGGGCAGGACAGTAGTGGTGGGTAGGTAACTGGCTGGGCAGCAGGACACAGAGGGTGGTGGTAAATGGCTGTCACTCCACAGAGGGAAGAGTGACCAGTGGGGTACCACAGGATCAGTGCTGGGACTGGTACTATTCAATATCTTCATCAGTGACATTGCGCAGGACCAGAAGGCAGAATTTCACTGTTCGCTGATGACACAAAGCTCTGTAACAGAGTAGACACACCAGAGGGTGTAGACAGAATGAGAAGGGACCTGCAGAAACTTGAAGAATGGTCAGGGTTTGGCAGTTGAAATTCAATGCAAAGAAGTGCAAGATAATGCATATGGGGCACAAAACCCTGGCACAATATATCAGTTGGGGGTGAGGATATAGCATGCACCGAGCAGGAAAGGGATCTTGGGGTTATCATCTCTAATGACCTCAAGGCAGGAAACAGTGTGACAAGGCAGCAGGTAAAGCAAATAGGATGCTGGGATGCATAGGCAGGGGCATCACCAGCAGGAAAAGGAGGTCATAATTCCACTATACTGAGACACTAGTGAGGCCCCACCTGGAGTACACTGTGCAGTTCTGGAGACCTTACCTACGTAAGGACATAGACAGGGTAGAGAAGGTTCAGAGGAGGGCAACAAAGATGGTGCATGGATTGCATCACAAGTCCTATGAGGACAGGTTGAAGGCACTGAACATGTACTCCCTGGAGGAGAGGAGGGAGAGAGGGGATATGATAGAGACATACAAGTATCTTACAGGGAGGAACAGGTGCAGGAATGCACTATTTTTAAGCGAAAAAGATGTTCCAGGACTAGAGGGCATGGGATGAAGTTGGAGGGAGGACGATTCAGAGGAAACGTGAGGAAGAATTTCTTCACAGAACGGGTGGTGGACAAGTGGAACACCCTGCCAGAGGAAGTGGTGGGGGCTGAAACAATCACGGGATTTAAGAATGCATGGGATAGACATAAAGGAATTCTGGAGGTCAGGGTAAGGGGCAACAGACTTCCTGGAAAACATAAACTGAACTTACAAACTTAAATGGGCAGACTGGGTGGGCCATAGGCCCTTATCTGCCGACACTGTCTATGTGTCTATGTATAAAGTAAAATTTTCTCTATGTGACAGAATAGGACACTCCGACATTCAGTGCTCAAATGAAATATATGAATTGTGCTCAGGCAGCACACTCTAAACAAGGGACTGAGGGCCAGGAGGAACAAAGATTAATGCTAGTTGTGGCTCAGAGGGATAATGTGAACTTTTGTAAGGAAAGATCTAAGGAAACTGAGATTCAGGACCCACAGGTAGATTTTCAATCAGTTAGGACCACAGTAGAACCCCCCTCTAGTCCAGGATTGGAATAGCCAAAGAAGAAGAGGGAACGGAGGAACGTGTGCAAACCAGTGAGTTATGTGAGCAGCCAAACAGTGGTAAGGAGCAAACAACGTCATAGGACATAGCGAGAGAAGAGATACCCCCCATCTGTCCCCAGTATAGAGATGGAAAAAAGAGCGACCAGGCATAGAAGTTGGAGGCAACCTGCATCCAAAGTACACAAAATTTCTGAAACAATAACTTCCAACAGATTTCAGCCCCTTTTTAAGGATGAGGATACATTAGGAACAAGTCAGAGAATTCTTCTGAAGAAACACATGATATTGATACTTTCTCAGATTCTGAGTCAAGTGAATTAGGGGATGACAATAAAACATCAGCTGGGCCACAGAAAAAAGAATAAAAGGAAGGGGAAAGTGGAAGGAGTAGGAAAAGTAAGGACACACAATTCCCCGAGTTATAAATGCATATACAACAACAGTTGAAGTTACTGGCGATTAATACAAACAGTATTAAGAATTAAAAAAAAGGGGAGGTGTTTTTTCCCATTTATTATCTCTCAAGTTGGATATTATTTTTTTGCAAGATACACGACTATACACAACCAAGGGAATACAGTCTGTAAAGAAAGAATGGTATAAGGCAACATCCTGCTGGTCAATTGGTTTAGGTGCGTGCACAGGGGTGGGGATTTTATTTTTAATTGACATACAGCTTATCAAACTACTAGATCTAATACCTGGAAGAGTGTTAATACTGGACATAAAGCATGAAAGAGCCTATTTTAGGCTAATTAATATATATACACCACAAACTAAAACAGAGAGGATATAGACATTTCAGCAGACAAGGCCCTTTCTATTTTCTGCACAATACGTGGTATGGGGGAGGGAGGATTTTAAATGTGGTCTCTCTAAGGAGGATAGGGGGACAGGAGCATCTACAACAAAAATCTATAATGATAAGTCTTTTTTTAAACAGCACAGTGCAAATGGCGAATTTGATTGATGTTTATAAAACTGTACATAGAAATGTTGAACCAACTTTTCAAAGGGGTAACCAGGCAACGAGAATTGATTGATTTCTTTTTTTTTTTTGTATGATCCATTTTTTCCATCCCATGCTCGCTGGTCCTCCACTCCTTCTGGCTCTGCCAAGTTCCCCCTGACCTCTTCTGTCCTTGTCTGCTCCTCCTCTGAGTCCCCAGATCACAGCCGGCCCCCGGGATATCCCGGTGTATCCCTTCACCAGGCGGGTCCCTCTTCTCTGAGGGGAAGGCACCAAGTGAGATAGCCCCAGCACATACTTCTAGGGCCCAGGGATGCTGCTGGGGAACAGGAGGCACCTGAAAGGCACTGGAGGCCCTCAGGAAGAGACAGTCATCATCTGGAGGCCAGAGAGTGATTTTTCTGGCTTTCCTGAGGTGCGTGACATCCGGACGTCAAGGCGAGAGCCGACGTCTGTCACGCACCACCCCTAATGACCCCGACGTGCTGCTCTACCACCAGCCTCCGCCAGTGGTCACTTAAGCACCGGGTCGTGATCCCTTCCCTCCCTGGAGACAGCGAGCAATCATGGGACACTCAAGCTGCCTCCCCCCCAGCTGGCCTTCCAGCAGCCCGAGCTCATTCCAGAACCCGGGTTGCTGGCATTGCAAGTGGAAATCCAAGATTTATTTTTCTTAAGCAAAGAGACTTCAGTTCATGCAGCAGGAGTAGAACCTGTTGAATATACAGATCATAAAGAGCTATCTGTGGTTATAGGGAAATCAGAACATCCGAATGGGCCAGAGATTTGGAAATTCAGTACCACATTTCTTCAATCGGACTCTATTAAACAACAAATAATGTATTTAACTAGTGGGCCGAAAACTCTGTTTGATACTTTTGACAATCCTTTGTTATGGTGGGAGAGTTTTAAGAAGGACTTAAAAGATTTATTGTTAACTTTTACAAAACATATAAATGATTCAGGGGAAATTAAATATCAACAGCATAGGAAGCAGCTACAACATTTAATGAGTTTAGCCCAGATGACACTACATGACTATGGGGAACAAATAGGGGTCATACAACAGAAGATGAGGGAGTTTCATGACAAGCAAATGACATCACTCACAATGCCACAGCAGTTTGGTACACAAGGGAAAGTAGGGAATATTTGTCCATTCCTTAGTTGTAAAGAGAGAATAAAAAATAAAAAAATGATGGCTGTCTGGGATGAGGAACATGTAGTCAAAACACAGCAACAGGACAACGTATTGTCTCACGCTATCTGAGGGTTTAATTTGAGAACCAGGATACCAATAAAATTGCATTCTCCATCTTTTTCCTTTACTGAATATACCTGATTATCCATTAGAAGATGCATATGGCATATGTACTGATGCTACCCCTAAGGAAGTACTAGAGGTGGTAACTGCACTCCCTTAGGGAAAGTACCACGGAATGATGGCATTCCACATGATCTATACAAGTTAATAGTCCCTTTAATTTCGGAAGAACTAGCCAGAGTTCACACATATATGTTGAACACAGGGAACTTCCCTTTGGAAACGACAATGGTCACTGTGACGCTTTTATATAAAGGGGTGATAGGGAAAATTTAGATGACTGGAGGCCTATCTGCCCATTAAATGTAGATTTTAAGATATTAATGAAAATACTCAGTATTAGGTTATCTAAAATAACAGAGCAATTAATACTGTTGAGAGAAATATCTGAGGCTGGGACTTTTCAAGGAGCAAATGGTTATGTGGTGACGCTGGATCAAAGGAAAGCTTTTGATTCTGTCAATCATGATTTTTATGGTTTGCTTTAAAATATTATGGTATTCCAGCCCAATTTATAACATGGTTGAGAGTAGTTTATAGGACAGCTGTAGTGTGGCTATTAGTGCATGGCATTTTAGGGCCAATTATACCAATAAAAAGGGGGTAAGACAGGGTTGCCCCTTAAGTCCCTTACTCTTTGTATTCAGTATTGACCCTTTGATAAGGATTTTAAATGATAGGAGATTTTTCACACCATAATTGGTCTCCACACAAAGACTACCTCAGCTGACGAGGGGTTGCTAGAGATTCCTTGGGTGAATCTTAAATCCTCTGGCTCTAGAGCATTTTCTTATGCTGCGCCAACCCTTTAGAATTCTCTACCCCGTTGGTTACGGGAGTGCACCGCCGTGGAGGAATTTAGGAGAGGCTTAAAAACTTTCCTCTGGCAAATGGCCTTTTTAGAAAATTGAATTGTATCTGGAATATGATCTTTTGTCTTGTTGAGACTGGATTTTAATGCCTGTTTTATACTGTTTAACCTGTAAAGCGTTTTGTAATTGGAAAAGCACTGTTTAAAAAAATATTATTATTATTATTACAGTTGCAGCATATGCAGATGATGTATGCTTAATATTAAAAAGTGCGACTGACATAAAGAAAGCTATTGATTTTTATAACTTGTATGGAGAATCATCAGGGGTTTGTCTTACTAGGAACAAAAGCATGATAAAACGGATTGGAGGGGACGTGGACAACACAAACATTGCAGGAATTGCAGTAGGGGAAGGGCCAATACAGATTTTGGGCACTGAATTTGATGAAGAAAGGCAAGATCTAATTCATCGGGATCGAAAAGATTCGGCAAGGGAAAACTTTGGTAGACACTTGGAATAAATGTAGTATGGGGGAATTGAAAAGTGCATTTGGTTAAATCTTATCTACTCCCTGTCTTCCTGTATCTCAGTGGAATTTTTCCTCTTCCAAACGAAAGAGAAACAACAATATATAACTTATTCTTCCAGGCTATTTGGGGAAGCAAATTGAATCCCCTGAAAAGGAATGTCTTATATTTAAGGGTAACAAATGGCAGTTTGAACATGGTAAACACTCTCTTATTCTTATTTCTTAATTTTGTACATGTAAATATATGTCCTATATGTCACCAGGTCAAGAATTGGTGGACAGGATTATTAGAAGACAAACTTAAGGTGTGGTATGGAGGTTGGGAATCTGATACTCAAAAAATATTTAAAACTGTTTCATTCTCCCCATGATATTATAGGGAGATCTTTGTAAGACTTAAAAATAGGGGCATCATCTCTGGAGACATTAGAATGAAAACTAAGAAGCAATTGTATAATTTGGTACAAGGAAGTCATTTTATGGAAGATTGTACATTTCCACTGTGTCCAAATGAACAGACTCCTAGTATACTGAAGGTAATAAGAAATAAGAGAATTCTGATTAAATATTGGGATGGGTTGTGGCTATGTTGTCACAAGAAATTGAATATAAAGGCTAATCAGAAACATAAAGTTTTGACTGAAAGGATGTGTGCTAGGCAAACTGTATAATTCAAATGGAAACTATGCAGCACTTATTTTTTTCTTGCAAATTTATAAAGGAATTTTGGAAATATATGGCCAACTGGTGGGATATGTTGGTAATAGAGCAGATTAAATATGAACATTTTATCTATGGGTGTTTGGTAAGGAATGGGACAAATGGGACAAAAATACCCTAAATGTAATTTTCTCTGTAGTAAAATGGTGTATATGGAATGTTAGATGTTTATTCACACTGCAGCAAAAGAAAATTACTTATGAGGAAACAAGAAATTATGTTACAAAAGAAATTTGTGGTATATATTACAAGGAAAAAAATATTCAAACTGAGATGTATATACAGAATGTGTGGAGAAACCTTCCGTGGGTAACTGATTCTGACATACCTGTTACTTAAGGATGTTACCTTGGTTTAAGAGATGTTAAGATAATTTATTTGTCTTATGAGATTGTTTATTAGTGTAATGTACTGAATATTTCAATAAAACAAAATTCCCCCTACTCTAGGAAGGGTGCGCTGTTGGCTTCCTGTCCAAGATTGCTGCCATCAACACAGAGGAGGAGGAGGAGGAGGATGAAATGGAGAAGAATTTTTACCTTGCTAGAGAAACTGTTGTAGAATCAATGGATTTTGAAAAGACTGAAATTACTACGACACATGAAGGGTGATATGCTGTTATTAAGGGTCATGTCCAGGTTGCGCAGCAAGAGAGTGACCCTTCTGAGACTCATAACAGCTTGCAGTATGTTCTTCCAGAAGTTTGGAGGGCTTGCTCTCACAGCAGGACACAGCTGAGGAAGCTGTACTGGCAGGTGCATGTGTTGTACGCAGCGCGTGGTTCATGAGTTGGCAGGAAGCTTCAGGACCGATTGAGGAGACTGCTGATGTGACACAGGATGCTGCGAGATGGATGGAGCAAGATGCATCAGCGGGTTCTGCAAGCAGCTGCTTCACACCGAAACAAGTATTGCGGCCATCCAAGGAAAAGGTTGCTCCAATAGACTTTGCCAACTGATCTCCCAAAAATGCTCTAGCGAAGGCAGGCTGGAAGCAGGAGCTGGATGGGAGCTGGATGCTCGATTTGCAATGGGAAAGTTTCGAGGACATTTCAAGCAAGGGCTCATCTGGCGGTAAGCAACCTGATAAAACAAAAACTGTTTCTGATGCTGTTACAAGTATTCCTGTGGTTTTGGATCCTCTGCTCGATAATGATAACAGGGGGTTACAAAATCAAAATGTGGACTCAGATGTTGCCCAAATGAACACCAAACCCTCCACTAGTAGTAGTTTACAAAATTAACCTTCAGTAGAGTTTTCTTGGGGTGATGCAACAGACACAACTGCAGCTGCAGCAGAGGAAGGCACTGGATTTACCAATACTCATCAGGAGTCTGATGAAAGGAATGAAGTACATGAGAACTCCCTGGGCTCACATTTAGAGAGTCCCAGAGCACAAGGACAACAACATAATAACATAAGAGATTCAGATAATGAATCTCTACCCCCCCTCAAGATCACGAGAGCTCATCCTCCAGGCCTAGGCCCACATTTTCTGAACTCTTTAGAAACAAACTCACACAAGCTCCCTGAAGAAATGCAGTGTGCATCAGATACAGGGGTGGGATGCCAGAACATCTGGATAGGTTGTTCGTCACTTGTAGACTGCTGAAAGAGTCAATGTTGTTTCAACCCTCCGAAATCTATGCACTAATCCATGTCTCGGGGGAAGACATATTTGATGTTAGTTTCCATCAACACTCAGGATTGGACAGATTTTGGACAAAGTGCAATATGCTAAAATCCACACCACCATGGGTTAACTTTATGGCGATCTCACTGACAAAATCTTGTTAAAGACAGTGGCTATCATGTTCCAAAATGAGGGCGTGAATGTCAACAATATATTATTTTGTTTACAGAAGAACTGCTCTGTGTTAAGTTCACCTGAGCCAATCATTGATACTGAGGGTTTATGGACTGGTGGGTGGCAGTTCCAAGTCAAACTGTCTCAAACAAATGATTCGATTCAGCATATTTCTAATAGGTTTTTTTTTTTTAGGTCGAGACCGAGGAGTTTGTTTCTATGTGGGCCAGCCAAAGGTGTGCTATAAATACGGCTCTCACACAGATCTGAGTAGCTCCTGTCATCACCTGAAATGTGCCCTCTGTGGAGAGTTTGAGCATGTCAGTATGGCATGTACCAACATCTACAGATATAACCTTTGCAACAAAATGAGTCATGCATACCACCAGTGCCCACTGGCAGGGCAGAATAGGGCAGATGGTATGAATCAGGGCAACTTGGTGAATGAGGCTCAGGGTAGGGCCACGCCACAGCAACCTACAAATCAGGAACTGGGCTGTGCTGGGCCCCCCTCCCTCCACCAGATATGAACTGACAAAATGCTCCATCTGCTGCTACTCCAACTGAGACTAAGAAGCCAAGACCACAAGAGTCCTTGGCTGCAGCCACAGGATCTGCGGAGGTGACACACATACTGGGTAAGCCTCCTGCTGCTTCTACTTCATGTAGGCTAACAGAAATGCCCTCCCCCCCTGAATTCCAATTGCCTAAGACCAGGAGAGTCACTAGAGCTTCTGTTAAATCTCAAGCTACACCGCCACCCATTACACTGCAGAATACATACCAAGTGCTACAGAGTGGTCAGGATGGGGAATCGAACCTAGAGTCTGATGTCTCTTCTAGATCTGAACTCATCTCTGATATGGAAGAAGATCAGCCAGACCCCATCTTACCTACCACCAAGAAAAAAAGGGAAACAATAGAAAACCGTACTGAAAGAGGGTAGTCCTGGGTGATGCATGTACCCTCTACCATCAGCTTATAGATGGCAACCCTAAGCATTGCTTCCATCAATGTGTGTAGTTTGAAACATTACACGAAAAGATTGGCAACATTACATTATTTTCAACAGTCATCACATGATATTATTTTATTGCAGGAGATGAGACTCAACTCTTTTTCACTGAACAGGCAAAGAGGGTCTGGGTGTGGGGCCACTCTTTCTGGTTCTTCTGCATGGACACAGTTGACGGTCTGGGTGTTCTATTTAAGGGCTCTCAATTTTCATTACAGAGACCTGTAGACATAGTCCCAGGATGTCTCTTGCTACTAGACTGTTCTTTTTGGCATTTTCCATTTAGGATAATCAATACATATGCTCCACAGATGAAAGCAGCCAGGATTGACCTATTTGACCAGATTAAGCCATTTTTATATACAGCTAGACATGTCATCTGGGGGGTATGAACTGTGGTCTGGATTTTAAATCTAGGGAAGATGCTCATAGAAAGGTCTACTGCGACTCACAACATTTACAGAATGTTATTGTTATGGCTAATCTGTCAGACGCCTGTAGAAAACTGCATAGAGAGCCAGGGTAGAGGAGGGCAGATGTGATTCCCCTTCACAAAAGTGAGAGCAAGGCAGAAGCAGGAAAATACAGACCTGTAAGTTTGACCTCAGTGGTAGGGAAAATGATGGAATCACTTCTGAAAGAAAGAATTGTTGAGTACCTAAAGGCCAGAGGGGCACAGGACCCAAAGCAGCATGGATTTACAGCAGGAAGGTCACGTCAGATGAATCTAATTGATTTCTTTGACTGGGTGGCCAAAGTAATAGACCAGGCAGGGGCTGTGGATATAGCCTACCTAGACTTTAGCAAGGCATTTGACACAGTCCCGCACAAAAGACTAATAATCAAGTTAGCCAGCCTGGGAGTGGGTTCAGGTAGCAAACTGGTTGCACAACAGGACACAGAAGGTAATAGTGAATGGAACACATTCCGAAGAAAGGGGGGTGACTAGTGGAGTACCTCAGGGCTCAGTACTGGGTCCAGTCCTCTTTAATATCTTTATAGGTGACATTGCAGGGGGTCTGGAGGGAAAGGTATATCTCTTTGCAGATGACACAAAGATCTGTAACAGAGTTGATACACAAGAGGTGGTAGAAAAGATGAGAAGGGACTTGGCAAGGTTGGAGGAATGGTCAGACATATGGCAACTTAGATTCAGTGCAAAGAAGTGCAAAGTAATGCACCTGGGAAACAAAAACCCAGGAGAAGAGCACACAATAGCAGGGACGGTATTAACAACAACAAAAATGGAATGGGACTTGAGGTAGTCATATCAGATGACCTAAAGGTGGGTAAGCAATGTGAGAAGTCAGTAAGGAGAGCCAGGGGGATACTAGGATGCATAGGACGGGGCATCGCGAGTAGAAAAAGGGAAGTGGTTATCCCTCTGTACAGACAGTTGGTGAGACCCCATCTGGAATACTGTGTGCAGTTTTGGAGACCCCATCTACACAAGGACATAGACAGGATGGAAGCAGTCCAGATGAGGGCAACTAAAATGGTGCAGAGTCTGCATCAGAAACCATATGAAGAGAGACTGAGAGAGCTTAATATGTATACCCTTGATGAAAGGAGGGACAGGGGGGACACGATAGAAACATTTAAGTACCTCAAAGGGAATCAACAAAGTCCAGGAGGGTAGCATCTTTCAGAAAAAGAGATGTGTAAGAACAAGGGGGCACAATTTAAAGATAGAGGGGGGACGGCTCAGGGGTAATGTGAGGAATTTTTTTTTCATGGAGAGAGTGGTGGATGCATGGAACCGCCTTCCTGGGGAGGTTGGTCTCGACCAAGAGGTCACGAGGGCAACACGTTTCCAGCCCTCCCCCAACCCTCACCCGACCACGCTGCCAGGTAAACGCTCCAACTGCAACAATTCCACGATGCCTAGCAAACAGTGTTAAGGGACTGTGCAGTTTAAAATGCTGTGGGACAGAGCTTCATTAGAGACCTTGCCCGTATTGCGACAATGCCACTTAGCCTGATTTGTAGCGCTGTAACACGCTTGTGCTCAGCTGCATGCTGACCAAGAGCTCTGAGCAGGACTGGCCCCACCGGCTTCGCCGGCTGCCCCACCACCCCCACCACCACCCTTGGTCATCACCGCTTCTTATAACTTAGATCACGTAGATCACGTGGTGCTCGAAAACCAATCAGTCCACTTTTCCATTTGCAGGTTATACATTCTGACCACTAGAGGTCTTTCAGCTTTAATCTGCCTGCTTCATCAATCCTTTTAGCCCCAAGAGTGATATTCTGAGCCTGTCTTCCTCATAATGATTTGAAGTCAAGTACCCATTCAATTGCCCTGCCCCCTGGTCTCTGCTAATACTAATAACCTATTATTCTGGGTACCCTTGGTCCGACTACCCCCTGACCTGTCTCCCAGGTGTAACCCCTATTTTGCCCCCTAAGGTCGTAGCTGCCTGTTAGCCAGCCCCTGGCTAAGATGCCCACTCTTTTGCTGTAGCCAGCTACCTTTTCTCATCACTTGGGAACTACTCCGCTGTGGTCACCTCGTGCGCTCCTGCTGCCCAAGCAAGCAATGACCGTGGCCCCTCTGGCACTGGCAGGCAACGTAACCAGCAGCCAAGGTTCTCAGCACACCCTATACCCCTTCAAGCGCCCCACAGACTGGATATCTGCTAAAGGCCTCTGAATTGCGCACCTCAATATCCAGAGCATCCTACAAAACCTAGCAGAACTCGCAGCCTGGGCGGCCCACTACAAGCCAGACATACTGTGTATTACAGAAACATGGCTGAAACCTAGCATACCCGACTCCGCGTGTGCCCTCCTGGGTTACAGCTTCATGTGGCATGACAGGGCGGGCAGAAAACGCGGGGGAGATGTACTCGTTTACTTTCTAGGGCACCTAAATGTTTCCACTGTACCTCACAAACCTCACGAACCTCCGGTATGTGAGTTCCTCCACTCACTCCTCCTCCTTGGAAACACGAAAAAGGTGCATATTGTTTGTGCCTACAACCCCCCGAAAGGTGGGGTCCAAGGGCTCGCCACCCTACTTGACCTCCTTAAAGCAAAGGTGGGCTCAAGTGAGTTACTTATCCTGGGGGACCTAAACCTCAACTGGCTGGGGCCAAACACCAGTGTATTTGAACCTCTCCTATCGGGCCTAGTGCTTAGCCAGATCATTACAGGGCCCACCAGGACCTCCTCCAGGGGGGACAAAGGCTCACTTATTGACTGGGTCCTCTGCAACCGATTAACCAGAATTGTCCACTCAGGAACTCTCCCCGATGCCATCTCAGATCACTCGCCTATCTACTGCATATGGGGCACCTCCTCGCACAAAGTCCCCTGCAGGGTGATCCAGATGAGGGACTTCTCCAAGTTCAGTCTAGAGGATTTCCTCAATGACCTCTGCTGCGCAGACTGGTCTGGGGTCACAGCCACTAGCGACCCCGTTGCAGCCCTAGATCAGTTCCTAGCCATTTTTGCACCACTGCAAAACAGGCACGCACCCCTCACTAAAAGGAGGGTGAGGGGCACGGTCACTAAGTGGCTACATGGGGGACTGCTCTCCCTCATGAAGCTGAGGGACAAATGGTGGGTGAAATATAAACTCTCATGCAACATTAATGATCTCATCGAGTACCGGCCGCTCAGAAACTCCTGCAAGAGTGCCATACGCGCTGCTAAGAGTGAATTCTGCAAATCCGCCTTCCTTGCTACAGCCTATAACCCCCGGCGTTTCTGGCAAAATGCCAAAAACCTGGTCAGTGGGTCTGCCAAGGAAATGATCCCCGATGTCAATATTGGGGGGGGTCTAACTGCAATAATCCCCACACTATTGCCTCTGCTTTCAACAGCATGTTCACTAACCTGACCGCCTCGTTGCCGTCCCGACCCACTGTACCTACTCAGACTGACAGGCCCCCCCGCCTCCATTCTACCTCAAAAGAATCTCAGTTGAGGAGACCAAGGCACTCCTTGCTGGGCTCTCCCATCACATGGGCGCTGGTCACGACAGCCTCGAACCTAAACTGCTGAGCTTGGGGGCCCCTCTCCTCGCCAAGCCAGTCGCCCACATATTTAATGCCTCACTCATCTCGGGGATCTTACCTGACATTTGGAAGGTTGCCAAGATTGTCCCTGTGCACAAGCAAGGAGACCCGAAGGATATGAAAAATTACCGCCCTATCGCCATACTCTCAGCAGTCAGTAAACTCCTAGAAAAGGCTGTCACCTCTCAACTCTCCCACTACCTTCAGCAGTATGTAGTTCTCTCCCCAGCCCAGCATAGCTTTAGGAAGGGGTATAGCACATCGACAGTGCTTGCTGTAGTTACCTCGGAGATCAGGACAGCCACTGACCAAGGCAAACGGACTGGAGCCATCTTTCTGGACCTCTCTAAGGCCTTCGATCGTGTTGACCACTCCATCTTCCATTCCACTCTACAGTCCATTGGATTCTCCAGCCGAGCCCTTGCATGGTTCTCTGACTACCTTGGGGGAAGGCAGCAATATTCTTGCATCAACCGTGCCCTCTCTGCCCTTTCCCCTGTCACCCTCGGGGTCCCCCATGGATCCGTCCTCGGACCCATTCTGTTTTCCCTGTACATCAATGGGCTGCCCTCCATTGCTACCCACGGGCACATAACCCTATACGCGGATGACTTAGTCTTACTGTACAGTTCTCCACACATGTCTAGCATAAACACGCACCCGAACTCTGACTTCTCTAGAATCCAGAACTGGCTAGTGGATCACAAGCTCACCATCAACCTGGATAAGACCACGGCCATGCTCTTCGGGTCTTCGGCCAAA
Source organism: Neoceratodus forsteri (assembly GCA_016271365.2). Classification (NCBI taxonomy): domain Eukaryota; kingdom Metazoa; phylum Chordata; order Ceratodontiformes; family Ceratodontidae; genus Neoceratodus; species Neoceratodus forsteri. The sequence continues at coordinate 1,072,746,213 of CM028134.1, read as the reverse complement.
ATCAGTGCCTGCCCCACACCCCTAAAGATTTATGGGGCTAATGCTGCCCCCTACTGGTCCCTGTTGCTGTGAAGTACCTAGGCGTTACCCTCGATCCGCAGCTGGATCTTACAGTGCACCTTAGAAATGTCTGTATGGCCACTAACGGGAAGCTTAGACTTGCATACAGGGCTAAATATTGCCTCACCCCAGCTGCTCGTCTCGCCATAGCCAGGGGGATACTCCTGCCCACACTCTGCTACGGGCTCGTAGCCTTTGCCTCAGTCCCAAACTCTAGCCTAGCTAAGTGGGATACGGCATACAACAACATCTACTGCTTCGTCCTCTCCGCTCCTCGTCTCACGCATCGTTGTGAGCTATACTCCAGGCTGGAATGGCTCCCCCCAGAAAAACACAGTGCGTTTGTCCTGGGCAACTTTGTTGACAACATAGTCAGAAATTCCACTCCTCCTGCACACTAGCCCTCCCCCTCAAGCATGACACCCTTGCCTACAACCTACGATCTGACCCTACTCAGGTCTGCCTGGTTCCTAAGACCTGCACTCTCACTGGTGACCGGGTCTTCTCAGCCTGCGTGCCTAGGCTGTGGAACTCCCTTCCTGTACTTGTACGTGCATCTCCCTCCCATCACTGCTTCAAAACCTCATTCTGGAACTTCCTCAAATCCATAGCTGCCTTTGTGTTTCATAGCTCCAGATACATCCCCTCCTCCTCCGGATACTCTAGGGTGACTGTGGGTGCTAAATCTATGATGGTCACCTGCACTATTGCACTTAAGCCCTCCTGGGGCATGGGGGGGCAACCCTGGCTAGCACTTCCCACCTCTAGCTGCTCATGGAGGGTAGCGTTTCTCTCTCTAAAAGATAGGCGCCCACGAAAGATCATGTATTGTGTTGTACTCCCTGTCATGGGTGTTTCCTGGCACTCACTCTCCTCCCTACTGCTGATTTATAACTTGTCTGCTGCATACCTTACCTAACTGTTACCCTGGTTACGCGATTTTATCTTGTTTGCTGTATACCTTACTTTGCTATGTTTTCCTGGTGCTTACCCACCTCACTACTGTCGATTTATATCTTGCTTGTTGTATACCATACCCTACTATGTAATGACAGGGTACCTTACTACTGTTCCACCCACTTGCATGTGGGCCCAATTGTACCCTGTCCCTGTATTGTGTCTCCTATGTACTCTGTAATCCTCCCGGGTCGCACCTGAAAATAGGCACATGCTGTCTTGTGTGCTAACCTGGTTAACAAAGGCAAATAAATAAATAAATAAAACAGTGGGGGAATTCAAACATGCATGGGACAGACATAAGGCAATTGTAGTGGGGGGGGGTTGCAGGAAGTAGGCTGTTGGTTAACTAGAATCTGCAGCTTATCCAGTAGGTAGGGAAATGAGCAGACTGGGTGGGCCAAGTGGTCCTTATCTGCCGTCAAAGTCTATGTTTCTATGTTTGTATCCGTATTTCAGAAGCAGATTTGCCACAAGAATAGATTTTCTCTTTTCTTCCAGACAGTTGACACCTCAGGAATTTCTACTAGTTCATTATCAAGTCTCAGATCATGTCATTCTTAAATGTGTTTTCAACTTAGGGAATGTGACCCCCTAGGTTCTTCACTTCCACAAAGAAATGAAGGATGAACACTTCTGTTTTGAACCAGGAACAAATTTCAGAACTTAAACATTTATCCATACTCAGGCAATCTGTACAGTGCATGTATGACAATTTATGGGACTGGTGGGTTGACACAAACATAGACATTAAGAATCTGATAATCCATACTTTTAAAGTTAAATCAAACTCAGATTATATTTGTTATCTCGAACAAAGGGACAAATTGTATAAGTATCTGTCCTTGTCCCATGAGTCTAGGCACCAGGCTCACTTACACATACCAGAACTGAAAAACAAGATGCTACAATATCAGTACAATAGAGCTGTCACTTTAGACACTGAAATAAGGTACGGCACAGAGACACAACCCTGTTCAGACCCTTTTGCCACTTGCACGCAAAGGCTGGATGCCAACTCAATGACGGAATTGCTAACTGACGATGGGTTGGTAAAAACAAGGGACATGGATATCATTCGAGTGACAAACATTTGACTACTAATTTTGCAACTGAACATTCTTCAGTAGCATCATTTCAGCACTTCTTGGTAAATCCTCCCCCAGCACTATCAAAAGATCAGATTCCTTTATTGAGTAACCCTATTCAACATTTGGAGGTATAGGTGGCTATTCAGACACCAAAAAATGGCTTCTCTCCAGGATCGGGCAGGTTGCCAAGTGTTTTTTATAAAAAAAAAAAGATTGAGGAATTTATTACTTTTCTAACACGTCTTTTTAATGACATGCTTTTGCCCACTAGCACACATACTAACTTTGGGGAAGCCATTCTGATTTTTTTTTATATAAAAAAGGGAGTAGGAAACTTCTCAGAAACTGGAGGTATATAGCTTGCTAGTGGGCTGGCAATATAGCCTAGTGGCTACAGTTACGAGCTGTGAATGAATTTGGTACCCCCAACAAACCAGACCTTGGTTTGATTCTCACAACCTCCACTTGCATACTGTGTGGCTCTGAACAAGTCACTTAGCTGCCCAGTACTCCCGGGTAGCTCCTGAAAACAGGCACCTGTGCCTATTGGGCCTTACCCAGTTACCAAAGACTAAAATGAAAATAAATAAAAAGCTTACTCAATTCAGATTACAAAATTCTGTCTAAGATCTTATGTAACAGGTTACAGCAAGTCAGTGGTACATTGATACATGCTACATGCTGCTCAGACTTGCTCAATTCCGGACAGGAAGAACTGAACTCATCTGGCTTTATTAAGAGACATGTTTGAACACAGCAAACAAAATAAAATTCAAGGCTATCTCCTATCAGTAGACTGGGCAAAAGCATTTGACAAAGTTTCTCATACCTATTTATTCCAGGTTTTGGAAGCATATGGTCTCCCCTGCCCAGTGTTGAAATGGCTACAAATGCTATACAATGGGGCAAACTTGACGCCGTTTGTTAACAGGGTTTTAGAGGATACAATTGACATGAAGGTGGCATGCGACAAGGCTGCCCATTAAGTCCTCTTCTATATACTTTTGCCCTGGATACCTTGGTTAGAAATATAGAACAAAATCAGGGAATAGTTGGGGTTACGCGTGTAGATGGTCTAGAAGAAAAGAAGGTGGCAGTCTATGCGGATGACATTTGCTATTTCATCTCATCCCATGCAGCAGGTTATGAATTGATTCAGGAATGTTTGGCATATGCCCAGATTTCCGGTGCAGTAATCAATTCAGACAAAAGTAAAGTTCTGAGATTAGGACCCCCTATAGAACAAGATGATGTAACAAATATAGTAGGAAAACCACTGGCGTCTCCCACAATCTCTATTTGGGGCTTTCAGTTGGGGGACAGTAATTTACAGCTTCTTAATTGGAAAAATAAACTTAAAATTTGTGAATCAAAAGTACAAATATGGAAGAACTGGAAATTCTCCAGAAAAAGAGAATTACAACTATTAAAAAAATTTTTACTCCCTATCTTCACATATTTAAGTTTTATTTACCCCTCTCCAGTTTGTTCTGAAACTAGATTGTTGAGCTGTTTTTTTCACAAACACCAGTTTTTTTTTGGGGGGGGGGGATTTGAACAGTGACACCCACAGTGTTCATTAGTGCGGGGCTAAAAAAGACCTACAGAGAAAAAAGTAAGACAAAATATTAAGACATGTGACTTAAAAAAACCCGGTCATTGAAATTAATGGGCACATACTTCCCATTCATTTCAGCGGCCATATATTTCTTTAATGATCACAGTTCTTGGTGCTAAAAAGTGGAAACGCGGACCTCCCTTACATCAGTGGGAATCCCACCACGATGTTTAAGAATATTGCTATGAGCCCCTAAGGAAGCCAAGGGATAGTAATATACCCCGAGGGGCTTGCAGCATGATTACATTCCACTTCCTGACCGTGATCCGTTCCATCATTCCGACATTTTGTGACACCTCTTTAGGGAGAGTGCGGGAGTGTGCGCCATGCTCTATTCACTTGAATAGAGCACCTCTTTCAAAGCTGATTTCCTAATTTCAAATTGGGTTTTCATACCAATTTGAAATCAGGAAATAAGCTTTGAAAACGACGCTCCATTCAAGTGAATGGAGCACCCCCCCCATGTTTTTCCTAGTGAGACGTCACAAGACATCGACAGATCACAGAGTCATGAAGTGGACAGGGATCATGCTGCCAGCCCCTTGGGGCAAATTACAATCCCTTCCCATCCTTTGGGGGCTAACAGAAAAATGTTTTAAACGCTGTGGTGAGGTCTCAGTGGGGAATGGGAGCTCCATGTTTCTGCTTTTTACGAACATGCGAATCTGCCAGCAGAAACAGGCCTTACGGTCTATCAAGTTAGTCTGCTCGAATGCGCAGCTAGCACCCTTATACTGCAGCTGTCCCCCCTCACCTTTACCCCCCCTCGCATCCTGTCCCATGCCCTTTTAAAACTGCCCACTGTGCTACAGGATACCACCTCCTCAAGTAGAGTGTTCCATTTTTCCACCACTCTCTGTGAAAAAATGGCTCCTCAACTCTCTCCAATATCTTCCACCTTCCAGCCTGAGACCATGCCCTCTGGTGTCCCTTCCTCTCCTCAACTTAAATATCCCTTCTGTGCCCATTTTGTTAACCCTCTTCAAATATTTGAAGGTCCAATCACATCCCCTGATCCCTCCTCTCCTCGAGGGTGTACATATTCAGCTCAATCAGCCTGTCTTCATAGGTTTTGCCCTTCAGCCCCTGGATCATCTTAGCTGCCCTATGCTGCACCCCCTCCAGCAATCTGATATCCTTCTTTCAGAAAGGGACGCCAGAACTGCATGCAGTACTCCCAATGTGGCCTGACTAGTGACCTGTACAGTGGCAGGATCACATCCCTATTTCTGGATGAGATTCCTCTCACAATACACCCCAGCATCTTGTTGGCCTTAGCTGCCACCTTCCTGCACTGAGCTGAGTTGTTCATGTTACCCATTATAATCACCCCTAAGTCCTTCTCCTCCTTGGTGACCTCTAGCTGAACCCCTCCCAACTGGTAGCTCTTCCCTGGGTTCCTTGCTCCGAAGTGCAAAACCTTGCACTTCTTCGCAGTGAAGCTCAATTGCTACTTTTCTGACTACTCCTCCAGTTTGATCAGGGCCTCCTGTAGCCTCTGTCACCCCTCTATGTCATCCACCACTGCCCCATCTCGGTATCATCTGCAAACAGACTGATCGTGCTCCTAACGCCATGAGAGATATCCGATATGAATAACCCAAACAACACCAGACCCAGGACTGAGCCCTGCGGCACCCCGCTTGTCACTGTCCTTGGGGAAGAGAGTGCCCCCACCACCACCATCACCTGTTGCTGCCTCACCTTCAGAAAGTTCACAATCCAGTTTGCCATCTTTGTCCATGCCCCCACATATTGCAACTTACCCCCTAGCCTTCCCTAAGGCACTGAATCAAAGGCCTTGCTGTAATCAAAATCCTCTGCATGGCCTTTATCCAGTTCCCCCATTACCCAGTCATAGTATTCAATTAGGTTGGTCTGGCAGGATCTTCCAGAGACGAATCCATGTCTCTGACTGTCCCGGAGTCCATTTTCCTCCAAAAAGGCTACCAGCCTCTCTTTCAGGATTGCTTCCATAAGTTTTCCTACAGTGCATGTGAGGCTTACAGGTCTGTAATTGCATGGTTCATCCTTTGGGCCGCTCTTGTGGAGGGGCACCACATGAGCCACCCTCCAATCCTGTGGGTACGCAACCTGAGTCCAGGGAGGTATTGAACAACTTCACCAGTGGCCCCGCCAATACCCCCGCCAGTTCTTTCAGCACCCTGGGATGAATGCCATCCGGACCTGGTGTCTTATCCACCGTTAGTGCCTTCAGACCCTCCAGCACCCTGCCTTCCATAATTACCCCATCTGTCACTCCCCCCCCCCCAAAAATGTGGAAAAGTTTACTTTAAGTCGCAACTTTTTTGTGTTTTAAAATGTTACCTACTTTTTTCTGTCAAGGTATTTCGGGGGCATACTAAAGTGACATCATAGAGTTCATCAGAGTGGGGCTAAAAAAGACCTTGACAGATAAAAAGTAGGTAAAAATATTAAAACACAAAAAACGTTATCAACTAAGGAAAAAAAATCCATCTAAATGAATGAGCCCTATTTGTTTCAGTGCAGTTGGCCATCACAGAAGCAGCGCTTTGAGGGACATGGAGGATTTGACATAGGGGGACAAGAGGAGGTGCTATGAGGGACAAAGGTGGGTACACACAGAGGGTGATTTTTTTTTGTTTATTTTAAGAGCTTGGAGGATGGGGATACTGAGACAGACTTTCTGGAAGGGTTGGTAATGTGTACAGTGGCAGCATTGGGCACCCTGACCACTAGACTTGGGGTGGGGTGGTGAATACACAGAAATGGGGGGGGGTGCACCAATGCACCCACATGCAGAATCTACCTCTGTTAGTTACTACAGACTGGAGAAGTTTGAATGCTGAAGGAGGGTGTATAATAAGTAGGAGAGAGATGCAATATGGAACTAGCAGAGTCGACTAAGATACCAAGAGAAGCATCAGAGCTTCCCAGTGCTTGTTTACGCATTGCTTCCTTAGACAGAGAGGAATTGCAAGGGGGGAGGGAGTGCCATTCATTGTATAAAGTGATATATTGACTGGCACAGTGCAGCACTGACAATGTGAAATGGCACCACACATCTCCAGACTACTTAAAGAGCTAGTGGAGCTAAAACAGGCAGACAGGAAAATAATACAAATTTTAAGAGGTAGTCAGTTGTAACGTTTTATTTCTGAAGTATTTTTCTTTTCTAGGGATGTGATGTACAGTTAACACAGAAAGATATAAACATAGAAATTGCCAGCAGATAAGAACCGCCAGTCCCATCCAGTCTGCCCATAGGCCCTATACATTCCACACTTCTAGCAGTGTTCCTTTCCCCTTTAAATCCTGCTGGAATGTCTTCAAGCTGGCTCTTCTCACCCACCCAGGTGGTAACTCCCCTAGCACTGCTCTGTCCTTTCTGCTGGAAGAAGAAGAAGAAGGTTTCCTCCTACCGCGCTCATGCTGAGTAGACCCTTTGCTTTCTAAAACTTCGAATTGTGAATTATTTGTCTTCGGGTGATCTCCTTCACCTCTCCCATGATGGACAATGCAAAGTCGACTCCCAGTTTCAAGAAGTGCACTTGTGTCAAGAAGATATCCAGGACAGACCCGCACACCATGTGTGTCTATTGCCTTGGCCATGAGCATAATCTCTAGGCGTGCGGCCTGTGTTGTACCTTGCATCCCTCTACACTGGAGGACTGGCATGCTCAGCTTGTTTTAGGGCACCCAGACAAATGTGATCCTTCTGTTAAGTCTAAGGATGCTCGTGGAGCAGACTCCACAGCTGCGGGGTCTGCTGAACAGCTTGTGGCATGCGAAGAAGCTGTGGCTCAGGTCATGGAGCATGGTTCTTCGGCTTCGGCCTTTCTGCTGATCCTTTTAGGTGTTGATCCCTTTAGGTGCCTCCTTCTCATGGGGCATTTAGAGACTTGTGCCAGGCCCTTACCACCCTTGGGCAGGGTTCCTCTTTGAGCACAAAATCCAAATCGAAGAAAGAGGTTAAAAAGAAGTTTCGCCATCAATCGTGGGATCACAAGCACTCTCGGCCATTGGATTCCTGTGCTACCATGGAGGTTTCGACTACAGTTGATCCTTCACCCCAGACTGCTGGCTCCACAGTCTCCCCATCAGACCAGTTAGTTGAGATGTAGGCTGACCTTCCAGCCAAATTTTTTCTCGAGTCGGCTGACCCATTGTCACAAGATGAGGTCAATATCTCCTTGTTTAGGACTCTGGGCCTGCCTGTTGCCTCCTGGGGAGGGTCAGACCAGCCTACTAATCTGCCCCCCTCTCCTTCAGGATCTGGTAGACCTGGAGGATCCTCAGCTTTTGCTGGCTCCCTCCGAGACCTGCTGTCAGTGGCCCCGATGGTTGAGGTCGAGGTCCAAATCCAGAAATCCTGAGTCGAGCAGCCCGCATTGCTATTGATGTACCCGCTCTAGATACTCAGGCAAGTGGTGCCACCATTATTCCTCCTCTTCTTCCTCCTCAGATGAGGAGAGACTCCAGTGCAAGATGTGTCAGTGCTACAAAGAGCTTGTGTGGCACCAGCTAATGTTCACTGGGGTTAAGCCAATCCTGACCTCTACCATGGCCATCACTTTACAGACACCCCAGCCTACCCTGGCTTGGCAGGAGCCAGCTCAACTGGAGCCAGTTTGGCCTCCTTTGGCTTCTCCACTGATTGTGGTGGAGCCACCTCCTAAGGATGCCCATATGGTGTAGGGGCTTATTCATCGACTGTCAGTCACCATCACTCCTGACAGGCCCCATAGAGTCAATGGGGACTCTAGCAGTCAGCCTTTGTTTTACAAATCCTCAGAGTCTGAGGGCTCCTCTCTGCACTCCCGTCATGTGGACATGAAGTTAGCGGAAGATTTGTTGGAGGAGCACGGCCCCACCTCTTTTATGGGACTTCTCCACCTTATCTTGGAATCCACCGGGCTGCCAATGGAACCTGTCCAAAAATGGGCTAGGTACCTGCTCACTGAGATTCTCGACCAGGATGACTATCTTTGGGAAACCTTCACAGTCACAGAGGCCATTCTTGGTCCTGCTCTGGAGCTTTGGCAGCATCTGGCCTCTTGCCCTGCACCATTGGCCCAGATGGCCTGCAAGTACATGGTCCCTACCAGTTCCCTTTTGGGTTTCACAGAGCACCCCTCAGCTGAGGTTCTGGTGGCCAACTCTGTGTTCCAGCACACTGGGAACATCAGGGAGGTTGATAAACCTCCCAACAAGGAATCCAACAAGTTGGATCACATGGCTAAGAAGATCTATGCCACCTCCTCGCTTGACCATAGGCAGGCGAGTTTGGCCCTCCTAATGCCCCATTTCACCCATGTCCTTCTCGGCATGCTTGATGAGGTGCTTCCTCATCTCCTGTCCGACTTGCAGACCATGGCCAAGCAGGTCCGGGACCAAGGCTGAGCTGTGGCTAAGTGGCAGCTCCAGACAGCTATGGATATCAGCAACTCTTGTACTTGTTCTGTGGTGGCCGCAGTTGCCATGCACCGCAGGGCATGGCTGAGGATCTCGACCTTCACGGCAGATACCCAGCACAAGTTAGCGGAGGTCCCCTTTTTGGTCAATGACGTGTTCAGACCAGGGGTCAAAGGGCACCTCACTCGGATAGAAAAGTCCAATGCCACCATGAACCTCCACTCAGAGGGATCCCAAGGGCTCTAAAACTCAGAAAGAGAAGCCCTTTTGGCCCCTCTGTGCTCCTGTGGGCAAACCACCCCAGCCTCCAGCTGGGCAGCAGTCTCATTCTTAGTGCCCTGACCGAAGTCCATTTCATCGGTCATCCAGAAGCCAGGAGGTCTAGGCCCCAGTGATCCCTCAGCCAGTTCTTCCTCTGCCTACAAGCCTGCCCAGTGACAGGGTGGAGGATGCCTCCCCTATTCGCCTTCTGACTCCCCTGAGTCCTCCTGTGTTGGGCCAGTTCCACCACTTCCTTTCCACCTGGTCCGCTGTCACCATGGACAGGTGGGTTCTTGAAGTGGTTGGTTTGGGTCTGCCCCTGGAATTCGAGACTTACCTGCCTGGCTGAGCCCATGCTTCACAGGAGGACTTAGTGTCCACTGTTTTCTGTCCATCCTTTGGGACAACATCGCCAACCTTTTCCGCAAGGAGGTCGTGACTCCTGTTTCGGACTCTACAGTCCACCTGGGGTTTGTCTCCAGGTAATTCCTGGTGCCACAATGGACAGGGGGCTGGTCCTCCATCTTAGATCTGCATGACCTGAACAAGTTTCTTTGGCTGCGCATCTTCTGGATGGTCACACTGTCTCAGATCATACCATCTCTCGAGCAGAACATTCCAGAACATTGAACAGTGTCAGTGGCTCAGCAGGTAGCACACTTGTCTCTGAGGCTGGAAGATTAGAAGGTGGTGGGTTCTTGACCCAGACTGGGAATGTGGGATAAATCCCAATACTGACACTGTAGTACATCAAGAGGGGGGTGCTGCACTCCTGAGGTGCCGTCTTTCAGATGAGATGTTAAATTGAGGTCCTATCTGCCTGCTCTGGTGGTTGTTCAGGTGGACCTTAAAGATCCCATGGCACTTCTTGATAACTGTAAGGGAATTTTATCAATGCAAAAGCATTCAAAATACAAACAAATGAAATCACTTATAGAAACAGTCTACAACAGACGAAACAGTCAAACAAAAAAAAAATAAGTAGGAAAAATGAGTTGCTGTCCCTTATTACAGTTATTTCTAAGAACAAATTTCACTTGCTGCAACACTTGAATAACAGAATAGTCTTTTTGTCATATCACAACTTCACAAGGACACATCTGGCTTGCCAAAAATACTGTATAGCAGTTTAAATTCACGCCCACACGTTCACTTCCTCTTATTTTCACTGGTGGAACACTAGTGCTGCTATGCATAGTGATCTACCAAACATTCACTGTCTTTTTTATTTTCACTAATATGGAACCAGTGAATATAGTGAAAATAAAAAGGCAGTGAATATTTCCTGTTATACAGTAATATCGAATGGTAGCAAAGATCAGCCTCAGAATACTCAAGCGGTATTTTTTCAGTCTAATAGGATAGTAAGTAAGTAAGTAAAAATGTTATTCTGAGTAGCAGAAAAGGATAACCTAGTTTAGCCATAGCTTATTTTCAGTGGGGTCCCATGATACAAAAATAGCATAGGATACAAGCCTAAAATCAGGATTTCATATGTGATGGGATTCAATAAAGATTCAGGCCAAGAAACAGCAAACTATGCCCCAAAATATTGGGCATAAGGACAGAGAAGAAAAAAACGTTCTTGGGTCTCCAAAAATTGGGAACAGTTAGGCCTAGGGCACATACGCTCCTCCACAGCCTTGTGTTTATGGGAATTGAGAACACCCAAGCGTTCATAGCGTGACACCCAACTGACATCCCATAGCTGCAGGGGTACCTGTTTGTCCGTTAGTTGAAGAAAAACAGTACTCTGCCGGTCAGGTGTACAAAACACCAAATCAAGAGAGTCAGAATAAAAAGTGTAATAATAGTATTGTAAAAAATACATCTAGAGGAATGAATAATAAAAGTATGCGGAAGCTTCCATATTCTAAAGTTCAATAAAAAAGAGTGAAAAATTCCGGTATAAACTTCAGTTCAGCTTTCGAAGATACTAAAAGAAGAAGCATGCTCTGCAAAGAAAGTAACTTAGAAACCCACAGCCGCATACCCTTAAACCAAATACCAGTAGTGCCAGTTAATATAGGAGAAACATTTTTGTTATAAACAAACAAGCTGTGAAAGAACCCCACAGTGTTAAACATAGGGAGGCCGCCATTTTTATAATCCTTATAGGTGTGATTCAGCCTTCCTGGGATTAAAATGATTGCCCCATGGGCCCCTAAAAAACATTGGTGATAGCAACTTCATTACTCACAGGAAGAGGGAATACATTTGCCAAATAAAGAAAAAATAGGCAAAATCAGGGCTTTAAAGGAGAAGTCCACCCAGAATGTGCAAAAACATATGTAGAGTGTTTTGATATGTATGTTAAGTCCTAGTGTGTCCTTCCCTCTGTCTGCTATTAGGAGTTTTTCCTAAATTAGCCTGCTAGCTGTATGGTAGTTTTACGACCCCTGGGGATCTCCATCACAAATAGGTTTATTGGCTTTCTTTCTCCTACGATGCACCCTGGTTCATGTGACAGTGATGTAGCTATGCCCCTAGATTTTGCAGGGTCTGTCACAGCTCAGCCACAAAGATAATGCTTCTTTCACAGAAGAAGTCACATTGCTACATTTTGGGTGAGTGTAATCATTATTATTTTTTGATATTAGTACTTTGTCCTGCTATGTTACAACCTATAAGGTGATGTTCAATTTTTGCTACTTAGTACTGGTGCAAAAACTGAAAGTGACTGAGAGGAATAGAGTAAACAGTGACATGATTCACACACACACAGAGCAGAGCATAGCAGGACAAGGTACCGATATAAAAAAATAATAATGATTACACTTACCCAAAATCTAGCAGTTTGTCTTCTCTGGAAGAAATATTTTCTCTGTGGCTGAGCTGTGACAGACCCTGTAACAAGACACTGGCTTCCTGCAGGGGCAATTAGACATCGCACCAAAGGGCACTCTGGGAAGACTAGAGGCCATAAAAGAAACCGGAATGGCAACCTCCAAGGGCAATCAAACAGGGAAAGTTAGAAAAAACATCTCTCACAGCCAGAGGAAAAGAAAATGCTGGGAACTGGTTAGAACACAGAAAAAACACTACTACATATCTTTTTCTGATTTTCACATGGAGTTTTCCTTTAAGTAAAAACACTCTCTTTCTTTTAGAGGTAGTTTTATTTTTCCATAAAGCCACCTGAAAAATAGCTGTAACTATTTAACCTTCCCAATTAAGGGCATCATCATCATCATCATCGCTACCAAAGGTAATACCTAATATGGGAATTGGTGTAGTCGAAATATGTATCCCAGCAGTATGATGGAGGTAGAGGTACCCCATGGTTCTATCCTGGGGCCCCTACTTTTTTTCCATATTTATTGACAAGTTGCCAAATCATCTGACCCATACAGAGGTTTTGATGTATGCGGATGATATTGTTCTTTTTACTAGCTCACCATTAGAGAAGGAAATAAAATCAAACTTGACTGCTAGCTTTCAGGTATTAGATCTGTGGTTATATACACATCGTCTTCTACTAAATACAAAAACACAAAGAGTGTGCTGTTTGGTTCTAAGCATAGGTTAAGCAGAAGCAATCCTATGGAAATTGTGAGAGTGCTGTGTTGGAGCAGGTCTTTCAATTTAGATATTTAGGTCTCATTCTAGAGCCTTGTTTATCTTACTCATTGCTTATCAAAGCTGTATGTAGAACTGTTAATCAAAGATTGTTTAAGCCGTAAGACTTATTCACTAGGGAAGCTAGATTTGCTATAAGTCAAAATGTACTGTTAACAATTTTGAAGTACAATTCATTTTTATTTGTGAATTTGACCAAGTCAGGTTTTGTTATTGCTTACAACCACATGTCATGCCATATGCAGATTTGCATTAAAACTCCCATTCGAACACATCACTGTAATTTGTGTTTTGCTACATCTTGGCTTCCCCCATGTTTATACTTACAAAATAGTTTGTTTTCTGGTTCATACTGCGTTGGCCTTAGGTAATGACTCTTCTCTGTTTCCTCTTGTGAATATTAAAATACCTAATAGGGAGCTGTGCTCCAGTGCATCTATTAAGTTGACTGTTCCAAAAACAAAATTAAGATCGGGTCAGCAAGCATTTTCCAACTATGCTCCACTATACTGGAATAAGATTCCAGGCACTTTATAACATATTGCTGGTAAAGATTCTTTTAAATCATCAGTAAGACAATACTTTTTAAGTATGATGGCTTGTGATTGTTATTAATGTACTATCGTTCGTATGTTTGTTGTGTTTATTTGTTTTGTATTATTGTGTATTTGTATAATGTATTTGTACATCATGATTGTAATATAATTATGGTCCCGGATCACATTTTAAAAAGAGCATTGGTTCATATTGTTTACCCGATACACAAAAGTTTATATAAAATTAATAAATAAAGTATCTTGGACAGTATTTGTATCAGAAGGCACATGAATAGGAATGTCACGGTTTTAATAGTAGTTTACAGCAGCACCAGACACTCTTTCAAAATGCGAAAGGCTGTCCAGAATAGCAGGGCCTTCAGTTTCATTTGTAACATATAGACAGATATCGGGCAGGATTCACAAAACAGATACACCTGGCACAACTCAGATGCGCCGATGCAAGTCGGAAATGCACCAGAGGGCGATTCAGGTACAGGGAGGATGCGCCAGTGCAAATGAGATGCCCTGTGCCGAAAGGCATGTGCCACAGGTGCAATGTAATGACATGCGGTGCATATACAGGGGGCATACCAATGCATACACTGCGCATCCCAATTTACAGAGCACAACCAAGGTGCAGCAATGGAGCAACTCCAGCGCAAATCATGTACAACAATGCCCCAGAGGCTGCACTTGTATTATAATTGTTCCACGGTAATAATATCAATACCCTAGCTACTACATGTATAGACTTTCAGCCACCTTGGCTATTATATGTAATTACTTGAAATGTGATGTCCCACTAATGTACTATCTCTGAATGTATGACTATGCTGATGCGGAGCCTTTGTAAATGAGTCTATGACTCAAAGGGTTGTAATTCCTATGATTGACTAAATAAATAAAATAAATCCAAAATGTGCCAAAGAAAGATAAGTATAAAAGAAGGAGACTTAAGTCCAGCACACCAGCAGGCCGTCAATGGAACGACAACAGCAGGTCACACCCCGAGGGGAAGTTGAACCAGAGGGAGAGACACAGGCAGACAAACAGCCAGCAACAACCCCAGTTAGCAAGCCACACCACAGGGCCACAGCAACAGAGGGGATGAACCCAGCAGCAGTCGCCATCACTGGTGCCCTAATGAGGAGGAGGAGGCAGGGCACTGGAAGTAACCGTAGGCAGCCGGACCCACGGCGGTACCGCACCCGGCTGTCCTTCAAGCAGCTGACAGAGGTGGAGACAGTCGAGAGATACCGCCTCAACAGGGCCATGCTGAGGCAGCTATGTGAGCTGTGCCATGATGTGATGCAGGCACCCACAGCACAAGGACACGTCATCACGGTGGAGACCAAGATGACAGTGGTCATGTGCCTGCTCACCATGGGAACCTTCCAGAGGCCTACAGTGGACACCACTGGCATATCACAGGCCTCAACATCCCGCCTCCTCACACAGTTCTTCACTGCACTGCTACCGCATGCTTTGGAATACATCAGATTCCCCAGCATGCGGGCAGAGTGGACAGAAGCTATGCAGGGGTTCCACAGGGTGGCACGCATGCCAGGTGTCATAGGGGCCATCGACTGCACCCATGTGGCAATCTGCACACCACTTGGTGAGGAGGGCATCACATACGTGAATCGAAAGGGGTACTATTCAGTGAACTGCCAGGTGGTGTGTGATGCCACGGAGCGCATCACCAATGTCTGCGCCACACACCCTGGGAGTACACATAACACATACATATGGCACCAGTCGGCACTCTGCACAAGGTCTGAGGCCAGGGACATCCAAACTGGACACCTGTTAGGTACATGTGACCGGGTGCCAGCAGCATGGGGGGCACCATTTCCAGGACACCTGGGGCGGGCTGTGGGTAAGAGGTCACAGGCATGAGGGCATTGGGCCAGCAGAGTTATGGAAGGGTGCTGGGGAGGATGCAGGGTGGCATGAGACCGATGTGCACCACAAGATGGATGGGGGCAGACAGGGGCAGCCGGGGAAGGGGATGCAGGACCGCCAGGCATGCGGCTGCATGGGCGGGGGAGCAGGACAGGGGCACACAACACAGGGCAGGACAGGATCAGACCACATGCCACAGTGTAACACTGTGTACTAATGGAGACACATCTACCCCCACAGGTGACGCTGCATACCCATTACGGCCCTGGCTCCTCACCCCCATCCAATGACCCGGAACAGTGGCAAAAGAAAGCTACAATGAGGCACAAGTCACAACACGCACCATCATCGAGCATGTCTTCGGCATGCTGAAGATGCATTTCCGGTGCCTGTGTCGGTCAGGTGGTGCCCTACAGTACAGCCCTGAGAAGGCCTGTGGCATATTCCTGGCCTGTTGTATGCTACACAACATGGCCCATGACCATGGGATACCTGTCAAGGCCAGTGAGAGCAACAGTTCCGTGGAGGAGGAGGGGGTGGGGGAAGGCGCAGCAGGGGCACACCCATGGGAACGTGGAGCTGAAGGCGGACATGGGCACAGGGATCCCAGGTTGGTGGCTAGGGCAGGAGCACACCAAACACGAGTGGTGGAGGAATATTTTGGGACATGCAGGTGAGTATGCAGGTTGGTACATGTGCAGGTGTGAGCACCACAGTGTAGGGACAGCATGGCGGAGGAATGGCAGACACCGTATGCCACACCGGGGCGCACAAGCAGGCGCATGCACACAGTGGGGGACAGACACATTCACACACAGGCACCATGCATGCACCACACCAGAACCAAGCAGGCCACGCCCACACTGTCACGGGTCAGTGTGCACTGCGGCTGGCACATGGGCACTGCATGCACCATACCGCAGGTGACATAGGGGGGTGCCAGGGCAACCGTGTAGCTGGAGACTACCATGCACAGCAACACTGGCACCACCCACAGGGCAGCCAGTACACACGGCCATGCCACCTACCACCACAGGCCCCTGGGCATGGACATCACAGGGCTGCCCTACGACCACCACAGACACTCAAGCGGCCTCTGCCATGGACGCTGGTGATAGGGGTGCCACCACCGGCCACAGGGGGTGTCCCCAGGGACCCTCAGGGCTGCTGCACTGAGACTGTGAACAGGTGCTCAGTGGGGTGGCTGTTTTATGCCAACCAGCCGAGCCATGGCCGGTGGGAGTGAACGCCAGTGGTGATGGGGTCAGCAGCAGGGGGCCCACCTGGCCCCACCGTCGGGGTGTCCAGGACATCCTCCTGGGCATCCAGCTGGACGCACACTGTCCACGGCATACTGTGGAAGCAGCCACTGCCTCCACAGCAGCCGTGATCCACTCCATGGCTGCAGTCATGCCCACCCACATGAGGCGTGTCTCAGCCAGCATCTGAGCATGCCATGATGCCACGGACTCATGCCGGCCCAGTGGCTCCAGAACTCCACCCAGAGTGCCTCCTGACTGTCCACAGTTGCCTACAACAGGTCAAGGTAGATACCCATGTCATCGGCAGGTGATGCGGCACGGGGGCGGTGCTGACAAACTAGGGAATGGTCGGCCTCACAAGGGTCATCCACGGGAGGTGGATGCACCCTGTCAGGCTGTGCTGTGTGGATATCTGGGCTGGGCACAGGTGCCTGCTGTCCATGCATATCATCCGGTGGGCCCACTGTAGTGGATGCATGCACACTGGCACCCTGCCTGGATGCCACTGACGCCACCAGCACTGTGCTGGGCAGCGGTACAGGGGGCATGGCACACACAGCCCTGGGCAGCCATGCCACCACTGCACCAGTGTCCAGCACAGTGGGAACGCCATTGGCACCCAGTGTCCTATGCACAGGCATCCCTGCACCGTGTGCACTGCAATCACCCACGGCAGTGGCGCTGCTGATGGTGGAATATGTGTCGGTGCAAATGCCCTCACCCTGCAAGCCACTGGCGAGCATGATGAGTGTATCCGCTATGTCCACTGCCTCATCCGGGTCACCATCAGACAACCCAGCCAGACCCCCTAACCATGAGATGTACCCACCTGCAGTACCACCATCGCTGGTGGAGGGCTCCGCAGGGGCCTCCGCCACAGGTACCGTGACTGGTGGTGTGTGGAGCATGGACATTGCAGGTGCGGACACGCCCACGTTAGTGTCAACAGCCCCATGGGGTGGGCCCGCATCATTGCCTATGGGGGCTGCGCAGTCGGCCATGGCCACACCCTGGAGTCACGATGGAGCTGTGGAAGAGAGAAAGGGAAACATGGTTAATGCACAGGACGCACATGACACACAATCTGGTCAGCCACACACTGCCGGGTATGCATGCCTGTCCATGGCGGGCTCGGACAGGGTGCACAGCTACTCACCATGCTGTAACAGGCTGCCCCCATCTGGAAGCCACCACCAGGGAAGTCCTGCATGGCCGTCCCCAACACACTGGCGGCCAGGAGGGCCTCGTTGGGGCTGAGCTGTGCCACCAAGCTGGGTCCATCCCCTGTCCGCCACAGGGAGGCTTGGATGCTGTCCACCCACTCCTTGGCCCTCCGTCGGCCGTCATTCCAATGCTTCCTGCACTCATGCACTGCACGGTAGTATGGTGCAATCCCGTTCATGTGCTGGGCCACCTCCTCCCAGTCCTCTGCACGCACCATCCTACTGCCATCCCTGCTGGTGAGTACATCCAGGCGTAGATGGCATGCCTCAGTGAGTGCCCTCTCTTCATCCCTCATGAAGTTTGGTCGACCTGGTGGTGGCATCTGACTCCTCAGACATTAAAAACACTCGGGAGAGGCAACCTTGTCTCAGACCCGCCCATGTGTACACAAAGACCCGCACCCATCTCCCACTGTCTGTGAACTCACCATGGTCTGTGTTGCCGGTGGCCTGTGCCATGGAGCATGTGTGGGCTGCCAAGCACAGGTGGACATGCACCATGGTGTGCGGTCCATGTGGAATGGCGCATGTGCCTCACATGGCACCCACGACATGGTTGGGGCACTGTGTGGCCGCCACAGGGTGTGTGACACCGACCCATCTGCCGTAGGTATGTCCCAATACCCCAGCAGTGTGTGTTCCACCGCTGTGGTGCAACATCATACCTGGGTTCCACCCCCGTGATGGCTGCAGGGTGGAGGGAGACTGCCATGTGGTGACACGCACTGTTGGGAAGGCGACAGTGTGCGTGCTGGCAGTGGTGACACTGTGCCTGCACAGGTGTTGTACTGTACGACGTACATACATGTGACATGGCGCTGCATGCATCTCATAGTGCAGTCCAACCCCAGCCATCCATACCGTCCCTGTGTCCCTGTGTACTTTGTGTGATCCTCTCTACATGTTGACCCCTCACCCACATTGCACCGCCTCGGCGCAATGCCAACCGTGCCACAGTTTGGCAGCTGTGCCCCAAACGTGCTGTGCTGTGTGCATCCCAGTGACACGGTCTTCCACTGTGGACTCGGCAGGGACCAGTCCAATGTCGCCCCGTGGATACATCCCTGCAGTTGTACAACATGGTTTGCTGTGGGAGCCACCTGATGGATGTCTGGTCCCACATGCGGTGTACTGGGGCACCATCAGCTGTGCACACTCCAATGCAGGCACACCAGTTTGTGCTGTAGCCCTGTAAACGTGGCAGAATACTCACCCTGTAGGCACTGACTCCTCTCAGTGCCCTGGACTCAGCCTGCTTAATTGGGAGCATTTATGGCTCAGGGCATGTAAATGAGACCTGAGCACCTGTTAATGAGATGCTAATCGGCTGAGTTGCCCATGCATGGTTGATGAGGCTGTTTGGGGCACATTCTCTCTGAATAGCATAATTGCTTCCAGCTCATCTCGCTTTGCACGGAGCATCTGTGTGATGCGCCAACTACTGTACAGCGCATTCCCAGCGCATGCGTGGTCTTGGTGGTGCATCTGCATGGCTTGGGACAGTCTACACGGCACATCCCTCATGCATGCGCGGTATCCGTGTGATACTGTGCATCATCCTTGATGCGCCGTTCCACCGTACTCCAGTGCGCCATAGCGTGCCTGATGATCACGGTACCATGTACCATATCGCGCAGCGTGTCCCATAATGCACCACCCATGCGGCATTGTCTAGCCCTCCCCACAGATCATGCACTGTGTACAGTACACGTTAATGGCGTATGCCGTGCACAACATGGCGCCCACACGAGCACCGCTCATGTGCAGCCGTGTCCTTGCCGTGCGGCACCATAGCGTGGTGCTGTGTACATGTGAAGGTCCATTGGCAGTGGCCAATTGCACGTCATGTTTAGTGCGCGCTGTGCTGCACATGTATCACTGTTTCATGTGGCACATAACGGTCAGCAGATGGCGCATTCCTGTTTGCACCTTGCCACTGTATGAACGCAGTGTAGGATGTCTGGGGCTGGGAGAATGGTGCCTAGGGCCATGAACTGGTCACATTTGGAGCTGCTACATTTAGTGGCACAAGTCATGGCTGTGGAGGGCCGCCTGTTTGGACAGGAGGACCTCCATGAGCCCAAGGCCCCGGTGTGGGCCACCATTGCTTCACGGATTGTGCGACGTACTGGGATGTCACGCACAGGGGAGCAGTGCAGGCATCACTATGGTGACCTCCAGAGGCGGGACCCAGAGAGACGTGCACGGCTGCTGCACCGTGTACGCACAGGTGCACTGCCACGTCCAGGTAGGTGTTCTTCGGCTATATCCTTCTGTGGCACATGCTGGGTGTGTCTATCACTGCCCCCGTGGTGCTCCTGTGCTGCATTGCCCTGGTGCCGGGGTGGCCAGGGCATGGCTGTGTGTGTCTGCTTACACTGGGTGCTTCGGACACCGGCATCACTGTCTGCTGCATGGCCACGCGCCGCGGGGGGGCTGGGGACATGCATCCTGCACTGTGGCAGTGTTCGCTCATGGTGCTGTTTGTTGTGTTTTGCAGGACCAGGGACCAGACAGCATGTCGCGGACGCAGCTGAGGAGCGTCGTCGGCAATACTTGGGTGCCAGGCCTGATGCCCTGCTTGGGGCGGGTGAGTACCGCTTTCCATGATTGCAGTCTTTCTGGTGTTGTGCGGTCTGTGGTGGGTGGGGCTGTGTTCCATGTTCTGGCCCTCAGTGTGTGTTCCTTTTGTCGTTTTCTGTAGGTGTTCTTGGTCAACGTGCTGTTCTGGGTACTGACGGTGGTGGTGCTGTGCCTGTGGATGTGGACTGGAGGATCTGTGTGGCCATCCAGGCAGCCCTGCGCCCTCTTACATGGATTGTTCTGCGCCTGTCAGCTGCCCTGTAGAGCATCGTGCTGTGCCTTCCAGGCCATGCCAGGGTGCTGCGTGGCAGGGCATGATGCTGCTAGTGTCCCCCTGCCAATTTCTGGTGGCCATCCTGTGTAGATAGTTGCCCTACCCTGTCCCCTGTTTCTGTCCCTTTCCCGTCCATGCTCCCCCTCTTCCCCGTCTGTGGATGTCGTTGTTGATGTTGTTGTTGCTGATGTTCCTTTTCTGGCATTTGATCGGTACAGTTTCTACGGCCATTATGTTTTATAAACATGTTTTACTCTACACTTGTGTCCGTGGGTCTGTTTGTGTCAGCTCTGTGGTTGCTCCTCCTGCCCTGCTGCTTTGCTCCAGTTGTTCTGCTGCTCCCCTGTGTGGCTGCAGGGCTGCCTGCCTGCCCTGGCACATCACTGGATGCGCTGGCGCATCTGCGGTTGCACCATTGTGTCCTGTGGTGATTCACAGTGGTGTGCGCTTGGTGTAGCGGCATCCCTCTGTAAATGCCAATGCTTGGTCTCGGCGCATCTGACTTGCGCCGGCACATCTGAGTTGTGCCAGGCGCATCTTCTTTGTGAATCCTGCCCATCACCTGCAGATGCAGTCAGTATGGGTGTTACAGCAGATCCCTGTACTAGTATACCCTGCATAGCAGGAGACTCCAAAAAAGTGCCTAATAAAGGGTCTATTGCGAAAATGTACAACAAAGAACTAAGTGGACATCCTTGCCTGACCCCCTCCATGTCCTGCAAAACTCACCCCTAATCGACCATTAACAAAAGGTGCCATGTTCCCAATAACATATAAAGTGTAGCTCCATCTCCTGAAGTCGTCAGGTATATGGTATGCCTTCAAAGCTTTAAACAAAAAGGAATGATCCACGTGATCAAACACTTTTTCTTGGTCCAGGGAAAGAATATATCCTGAGGCCTGTTGCCTTTTACCCTGTGCCAACAAGTCTCTTACTAAAATAAGGTTATTGTAAATAGACCATTTTGGGATAGCACACGATTGCACCAGAGAAATAATATCTTCTGCAACAGTTTGCAGTCACTGTTGTAAAATAAATGCCAAAATATTGTAATCTGTATTGAGGAGACTAATTGGTCTCCAATTTTATAGAGAAGATTTGTCCCATAGAAACATAGACCTTGACGGCAGATAAAGACCGCTTGGCCTACCCAGTCTTCCCATTTCCCTACCTATTGGATAAGCTGCAGATCCTAGTTAACCAACAGCCTACTTCTTCCTACTCCCCCCAACTAGAATTGCCTTATGTCTGTCTCATGCATTCTTGAATTCCCCCACTGTTTTTGACCCCACAACCTCCTCAGGAAGGCTGTTCCATGAGTCGCACACCCTCTCTGTGAAAAAAAAATATTCCACGCTGCCCCTGAGTCGCCCCTCTGTCTTCAAATTGTGCCCCTGTTCTTGCACATCTCTTTTTCTGAAAATGATACCCTCTTGGACATTGTTGAGTCCCTTGAGGTACTGAAAAGTTTCTATCATGTCCCCCCCCCTACTCCTTTCCTCAAGGGTATACATATTAAGCTCCTTTAGTCTCTCTTCATATGGCTTCTCTTGCAGACCCTGCACCATTTTAGTTGCCCTCCTCTGGACTGCCTCCATCCTGTCTATGTCCTTGCAGAGATGGGATCTCCAGAACTGCACGCAGTACTCCAGATGGGGTCTCACCAACTGTCTGTACAGAGGGATAACAACTTCCTGTTTTCTACTTGTGATGCCTCTCCCTATGCATCCCAGTATCCCCAGCCCTCCTTACTACCTTCTCATTGCTTGCCTACCTTTAGGTCATCTGATATGACTACCCCCAGGTCCCTTTCCATTTTTGTTGTTGTTACTACCTCCCCCCTATTGTGTACTCTTCCCCTGGGTTTTTGTTTCCCAGGTACATTACTCTGCACTTCTTTGCATTGAATCTAAGCTGCCATACTTTTGGCCATTCCTCCAACCTTGCCAAGTCCCTTCTCATGCTTTCCGCTACCCCTTGTGTATCAATCCTGTTGCAGATCTTTGTGTCATCTGCAAAGAGGCATACTTTTCCTTCCAGTCCCTTTTTTATACAGCATGTTCACCAATGCCTAAGTCAGGGTACTGAAAATGTTACCTGTGGATAAAATTTAATTATAAGGCAAAGTTAATGCCGAAGAAACTAGGTCAGACTGAGACCAATATAATTCAGTCATAAGGCATCACATCCCAGAGAAGTGTTCAATTTCAATTTCCTAATTGCACCTTTCACTTCCTCACAGGTGATATCGGTCACCATGGGTTGACTCGCCTCCTGAGAAAGTTCAGGGATAGAAAGGCCCAATAGAAAGGACTCCGGCCCCTCTCGGGTAGTTTGAGATCCAAATGTAACCCCCCTACAAATGAGGGTTCCTAAAATTTCTTCCTGGGCTTGCCTAATGCCCACTGCCAGGCTGGTGTTCTGTGTCTAAACAGTTAAAAAGTGCTTGCACGTAAGTGCCCTGTTAGCCTCCATGTCTGTCTCTTTAAGAGATGTCATTTTTGTGGTTTATAATTAATCTGGGTGGGGGCCCGAGTGTTTTCAGGCTTGAGTCCTGCCCGGGCTGCAGTACAGCCACTTCATTCTGCCATCGCTAATTGTGCAGAGCGAGCTTTAGTGTGACCTGTGATCGTTTGCTCATTATCTGCTTTAGTAACAATACTATTGTAGTTTGTCTAACCTGCCTTTCTTTGCAGCATGGACATTTCTGTTTTGCACCACCATCTAGGTTCTGGACTGCCAGTTTGGACCAATCAGTACCTTTGGGGACCCTAAAATGGCAACTGTCCTCAGGGGTGTTGTGGGAGTGAATTTCTGTAGGAATTGTAGATTTTACTGCTTGGAGCCTAAATGGACCTGGAGGAGGAGCCCTTGCTGTGACAGACAGATGGATCAACCAACTGAACCGTTTGGATCACTGGGAAGTCCCAGAGCTGCCTGCAGCACTGAGTCAGTGTGTAGTTGAAGCTGAAAGAGTGAACAGCTCGATTAATTCGAGCAGCTGGTCCTGCGCAGTAACGCGGGTGAATCGTCGGGAAGGCTGTATCTGGCCTGCCTACTACCATCTTCTCAAGTGAAGAAGTCTGAATTCCAAAACCGGACTTTATCCAAAATTGCTGTGATTGTGACTGGAATCCTGAATTGTGGAAAAGGAATTTTGTCTAGTGGGGAACGAATATTTGCCTCTGAGCGATCAGCCTGTCAGGACCTGAAATAACCGCAGAGCGTATGGTTTGCACAGAGACACTATTTTATTGCAACCGGACTGTAATACTGAACTGTGGTATTTAACTTTATTTACTATAATTGTGCTGAATGTGGAGTGTGGGTCACAATTTGGTTCCCCACTTTGCTGAATGTGTCACACTGGCTGGAGGCTGCATCCAGCAAAAGCGTACCGGACTGTATCCGAAATCATTCACCTGGTCTGGGCCTCACCATCTCAGCCTAGACTGCCGCTCATGCCGCAGAGTTACATCTGCCAAAAGACCTGCCTGGGAATTTGGCTCCCTGCTCAACATTATCGAACAGGATCGACCACCACGGTGCGTCGTGTGGTCCCTGCTTCTTCTGGCACAGCTGTCAATCATCCTGAGGTCTTCATACCATCCATCTTGCCTCCCGGTTTGGGTAGCATCAGTAAACATCAGGGTAGCTCCCTGCAACAGAGCTCAAATCAAAGTGTGTCAGCTGATTTAATTGTTTTGGTTAATCATTATGAACTAAGCCATCCGGTTCTGGAATACAAATTGTGGGCTAAAGTGCATGTTGTGTTTTTCTTTCCTAAGGGCCCCAACAACAGCTGCAACAGCGGCCTACCCTGGGCAATGCTTCAGGCTAGCCTGCATAACAACTGGGTACCCAGAGTGTGTGTGACTGAGCTAGAGGGACTCAGGTCTGCATGTTTAACCTGACTAAATCAGATCTAAAAACAAACACTAGATTACTGCCCCTCCCTTGTTCACTTCCCCCCAATAAATCAAATCGAAATCTTTTTGCATTTAAACCGGTAGTTGTGTACCTCTGAGGTGGGGATACTGTGTTGCTATTGCCTTTCTCCATTGCAGGTCTTATTTTACAGGGGGTCTCCAGGACCAATGCAGCTGATCCAGCCCTGGTGGTAAGTGTGCCAAGTGTGGGTGTAACATTGCATTCTGGTGTTAATTGTGATTGCCTAATTGCTGACCAGTATAGGCCACTAGAGGGGTTAGAGTGGGGTATCAGTGTCCCGGAGGGCTGCACCCAGAGCAGCTACACTACCCCTAAACCAACCCTCCGGGTGGAGGTACCCATTCACAGAACTCAGGCCCCTCAACCTGCACCTGGTCACGCAGGCAGTGGTAGTATCCCTTGGGATAGCACCACCTAGGGGTTACACAAACATGTTAATCAAATGACGCTGTGTAATGTCCAACAACTGTTCTGGAGATGTGGCCACAATATCCGTGCTATCGTCCATGAGGCAGTCATTGCAGGAATTTTTTAACCCTGTCAGAACAGTTCTTGAACATATCCACTGCACCCTTCCTGCCATGAGTTCCAGACTGAGCTTCCAGTTTCAGTGAGGCAGCCCTGTTATATTGGAATTGCACCATCTGTTACTTAACAAATTTTATCTCTTCTGAAAGAGGCATTTTTTTCTCATGCGCCAAAGAGATTAAAGCATATAACCTCTGTCTAAGTCCTAAATATGTAGAATAATCATCCCTCGTTTTCCTAGTGGCCTGAGATATAACATTTTTTTAAAATCAGACTCCGTGTCATCCCACCATTCTCCAATGGAATTGTAGGCCTCAATAACATACCCTGGCCAAAAAAAAGATCTTTCCATTGTTCTAGGATATTAGTGTCCAAAAATAGACTCCCATTTAATTTCCATCTGGTAGCAGCTCGAGAACCGATAGTACCACCAAGTGTAATCTGACAAAGTACTGCAAAATGGTCTGAAGTCTCAAAAGGCATCGTGGATGCAGCATCCACGAGTAGAGATCGGGAAAGAAAAAGGGAATCAATCCTCGTTGCCAGTGCCCCCTTAAAAAAGGGCTTGGCACAATAGGATGTACAGCCCTATCTCCATCCTGGAGGTTGGCAGAGTAGATTAAAGATTGAAGGCAGGACATATCACTAAAAACCTTTTCCATTGACCCTCCCTGATTGGATTTAAGTAACCCACAATTAAAATTGCCCCCTAGAACTAAATGCCTGTTTGTAAACATAAAAGGTTTAATGGTGTTAAACAATGCTAACTCTAAGAGCAATGCCCTGAGGGGCATAAACAGTAATTAATCGAAATTTATGGGAATGATACACTACATCCAATAATAATGCCTTTCCTGGCACC
The DNA here is from genome assembly GCA_016271365.2 of Neoceratodus forsteri. Classification (NCBI taxonomy): domain Eukaryota; kingdom Metazoa; phylum Chordata; order Ceratodontiformes; family Ceratodontidae; genus Neoceratodus; species Neoceratodus forsteri. The sequence continues at coordinate 1,072,720,122 of CM028134.1, read as the reverse complement.
AGGTCCACAACCTGAGTGACACAGAAATCAAAGGAGCGAAACAGAATGCCCACTCCGTCACATACATCCTTTCCTTGTGACAAAAAGGAGCTACTACAAATCCATAGATTCTTCACCTGTGACAACTCATACTGAGTTTTAATTCTAGTAACTTGTAAAAAAAATGATATTATTAGGAAGGGTGTGCAGAATCTGCAATGTGGTCTGCCTCTTTTTATTTTTTTTCACTTACTTTTTCTGCCCCTTTCCATCACCATGGCTGTCCCTTCAATCGGGGTACCCAATGCGACCACACAGGCTGTGCCAGGAGGACCCGAGGACACCTGCTCCCATTAAGTGCCTCACTCCCAGAACCATTCAAGCATCCCGGATAACCCCCCGAGCGGGGTGGAGGGGACTCCCCCACCTCTCTGTACCTCAAGTGGAGCGGACACTCGGAGCTACTCCTCAGGCTCCCCCCGTCACCGGTGCAGGGGCCCATCTCCTGGCGCAGCCATGGGGTGGTTTCCATGTGTTTCTGATCCCCACCCTCTGCAGACACCAGCGCTCAAGGAGGGCCAATGAGATGAAGGCACACTGAGATGTGCCTTCGCTCCAGACCCTCGGCCGACGTCCTCCCCTTCCTATGTTACTGCATCCTTGGCTGCACCTCCACCTATGGTCACCCAGGTGGCAGTATAGCAGCGAGGACTGCGGACCACCCTCCCCGGGGAATGACAATGGCCCTATGGGCATTTGATCCTTCTCCTCCTGGCCAGCTCTTCAGCAACCCAGTCTTGCTACCAAACCCGGGTTGCTGGCATCACAAACAGTAGCTCTACTGCTGTGCCAGTGGCCTGGCCAGTCTGCCTTTCTTTTAAAGTTTTTATGCTACAAATATCAATAGTAAGGGGGGAGATGTGGGTATACCTATCCATTTTGCATTAAATTCTGAAGGCTCTAGACTGGTGGCCCTTTCAACTGACCTTTCACTTTCTTTGAGGTCTGAAGGTCTGCGTGGGGATCTGAAGATTTAACAGAAGAGGTATCAGAATCCTCTCCCTCATCCTCAGTGTCACCTCACTGCCATCTCTTAGCCAGTAGTTGGAATTTATTTCTGGTCATAATCAGGGAAGGGGAACTCTTGACAGGAGGCCTTTTTTAACCCCTACCCCTTCTGTTGGATTTGGGTGTGGCGAACTGGGGTCCCGGGGAGGAAGGGAGGAGGCGCATATCTTCCTGCCCACTCACCACCATAACCTCATCAGTCTCTTGCCCTGGGAGAGTTGTCAGAGGTGCAGCACCTGAAACTGAGGTGCTTGTTGATTCCAAAGGGACTGACATACCCCATGGGCTCTGTGGAGGTACCAGGCACCAGGGATCCGGCTTCCGGGTCAGGGATCTCCTGGGTGGGGGGGAAGGGTTTCTTGCTGTAAGAAGCCTAACTTGTGCTTCCATAATAAGCTGTTTCTGATCTTGAGGGACCTTGTCTAGCTGATTGTGATCTGCCCATGGGCACTGCCTGTAGGTATGCCCAGCTTCCTCACAGAGGTTGCATTTAAGGGGGATGGGACAACCCAGACTGACAGGGTCATACTCAAGACATAAATTACACCATGGTTTGTCACACACTGAACTCAAATGAGTCCATGCGTCACATTTGTGGCAGGTCCTGGGTTGCCCCAGATAAAAGCGTAGCCCCCGATCCCTGTCAGTAAAGAAGCTACCAGGCAAGTGATTAATCCCAGTAGTGGTTTGGCACAGTTGTAGCGTTACCTACCACCCGCCAGTCCGCACCAAACCATCATCCAAGACTGGGGTGGGTCTATCTAAAATGTTGCAGCGTTGGCGATGCCAGTACTGGACACCTGCAATACTGACCACCTCATTTCTAAATAAGAGGGTAATCGTCTTGTTTGTGGGCTTGGTGAGAGGAATAGGTAAAAACATTTTTCATAAAGGAGTGTCTTTAACAAGCTGATATTTCTGTCAAAAAACATTCAAGGGTCTGCGCAAGTTTAAAGCTGACATCATAAGTAGCCTCACCTTTACCATGTATAATGGCAAATAAATCCTGGGCTGGGATGCCTATGGTATCCTTCAGGATAGTGCACAAAATAGTTTTTCTGTCAGGGACTGTAGCCAAATCCCCAGTATACTTCAGCCGCACAGCATTCCTCCTGTGTGCTGGCTCTCCCACTGCTGAAAATAAATGAGTCATTTTAAAAGTTTTAAAGCCAGATACCATATCCAAGCGTGTGTCATCAGACCTATCCTGAGGCTCAACTTGGTCTGCAATCCGTTCTGTGTGATCAGTTCTGGTGCTGCAATGGGCTGCCTCAACTGAGGCATCAGAGCGATAGCGTGCAGGAACACTGCCCGTATGTGTAGCAGAAGTGACAGGAGTGCGCCTGTAAACTTCCCGCTGGCCCCAAGTAGTACAGGGATTGGAAAAGAACTGTCCATCATTGTCATATCCTGAACAGGAGTATCCACAAAATCAATATTCTGTACCTCCGAAGGTGCTGAGGGTTCACGCTGTCCCAAATGGCGTCAATGCTGGATTCCAGGAGAAGATTGCAAGGCATCCAAGTGACTCTGGGCCATAATCTCCGCCACTGTGACTGGCCTCGGAGAAACCCAACCAGCACCAGTGACCATGCATTCCTAACCTGTGGCAAGAAGAGCTGCTGCAGCCATCCACTGAGCCGGACTTTGTAGGTCCCGAACTGTTCTCCCCGGATGAAGCTCCCGTGCCTCTGGTCCAGACTGGGTAGGTAAACCATGAGAGGGCAACAGTTGTACATCAGGCAGGGTGGTGGGGGGAATAATCCCGGGAGTGTTATTAGAGGTAAGAGAGGACGGGCTAGATGCCCAACATGCCACGACAGTCCGTGTCTGCAGTGCCACATTTAATGGTGGGAGAGAATGGAGGTACATTCATGTCATCCCACAAGAGTTGTAAGATCCTTTCTTTATTATTTAAGGTAGCGGTCCAAAGTGATTCCTCCTGTTGTAATTCAGTGCCATGTCTTGGAGCTATGGAAGCAGATGGCCCTGGCAGCACCTGTCCCTTACTGGTATTAACAGGATCAGTAGTAGTAGTAGTAGTCATAGACACCAAGTTCTCCTGCGGTGCCACTGGGGCAGTCTCCGTTCTGACAGTGGTATTCACATCATAAAACAATTTGTCCTGGTTGACGCACTCCATTTCAGGTAAGCCAACGTCCTAAACAACTGCCGCTCCTCCATTGCTGCTGCCGGCAGCTTGCTCCTCGCACACCGACTGCAAGTCCGCCATCCCGAAGATGTGAACAAGGGCCCCCACACCGCAAGAGTAGGGGAATTTCCCTGGGGTCACAGCCAAACTCCCCCCATTCACTAAAAAATACCACCAACAGCTTAATCTGGTTCTGTAAGTCAATTTACATCTGTACAAATATTCCCCTTCCCTTGCACCCGGGTCATACCTGGAAATGAGCCACAGCTCAGTGTGCCTCTCCTGGTCACAAACTTTCAAATAAATAAAAGAACATGTGGTTCTGCTCTCTGGATCTTCAGGATGCATTCGTCCATGTCCTAATCCATCTGTTCCACTGCCAGTTCCTCAGGGTCTGTGTGTAAGGGATCCTTTATGAGTTCCAGGCCATGCCATTTGGCCTGTCCTCGGCTCCCAGGGTCTTCACCAAATGCACTGCAGTGGTGGCAGCTCACTTGCGGTGCCGGGGGGGGGCTGGGTTTACCCCTACCTGGATGACTGACTGATTGTGGATCTCACCAGGGAGGAGGTGGAGCGGTCCAGGGATCTGGTCCTTCAGACCTGTGTCTCCCTTGGCCTCCTGGTCAATGAGGCCAAGATGGTCATCCTGATGACTGATGCCTCCCTGATGGGCTGGGGTGCCCACCTGGGGACCACAGAGTCCATGGACTCTGGATCCCTGAGGAGTCCCGATGCCATATCAACCTGATGGAACTGCAGGCGGTTCTGCTGGTGCTCACAGCCTTTGCTCCGCATATTCGGGGTTCGGTCATTCAGATTCAGACAGACAACACCACGACCATATACTACCTCAACAAACAGGGTGGGACGCACTCCCTTCCTCTGTGCAGGGAAGCTCTCCACATCTGGACCCTCATGCTCAGTTTGGACGCAGATCTCCTGGCCAGTCATGTGGCCGGCATAGCCAACCAGCTGGCGGATGCCCTCAGCTGGGTGTGCGAGGCATCTCACGAGTGATCTCTCCACCAGAGGTAGTATACAGTCTGTTCTTCCAGTGGAGCACCCCTCTGGTTGATCTGTTTGCCACCAGAGGGAACACAAAGTTGAAGCTGTACTGTGCCTGCCCCCCCTCAGCAGGGAACGATGCAGGGGGATGCCTTCTGCAGGCCCTGGACACCGGGCCTTCTCTATGCCTTCCCTCCATTCCCCTTGATCCACAAGGTGTTGCTCAACACCAGAAGGGACAAGGCACAGATGATCCTGGTGGCTCCAGACTAGCCCCACCAGTTCTAGTACCCCAATCTCCTCAGCCTCAGCAGCAGGCTCCTTAGGCATCACCCCCTATGCCCGGATCTGCTTTCTTTCAATCAGGGGAAGGTACTCCACCCAGATCTTCAATCCCTGCACCTAACAGCCTGGTTCCTGAGTGGCTAGAGTTCCAGGGTTTGGGTCTCTTTGATAATGTCCTCACCGTGATTGAGGCTTCTTGGAAAGGAGTCGACCCAGAAATGTTATGCCTTCAAATGGAAGAGGTTTTCCATTTGGTGCCAGAACAAGGGGCTGGACCACTTATCTTGCCCGGTGGCTAACATTCTTGACTACCTTTGGTCCCTCTCTAAGTTGGGCCTTCGGTCGATGACCCTTAAGGTGCACCTGGCAGCCATCTCTGTCTACCGGGTGGGGGCTGATATGCAGTCGGTGGTGCATGAGAAGGTGGTCTGGTGCTTTTTCAAAGGCCTTGACCACATTTCCCCTTCAGTGCATGAATGACCACCACCTTAGGACTTGTTGCTGGTGTTGGCAAAGCTCATGGGCAAGCCATTCGAACCGATGCACAGGTGTGAAATGTCTCACCTGTCATGGAAGACCACTTTCCTGGTGGCTATCACATCAGCCACAAGGATCAGTGAACTCCAGGCGCTCTAGGTGGAGTCTCCTTACCTGGTTTTCTACAGGGACAAGGCTGTCCTTTGCCCCAACCCGAAGTTCCTCCCGAAGGTTGTGTTGGATTTCCACCTTAACCAGGTGATAAATCTCCCAGTGTACTTCAGCAACTACACCTCTGAGGCTGAGCACAGGCTCCACACTTTGGACCTGCAGCGGGCACTCGCCTATTATAAGAAGCGCGCGGCTGAAGTTCGGGGAGAGGTTCACCATCTATTTGTCACCTATGCTGAAGCCGCACCTAGCAAACCAGCATCTTAGTGGATGATTGGCAGGTGGATTGTATCCTGCATCAACCTCTGCTATAGGATGGCGGGTAGGGAGCCTCCCATAGGGTAAGGGCTCATTCCACCCATCATATCACTGCCTCGGTGGCTGCTTCCAGGGATGTCCCTATCCAGGAAATCTGCAGGGCTCCTACCTGGAAGTCAGTACATGCTTTCATCTCCCATTACTATGTTGAATTTGAGTCAGTCCGGGGTGCTGGTTTTGGGGCCACAGTTCTCTAATCTGTTTCCTAAGTAGGGGTGTGCGCCTTGCTCCCTCCTCTCAGGAGAACTGCTAGGAGTCCGCCAGAAGTGTGAAACTGCACATCATTTCCACGTCCCTAGAAAACCGGTTACTCACCTGTAACAGTAGTACTCGGAGTGGTATATGGTGTACATCCACATTTCTGGCAGTGTCCTTTCCCCTTTAAATCCTGCCAAAATGTCTTCAAGCTGGTTCCTCACACCCACCCAGGTGGTAACTCCCTAGCACCACCCCGTGATGTCAGATCTTGCCAGCTGGAAGCAAGACCAGTGTGCCACTTGCCCAGGTAGGTCGGGTGGGTCAGTGTGGATGTACACCACATACCACTCCTAGAACTACTGTTACAGGTGAGTAACCTGGTTTTTCTGTTTGCTCATTTGAAAGTCTTCTATGTGATAATATTGTGCCGGATATGTGGAACAGCTCTTAGCCTGGCAGGTGACATGTCTACCTTTATGTCCCCCACTACCTCATCAGCATTGTGATCTCACTGACAACGGCATCACAGGTGACTGAACTGGTGGCTACTGAGTGGCTGCTCCTAAGCAGCAGTGATGTCACAGTCAGTGAGGTCACAGTGCTGATGATGTCGTGGGGGCAATAGAGGCAAATATGTCAGCTGTCAGGTAGAGTGCTGTCCCACACATCACCCCAACTAACAACAGGTAAACAATCTTTTAATTGAATAAAGGAAAAGAAAAAGTGTCTCAGATATAAAAGATCATGGTTGACTGCTTTTAAAAACTAATATTAATTATAGTCAGTAGCTGGGTAATAGGGAGGCAGTATAGCACAGTGGTTTAAGGCTCTGAGCTGAAAATCTGGTGACATCCAGCAGACCAGACCTGGGTTTGAATCCCACAGCTTCCACATACATACTGTGTGACCCTGAGCAAGTCACTTAACTTACCTGTGCTCCCAGGTCGCACCTGTAAAAAAGCTTTCAGCTTAGTGTGCTACTCCTGGTTAAAAACAACTAACAAAAAACTGTAGTAGTAAATATAGAAATGTAAACAAGAATCCTCAGTTGTGCTAAACCTCACTTCCAAGGAGATCCTTGCAGTGCAAACTGGGAAATTGTGAGGGGGAGTTCAAATAAATCCCTATCCTGTCACACTGAGGATCAGTATGATGCCTGCGGACTAGATTTTATAGATAAGGTTTATTATGAAATGTCGTCTGCCATTTTTCTATGAGTCAGTGTCTGTAGTCAGTCCAGAGAAGCCACGTTCACTATTTTCTCTGGTGTGGCTGGTACTGCTATTCCTGTTTTTAATGCCAGTTCTGGATTTTACCAAATGACTACTCTGCACAATGCTATTCGGCTCCTCTTATGCTGAGAAACTACTCCTTTTGTTACTTTGAACTATAATTCTTGTTGCCGTGCCTGTGCTCTGCTGTGTGCCATCGACATGGCCCAGGTCATGCCTGAAAACGGTCCCCAGGATCAGTGCACGTACCCGGTTAACAAATAAATAATGACTAGGAAGGTTAGTGGAGCTCATGTGCCTACTTCTTGGTTGCCTTGAGAGGGGTAATTATTTGTGCAACCCAGGCACCGTGTACCAGCGGGCTACTACCCCTGCAGGATGACCACAACAAAGGTTGAGCGGCCTAGGCTCTGTTCTGATGGTGACCGTGGGCTCTTTCCCAAACAAAAAATAAAGAATAGTGTGGTGCCCCCACCCAGAGCAAATATAGTGGACTACATGTTTGTTGGGTACAACCCCCTGGGATGCTGCCCCTACCCACCTCCCGTTCCAGTCACCCCACACGTGGATTACCAACTTAAACTGTGACACGCTACTACTCATGCAGTTATAGTAAAGATTCATACTAAAGTGGACGAGGAGCACAGTAGGCTGTTACCCATTATTGTTCCTGTATCTTATTCACATTATTTTAAGTTTGCTCCTATGCCTATCAAGATTGTTTTCAATTGTTGTTTTGTCATTTCTCATAACTGTGTCCATGGGTAGTCTGTTCCAAGGGTTTACTATACGCACTGTATAAAAATACTTGTTTTTGTTGACCCAGTAAGCCCACTGGGCTTAAGTCCCTTTTTCAGAGGTGACCAGGAGGATACAGATGGTAAGCAACTGAAATTGAACCAGATTAAGCTGTTGGCGGTATTTTTTAGTGAATGAGGGAAATTTGGCCAGGACACCAGGGAAATTCCTTTACTTTTTTTTCGGTAAGTGCCATGGGATCTTTAGCATCCACCTGAACTACCACCAATCCAGGCAGATGGAACCTCGGTTTAACGTCTCATCCGAAAGACAACACCTCAGAAGTGCAGCACCCCTCTCATGCTGCACTACAGTGTCAGTATTGGGATATTAACCCAAGTGCCAGATGTGGGAACTGAACCCACAGCCCTCTGATCACCTGGTCTCAGAGGTGAGTGTGCTACCTACTGAGCCACTGACACTTCCTATTACTAGAAACATAGAATTTGACAGCAGATGAGGACCGCTTGGCCCACCCAGTCTGCCCATTTCCCTACCTGATGGATAAGCTGCAGATTCTAGTTAATCAACAGCTTACTTCCTCCTGCCCCCCACTAGAATTGCCGTATGCCTGTCCCATGCATTCTTGAATTCTCCCACTGTTCCTGACTCCACAACCTCCTCAGAAAGGCTGTTCCATGCATCCACAACTCTCTCTCTGTGAAAAAATACTTTCTAACATTACCTCTGAGCCATCCCCCTTCTATCTTCAAATTGTGCCTCCTTGTTCTTGAACATCTCTTCTTCTGAAAGATGCTACCCTCTTGTACCTTGTTAATTCCCTTGAGATACTTGAAAGTTTCTATCATATCCCCCCTCTCCCTCCTTTCCTCAAGGGTATACATATTAAGCTGCTTTAGTCTCTCCTCGTATGTCTTCTGGTGTAGACCTTGCACCATTTTGGTTGCCCTCCTCTGAACAGCCTCCACTCTGTCTATGTCTTTGCGGAGAAGGGGTCTCCAGAATTGCATGCAATACTCCAGATGGGGTCTCACTAACTGTCTGTAGAGAAGCATAACAACTTCTTGTTTTCTACTGTTGATGCCTCTCCCTATACATCCCAGTATCCCCCCAGCCCTCCTTACTGCCTTCTCACATTGCTTGCCCACCTTTAGGTCATCTGATATAATTACTCCCAGGTCTCTTTCGATTTTTGTTGTTGTTATTAACTCACCCCCCATTGTGTACTCTTTCCCTGGGTTTTTGGTTCCCAGATGCATTACCTTGCACTTCTTTGCATTGAATCTGAGCTGCTATTTATTTGACCATTCCTCTAACCTTGCCAAGTCCCATTTCATCCTTTCCACCCCACCTTGTGTATCAACCCTGTTGCAGATCTTTGTGTCATCTGCAAAGAGGCATACCTTTCCTTCCAGGTGCTCTCCAATGTCACTTATAAAGATATTAAAGAGGACCAGTCCCAGTACCGAACCCTGCGGTACCCCGCTAGTTACCCTTAGTGTTGAAATTCCTTTTTTTGTTTTGTTTTAATGTATGACCTCTAGTTCTCACATCAGCACACATATATTCAAAACCTAATTTATGAAATAGGTATGGGTCATTACAGATGTCGTATAATAACATCAGGTCCCCTCTAAGCTGCTTAGTTTCCAAAGTCATGAGGCTCAGATTTTTTAAGCAGTCACCATATGTATTATTGTGTTCGGCACAGACCGTTTTTGTTGCCCGTCTCTGCAACCTCTCCATCTCTTTGATGTCCTTTTTTAAGTGAGGACACCATATTTGGCTGCCAAAGTCTAATTTAGGCCGAACATAGGACCTATAAAGTGGCATATGTACCTCTTTTTGTCTACTACAAAAATTTCTTTTAATTGTCCAAAGGACTCTGTTTGCGGCCAACAATAGCTGAAGTGCACTGCTTATTAAAAGATAGTTTTTTTGTCGATAATGATACCCAAGTGACTTTCATTTTCTAGTTGTTTTAATGGAGCATTTCCTAAGGTGTAACTGTGTGTTATTGGTTGGTGCCCCAAATGTATAACACAGCACTTTCTGTATTAAAACACATACCCCACCTCATTGTCCATCTGGTGATATGATCCAAGTCAAATTGTCTAACCTGAAGATCATCAAGACTTCCAACTCGTCCGCCAATTTTGGCATCATCAACATACTTGGCAGCCTAGCTTGTTACACAGTCAAACATGTCAGATATATATATATATATATATATATATATATAAATATAATAGTTGTAGATCCAAAATAGATCCCTAAGGGACGCCACTTGTAACTCTACTCTTGTCAGATAGGTAACCCTGTACTGAGATCTGCTGTGTTCTGTTTTTTAACCATGACTTAACCAAAAGTAATGATAGTCATTTAGGCCCGTGTTCTCCATTTTGTCAAGTATAGCCCAGTGGGGCATGGTGTCAAATGCCTTGGCAAAATCCAGGTATATGCAATCTGCAGGTATGCATTCATCTATGTTTTTGGATCCAGCTTCATAAAAGCACACTAAATTCATCATGCAAGATCGACCGGCCATGACCCCATGCTGACGCTTATCAATTTTGTCTATTTTTATCAAATTGTTTTCGTATAGCATCCTTTAAGATGAATTCTAGAATCTTCCCAAGGATTGAGTTGAGACTTATTGGTCTATGATTTTTAAAATCCCCTTTATCCACCTTTTTATATATGGGCACAATGGTTGTAGATTTCCAGTCGACTGGTAGAATCCCTTGTCATACGGAAGCATCAAATAACATTTTAAGCAGACTGGCAATACTATGCTTTAGGATGTTAAGAATGTGCATTGAAATACCATCTGGTCTGGTTGAACGTTGCTGTTTAGGTTTGTTAATTTTGCTGATTATAAGGGGGGACATATTCAAAGCCAGACACATGTGCCGCGCAAAGAGATGTACAGCACAAGAACATGCATGGCTGAAAAACAAGGCCAATTTCAGAAGGGGCGCATGGACATGCAATTGCCTAAAACCAGCTTAATATTGCATGGTTGCATGATCGTGCAATGCAACATGTGCAGAGCAACAGAGCAAGATGTATAGTGTGGATCACTGCAATATTCAGCCAAGATATGCAAATGAGATCATTACACAGTCGGTGCCCATCCTGGGTATTTGCATCTCATTACCTGCAGGTATTCACCTCATTTGCATGCAGAGGAGCAGATGATCAGGGATGCACCACCGGGACGGTGTGGTATACACCAGGTACTGCATCCTGAAAGGTAGGCCCTTTTCCTATTGCTTGTGTATGTGTCGCCCTATATGCTCTGTGACTGCCATATACTGGCCCAAGCCCAAGCCCTGCTGACAGGGCGGTAGCCTGTTACTGTGTTCCCACAGCACCAGAGATGTTGTCTGGTAGGTGGAGGTGACCTAATCTCATTAGGGATGAACCCACACCTGTGTGTGCTGCATGCCATACCTGTGCACTTTCCATCCACAGGCGTCCCTTGGGCAGCCACCCCAGTCCATGTTGTCATTGTGCCCCTGCCCTCAGTCTCCTGTCAGACTGTCCATGTGGCCCACCCCCCACATTAGCATGTATGCATGCCCTGCCACACGTTGGCCTGCTGAGCCCCGTGTACATACCCTAGATCTGCACCCTTTGTACTCTGCATACACCTGTGCTGCTGTATTGCTGCATGCATGCACAAGTTGGCCCATGGTCAGGTCCCTGGACTCGGACCGGTGGCACTGGTCAACCGTGAACCAGCTGTAGGTGGCGTGTACACTTCCAGGGTGGTTGGCATGCACACTGGTACTAGTAGTAGAACTATAGTTTAAAGTATAAACACAACTAGCAAAAGACGGTATCCAAGAGTTGTATTAGTGTCCTGAAGCAGACCTGGTTGTTATGTTGTCCAGGATCTTTTGGTAGCACACATGAGGAGACTTAGCAAGCTTGCAGATTAACCCCCAACAGGCCATAATGTACTAGCACAAATTTATCATTTGAAATTAAAATCCGACAGACTGGCATGAGCTTGCAAGGAAAACTGGAACCCCAGTTGTAATCCAAAAGGGGTTGAGAGAAATTCCAGCCAGCAATGCCAGCACTCACGTGACCCTTGAAGCAGCACACAGGAGCAGGATAGCAGTTCAGAAGCTATGGATTCTTTTGAACAGGCAACAACAGCTAGGCCCTCCTGGCTCACCCTTCTCTGGTACCAGCCCTTCTGGTTCCACTTCTCAGGTAGCAGTCTTTCTAGCTCACCAACCATAAAGCAGGAGCACTACGCAGAGGCTTCCTGGTTCTCAGGGAGCCCAGATCCCAGGAGCAACCCCACAGTCCGACTCCACTCTGGATCAAGAGTACACCTGCATTCAGGCATGTCCCATGGCTCCCTGTTCCCCAGTCCACCTCACTGGGTAAAGGTGAGCTGGCTCTTCACCTGGCTCTGAAGCAGGTGATGAAAGGGTGCAGGTATCTCTATCGACTCCAAACAGCTTAGGACTTTTGGATGCAAACAGTGTCCCTCTAGTTCACACTTTCTGCAATTTCTTCCACACCAGGCTCTCTGGGACAGTCTCTGAATTGGGTGAGCCCAGGGAAAGTTTCACGAGTAGCATTCAGATTGAACCGTGGAGAGGACTCACTGGATACATGGACCTGGCTAGGCCTCTGGCTCTCTCTCACTAGCTGCAGGTTTACATCCTTCTCACTTCCTTCTTTCCTCAGGGAGTACCGGCCATGGCCACGAACTGTCCTGAGTTGTAACTGTCTTTTCTGTCTGAGCTTTTCCATGGGTCCATACAGCTGTCCATACTGAAAATTAATAAACATGGGGCCACTTTGACACCTGATTGTTTGCCTGTTTGGGCGCCAAGGGCATTGTCCTCTGTCCCATCCCAGGAGCCATAGCTGCCAGTCCTTGGGCTCCTCGAATCCTGATTGGTGGTGCACGGGTCAAAGGTAACAAATATGGCTGCAGTCCCAACAGTTTATAAGCAGTTTCAGTTTTAAGTTAATTTTTTTACAGTCCTGCAGGGCTTTCAAAATTGATGACTCCAATAGCTTGTTAGGACCACCTGTCCCCTGGTGTCCGATGGCAGAGTTGAAGATCTTTGGGCTCCCCCTGCCTGTCGCCAGCTTCCTAACACAGTCCCTTCAGGCAGCAGACGGAGCTCCCATTCATTTAACAACACCAGTTACATTTAAAGTAACAGGTGCCTTTCCGTGCCACAACAATGTTTATCTTATAGCTTCTCTTACTCCTCCCATGTGTCTCCAGACCCCAATTAGTGGTAAAGGGGTCGGAGCACATGGGGGGGGGGATTAAATGTACAGCCACAATGAGCAGCTAAACTGCAAAGTGCTGTAGTGCTATTCTGCGCATCCTGCCAACTTGCACATTTGTAACGCGAGCTGCGCAGCATTGCGCTTTAGTATTTTGCTGAAACAGGTGATTTAATTGTTTATATCACATGCTCCTCTGGTCCCCACCCCCATACAGGATCACACCTGGGGGCCGGAAAGAGTGACAGGAGGCATACAGGGCCGGGAATGGTGGCAGTGCACATTTGGGAGGAGGCAAGGTAAGCTCCACCCATGGGGGGATACATTTCTCTATGGGAGGGGGAATCAGGTGGGTTATGACCTCAATATTGCTATTCTAGCCTTTATATTTCTGGGTAATTTGTTACACAGTCCTATCACAAGAACTGGAGCACTGGAGGAAAAGAGAAGCCACCTGATTGTTTGTGCTCTTTTCCTAGAACTCTGTGCCATACTTCATCCTTGTGCCTTCCGAATCGGGAAAAATGACCAAAATCAGGGACACTTTTTACAAAATGGTGATATCAACTCAGGAATCCTCATAAAATATACTCCTTAATATGAAAATAATTTTCTGATGTAGAGCGAAACTTTAAAGGAACACTGTCAATAGTGCTTTTGGGGATCCTACCACTGTCTGTCAGATAGTGCTGGTATCCTGACTTGGATCCTACCAGATATCCTGCCAAAGACAGATGCAGGATCTGGGACCAGATAGTGACGGATCCTGGTTAGGATCCAGGTATCCTAGTTGGTAGGATCCATGGTCAGATACACTACTGTCCTACCACAGCAACTATCTGTCCAAATTGGAGGTATCTGTTGGTATCCGGATTTCTAGGGTACTATCTGAGCAAGACTAACTGTCAGCCTTTGGGACTAATTTTGAATGGCTGAAAATGAAGGTACCCAGAGCAAGCTTTATTAATGTAAAATACATTAGTAGCAACATATTTTCACATATGTGCTCCATATTGCTTATTTTTTGTAAAAATTTCATTTTAATCGGCCCACCCAAAATATTGCTCTGCATGTCCACGAGCAAGAATGGCGCGGAGCCAAGGGGAAACTCATTCATGAACGAGTTACCTGTTTTTAGTCCCATATGCGAAAAAAGTCTTATCAGTTGTGGGTGACAAAACTGAGTACTACAAAGAGTCTAATTCACAAATGAGCACTATAAACTGTTTTATTTTGTAAGCAAAAAATTGAAGCCATGATTCCAGGCATGTGCACTAAGGTGATGTGTATGCTCAGAATCATAGCTTCAATTTTTACCTGCAAAATAAAACCATTTACAGCGCTCGCTTGTGAATGGGACTCTCTTTGTAGTACTCAGTGTTGTCACCAATAACTGATAAGACCTTTTGCACATATCAGACTAAAAATAAGTAACTTGTTCATAATCAAATTTCCCCATAGCTCCATGCCATTCTTGCTCGTGCATGCGCAGACCCGACATTTTGGGTGGACTGACTAAAATTTAATTTTTACAAAAATAAGTGTAACCCCCTAGGTGGTGCTTCCCAAGGGCTACTACCACTGCCTGCTTGGATAGTAGCAGGTTAAGGGGCCTGGGTACTGAAACAGGTGCCACCACCCAGAGGTCAGGGTTGTTAGTGGTCAAGCTAACCTGGGTACAGCCCTCCGGGACACTGTAACCACCCTTTTTCCCTTCTAGTGGCCTGAACAATATACAATTCACTTTCATAGTGACCCTTATTCACTATGCAATTACCCACACTGTTTGCATTTACCACCAGGGCTGGTTCCTCTAGCTCGACCCTGGGGACCCCCTGTAAAAAAAGGTTATGCACAGCAAATAGTAGCAGTACAGTACAATACTCTTGGCACAAACTGGAACCATAGTCAGGTTAAATGCAAAAAGAGTTGGATCTGATTTATTCAGGGGACTTGAACAAGGGAGGGGCGTAATCAGGTTGATTGGCTTAAAGGCTAAATCAATCAGACTGTTATGCATGCACTTCAGAGCCCCTACACAGTCACACACTCTGGGTACCCAGGTAGGAAAAAGATGAGCTAGCCAGGACCGTTGCCTGGGGTAGGCCGGCGTCGCAGCTGGTTGGGGCCCTGTGATGGAAGAAAGCAACATGCACAACACACATTATTTGTAATCCGGAGCCGGATGGCTCAGTTCGTGAAGGAAAAGACAACAAAGCAATCAGATGACAACACTTTAGATTTAGCTGTTGTTGCAGGGAGCTACCCTGATGTTTACTCACGATACCCAATACAGGACACAGGCAGGACAAAATTGAGGCTGCAGGTTGTTGAGCTGGAGTGCCAAGAGAAGTGGGGCCCACACAAATCACCAGCGTCATTCCTGTTCAAGGCGTTGAGCAGGGGGATGATCCCCAGGCAGGTCTCTCGTCGATGACTTTCTCTGTGTAGTGGGTAGTCTGGCTGGGTCAGTGTGGCAAGGCCCAGGCCAAATGGAGATGCAAACGGATTTAGTCCGTTGGAGCTGGATGCAACCTCCAGCAAGCAGAACACAGTTCAGCACACAGTGGGGAACCAAATCACGACCCACTAACAGCACACAGCACATTTACGTGTAAGAAATTCTACTGTACCAGGCAGACTGCTATCCAGTCACAATTATAGAGTCTCCACACAAACCAGAAGTTCAAAGGTGGCTGGAAATCCTGACAGGCCAATTGCATTCAGCAAATCTTCGGTCTACTTCAGGTTAAAGCCTGGTCATAGTTCTGTGGCTTAAATCATCCTCACAATTCGGATTCAGTCCAAATAAACTTCAGTTTAGCGCCCAAGAGGTGGATAGGCAGAAAAGGGGCAAAATTCAGCAGAAGGGCAGACAGCAAGGAGAACCAGGGATAAAGGACAACCAAGAAAGGGGCTGGAGTAGAACAGCGAAACAGTCTAGGGAGGTCAAATCATGGAAAGCCATGTGTGCAAATGCCAGGAGCCTTAGCAACAAGATGGAAGATCTGGAGGCTGTCATGGTGCAGTCAGACCTGGACATTGTGGCCATCACTGAAACCTGGTGTAATGATAACCACGACTGGGAGATGGCCATACCTGGCTACAACATATTCAGAAGAGACAGGGCAGGCAGGAAGGGAGAAGGAGTGGCACTGTATGTGAAAAATGACATAAGGGCCACAGAGATCCAGGAGGAACAAAATGGGGGAGAGCTACTGTGGGTTAAGCTGGAAAGGAAAATGGGGACAGCCATCCGCACAGGTGTGGTCTATAGACCACAGCCCAGGAGGAAGAAACAGATAGGGAGCTGATGCTAGCCATCCAAAGGATGGCAGACAAGGGTGAGGTAGTACTGGTTGGAGACTTCAATATTCCAGATGTGGACTGGAGCATCCCAGCAGCAGCATCAACTAGGAGCAGATTTATCCTGGACTCCCTTCAGGGTGCCTTCCTCAAGCAACTGGTCATGGAACCAATTTGGCAGAAGGCAATACTGGACCTTGTGCTCACAAACAGGAACAGTGTGATGGGGGTAACAGTGGGGGAGCACCTGGGGAACAGTGACCACCAGTCATTGTGGTTTGAAATCACAGAAAGAGCAGAACCAAACCACACAAAAACACATATCCTGGATTTTAGGGGGGCAGACTTTGGGAAAATGGGCAGATATTTGAAAGGCATTAAGGGGAATGGGGCAGGAATCAGGGGTTGAGGAACAGTGGGCAGTATTTAAAATGGGGATTACAAGAGCAATAGAAGTATGCATTAAGCAGGTTAGCAAGAGGAAAAGGAAGAGGAGACCCTTATGGTTTTCCAAAGAGGTAGCAAAGAAAGAGAAAGCCAAAAGATTGCATTCAGGCAATACGAAAATACACAGGCAGAAGGGGATAGGGAGAAATACCAGGAGAAGCAAAGGGAGGCAGGGAGGTCAGTAAGGGAAGCCAAAGCTCAGACAGAACACATTGCAAAATCAGTGGGTAGAGGGGACAAAACCTTTTTACAGGTACATAAGTGAAAAAAGAAAGGCAAAGGGAGGGATAGTGAGACTGAAGGGGGAGGATGGGGGCCGCGTGGAGGATGACAACAGTAAAGCTGACATATTGAACAGGTATTTCTGCTCAGTCTTTACTGAGAACAGGAGGGTAATGGGTCTGAAGGGGTACAGGGGTGAGAATGGTGCAGAAATGGACACAAGTCCCTTTACATGAGAAAGGGTCCTGAAGGAACTGGAAGTAATAAGAGTTGATAAAGCAATGGGGCCAGATGGTGCACCCCAGGGTCCTTAAAGAACTAAGAGAGGTGGTGGCTGAACCTCTGGCTATCCTGTTTAGCCTATCACTGGAAACAGGGAGGTACCCAAAGACTGGAGGACAGCAGATGTAGTCCCTTATACAAAGTGAGAACAAAGAGGAAGAGGGAACTACAGACCAGTCAGCCTCACCTCGGTAGTGGGGAAGATCATGGAAGCACTACTGAAGGAGATTGGTGGAACATCTGGTTGTCAATGGACTACAGGACCCAAGGCAGCATGGTTTCACCAGGGGGAGGTCGTGTCAGTCCAACCTCGTTGAATTTTTTGACTGGGTGACTAGGGAGATGGATCAGGGGAGGGCAGTGGACATGGCCTATCTGGACTTCAGCAAGGCCTTTGACACTGTGCCACATAGAAGACTATTACACAAACTGGGGAATATGGGTGTGGGCAGGACAGTAGTGTGGTGGGTAGGTAACTGGCTGGGTGGCAGGACACAGAGGGTGGTGGTAAACGGCTGTCACTCCACAGAGGGAAGAGTAACCAGTGGGGTACCACAGGGATCAGTGCTGGGACCGGTCCTATTCAACATCTTCATCAGTGACATTGCGCAGGACATTAGAAGGCAGAATTTCACTGTTCGCTGATGACACAAAGCTCTGTAACAGAGTAGACACACCACAGGGTGTAGACAGAATGAGAAGGGACCTGCAGAAACTTGAAGAATGGTCAGGGATTTGGCAGTTGAAATTCAATGCAAAGAAGTGCAAGATAATGCATATGTGGCACAAAAACCCTGGCACAATATATCAGTTGGGGGGTGAGGATATAGCATGCACCAAGCACGAAAGGGATCTTGGGGTTTT
The DNA here is from genome assembly GCA_016271365.2 of Neoceratodus forsteri. Classification (NCBI taxonomy): domain Eukaryota; kingdom Metazoa; phylum Chordata; order Ceratodontiformes; family Ceratodontidae; genus Neoceratodus; species Neoceratodus forsteri. The sequence continues at coordinate 1,072,702,086 of CM028134.1, read as the reverse complement.
CATCTCTGATGATCTCAAGGTAGGGAAACAGTGTGACAAGGCAGCAGGTAAAGCAAATAGGATGCTGGGATGCATAGGCAGGACATCACCAGCAGGAAAAGGAGGTCATAATTCCACCTATACAAGACACTAGTGAGGCCCCACCTGGAGTATAGTGTACAGTTCTGGAGACCTTACCTACGTAAGGACATAGACAGGGTAGAGAAGGTTCAGAGGAGGGCAACAAAGATGGTGCATGGATTGCATCACAAGTCCTATGAGGACAGGTTGAAGGAACTGAACATGTACTCCCTGGAGGAGAGGAGGGAGAGAGGGGATATGATAGAGACATACAAGTATCTTACAGGGAGGAACAGGGTGCAGGAATACACTATTTTTAAGCGAAAAAGATGTTCCAGGACTAGAGGGCATGGGATGAAGTTGGAGGGAGGACGATTCAGAGGAAGCGTGAGGAAGAATTTCTTCACAGAACGGGTGGTGGACAAGTAGAACACCCTGCCAGAGGAAGTGGTGGGGGCTGAAACAATCACAGGATTTAAGAATGCATGGGATAGACATAAAGGAATTCTGGAGGTCAGGGGTAAGGGGCAACAGACTTCTAGGAAAACATAAACTGAACTTACAAGCTCAAATGGGCAGACTGGGTGGGCCATAGGCCCTTATCTGCCGACACTGTCTATGTATCTATGTATCTAAGTAATTTCTCTCTCAAGGACAGCAGGCAGACAGGCAGGCCAAAACTCAGCCCTTTCACAGTTCTCCCGTGCGAATCTATGCAGGATTACTGCCTGACTATCTTGAACTGTTCTTCTTTCACGTCCCAACTCAAAACTGAAAGTAGCTGCAAGCAGCCTGGGACTTTCCCCAGGATCCAAAAGGTTTGGTTGGCTGATACCTCTGTCAGTCACAACAAGGGCTCCCCCTCCAGGTTCATTGACGCGCCAAAAGCCCCAAACTACAATTCCTATAGAATTTTGCTCCCACAACGCCCCTGGGGACAGGCTCCATTTTAGAGTCCCCAAAGGTATGGATTTGTCCATTTCAGCAGTCCAGGACCAAGATGGTGGAGATAAACAGAAATGTCCATGCTGCAAAGAAAGCAGGTTAGACAAACTGCAATATTATTACTATTCTAATAAATAATCAGCAAACAAGTACATCTTCCAACAGAGCTCCCTCTGCTCTAATAGCGATGGCAGAATGGAGCAATTATTTGGCAGCCTGGGCGAGACTCGAGCATAGAAACACTCAGCCCCCTCCCAGATTAACTATGACTGCAATCCAGGCAGCTCTTGAAGAGACATTACACAGAGGCTATACAGGCACTCTCTGGCAATACATTTAAACTGCTAAAATGCAGGACACCAGCCTGGCAGTAAGCATTTAGGCAAGTTCAAGGAAGACTTTTCCGGAACCCCCATTTGTAGGGGGGTTACATAAGCAATACGGAGCACTTATGTAAAAATATGTTGCTACTAATATATTTTACATTAGTAATGCTTGTTCTGGATACCTTCATTTTCAGCTGTTCAAAATTAGTCCCAAAGGCTGACAGTGCCCCTTTAAGGAAACAATAACATACAAGGGGGTGTGGGTTATGCTCTGATAAATGCATACCTAGGGACAGTAAGGCACTTGGCCACAAGCACGTTACTGCCCCATGGCATGCATTTATCAGAGCATAACCCATTTCCTGGATTACAGTTATTGTACTTATGAACTGGATACATGTTGTGAAATAAAGAGGCGAGAGAATTTTTAAATGTTTTGCAATCTGAAAATCTACACTTTATTAAATTATTTTTGCATTGCTGGGCTGATGGAGGCCGGTCCTGAGAGCTAACAAAAGTATAGCAAATTAGTGAGGGAGGTGCTTAATGATATTCTTACTGGAGAGGCAAAGAAAAGGTTACTTTTTGCAAAACAAAGGATATACGAATGGAGAAATAAAACTGGGGCCACTATTGGTCAAGCTAATGAAGGGAGGGAAGGTGACAAGTAAAATATTAGCAATTAGGGACAAATCGGGCAAGATCACTAACAAAGAGGAAGAAATTAAGCAAGTGTTTATGGGCTTTTATGGTAGGTTGTATAAGGCAAAATGTAGTGACACAGAAAATGAGGCCAGGCAGTTTTTGAAAGGAATACAACTACCCACCCTGCAGAAGGAGCAGGGAAATTATTTAGGGGCACCCATTACGGCCATGGAAGTGAGGAAGGCAATACTGAGTTTAAAATCAGGGAAGGCTGGTGGACTGGATGGTTTTGGAGCTGAATTCTACAAAATAATGAAAGATAAGTTGGCGGGACCTACAGTATGCGTGAACTAATAGAGGAAGCAAGGAGGGGGGATTACTAGCCTTGTTCACCATGGCCAACATATGTGTCCTGCTAAAACCGGGGAAAGACAGCCTAGACTGTGTGTCGTACAGACCCATCTCCTTCCTCAATTGCGACTGCAAAATAATAGCAAAGGTCCTAGCCACACACCTGGAAACAATATTACCACAAATTATAAATCCAGACCAAACTGGCTTTGTACAGGATGGAGTGTCCTATCATAATATGAGAAGGCTCCTAAATGTGATCTGGTGGGGGACCCGGAATCCTGGGCAGACATGTGTGTCACAACCCCACTCAGCAAGTCAGGCCCTCCCACAGTGCCAACCTCCGAGCGCAGTATTGTGAACAGGGTAACAGAACAGAGTAACCCTCCTGTCTGTTTTGTGGGTCCGAATCACCTTTGGTCTCAAGTTCTGGAGGGATTCAAACTATGCACCTCTTGCTAGTGTACCCAACTGTACAGGCTCAGATAATTCTGCTCTTCGGGGAATGCCAGATATCTTTCGCCTACAGGCACCTAACCAGGTATACAAAATGAACCCTTTAAAAACTCTATGAAAGACCTTAGATAAATTCCTACCTTTTCCCAGTTTGGTATACCATTAAGTTTATGAACAGTGTTGTCAAAATCTTAACCATCCATACATCACAGGCAAAAAGGAAGGACTTGGAAGACATAGGCAGTCTCTTTAAAATAAGAGGTTTTACTTAAAAATGAATAAAATATGTAAAATGTAACCACAGAACAATACATTACAAAGCATTCACTTAAAAGAACAAGGTCAAAATACAAACCAAACCTAACCTACTACCACAATACACTTAGACTTGTCTATCTAATGTATACCTTCTTACAGCGCTATAGTAAGACGTTGTTGTTTCAAGAGAGTCCAAACAGGAATGTGTCAGTAAGTGGAAATACAGAATACAGTTTAAACCCTGTGTCTCCACCCCTTCTATGACACCACCTAGCTCCTCCTTTTAAAATATTAAAAATTATACAACCAGGATGTCTTATCACTCAGGAAGTAAATTAAATAAAATGACATCAGCGAAAACTCATTTCTCAATATGACTCTTTGATCCAGTGTGGTTTTCCTGCTTCCCAAGACATCACAGGAATTTACAACTCTGCAGTTTTTCTCACTTAGATGTCATATAGCTTCTTTTAGCACCAGTTGAAATTAACTGTTCTTTCCTCTGAAGACATCATAAAATGGATATTTTAGTTCCTGGATTCAAGGCAACATAGATCATAAACATTGGCTACAAAATGCGACTTGAAGTTAATCGCATTACAGAGATTTGCTGTTTAACATATCCTGTCATTTAAAAACTGAAACCGGGGCATCCAGGAGCACAGGATGTCTCATGAGAGACACTCAATAACACATTTTATATTACAAAATCATAGAGCAATCAGAACCAGCTGTCCAAGTGTCACAATGTGTACTGTCCATGGATGCAGAAAAAACATTCGATAGAGTTGAATGGGCATATTTGTTTGAGGTTCTGCGTCAATTTGGAGTGGGAGATGGGTTTATTAACTTAGTCAAAATGTTATACCGTGAACTGCAGGCGCGTGTGTTGGTCAATGGTGCACCTTTAAAAGATTTCAGACTATACCAAGGCAGGAGGCAGGCGTGTCCCCTCTCCCCTTTGGTATTCACCATGGCAATAGAACCCCTTGCAATTAAAATAAGAGAGTCTAGAGGTCAGATGGGTCCCAGGATCGAGGGGCATACAACACAAGATAACATTATATGCAGATTATCTGCTTTTGTTCCTAACACGTCCCGAGAGGTTGGTGCCAGCTTTGCTGGGAATAGTACAGGAATCTGCAAGCTTCTCGGGGTATAAATTAAACTTGCAAAAATCAGAAATATTATTTTTGAATGGGGAAAGAGGGGAAGGTAATAAAAATAGATGGGGCATATGTTAGATAGAGAGTTATTTCACTTATTTAAGGATTAAAATAGGGAGGGAGCTGAAACAACTTTATAGGCTAAATTATCCCCCCGTTCAAGACTATCCTGATGGACCTCAGCAGATAGAGGAACCTTCCTATTTCATGGATTGGGAGAGTTAGCCTCCTAAAGATAAATGTCCTCCCCAGAATTTTGTATGCTGTGCAGATGGTACTATTTAGTCCCACCACGCGAGATATCAAACAGCTGGAAAAAGGGTTCAGTAGCTTCTTATGGAGGGGGGGGAGAAGATCAAGACTGGCTCTAAGTAAACTCAAAGCCTCTAAAGAAAAAGGGTGATTTAATTTCCCAGATATGAAGATATTACCTATCATTGCAGTATCATTATATTCATTCCTGGGTAAGCAGAGGAGATGCTGCTACATGGATTGATCTAGAGCAGTGAGACAGCCAAAGCAGACTGACTGCATACCTGTCGCCAGAGGGAGATAGGGTATATAGGCAGACAGAGAATCCAAGCCCTCTAGTTGAAGTGGTTTTATTGACCTGGAAGAGTATCAAAAGAAGAAATGGGGCAGAGGGGGATACTACCCTCTTGGTTCCCGTAGCAAAAACCCCAGAATTTCTACCAGGACTAGAGGACCTGGGGTTTACAGGATGGGAAGAAAGGGGAATTAGATGTTTAGGGGACCTTTACGGGGCTGCAAACATACACCCCTTTGACTTAATCCAGAGGCGACTGAGAATACCACACTCACACCTATATAGGTACTTACAAGTGAGGCATTACGGGACAAAACTGTTAAGGGAAACAATGAGGGGTAGCATGATAGAAAAGGTGGAGAAAGAAATACTAGGAGCCAAACAAAACGAAAGAGGACTAATTGGGAGAGCAGCTAAACTGGATAGGGACGACTTTAGAGGGGAAACGGAGAGGGTGAGAAGGAAATGGGAAACGGAAATGAGAGTACTTCTTACAGATGAGACATGGGGACAGCTAGTGGTATCTCATATGGGCCTTTTATTGTGTAATAAGACTGAGGAAGCACAATTTAACTTTTTGCACCGTCTGTTCTACCCTCCAGAGGTGGTACACAAGTTCCACCCAATGATTTCTCCCAATTGAGGGAGCTGTCTAATAGAAAGGGGCACATATTTCCATTATTTCTGGGAATGCAGAATAATCAAGCAATACTGGGAACAAGCACGAACTGAAATCAAGCAGGTTTGGGGCAGGGAAGTAGACATGACTCTGATATCCATGTTGATGGGTATGGCGAGAGGTGCAGCGGAAGAGTGGATCCCATATCCAAGATGGGTTCAGGTGATGCTGGTCTTAGCCAGGCAAATTATACTAAATACATGGGTTCTGTGTAGTTCCCAACACTCAAATGTGGAAAAACTTATTATTGGCAGCACTGGCTACAGATAGACTGACCTATGCCCTGAAGGGTAGGGAAGCGCTCTTTAATAGGGTATGGACACAGCTACTATCATCACTTTCCCCAGGAAAGGCTATGATATTCAGTGAAGGGTCCTTTTAGTATGCACAGCTCACAAATAAGGAGGAAATTAATAACACAACACATGGGGTTGAAGTAAACATTTATTACTAGCAACAGATAAACACTCTAAATATCTGTAAGTCGAAATCAAAAATAGTCTCAGAATGCAGTCACTGATATATTTTTATATAATCTATTTTTTCTGTTTTTTTTAAATAATCTGTACTTATAATTTATACCTAGTGTCAGTTTGTAGAAATTGCTCAATTTCAATAGTACGTGAATCAATTAGCATGTCACATGGAAGATATCTAGAAATATAGCATATTAAGATAGAAATCATACAAATGTGAGAGAGATAAACTGACAACAATGTATGAAAAGAATGTACGTGTGTATCTGATGCTATTATAATGGAATTGATGTGATATGTGAGGATAGTATATTAATTTAGATACCTGTATTATATTTTGAAAATATCATTGAAAAGATTATACAAAAAAAAAAGTATAGCAAATTAAAAAACTATATTCTTGCATTGAAAAAAGTGGTTCCATGTTTTTTTTTTTAACTAGGAGTGAATTTGGGTGGGTGAAAAAGAAAAACAAACTTATAACATGGCAGGATCAAACTGTGGCAACTTTTTCTTCTTACGAGACTCCTAAAAGTTCATGTTTTTATATCAGCAGGCTGTAGGAAACTCAAAGATATGTATTTCTGTTTTTCTTTTTTTTTTAATATACAGCTTTTGCTTGTTTTTTACGGGTTTTCTCACGGCTCCCTACACCTACGCATCCCTGATGTAGCACACGCATGTGGAGGCATGCACACCATTTGGGACACCCCTCCCTTCCAGTCGCTCTGTTAACCACCTGCACAGGGACTGAATCTCCATTCGGTGATGGCGAGACTACAGACGGGCGACTCCACCCCTTACCCGGGAGAGGAGAGGAGAGCCAACACTCAATCCTGCTCCCACCTTCCCCCCCCCGTACCAGCACCCTGGCGACCCAAGGTCATTCCTGAACCTGGGTCACCGGCGTAGTGCAAGATATGGCATCCAGTACCTCAACCCTCAGTGCCACTGGGCTGGTTATTTTTCTATTTTTTTTCCCAGGATGGAAACTGATCACGCTAACTGATGCTCCAGCAAACAAGCAGCTCAATAAGTTAAATGACTTGGAGAATGTCAAGGATTTGGGTGAATGTCAAGGATTTGCCCGGCACAAAAATTGGTTCAGGCTGTGCAGGTGTGGAGACGGGCTGCACAGGTGCGGGCGTGGGGAGCAGGCTGCATGATGTACATGGCTGCTCATCGGGTTGATGTCCAGATAATACTGTACTCCATTTCCTGTGATCAGATGAGGAGGAGGCAGACCAAATAACTTTTGGGGCTCCCGTCACACTTACAACCAGTGACACATGATTGTACAATTGGCAGGCAGTATAGCACAGTGGTTTAAGGCTCTGAGCTGCAAATCTGGAGACATCCAACAGTCCAGACCTGGGTTTGAATCCCACAGATTCCACTTGCATACTGTGTGACCCTGAGCAAGTCACTTAACTTCCCTGTGCTCCCAGGTTGCACCGGTAAAAAAGCTTTCAGCTTAGTGTGTCTCACCTGGTTAAATAAAAAAAAAAAAAAAAAAATTTCTAGGCCAGTTTGTGAAAGTAGGTGGAGTGCATGGAGTAACTGGTGTATACCTGCAACAGTGAAGCCTCCTTGCTTAATCTGGGCACCATTGTTGATATATAATTTATGCCCATGGTTTCTTTACTGTACCATGTGGGACTGTGTCTGGATACTCCTGAGTTGTTGTTTTTTTGGGAGGGGAGGTGACAATATAGAGCAGTAGCATTTTCTGGCAGTTTAGTTATATATTTTTCAAAGGTTTTGACAGGGTGGTTTGGGTCTCCTTGTGTTTCATACATTGCACCTCTGTGTTCTTGTCATATTTAAATCTAGCAGAGCCTTATGATTTTTGGTCTGCTCCTTAAACTGCAGTGTCACAAGTCTTCTGCCTGTGTCATCAGTTCTGATGATGAACGAGTTAGGCGTCAGGACTCTGAGGCCCTCCCTCCTGCATTGGGCGAAGTTGTGTTGAACGTCAACACACACAAGTCAGACGAGGCCGAGTGCAGTGAAGGGTGAAAGTGCTGGTGACGTGTGGAGCTTTTCGAGATCGGGAGCAGAGAAAGGTGGATAGTGAGTTGATCTATCCTTAGGTTCTCTGTGATACATTTTAAGTATTGCTATGAAGACATTATTACTTGAGGAGAACACAGGATCTGTAACTAGGTTAATCAGTTGGGCTACGGTGGGAAAATTCAAATACCTTTTGAGGCCTGCCTGTAACGTAGTTTATACAATAGGGGTGAACTGATATTTAGAAAATAAAAACACATCTCCACTCTGGAGCACTGATATCTACACTATGAAAAAAGCTTACATTTATACACACAGTGCAAAGGTCATCCAGTTATTTATACACACAGTGCAAAGGTCACTGCAGCCCTATTGTATAAACTGGATACATGATATGCACTCATGTGATATGGAAAATAGTTGCACTCCTGCAGAGTGACCTCTGGATACTCTCACTCATGGCTTCACCACTGGTGAATATCCAGAGATCACGCTAAAGGAGTGAAAATATTTTCCATATCACACTCACGCCCATCATGTGTCCCCTGTATAGCTGCCTACTGAATAATGCTGGGAGTCAGTAGTATGGACTTCCATGTAGAACTCCTGTAAGGTAACATTCAAAACGTGCAGATCAACAGTGTTAAGGTTTATTTTGACCCCATTTAAATGTGCACCAGAGGCGCTAAACCAGAGCGGGACAAGCCACAGCCCTCCACTCCTATTCCTGGGTGGCCATGTATGTATATATTGGCCCCCACTTTTGACACTATTTTTTTTTTTTATTAATGAATTGGGGTTTTGCTATTTTGATGATGCTGTGCCCCAATACCCCGTCTGACTCGCTTCCCTGTGGAGCAGCAAGATGGCCGCAACGCTGCCGCGCTCCTCGCAGCAATTCCGCATTAGGTCTGTGCTTCTAACTTTTTGAAAACTTGCAGTACTTTTGTTTTCTCTGAAAATGAAGAATGAAAACTTATGTTTAATTTGTATTTGGCTTAACGTATTAAAGCCAAAACGCTTCTGTGTTCTCGGATTTATCAGCTGTAAGTACGCTGCCAGCCAGTTTCTCGAGCGTTCATGTCATAGAAATATTTTTGTTTGTTTGTTTGACAATGATCCACTCAAGTGATTGCTGGTAAATTAAACTTCTACTATTTTGGTCTGTGCTTTGACACCAGAAGCTAAAAAGCTGTTTTTGTTTTTGAATGATGGTGTCGCTTGGTTCCTGCTTTCCGGGCATACCGGTTCTTGTGCCAGACTGGAGGGAAGGATACTGGCAGAGCCATATTCACAGCATCTACAAACAGGAAGAGAATGCCTGATACTACAATAGCACAGGTTGTGCTGATAGGCTTATTTGGCCTTTTAAAGGGTATGCCATTGTTGCTTTGGGGGTCTGGGGTTGTTATTTTGTCACCCAATAACCCTGATTTACTGTGCTTAGTGGAACTTTTTTTTGCTTTGACTTAACAGGGAGCATATATTGCTGGAGTTGGAGAAAACGAGGGGGTCTGTAGGACAAGTCCCCGAACCAAGAAGAGGCCCAGTGTAATGTCGGAAGGACTCCAGAGTACAGAGACTGGGTTAGCCTCCTAGAAATACCAGCACAGCTCTTATTTTTGAGGAAGCAAATCAGCCACTAAGGGTAAAGTACAATGAGAGGCCAACAAACAATACCTGCTTTCAGGGATGGCCATGGAGACTCTTTATACTGAGAACATATTCTTAACTGTCTGCTTGAGAAGAGATTAAATTTGTAGACTAAAAGGTGAAAAGACGAGGTAACTCAGAAACTGTTTCATTCTGAACAATTTTTTGATACAACTGCAGTTCGTTATGGCAATATTTGAACTGGATGCTGGATGTTGATCCTGTTTGCCAATTAGCATATGAAAATTGATATGTTTCATCTGCAATTTTAATTAGTTATATTTTTGTGTTTGCTCATTATATAGCCTAAAGGATTTAATGCTAGCAAAATGATGTTATATATTTAGATGTAGCCACAGACTTTAGAAGTTGATTTTAGATTTCATGTAGAGTGCAATCTAGAAGTATATAAAATATGGTACAGTCAGGTAATTTTATCAGAAAAGTCTATCTGGCATTGATAGCTCTAAACATACTAGAATTATTTTAGTTGTTTAACCAGGTATAGCACACTAAGCTGAAAGCTTTTTTACAGGAGTGACCTGGGAGCACAAGAAGGTTAAGTGACTTGCTCAGGGTCACACAGTATGCAAGTAGAAGCTGTGGGATTCAAACCCAGGTCTGGTCTGCTGGATGTCACCAAATTTGCAGCTCAGAGCCTTAGACCACTGTGCTATACTGCCTCTTATTATATATTATTATAATAAGGGTTGATGAATATGTAGCCTTTAAAGGAATATTTTATAGCACAATATGAGTAGGGATTTCATAGAAGGGTTTGTAACAGTGCTGTCAAGTATTTTAGTACCTACAATGGTCCACATGTGGCGAATTTGGAGAGGTCACCCAGATATCCGAGGTTGTCTGTCAAGATAAGGTTGAAAATTTATATAGTAAGTGGCCATTATGAGCCATTTTGTAGGGAGATGATACTCAAGTTATGCTACTAGGGCCGACCTCAGAACTCTGGTGCAGCATGGGTAACAAAATAATTTGGTATGTAACCGTGGGTTTAGATCCTTGATCTGGTAATTGTAGCACATAGCACAGTCAGGCAAAAGGTGCACAATCTGAGATCCATTTAAGAGGCATATGGGGCAGCATGCACTGTGGGGTATGCCCATTGGGACCCAGGGTTGGGACCATGCCAGCAGTACAGGTGGGTGCTAACCAGGTCCTGGGACAGCGACCCAGTAATTCATACATGATTTAAAATGGTTCCTAATGCTGACAGATAGATTTTAGAGCAAAACTAAGTAGCTAGGACATGAATTTGTCTACTGCATGTCACTTTGCGCGGCCACCAAATGAGGAAGACATAACTGTAAGTGGTAGGTAATTCTCAGGGGAAACTTGGGCAGTCTGTCTCCTACAAAATGCTACTGTTGATCACATTGGGTTTCTGATTGAATTAAACAGAAGTAAATTGAGAGAAAAAAGGTTTAGAGAGTTTTTTTTATAAATTATAACATAAAGAAAGTGTGACCAATAGCTTATTTTAAGTAACTGCCCTATTAAAGTTGAATTTAGGCACATGGAATGATGTCATAATGTTTAATATATACTGCTGATGAATTATAGTATGATCTAATATCTGGACTAATGCATTAATGGATTTTAATGTTCCAATGTTGTTATGATTTAAATGATCAATAATTGTATGATTCAATGTATGGTATTTATAGATTTTTAGTGTTTTGTGTTGTAATGGTCTACACAAACCGATCAACAATAAACTAAACTAACTATTAATGAATTTTTTTAATGCATATGTGGCTTGTGTATAGTACTCACAATCAATATATGCAACACAGAAACTGAAATTTGAGTTGTGCAGTACCATCAGCTGCTTATGCACACTAATTGTATATCGATATTATGACAGTAGTACAATCCATGCAGTTTATCTGCCTGCCAGGTTACTATATAAGTTTGAATATAGAATTGTTTATTGCTTCTCCCAGTATTACTATGGTGACAGCTGCAATCTGCAAGTAATAGTGGGGAACCAATAAATGAATTCTTCATTCAAGTCAAAGAAATATCAGCGCACAACAGCCACTAGTTAGAGCAGGAACACAGCATACTGGTAGTCAAACTGAGTTGGTTGGCAAGTAATAGAAATGTCAGACCTTGAGTGACTGAGGAAATAAATTCATTGTCATATCCTGCCATTTTACACAAAAGTATGATCTGTTCTGCATCTGTTGCCTATTAATTAAGAGTGGTGTGGTTCCAATTTGTGTTTGCTGCATACTATTTTCATTTATTTGTGGGTGATTAAAGTTCCAAATCCTGAGTGACTAAGGTAAATTGTCGAATCCTGTCATTTTCCACAGTAGTACGATTTGTACTGCTACTGCTGCCTATTAATTCAGAGTGGTTTGGATTAGCTCTGCTGGCTAATTAATTTTTTTTTCTTTGTGGGTAGTCGAAGTGCCAGATCCTAGGTTGAGCGACCCAGATAAATTGTCAAATCCAGACATTTTCCATAACAATCTGATCTGTACTGCAGATCATACCGTTGTGGAAAACAGGTGGATTTGACAACTGACCTGTCACTCATCTGCTGCTTATTAAATAAGAGTGGCTTTGATTTGTGTTTGCTGCCTAGTGTCAGTTTTTTATTTTATTTGCAGGTGTGTGTAGACAGTGGCTTCATGCAGCCTTGGGACTTACCCTTACTATTTTAAGCCCTCAGCTCTTCCACGCAGTGTGTTTCGTGCTCAGAGCATGCTTAGCTGTAACAGGAGCCCATTTGTGTGGCTTGATGATTTTGTAATGTCTATGAACTATAACCTATTTGCTGTGGATGTTTTGGTGGGATTACTGCAGCAAACAACTCCATCTGACCCACTACTGAAGTGCTAAAATGTAATGATTATCAGCTGTGCCGGCAGTTGATTAGCAAGTGTGTTTGCTAATAGATATGTGTCAGTGCCACTCTAGAGTGAGAGGGGCTATCTTTTTCATAATTAAGGAAAAGAAAATCTGACACGATTGCTGGTTGTGAAGCACCCTCTATCTTCCATCTTCCTCTTGAGGCACACTGTGTTCATTGATGGAAACTGATGTAATGTTTCTTCCTGTGTGGCAGCAGCCTGTAAATGATGACTGTGGTGGGTTTGGGTAGGGTGACCAGGAGTCTAGGACAGACATTTAGAACCCAGTTTTGACATGAATACTGTCCAGAATCTTCTACCATCATTGTGCATGTATCTACGAGTTTACTGTTTCCACTGTGGTGTACTTCAAAAAAAAAAATCTGAGATGGAGACAGTTTGCAACTTTTTAACTGTAGCTGTTATATATGCCCATTAAATGTTAAAAGCTCCTCCTGCCCTCTGACTGTTGTGTGTGGTATCTGACAGTTTTTTTTTTTCTTCAAACGCTGATGGAGTTGGGTAGCTTGTGATTTATTTCTTAATGTCATTGTCCATTTTCTTGTCTCTTCACTGCCCTTGTGCTCTCCACCCTTTCCCCCTTCCATTGATCAGCTTATGTTGCTCAAGCCCATTGACCGCTCACTCCCAATCTGGTCTGTGATCTGGTCTCAGAATTCAGATACTGTATCTTTAAATTAAAAGTGGGGCAGGGAGGGAGTGTGTGTTAAGAAATGCATTGGATCTAAGACATTGTTGAAGCTTGGCAGTTTGTGTTCTGCGCACCTACTATAAAAACACTCAGCCTGGCTTGGCTGGCATTGCTGGTCTCTCCTGGTACAAGAGTAATGTGAGCAATATCAGTTAACTGTTGCAGGGGATTATGTGAAATAGCATTTGTGCATGCTGGTTACAAGAAGGAATGTACTGCACAGCACCATTCAGGGTAACGAGTCTAATTAGATTATTTAAGAACAAATTCTTGACATAACATAGTTTATTTTTATGAAATAAACAGTGTGAAAGATCAAAAAAAATGACACCAAAACACTCACAAAGTGTAAAATTTTCTGGGGGCCGCATGCCATTTCTGTTAAGATTCTTTGGCCCCCCACATTGAACCTAGTTGAGCCGCCCTTGTGTGCACCTGTCCATGAACACAGATACTGCCCAATGTGTTGCGTTTCTTGTATTTTTTCCTTTGCTAAGTTCGATCATGTCAAGCTCATCAGTAGCATGTGTTACATGTTGGTTATGCACTGCTTCTGCCTTTTGTTTCTTAGTTTATGATTTTTTTTTAGGAGTTTCTTGGGGTGGTACTGCTGCCCTGGTAATACGTTTTGGAACTCAGGCTAACTGAAAATGTCAAAATGAACAATAACATTGTCAGACATTTTCTTGGCCATTTTCAAGTTTTGTGCTAAGCAGGAAAAGAAGCAGGTGGATCTGGAGGTGGCAGACAAGAGTGGCGCAAGGATATTCTTGGGAAGTCGGTTGTGGGTCATGGCACTTGTTTTTTTTATGTGGTGTTATAGATCGCAGGAGCATCCCTGAACAATCACAGGGCTTCCTTCAGCTGCGCAAGAGGTACTCTTACTGCTGTAGGAGTACCTCACGTGCTGAGCACTGTAACAGGCTTCTCGATGGAAAGGGACTGCAAAAAAGTTATTTTTTTAATCATGGCACAATCAATAATAAATTCATAGGGGTGCTCATACCTCTCAACCTTTCATCACCCAAAAGTGTGACAAGATGTGTGGCAAGTGGACAAAATGTGTGACACATCATCAAACATGACACTGCAAGCTCAGAACACTATGGAAATGAGTGGATTCATGTTTATATTGCTTGTTCATAATGTAGCATTTTATATCATTATAAATTTCTTCTTAAACGTCTCAGCGGTCAATGCTTGATGTTACCTCACTGTGGGCCAGCGGGTTTTTAAGCGATAAAATGAGTGCCGTACCTCGTAATGTGTGACAGCTGAGAAGTATGGGGGGGGGTGCTAGGAGCACCTATTATGGATATGAGTGTCGCCGCTTGCGTTCTTAGGGCAGCAGAACTTCTCACCTTCGTTTGCAGTTCTCTTGCCCTAAGACCGCGCAAGGCGACACTCTTACCTTCAGAAGAGGTCCTCCTAACGCCCCTAAAACTTTTTTAAGCAAAGCGAGAGACACACAGCCGACGAAGGCTGTCAGCCAATCAGATTGCTTTGCTGTCTCTGCCCATTTTACAACACTAATGAATGACAGCACTTTATTAGTCAAAATATCTACTTTTCACCAATACAGAAACACCAATTTAAGGAAATTCAGAGGACATTTCTGAAGCAAAAGTTGTGTTTATTTAAATAATCTGAATTATAACCTTTGAGCTAAAAGCTCTTTTACAAAGGATCTTCTTAATACGGCGAGTGTGTACGCAATCACCCCTAATACAAGGGACGGGGAGCAAAAACATGAAAAGGGAAGACAGCAGATAAAAATAGGCCTCGTCAATATTAGAACACGAGCGCGAAGCATCAAACGATAGGTATTTCTACTAATGATAGCTTAATTGTAGCACCCCGGGCTGATGTGGACCAGCCACACCACCCCCTCCCGGCAGCAGGATCCGCTCGGCTGGCGCTGTCGCCAGAGAACTCGAAGAAAAAGACTCTCTTCGAGTCCTGTGGCTGCTGCCATGGGGACAGCGGAAGTGGGCGTGTCCCCTCCCGCGCCGGGCTCGGGATTTGTTGTTTTTCCGGGTCCCGTGTGTAATGCTGACGATGGCGGCGCGCGTGGAGGCTCGGCCCGTTTGCTTCGTGCTGCCCGCGGCTGTGCTGCTGCTCGTCCTCTCGGCCCCGGGGCCGACGAGCGGGACGGAGTTGTCCAGGTGGCAGGTGACGGTGAAGGTAAGAAGGGAAGGACAGCAGCGAGTGGATGGGGACGGGGTGACGGAGGGGGTTGCGGGATAGCCACAGGATGTAAGGTACGTGGAACCAGGAAGTGCTGACACGCGCCAGCCAGCAGTCTCAACGGTCCCTGGTAGTCAGGGACACCCCCACGCGCTTTTCAGCATAGTGTCACGGAAATGTGGGGACACTGTCACTCCTAGTGTTGGGCAGTATGGGGCACTGAGACTCAAAATGTTTGTCCATACGGGACACCGAGACTCAAAATATGGCACAGTTTGAACATAGGCACTCAAAATGTGGGACACTGACAACGTGTGGGACAGTAGGCATATCATCAAACATGGAGATTCAGACATTGAACAAAACTAGTAGTGCCTTTACTTGTGCGAGTTTAATTTTGCTTTCAGTATCGTAGAGTGTCATGGCTTTCTGTTTTAATGAGTTTACAGTACCTTCTCTGCGAGGCCGGCAGCAGCACTTTTTCCACGAGGGGCGGATGTGGGGCAGAGCAATTCTGAGGGCCAAAATGAGGGGCAGTTGAGAGCTGTGAGTCCCTGATTTTTGTCTTAAAAAATTCTGGCCTTCCTAAAATGCATGTTTCTGTGACTGAACAGTGTGGATGGAGGGGATCGATCCCAGTCATTTCACAGAAGAAAGGGTTCTGAAAGAACTCCTAAAACTGAAGGTGGACAAAGCAATGGGGCCTGACGAAATTCACCCCAGAATTCTAAAAGAGCTAAGGGTAGAACTAGTGACACCACTGACTACCCTTTTTAACAAATCATGGGAGAATGGTGTGGTACCCGAGGACTGGAGGAAGGCAGATGTGATTCCCCTTCACAAGAATGGGAGCAAGACAGAGGCAGGAAACTACAGACCTATCAGTTTGACCTCAGTGGTAAGGAAAGTGATGGAATCACTTCTGAAGGAAAGAATTGTTGAGTACCTAGAGGCCAGTGGGGCACATGACCCAAGGCAGCATGGGTTCACAGTGGGAAGGTCATGTCAGACGAATCTAATTGATTTCTTTGACTGGGTGATGAGAGTAGTAGACCAGGAAGACGCTGTGGACATGGCCTACCTAGATTTTAGCAAGGCATTTGACACAGTCCCACACAAAAAATTAATAATCAAAGTAATCAGCCTGGGAGTGGGTCCCAGGGTGGTAGCCTGGGTAAAACATTGGCTGGACAACAGGACACAGAAGGTATTTGTAAATGGAGTCCATTCTGAAGAAAGAGGGGTTACTAGTGGGATACTGCAGGGTTCAGTCCTTTTTAATGTCTTTATAAGTGACATTGCAGAGGGACTGGAAGGAAAAGTATGCCTCTTTGCAGATGATACAAAGATATGCAACAGGGTTGATACATAAGGAGGCGTGGAAAGGATGAGAAAGGACTTGGCAAGGTTGGAGGAATGGTCAGAAGTATGACAGCTTGGATTCAGTGCAAAGGCGTGCAAAATAATGCACCTGGGAAACAAAAACCCAGGGAAGAATACAGTATAGGGGGAGGTAGTAACAACAACAAAAATGGAAAGGGACCTGGGGGTAATCCTATCAGATGACCTTAAGGTTAGCAAGCAATGTGAGAAGGCAGTAGGGAGGGCTGGGGGGATACTGGGATGTATAGGGAGAGGCATCACCAGCAGAAAACAGGAAGTTATGCCTCTGTACAGACAGTTGGTGAGACCCCTTCTGGAGTACTGCATCCAATTCCGGAGACCCCATCTCCGCAAGGACATAGACAGGATGGAGGCAGTCCAGAGGAGGGCAACTAAAGTGGTGCAGGGTCTGCAAGAGAAGCCATACAAGGAGAGACTAAAGGAGCTTAATATGTATACCCTTGAGGAGGGGGGGGGGTGTGATAGAAACTTTTAAGTACCTGACTGGAATCAACAAAGTCCAAGAGGGTAGCATCTTTCAGAAAAAGAGATGTGCAAGAACAACGGGACACAATTTGAAGATAGAGGGGGGAACGGCTCAGGGGCAATGTGAGGAAGTATTTTTTCACAGAGAGGGTGGTGCACACATGGAACAGCCTTCCTGAGGAGGTTGTGGGATCTCAAACTGGGGGAGAATTCAAGAATGCATGGGACAGACATAAGGCAATTCTTGTGGGGGGTAGGAAGAAATAGGCTGTTGGTTAACTAGAATCTGCAGCTTATCCTGTAGGTGGGGAAATGGGCAGACTAGGTGGGCCAAGCGGTCCTTATCTGCCATCAAAGTCTGTGTTTCTATGTTTCCAATTGTAAGCACACAGTAATGCCCAATATTACAGTTACAGATTTGTTTTTCAGAAAATGTATTTAATACAGTAAGCTTCTTATGCTATCAATCTCCTGAGTGAATATCCCCAATTTTAAGATGTGTACCTAGTTTTTTCAAAACCTGGTCCCTGATTTGTGAGGCAGGAGGTTTGAGAGGTATGCTGGGCGGACCCTTCCTGCTTGGGGGTGTAGACCGATTTCTCTTTCTTTTTTATATAAAGGTTTTTATCTCTTCAGTTGACTGGGCAGCTATCAGTTTTGTCTCTGGGCATCGTCAATCATCCCTTGCTTCACACCTGGATAGGGGTTAGGTTCCTCTGTTGATTTCCTGGTGTGGCAGGGCCAGGGAGGGGAGGACCATCCTCCCCTGGTGTACTTGCATCAATTCACCAAGCCCTAGTCCTCCCATTTTTTCTCCCCATATCCTGGAGCCCCGGCGGTGCAGAGGATGCACATGTTTGTTCCAGAACTACGGCTCCTTCCACTCCCAGACTTATGTCTGTCTCTTAAGCATCAGTGCCACCACCAGGCCTCTACCAGTGGTGGCAGCCAAGAGCCGGGCTGACCCACCACCCCAGTCTGGGAGAGGAGAGCTGCCAGTTGGCCGCTCAGTCCTCCCCCTGGCCGACCCCTGGCGACCTGAACTTGTTCCTGAACTTGGGGTGTCCAGCATGGCGAGAGGTGAGGTGCCTACAGCGCCCAGCCAGTCCTCTGCACCACAGGGCCGAGATGGATCTCGTAATGTAGGGAGGGTACCTTGCACTTTCCAGAATCGTGGACATGCCCAGAAATATCTATGGGCAGACACCACAGACCTCTCAGGTTTTTGTCACAGAAAGGTGTAACACAGTCAAAATATGGGACAGTGGGGGGACACTTGCCGTAATGTGGGGCACTTCAACAGATTTGGAAATACAAGAGAAGAACATTGTGCAAACCAGTGATTTTATTTGTGCAAAGTTGGATTGTGATGTAGCATCGTATAATATTCTGAATTTCTGTTTTAAAGTCTGCGTTTACACCACCTTCCCCGTATGGGCAGCAACTTTTCCATGTGAGAAGGCTACGGGACAGAGCAGTTTTAAGGGATAAAATGATGGACGTCCCTTGTAATGTAGTAAACAGTTGAGAGGTATGCAGCCCCATAGAGTACTAGACAGAGGTAAAAATCTTTGTAATCTTAAACTTGCACGACCATGTAAAACCTGAAAGAATAAACATTCTGGACACATTGCTACCTATTTACAGACGAAGGAGGTAGAATTTTGACAGTTCAGGATAGGTGATAACCCTAGCAGCCCTTCATCTCAGCTGGTCAGTATTAAGTGGTGTAGCATTGGTCTTTAAACATTCAGAGGAATAGCCAGAAGTAGGGCCAATTTGTTTCTGTTTTTAACAGGAAGAAAAAAGTGTAAAATTGGAACTTGCTATTTTTAAAGTAGCACTTGGGAGTCAATTTGTCATGACCCCCCCCCCCAACTTGCACCAGCTTTTGGGTTGCCCCTTCATTTTGAGCCATATTTTTTGCACACAGCATGCTGACTTGCCCTCAGTTTGGGAAAACGGGGGCAAAATGGATTTTAAGATTTTGCCAAATGGAATTGCTCAGTTTTGAAAACAAATTCATTGACTCTATGGAAGCTGTAGCACATAAAGAAACATAGCAACAAAAACAGAAAGCATGTAGCCCCCACCACTCCTCACTTGAGAGGACGACCCTCAGAACCTCTTGTGTGTGGTGTACTTTTCTTCCTGGGAGGTCTCTTGCCCATTACTGTTTGTTCGCACGCACCCAGGCCTGTAAGTTTCCCTGGGACACACCAAATCCAACGTGGGTGCTTAAAATTAATTAAACCACTAACAGTAGATTGTAATACTGGTTTCTTTACTGAGGAATAACTGTACAAGTTAAGTTTATAAGGTACGGAGGCCCTGAGGCCTCAATTTATAAAGACATAGGGTTGGATTTTAGTTTACCGCACAGGTTCCTGTTGTCAGTCTGCCTTTCTGAGCTACACACTATTCCAGCTCATATTTCTAAACTGTCTTTCAGAGCAGCCTGTGTGCTGGGTCATTACCATTGGCTGCCCCCGGACCCCAGCCTCAGACAGGCCTTGGCCAGCACCGATTGTTTAGCACAGTCTTTAGGATGCATAACAACCATGTTACGCTTCTGCAATATCCCTTTCCATCTAGGAACCATCATGAGCTGAACACGCTATCCTTTTTTCCCTCTGCTTCTGAATGGATATCACATGCATGGGGCCTGTCCATGTCTGCTAGCGTGTTGTTCTGCCTGGGGGCCCTGCTCCCTTCTGTGTCTCACATTAGTTTTCGATTTGCACCTCACAAAATTCCACATCTCTGTACCCTCAGGTTCGGAGTTGTCTGTATACTTTCAAGTGATCCTGCACCACATAGGTGCTCGTGCATTGCCGATTTCAGTGTCTGCCAGGGGGAACAGTTCGGGGCCCGACACTAATTCTGCGTGGTCCCCTGCCGACTCTCCTACCCTAAATCAGTGAGGGTTCACTTGGGTAGTACCCCATATAGCCATGTGTCTCTATTCTTGGTCATCTGGTGACCCACGCAGACCTCTCTTTTGCATGGGTCAGTCTAACAGCAGCTCCTCACTGAGAGACCTGGCTCCTGCTGTCTCTCTGTGTACGCAGGAGATGACTTTCCTACCTTGTGGATACCATACTCTGTTTCTCCTGCTATCTTCCGGTGCTGTATCACTGAACAATCATACTTGTGGGATCATCCCACCTACCAGGGTCTAACACTGGGGAGGAACCCTCCCAGTGTTCTTCCACCTTCCCGGTGGTCCCACAGCATGTTTCCCAGCTATGGGTGATCTGCACAGGAAAAGGTCTCCTGGTCCGTGACCTGTAGGATCTGTCCTAACGGATGGAGGCCCCTCTCCTTAGCAGACTACAAAGGTTTAGCTCCAAACTGTCAAGGTGTCTTGGACCTCATCTGTCCTTAGGGCCACACATCAGTGTCCTGGCTTCATATGCAGATTGTTGACAACTGGAAGGCACTCTTCTCATCCACACTTGCCAAGCTCCTCCTCCCAGGGATGGTGCCAGAGTGTTTTTCCCCAGTGGGCTCGTCTAGGGGATTATCCATCTCCCCCTATTGCAAGGAGGGGGCTGTTACAACTGTATGCTTAGTTTTAAAGAATGTTTCTACAAAGTTGTATTTCCACAAACAGCTCCAATGTTATGTGGAACATCACTGTCTTTGTAGAGTACGGGCATATTAAGGTGTAAAATGTGTACCGCCATCTATAATGTTTGACACTTGAAAAGTCTGAGAGTGGAACGGGATGTCCCTGATTTTTGTCTCCTATATCTTCGGTTCCTCTTAAAGGCAGTATAAAAGAAGTAGTATAGCCAAGGGGTTGGAGCGTCAAGCTGTGAAAATGGAGACCATTCAGACCTGGGGTTGACACTTGCAGCTGCCACTTGCATACTTTGTGGCTTTGAACAAGTCACTTAACCTCCTTGTACTCCCGGGTCTCACTTGGAAATGAGCAGCAGCTCAGCGTGCCTTTCCCTGCCAAAATATTGAAACTGGATACAAAAAATTGCCATTTTTTGTCACTCAAATATAGGGATTAAAGTCATAAAATTACAGATATTAGTATTATTGTTCGGTTCTCCTTCAGGAAATACTTTGCACACTAAGCCCCTCAGTGGCTCAGGTCTCTTGACTGGATATCAATTTAAGACGTGTCCCTGATTGTGGTCATTTGTCCCTGGTCCTGGTAGCAGCGACCTGTTAGCTTCCTACCCTTTGGTGTTCTGTATTCAACTATATATTATTTATTTATTTGTACATCGGTTTACAGCCTTTGAGCCAGGGGCTTATTTCCAAAGGTACCTCGTCACATTGAGGACAAACGGACATTAAATTTTGATTACAGTAAGGTGTTACATACATACAACGACAGCATATTTTCAGTTACAGCAAAAGTGTTACATACTTAGGGTTACATAGGGTAGTTGCATACATTTTAAACAATTTGGTAGATGTTACAATGTTAAAGCTGATATCATGCTGGTAATAGCAGAGGGATAAGGCTGTGGTGGGTAGAGTAGGGGAAGGCGAGTTAGAATGCTGCCTAAGTGGC
Organism: Neoceratodus forsteri; assembly: GCA_016271365.2. Taxonomy (NCBI): domain Eukaryota; kingdom Metazoa; phylum Chordata; order Ceratodontiformes; family Ceratodontidae; genus Neoceratodus; species Neoceratodus forsteri. The sequence continues at coordinate 1,072,680,324 of CM028134.1, read as the reverse complement.
ATTGTCCAGTGTGTTTAGGTCAAGGCGCTGTTTACAGACAGGTGCAGCTACGAGTGCTAAACAGTTGGCTCCGAAGGGCATTTTTAAAGGTGGAGATTGTGGGGGCTTGGGAGATCAATGCAGGGAGAGAGTTAAACCAAGATGGGCCTCTGTAGCAGAAGGAACTCTGCCCATGGGTGGTCCTGGATCTGGGGACCAGAAGACTGGACTTGCTAGAGGTTCTGGTTAGGATGGAGGGTTGGGAATGGCGGATGGAGGCTGTCACCCCAGAGGGGGACAGCCCGAGTAGTGTTTTCTTTGTGAGGAGGCAGATTTGATAGTGTAGTCTTTCATCAAGGTTTAGTAATTTTGCTTCATCATAGAAAAGACAGGTTTGTGTGAGCCTTGGGGCACCAGTAATCAGTCTACAGGCCTTATTTAGGGTTAGTCGAATTTTGTTGAGGGCGGTGGTGTCAGCTGAATCATAAACTGGCAGGCCATAGTCAATGAGTGACAGCATTGAAGATGTAACTGCTAGTCGGAGAGTGTCAGTTGGGAGGCAGTTTTTATGGCAGTAGAGGATGCCGAGCCGTGTGTTGGTGGCGGAGGCAAGGACATCAATGTGGGTGTGGTAGGTGAGGGCTGAGTCAAAAGTGACCCCAAGGTATTTGTAGGAGCTGACTTGCTCAAGCGGTTGATTGGTACTAGGGAGGATATGTAGTGGGAAGTTGCAGGCTTTGTTTTGGGGGTGGGCGAAAAGCGTAGCTTTGGTTTTTTTAAGATTAATTACTAGTCTGTGCTCTTTAAACCACGCCTCAGCATCATCGTAGAATTTTTGGAGAGTGTCCCATAGTGAGATGGGATTGCAGTGGGTGGCAAAAATGACTGCATCGTCGGCATACATAAGAATATTGCCAGAGCAGGCATTGGGTAGGGTGTTTAGATAAACAGAGAAGAGTAGAGTCCCCAGGATGGAGCCCTGAGGTACCCCTGAGTGGATGGGTCGGGTTCTGGAGAGTGTGCCATTGATTTTTACACTTTGGGAGCGAGCGGATAGATAGCTAGCGCACCAGGCAATGGGGCCAGAGGAGAAACCAGTGTGGCCTAGGGCATTCAGTAGAAGGGGGTGGGAGACAGTGTCGAAGGCTTTTGAGAGGTCAACGAACACTGCACTGGCTAGTGAGCTAGCATCCAGGGAGGAGTGTAGGAAATTGGAGAACTCAACTAGCGCAGTGCCGGTACTGTGACCAGCACGGAAGCCGTGCTGCTCTGGGCATAGGATGTTATGTTTGGTAAGATATTCTGTAATTTTTATGGACACGATTTTTTCCAGGGCTTTGGAGAGAGGAGGAAGGATGGCGATAGGTCGGTAATTCCCGGTGGCAGACCTGTCACACCCCTTTATGGATGGGTGTGACTGTGGCTGTTTTCCATGCAGTGGGGAATTGCCCCAGGCAGAGGGATCGGTTGAGTAAGCTAGTGAGTGGGTCCGGGACTTCATCCAGCACCAGCCGGAGAATGCTGGGGTCCAAGGAATCGCTGCCGAGGCTGTTGCCTTTTAAAGCTTTGATTAAGAGTGGTCTGGCTTCCTGGGCAGATACCCTACGAAGATGGAAACTGGGGCGTTGGAGGTCAGGGGGAGGTAGGGTAGGGGGAGGGTCAAAGAAATTACTAGGGAGAACAGAGCTAAGGTTGGTGAAGGCGGTATTTAGGTGGTTAGCTATGCAAGCAGGGTCAGTGAAGGTGGTGCCTTCAGTTGTGAGCTGGGATAGGGGGGAGCGTGGTTTCCCATTTAATTGTTTTCATTGTCCCAGAAAGTCCGGGCACACCCCCAGGAGGAGGTGAGGGTGGCCTGGTAATGGTTGGCCTTGGCTTTACGGATGGCCCATGTGCATTTGTTCCGGGCAGCATTGTAGGCCTGTCTATCCGTCAACCGTCCCGTTTCAGTGGCAGTGTGCCAGAGGTTATCTCTATTTCTGAGCATACGTAGTAAGGCAGGGGTAACCCAGGGTGCTTTTTGGGTCGACCTCCTGTGAGAGGTGCATAGAGGTCACAGGCCTTGTTAAAGGTGTGGGAGAAAAAGGCGAGGGCAGTGTCTGTGTCGGGTGCGAGGCGAATGGGGGACCAGTTGATCTGGGCTAGACAATGCTTGAGTTTTGACAGGCCGCCAGGGTGGAGGCGCCTACGGGATATGGTCAGGACAGTGGGTTTGGGAGTGGGGGCCGTCCAAAGGAATAGGATAGGGGAGTGGTCACTTAGTGAGTCTGGGAGGACCTGGATGTTATGAATTTTATCAGGGCAGTTGGTGATAATGATGTCCAGAAGGGTACTTCTACCTCTCTTTGGGTTTACTCTGGTGGGTTAGGAAATAAGTTGTTTCAGGTCTAGGGTGGCGAAAGAATCTCGGGTAGTAGATGAGGAGGAGCTGAGCCAGTTCACGTTTAGGTGCCCCAGTAGGATTTGTTCCGCCCTGTGGTGGTGGGTTGTACGTTATTCTGTCAAAGATATCCGTGCCAGGCTCTGGTTCTTTGAGGGAATGTAGGCGATGGTGAGATATAGAGGGCCTCTGGAGGGGTCAGGAGCAAGTTTGAGGGTGAGGGCCTGGGCCCCATTTATGAGAGCAGGGGCAGGGAGCGCTTGTCCGATGATTGTGCCCCTGGCATAGATTGCACAGCCACCCCCGCGTTTGCCTACTCAGTCCTCGCGGTGTAAGGTATAGCCTGGGAGGGAGACAAAGGAGTCGGGGGTGGATTTGGACAGCCAGGTTTCAACCAGGGTTATGATGTCTGGTTGATGCAGCATCACCCAGCACTGGAGGGCATCAAATTTTTTCATTAGGCTGCATATGTTCATGGAGGCTATGCGGAGTCCATTGTGCCCGGCTGGTGGGTTGGAGGAGACTGGGCCTGGGTTTGGATGTATATTACCCGATAGGAGTAGTAGGAAGACCAAGGCCCTAATCAGGGGATGGTAAAGTGAAAGCTTACGGTGTGTACGCGGGGATGGGAGGGAGGCCATAGGGGAACAAGGAGTGGACAGGGTTCGAAGGGTAGGGAGGGCAAGGACAAGTAACGGCCATGTGGAGGTGGGGTAGGCAGTGGGAAGGTATCCAGGGGGTGGGTGCCGTGGGCCAGGGTACATGTGCAGTGTCGGGTGGGATTGGCCAAAGTCAGGGAGAGTAGAGGGTGCTGGTACATGTGGGCCAGGTGAGATGCTTGGCTGGTGGGATGTGGGTACTAGCATGAGAAAGAGGGGGAGACATTTGAGGAGGGGGTGCTCAAACATATTGTCTGGGTAGTAGCAGGGTGGGGAGTTTCAAATATCTTGGCTGCCCCTCAGGAAACATAGATACCACTTTGGAGTAGTGGTACTGTCACGGACTCTGGTGTACAAGGTTCGAGACCCTGGCAGGGCAGTTGAGATGTGACCTGACTGAAAGCAGGGATCCAGGTTCTAGGTGACTTATTTGGGCTGGATTTGGGCCAGGAATTTGGGTTGAAATAGCAACTCCTAGTGGTCACTGGGGTTAGTAGGAGGCAGGGTGTGGGTCAGGTAGTAGCTCTGGGTCAGTGAGTAGGGCTAGCCAGATGGCTGGGTGAGGTGAGGTGTGGGCAGAGGTGGCAATGGGGTTGGGAGAGAAGTGGCCTAGCAGGTAGAGAGGTTCCAGGAAGCAGGAGTGGAGGGATTCCAGTGGGAGACTGAGGTGGAGTGGTCAGAGGGTCCCTCTAGTGACTAGCAGGTATAACCTGCAAATGGAGAAGTGGGGACTTGGTAAAAACAACCAACAGGATATGATATCACAGAAAGGTACCTATAAAAAATGCTGAGCCAGGGGTGGGTGGTAGGGTGGACGGGCAGTCAACGCACGCAGCGCTGATTTGGCTAACCCCTCATATGTGCTGCAGCTGCTGAGGTAGCTTATTACCTCTAAGCAGGGTCACAGGTTATCCGCCCTGGAGGGAGCTCCTCTGGGAATCCTGTCGTCCAAGGGGTCGGGACTCCAGATGTCTGGGTCAGGGTCTGTTGCAGGCCTATATTGTGAGTGGAGAACAAAGGAGCCGAAATTAGTATGCAGCGGGAGACAGTGTTGCTTTAGTGTGCATGTGTGGCTATTGTCCCGATTCTGGCAGTTGGGAGAAACAAGCGCTCAACAGTATGGAGCAGGTAAAAGCAGTAATCTTAAACTGTAGCTAGAAACACAGTATGGTGCAGTTCAGAGCAGATATCTACAAACTGTAGTCTGGTAACCCAGTAAATAGCACCTAGGCAGTGGGAACAGCAGTCGCTAGTAAGTGCGCCCCCGCCAACCCATAAATTTAACTCAGCACTTTAACAGCATTACACCACACAAGCAGTAGTACAGTACAGAGCATAATCACAAGCCTAGTCGCATGCCTATTCTCTAGCGAGCAGAAGTCTGGTAGGAATCGAACAAGAACCCCCCCTCACAAGGGTGCTGCAGCTGCTGGAGGTAGCTTATTACCTCTAAGCAGGCCCGCGTGTGTTATCCGCGCCTGTAGGGAGCTCCTTGGGGAATCCTGCCATCCAGGGGGTCGGGACTCCAGATGTCTGGGTCAGGGTCTGTTGTAGGCCTCTAAGCAGGCCCGCGTGTGTTATCCGCTCCTGGAGGGAGCTCCTTGGGGAATCCTGCCGTCCGGGGGGTCGGGACTCCAGATGTCTGGGTCAGGGTCTGTCGCAGGCCTCTAAGCAGGCCCGCGTGTGTTATCCTCTCCTGGAGAGAGCTCCTCGGGGAATCCTGCCATCCGGGGGGTCGGGACTCCAGATGTCTGGGTCAGGGTCTGTCGCAGGCCTCTAAGCAGGCCAGCGTGTGTTATCCGGCTCCTGGAGGGAGCTCCTCGGGAATCCTGTCAGTCCGGGGTCGTGGGACTCCAGATGTCTGGGTCAGGGTCTGTCGCGAGGGCCTCTAAGCAGGCCTCGTGTTATCCGCCTCCTGGAGGGAGCTCCTGGAATCCTGCCGTCCGGGGTCGGGACTCAGATGTCTGGGTCAGGGTCTGTCGCAGGCCTCTAAGCAGGCCCAGCGTGTGTTATCCGCTCCTGGAGGGAGCTCCTGAGGAATCCTGCCGTCCGGGGGTCGGGACTCCAGATGTCTGGGTCAGAGGTCTATGAGCCTCTAAGCAGGCCAGCGTGTGTTATCCACGCTCTGGAGGAGCTCTCAGAATCCTGCCCGTCCGGGGTGGGACTCCAGATGTCTGGGTCAGGGTCATCTTGAGCCTCTAAGCAGGCCAGCGTGTTATCCAGCTCCTGGAAGAGCTCCTGGGGAATCCTGCGTCGGGGTGGGACCCAGATGTCTGGGTCAGGGTCTGTCGCAGGCCTCTAAGCAGGCTGGTAGTTATCCGCTCCTGGAGGAGCCCTCGGGAATCCTGGCCGTCCTGGGGGTCGGGACTCCAGTTGTCTGGGTCAGGGTCTGTCGCAGGCCCCCAAGCAGGCTCACAGGTTATCCGCTCCTGGAGGGAGCTCCTCGGGGAATCCTGCCGTCCGGGGGGTCGGGACTCCAGATGTCTGGGTCAGGGTCTGTCGCAGGCCTCTAAGCAGGCCCGCGTGTGTTATCCGCTCCTGGAGGGAGCTCCTCGGGAATCCTGCCGTCCGGGGGGTCGGGACTCCAGATGTCTGGGTCAGGGTCTGTCGCAGGCCTCTAAGCAGGCCCCCGTGTGTTATCCGCTCCTGGAGGGAGCTCCTTGGGGAATCCTGCCGTCCGGGGGGTCGGGACTCCAGATGTCTGGGTCAGGGTCTGCCATGAGCCTCTAAGCAGGCCAGCGGTGTTATCCGGCTCCTGGAGGGGCTCCTTGGGAATCCTGCCGTCCGGGGGGTCGGGACTCCAGATGTCTGGGTCAGGGTCTGTCGCAGGCCTCTAAGCAGGCCCCCGTGTGTTATCCGCTCCTGGAGGGAGCTCCTTGGGGAATCCTGCCGTCTGGGGGGTCGGGACTCCAGATGTATAACAGTGTCTTATCTGGGACTCTTATCTGGGAGTCTTATCTCCTCCTTCAGCAGTGATTCCACCCTTTTGGTTAATTCTTATCTGAGTAATTTTTTTTTTTTGCCATATGACAAACTTTCAGTCATATCTTCAAATATTTCATTAAGTTTAGGCATGCAGCTTGTGGAACTGCAGTACCAGTTTGTTTCTGTTGCTTTAACAGAATACCATATTTGGCTACAGTGAACTTTAAAACTGGGGCAGAATGAGGGACATTCTTTCCTACTGTGGGATAGAAGAAGAAGTAGCAGCAGTGGTAGTTTTCGTCCCCACCACCTCCGCTGGAAGGCAGTTCCAGGAATCCACCACTGTTTCTGTGAAGCAGCAGTTATTCACAACTCTCCTGAATCTACCCCCTCCAGCTTCATTGCATGCCCCCTTGTTCTTTCTTCTGAAAAATACTTCCCTCCAGTACCTTTCCAGGGTGTTCATACTGGGGTCTTTTAGTCCCCCAAATAGGGCTTTTGATGCAGGCTGTTCACCATTTTAATTGCCCTTCTCCAGACTGCCTTTATTCTGTGTCCCTCCAGAGGTGTAGTCTTCAAAACTGGACACAGTACTTTAGATGGGGCCTTACCTGTGATCTATACAGAGGCAACACCACCTCCCTCTTTCTGCTGGTGATACCCCTCCATGTGCACCACAGCATCCCACTAGGCCTCCCACTGCCTTGTTACACTGTCTGGCCTCCTTTAGGTAATCCGATATGATTACCCCCAGGTCTCTTTCCTGATTGGTAGTTGTTAGTACTGCTCCACCCATTTTGTTCTCCGCCCATGGGTTTCTGTGCCATAAGTGGATTATTTTGCACTTTTTCACATTGAAACCTAGCTGCCATACCCTCAACCTTTCCTCGAGTTTCCTCAAGTATCAGCTAATCCTTTCCACCCTTCCCTCAGGGTGTCCACCGTATTGCAGATTTTGGTGTCATCTACAAAGAGGCAGACCTTCCCTTCCGGCTGCTCTGCAGTGTCACCTGTAAAGTCAGTAAAGACGATTGGTCCCAGCACTGATCCCTGAGGCACCCTGCTGGTTACTTTCCATTCCTCAGGGTGAACTCCATTTACCACCACACTCTGCCGCCTATACCCCAGCCAGTTTCTTTTTTTTTTTTTGAACTTAGATTTTTATTAATTTTTCATTATTAGACCATTTACATTTGATTCTCTTTACAGGGTAAACATTACAGAATTCCATTCGTCTTGAAGTTAAAATCATTTTGACAAGACAATACATAAAAGCAAATGACATAAATTTCCATTATATTTTTTCTTGGGTATGGGAACATCCTCTTATACATTTTGCAGGCTGGACTGAGTAGTGGGAGTCCTCACTCAAGGTGGAGGTGAGCCCCCATTTTCTCATATCAAACCAAGTCTATAGTTCTCTCAGTCTTCTTTTCTCTGCTCATCTAATAACTTCCCTCCCTTATCCCATCCGATTCGTCCTCATACAAAGTAATAAAACTGTGGTGTCCTTCTTTGTCTTATTAACTGACTGCAACCCTTCCATTTCCTATTGCCCTTCTCCTCCCCAGAAGATATTCTAAGGTAGGGGACAAGAAAGAGAAAAAAAAAAAACACCTCCCCCTTCCCCCAACCCTCATTTTAATTTATAGAGGGAAAAAATGGGCCTTGTGTGCCGGTCTAAGGTATACTAGAAAAAAAAAAATAAATAATCACGGACAGTTTACCTCTGTTGTCAGAATTGATTGGTTAAGAGCAGGCATCTGTAGTTTAATGACATTTCTAGGCCTTCTACCCGGATATCTATCTAGTTTATTTATCCAGCTCATTTTGTCAGGAACTGTTCGAGCACGGAGTGCCACTTTTGTTCTCCACATATTCATAGAATGAGAGCCATCTTGAGTTAAATTTATCTGTTTGCAACCTCAGTATAGCTGTGAGGGCTTCCATTTTCTTAATATTAATCACATTAGACCACCATTTTGAATATGTCACTTTTTCCCTGGAAAGCCATCTTTGTGTGATAGCTTTGGTAGCAGCTGCTATTAGTATAAAGAACAAGTATCTTTGGGCTTTAGTTTTAACCTCGGGGGGGAGCCCCAATACCACATGAGGAAAGTCTGGCTTATCTTTTAACTGCAGTATTTCTTTTATGGCTAGGGTTACCTCTTCCAGTACTCCGCCAGCTTCCACAACTCCAAAAATATGATATTGAGACCCTTTCTCCATGCACCCTCCAACATTTATCATTTCGAGGTGTCAAATTTGTGGAGATCTCTGGAGTTATAAAGTATCTAACTGAGATTTTCCATCTAAACTCTCCATACTGGTGAATTGGTGGTTTTATGTACTCCTTGCCATATAAGTGACCAGTCCTTGTCTGATATTTGGCCCTCAAATTCTGCCTGCCATTTATTTTCTACAGCTTGAACCTGGAGTATCCCTGAGCCCTCCTGCAGAGTCTGCTGTAGATATGAAACAAGTTTTTTGGGGTCTCCTTTTTGGCTTCTCAGGTGCATGCATTTTAGCGGTGGGGCGGGGCCGTTTTGTATAGCACTTATCCCAACAGTGTTATTGATAAAGTGTCTACACTGAAGGTATCTAAAAAAAATCTTTTGGGGGTAGTTCAAATTCCTCTTGGAGCTGCGAAAATGTTTTAACCCCCTCCACACACACTGTCTGGCACAGATATTGGAGTCCTCTGTCTGACCATCTTTTCCAGCAAGCATCAGCTTGTGTTGCTGGGAATTGTGGCAAGTACTTCAGTGGGATATACTTCCAAGTGGGGGAAAATATCTCCCACCACTGTCTAACTCTAAGCCAAATTTTCAAGGTGTTTCTAGTCCAAATGTTACTTAAATGTTTAAGGTCTGCAGCTCTAATTACCCATGGCAGGTACCTCAGGGGGACCCGGGGGTGTGCTCCTTCCTCCATTCCGTACCATCCTTCTCCGTTCTTAGGCGACAGCATTTTTAGTATAGGAACTGTCTGGGCCGCTAAACAATATTTTAACAAGTCTGGCACTCCCATTCCCCCCTTTTCTTTCATCTCCGTTAGTATGCTCCACTTCTTGCGTGGATAACGTCCTGCCCAAATAAATCTGGACAGCTTTTTCTTTAATTCTCGCCATACCCCCTTATCGATAAGAATAGGTAATGTCGAGAATAGGAACAAAAATCTAGGTAGAATGTTCATCCTGATAGCTTCCACTCTGTTCATGAAGCTAAGGGGAATGCTCTGCCACCTCTGCAAGTCTTCAAATATTCTTTCTTTTAGTATCTGGTGGTTATAAGAATATAATTTGTTGATGTCTAATGGAATCGTCACTCCCAAATATTTAATTTTGTCCTTAACCCACTTAAAGGGTACTATATTCTTTAGCTCTGTATCTGGCGGTCCACCCAGACTCAAACTCTCCGTTTTTTCTATGTTCACCTTAAAACCTGAAATTTGGCCAAATCTACCCAACAGTTGGAGCACCGCTGGCACAGAACTAACTGGGTCCCCCAAATACAGCACTGTATCATCTGCATATAACGAGATCTTATTTTCAATATTGTTTATTAGTATCCCCTTTATATCTGGGCTTTGGCGAATAGCCTGTGCCAGTGGTTCCATAGCCAGTGCAAACAGTAGGGGGGACAAAAGACACCCCTGTCTTGTTCCCTGTTTTATATCGAATCTCTCTGAGCACAAGCCATTAACCCTGACCTGGGCAGTTGGGTTCTGGTAACACATGTTCACCCACTTAAGAAAATTTCCCCCCAACCCCATTCTCGACATCACCTCCTGCATATACACCCAGTTCACTCTGTCAAACGCCTTTTCGGTGTCAAGAAAAATTGCCACTGGGTTTGTATTGCTGGTGTATTTATCGGAGACCATATTCAGGAGTTTCCTGATATTGTCTTGCAAGTGCCTGTCGGTATAAATCCTGTTTGGTCTGAATGAACTATGAGCCCTATACATTGCTGCAGTCTAGAGGCCAATATTCGGTTAGGATTTTAAGTCTTGGTTGAGGAGAGAGATGGGCCTATAGGATGAGCACTGAGATCTGGGCTTACCAGGTTTTGGGATAACTGTAACCAAAGCTTCTTGCCATGATTTTGGGAGTGACCCCTCTTCCAAACTAGCGTTATAGATCCGCACCAATCTGGGTACTAATAACTTACTGAATGATTTGTACCATTCCGCTGGCAAGCCGTGAGTCCCTGGCGTCTTACCTGTCGGAAGGCTTTTAATAGCTATGTAAATTTCTTGCTCTGTGATTGTGGCTGAAAGTGTCTCCTGTATCTTTGCGGAAGGACAGGTAATTTTATGGAGTCCAGAAAGGCGAGGCTCCGATCTAACTCTTGTTTCCCCTACTCTCTGTGTAAAGTTCTTTGTAGAATGCTCTGAACTGTGAGACAATTTCTGGTGGCTTGACCCAAATTTTATCCATAGTCACACTGTCCCTTATCATTGAGACATGTCTCTCAGCTTGTCTCTTCTTAAGCCGAAAGGCTAATAGTCTCAGGCCCTCCACCCATTTCGTGATACTTTTGATTACAGAACCTAATGAGGCCCTTGGCCTTCCTACACTCCAGATCATGTAGCTCTTGTCTGGCCTGATTTAAATCTTTTAGAATCTTTTTCGACCCTGTGTTTTCTTTATGTCTTGCTTCTAAGTTTGAAATTTTTTCTCTTAAGGTTTTTTCATTCTTTTTCATCTGTTTTTTCTTTGCCGAAGCATAGCTAATTATTTGGCCCCTTACCACTGCCTTAAGGGTGTCCCACCACAGCATAGGTGAACATTCTCCTACAGGTGAGTCCTGTTCCAAGTTGGAAATTGTCTTGTCAATAAGTTTTTTAAAAGATTCATCATTTAACAAGGATACGTTTAGCCTCCAAAGGGGAGTTTTTTTCCTCTTGCCCAAGGGTAAGTTTTACTGAAATTGGGCTATGATCCGAAAGGGTGATGGTATGTATCTTAGATTGTTCAACTGTGTGTAACTCTGTTTTTGGCATTAGGAAAAGGTCTATCCCAGCCAGTTTCTTATCCAGTGTACCACCTTTGGACCCACTCGTAAGCTACCCAGCTTGCTTACTAGTCTCCTATGTGGAACAATGTTGAAAGCCTTACTGAAATCTGGGTAGGCTACATTCACCGCTCCACCCTGATCTAAGTCCTTTGTCACCCATTCAAAGAAATCTGTGAGGTTCGTTTGACATGATCTCCCTCCTGTGAACCTATGCCGCCTCAGGTCTTGTAACCCAGTGGGTTCAAGAAATTCCACAATCCTTTCCTTCAGCAGTGATTCCATTTACTTGCTAACCACCAGTGTTAGGCTGGCTGCCTATACTTGCCAGCCTACTCCCTGTTACCACTTTTATGTAATGGGACTACATCTGCCCTCCTCCAGTCCTCCAGAACCACTTTTGTTTCCAGTGCGCTGTTAAATAGGACTGTCAGAGGTGCATCCAGTACCTCCCTGAGCTCCATCAGTACCCTGGATGCACCCCATCTGGCCCTGTTGTTTTGTCTACCTTCAGATTAGAACATCCCTTGAGGACTGTCTCCTCCAAAAAAGGACTAGTGTCTACCTCCCTCCCTTCCTCCAAAGATCCTGTTACTTTTTTGTGGCCCTTCCCCTTCTCCTTCCTCTGTGAACACTGAACAGAAGTATTTGTTTAGGGTGTCTGCCTTTTCCTGTTCCTCCTCTGCACAATTTCCCCCCTTCCCTTTCTTTTAACGTTACAGAGATGGGTCCCCCTAGTCAATAATGTAGTCAAACCCTTCCTCTCTGCACCATTCCTTCAGCCATAAGTTGAGCTTCTGGTGTGGAGATCCCTCTCCTGTTCCCTGTCATAGACAGGCAGCACCTCAGCGAAAGCCACTGAGCAAGCTACCTAAGACCCCTCCCCAACTCCCTAAACTCCCCCTGCACTATCCCAGCCCCGTCCCTAACCAGGTCAACAGGGTGACCGTTTCAGTATTCAGTTCAGTGAATGAATTTAAACAGTAAAGAAAACCTTTTAACTGCAAACATCGTCTTGAAATCTTTTAAACAGCATTTTTTTGCTCTCAACATTATAAAAAAAATTACTGGTTGGGCATAACCATGCCCAGCCAGCCTGAGCTGCCACCTTGAGGTTCAGATTCCAACTGACTGCTTGGTGGTAGCACAGGCTGGTTGTGCATGGTTGCCCAACCAGTATTCTCTATATGCAGAGCTTTTCACACACACATTGCATCCCTGGGTCACACCTGGAAATGAGCTTCGGCTCAGTGTGCCTTTCTCGATTTTAAATAAATAAATGAAAACGTGCTTTACAAGCAATGCTGACTGGTAGTGAAGTGATTGAATGTGCAGTGGCAGCCATTTCACACATCAGCCCCGACACACAACCTTGGACAGTTGCATGAACCGGTTTTATGGTAAGGGGAATGTTCGCTAGGACACCAGGGAAAATCACCTACTCTTGCAAAAAGTGCCTTGGGTTCTTTTATTTCCACCTGGACACTGACCAGGACAGCACTAGAGATGGGTAGAAGGGGCCTTGGTTTAATGTCTCATCTGAAGGACATCACACCCCGTACTGCACTGCAATTGGGTGCTAGCGTTTTAAGTATGAGCCCAGTCCAAGTATGGGACTAGAGCCCACGACCTTCTGGCCCAGAGGCGGATGTGCTGCCAGCTGAGCTGCACTGAGATGGGGCATAATTCACACTTCAGTCTCTTGTCATCCAGATGATGGACACAGTGTGGGAAGTGGAGGCAAACTGGGACATAATACTTAGCGATACAGGGCCAGAACTACTGCAGGTTCATGCCAAACAAAAGCGAGGTTTCTGGACTTCAGAAGGGCAGATTCAGTAGGATGGGGGTGTGCCTAAAGGAGGCCCTAGATTGGGGAGGGAAAAAGGGGGGGGGGAGTCGAAGGACAGTGTGCACATCTAAAAGGAACCATAGTGGAGGCAACAAACCTGTGTATTAGATAAATAGACAAAGGCAAAACGAAAAGAAAAACACTATGGTTCTTACAGGAGTGGCAGGAAAAGTATGGGCAAAAAGGTAGCCTTCAGGAAATATATGAGACTCAAAAGGAGGAGGACAGGGCAGTGTGTGTGTAGAAAAGCAGAGGGAGGCAGGGAGGCAGTTAGGAGTGCCAAGGCAAGGTCAGAGGAAAATGTAGCAAATGAAGTTAGAAAAGGGGACAAGACCTTTTATAAATAAGCGAGAAAAGAAAGTCCAGTGGAGGGATTGTAAGGCTGAAAGGGGAGGGAGGAGTGGGAGTGGAAGGGGACCAGAATAACGTATTAATCCTGAACAAATATTTCTGTTCAGTCTTCACGGAAGGGGTTGTACCGCAGCTAAGAATGAGGATTGGGGGAGGTGGACAGCAGCCGATTCAAGGAGGAGAGAGTCCTAGAAGAACTTACAAAACTGAGGGTGGATAAGGCAATGGGACCAGACGGCATTCACACTAGAATATTAAAGGAGTTGGGGAAGTTACTGGCAGCACCACTAGCAGACCTATTCAGCAAGTCACTGGAAAGGGGGAGGTTCTGGAGGACCGGAGAAGGGCTGAAGTGGTCCCTCTCCACAAAAGCGGGAGTAGGGAAGAGTCTGGGAACTATAGACCTGTCGGCATGACGTCAGTGGTGGGTAAAATTATGGAATCTCTGCGAAAGGAAAGGATAGTAGAGTACCTTGAATCAAATGGCGCACAAGGTCCGTGGCAGCACGGATTCACGGCAGGAAAATCATGTCAGACTAATCTGATTGATTTCTTTAACCGGGTCACTGGGGAGGTGAAACGGCAGAGCAGTGAATGTGGCCTACCTTGACTTCAGCAAGGTGTTTGACTCCATTCCACTTAGGAGGCTTGTGAACAAGCTGGGCAGCCTGGAACTGGGACACAAGGTGGTGAACTGGGTAAGAAATTGGTTAAAGAACAGAACACAGAGGATGGTGGACGGTGCTAAATCCGAAGTGGGGGGAGTGACCAGCAGGGTGCCACAGGGGTTAGTTCTTGGACCAGTACTATTTAATATGTAAAACAGCGACATTGCTGAGGAGCTGGAGGGGAAGGTTGTGTCTCTTTGCAGATGACACAACGACCTGCAATAAAGTAGACAGTCCAGGAGGGATGCAGAGAATGAGGAGGGACCTGGCTAAAATGGAAGAATGGTCCTCCTAGTTTTCGGGCATCCGTGTATTTGGATATCCAGCTAAGTATGTTTGTTGTTAAGTCTGAAATTAACAGATTGAAAATTTTTGGTCCCAAAACTGAGCCCAGAGGAACCCCACTTGTAATTATCCTTGTGGGGGATACATAGCCATTGATCTTAACCTTTTGGGTTCTTTCCGATAACCAGTTAGATGTCCAGCGAACAGTGGAAGGGTTAGTGCCAATATTAACCATTTTTTAATAATGGCCCAAAGTGGTACGAGATGAATAGCCTTGCTAAAGTCAAGGTAAATAACATTGCATGGAATTTTTGAATCCAGTGCTGTGTTTTTCCGTTTTCATAAAAGCACAAGAGGTTAGTGCTACAGGAGCACCTCCTTGTGAACCCACGTTGGCTGGGGTCAGTGTTAGCTGTAGTCTCGAGGATTTTGTCCATAATGATACTGTACTTGATCACAGTAACAACCCCGAAGCCTGTCATTTCCTTGAATTAACAACTGGCTGGAGGGAAGTGGCCCAAAGTGCAGCCTTGGGCCACCCACCCTCCAAACCGGTCATTATTCCTTCAGAAATGACCGGCTTCTCAGTCATTATTGGTTAAAGAGCCCCTGACACCATTAGAAAAACCTGGGGAAAAAAAGTGAGATTTGGACACAATTTAGTTTATATTTCATATATATTTTTTTCAGTTCTTTCCCTTTTTTTCTTTATCACTGAGGACAGTTGTATGAAAGAGGATCACTGTCCCTCAGAGTTTGTCAGCGCTTTCTGCTTGCCTACACCTGACACTATAATCCCCTGTTTATGGCATAATTATCTCCACAGCAACAGGCTGTGATGTCAGATGTAGGCAAACAGCCAGAACAGATAGGGAAGCGATCCTGTTTACATGTAAATATCCTTAGTAATAAGGAAGCAAAGATGAGACTCATTTAAAACAAATATTGAATATAAGCTGAATTGTGTCTAAATATTACATTTATTCAGAGTTGTGACCGTTGTGTCAGGGCCTCTTTAACTAACGCGTACTTTAGGCGGTTGTTAGACTTTGATTTGTTCAAAGGAAAAAAAAGTAGTTCTAGTGAGGTGTGTAGTTGTCAGAAGATAAATGTCATTTGATGGGTTTTAACCAATGAGGTTACAGGATTTTCCCGGTCCATATTATACTGGAAATTGGTGCTGTGATATTGATAAAGTTTACTGTTAATTGAAAATAAAAATCTCACAGTACAATCTAGGACAGCGCCTGCTCTATGTTGGAGTGGGGGCTTCTGAAGGGTAAAATGAGGGATGTTCCCTTCTAATCTGGGACAGTTCAGAGGTATGCAGTTGGTGTAGATGACAGCCAGTCTTCCGGGGGTAGGGGCAGTTGAGCTTCCAGGCTGCAAGTCTAAAGTGACAAACACCTTTCGTTGCCTAAAAGGAAAAGAAAACTCTGTAGTTTGAGAAATGGCTTTAAAAACTAAAGGAATGGGGCCGGTCCTGTGGTGTGGTGGGCTGAGGCAGCTCCGTGCCATGTCGGCGAACTGGGTTAGGGAACTGACCGTAGTCACTTGGGGGCTGGTTGAGAGAAAATAGGATTGATCATCCATTGACTGCTCTCCTCATTTGGGGGGGGGACAGCATGTTTCGCTACTTGGACGGCGTAGCGCCCTGCCTCCTAATTAGCTGGGCAGGTATCATGTTATATGAGCTTGAGTATTATTGACGCTATTGTATGAGTAACTCAGCAATACCGCCCACCACTTATGATGCCAGCAGACCCAGGTTCGGTCTGGTTGCAGGAGAAATAATGTTTTTTTTTTTTTTAAATAACTTCCCCTGTCCGCACCCCCGTGGAGTTGATTGATTATTTTGGCTCGTGGTTCCCTGAGTCGGCTAGGGTTGCCGACCGTCCGCTGGCGTGGAGCAAAGCCCAGCGCTCAGCTGGGTGCTGTGGGGTAGTGATGGTAGGCTAGAGAGAGACTGAGGAAGGTGAAGGAATTAAATAGAGGTGGAAACAAGTGTTCCTGTTCGTCACTGACTAAATCTGCACAACAAAAAGGCTGGGGGGGTGCTGTGGCGCCTCAGTGTCTGGCCCACCTTGCAATTGCAAAAAAGGATTTGTAATCACAGTGAAGAACAATAAATCAACAGTTTCCCTGTGCAATTACCTTAGCAGAAACGGCACTTTTAGGTATTTTTCACAGTTTAAGGAAGGAAAAGTGGCGCCTCAGCGTCTGGCCCACTTCGGATACCAGGATTTAGAATTACAGCAAAAATACAACAAATTGACAGAATCCCTTTACAATTTCAGCAGATAGAAGACAGCTCTTTTTTGGGGGGAGTTTGCAAGAAAACAGGGAAGAAATTCCCAACTCCCAGACAGGTTTTGGTATAGCAGGCTCAGTCAGTGAAAGTCAATGGGGCAGGAGAGCCAATCGGCTGCTGTGCCTAGAGGAGCGCTCGCTTACCGATTGGCTGCGGCTTTCCCGAGTCCTCCCTCGCTGTTCCTCCCGGCCTTGTGGTTCCCTGAGTTGGCTGAGGTGCCGCCGACCGCCCGCTGGCGGAGCGAAGCCCCGGAACTCAGCTGGGTGCTGTGGGGCAGTGATGGTAGGCGATTGGCTGTGGCTTTTCCGAGTCCTCCCTCGCTGTCCCTCTCGGCCTCGTGGTTCCCTGAGTCGGCTAAGGTGCCGCCGACTGCCCGCTGGCGGAGCGAAGCCCCGGCGCTCAGCTGGGTGCTGTGGGGCAGTGATGGTAGGCTGGAGAGAGACAGAGGAAGGTGCAGGAAGGTCTCAACCCTGCAAAGTGATTCTGATTGCTCCAGACTGGGCCAGACAGCTCTGGTACCCACTGTTGCTGTCCTTAGCAGTCCACCTCCCCCTGTCTCTTCCCAGGAATTACAACCTGTTGACATCCTCTCAGGGGAGAGTTTGGTATCCGAATCTCAAATCTCTAATCTCAAGGCCTGGCTCTTGAAGAGTTAGAGTTTGCTGATCTGCACTCTCTCAAGGTGTTTTGGATATTCTAAAGGCTTCTCGAAAGCTTTCCACCAGAAAGACTTACAACTCCAAATGGAAAAGGTTCACTATTTGGTGCTCTGGTAAGCATATTTCTCCAGAGTCTGCTGGGTTGCCTACAGTCCTGGACTATATGGTTAATCTCAATAGCTTGGGACTCAGACCAGCTACACTCAAAGTACATTTAGCAGCTGTTTCTGCTTTTTTGTCAGTAGGTAAGCCCTCTTCTCTTTCAGCTCATCCTGTATTTTGTAAATTCTTCAAGGGATTGTTGCACACCAATCCTCCCTTCAGGGACCCTGCTCCTGCTTGGGACCTAAATGTTTGCATTGCTCAGCTTATGCAACCCCCTTTTGAGCCTTTGTTCTCTGCAGAACTTAAGTACTTGACTTGGAAAACTGTGTTTTTGGTAGTCATTACCTCTGCCAGATGCATCAGTGAGTTACAGGCCCTGTCAGTGGAGCCTGATTTTATCTCTTTTCATAGAGATAAGGTGGTCCTAAGAACTAATAGGAAGTTTTTGCCTAAGGTGGTCTCAGATTTCCACCTTAACCAGTCTATGTCTCTTCCTGTTTTCTTCACTGACCATTCCTCCTCTGGAGAGGAGGCTGCACAGCCTGGACGTGAAAAGGGCCCTAGCTACTACATAGAGCGCACTAAGGTCACAGGTTTGACTCCTCCAATTGTTCCTCACTTATGGTGAGGTCGGTAGGAAAACCTGCCACTAAAAGATCTATTGCCAGGTGGATTGTCTCTTGTATACAATTCTGCTATGAAAAATTGGGTAGGACTCCACCCTCAGGCCTGAGGGCTCACTCTGCTAGATGTACAGCTGCTTCCCTGGCTGCTGCCAGGGATATTCCTGTCTTAGAGATATGTCAAGCAGCCACCTGGAAAACAGTCCATACTTTTACCAAGCATTACTCTCTGGATATCCAGGCTAGGAGTGATGCTCGGCTTGGCACAGCAGTACTTCAGAGCCTATTCCCAAAGTAGGTTCTGTCCCTCCTCCATGGAGGTACTGTTTGGTGGTTCGTAAATAGTTAGAATACAGCAAGACTTCATGTTGTTTGAAGAAAAAATTACTCACCTTAGTAATGTTGTTTCTTCTAATGGAGTTGTGCTGTATTCTGACTCCCCCCTGCCTCCCCTCTCAGAACCTGGTTTTTGGGATGTGGGTGGGCAGGAGCAGTGTTGGCACCTAGAGGTGCCCCTTTTTCTCACCCTCCTTTATTTTGGGTGTGTGTTGTGTTTTGTTTTATGGGTTTCCTGACTTGAGTCTTTGCTTTGAAACCAAAAAACCCTCTTTATTAAATTTAGTTGCCAGTTGGCTAGTGTTAGTTTACAGTTTCCACACAGAACGCCCAGTGAGTATAGCTTGTAAAGATCTGGCGGTTGGGGTTCAAACAACAGCAGACAGAGGCTTCAACCGAGCTCGAGCCCAGCGTTCCATGCCTTGCATGGAAAGTTAACTCTTTCCTCTCTGGGGCAGTTCAAAGGTTGGAGATCACTGCAGATAGTCAGAATACAGCAAGACTCCATTAGAAGAAACAACATTACTAAGGTGAGTAATTTTTTTTATGCACTGTGCTGGGTAATTAAGAATATGACAGTTCTGCCCCAAGACCTGTTGAGGAAATGATGTCAAAAACCTTGGCTATAAAGGAAATGCCACAACAACTGGTGACTGTTAGAAACAAATACACCACTGCTCCACCACCCTGGTGAGTACTGCCCTTTATAGTAAGTCAACCAACATTACAATTTACTAGACCACTGCTCCTACACAGACCACTCTACTGAGTCCAGGGATAAAAACGAACTCACTGCTCAACCAGCAGGACACTTCTAAAATATTGCACAAATGTCCTTCCAAATCCTAGGTGTCTAGCACAGGAATCAAGCAATTTCAGTTTGTATTTCACCCCCTCTGGTTATAAAATTACTACACTTTAATGGAATCCTGCAATTTTCTTCTTAATGCCAATAAGAAAAAAATGAAACTTTCTGTAGAAAGCGTAGCTTACCTTCCTAACAAGTCCCCAACAATATAATGTTTTACCAGGTTCCCAGTTCCTCAAATGCATTCTAGTTTGTTCTCTACAGTATAACAAGTTTCTCAGCTTCCAACAGAAGCTGGCAAGTCTTTTTCATTTAGTCTGCCTGTGTTTTTGCCCACCTCCTTACTTAGACTACAGCATGATGTGTTCACCAAATATTGCTATAATTTCCAGTTAAGAGACACACCCCAAACTATACCTAGAAGCATAGACATCGATGGCAGAAAAAGATCATTGGTACATCCAATCTGTTCATAGTACTCTATCTTACCCCAGGACCTGTTGTCTGTACAGGCTTTTTTTTTGTCTGCACTACCTACCCCAATGTCCCCTGCCCTACTGCTACCCCCCACTCCGAGTAACTACTAGCCTTTTACTCTTCCAGCTGTTCTTCAGCCTATTAATGGTTCTGGCACCCACAACCCTCAGCCAGCAGACTGTTCATAGCTCAGCCATTCTCTCTGTAAAATAAAACTTACTCACGTCTCTCCTGAATCCCCCCCAGTTAGCTTCCATTCACATCCCTCCTGAATCTCCCTCAGTCAGCTTCCATTCGTGTCCTTCCTGAAACCCCCTCCCCAGTCAGCTTCCATTCATGTCCCTCCTGAAACCCCCTTCCCAGTCAGCTTCCATTCATGTCCCTCCTGAATCTCCCTCAGTCAGCTTCCATTCATGTCCCTCCTAAATCTCCCTCAGTCGGCTTCCATTCACGTCCCTCCTGAATCCCTCCCAGTCGGCTTCCATTCTGCCCCTCCTGAAGCTCCCCCACAGCTTCCATTCCTGTCCCTCTTGAATCCCCTCCTAGTCAGCTTCCATTCATGTCCCCTGAATCCCCCATCCCAGTCAGCTCCATTCATGTCCCCTGAATCCCCATCCCAGTCAGCTTCCATTCATGTCCTCCTGAATCCCCAGTCAGCTTCCATTTATGTCCCTCCTGATTCCCCCAAGTCGGCTTCCATTCACGCCCCTCCTGAATTCCCTCCCCAGTCAGCTTCTATTGCTGTCTCCTGAATCCCCCCCAGTTAGCTTCCATTCATGTCCCTCCTGAATCCCCTCCGCAGTCAGGTTCCATTCATGTCCTTCCTGAATCCCCCATCCCAGTCAGGTTCCAATCATGCCCTCCTAATCCCCCTCCCCAGTCAGCTTCCATTCATGTCCCTCCTGAATCCCTCTCCCCAGTCAGCTTCTATTCATGGTCCTCCTGAATCCCCTCCCCAGTCAGCTTCCATTGATGTCGCTCCTGAATCCCCTCCCAGTCAGCTTCCATTGATGTCTCTCCTGAATCCCCCTCCCCAGTCAGCTTCCATTGATGTCCCTCCTCAATCCCTCTTCCCAATCAGCTTCCATGCGTCCTCCTGAAGTCCCTCCCCAGTCAGCTTCCATTTATGCCCCTCCTGAATCCCCCCTCAGCTTCCATTCATGTCCCTCCTAAATCCCCCTCCCCAGTCAGCTTCCATTCATGTGCCTCCTGAATCCCCTCTCCCCAGTCAGCTTCCATGCGTGTGCCTCCTGAAGTCCCCTCCCAGTCAGCTTCCATTCACGTCCCCTGAATCTCCCAGTCAGCTTCCATTTATGCTCCTCCTAAATCCCCTCGCTTCCATTCATGTGCCTCGGAACTCTCCCCAGTCAGCTTCCATTCATGTGCCTCCGAACTCTCCCCAGTCAGCTTCCATTCATGTGCCTCCGAATCCCCTCCCCAGTCAGCTTCCATTCATGTGCCTCCTGAACTCCCAGTCAGCTTCCATTCATGTGCCCGTGTACTAGATACGTTATTCCTGTTGACTAGTTTCTTGCTATTTAACTTGTTCATTCCTTTCAGGACCTTGAAGGTCTCAGTCACATCGTCCTTGTCGTCTGGCCTTCAGCGAAGATGTGTTCAGTGCCTTAAGCTGATCCCACAGGGGCTGCCCTGATGGCTCCGAATGATTCTGGTTAGCCTACTCTGCACTGCCTGCAGCCCGTCTTTGTGTTTCCTTAGGTGAGGACTCCAGATCTAGGCACAGTATTCTAGGAGTGGCCTCACCGGTGCTCTATAGAAAGGTAGTAATACCTCTTTCCTCCTGCTATCAAAACCCCGCCCAATACACTCCAACATCCTGGTTGTCTTACTGTAGGCATTGCTGTATTGGCCTAAAGCAAACAGGAATCACCCTGGGCTAAGGTGTGCATATGGTTAGAACTTGCAGAAACAATCAAGAGAAAACATTGTACTAGGTAACCCAACACCAAGAAAGCAGAAATACAGCAAACCCCAGTATGCCATATAAAAAAAAAAAATAACTTTTTTTTTTTTTTTTTTGTGCGTTATCTATTTACTCTCCTTCCGTGCCTCCGGGTTCGCCACTCCTTCCGGCTGCACATTGCCACTCGTGGCCTTGTCTCGTCCTCCTCCCTCACCTCACATCGCAGCCGACTCCAGGGGCTGGCCCGCATAATCCTTTGCCGGATGGGGTCCTCCTCCAGGGGAAGACACCGGTGGGGTGGGCCCAGCGCATAGTGAGTCAGACCCTGGTGCTGCTGAGGTGGGATTGGAGGGCACAGGACCCTCAGACCAGCTAGAGCGGGCAGCCATCATCCGCGAACCCGGAGGCTGGTATTTCAGCTTTTGGGCGTGGTGTGCCCACGAGCGTCAAGGCGAAGCCGATGCCCACGCCTCCTCAGCGCCCAGGTGCGCTCGCGACTGGACCCCGCCCGCCAGGAGTACCAGCAGCGCTCCTAGTGACCCATCCTCCTCCTGAGTAGGTGAGCAGTGGTGGGACGCTTCTACCTACTCTACCCGGCCGGCTCTCCAGCGACCGAGTCCGTTCCGAACCCGGTCGCCGGCGTCTGCGAAATCTAATCTGCGCCGACGAGCCGCTAAAACAAAACTTTAATGGTAAAAAACTTATACTATAAATAATGGGTAAGGGTTATATAGAAGGATATATATACCCATCGAGGGGGCTAATTAGGGCTGTAGGGCCATAAGGCCAAAGGGTGTGTGGCTTTATTGCACTGAATAGCCCCCCGAGATGGGTATACATCCAAGTATACGAGCCTTACCCATTGTTTGTTGCATATAATACATTAGGATGGTTATTGTTATGTGATCACATTTATTTATTTATTTATCATGATCTCGGATTGACTCCTTTGAGAACAAGCTCATTACATGAGTTCCACGTCATAGGATTAAACAAACAGTACAGGTAGAACACAAATTTCTGTTAAGCAGTAATTTTAGGAGTAAACAATCGCCATGTGAACTATGTAAGTAATAATACCCGACAGGGTGGGCGTTATTGGGATATAATGGACCGCCCAGGGGCGTAATGAAGATGACCCGGCGCGCGGGGCGAGAGACATATAACCCATAACATATCCTGGAGGATATTATTACACTTAGATAATGGATTACAGATGCTATTTTGGGAAGAAAATACAAGACAAAATTTATATATAAAAAATAAGTAAAACTAAGCAGAAGTAGTGTTTGTTGTAAAATAGTTCCTATGGTGTGAAGTGCTGGAATCACCACCAGAGGTCGCTGCTCTGCATTTTATGGTCTTTCAGATTAGCTGCCTCCTGCTTCCTATCTGTTTCGTCTCACATACACAACATTCCCCGATTGAAAAATGGTGTCCGAGAACGAGAGAAATCTAGAGTGGTGAGTTTTAGTGAGACTTAATTTTGTTTAACGTGATGGGGATTAGAAGTGTGGCAGGAGTCAGCCACTGTTCTGAAAAGTAAGCACAGGATTTAGAGGGAATGCAGCAGTGAAGGGAAACGAAAGACTGGGAAGTTTCTGTTACGCGAGGTGGAGCGAGCTGGAAAGAATGTAAAAATGGATGTTTGGGTTTTTTTTTCGGTGACACAGAGGAAGAGAGTGAGTTCGGAAGGCGGTATGAGGCTGTCTGTGACAATTAATTTAAGCAGCATGCTGGGCTTTGGGTTCGGGCTGCCGTCTCGGTAGCTGAGTAATTAAATGGCGTCTGGCAAGTTTCGGTTCCAAATGATCGAGCTGGCACTTTTTCTGAGTGGGCTGTTGTTAAGAAATAACGTCCCGGGTGCCAGGCTCTTTCAGCCAGTCAGGAAGCGAGTTTGAATTTACCCATTATCTAAGACAAAATAACATTGTGTGATCACGTTATGCACCTGAAGGCCTCTAGCAGCAAGTACAGAATGGTGTGTACTGAATGCAGTTGGAGAGTTCTGGGTTTGGGAAGGTTTTGTGCAAGTTTCTTTTTCTAGGCTCTTTTGCAGCTTATTAATTGGTTTGGCAAGCTTCCTGATGTTGTGTTAATTGTGTTAGTGGTATTCCATAGGGTTT
Organism: Neoceratodus forsteri; assembly: GCA_016271365.2. NCBI lineage: Eukaryota > Metazoa > Chordata > Ceratodontiformes > Ceratodontidae > Neoceratodus > Neoceratodus forsteri. Next base: position 1,072,656,841 of record CM028134.1, on the reverse strand, counting down.
AATGTAGTGCAGGTATGTACCGTTTCAGTGCAGTTATATACTGTCAGTCAATTGATTATTGCAGGTATATAGCTTTGATTTGTGTAGGTATATAGTTGTTATTGTTGGATTAGTGCAGGTATATAGCTTTAATTGCTAGATCAGTCACAGGTACACAGGGAAATAAAGGATGGCTTTTCCTATGGCGAAAAGTCCCCACCTATATATTATGTATATTTTCTTTGCAAAATAAACTTCATTAATGCATCAGTTAGGGTTCTAGTGACAAAAATTGGGAAATATGGTATTAGGGTTTTCAATCCTAACACTCCACCCCCACCCTGCATGCAGCAACAGGTGTGTGTGTGTGTGTGTGTGTGTGTGTGTGGGGTGCCTTAGTGTTGTCAACTCTAACGCTCACCCCATTCCATGAGTAAATAAGCTGACATGGGTACAGTGTAAGAGAATGGGGTGAGCGTTCTTGTTGACAACCCCAAGGCACACCCTCCACACCTGCTGCTGCATGCAGGGTGGGGTGTTGGGCTAGGAAACCCTAACACCACATTTCCCAACTTTTATACATTAAGAATAAAATAATTTCCTTACTGTTTGAGATAGTATAATCATCGCCTTATTTGCTTGTGGGAGCTCAGGGCCCAGAGGGTCTTGCATTCCCATCCATCCATAATTTAACAGATTGTAATTGTTTTCTTATTTCCCTGTGGAAGTGTAGGGCCCCTCCATCACTCCATAGTGGTATGTGTATTTGCACGTGGGAGCGTAGAGTCCTCTGGGCACTGCGCTCCCATCACTCCATAATGGTATTCATATTTGTGTGTGGGAGAATGGTGCCATGCATGCATAATTTGAGATCCTTCAGTCCGTAATGGTATCTGTATGCATAATTTTTGAGATACTGTGGTGGTATCCTTATTTGCTTGTGGGAGCACCAAAGAAACACCTCGGATTGTAATGTTATTCTATAGAAAACACAGCAAAATTTGAAACCTGTGAGACACTTCACCAAATTAATATAGATCTTACTTCGAGAGGGTTCCTGCAGTAGGTCATTACATGTAGGACTTGCGCCACCTGGTGTCAGGACCGCATGACAAACTTTTCCAGCAGTGCCTGGCGGGGGACTGCCCACCTGACGTCACGTGATGGACGTCAGCGTAACCCTATATAGTAGGCGGTCCCCATGACAGCCTTCCAGTTCAATTCTGCCGTCGTCCTGCGTATGGTACCTCGCGGTAAACTGCCCAGTCGATCGCCGTTAGTTTGTCCTTCCAAACCAATTCCTTTCGTGCTTTCTCTGTTTTCTCATCATCTATGTCTTCTCCCGCTCCGAAGAAGTGTGAAGACTGCAGGACTCAGATTCCCCACAAAGATGGCCACCGACAGTGCATTCTTTGCCTAGGCCCAGACCTTCAACCAGGCCACTCTCAAGAGAAGGCAGCTGGCACTGGAGGCCCATCTCTTGAAGTTGCGGATGGCCTCGCTTGAAAAGGAGATGGAGCGCCTTAGGGAGTCCACCTTGTCACCTTCCCCTGAAAAGGAGAAGCACTGGGAGCGAGAGTGCCACGAGGATGGATCTCTGGCTGATTCCAGTAGGCTTTCAACCAGCAAGGCTCCTCCCCTGCCGCCTCCAGTCGTAGTAGTCCAGGCTGTGTCCAGGGATACTTAAGGACCATCCACTGCTTTGCTTCCGATTTCAGCTGGTAAGTTGACCGCTGGTTCTTCCGGCGGTCGACCAGCTGCAGCTGGTAAGTCGGTCCACGGCCCCTCCGGAGATTGCCAGGCTACTGATAAGTCGACTCCCCGGCCCTCGGGGTCTTGCCCGGTTTTGGCCGATAAGACGGAAGGGGGTTGTTCCTTCTTCTGCCCTATCGCCCGATAAGACGGTCGCATCTGGCGCCTGCTCAGACGCTGCTTGCCCGTCGGTGGCTTCCGCCATTTCATCCAACATCCGGCAGAGCACAGTGAAGACTGCTAGTCTGCCGTCTTCCTCTCCTGCTCCTCCGGTGGCTCCAGCTTCGCTCTAGGCCACCCCGGGGCAGGAAGAGAGCGATGAACAGCTGAACGTTTGCAGTACTTCAGCTTCCATTCATCATTCCCCCGAAGGGGTCTCTGGGTTGGAGGTTCCTCCGCTAACGTCTGTCCCTGCGATGGAGGCTCCTCTAAGTTTCCCAGAGCGGGTTCCTTTGACTCCGCTGCCTTCTCTGGCGCCAGACCCCGCTCCTCTGTTGGAGCTTGTGGGATGAGTCCCAGTTCCAGCCCCTCTGACGTCCGGACCTATTCTCACGCCAGAGCCCTCTCATCAGATCACGACACCTGTCTCTAGACCAGATCTGGTTCTGCTGTTGGGGCCCCCTTGTCCTACACCGATGCCTGCCCTCCCGATGCAGGACCTGTCTCCAGCGCCAGTCCCAATGTTGGTGGTTCTGACGACCTTTACTCCGATGTCTGCCCTGCTTCCTATCTATATGATGGTGGGGCTTACACCAGCTCCCCTGATGTCAGGTGCTGTGATGTTCAGGCATTTTCAGAGACCCTTTAATGTCCCAGACTACCCCTCAGGGTTTCCTTTGGACCTTCCCCCAGCAGGTCCGCATCAGGATTGGGCTTACTGTCATCACTCGGGACATCGTTATCAGGGTTATTCTCTGTACCAAGGGTACCCTTCTCACCCTTATCCAGGATGTCATGGGTATCACTACCCTTCTACCCATGTTCCTCCTCCACCTCTTCCTCAGGCTCCGCCTCAGGATTTCAAGATTCTTATTCAGTCTTGGTGGAAGGAGGCTAGGGCGGAGCTGGTCACAGACCTGGAGAGCTGTCTCCCAGCACCAGCACACTCTCCTCCCAGGTCTCCATCCCCTGTGAGCTCAGTCCGTTCAACGGTTCACATATTGGGGCTGTCGCCCAAGATATTCACCCTCCAGATTTCGAAACTCCAGATGACCAGGACATTCTGGATTTGGGGGAGGATACCTCGGAGGACTCTTCCGACCAGCAGTCTTCGGTCCCCAAGGGAAAGGCCTCTCCCAGGTCTTTCCCCCTGAGGACCCTTCCTTTTCAGACCTGTTGAGGTTCATCTAGGAGTTTTATGGTTGGGAAACTGAGGAACAGGGTCCCATGTGGAAGAGACTCTCGACTTCTAGTATTTCTCCCTGATCCCAGTTCCTCCCTGGATTGGACCACATGAAGACCTGACTACCATGATTTGGCAACTGCCCCATTCCATCCTGGTGGTCCCCCAAAAAGGCAGATCGTATCTACCGGGCACCTGAGGGTACCGCCAAGGGGGACTCCGTTGTTATTACTGTGGCTCATGATAGCTCAGTGGCCCCGAAGCACATGAGCACCTCTCCTCCGGTCAAGGAGTCCAGGCAGCTTGATGAATATGGGAAAAAGATTTATTCCTCGGCTACGTGAGCGCTGCGCTCCGTTAACTACGTAGCCCACTTGGTGTCCTTTCAGAAAGTGGCCATGGCTGAGCTGGAGGCCTGCATCCAGTCTATGGAGCCTTCGGACCTCAAGAGGAGCTTGACAAGGACCTCTGCCTGTCTAAAATTTATTGCAGGCATGCCTTACGTGCCACCTACGACTGTATCGATTCAGTGGCTCGTACCTCAGCGACCACCATCTCCCTGCGGTGGCATGCTTTACTTCACATTTCTGGATTCGCTAAAGACGTCCAGACTACGATTCAGGATGCCCCTTTTTGGGGCGCGGTGCGTTTTGGTGGGGACATCAAAGACATTATCATGGGCCTTCAGGACAGAGGCCAGGTCCTCAGGTCCATCAGGTCCATGTACCGATCGGGCACGCAGAGACAGCAGCCCTTCTGGAAACCGACCAGGAGGCAGGGTAGATGAGCCCAAAATTGTCTTCAGGGCAAGAGAAAGGCCACGGGCACTCCCTTTTGTTCCCCTCCTGCCTCCAAGACTAAGAAACAATCTGGGGGCCCTTCCGTGCCCGTCCGGCCACCTCCTCTCCTTTCTCAGCCTCACAGCGAGGAGCCGGTGGAGGGGGAGGTTTGCCTTTCGTGCGCAGGAATGGCAGAGCATAACCTCCGATGCTTGTGTCCTGCAACTGGTGTCCCAAGGACACACCCTGGAGTTTCTGGAAACCCCCTCTGGAGTCTCCACCGGTCCGCTTGTCTTACTCTCCCAACCAGATTCTACTTGTAAGCGAGGAAGTGCAGGCTCTATTGAAAAAAGCGGCCATAGAGCCAGTCCCTCTTCGTTTTACTCCCACTTCTTTCTGGTTCCAAAAAAGGCGGATGACCTAAGACCCATACACGACCTCAGCAGACTCAAACTGTTCATCGAATACAAGAGTTCAGAATGTTGACCCTCCATGACCTCCTGCCTCTTCTTCAGGAGACTCACTGGTTATGTGCAGTGGATATGCAGGATGCTTACCTGCATATACCAGTGCTTCCCAGTCACTGCCGCTTCCTGCGTTTTGTTTTTCAGGGGGAGCACTTCCAGTTTCAGACCCTCCCCTTTGGTCTTTCCTTGGCACCCAGGGGTTTTACCAAGTGCCTTTTGGTGGTGGCTGCAGCCTTGAGGCGTAAAGGCATTGTCGTTTTCTCCTACTTGGACGACTGGTTCATTTCAGCCTCGTCCAGGGACAACCTTCCAGAGGCTCTCTCACTCACCTTGGACCTGTTTTCTCATTTGGGGGATAACCGTCAGTGTCCTCAAATCCATTCTGATTCCCTTTCAAAGGCCGCAGTCTATTGGAGCAGTGCTGAATTTGGTCCTGGGCAAGGTCTTCTCCCTTCAGACAGGCGGGAAGCCCTTCTTGAGCAGGCTACCCTAGTAGCCTCCTCCAGTTTTCTCCCAACCAGAGCTGTGCTCAGACATTTGGGATTGATGACGGACTTCGTCTCAATGGTTCCCCTGGCAAAGCTACACATGAGGATAGCTCAGTGGAATCAGTTCAGGAATGATCTGGACTAACTGGTCCTGATCTCCACCGCTCTTGATGGATCTGCAATGGTGGAGGGATCCTGTGAATTTGTCTCTGGGCCTCCCGTTTCGGAGGCCAGTTCCCCTCTGTACGCTGACCACAGATGCTTCCAGTCAGGGGTGGGAGCCCATGTAGGGGACCACCAGGTTCAGGGATTATGGTCCCACATCGAGTTGTCTCTGCACATCAATGTCCTGGAGATGAGGGCAGTCCTGTACGCCTTTCAGGCCTTTCAGTCCATCCTTCCCAGGGGCCTATTGCTAGTCCAGACAGACAACATGTCGGTTGTCTGGTACATCAACAAGCAGGGAGACACTTGATTGTACTGTCTTGCAGGAAGGCGATGAGAGTGTGGAGCTCGGCAGTCCAGCATGGTCTGTCTCGCACAGCTGTTCACGTTCCAGGGGTTCAGGACGTCCTGGTGGACAGCCTCAGCAGAACTTACACCCTTGCTCACGAATGGGAACTAAATCAGGAAGTGGCAGATTCTCTCTTCCAGAGATGGGGGCACCCAGGACTTGACCTTTTCTCCTCCCCATCCAACGAAAAACTTCCAAGTTTTTACTCGCTCGTTCCAGGGCATGGTGCTTTCTGGCACGATGTGTTGTTGCTCTCTTGGACAGGGAAATTCTTATATCTTTCCCCTCCTTTTCCCGTTCTTCAGAGGGTGTTCTTCAAACTTCAGGGAGAGAGGGCTCGAATTATCTTGATTGCCCCCATCTCTGCCGAGGCAAATCGGGTTTCAGCTCCTACAGCAACTAGCGAGGGAGCCCTCAGTTCCGCTTCCTTTGATGCACAACCTCCTCACTCAGAACCAGGGCCAGCTTGTGCATCCGGGACTCAGGACCCTGCATCTTCATGCGTTACTCGTAGATACATAGATACATAGACAGTGTCGGCAGATAAGGGCCTATGGCCCACCCAGTCTGCCCATTTGAGCTTGTAAGTTCAGTTTGTTTTCCTAGAAGTCTGTTGCACCGTACCCCTGACCTCCAGAATTCCTTTATGTCTATCCCATGCATTCTTAAATCCCGTGATTGTTTCAGCCCCCACCACTTCCTCTGGCAGGGTGTTCCTTGTCCACCACCCGTTCTGTGAAGAAATTCTTTCTCATGTTTCCTCTGAATCGTCCTCCGTCCAACTTCATCCCATGCCCTCTAGTCCTGGAACATCTTTTTCGCTTAAAAATAGTGTTTTCCTGCACCCTGTTCCTCCCTGTAAGATACTTGTATGTCTCTATCATATGCCCTCTCTCCCTCCTCTCTTCCAGGGAGTACATGTTCAGTTCCTTCAACCTGACTTCATAGGACTTGTGATGCAATCCATGCACCATCTTTGTTGCCCTCCTCTGAACCTTCTCTACCCTGTCTATGTCCTTACGTAGGTATGGTCTCCAGAACTGTACACTGTACTCCAGGTGGGGCCTCACTAGTGTCTTGTATATGGAATTATGAACTCCTTTTCCTGCTGGTAATGCCTCTGCCTATACATCCCAGCATCCTATTTGCTTTACCTGCTGCCTTGTCACACTGTTTCCTACCTTGAGGTCATCAGAGATGATAACCCCAAGATCCCTTTCCTGCTTGGTGCATGCTATATCCTCACCCCCCAACTGATATATTGTGCCAGGGTTTTTGTGCCCCATATGCATTGTCTTGCACTTCTTTGCATTGAATTTCAACTGCCAAACCCTGACCATTCTTCAGGTTTCTGCAGGTCCCTTCTCATTCTGTCTACACCCTCTGGTGTGTCTACTCTGTTACAGAGCTTTGTGTCATCAGCGAAAGTGAAATTCTGCCTTCTAGGTCCTCGTCATGTCACTGATGAAAATGTTGAATAGGACCGGTCCCAGCACTGATCCCTGTGGTACCCCACTGGTCCTCTTCCCTCTGTGGAGTGACAGCCATTTACCACCACCCTCTGTGTCCTGCCACCCAGCCAGTTACCTACCCACCACACTACTGTCCTGCCCACACCCATATTCCCCAGTTTGTGCAATAGTCTTCTATGTGGCACAGTGTCAAAGGCCTTGCTGAAGTCCAGATAGCCATGTCCACTGCCCTCCTGATCCACCTCCCTAGTCACCCAGTCAAAAAATTCAATGAGGTTGGTCTGACATGACCTCCCCTGGTGAAACCATGCTGCCTTTGGGTCCTGTAGTCCATTGACAACCAGATGTTCACCAATCTCTCCTTCAGTAGTGCTTCCATGATCTTCCCCACTACCGGTGGGGCTGACTGGTCTGTAGTTCCCTGCTTCCTCTTTATTCCCACTTTTGTATAGGGGACTACATCTGCTGTCCTCCAGTCTTCACGTACCACCCTGTTTCCAGTGATCGGCTAAACAGGATAGCCAGAGTTCAATCACCTCTCTTAGTTCTTTAAGGACCCTGGATTGACCCCATCTGGCCCCATTGCTTTATCAACTCTTATTACTTCCAGTTCCTTCAGGACCCTTTCTCGTGCAAAGGGACTTGTGTCCATTTCTGCACCATTCTCACCCTTGTACTCCCTTCAGACCCATTACCCTCCTCTTCCTCAGTAAAGACTGAGCAGAAATACCTGTTCAGTATGTCAGCTTTACTGTTGTCATCTCATCATTACCCCATCCTCCCCTTCAGTCTCACTATCCCTCCCTTTGTCTTTTCTTTTTTCACTTATGTACCTGTAAAGGTTTTGTCCCTCTACCCACTGATTTTGCAATGCGTTCTTCTGTCTGAGCTTTGGCTTCCCTTACTGACCTCCCTGCCTCCCTTTACTTCTCCCTATCCCCTTCTGCCTGTGTCTTTTTGTATTGCCTGAATGCAATCTTTTTGGCTTTCACTTTCTTTGCTACCTCTTTGGAAAACCATAATGGTCTCCCCTTCCTTTTCCTCTTGCTAACCTGCTTAATACATAATTCTGCTTAATACATAATACTCCTTCAGACATAATCCAGTCTCGATTCAGGGTCTCTACCTGAGTAGCCCAGGTCTTGGTGGAGGCGAGCAAACCCTTCACCAGATCCACTTATGCTATGAAGTGGAAGCATTTTTCTATCTGGGCGGCTTTTGAGTAGGGGGACCCTTTTACTTGTTCAGCCCCACACATTATGGAATACCTGCTCCATCTGTCGGATCCCGGGTCATCCTACTCTTCCCTCAAAGTTCACCTTTCCGCCATTTCTTCTTATCACGTGTTTGTGGATGGTAAGCCTGTGGCTTAGTTGGAGATCTTGAAAACGTTCCTGAAAGGGATCCTCCATCTGAAACCCCCCATCTGCAACCCTACACTACCTTGGGATTTGAATTTTGTGTTGGAGAAGCTCATGCTTCCTCCCTTTAAACCAGCGATGAGCTGTGATTTGTGCTGTCTTTTCTTGGAAAGCCTATTTTTGGTTGCCATTACTTCCACTCGAAGGATTTCTGAGCTTCAGGCCCTGGTTTTTAAGGAGCCTTATTTGATTTTCCACAAGGACCAGGCGGCCCTCAGAACAAATCTTGCCAAGGTGGTTTTGGAGTTGACACTAAATCAGTCGGTGGAACTTCTGGTTTACTGTCTGGTTCCTGCAAACAAAGGTGAGGCACTTCTGCACAGTCTCGATGTGCACTGAATCCTGAGATGCTATGTCCATTGGACAAGGGATTCCTTTAAGGCTGATTAACTCTTTGTGTCCTTCGCTCCCAGATCTTTGGGGACTTCTGTCTCCAAACAGTGTCTCTCGAAATGGTTTGCGAATTGTACTTGCTTCTGTTATCGGAAGTACAACAAACCTCTGCCACAAAAATCTACTGTTACAGTATGTTCTTGCATAATTGTACTTTTCACAAAACCAGCAAAAGACACATCGGTGGGGCCAGCTCTTTGTAGCCTGAAAATTTAGAATAAAATTGCAAACAGTTTCTTCGCAGCGGAGTGACAAAGAAACAACTGGGTACACCTTCCATTGAAATGTTATCCCAAGGGAAACAAAGCAAAATTTAACCTCGCAGACCTCCAGTGACAAGCAATTTATTTTCACCAAACCATCAAAAGGCACATCTCTGGGGCAAGGCCTTTGTACCCTGAAACTTCCAGACCAGAATAACAAACTGTTTTATAACTGTACAGTGACAAACAGCTGTCCTAAAAATCCTTTTTCGCAAATTTTTTTTTCGCGATTCCTTTTTCACAATTTGCAACAAAAGAAAATCCTTTATCTCAAATTGGGTAGAAAAATTCTGAATCCCATAAGTTTTCCGTGGTTACAAAAAAGGATTTCCGTGGCTAAATAAAGCACATTTCTGAGTAAGTTAACAAAAAACTACCTCCAAAATCCGATTCCGCAGGCCCCGATTAGGTAAACTCAACTGTTTGTGTTTCCTAAAGCCTTCTGTTTTTTTGGAATTTAAGTTTGTTTTCATGGCTAACTGAAATCAAGATGGCAGCGGCATGAAAAATGATTCTGTGTTTGGGGCAGTGGGTAAATCCTTTTTCGAGGTGAACATCTAACTTTTCTCATAGGAACTAATGGGACACTTTGACATTGAATAACTTTTGAACTGATTAATATTTTTTCACCAAACCTTCAAAAGACACTACTGTGACCCAAGACCTATATATCCTAAACATTTCAGACCAAAATTCCACAGCATTTTGGCGCAACATGGTGACAAAGAATTTGACAAAAAATGGTAATTTACACATTTTTTGACACTCTGTATCTCCGCACCTGCACATCTGACCGGAATAAAACTTGCCACATCAAGAGATCTTTGGTATCATGCCAAATTTCATGCGACTCACTTGAACATTTGCGAATTTATTAAAGTGCAAAATTTTCAGTTTAACATACAGTAACATGAGGATTTAAGCCTAGCTATAGGGGTGTGACCATGATCCTATAATTTGAAAGGTGCAGAAGCTAAAGAGGTGCACAGTAATGTGACAAAATGTTTTTGGTTGAAAAATTGACACTACCTTTGGCGGTGCAAAAAAATTACCTCAGAATTTTTCTTGTGCAATTTGTTGGTGGAAAATGCTAAATGTTGTACAAAAATAGACAAATTCATAGATTCATAGAAGTGTGACGGCAGAAAAGGACCGACAAGGCCCACTGAGTCTGCCCATTTGTCCAGCTATTTGCTTGACCTGCGCCCTCCCCACCCTAACACTCCTCTGTGGTTGTCTCGTGCGCTTTTGAATCCCTCCACTGTTTCTTCTCCAATGACTGCCCTCGGAGTCTCTTCCACTTTTCCATCACTCTCTCTGTGAAATAGTACTTCCTAATGTTACCTCTGAACTGCCCCCCCACCTGCAGGCCATACCCAGAGAAGTGGAAGGAAAGGATGTGGAGGTTAGCCAAGGAGGTGACCTCAGCGAGGAAAGCAGTGGACCCCAGAGGAGGAGGAAGCGAATCCTGGTGGGGGACTCCATCATAAGAGGGATACAGCTAGGAACACAGGGAGGTGAGGTGCCTACCAGGTGCCACGGCATGGAGGGATGGAAGGAAGATCCTGGGGATCACTGGGAAGGCAAGCCGGGAGGGTGAGCTGGATGTCATTATCCACCTAGGTACTAATGACTTGGCAAATGGGGAGCCAAAGGAAGTTCAGGAAGAGTTTAGGAAATTGGAGAGGGGTCTCAAGCAAGTAGCTACTTCTGTCACTTTCTCAGAAGTACTACCTGAGAGAGGCAAGGGAGAGCATAGGAGTGCATGCACCAGGAACTTTAACTCATGGTTGAAGAACTGGTGCTGTGAGGAAGGGTTTGGATTCATTGGTGACTGGGGACCCACCTGGAGGGATGGAGGTTTGTTAAAGCCTGATGGCCTGCATCCATCGTGGAGGGGAATCCAAACCCTCAATGATAAGTTTAAATGCTACATTGACAAGCATTTAAACTAGCAAAGGGGGGTGGCAGGCCAGCAAGGAGGGTACCTACTTGCTCACCCCCCACAGCTAGCAGTGGAATCAGTGAACCAGAGGAGTGGCTATCTCTGCAAAACAGTGTGCAAAAGATGGAGATTAGTGCCCAAGAGATGGATAGGCAGAAAAGGGGCAAAATTCAGCAGAAGGGCAGACAGCAAGGAGAACCAGGGATAAAGGACAACCAAGGAAGGGGCTGGAGTAGAACAGTGAAACAGTCTAAGGAGGTCAAATCATGGAAAGCCATGTGTGCAAATGCCAGGAGCCTTAGCAACAAGATGGAAGATCTGGAGGCTGTCATGGTGCAGTCAGACTGGACATTGTGGCCATCACTGAAACCTGGTGTAATGATAACCACGACTGGGAGATGGCCATACCTGGCTACAACATATTCAGAAGAGACAGAGCAGGCAGGAAGGGAGGAGGAGGCACTGTATGTGAAAAATGACATACGGGCCACAGAGATCCAGGAGGAACAAATGGGGAGAGATACTGTGGGTTAAGCTGGAAAGGAAAATGGGAACAGCCATCCGCGACAGGTGTGGTCTATAGACCACCAGCCCAGGAGGAAGAAACAGATAGGAGTTGATGCTAGCCATCCAAAGGATGGCAGACAAGGGTGAGGTAGTACTGGTTGGAGACTTCAATATTCCAGACGTGGACTGGAGCATCCCAGCAGCAGCATCAACTAGGAGCAGATTTATCCTGGACTCCCTTCAGGGTGCCTTCCTCAAGCAACTGGTCATGGAACCAACTCGGCAGAAGGCAATACTAGACCTTGTGCTCACAAACAGGGACAGTGTGATGGGGTAACAGTGGGGGAGCACCTGGGGAACAGTGACCACCAGTCATTGTGGTTTGAAATCACAGAAAGAGCAGAACCAAACCACACAAAAACACGTATCCTGGATTTTAGGGGGGCAGACTTTGGGAAAATGGGGAGATACTTGAAAGAGGCATTAAGGGGAATGGGACAGGAATCAGGGGTTGAGGAACAGTGGGCAGTATTTAAAATGGGGATTACAAGAACAACAGAATTATGCATTAAGCAGGTTAGCAAAAGGAAAAGGAAGAGGAGACCATTATGGTTTTCCAAAGAGGTAGCAAAGAAAGTGAAAGCCAAAAAGATTGCATTCAGGCAATACAAAAAGACACAGGCAGAAGGGGATAGGGAGAAGTACCAGGAGAAGCAAAGGGAGGCAGGGAGGTCAGTAAGGGAAGCCAAAGCTCAGACAGAAGAACACATTGCAAAATCAGTGGGTAGAGGGGACAAAACCTTTTACAGGTACATAAGTGAAAAAAGAAAGACAAAGGGAGGGATAGTGAGACTGAAGGGGGAAGATGGGGGCCGCGTGGAGGATGACAACAGTAAAGCTGACATATTGAACAGGTATTTCTGCTCAGTCTTTACTGAGGAAGAGGAGGGTAATGGGTCTGAAGGGAGTACAAGGGGTGAGAATGGTGCAGAAATGGACACAAGTCCCTTTACACGAGAAAGAGTCCTGAAGGAACTGGAAGTAATAAGAGTTGATAAAGCAATGGGGCCAGATGGGTGCACCCAGGGTCCTTAAAGAACTAAGAGAGGTGGTGGCTGAACCTCTGGCTATCCTGTTTAGCCGATCACTGGAAACAGGGGAGGTACCCAAAGACTGGAGGACAGCAGATGTAGTCCCCTTATACAAAAGCGGGAGCAAAGAGGAAACGGGGAACTACAGACCAGTCAGGCTCACCTCGGTAGTGGGGAAGATCATGGAAGCACTACTGAAGGAGAGATTGGTGGAACATCTGGTTGTCAAAGGACTACAGGACCCAAGGCAGCATGGTTTCACCAGGGGGAGGTCATGTCAGACCAACCTCGTTGAATTTTTTGACTGGGTGACTAGAGAGGTGGATCAGGGGAGGGCAGTGGTCATGGCCTATCTGGACTTCAGCAAGGCCTTTGACACTGTGCCACATAGAAGACTATTACACAAACTGTAGAATATGGGTGTGGGCAGGACAGTAGTGTGGTGGGTAGGTAACTGGCTGGGTGGCAGGACACAGAGGGTGGTGGTAAATGGCTGTCACTCCACAGAGGGAAGAGTGACCAGTGGGGTACCACAGAGATCAGTCCTGGGACCGGTCCTATTCAACATCTTCATCAGTGACATTGCACAGGACCTAGAAGACAGAATTTCACTGTTCGCTGATGACACAAAGCTCTGTAACAGAGTAGACACACCAGAGGGTGTAGACAGAATGAGAAGGGACCTGCAGAAACTTGAAGAATGGTCAGGGGTTTGGCAGTTGAAATTCAATGCAAAGAAGTGCAAGATAATGCATATGGGGCACAAAAACCCTGGCACAATATATCAGTTGGGGGGTGAGGATATAGCATGCACCAATCAGGAAAGGGATCTTGGGGTTATCATCTCTGATGATCTCAAGGTAGGGAAACAGTGTGACAAGGCAGCAGGTAAAGCAAATAGGATGCTGGGATGTATAGACAGGGGCATCACCAGCAGGAAAAGGGAGGTCATAATTCCGCTATACAAGACACTAGTGAGGCCCCACGTGGAGTACAGTGTACAGTTCTGGAGACCATACCTACGTAAGGACATAGACAGGGTAGAGAAGGTTCAGAGGAGGGCAACAAAGATGGTGCATGGATTGCATCACAAGTCCTATGAAGACAGGTTGAAGGAACTGAACATGTACTCCCTGGAGGAGAGGAGGAGAGAGAGGATATGATAGAGACATACAAGTATCTCACAGGGAGGAACAGGGTGCAGGAATACACTATTTTAAGTGAAAAGATGTTCCAGGACTAGAGGGCATGGGGTGAAGTTGGAGGAGGACGATTCAGAGGAAACATGAGGAAGAATTTCTTCACAGAACGGGTGGTGGACAAGTGGAACACCCTGCCAGAGGAAGTGGTGAGGCTGAAACAATCACGGGATTTAAGAATGCATGGGATAGACATAAAGGAATTCTGGAGGTCAGGGGTAAGGGGCAACAGACTTCTAGGAAAACATAAACTGAACTTACAAGCTCAAATGGGCAGACTGGGTGGGCCATAGGCCCTTATCTGCTGACACTGTCTATGTATCTATGTATCTATGTATGCCCCTTCGTCCTCTGATTACCCTTCATCTGGAAGGTACCTGAAGGTCTCAATCATATCCCCCCTCTCCCTCCTGTGTTCCAGGGAGTACATGTTCAGATCTCTCAACCTTTCTTCATAGGATAGGTGGCTCAACCCTTTTACCATCTTAGTCGCTCTCCTCTGAACCCGCTCCAGCCTCCCCACATCCTTTTTGAGGTGTGGCCTCCAGAACTGGACTCCGTATTCCAAATGCGGTCTAACCAGATGGGTGTACACGGGTACTGTGTCCTCCCTATTTCTACTGGTGATCCCCCTTCCGATGCATCCCAGCATTCCACTACCCCAAACCACTGCTCTCCCGCACTGCCTTTCCACCTTCAGGTCCCCTGATGTAGTGATGCCCAGGTCCCTTTCTTGTTCCGTTACCTCCAGATCTCTGCCCCTATACAGTACCCTGCCCTCCGGTTCCTGTAGCCAAGATGTATGATTTTACACTTTTCTGTGTTGAATGAAAGCTGCCATCTCTTTGACCGTGCCTCAAGCTTCCCCAAATCTCTCTGCATTTTTTCTACCCTTTCCTGAGTGTCCACCCTATTGCAGATTTTAATATCATCCGCAAACAGACTCGCACCCTCTTCAAGGCCCGCCACAATGTCCCCTACAAATACATTGAATAGTAGGGGCTCCAACACTGATCCCTGAGGGACCCTGCTTGTGACCTTGCCCTCTCCGGATGCCACCCCATTTATTATGACCCTCTGCTTCCTGTCCCCCATCCAGTTTCCCACCCTTGTAACCACCCTCTGCCCCAGCCCCAGGCCTGACATTTTATACAGCAGTCTCCTGTGGGGCATGGAGTCAAACGCCTTTTTGAAATCCAGATAAACCACATCAGCCACCCTCCCCTGATCCAGTTCCTTGGTGACCATATCAAAAAAACTGTGTCAAATTTGTTTGACAGGATCTGCCCCTAGTAAAACCATGTTGCCTTGGATCCATCAGGCCACTTTCCTCCAGGTAGCTGATGATCTTGCTTTTTATTAGTTTCTTCATGAGCTTGCCTACCACCAATGTCAAGCTCACGGGCCTGTCATTTCCCATTTCCTCCCTCCCTCCCCCTTATGCAGCGCGGACCACATTTGCCTGCCTCCAGTCTTCCGGCACCACCCCAGTCTCCAGGGACTGATTGAAGAGTGCAGTCAGTGGCACTGCCAGTATCTCCTTTAGTTTCCTTAACACCCTTGGATGCACCCCATCCAGACCCATTGCCCTGTCCACCTTCATGCAGCCTAGTTCTTCCAAAAGTTTCTTCAGGAGGAATGGCCTTATATCCACTTCCCCTGCCATTTCTTTTCCTGCTCTGCTGCCATCATCCTCTTCATCCCTAGTGAACACTGAGCAAAAATAGTTGTTTAGCAGGTCCGCTTTCTCTCTATCCCCTTGTAGCATCTCCCCCTCGTTTTGTTTTTTAACTGGAGTATTCCCTGCCTAGTCTTCCCCTTTTCAGTTATGCACCGAAAGTCTTATCCCCCTTTTTGACCTCTCTAGCTATACGTTCCTCTGTCTGTGCCTTTGCCCGCCTCTACCCCGGCTTCTCTCTGGCTCACCTGGTATTTTCCCCAGTCCACTTCCACTTGCGTTTCCTTGAACTTCCTGAAGGCCTTACTTTTTGCCTTTACCTTTTTCACTACCTTCCTAGTGAACCACAGAGGTTTCCTCCTCCTCCTCTTATTTTTACTTGCTGTCTTGGCACAGATATCAGTGGCCTCTACAATAGCTTCTTTAACCCCCCCCCCCACATTGCCTCCACCTCTGTCCATTCCTCTACCCCTTCCAAAGCCCTCTCCACTATTTCCCCCATTTTCCTGAAGTTTGCCATCTTGAAATCCAGCACCTTCAGCCTAGACCGGTGAACCTCTGCAGTGTTCCTTATTCTAAACCTGACCGTGTTGTGGTCACTCATGCCAAGATGTTCCCCCACTGATGCATCTCCTACCCTATCCCCATTTGTCATGACTAGATCAAGAGTAGCTCCTGCCCTGGTTGGCTCCCTGACCAGTTGATTTAGGAGGGCCAGTTGCAGGGAGTCCAATATTTCCCTGCTGCTGGTTGAAGCAGCCAAAGGGTGCCCCAGTCCTCGCAGGTTTAGGTCCCCATCAACACCACTCCCCGCCATTCTCACAAACTCATCAGCCATGCTTCTATCCACTGATTCCTGCCGTGCCGGGGGCCTGTAAACTTCCCCCATATGCACTGCCTCCCCCTTCCCCACTGCCAACGAGACCCAGAGTCCTTCGGCCGCTCCCCACTTACCCTGCAATTCTGATGCCCTGATACTCTCCTTTACGTAGAGTGCAACCCCCCCTTTCCACCCTGTCTCTCCTGAACAATTTCTACCCATGTATCTCCATTTCCCATCCCTGTTTCTGGTGGCACCATGTTTCTGTTACCCCCACAATGTCAAGGCCCTCCTCAACCATTTTTGCTGTTAGATCTGGGATCTTCCTACCCAGACTTCTGGTGTTTGCACATGACCCTCCACCCTCCCCTTTTCCTCCCGCCCTATATGTTTTGCTCTTCACCATCTGGCTGTGGGTAGGCTTTTTGCCCCCCGCCTCATAAACAGGGCTTCCCTGCCCCCACCCCAGGTTTAGTTTAAATGGCAGCATCTGTCAACATAATCGTCCAGTTTGCATTTGAGCACTGCTTTCCCCTCCCTGTTTAGGTGCAGCCTATCCGGGGCATAGAGGCTCTTGTCGCTCCATGTTGAACCCCAATCTCCTATCATAGCATATCCCCTCTGAGCACACCAAACCTGCAAGCCAACTATTGAACTCCACTGTACTTTGCCTCACCTCCATGCTGGCCCTTGGTACTAGCAGCACCTCAGAGAAAGACAGGGATTTAAAGTCCAAGCTTCTGCAGAACCTAGCCAGTGCCATAAACTTTGCCTGCACCTCCATCACACTACTCCTTGCCACGGTCATTTGTGCCTAGGTGGAAGATCAGATGAGTTTTCTCATCTATTTCCCTCCCCCTCGAGGGGATCCAGTGCATGACTTTGGCTGCCATCATACCTGGCAGGCACTCTCTCTCCCCCCCCCCCTTCTCCCCATGCAACTCCTTTTATAATAGAGTCCCCCACTATTAAGACCCTATCCCTTTTTCCTCCTGGGTGCCCCTCACTGCTGTTCTCCTCCTCTTCCCAAGTTTTCCCCATCCTTACCCCTGCTATCTCTCCCCAGAAACTTCTTGAGCCCTCCTCCCCATCCTCCACCTGCTCATTTCCCTGGGCCCCTTTCTGGTTCTCTGGTTCCTTTGTGCAGCTCTTCTCCCCGTCTGAATATTTTCGATACTTTCTGTCCCTATTCTGCTCATCTCCTGCCCCAAAACCTGGTTTCCTGGCTCTTCTATGGTGCTACCCACCCTTGTGCCTTGCTCCATTTGATCATCCCGTCCCCCAAAGCTTTCCCCTCTGTTCCTTGTACTCCGAGCTTCATTTCTGGGCCATGCCCCATTTCTCTATCCCCTTCTGCCGAGGCCCCAGTCCCCAGTGTCCCTGCTTCCTGCCTGGCTTGTTCCCGCACAGTTTCCTCATTTCCCTGTCTTTGCTGTTCCTGCACGGTTGTCCCAGGTTCCACTCTTGCAGCTCCAATCTGTGCCTTCTTATGGAGTCCTGATCTGGGGCCTCTGCTCCCCCCTGCTACATTTGGACCCCTTCCAGTACTATCCCTCCCTCTCGGGTCTCCCTTGACAACCACATACCCCCTGCCTGGTTTTATGGGCACTCCCACATTCTGGGTTCCCCCTGCCAGGATGCCCCTGTTCCCCCAGAGAACCTCCATTTCCTCTCCTTGTGCCTGAGGTTTCAGCACATGGTGTAGTTTCGTAGGCAACCCTGTGCCCCCTACTTTTCCACTCCCCTAACTGTCTCTGAATTCCTTCCACCTCCTCCCTGAGCTTCGCCAGCTGGTGGCACACTGGGCAACCCCCAAACTTCCAAGCCCAGTCTAGTACCATGGCCGCCCCACACCCTGTGCACCCAGCCACCCTCCTAAAGATGCCTGCTCTAGTGACTTGAGGTCCCTTCCCCATCCTATCATGTGCCCTTGGTCAAGCCCCCCACTTAAATTTCAGTACCTCTCAGCTAGCAATTTCACACATACAGTGCGTAACTTACACTTTCTCCCAGCTTTCAAAAACAAGGTTCCCGAATGATCAATGCTTCAGTGCGCTCACCCTGATCAGGGCTGCCCTAGTTTGTCTGTACACTTACAGTGCCCACACCAATGATCTGCACCACAGCAGCCACAGAGCCCACACCCTGGTCAGAGCTGCCTGAGCAACATGTACACTTGCCTGATCAGAGCAATATTTTAAAGTCCTCTAAAGTCAGGCCACTCCTTCCCCTTGGCTCCACCCCCACCGTCCATTTAATAGAGGTCGGGGCCAGTGAGGGAAGAAATTACAGCTCCTCCTGTGCTTGTGTAAAGGAATGCGGCTGGGCCTGTCCTTTATAGCCCGGCTGCAAGTCGAATCTTTGCGTCCTGGCTCCTGATTGGCCCTCTGCTTCTCCCCTGTAACCCTGGCCTGCCACCACCGGGAAAGCCCGCTCTTCTGCCCCGATGCGCTCCTCTGTCCCAAGCCTTGGCCTGCCTCAGTCTGAGCTGCCGGGATCGCCTGCTCCGATTCTTCTGCACCCGTTCCAATGGGTAATTACAGCTCCTCCTGTATGAAGAAGAGCAGTAGTCCATTCTCACTAAACATAATTATTTCATTTTGTCCAGAAAACAACAGAACTTTGTAGGAAGAATGGAATCTGTATTCATAGGTACTTTCTAAGCAGTCCTAACACAGACTGCTGTTTCTTACCTGCACAACAGGATGTGAAATCTACCAAAGTTCTAAGGCTGCTACACATTGGCCCAGTGGAACATTCTTATAAACAACTTAAAGGTGACCCATGAATTAAATTGTGCAGCCCGCTTCCTTCCCACATACCTTTGTAAGCTGTGGCAGGGGTCTTGATGCTTAAATTAATATCTACAGCAACACTGGAACAGGTCGTTGCTGTAGGGTATTAATTTAGGCATCAAGACCCCCGGGAAAGTAATTAATAAAATACGCATTTTAAGCTCCCTTACCCTGCTGCTCAATGGAGAGCAATGGTGTTTGCAATGTCACAAAACTGGGTGGAATACCCAGGTAAACTTGTGCCTGCTTGATCAGGACCAGGCCAACACTTTCCGCATTCTCCGAAAAGTTTCGGCAGGATTTTAAAAACTGCAGATTATTCAGAAAATGGTACTGACAGCAGTCTCTGACTCCCGTCACAGCTTACAAGTGTATGTGGGATGGGAGAGGGCTACATGATTTAATTTGCGGGTCACCTTTAAATTACCTTTTTATAACTTCTTAAATCTCAGAGACATAACTGTGCCCAGTTCAGTTTCTTCCCCTGTTGTTTTTCAATCAAAAGTCGTGAGCCCTAGTTGTGAGCCCAATGCCAGTTCTTGGAGCACTGCAGAAAGGGCAGCCTTTCAAGATTCTCTGGTGTGGGAGGGAGATACCTGCTCCTATAGTGCTTCTTGTGGAGACTGTCAGCATGGCCTTAAAGGGCACCCGAAGGCCTATGGAGTGTCCCCACACAGAGGTAATTTAGCTGGCTTTAAATTGCACCTTTTTCCGGTATTCGCAGCTCTGGATTTAAACAAATCGGAGGCTCTCTTACCTGCAGAGGAGTTCCTCCGTAGCACTTTTAAAATGATAGACTTTGCCCCCCCACAGAAGGGAAAGGATTGTATTTTGCCCCTGAAGGGGCTAGCCGCTCGATCCCTTCCACTTCCTGATCACTTATACCATCCCCGCGCTTCCTTGTTTTGCAATATCACTATAGGACTAGTGCAGGACCGACATCAGTACAAGTCTATGGAGCCTAATTTTAAAAGTTATTTTCAGTATTTAAATCTGACTTTTGGTACAAATGGAAGCCTGTATTCAAGTAACAAGGCTCTTGTTACTTGAATACAGGCATCCCATTTGTGCCAAAACAAGGCTCTTGTTACTTGAATACAGGTGTTATGAGGGCCCAATCCTTTTTCGTGAGATGCCATCTTTTTTTCTTTGTTTTGGCAAAAAGAAAAAAAAAATCACAAACTGTCCAAAATGACATCTTGTAGACATAATAAAATATATGTATCTTGCTCATCACGACTCTGTTGCGTGGATTCTTTAGTTGCTTGCTGTTAAAATGACGCTGGAACTTTAAAAAAATATATTATTTTAAATCCTTTTTCGCGCCTCGCTGACATCCTGTTTTGTGAGTCTTTTTTCATTCTCGTAAAAAAGGATCACATTGCGTTAAAAGGATTTGGGGGAAAAACAAAGCCCAAAATCCTTTCTCGTAAGACATGATCCTTTTTCGTGAGAACGAGAAAGGATTTACGATAAATTATCATTTCTTGCGAAAAAGTATTAAAAAGAGAATAAGTCCAAAATCTTTTTTTTTTTTTGAGAGAATAAATCCTTTTTTTGGCCAGGTGGCGCTGAGGGCTGAGGCACTGGATGCCTTACCTTGTGGCATGCTGGCAACCTGGATTCGGAACTAGCCCCGCGTCGGAGGTCGCGGGGGAGAGGCGGAGCTACCGACAAGCAAGGTCTCCTCCTCGAGGTGCAAGGGGCTTCCCCCGGCTGATGGCTGCCAACTGGTGGAGGCTGGGGGCAGCATGGGCCAGGAGGAGCCAGGCACTAGGCCTGGGGTGGGACGAAAGGGGCCGTTACCGGGGCCGTGGGACTAATGCATGCCTCCACACGTATGCAGACCCGCTGCTGGGGTAAAAATGGAGGAAAAAGCCGGCGGCAGGATGGCGACCGACTCCCCATAGGTTCCGCGGCCGGGCGTAAGGTAAGCCCCAGTAATTCCGGGTAATGGGACTGGGGGGGTCAGTCAGATGGGGCTGTCTGGGGGTCAAAAATGTTAAATGATTAAAAAAAAAAATCCTTTTGAAAGAATGAAAAACAGAAAACTGGCAAAAAGGATTTATTGCACGAAAAAGCATTTGGGACTTAGTCTCCCATCCCCGATTCATTTGTCGTGGCAATAAATCCTTTTTCATTCCATAGGGCACAGGATTTCACACAAAAGGATCTATTCCCTCTGTGCCTGTGTGTTTTAGTTGATTTTCCCTGGTGTCCAGTGATACCCCCTCACCTTCCGACTGGTACCCGCTCCCTGTTATGTTCTTATATGTATCCCTGGTGTCTTCTGATACTCTCCCCACTCCGATTTAAATATAGCCTGATACAGCCATATAGTTTCCCTGGTGTCCAGTGGTACCCCCCACCCTCCCAGTGCCCGGCCGGTTACGTCTGTTTTCCCTGGTGTCTAGTGGTATCCCCACCCTCTAATGACCTTTGGCATCTTGTTTTATGCTTGCCCTGGTTTCTAGTGGTGCCCCTCCATGTGCCAAGCAGCCTGAAAATAAGAAAATGGTCCCTCAGCCTGCCCATTGGAGCAGGGTAGGATTTCCACCTGCGGCGCTGGTGACCTGGGTTAGAATCCGAACTTGGGCTATCGGCAAGCCGTCCGGGGGTTGAGTGTCTATGGACTGCTCTCCGGCTCTTCGGTGGGGGTAGAGGAGTGTGATTGAGAGTCCAGTGCAAAAGTACAGACCCCAAACGGAGGCTGGAGGATCCGATGCGACCATCGCCTGATATGTGAGGAGGCGGGATAGAAGTTAGGTTCGTCCCACTGACATCATTGCACATCCCACCTCCTGAGGGGATTAGCATCCACAAAAATGCTGCCTGTTTCAGGGATGCGCCACCTCCTGGTACCGCGCCCAATGTCCCTGACTGAGAATGTGTTCCGCTGGATGGTCCACCCAGCCCCACCGAAGAGGTAAGCCTAGGAGGCCCTGCTGGTTACGGTGATGCGGCGTGTAACCTGGACCTGTCTCTGTGGGGTGGGATGTCGCAGCGACCTGCCTTGGAGGGTAAGCCAGGGCAAATCGGGATTGGTTACAGGTGGGGCAGTGGGTCCGGGAGGTAGGGCTGATAATATGGGACAGGCGGCGCCCCAAAAGTTCATATAAAAAAGAAAAGAAAAAAAAAAAAAAAAAACTCTCCCTTGATGTCTTGATTTCCCCATTCTGAAAAAAAAAAAAAAACTGTCCACTGGTGATGCTCACCACCGACCCCCCATACCTGACCTCCCACTCTACACCCGCCACCCTAGATACTACACACACACACACACACACACACACACACACACACACACACATCTCACTCATTCACTCACTCACCTGAACTGGTCCCACTGTGAAGATCCACTTTCCGATCGAAGACATGTCTTGCTGCTGGAACTGACAGCTGCTGGATGAGGAGACATTAGGTAACTGTGGTAGAATATCCCATTGAAATACACTGAACTGCAGTTACCTTATTTCTCATACAGCAGTCGCCGGTTCCAGGAGCAAGATGTGTCTTTGATTGGAGAGTGGATCTTCACAGTGGGAGCTGTTTAGATGAGCGACGGTGTGTGTGTGTGTGTGTGCGGGGGTGTCTAGGGGTTGGTGGGTTCACAGTGGGAGGTTGGGTAGGAGGGTGGGTGAGCATCAGCCGTGGTCTTGTTTTTTTCCTTACAGATTGGGGGGAAAAAAAGAAATCAGACATCGATGGACCGTTTTTTCATTTGCAGGATGTTTGGTACATGAGAGGGTTGGGGTAAGGGTGAATATAATGGCAACGGCCATCAGAGTGGGGGGCGCCATTAGACACCAGGGAGAAAACATATATTTTTACAGGGTTGGTGCGGAAGTGTGGGGGTACCACTGGACACCAGGGAAAATATATTAGTAAATATACAGGGAAATTGGAGGGTTGGGGGTGCCACTAGACACCAGGGATACATGGAAAACATCGAATGAGCCTCCGTTATCGTCTTATTTGTATCCCTGGTGTCTAGTGGCACCCCCACCCTTAGATTTACATATAGCCGATACAGAATATTTTTATATTTTCCCTGGTATCCAGTGGTACCCCACATTCCTGTGTCGACCCTGTTATGTCTGTTTTCCTGGTGTCTAGTGGCCCCCACCCTCTGATGCCCATTGGCATCTTTTTTATACTTGCCCTGGTGTCTGGTGGTACCCCCCACCCTCCCATGTCCCAAGCAGCCTGAAAATAAGCAAACTGTTCTTCACTGTCTTGATTTTTTTTCTAATATGAAAAAACAAAATAAATTCCACGGTGATGCTCACCCGCCCCCAACCGATCTCCAACTATGCATCCACCACCCACCCCCAGCAAGACCCCTCACACTCCCTCACTCGCCTGAACTGGTCCCACTGTGCAGATCCACTCTCTGTTAGAAGACATGTCTTGCTGTTGGAACCAGCGACTGCTGTATGAGACATAGAGTAACTGCGTTAGAAAATCCCATTGAAATACACTGAACTGCAGTTACCTTATTTCTCATACAGCAGTCGCCGGTTCCAGCAGCAAGATGCGTCTTCGATCGGAGAGTGGATCTTCGCAGTGGGAGCTGTTCAGATGAATGACTGTGTGTGTGGGGGTCTGGGAGGGTGCACGGTGGTGGGTGCACAGTGGGAGGTCAGGTGGGAGGGGGTGAGCATTAGCGTTGGACTTTTTTTTTTTGTTACAGATTAGAAGAAGAAAAAAAAAAAAGAAATCAAAGACATTGATGGACCGTCTTCTTATTTGCAGGATGCTTGGGACATGGGAGTGTGTGTGTGTGTGTGTGTGTTTGTGTGTGGTACCACTAGACACCAGGGTAAGGGTAAACATAATGGCAACAGCCATCAGAGGGTGGGGGTGTCACTAGATACCAGGGAGAAAATATATTTTTACAGTGTCTGGCTCGGGTGGGTGGCGGCGCCACTGGACACCAGGGAAAATATGTTAGTAAATGTACAGGGAAACCAGAGGGTGAGGAGTGCCACTAGACACCAGGGATACATAGAAAACACTGAGTGAGCCTCCAAGCTTGATCGCCTGGGAACCCACCTTGGGCTGAAGAGTTGATCATAAGGGGACATAGTCAAGAGTGGGATGTGACCATACTCTAACTTGAACGGCCTGGGTCAGTGTGACCCAGTGATCATGCAGGTTGTGCTTTTTGGAAAAATGTAATGTTTGCCATTAAAGCAGGAATTCAAATAAACAGAAAGGAGACTGCAAAAACTGACCCAGCCTCACAGAGTTAAGTGTATATTACTCTTCAAGAGGCTTGGGTCAAATGTTGTTTCTAAAGAAGTTGTTTCATTGTTTAGGAAGTCTGGGTACTTAAAAAATGTATGAGTATTGTCCTTGAATATAAACTAGAACATTAAATGCACAATCTGTTTAGGTGATCTGGCCAATGATCTGGTTGCATTTACTGTGCTGCGGCCATTGTAAACAAATGTGGCCTCGGAGGTATGCAAACCCGTAAGTGGTGTTGTAAAAGGTTTTGTTGAAATGGGCTGAGTAAAAGGCGAAGATGCCAGAATCTTAGTGGAGGGTGTTTTTCTTTTCCGGTTTTCATGCTGACAAAGGTAATTACTGCAGAGCTCTTGTATTTTTTATTTTTATTTTATTTTATTGAAATCTAGGATTACAAATACTTTTGAGCAGGAACTGCTTATTTGCAAAGGTTCCATGTCGAAGGAGTGGGGAGTATACATACATACAAAGGTCAACATAATAATACATAGTTACACAATAAAAAGAAGTAAGAGACTGAGGCTTGGGAAATTCCAGTAATTCAAAATGTGCCAAGTGTTAGGTAGTATGACATACCAGCCAGGGGCAATCTTAGAAATGAGCACTGCAGGTGAGAGGGAAGGGGGTATGCAGGCAGGAAGGCCATTGTCGGAGGGTAGAGGTAAGGGCAAGAGCTCTAAAGGGAGGAGGGGAGGGATAGTCAGGAAATGCCTGGGGAGGGAAGGGGCAAGGGGTAGGCAGGTAGGAAGGGGCAAGGCGGGGAAAGGTAGCTGTCAAGACTGAAATGAGATGAAGTCGGAGTTGTCTCTTAAAAGGGCCAAGAGCAGCAGCAGTAAGAGTTTCTTTGTTGAGAGTATTGTACCACTGTATAGTAATGATCAGAGTGTTGCTCATTTCTGGGGACATCCAAACACAAATGCAGACACAAAAAAATAAGAAACAAACAGCATTTTGGCCCTCGAGTTCTTTTCTGTATTAACAGCTTAATGAATGTTACTATCCATTTCTATTTATTTATTTTTGAATTTGGTGACCACGGTAGGCACACTGAATTGGGGCCTGTTTTCAGGTACGACCCAGAGGAGGGGATACAGAAGGGAGTGAAACAGCAATGACAGTAAAGTGAAAACAACGGGTGCGGGTCGGTGCATGAACAATAAAAAGTGAAGTACAAGTAATACATTCCAGAAAAAGGTAAAACCGTGTAAAACATGTACAAAATACATCAGTTTTAGGGGTAGCCAGAATGAGAGCTAAGGGATACGACTCCGAAAGCTTGGTCAGTGTTGGAATGACAAGCGGACTTGGCAGGGCTCAGCCCCCCGGCTCTGAAGTGAGCCCCAGAAGCTCAGGCATCAGTGCCTTAGAGTTATAATGGGAGTGGGGGCTCAGTTTAAAGACAGGACCCTCACAGGCCTCCAGTACATCTATACATATCAATGCAGGGATGGGAGCACAGGGCCCTGTGCTCCCCACCGCCAAATAAGGATATGATTATAGTGTCTCAGAAAGTAAGGAAATAAAATGCAAAACACTTTGTTACTGCACTAGTGAGGGTCAATGCGATAAAAGTAGGGAAACGTGACCTTAGGGTTTCCATCCCTCACCTCCACCCTGTAGGCAGCAACAGGCGTGGGGTGTGCCTTACGGTTGTCAACCCTTCAAAGGGGCATGAAGAATAAACAGCCAAATATTATACAATGTTTTATGAAATTCTGCAAGTAAACAGCAAGATTTTAAGCCCCTGTAAAAACTAGCTAACCCAATGTCACACATTTTGGCAGCCTCATAGACTCTGAAAAGGAGGCTGTTTGTTAGCCCTCTACTCTCTTGCTTGAAGGATGGCAATGGTATAAGCTGCCAAAAATGGCAAAATAACATTAAAAAGAAGATCTGTATTGTGGACCTGAGTGGTTCAGAAGCAAAGGAAATGTAATTAGTTTTTAAACTGCTCCTTGAAATGTGGCCATAATTGAGTGGTTAACAACCTCTTAAGTTTTTTTCTGTTTAACCACCGAGTTCAGCCGAGAAGCCGAGCCCATCACCAAACTGAACCAAAAGTGACATAGATGGGGGTTAATTTGCATACAGTGCAGTAACTCTGATGTCAGGAGTATACCTGACGATGGCGGCTGTAGAAACCAGGAATTTTGGAAGCCCGTGTACTGTCCATGTAAAGGCAGTTATCTGTGTGGGTTAAAAAAGAAAAGTAGCAGCTGGCCTGGTGGTGCTGAGGTGCTGGACGCCACACCGGCGGCCCGTGTTCTGGAGCGAGCACGGGCTGAAAGGGATCGGCAGGGGAGGAGAAGGATCGAGCATCTCAGGGCCAGCTCTCCTTCTCCGGGAGGGTGGTGATCAGACGTAGGTGCATGCCTGGCCCCTAGTATTGGCTGGGGGCTGGCACACCGATGCTGCAAGTAACAAGGGGCAAGAGGTAGGGCAGACGCCTGACAGGGTGCATGTGCGTGAACATGCGCTGCGCCGGCATGCTCTGCCTCTGGGGACCACACACCAAGAGCAAGGAAAAGGGGCCCCTGTTCAGACAACATGAGCTTCTGTCCTCTGAGGCACCGACCCCGAATGGCGCTTTCCCCAGTCTGGATCCATTCAGGTGAGTTGAGTTTGGGGGGAACTCCTTGCAACCCTGCCACAGAGGGCGGGTAAGGGGGAAGTGGGGGAAGTCTGCCTGATTTCAGGGGTGCGGGCTGGGAGGACGATCGGGATGTACAGCTAACCTGGAGCCAGGGGGAGAAAGTAGAAGCAAAAAAAAAAAAAAGAAAAATCAATTAACAGTCTGTTGCCCTCCTCCCCATCCCAAGTCACTAAATCCAAGCCCCCCCGTTTCCCCCAACCTCTGTCAGTAACTCCACCTCACCTTCCTCCCTCCCTTTTAGTACAGAAAGCGAGCGAGTGCAGGAATGCTTCATTATGCAGGTGGCCGGCTGTGGAGGCAGGTGGGTTTGTGCTGGTTGCCTTACTTCATTGCAGTATATGAATTGGGTGCTACGGGGGCATCATGTTTTGAAGCACAAATGAGCACTTAGATTGGTGGCCGGGCACGGAGGTGGGAGAGTTGTGCCATCGCCCATCATGGGAGTTTTGTAACTAAAATGTTCAATTGTGAGTGGTTGGTGGGGGGTTGAGTTAATGACAGAGGGTGGGAGAATGGGGGGGCTTGGATTTAGTGACTTAAGATGGGGAGGAGGAGGGCGGTGGACTGTTAATTTACTGTTCTTTTTTAAATAGTATTTTCCCATTCAGATAACAATTCTCCTTTCCAAGGACGACCTTGCCTTACTAATCTGTGGCCTCTAGTGCCACAGATTATTTGGCACATGAGTTACCCTACTGACGTCATATGTGGAAGCTAATTCTCTGGACGACTTGACTAGCGCCTTAACACGGATATCTCACTGGCTCATAATTTTTTTAAGTTTGAAAGTCTGGTTTGGTGGTTACTGTTGGAGATTGAAATTGGCATTTGGGGTCACTGGGATTACTGTTTAGGGGATTGCTGATGACTGATAGCTGGATACTGTGAGGATTGGGGATAAATTGCTGAAAACTGTCTACTGCAGGACTTTGCTGTTGTAAAACTGATTATTGCTGGGCATTGTGTGTGTATTGCTGATAGGGGGCCATATTATTCAGTCCCAAAATGAGGGTGGCTTGGGGGCTGTCAATGCGGGCATCTTCGATGGGGTGATTGGGTGTACAGGATGTGGGGCGGCCATAATATTAAATTGGGCATGGAGGTTCGGAGGGTGCCCAGTGTGTTTTAGACTCGAGGGTCTTAGGGAGGAGATATGGGGGATTGGAAGGCAGCTGGAAAGGGGGAAGGTGGAGGGTGGAGGGATGGGGGGGTAAGTTGGAGTATGGACCATATGTACATAGACGTGGCCAAAATGGCATACCCAGGGGGCAGGTGGACTAGGCCAAAAGGGTATGTCCCAGGGGCTTGGTGAACCATATGATCACTCGAGAGGAGTGGGAGGCGGAACAAACAACGTACGGGAAGCAAACCGTAGAGAGGGGGCTGGACAGAGGGAGCAGATGAGGGAGGAGGTAGGAGAGAGCAAAACGGGGGCAAACATCACACTTACAAACAGATTCACCCTACTATATCCGGGAGATGAAGTGGAGGAGACTGGTGGGAGGGGGGAGCAGGTGGACATGGAGGGTTAAGTCAGTAAGCTAAGGGTGGCGGGGGACAGAGGAGAGAGCCTGATTCAAAGGAAAGGAAGGAGGAGGGAGGGAGGGACATGAGCCTAGGTTGGAGGGAAATATTGTAGAAAGGGGGGCACTGAGGGAGGCCAGGGTGGAAGGCGGGATTGGGGTCAGGCTGGTGTCCAGACTGGGGATGTTAGTCAAAGGGGGGTAGATAATTCTCTATATAGGGCATTTTCGGGACAACTATCACCAGAAGAGGTGGAAAATAGGGTAGGGAGAATTACAGTAGATGGAAAGGGAAGTGCAGGTTCAGAGTAGGGGGGAGAAGTAGTGGGAGGTTTCTCGGGTGTGAGATCGAATGTTTTTAGCTCAGGAAGGGAGATGAGGTAGAACTGGGAGGGCAAACTCTGATCACCTGGGAGATTGGGGGAGGGGGCAAGGAGGAAAATGGCAGGCGCAGATAAGAGGAGTATGATAGAGCATGCACATGAGGGTGGCCCTCAGGCTGATGGGAAAGGGAGGAGCAAGCAGGGGGTTGCTGAAAGAAGGAGGAGTCTGGAAGAAACAAAAAGGGCTTACAAAGACCCCCAGGTTGACTGGAGAGGGAGGAGCAAGCAGGGGGTTGATGACAAAAGGAGAAGTCTGGAAGGATCAAAACTGGCTATCAAAATGGGTGGTGGGACAAAGGTGATACTGCTGGGAGACTCCATGACCAGGGGTATCCATTGGGAGGGGGAGGGGGAGAGGGAGAATAAAAGCAGCCCAGTCAAGGCTAAATGTATACCAGGACTATCCGTACACTAGGCTAAATTCCACCTATACTTGTTAACACTGGATTGCGGAGGATCCCCGGACTTCCTAGTACATTTGGGGACAAATGACTTGGAAGGGAACGGTGAGCTAGAAATACAGGCTAGATTCCAGGAACTGGCCAGGGTTTGTCACTCTATAGAAAGCAAAATTTCCTTCTCTGAGATTCTGCCGGTACCAAGGGGTACCGGGGAAAACAAGCTAAAACTTAGAGGGGTGAACCAGTGGCTCAGAGACTGGTGCAAGGCAGAGGGATATGGGCTGGTGGGGGAATGGGGGGATACTTGGGAGGATAAGGGACTTTATGCCAGGGATAGGTTACACCTCAGCCTGGAAGGGAAGGAGATCTTGAAATTAAAACTTGCTGGATTTATAGGTGAGAGGTAGGGTTTAAACTTGTAAAGGGAGGTCAAATAATAAAAAGACCCCACGGGGCTGTTTGAGGGTCCAGGTCTAGGGCACGTGAGGAGTGTGGGGGTGGGGACTTTTTTGCAAATTCAACGAAACCCGGGCAGAAAGGGAACAGGAGAGAGGTCGGGGTGGACAGTTCTGATCAATGCCAGGAGTATGAGCAATAGAATGCCCGAGCTACAGGCTATGTTGGCTGAGGGAACAGCAGATGTGGTGGCAATTACAGAGACATGGGCCACCTAGAGAAATGACTGGGGCCTAAATTTAGAGGGCTACAAGATATTCAGGAAAGATAGGGGCATTGGAAGAGGGGGAGGGGTTGCACTGATAGTCAGTAATGACATAGTGGTTTGTGGAGTGGAAGAGGCTGGTGGGGGTGTGGAGGCGATTTGGGTAACCCTGCAAACGAGGGGAGGTAAGAAACTGAAGATAGGGGTGGTATATAGGCCCCCTGCAATAGAGGAGGCTCTGGAGGATAAACTGGTTGAGAACATCAAGGGTCATTGTGACCTTGGAAAGGGTAGGGTGGTGGTCATGGTTGATCTTAATATGCTGGGGGCGGACTGGGACACAATGACATCCTCTGTAGCCAGGGAACAGAGACTGGTGGATGTCTTTCAGGATGCCTTCCTGGTCCAACAGGTGGGGGAACCTACTAGAGAGGGGCGGATATTGGATGTTGTCCTAGCGGACAGTGAATAAATAAGGGGCCTGGAGGTGTGCAGTCCATTGGCGGGTGGTGACCATGCCACAGTCTGGTTCCTGCTGTATTTAGCGGGGAGGAAAACCGCACTCATACAGTAGTGGTTGACTTCGGGGAGCGGACTTTGTGGGTATGGGTAGGATTCTAAGGGAGAGGTTGGATAAGATTAGGCCGGACATGGATGCTGTAAATTTGTGGGAGACCATTAAAGAAGGGGTCCAAGAGGCTACTATGTCCTGTACTAAAGTAAGGTGTAAGCATGGTGGAATCAGCGGACCATGTTGGTGGACCAGGGAGGTGCAGGAGGCGGTGAGGGATAAAAAGGCTGCCTATGCACGTTTGAAACGTTCTAGGGGGACAAGGAACGAAGGGAGTATGAACTATTGGCCAGGAAGGTCAACAGAGTGGTGAGGGGTGCCAAGGCAGGGATGGAGAAAAGCCTGGCTAGGGATATCTTGGTGGGGGGATTCTATAGATACAAAAGAGAGGACACAGAGCAATAGGATTAAGATTGTGGGGGGATGGGCTCAGGAAGCAGGACAACAGGCAGAGATGCTAAATGAGTACTTTGCCTCAGTCTTTGCAGAGGGTGACAAGGGATCTCTACAGCCTATTGGGAGGGGGAAGAGGAGCCAGCAAAAGTGAGAGATCAGTCTCAGTCTGAGACCAAAGGATGGAAAGAGGCTAGGGTACAGGCTGGGCCAGACCCAGAAGGAGTAGGAAGGTTGCATGAGGGAGGGGATTGGGAGGGTGAAATCGCAGTGGATAGGGTGAGGGAGGCCCTTCAGAAGCTAAAAACTGATAAGGCGCCGGGGTCGGCCGGACTACATCTGAGGGTTATGAAGGAACTGGCGGAGGATCTGGCAGCTCCACTGGCTGCAGTCTTTAACATCTCTCTGCAGATGGGATGGGTGCCACAGGACTGGAGGGTGGCTCATGTAGTGCCGATACATAAAGGGGGGTCTAGGGAGGAGATGGGGAATTATAGGCCTGTCAGTCTGACTTCTGTGGTAGGCAAAGTAGTGGAGAGCTTTATCAAGGAGAGGCTTGGGAGGCAGTTGGAAAGGTTAGGACACCAGGATGATAAACAGTATGGATTCGTTCCAGGGAGATCGTGTCATTCCAACCTCGTAGAGTTTTATGACTGGGTGATGGGGGCCTTGGATAGACATAGGCTGGTGGATGTCCTATACCTAGATTTCAGCAAGGTGTTTGATTCAGTGCCTCATAATGGATTGATAGCAAAAATGGGGGAGATGGGGGTGGGAGGACAGGAGCTCAACTGGGTTGAAAATTGGCTTTCGGGGCATTTACAGAGGGTAATGGTGGGTGGGATACTCTCCTCCCCAGGAAGGTAATCAGTGGGGTCCCTCAAGGTTCAGTATTGGGGCCACTCTTGTTCAATGCCTACGTCTTGGATATAGGGAGAGGGGTTAAAAATAGGTTGAGTCTCTTTACAGATGATTCAAAACTGGGAGCACTGGTGGATTGTGAAGAAGCGAGGGAGACAGTCCAGGAGGATCTGGATACCCTGGAGGGGTGGTCAGGGAAGTGGGGACTGAAATTTAATGCCGGGAAATGTAAGTTACTTCATTTGGTGGTCAAAACCCAGGCCATGTATACACCTGGGGTCACACTGCAAGCCACATTGGGAGAAAGGGATTAGGGGTGGTGGTAGGCGTCAAAATTAATAACTCTGAAGATTGTAGAAAAACTGCAGCCAAGGCAAACAGGATACTAGGCTGCATAGCCAGGGGAATTACGTCCAGGAGGAGGGAGGTGATCCTCCCTCTATATAATGCCTTGGTCAGGCCGTAGCTCGAGTACTGTGTACAGTTCTGGAGACCTCATTTGAAGAAGGACATATCACTGCTGGAGAGAGTCCGGAGGAGAGTGACCAGGATGATTCAGGGCATGGAGGGGAGGCCTTATGAGGAGAGACTGGAAGAACTTGGGCTTTACACACTGCAGGAGAGGAGGGACAGGGGAGACATGATTGAGATTTTCAAATATGTAAAAGGAATAATCAGGAGTGGAACCATGGAGCTGTTTAGGTTAAAGAAGGGGGGAACAACCAGGGGCCATGAGTGGAAGCTGGATGGGGAAATACAGGGGGGGTCGTAGGAAACATTTTTTCACTGAGAGGGTGGTGGAGCCATGGGCAGCGCTGCCCAGGCTGGTGGAGGAAGGCACAGTGGAGGGCTTCAAAAGGGGTGGGACAGGTACAAGGGGGAAACTGAAACCAAAGAAGATCTTCTCGGGGGCTGGGGGGGGTGGTAAGGCGAGCAGCCACTAGGTTGCTGGCTTTCGAGCAGACAAGACAGACCATTTGGCCTATTCTGCTGGCTTTTTAGTATGTTAGTATGAAAGGAAATGCTAATCATTCCCCCCCCCCCCCATACATTCTCCAGCAACCTCCACTCCTTCGGGCTGCCAGTTCCCCGACTTACCCCAACTGCCCTCAGTCGAGCCTCCTCCTCCGTCCTCACATTACAGCCAACCCCAGAGGTATCCCGGCGTTACCCTTCTCCGGATGGGTCCCCCTCCGAGGGGAAAGGCACCAGCCAGGGGGATCACCAGCGCACTCTAAGTTAGGCCTCGGGGTGCTGCTGAGGTGGAGAGGCGGCTTCCTAGAGAGCCTTCGACAGTGTCTGAGTGCGGCAGCCGTCATCCTGTGATCCTGGAGCTGTTTCCGTTTTTCTGGGTCCCCATCGCGCCGCTTGTGCAGTGCCCCAAGTCTCCACTAGGGGCCGCTGCTGAGCGATGCCTTCCTCGATCCCACCCCAGGAGAGGAGAGCAGTCCTCCGGACGCTCAGTCCTCTCCTTCCCCAGCCGACCCCTGGCGTCCCGAGTCCGTTCCCAAACCCGGGTCACCGGTGTGGTCGAGGTAAGGCACCAGTGCCTCAATTCTCTGAGCCACCGGGCTGGCTAACACTAATCATTTTAACAGATAAACGGTTTGTGTGATACATGACATTTCATTTTCATACCCAAAACACAAAATATTATACTGCACACTTGCTCTTTCAGTACTTAAAACTGAATTTCATGTGTGTTTCTGAAATTCATGAAATTTTGAGGAAGCCATACCCATAAATTTTGCCCAGTCATTCCCCTTCCATGCCACCGTGGAGGAAGGAGAAGGCTTGCTACAGTGGCTGTAAGGCAGCACTTAATAGTAAAGGTAGCAGGGAAGTTGATGATGGTGATGTTGGGGGCAGTGCAGGGCCACGATACTAGTGCAGGTTCAGTGATTTGTTTTCTGGGGAAGGGTTTCTTCTTAAAAAAGAAAAGACTATATAACAAATATTGCCCTGCCAGTTACTGGTTCTTTGTTCATCATTGCTATGACTGCTAAGTGAGTGAATTCCGGTTTTGTGGTTAGCTTTCAAGATCGTGGTCAGCTTGCAAATGTTGGTTTGCATTCTAGGTCAAGGTTAATTAAAGCAGCAGTACTACGAAATCAGGAAGTGACCTATCAAAATTCTGTTTCTCAGCCGTAAGCATGCGGCTAAAGTTCCAGTTTCCATACCTGTAAATGTTTTTTTCCAATCGTCTTTGGTTTTTTAGATATTTGCAGTTTATTTGAAGTGTTGTAGGGCTACAACAAATATGGTGGCTAATTTCAGCTGCGCTTTTTCTTCAGGTCGTATCACATCTTTTGACAACAGCAGAGGGACCCTCTGCTGACCATTCCTGATGTCCCTGCAAGTCATATACATGTGCAGTTGGCAGCAGAGGGGGGTTCCAATGCAACATGCTTAGTGGCAGAAATGTAAACAAAAGCAGAGAATAACTAAGCAAATTACTCGGCGATAGTACAATGCCGGCGATACAGAGTACTAGGTATATGATTAGCAGGGCACAGGGAATAAACTGTCAAAAAAAGCAATTTTTTTTTTTTTTTTTAGTACTGCTGCTTTAAGTGGTATTTTAACAAAAAAAGGTGGTTACATGAGGGTGCGATTTTGCTTCGGCTGGAGTTTTCATCAGCAAGAGGCAGGTGAGCTGCACAGCTGGTGGAGGGTGTGGTGACGTATGAGCAGACAGTGATTGGGGAAACTTGGAGAGCAGGTCAGAAACTTTCTTTTTAAATGGTCTGGGAGGTACGGATCTCCGGCTATGCAGCGTCCTTGTGAGCCTCACTAAGACCAATTGGCACATTTATGGCTGGATAAGAGCACAACAAAATGTGTCCCTTATCCAATCAAAAGCCAGGAAGTTTTCTACCCGTTCTATAAATACAATAATTTACTCATGCTCATTTGTTTACTCTGCAGTCAGTAAATAACACCCACACAGTACAGCTTTTTCTTCAGTCCATATCTATTTGTGTGTATCTAGAGTAATGCTTTGGGAGTGTTTTTATTTTTCTCCCATAGCCTTTTCCGCAGTTTAGAAGCAATAATGCAATAGTAACAGGAGAATAATTGCACTGGGATGCCAATAAACACCTCGTCCTGCGGCCTCTATTTATTGGCATCCTCAGTACAATTATCCCCCCATAAACACAGCTCACTATACCATGCTTGCTTAATAATTACTGTTTAGGTTCTGTAATAACTGGGTTGGCAGCACATTCAAATGCCATGATAACCAGCTTGATAGCTAGCTGGTTATTATGGCATAGCTGTCAATCAAATCATTCAAATGAAGAAAACACTTTTCCCTTGTGTGCTTTTGAGCCACATAAACAACCCTTTTTTATAGTTGCGCACTACAAAGCCTGTGCTTTCAGTACAAAATGCCTTCAAACAATTGTCACAAAGTTTATGAAGTGCCATACAAGAAAATTAATGCATCTCTTAGCGGACTTACTTTTCTTTTCAGTGGGTATTTCAGGTTACCCGTCTCATTTTTAGTCACATTTTCAGAATGAGTTCCCCACACCCCCAAAAAATATTTACAAATATATTTTTTTATATCAGAGACTTTGTTCATAATGTATAAATGTTTGTGTTTATGCAATGTGTTCATCGTTAAAGACAGTAAATAGCAAAGTGTTCAGACTTCACAATGCTGTACAGCTACTTTTTTGATTCTGATTTAAAAAAAAAAAAAAAAAGCAGTTACATAAAGTAAATCGTGGGGTGTTGACATTATTTCTTTACATACCCTTGGTGTGTGATACCATTATACCAGTGATTACCTGTTTGACCTAACTCCAGCCATCCCAGTTCGTTCCCTCTGCTCCTCCACCGAGGGCCTCCTGGCGATTCTGGGGGCCAGGCTGAAAACTTTGGTGGGGTCGCTCCTTTGAGTTGGCCAGCCCGGCCCTCTGGAATTCGCGGCCAAGATCTGTAAGGGAGGCCTCAACGGTGGAGGCATTTTTTTTTTGGAGGAGGGGCGCGCTATCTTTTTAAGAAGGCATTTTTATGATGATGTATAATTGTCTACAGATATACTTGGACTTTATATTTATCTGAATTTTACTAATGTAAGAACATTGTTTTTCTGTCCATACCTGCCCTAATTGTAATGGCGCCCAGAGCATCCGGGATTGAGTGCTAAAATTATAATTTTTTTTTAATTATATTTTAGTCTTTGGTAACCGGGTAAGGCCCACTAGGCACAAGTGCCTGTTTTCAGGGGTGACCTGGGAGCACTGGACTGTTAAGTGACTTGCTAAGAGTCACACAGTATGCAAGTGGAGGTTGTGAGAATCGAACCAAGGTCTGGTCTGCTGGATGTACCAAGCTTGTTACTCTAACCTCTAGGCTGTACTGCCAGCCCTTAGAAATAAATAGAAATACTTACAAACCACTCATGCTACACACTTGTGGTATTACACACCTTGGGTATGGAGGGGGGAAAAATCCTAATGTACATCACCCCATATGTTCTTATATACTGAAAAAGTTCCCCTCTCAGCCAGTCCGAACACAGAGCTACTGTCCAGTTATTCTGTGATGACCAGACAGTAGACTCTATAATTTATCCGGGACCCTGGAATTCTGCTGTGAATAAAAGTGGAGAATTTCAGACTTTGAACTGAACTCCTTGATTCATTTCTGGCGATACAGGTACCAGTGAGTGCTTTACTACCTTGATTGTTCTGTGGACTTGTTTGGGATCAGGAACCCCGTGTGGAGCACTGGGCTGCGCTCCATTGTGCAGACCTGTACTCGATTTTGTTTGCCTGTCTATAATGGGACTGTATGCTAATCCTGTGTTCTGATTGGTGAAGACTACTACAACTACTGCAGCCTGTCTGTGAGAAACTGTAGAATAGGGTCTGGAGATAGCTGTCCTGGGTAGAGGTAGCCTTTCTCTGTGCATCTTACAGCACAGTTTTGCACTGTACTGCACTTCATGAGTGGGGACAGCTTGCTGATTTTGACTCACCGTTTGCTGTATTATGTGAATTATTTCTATGAAACGCATATCTGTGGGCTTCTATCTTTATGTGCAGTGTATTGTTACCTCTCTGTTCGAGTGTGGCCTACATTTCTTTTTTCGAAGCATACAATGTATATGGGAAAAAATCAAGTCTTGCCACATTTAGCAGTTTCCATGATGTTTCATAAAGGAAATTTCAGATTTTGAGCCCCTGTGAGTTAGGATCTAACTCAAGTGAATTTCATTATATGTAGTGGGCCTTTAGTGCCCTTAGCAGCAGACAAGCTTGTCAGTGCTCGGGTCTAGCCAAAAGAACAGCTGGGTTTGATCTAGATGTTGCACAAATTCCATGGAAGCGGAAATAGCAAATTTTGCCCGGCCCTAATATCAACACTGGGCAGATTCAGTCATGGATGTATCTGCACTGCCACCCTAGCTACAAGTAAATCCAATACCTTAGCAAGGCATTCGACTCGGTCCCACACAGAAGGCTGGTTAAAAAGTTAGATTGCATGGGGGTAGGACAGGAGGAAGTAAGATGCGTAGACAACTGGCTACATGATAGGATGCAGAGGGTGCAAGTAAACGGTGCATTATCTGCAGAACACGAGGTAACCAGTGGAGTGCCCCAGGGCTCTATTTTGGGACCTCTGCTTTTCACCAATTAATAGCCAACATTGCAGAGGGGCTTGAGGATAAAGTGCGTCTCTTCGTGGATGACACCAAAATATGCAACAGAGTGGACTCTACAGAGGCAGCGACGAGCATGAAGTCGGATCTGGAAAACTGGTCCGCAGCATGGCAGCTGAACTGCAATCCAAAAAAGTGCAAGGTTATGCACCTAGGCAAGAGCAACCCCAGAACTGACTACTATTTGGGGGGAAGGGGATAGAAAAAACTAGTGAGAAGTGTGATCTGGGTATCATAACAGACAATCTAAAGGCGTGAAGACCGTGTGAAAAAGACAGCACTAAAAGCTGTTGGCATGCTGGGGTGCATCGGAAGGGGATCACAAGGAGGAGGGAGGTGGTTTTGCCACTGTACGGGGCATTGGTCAGGCCACACCTGGAGAACGGTATACAGTTTTGGAGACTGCACTTTAGAAGGGACATAGGTTGGAAACAGTACAAAGGAGGGGAACAGAAATGATCCGAGAATTGCATCAGAAGCCATACGAGGAAAGGTTAAAGGATTTAAACACGTACCCCCGGGAACAGAGGAGGGAGAGGGGTGACATGATAGAGACATTCAAATAAATAAAGGGTGTAAGCAAAGTCCAGGCACAAGAACTTTTTCATGTCAAAGAAGGTAGTAGAAAGCAAGGGCGTCATCTGAGGCTATGAGGGAGCAAGTTCAGAACAACCATCAGGAAATTTTGTCTTTACAGAGAGGGTGTTTGACACCTGGAACAGCCTGCCCTCGTAAGCTGTCCAGATCAAAGCTATCAGGGGCTTTAGGCGAGCATGGGACTGGCATAGGGGCATCATTACCCAGAACGAATAATGAGGGAGGGGGGGTAGCAAACCATAAATTATGGGCAGACTAGATGGACCTTGTGGTCCACTTCTGCCATCCCCTTTTGTGTATCTGTGTATGACTGTAGCAAGGGCATGATTGCAGTGAAAACCCTGTCCTATACTTTTAAATTATTTTAGATTGCTCCTTATCTCCTGTCTTATATGATCTCCCCGAATTTTGGGACTGTTTTAGTCATTTTCTCTTTTGCCATTTGAAATATAATGATAAAAAGGAGTGCACCATTTAATATGACTCAATTCAGGTTTTCATTGATAGCGCTGTTGTTTTTGAACACTTCTTGTTTAAGATCACTGTTCATATGATCATAGGGTATAAAGCAGGCAGTGCTCCCTGACCTTGTGGGACAATAGGTGTACTAAAGCAGCCCAGAATACCGAAAACCTGTTCCAAGCAGTCTTAACAGAAGCGCTCCTTTTATTATTTTAAATGTGGAAAAAATACTGAAGCAGACTCAACATGGGGAAAGAAGAGTATCATACAGGTCAGGAGGTAAGGGGCAGTCTAAAATGGATTAACAGACAGAGATCACAACTTTCACTATAACGTGTTGCTTTAATATAGCTTTTCATGAGCTTTCAAACTATATGGGACACTCCATTAATATTCCCCATTAAAGAATAGCCATCATGCCAGCCGGTTGGCGCAGAGGTAGTGCTTCCACTCATGATGCTGGCGACCCGAATTCGGGAATGAGCTGGGGTCTTTGGAGGCTGGACGGGGGGGGGGGATGGAGGCCTGAGCATCCCAGAGGATGCTCTTCTCCTCGGGGGTTGGAGGGTGCCGTCTTCCACTGCAATACTACCACCTGGGGGTGTCCATAGGTGGCATTGTGGATGGAAGGGCAGTGGGAGGAGGAGACTTCGCTGATGCCAGCGACCAGATGCATGCATAGTGTGGGCAGGGTTGCCTTGGCATCCACGTACGTGACGTCTTCTCCTAGCATTCGGTGAAACCATGGAAAATGGCCCCGGGCCTGCGCCTCTTAGGATCGCGGCACTTGCCTGACGATGTACGTAATTTGGGGGAATCCTTCCACCCTGATCCCACCTGGGGGGGGGGGGGCGAAGCTAGAGCTCAGTGGAGGTAGGTGACTGCAGCTGGGGAGGTTCAGGGGGTTGCTCGCAGGGCCTGAGGGCTTAAGGCGGGGCTGGTGAGAAGGGGTATAAACATAAATATAAAAGGATAATGTCATGGCCTGGGAAAAAAATCTCCTCTTCTTTAATAACCATGTTCCTGGTTTTGTAAATTCCAACTCTCAATGGTTTGTTTATGGCTGGTACTAATTATGTTTCTCTTCTGTCTAGAATGACACAATCCACATCTTAAGGAAGACCCTGTTCAATCACACAACTGTATTTGTTACCTGTAAGTAAAAGTCATTGTAGTGTGGAGTTTGACAGTTGGATATTCAGCCGTGTATTAAAATGGTTAGAATAAGCCAGACCCGTTCTGCAGTGGTAGCGCTGCCTCTTGCTGTGCCAGCAGTGACCCGGCTTTGGGAGCAAACTCATGCCATCGGGGGCTGGCCATGGGAGAGAGGACGGAGCATCCTCTGGGCTGCTGTCCTCTCTGGAATGGAGAGGAATGCACCTCCTGCAAGATGCCCGACATCTAGCGAAGGCCGGGTTTGTGGCAGTCGGGATGCTTCACTAAGGGGGAGGGGTGCCAGCAAACACAGTGCGTCATTGCACGCTGGGCATCCCATGGAGCTAAGAAT
Organism: Neoceratodus forsteri; assembly: GCA_016271365.2. Lineage (NCBI taxonomy): Eukaryota > Metazoa > Chordata > Ceratodontiformes > Ceratodontidae > Neoceratodus > Neoceratodus forsteri. Next base: position 1,072,616,994 of record CM028134.1, on the reverse strand, counting down.
GGAAAAAAAAAAAACACCTTCAGTGTGCAAAATGAGGAAGGTCCCCTGCAAGCATGGGACCACCGACCAGTCACCTCAGGCACTGGATCCTGCTTCGGAGGGGCTTGGCAAGTCTTGCCACGGGGAGGAAGTCGCGGGGCAGTGACAACAGCAAATCCTGGGGATGGTGGGTGATTGGGCTGGAGGACTGTCAGAAAAGAACAGCTGAAGGAGGAGACTTTGGAGTCGGATAATAGATTACAAAAAAGGATGGTTCGAATAGCCTGTTAGTGCAGGGGTTGGGAACCAGCGTACCATGCTGGTGCCCTGGATTTGCACCATGAGCCCGAGTCATCACGGCAGGCTGGGAGGAGTTGGATTGAGCATCCCAGGGAATACTCGGCATCTCTAGTTTTGGGGTGGGGGGCACTGTATTACTACCTATTTTTCTACCTCTGGCTATCCTGGATAAATAAATAGCTGTGTGGAAGACCTTGTATCAGTCAGTTCTGGTAAAAATAAGGACGAAAGTGACTATTAATGGTTCTCCTGCACTTATGCTGATGATGGTGAAGGGAGGGAGTCTGTGTCATCCACACCGTTGCACTGTGTGGTAGTGCCTGTATTGCAAAAGGGATGTCATAGTATGACATTTATTTTATTTTATTTTTTATTTAGTCTTTGTTAACCGGGTAAGGCCTACTAGACACAACTGCCTGTTTTCAGGGGCGACCTGGGAGCACTGGGCTGGTTAAGTGACTTGCTCAGAGTCACACAGTATGCAAGTGGAGATTGTGGGACTCAAACCCAGGTCTGCAGGTACCAAGCTCACTCACAGCTTGTTACTCTAACCTCTAGGCTATACTGCCAGCCAAATACCAGCCATTTGGAGTATCCTAGTACAGTATTTTTGTAAATAAAATCACTAGATATTAATTATTATGGCAGATCGACTTTTTTTTGCTTTGAGGAATAGTAAAATTGTGATTGGGCGGGGATCAGGAATCTCGGACGGGTGCAGAGGAGGGTACATTGCCAGAGCAATGTTGGTGAGAAAGTCTGGACCATTTATAGCGATGCACTGTGGTATAATAATTAGTGATGCCCTTTATCACACTGACTGTCCGTGTGTTCAGATGTCGTAATAACCAGGTATGACATCACACCCAGTTATTCAATTTCGCTTACAGTACAACAGCGGGAAGCACACCACTCTAAGTCCCTATACCAGTTATTATAAAAAATAAAACAAAAGAGACTGTTGGCTTATGAAGTTTTTGTTACACACCCTTGGTGTGTGATGACAATATAAACCTCTCAAGCTTTGCTTTTGAGGTATATGGGTCATTGCACACCTCTGGCATGTAAAAAGAACTTCATAACACACAGCTGCCTATGCATTATTCTCTGTGTGTCATACAGTGTGATAATTGTGTTGCTGTGTTTTTGAATGCTAAGTTCTCACCTGTAGAAAATGTTGTGATAATCATATTGAGTTATTGTGACATGCTAAGATGGTAACCCAGCCTCTGTTTTCTTCTTTCCTTTCCCTTCAGTTGAGAATTGTACGCCCTTAATACAGCTGAACGTCACCTGGTACCTCAGGTATTCCCACTGCTACGATGAGGTCTTCAGTAGATCGGTAAGAACTGCAAAATCTGGAATGCAACTTGTACTCACTTGGGGGAGGAGTGATAATTACCCGTTACTGTAGTACCCCCCCTCCCCTCCACACACACACCTTCCACAGGATTATTGTGTGTTGTAATGGCACTGGCTGGCTCATCTTCTAGTCTCCAACAGGAGAGCTTTGGCAGCAGATGACCTGTATTAGTATGGATGGGGGCAAAGTACTTCTGTTGAGACTTCAGGTCTCCAGTGTTACCAGGCCTATACAATAGCAGTTGGGACCTGTCTGATGGGTTGGTGGCGGGGGAGCAAGAAAAGGACTGATGAAGGAAACAAAGTAGCCAAATCTTTTATCAACTTATTATTTCTCATCCGTGTTACATTGTGTGTTTTGACTACACATTTGCCTACAGTGACTTCTGCTTGTATGTGTTGGGACTGGAGTGACTGAGTTTACCCAGCAGTGAGTGCTCCTGCACCACTGCCCACTGAGATTCCTGTTGGGGACGGCCAAGACCACATTAATTGTGAGAATCGCCATGGCCTGTGTCCCTGCACCACTGTCCGAAATGGCTTCTGCTGCGAGAGGCTCGGACTGCAGTAGCTGTGAATTCCTGCACTGTCAGTCTTCCTAAACAGTTGCCTACAGTGACTTCCACTGGGATGAGCAGGGACTGGAGCAGCTGTGAGCTCCCCATACTCATTGCTCCTCCAGTGCAAGTGCCAAGGGTTTTAAAACATGGGTCAAATCAGACCCAATCCACGCTTCTCCCAGGCAACTACATCACCTACCGCATGCTCCGCAACAAGTGCACAACGGCCATCCGCTTAGCTAAGGCCGATTATTTTTAACACCCTAAACGCAAATCTTGGGCAACCTTCTAAATTCTGGAAAGTCATTAACTCCCTTTTCACCCCCCAAACAATAAGCCCCCCTCCTCTCCTCCTCACCCAAGGGACTCTCCTCTCCGACCCCCTGAAGGTAGCCTCCCGAGTTTAATTCCTGTTTTACTACCTGCACCCAGGCCCTCCTAGATTCCCTTCCTCCTGCAACCACACCCGCTCCCCAGACATCTGTCCACCTTCCGACTGGTAGGAGCCCCTTTTCCTTCAGACACATCTCCCCCAACGAAACCCTACATGCCCTTCACTCCCTGAACCCCCTCCAAAGGCAAATCCCCTGATGGTCTTGATAACAAACTCCTCTTCCTATCTGCCCCCCGCCATTGCTACTCCCCTTGCGGCCTTACTAAATCTCTCTTTCACCACCGAGTCACTCCCCTCCGAATGGAAGCTTGCCACTGTCGTACCCCTCCCAAAAGGTGGTGATCCTACCGTCCCATCTCCCTCCTCCCCGCCCTCGCCAAACTCCAGGAACACCTAGTGCTATCCCAACTCTCCCACTTTCTCTCTGAAACTAACTTCTTCACCCCATTTCAGTCCGGTTTCTGAAAACACCACTCTACCACCTCCTCCCTACTAAGACTCACAGACTCCATCCTCACTGGGATGGATAAAGGACTAATCACTGCCGCTATCTTCATTGACCTAGCAAAAGCCTTCGACACGGTATCCCATCTTCTCCTACTATCCTGCCTATCAGGGGCTGGGTTAGCAGTGTCTGCCACAAACTGGTTCAGTGCCTACCTTCTAAATAGAACCCAATCCACTAAAATAGCTGACCACACCTCCCCCCCCATCACCACCGGCGTTCCCCAAGGCTCAGTTCTTGGACCCATCCTCTTCTCCATCCTTCTAAATGATCTGCTTAACTCTTGCTCTGCTACCGTAATCCACATGTACGCAGATGACACAGTCCTCTTTACCTCCGGCCGGACCCACGAAGAAGGCTCCTCTAAACTTCAAACCGATTTCAACAAAATCTAGCGCTGGTTCAATACCAACCAGCTCTCCTTAAACGCCAAGAAAACTCTCTGTGTCTTTCGGCACTAGACAGCGTCTATCCAAATTCACCTCCCCCCCGCCGATCTTGCATACCCTAAATAACACCATCCTTGATGAAGTGCCCTCCTTTAGGTATCTAGGGGTTTGGCTTGATTGCCACCTCTCCTTTTCCACACACGTGGATGCCATCATTTCAAAACTGCGCCCAAAACTTGGTGCCCTCTATCAAAACCACACTAGTCTGCCGCTACCTATCAGACGTGAATTAGTCCAGAAAATGATTCTACCCTCCTTCGACTACTGTGATGTCGTTTACAGCTCTGCTGCCAAGACCACCCTAACCAGACTTGACCCCCTCTTTAATGCTTTCTGCCGCTTTGCCCTCAATGCCCCCCCCCCCACATCACTGCGAGCTCTACTGTTCACTGGCCCTGCCATCCCTGTGCAACCGGTGCCTAATTCATAGTGCTAAATTAGCTTCCAACTTCTGGCTCGGCTCCTCCCCCTTACCTTGCATCCTCCCTATCTTCCCCTCCTGCCCACCCAGCCCTCAGGTCTTCTGATGCTAGGCTATTAGTCATCCCTCACCGTGGGACCACACCAATCAGCCTTCTCTTACCTCTTCCTAAACTCTGGAACAGCCTGCCCGGCTCGAATCGCCATTTATCATCCAAACACTCCCTATCCTCTGCCCTCACTACTTCTTGCACCAAACTGCAACTGCCCTAGCCCCCCGATAGCTTCTTTTCCCCATCCCCTTAGCGCCTGACCATGGCTCGGCCTTCGCCCAGGTGTCACAAGCATACACTGCCCTCGCACACTGTCACTCCCACTCACTCCATATTCCCTCCTAATCTCTCCCTTCCCTTCCCCTGATTCCTAAAACCAGCCTTCAGCCTTACGTACTGCTGCTCCTCCCTCTCCTTCCCCCACGCCACCTATACCACCCCCCATCTTCTACTCCAACTCCTACTGTCAACTTGGTGCATCTCGCTTCAGCTCAAGTCCTGTTACTGGCACTCAGGTCCTGTTACTGGCACTCAGGTCCTGTTACTGGCACTTAAGTCCTCGCACTCAGGTCCTGTGACTGGCACTCAGGTCCTGTGACTGGCACTCGGGTCCTGTGACTGGCACTTATGTAACCGTGTATTACCCTCGATGTGTTCCCGCGATATGTACACCCTGTCCTCGATGTGTTCCCGCGATATGTACACCCTGTCCTCGATGTGTTCCCGCGATATGTACACCCTGTCTTCGATGTGTTCCCGTGATATGTACACCCTGTCCTCGATGTGTTCCCGCGATATGTACACTCTGTCCTTGATGTGTTCCCGCGATATGTACACCCTGTCCTTGATGTGTTCCCGCGATATGTACACCCTGTCCTCGATGTGTTCCCGCGATATGTACACCCTGTCCTTGATGATCAGGTTCTGTACTGTTCTCCTGTTGTAAAAAGTGCTAATGTAATCCCACCCAACTATGTACATTATCTGTATTGCTCTATTTCTAAATTCAACTTTTGTATGTATACCTGCCGCCATTGTAACCCCTCCCCCCAGGTCGCACTGTGAGACGAGCATCTTTTTGTTCAGTGTGCCTTTCCTGGTGAAACATTTTCAATAAATAAATAAACAAAAAATGTAGGTCAAAGTGAGAACACAGCTGGGTCAAAACCTAATCACAAGTACAGATTTCACCAGTACAGAAGCTTAAATTTGTCAAGTGAAAATACTTTTCTGTTGTTAATGTTGCCATCTTTTGGCTGTTGTTACAGACAGGTGCACCACTTTGGACCCACTGTCAGGTGGCAAGTGGATCATTTCTGTGCAAGCTGCAACTTTTTCCCTTTTTGCCGTATGTAGTGCTATCCCTGGCTCCTACACCATTGTGCACCGTGATTCCTGCTGGGAGAGGCTGGGACTGGAGTAACTGTGAGCTCCCCCACAGTCAGTGCTGCTACACCACTGTGCCCAGTGACTCCTGCTGGGAGAGGCTGGGACTGGAGTAACTGTGAGCTTCCCCACAGTCAGTGCTGCTACACCACTGTGCACAGTGACTCCTGCTGGGAGAGGCTGGGACTGGAGTAACTGTGAGCTCCCCCACAGTCAGTGCTGCTACACCACTGTGCACAGTGACTCCTGCTGGGAGAGGCTGGGACTGGAGTAGCAGCAAGGTCCCCTATAGTCGGTTCTCCTATGCTGTTCTCTCTACTCCTGCTGGGACAACCTGGGGTTTGGAGTAGCGGTGACTCCTCCACAGTCTGCACTCCTGCACAGTGGCCTGCAAGTGATCTTTGTTGGGAGAGGATGGGACTGAAGTAGCTGGGATCTCTCCCAGAGTTAGTGTTTCCACACAGTAGCCTACAGTGACTCCTGCTGGCAAAGGCTGGGACTAGAGTAGCTATGAGCACCCCCACAGTCAGAGTTCCTAAACAAGATACAGTGTATATACACACACACACAGCCAAGTTTCCCGTAACTGGTAATCATCACAGCACAGGGTTAGAAAAAAGGTAGTCTCTAAGGCCGGTGTACAAAAAGGGCGCTCAGCACTCTGCAGACAGGCACAAGAGTCCAGGTCAGCGAATCAGTAACATTTATTACCGCATGGATATGCCTGAAAGAAACCAAACAATCCTACATCCCCAGTGCTTCAACCCCACACAGGGCCTTCCTCAGGGGCGAAGCTAAGGAGTTCAACAATCCTGACCAATTTAAACACGTCATTTAAAGTGAGATACACCCAAAGTAAATTACAAAAATGATGATGACAAAGCATACAAGGTACAACTTTAAAGTATTAACTTGTTAATCATATAAGCTTATAGAGTGTGGAAATCATTCATTCTGTGCATTATAATTACTGAATTTAATCTGAGTTAAATTATATTGGTCCACAACTAAGCTTACAAAATAAATATAAGCAAAACAATTCGGAAGTAGGAAACGTGGAAAAAGGAGAGGGTCGTCCCCTAAAAAATCTAATTTTACTTTGAAGATCCTGAAATAAATTGGTAAGATCTTCCTAATGAGTTTATAATCATTTGAAAACAGAATCTAAAAACAAAGTCCTAGGTAAGAAGTTTGGGGTGGGGGGTGGGTGGGGCAGGAAAGTACAATAGCATTCCATGGAAAAAGGAACCAAAAAAAAAAAAGTTAAATGAGACATTAATTGCTACAATACGGTTCAAATAACATTTAGAAAATAGGGAACAGGATGGAGACAAAAAAGGTTTTAGAAAATGGAGTAAAAGTAAACCAAACAAGTATTTGTCAATGCCGAACGTTTGCTTGCAGGTATTTGCATTGGCGTTTGGCATTTATGCAGCTCTCCCCAAGTTGTATCCATGTCCCTTTAGTATCCATATCCTAACAGAGTACCTCTCTGCAACTCCTCTTGCATCAGGGCTTGACAAATTTTAAAATTAGGTACTTGTCCACGGACAAGTGGCTTGACCAAAAGTAGTTGTCCCAGTGCTTGAGTTGGTAGTCCCGGTATAAGATGGCATATTTTTAATGGAAAGTATCAAACTACAGAAAACTCAATGGATTTATTGTAGTAGTTATTTAGTGTTGAAATAGACAATAAGGAGAATAAATAATATGATTTTATTTTTGTCAGCAGCATGGCGAGGCTGCGAGCATAGACAGAATTAGCATTAGCAGGAGGAACTGACAGCAAGTGTGGTTGCAGCAGCAGCACAAAGTGCCAGCCTGCAGCACAATGAGAACATCATTACAGCAGAGTAGCAGACAGTACAGCATCAGCATCGGAAAAGTTACAGGAAGCCTGAGCTTGCTCCAGCGGAACATCATATTCAGTCATGTCATCATCAAGACTAGCGACAGCCTCAGGGACATTTCGCGTGAATCAGCAGAACTAGTAGTTGAACTAGCATGACCATGATGACCATGAATGTGGCGTGTGCCAGGACCAGATAGTAGCCAGTGGTTGATAGCTTGATCCGGATCAAAGCTGTCTAATGCAGGGCCTTCAGCTGCTATATGCAGAAGTGACTGGAGTGTGTCATCAGCCAAACTTGTTCTTATTTTTGTTTTTATAAGATTCTGAATGGAGAATACTCTCTCACATTTAGCAGTAGACACACTCATAGCCAGTAACATTTCTATTAGATTAAAGATGTGAGCAAGCTGGGCAGGTTTCTCTCGTGTAGATAAGTGAATACACTTGCAGATATGGCTTGTCAACTGCAGACTTAAGCATTGCTTTTAATGCACAATACTCCTTTTATACTGGTTACATGATCTTCAGAAAAAAGTTGTGAAAGTAGTCTAATAAATTACTTAAATCAGTTGTGCCAAATTGTGCAAGTTCTTCTAGTGACAGATCAAAATTTTTGAAATCCAAACAACGAACCATTTCAGAGGTTCTTCGAGAAATTCAGCAGCTGATCAATGTAACATACTGCTGCGTCTATTAAACTGTGCAGCTGTGTATCAGTCGTAAAAGTTACTTATGGGCAGTTCCTTTTGAAAGTAAAAGGAACAATCTTGTCCTCACTGCCACGTTTTGAAATGAGGTAGTTCATGCATTTCTCTGCAGGATTATATTGGTTCAGAAATGATGTCATAAACTTTCCAGGTCTTGTTTTTAGCTCAGTCAACTGAAGTAAGCATGTCTCAACGAGTTGGGGGACTTATAATATTAGTAGGTCATCCTTCTGAAATTCAAGTGATAATTTTTTCAATATTGGCAGAAAATCTTGAAGAATAAACAGTGATTTTACAAACTGTACTGCGTGCGCATCTCTTAGAAGTGCCTTTGCTTTGGCCCCATCATCACCAGCAGAGTTTGACACATGTTCAAGATGCTGAATTACTGTAGGCTGGTTGACTTGAACAGCATGAACTGAGCGTGTCTTACTTGCAACATAGCACTTGCTTTATTGCACTGAAATAGAGCCAACTCTGTGTTATGACATCTGCTATTTCCTGCAGTTCCGAAGTTTCTTGGGGCTGTAGTGGTAAAGTAAAATTCCTTTCAAGGTGTTTTCTACTTTTGAACAAAGGGATTTTTCATGACATCGAGAACTGCTAACTCCAGTTTGTAGAGCTACTAATGCATGGGTATTACAGTGGGGACATGTTCTCGGATTTTTGCTATGGTGCCACCTGTATGGCCCATCATCACACTGGCACCATCAAAGTTGCTTATACGAGAACTGGTCCAGGTCTGCTCACATCGTTAAGGTCCGTAAAGAAAGATCAACAGACTCAAGTGCAGAGGTTGTGCTTTAAAAACTCCATCTGCGTGAGAATGTTCAAGAGGTACAGCTTTAATTAACACAGTTGTAACTTTTTTTCATGCATCAACAAAACGTAAGAAGACATTTTCCACTCTACAATGCTTGCATCTGTACTGCCATCTGCAAGAACGGGAATCTAATTTTGTATTTTTGATAGTCTGGATCTGTGTTGTAGACATGACAGCTGATATTGCGTTACAGAAATCTCTGGCCCGTTTACCATTTGTGTAATTGTTGCTGAGTTTAACCCCATTTTTTTCTTGCAATGTGCAAAGCCACTCCATATCTGAGAAAGGACGTAAATTTTTAGCCAAGGAATATGCGGTGTTAAATAAATGTGTCATTTTATTTTTGGTGACTTCCTCCATCTGAGAAAATGCATGATATATTGCAGTTTCAGATATGTTAAAATTGACTGCATGTTGACCAGTTTCATTGACTATGCTGGTTTGCACAAATTATATGTGGATTCGATTTCTCATGGGCTCTCACGGACTCAATTCTGAAATTATTTGAACCAGTGGCAAACCGTTAGGTTTTTTGAATAAGCAGGAGTCGCAAGTGGGATATTTCTCACAGGCAGAGCAGTACATGACGTATTTTGGTCATCATACCTTAACCAGGTAAACTGATTTAGCCAGTGATGCTGAAATGTTCGAGCCCTTTTTCAACATCATATTTTTATCTTTGCTTCTTTTCTCAGTGTTTATTTCTTCATCATCTAAAATGAAAGGTCGCTTTACCTGTACTGAACCAGAATGTGATGGCACTGAACTGCTGCTACTGTTATGCTCCTCGTTTCAGAAACTGAGTGCAGGCAAGTTAGACTGATCGCCTGTTATGTCTACAAACACAGACCCAGACCAAGAACCTTGGTCGTTCTTTTCCTGACTACTAGTAGGGCCAGGGGGCGCTGGTTGGGGCTGGCTTTCAGACTGTGAAGAAGGCTCAGGGTCAGGCTCTTTACTTTTTATTTCCGATGAAGAAGATTTTTCCCCTGTCCAAAGGGAAAATAGAGTAGCTTGCTTTGGCTTATTTTGTTGCATTATTTTAACTGTCTTCTATGCTGCAATTGTGAAATAAACTAATAAAGATTGTTGTATTATTGTACACAATAAAATTCTATTTTGTGTTATCTTTGTGTGTGTTGTGTTACTGTAATTTTTACCTTAAGCTATTGTGCTTTGTGTACTACAAGAGGGCAGGACAGAGGTGGGTAGGTGGGAGGGGGCTGAGTCCAGAGCCGGACGGAGTACTAGCAGGAAATTGCTTTTTCCCTTCTCAGGGCAGGTTCGGTCTCACAGCCACACACAAACAAACACTTCCACCAGTGTAGCTAGTACTGGTAGGTTTATTTTATTTTTTCGGTGTCCCCAAAAATGCCTTTTCAAACAACATGAAGTCTTGCAATATTATGACTTTTTGCAGTTAGCCACAGCACTTGAACTGCCCCGGAGAGGAAAGAGTTGACTCCATAATGAATGGAGTTCTCAGCGCGAGCGCTTTACTGAAAGCTCTATCTGGCTAGTTTCAAACTGAAACTGTCAGATTCTTTACTCCGCCTCACTGAACAGTCGCTCCGGAGTCTCTCCTTCAGCTCGGTTCATTTCTCGGTTAAAACAAGTAATTCTCGGTTTAAATAAACCGGGAAAGTATTTATTTTACCGGCGTTTCAGTTCAAAGCTCTATCTGGTAAACCGTAAGTACAGGTCTTTTAGTCTGTGTGGAAAATATATTTATCGGTTCGGTTTTGAACCGATCGGTTTCAATTAAAAGGCGTTTTAAAGTATTGTATGGACATTTAGAGTGCGGTTCCGGTTCTTATCGGTTCTAAAAACCGAACTTTTAATTTGTTTTTCAAATACCCGTGACACGGTTAGGAACCGATAAAGGTGTCTTGCCTGGCACTGCCATTAAAGGAGCAGAGTTTTGGTTAGGCTGGCATATGTCTGAGAAACCCAAAAGAAAAACGGCCCACTGGGTTTCAACACTGTGATGCTTGTGGGGAAGCCTTTGCCAAGGCTGACCCACACACCACATGTGTTTATTGTCTGGGGTTTGACCACCTCCAGTCAGACTGCCAGATTTGCAAGAATTTTCCTGCAGCCACCCTGGAAAAAAGATTGGGCAGGCTCAGGGAACGAGAGGCCAGTAAGTCCGCTGACCCGGATGGCCAGCCCGGTCCAGTGCCCACTGGACCAGAGGGAGTGCCCTCTGACCAGGGCGAGACTTCCTTGGGCAAAAGAAAAGCTGGTTCTGAGGAACCAGCCCCAGTAAAAAAGTCTAAAAAATCAGCAGGTCTGGAGTACAAAATTGCCTCTCCAACTGCTGCAGAGATAGCAAAAGCCATACAAATTGTCCAGTCACTGTCTCAGGGACTGTCAGTCACTAGCTGGTAAAGGTTGGTTCGTCCGGTCCCAGTGGTTCAGGAGTATGATGTTGAAGAATTTTATGAACCACAGGAGGGGAGGAGGATTATGAGCAGTATGTATGTGGCTGGGAGGGTCTGGATGTACCCATTGAACCGGACGTCTCTCCAGACAGACCATTGGAATCTCCCCTATGCTGTCTGAGTCCCCATCTCATTTTATTTTTATAAGAAAGTTGCTGAAACCCTCCAGCTTCCTAGAAGAGGCTGTGGATGAGCAAGAGGAGCCTGATTATGTTGAGATGATGGATATTCAGAGTCTAGGAGATTGTCTATTCCTTTGCATAAGTCATTCAGGAAGCAAACAATAAAAATTTTAAAAGTCCAATTCTCTGCCTCCTGTCGATAAAAAGATGGACAGGGTATGCCTATCAGGCCCTGATGCAGACTTCCTTTCTGAGCAGTGTAGTCATGTAGGGAGTGGTACAGGCTGCAGCCTGTGACAAGAGCTAACATTCCCTGGCTTCACATCCTCCTGATAAAGATTCTAGGAAGATTGATGCCATGGCAAAAAAAGCAGTATATGGCAGCCTCTTTGGGACTCAGGCAGGCAAATTATATGGCTTATGTAGCTAGATATCAGAAATCTAGATGGGATACAGTTATGCAGTTAGCCAAGCAGGCCCATGGCCAGCTGGCTGAGTGAATGGAACAGGTGGCTGCTGATGGCATTGAAGCCTCTAAAGTTCAATTTCATGCTGCTGTTGATGTTAATGATGTTTCCTCTAGGGTCATGGCCACTTCTGTAGCTTTCCGTAGGTTGGCATGGCTCAGGTGCACTAATCTGTCACAGGACACTCAGTCAAAAGCTATGGATTTTCCTGTGGTAGGAAATTCTCTGTTTGGGGAGCAGACAGAGAACTATATGAAAAGATGGATGAATACAGAACTACCTACAAAAGTGCCCAGGCCAAGGGCGGCATGCCACTCCACAGAGGCACACGCCCAGAGGTAGGCAGGCCTTTCCACAGGCCTTTTATCAATCCCAAGCTTCCTCTGCTTATGCTCAGAGGGTTTTCAGAGGCAGGCAGGGCGCGGGCAAGCCGTCCCCCACCCCTCAGCCTAAGGCATCTGCCAAGCAGGCACCCTGATGGGGTGCCCAGGGCCCGATTCTCCTGTGTACCAGTAGGGGGCAGATTGGCACTTCAGTCAGAACTGGGTGTCCGTAACCTCGGACAAATGGGTTCTGGAAGCGGTAAGCCAGGGTCTGGTTCTCAGCTCAAACATTTTCCAAAGATGAGGGCCAGACACTTTCCACCTGCAAACCCCCTAGAGGCCCTTGCCCTGGAGGCAGAGGTCTCTGCCCTGTTAAGTGCAAAGCAGTGGAAAGGGTTCCTCCCTTTCACCAGGGCAGGGTCTGTACTCCAGATACTTCCTTACACCAAAAGACAGGAGAAATCGGCCATCCTAGACTTAAGGTATTTGAACAAACACCTTTTGAAACCAAAGTTCAAAATGTTAACTTTGGCAATGATTTTGCCCTCACTGAGGCCAGGGGACTGGCTAGCCTCCCTGGACCTCAAGGATGCTTATTTTCATGTCTTAATCAGGCCTTCTCACGAAAGTACCTCAGAGTGAACTGCCCTCAGGCCACTACAAGTTCAGGGCAATGCCCTTCGGTCTCACCTCTGCTCCAAGGGTATTCACAAATGTCTAGCAGTGGCTCATTTAAGAAGGCAAGGGGTTGCTGTTTTTCCCTACCTGGACGACTGGCTCATTGCTGGACAGTCTCCAGAACGAGTGAAATCCACTTGCAAGTCACCCAGCAGCTTCTCACCTCCCGGGATTCCTGCTAAACCTACCAAAGTCAGTTCTAGAACCAGTCCAGGTACTTACTTTCATAGGTGCGAATTGAACAGACAAAGCTGGCCAGGGCCTTCCTCCCCGGGAAAGGGTAGAGAAGTTGATCGCCCTGGCCTCCTTTCACCCCTGCAGGTCTCGACCAGCAAGACACTTTTGCAGCTTCTAGGGCACATGGCTGCCTCCACAGCTGTAGTGCAGGAGCAAGATTCCAGATGAGAGACATTCAGTTTCATTTGAGGGCCTATTGGTCCCAAAGGAGGGACCCCTTGCCAAACTGGTTCCTGTGACCGAACTCTGATCCTAGCTCTTCAGTGGTGGCAGGATCAGAGCAATTTAAGACAGGGGTCCCTTCATTCCTATTTCCCACTCCTCACCTCACTACGGATGCCTGCCTCCTGGGTGGGAGACACTTAGGCGACCTCTCCACACGGAGTGTGGTCCCTCAGGAATCTCTGCTCCACATCAACTTGCTGGAACTCAGAGCTGTCCTTTTAGCTCTTCAAGCTTTTCTGCATCTGTCCAGAACAAAGTAGTCCAGGTCAGAACAGACAATACCACAACAATGTGGTACATCAGCAAGCAAGGGGGCACTCGGTCGTCGGCCCTGTGCACCGAGGCAATGAAGTTGTGGTCTCTGGCCTACTTCCTGAACACTTCTCTAATAGCAGTTCATCTGCCAGGGAAGGACAATGTCCTAGCAGATGCCCTCGGCAGGATTTCTCAGGGCCATCACGAATGGTCCCTGAATCCCCGAGTGCTGAGAACAGTCTTTGCCAGATGGGGCACCCCTCAGATAGATCTTTTTGCAGCCCCAGACAACCACCAACTTCCACTGTTCTGCTGCAGGCCCCAGTGATGGGCTCAGTCCCCTGGATGCCCTTCTGTTGGATTGGGAAGGAAGTTCCTGTATGCCTTCCCCCTTCCCTCTTCTTTTCAAGGTGTTAGTAAAATCAGATCCCAACCTTGCAAAGTGATTCTGATTGCACCAGACTGGGCCAGGCAACCCTGGCTACCCACTCCTGCTATCACTGACAGTCCACCTTCCCCTGTGCCTTCCCAGGATTCACAATCTGCTGACCTGTGCCTAGGGGACAGTATGTATCCGAACCTCAAATCCCTCAACCTCAAGGCTTGGATCTTGAAGAGTTAGAATTTGCTGATTTACACCTTTCTCAAGGTGTCCTTGATATTTTAAAGGCCTCTAGGAAGCCTTCCACTAGAGCCACTTATAATTCCAAGTGGAAAAGGTTTTCCATCTGGTGTTCTGATAAACATATTGTCCCAGAATCTGCTGATTTGCCCACTTTGCTGGACTACATGATCCATCTTAATTCTTTGGGCCTCAGGCCAGCTACCTTAAGAGTCCACTTGCAGCTGTCTCTGCTTTTATCTCAGCAGGAAAGCCTTCCTCCCTTTCTTCTCACCCTGTGTTTTCCAAGTTTTTAAGGGGTTACTTCATACTAATCCCTCCTTTTTCGGGACCCAGCCCTGCCTGGGACCTTAATGTTTGCATTGCTCAGTTAATGCAACCCTGTTTTGAACCCTGTCTTCGCAGACCTTAAGTTCTTAACTTGAAAACTGTATTTTTAGTGGCCATCTTCTGCTAGGCGCATAAGTGAGTTACAAGCCCTTTCAGTAGAAAATGATTTTATTTCTTTTCACAGGGATAGGTAGTCCTCAGGACTAACAGAAAGTTTTACCTAAAGTGGTTTTGGATTCCATCTTAACCAATCCATCTCCTTCCAGTATTTTTCACTGAGCACTCTTCCTCTGGTGAAAGGGGTTGCACAGTTTGGATGTAAGAGGGCATTGGTTATTATCTGGAACGCACCAAGGGTCACAGGTTGAATCCCACCAGCTCTTTCTCACCTATGGTGAGAGTCGGCAAAGGAAAACCTGCCACTAAGAGGACAATTGCCAGGTGGATTGTCTCTTGTATCCAATTTGCTACCAAAAACTGGGTAGAGAACCCCCTCAGGATTGAGGGCCCATTCTACCAGGGGTACAGCTGCATCTCTAGTGCTAGAAATATTCTATTTTGAAATCTGTCAAGCTGCAACTTGGAAAACAGTTCACACTTTCACCAAGCATTACTCCCTGTATTCCAGGCCAGGAGAGATGCTCGGTTTTAGCACAGCCATGCTTCAGAGCCTATTCCCTAAGTAGGTTCTGGCCCTCCTCCATGGAGGTACTGCTGTGTAATCTGCAAGAAGTCATAATATAGCAAGACTTCATGTTGTTTGAAGAAAAAATTACTCACCTTAGTAATTGTTTTTCTTCTAATGGAATCTTGCTATATTATGACCACCCCCCAACCTGCCCCTCTCAGAACTTCTACTTGGGTAGGGTGTGGGCAAATTAGTGCAAGCACTGTGTCATGCCATTATAGGTGTTTTCTTTTTTTCCCCCTCTTTTCTTTTAGGATTGGGGAAATTAGGTACTACTGTTATTGATTTGTGTGTTGGCCCCCCTCCTGGACTTGAGTCTTTGGGGGAGGGGGGGTCTAGTAGTGCTTGTCAGGGGTGATATTTGTTGTGGTTGTTGTTGTTGTTGTTATTGTAGTTGTTACTAGTAGGTAGCCATTTGGCTAGCGAAGTACTTTCACACAGACTTTTAGTGAGTGTTGGCTCCGTAAGATCTGACAGTTTCAGTTTGAAACTAGCCAGATAGAGCTTTCAGTAAAGCTGCGCTGAGAACTCCATTCATTATGGGGTTAACTCTTTCCTCTCCAGGGCAGTTCAAGTGCTGTGGCTAACTGCAAGAGTCATAATATAGAAGACTCCATTAGAAGAAAAGCAATTACCAAGGTGAGTAATTTTTCTTCCCTTCTCAGGTACGGGTTTGGCCTCACAGCCGCACACACACACCTCCACCAAAAGTACTAGCTAGGGTTTATTATTTTCTTCTGTGTAGTGTCACTGTCACTTTTCACACAAAAAATGTTTTTCCCTTTCCCCTTCCTATAGGTGGGTAGGTGGGAGGGGGCTGGGTCCAGAGCCGGACGGAGTACTAGCAAGAAATTGCTTTTTCCCTTCTCAGGGCAGGTTCGGTCTCACAGCCACACACAAACAAACACTTCCACCAGTGTAGCTAGTACTGGTAGGTTTATTTTATTTTTTCAGTGTCCCCAAAAATGTCTTTCAAACAACATTGAAGTCTTGCTATATTATGACAAGTTGCAGTTTGTCCCACCACTAGAACTGCTCCGGAGGTGAAATAGTTAAATCCATTCCATGAATGGAACTTTGAGCACGAGCTCTAAGATAGAAGCTCTGTCTCTGTAGTTTCAAACCTGAACTGTCAGATTCTTTACTCCGCCTCACTGAACAGTCGCTCCGGAGATTTCTCCTACTGCTCGGTTCATTTCTCGGTTTAAACAGTGTTTTCTCGGTTCGATTCAACCGAGAATAGTTTTATTTTAACCGCAAAACCGTTCGGTTCAAGCTCTGTCTGTGGTATCGTAAGTAATTTAAAATTGTATTTTCTGTGTGGAACTTGTAAGTTTATCGGTTCGGTTTTGAACCGATCAGCTGGGTTAAAAGCTTAAAAATTTTAAAGCTTGTCATTTTAGAGTGCGGTTCCCGGTTCTTATCGGTTCTAAAAAAAACGGATTTATTACGTTTTTTCCAATACCCGTGACACGGTTAGGAACCGATAAGGGTGTCTTGCCTGGCACTGCCGTTCAAAGGGCAAAGTTTTTTCTGGTTAGGCTGGCATTATGTCTGAGAAACCCAAAAGAAAAACCGGGCCCACTGAGTTTCAACACTGTGATGTCTGTGGGGAAGTCTTTGCCAAGGCTGACCCACACACCACATGTGTTTATTGTCTGGGGTTTGACCACCTCCAGTCAGACTGCCAGATTTGTAAGAATTTTCCTGCAGCCACCCTGGAAAAGAGATTGGGCAGGCTCAGGGAATGAGAGGCCAAAAAGTCCGCTGACCGGATGGCCAGCCCGTTCGGTGCCAACCGAATCGGAGATTGCTCCTCTGACCAGGCGAGACTTCCTCAGGCAAAAGAAAAGCTGGTTCGGAGGAACTAGTTCCAGTAAAGAGAACAAGGAAGTCCGCAGTGTTTGGAGTCAAAATCCCTTCTCCAACTGCTGCAGAGATAGCAAGAGGCTATTCAAATTGTCCAGTCACTGTCTCGGTCCTGTCCGAACCGCCACTATCTGGTAAAAGGTCGGTTACGTCGGTTCCATCGGTTCAAGAATATGATGTTGAGGAGTTTTATAGAACAGAGGAGGGAGGATGATTATGAACAGTATGAATGTGGCTGGGAGGGTCTGGGTGTGCCCATTGAACGGACATTTCCCCAGACAGACCTTTGAGAATCTCCCCTATGCTTTCTGGGTCCCCTCTCATTTTATGTTTTACAAAAGTTGCTGAAACCCTCCAGCTTCCTTTGGAAGAAGCTGTGGATGAGCAAGAGGAGCCTGATTTTGTAGAAATGATGGATATTCCAGAGTCTAGGAGATTGTCTATTCCTTTGCATAAGTCTTTTAGGAAACAAACAATAAAAATCTTAAAAACTCCTAATTCTGTGCCTCCTGTAGATAAAAAGATGGACAGAAGGTACACATTATCAGGTCCTGATACAGAATTCCTTTCTCAGCAATGCAGTCATGTTGGGGTAGTTCAGGCTGCAGCTTGGATAAGCTAATATTCCCCTAGCTTCACATCCTCCTGACAAAGTTCCAGGAAGATTGATGCCATGGCAAAAAACAGTACATGGCAGCGTCCTTGGGACTCAGGCAAGCAAATTCTATGGCTTATGTAGCAAGGTATCAGAAATCTAGATGGGATACTGTTATGGAATTAGCCAAACAAGCCCATAGCCAGCTTGCTAGAGAGCTGGAACAGGTGGCTGCCGATGGCATTGAGGCTTCTAAGGTGCAGTTTCATGCTGCTGTGGATGTTAATGATGTCTCCTCTAGAGTCATGGCCACATCTGTAGCTTTTAGTAGGTTGGCCTGGCTCAGGTGTATAACCTCTCACAGGATACCCAGACTAAGGCTATGGATTTTCCTGTGGTGGGAAATTCTCTGTTTGGGAGCAGACAGAGAATTATATGAAAAAAGATGGATGAATATAGGACTACTTACAAAGTGCCCAAGCTAAGGAGCGGCAAGCCACTCCCCAGAGCACACCCCAGGGGTAGGGGTAGGCCTTTCCACAGGCCTTTCTACAAACTCAGGCCTCCTCTGCTTATGCTCAGAGGGGGTTCTTCAGAGGCAGAGGCAGGCCAGGGTGTGGGCAGGCCTGCTCCACCCCTCAGCCTAAAGCACCTGCAAGCAGGCACCCTGATGGGGTGCCCAGGGCCGGTCTCCTTTACCAGTAGGGGCAGGTTGGCTTACTTCAGTCAGAACTGGGTGTCTTTAACCTCAGACAAGTGGGTTCTGGAAGTAGTAAGCCAGGGTCTGATTCTCAGCTTCAAAAGTTCCCCAAGATGAGAGCCAGGCTTTTCTACCTGCAAGTTCTTTAGAGACCCTTGCTCTAGAAGCAGAGGTCTCAACCTGTTAGCTCTCAGAGCAGTAGAAAGGTTCCTCCCTACACCAGGGCAGGGTCTGTATTCCAGATACTTCCTTACCCAAAAAGACAGGAGAATGGCGGCCATCTTAGACCTCAGATATCTGAACAAGCATGTTTTGAAACCAAAGTTCAGAATGGTAACTCTGGAATGATTTTACCTTCTCTAAGGCCAGGGGACTGGCTACTTCCCTGGACCTCAAGGATGCCTATTTTGGCGTCCTAATCAAGAAGCTCCCACAGTACCTCAGATTCGAACTGCCCTCAGGTCATTACCAGTTCAAAGCAATGCCCTTCGACTTGACCTCTGCCCCAAGGGTATTCACAAAATGTCTGGCAGTAGCAGTGGCTCACTAAGGAGGCAAAGGATTGCTGTTTTCCTATCTAGGCGACTGGCTCATTGTAGGCCAGTCCCAGAACAAGTAAATCTCACCTGCAAGTCACCCAGCAGCTTCTCACCTCCCTGGGCTTCCTGCTAAATCTACCAAAGTCGGTTCTGGAACCAGTCCAGGTACTCACCTTTATAGGTGCAGAATGGGACACAAACCGGGCCAGAGCTTTTCTTCCCTTAGAAAGGGTAAGGAACTTGGTGGCTGTGGCCTCCTCCTTCACTCTCGGGTCTCGACCAGCAAGACACTTTTTGCAGCTCCTGGGCACATGGCTGCATCCACAGCTGTAGTGCAGGGAGCAAGATTTCAGATGAGAGACATTCAGTTTCACTTGAGAACCTATTGGTCTCAGAGAAGAGACCCCCTTTCCAAGTTGGTCCCAGTGACTCGAACCTTGATCCAGGCCCTCCAGTGGTGGCAGGATCAGAGCAATTTAAGATTGGGGTCCCTTCATTCCCCCTGCTCACACGTTGACTCTCACTACAGATGCTTCCCTCCTGGGGTGGGGAGCCCACATGGGCGACCTCTCCACTCAGGGAGTGTGGTCTCCCCAGGAATCTCTGTTCCACATCAATTTGCTGGAACTCAGAGCTGTCTTTTTAGCACTTCAAGTGTTTTCTGCATCTGTTCAGAATAAAGTGGTACAAGTCAGAACAGACAACACCACAACAATGTGGTACATCAACAAGCAGGGGGGCACTCGGTCTTCGGCCTTGTGCACCGAGGCAATGAAGTTGTGGTCTCTGGCCTATTCCCTGAACACTTCCCTCATAGCAGTTCACTTTCCAGGAAAGGACAATGTTCTAGCAGATGCTCTCAGCAGGATTTCTCAGGGCCATCACGAATGGTCCCTGGATCCTCAAGTACTGGGGATAGTCTTTGCCAGATGGGGCACCCCTCAGATAGATCTTTTTGCAGCCCCAGACAATCACCAACTTCCACTGTTCTGCTGCAGGCCTCCAGTGTTGGGCTCAGTCCCCCTGGACGCCTTCCTTCTGGATTGGGAAGGGAAGTTTCTTTATGCTTTTCCCCCCTTCCCTCTCCTATTCAAAGTGTTAGTCAAAATCAGATCCCAGCCTTTCAGGGTGATTCTGATTGCCCGGATGAGCCAGGCAGCCCTGGTACCCTCCTTCTGTCCCTGACAGTCAATCTTCCCTGTGTCTCCCAGGAATCACAACCTATTATCCTGTGCCCAGGAGAGTTTGGTATCGAACCTCAAATCCCTCAACCTCAAGGCCTGGCTCTTGAGAGTTAGAGACTTGTGACTTACACCTCTCTCAGGGTGTTCTTGAAATTCTAAAGGCTTCTAGGAAGCCTTCCACTAGGGCTACTTATAATTCTTAATGGAAAAGGTTTTCCATTTGGTGTTCTGGGAAGCATATTTCCCCAGAATCTGCTGATTTGCCCATTGTGTTAGATTACATGGTCCATCTTAATTCCTGGGGCCTCAGACCAGCTACCCTGAGAGTTCATTTGGCAGCTGTCTCTGCTTTTGTTTCAGCAGGAAAGTCATCCTCTCTTTCCGCTCACCCTGTGTTTTCCAAGTTTTTTAAGGGATTACTCCATACTAATCCACATTTTAGGATCCGGCCCTGCCTGGAACCTTAATGTTTGCATTGCCCAGTTAATGCAACCCCCTTTTGAACCTCTGTTTTCTACAGAGCTTAAGTATCTAACTTGGAAAACTGTTTTCCTAGTGGCTATCACTTCTGCTAGACTCATAAGTGAGTTGCAAGCCTTGTCAGTAGAAACTGACTTTATTTCTTTGCACAGGGATAAGGTAGTCCTCAGGACTAACAGGAAGTTTTTGCCTAAGGTGGTTTCAGATTTCCATCTTAACCAATCTATCTCCCTTCCAGTGTTCTTCACTGACCATTCCTCCTCTGGTGAGAGGAGATTGCACAGCCTGGATGTTAAGAGGGCCCTTAGTTACTATTTAGAACAGTACCAAGGATCACAGGTTGAATCCTCAACTTTTCCTCACTTATGGTGAGGTTGGAAAGGAAACCTGCCACTAAGAGATCAGTTGCCAGGTGGATTGTCTCTTGTATCCAATTTTGTTATCAGAAACTGGGCAGAGATCCCCCTCTGGCTTGGGGCTCATTCTACCAGAGGTACAGCGCGTCTCTAGCTGCTGCCAGAGACATCCCTATATTGAGATATGCCAGGCTGCTACTTGGAAAGCAGTACACACTTTCACCAAGCATTACTCCCTGGATGTCCAGGCTAGGAGAATGCTCGGTTTAGCACAGCTGATAGCTGGGCCTATTCCTAAGTAGGTTCTGTCCCTCCTCCATGGAGAGTACTGCTGTGTAGTCTGCAACTTGTCATAATATAGCAAGACTTCATGTTGTTTGAGAAAAATTACCTTAGTAATGTTGTTTCTTCTAATGGAGTCTTGCTGTATTATGACCTCCCCAGCCTGCCCTCTCAGAACTTCTACTTGGGTATGGTGTGGGCAACCTAGTGTAGGCACTATTTTATGCCCTTTTAGGCATTTCACCCTTTTGGGGTTTGGGGTGTGGTGTTTATTATTCTCTTGTGTTATTTCTCATATTGTTAAATTATATTATTAATTCTGGTCCCCTGACTTGAGTCTTTGGTGT
Source organism: Neoceratodus forsteri (assembly GCA_016271365.2). Classification (NCBI taxonomy): domain Eukaryota; kingdom Metazoa; phylum Chordata; order Ceratodontiformes; family Ceratodontidae; genus Neoceratodus; species Neoceratodus forsteri. The sequence continues at coordinate 1,072,595,461 of CM028134.1, read as the reverse complement.
TGGGACCAGCAATGGTGTTATTATTTAGGTAGCCAGTTGGCTAGTGTAGTTACAGCTTCCACACAGACCTTAGTGAGTTTTTGCTCGTAAAAGATCTGACAGTTCAGGTTTGAAATTACACAGACAGAGCTTCTATCTTAGAGCTCGTGCTCAAAGTTCCATTCATGGAATGGATTTAACTATTTCACCTCTGGAGCAGTTCTAGTGGTGGGACAAACTGCAACTTGTCATAATATAGCAAGACTCCATTAGAAGAAACAACATTACTAAGGTGAGTAATTTTTCCTTCCCTTCTCAGGTCAGGTTTGGCCTCACAGCCGCACACACATACACCTCCACCAAAAGTACTAGCTAGGGTTTATTATTTTCTTCTGTGTAGTGTCACTGTCACTTTTCACACAAAAAATGTTTTTCCCTTTCCCCTTCCTATAGTATATTTCTAAGAAAGAAGTCCGCAGTTGTTCCCAAATTCCTGTACACTCTCCTCTCAGGGCAGGTTAGGTCTCACTCACAGCCCACTGCCACACACACCTCCACCAAGTACTTGGTAGGACAAACAAAGTACTAGCTAATAAGTTTATTTAAGGTAGCTATCTTTTTTTTTTTTTGGTATCAATCTTTTTTATACTCGACTGTTTACTTTATTAAGTATTCAGTTCTTTCCCTTCCACAATTTCCTCTACTCTACCCTTAGGCTCTCAGGGCAGGTTGGTGGTCTTGCAGGAGGCACACATTATCAGTCAGGTCCAAGTCCCTGATCTCTGCTCTCTCAGGGAAGGCAGGCTTGTCACACACACACACACACACACACACACACCCAACCCTTATCACACGATTATTATTGAAATGTTTAGTAATTCCACAACTTAAATTCAACACACAATCACTTCCCCCACTTAGTCTCATGTTTTTTTGCCTTTTTTTATTTATTTAAGAGCTGTGTATCCTTTTATTTTTCTTCACTTCACATGAGTCCACACGAGTCCAAACTACACACACAGCTCCCTGAATTCAGTGTGCAGTGTTTTTGCTTAGTTCTCTCTTTTTTTATATATATATATATATATATATATAGTAATTGTTTATCAGACTTTCCACTCTAAGCAAACTCTCTCTCCTCTCACATCCCCCCTCCCCCAAACTACAGATCCTTCTACTCTCCTGCTCCAAAATTCCCAATATATATTTGTATTATATTCTAATTTCTCTCTCCTATTACTGATTTGCTAGTGACTCGCGGCAATCAGCCCCAAATACACAGTTTGACTGTGCTCCAAACAGAAACGATGTGCTCTCTGCCTCTCTCCAAGCAGTGAAATGGCGCGTTTGCCAACGTGCACAGAGCTAGTGCTGCTGCTACTCTGAGAGCTCCAGTCCAACCCCTAACGCGATCACCAATAGCCAGGACTGACAGGACTGTACCATCAGCTATAGGCTGCCTAGCCTGTCAGTCTGGCTATTTTGACCAGTTAAGAGCGCGTTTCTTCTTGGCGCCGCCCTCGAGCCTCCCCAAGTGTCTGCTGGTGCCCGATTGCACAGTTAATTCAGGAGTCGGGACATGAGGCACGGTGGCGCGCGGCTGTGGTGCGGCGGGTGCGCGCATTCAACAATGTGCACAAAGACTCCAGCTAGTGGCCAGTGAGAGAAAAGCAGGTAAAATCCTGCAAATTTTAAACTGCAGCATGGTAGTCCGTGGGACAAGCAGAACTCTGGCATCTGCTTGTCCCTACATAAAAAATGGTAGTCCGGGACGTCAGGCTATAGGATTTGTCAAGCCCTGTCTTGCATCTGATCAACATTTCACACTCGTACTTCTTAAGTGTCTGTCTTAGGAACCCTAACACCCTGGGCGTGCTCAAGGGAACGAGCCTGTGTGGAAACTGTGCAACCCGAGCTTGTAACAGTCATTAAGTGGAATTATTTCACCAAATTTTCAACATAGGCATTCAAACAACATGAAGTCTTGCTGTATTCAGACATAATGCAGTTAGCCCCAGCACTTGAACTGCCCCGGAGAGAAAGGGTTAACTCCATGCAGAAGCATGGAACGTTGAGCTCGAGCTCGGTTTTCAAACCTCTGTCTGTGGTACTTTCCAGTGTAACTGTCAGATTCTTCACTCTGCCTAACAGTGAAGTTGCTCCGGAGATTTTCTCTTCTCGGTTCGGTAAAAGTGAAGCGTTCAGTTTTAAACCAATTCTTTTTATTGTTTTTCGGATTTCCAGCCTCTGTCTACGGTACAGGTAGTGTAGTAGATAGGTAGTGACTGTATTTATTTTAAACAGCTTGTGGAAATTGTTTGTTTCTTTTCGGTCGGTCCGGTTAGGAACCGACCTTGTGTTTTCTTCTAATTTTAAGTAAAATTTTTCTGGGATTAGAGTGGTGTTCCGGTACTGATCGGTCTTAAAAGAACCAGGCTTTTTCTCAGTTCTTTTCCAAACCCGTGACACGGTTGTTATCGATCAGTTGGTGTTACCTGGCTTGAAAGCTTCTATAGGGTAATTTTGGTAGGTTGGCCATGTCTGAGAAACCCAAAAAGAAAACCGGTCCCACTGGGTTTCAACACTGTACTGAGTGTGGGGAGGCCTTTGCCGAGGCTGACCCCCACCTCATCTGTGTTTATTGTCTGGGGTTTGACCACCTCCAGTCAGACTGCCAAATTTGTAAAAACTTTCCCCAAACCACTCTAGAAAAAAGATTGAGTAGGTTGAAGGAAAGGGAGGTCGAGAAGTCCGTGGATCCGGATGGCCAGCCTGGTTCGGTTGCGGCCGAACCTGAGGAGGTGCCTACTGACCTAGGTGATACCTCCTTGGGCAAAAGGAGAGCCGACTCTGAGGGGTCAGTTTCATCAAAAAAGAAAAGAAAGTCTGCCGGTTTGGATCCAGTACAGCATACTCCAACCGCGGACAAGATAGCAAAAGCGATTAGTATTGTCCAATCGCTTCGTCCGGTTCCATCCGAACCGGCAACGTCGGTTAGGCAGTTGGTTCGGTTGGAACTGGCTCCTTTGGATTACGATCCGGATGCTTTCTATGAGGAGTAGGAGGGAGACGAAGATTATCCCGACGAGGACGACGATGACTACTACTTGGGGGGGGTCTAGATGTGCCGATTTAACTGGACATCTCCCCAGACAGGCCCTCGGATGTCTCCCCTTCAAGGCTTTCTGAGTCCCCTTCACACTTCTTGTTTTACAAGAAGGTGGCCAAAACCCTCCAGCTCCCTATGGTTAAAGCTGCTGAGGAGGAAGAAGAGCCTGATTTTGTGGAGATGATGGACATCTCAGAGACCAAAATGTTGTCTCTCCCTCTTCATAAGTCCTTGGGAAGACAGACACAAAAGATTCTACAGACTCCTAACTCTTTACCTCCTGTAGATAAAAGAATGGACAGGAGATGCATGTTATCAGGCTTAGCTGCGGAGTTTCTTTATTCACATTGCAGCCATGTTGGGGTAGTGCAGGTGCAGCCTGTGACAGGGCAAACATTCCTTTGGCTTTACACCCCCCAGACAAGGACTCCAGGAAAGTTGATGCCATGGCCAAAAAACTATACTTGGCATCCTCTTTGGGACTCAGGCAGGCAAACTATGTGGCCTACATAGCCAGGTACCAGAAGTCCAGGTGGGATACGGTTCTGAAACTGGTTTAACAGGCCTCCCCCCAGCTAGCCAAAGAGCTGGAGGAGGTGGCTGCAGATGGAATTGAGGCATCCAAAGTACAATTTCATGCTGCTGTGGACTCCAACGATGTGGCATCCAGAGTCATGGCTACATCTGTGTCTCTCAGAAGGCATGCTTGGCTCAGATGTACTAGCCTATCACAGGACACCCAGTCTAAGGCTGTGGATTTACCTGTAATTGATAACTCTGTGTTTGGGGAGCAGACAGAGGCTTACATGAAGAAAATCGACGAATATAGGACCACTTACAGGAGTGCACAGGCCAAGGAAAGGCAAGCCACTCCTCAAAAACAGTAGTCCAGTGGCAGGCCCTTTCACAGGCCTTTTTACCAAGCTCAGGCCTCCTCTTCTTATCCACAAAGGGTTTTTTTTCCGAGGGAGGGGTAGAAGGGGGATGAGCAGGGCTGCTTCCTCCTCCCAGTCTAAGGCTCCTGCCAAGCAGACACCCTGAGGTGTCAGCCCGGGTCGACTCTCCAATCCCAGTAGGAGGCAGGCTGGCTTACTACTTTCAGGCCTGGAAGTCTGTTACTTCAGACAAGTGGGTTCTGGGAGTAGTAAGCCAGGGACTGGCCCTCAGCTTCAAAAGGTACCCAAAAAGGAGGGCCAAGTCTTTTCCACCTGCATCAATTTCAGAAACCCTTGCCCTAGGGGCAGAGGTTTCATCTCTCCTGGCTCTCAGAGCCATAGAGAAGGTTACTACTCAACATAGGGGAAAAGGCCTGTACTCCAGGTACTTCCTTACCCCAAAGAAAACAGGGGAGTGGCGACCCATCCTTGATCTAAGGTATTTGAACAAACACATATCAAAACCCAAATTCAAAATGGTAACTCTCGGAATAATCCTTCCCTCTTTAAGGCCAGGAGATTGGCTAGTATCACTGGACCTCAAGGATGCCTACTTCCATATCCCTATCAGGTGCTCCCACAGAAAATATCTCTGGGGTTCGAGTTGCCTTCAGGCCATTATCAGTTCAAGCCATGCTTTTTGGCCTAACATCAGCTCCAAGGGTGTTCACAAAGTGCCTTGCAGTAGTGGTGGCTTACCTCAGAAGACAGGGTATCTCCATTTTTCCATATCTGGACAACTGGCTCCTAGTAGGGCAGTCATCAGACCAGGTCAGGTCAGCTCTGCAAACCACTCAGGACTTGCTCAGTTCTCTGGGGTTTCTTCTCAGTCTGCCAAAATCTGTCCTCGAACTAGTACAACTTCTAACCTTCTTAGGGGTGGAATTGGATATTATCCAATCAAAAGCTTTCCTTCCTCTGGCAAGGGTGAAGGCCTTCGTAGACCTTGCTTCCTCCTTTCGGCCTCGGTTTTCTCTCCCAGTGAGACAGTTCCTCCAACTCCTGGGCCACATGGCAGCCTCCATTGCAGTGGTTCAGGGAGCTAGATTTCAGATGCGGGACACTCAGTTCCACCTAAGGTCCTTTTGGTCCCAGAGAAGGGACTCTCTCACCAAACTGATTCCAGTGATCCGAACTCTGGTACAAGCTCTCCAGTGGTGGCTGGACCAGGACAACCTCAGACAAGGGGTTCCATTTCTCCCTCAAGTTCCATCAGTAGTTCTGACTACAGATGCTTCTCTCCTAGGCTGGGGAGCCCACCTGGGAGCCCTGACAGCTTGGGGGATCTGGTCCCCGCAGGAGTCTCTTCTTCATATCAACCTCCTGGAACTCAGGGTAGTTTTTCTAGCCCTTCAGACCTTTTCAGATTCAGTCAAGGGCAAGGCAGTCCAAATCAGGACGGACAACACTACTACAATGTGGTACATCAGTAAGCAGGGAGGCACTCGGTCCACGGTCTTGTGCACAGAGGAAGATTTGGTCTCTGGCCTATTCCCTTCAGACTTCCCTGTAGCAGCTCATCTTCCAGGGAAAGACAATGTGTTAGCAGATGCCCTGAGCAGGATTTCACAGGGACATCACGAATGGTCCCTTAATCCTCACATTCTGAGGATCATTTTCTCCAGGTGGGGCACTCCAGAGATGGACCTATTTGTAGCACCAGACAATCATCAACTTCCTCTGTTTTGTGGCAGACCTCCAGTCCTGGGGACGGTTACCAAGGATGCCCTCATTCTGGACTGGAAGGGCAGGTTTCTGTATGCCTTCCCTCCTTTCCCTCTCCTGTTCAGAGGTCTGATCAAGATAAGAACTCAACCCTGCACAGTGATACTGGTGGCTCCAGATTGGGCCAGATAACCCTGGTATCCTTTACTGCTGTCCTTGGCTGTGTCACGTCCCCTGTCTCTTCCCAGGAGATACAATCTTCTCTCCTCCTCCCAGGGGCGGATCTGGTACCCCAATCTCCAGTCTCTCAACCTCAAGGCCTGGCTCTTGAAGAGTTAGAATATGCAGCACTACATTTCTCTCAGGGAGTTCTGGATATTCTGAAGGTCTCCAGGAAACCTTCCACTAGAAAAACTTCCGATTCCAAATGGAAGAGGTTCAGTATTTGGTGCTCTCAGAAAGGTACTGTGCCTGATTCTGCAGGCATTTCCACAACCTTAGATTATCTAGTTCATCTGAATAGGCCTGCCACGTTGAAGGTTCATCTAACAGCAGTCTCTGCATTCCTCCCAGCAGGGAAGGGCTCTTCCCTGGCATCTCATCCTGTTTTCAGAAAGTTTTTCAAAGGCCTGGTTCACATTAACCCTCCCTTTAGGGAGCCTACTCCGCCTAGGGATCTTAATGTCTGCATTGCTCAGCTTATGCAGCCACCCTTTGAGCCTATGGTTTCGGCTGAATTGAAGTACTTGACCTGGAAAACTGTGTTCCTGGTAGCTGTTACTTCTGCCAGGCGGATTAGTGAATTACAGGCCCTGTCAGATGAATCTGACTTCATATCCTTGCATAGGGATAAAGTGGTCCTAAGAACTAATAGGAGGTTCTTGCCTAAAGTGGTATCGGATTTTCACCTAAACCAGTCTGTATCTCTTCCTGTGTTTTTCACTGACCATTTTTCTTCAGGGGAAAGAAGATTACACAGTTTGGATGTTAAAAGGGCCCATAGCTACTACCTAGGACCTACTAAGGAACACAGGAATGACTGTCTTCAATTGTTTCTCACTTATGGTCAAGTGGGGAAAGGTAAGCCTGCCACTAAAAGATCTATTGCCAGGTGGATTGTTTCTTGTATACAATTCTGCTATAACAAATTGGGTAGAACACCCTCTTCAGGCCTGAGGGCTCACTTCAGTAGGGGTGCAGCTGCTGCTGCTCTAGCTGCGGCCAGAGATATACCGTTGTTAGAGATCTGTAAAGCAGCCACCTGGAAAACAGTACATACATTCACCAAGCATTACTCCCTGGAAATCTGGGCTAGGAGTGATGCTAGGTTTGGCATAGTAGTACTGCAGATCCTGTTCCCAAAGTAGGTTCTGCATTCCCTCCTCCATAGGGAACTGCTTGGTAGTCTGCATTATGTCTGAATAGAGCAAGACTTCATGTTGTTTGAAGAAAAAATTACTCACCATAGTAATGTTGTTTCTTCTAATGGAGTCTTGCTGTACTCAGACCTCCCACCGCCTCCCCTCTCAGAACCTGTTTTTGGGAAGTGGGCTGGCAGGTACAGTGTTGCACCTCAGGGGTGTACCTTGTACCCTCCCACGTGGTAGGGTAGCATTATGTTTATCTTTCTTGTGTTGCATAGCTTAATTTGTCACTACTTGTTTGTTTTGGGTTCTCGACTTGTCTTTTGGACCCCAAAATATTTGCCTTCAGCTATCTGTTTCAAACAATTTCCATATATTTTAGTGCTAGTTAGTTGGTGCTCGTAAGAATCTGACGGTTACATTGGGAAGTATCACAGACAGAAGTTTGAAAACTGAGCTCGAGCTCAATGTTCCATGCTTCTGCGTGGAGTTAACCCTTTCCTCTCTAGGGCAGTTCAAGTGCTGGGGCTAACTGCATTATGTCTGAATACAGCAAGACTCCATTAGAAGAAACAACATTACTATGGTGAGTATTTTTTTCTTTTGTCACCTCTGGTCACGAACACTGTCACTATGATTTTCTTACTGTGTATCCAACACCAATTTCCCACAGTGACTGTGCTATTCTGCGTCGGAAGTGTGAAAGCACATTTCAGCCAGGATGTGAAAAATGACAGCTGAACTGTTCATAAGGAGGTGTAGGAAAATGCAAATGTTGGAAATCTAGAGTGAAAGTATGACAGATTTGAGAAGTTACAAGTGCGCGTGGAAACTGCGCAATGCACACTCATAAAACAGTCATTGTTTGGAATTTTTGCACCAAATTTTCAACATAGACATTTCAGAACATCTGCTCATGAACAGTGTCACTGTGGTTTTCTTACTCTGTACCGAACATGATTTCCCACAGCGGCCGCACCTGTATGCGGCTGGAAGTCACAGACACATTTGACCAGGGAGTGAAAAATGACAGCTTTACTGGTCATAAGGAGATGTGAGAAAATGGCAGTGCTAAAAATCTGGAGTGGAAAATATTACAAATTCACAAACTTACGAGTGTGCGTAGAAACTGCGCAACGGACGCTCGTAACACAGTCATTTTATGGACTTTTGCCACCAAATTTTCAACATAGGTATTTTAGGACCTGTGCTCATGAACAGTGTCACTGTGATTGTTTTACTCTGTAGCAAACACTGATTTCCAACAGCAGCCGCGCTATTTTGTGCCAGAAGCGCGAAAAAACATTTCGGGCAGTATGTGAAAAATGACAGCTGCACTGCTCATAAGGTGGTATGGAGAGATGCCTATGTTGAAAATCTGGAGTTAAAATATTACAAATTCACGAACTTACGAGTGTGCGTGGAAACTGCGCAACACACGCTCGTAAAATAGTGATTTTTTTTTGAGAATTTTTTCACCAAATTTGAAACATAGGCTTTTTGAGAGCCCACCTCATGAACACCGACACTGTCATTTCGTTAATCAGTCCCGAAAGGTGATTCCGCGCAGTGACCGCAAAATCACCTTTCGGGACCGAATAACGCCATGACAGTAACTGAATTCACTAGGAGGGGTCCCAATAACCTTGTGGAAAAAACCCTATTTATGCCATTATACAGCTTACCGGCATTTCTTCAGTTCGCGGTCGGCTTTGAAGAGTGCAGACATGTTTCCGGTTCACGAAGATCTCTGCCCGGGCTCGGAGGTAAGGATGGGTGAAGGGGGTGTGGGGAGGTGGTGTGCAGAGGGTGAGGCACGGCTTGGCGAAGGCAAGGACTCACCGAGGGATTGTTTTCTTGTTTTACAGGATTGAAAAGAAAAGAAAAGATAACTGAGGGCTTTTGACGCTGGGGTGGGCTTCCAGCGTGCCACAAATAAGTGTGGGCGTGTATGGGTGAGGTGGGAGTGGAGGGGTGGGTGCGGGTTGGTGGGCGGGGGACAAAAAAGGCTGCAGGCACACTGGGGTGGGCTCCCAGTGTGCCACCTATGTTTTCTTGGGGGGACTGGAGCGGCGGGGACTGTGCACCCCACCGCCTACACGTGTGTGTGGCATCAACATGCTGGGGTGGGCTCCAGCGTGTCAACTGTTGTTTTTTTTTTTTTTTTTGGGGGACTGCACCGACAGGGATTGGCCAGCTCACACACACACTGTACTGAGGGGGCGCATGAGCCGAGCAGGATTGGGCACCCTCGGCACAGAGAGTGGGGGCGGAGAAGACAGGGGTGACATTAGCAGAGGGAGGAAGTGGGAGGGCTTTGATGCCGAGCTGTGGATGACAGCAGTTCGGCTGACGTGTATGCCAGTTGCATACACGCTACCACCGCTGATTGCAGCGGACCTTTTCTTTGATGTGAACGCCAACACAGCTGAACTGCTGTCATATACAGCTCGGCATGTATTAGTCTGGTAGGGTCGTGCCTGCTACACTGAGCACTGGGTTGGGGAGGAGGGTCGCACTTCTCCAAAAGGCACACTGTTGCAAGACGTTCCTTGAGCATGCGCGCAAGTGAATGCAAAAACAGGGTAGGGAAGTGGGAGATCAAGGGAATTGCTAAAGATTAAGTCCTTAGAGATGTCCTTCAGGCAATTTTTTAGAGATTTACTAAAGTTCCATGAGTGCCATAGGAAGGTGGATGCCCTAGATGGTGGGAATCTGGTGACTGAATCCAACTTTAGTTAAAATACCGAACCCTGACTCCATAAGTATGCAGTTAGATCCATGCTGGTGTGCATGCCAAGTAGCAGCTCTCCTCTGCACTGTTTGACCCGAGTTCCTGGATTAAACTTACAGGCGCTACATTCAAAGTTTGTTTCTAAGGCCAGTGTGCCTGCACAGTGGTAGAGCTACCACTTGCTGGAATGAGACTGGGCTGTCAGAGGGCTGGCCGGGGGATCGAGGAGGATTGAGTGCCCACTGGATGCTCTTCTCCTCCTCCCGGAGGGCGCTGCATCCCACTGTATTGCTGCCACTTGTGTGACCACTGGTAGTGGTGCGAGGGATCCGCAGCTTCAGGAAAGAGCCATGGGAGCGCGGTCTTGGATTGGCTGCATCAGGCTTGCTGGCAGCCTATCCTGTTGTGCAGTCCCAGCAAGGGGGTGGGGAACCAGAACATCAGAAAATGGAGGTGCAGGATCTGGCAGATGAAGCATCTGCTGACCCGCCACATCCACCATCAGATCCGTGCCACCATCCAGCGGGGACACCCCCAGTCTTCACCTCCTCCATGGGTGGCCCGATGTCTGCTGGGTAGAAATGCTGAAGGTGTACCTGACCTTGGGGAATAAGTGGTGGTGGTGGTGGTGGGGGCAGCACAGCAATGTGTTGTGTGTGGGCTGGTGGTCCTGTTGCATGGATGGCAGGATCTCGCTTGATGGTATCAGGGCATTGGCAGCTGGCAGAAGGTGGTCCCGACCTTGCCCAGAGCAGGAGGAAAAAAAAAATATGTTCTCAAAAAAAAAAAAAAGGCAGGCTCAGTGGGCAGCTTTTTTGATTTTGGTACCCAAGCTTGAAATTATGGAAATAATTAGTTCTGTGAAAATACATTGTGGGACGTGGAACAACTGTGGCAGCGTATAATATGTTTTGCATGTGGTATGTTTTTTGCACTCTTGATCTACAGCAGTTCGTTCTGGTAGAGGCTGGGATTGTGATTGGATTAGCTATGACACCTTCCCCACTCCAAGATCTACAGCACCTCCTACTGGCGGAAGCTGGGACAGCAGTATCTGCAGTTTCCCATCACCCGTTATCTACAGTGACTTACGGTAGTGGAAGCTGGGACTGGCTCTGAGCCTTCCCCTCCACCTAATCTGCATTGACTCCCAAGTCTGTGACTAAAGTAGCTGTAAATTCCACCCCCCCCCCCAATCTACAATGCCTGCTGCTGGAAGAAGTTAGGACTGGAGTATCTGGGAGTTTTCCACAGCAAATGCCAACACACCATAATCTACAGTAACTCCGCTGGGAGAGGCTGGGGCTGAGATATTTTATTTATTTTGTTTTTGGTAACTGGTAGGTGCGCGAGGCATAGAAAATGCCTATTTTCAGGCACAATCCAGGAGAGTACGGATATAATGCAAGTACAGTCGCATACAATACAGTTACTATCAACATAAAGGATAACATTTATAAACAGTGCCTGTCGTTATACAGTCCACAAAAAGATCCTCTCTAAATGAAGGGTTAGGCCCACCTGTAGCTGGCAGCAGCTCAGAGACACCAATGGCCAAGTGTGCTCAGTAGCCAAGAGCTCCCTCACAGACAGTGCTCCTACACTGTTGTCTACAGAGACTCCTGCTTGGAGAGGCTGGGACTGCAGTAGCTGTGAGCTGCTCCACAGTTAGTGTTCGTACACAATAGCCTACAGTGACATCTGCTAGGAGAAGCTGGGACTGCAATAGCTGTGAGCTACTCCGCAGTCAGTGTTCGTACACGGTAGCCTACAGTGACTCCTGCTGTGAGAGGCTGGGACTGCAGTAGCTGTGAGCTGCTCCACAGTTAGCATTTGTACACAGTAACCTGCAGTGACTCCTGCTGGTAGAGGCTGAGACTGCAATAGCTGTGAGCGGCTCCAGAGTTTGTGTTTGTACACAGTAATCCAAAGCAGAGACCCCGCTCAATATTTAACCAGAGAATCCACACAATAAGATATTGTGGCCTTTTTAAAGAAGGTAACTGCTTTTTTTTATTAAAAACAGATAAGACACAGGTACAGATTCTCCCCCTAGGTGTGTTACAGACTGCCCGACGATTGTTTCGCAGCCCTTCGGGTGCTTTTTCAAGGGATAGTTGTGAGCTACTCCACAGTTAGTGTTTCAGCACAGTAGCCTGCAGTGACTCCAGCTGGGAGAGGCTCGGACTGGAATAGCTGCATGCTACCTCATAGTGTTCCTTCACTAGGTACAGAGCACAAACTCAAACACACACACAGTCTTTATCGATGTACCATAAATTTGGTAATCATCGGAGTGCTTACACTTGGATTAGGGTGCTTAATTGGGGGCTACAGTATTTATTAAATTGTGATTTGAAATGCTGCTATTTTAGCAGTTTTGAACAAAGAGCTGGTCATTTCCTGGGGATTAATGATTGACTGGGGGGGCCCAAGGTGCAGCCGAGGGCTGGCCATCCCCAGCTAGTCCTTAATCCAACAGAGGGGTGGGAGCACTTTTTTAAACAAAATTTACAAACACGTGTGCTGCTTTGAGGTGTACCAGCCATTTCTAAAGGACTAACATCCGGTACAGTAGCCAATCAGAGCACATGTTTGGCTCATGAATAATTATTTAGACATAATCCCAGTGTTTGCACAGGCTGAAGCTTGTTCTTTCACAATGAACAGATTAGCAGTGGACACAGAGGATGAAAAAGTATTAATTACATTTTTTTTTTTAAATAATTCTCTTTATTCACCTGTATGCAGGCTTGGGGTTGTACCCCATATTGGCCGATTTTTGCGCCATTCAGTTTTTCCTCTGTCAGCCATCTCTAGGAGCCTGCCGGGGAACTAGGAGGCTTGGCATGCCTCCCACGGTGGCACCTCCCAGACTCTGGGGGAGGGTAACATGGTAATCTGGTCCCCAGCATCTCCCAGAGTGGGCTTGTGGCAGCCCATCAAATGTCCTGGTGCCATTGTGCCTAGCGCAGTATTTTTCTTGGTGAGGTTGGTCCCCCCTTGAGACACGGGTGTGCAGTGACATCAGTGCATGGAACGCATACTTTCACACTTGTCCTTCAGGCACCTGCTGTCGTCTCTGCTCCTGTCGATGTGGGATCATGCTGGTGCACTGCTCCCAACCTCTGCTGGGAGCTATACTTATGCTGGGCTCCACAACCCACCCCCAACCCCCAAAGAAGGAGACCAGTCCAGTGGACGCATGATCCTCCTCCTCCCCTGGCCCTCAGACTTATTGAGTTCGCTCCTGAACCCGGGTTCGGCAGCGTCGCAAGCGGTAGCGCTACCGCTGCATTCTCCAGATGACATTATTCAAGTTCTTTTAAATTAATATCAGCTGCTCCAGTAGCGCGCCAGTACTGCGTGGTGCCCTACCATGTCCTCATGGAGCTCTGTGAGGAAGCGGCAGGGCACCACGTGGTGCAGGAGTGCTGTTGGGCTGGCAGCTGCTATTGTTAGGCTGGGTAATTTAAACGTGGCTATGGGGGTGCTGCTGGTCTGTGATTTGTAACTTTAGTCAATAAAGTATTCTGTAAACCGGGTCCAGCTTGCAGTCCCTTTTCATGCAGTTTACTGAGCAGCCCGACTGCTTGTTGTAGTGCTTTGTAACTTAGGTTGTGGCTTCAGGTCTGCCTTCTCAAGACGCCACCTCTCCAGTTTTTTGTAATTTAAAATAACTTTATTGAAGTAATTTAATTCTTTTTTCACCCCTGGTGTATGTCATTCATCTGTTGGTTGTGTGAGCTTCTGCCATGTCCTACGATGGCATCTATTTTGGGGGGCCTGACTGGCACATGATATGGTGGACTGTAAAGCTTTTTCTTTAACTTCTGTTTTTGACAGGACAATGCGTCAGCGTCTCTCTTTTGTACTACTCGAGAGGTGAAGGAGGGCTTTCATGGATCTTATGCCCAAGGATCATTCATTTATGACTGCAAAAACCCCTCTACAGCAAAGGTAAAACTTGCAAGATTTTCCTCTTAAGTTTTAATTTCCCCCTGTGGCCCAACCATTCGTGTTCCTTCCTTGATGAGCTGTGTTCCATTTGGCCAGTTACTTTCTCACCACAAGCAACTATAAAATAACCCACGGCTTGAAATATTTTTCTCTGAAATTGCAACCCTGTGGAGACTGAGTGGTGCAGCAGGACTTTTTAAAGGGGAACAGTCACCACCAAGGGCCCCACACTCCAGTATGGGGCTGGTCCCAATGTGCACTTTCTGCACAAAAAACATTTTGGTTTATGTGCTGTTTCAGTAGTATAGTAGATCATATCACACTAATTTTGCTTAATTCTAGGTTGACATCTTTGTTTACTACAAATCCCATAATCCTCTGTGGCTGACATGAGAGCAGTAGGCAGCAGTGAGAAGATTCAGTAGCCTGCATTGCATGTTAGATTTAGGAGGGGTACAAGATACAGGAGGCCACTCTGATTCAATAGGGAAGTGGCAAGGGTGGTTGGGGGCAGAAGGAGGACTTTCGGGGAATACAAGAGAACATAGAAAGAGGAGAACAGGGAGGCTTACAGGGAAATGAGGAGGCTAGCAGGGAAGGTAATCAGGAGGGCTAAGGCCAGCACTGAAGAAAGGATAGCAAAACGGGTCCAGAGAGGAGACAAAACATTCTTTAGATATGTGAGAGGAAGGAGGAAGGCAGGACAGGGGATCGCAAGGCTGTGGGAGGAAGAAGGGAGGCCATTAGAAGAGGACTGGGATAAGGCAGAAGAATTAAATAGGTACTTCTGCTTGGTTTTTATGAAGGAAGGGGAAGGTAGGGGACCAGAATTAAGGAGGAGGGGGGAGGGGAGAATAGGAGTGGATGTGAGTCCTTTCAGTGCAGAGAGAGTTGGGGAGGAACTAGGGCAGGTTGCAGGTAGATAAGACCATGAGGCTGGAGGGGCTGCATCTGAGAGTGATCTGGGAACTGAGTGGAATTGGCTGCCCCACTGGCAAGGCTGTTCAACCTGTCGCTGGACTCTGGAAGGGTGCTGGAGGACTGGAGGAGGGCAACTGTGGTACCTATACACAAGGGAGGGGAAGCAGGGAGTTGAGAGAGAACTACTGCTCGGTCGGCCTCACCGCAGTGGTGGGGAAGGTCATGGAGGCACTCATCAGGGAGAGGGTGACTGTCTATCTGGAGGCAAATGGGCTGCTGGATAACAGACAGCATGGGTTTACAAAAGGGAAGTCATGCCAATCCAGTTTAATTGAGTTCTTTGACTGGGTGACGCAGGTAATCGACCGGGGGGGGAGGGAGCGGTGGACATGGCCTATCTGGATTTCAGCAAGGTCTTCAACACGGTACCCCACAGAAGGTTAGTCAGCAAGCTGGAAAGTATGTGGGACAAAATAGCTAGATGGGTGGAAAACTGGTTGGCGGACAGAAGCCAGAGGGTGTTAGTGAATGGGGTGCACTCCAGGACAGGGCTGGTGGCGAGCGGGGTCCCCTAGGGTTCAGTGCTGGGACCGCTCCTTTTCAATATCTGCATAAGCAATGTAGCAGATGGGCTGAAGGGTCGAGTGGCCTTTTTTGCAGATGATATGAAAATCTGTAATAGGGTAGACTCCGCAGGGGGTGTTGAGGACATGAGGCAGGACCTGAGGGCACTGGAAGGGTGGGCAGAGACCTGGCAACTAAAATTTTATATCAAGAAGTGTGCAGTCATACAGCTGGGGCACAGAAACCAAAATGTAGGATGTACACTTGAGGGTGAGGAAGTCAGGGTTACGGAGCAGGAGAGGGATCGGGGATAATAGTGTCCAGTGACCTCAAGGTGGGGAAGCAGTGTACCAGGGCAGTGGGGAGAGCGTATGGGATGCTGGCATGTATAGGCAGGGGAATCACTAGCAGAAGGAGGGAAATCCTGATGCCCCTATACCAAGCCATGGTGAGACCGCACCTCGAGTATGGAGTCCAATTCTGGAGGCCATACCTACGCAAAGACATGGACTTGATTATAAGGGTTTGGAGAAGAGCGACCAAGGTGGTGCAAGGGATGAAGAGCAAACCGTACGAACAGAGATGTAGGGAATTGGGGCTCTACACATTGGAGACTAGAAGGGAGAGAGGGGACATACTAGAGACCTTTAAATACGTCAAAGGGATAAGCAAGGCGGACCCAGGGCATTTATTTCACAAGAAGGAAGGTACAATAATGAGGGGGCATGGTTTAAGACTGTGGGGGGGGGGACTACAAAGGCAATGTGAGAGGATGGTTCTTTACTGAGAGGGTGGTGGAAGCCTGGAACAGGCTTCCAGAGGAGGTGGGGTGATCTGAGATAGTGATGGGTTTCAAGAGAGCATAGGACAGGCGCATGGGGTTACAGGGAGGTGGGATGGGTGCTTTTGGAGGTGGGAGGGAAGAACAGTAGGGGGTTAAGGGGCAGACTAGATGGGCCAGTCTGCCGTCAAGTTCTGTGATTCTATGATATAAGCTTTGATCTAAGCTTCTCTTAGCTGCGGGACTAAAACCAGCTGATCAGATGTGTTTTTATTGAGAAGGTCCGGGGGCACCGATGAACAGCCCATCATTTATAAAACATAAATGACACGGGCCTCAGCCAAACCAAACCTCTATATAAGTTTAAAAGCTCTCGTATATGATGAAGGTTGAGGTTAATGAGCATAGGGCCGAGCCAGTCTAAGAATACCCCCAGTAATGACAAAATTGTTTTAGTTTTTTTCTCCTTCTCAGCAAGGGGCGTCTTTAATCTACAAACTGTTTGAAGCAGGCTTAGGAAAGGCTGAAATACAGCCCTGTGGGAGGAATCTGAGGAGTACATTATCAACTCAGCTCCTCGGCCCCTGTTAAAGAAAAAAGAAACATAAGTGCAGGCTAGTACTGATGCCATGCGACTTGTTCTGCCGAGGGGGCCAGGGGGAGCCGACTAACAGCCCAAATGTCCGAGTGCACCCTCAGCATAGTTATGAAACATGATGAGCAGGAGGTGTGCTTCTCCCCTTCTTTTTGTTACATATGCTTTCTTCCCCCGATTTAGACATTTTACACAGACTTCAAAATAAAACCATGGTCAGCCTGTCGGCAGCAGCGTTGATCTTGCTTGTGGCGTCGGACCTGGGTTCTGGAATGGACCTGGGATGCGGAGAGGAGAGAGAGAAGGCTCAAGCATCAGAAGACACTGCCGCCTTCTCCCGGGGAGATGGAGCCTGGCGCCTGCTGGCTCTTGGCAGAGCCGGGAGCACAGCAGCGCAGCTGAGCCTCGTTGACTGGGGTGTGGCGGATGTCGGCGTGCACCTGAGATGTCTGTGGCATGCACACTCCCGGGGAAGAAAAAAAGGAAGGAAAAGCTCCTGGGCCGACGGATGAGAAGAGGCTTCGGGATCTGGCGACACGAAGCCCGTTGCCAGCCATACCTGCCTCAGCAGCAGCACCCAGGGCCAATTTGAGTGCGCTGGCCACCCCACCAGTGCCTTCCCCCTTGGAGGAGAGGGACCCATCCGGCGAACAGTTACGACAGGTTACCCTGGGAGTGTTGGCTGCAATATGAGATGGGGGCTGGAGGGTAGGGTGTCAAGGTGGGTGCATAGGAGGCCAGAAGGAGTGGCCGGACTGGGGGCAGGGGGAGCATAAAAAAAAAATAGATAAAACCGGACCAGGTGTATGAAAGGGATGAAATAATGGGTTGCACCTATGGGGAAACTGAGCAAAGACAGTCTCGGCAGAGAGATAACATTAATTTAGTGGCTATTGCTGACAACTTTCCCCTTGCTGTCTCATAACCAGGGCCCCTGGTGTTCTGCGGCAGAATTTTCTGATTTCTGCGGCAGGGCTCCTTGACTTCTGCTGCAGCATTTTCTGATTTCTGTGGCATGATTTATTCATTTCTCTGGCAGAATGCAGTCCTGTCATTTGCTAAATATGATGTGATGTCATCGATGACGTCATATGCTGAGCATAGAGGAGGGGCTTCAGGATAGACGAGGTGGGAAAGAAAGCCTGACACTATGGAAAAACAGTATATTTATATGAAAATTCACCAAAAACAATGAATTCTGCAGCACTATATATATTCTGCAGCATGATGCAAATTCTGCGGCAAATTCCACAACTGCAGAACCGCAGAATTCCAGGGGCCTTGCTCATAACATTTAAAAAAAAAAAAATAAATATTAATCAGATGCTACAACAGTACAATATAAAAGTTATCCTGAATTACGCAGGTTGTATATATTAAGGTTTATGTTCAGTATGGTGTTCTAGAAAAATAAAATAGGAAATCTAGGAACTAAGCCCCCCAACCGGGTGCGGATAAGTTCAGAAGGAAGATTTTCAGGGTCCATATAAGCAGGATAGCCCTTCGTTTGCCATGTAAGTGTATCTCTACATTTTAAAGGGACAAGATAAACTTTTCTTTATCTATGCTAAACTGCAAGGTCGTAACCCAGAATCCCCTTCAGGAAACAATAGGACACAGCACAGATTTATTAAGGGGGACCACCCCGGAAGGCTGAGGGGTAAGAGGAAGGGTAAAGCAGGGGAACAGAGGATTAGAACAAGGGGGGAGTAAAGCAGGAAGAGAATGTGGGGCAAATATTAACACTAAGTATGACTCTGGATAGAAACGAGGGGTTTCTGTGTGTCAAGACTTTGCCTATTAGATAGACCCAGGGGAGGGAAGAAATATAGGACTCTTCCCTGCCCCCCCCCCACCCTGCAGCAGTAGTACGGTAATGGGGTGGCTAATGCACTTCTCAATAAATGCAAATAGCTGGTACCCTGGAGGAATATCTCACATGGTAAATGACGGGCAGTTGCATAAAGGGGCATTCCTTGTGGTGGTGCAATTGCTCTTCTGAACGAGTAGGAAGAGTCCCTTTGAGAGGTATTCTAGTGGTCACTTGCCGGTCCACCAGGTCACCAGGAAAGCAAACGGGAATCTGACGTTGTCCTGGCTCTCCAATAATCATTGGGAGTGGGCGCTAAATGCCTTTTAGCAGTGAAAGGGTAAGGGTCCTGGCACATAGCGAGAGCTTCAAGGGGTGACCGAAGGAAAACTGCTAAATTTGTCGTCTCATGTTTACCTACTTTTTTATATAGTAGGCTCCAGTATGCACTCTGTCAAACTGTTACTTGTTTTTAAGGCCCAGTTTGCTAAAGCTGTTAAGTTAAAACATGATAGTAATAAGAGTGAAAATAGGAAAATAAATTACTGCCTTAGACCACAGGAGGGCACTAGAGCCTAAGTTTAGAGAGTGTATAATGGGAAAACGTTTTTTGCAACCACCATGAGTTGTGTTACAACCAGAATTATGTCGTACAGTGTAAGTGGCCTTACACACCTGGTGAAGCGTGGCAGAATAATGGCATACATAAGAAAGAATGCTTCAGATTTTATCTTTCTGCAGGAGATGTCGAACACCAACAATTTAGTAAATTTGGGTATGAGCAGATCCACTTCTCCTCTGAAATGGGGAGAAGTGGGGGTGACCATTTTAATTCCAAAACAAATCTCCTTTTACGTTTAAATCGGTCCATAAGGATAAAGGCGGAAGGTATATCATTATAATTGAGGACTATGAAGGCTAAACCATTATATTGGCATCTGTCTGTGCTCCACTGGGATCTGATTTTGGGTTTTATAGGAATTTCGTAACCAAGCTAATGGATAAAGGGGAAGGACAAATAATATGTGGGGGAGATCTTAACCTTCCCCTCACTCCTCAGGTAGACACTACTTTAAGGATACCAAAGAGGGAACATGGTGTAGCAAAGAAGGTCAGGGCTTTGATGGCTTAGTTGGGGTTATTGGATGCCTGAAGATATATTCCGGGACAGACAAGATGGTATACATTTTACCCTGCTGCCCACAACATCTGTTCCCGGATTGATCTGTTTTTAGCACCTCGGGAGTTCTCAGACAGACTAAAATATTGATCCATAGGCGTTATAGGCCTGTCAGACCACACACTGATAACATTGAAATACCAGTTGTACAAAAAGGAGGGTGAGGGACACGGTCACAAAGTGGCTCCATGGAAGCCTATTAGCTCTAATGAAGCAGAGACAAGTGCTGGATAAACCACAGAATCTCCAGCAACATCCACGACCTCCTTGAATATCGACAGCTTAGAAACTCCTGCAAGTCCGCCATACGTGCCGCCAAGAGTGAGTTCTGCAAATCTGCCATGCTCACCTCGGCCTACAACCCCTGGTGCTTCTGGCAAAACATTAAACATATTGTCGGAAGGTCCGCCAAGAATACGGTTGCTGACATGAATGTTGGTTGGGGGGGCAACTGTAATAACCCCCAGACTATAGCCTCAGCATTCAACGGCTTGTTCTCCGAACTGCCTGCTCTCCCGCCCACTACTCACCACCCCTGAACCTCTAGGTGACCCCCCCGTCCACCATTTTACCTTAAACTAATCTCAGTTAGAGAGACTCAAGCACCCCTTGCTGGTCTTTCACATCATACAGGGGCGGGTTATGATAACCTTGAGCCTAAGTTGTTTAGTTTGGGGGCGCCTCTCCTCGCCCGGCTGATTACTCACATATTCAACTCTTCCCTCACCTCGGGAATTTTACCTGATGTTTGGAAAGTGGCCAAGGTTGTCCCAGTGTATAAGTACGGTGACCCCAAGGAGATGAACAACTACCGCCCTATTGCCATACTCTCTGCTACCAGCAAGCTACTTGAAAAGGCCATAGCGGGACAAATCTCCCATTACCTTCAGGAGTATGCAGTTCTCTCCCCTGCGCAGCATGGGTTCAGGAAGGGGCACAGTACGGCGACTGCTGTTGCCATGGTCACCTCAGAGGTCAGATCTGCGACGGACCATGGTAAACTGACTGGAGCCATCTTCGTTGACCTCTCTAAGACCTTCGATCAGGTCAACCACAACCTCCTTCACTCCACTCTACTCTTGCTTGGTTTCTCCCCCTGAGCCCTTGCTTAGTTCTCCAACTACCTTGGGGGTAGACAGCAATACACCTGTTTTAACCGTGCCCTATCGGACCTTTCCCCAGTTAGATGCAAAGTCCTCCAAGGGTCCGTTCTTGGTCCCATTCTGTTCTCCCTTTACATAAACAAACTCCCCTCCGTTGCAACCTATGGGTCCACCACACTCTATGTGGATGACCTTGTACTATTGTCTAATTCCCAGGACATCGCAACCATTAACTCCCAACTCAACTCAGACTTTGGGCGTATCCAAAACTGGCTCATGGGACACAAGCTCACCGTTAACCTAAACAACACCCATGCCATGTTGTTCGGTGTCCAAAACCGCCTCCTGCCCTACTCCCCTTGCCATACATGGGGGCAATGGCTCCTTCCTGCTGGTCTTGGAATCCGCCAGGTACCTAGGTGTGACCCTAGATCCTCAGCTTGATCTCACTGAGCATCTCTGGAACATCTGCAAAGCTTCAAACAGCAAGCTCGGTCTAGCCTACAGGGCTAAGAACTGCCTCACTCCGGCCGCTCGGCTCGCCATAGCCAGGGGGATTCTCCTACCCACACTCTGCTATGGGCTTGTAGCCTTTGCGCCGATCCCGAACTCCAGTCTAGCAAAATGGGATATGGCCTACAACAACATTTGTTTAATTTAGCATATCCAGACTTTTAAAATATATTTATGGATTGATTTTAGGAATTTGTTTTAATTTTATGTATTGATCTATTGTAAAAGCACCTTGGTTTTGGAAAGGCGCTTTTTAAAAATAAAGCATTCATTCAACATATGTAGCCGCCTCTCTCTGCGCTCGCCTTGACTGCAAGACCTCTATGCTCGACTGAGTGGCTCCCCCCTGAAAAACACCGAGCCTTTGTCCTCGGCAACTTTGTTGATAATATAGTCCGAACTGCTTGCCCCTCTGCTCTTGCCCTTCCCATCAAACACGGTACCCCGGCCTACCACCTAAGGTCTAGCTCGACCCAGGTTTGCATGGTCCCGAGGACCCGATCCCTCACTGGTGATCGGGCCTTCTCAGTCTACGCACCGAGACTATGGAACTCCCTTCCCGCCCTAGTCCGGGCCGCCCCCCTCCCACCCCAGCTTCAAAACTTCCCTATGGAAGTTCCTCAAAGCAGCTTCCACTTGTCTTTGTGTCAACTAGATACTGGGGAGTCTCTCCCTCACCCCCGACACCTCTCCTACATGCTGAAAATGGCCTCTGCCACTCTCTCCTTTAGCACTTCCCGCCCTCCTCTGGAGAGGCGCCCCCTTAACCATTAGCTTCCTCCCTAGTAGCACTTAGACGACCCCAGTTATCATGCCCTGCCCTCAGGGCACACAACTGTAGGGCAGTACTCTTCCTTCAGTTGGAGCCTGACTCCATCGTGGTGGTCCTCCTGCTGTTTCTCCCCCTCTCTATACTTAAGTACCCTGCTGGCGTACTGCCTACACTCCCCCTTGTTTGTTACCTGACAATCGCCCTGTAGGTGCACTGCTTACACTCCCCTTGTGGCTACCTGATAATCTCCTGCCTTCCCATGCTCCCATGATACCCTGTGGATGTAATGTCTTCTTTACTGTATAATATAAGATGCAATGTCTTCTTTACCGTATAATACAAGATGTATTTGTATCATGTTTCTATTCTGACTCTGTATCATGTCTCTGTTTGTACTCTGGCTCCACCTGTATGTGGGCCCGTATGTTACCATGACAGTGTACCATGTTTCTGTATTGTAATCTCCTGGGTCGCACCTGAAAATAGGCACTTGTTGTCTAGTGTGCTTACCTGGTCAACAAAAACAAATAAATAAATATGACAAAAAAACTAATTTCTGGAGACTAAATGACCCTTTAATACGAGACAAAGACACACAAAACAAATACATGATTTTATGGAACAGGCTATAAAAGATAATACTCCAGAGGTTAACCCAGGCATCCTATGGGACACGATCAAAGTCATGGTCAGGGGTAAAATAATAGCAGTAGCATCTGGATGTAAAAGAGAGGCAACAAAAACAGCAGGATCTTAAAATTAGAACTCCAACAACAGGGCAGACTAGATATAGGCTAAGGGGCCAAGAACTACAAAAATTAAAATGGGAATTAAATATTGGATTGCCAGATAGAACTTAAAATACCTCAGGCAGAGGTGCTATGAGGGTGGACCCAGAACGCTAATGTTGCTAGCAATCCGAATTACAGCGAAAAGAAACGGATCAGATATCAGCACAGTGATATACAGTATAGGGATAGGGAACAGAGAGTGGAGAAGACAGTGGACATTGCAGATGTATTCAGATTGTATTATGGTAAATTATACTCACCCAAGCCTCCATTCCCAATACAGGAGCTAGATGCCATATTGAAAAACGTATCCCTTCCCTCAGCCACCCAAGAGCAAAATGAGACTCGTCACCCATATCACAAGTGGAAATTTTGCGTGAAATTTGAAGTAAAACTAGAAAATGCCCGGTAACTGATAAATTTCCAGCAGAATTTTATAAAAAATATACACCAATTCGTCTACCCCTACTTCAGAGAGCATTTGCTGAGGCAATGACAGAAAAAGGTAAATTAGCACCTTCTTGGAGTTATGCTGTTATGTCAGTGTTACCCAAACCTGGCAAAGAGGCCACATTGTGTGCCTTGTATTGGCCTATATCCATACTCCATGTGGACTATAAATGTTATACATCGGTACTTACAAGAAGGCTACAGACTATCGGCCCGGAGTTAGTACTAGTTAGTCTGCCTTTCTATTTCAGAGCTATTACGTTTATGGAAGCAAGAAAAAGTACATCCTAAAAGCACTAGGTAATTCCAGAACTAGCTCTGATCAACTGGACCTAAAACTAGTTAGGCTCACCCTGGACATAACTCTGAAACCCCTCACCAAAATCTTAAATCTCTCCCTGGTATCAGGTGAATTCCCACAGATCTGGAAGGTGGCGGTGGTTACCCCTGTTTACAAAAGTGGTGACAGGGCCAACTCTGCAAATTACCGCCCAATATCTATCCTTCCTCCACTCTCCAAGGCCCTGGAGCGAATCGTGAGTGACCATCTGACGGAATATCTAGACAAGTATCATTTATAATGTCAGCAGCAACATGGATTTTGAAAACACAGTACCACAACCGCTCTAGTGGAGTTTACCAGCTTTATCCATAATGCTCTAGACAGAGGGCTCTTGGTGGGGGCAACATATATTGATCTCACCAATGCCTTTGACGCCATCAGTCACAATCTGCTCCTGGATCAGCTCTCCAGTACCGGCCTCTCCCCTGCAACAGTAGTATGGTTCAGAAGCTACCTCTCTGGGAGGGTCCAAAAAGTGAAAATCCTGGACACCTTCTCTGACATCCTTAGTGTTAACACAGGTGTTCTTCAAGGCTCTATCCTTGACCCTCTACTGTTTAGCTTGTTCTTAAACAACCTCCCTCATTCGGTAAACGACCAGCTACTACTGTATGCAGATGATGCGGGCCTATATTCATGTAATTCTGCCCCCTACAAACTGGAAAAGCAAATGCAGGGTAATTTCACCACAGCTGAGCACTGGTTCCTTCAATCAAAGCTGCTCCTCAATTATAAAAAAACTGAGACTGTTATTCGCATCATCACATAACAAACACTGCACTCACCAACTTTGCATTCATAACAATCAGAATACTTCCCTGGAGGTGGTTCAAACATTTAAATACCTCAGATTGACAGTGGACTGCACCCTCTCATTTAACCAACACATAGACGCAGTCGCAAAGTCGTCAAATGCAAAACTAGGATTACTGTACAGACACCGAAAAGTCCTGACTTCTGAGGCACTCAAAACTGCTGTAAATAGCTCAGTCCTCCTCAAGTGATAGACTTATGGTCTAGCAGTATATGGAGCTGCCTCCCAAACTGCTTTAGGCATCAAAACAACACTAAATAAGCGTCGTTTTAGTCCTAGGTGTACCCCATGTCACTCACACCTGCGAGTTGTATACTCAAACAAAATGGCTCAACCTTGACAGTCGCCTCCAGTGTCAAGTATGCATGCTCACCAAGAAGTGTCTGTTAGGACTTACCACCCCAGGCCTGCAAAGCTTCTTCAGCCGACCTAATTCCATCAGATGCACTAGGGGTACAAACAACTCAACTCTTTTCATCCCTTTCCATAGAACCACACAAGGCTAGGGGTCCTACGAATACCGGGCACCACTTTGGCTTAATGCGATTGACCTAGGCATCACAAAAGAGGACAAAATAGGCCCCTTTAAAGATAAACCCGAGTGGCCTCACCACAAACAGGAACTGTGACTGTGAGACCTGAACTTCCCCACACTCTCCCCTCCTCTTTCCTGCTACCCTCATTCTAACCTGCACCCTTGCCTCTCCTCTCTTCTTGCTAACTAACACTCCCCTAGGAGGCTCCAGGTCCCCGCCTCAGCACGTCCCCCCCCCAGTGAGTCTAGCCCTCCTTTATGACTACACTGTTTAACACTTATGACAAAAGAACTGCTGCTCATCAAGTTCTCTCCTCCTTGCATATAGTATTAGTTAATTATTTAACAGACTATATCATCCTCTGCTCCCTACCTGATTCACTCTATATCCTGTAAAATCTCAAGTTGTTCACTTAACAACCTGTCAGCCTAGCCTGCTTTAAATTATGTGTCTGTATATTTTTACTTATGTACTCCCTGTTCTTGTAATTATGTAACTTCTGTAACCTGATGTACTTATGTCTTTCTAGGCGTGGAACCACCTTGTATCTGCTTATGTACTTGTAACCATTGTAAATGATGTAATGCCCATATATTACTACGACGTGGAACCTCTGTAAAAGAGCCTTTGGCTCAAAGATACTTCCTAGAAATAAATAAATAAAATAGTAGGCTTAGATTAGATGGGACTTATACCCGGCCGTCACACTCAAGATAACATATGCAGAACACTAAATATTGTAGACCATCTCAGAGTAAAAGCCATCTGAGCCCTCTCATTGAGCATGGGTGCAAAAAAAGCATTCGACCAGGTGGGCTGGTCTTACCTGTACAAGGTCCTTGCCAAGTTTGGATTCTTCCACTCTTTTCAGAAACATATACAAAATATATACACGGCAGCAGTGGCTTATGTACGTGCCAATGGTCATCTCTCAGAGGGATTCAGGTTATGGAGGGGTACCAGGCAGGGTTGCCCTTTGTCCCCAGTGTTATTTGTGCTCTACATAGAGCCATTAGCACAGATAAATATAGGGTCAAGTGGATAAAGGGGGTCCAGTTTGCGTATGGGGAACACAGGCTTGGCTTGTATGCAGGCGATATACCAGTTTACCTTACTGATTTCAACCAACACGCTACCCAGGTTAATGGAGTTGATACAGAAATTTTCTGAGCTAACAGGGTCTACCTTACACACAGAAAAGGCAGGAGTCCTAACTATCTTATATAACCCGACCATCAAGTTCCAAAAATGGCTCCCAATGAAATGGGGACTTCCTAAACTGAAATAGTTAGGAATTTGCACAAGGGCAACAAATACCCACATCTGTGAGGACAACTTTGGCCGGCTAATGCTAAATATACAAACTTTTTATTTATAGTTTTTATTTATTTATTGACATCTTGGATAACACCAGTGAGCGGATGTTCATTAATTGGCTCCACGTCAGGTAACGAGTACAGTGTGACTACATAAACATACAGCTGCAGAGTTGTTTGGTGGTAAATAAACATGTTAGGTACAACAGTACAGATAAGGTACATGGATAGACTCTACTGAGGCACTGTACAATGTATGCCCGCATCTAGGAGAGACAAACAAATCAATAGAGTAGACCGGGGGGGGGGGGGAGAAGATGGAGAGGTAAGAGGGAAGAGTGGGTGCAGGTAGAGGGTAAGGAGGAGAGGTGAGGTGTTGAGGGGCAGCAAGGGGGAGGACGGGGGTAAGTGAAGTGTAAAGGTCGGGGCAACCCAGTGGAACAGTGACTCGGTGTGAAGTGCTAGTGTGTAAGTACAGACTTCGGCACAGGGATTACTGACTTGAGGCATAATTTTAGCGGGGGTAGGCACAGGTATCTGTGGCAAGAAGGTGTTGGTGCAGTTTGTGTTTAAAAGCGCCAATCATTGTTACATTGCAGATGTCTTGGGGTAGCACATTTGTCCAAAGAGCGGCCCGGTATGAGAATCCCCACTGCGTCAGGGTAGTACGGCACCTTGGCACATGGAATACTTGAGAGGCGGTGCTTCTAGTTTGCTTTGTGCTCCGGGGAGGGGTCAGCAGGTTATATACTCCAGGAGGCAGAAGGTTTAAAGAGTTTTTTTTTTTTTGCAAGGAGGCAGGTTTGGTACCTGATTCTACTGCTGAGCTGTAGCCAGCCAGTCATGGTGTAGAGATCACAGATGTTCACGAGTCTGGCAGCACCTGTGAGGAGACGGCAGGCTTTATTCAGTGCAGTTGAAATGCGGTGGAGGGCTGTGTCTGCTGCAGCTCCGTAGATCACTATCCCATAATAAGTGAGTGATATGATAGAGCTAGCGATGGCAGTGCTCAGGGCTTCATGTGTGAGACAGTGCCTGTGCCGATACAGGCTCCTGATTCTAGTATTGATGGTCCTCGCAATAATGTCGAGGTGTTCGATATACGATCGACTGGAATTGACAGTGATGCCTAGGTATTTGAAAGATGAATGAGTTAGAGAGTGGCACCCACATAGTTCATAATTGCGAGGGGAAAGGCTCTGTGTTTGCTTTGTGGGATGGAGAATATCATGGTCTTGGTCTTTTGATAATTCAAGACATCGAAAGATGGTCCCTTCTCCCCCTTCCACTGCACAGTTGAATACAAGCCATACAAATGAATGTACTCCCCGGGCTTCTGTATTTATTCCAGTGTGCCCGACTCTGCTAAGCAAAGCTTGGTTTACCTGAAAACAGCGACAACTTTACAAATTTGGGCAAACGTCAGACCTAGGGGGAGGAGTGGGGTACTCCTAGCCAGAAAGGAGTAGAGTGGATGGGCTTTCCCAGATCTGGAAGCATACTGGATTTTGGCACAGGTCAAAAATGCTCTATTAGGGTTAGATAAGCAACACCAGGCTCATTGAAAAACAATAGAAAAGGACATAATAGAACAAACTCCCTTCCAGGCCCTGCTCTTTGACTCTAAAATAAAGGAAGACCAGAGAACTAGCCCATACAATGCAATGGGTGTCACTTGGGGAGCCTGGATAAAATGTTGTAAAATCCCGTATGTAAACCGAGAACTGTGGAAGTTTAGATGGCTGGGTTGGGATTCCAGCTGTCTACCAGCATCCCTAGATCTCTGGTACAAAAGGCAGTCCACTGCTGGATTAAAATACCCAGATCAGATTTTAAAGGGAGGCATCATAGCCTCATTTGATAAGAGCCGTACACTATTTGGCTGGTTTATAACAGACTGATTTCGATATCTTCAAATTAGAAACTGCATTTCTTCCCAATTGAGAACTCAAGGGGAGGAAGACAGGATTGAACTTACACACAAAGAGCCAACATTAACTTAGATTCTCCAAACATTCCAACAGAAGGGTGCCTTCATCCTTTTATAGCAGCTTCTTTTACTAATGAAGAAAACTCAAACATCATTTGTAATAGATAAATGGCAACATGAGGCCCAAGTCCAATTGACACACATAGTATGGGAAAACAAATGGAGAACATTTAAAACCATTTCCTCCCAGACTGGCCCAGTGGTGCTGAGGGTTGAGGCGCTGGACACCACATCTCATGCTATGCCGGCGACCCGGTTTCGGAAACGGACTCAGAATTGCTGGGGTCGGCGGGGGGACTGAGAATTGAGCGTCACAATGGATGCTCTCCTCCTCCTGGGTTGGGTTACGGGGGGGTGCCTCGTGCACCTGACGCTCCTAGGGCGGTGGAAGCACGGGCTTCGGGGCAACAGCGTCTCTCTGGAGCTGGGGAAGGAAGGATGTTGTGGACGCTTGGCAATGGCATGTGTCAGCACTAGGATGTATGTCCTTCATCCGACATCCTCAAGGGGTAACAGGACAAAATGTGGAAAATAGTATACACCCCCAGCCCCCCGTGAAACAATGAAACCGGGGAAGGGGTAACCTTGAATTGTCCAGGCGGACAGAGTAGAAGGGGGTACGAGGCCTTCTCTGAAAGACTGAGTGGACCACTGACAAGTGGAAAAAAAAACCAAAAACATTTCCTCCCCTCAATGACGAGAATTTGCCTGGAAGATCTGTACAGGATATTTTATCACACCAGTGATGCAGTCGAAATGGGATAGAAGTAAACATAAAAACAGAATCTGACGACAGATAAGGACCATATGGCCGACCTAGTCTGCCATTTTCCTGCTCAGTGTTGACAGCCCAGATCCTATTTGATCTGTGGCACACCTTCTCTGTCCATCTGTCTATCCCATGCGCTCTTGTGCCCTCGTATTGTTTAGTCCCCATCACCTCCGCTGGAAGGCTGTTCCACGGATCCACCACCCTTTCTGTAAAAAAATACTTCCTGACGTTCCCCACGAGCCTTCTTCCCTCCAGCCTCATATCATGTCCCCTTGTCCTTGTGCAGTGCTTCCTCTGAAATATTCTTCCCTCCTGTACCCTGTTTATACCCCTAAGGTACTTGAATGTCTCTATCATATCCTCATTCTCTCTCCCCCCCCCCCCCCAGTGACTAGATATTAAGGTCCCTGAGTCTTTCCTCATACACCTTCTGGTGCAGCCCATGTACCGTTTTTGTCACCCTTCTCTGGACTGCCTCCATCCTGTCTGTGTCCTTCCTCAGATGCGGTCTCCAGAACTGGACGCAGTACTCCAGATGAGGCCTTACCAGTGACTTGTACAGTGGCATTACCACCTTTCTTTCTTTCTGTTATGCCCTTACCTATGCATCCCAGCAATATGTTTGCCTTCCCCACTGCTTTTTCACACTGCTTGGTCGCCTTTAGGTCATTGATATGATGATCCTCAGGTCTCTCTCTTGCCTTGTGGTGGCCAGAAACCTCCCCCCCCAATCCTGTACTCCTTCCTTGGATTCCTGTGACTCAGGTGCAACTTGGCATTGAAACTGAACTGCCATACACCTGACCATTCTTCCAATAAACTTAGATCATTTCTCATTCTTTCCATCCCTTCCAGTGTGTCAGCTCAGTTGCAGATCTTGGTGTCGTACACGAACAGACATACCTTTCCCTCCAGATGCTCTGCAGTGTCGCTAATGAAGACATTGAACAGGACTGGTCCCAGCACTGATCCCTGTGGCACCCCCGCTGGTCAGCTCCCTCTCCTCTGATTCAAACAACATGAAGTCTTGCTGTATTCTGACAAATGCAGTACGACTGACCTGTTCAGCTGTCCCAGAGAACAGAAAGGTAAACTCTATGCAAATGCATAGAACGTTGAGCTTGAGCTCAGTTTTCAAACCGCCATTCTCGGTACGTTCTAGTAACTGATCAGATTCTTTACTCCGTCTGCCAGTGAAGATGCCTCAGAGATTGCTCCTTTTCTTCTCGGCTCAAGAGTATAAATCGTTGGTTCTTTACCCGTTCGTTTTATTGTTTCTAATTTGTTTTCAGTGTTTTTTTCAAAACGTTGTCCTCGGTATAGCAGAGTTTCCAGGTTGGGTAAGTGGTTTGGTTTCCATTCGGTTCCGCCCGACCGTGAGGGAACCAAACCATTATTTTTCTTCTTTCAAGCAAAGTTTGTTTCTAATTTTCCTTTAGCTTGGGTACCGGTGTGAAGTCCTGACTAATAGTTTTTTTCTTGTTTTTTCAACCATGATTCAAGTCAGAACAGACAACAACACTATAATGTACTACATCAGCAAGCAGGGGGGAACAGGGTCCTCTCTTCTCTGCACAGAGTCCATGAAAATTTGGAGCATGGCCAACTCCTTGGACATTTCCCCTGTCAGCACTCCACTTACCAGGGAAGGACAATGTCCTAGCAGATACTCTCAGCAGGATCAGTCAGGGCCACCACGAATGGTCCCTGAACAAGCAAGTCCTCCTGTCTGTATTCAGGAGGTGGGGAGTTCCAGAGATAAATCTCTTTGCAGCCTCATACAGTCATCAGTTGTCTCTGTACTGTTGCAGGCCTCCTGTTCAGGGCTCAGAGCCCCTGGAGGCTCTGCTTCTGGATTGGACAAACATGTTTCTGTATGCTTTTCCTCCCTTTCCACTGATCCTCAGGGTCTTAGTCAAGCTCAGGTCTCAGCCTGCGACCATGATCCTCATAGCCCCAGACTAGGCCAGACAACCTTGGTATCCTATGCTCCTGTCCCTGTCAGTGGCCAGTCCCATTCATCTCCCCAGAAGACGCAGCCTGCTGACATCAGCTCAGGGAAGGATCTTCTGCCTCAGTCTCCAGTCTCTCTGCTTCAGGGCGTGGCTCTTGAAGACCTAGAGTATGCAGGCCTGCATCTTTCAAAGTGTCCTGGACATTCTAAGGGGATCCAGAAAGTCTTCCACTAGGAAAATTTATTCCTCTAAATGGAAGAGGTTCTCCATCTGGTGTACCCAGAGGAGCCTGGACTCTCAGCAGGCTGGGCTTCCAGTGCTGCTGGACTATCTGGTACACCTGCAGTCCCTTCATTTGCAGCCTTCTACCCTAAAGCTACATTTGGAAGCTGTCTCTGCATACCTGTCTGCAGGGAAGGGCCCTTACCTAGCTGCACATCCCATCTTTAAGAAGTTCTTTAAGGGACTGTTACATCTCCATCCCCCACACAAAGAGCCCACTCCAGCTTGGGATCTCAGTATTTGCATAGGTCAGCTTATGCAGCCTCCCTTTGAGCCCATGTCTTCAGCAGAACTTAAGTTTCTGACCTGGAAGACTGTATTTTTGGTGGCTATCACGTCTACCAGGAGAATCAGTGTGCTCCGAGCCCTGTCAGTGGAGCCCAACTGCATTACTCCTCATAGGGACAAGATTGTCCTCCTGACTAATATGAAGTTTCTTCCCAAGGTGGTCTCTGATTTTCACCTTAATCAATCTATCACTCTATCTGTGTTCTTCACAGACCATTCCAGCTCAGGTGAATGCAGGCTGCACAGTCTGGATGTAAAGAGGGCCATCAGCTATTACATGGATAGGACTAAGGAGCATAGACAGGATTGTTCCCAGCTGTTCCTTACCTATGGGGAAGTAGGTAAGGGCAAGACAGCCACAAAAAGGACCATAACCAGATGGATTGTGGCTTGCATTCAATTCTGCTATGGCAAAACTAGGGAAGGACCCTCCTTCAGGTCTTAGGGCCCGTTCCACTAGAGGTAATGCTGCCTCAGTAGCAGTAGCCGGAGACATCCCCTTGCTGGATATATGTAAAGCAGCCACCTGGAAGACTGCTCACACATTCACTAAGCACTACTGCCTGGATACTCAGGCTAGGAGTGATGCCAGGTTCGGCATAGCAGTGTTGCAGAGCCTATTTCCCAAGTAGGTTCTGTGCCCACGTCCAAGGGGTACTGCTTGGTAGTCTGCATTTGTCACACTACAGAAAGGCTACAATTAGCTTCATAAGAATCTGATCAGTTACTGGAACATACCAAGGATGGTGGTTTGAAAACTGAGCTCGAGCTCAGTGTTCTATGCATTTGCATAGAGTTTAACTCTTTGTTCTCTGGGGCAGATGAACCGGTTGGTCATACTGCATTTATCAGAATACAGTGAGACTCCATTAGAAGAAACAGCATTACTATGGTAACTAATTTTTTCTTTCATGCCATTTACTATCACCCTCTGAGTCCTGTCCCCTAGCCAGTTCTCAACCCATTTTACTACCATAGGGCCCACTCCCAGTTTTCTCAATTTATTTAGTGATCTTCCATGTGGGACGGTGTCGAAGGCTTTGCAGAAATCAGGTAGGCCACATGTATCGCCCCTTCCTAATTTACCACCCTGGTCACCCAGTCAAAGAAATCAATTAGATTTGTCTGACAGGAAGGGGGGCATGATAGAAACTTTCAAGTACCTCAAGGGAATCAACAAAGTCCAAGAGAGTAGCATCTTTCAAAAAAGTGTGCAAGAACAAGGGGCACAATTTGAAGATTGAGGCGGACTCAGGGGTAATTTAAAGTATTTTTCACAGAGAGGGTTGTGGATGCATGGAACGGCCTTCCGGAGGAGGTTGTGGAGTCAAAAACAGTGGTGGAATTCAAGCATGCATGGGACAGTCATAAGGCAATTCTAGGGGGTGAGGGTAGGAAGAAGTAGGCTGCTGGTTAACTAGGATTTGTAGCTTATCCATTAGGTAGGTAAATGGGCAGACTGGGTGGGCCAAGCGGTCCTTATCTGCCGTCAAATTCTATGTTTCTATGACTGTCCTGCTGAGAATCCATGCTGCCTTGGATCCTGTACCCTGCTAGTCTCCAGAAACTTCATAATCTTCTCCTTAAGTAGGGACTCCATTAGCTTCCCTACTACTGAGATCAGGCTTACTGGTCTGTAGTTGCCTGTCTCCTCCCTACTTCCACTCCTGTGGAGAGGTATCACTGTCCTTCTCCAGACTTCAGGTACAGTACCTCCCCTGTGTCTAGAGATGAGTTGAAAAGGTCAGTCAGTGGACCTGCCAGTATGTCCCTGAGTTCCTTTAATACTCTCTGGTGAATCCCATCTAGCCCCATTGCTTTGTCTGTTTTTATTTTCCCCCAGTTCCCCTAGGACTCTTTCCACAGTGATAGGGCTGGCGTCAACCTCCCTCATCTGACTACCCCTCCTAATGAGTTTTGGTCCCTCGCCCTCACCTTCCCTTCCTTGGTGAACACTGAGGAAAAGTATTTGTTTAGTATCTCAGCCTTTTTCTAGGTCATCCTCCACCCACCCTCCTCCTCCTTCCTTCTTCCGCCTAACAGTACCATTTCTGGTCTTTTTCCCCTTGCTGATGTATCTGAAAAAGGTATATGTCTTTTCTTAATAGCCTGTATTATACCTTCCTCTGTCTCTGCCATAG
This sequence comes from Neoceratodus forsteri, assembly GCA_016271365.2. Classification (NCBI taxonomy): domain Eukaryota; kingdom Metazoa; phylum Chordata; order Ceratodontiformes; family Ceratodontidae; genus Neoceratodus; species Neoceratodus forsteri. The sequence goes on along the minus strand of CM028134.1, from coordinate 1,072,561,798 downwards.
CCCTTCTGACTACTTTCCCAGATTCTTTCTGTTTCTCCAGATACTTCTCCCTGTCCTCATCCTTTTGAGTCTCCTTATATTTCCTAAAGGCCTTTCTTTTTTCCCTTACTTTCTCGGCCACTACCTTAGAAGCCCATAGTGGCCATTTCTTTCTTTTACTTTTACTATGCATTCTAACACAGTGTCTTGTTACTTCTGTTATGACTCTTTTGAGTCTAGACTGCTATTCCTCCACATCTCCCCTTGTACCTTCTGTTGCTAGGGCACTTTTAAGCTGTCCCCCCATTTCCCTAAAGTTGGCCCACCTGAAATACAGAACCGTAATCCTTGTATGACTTTCCTCTACCACTGTGGTTACAGTAAACCATACTGTCCTGTGGTCACTGGAACCAAGGGGACTGCCCATGTCCGCATCTGTGATCCTGTCCCCATTGGTCAGTACCAAGTCCAGTATAGCCCCCTCCTGGGTGGGTTCTACTACTAGCTGCTTTAAGTTGGCCCCTTTTAGGGCGGTCATGAAGTCCCTGCTCCTTGTACCTGCAGTCTGAGTGCTCCAGTCTGCATCTGGCAGGTTGAAGTCTCCCATTAGCAGTAGTTCCCCTTTGGTTGCCATTTCGTGGATGGTCTCCTCCAGAACTTAATCTGTTTCCTTCCCCTACACAGGAGGCCTGTAAGTCACTCCAGTGCAAATGGCAGTCTTATTTCCCGCCGCTAGGGTGACCTACAGTGCCTCCATTTCTTTAAGTTTTGAGCCTCCATTGCTTTAATCCCCTCTCTCTCACATACATAGCCACCCCCTCCCTTCCCTATTCTTCCTAAAAAGTGTGTATCCTGGTATGGCTGTATCCCAGTCATGGTTCCATGTGTACCACGTTTCTGTAATAGCCACGCTGTCCAGGTTTTGTGGGCATTTGTGCACATTACCTTACATCCTGTGCACCCCCCTCCTGTTTTCCGGTCTGTGCCCTGCAACGTGTTTGAGTTATATTTTCTGTTTTCCTTCCTGTTGTGACCAATTTATTTCTTTTTTTTTTTTTTGTCCATCTACTAATTGGGGTCTCCCTATTTCCAGATATAGCATGGGGGGGGAGTGGCCACAGTAATCCCTCTGACTGCATTTGCCTCCCCCCTTGGCTAGTTTAAATGACTGCTGAGGAAGCATTTAAACTTTTCAGTTAGGATACCTTTACCCCTTTTCCTGGATAGATGTAGGCTGTCCGGTGAATACAGTCCTTCATCCCTCCAGGTGAGGTCCCAGTCCGCAGTGAAACCATACCCTACCTCTCTCCACCATTTCTTCAGCCATGTGTTGTATTCTGTGGCACAGAGGTCTTGACCCTCTCCCTTGCCATGGAGTGGTAGAACCTCCAAGAAGGTTACAGTGTGTACTAGTTGCCCAAGACTCCTCCCCAGCTCCCTGAATTCCTCCTGTACTTTACCTGTGTCTACCCCCTCTCCTGCCAGGTCATTTGTTCCCATGTGGATAAAGACGTCCAGCTCCCTCCTTTTTGCCACCGCCTTAGCGATTCTTAGGATCCATCTGCCCTCCTTCTGAACTGTGCCTCCAGGTAGGCACACTACCTCCCTTTCCCCATTGCTGCCCATCCCCAGATATATCCCCCCTAACAATGGAGTCCCCAAACAGGATTTGCTTCCTGCTCCTGTGTGTTCTCTTTCCAGTTGCCCTTAGGGCTCCGTCCTGGATTACCCCCTCATCCACCTTGGTGTCCACTTCTGGAGATGCTGTGTGATCTTCCTGCTCTGCCAAGATGGCATATGAGTTATGACGTGTCACTGGCTGGGGATGTGCCTTCGTCCAGCTCCCTCACCCTTCCTGAGCCCACTGTAGTCCATCCGTCCCTCCTTCTTGGCATCCTCTGAGGGAGTGGTGGTAGACATGGTTGTTCCTGTATGGAGGGGAAGGCTGCCTGGATCCCTGCGAACTCTGCTCGGAGTCCTGCAACCTCCGCCCTCAATACAGAGAGGTGCCTGCAGATAGGGCAGCACCACAGTGTCCAGAAGGTCTTCCTGAACACTGCTGCCTCACAGCCACTGCATTGCATGACACCCATCATCTTTCTTTGCCTATCCTTTCCTTACCCTTTCTGTGTCTTTATCCTTTTATGCACCCACCCTTTGCTTTGATGCTTTTTTCCCTTTTGTTCACTTTAGCTTTTTTCTTCTCTCTCTCGCCTTGTTTTACAAAATTGCTTTAATTACGCCCCTACTATGATTATGGACTCTAGTTGCTTTGAGTAAGTGTGTTCAGATTGCTGTGATATCAGTGAAATACACCCAGAAATGGCTTCTTGCCAAAGTCTTGTCGCTGGTCTATCAGATAATTTCAGAGAGCAGGAAAAGACAGAAATAACTTTATCAATCCACTGTCCCAAAAATCTTGCCACCAGTCACTCAGATAATATTAAAAAGAAGGAAAACAACAACAAAAAAAATGAGTCAAAACATTTGTTGTGCAGAGGGTGTGCTTACTCCCCCTTACGCCCCACCTACTCCACAGACTTCTATTACCTCTGCTTGGCTCCTGTCAGATTTAATAGGGCATTTAATTAAGAGTGGGGGTGGGGTTGCAAGGTGGGCAAAATTTGCAGCAAGTAAAGAAATAGCCCCACCAAAAGCACACCAAAACAGGTTTGAAATCAGAAGAAACAGGCTTCCAATTCAAAGAAACAACATCCCCACCAAAAGTGCACCAAAATAGGTTTGAAACTAGAAGAAATAGGTTTCTGGATGGCCTAGTGGCGGGGAGAACTGAGGCATCAGTGCCTTACCTCCTGCCACGCTGGCAACTTGTGTTTGCAGTGCGGCGGGCCACGGGATCGTGAGGAGGAGGATTGAGCGTCCGGAGGACATCTCTCCTCTCCAGGGGAGGGGTTGGGACAGAGTCTGCTGCTTGCCTGGCCCTTAGTGGCAGCTGGGAGCTGGCACAGTGGATCCACAGAGGGGGCAGTCGCGGAGCAGATGCTCGGTGTGCTGCATATGGAAGTGTGCGCAGCTCAGCCACTGGTGCCATTGAACTCTCCACGCAGTACTCGGGGAGGGAGAAACCAGGAAAAATGGTGGTGACCAGCAGAATGAATGAAACTGGTCCCTTGTAGGCACTGCACCCAGGCAGCTGGACACCTCCAGGAACCGCAACGGATGTAAGTACCAGTGGATGTTGGGGTGACTGGGCTGGGGTGACCAGTGGAGAAAGGGACGGTTGCCCTTGGGCAAAAAGAAATTGGCAAAAAAAAAAAGAAATAGGTTTCCAATTCTAACAAACAGCCTCGCCAAAAGCACACCAAAATAGTCCTGAAGTTAGAAGAAATAGGTTTCCAGTTCAAAAAAATAACAGCCCCACTAAAAGCACACCACAGTAGATTTGAAATCAGAAGAAATAGGTTTCTAATTCAAAGAAATAGCCCAACGTAAAGTACAGCAACACAGGTTTCAGATTTTAACAGCCCCAAAACAATTCCCTGCTAGCCCTTTATAAGTAGTAAAAAAATCAACCTGTTACTAAGAGAAATCAACAATGAGCAGTAAAAGAAGCAATAAAACGGCAGTGAGCAGTTATTACACTGACATGAATTGGATTCCTCCCTTTCTAGCCCACTTGTTGGAGGCAATATGGTGAACCACAAGCCACCCATTGTCATATATTCTGGAGCTGCTTAGAAATCAGTTTGTTCTGGACTAAGTTCATGAAAAGGGCCAAACAAATCTTTTTAATAACAGAACATTTACTATTTCACCACCTGGTACGGGGAGGGGGGCGTTGGGGGCAGCAAATTGAGAAGTAAGGAGGCACTGTATCTTTGGGATGTCTGTGTGGTGGCTGCAGCTAAAGCAATAACAGAAAGTGGTTACAGACTCTCCCCTCAGATAGTGGAATGGGAGGAGATTGTGGGTCAGATTGCTGAAATGGAAAGACTGTCCTTTATAGTACAAGGTAGACTTCTAGTCTAAATGTCTAGATGGACTCGCTGGGAGGTAACGAAAGCCTAGAGGAGAGATAACCCGTTTGTAGGACCCCAGGCCTGACTAGAATAGAAGGGAAACACTTGTTAACTAAAATATGAGACAAGAACCAATGGATTGAGAGGAAACGATAGGTGGCTTAACACCTTGTCTTGGTGCCCCCTGTGGACCGGAACATGCCCTGATAAAAAGACAAGAAGAAGATGAAAAAGCAGAGTAGTGTTTTGTAACTTAAGCCACACTTGGTTTAGATAAATCACTCTAGAATTATTAAGTTAATTTATGTGTTGTACTGTTAAAGGTTTAGTAGATAAATGTGCTAGAAGTTAATTACATGTAATCTCATAGAGACTATTAAACATAAAGGTTTATTTACCTGCGATTAAATGTAAAAATGTATCTGAACATCTTTAAATAAAGAAAGCTTAAACAAAAAAAAAAATGTTTGAGTATAAAGAAAGAGCTGCCTGCCAGTGGCCAGAACAGCAGTGGGCAGTCAGGCAGGTACCTCATCTGTCAGGTTTGAATGGAAATTCACCAAAAATAATGAATTCTGCTGCATATATATTATGGTAGCACAGTAGTGCTACCATAGTTAGGGTTGTGTAGCGCTTTTAAGTTTAAAGGGTCAAATTTTACACCTTAATAACTTTGCCATTGTTCAACGGATTTGCCTGAGATTTGGTATGCACAGTTGGGCATGGTAGATCTTGGGATCTGCCAAGTTTCATACTGGTCGGATGTACAGCTGCGGCGTTATTAAGCGACAACGAATTGTGCAATTACGCTTTTTTGCAATTTCTTTGCTCTCGACTGCAGGTCGCACGGTTTACGTGACCAGTCCAAAAACTTCAGGGAACATGCGGCTGGGGTGCCTGATGTGCCTTTCGAGATTTTGTGAAAAAATATCAAACGGTTCAAAAGTTATTCAAAAAAACAAGTTCCCATTATGTCAATGGGAAAAGTTAACAAAAAGTTCGACACTTTAGCAAATGCACTTTTTGCTTTTGCAAATGGCCCTAGTACTTTCGCAAATCCACCGTTTTGTTTTCAGTTGGTGATCAGAAAAATGCTTGGCATTTTAATTTGGGACCAACTAGGGACACAGTTATTTTTGTGTTCACCGTCGGAGCCTGAGGATGCTAGCCATGTCTTTATTTTGGGGTTAAACACCCCTGAAATATGATTTTCAGAATTGTGGAAAAAGTACTTTCGTGCTTACGACACTTTCGCAAATTTGTGCAAAAGCTTTTGCAAATCACGAAAGTACTTTGCAACACTATGGCCAAAATGACAGGAGTTCTTTGCCACCTTACTGCAAAAGAACGGTTAGGTCTTTTGGCCTGAAATTTGGAGGGAAGGCAGCCAACATGTCACAGATGTGCCTTTTGGAGGTTTGGTGAAAAATATTGTACGGCTCCAAAGTTACAGTATTCCGAAATTGATGCTTTTTCCCATAGACTAACATGGTGGCGTACGCCGTGCCTTTCGGGGCTTGTATCTTGAAAACGGTGCAAAATACAGATCTTCCCTTGTCAGACTTCACCATTCATTACTGCTTGGGTTAGTGCCGGAGGTGTGCACCCTCTGAGGAGTTTTTTTTTTTTGAGTCGGCTCCAACGGCGCCGCCCCCGGGCGCGACGTACTGCTTCATGCGCGAGGGGCAGCCGTTAGGCGCCGCGGACTCCTCCTCTATCTCAGTTCTGTTTCTCCCGCCATCGAGGCTGCAGCTGCTGCAAGGTAGTTGAAACATAGAAACATAGAATTTGACGGCAGATAAGGACTGCTTGGCCTACCTAGTCTGCCCATTTTCCTACCTAACAGATAAGCTGCAGATCCTAGTTAACCAACAGCTTACTTCCTCTTACGCTCCCCCAGGACTGCCTTATGGCTGTCCCATGCATTCTTGAAGTCCCCCACTGTTCTTGACTCCACGACCTCCTCAGGGAGGCTGTTCCATGCATCCACAACCCTCTCAGTGAAAAAATACTTCCTCACATTACCCCTGAGCCGTCCCCCCTCTATCTTCAAATTGTGCCCCCTTGTTCTTTCACATCTCTTTTTCTGGAAGATGCTACCCTCTTGGACTTTGTTAATTCCTTTGAGGTACTTGAAAGTTTCTATCATGTCCCCTCTCTCCCTTCTTTCCTCGAGAGTAAACATGTTAAGCTCCTTTAGTCTTTCTTCGTATGTCTTCTGGTGCAGACCCTGCACCATTTTGGTTGCCCTCCTCTGGACAGCCTCCACTCTGTCTGTCTTTGCGGAGACGGGGTCTCCAGAACTGCACACAGTACTCCAGATGGGGTCTCACCAACTGTCTGTACAGAGGGATAACAACTTCCTGTTTTCTACTATTGATGCCTCTTCCTATGCATCCCAGTATCCCTCCAGCCTTCCTTACTGCCTTCTCGCATTGCTTGCCCACCTTTAGGTCATCTGATATAATTACCCCCAGGTCCCTTTCTATTTTTACTGTTGTCAGTATCTCACCCCCCATTGTGTACGCTTCCCCTGGGTTTTTGTTTCCCATGTGCATTATCTTGCACTTCTTTGCATTGACTCTGAGCTGCCATACATTTGACCATTCCTCCAACCTTGCCAAGTCCCTTCTCATCCTTTCCACTCCATCTTGTGTATCAACCCTGTTGCAGATCTTTGTGTCATCTGCAAAGAGACATACTTTCCTTCAGTTCCTCTGCAATGTCACTTATAGAGACATTAAAAGGACCGGTCCAGTACTGAACCCTACGGTACCCCACTAGTAACCCTCATTTCTTCACTGTGTACTCCATTTACTACTACCCTTTGCGTCCTGTTGTCTAGCCAATTTTTTATCAAGGCTACCACCTTGGGACCCATTCCAAGGCTGGCTATCTTGTGTATTAATCTTTTGTGTGGGACTGTGTCAAATGCCTTGCTAAAATCTAGATAGGCCATGTCCACAGCCCCTCCCTGATCTACTACTTTGGTCACCCAGTCAAAGAAATCTATTAGATTCGTCTGACACAACCTTCCCATCGTGAATCCATGCTGCCTCGGGTCCTGTGCCCCACTGGCCTCTAGGTACTCAACAATTCTTTCCTTCAGAAGTGATTCCATCATTTTCCCTACCACTGAGGTCAGACTAACTGGTCTGTAGTTTCCTGCCTTTGGCCTGCTCCCACTTTTGTGAAGAGGAATTACATCTGCCCTCCTCCAGTCCTCTGATACCACCCCATCCTCCCATGATTTGTTAGAGAATAGTCAGCGATGTCACTAGTTCTACCCTTAGTTCTTTTAGAATTCTTGGGTGAATCCCATCAGGCCCCATTGCTTTGTCCACCTTCAATTTTATTAGTTCTTTCAGAACCTTTTCTTCTGTAAATGGACTGGTATCGACCCCCGTCTTCAGAGTGTTTCTCTTGTTTGGTTTAGTAACTCCCTCCTCTTCCTTTGTGAAATACTGAGCAGAAATATTCGTTCAGTATCCCTGCTTTTCATTGTCACCTCTACCCACATTCCTCCCCTTTATTAAGCTTCAGTATCCCTCCTTTGGTCTTTCTTGGCTCCCTAATGTACCTATAAAAGATCTTATCCCTTCTTAACAGAATTGGCTATCCTTTCTTCGTTTGGGCCTTTGCTATTCTGACTGCCTTCCCAGCCTCTTTCTGCTTTAACTGATAAAGTTCTCTTTCCTGCTCCTTCTGTGTTTCCTTATATTTCCTGAATGCTGCCCTTTTCTCCTTAACCTTCCCTGCCACCTCTTTTGTGAACCATAGCGTTTTTTTCCTTCGTTGTGTTTTATTGATTTTTTTTTTACGCAAAGACTTGTTGCCTCTGTGATGGCTGTTTTCATCACTCCCCATTGTTCCACCACCCCTCCTTCTTGCCTGTTTGCTAGTGTTTTTCTGAGGCACTTTCTCATTTTCCCAAAGTCAGCCCTCCTAAAGTCTAGTACTCTTGCTTTTGTCTCGCTTGATTGTATGGCTGTGTTTATCGTGAACCACACTGTTTGGTGGTCACTTGTTCCCAGATGGCTACCCACTTCTAAATCTGAGATTCTTTCTCCATCCCCATTTGAAAGTACCAGGTCTAAGATTGCTCCCTCCCGAGTCGGTTCCAGTACTAGCTGTCTGAGACATGCCCCCTGTAGGGCATCAAGAATGACCCTGCTCTTGGATGTGCCTGCAGCAAAGGTGCTCCAGTTAACATCTGGCATATTCAGGTCCCCCATCAACAATATCTCCCCTTTTTCTGCCATTCTAAGAAAGCCTTCTATCATTTCCTTGTCCATTCCCTCCCCCTGAGATGGGGGTTTGTATACAACCCCCATGCGGATTGTGGTGCCATTTCCTGTCTCCAGGGTGACCCAAAGTGCCTCATCTGCTCCCTGTTTACTCTTTAGTTCTGTTGCTTTGATCCCTTCCTTTACATAGAGAGCTACTCCTCCTCCTCTTTTACCCTCCCTGTCCCTCCTGTAGATTGTGTATCCTGGTATGTTGACATCCCAGTCATGGTTCTCTGTGTACCATGTTTCTGTGACTGCCACAATATCCAGGCAACCCTCTTCCATCAAGGCCACTAGTTCAGGGAGCTTGTTACACAGACTACGGGCATTGGTACTCATCACCCTCCACTTTTGATAGCCTTACCCTTTTAGCCCCATTTCTGTCCTTACTGCCTTTGCCTTTTTACATTTAAATCTGTTCTGCTCCTAATAACTTCTGTACCTTGGTGTTTACCTCACTAATCACCATGTTTTGTGGGGGGAGGCTCGGATTTCCCGGCTCCTTTTCAATGCCCCCCCCTTGGCTAGTTTAAATGCTTGCCAATGAAGCATTTAAACCTCTCACCTAGGATCCTGGTTCCCCCCCTGGACAGATGCAGCCCATCACACCAGTATAAGTCTGCATTCCTCCAGGTGGCTCCCCAGTCCCCAATGAAGCCAAAACCCTGAGCTCCACACCAGTTTTTCAACCACTCATTGAATTCCCTGGTGAGAAGTGCCCTAGCATCTCCCTTGCCATAGACAGTCAGCACCTCCGAGAAGGTTACCGTATGCGCTACTTGTGTAAGGCCCCTTCCCAACTCTACAAACTCCTCTTGCACTGCTCTGATCCCATTCCTAGCCAGGTCATTTGTCCCCAGGTGGACAATGACATCCAGCTCCCTCCCTCGTGCAGCTCCACCCACCATCCTGAGGATTCGCTTCCTGTCCCTCCAAGCCGTGGCGCCAGGAAGGCACCTTACCTCCCTCTCCCCATCCTCCCCCATTTCTACCCCCCTAATGATTGAGTCCCCCACCAGGAGTTGTTTCCTTCCCCTGTGAGGTCCCATGCCACCCTCCTTTGGGTCTCCTTTGTGAAGGTTCCCAGCATCCTCCTTGGTCTCCACTGCAGGTGCCTCCATAGAGGAACCACTATCCACCAGAAGAGCGAATGAATTGTGAAGAGTCACAAGACTCCTTGTTTTCTCCAGTGGTATTCGCTCAACGCTGTCTCCCGGTAAGACTGTTCTTTTATTTCTGTCGACGACGCTGAGTGCTTTGTTGCTGTTTTTTGTCCTTATTTAGATTCGCATCATGTATCTCAGGTTAGGGGCAAAGCGTAATCAATGACGTTCCCTATCGTCCGGTGCTCCTGTGGCGGCATTTCTCCATCACGGATCGGCATGATGTCTGTCTCCGTTGCCTGGGACCCATCAACGATATGGACGCGTGCGACGCCTGTTTCTCCATGGACCGTCGTGTCCTCGAAGTCCGCGTGTTCAAGATCGGCAAGGCCCCGCCGACCTTCGGGGGATGGTGTCGTTTCAGGGATTCCCAGGTAAGGTCTCTAGGCCCTTCCTCCGGGTCCCCTCTCGGGCCTATACGGTCTTTAGAGGGGGAGGCTTCCTCCTCTTCTCTTGCCGAAGAGAAGCTTCTTTTTGCGGGTGTCGGGAGGAGCGTCATAGGTCCTCCCAAGGCATGGCCGGAGCACCGCCTCGGCAGTCACCTCCTCGGAGGTGCAGGCTCCCCAGTGTCGAGGCCCACGCTGCTGGGCCCGGCACTGGTGGACCCTCGGCGCTGCCCTCTGGCGCTGCCCGGATCGGCCCGCCGCCGGCATTGATATCGAGGCGGTGCCGCGGCAGTTTGCTCTCCTGGTAGCACGGGTTGGGTTCTGGCACCGGCGGCGCCAGGGCCTGCCGGCGCTGGTGGGGAAACCGGACCAGGAGCTTAGCCCAGTGCGGGTGGGCGAGGTGCGTCCAAGCGCCCGCCTCTGGCTTTCAGCGCCGTTCGCGGCGCCGTTTCACTCGGGGACCCCCGGGGTTGCTAGTATTGTGGTCCAGCTGGTCTCTTCCTCTTTGGAGGCTGATGACTCAGACGTGGACCCGTCCTAGCAACCTGACTCTTCGGAGTCTGGGTCCCCGGTGGCACGTGGTGCTAGGTGGCCCAGCGGGCCTCTTCTGCTGTCCCCACTGCTGTCCTCCCCTGAGGGCCCTCAGGCCAGGGGTGGTCCTGGGTCCCTGGGGGAGCGATAGAGTGGAGGCGGAGGGAGGGGCTCTCCCTCCTGGGGGCTTGTGGCAGCTACCCTCCCTGGTGCTGTTGCAGCCACTCGGGGTGGGAGAATGCTGGGGTCGAGGAGGAGGAGGGTGCTCTCAGAGTCCGAGTTGTCGAGGGGCAGGGTGCAGGCATTGCGGTCTCTGTTGGCCACCCCTCAGAGGGTGGCTAGGAGCCGTAGCACTGGGCCCTGCCTTTTCCTCTTGGACCCCGGAATTCCCTCTGGTGGCATTGCTGCAGGCTACCCTTCTGGATCCATGCAGTCCCAGGTTTGTCACAGGGGAGGATCCCCTTCTGGGCTCTTCCAGGTTTCGCATCCCCAGGGTTCCGTTTTGCGACCTGGTCTGTTGTCCGGGATCCCGCCAGCTCGGGCTCCGTTCTCCGGATTTCAGAGCCCTAGCAGAGGACAGTTGCCTCTTCATAGTTGCCCATCTCCTGTTCCTCTGCAGCCACCCCCCGCTCTTCCAGGCCATGTCGGTCCTACAGGCCCGTTATCCTGGGAGCAGTTCAGAGGTTCTGCGGCGGCCTTCCCCTCATATGTCAGGTGTATGAATGAGCGGGTCTTTCGCCTATCTCCACCACCGCAAGAATCTTCTGGACACTTGAGCTCTCCGTCATCCTCGTCTCCCTCCTCTGAGGGAGAGGAACCCTCTGCTCATATCTCCTCCGGCCAGTGGTTTCACTGAATATCAGCGATTCCTTTCGAGGATGGTGAGGGATCTTGAATCTCTCGTTAGGCGAGACAATACCCGAGCAGGGAGACGCGTGAATTCCTTGGCGAATTCAGTGCCCAGCACCTGGTGGTACCTTCCTGGCCTATCCCTTCCAGGAGGCGTCTATCCGTTCCTGGCAGTCGCCACCGCCCCTTCTCCAGTCCGGCAGACTGTCGACGTTGTATTGTGCCCGAGGAACCCTGGGTACTCTCCCCAACCCGCCTTGGGTTTGCTATACCTAGAGACTCCCTCCGGGCGGCGCCGTAGCTGTCACGACAATCCACGGACTGATTCCCTACATGGTTCAACCGGGTGGGGGCGAAGAGTGTTCTCTTCTCTTGCGATAGCTTGCATTGCTATCTCATCAGGCTCATCATGCCTTACAGTAGGCATTTGTGGTGATGCTCTCTCAGATCTTAGCATCAATGCCTGATACGAGACAAACCAGACAAGCTATTGCCCTCTCTGGTATAGGCCTGGAGCTGGTAAGACACCAAGCAAGGGCATCTTCACATACCAGTGAGGTGGCTTCCAGGCTTGGGGACAGCGATCTGCGTGGAGCGGACAGCATGGCTTTGTCTATCAAGGTTGTCACCCTGGCCCGGCGTGGAAGCTGATTCGCTCCGCTTTCGGGGACACCTTCTTTTCCTCCAGAGCTAGGAGATTACTGCAGGGGCTTCCTCCGTCTCCCCCATCCTGGGGGCACCTCCTAGCTCTTCTCCCCACAGGCTTCTCTCTAGATTATTCGAGTCTTCCCCTTCTATTTCTCACCAGCAGGAGGCTGGGGTCTTGTTCCCTCGGGTTCTGCCTTTTTTAAAGGGTGGGCTTGAGTACTCACCCAAACGGTAATGAATGGTGAAGATTGACAAGGGAAGATATGAAAATTACTTACCTACCGTAATTCTTGATTTTCTCTTGTATCTTCACCATTCATTACTGATACCCGCCCACCTTCCCCTCAGTGGCCTCCTTCTGTGGCGTCTCCCCCTCCCGTCTCGTTCCTCTTCCTTCATTTGGCCTTTATGCCAAAAAAAAAAAAAAAAACTACAAAAAAAAAAAAATTTCTGTTCCCATTCTTAATGAATGGTCCCTTTTTCCTCAAGGTAAAGAGGAACGAGCACAGTTGTACTTTTCTCTTATTCTGAGGGAACTCTTTCTGACCGCCCTTAGGGTGCGACTTCTAAATACCTTCTTCAGGTTATGCAGTTTCACAGCTTAAGAGACCGTGCTCTGACTCTGCCTCAGCAAAATTTAGAATCCTCCTGGCAGGTGGTATTTTTGAGCTCTTCTAGCTGCTGATTGAACTTGTCAGCTTTGAGCGTCTGCTTGCCTTGCCTTAGGGAGTCTGATTGAGTTCCACTCTATCTTTCATACAAAGCTGCCTTCGAAAAGGCATAATCTTTCCCATACACTGCTGTGTTGGCACTTAACAAGGTGCTAAGGGACTTAGTTCCCTTCCTGGGTGGGCGCTCTTCCCGGAACAGGTTCTGCCCGGGCAGTCTGTGAGCCCTCAGGTAGGATGTAGGGACTTGGCATGTTGAGAGTTCAGAGATGTTGCCCTCATTCGAATCTGTTCAGGTGGTTCAGTCGAGACCTCCCCTCAGTCCTAACAAGCTGGTTCTGCACTCCCATGTTAGTCTCGAGCCTAAGCCTCTCAACAATGCTCGATGGGCACTGTTCTCCTCTCAACATACCTTTTTCTTCTTCTTCTTTCTCTTTTCCTCTCTGTTCCTCCCTAGAGCCGCCTCGAAAGGAGCCTCTCGAGTCCCTTAGGGTAGGAATTCTCTCTCTGTCTATTCTCTACACGGCTTATACCTTTTTCAGTTTATATCCTTTCCTTTTTCTGTCCCTCGGCTCTCTTGCCTCGCTTTCCTTTTTCTTACCCTTTATTTTCGCCTCTCCATTTCTAGAACTGAGATAGAGGAGTCATGACACTTAATGGCTGCCCCTCGCGCATGGCGCGGTATGTTGTGCTCGGTGAGTGCCGCTGAGCCGACTCCAAAAAAACTCCCTGTAGGGTGCGCGCCTCCAGCACTAACCAAGCAGTAATGAATGGTAAAGATACAAAGAAGATCAAGAATTATGTTATACGTAATTTTCATATTTTTCTTGTCGAGTTGCATAGCCCTCTACCTCATTCTCCTATACCTCTGCTTCTTTACACATGTGATGGGGTGAGGTTAGGCGATCAACCCCAACGTGCACCCAGATGCCGGTTCGGGGCTGGCAGGAGGTATCGAGGCGGAGTTCAACCCCAACACCAAATTTCCTTACTTTTGTCGCTGTGGAACAACCCTAACTGATTCATTAAACAGAGTTTTTTGCCTCTAATATATACAGTGACTTGCAAAAGTATTCAACCCCCTTGAAAGTTATCAGATTTTTCTGGATTACAAATGAGACTTACATACATCATTCCAGTCAGTATTTTTATTGCAAACTCATATGCTCTAACAGTATATTGTCAAAGCCAAAATTAATTATCCGTCAGCAGATCTTTTAAAGAAAATTTAAAAACTATAAAATGCTGCTTGCAGAGGTATTCAACCCCTACACATTAGTATTTGGTAGAGCCACCTTTTGCTGCAATAACAGCTTTAAGTCTTTCGGGGTTAGTATCTACCAGCCTTGCACACTGTTCGGGAGTGATTCTTGCCCATTCTTGTGGCAGATTTTATATAGGTTGTTCAGGTTGGTTGGGTGGCGCTCTGTGACACGCAATTTTCAAACAGTGCACAGATTCTCGATGGGATTGAGATCTGGACTTTGACTTGGCCACTGCAGGTCATTCACCTTTTGTTGTTTAACCACTCCTGTGTTGCTTTGGCCTTGTGCTTAGGATCATTGTCCTGCTGAAAGGTGAAGTTTCTCCCAAGCTTCAGTTTTTCAGCAGACTGAAGCAGGTTCTCTTGCAGTATCTACCTGTATTTTGCTCCATCCATTCTTCCTTCAAGTTTAACAAGATGCCCAGTCCCTGCTGATGAAAAGCATCCCCACAGCATGATGCTGCCACCACCATGCTTCACTGTAGGGATGGTGTTTCTCTAGGCATGGGCAGTGTTAGGTTTGCGCCACACATAGCGCTTTGAATTTTGGCCAAAAATCTCTTATGTTGGTCTCATCAGACCACAAAACCTTGTGCCACATCTTAGCTGGGTCACTCTCATGCTTTCTGGCAAACTCCAGACGTGCTTTGATATGGTTCTTTTTGAGTAATGGCTTCTTTCTAGCCACCCTCCCATACAGGCCAGTATTATGCAGAGCTCTTGATATGGTTGACTGGTGCACCTTCACTCCACTCTCGGCCACTGAACTCTGTAGCTCCTTTAAGTGATTGTTGGCCTCTCTGTGGCTTCCCTCACTAGTCTCCTTCTTGTTCGGACGCTGAGTTTTGAGGGACGGCCTTGTCTAGGTAGTGCCTGGGTGGTGTGATGCAGCTTCCACTTCCTTCATATTGATCCAACAGTGCACACTGGGATATCCAAACACTTGGATATTATTTTGTACCCTTTTCCTAATTTATGCATGTCTATTACTTTATCTCTAACTTCCTTAGAATGCTCTTTAGTCTTCATTTTCACACCCTTCCTTCAGATTCACAGTCTGGCCAATGGTCATTAAACTGGGGGGAGGTTATCCAGAAAATGTGAGCTACTTTAATGTTTCAGAGGTGAGGCCAATTGTAAGCCAATTGTGTCCTCGTTAGGGCAATATTTTTCATCTGTGTAAACTTGGAGCTTCCAGAGTACAGGGGTTGAATACTTATGCAAACAGCATATTTCAGGTATTTATTTCAAACAACATGAAGTCTTGCTATATTATGATGTATGCAGTGAGTCCCAACCTTCGAACTGCTCCGGAGGTGAAAAGAGTTAACTTTCCATGCCAGGCATGGAACTTTGAGCTCGAGCTCGGTTGAAAACTCCGTCTGTTGTTCTTCAGACTCAAACTGTCAGATTCTTTACTCCACCTCACTGAACAGTCGCTCCGGAGATTTCTCCTTCTGCTCGGTTCATTTTGTCGGTTAAAGTATTAATTTTTCGTTGTTTTTAACCAAATTTAAACCGCAACCGGTCGGTTCAAGCTCTGTCTGTGGTATTTGTAAGTACTAGATAGGTTTTACATTTACTTTCTGTGTGGAACTTGTAAACGGTTTATCGGTTCGGTTTGAACCGATCAGGTTGTGCTAAATACATTAATCTGTCTTTTAGAGTGCGGTTCCTGGTTCTTATCGGTTCTAAAAAAAAATGGATTTCATTACGTTTTTTTCCATGACCCGTGACACGGTTGGGAACCGATAAGAGGGTCTTGCTTGGCGGATTGCCATAAACGGGCAAGTTTTGGTTAGGACTGGCACTATGTCTGAGAAACCCAAAGAAAAACCGGGCCCACTGGGTTTCAACACTGCAGTGTCTGTGGGGAAGTCTTTGCTAAGGCTGAACCCCACACCACCTGTGTTTATTGTCTGGGGTTTGACCACCTCAATGCAGACTGCCAGATTTGTGAAAGTTTTCCTGCAGCTACCCTGGAAAAAAGAGTTGGCAGGCTCAGGGAAAGGGAGGCCAAAAAGTCAGCTGAACTGGATGGCCAGCCCGGTTCGGTTGAAACCGAACCGGAGGGCGTGCCCTCTGACCAGGGCGAGACTTCCTCGGGCAAAAGGAGAGCCGACTTGGAGGAGTTGGTTCCAGCAAAAAGGACTAGAAAATCAGCTAGTTTGGAGCCAAAACTTCCCTCTCCAACCTCTGAAGAAATAGCCAAAGCGATTAAAATTGTTCAGTCACTTTCCCCGGTTCCGACCGAACCGGCACCATCAGGTAAGCGTACGTTCGGTCGGTTCCACTGGTTCGAGTATGATTTAGAGGAATTTTATGAACCAGAGGAGGGGGAAGAGGAGTATGAGGAGAGTGAATGTGGATTTGAAAGTCTGGATGTGCCCATTGAACCGGACATCTCCCAGACAGACCTTCAGGAGTGTCTCCCCTAGGCTTTCTGAGTCCCTTCTCATTTTATGTTTTATAAAAAAGTGGCTGAAACCCTCCAGCTCCCTATGGAGGAAGCTGTGGATGATCAAGAAGAGCCTGACTATGTAGAAATAATGGATATCCCAGAGTCTAGGAGACTGTCTATTCCTTTGCATAAATCTTTTGGGAAACAGACAGTAAAAATTCTAAAAACTCCTCACACTATACCTCCTGTGGATAAAAGAATGGACAAGAAGTACACATTGTCAGGCTCAGATCTGGGAGTTCCTTACACAACAATGCAGCCATGTTGGGGGTAGTGCAGGCTGCAGCCTGTGACAAGGCAAATATTCCTTGGCCACTGCTTTGACAAGGACTCCAGGAAGATTGATGCCATGGCAAAGAAACAGTACATGGCAGCATCCTTGGGACTCAGACAGGCAAATTATAGGCTTATGTTGCTAGATACCAGAAATCCAGATGGGACACTGTTATGGCTCTAGCAAAGCAGGTCCCTGGCCAGCTTGCCAAGGAGCTGGAGCAGGTGGCTGCTGATGGTATTGAGGCATCTAAGGTGCAGTTTCATGCTGCAGTGGACTCTAATGATGTGTCATCAAGAGTCATAGCTACATCTGTGGCTCTTAGCAGAATGGCTTGGCTCAGATGTACTAGCCTGTCGAAGGATACCCAGACTAAGGCTATGGATTTTCCTGTTGTGGGTAACTCTCTGGGAGCAGACAGAATTGCATGAAGAAAATGGATGGTATAGGACCACCTATAGGAGTGCACAGGCACAGAAGGCAGGCCACTCCTCAAAGGCAGCCTTCCAGGGGCAGGCCTTTTCATAGGCCTTTTTACCAAGCCCAGGCCTCCTCTTCAGCTTATGCCCAGAGGGGGTTCTTTAGAGGGAGAGGCAGACGGGGTACAAGCAGACCTGCTTCCACCCCTCAGCCTAAAGCCCCTGCCAAGCAGGCACCCTGATGGGGTGGCCAGGGTCGATTCTCCACTACCTGTAGGGGGCAGGCTGGCTTACTTTGTCCAGGACTGGAAGTCTCTAACATCAGACAAGTGGGTCCTGGAAGTAGTAAGCCAGGGACTGGTTCTCAGCTTCAAAAAATTTCCAAAGATGAGAACCAGATCCTTTCCACCTGGAAATCCATCAGAGGCACTTGCCTACAGGCAGAGTTTCTACCCTCCTGGCTCTCAGAGCTGTGGAAAGGGTTCCACCCCTACACCAGGGCAAAGGGTTGTACTCCAGGTACTTCCTTACTCCAAAAAAGACAGGAGAATGGCGGCCCATCCTGGATCTCAGATACCTAAGCAAGCACCTTTTAAAACCAAAATTCAAAATGGTGACTCTGGGAATTATTTTACCCTCTCTAAGGCCAGGGGACTGGCTAGCGTCCCTGGACCTCTAGGATGCCTACTTCCATGTTCTCATCAGAAACTCCCATCGAAAGTACCTCAGATTCGAACTGCCCTCAGGCCATTACCAGTTCAGAGCAATGCCCTTCGGCCTCACCTCTGCCCCAAGGGTATTCACAAAATGCCTGGCAGTAGCAGTTGCCCACTTAAGAAGGCAAAAAATTGCCATCTTTCCTTGCCTGGACGACTGGCTCATAGTAGGCCAGTCTCCAGACCAGGTCAGATTACATCTTCAGGTAACTCAGCAACTGCTTACCTCTCTAGGTTTCCTTCTCAATCTTCCAAAGTCAGTTCTGGAGCCTGTCCAGTTTCTCACCTTCATAGGCGCAGAGCTGAACACAAAAGAAGCCAGAGCCTTCCTTCCTCTGGAAAGAGCAAGGACCCTGGTGTCTCTGGCCTCCTCTTTCACCCTGCAGGTCTCTCGACCAGCAAGGCACTTTCTACAGCTCCTGGGGCACATGGCTGCTTCTACAGCAGTAGTGCAGGAGCAAGATTTCAGATGAGGGACATCCAGTTCCATTTGAGAGCCTTTTGGTCTCAAGGAGAGACCCTCTAACCAAATTGATCCCAGTGATCGAACCCTGATCCAAGCCTTCAGTGGTGGCAGGACCAGAGCAATCTGAGACAGGGGTTCCTTCACCCTCAGTCTCACTCCTTAATCCTTACTACAGATGCATCCCTCTTGGGGTGGGGAGCTCACATGGGCGACCTCACTACCAGGGATTATGGTCCCTCAGGAATCTCTGCTCCACATCAATCTGTTGGAACTCGGAGCAGTTTTTCTAGCACTTCAAGTTTTTTCCAGATCTGTTCAGAACAAAGTTATTCAGGTCAGAACAGACAATACCACCATAATGTGGTACATCAACAAGCAAGGGGGCACTCTGTCTATGGCCTTGTGCACCGAAGCAATGAAGTTGTGGTCTCTGGCTTACTCACTAAACACCTCCCTTATGGCAGTTCACCTCCCAGGCAAGGACAATGTCCTGGCAGATGCTCTCAGCAGGATTTCTCAGGGCCATCACGAATGGTCACTGGATCCCCTAGTACTGGAGGTAGTATTTGCCAAATGGGGCACCCCGCAGATAGATCTTTTTGCAGCCCCAGACAATCACCATCTCCCACTTTTTTCATGCAGGCCCCCAGTGTTGGGCTCAGTCCCTCTGGATGCCTTCATTCTCAGTTGGGCAGGGAAGTTTCTTTACGCCCCCCCCCCCTTCCCTCTTCTGTTCAAGGTGCTAGTCAAACTCAGATCTCAACCCTGCAAGCTGATCCTGACTGCTCCAGATTGGGCCAGACAGCCCTGGTACCCACTCCTTATGTCCTTACAAGTCCACCTTCCCCTGTGTCTTTCCAGGAATCACAACCTGTTAACCAGTGCTCAGGGGAGAGTTTGGTACCCGAACCTCAAATCTCTCAATCTCAAGGCCTGGCTCTTGAAGAGAGAGAGTTTGCTGACCTACACCTCTCCAAAGGTGTATTGGATATTCTGAAGGCTTCTAGGAAGCCTTCCACCAGGGCTACTTATAATTCCAAATGGAAGAGATTTTCCATATGTTGCTCTGGAAAGCATATTTCCCCAGAATCTGCTGACTTACCCACAGTCCTGGATTATATGGTCCATTTAAATACTTGGGGCTGAGACCAGCTACCCTAAAAGTGCACCTGGCAGCGTGTCTGCTTTCTTATCAGCAGGTAAACCCTCTTCTCTTTCAGCTCATTCTGTATTCTCAAGTTTTTCAAGGGTTGCTTCACACCAACCCTCTCATTCAGGACCCTGCCCATGCCTGGGATCTTAATATTTGCATTGCCCAGCTTATGCAACCCCTTTGAGCCCTTGTCTTCAGCAGAGCTTAAGTACTTGACTTGGAAAACTGTGTTCTTGGTAGCCATCACTTCTGCCAGACGATAAGTGAATTACAAGCATTGTCAGTGAGCCTGGATTTTATCTCTTTCATAGAGATAAGGTGGTCCTCAGGACTAACAGAAAGTTCTTGCCTAAGGTGGTTTCAGATTTCACCTTAATCAATCTATGTCTCCCTGTGTACTTCACTGACCATTCCTCCTCTGGCGAGAGGAGACTGCACAGTTTAGATGTCAAAAAGGCCCTTAGTTACTACATAGAATGTACCAAAGGTCACAGGTTTGACTCCCTCCAACTGTTCCTCACTTATGGTGAGGTTAGTAAAGGGAAACCTGCCACTAAAAGATCCATTGCCAGGTGGATTGTCTCTTGTATCCAATTTTGCTATGAAAAACTGGGTAAGGTTCCTCCCTCAGGCCTGAGGGCTCACTCTACCAGAGGTACAGCTGCGTCTCTGGCTGCTGCCAGGGACATCCCTATCCTGGAGATATGTCAAGCAGCTACCTGGAAAGCAATTCACACTTTTACCAAGCATTACTCCTGGACATCCAGGCTAGGAGTGATGCTCTGCTCTGGCACAGCTGTGCTTCAGAGCCTATTTCTAAGTAGGTTCTGGTCCCTCCTCCATGGAGGTACTGCTATGTAGTCTGCATATGTCATAATATAGCAAGACTTCATGTTGTTTGAAGAAAAAATTACTCACCTTAGTAATGTTGTTTCTTCTAATGGAGTCTTGCTATATTATGACCTCCCCCCCGCCTGCCCCTCTCAGAACCTCTGCTTTTGGGATGTGGGTGGGCAGTGCAGTGTTGGCACTTAGTAGATGCCCACCTTGTTTTTTCACCTCTCTTTTGGGGTGACTGGGTGTTGTGTTTTTCATTTTTGGGTCTCCTGACTTGAGTCTTTGTTTTGGGACCAAAATGTGTTCTTATATCTAGTAGCCAGTTGGCTAGTGTAGGTTTACAGCTTCCACAGAACCTTAGTGAGTTTTGCTCGTAAAGATCTGACAGTTTGAGTTTGAAGAACAACAGACAGAGTTTTCAACTGAGCTCGAGCTCAAAGTTCCATGCCTGGCATGGAAAGTTAACTCTTTCACCTCCGGAGCAGTTCGAAGGTTGGGACTCACTGCATATGTCATAATATAGCAAGACTCCATTAGAAGAAACAACATTATTAAGGTGAGTAATTTTTTTCTTTTCTTACAAATATTTTCTAACATAAAACCAATGTCACTTTAAAATAATTATTTTGAGGGTCAGTCTTTTTAAATAAAATATTACACAGAACAAAATCTCATTGTATCATTTGTCATTCAGACAAATCTGACAACGTTCAAGGGGGTTGAATACTTTTGCAAGTCACTGTGTATATATATTCTGCGGCATGATGCAAATAGAAACATAGAATTTGATGGCAGATCAGGACCGCTTGGCCCACCCAGTCTGCCCATTTCCCTACCTAATGGAAAAGCTGCAGATCCTAGTTAACCAGCAGCCTACTTCTTTCTACCCCCACCCCTAGAATTGCCTTATGACTCTCCCATGCATGCTTGAATTCAACCACTGTTTTTGACTCCACAACACCCTCCGGAAGGCTGTTCCATGCATCCACAACCCTCTCTGTGAAAAAATACTTCCTTACATTACCTCTGAGCTGTACCCCCTTCTTCAAATTGTTCCCCCTTGTTCTTGCACACCTCTTTTTTTGAAAGATGCTACCCTCTTAGACTTTGTTGATTCCCTTGAGGTACTTGAAATTTTCTTTCATTTCCCCCCTTTCCCTCCTTTCCTCGAGGCTATACATATTAAGCTCCTTTAGTCTTTCTCCATATGTCTTCTGGTGCAGACCCTGCACCATTTTAGTTGCCCTCCTCTGGACAGCTTCCATCTTGTCTGGGCCCTTGCTGAGATTGGGTCTCCAGAACTGCACACAGTGAAGGGAAGGAGATAACAGGGAAACTGCAGGGAAAATTCCTCAACTGCAGAATCGCAGAATTCCAGGTGCCTTGGGTTAGAACCTGTCCCATTTGTTTTGCAGAGAGAGTTAAAAGCAGGAATCTTTTGTCCTCTTCTTTTCTGGCACTTGTCTTTCTCTTGCCTATCTGATTGCACGTCCAGTTTTTCTTGTGGCACCTAGGAATTGGCCACTCCAGTGGTCCTGCAGTTTCCCCTGTTATTTCCTTCCCCTCACTTGCTGTTTCTTTTCTTTCTCCTCTTGCTTCTCTGTGGTTAAAAAATATGTGAGAATCTTTGTGAAACTGGGATCCCTTGGTTTGCAAATGTATGTATTTATATTGTCAAAATGACTGCAGAAAGCTGTTTGGGTGTATTAGAGGTTGACCTAGAGATGCATTTTGACCTCTACAAGCTCATTTACAGAATATGCTCTCTTGTTGCATCTGTTGAGACTAGATAGACTCTTTAGGTTGGTCACAGGAAAGAAATTTACTAAGTTCTGAGACATTTTATGAGAAACAGGAGATTAATTTACACCAACAGAATACAAAGTTTAAACTTCCAGGAAAAGATATCTTGTAAAGAGAGAGCAGTGTTTCATTTAGGGATAAATAGAGATTAAGATTTTAGAGAGAGATTTGAAGGTAGCAATTTTGTTTGTATTGCTTGTATAAAGAACTGGTAAAATGTTTTTATTTTATTATTCCTAATGATGATAAAATGCTACTTGTGAATTTTATAACTTCTCTTGGTTTGCCTGTGCTTTCTGGCCAATGCCTTGATGACAAAGTGGTGATGGATCGGACAAGTTTCCAGAGGAGGTCATCAAAGCCGATATAGTGCAAGGGTTCAGAAGAGGATGGAACAGGACACATGGAAATTGTGCGTAAGGGTGCAGACTGAAGGGAGCAGGAGGGAGATTTGAGAAGGGCAAAGTCCCCAATTAGACAAGCTCAGGTGCATCAGATGGGCCACTAGCCCTTCATCTGCTGACATTTTCTGTGTTTCTGTGGATGAGGCACTGGGAGCAAGTAGAATTGACAGCCAGGGTATGAAATGCTTCCCCTTCAAAAAAAAAAACAACTTGTAAGCTGTGATTTGTGTGGCACATGCATTCCTTCACTCATGGCTTCTAGCTTATAAAATCTGCCTCCCCACTGGTCCCAAGGCAGCCCCAGAGGAAATGATCCATTTAGTGCACTTGAAAATAGAATACCAGAGCGTTGGTTGGCCTGCTGATGCAGTGGTGGTGGTGGTGCTACTGCTCTCTACACCAGTGACCTGGGTTTGTGAACAAATCATTGGAGGCTCGGCCTGGGAATGTGAGACAAGTGTCCCACAGAACGCTCTCCACCTTCAGGGGGAGGGAAGGATTTTGTTCTCTGTTGCATACCACCACCTGGATGGCCTCAGGTGATGGTGCACCAGGAGCTGATGAGCTTGGGGGATGCCAGTGTGCTCTGATGTGAGCGTATGCACCGCATGTGCATGTGTCAGGAGCTTCCTCAACATCCTAGTGGAGGGGAGAAAAAGGGAAAACCACCAACTTTTGCAAGAGGATGTCCACCCCTCACCGCTGACTGAGACACTGTATTCCGGATCACCGACCGATTCTCTGTTTGATGGTAGTGCCTTCCCCCTGAAGGTCCCACGGGGGGGTCGGCAAGCAAGAGTGCATTCAGGAAAGATGCAGGTCCCAGAGAAGATGGGTGATGGGCTGTGTGAGTGGGTAGGACTGATGGGGGCTGGTCAACAGTAGGGGGGGAATCACACCAAATAAAATAAATACCGGAAAGTCAAGCTCCCATTCTTTACATAATTCAGCTGAGAGTACACATCAGGAGTGTCAGAAAAAAAATCCAACTTTCTTCCAACTGACGTTTCTGCTCATTAGTTGTTTAGAAACAGCCTCCAAAAACACCAGCCTCAGACAAGTATCTGCTCATCTACTTAACATGGGATTTTGTGTTTGAAGGTATGGTGTTTTCAAAGACAGAGCTGATGACTAACTTCTGTATAAGTTCTGTGCCCAGGCATCTGATTTTCATGCTGCTTTCTCATCTTAGTTTTTATATTTTATGATGTATAAGCGGAGTTCCTCAGAGATCACTCCTAGGACCTGTACTGTTTATAGCATATTTATATCAAATTTCGGCAATAACTTGAACAACTGGTATAATAAATTCGCTGACGACACCAAACTAGGGAAAGTGGTTGCCACTTATAATGAGTATACTAAACTGCAGGAAGATCTTGAAACAGTGGCACTATGGGCCAATAAGTGGGACATATCCCTTAAAGAGCACCAGTTTTGGTGCGTTCCTTAAAACCCCCAGCAGCGGCTTACCTCATTAGGACTTAAGAAGTCCACTGTTCTAATTTATTACAGTCTGTATTTTTTAACAATCGTAATTTCTCGCTTGGAGTGCGACAGCGTTGAATGAGACCCTGTCCCATTTGTTATGCAGAAAGAGTTAAAAGCTAGGATCTGTTCTATCCTTTTCTTTTCTGTCTGATTGCACAGTAACATTTTCTTGTGAGACCTAGGAACTGATCACTCTGACAGTCTCATGATTCTTCCCCTGCCGCTATCTCCCTGCCAGAACTTGCCATTTCTTTCTGTTTCTAGCTTTTCTTCCCCCTTGCTTATCTGTGGTTATAAAAATATATGTGGATTGTTATGTGAAACTGGAGTCTCTGGTTTGAAACGGTATATAGTTGATTGAAATGATTGCAAAAGCCTATTCGAAACTCTGGATTAACCTGCAGATGCAGTTTGACCTCCAAAAGCTCATTTGTTGAGTTGTCAACAAAAGGCCAGCTTGGAACACAATGTTCTATTTTGTTGCACCTGCAAGGAAAGAAACTGACAAAGTTCTGATACATTTTGTGAGATACAGGAGGTATTTTAATGAGCTCAGGGTGCAGAAGTTAATTGCCAGGAAAAGACTTCTCATAAAAAGAGTAGTAAAGCTTTTGTTAGAGAGGAAGAAAGACTGAGATTTGAAATTACAAAGAAACCCTCAGAGGATAGAACTTTGTGTTGTTCAAACTACTGTACCTTATAAGAGCTATCCTGCACAATTGTATTTATTTTCTGTTATTGATAATAATAAAACATTACTTGAGAATTTTATGACTTCTCCTATGCTTCCCGACCTGCTCCTCAATGACATGGAGGAGATGGCCACCCAATCTCTTTTCCTTCATGGCCCCTTATTTCCACAGACACCACCCCCACGCTCTCACATTTTGCAGTTTATTAGTTTGGAGAGCATGGGGGTGCACTATATTAATAGTAATGGGAGCGGGTTTTTAAATCTTATTTTTATATTTTTGAGGGCCACTTAAATCCAATCAATTTGATTTGTATATTTTAGAGGGACACATAAGTCCAATTAATTTGATTGCACTTAGGTGGCCCTCAAAAATATAAAAATCAGGATTTAAAAACCGTCTCCCATTGCTATCAATACTGCACACCCCCGTGCTCTCCAAACTAATACATCACAAAATGCAAGAGTGTGGGTGCGGTGCCTGTTGAAATTGGGGACCAGGAAGGGGAAGCGATCGGGCAGCTGGCTTCTCTGACCGAGAAATTGCAATCCCTTCCCCTAGGAAATACCGACAGTAAGCTGGCCCCGTGGCGTGGGGGGCTGAGGCATCATGTCTTCTCTCCTGCCATGCCAGCAACCTGTGTTTGCAGTGCGAGCGGGCCACTGGGTGTCATCTGGGGAGGGAGAGGATCAAGCGTCCAAAGGACAGCTCTCCTCTCCCCGGGAGGGATGGGGGTGGGGTCCGCTGCATGCTTGACCCCTAGTGGTGGCTGGGGGCTGGCACAGGAGGCTTGCATGTAGGGGATGGTGATGGGGCAGATACCCGGCGTGTCGCATATGGATGCGTGTGCAGCTTGGCCATTGGTGTCATTGCACACCGCCGTGTCACACTTGGAAGAGGAGAAAATTGGAGGACAAAAATAGCTCCTCTGCAGGATGATTGCAGATTGACGCAAGCCCTGCTCCTGCGAATGGCAGTAACCCCCGCACTGGATCCGTCCTGGTGGGTTGTGGGTTCCCTGCCGCCCCGCCACGGGGGGCAAGCCGTGGAGGAAGTGGAGAGGTAAGCTGCGAGCGGGAGACGGAGGCTGGGCGATCTGGCAAGATGGAGAGCCGTAGGGGAGGCGGATAAAGAAATTAACAGCAAAAAAAAACAAAACAGACGGTAATAAATTAAGGAAAGCAGACTTTTGAAATCCTAATCAGGTAAGCTGCTGCTGGGGGTCTTAAGAAATAATTTAAAAATGAGTATGATTGGTACCCCTTAATGAAGACAAGAAGAATGACGAAGGGTATGGATGAGTTATCGTATGAAGCTAGATTAGACGGACTTAATTTACACAGAAGACGGATTAGAAGTGATATGCTATTTTTCTTTGGCATACATAATGACACATCAGTAATGGATGATATGATTATTGAATTTGGAAATGTTGTACATTACTTTAGAAGTCGTAACAGACAAATTAAGCAAAACAACTTTAGGATGCACTCTAGGTCAATGTTCTGTACACAGAGGGTTATGAATATCTACCAAGTGAGAGAGTAAATAGTGAAAATAAAGACATCTTCAGAAGGAACTACTTTTATGGATGGGAGAGCTCTAAAAGATTACTATAACTAATCTGGAGTAGCCAATTTATGGACGTCCACATCTACTACTGTTTTTGAAACTCCATGTATATGGTGTATTGGCTGTCACAGTGTTACTGCTGTGGTCTGCTGTATAACTCCTGGTCTTTCTCTGGAACATAGAGAATAATGCATATGTAGGGGGTTGATACGGAGTTTTTTTACACACCCAAGTTGTGTGATAATATGTAAACCATGAGATGGGTCGAGAGGTTTTCTATTATCACACAACAGGGGTGTGGGGAAAAAAAAAATCCATTTCTACCCTGTACATATGTTTTATTTTTTATAATGATTGGTGCCAAAAAAAAAAACTGTCTCAGCCGGCTCGGTGGCGCTGAGGGTTGATGCGCTGGATGCCACACCTCGCACCACGCCGGCGACCTGGGTTCATGTACGGACTGGGGTTGTCAGGGGTCGACAGGGGGTAGGAGGATTGAGCGTCTCAGCGGATGCTCTCCTCCTTTGGGGTGGGTTACCTGGGGTGCTTAATGCACCCGACGTCCACGGAGGCCGGTGGAAACACTGACTCTCGGGGCACTGGCGGCTCCTGCATGGGGGGAGTCAGGGAGGGGAGGATGCTGTAAGGCACTTGGCAGGCGTGCATAAGCACGTTCCTGCCCGAGCAGCCCTGGGGGTGAAATAGAAGGGAAGCACAGAAAAAGCAGAAAACCACCTCGCCGGTCCTAGATGACGGCCGCTCCAGCCACCCAGTCCAGGAATC
Source organism: Neoceratodus forsteri (assembly GCA_016271365.2). Lineage (NCBI taxonomy): Eukaryota > Metazoa > Chordata > Ceratodontiformes > Ceratodontidae > Neoceratodus > Neoceratodus forsteri. The sequence continues at coordinate 1,072,534,970 of CM028134.1, read as the reverse complement.
ACAGGCAGACTCCGCTGTGCAAGGTGCTTCACGGAGGGAGGAAGGTAGGAGTCACCAGGGGCACTCTAGGGGCAGACTCAGTGTGTGTCGGGTGAGTGGCATGAGTGAGCTCGAAGGATTGGAACGACGGGGCGATCAGGAGGATAAAAAGATATTTAAAAAAAAAAACTGTCTCAGAAGAATTATGATTATGAGTTGGCGATCACTTAATTTGCTTTTTAGCGATGGTGAGCTTGTGAGTGTGTGTTTACCGCTGGAGAATCGTCTCACGCTGCCTTGGACAATTTTATTGGTTTGTGTTGGTGTATGCTTCTCGGCGCGAGGATGTAAAAGTCATATTAACTCACGGGTTGATGCGACAGGTTGATACGACTTTTCAAAGTTGCTAAAAACAAGTTAATATTGGATTTCACCAGTTATCATAGTATTTTAATGAATTTTTATCTAAATAGCACCAAAAAATAGACAGGGTGAAATGTTCAAAACATTGCAGTTTAAACAGTTACTGATCAGAAATAAACATAATTCTGCAACTATGTATTCTGACAGTTTTTTGTATTTTTTGCTGCAAAATGCTTTGCACCAGTTACAAAAAAATGCTGTTCAAGTTTGTGCTATGGGGAGTTTTACACACCCTTAGTGTGTGATAATCTCATTAACCTCCCAAAGTTTAGGGATTATCACACACCTCGGTGTGTAAAGAAAAATCCTTGCAACTCACACCTGCGCAGACATTACTCTCCATTTAATTTATATTGTATTCTACATGTAGTATGCAACTGTTTGTGTTCTGTTGTTCGAAAGGCAGTTAGTTTGTTTAGTACCTGGTGAACAGAAACTAACTGTATAAATGAATCCATAAATACAAAACTAACATCAGTAATTCTTTGATGGCTAATCTGTTTATAATGGTGTCACCCTTTTTTTCAGCCTTACTACGAAAAATGGAGTCCCTCCCAGAAGCTCTTGGGTGTTCCGGTAAGCATCATTCTTTAAAGTCGAAAGAGGGGTTTGCATCTGAAACTTTTTTTTCCCCCCTGTATTTGACTGTTGCATATAGCGGGTGTAATGGAAGAGTTGATTTTTTTTTTTTCAATACACAGAAGCTGACTGGGCAGTGTACCAAGAATGGAGCAGCTTTTATGTACTTTGTGGGAGGGGGGTACTTGCACATTGTTGCGAGAGCACTGCCGATCAGTCAAACAGCTCCATTCCCCCTGCGTATGAGGCAGTATTAATCAACAAATACAGTCCATGCATAGCTGCTGTGGAAATGGGCAGATCTGGAGTGTCTGTTTTTAAGCAACAAGACATTACCATGGATTATGTTAATTTAGTTTTTTAATTACTCTCTAGGCGTAATGTTGCATGAGACGTAGCCAAATGCCTTATGACCCTAGAGGGTGATAAAACCATCACTGACATAACCACATGGGAGTGCCTTATTGCTACTGTTATAAAAAATACTTTTTTTTTAATAATGTTGTACTTTGTTCAGCATGTGATTAGGCTTTACATGTATTGTAACCAGAGGCTGATAGAATGCCTGCAGCCAATCGGAAAGCTCTGTTTCTTCCACCCTTCTATAATTAAAGTTCCATAAATCTATCTGGCTGGCTTTATTGGGGGGTGGATGGGATGTGAAGATTGGGGGTCTCATGGGACAGTTCAGGGTGGAGGGGGGACAGTGCCTCCCACTACTTGACTATCACCTAGTACAGCAGCGAGCATTGAACTCGAGAATACCAATGTAGATACCTGTAACGCACATGCATTATTGCATGTTGCTTGTGCATGGGGGGAGGGCAACCAGGGGAGAAAATGCCAGAAAATACCCTGAACAGCAGGATGGTAGTGGTAACCTTGCAGACCTCGCACAACCGAATAAAGCACTGTCCCACCCTATATTGGTACTAGGAAAGTGGTGGGGTAAGCCTCTGAGAAGAGGCACCCCACCTACCAAATTGTGGTACTGAGCAGGTGATAGGGTAAGTACTGGGGAAGGGACACCAGTTCATTGTATAGTGGTACTCTGTAAGTGGTGGTGTAAGTCCTGGAGAAGGAGGACACACGTCTGCCACATAGTGGTACTGGATAAGTGGTGGGCTAATCCTGGAGAAGGATGCACCCCACCTACCACATAGTGGCACAGGGTAAGTGGTGGGGAAAGTCCCGGAGGAGGAGGCACCCCAGCACCCCACCCACCACATTGTGGTGCTGGGTAGGTGGTGGCATATGTCTCAGAGAAGGAGGCCCTGCACCCACCACTAGTGGTACTGGGTAGGTGGTGGGATAAGTCCCAGAGATGGAGGCACCCCACCTACCACATAGTGGCACTGGGTAAGTAGAAGGGTAAGTCCTGGAGAAGGAGGCCCTTCACCCACCACTAGTGGTACTGGGTAGGTGGTGGGATAAGTCCCAGAGATAGAGGCACCCCACCTACCATACAGTGGCACTGGGTAAGTAGAAGGGTAAGTCCTGGAGAAGGAGGCATCCCACCCACCTTAGTGGTGCTGGGCAAGTGGTGGCGTAAGTCCTGGAAAAGGAGGTACCCCCTGTCACATAGTAGCACTGGATAAATGATGGGATACGTCCCGGAGGAGGAGGCCACCCACCCACCATATAGTGGTACTGGGTAAGTGGGGGGCAAATCCTGGAGAAGGAGGCATCTCACTCACTACATGGTGGTACTGGGTAAGTGGTGGAGTAAGTCCCACAGCAGGAGGCACCCCGCCCACCATATAATGGTGCTAGGTAGGTAGTGGGGTAAGTCCTGAAGAAGGGGGAACCCTACCATCCCTTAGTGGCACTGAGTAAGTGGTGGGATAAGTCCTGGAGAAGGAGCTATGCCACTCACCACATAGTGGTACTGGGTAATTAGTGGGTAAGTCCCAGAGAAGGAGGCACACACCCACCACATAGTGGTTCTGGCTAAGTGGTGGGGTAATCCTGGAGAAGGTGGCACACACCCACCACATAGTGGTACTAAGTAAGTGGTGGAGTAAGTCCCGGAGAAGAAGGCACCCCAACCGCCAGGTTGTGATGTTGCCACTGCATATCAACTGCTTGACCTCCCCTCACCCTTTTCAAGTAATTCCAGTGGTAGGTGAATCCACACCACATAAACCTTTTTCTTGTTGTCCAATACATGTGGAATTTTTACATCACAATAATACAAGAAGTAAATTACAATTAAGCCACACATTGTTCTGTATCCCTTATCAGACAGATGCACTAGTAGCTGTATTGGCTCTGACCTGTATTTGTTTAGAGAAGGTGATAATCTTCGAGGATGTTTCCCTCCACTGATCTTCCTCATGGAACTGTTAAACGGTTGGCGTCAGAACCACCCGTAAACTTTTTGCAGGTGGGGGCTTTCTACGACGGTAAAACATCAGTGTCCTCAGCATGCCTCAGTTCTTTGTCCCGCTGTCAACCGCTCATTGGTCCACGAGTGCTGAACAGCACAGTCAAACTTTTCAAGGATTCAGTGTCTCTGTCCACATCTTTAAAGTTTATTTAATAATATTTTTATTACTTACCTTTTGTACTGCGGACAAAGAGCCACTGTTCTGATATTTGGCAGCGATGTTAAAACTTATGAAGAGAACGACCACTCCATTTATATGTTACCTCAGTACAAACCACGACATTAAAGCATGTATAGTTTACCAGGTCTTTAACAAGGCAACCAGGAAATGTTGTAAGAGGGCTTTGAAAAACTTTCTTTTGATCCAAGAAATTAAGAAACAGGCTGCTGTGAAGGCGAGCGGCTTCCCTGTCATCACCAGCTCCCATTCCCAGCTTGCCGCTGGCCTGTAGTTGTCCACGGTCGATGTTGGATGCCACTGAATTGTCGAAGAAAAAAGACAAGTTGTTGAAGTTGGTGAACCAACACCACCACTCGGACAAGGGGAAACACAGAAAGCAAAAGGATGTGTCTCCAGACCATACCTGTTTGCCACCTAGATGGGGTAAGTCCACAGATAAAGATTGACCCAAGCTGTAGCCTTTGGTCCTGCTGCTTCCCCTCTCCCCACAGCTGTCTTCAGACACCAAGTTTGGGGTCTGTCATCGACTTGTCCTCCCCGTTCTGGGACTCGTAGCGTAGTCTGCCTTTGAGCACTGTTCCGTCGTTGTCTCAGCCATCAACGTCTCCTTTGTATCAAACAACGTCAGAGCGGCTTCAGTGCCTGCTGCCACTGCTGTTGACGCCTGCAGGGTCTGTGTCTCCGACTGGACTTGTGACACTTCCTTATTTCATTCCTGCTTTAATGCTGGGACCGGAAAGACCACTGTGGACAAGACCCCTCATTGTCTGCATCTCCACATGTTTCTCCTCGTCCCATTCGCCCTCTGCCTATATCAGTGGATGTCGTTGACTAACTGGAATGTAGTCCAGAATACATGGAAGAGGAAAAGATGATCGATGTGACAGCTCATGCTCCACTCTGTCCTCTTGCTCTGAGGACAGTGTAGTTAATACACCCAGCTCTGCCCCTGAGAATGCCTCATTTCAGGCCTTCCTTAAACAGGTTCAAGCCAAGCTGGGGTTCCAGACTGAGGAAGAGGGTTCTTCCAAGAAAAATCTTTGAGTTCTTGGAGGTTTCAGCCTCTCCTGCAGTGATTATTCTTCTAATGCATTCTGCCCTTGAGGATACAGCTTTGGCTGCCAGGCGTTGGCTTGCACAATTGCCTGCTATTTTCAGGAAGGCAGATAAACAATATCCTGCCCCTAATGTAAACCCTAATTATTCTTCACAGCCTGAAAGGGACTCTGTGGTAATTATGGCAGCTCACAAGGGATCAAAAGCTCCAGAACACTTGAGCTCTCTCCTTCCTGACAGAGTCTAGGAAGCTGGATATGATGGATAAGAGGAATTTTTCTTCGGCTACCCTAGGCCTAAGAATGGCAAACTATAGGGCATATATGACTAAATATCAGAACTGTCTTTGGAAGACAGTCCCCACTGGCTGAAAAATTGCCTGAAGTCCAGGACAGAATATTGGCTCAGCAGACAGTTGTTAGTGGTCAGGAGGCAGATAAGCACCTCTTCAGAATGGCTTACAGTGTCTCTGATGTGGCTGCTAGGGCTGCTTCATCTGGAATCCGCATTCATCACCACTGCTGGCTTCAGGTGGCTGGTTTTTGCTCTGATGTACAATGATCAGTAATGAATGCTCCTTTCAGGGTAAAGCAACTATTTGGTAGTGATGAAGAAAATACTTTAAGGGAACTGTAAACGTCTAGAATGACACTCCGATCCCTGAAACTTTGAACCTGGAACCTAGAGGAATGGGTTGTGGTTTGTTCTTCTAGGCCCTGTGCCCATCCTGGCTGGGGTTACTGAAGAGGCTCTGGTTGTGGATCACAGAGACCTCAGCCCTCTACCTCCGATGGCACAAACTTGCCTCCTGGTGCCCATGCCAGACTTGCAAAAGGTCAGACTATTACTGGCACCCAACTGCCCATTTCGTCCAGCGCCTTCTGACCCCCTCCCTCGCCCTTGGTCTCTGTGCCTGTGGAGGTTTTGGTGGGAGGCTGTGTCTACCTCTTTATCTCCAGATAGGAGATCACTACAGATGTTTGGGTTCTGGAGGTGGTTCAGCATGGACATGCCCTAGAGCTTCTTACTGTTCCTCCAGTTAATGTCCCTGTTGCCAGACAAATCTCCTCTGCTGGTAAAGTCCCTGTTGCCAGACAGATATCCTCCGTTAGTTACACCTTGCCCTTCTGCTGGAGGTGGATTACTCCTTCTTCTGCAAAAGGGTTGTGGAGTCCGTCCCAGTTACTGAAATAAATCAAGGATTTTATGATTGGAACTTTCTGGTTCCAAAGTGGACCTGGGATTTAAGGCCTGTACTAAACCTCCGGGGTCTGAACTTTTGTACGTAGAATACAAAAAGTTCACAATGGTGTCCCTTCAGTCCTTGTTGCTCCTGCTGTTAAAAGGGGACTGGGTGGTAGCAGTAGACATGTAGGATGTGTACCTTCATGTCAAGGTCAGGAAATCTCACAGAAAGTACTGTATCTGCGATTCATGCTTTAAGGCTCTCATTACAAATTTTGTGTTTTGCCCTTTGGCTTAGGTTCCGCACTGCATGTCTTTACCAAATTTTTGCAAAGGTGACAGCGGCCCTCCACAACAAGGGTCTATATGTCTTTCCTTACATAGACGATTGGCTGTTAAAAGCCCTGTCTTGGGAGGCGATTGTATATACACTGTTTTGGACCTGATAGTCATCAACCAACTAGGTATATTGGTCAGTGAGCTGAAATTGGTCCTTATCCTCTGTCAAAGGCTCCGGTACATAGGAGTTGTGCTGGAGATTGGTCTCGGTTCGGCATTTCTGCCTGTAGACTGTTTCACGTAACTAGCACCACAGGCACAGCTGGGTATCTCTAGCAATGATGTGTCATCCCATTTTCTCTTAAGACTGATCGGACTAATCTCATTTGCCATCTAGACAGTTCTGCTAGCTCACCTTCATATGATATCACAGTGGTTCCTCAGAGCACAGTGGGCTCAGCACTCTGACGAGTTGGGGTGCCTCGTACAGGTGACTGCTCCCTCACTTCCCTCCTCTGGTGGCTGGAACGATTCAACTTAGAGATCGGGTTACTGTTCCTCTGGCCGTTACCTGTGCTGGTTATGACCACTGATGCCTCAAGGATAGGTTGTGTGGCTAATTTGGGCCCCTTCAGAACACAAGGCCAGTGGGGCCCTCTGGATACAGTGCTTCACAACAGCACTTTGGAGATGATTGCTGTTCTGCATGGCCTACAGGCCTTTGTCCCTGTCTTTCAGGGAAATCAGCTGTTGATCCGCTCGGACAATATGTCCATAATGTACTGCATTAGTCGACAGGGCAGAGTTCATTCATAATGCTCTTTGCAGAGAAGCAATGGGAGTTTTGCACCGAGTAGTGGAACATGACATATTCTTGTCAGCAGTGTTCCTTCCCAGGGACCTGAACGCCCTTGTGGATCATCTCAGTCAGTCCATTGTGCTATACCACGAATGGGAACTTTTATTTTTTTTTGTAATATAAATTTAGTATGCTTTTTTTCCTCCCCACTGGAATGGGCCCCGATTGGCTCACCGCTCGCCCTTATTGCCGTCACTCACCTTTTTTGTCCACGACATCCTCTTTCCGGTGTTCCTCCTTGTCTTACCTCCCCTGGGCAGCGTAACCAGGTCCTCCTCTTCCCTGGTGATCCTAGAGCTCAGTGTACAGGGGAGGGACCCCAATTTAGCTGTGTGGCAGGATGGGGCGAGGAGAGTGGCATCTTGTGGATTCCGGTCTGTTTTCCAGGAGGTGGAACATGCAGTGACGTCAGATGTCTGTCCCCCCTCCAGTACTGGCTAGCACCGGCTACTGGTCCCTTGATCTCCACAAGCGGTCAGATGTACGCCGGGAGTTCCATCACCCCCCCCGGCGGAGGAGAGCTGTTCATGAGATGCTCAGTGGTCCTACTGGCCAGCCCTCCGATGCTGAGGCTTGCTTCCGAACCCGGGTCACCGGCATCAGAAGTGGTAGTGCTACCATTGCACCGGTGGGCTGGCACAAATGGGAACCATTGTACTCTGACATGGAACACCTCTTCCAGAAATGAGGTTGTCTTAACATAGACCTGTTTGCATCTCAGTGCAATGCAAAACTGCTGCATTTCTGCTCACTCGCTGCAGGGCCTGGAATTTTTTGATAAGACTCAATTTTCCTCTCTTGGAAAGAGAGGTTTCAAATCCCAGGAATCCCTCAGTATGCTTAACTATGGCAGTTAGCCTCCCATGTTGAACTGCCTTGGAGAGATTGGAATGTATGTAAATGATGGAATGCATCATTGGCTTGTACCAGTAATTAAAAAGTCTGCCCCTAGGTCCTGCTGTGTTCTAAACTGTTCAGATTAATTTCTCCGCCTGCCTAGTCAGATGCCTCAGAGAGCTTTCCTCAGCACTTTGCTGTATTTGTTTTCCGTGAGAAAAACAGTTTTATTTATTATTTATTTAGTTAGTTTTTGTTGACCGGGTAAGTGCACTAGACAAATCCTGCCTATTTTCAGGCACGACCCGGGGGAGGGGGATACAGATGAATGCCAACTGACCTTGAACCAGATTAAGCTGTTGGTGGTATTTTTAGTGAATGAGGGAAATTTGGCCAGGACAACGGGGAAATTCCCCTACTCTTTTCGATAAGTGCCATGGGATCTTTAACATCCACCTGAACTACCACCAATCCAGGCAGATGGGACCTCGGTTTAACGTCTCATCTGAAAGACGGCACCTCAGAAGTGCAGCACCCCTCTCATGCTGCACTACAGTGTCAGTATTGGGATATTAACCCAAGTGCCAGATGTGGGAACTGAACCCATAGCCCGCTGATCTCCCAGCCTCAGAGGCGAGTGTGCTACCTACTGAGCCACTGACACTGAAGTTTGATTTGTCATCATTTAGTGTGCCCCTAAGTCTTATTTTTCAGGTTATTTTAGTTAGGTTTTCTAAATTTTTTTTTTTTTACTGATTTTTAGCGGTTTTTCCATGTTCTCAGTGGTTCCAGGGAACTGGGAAAACCCCTCGATTCAGGGTTTTTTACCGTGCTTTGTTCTATTTTTGTCTTTATTTTAATACATATTTCTGGTTTCGCTCCGGTTCCTTTTTCAGGGAACCGAAGTGCTAAATTCGGTTTTATTATTTTTTTTGTGGAAAATTTTTGCAGTTCCTTTTTTGTGAAGGATTAACTGCGAATGAACTTTTTTTCTTCTGGAACCATGTTTTTTCTAACTCCTGACACTTGGGCATGTCAGAGAGGCCTAAAAGGAGAACAGGACTGACTGGGTTTAAAACTGTATTAAGTGCTTTCAGATTTTGGCTAAAGCAGAGGGGCACAATTTAAGTCTGAAGGCCCTAGGTATATTTCTGCTGTGACTTGTGTTGCAAATTGTGCCCTAAAACAGTTAAAAAGAGGGCAAGAAGTTAGAGGATATGGCTTCTCTCGCTTCTATGTCACCGAAGCCTTCTGAGGAGGCCACCTCCTCCCATTCTAAACTCAAGGACAAGCCTAAAGAGTTTTCTGAGCCCAAAACCCTTGATGAAGAGGACTCCGCTGAATTAAAAAGGTCGACTCGCAGGTTGCCGATCTGGTTCCTGCAGAGAAAAAAACATATAGGATAGTGCATTGGGAACAGTTGACAACAGGGCTATTCTTTCACTGAGTTGGCACTATGACGACGGATTATCTCGAGAGCACAGCTTGAGAGGTAATCCGTCGTCATAGTGCCAACTCGGTGAAAGAATAGCCCTGTTGTCAACTGTTCCCCATGCACTTTTCCTTATAGTATATGGTGGAATGTCATTTTTTGGGGGAAAAAATCACTACAGCATGTTTCTGCTTCAAAACATTTTTACTGGGGTACTAGAAGGAAAAAAGAACTTTACATTTTGAACGTTTTCACGCTGAACATTTAAACTGTTTAAAAACTCGCATACAGCAGCACCCGGAACAGCAATTCACAATCTGCGGGGAAGAGCAGAGAAAAGGGGTCAGTAGTGAGGATCACATTTCATCACTCAGGAAACTATGTAATTGCCGCATGCCATTTCTTTTTTTTTTTTTTGTTTGCCGTTTTTTTTGGTTTTCTGATTGAGGATGAATCTATCCAGTTCCGATAGTGGCTTTGACAGTACTGCCGCCAACATTGCTGCTTTCGCTATGTGTACTGTCTATGGAGTGAGCCCTAACTGTCAAATGCTGCTCGAGGACACAGTGTGTGACGTGCGCAGTGCAGCAGAACAACATTTTGACAGCGATGGATTTCGGTGGAGAACGACGTTCCACCATACACTATATAAGGAATAATGTCCCTGCATCTCCTGCCGAAAAAGCAAAGGAGTTCTCAGCTGACAAACCTGCACTGCTCTCTGCATAGGACATACCTAAGGCCTTGCAAATTCTCCAGGTCTTCCAGCCCATCAGTTCCCTTTTGGGCATCCCGGTTCCTTCCCAGATTTCGGTTCAGGCTTCAGTTCCCCATACGAACATACGAAATTTGCCAGCAGATAAAGGCCTAGAGGTCTATCAAGTCTGCTCGAATGTGCAGCTAGCACCCCTTATTCTGCAGCTGCCCCTTCCTTCTACCCTTCCCCTTCATTAACCCTCCCCTTTGTCCTGTCCCATCCTCGTTTGAAGTAGTCCACTGTTCAAACAACATGAAGTCTTGCTATATTATGACACATGCAGTGAGTCCCAACCTTCAAACTGCTCCGGAGGTGAAAGAGTTAAGTTTCCATGACAGGCATGGAACTTTGAGCTCGAGCTTGGTTGAAAACTCTATCTGTTGTTCTTCAGACTCAAACTGTCAGATTCTTTACTCCGCCTCACTGAACAGTCGCCCGGAGATTTCTCCTTCTGCTCGGTTCATTTTGTCGGTTAAAGTATAAAGTTTTCGCTTTTTAATCGAAATTAAACCGCAACCGGTCGGTTCAAGCTCTATCTGTGGTATTTGTAAGTACTAGATAGGTTTTACATTTACTTTCTGTGTGGAACTTGTAACGGTTTCATCGTTCGGTTCAACCGATCAGGTTGTTCTCTTATTACATTACTGTCTTTAGAAGTGCGTTCCCTGTTCTTATCAGTTCTAAAAACGGATTTCATTACGGTTTTTTCCACGACCCGTGACACGGTTGGGAACCGATAAGGGAGTCTTGCTTGGCGGATTGCCATAAACGGGCAAGTTTTTGGTTAGGCTGGCACTATGTCTGAGAAACCCAAAAGAAAAACCGGGCCCACTGGGTTACAACACTGTGTTGTCTGTGGGGAAGCCTTTGCCAAGGCTGACCCCCACACCACATGTGTTTATTGTCTGGGGTTTGACCACCTCAATGCAGACTGCCAGATTTGTAAAAGTTTTCCTGCAGCTACCCTGGATAAAAGAGTTGGTAGGCTCAGGAAAGGGAGGCAAAAGTCTGCTGACCCGGATGGCTCAGCCCGCTTCGGGTTGAAACCCGAATCGGAGGGAGTGCCCCTGACCAGGGCAATACTTCCTCGGCAAAGGAGAGCCGACTCTGAGGAGTCAGTTCCAGCAAAGAGAACTAGAAAATCAGCTGTGTGGAGCCAAACTTCCTCTCCAACGCTGAAGAAATAGCTAAAGTAATAAAATTGTTCACTCTCCTTGGTTCCGGACCGAACCGGCACCATGAGGTAGGTGTTATTGTTCGGTCGGTTCCACCGGTTCAAGAGTATGATTTAGAGGAATTTTATGAACCAGAGGAGGGGAAGAGGAGAGGAGAGTGAATGTGGATTTGAACGCCTGATGTGCCCATTGAACCGGACATCTCCAGACAGACCTTCAGGAGTGTCTCCCCCTAGGCTTTCTGAGTCCATTTCTCATTTTATGTTTTATAAAAAAAGTGGCTGAAACCCTCCAGCTCCCTATGGAAGAAGCTGTGGATGATCAAGAGGAGCCTGATTATGTGGAAATGATGGATATCCCAGAGTCTAGGAGACTGTCTATTCCTCTACATAAATCTTTTTGGAAACAGACAGTAAAAATTCTAAAAGCTCCTCATACTATACTTCCTGTTGATAAAAGAATGGACAAAAGGTATACATTATCAGGCTCTGATACAGAGTTCCTTACACAACAATGCAGCCATGTGGGGGTTGTGCAGGCTGCAGCCTGTGACAAGGCAAATATTCCCTTGGCCTCTCACCCCCCTGACAAGGACTCCAGAAGGGTGGATGCCATGGCAAAGAAACAGTACATGGCAGCATCTTTGGGACTCAGACAGGCAAATTATATGGCTTATGTTGCTAGATACCAGAAATCCTGATGGGATACTGTTTTGGCTCTAGCAAAGCAGGTCCCTGGCCAGCTTGCCAAGGAGCTGGAGCAGGTGGCCGCTGATGGTATTGAGGTATCTAAGGTGCAATTCCATGCTGCAGTGGACTCTAATGATGTATCATCTAGAGTCATGGCTACATCTGTGGCTTTCCGTAGAATGGCTTGGCTCAGATGTACTAGCCTGTCACAGGATACCCAGACTAAGGCCATGGATTTTCCTGTTGTGGGCAACTCTCTGTTTGGGGAGCAAACAGAATTACATGAAGAAAATGGATGAATATAGGACTATCTATAGGAGTGCACAGGCCAAGGAAAGGCAGGCCACTCCCCAAAGGCAGCCTCCCAGGGGCAGGGGCAGGCCTTTTCATAGGCCTTTTTACCAAGCCCAGGCCTCCTCTTCAGCTTATGCACAGAGGGGGTTCTTTGGAGGGAGAGGCAGACGGAGTGCAAGCAGACCTGCTCCCATCCCTCAGCCTAAAGCCCCTGCCAAGCAGGCACCCTGATGGGGTGCCCAGGGCCGATTCTCCACTACCGGTAGGGGGCAGGCTGGCTTACTTTGTCCAGGACTGGAAGTCTCTTAACATCAGACAAGTGGGTCCTGGAAGTAGTGAGCCAGGGACTGGTTCTCAGCTTCAAAAAATTTCCAAAGATGAGAACCAGATCCTTTCCACCTGCAAATCCTTCAGAGGCTCTTGCCCTAGAAGCAGAAGTCTCTACCTTCCTGGCTCTCAGAGCCGTGGAAAGGGTTCCTCCCCTACACCAGGTCAAAGGATTGTACTCCAGTTACTTCCTTACCCCAAAAAAGACAGGAGAATGGCGGCCCATCCTGGATCTCAGGTATTTAAACAAGCACCTTTTAAAACCAAAATTCAAAATGGTGACTCTGGGAATTATTTTACCCTCTTTAAGGCCAGGGGACTGGCTAGTGTCCCTGGACCTCAAGCATGCCTATTTTCATGTTCTCATCAGAAGCTCCCATCGAAAGTACCTCAGATTCGGACTGCCCTCAGGCCATTACCAGTTCAGAGCAATGCCCTTCGGCCTCACCTCTGCCCCAAGGGTATTCACAAAATGCCTGGCAGTAGCAGTTGTCCATTTAAGAAGGCAAAAAATTGCCATCTTTCCTTACCTGGACGACTGGCTCATAGTAGGCCAGTCTCCAGACCAAGTCAGGTTATATCTTCAGGTAACTCAGCAACTGCTAACTTCTCTAGGTTTCCTTCTCAATCTTCCAAAGTCAGTCCTAGAACCTGTCCAGCTTCTCACCGTCATAGGTGCAGAACTGAACACAAAAGAAGCCAGAGCCTTCCTTCCTCTGGAAAGAGCAAGGACCCTAATTCCTCTGGCTTCCTCCTTCACCCTGCAGGTCTCTCGACCAGCAAGGCATTTTCTCCAGCTCCTGGGACACATGGCTGCTTCGACAGCAGTAGTGCAGGGAGCCAGATTTCAGATGAGACATCCAGTTCCATTTGAGAGCCTTTTGGTCTCAAAGGAGGGACCCTCTAACCAAATTAATCCCAGTGACTCGAACCCTGATCCAGGCCCTTCAGTGGTGGCAGGACCAGGGCAATTTGAGACAGGGGGTTCCCTTCACCCCTCAGTCTCACTCCTTAATCTTTACTACAGATGCATCCTCTTGGGGTGGAGCTCACATGGCGCACTCACTACCCAGGGATTGTGGTCCCCTCAGGAATCTCTGCTCCACATCAATCTGTTGGAACTCAGAGCAGTTTTTCTAGCACTTCAAGTGTTTTCCAAATCTGTTCAGAACAAAGTTATTCAGGTCAGAACAGACAATACCACCACAATGTGGTACATCAACAAGCAAGGGGGCACTCGGTCTACGGTCTTGTGCACCGAAGCAATGAAGTTGTCTCTGGCATACTCTCTGAACACCTCCCTTGTAGCAGTTCACTTCCCAGGCAAGGACAATATCCTGGCAGATGATCTCAGCAGGATTTCCCAGGGCCATCACGAATGGGCCCTGGATCCCCTAGTACTGGAGGTGGTATTTGCCAGATGGGGCTCACCCCAGATGGATCTTTTTGCAGCCCCAGACAATCACCAACTTCCCCTTTTTTGTTGCAGGCCCCCAGTGTTGGGCTCAGTCCCCCTGGATGCCTTCCTTCTCAGTTGGGAAGGGAAGTTTCTCTACGCCTTCCCCCCCTTCCCTCTTCTATTCAAAGTGCTAGTCAAAATCAGATCTCAACCCTGCAAGATGATCCTGATTGCTCCAGACTGGGTCAGACAGCCCTGGTACCCACTCCTTATGTCCTTAGCAGTCCACCTTCCCCTGTGTCTTCCCAGGAATCACGATCTGTTATCCTGTGCTCAGGGGAGAGTTTGGTACCCGAACCTCAAATCTCTCAATCTCAAGGCCTGGCTCTTGAAGAGTTAGAATTTGCTGACCTACACCTCTCCCAAGGTGTATTGGATATCCTGAAGGCTTCTAGGAAGCCTTCCACCAGGGCTACTTATAATTCCAAATGGAAGAGATTTTCCATATGGTGCTCTGCAAAGCATATTCTCCCAGAATCTGCTGGCTTACCCACGGTCCTGGACTATATGGTCCATCTAAATACTTTGGGGCTGAGACCAGCTACCCTAAAAGTGCACCTGGCAGCCGTGTCTGCTTTCTTATCAGCAAGATAAACCCTCTTCTCTTTCAGCCCATCCTGTTTTCTCCAGGGTTGCTTCACACCAACCCCCCATTCAGGGATCCTGCCCCTGCCTGGGATCTTAATATTTGCATTACTCAGCTTATGCAACCCCCTTTTGAGCCCTTATCTTCAGCAGAGCTTAAGTACTTGCCTTGGAAAACTGTGTTTTTGGTAGCCATCACTTCTGCCAGACGCATAAGTGAGTTACAAGCATTGTCAGTGGAGCCTGATTTTATCTCTTTTCACAGAGATAAGGTAGTCCTCAGGACTAACAGAAAGTTCTTGCCTAAGGTGGTTTCAGATTTCCACCTTAATCAATGTATGTCTCTCCCTGTGTACTTCACTGACCATTCCTCCTCTGGTGAGAGGAGGTTGTACAGTTTAGATGTCAAAAGATCACTTAGCTACTACATTGATCGTACCAAGGGTCATAGGTTTGACTCCCTCCAACTGTTACTCACTTATGGTGAGGTTGGCAAAGGGAAACCTGCCACCAAAAGATCCATTGCCAGGTGGATTGTCTCTTGTATCCAATTCTGTTATGAAAAACTGGTAAGTTCCCTCCTCAGGCCTGAGGGCTCACTCTACCAGAGGTACAGCTGTGTCTCTGGCTGCTGCCAGGGACATCCCTATCCTGAGATATGTCAAGCAGCTACCTGGAAAACAGTTCACACTTTTACCAAGCATTACTCCTGGACATCCAGGCTAGGAGTGATGCTCGGTTTGCACAGCTGTGCTTCAGAGCCTATTTCCTAAGTAGGTTCTGTCCCTCCTCCATGGAGGTACTGCTGTAGTAGTCAGACATATATCATAATATAGCAAGACTTCATGTTGTTTGAAGAAAAAATACTCACCTTAGTAATGTTGTTTCTTTTAATGGAGTCTTGCTATTATGACCTCCCCCTGCCCCTCTAGAACCTTTACTTTGGGATGGGTGGACAGGGCAGTGTTGGCACTTGGTAGATGCCCACCTTGTTTTTCACCCCTCCTTTTTGGGGTGATCTGTGTTGTGTTTGTCATTTTTTGGGTCTCCTGACTTGAGTCTTTGTTTTGGCACCAAAAAATGTGTTTATATAATTAGTAGCCAGTTGGCTAGTGTAGGTTTACAGCTTCCACACAGAGTCTTAGTGAGTTTTGCTCGTAAAGATCTGACAGTTTGAGTTTGAAGAACAACAGATAGAGTTTTCAACCGAGCTCGAGCTCAAAGTTCCATGCCTGGCATGGAATGTTAACTCTTTCACCTCCGGAGCAGTTCGAAGGTTGGGACTCACTGCATATGTCATAATATAGCAAGACTCCATTAGAAGAAACAATATTACTAAGGTGAGTAATTTTTTCTTCTACTGCATACCACTTCAGCAGGTAACGCATTTCACCCAGCCACCACCCTCTCTGTAAAAAAAAGTGTCTCCTCATCTCCCTCCTGAACCTTCCTCGCTCCAGTCTCATATCATGGCCCCTGTTGGCCCTCCCCTCCCTTACTTTGAACAGCCTCTCTGTACCTGTCTTGTTTATTCCTTTCATGTATTTAAAGGTTTCAGTCATGTCACCCCGTCTCTCCTCTACTCCAGTGAGTACATGTTCAACTCCTTCAACCTCCTCTCATATGATAAGTCCCCCAGCCCCTTGATCATCTTTGTCGCTCTGCGCTGCACCCTCCAGTAACTTAATGTCCCTCTTCAGATACTGGACGCCAGTACTGCACGCAGTACTCCAGGTGTGGTCTAACTAATGGCCTACAGTGGCAGAATCACCTCCTCTCTCCTCGAGGATATACCCTTGCAATACAACCCAGCATTTTGTTGGCCTTGCAGCTGCCTTCCTACATTGTGCCAAGTTGTTCATTGACCCTGTAATGAGCACACCCAGATCCTTTCTCCTCTGTCTGGGCTAGCTGCACTCCCCTAGCTGGTAACTCATCCTTGGGTTCTTCATCCCAAAATGCAGCACCTTGCACTTTTGGTAGCAAAGCCTAGTTGCCAGGTGTCTGACCAGGTTTCAAGCTTTGCCAGATCATCCTGCAACCCCTGCCATCCCCCTAGGTCATCCACCACCGCGCCTACCTTGGTATCATCAGCAAACAGACTGATCTTGATGTCCCATGATATGTCTGCAATGAATATCCCAAACAACACTGGTCCCAGCACTGAGCCCTGTGGAACACTGCTCGTCACTGCCCTTGGGTGTGAGAGCTCCCCACCCACCACCACCCTCTGTTGCCTTCCCTGCAGCCAGTTTCCTACCCATCTCGCCAGCTTTGCACCCGCCCCTGTGCCTACTAACTTCCTTTCCAGCCTTCCATGTGGCACTGAGTCAAATGCCTTACTGAAGTCCAGATACAGGACATCCACTGCATGGCCCCTGTCCAGTTGCCTAGTTACCCAGTCATAGAACTGGACCAGGTTGGTTTGGCAGGATCTGCCACGTATGAAGCCATGCTGTCTGCTGTCCTGTAGTCCTTTGGCCTCTAGGAGGGCCACCAGTCTCTCCTTCAGGATAGTCTCCATTAGCTTATCCACGATGGATGTGAGGCTCACTGGTCTGTAGTTTCCCGGTTCATCCTTGGGGCCAGTCTTGTGGAGGGGCACCACATGAGCCATCCTCCAGTCGTGAAGTACACACCCCGAATGTAGTGAGGCATTAAATAGGTGTGCCAAAGGTCCTGCAAGGACCTCTGCCAGCTCTTTCAGTATCCTGGGGTGGATGCCATCTGGGCCTGGCGCCTTGTCCACCCTCAGTGCCTTCAAACCTTCTCGAACTCTGCTCTCCATGATTTCCCCATCTGTCACCACTTCCCACCCTGCTTCTGCCATTTCTCCCACCTTGGGTGTCATCCCCCTCTTCTCTTTAGTAAATACTAAGCAGAGGTACTCATTTAGTGCTTCCGCCTTATCGCACCCTGTTTCCACCCAACCCCCCTCCTTCCTAATCCTTACTATGTGGTCCTTACAGCTCCTTTTCTCCCTGATGTATTTAAAGAAGTCCTTCTCCCCCTTCTTAATGCCTTGTGCCAGCCTGAGTTCCGTAGATGCTTTGGCTCCCCTTACTGCCCTTGTCACTTCCTTCGATTCTGTCAAGTACTCCTCCCTGTCCTCCCCTCCCTGTTTTCTTATACTTCCTAAAGGCAGCTCTTTTCCTCCTTACCTTTTCCATGACCTCCTTGCTCAACCAGATCGGTTTTTTAGCCCTAGCCTTCTTGCTTTGTACTTTGCAGCAGGTTTTGGTTGCCTCCACTATCCCCAGCTTTATGAGCTCCCACCTCTGGTTAGTGTCCATACTAGATTGAATTCTGGCCAGGTACCCTTTTACCACTTCTCCCATCCTCCCATAGTCTGCCCTCCTGAAGTCCAGCACTATTGTGCCAGATTCCACTCCTTCCTTGCCCATATCCAATGTGAGCCATACTGAGCGGTGGTCACTCCCTGACAGCGGTTCCTCCACTGTAAGTTCTCTCACGAAGTCCCCATTTGCCAGCACAAGGTCAAGGGTATTTCCTAACCTGGTTGGTTCACTGACCATTTGCAGCAGGAAGCTGTCCTGGAAGGCATCCAGCAGTACCTGCTTCCTTCTGTTCATGGTTGTTGGGGTGCTCCAGTCCACTCCTGACATGTTGAAGTCCCCCACAATCACCACACTATCCTTCTCGCAGGTCCTCCTGATCTGTCCCGCTAGTTCCCTGTCTAACTCCTCCATCTGAGATGGTGGCCTGTACACCACTCCCATTCTAAGAATCCTATTCTTGGAATCCTGGATTTGCATCCAAAGTGACTCCGTACTACCCTCCTCCCCTTCCTCCCTTACACACTTCAGTCCTTCCTTCACATATAGTGCCACCCCCCCCCCTTTCCCAATCACTCTGTCCCTACGAAATAATCTGTACCCTGGTACAGACAGGTCCCAATCATTGTTTGGTTGGCCCATGTTTCTGATTGACTGCAATGTCCACCTCTCCCTCTGCCATGAGAACCTGTAACTCTGCAGTTTTCCTCCCAAGGCTCCTAGCATTAAGGGTAACCACCTTCCACCCCCCATCCTGTCGTCCTTTCCTAGCATCATCAACAGTACTTGCCATTTGTCCTTTGTCACTGTTATGGGGGGTAAGCTCATATGGTTTCCCAACCTGTGGTCTCTGCATATCTCTTCCCTAACTGCTACCCCCCACTCCTAGTTTAAATTCCCAACTTCCTCTATGTACTCCTCCATCCTCTGTTTCAACACTTCCTTTCCCTCCTCACTCAAGTGTAGTCTGTCCTTGGCATAGAGACTACTGTCCTCCCAGGTCCCTCCCCACCACCCCAACAGCGCATACCCTTTAGCACAACACCAGGTTCTTAGCCATCCGTTAAATTCCTCTATTCTCAGCTTTCTTGTTGTGCTTGCCTTTGGCACAGGAAGTATCTCTGAAAAAGTTACTGATCTTCTTGTCCTCTCACATAATTGTGCTAGTTCCTCAAACCTCCTCTGGACTGTATCTACTGTCTTGTCAGCCAGGTCGTTTGTCCCAAGATGTATAGTTAAATGAGGCTTGTCCCTACCCCTTCTAGCATATTTCAGAACAGACTGTCCCACCCTTTCCGCTGTCCTTCCTGGCATGGCCTCCACCCAAATGCAACTATGCCTCTCTCCCTTGCTACCCCACCTAACTCCTCTTAGTATTGAGTCTCCCAGCACTAAGATTCCACCCCTCTTACTCCCTGCTTGCTTCCAGTCATCTCCCTCTCTCATTTCCAGCTCCTCTTCTTCCTCCTGTACATTATTTCCCCCTTTTATCCCTGCTGCAATTTTCTGTACATTATTTCCCCCTTTTATCCCTGCTGCAATTCTCCCAGCAGAACTTCCCCCTGCTCCAGTTTGGTCCAGGCATTTATCAATTACTCCTCTAATTTCATCATTTCCCTCCTCCACCTTCTTCCTCTCTAGCAGTGCACAACTATTTTCTGAAGGCCCTTCACAAATGCCCGCTCCCTCTCTCTTCATAGTAACCGGTTCTCTCCTTTCCACTCCATGACTTTTGCCAATTCTTCGCCTCCCCTCACAAGTCCCTATCTCCTCCTTCCATTTGTCTTTTGTCTCCTGACCTGACCATAGCCAAGAACCAGAATATTTCTTTGAGGAAGAGGTGGAGGAAGGGGACCCTATCGAGCCAGAGGTTTCTCCTGAGCAAGACTTTGGTTCACTTCCTTGTGACCAAGAGGACTGTTCGTCTCACTATGCTTTTGTGAGACACATGGTGGATACCCTTGACCTCTCCACCCAAGAGACGGTGGAGGATGAGGACCAGGCAGAATTCCTCGACATGGGGTTAGTGCCTACCAAATGGTTACGATTACCCATCCTAAAGTCTTTCAAGAAGGCATCTTAAGATCATGCAGACCTCCTAATTCTATACCGGGGTCGACAGGAAAAGAGACAAAAAGTATCAGCAGGATAGATCAAATGATAACTACCTTTTAATTGTATGCTGATCGCTCAGTGACACCCACACCGCGAACGACAGTACAGCAACAACATAGACAGGTCTCTGTACTGTCACCACGGGACCAACTTGCTCCCCCTTCCCGAATAAACTTTGACTCTGAAGAAAATGAAGTCCAAAGTGAATGGTACTATACCGACTGCAATTGAGGTTGACATAGAGCCGTCTCTGTAACATTGGTCAACAACGAAGTTGTCGAACCGGCATCGTAGAGCCCCTCTTTACTCATCCAGACCATGAAGAGGTAGTCCAGGCTGCAGCTTGTGACAAGGCTAGGGTCATTCCTTCTTCACATCCTTCTGATAAGGATTCCAGAAAATTGGAAAGCATGGGGAAGAAAGGGTATCTAGCAGTCTCCCTCCTCCTCGGGCAGGCTACTTACGTGGCCTACGCAGCCCAGTACTAAAAGGCCCTCTGGTTGTCTGTTTTGGCCATGAGTGACAGGGTTACAGGTGAGGTGGTACTTGACCTGGCAGAGACTGGCAGGACAGCTTTGGATGCAGCCAGTTATCGGTTCCACATGGCAGTGGATGCCAACGATACCGCCTCTAGGTTTAGGGCCCTAGCTTTTTCCATGAGGAGATTCGCCTGGCTTGGAATCACTAATATTTCTCAGGACGCTCAGGCCAAGGCCATGGATTTTCCTTGCGAGAACAACTCACTCTTTGGTGACAAAACTGAGGCTTATATGAAAAAGGTGGAGGAATACAAGACCACCTATAGAAGAAATGCAGCTAGGGAGAAACTCTCCACTTCCTGTAGGACTCAGGGAAGGGGAGGTAGGACTAGAGGGCACTATCTCGGGTCCTTTTTTCAGGCTCAGGCATTCCTTGACTACCAGCAGCCTAGAGGTTATTTCAGGGGCAGGGGCAGAAGGCCCTCCAAACAGTCTGACCTGGCATCAGCTACCAAGACCCAATCCAAGCAAACTCCCTGACATGTATGTACAGGTCGCCACCCTACTCCAGTGTGAGGCAGGTTGGCTCACTTCTCTCAAGTGTGGGGAAACTATTACCTCAGACAAGTAGGTCTTGGAGGTAGTGAGCCAAAGTCTGTCACTGAATTTCAAGTCATTCCCCAAGTTGCAGGGTCACAGAAGTTTCAAACTTGCAACCTCCACAGAGAAAGCTCTTCTAGAGCTGAAGGTCAAGAAGCTGCTGCAGATGAATGTAGTGGAGACTGATCTTCTTCGGGGTGTCTGTCATCAGGTCACACTATAGGAACTTCATTGTTGGTGAAGCAGGATCCATACGGAAGATTTTTCAGCAGTACCACTGGGGCCGCCAACACCGATGTCATCTGCCGACGTCTCCAACCCTGTCAAGACGTGAGCAGCCTCACTTTCTCTTCAGTTCTTTCCCTCCGTTGACTCTGTTTGCATGAGTCTCCGTCGAAGCTCCAATGCAGTTTTGCACCATTTTTGCCTATGACTTTTATTTTGCCTAGTTCTTAGAGATTCCTTTACCTTGTTTATGTTGAGAGTTAATCCTTCCTCTTGTCTCTTAAGTCACTGCCGCTGCGGAAAGAAGATTGCCTCTTCAGACGACTGTATCCTCTGTGTCTGCTGTCTTGGGCCTGACTGAGATGTCTCAGACTGTGAGCTCTGCCAGACGTTTAATCAAACCACCCTCCAGCAATGCAAAAAGGCTCTCAAAAAATTTCTGATGGAACTACAGGTAGCCAGTTCTGGGCAGGGGTCCTCAGAAGTCCCTCCTTCCCAGTTGCCGTCAGGTTTGTCGAGCTCCCAGGCCACTAAGGGTTGAGACAAGTCCTTGGTTGCGGCCGCACGGACGTCTGTAGCTGCCTAGGTCCCTGTTCTACCAGGCCTCTACCGACAGCACTGCCATCCACCTCTCAGGACAGCTGGTCATCGGCTCTTGGGTCATCAGCCCCCAGTTAGTTGATGGCTGGTCTGTCGATGACAGCCCCTCCATAGTGTCCTGCTACTTCTCGAGGCCCCATGGCCATTGGGCTCCCAGGCCCCAACAGGTGTTTTTTTTTTTTTTGTTTAACTTTCTCTGTGCCCCCGATCTCTGGCTTACGCGAACTCTCTCTCTGGCGAGGTCTCATGGTGCAACCTGTTCCTGCCCACCTGAAACCTCCAATCTCTGCTCAGACATAGGCCCGTCTCCCTCTGCATCTCCTAGTCGCCCCCCCCCCCGGCTCTGAGCCCCCTGGGGCGGGACCACCGATTCCCACTGGCACTCTGTCTGAAATCTAATTGAGCGACTAGGGAGTTGCAGGAAGTTTCGGAGGTGGAATTTGAAGGCCCTGCATTGGGTGTGGGGGCTGACCACTGTACCCCGCCATTGCCTATTGGGTGCCAGAGTTTTCCTTGTTTTCCCAAGTTGTTTTTCCTGTTCCCCCCGCCAATTGGCCTGGCAGTGCAGTGGCACCAGTGCAGTGCATGCACACTCCAGCATGCTCACAGGTGCGCCACCACGGCCAATCCCTGACCAGGATCCCAATTGCTGCTATACTCCCAGTCACCACTGGGGTTGCTGGGTCAGTGGGATCAGCGTCTCCCCTCCCCTCCCAGGAAAGGAGAGCAGTCTTCCAGACACTCATTCCTTTCCTCGCCCCGCCGACCCCTGTCCGTACCCAAGCCTGGGTCACCGGCGTGGTGCGAAATGTGGCATCCAGCGCCTCAACCTTCCATGCCACTGGGCCAGCCTCCAACAGGCAGGTTGTCGTGCCCTGTGCCGACGACCCCTCTTCCGTTGATGCAGCATTCCACTGTAGCTGACCTCCGTGATATTCTGGCCAAGTTTACCACAGCCTTGGTCCACCAGTTGGATACTTATAGACCTGGTCCCCTGTGTCGTTGATGGCCCCGGCGTCATCAATGCCACTTTGACCACCTTGGGTGTCTCCCTGTGGGCTGTCGTCAGTCCCTCATTTGTCAGACCTTGAGTTAGAGCAGGTCGAAGTTGAGGAGGAGTACCATCTTTACCTCATCCTGCCTGATGAAGATGAGGAAAAGGAGGAACCTCTTTCCTCTGACAGGTCCACGGCCTCTTCGGTGAGTAAGGACTCTGTCAAGTATACTTCCAGGTCTCCCCCACAGGACCCTAGTTTCTTTAATGTTATGAAGCAGCTGTTCACAGCCATTGGCTTCCACACGGAGGAAGAGGATGCCACCAGACAGAAAGTGGTGAACTTTCTGGAAATCCCAGAATCTTCTCCTAAGGTCATTCCTCCTATTCTCGCAACCCCGAGGAATGCCACTGCAGTCGCCTGCCACAGACCTGACATGATCCCTGCCATGCCTTGCAGGCAGATAAGTTGTATCATGCCCCCCAGGGCCTACTTTACTATGCTGCCCAACCTGAGACTGATTCCGTGGTCATTAAAGCAGCTTATGACAGGTCTAAGATGTCTAAGCACCTCAGCTCCCTCCCCCCTGACAGGGAATCTAGGCGGATTGGGGGTAAGAGGGTTTACGCGTCCTCCACTGTTGGACTGAGGATTGTTAATTACTTCTCACATATGGTTAAATACCATCTGGAAGAAGGGCAAGGTGGCTCCCCAGGCCCTCGCAGACTGCTCCCAGAAACAGTAGATTCTCAAGTGCATGCAGAATGCTGAGGATATTAGCAAGCGTCTCCTCGGGGCCCTTTACGATATCTCTGATATTGGTGCCAGGGCTGCTGCCACAGGCATTTGCCTTCACAGGCACTCCTGGTAAAGGATCTCAAGCTTTGCTGCAGATGTCCAGCAGAAGGTGCTTAATGCCCCTTTCAATGACTCTAGACTGCTTGGGCCAGATGTTCAGGACATCATCAGTGACCTACAGGCATCTGGCAGGGCTACTAAGTCTGCCCACTCACTCTGTTACACGCAGCCTAGGAGCAGACAGTGCCCTCCCTTTCACAAGGTGTCCCACAAGTCCAGAGCAGCCTCCCTTCCTCAAGGTGCGAGAAAGGCCTCCTCTGCCTTGCCCACCCCCTCCTCCTCCTCTGGCACTGCAGCATTGCATCCCAGGGGTGATGGATCAGCCCCAGCGGCTGGATCTGCCTCAGCTTGACTCTGTGCCAGACCCCTCTCTTCTGGTCCCCGACCAAGAGGTGGTGGTTGGAGGTCAGTTCTCCCTCCATCTCAAAAAATAGAGAACGGTCACTTTGGATGTCTGGATTCTTCAGATTAGAGAGCGGTCACATTCTAGAACTTGTAGAGATGCCTCTGGAGACTCCTCCAGTACCCTCCACCTATACCCCGGACCATCTGTCTATCCTCCGGGAGGAGGTACAGTCCCTTCTGTAAAAAATGGCCATTGAGCCAGTGCCCAGGCGCCAAAGGAACGAAGGGTTTCATTCCAGGTTCTTCCTGGTCCCCAAACGAACCCGAGATCTGAGGCCCATTCTAGATATCAAGGACCTCAATCTTTATATCCAGTAAAAAAAAAAAAAATCTGCATTGTCACCCTCCCAGATCTGCTGCCCTCACTCAAGCAGGGTGACTGGCTGTGCTTCCTGGATATACATGATGCTTACCTGCATATCTCAAGCTTTCCACCGCACAGGAGACCCTTCTGGTTTCTTTTTCAGGGTGAGCACTACCAATTCAAGCTGTTGCCCTTTGGCTTATCCTCTGCATTGCAGGTCTTTAGAAAGTGCTTAGCAGCAGTAGCTGCAGCTCTCCGAAGGGAGGGACTGTGTGTTTTCCCCTGCCTGGACGACTGACTTCTAAAGGCCCTATCCAGAGAACAGCTCCTTCGGACCCTGACGAGAACCCTTCAGCTGTTTCTCACCATGGGCATCACTGCCAGCCTGCCCAGCTCCATTCTGATACCGTCCCAGAGGCTGCAATATATAGGGGTGGTCCTGGACTCTACACAGGGCATAGCCTTCCTGCATCTAAACAGGGCGGAGTGCCTTATTGCCCAGGCTTAGGACGTCACTGAGAGCCGTTTTATTCCTGCAAGGGTGTACCTGAGGCTACTCAGTCTTATGGCCTTGGACAGTCCCATGGTTCCCTTGGCCAGGCTGCACATGCGAGTCCTCCAATGGACACTCAGAGTGCAATGAAACCAATGCACGAGCAAATTAGATCAGTTAGTGGTGGTCTCCTCCTCAGTCTGCAAAGTGCTTCAGTGGTGGATGGACTCACAGAACCTCTCAAGGGGGGGGGTCCCATTCCAGATTTCTTCTCCCCAGCAGATTCTCACCACAGATGCCTCCAGTTCAGGCTGGGAGGGGCACATCTGGGTCTGTTTGAGACTCTGGGATCTTAGTCCCAGATCAAAACCTCCGTGCATATCAATGTCCTGGAGATGTGGGTGGTCATGTATGCCATGCAGGCTTTTCAGAACCATCTCCTCCCGTGACAGCTGTTGATACAGTATGACAATCTCAGTGTTGTTTATTATATCAACAAGCAAGGTGGATGCATTCATACCCCTTGTGCTGGAAAGTCATGAGAGTATGGTACTGGGCACTAGATCACAGTTTGGTCCTCTTGGCAGACAACATCCCAGGTGTGTTAAACACCCTAGCCAACAGCCTCCACAGGATGCAGTCCAGCATGCACGGGTGGAGACCTCTCATCTGTTGCAGCAGATCTGTTCACTAGATGTGGTTGTCCAGAATTGGACCTTTTTGCTTCCCCACTCAATGCAAAACTGCCCAGTTTCAAGCTGCAGATGGAGGAGGGCCAGCATGATCCTGATCACACCATTCTGGCCACGACAGATTTGGTTTCCATTACTGCAACAGTTAGCAGAGGAACCTCCAGTCCCTCTGCAGGGATATGCTGACACACAGGCTCAGGGGACCCTGGTCCATCCCAATCTCAAGTCCCTTCATCTGCATCCCTGGCTTCTGAGGACATAGCTATCGCTCAGTTTAGGGTGTCCCAGAGAGTGGTGGGTGTCCTCATGGCAGCTCAGAAGCCCTCTACCAGGGTCATATATGCCATGAAGTGGAAGAGGTTTGCCATCTAGACTGCCAAACATCATCTGGACCCTTTTACTTGTCTGGTGAGCCAGATACTGGACTACCTGATATCTCTGTCAGACTCGAGCCTCCAGTACTCCTCCCTCAAGGTGTACCTGTCGGCTATTTCTGTCATTCTTGAGGCCGTGGGTGGTCGTACCATGGCTCAGTTAGAAGGGGCATCCTGCATCTGAAACCTCCAATCCATTCCCCTGTCCTGGCTTGGAATTTCAATTTTGTTTTGGAGAAGTTGACCCTGTCTCTGTTTGAGCTAGCCACGATCTGTGAGCTAAGCTTTCTTTCTTGGAAAGTGTTATTTTTGGTTGCTATTACTTCTGCTCGAAGGATTTCTGAGCTTCAGGCTCTGGTGTGAGAAGCCTTTTTTGATTTTTCGCAAAGACAGGGTGTCTTTGCGCATGAATCCTGGGCTCTTGCAGTAGGTACACACAGATGGGACTGAAGCCGGCCGGCCCGCTGGCGCAGCAGTTGGATTTCCACTTGTGGCGCCGGGCGCACCCAGGCCTGGAACGGACCTGGGTCATCGGAGGGCCGGCCGGGGAGAAGGGATTGAGCCTCTGCTGGGTGGCTCTCCCTCTGGGGAGAGGGTGAAGCAGTGTCCCGGGCGCAATAAGGACCCCGGCAGAGGCTGGGAGTCATTCACGCTACCGGCGCTCGGTATCAGGGAGGCGGTGTGGACGCTGGCGTCATTGCACATCCCCGCCTCCGAGAAAACCAGGAAAAAGATGGCAGGTGGGTTCGCTGTCTATGTGAAGCCCTCCCTGGGGCTTTAGTTAGTTGCCATCACTGCATCCCCGACCAGATACCAGTTCCACGGCATGAATGAAGGGGACCGATGCCGTGGCCCCGCTCTCTGGGGGGTAAGCTGGGGATAACTGGGGATGGTGGCAGTAGATGGCAGTGGAAGTCCCAGGGGCCGTGACCAGGGCTGACGAGTGACAGCGGAACCACAGGATAAGGAAGAAAAAAAAAAGGACTGAAGCCGTCAGGCACCAGGACCACATGGAAAACTTTTAGCTAGCAGTGTCTGGCGGGGGACTGCCCACCCGACGTCACGTGACTGACGTAAGTGTGGTGCTATATAATGATTGGTTCCCAACCCGCTCTCCAGTTCGTTCTTGCTGTCGACCTGCACACGTCAGACCTTGAGGAGAACGTTGCTTCTGTCTACGTCATCTTGGATGAGTATTTCTCGTTTAATTTTCAATCGAAATGTTGCATTTTCTTATAAAATGTGTAGATTAATAATTTGTGCATGTCGTTGCCGACGTCTTCCAAATCGCATAAAAATAAGTGGGACTCAGCTCCCTCATAAAAATGACCATTCCCTCTGCCTTTTTTGTCTGGGCCCAGACCACAAGTCCGAGGAATGTGAAGTCTGCCAGGGTTTCAACCAGGCCACGTAAAAGCGCCGACAGCAATTTCTGGAAGCCCATCTTCTAAAACAAAAAATGGCTCCCATTGAGAAGGAGATGAAGAAACTTAGGAACTCTTCTTCTTATTCCCCAGAAGGTCGTCATAGGAAGAAGGACAAGGAAAGACATCGTGACTGGGAATGGTCTCCATCAAGCACATGGCCCCTGTCGGACACCATGGCCCAGGAGGTAACTCCCCAGGGAAGAAGCCTTCGTCCACAGCTGTCTCTGTGGCTGCAGAACAGCCGTTCTAGGGACATGGATATGTTGTTCATCCACACTGTCTGGCAGGTTCCTTGCGGCTTTAAATCTTGCCGGAAGGTCTTCAAGCTGGCTCCTCCCACCCACCCGGGTGGTAAAACTCTCGGCTCCGCCTCATGACGCCAGATCTTCCTTACCGCTTGGAAGCTCAGGTTCCCTCCTTAACGCTCTGCATATAAGACTTGTTCCTAATTCTTCGAATTTTCGAAATTAAAAGTTTTGCTGAAAAGACTTCGGTCTTCTCTCCCTCGCGGCTGCGATGGACAAATCGACTCCCGGTTTCCGGAGATGCCCTTGCGGGCAGAAGATGTCTCGGACGGATCCGCACTCCACGTGCGTCTACTGCTTGGGCCTTGAGCACGACCCGCAGGCCTGCGACCTGTGCTCTTCCTTTTCGGCCTACGTCCTCGAAGACCGTGCTGCCCGTTTACAACTGGGGCGTCCCGAGGAGCGATTTCCTCCGGTAAAGTCAAAAGAGGCCCGGTCGGTGGTGTCCGGCGGCGGGCTCGGCGGATCAGCTCGAGCAGATGATCGCCCTCGAAGAGGAGGCGGCGCGGGCCGCTTCTACCTCGGCTGCGGCATTTGTCCCGCTCTCTCTCGGTGCCTCTTATTCAGCTTCTTTTAAGGAGCTTTGTCTGACCCTCTCGACTAAAGGTGAGGGTCCAACTTCTTCTGGACCGTTTTCTCGGTCCAAAAAGAGAGACAAGAGTAAGTCTCACCGTCGACGCTCTTGGGAGCGGGAAAGATCCCTCTCCCCGAGTTGTCGGCCGTCGATTTCGGTCAACTTCTCGGCTTCGGCCACTGGTCTCACGGTGTCCCCGTCAGGCCAGTTGACCGAGACTCCCGTCGACGCGGTCGAGATTTTTCTCGACCCGTTGGACGGGTTGTCTGCTGGAGAAGCTGAGAGTCCCCTCTCCCCGGTTCCCCCGGTGGGAGTTGAGGACCCCGTCGGCTCGTCTGTGCCTCCGGTTCCGGAGCCTTCGGTTGAATCTTCGAACTGAGTGCGGTTCCTGCGACACCTCCTGCACCGTCCTCGGCAAAGCCGAGGTCTCTATCTCGGACTTCTTGGCGGTCCAGCCGATCCCGCCGTCCATAGGCGGTCTCGGCACCGTAGAGGCAAGCGCGTTGCTGTTTCCTCTTCCTCCTCCTCGGACGAGGAGGATATGAGAACTCATGTGCAATAGCTCCTTCTGACCGGGGAATAAGCCGGCGCGTCGTCTTCCCGGCCATTAGGTGGCTGTCACGGGCGGCGAAACAACCCCTCGTTTTATCCGAGGAGCCTGTTCCCAGGCCGGTTGTTCGGCCAAAACCAGCTGCCCCACCGATTCCGGTGGAACCTCCGCCTCCACAGCCGTTAGTTGGGGCTCCGACCAAAAATTCTCGGTCGGCTCAGGGACTGCCCCATAGGCTGTCTGTCACCCTCACTCCCGATCGACCTCGGCAGGTGGAGGGTGGCTCAGGCCCGAGGCAGCTCTTTGAGGACTTTTCCGAGTCCGAGCGATTCCTCCCTTTTCTCCAAGCGAATGGACTTGGGAGTCCTCAGGAGGACAGTCGGTGGACGATAGCCCTTCGTCCTTCCTGGGATTGCTTCGGCTCATCTCGGAGTCCACTGGGATGAAGCTTGAACCCGTTTCTAAGCGGGCCAGGTATCCCCTCACGGAGATTCTGGACCGAGGGGATTCCCCTACGGAGGCCTTTCCGGTGGCCGAGGCCATAGTGGGCCCGGCCTTGGAGCTCTGGCAGCGCCCTGCTTCCTGTCCTGCGCCTTGGCCAGGATGGCCAGGAAGTATCACGGTCCCTACGGTTCCCTGTCCGGTTTTGAACACCCCTCGGCGGTGGAGTTACCGACAGCGTTTTCGGCGTGCGAGAGCGCTGAGGATGTCACACAAACCTCCCGACAAGGAGTCCAAGAAATTGGACTATGCCGGCTGAAAAGTCTATGCTGCGTCCTCCCTCGGCCTTCGCCAGGCCAGTTCGGCCGTCCTCATGGCACATTTCTCTCATACCCTGTTGAGGCTCCCTGGATGAGGTCGTCCCTCTTCTTCCCGTGGATCTGCAGACCACGGTCAGGCAGGTGCGGGACCAGGGCAGGGCAGTGGCCAAACAGCAGCTCCAGACTGCTTTAGACATTGGGGACTCATGTGCCAGGTCTGTGGCGGCCGCAGTGGCTATGCGTCTTCGGGCTTGGCTGAGGATATCCACCTTTACTTCGGATACCCAGCACAAGTTGGCGGATGTTCCCTTTTTTGGGACTGACCTCTTGGCCCTGGGGTGGAAGGTCACCTGCAGAGGATCGAGAGTCCAGTGCTACCTTGGACTCGGTCTCTTCCGCTCAAAGGACAAGGCCGTAAACCACAGCCTAAGCCCTTTCGTCCTTCTGGCCCTTGGCCCGTCCTGCCAACAACGTCAGGGCCAGCAGGCTCGGGCTTGGCATCCCAAACCCAAGCCTGGGGCTTCCTCCAACAGGAAGCAGGGAGTAAAGGCCCAGGAGGGTCCTCGGCCGGTCCCTCCAAGCCTGCCCAGTGACGGGCTGAGGGGTGTCGCCTACCCCGCCACCTCACCCCAGGCTACCCCGTGGGGACTGCCCGCACTTCCTTTCCGCCTGGTCCGTTATTACCACGGACAGGTGGGTGCTGGAGGTGGTGGGAAAAGGCCTGCCTTTAGAATTCGAGCAGGCCCCGCCCTTCAGAGCCGTCGCACCTCGAGGGGCCTCGGGGTCCGCAGCCTCACTGTCGGCTCGTCGGGCCGACATTGCTCTCCTCCTCCAAAAGGAGGTGATCAGGGAGGTGGCGGACCCTCCCTCAGACCCGGGGTTTGTGTCCAGGTACTTCCTGGTTCCGAAACGGACGGGGGGCTGGCGCCCCATTCTCGACCTACACGACCTGAACAAGTTCCTAAGGTCTCGAACCTTCAGGATGGTCACTCTGGCTCAGATAATACCATCCCTGGAACACGGCTTGTGGTTCTGCTCTCTGGACCTGCAGGACGCGTTCTTTCACGTCCCTATCCGTCCGTCACATCGGAGATTCCTTCGCTTTCGAGCGGAGGGATCCCTCTTCGAGTTCCGAGCCATGCCCTTGGTCTGTCTCCAGCTCCCAGGGTCTTCACCAAATGCATAGCAGTGGTGACAGCTTTCCTGCGGCGCTGAGGGGTCCGGGTGTACCCTTACCTGGACGATTGGCTGATAGCAGCCCCCTCCAGACAGGAGGTGGAGCGGTCCAGAGATCTGGCCCTCCAGGTTTGCTCTCAGATCGACCTTCTCATCAACGAGGCCAAGTCGGAACTCGAGCCGAAGCAGGTGATTCTGTTTATCGGGGCAGAGCTCGACTCTCTTCGAGCCAGAGCACGGCTCCCGGCGGACAGGGCCGAGGTTCTTACCTCCTTTGCCCAATCATTTCTGGTTGGGCAATCGTGCCCTGCCGGGGACTTCCTGCGCCTCCTGGGCCTCATGGCGGCCTGTACCAGCATGGTCCGTTGGGCACACTGGCACATGCGCCCCCGACAGTGGGGACTGGCCAGCCAGTGGTCACAACGCTGCGATCCATTGGACCAGCTAGTGATGGTGACCCAGGAGATGTGGAACGCTCTCCGGTGGTGGACCATTCCATCTCATCTGCAGGAGGGCATCCCGTTTGTCCGCCCCGAGCCGACGGTCTCTCTATCGACTGATGCCTCTCTGATGGGTTGGGGTGCCCATCTGGGGGAACACGGCCACGGCCTCTGGTCCCCGCGGGAGTCCCGATGCCACATCAACCTGCTGGAGCTCCGAGCGGTCCACCTAGCTCTCACCGCCTTTGCTCCGTTTCTCCGGGGTCAAGTGGTCCGAGTCCAGACAGACAATACCACGACCATGTACTACCTAAACCGCCAGGGTGGGACGCGTTCCATGCTTCTATGCAAGGAAGCTCTCCGCATTTGGTCACTCGTGCGCAGCCTGGAGGCAGATCTCCTAGCCAGTCATGTGGCAGGAGCCTCCAACACCCTGGCCGATGCCCTGAGCCGGATAGGGGCTGCATCTCACGAGTGGTCTCTCCTGCCGGAGGTAGTACAAGATCTGTTCTCCCATTGGGGCACACCTCAGGTGGACCTGTTTGCCTCCAGGAGAGCGGCTGAGCTGTTTCATGCCTGCCCCCTCAGCAGGGCTCGCTGCAGGGGATGCCTTTCGAGGCTGTGGACCCCGGGCCTTCTCACGCCTTCCCCCATTTCCCTTGATTCACAAGGTGCTTCTCAAAGCAAGGAGGGACAAGGCGCAGGTGATTCTGATAGCCCCAGACTGGCCCCGCCAGTTCAGGTACCCAGATCTCCTCAGCCTCAGCTCCAGGCTCCCGAGGCAGCTTCCAGCTCGCCCGGACCTGCTCTCAGTCAGTCAGGCGAAGGTGTTCCATCCGGACCTTCAATCCCTGCACCTGACGGCCTGGTTCCTGAGCGGCTAGAGTTCCAGGCCTTGGGTCTTTCCGACGAGGTCCTCAATGTTGTTGAGGCGTCCCGTGAGGAGTCGACCAGGAAATGCTATGCCTTCAAATGGAAGAGATTTTCCATTTGGTGTCAGGGCAAGGGCTTGGACCCTTCCTCCTGTCCTTTGGCAAGCATCTTGGACTATTTATGGTCCCTTTCTAGTCAAGGGCTTAGGTCGACCCTAAGGGTGCACCTGGCAGCCATCTCTGCTTACCGGGCGCGGGCCGGGGAGCAGTCGGTGGCACAGGAGAAGGTGGTCTGGCGCTTTTTCAAAGGCCTTGATCACATTTCCCCTCCGGTGCAAGAACCTCCACCTCCGTGGGATCTACTGCTGGTACTGGCAAAGCTCATGGGCAAGCCATTTGAACCAATGCACAGGTGTGAACTCTCTTACCTGTCGTGGAAGACCGCCTTCTTGGTGGCTATCACGTCAGCCAGAAGGATGGGAGAACTCCAGGCGCTCTGCATCGAGTCTCCTTACCTGGTCTTCCACAGGGACAAGGTTGTCCTGCGCCCCCACCCGAAATTCCTTCCGAAGGTGGTGTCGGAGTTTCACCTTAACCAGGTGTTGACTCTGCCGGTGTTCTACCCCAATCACACCTCGGGCGAATACAGGCTCCATACTTTGGACCCTGGGCGCTCGCTTATTATAAGGCCTACGACTGAAATTGAGAGAGAGTTTGCCAGCTGTTTGTCATCTACGCTGAAGCCGCACCTGGCAGACCTGCAGCCAAGTGGACGATAAGCAGGTGAGTCACCTCCTGCATAGATCTCTGCTACAAGTTGGCGGGCATGGAGCCTCCCAGAGGTATAAGAGCTCATTCTACCCGCCATACTGCTGCATCGGTGGCTGCTTCCAGGATGTCCCTATCCAGGAAATCTGCAGGGCTGCTACCTGAAGTCAGCAAACACCTTCATTACCCATTACCACATCGACCTTGAGTCACGCCGGGATGCTGGTTTTGGGGCCTCGGTTCTCCAGTCTTTATTTCCCAAGTAAGTATCGGGGGTGTGCGCCTTGCCTCCCTCCTCTCGGAGAACTGCTAGGAGTCTGCCAGACAGTGTGGATGAACAACATATCCATGTCCCTAGAAATACAGGTTACTCACCTGTAACAGGAGTTCTAGGAATGGTATATGTTGTTCATCCACACGACCCACCCGACCTCCCCGGCTTCGACGCACAACCTGAGCTTCCAGCGGGCCAGATCTGGCGTCATGGGGCGGAGCCGAGAGTTTTACCACCTGGGTGGGTGGGAGGAGCCAGCTTGAAGACCTTCCGCAAGATTTAAAGCGCAAGGAACCTGCCAGACAGTGTGGATGAGCAACATATACCATTCCTAGAACTCCTGTTACAGGTGAGTAACCTGTATTTGTCCCCCAAATCTGGTTCGGACTCTGGCCCGACGGAGCCTCCGGGTAAGGAGGCACCCACTACCTCTAAGCCTCTCAAGATTAAGAGGCCTAGCAGGAACAGTGGGATCGGTAAGTTGGGCACTGGCTCCTCCAGCACCTGCGCAGAACCTGCTGGTAAGCCGCCTGTTGGCTCCCCTGACAAACGCACAGCCCCGGATCCTCTGTCAGACCCCGACAATAGGCCTGACATCAAGGAGCTGGATCAGCTGACATCTGAGCTGCAGCTGCCGCAGAAGTTCCCTCTGGCTTCTCCCCCTCCGCCCTTAGGGGTGTCCCCGACTTCCGGGATCCAGGGCGAGGAGAGCATGCCATCCAGGGCTATACCTCATCCTGGCGCCGGGCCACCCATGCTTGAGGCACCGCCGGACCTGACCAAGGCCGCACCAGTCTCTCAAGGCCTGCCAACCCCATCAGGGCTTCCACCCATTCCTCTGGAGCCTTCAGCCCCTCCATCCGTGCTGATGCCTGAGCCATCGGCTCTACCTTCAGGGCTGACGCTGGGTCCCTCTGGCAACCCACTGAGATACCCGATGCCAGGCTGCCTGCTGTTTCCCTACCCTCCGGGGTATATGGCGTCACAGTACCAGACACAGTTGTACCCATTTCCTGGGTTTAATTACCCTTATTTCATGGGCTGTCTGGAATTCGGGCACCCCACCCTGCCACCGCCTCTGCCTCAGCCACAGGTGTATCTGCAGGCGATGCTGTGCTCCTGGTGGGACAAAGCAAAATTGCAGCTCACGTTGGAGCTAGAAAAGCATCAGCCTCTGTCGGCCTTGACGATGACCCCTAGGAAACCACCACCCAGCTCTCCCGCCGCCGGCCCCCAGGCCTTCGACGTTGGGAAGGACAGCGGAACCTCCTCCACCGCCAGTGCGGACACCGGAATTCGTGAGGCTGGTGGACCTATCAAGGTCAGTGGATATCACCCTACTGAGACTTAGTTTGCCTGATGATAGCCCCATGTTGGATTTGGACAGCGACTCGGCCTGTTCAGGTTCGGACTGTAAGTCACCCACACTGGACGAACCAAAGCTGAAGGAGTCGCCAAAGTCTCCAACTGAGGATCCTTCCTTCACGGAACTCCTCAGGAAACTCCAGGCAGCCTATGGCTGGCACACACAGGCTTAAGACCCCCAACGCCAGAGACTGGCAGAGCATCTGGAACAGTCACATTTGTCACTTACCTCATTCCACCCTGGATAGGGCCGCATGAGGACCTGGCATCCACTATTTGGAAGCAGCCCACCTCACTGGCACCTGTAGCCATGAAAGCAGATAGGTTGTACCAGACACCAGAAGGTAAAGACCACCTGAGTGTCCACCCCAAAGCCGACTTAGTGGTCATCAGTGCGGCCCACGATTGGTCAGCCAAACCAAAACATCTTAGCACCTCTCCTCCGAATAAGGAATCTAAGGTCATTGACCAGTTTGCGAAGAAAGTTTACTCTTCCTCCACTGTAGCTATCTGGGCTCCGAACTACGTGGCTCACTGGTAGTCTACCAGAAATCAATTCTGGGTCAGCTGGAGTCTAAAATTGATACACTCCAGAACTTGGAACTTAAAGAAGAGATGGCAGGCATTGTTTGGTCAGCTAGATCGGCTAGCAGACATACTCTGAGGGCCACTTATGATGCTGTGGATGCCACAACTAGGGGTACTGCCACTGTCATCAGTCTCAGGAGGCATGCATGGCTGAGGATTTCTGGTCTTGTGCCCGAGGTTCAAACAGTGATACAGGACAGTCCCTTTAGGGGTCCTGTCTTTTTTGGAGGAGATGTTAAGGATATCATCACAGACCTCCAGGACAAGGGCAAGGCTTTACACTCTGTCCAGTTTATGTACAAACTTCCTCAGAAACATAAGCAGCCATTTCGATGATGGCTGCGTTGCCAGCAAAGGCAGCCTCAGAACCGACATCAGAACAAATGTCGGGCCCCTTCAGCAGTTACGACTCCCCTGACCAAGTCTCATAGAGCCTCAGGATCAGCTCCCTCCACCCTCCCCACTGCCTCTTGACTCGCTGGAGTCCCTCCCTCCCCTGGACAGAGTCCCAGGGGAACCGGTAGGGGACAGATTTGCAAGTCACCTACCTGCAAGGGAGGAGATCACAACAGACTCTTGGGTACTCCAGCTGGTTGCACAAGGCCATACAGTAGAGTTCATAGAGTGACCACCCTCCAGGTCACTCTTCTTACCCTCCGGGTCATGTCCCTCTGGTAAGAGAGGAAATTAGGTCTCTGCTAGACAAAGCAGCAGTAGAGCTGGTTCCTCAAAAGCAGCAAGGAAAAGGGTTTTATTCACAATTCTTTCTGGTGCCAAAGAAGATGAGTGACCCCTTACCGATCTTGGATCTGAGCTCCCTGAACCTTTTCATGGAGTACAAGAGATTCAGAATGCTGTTTCTCCCAGGCTTGATTCCTCTCTTACAGAAGGGACACCGGCTGTGTGCACTGGACATGCAGGATGCTTACCTGCATATCCCAGTTTTTCTGCCCCACCAGAAGTTTCTCAGGCTCTGTTTTCAGGAAGAGCATTTTCAGTTCAAAGCTCTACCCTTTGGCCTCTCGTCAGCACCAAGGGTGTTCACAGAGTGCCTAGCGGTGGCAGCAGCACTATGCAGACTGGGGGTGCAGGTGTTCCCATATCTCAGTGATTGGTTTCTTTCGACCACATCGAGAGACAGCTTGGTCAAATCCCTGTCCATCACCCTTGACCTTTTCAGGCAGGTGGGCATTACTGTCAAGCATTCTAAGTCCCACCTCTCGCCTTCCCAGCACCTCCAATTCATTGGGTCATTGCTGGATACAGTCCAGGGCAGAGCCTTCCTTCCACCAGACAGAATGAAAACTCTGCAACAGCAAGCACGTTTGGTGGCCTCTTGGAGAAGAATTTCAGCCAGAATGGTCCTACGCCTTCTGAGTCTCATGGCAGCAGCCATCCCTACGGTACCCTTAGCCAGGCTTCATATGAGAGTCACACAGTGGACTCTAAGGGTACAGTGGGACCAGAGATCTGATGATCTCGATCACGAGATCCTGGTCTCAAACCCGATGGCTTGAGACCTAGTGTGGTTGCAGGACCCGGCCAACCTCGTTCAGGGTGTTCCATTCAGGACAGGCCTACCCACCCAGTCCCTAATGACGGACGCCTCCTGGTTGGGATGGGGAGCACATTTGGGTGCTCACAGGACTCCTGGTCCAACAGTGAACTGTCACTCCACATCAATGTAGTGCATTACAGGCTTTCCAGCATCTACTGCAGCTGGGACCAGTCCTGATCCAGACAGACGTGTGTTGCTGGTACGTCAACAAACAGGGAGGAACTTGCTCATACCCCTCTCTGTCACGAAGCGATGCGTGTATGGTACTGGGCAGTGCAACACCATTTTCATCTTATCATAGTGCACGTTCCAGGCGTTCAAAATGTACTAGCAGACCCACTCACTCGCACTCAAGTCAGAGCCCACGAGTGGGAACTGAGACAGTCAGTGATGGGCAACATTTTCAAGAGATGGGGAAGGCAAGACCTAGATCTGTTCGCATCCCCACACAATGTAAAACTATCAATTTTCTGCTCACTCGCTCCAGGGCGTGGTGTTTTCTGGCAAGACGCACCATCTCTATGCTGGAAGGGGAGGTTCATGTATGCCTTCCCTCCACTTCCACTAATGCAGAAGGGGCAAGAATGATTCTGATCGTACCCTTCTGGCCATGGCAAATCTGGTTCTCTCTGCTTCAACAACTGTCAGTGGAACCTCTGGTCTCCTTGCCCATTTGTCAGGATCTCTTGACCTAGGAACAGGGCACCCTGGTACATTCAGGCCTACGGTCCTTTCATCTACATACGTGGCACCTACTGACACAACTGCCGCTTGCTTTGGGGTTTTACCCAGAGTAGCACAAATTCTAGTGGAGGCCAGAAAGCCGTTCACTAGATCTACCTATGCCATTAGATGGAAGAGATTTTCCATGTGGGCCACACCTGAGGAGTGGGACCCCTTTTCCTGCCCGGTTCTGCAGGTCTTAGAGTACCTCCTGCACCTCTATGACCCAGCTATTCGACCTTGAAGGTCCACTTGTCAGCCATTTCTGCCTACCAAATTCCTGTGGGGAGCAAAACTCTGCCCAGCTGGAAGTATCCAAAACTTTCTTGAAAGGGATTCTTCATTTGAAACCCTCAGTCAGGAGCCCTGCTTCTCCCTGGGATCTGAACTTTATCTTCGAGAAACTCACGCAGTCTCCCTTTGAGCCAGCATCCAGTTATGACATATGCTGCCCATCTTGGAAAGCACTCTTTTTGATTGCAGTTGCTTCAGCTCAAAGGATTTCCAGGCTTCAGATCTTGATGAGTAAGGAGCTTTACTTGATTTTTCACAGAGACCGGGTGGCTCTGCATACTAATCCCAAGTTCTTGCCTAAGGTGGTTTCAGAGTCCACCTTAAACTACGCTATTCAGTTGCCAGGTACTACCCTGAACACACTAATCGAGGCAATTCTGCATACACTGAATGTACATAGAAATCTTCGTTATTATACAAACAGGATGAAGCCAGTCTGCAAAACCGACCAATTGTATGTTTCCTTTGCACCAAAGAGAGAAGGCGCTGCAGTGTCAAAACAGCGTTTGTCCAAATGGTTGGCAAACTGCATCAGTTTTTGTTATCAAAAGTATAACAAGCTCCTTCCGGGGAGGTTAAAGGGCATTCAGCCAGAGGCATGGCTGCTTCTGCTGCTTGTTTAAGGAACTTCTCCGCTGCAGATATCTTTGTGGCTGCCACTTGGAGTTCTGTCCACACCTTCACTATACATTACAATTTGGACATTGCTTCTAGGCTCAGAGCAGGCTTTGGCCTAGCTGTTCTTCAGGGACTCCTGTCCTAGGATCCCTGTTTACTGCAGACTTGTTCCTATCTCCCATTTCTCAGACTTGTCTAATCATAACCGCATGGGACTCGGTCCTAT
This sequence comes from Neoceratodus forsteri, assembly GCA_016271365.2. Taxonomy (NCBI): domain Eukaryota; kingdom Metazoa; phylum Chordata; order Ceratodontiformes; family Ceratodontidae; genus Neoceratodus; species Neoceratodus forsteri. The sequence continues at coordinate 1,072,496,530 of CM028134.1, read as the reverse complement.
CTGTGAGTACCTACTGCAAGAGCCCTCTCGAAGAAAGGTAGTACAGTTACGTAAGAACTTACCATAACAGTAGATCTTAGAGAGAGGCTCTTGCAGTAGGTACTGCTTTCCCTCCCACCTCCCCCATGGGTTTCTTCTACTTTTTCTCCTGTCATAGCTTTTTAGCTCCAGGAGCCCACTCCTACCTCCTGTTGCGCCTTTCTAGGTCTCTGGTGGGTGAACTGGAGGGCGGGTGTGGGGACCGCTCACTATATAGTCGGTCACATGACATCGGGTGGGTGGTCCCCCACCAGACACTACTAGCTGAAAGTTTTCTGTGTGGTCGTAGCGTCTGACTGCTTCAGTTCTATCTGTGAGTACCTACTGCAAGAGCCTCTCTCGAAGATCTACTGTTACAGTAAGTTCTTATGTAACTGTGCTTTTCTCTGTAAAAGGGTGTCTGAGTTAACCCTGAACCAATCCATCCACCTACCAACCAGTTTATTTTCCTGAACGTGCCAATCCAAGGGAAGCACTGCTCTATACGTTAGACATGCCCAGAATTTTGAAGTATTATCTGCTTCGAATTAAGGAATGCAGAAAGTTGAAGCAGCTTTTTGTTTCTTTCACCCCAAGTAGAGAGGGTGTTCAGGTTTCTAAACAATGTTTGTTCAAATGGTTGGCACACTGTGTTGTGATCTGCTACATCAGACATGGCAAAGAGTTGCTATGGGTGGTGAAAGCCCATTCCACAAGGGGCATGGCTACTTCTGTGGCTTGTTTCAGTGGGGTCTCAGCCGCTGACATCTGCACTGCTGCCACCTGGAGTACCGTCCATACTTTCGCCAAGCACTACAGTCCGGACATTGCTTCTAGAGCCCATGCTGGTTTTGGCAGGGCTGTCCTGCAGGGCCCCTTGTCCTAAGCTTTGGCTGGCCTTCCTCCCAGAGTGTTCTGTTGCACCTGTAACTACTTGGGACTCATTTCTATGGTGTGACCTGATGATTGAGATACCCCTGAAGAAGATAGAACAGTTACGTAAGAACTCACCATAGCAGTAGATCTTCAAGGGGATCTCGGTCATCAGGTCTGCTTTCCCTCCCACCTTCCCCCTTTGGTGGGGGTTCTCCTCTCAGAACTGGTTGTCTGGTATATCCAACCTTTTATTTGACCTGGGTACCTCTCTCTCTCTCTCTCTCTCTCTATCCTCGGTTCCCCATGGCAAGCGCGTGCTCCATTAGTCTCAGAGGAAAAAACTGAAGAAGGAGCGGGGCCGCTCACGTCTTTATAGGGTTGGTGATGTCGGCAGATCTCAGCGTGGGCAACCCCAGTGGTACTGCTGAAAATCTTTCATGTGGATCCTGCTTCATTGACTGTGAAGTTCCTATGGTGTGACCTGATGACTGAAATCCTTTCGAAGATCTATTGTTATGATAAGTTGTTACGTAACTGTTCTTTCCCATACCACATTAGGTAAAAGGTATCTACTCAAGATGCTTCCTTACCCAGAAGAAAAACAGGGAATAATGACCTATCCTGGATGTCAGATTGCTGAACAAGCACCTGACAAAGCCAGAATTCAGGATGGTCTCCTTGACCATAGTCATTCCTTCCCTGCAACAAGGGAACTGGTTGGCCTCACTGGACTTGAGGGATGCATATTTCCACATTCCAATCAGGCCCAGTCATAGAAAGCATCTGAGGCTCAGGCTACCATGAGGTCATTACCAGTTCTCAGCACTTCCCTTTGGTCTTTCCTCGGCCCCCAGGGTGTTTGCAAAGTGCCTGGCAGTGGTGGTTGCACACCTCGGTAGACTAGGGGTCACAGTGCTCCTTTACCTGGATGACTGGCTGGTCATCAGAGAGTCCTACCAGCAGGCCAAGGACTCTCTCAGCCTAGCACTGGACACCCCGGAAACCTTGTATGTTTTTTTTTTTTTTTTATAAACTCCCAGAAATCTCAGATAGAACCTGTACAGGTCCTGGAGTTTATAGGAGCAGAGTTAAACACCCCGCAAGGAAAGGCATTTCTGCCACAAGACAAAGTGGACACTATTCTTGCTGTGACAAATTCATTTGTCCTAGGGGAGCCTAGACCAGCAAGACATTTTTTGCAACTCTTAGGCCACATGGCTGCCCCCACAGCAGTGGTCTCAGATGCTGGGTTCCAAATGAGGGACATACAGTTTCATCTGAGATCCCTATGGTCCCAGAAAAGAGACTCTCTCTCCAGACTGGTTCCAGTCACAAAATCCTTCCTACAGGCCCTTGAGTGGTGGAAGGAAAGGGACAATCTCAGAGAGGAATTGCCTTTCCAACAGTAGGCCCCCACAGTCATTCTTACAACAGACACCTCCCTTTTAGGGTGGGGAGTGCATCTGGATGACCTTACAGTAAGTAGTACTTGGTTAGCCCTGGAGTCAAGCATGCATATCAACCTGCTGGAACTCAGGGCAGTCTTTCTCATCCTACAGTCATTTGCCCCTCAGATCCAGGGCAAATCAGTACAGGTCAGAACAGACAGCACCACCACAGTGTACTGTATCAGCAAACAGGGTGGCACCAGATCCACCAGGCTGTGCACAGAGGCCATGAGAATCTGGCCCATTCCAGACAGGTCACCCTGTCTGCAATCCACCTCCCAGGGAAGAACAACATTCTGGCAGATTCTGTCAGCAGAATCAATCAGAACCACCATGAGTGGTCTCTAAACTAACAGGTACTGGACACCATCTTCAGAAAGTGGGGTACCTTGGAAATATTCAATTCAATTCACTTTATTTACCAGGTAAGATAACTGGGCCAAGGCTCTTTTTCAATATCGACCTGGTGCTTTAATATAAAGAAGCAAGTTAAAGACAGATAATACAAACATATATACAGTAAAATAAATACTTGAGTAATGAACAGAACAATACATTTAAAGTTCCTGAGAACAATTGCATATAGCAAGTGATTGCAAATAACAGTGCAAAACTTTTTTAAAACGTTCTTGCTTGGAAGCAATAACACAATTAACAGGCAATGCATTCCATAAAGTCGGACATTGGAATGGGAAGGCTCTCACCCATGTAGGTATCAATTCTTGGAATTAAATGTTGAACATTAGTTGACCGTAAAGACCTAATATCTTCCTTCAAACTATAAAGAGGTGATGTAATGCCCTGTACAAAAATACTATTGGTCAAACAGCTTAATTTGTAAGAATAGGCCAATTTAGGAGGTAGCCTTTTAAGTTCATTATATAAATCGCAATGATGTGTGTTATAAGGGTTAGCCAAAACAAATCTACAAATGGAATTAAAGGATTTATTTACCAATTCCAAGTCCTTCGTAGCCAATTTAGCAAACAGGAAAGAGTTATAATACAGAGTCGTAAGTAATACACTTTTAGATATCATTTCTCTTGCGTCCCTAGGTAGGCAATCCTTAATTCGATGTAAGGCACCTATTTTTTGATGTACAGACTTTACCATATACCTAATATGTGCTGAGTAAGTTAAACTAGAATTAAGTATTATTACTAGATATTTAGTTTCAGTTACTTGTCTTATCATATTACCTGTCAGGTCACTTATTGTTAAAGATTCCGCATTACGGATTTTGGGTACAGAGCCAAATAGAATACATTTGGTCTTTTTGGAATGTAATATGTGGGTTGGGGGTGTTAGGGAACTGGAAAGGAGTTTGGGAGGATAAGGGGCTGTATGCCAAGGACAGGTTTCATCTTGCCCCATTAGGGAAGGAAGTCCTTAAACAGGGGATGGCTGACTACATCTCAAGAAAGGTGGGGTTTAAACTTGTGAGGGGAGGGATATGGGAGGGCTGACCAAGCCCTCTCCTCCAGATGAGGGATAGCCTCAAACCCAAGGGGGAACAGACTGGTGGTGGAGGTTTCCAGGAGGAGCAGAGGGAGGATGGAAGTATAAGGAACCTGGGTGGGGTTTGACAAAGGGATCAGGGATGAGGTGGGGTTGGTGTTAGTAAATGCCAGAAGCTTGGGAAACAAGTTGCCAGAGTTCCAGGCCATGCTGTTCAAGGGGGTGGATGTGGCATGGTCACAGAGACGGGCCAACAAAAACCATGACTGGGACTCCAAGCGTGGGGTACACTATGCTTAGGAAGGATAGAAAGGAGGGCAGAGGGGGTGGAGTGGCTATGTTCATTAGAGATGACATAGTAGTTGCTAGGGTAGAAGAGGCAGAGGGAAACGTGGAGGCCTTATGGGTCACTTTACGATCCTCAGCAGGAAATAAGGTCAAGCTGGGTGTAGCATATAGGGCTCCCGGGATGAGTGATGTTCTAGAGGATGGTTTGCTGGACAACATCATTGCCCAGTGTGGACCAAAAGGGGAAGGAGTGGTGTTGATGGGGGACCTTAATATGCCAGGTACAAACTGGGGAACCATGTCCTCTAAGGTGGCCAAGGAGCAGAGGCTGCTGGACGGCTTCCAGGATGTGTTCTTAACACAGCATGTGATGGAGTCGACAAGGGAGGGGCATGTCCTGGATGTGGTTCTGGCAGATGGGGATCTGGTAAGGGACCTGGTTGTAGAGGATCCCCTGACTGGGAGCGACCACAATATTGTCTGGTTTCAAATAAGCATGGGGGGGGGTGAAATCTAGGACACTGGCAGTGGACTTCAGGGGGCAGACTTTGTGGGCATGGGAAATATTCTCAAGGATCACTTGAAGAGGATTACATCAATGACAAATGTGGAAAGGAGATGGGAGGTCATAAAACGGGGACTTCATGAGGCAGTCAGGACCTGCGCTAAGGTGAAACGTAAGGGAGCAAGGTCACATAAACCATGCTGGTGGTCCAGTGAGGTTCAGGTAGCGGTCAGAGAAAAGAAGGCGGCCTACAAAAAATATAAAACAAGAAGAGGGGATAGGGATAAGGAAATGTATCATCTTGCATCTAGAAAAGTCATCCGGATGGTGAGGGGGGCAAAGTCCAGTAAAGAGCAGTGGCTGGCACAGAGGATACATGGAGGGGAAAAGGGGTTCTTCAAACAACATGAAGTCTTGCTATATTATGACAATTGCAGTTTGTCCCACCATTAGAACTGCTCCGGAGGTGAAGGAGTTAACTTCCATGCCAGGCATGGAGCTTAGAGCGCGAGCTCGGTTAGAGAAGCTCTGTCTGGATAATTTCAAACTGAAACTGTCAGATTCTTTACTCTGCCTCACTGAACAGTTGCTCCAGAGATTTCTCCTACTGCTCGGTTCATTTCTCGGTTTAAACAGTATTTTCTCGGTTAAATTCAACTGCGAGTATTATTATTTTAACCGCAAACCGATCGGTTCAAGCTCTGTCTGTGGTATTGTAAGTAATAGACAGGTTTATTTCTGTGTGGAACTTGTAAATGTTTATAGGTTCGGTTCGAACCGATCAGGTTGTTTAAAACTTTAAAAAAGTAAGCATTTTAAAGCTTTTAGAGTGCGGTTCCTGGTTCTAAAAAAAAACGGATTTCATTACGTTTTTTTCCACGACCCGTGACATGGTTGGGAACCGATAAGGGTGTCTTGCCTGGCACTGCTGTTAAAAGGGCAAGTTTGTTGGTTAGGCTGGCATCATGTCTGAGAAACCCAAAAGAAAAACCGGGCCCACTGGGTTTCAACACTGTAGTGTCTGTGGGGAAGCCTTTGCCAAGGCTGACCCACACACCACATGTGTCTATTGTCTGGGGTTTGACCACCTCAATTCAGACTGCCGGTTTGTAAGAATTTCCTGCAGCCACTCTGGATGAGAGTTGGCAGGCTCAGGAGACGAGAGGCCAAAAGTCCGCTGACCGGATGGCCAGCCGGTTGGTGCCAACCGAACCGGAGGAGATGCCCTCTGACCAGGCGAGACTATAAGACAAGCGTAAAGCTGACTCTGGGGGAGCCAGTTCCAGCAAAGAAAACTAGAAAATCAGCAGGTGTGGAGTCCAAAATTCCTTCTCCAACTGCTGCAGAAATTGCAAAGCTATACAGATTGTACAGTCACTTTCTCGGTTCCGTCCGAACCGCCACTGTCTGGTAAAGGTCGGTTGGCTGGTTCCACGGTTCAAGAATATGATATTGAAGAGTTTTATGAACCAGAGGAGGGAGGAGGATTATGAACAGTGTGAATGTGACTTTGAGAGTCTGGATGTGCCCATTGAACGGACATCTCCCAGACAGACCTTTAGAATCTCCCCCTACGCTTTCTGAGTCCCCTTCTCACTTTCTGTTTTATAAAAAGGTTGCTGAAACCCTCCAGCTCCCATTAGAGGAAGCTGTGGATGAGCAAGAGGAACCTGATTTTGTGGAAATGATGGACATCCCAGAGTCTAGGAGATCGTCTACCCCCCTTACATAAATTATTTAGGAAACAAACAATAAAAATTGTAAAAGCTCCTAATTCTGTGCCTCCTGTTGACAAGAAGATGGACAGGAGGTACACTTTGTCAGGTCCTGATACGGACTTTCTTTCACAGCAATGCAGCCATGTTGGAGTAGTTCAGGCTGCAGCCTGTGATAAGCTAACATTCCCTGGCCTCACATCCTGACAAGGACTCCAGGAAGATTGATGCCATGGCCAAAAACAATACATGACAGCGTCCCTTGGGACTCAGACAAGCAAATTACATGGCTTATGTGGCAAGATACCAAAAATCTAGATGGGACACTGTCATGGCTTTGACAAACAGGCCCTGGCCAGCTTGCCAAGGACCTGGAGCAGGTGGCTGCTGATGGCATTGAGGCATCCAAGGTGCAATTCCATGCTGCTGTGGATTCTAATGATGTATCCTCTAGAGTCATGGCTACACTTGTGGCCTTTCGTAGGTTGGCTTGGCTCGGTGTACTAGTTTGTCACAGGATACCCAGACTAAGGCTATGGATTTTCCTGTGGTAGGAAATTCTCTGTTTGGGGGCAGACAGAGAATTACATGAAAAATGGATGAATATAGAACAACTTATAGGAGTGCACAAGCCAAGGGCGGCAAGCCACTCCTCAGAAGCGAACCCAGGGGTAGAGGTACCTTTTCACAGGCCTTTTACCAAACCCAGGCTTCTTCTGCTTATGCTCAGAGGGGGTTCTTCAGAGGAGAGGCAGGGTGCAAGCAGGCCTGCTCCCACCCCTCAGCCTAAAGCCCCTGCCAAACAGGCACCCTGATGGGATGCCCAGGGCCGGTTCTCCATTACCTGTGGGGGGCAGGCTGGCTTACTTCGTTCAGGACTGGGAGTCTCTAACATCAGACAAGTGGGTCCTGGAAGTAGTAGGCCAGGGTCTGGTTCTCAGCTTCAAAAAATTTCCAAAGATGAGAATCAGATCTTTTCTACCTGCAAATCTTCTAGAGACCTTTGCCTTAGAAACAGAAGTCTCAACCCTCCTGGCTCTCAGAGCTGTAGAAAGGGTTTCTCCCCTACACCAGGGCAAGGGTCTGTACTCCAGGTACTTCCTTGCCCCAAAAAAGACAGGAGAATGGCGTCCCATTTTGGACCTAAGATATCTGAACAAGCACCTTTTGAAACCAAAATTCAAAATGGTGACTCTGGCAATGATTTTAACTTCTCTAAGGCCAGGGGACTGGCTAGCTTCCCTGGACCTCAAGGATGCCTATTACCATGTTCTAATCAGAAGCTCCCACCGAAAGTACCTCAGATTCGAACTGCCCTCAGGCCATTACCAGTTCAGAGCAATGCCCTTCGGCCTTACCTCTGCCCCAAGGGTATTCACAAAATGTCTAGCAGTAGCAGTTGCTCATTTAAGAAGGCAAAAGATTGCCATCTTTCCCTACCTAGACGACTGGCTCATTGTAGGCCAGTCTCCAGAACAGGTCAAATCACACCTGCAAGTTACCCAGCAGCTGCTCCTCCTCTCTGGGTTTTCTGCTCAATCTTCCAAAGTCAGTTCTGGAACCTGTCCAGGTACTCACCTTTATAGGTGCAGAATTGGACACAAAGCGGGCCAGAGCCTTCCTACCCTTAGAGAGGGTAAGGAACCTAGTGGCCCTGGCCTCCTCCTTCACTTTGCAGGTCTCTTGACCAGCAAGGCACTTCTTACAGCTCCTAGGACACATGGCTGCTTCCACAGCTGTAGTGCAAGGAGCAAGATTTCAGATGAGGGACATTCAGTTTCACTTGAGAGCCTTTTGGTCTCAAAGAAAAGATCCCTTTCCAAGTTGATCCCAGTGACTAACCCTGATCCAGGCCCTTCAGTGGTGGCAGGATCAGAGCAATTTGAGACTAGGGGTCCCATTCATCCCTCTATCTCACTCCTGACCCTTACTACAGATGCGTCCCTTCTGGGATGGGAGCTCACATGGGCGACCTCTCCACCCAGGAGTGTGGTCCCTCAGGAATCTGTGCTCACATCAATTTGTTGGAACTCAGAGCTGTCTTTCTAGCACTTCAGGTGTTTTCTGCATCTGTTCAGAACAAAGTGGTACAAGTCAGAACAGACAACACCACCACAATATGGTACATCAACAAACAAGGGGCACTCGGTCTTGACCGTGTGCACGGACAATGAAGTTGTGGTCTCTGGCTTATTCCTGAACACTTCCCTCATAGCAGTTCACCTCCCAGGAAAGGACAATATCCTGGCAGATGCTCTCAGCAGGATTTCCCAGGGCCATCACGAATGGTCACTGGATCCCAAGTACTGGGATAGTTTTGCCAGATGGGGCACCCTCAGATAGATCTTTTCGCAGCCCCAGACAATCACCAACTTCCACTGTTTTGTTGCAGGCCCCAGTGATGGGCTCAGTCCCCTGGATGCCTTTCTCCTAGATTGGGGAAGGGAAGTTTCTATATGCCTTTTCCCCCCTTCCCTCTCCTATTCAAGGTGCTAGTCAAAATCAGATCCCAGCCTTGCAAGATGTTTCTGATTGCTCCAGATTGGGCCAGGCAGCCCTGGTACCCACTCCTTCTGTCCTTAGCAGTCCATCTTCCTGTGTCCCCAGGAATCACAACCCTGTTATCTTGTGCCCAGGGAGAGTTTGGTATCCGAATCAAATCCCTCAACCTCAAGGCCTGGCTCTTGAGGTTAGAGTTGCTGACCTACACCTTTCTCAAGGTGTTCTCGAAATCCTGAAGGCTTCTAGGAAGCCTTCCACTAGAACTACTTATAACTCTAAATGGAAAAGGTTTTCCATCTGGTGCTCTGGAAGCATATTTCCCGGAATCTGCTGATTTGCCCATTGTTCTGGACTATATGGTCCATCTTAATTCTTTGGGCCTGAGACCAGCTACCTGAAAGTACATTTGGCAGCTGTCTCTGCTTTTATTTCAGCAGGAAAGCCCTCTTCTTTCCACTACCCTGTATTTTCCAAGTTTTTCAAAGGATTACTTCATACTAATCCACCTTTCAGGGACCCGGCCCCTGCCTGGGATCTTAATGTTTGCATTGCTCAGTTGATGCAACCCTCCTTTGAACCTCTGTCTTCTGCAGAGCTTAAGTATTTGACTTGGAAAACTGTTTTTCTAGTAGCCATCACTTCTACCAGGCGCATAAGTGAGTTACAAGCCTTGTCAATGGAAACTGACTTTATTTCCTTTCACAGGGATAAAGTAGTCCTTAGGACTAACAGGAAGTTTTTGCCTAAGGTGGTTTCAGATTTCCATCTTAATCAATCTATCTCCCTTCCAGTGTTCTTCACTGACCATTCCTCCTCTGGTGAGAGGAGGCTGCACAGCTTAGATGTTAAGAGGGCCCTAAGTTACTACATAGAGCGTACCAAGGGTCACAGGTTCGAATCCCTCCAACTTTTTCTCACTTATGGTGAGGTTGGGAAAGGTAAACCGGCCACTGATATCCATTGCCAGGTGGATTGTCTCTTGTATCCAATTTTGTTATCAGAAACTGGGAAAGGTTCCCCCTTCAGGCCTGAGGGCTCACTCTACCAGAGGTACAGCTGCGTCTCTAGCTGCTGCCAGAGACATCCCTATCTTAGAGATATGTCAAGCAGCTACTTGGAAAACGGTACACACTTTCACCAAGCATTACTCTTTGGATATCCAGGCCAGGAGGGATGCTAGATTTGGCACAGCCGTGCTTCAGAGCCTATTCCCTAAGTAGGTTCTGTCCCTCCTCCATGGAGGTACTGCTGTGTATTCTGCAATTGTCATAATATAGCAAGACTTCATGTTGTTTGAAGAAAAAATTACTTACCTTAGTAATGTTGTTTCTTCTAATGGAGTCTTGCTGTATTATGACCTCCCCAGCCTGCCCCTCTCAGAACTTCTGCTTGGGTATGGGGTGGGCAGTCCAGTGTTGGCACTTATTTATGCCCATATGTTTTTCCACCCCTTCTTGGGGTTTTGGGGTGTTGTGTTTTTATTTTATCTTATCTTATTTATTTTCTGGTCCCCTGACTTGAGTCTTGGTGTTGGGACCAGGAATATGTTAATATTTAGGTAGCCAGTTGCTAGTGTAGGTTACAGCTTCCACACAGAACCTTAGAGAGTTTTTGCTCGAAAAGATCTGACAGTTTCAGTTTGAAATTATCCAGACAGAGCTTCTCTAACCGAGCTCGCGCTCTAAGCTCCATGCCTGGCATGGAAGTTAACTCTTTCACCTCTGGAGCAGTTCTAATGGTGGGACAAACTGCAATTGTCATAATATAGCAAGACTCCATTAGAAGAAACAACATTACTAAGGTGAGTAATTTTTTCTTCCGGTACATTGAGGAGCGGAGAAAAACTAAGGGCCATCTCAGCAGAGTGAGATCAGAAGGAGGGTGGGTGGAAGAGGCGAGGGACCAGGCAGAGGTATTTAACGAGTACTTTGCCTCTGTGTTCACGAGGGAGGGGGATGGGATATCTACAAAGCAAGGCACGATGGGGATAGAAGCGGCAGTGAGTGGGATCAGGGGAGCAACAGAAATGGAGCAAGAGGGAGGGAGAGGTACCCCAGGGGTGTCACATCAGGATAAGGATAAAAAGGCCAGTAAGGTGGAGGGGATGGATGATGCTATCTCCACCAAAAAGGTGTGGCTAGCCCTCAAGGCCCTAAAGAAAGACAAATCTCCTGGGCCAGATGGCATTCATCCGAGAGCACTATGGGAATTGGCGGACATACTGGCTGCACCCCTGACGGAGCTCTTCAACAGGTCACTTGAGACAGGGAGGGTATCTAGAGATTGGCGAGAGGCACATGTGGTGCCCATCCATAAGGGGGGCGAGGGAAGTACCAGGTAACTATAGACCCATCAGTTTGACCTCGGTGGTGGGAAAATTAATGGAGAGTATACTAAAGGACGATTGGGGGTGTACTTGGAGGAGGTGGGAGGTCTGGATAGTCGGCAACATGGGTTTGTGCCAGGTAGATCATGTCAAACCAATCTTGTGGAGTTCTCAATGGGTAACATCAGAACTGGACAGGGAAAGCCTGTGGATGTATTATTCTTGGACTTCAGCAAGGCGTTTGACTCTGTCCCCACAGTGATCTGGTGGAGAAACTGATGGGGTTGGGAGTAGGCCCTTTGATGGTCAGATGGATTGAAAACTGGCTAGCTGGACGCACCCAGAGAGTAGTGGTCGGTGGGGAGCTCTCGAACCCTAGAGAGGTTGGTAGTGGGGTACCGCAGGGCTCGGTCCTGGGTCCGATCCTGTTTAATGCATACATATCGGACATCAGGGAGGGTATAGGGTGTGAAATGAGTCTCTTCGCTGATGACTCCATAATGGGAGCGGTAGTTGAGGGAGAAGAGGGGAGGTTGGCCCTGCAAGGGGACTTGGACACCCTGGAAAGCTGGGCTCACACATGGAAATTAAATTTCAATATCACTAAGTGCAAGGTGTTACAACTTGGTCGCGGAAACGCTAAACACAGGTACACCCTGGGAGGGGAGGCGCTGGAGGCCTCAATAGGGGAAAAAGACCTAGGGGTCATGGTGGATGCATGTATGAATAACTCTGAGCAGTGCAGGAGAGCGGCTAGCAAGGCAAACAGGATGTTGGGATGCACCGTAAGGGGGATCATCTCTAGGAGCAAGGAAGTGATTCTGCCGCTGTACAATGGACTGGTTAGACCACACCTTGAGTACTGTGTACAGTACTGGAGACCACACTTGAAGAGGGACATACAACTCCTGGAGAGGGTACAGAGGAGGGCAACTAAGCTGATATGAGGACTAGGGGATTTGACATATGAGGACAGACTTGAGGAGCTCGGCCTGTTTTCATTGGGGGAGAGGAGAGACAGGGGGGACATGATTGAGGTCTTCAAGTACCTCAAGGGAATAAATAGGGTAAACATGGAGGGATCTTTAGACTAAAGCAGGAGGTATCACCAGAAGGCATGGTTTGAAGTTGGAAGGTGGAAGGGTGAGGGGGAAAGAGAGAGGAGGTTTTCACTGAGAGGGTGGTGGACCCTTGGAATGCACTGCCTGGCGAGCTGGTTCAGAGATCCACAGTGGAGGGCTTCAAGAGAGGGTGGGACAGACACAGAAAGTGGATGTATCAGATGATTGCCTATCCCAGGGGGTGGGATGGATGATAGGGGTTTCTGGAACACGGGGGTGAGGGCCTCGGCACCCAACTAGGGATCTGAGGTTCGAGCAGACTTGATAGACCGTAAGGCCTAATCTGCTGGCAAACAGTATGTTAGTATGTAATACCAGACAATGTTCCTGCAACCATTTATTCAAAGCTAAGAAATCCTGTTGTAATAAAACATTTATCTCACTAATTTTTGGAGAGCTAGTAAACAATATTATATTGTCCGCACACAACAATAATCTAGAATAATGTGGAACCTTAACAAGGGGTCAGTGAACATGGAGAACAACGGGCCCCAATATGGACCCCATGCGGTACCCCGTACCAAAGCTCACCCAGTGTCGATTCCACACCACCATGTTTCACCCTTACTGGTGGTGCCACCCTTGGTTGATTCATATGAGGATGTCACCAAGATGGCATGTGCTCATCCCTCCAGTATTCCCCCCTTCCCAAAAAAGGCAGATTATTTTTGTCATGCACCCTTTCTGGGGAGTCACCCCAAGGCAGATTCCATGGTCATTAACGCATTCAACGATTGCTCCAAGAAGCCCAAGCATCTTAGTGCCCCCCCCGACCGCGAATCCCAGCAGCTAGACCAGATTGGCAAATGGGCCTTTGCCTCTGCTACTTTGGCCATTAGGGCCATTAATTATCTGACCCGTATGGTACAGTACCAAAACACCATCTGGGACCAAGCCGTGGACCTGGTTTAGTCTCTGCCCAAGGATCCCACGAAAACACAGCTTTCCCAACTTATGAAGTCAGGCTCGAATGTGGGCAGCCATATGCTTCTGACATCTGACTATGCTGTTGATGCCTCCGGGCATGGAGCTGCTGCTGCTGGTGTTTGCCTTTGGCGACACTCTTGGCTCCGGGTCTCCAGTTTTGCCCTGGATATTCAGGCCAGTATTTTGGATGCTCCCTTCAGGGGTCGTTCCTTTTTGAGAGGTGATGTCCAGGACCTTATCTCTAATCTGCAGGACTCTGGCAAAGCTCTCAAGTCTGTCAATTCACTCTACCATACCCAGCCTAGAGTGCATCAATGTCAGCTCTTTTCGTTGGTCATAGAAACATAGACTTTGACAGCAGATAAGGACCGCTTGGCCCACCTAGTCTGCCCATTTCCCTACCTACTGGATAAGCTGCCGATCCTAGTTAACCAACAGCCTATTTCTTCCTACCCCCCCACAAGAATTGCCTTATGTCTGTCCCATTCATTCTTGAATTCTCCCATAGTTTTAGACCCCACAACCTCCTCTGGAAGGTGGTTCTATGCGTCCACCACCCTCTCTCTGAAAATATACTTCCTCACATTGGCCCTGAGCCATCCCCCTTCTAACTTCAGATTGTGTCCCCTTGTTCTTGCACATCTCTTTTTCTGAAAGATGCTACCCTCTTGGACTTTGTTAATTCCACTTAGATACTTGAACGTTTCTATCATGTCCCCCCTCTCCCTCCTTTCCTCAAGGGTATACATATTAAGCTCCTTTAGTTTCACCTCGTATGGCTTCTGTTGCAGACACTGCACCATTTTAGTTGCCCTCCTCTGGACTGTCTCCATCCTATGTTCTTGCGGCTGTGGGGTCTCCAGAACTTGACACAGTACTCCAGTTGGGTTCTCACCAACTGTCTGTACAGAGGGATAACAACTTCCTGTTTTCTTTTGGTGAGGCTGCCTCTCCCTATACATTCCAGTATCCCCCCCAGCCCTCCTACTGGCTTCTCACATTGCTTGCTAACCTTAAGGTCATCTGATATGATTACCCCCAGGTTCCTTTCCATTTTTGCTGTTGTTACTACCCCATTGTGTATTCTTCCTGTGGGTTTTTGTTTCCTAGGTGCATTATTTTGCACCACTTTGCATTGAATCCAAGCTGCCATACTTCTGACCATTCCTCCAACCTTGCCAAGTCCCTTCTCATCCTTTCTACCCACCCCCTTGTGTATCAGCCCTGTTGCAGATCTTTGTGTCATCTGCAAAGAGGCATACTTTTCCTTCCAGTCCCTCTGCAATGTCATTTATAAAGACATTAAAATGGACTGGACCCAGTACTGAACCCTGTGGTACCCTACTAGTAACCCCCCTTTCTTCGGAGTGGATTCCGTTTACTATTACCCTCTGTGTCCTGTTGTCCAGCCAATTTTTTACCTAGGCTACCACCCTGGGACCCACTCCCAGGCTGCCTAATTTGTTTATTAATCTTTTGTGTGGGACTGTGTCAAATGCCTTGCTAAAGTCTAGGTAGGCCAAGTCCACAGCCCCTCCGTGGTCTACTACTTTGGTCACCTAGTCAAAGAAATCGATTAGATTCGTCTGACATGACTTTCCCACTGTGAATCCATGCTGCCTTGGGTCCTGTGCCCTACTGGCCTCTAGGTACTCAACATTTCTTTCCTTCAGAAGTGATTCCATCATTTTCCCTACCACAGAGGTCAAACCAACAGGTCTGTAGTTTCCTGCCTCTGTCTTGCTCCCACTTTTGTGAAGAGGAATCACGTCCGCCCTCCTCCAGTCCTCGGGTACCACACCATCCTCTCATGATTTGTTAAAAAGGGTAGTCAGTGGTATCAGTAGTTCTCCCCTTAATTATTTTAGAATTCTGGGGTGAATCCCGTCAGGCCCTATTGCTTTGTCCATCTTCAGTTTTAGGAGTTCTTTCAGAACCCTTTCTTCTGTGAAAGGACTGGGATCGACCCCCCCAAAATCCAGAGTGCTTCTGTTAATTGGATTAGGTACCTCCCCCTCCTCCTCTTTTGTGAATACTGAGCAGAAGTATTCGTTCAGTATCCCTGCTTTTTCACTGTTCCTCTCTGCCCACCCACCCACCGTCCAGTCTATTCAGCCTCACTATCCCTCCCTTTGTTTTTCTACACTCCTTAATGTACCTATAAAAGGTTTTATCCCCCATTCTTAACCGAATTGGCTATCTTTTCCTCAGTTTGGACGTTTGCTATTCTGACTGCCTTCCCTGCTTCCTTCACTGGTACAGTTCTCTGTCCTTCTCCTTCTGTGTTTCCTTATACTTCCTAAATGCTGTCTTTTTCTCCCTAACCTTCCCCGCCACCTCTTTGGAGAACCATAGTGGCTTTTTCTTTAGTTTTGTTTATTTGCTTCACACAAAGGTTTGTTGCTTCTGTGATGGCAGTTTTGATGTTTCCCCATTGTTGCTCCACCCCTCCTTCTTACCTGTTTGCTAGTGCTTTTCTAAGGCACTCTTCCATTTTGACAGTCAGCCCTCTTGAAGTACAGTACCCTCACTTTTGTATGGCTTGACTCTGCAGTTGAGTTTTTCATGAACCACAGTGTTTGGTGGTCACTTGTTCCCAGATGGCTAACCACTTCTAGATCTGAGATCCTCTCACTGTCCCTATTTGAGAGTATGAGGTCTAAGACTGCTCCCTCCCGAGTAGGTTCCAACACTAGCTGTTTGAGGCATGCCCCCTATAGGGCATCGAGAATGGGCCTACTCCTGGATGTGGCTGCAGCAAAGGTGCTCCAGTTAACATCTGGCATATTCAGGTCCCCCATCAATAATATCTCCCCTTTCTCTGCTATCCTAAGAATGCCTTCCATCATAAACTTGTCCATTCCCTTCCCCTGAGATGGGGGTCTGTATACAACCCCTGTGCGGATTGTGGTGCCATTTCCAGTCTCTTGGGTGACTCACAGTGCCTCCTCTCCTCCCTGTTTACTCTTTTGTTCCATTGCTTTTATGCTTTCCCTTACATACAGAGCTACTCCTCCCCCTCTTCTACCCTCCCAGTCTCTCCTGTAGGTTGTGTACCCTGGCATGTTAACATCCCAGTCATGGTTCTCTGTGTACCATGTTTCTTTCACTGCCATGATATCCAAGCATCCCTCTTTCATCAAGGCTACCAATTCAGGGAGCTTGTTGCCTAGACTATGGGTATTGGTACTCATTACCCACCATTTCTTGATGGCTTTACCTCTTTTTGCCCCATCCCTGTCCTTACTGCCTTTGTCATTTTCTCCATTTACCCCTGCCCTTCTCCCTGTCAACATCTCTATCTTGGTGTTTACCTTACTAACTACCCTGATTCTTTTGGGGGGGGGCTAGGATTTCCCTGCTCCTTTCCAGTGCCTCCCTCCTTGGGTAGTTTAAATGCTTGCCAATGAAGCATTTAAACCTATCACCTAGGATCCTGGTTCCCCTCCTGGGCAGGTGCAGGCCATTGTGCCAGTATAGTCCTGCATCATTCCAGGTGGTCTCCCAGTCCCCAGTGAAGCCAAACCCCTGAGCTCTGCACCAGTTTTTCAACCACTGATTGAATCCCATGGTGTGGAGCACCCTAGCCTCACCCATGCCATAGACAGGCAGCACCTCCGAGAAGGGTTCCGTGCATGCTACTTGTCTAAGGCCCCTCTCCAACTCCACAAACTCCTCCTGCACTGTTCTGGTCCCTTTCCCATCCAGGTCATTTGTCCCTAGGTGGACAATGACAGCCAGTTACCTCCCCCATGCAGCTGCTCCCGCAATCCTGAGGATTCGCTCCCTGTCCCTCCAAGCCATGGCACCTGGCAGGCACTTTACCTCCCTCTCCCCTCCCTCCCCAAGTTCTACCTCCCTAACAGTGGAGTCCCTCACCAGGAGTTGTTTCCTTCCCCTATGGGGTCCCATGCCACCCTCCTGTGGGTCTCCTTTGTGGAGGTTCTTAACATCTTCCTTGGTCTCCACTGTGGTGCCTCTGTAGAGGAACCACACTCTGCCAGAGTGGTACACAAATTGTGGAGAGTTACAACTGGAGACATGTGCCTCTTTTCCACCACTCTCACCCTCCCTGAGCCCACTGTGGTCCAACCGCTCCTCTTTCTTGGCAACCTCCGAGGCAGCGGCGGTGGCCCTGGTGGTCCCTGGGTGAGAGAGGAGGTCCCCCAAATCCTGGCCAACTCAGCCTGGAGATGAGCAACCTCTTCCCTCAGCCCAGAGAGGTGCCTGCAGATGGGACAACACCGCATCCTCCAGAATGTCTCCCGGAAGACTGCTGCTCCACAGACATTGCACTGCACCACTCCCATCATGTCTTATTTCTGGCCGCTTAACTGTTGTTATGAATACTTACTTTTTTCTCTGTTTGTTTATTTTTTATATATATATTTTTTCCCCTACTTACCTACTGCCTCCGTGCCCCTAAAGCTCCTGATCTTCCTGTTCTGGGACAGGAAGTTCCTATATTCCTCAGTAGTCTCCTCCTTACTTGCTCAGAGTCAGACCTCCAGCAGCTGGGGGGGACGGAGAGCTGCTCTTTTCCTTCTAGGATGGTGAGTCTTTCGTGCCTCTGTGATCACTCCCTTCCTGCTGCTAAACAGGAAGTTCCTGTTGTCAGTCAGATCCTGTGCCAATAAAAGTAGAAGTGGCTAAGGGTGCGGGAGTGGAGTGGAGGGGAGGGAAGGAGGGCAGTATAGCACCAGTAGAGAAGTATAGGTCTAATAGCACTTCTTTCCTCTTGCTGTTCTTTGCCTGTTCTCTGCCAGAAGCTGTCAAGGGCAGTTTTTAAATCCTAAACTCCTGGCTTCCTTCTGGTTAAGCCACTCCCCCTTATTTACAGCTCTTTCTACACCTAGATAACTGCTCAGATAACAGTTCACTTCAGTCACCTCAGACACACACAGTTTTTTTTTTTTTTTTTGTCTGTTTGTTTTTACCCTAAATTGAAGGTCCTCCCTCAAGCAGACTCTGGACCAGTCTGCCAACAATGTCGTAAGACCACCCCCCCCCCCCAAGGGGCTGCTGCTCTATCCACCTGGGGTCCCGCGGCCCCCCCGCCCACTCCTGCCCCCACCTCCTTAGCTAACCCCCGACCGAGGGTCCAGAGGAGGCGGTCTGGGGTCAGTTCTCTCTCTACTTGGTGAAGTGGCGAGCCGTGACCACAGACAACTGGATGCTCCAGCTCATTGCTCAAGGTCACACTCTGGAGTTCCTGGAGTGGTCACCCGAGACCCCTCCCATCCACTCTACTTACCCTCCCATGTAACTGCCTCTGGTTTCGGAGGAAATTCAGGCAGTTCTGCACAAAAGAGCCATAGAGCCCGTCCTTGAGGCTTAGTGGGGAAGGGGCTTTTACTCCCACTTCTTACTCGACCTCAAAAAGACCGAGGACCTTCGGCCCATCCTAGACTTGAGCAATGTGAATCTCTACATAGAGTACCAATGCTTCAGGATCGTGACCCTTCAGGGGTTGCTGCTCCTGCTGCACCGGGGGACTGGCTCTGCTCACTGGACATGCAGGATGCTTACCTGCCCATCCAAGTATTCCGGGCTCACCGTCACTTCCTCTGCTTCCATTTTCAGGGTGCTTCTAATTCAGGGCCCTCCTGTTTAACTTTTCTTCAGCGCGCCCCCCCGGTATTTACCAAATACCTGGCTGTGGTGGCAGCAGCACTGCAGAGACAGGGCTTTTATGTCCTTCCCTACCTGGTCGACTGGCTGCTTGCAGCCCCTTCCAGGTTCTTGGTTCAGACCCTGGAATGCACTTCTCATCTCTTCCAGGAACTGTGGGTCACAGTAAACCTACTGTAGTCCTACCTCTCTCCTTGCCAGCACCTCCAATATATAGAGGCGATCCTAAACACCTGCTAGGGAAGGGCCTTTCTGCCCGAGGACAGGGCGGCCAGTCTGTTGGAGCAGGCCCGTCTAGTGTCCATGAGCTGTCAGGTTTCTGCCAGTCTTCCTGTGTCTCTTGGGCTATATGGCGGCATCAGTTGCCACAGTTCCCTTAGCCCATCTGCATATGTGGGTGCCACAGTGGACCCTGCAGGTCCAATGGGGTCCGTGCACAGACGACCTCGGCCAGTTGGTCCTGGTCTCCAACCTGGTCCAGAAGGTTCTGGCCTGGTGGATGGCCCAAGCCAATCTGCTGTGGGGGGCTGTCTTTCAGATATCAACTCCCTGGCAGATACTTATGACAGATGCCTCCGGCATGGGATGGGGTGCCCATCTGGCCGACCATCAGACTCGGGGTACCTGGTCGGACATGGAGCAGGCTCTTCAATTAAATGTCCTGGAGATGCGGGCGGTTCTATACACCCTGCAGGCCTTTCAAACCCATCTTCTCATGGGCCCATTACTGGTCCAGATGGATAGCATACATTGTCTACTACATCAACAAACGGGGGAGCTCACTCTTAGCCCCTGTGTCAGGAGGCGATGAGACTCTGGTATTGGACCATCAAGCACAATCTGGAGCTCTAGGACGTTCATGTTTCAGGTGTCCAAAACGTGTTGGCCCACAGTCTCAGCCACTCCAGGTCTCGGGCTTACGAGTGGGAGCTGCTATCCTTAGTGGTCAAAGACCTCTTCAGCAGGTGAGGTCGTCCAGAGTCGGACCTCTTTGCATCCCCACTCAATGGAAAACTGCTGCTGTTTTGCTCGTTCAGTTCTGGACGTGGAGTTTTCAGGTGAGATGCATTATCCCATTCTTGAAAGGGGAAGTTTCTGTACACATTCCCTCCATTCCCACCTCTACAGAGGGTTCTACTCAAGCTCCAGTTGGAGGGAGTGGAGATGATTCTCATAGCTTCCTTCTGGCCATGTCAGATTTGGTTTCCTCTCCTGCAGCAGCCAGCTGTGGAACCTCTGGTGCCTCTACCTCTGTGCACAGGCTTACTTCCCCAGGACCAGGGCACCCTGGTTCATCCAGACTTCAAGTCCCTGCATCTACATGTGTGGCTCCTGCGAACCCAGCTATTTTCCGCTTCGGGGTTTTCTCTAGAGTCGCTGTTGTCCTGGTGGCAGCTAGGAAGCCATCCACCAGGGTCACATGCTATGAAATGGAAGGGCTTTTGCATTTGGGCTGCTGCTTGCCTTTTGGATCTGTTGTCCTGCCCGGTTAGTCAGGTGTTGGAGTGCCTCCTTTCCCTTTCGGATTCAGGCCTGGGGTACTCATCTCTTAAGGTTCACCTCTCCACCATCTCTGTGTACCACGCACCTATTGAGGGAAAACTGTAGTCTAGCTTGAGGTGTCCTGCACATTTCTGAGGGGCATTCTGCATCTCCAGTCCCCCCATGGGACCTCAGTTTTATGTTGGAAAAACTCACTTTACTTCCTTTTGAACCCGCCGTGAGTTGCAAGCTGCGCTTTCTGTCATGGAAAGCAGTCTTTTTAATTGCTGTTACTTTTGCTCAAAGGATTTCCGAGCTACAGGTTCTGATATGTAGAGCCTTATTTGGTTTTTCACAAAGACAGGATGTCTTTGCGTACTAATCCTAAGTTTTTAACTAAGGTGGTGTCGAGTTTACTTTAAATCAATCCATCCGCCTTCTAGTTTATTTTCCTGAGTATTCCAGTTGGGGGGAGGCATTGCTCCATACTTTGGATGTTCACAGGATGTTGCAGTTTTATACAAACTGCACCATGTCTTTGAGGAAAACTGACCAGTTGTTTTGTTTCATTCGCCCCGGGAGAAAGGACACTCCTGTTTCCAAACAGTGTTAGTCTAAGTGGTTCACTGATTGCATTGTTTACTGCTACCACAAGTACAAGTGGTCAAGGGCCATTCCACCAGGAGATGACTGCCTCTACAGTCTGTTTCAGAAAAGTGTCAGCTGCTGACATCTGCTCAGCTGCCACCTGGCATTCTGTCCACTCTTTCACCAGGCATTACAGTATGGACATCGCCTCTAGGTGTAGGGCAAACTTTGGCCTGGCAGTTCTTCAGGGCCTTCTGTCCTGAACTATTGATGGCTGTCTGGTCCTCCTCCTGGTGCTGTTATCCTGGTGCTTACTGATACTGCTTGGGACTCAGTCCTACTGGTGTGGCCTGCTGCAAGAGCCTTTCTCAAAGTAAGATAGTACAGTTATGTAAGAACAGTAGATCTTTGAGTGAGGCTCTTGCAGCAGGCCCTGCTTTTCCCTCCCTCCTTCCCCCTGCTCCTCTCTTTACTATCGCATCTTCTTCTGCCTTTTCTTTGGCTCTTGGGATAACCTCTTGGTTCTCCATCAACCAGCCGTGCAGTGTCTCCGGCGAGAGAACTCAGGTGGTATGGGGGGGACCTCCCTCCTATATAGCCTGTACTGATGTCAGATGGCTGACAGCGGGTGGCGGTCCCCATGTGGTAGACTGCTAGCTAGCAGTTTTTCTTGTAGTCCTAGTGCCTGGTGGAATAGTTCTACTGGTGTGGCCTGCTGCAACAGCTTCTCTTGAAGATCTACTGTTATGGTAAGTTCTTACGTGACTACTTTTCAGATTTTGTGTCCGATGCTGGCAGAAGATATTGGTCACCTATCCTTCCTGGGCAGGCAACACAACATGGAAAGGTACGTTCCTTGCAAAAGCATACTTCCTGAGTCGCTGAATGACAGGAAGCTCTGGCTTATGCCTGGTCGGCCTTTGGAGATGGATCCGAAGGGTCACTCTAAGGGACGCAAGAAAGCCTTGGCTTCAGCCGGATCAGTTGAACAATTTGCAGCCCTTGAGGTGGAAGTTGCGGGTGCTGCAGTAGGCACTTCCTCAGTCATGATGTAGTTCCATGGGGCTAGCATCTGATAGGCTTTCACAGGAGAATTCTCTGAAATGTGTTTAGGCCATCGGACCTTTGGGGGAGCGCCTTGCTTACCGTGGTACTAAAAGGAAGCGCTCCTGGTGCCAGTCATGGGAGCAGGAGTGAGCGAGGCCCTCTTGGTCCCTCGACTTGCTTGAGTGCTGTCGAGCACCCCTTGACTGGTGGGCAAGTTGGGCAGGTCGAGGACTCTTTGGTTCCTCCGTTGAGCCAGTCGATTTAGACTCTGGTCAAGCAGGCCGCTGAGATTTTTCTTGAGCCTGTCGACCAGCTTTTATGATGAGGTTGAGGACTGATCTCACAGATCTCACTGTTCTCTGCCCTCACCCAAGAGAATGTGGTCCGGTCGGTGTCCCTGTCCCTATGTGGTCCCCTGTGACTACAGCCTCCACCCAGGGTAGCGTTTTTGGCACTGGTGTTGCTGAATGTATGCAGGCATGTGGTCTACAGTAACTGGTCTGTTGACAGTCAAGGTCGCAGTCAAGATTGCGGATGAGGTACACTCGCACTTGATCCTGCTTGACTTGGAGGCATATAGCCATCAATGTTCCTTGACCTTCTCATCTTTGGGTTAGGAAAAGCACCGCCACAAGATGTGCTGGTGCTGTGAAGAGCTGCTTTGGCAACAGTGGGCCATTGTGAGGCAGGGTAGAGCTCTACCCCCTGGACCTTTGGTGTCCTGGCCACTCCCAGTGACACCCTTGTTGGTCCACATCACGCAGCTGCAAATTACAGCTACTTCTCCATTGCTTCAGGTGGAGCTGCCACCACCGCAACTGAAGGTGGACGTTCCAACTGTGGAGGTCAGCCAGTCATCCGCCAGCTTGCCAGGCTGGTTGTTAGTGAGGATCACTCTGGGAGAGGAGTCCTGAGACATCCTTGGCAAGAAGAGGCCGAGGGCCATTTTCAAGGTGTTATCGGACAACTCTGATCAGGAGTCTGTGGTCTCCTCAAAGACTTTTCTCTTTGACCCCAGCTCAATTGGGGAGGTTTCCTCTGAGCATGGCTTGGTATCTTTCAGGGTGCTTCTCTGACTTCTTTTGGAATCCATGTCAGTCCCTCTTGAGCCAGTAGAGAAGAGGGTTAAATGCTCTCTCACAGACATTCTGGATCTGGACAAATCCCCACGGGTTGCCTTTCCTGTGACTGAGGCCATTTTGGGATTGTCCCTGGAGCTTTGGAAGCATCCAGCATCATGCCCATATCCACGGGCTCCCTTTTGGGTTTTTTGGACCACCCCTTCTTGGAGGTGCTAGTGTCGCTGTATGCCGTCTGAACGGCAACAATAGTTACCTCTGACATTGACAGCCGGCAGTAGCTGTTGCCGCTGTAATGTACCCACGGGACCCCGGCACTGCTTTGACCAGGTATTGCACTCCACCCCAAATCAACTCAGACTCGGAGTTGATAATCTTAAAGGACGGGGTGCATGGAGCAAAGCCCTCTGAAAAAAAAAAAAGACAGTTTACGCGATGAATTTATGCCGACCACATCTCGCGGTCAGCATAAATCCTTCAGTGTGATGTCGGTCAACATCATTTTTGTCGAACCAGTGTCATGGATGCCTAGTCACAGATTCAGTGTTCTGTAAATCTGGACACCAGGGGCAAGTCTCGTAAGACTGACCACGCCGCTAAAAAGGTGTACTCTGTGGTGTCTCTGGGTCTCTGTCAAGCTAGCTGTGCCATGGTGATGGTTAACTTTGGTCACTCCTTGATTGGAGTCTTTGATGTTGTCCTCCCTCACCTCCCTGTCAAGGAGCAGCTGACAGTAAAGCTCATCAGAGACCAGGGTCAGTTGTTGGCTAAACACCGGCTCCAGATAGCTAGGTGATTCTTGTGCCTGTGCCGTGGCAGCGGCTGTCTCCATGCACTACAGGGCACGACTGCATCTGTCCACCTCCACGTTGGACATCCAGCTTAAGCTGGCCAATGTCCCTTTCTTGAGAACTGATCTCTTCTGCCCTGGGTTGGAAGGATGTCTCGCCTGCATCGAGAAGTCCATTGTTGCCTTGGATTCTGTGACTTCATCCCATAAGGACCAAAAAAAGAAGCCTAAGAAACAGGCTTTCCAGTACCAACCCATTCAGTCACAGCCTCTCCGGCAGCAACCCCTGCACAGGCAGTTTCAGGCCTGGTGCCCCAAGCAGACGTCTGTGGGCTAGGGTCCAAAAAAGGGAGTGGGTGCGGGTAGTGATGCCTCTGCAACAGCAGCTGCTAGTGCCCCTGCAGAAGCTACCCAGTGGCACGTTGGGCTGATGTCACCTCTCCACCAGTCTTGTCCCTGACTGCTCTTCCTGTCAGAGACCAGCTACCTCACTTTGTACCATGTTGGTCCGCTGTCACAACGGACAAGTGGGTGTTGGATATAGGGGGCAGAGAATTCTTTCTAGACTTTGAAGCTCTCCTGCCCTACCACCTTCACTTGTATTGAGAGTCTAGGGTGCGTCAGCACAGGCTGTCCACCGTAATGAACATCACTCAGCTCCTTGTTAAAGGGAACGATAGCCTGTGTCCTGGCCAGTCAGGGTTACACCTCTGGGTACTTCCTGGTCCTGGAATGGATTTGGAAGGCTGGCACCCTGTACTGGATTTGCACAGTCTCAACCAGTTTACACGGAAACACAAGTTCTGTGGACACTGTGAACCAGATTATACCATCCCTGGAGCAGAACATGTGTTTTTGCTCCCTGGACCTCCAGGGTGTATTTTTTTCTACATTCCCGTCCGTCTATCCCACCTCTGGCACCGCATGTTCTATGTGTAAGGGGTCCTGTACCAGTTCCAGGTTATACCATTTAGCTTCTCCTCGGTGTCAAGGGTCTTCACCAAATGCATGGCACTGGTGACGGCCCACTTGCAGTGCCTCGGGGTCACAGTGTACCTCCTACCTGGATGACTGTTGGCTGGTCCATCCAGAAAGGCCGTGGAGAGATCCACAAATCTGGCTCTCTAGACTTATTGGGACTTGGGCCTCCTGGTCAACACAGACAAGTCCGAACTGGTACCGAAACAGGTGGTCAGGTTCATCAGGGCAGAACTAGATTCCCTGCAGGCCAAGGTCTTTCTCCTTGCTGACCAGGCATTGGATCTTACTCTCATTTGCCTGATCGTTTGAGTTTGGGCTCTCACTCCCTGCCTTTGATTTGCTGAGGTACATGGCGTCTTGCACCATCGTAGTCAGTTGGGTCTTCTGGCAGATGCACCACCTTCAGTGGGAACTGGGCTGTCAGTGGACTCAGTGCCTAGGCCACTTGGACCAGCCAGTCATAGTGACCCAGCTGATGTGGGATGCCATCCAGTGGTGGCTACACCCAAAATGCATGGAGGATGGAATCCCGTTTGTCCACCCAGAACTGACCATTACGCTCACGATGGACATATCTTGGGTGGGGTGGGGAGAGCACCTGGGAGGCAGCAGAACTCATAGGTTCTTCTCACCCCGGGAGTCATGTCACGATATAAACCTGCTGGAGCTCCATGCAGTGCTGTTAGTGCTGACAGAATCTGCTCCATTTGTCAGGGTTCAGCTCCTGCAGATCCAGACAGACAACACCATGACCATGTTCTACCTGAACATTTGGGGCAGAACCCACTCCCTTCCTTAGTGTAGGGAGGCTCTCCACACCTGGACCTTCAGACGCAGCTTGGGTGCAGATCTCCTGGATCCATGTCATGGGAGAGATCAGTCAGCTGGTGAACGTTCTTAGGTGGGTAGAGAATGTTACACAAGTGGTCAATGATGATGGTGAACTGCCTGTTCTCTCTGTGAGGCACACCGTTGGTGGACCTGTTTGCCTCTTGGCAGAATGTTAAACTTATACAGTTTTTTTGCCTGCCCCCCCCCCAAAGTCCAGGACACTGCTGGGGAATCCTTTTGAGGCCCTGAACCTTGGGCCTTGTGTACATCTTTCCTCCCTTTCTCCGTGGTGACTACCTCTCCGCCCAGACCTGCTGATGGTGATGGTCCTGCACCTCACGGCATGGTTCCTGAGTGGCTAGAGTTCCAGACCTTGGTCTCTCGGAGGATGTTTTCCACATTGTGGAGGCCTCTACAAAAGAATCTACTTGCAGATGCTGTGCGTTCAGACAAGAGATTCTTCATTTGGTGTCAGGGAAAGGGGCTGGATCCCCTTGCTTTCCCTGTGACTGGCATCCTGGAGTACCTCTGGTCCAATCTGGGACTGCCTGTGATGACCATTAAGGTGCACTTCGCAGCCATTTCTGCTTACTGGGCATGAGCTGGCAAGCTGATAGTGGCCCAGGAGAAGGTGGTCGGATGCTTTTTCCAGGGCCTGGGCCACTTGTCCCATCCGGTGTATGTACCACCTTCACCGTGGGACTTACTGCTGGGTTTGGCAGTGCTCTTGGGCAAGCCTTTCGAGCCAGTGCACAGGTGTGAGATGTCGCACCTGTCATGGAAGACGGCATTCCTAGTGGCCATTACATCAAGCCAGAGGGATCAGGGAGCTCCAGGCACTCTCGTGATGTTTTCCTGCCTAGTCTTCCGCAGGGACAAATGTCATCCTTCACCCCAACTTGAAGTTCCAATCAGGTGATTCATTTGCCTGTGTACTTTAGCAGCTCATCTTTGGAGGCTGAGTGCAGGCTCCATACCCTGCACCTGTAGAGGGTGCTCTCATACTATGTGGAGCACAAAGCTGGAGTTTGGGGACTGACTCACCAGCTGTTTGTCACCTATACTGAAACTGCACCTGGCAGACTGGCAGCAAAATGGACGATTGCCAGATGAATTACATCCTGCATCGAGCATTGCTATAGGTTGTCTGATAGGGAGCCTTCAACATGGCTTGGGGCTCATTTTCAGCCATACCGCTGCCTTGGTGTCTGCTTCCAGGGATGTCCCTATACAGGAGATCTGCAAGGCTGCTACCGGAAGTTGGCACGCACTTTGATTTCCCACCACTGTATTGACCTGACGTTACGCTGGTATGCAGATTTTGGGACCTCTGTTCTCCAGTCTTTGTTTGCCAAGTAGGGGTGCATGCCTTGCCCCCTTCTCTTGGAGAACTGCTAGGAGTCTGCCAGAGTATGGATAAGTGAACCATGGCCACACGCTTGGAAAAATAGGTTACTCACCTGTAACTGTAGATCTTCCACGGAATGGTCTCTTGCAGTAGGTAATTACTTCTGGGAGATTCCAGCAGAGGTCACTGTTGCATGGCAGCTTCTTCTAACAGTTTTCACCAGGGACCACCCACACATGACATCATATCCTGCTTCCTATATATGTGTGGGTGGTCCCTGGTAGCCTCAGTTCATTTCCCCGCCGTCTTCAGCTCGTGCAGCAGCTAGTTCAACTTCTGTGTAGCAGTTATCGATGAGAAATTGGATTGCAAGACGAATGTCTAAAGATTCTTCAACCAAACAAGCTCTATTTTGTTCCTGCTGTTGTGGTAGGAAGATATACCACTTTGACAACCACACATTTTGTGTAAGGTGTCTGGGACCCACACACGACACCAAAACCTGCAATTCCTGTTGGGATTTCAACAGGGCAACCGGTTGACGACAGTTGCTCGAAACTGAGCATTTGCTTACAGAGCAGAAAATGTCTCTGTTATAGAATTAGGGGGCTTATACCAAGGGCTCCCCCAGCTCTAGTTCTCATTCCCGGCACGGGAAGGAACAGGAAACCTCCCCCTCTACCTCCTGGCCACATAGCCCGTTGACGGCCACTGTTTCTGTGGCTTCTCTGTCGACGGAGTGTCTTCCTGCAGCATCCTCGTCGATGGGGGTTCACACCCTCTCGTCGACGGTGCTTTCTAGTGCTTTAAATGCTGTGCAGGCTCCGCCTGCTCCTTCAACGGGGGCACATACCCTCACGTCGACAACGCTTTCAAGTGTCCTAAATGCAGCCAAATTGTTCCGTCGATGGGGGCTTCTCTCCCTTTGACGGCGTCTGACATATTCCAGGATAATCATTCTGTAGGCTCATCAACGATGTCCCGTATTCCTCAGGGCAGACCTATGGCTTTTGCCTTACAGCATGCCCCTCCACTCTCACAGGTGCCATCTTACAGGGATCAAGCTGACAGAGATCGAGACCCAGGTTTGTTCTTCCCAGGGGCTAGACCTGCTCACTCTACCCATCCCTTCCCCTCTATTAACCCCCCCCCCCGGAACGGGTTATCACCAAAATAGTGACACAGGTCTTACACAACATGAGTTATACCCAGCCCTTCGACCCAGGAGCGCTTGGGGATCCTTATGGTCTCCTTCTCCGCTTAAACGGTTCCATGGAGACAGAGATCCACTGCCACCCTGGTCCCTGCCTCCCAGTATGGAAGACTATTTGTCAGACATACCTGAACTACCTGTTAATATCCCCGGTGATATTGATGAGGAAGAATTCCAAGACTTGGATTTCCCAAATCCGGACTCCTCCTACTCGGAAATCTCTTCCTTGGATGAGGACATGCCCATACCGGCTGCCACCTCTCCTCTGGATGACCCATCCTTCAGTGAGATGATGATCCAAGTACAAAAGGTCATGTGGTTCTCTACCACAGAACATGACAAACAGTGTAAGGATATAGCAGAATATCTTGAGTTGCCTGAGAAGCCAGCGTTAGTGGTGCCCCCACTGATTCTGACTACCAAAATGCCATGCTGGCTGCCTGGCATCAGCCATCAGCTATTACAGCTGTTCCCCGAAAAGCAGATTGCTTATATCAGGCTCCTCTAGATCATCGCGTCCTGTCCACTATCCCAGAAGCGGATTCAATGGTCATTACTGCCGGTCATGATCGTACCGAGAGACCCAAACAAATGAGTTCCTTGCCTCCCGATAAAGAATCCCGAAGGGCTGACTACCTGGGGAAAAAGGTTTTTGCTTCAGGCACCTTGAATATTCGTATCCTGAATTATATGGGCCATATGGTTAAACAGCAGTGCACCCTCAGTGCTTCAACCATAGAATTTATCAGTAGGCTTCCTCCCCTCCCAAGAGAAGGACAAGTTATTAGCCATGGTGTCTACTAGCAATTCTATATCCCACACCTGCTCCAGTCAGGATGCGATGCCATTGATACCTCAGCCCAACTCTCAGCTGCTGGAGTCTCTCTGCGTCACCATGCTTGGCTTCATGTTTCAGGTTTCGCTCCTGACATACAACATAAAGTGGCTAATGCTCCCTTTAATGGGTCCAAACTGTTTGGGCCAGGTACTCAAACATTGTTAGATGATTTGCAGGAATCAGGCAGAACCTTTTGTATGGTGCATGGCATATACCATACTCCGCAGCCAACCTACCATACACGATATTCTTCCTATTCCAAAAGAGGCAGAAAATATAAGGCCTTAAATAGAGGTGCCTCCCGAGGTTCCTCCCAGCCCACAAGGGGTACCACCTCCGCCACCCATGGTTCCTGTCCCTCGGGAGGGGCCGGGCAACCCCTTTCCCAGTGACTTGTTGGGGCTTTCCCCTTGTGTCCTCGACCAGGCCTTGGAGGCGGTGGGGTGTCATTCTGCCCTCCATTTGGAGGCCTGGTAAACGATCACTACAGACAAATGGGTGCTTCAGATAATACAAAAGGGTCACACTTTGGAATTCCTTTCCACTCCACCCTCGTCCCCCCCTCCTTGGCCAATCCATTATCCTCTGGATCATGTCCCTATCCTTCAAGGAGAATTGAAGGCACTTCTGTCAAAATGAGCTGTTTTACCAGTGCCACTTCTAGAACAACAAATGGGATTTTACTCCCACTTTTTTCTGGTACTCAAGTGAACCGGAGATCTCAGACCAATATTAGACCTGAGGCATCTGAATTGATATATTCAATACAAACATTTTCGTATGATAACTCGATCAGCCATCATGCCTATTCTCAGACAAGGAGACTGGCTGTGTGCCCTGGATATGAAGGATGCCTACTTACATATCCCCATTCATCCTGCCCATCAAAAATTTCTGCGCTTCCACCTACTTGGTAAAAACTATCAGTTTTGAGCACTCCCTTTCGGCCTCTCATCGGCCCCCAGAGTGCTCACCAGATGCCTAGCAGTGGTAGCAGCAGCCTTATGGAAAAAAGGTCACTTTGTCTTTCCATATCTAGACGATTGGATAATCAAAGCAGAATCCAGAGAATCTCTGCTTGCCTCCCTAGCCACTACTCTGCGTATGTTCAGCAACCTAGGGATCACAGTCAGCTGGCCAAAGTCCAGTCCACTCCTGACGCAGTCTCTACAATACATCGGAGCTGTTCTAGATACAGTCACAGCTAGAGTTTACCTTCCACCTGCTTGTTAGGATGCTCATATCTCTGGCATCATGGATTCAGACCCAGAAAATAGTCACGGCCAGACAAATGCTGTGCCTTCTGTGTCACATGTCTGCAGCCATCCTGATGGTGGTATTCGCCCGCCTTCTTCACATGAGACCAGTCCAGTGGACCCTCCAGAATCAGTGGTCTCAAAGAACTGGACAGTTCAACGACATCCTCAGGGTCACTCCTTCTGTGAAGTCATCCCTGAAGTGGTGGACAATCAGAACCAATTTATGTCAAGGAATGTCTTTCTGCTCCCTCCCCCCATGCAGACGTTAACCACAGATGCTTCCCTGCTAGGATGGGGTGTGCACTTAGGTCCTTTTTAGACCCAAGGCCTCTTTCCATCAATCTCCTATCAATCTTCTCGAGATGAAAGCTGTCCGTCTAGCCCTTCAGGCGTTCCTGCCCTACCTCAAACCCAGGACTGTTGCTGATTCAGTCAGACATCACTGCAGTGGTATTCTACCTCAGCAAGCAGGGGGGCACAAAGTCGCGTACCGTTTGCATGGAAGCCCTCGCAGTCTGGCAGGATGCCATCAGACCGGACCACCTGAGACAGTGTCAGGGATCCCTCCTGCACCCCAGCCTGAAGACTCTTCATCTTAACACTTGGTTCCTGAGGATGCATTCATAAATAGACTTCAGGTGTCCTCTCCTGTTGCTAACATTCTCCTGGCTTCTTGTAAGCCAGCGACTAGAGAAACATATAATTCCAAATGGAAACGCTTTTCCATATGGTCGACCTCTCGCTCCCTGGACCCGAACTCATGTCCACTGACGAAGGTCCTGGACTACCTGGTCTCATTATCAGAATCAGGCTTAAGTTACTCTTCCATTAAAGTCCATCTGGCTGCCATCTCTACCTTCCATGAACCCTTCGATGGCAAATTACTGTACCAACATCATTTAGCCAAGATGTTCTTGAGAGGAATGCTACATATTAAGCTCCTATTAGATGGCCCACTCCTCTGTGGGATCTCAGTTTCATTATAGAAAAACTGACTTTCAAACCTTTCGAGCCAGCGGCCACCTGTGATCTCAGTTTCCTTTCTTGGAAAATGGTATTTCTAGTGGCTATTACTTCAGCTCGCCGTATTTCCGAGCTTCATGCCCTCATGTATAGAGAACCCTACTTGATTTTCCACAACGACAGGGCGGTCCTTTGTACCAACCCTTCCTTCCTTCCTAAAGTAGTTTCTGAACATACTTTAAATCAATCTTTGGCGCTCCCAGTTTACTACCCCAAACACTGCAATCCCGGTTTAGATGTCCATCGTATTCTACGCTATTACACCAATCGTACTCAGTCGATTAGAAAAACTTCTCAGTTGTTCGTCACCTTTGCCTCTGGCAGACAAGGGATTCCTGTTGCTAATTGAACCCTGTCTTCATGGCTGGCGAATTGTATTATCTTTTGTTATAAAAGTACAACAAGACTCTACCCGAACCTGTCCAGGCTCACTCTACTAGAGCTATGGCCACTACTGCGGCCTTCTTCAAGGGTGCCTCCATTCCAGACATCTGCAATGCCGCTGTCTGGTCCACATTCCATACTTTCACGAGGCATTACAATCTGGATATTGCCTCGAGACATAGGACGGCCTTGGGCCGTGCAGTCCTACAAGGTCTCCTATCATAATTGTCCTCCCATATGGACATAACTGCTGGGGAATCTCCCAGAAGTAATTACCTACTGCAAGAGACCATTCCGTGGAAGATGGTACGGTTACGTAAATGCTTACCGTAACAGTAAATCTTCAAAGAATGTCTCTTGCAGTAGGTACAATCCCGCCCTCCATACCCCGCTCCTTCTCTAACTGAGCAAATTCTGGTCCAGTGACTTAGGGTTGGGGCTCCTTGGTACCTCGGTTTCCCCTCGGTCCTCGCCTTTGTAAGCCGAATCTGGTGTGGGGAACTGAGGATACCAGGGACCGCCCACACTTACATAGGAAGCAGAACATGATGTCATGTGTGGGTGGTCCCTGGTGAAAACTGCTAGAAGAAGCTGCCGTGCGACAGTGACCTCTGCTGGAATCTCCAAGAGGTAATTACCTACTGCAAGAGACATTCCTCGAAGATCTACTGTTATGGTATGATTTTACGTAACTGTACTTTCTAGTGGTGGTATATGAGTCACATCCACACAACCTACCTGTCCTCTCCTGGCAAGTGGCACACAGATTCTGCTTCCAGCATGCACATGGGAGGTGGGAAGAGCTTAGCTCTGAAACGTGATTGGTAAGACCCATAACGCACAAGTGGCAAAGCCATGAGTTAGTTATATAGGTCTTATCGCTCATGTCTGGAGATAAGCGTTATTCCACTGCAGCACATTATATATTTGATATCTAACGCACTATAGTTAATGTTTTTGTTGTTTATTTTATTTTAGCTTAAAACTGCCTTTTTTCTATTGTAAACACTCTCTGATCCATTGTTCTCTGTGCTGTAAAAATGAATATTTATCTCAAAGTAACATGATTTGGGCTGGCTCAGTGGTGTCGAGGGCTGAGGTGCTGCATGCCTTACCAGCTGCCATGCCAACGAACTGGGTTTTGGAGCGGACTGGGGTTGCTGGGGTTGGCGGGTTGAGGGCTAGAGTTTCGGAGGACTGCCCTCCTTTCTTTGGGGGTCTTGTGTCCCGCTACCTGACTGTCACCTGGCGGGGGCTGAGTGGCAGTGCTGGCAGGAGCAGATGGACATGGGGGAATGTTGGCAGATACGCTGCGTCATTGCATGCTGACATCCCAGGGATGAAGATAGGGAGGCAAACGCCCTCAACAGACTCCACAGGCCCCCGGTGGCAGGCCACTCTCAGGGTGGATGACTGGTAAGGCCATCAGACGGGTCGGTGGCGGGGCTGGAGGGGAGTCACTGGTCTGGTGGACATAAGGGGCCAGAAAATATTGATGAAAACATTTTTTTTTATACAGTTTATTCACTGCAGGTGGGGTACATCTCAGAATATCCATTGAGTTTACTAAAAGGCTAGTCCATTTAAATCAAACTTTATTGATAAAGCACTCACCCAAAGCTCTGAGCACTATACAGCTAAAATCACAACACAGAACTCATTCTGTTAAAATACAAAATCGTCCAGTAAAAAATAAAAAATGGACTTCGACACACTAGCATAATATACAAAACATAGAAACATAGACAGTGACATCAGAAAAAGACCAATAGTCTATCCAGTCTGCCCGAGTTCCCCGTTTGGCCCTGGCACCTTCAGTTCAGTTCAGTTTTATTTTTTACCGGGAAATACTCCAATGAGATGTTCATTTGCAAGGTGGTCCTGGAGGGACAGTACAAAATACAATAAGGAACATAACTACAGTCAGTACGGTACAGAGTAGATAGAACAGGAACAATGCAGACATATCAGATACACAGAACACGTAGCCACAGTGTAAGTGCAACATAATTAACTGATCAAATAGACTGCAGGAGGAAGGTAAGGAGGAAGCAGAGGATTAAGTGTAGGGGAACTGGTTATGGAAGAGGGAAGGGCATGGGTACTATGTTGGGGGTACGAGGGTTAAAGGAGAAGAGGAAGAGATAGGAGAGCGCTGGTGGGCAGGATATGGAAGTGTAAGTGCCATGTAGGCTCTCGTAGGCTGAGAGTTGAGTAACATTGGCAGTTCTCCCTCAACAGGGGTTTTAAAAGCGATTTGAAGGAGGATAGATTAACAAAGTAGGTCAACTTTAAGGTCCTTTGGAGGGAGTTCCATGATGTAGGTAGAGAATGACTGATAGAATAGGTGCCAAAGCGTGGTCTGAACCTGGGGATATCCAGCAGAATGTAAGTGTTTTTCCTGAGAGAGTACATGCATGGCGTACACTTAAAGGTATTGTATGTGTACTAGGGGAGTTTTTTAGTGAGGGCTTTAAAGATCCATATAGAGGCATTGTGCCACCTTCTGGTAGCTAATGAGGTCCAGCCTAGCTGGGCGTAGAGCGAGCAGTGGTGAGTTCTGTACGGTGAATTGATCACACGTTTTAAGGCCCTATGGTACAGTACATCCAGTTTAGCAAGTATAGTGTTGGGACAGTTGCTCTAAAGGAAGCCTACATGGTCTAAAAGAGGGAGGAACGTCATTTGTACTAGCCTTGATTTTGCATCATCGGTGAGCAACTGTTTAATGCGTAAAAATAATCCCAGCCTTTGTTTTAGCTTTTTAGAAAACTCATCGACATGGGGGATAAAAGAGAGTCTGCAGCCTAACCAGAAGCCTAAGTATTTAAATTTGTGCACTATTTCTAGGGATACTAGTTTTTTAGCATCTTTGACAGAATGGGAAGTAAGGAGATGAGTCTGTAGTTGTTTAAGTCGCTTGGGTCACCTGATTTAAACAGAGGGGATAACATGGGCTGTTTTCTACACAGGAGGGAGTGCCCCTTCACCAAGGGACATATTGAAAAGGTGGGTGATTGGTGGGACTGGTTGGTAGTAGCCAGATTTCAGTGTGGCGGGATCTATTTGGTCAGCTCCTGTGCCTTTTTTAATGTCTGAGGAGGTTAGCAGGTCTTCAGTCTGCCTAAATGTGATGGGAGTGAAGCTAAATTTAGCTAAGCTGATGGGGGTAGTGGTGGTGGTGGTGGTGGTGGGGGGCCAGGGGCACCACTGCTAATATGCTGATTTAGCATTTTGCATGAGGGGGAGGTGTCAGATGCGAGGCTTGCTGTGGCAAAGGGGTTATTGAAGGCTTCTAAGATGTCATGCTTATTTGTGTAGGTACTGTCACCGAGGGTGATTTTGGATGGTAACTAGGAAGAGGATTTATGTCCTTCTACTTCTTTTAGAATCTGCCAGAATTTGGCACTGTTGTTCTTGGATGTCTCAAGGGCATGTTGAAAGAACTTAGCCTTCTCAGATCTGATCAGCTTGGTGCAGTAAATCCTTGTCATTCTGAACGCAGCCCAGTCGGAATCTAGCTTGGTTTTCCTAGCCTTTTTCCAAATGGCATACCTATGGCATGGAGCCGTTTTTAGAGTGCTGTTGAACCATGGACAGGATTTTTTCCTAGCTCTGGCTTTAACAAAAGGTGCATGGGTGTTGATCACCTTCAGAACTAGATCCTGGAAAATTCCATAGGCTTCGGAGGCTGTAGGGGCAAGGTAGACATCCTGTCAACTAATCCTGCTAAGGTCAGACAGGAAGGCAGCAGAGTTAAATTTATGATAACTCCTTTTATAAGTGTACTCTGACACTGAGGTAGTTTTAGGTGTATACCTCACACAGGCTATTGCACTGTGATAGCCGATGTCATTGTGGAATACTCCTACATGTGAGAATCTGTGGGGTTTGTTAGTGAGGATTGTGTCCAGAAGTGTACTACGTTCAGAGTTTTTATTATGGGGGTGGGTCACGTCAGAGATAAGCTGATGCAGGCCATAAGCATCGTAAAAGTCCTTCGGGGCAAGGAACAAGTGGAGTTCCAGTCCAAACTAAGGTCACCCATAATGAGTCCGTGGAATTTAACAGACGACGCAGATGGTGTAGCAACTCGAGGCCTCCTGATGGAGATCTGTAGCAGCCTATAACGCAAATGGATTCACTTGGAGATGAGACTTTTAGGACAAGACATTTCAATTCCTTGTTCTTAGAGGAAGAGTTGATGGTTGAGGCCGAGAACTTGCCTGAGACATATACTGCAGCCCCACCTCCCCTGTTATGCCTATCGGCTGTGAAAATGTTATATGAGGGGATGCGGATGCTTTGATCTGAGGTGGAACATGTCAGTCATGATTCCGATATCACCAGTACGTCAGGCCGTGCATTCAACACCCAGGCCTGTACCAGGTCTAGTTTTTTCAATAAATTGCAAGCATTGATGTATAGGAATCTGATCCCTTTTAACTGAGTTAAGTCGGCGAGGGGAGCAAAGGGCCCAGGGTTTAACTCCACAGTACCATAGCAGAGCAGTAGCAAGAGGAGCAGCTTTATAAGTCCATGTATTAACACTTTGAGTAGGAATGGACTTTGTTTGATTGCGGGGGGTAGGATTTGGAATCCTTGCGTTGGTGGCAGAATGATAATGATATAGGGACATAGCATAAAATGCAACCTGTGCCGGTATATTTCGAGACGCGGGGCTATGGTCTCGGATTTCTAGCAAGGTCCACATCAACCACATAGTTCCAGCATAGGGGTGTTGAATAATTAGTATGTCTTTAGACACATGGAACCGTGAGTAAGAGGCATTGTGGGAGTTATTGTTGAAGGCATTAGTTTTAGGTACAGGGTTGTTTGGGGAGTAGTGCGCACTAAGTAGGGCCAGGAAAGAGAGTAAACTGAATTGCAGGTTAAGGGGAAACGTTTTTAAGGTTTAGCGTCCCATGCTGGAAATAAATGAGAGGCACGGGATTTAGGGTGCTTGCCCCTTTAAAAAAAAAAAATTAGGAGTTATATAAAAAGAGCGCTTTGTCCCTTTATGATATTAGGAATGATATAAAAGAGGCACTACATTCAGGGCACTTGCCCCTCTAAGAAAGTAGGAATAATATAAAAGATGCACAGGTTTTAGGGCACTTGCCCCTTTAAGAAATTAGGGTGCGAGTCTGAATGGAGAATGGGCGGGACCTAAGTGTATTTTTTAATTTTTTATTCATTATAATTTTTTGTTGCCACCAGCCGCCCGGAACCTCTGCCCGGTCACAGACCCTCACTCCCACCTCCACATCGGACGTGCCCCTTCGATACCCCCAGGGCAGGGTGTGGCACCATTCCCTCAAGGGGCCGTCCTGGAGGCTAATTGAAGCCGAGGGCAGGCTTCATCTAGAGCGGCTGGCGGCGTTATTTTTCTCCCTGGTTATGCAGGGGCCGGGACATGCAATGATGACCAGTGTCCGCCCCGCCCCTGAGCCTGCTTGTGGTGCCGGCGTGTGTGGTTCACTCAGCCACTGCTAGGTGTCCGCATTGTGCTGAACCCCCTCCCCCCTTGAGAAGGAGAGCAGTCATTGGACACTCAATCCTTCTCCCCCTGGCTGGCCCTCTGATGGCCCGGGTCCGTTCCCAAACCCATGTTGCCGGCAATCACAAGTGGAAATCCAACTGCTGCACCAGCGAGCCGGCCGGACCCAAGTGTATTTAATAGAGTATGGGGGTGGGAGAAAATTCAAGCAAGGAAGCTGAGCAGAGCAGGAGCTAAGCTCTGATGAAGTCTTGTCTTTATCTCTCTGCTGGCTGAAAAGCAAGAATGTCGGCAGCTTCTGAACCATGCAGAGCGAGTTTGGAGAGACTGGCACTAAAATTTCCAACAGCTAAAGTCTCTTCAGTACCTAGCGGCTTGGAGATCGGTCAGCTGGCTGCCTGTCCGATTCGGTGAGGGAAATTGGGAGCCCAGTCAGGGCTGGTGGTCCCCTAAGGAGAAAGGGGAGGAGAAAAAAGGAATTTATTTAGTGGAGGAAGGGGAGGAGAATAGTAAACACAAAGGGGATGAAAGAGCAGGGGAGGGTTTGAATCTAACAGGGGGAGGGTAGAAGCGTGGTGGGGTAGCAAATTGCTATGGGGTGCAGGGGGGTTAGAGGCAGAAGCAGTAGGGGCTACAGAGCTGGGGGCTGGCTACCGGGAATTGGCAGGGGCCATGGGCTAAACTGGGACATAGAAAATCAGTTTAGTAACAGTAGCAGAAAAGGTATTTTGTCTGAATCCAGGCTAAGCATTAATTCTGAAACACATAACTTCCTTCAGGAAAATGCAGGCTAAGCTAATAAAAATGGACAGAGCACAACTTGAGGGAAAAAAAAAACAGTAGTAGGCACTAATTAAGCTTTAAAGTTCAAGATAATTAAGCTTTAAATTCAGGCAAGGAAGCTGAGCAGAACAGGAGCTAAGCTCTGATTAAGTCTTGTCTTCATCTCTGCTCTCCGAAAAGCAAGAATGCCGGCAGCTTCTGAACCATGCAGAGCAAGTCTGGAGAGACTGGCGCCAAAATCCAAACCGCTAAAGTCTCTCCCGTACCTGGCAGCTTGGGGATCGGTCGAGTGGCTGCCTGTCCAATTCGGTGAGGGAAATTGGGAGCTTCATCAGGGCAACCGATTCCCTGGTGGCTTGGGGATTGATCGGGTGGCTGCCTGTCCAATTCGTTGCAGGAAATTGGGAGCCCGGTCAGGGCTGGCAGTCCCCTGGCGGCTTAGGGATTGGTCAGGCAGCTGCCTGTCCAATTCACTGAGGGAAATTGGGAGCCCGGTCAGGGCTGGCGGTCCCCTGGTGGCTTGGGGATCGGTTGGGCGGCTGCCTGTCCAATTCGGTGAGGGAAATTGGGTGCCTGGTCAGGCTGACGATCCCCTGGCAGCTTGGGGATCGGTCGGGTGGCTGTCTGCCTGTCCAATTTGGTGCGGGAAATTGGGAGCCCAGTCAGGGCTGACGATCCCCTGGTGGTTTGGGGATAGGTCGGGCGGCTGGCTGTCCAATTCAGTGAGGGAAATTGGGAGTCCGGTCCGGACTGTCTGTTGGTGGCTCTTAGCCCTCGGCATCCTCCCATTCTCTACCATCCAAGCAACCTCTATACCAGTCATTCTGCCCCAGCCGTGCTTGAAACTGCTAATGGTTTTTGCATGCACCACCTCGACTGGCAGACTATTCCATGGCTTCACCACCCTTTCTGTAAACTAGTACTTCCTCATGTCCCTCTTGAACCTCCCTCCTGTTATTTTCCACTCATGAACATGGGTCCGTGAGCCACTATTCAGGCTGAATAGTTCGCTGCAGTTCACCCTATTAATTCCTTTTAGAACTTGAAGGTCTCTCTGATATCTCCTCCCTTTCTTCTGGTCTCTAGCAAGTCTGTGCTCAGTGCCTTGAGGAGCTTCTCATAGGATCTTCCCTGTTGGCCCTGAATT
The DNA here is from genome assembly GCA_016271365.2 of Neoceratodus forsteri. Classification (NCBI taxonomy): domain Eukaryota; kingdom Metazoa; phylum Chordata; order Ceratodontiformes; family Ceratodontidae; genus Neoceratodus; species Neoceratodus forsteri. Next base: position 1,072,457,422 of record CM028134.1, on the reverse strand, counting down.
ATTTTTGTTACCCTGTACCATCTCCAGCATACAAATGTATAACACGTTGAACAGCTTGCAAACAATACAATAGATGAATTCATAAACAATTTGATAGTTTGAATGTATTCAATTTCTAAACTTTCAAATGCTTGTGTCAGTCAGCGTCTTCAGAGCACAGTTAAACCCTTCTAGGGAATCATTTTGTATAAGGGCTGAAAGAAGGGCATTTATAGTGGTGCCCTATCAGCGAAGGCCTTGTCGCCTTTAGCAGTCTTGCTGGGCAGTACTCGGTCAGCAGATCTAAAAGCTATTAAAGTCAAAGTCAAAGTCAACTTTATTTAAAAAGACGCCCAATCCCGAAGGCTCTGGGCGCCGTACAAAACCTTTACAGTTTATCATACTGTATACATTCAAGTTAAAATCACAAACATATAACTTAGACCCCAAAAGACCTCAGTAAAGATCCTCATCTGGTAAAGTTGGGGCGGGAAAAGAATGGGACATGATACATGGAAATACACCTCTACAGAAAAGAATAACTCCCTGGTTCAGTGCAGTTCTAAAAGTGATAGGGGCTCTTTTTTTTTTTTTTCCCCCCTAAAAGCTACCAGTGGTTCTGTGCACACCATTGTTAAGTAGCCTGTAGGTATACAATCCTCGCTACTGGGCTTAAATGCAGAGCAGGAACACATTGGCTACATACAGAAGGACATAGACTGACCTGCCAGAGACCATGTTCCCCATTCATTTTTTTAGCGCAGTGGGCCACCACCTTATATTTTTTGCCACCACTCTATAGTTTTTGCCACCACCCCTATATTTTTATCAATTACTGATTTGTTTTTTTACAAAATCCTCCAAAATTGTCTTTTATTGGCGTCCTTTACTGCACTGCTACCCGTTTTGATACCAGTGCACTCTGTTTTACTTAAAATCCACTTATGCACACGTACAGTGCTTGTAGGCGGTCCAGAAAAATAACGCACCTTTTGACTCGATCACCACTGCCACCACCCTATGTTTTCAGACAGTGGGGAACCCTGCAGTGAACAGGTACAGTGTTCCTCACTATACTTAACACAGGACAGAAATGCACATTGTAAGACTCTGAAGACTCTGCTAGCACTGCTTGATAATAAGGAGCACTGTTGAGCTCCTAGGTCACTTCTCCAGAGGTACGTTAGTTGTATGTATAGTACTGTAACTCAAGACATGTTCAGATGATATGTCTCGTGTACTTACTGTAATGTCATCTCATTTTGAATAAAACGGAGTTAAAAAAAAGGCGGCATCAGGTGCTGCTGTCGGTTTATCTAACACTAGTGGGATGATGGGTACCAAGGAAAAGCAGAGTGGCTTGTGCCACTACAGTTGGATTAACTAAGGTAACCAAGCCTTTGATCATGCTTTAATGTTCTTATTAAACTAAGTGGCCCTTTCTGTTTGATAGATTTCCACTTAAGGTGATGAAGTGAACATTATCTTTCCATAATGTATATTTGTAGTCTTCAGTCGTTTCCTTTTTCCCCGTAGAGGTTTTTCTCTCCAGCTATTTATGCCCTCTGGGGATATAAACTGATCCAATGATATATACCTCATTAGGCCCTTGCCTTCTGGCTCCTCTGGACTCTGGTAACCCACCAGTTACCCCCATGGTATATCCTCCATAGCAGAGGGCACCGGGGAGGGCTGTCCTCCCCCCGTATGAGGCAGTTCACTCTGTGGACCAAGAGCCGGTGCCAGCATGCACTATGACCTAGGGGAAGCTTCTTATTCTCAGAACATCATATAAACGGACGTGACCCCCGACTTTCCATTCCTGTTCCCTCACACCTCCTCACAGTTGAGTGCAGCCCAGGGCTTCACACGCTCACAGTAGACCGTGTGCAGGTCGAAGCTCCCTTGCCCAGCTGCAGGTGTCTGTATCCCCCCAGAGCTTGCCTTTGACTCCCCTAGCAGAGGCCCACTGCTGCACTGCAGCTGTCTGAGCCTGGCCTTCCTGCAGACGAGGCGGCCCGAGCTCGCTCACAAACACTGGGGCATTGGGGCAGCCCCTTCATTTGTTTCCTGCTGCTGTCCTGCACAATGGGAACTGAAACGTCTTTAATAGTGTAACATTTCAGATACTTATATTAAAACATAAATAAAATAAACTGGAATCTTTTTAGCTAATATACTGTAGCTTGAATTCCAATTATTTTATTATATGTGAGGGCTTTCAACCATTAACAAAAGCCTTTCTGGATGCAGCCAGTCAGAATACTCCTGTTTCTTCTAACCATTCTTTTATCATTGTTCTTTTCAGGGAGCAGAACTGAAGGAGGCTGAGAAAAAGAACACCACAGTCGACGCAGATAAACCTGTGAGTGAACAAAAATAATGAGTCGGGCATTTCATACACTCGGAGGGAGCAAACCAAAGAGCAAAACTCAAAGGAACCGCACACTCATGTTAGGCAGTGGGTGCCACCAAGAATCTGAAGCCTGAACTACACAAAAGGCAAGCACACGCACAAAGGCAAAGTGGAGGCAAACGATGTCTACACACCAGCAAAGTAACTTTATTCAGGCATAATCCCAGACAGAGTTAGCGGGAGTCCACGCGACAAACCCTGACGTAGCGTCACTGTAATGACCATGATTATGATCGAATAGACTTATACCTTTTTGGCGTTTAGATAATGTTTTTGTTCACTTTGCCTTTGTGTGTGCTGCGTTCTGTGAAGTTTGGAATACTGAAGAGGTGGCTTGCAGGAAGAGCGGTGTAGGCGCGTCACGATATGAACATTTTTACAGTATAATCACCTTGCAACACTGATCATGATTATCATATTATTTTGCAGTGTTATGGCATCTGCTTTGTGTGCTGGACTGTGCAAGCCCAATTGGGTAGTAGACTGAGGAACTGAATTTTATATACTTTATTGCCATATATCATGGGCCGGGTCACCCTTAAAAATGGGTATTCGTGCTCCTGGGTTCTTTCCCAGATAACACATTTTAAATAATAAAAAAATAAAAATAAAAACAAACATTAAAAATGGTTATCATGATATAGAAAAACAGTCCCAGTAAGATGTTAGTGAAAATGATTGTGGGTATCGTTAAGCACCATTAGTTTGCCTTCCTTAGAACAGAACAGCAACTGTCACTTACATATGGGGAGGGGGGATTACAAGGGTTAGGGTTAGAAACACAATATGCAGCAGTCAGGTCATACATATGTAAACATTAAATACCCATGAAGGATGCTAAGTGATCAGAAATATCCAAGTTGTTTGATCTTCATGGAGGATATCTCCTCCATTGGAACTGTAAGCCATCAGCACCAGGACCACTTGGAAACTTTTGTTAGTTGGGGACCGCCCATAATGACATGCAGCGTCGCCACCTATATAACGTGGCATCCCCAACAGTCCTCAGTTCCTCTGGCGATCATCCTTATCGGACCTGCTGAGAAACCACGTTGAAACAGCAAAAAATACTATGGTGGATGGACTGTAGCAGCTTACACAAGGGCACGCCATTCCTTGTACCAGCTCGTGTACAAATACTCACCATGGATACCTCAGCCAAACTGCACGTAAATGTCTTAGAAATGAGAGCTGTCGTACACAGCCTCCAGGTATTTCAGAATCCTCTCTGCCCTGGTTCTTTGTTATTTCAGACAATGTCAGAGTCTTGGTCTACATGTACAAACAAGGGGCGCTCACTTGCATTCCCTCTGCAGGGAAGTAATGAGAGTGTGGTACTGGACGATGTCTCACGACCTCCTGCTGGATGTCCTGTTTCTCCCAGGTCTCCAAAATGCAGACTGAGCAGGTCTCAGTCCATGATTCACAAATGGGATCTGCTGATCTCCATGGTAAATGACCTCTTCACAAGATGGGGTCATCCAGAGTCTGACCTTTTTACATTCCTGCATGATGTAAAACTGCCACGTCTTTGTTTGCTTGCTCCGGGGGCTGGAGTGTTTTGATGAGACACATTGTCCCTCTCTTGGAAAGGGAAATTCATAGAAACATAGAAGTTTTCGGCAGATAAGGACATCTTGGCCCACCCAGTCTGCTCTGTTTTCCCTACCTACAGTGCCACTGCAGAACCTACTCGGTCTCCGGTTTGCGCCCCCCCTTGCCTTACTTCTAAGATCCCCTTTTGTCTGTTTCATGTTTTCTTGACTCCTGTAACCGTTTTAGCCCCCACCACCTCTGCTGGGAGGTTCCAAGCATCAACCCTCTTCCTGAAGAAGTACTTCTTCACATTTCCTCTGAGCCTCGGCCCAGCTTCATAGTACTTGCCCTCGAGCATCTTTTTCTCTGGAAAATGCTCCCTTCCTGTACCTTATTTATACTTGTGAGGTATTTGAATGTTTCTGTCATATCCTCCCTCTCCCTCCTTTGTTATAGAGTGTACATACATATTCAATTCCTTAAGCCTGTCTTTGTAGGGCTCCTGATGCAGGCACTGCACCATTTTGGTTGTCCTCCTTTGTACTGCCTCCACCCTGTCTATGTCCTTTTGGAAGTGGACTTCCTGAACTGTACACAGTACTCGAGGTGGGGTCTCACTAATGAACTGTACAGGGGTGTTATTACCTCCCTCTTTCTGCTGGTGATACCCCTGCCTATGCATCCAAGCATCCAGCTAGCCTTTCCGACTGCCTTGTCACAATGTTTAGCTACCTTCAGTTCATTAGAAATGATAACCCCAGGTTCCTTTCCTGTTTTGTGACTGTTAGTTCTTCTCCTCCCAGTTGATACGGTGGCCCTGGGTTTCTGTGCCCCAAGTGCATGATTTTAACTTTTTCGCATTGAAGCCCAGCTGCCAAACCTCTGACATTCAACTAGTTTTTTTTTTTTTTTTTTAGATCTTCTCTCCCCCTCCCCCTCCCGTGTGTCTACTCCGTTGCAAATTTTTGTGTTATCCATAAACAGGCATGCCTTCCCTTCCAGTCCTGCAGTCTCGCTTAAAAAGACATTAAAGAGGACTGTGCCTAGTACTGATCGTTGTGGCACCCCACTGGTCACTTTGCCCTCTCCAGAGTGGATGCCATTTACCACCACCCTCTGACTCCTGTTGTCCAGCCAGTTCTGTACTCATCTTACTACTGTAGGACCCACTCCTAGGCTTCTCGGCTTACTCACCAGACATCTATGTGGAGCGGTGTCGAAGGCCTTACTCTGAAGACTACGTAGGCTACGTCGACCACTCCTTCCTGATCCACTTCTTTGGGTACCCAAAGAAGTTGATCAGATTTGTCTGGCAAGACCCCCCGTGAACCCATGTTGCCTCAGATCCTGAAGACCACTGGAAACAAGGTATTCCCCAGTCCTTTCCTTCAGAAGTGATTCCATTACTTTGCCTACTACTGAAGTCAGGCTGATCGGCCTGTAATTTCCAGCCTCCTGTCTGTTTCCATTTTTGTGGAATGGCACTACATCCACCCTCCTCCAAACTCTCAGGATCGTTCCCGTTTCTAGTGACCGGTTGAACAGCACTGTCACAGTGGTTGAAATTAAGTTTTGTAGTCACTAGCCAGCAGGGCTAATGAATGGGGAAAATCCACTAGCCCCATAGACATTCCACTGGCCCAGCTGGCATACGTACTAAAATGTTGCCTTCTCCAGTACAGGCCTGCAGGGCTAGTTAAAGGAAAATCTTACCAGCCCAATACAAAATCTACCAGCATTTGGCTAGTGGGCTGGTGCCAGTTTCGACCCCTGCTGTCAGAGGTGCAGCCAGCTCCTTGAACTTCCTTACTAATCTGGGGTGCACCCTTTCTGGTGTCATTGCTTTGTCCACTTTTAACCGTGACAATTCCTGTAGGACTGTTTCCACTGTAAAAGGGCTAGTGTCCATCTCCTTTCCCTTAATGTCCTTGTCGTTTATCGTTGGCCCACTACCTACCCCTCCTCCGTAGATTCTGAACAGAAGTATTTGTTCAATATGTCCACTTTTTGGTGGTCCTCTTCCACACACACCACACCCCTCCTACCCCTTTCAGCCTTACTATCCCTTCCTTGGTCTTTCTCTTTTCACTTGTGTATCTAAAACATGTCTCCTTTTTTGACTGATTTGGCAGTATTCTCCTCTGTTTGCTCTCCTAACTGCCTTCCCTGCCTCTAAATCTCCCTGACATCCCATTTTTTTTTTAATACTTTCTAAAAGCTAGTTTCTTTGCTCTTACTTTCTCTGCTACCTCACTAGAGAACCATAGTGGTTCCTTTTTTTCTCTTGCCCCAGATAACCTGCCTGACACAGAGATTTGTAGCTTTTTCAATGCCCTCTTTTAATTTTGCCCACTGGTCCTTGATTCCCCCTAGTTTCCTTATCCCTGCCAGGGTGTCTTCTGATGCATTCTTCCATTTTCTTAAAATCGGCCCTCCTGAAGTCCATGACCCTCATATGCATTTCCCCCTATTCCTCTAATATAGAGGGTTCTGCTCAAGCTACAGGGAAAGTGCCACTCTCATTCTCGTAGCTTCCCTATGGCTTTGCCAGATATGGTTTCCACTCCTACAGCACCTGACGATGGAGCACCCTGTTCCTCTGCCCCTGCGTTGGGGTCTGTTGTCACAGGACCTGGGGTCTCTGGTCCATGCGGACCTAAAGTCCCTGCATCTGCATGCATGGCTCCTGAGAAATGGAGCCATCAGATGTTTTGGTGTGTTCGCTAAGGTTACTGAAGTATTGCTTGTGGCTAGAAAGCAGTCTACTAGATAGTCACTGAAATGGAAGCGCTTCACATTCTGGTCTGCTTCCCAGAGTATGGACCCTTGTACGTGTCTTGTAAATTCTGTTTTGGAATACTGGCTTTCAATGTCTGATTCAGATCTGCAGTATTCCTTTAAGGTGCATTTAGATGCCATATCAGCATTTTGTGCCTCTACTGATGGCTGTACGGTTACACATCTAGAAATATCCCTTACCTTCTGAGAGGTATCCTTTGTATGAAAACGTCTATCTGTAATCCAGTCTGTCCCCCCCCACATGGGTCTTGAATTTCATACTTGAAAAATTGATCTCGTCTCCATTTGAACCTGTCACAACTTGTGGCGTATGATCTCACTTCAAGGAAGGCTTTTGCAACAGGCCACAGGACCAAAACGACAGGACCACACAGAAAAGTTCTAGCTAGCAGTCTGCCACGGAGGAATGCCCACCGCTGACATCAGCCTAGCCTATATGGGTGGGCAGTCCCCACACCTACCTCAGTTCTTTTCGCTATTAAGCCGCGCACATTGGACCTTACCGGATGCTGCGCGCAGTCGACCACCATTACGCGCTGCGCTTCCTTATTTTCAGTTCTAATTCGGCAAACATCAAATTTTGGTGTTTTCTTCAATAAGTTTGTCTTCTCCATCAGCCTCGTCTTCTGACCATCCCACGAAGTGTGCCTGCAGCAAACAGAACTCTAGAAAGGATGGCCACTCTGCGTGTCTCTTCTGTCTAGGCCCCAGCTCCGACACTGAAGCCTGCCAGCATTGCCAGAAATGCAACCAGGCCACCTAAAGAAGTCATTTAAAAGTGATGGAGAGCCATCTTTTAAAGCAGAAGTTGGTCGCGATGGAGAAGAAGCTGCAGGCCAGGAGCTCCTCAGCCTCACCAGCACAATTCTCTGGGGCGTTTTCTTCCCACAAGGAGAAGTTTGGGAAGCACAAGCACTGAGACAGACACTGGGACTGGGACCAGTCAGCTTCCCGTTCATGGTTACCTCTTAGGTGTCCAGCCATGTCTGGGTCATCCTCCTGTGGGGGTCAACCTTCTCAGCCCCGTCAGTCCTCTCTTCCTCCAGGCTCTGTGACTCCACTGCCCGCATCTCCATATTGGGTGACAGCTCTTTGCGACAGGGGACTTCATCTCCTGTCCCCCAGCCCCTGAAGTGCAGGCCCGTATCCTCCATGGGCTCTCAGCCCAGGTGGGTTGGCCGGTGTTGGTGCCTCTGGTGTTGATTTTACCACCATTGCCCCCCAGCTGTGCCGCTGCTTTCTTTGGCTCCCACTACTGGGACTGACGTTAGCCCTAACAGACAATGCCCACAGCAGGCACTTGCTGTCTCCTCCACACAAGCATTGCCTCTGCCTCAGGGATCCCCATCCCCTCAGGCGCCAGCTTTGCAAGCTGGACCATCATTGGGGGCTGAGTCTTCCAAATGCTTCAGGCCGTTATCTGTGAGGCTGCTGGCAGTGCTACCGCAGCCCCAGCCAATGGACCCGACTCCATTGTTGCCCCTGCTGCTACCTTTGCTGCAGCTGATGCCTATCAGGCCAACACCGGATCCTTAACCGGCGCCAGGAGGCCCTTTGCCAGGGTACCCTTTGCCGGCTCCTCAGCCATTGCTACCCTCTTTGCCTTTCCTACCAGTGTATAATATTGCACCTCAGGTGGATTACAATGCCCTTTTTTCAGCATGGTGGTCCTTTATGCAGTGCCAGACCCCTGCCCCTCAAGGGCCACCAGTGGCTTCTCCCTGGGTCCCTCAGCCCTAGCATCCAGATGGGGCTGGTTCGAGTAACCCCTGTATGTTGGGGTCTTCAGGGGGTCAACCCTGATGTTGGGTCGTGTTCTAGAAGAGACGAACGCCAGCAGCCTGTGTCGGTCCTGGACTCTAATACTAAAGAGGATGACTGATTCTTCAGGGTCTTCCTCTTCCTCTGGTGACTCTTCTTTGGAGGGGGACCAGCCTAAAGAGGTGCCCAAGTCTGTCTCCCCCCCCCAAATCTATCCATCCTTTATGGATGATATGCGCTACATCCAGTCCATTATGGGCTGGGAAATGGAGGACCAGGACCCAGAGAGACGCCAGTTGGCTCAGTACCTCCGGCAGTATGATACCTTTCCCGTGGGGGTGTCGCTCTTGATCGAATCCTATGAGGATGTCAGCAGGACGACATAGAACCACTCTTCCTCTGCCCAAAAAGGTAGACCGCCTTTACCATGCCCCGGAGAGCAAGCCGTTTCTGGGGGCTCACCCTAAGGTGGATTCTGTGGTCATTCATGCAGTGCATGACTGTACTAAGAAGCCTAAACACCTTAGTACTCTCCCCCAGATTGCGAGTCTAAGCAGTTGGACCACATTGGCTAACAGGTCTTTGCCTGTACCACCCTGACTATTCGGGCCATAAACTATCTGGCGCATATGGTCCAATACCAAAATGTTATTTGGGACCAAGCCAGAGATTTGGTGCAAACTCTACCCGAGGACCCCACCAAGACGCAGCTTGCCCAGCTGATGAAGTCGGGGTGAGACGTTGGTAGCCACATCCTTCAAGCCGCTTATAATGCAGTGGATGCTTCAGGGCAGGGGTAGTTGCTGGGGTTTGTCTTCCTGCGCCATTCTTGGCTCTGGGTTTCCAGCTTTTCCTTGACATGCAAGCCAACATTTTGGACACCACCTTCCTGGGGTTGGTCCTTTTTGGGGGAAGATGTCCATGACATCATCTCTACCCTGCAGGAGTCTGGGCGGGCCCTCAAGTTGATTCACTCGCTGTATCACACCCAACCTAGAGTGAGCCAACATCAGCCCTTTCGCAGGACCTCCTGCAAGCAATCTCAGAACCAGCCTGCCAAGGTTGGCACAAGTATAAGGCCCCAGTGGATCCTGTTGCTGCCGCCGCCAGAGCCTCCTGGGGCCCCGTACCCTACTGGCCCGGCCCCAACCTCCTTGCGGACCTCCCTCCCTCCGCCAAGAACCTGAAGGAGGCGGTCGGGGGGTTGGTTCTCCTCCATGTGGAAGGTGACAGGGACTCACCATAGACAACTGGGTGCTCCAGATCATAGAAAATGGTCACACTCTGGAGTTCCTAGCATGACCACGAGAAAACCCTCCAGTTCCTCCACACCTCCCCCCAACACACACCAATCAGGCTCGGCTCAACAAAGAGCCGTGAGAGCCCGATCCCTCAGGCTCAGTGGGGAAGGGGTTTACTCCACTTCTTTCTTGTCCCCTTAAAGACCAGGGATCTTCGACCCATCCTGGACCTGAGCCATCTGAATCTGTACAGCGAGTACAAGCACTTTGGGATGGTTACCCTTCAGGGACTGTTACCCCATTTGCATCAAGGGGACTGACTGTTTTCCCTGGACATGCAAGGATGCTTGGCTCCACATCCAGGTCTTTCCTGCTCATTGTCTCTTCCTTCGCTTCCACTTTCAGGGAGCCCATTATCAGTTTCAGGCACTCCCTTTTGGCCTTTTCTCAGCCCCCCCCCCTCAGTATTTACCAACTGCCTGGCAATGGTGGCTGCCACATTGAGGAGGCAGGGCTTTTGTGTATTTCCCTACCTGGACGACTGGCTGCTTGCAGCCCCTCCAGGGAACGCTTTGTTCACACCCTGGAATCAACCTTCAGTCTTTTCCAGGCCTTGAGGATTACCATAAATCTGCCGAAATCTTGCCTCTCTCCTTACCAGCACCTCCAGTACATGGGGCGGTCCTGGACACCATACATGGCAAGGCCTTTCTGCCCAAGGACAGAGCAGAGCGACTAACAGCACAGGCCCATCTGGTTTCCTCCAGTCGGCAGGTCCCAGCCAGGGTCTTCTTACGCCTACTGGGCCATATGGCGGCGGAAGTTGCCACAGTCCCCTTGGCCTGTCTACATATGTGGGTTTCTCAGTGACCTTGAGAGTCCAGTGGGACCAGTGTACCGATGACATGGACCAATTGGTCCTGGTCTCTGACCTGGTCCGGAGGACACTGTCATTCGGGCTGGACCCAGCCAACCTTTTCTGGGGAGTCTCCTTTCAGTTCCTGACCCCCTGACAAGTTTTCATAACAGACGCATCTGGCCTGGGCTGGGGTGCCCATCTGGCCGAGTATCAGACCCAGGGTACTTGGATGGAAGTGGAGCAGGGTCTTCAAATCAATGTCCTGGAGATGCGGGTGGTTCTTTACACCTTGTAAGCCTTTCGGACTCATCTCCTCCCTGGTGCGCTGCTGGTGCAGGCGGAAAACCTGTGTGGTGTACTGCACTAACAAGCGGTGGGGCCCATTCTTACCTCTGTGTCAGGAGGTGATGAGAGTCTGGTTCTGGGCCATTGAGCACAGTCTGGAGCTGTCGGCCATGCATGTACAAGGCGTTCAAAACATCTTGGCCAACAGTCTCAGCCACTCCAGGTCGCTGGCTCACGAATGGGAACTTGTGACCTTTGCGGTCGAAGATCTCTTCCATAGGTGGAGCTGTCCAGAGTTGGGCCTCTTTCAAACAACATGAAGTCTTGCTATATTATGACAATTGCAGTTTGTCCCACCATTAGAACTGCTCCGGAGGTGAAAGGGTTAACTACCATTCTAAGAATGGAGTTTAGAGCGCGAGCTCGGTTAGAGAAGCTCTGTCTGGATAATTTCAAACTGAAACTGTCAGATTCTTTACTCCGCCTCACTGAACAGTCGCTCCGGAGATTTCTCCTACTGCTCGGTTCATTTCTCGGTTTAAACAGTATTTTCTCGGTTAAATTCAACCGGTATTATTATTTTTAACCGCAAACCGATCGGTTCAAGCTCTGTCTGTGGCATTGTAAGTACTAGACAGGTTTTATTTCTGTGTGGAACTTGTAAATGTTTATCGGTTCGGTTGAACCGATCAGGTTAGTTAAAACTTTAAAGTTTAAGCATTTTAAAGCTTTTGAAGTGCGGTTCGGTTCTTATCGGTTCTAAAAAGCGGATTTCATTACGGTTTTTTCCACGACCCGTGACACGGTTGGGAACCGATAAGGGTGTCTTGCCTGGCACTGCTGTTAAAAGGGCAAGTTTGTTGGTTAGGCTGGCATCATGTCTGAGAAACCCAAAAGAAAAACCGGGCCCACTGGGTTTCAACACTGTAGTGTCTGTGGGGAAGCCTTTGCCAAGGCTGACCCACACACTACATGTGTTTATTGTCTGGGGTTTGACCACCTCAATTCAGACTGCCAGATTTGTAAGAATTTCCCTGCAGCCACCCTGGATAAGAGAGTGGGCAGGCTCAGGGAACGAGAGGCCAAAAAGTCCGCTGACCCGGATGGCCAACCCGGTTCGGTGCCAACTGAACCGGAGGAGTGCCCTCCTACCAGGGCGAGACTTTCACAGAAGCTGGCTCTGAGGAGCCAGTTCCAGCAAAAAAACTAAAAATCAGCAGGTATGAGTCAAAATTCCTTCTCCAACTGCTGCAGAAATAACAAAGCTATACAAATTGTACAGTCACTTTCTCTGGTTCCGTCCGAACACGCCACTGTCTAGTAGGAGGTCGGTTCAGTCGGTTCCACCGGTTCAAGAATATGATATTGGAGATTTTATGAACCAGAGGAGGAGGAGGATTATGAACAGTGTGAATGTGACTTTGAGAGTCTGGATGTGCCCATTGAACCGGACATCTCCCCAGACAGACCTTTAGAATCTCCCCTATGCTTTCTGAGTCCCTTCTCATTTTTGTTGTATAAAAGGTTGCTGAAACCCTCCAGCTCCCATTAGAGGAAGCTGTGGATGAGCAAGAGAACCTGATTTTGTGGAAATGATGGATATCCGAGTCTGGAGATTATCTATCCCTACATAAAGTATTTTAGGAAGCAAACAATAAAATTTCTAAAAGCCCCTAATTCTGTGCCTCCTGTTGACAAAAAGATGGACAGGAGGTACACTTTGTCAGGTCCTGATACAGACTTTCTTTCACAGCAATGCAGTCATGTTGGGGTAGTTCAGGCTGCAGCCTGTGATAAAGCTAACATTCCCCTGGCTTCACATCCTCCTGACAAGGACTCCAGGAAGATTGATGCCATGGCTAAAAAACAATACATGGCAGCGTCCTTGGGACTCAGACAAGCAAATTACATGGCTTATGTGGCAAGATACCAAAAATCTAGATGGGACACTGTCATGGCTTTGGCTAAACAGGCCCCTGGCCAGCTTTGCCAAGGAGCTGAGCAGGTGGCTTCTGATGGTATTGAGGCTTCCAAGGTGCAGTTCCATGCTGCTGTGGATTCTAATGATGTATCCTCTAGAGTCATGGCTACATCTGTGGCCTTCGTAGAGTTAGCTTGGCTCAGGTGTACTAACTTGTCACAGGATACCCAGTCTAAGGCTATGGATTTTCCTGTGGTGGGGAATTCTCTGTTTGGGGAGCAAACAGAGAATTACATGAAGAAAATGGATGAATACAGAACAACTCATAGAATTGCACAAGCCAAGAGCGTGCAAGCCACTCCTCAGAAGCAGACCCCCAGGGTGAGGTAGGCCCTTTCACAGGCCTTTTTAACAAACCCAGGCTTCTTCTGCTGATGCTCAGAGGGGGTTCTTCAGAGGCAGAGGCAGATGGGGTGCAAGTAGATCTGCTCCCACCCCTCAGACTAAAGCCCCTGCCAAACAGGCACCCTGATGGGGTGCCCAGGGCCGGTTCTCCACTACCTGTAGGGGGCAGGCTGGCTTACTTCGCCCAGGACTGGGAGTCTCTAACATCAGACAAATGGGTCCTGGAAATAGTGAGCCAGGGTCTGGTTCTCGGCTTCAAAACATTTCCAAAGATGAGAGCCAGATTTTTTCCACCTGCAAACCCTCTAGAGACTTTTACCTTAGAAACAGAAGTCTCAACCCTCCTAGCTCTCAGAGCTGTAGAAAGGGTTTCCCCTACACCAGGGCAAGGGTCTGTACTCCAGATATTTCCTTACCCCAAAAGACAGGAGAATGGCGCCATTTTAAACCTAAGATATCTGAACAAGCACCTTTTAAAACCAAAGTTCAAAATGGTGACTCTGGCAAAGATTTTACCTTCTCTAAGGCCAGGGACTGGCTACTTCCTGGACCTCAAGGATGCCTATTTCCATGTTCTAATCAGAAGCTCCCACCAAAGTACCTCAGATCTGAACTGCCCTCAGGTCACTACCAGTTCAGACAATGCCCTTCGGCCTCTCCTCTGCCCGAGGGTATTCACAAAATGTCTGGCAGTAGCAGTTGCTCATTTAAGAAGGCAAAGGATTGCTGTTTTTCCTATCTAGGCGACTGGCTCATTGTAGGCCAGTCTCCAGAACAGGTCAAATCACACCTGCAAGTTACCCAGCAGCTGCTCACCCTTTCTGGGCTTCTTGCTCAATCTTCCAAAGTCAGTTCTGGAACCTGTTCAGGTACTCACCTTCATAGGTGCAGAATGGACACAAAGCAGGCCAGAGCCTTCCTACCCTTAGAGGGTAAGGAACCTGGTGGCCCCTGGCCTCCTCCTTCACTCTGCAGGTCTCTCGACCAGCAAGGCACTTCTTACAGCTCCTAGGGCACATGGCTGCTTCCACAGCTGTAGTGCAAGGAGCAAGATTCCAGATGAGGGACATTCAGTTTCACTTGAGAGCCTTTTGGTCTCAGAGAAAGATCCCCTTTCCAAGTTGGTCCCAGTGACTCGAACCCTGATCCAGGCCCTTCAGTGGTGGCAGGATCAGAGCAATTTAAGACTGGGGGTCCCCTTCATCCCTCTGTCGCATTCCTTGACCCTCACTACGGATGCATCCCTTCTGGGATGGGGAGCTCACATGGGCGACCTCTCCACTCCGGGAGTGTGGTCCCCTCAGGAATCTCTGCTCCACATCAATTTGCTGGAACTCAGAGCTGTCTTTCTAGCACTTCAAGTGTTTTCTGCATCTGTTCAGAACAAAGTAGTACAAGTCAGAACAGACAACACCACCACAATGTGGTACATCAACAAACAAGGGGGGCACTCGGGTCTTCGGACTTGTGCACCGAAGCAATGAAGTTATGGTCTCTGGCTTATTCCCTGAACACTTCTCTCATAGCAGTTCACCTCCCAGGAAAGGACAATGTCCTGGCAGATGCTCTCAGCAGGATTTCCCAGGGCCATCACGAATGGTCACTGGATCCCCAAGTACTGGGGATAGTTTTTGCCAGATGGGGCACCCCTCAGATAGATCTTTTTGCAGCCCCAGACAATCACCAACTTCCACTGTTTTGTTGCAGGCCCCCCAGTGATGGGCTCAGTCCCTCTGGATGCCTTTCTCCTAGATTGGGAAGGGAAGTTTCTATATGCTTTTCCTCCCTTCCCTCTCCTATTCAGGGTGCTAGTCAAAATCAGATCCCAGCCTTGCAGGATGATTCTGATTGCTCCAGATTGGGCCAGGCAGCCCTGGTACCCACTCCTTAACAGTCCATCTTCCCCTGTGCCTCCCCAGGAGACACAATCTGTTATCTTGTGCCCAGGGGAGGGTTTGGTATCCGAATCTCAAATCCCTCAACCTCAAGGCCTGGCTCTTGAGGAGTTAGTTTGCTGACCTACACCTTTCTCAAGGTGTTCTCGACATCCTGAAGGCTTCCAGGAAGCCTTCCACTAGGGCCACTTATAATTCTAAATGGAAAAGGTTTTCCATCTGGTGCTTGGAAGCATATTTCCCGAATCTGCTGATTTGCCCATTGTTCTGGACTATATGGTCCATCTTAATTCTTTGGGCCTGAGACCAGCTACCTTGAAAGTTCATTTGGCAGCTGTCTCTGCTTTTATTTCAGCAGGAAAGCCTCTTCTCTTCCACTCACCCTGTTTTCCAAGTTTTCAAGGGATTACTTCATACTAATCCACCTTTCAGGGACCGGCCCTGCCTGGAATCTTAATGTTTGCATTGCTCAGTTGATGCAGCCTCCTTTGAGCCTCTGTCTTCTGCAGAGCTCAAGTATGACTTGGAAAACTGTTTTTCTAGTAGCCATCACTTCTGCCAGGCGCATAAGTGAGTTACAAGCCTTGTCAGTGGAGACTGACTTTATTTCCTTTCACAGGGATAAAGTAGTCCTTAGGACTAACAGGAAGTTTTGCCTAAGGTGGTTTCAGATTTCCACCTTAATCAATCTATCTCCTTCCAGTGTTCTTCACTGACCATTCCTCCTCTGGTGAGAGGAGGTTGCACAGTTTAGATGTTAAGAGGGCCCTTAGTTACTATATAGAGCATACCAAGGGTCATAGGTTCAATCCTCCAACTTTTCTCACTTTGGTGAGGTTGGAAAAGGTAAACCTGCCACTAAGAGATCCATTGCCAGGTGGATTGTCTCTTGTATCCAATTTTATCAAAACAGGAAAGGTTCCCCTTCAGGCCTGAGGGCTCACTCTACCAGAGGTACAGCTAAGGCCTATAGCTGCTGCCAGAGACATCCCTATTTTAGAGATATGTCAAAGCAGCTACCTGGAAAGCGTTATACCTTTCACTAAGCATTACTCCTTGGATATCAGGCCAGGAGGGATGCTAGATTTGGCACAGCCGTGCTTTCAGAGCCTATTTCAGTAGGTTCTGTCCCTCCTCCATGGAGGTACTGCTGTGTATTCTGCAATTGTCATAATATAGCAAGACTTCATGTTGTTTGAAGAAAAAATTACTCACCTTAGTAATGTTGTTTCTTCTAATGGAGTCTTGCTATATTATGACCTCCCCCTGCCCCTCTCAGAACTTCTACTTGGGTATGGGGTGGGCAGTCCAGTATGGGCACCGGTTATGCCCATTATATGTTTTTCACCCCTTTTGGGGTTTTGGGGTGTGGTGTTTTATTCTACCTTATTTTATTATTTTCTGGTTCCCTGACTTGAGTCTTTGTGTTGGGACCAGGAATATGTGTTAATATTTAGGTAGCCAGTTGGCTAGTGTAGGTTACAGCTTCCACACAGAACCTTAGTGAGTTTATGCTCGTAAAGATCTGACAGTTTCAGTTTGAAATTATCCAGACAGAGCTTCTCTAACCGAGCTCGCGCTCTAAACTCCATTCTTAGAATGGTAGTTAACCCTTTCACCTCCGGAGCAGTTCTAATAGTGGGACAAACTGCAATTGTCATAATATAGCAAGACTCAATTAGAAGAAACAACATTACTAAGGTGAGTAATTTTTTCTTGCATCCCCACTCAAAGCAAAATTGCCACTTGATTGCTTGCTCAATCCCGGGCCTGGAGTTTTCTGGTGAGATGCATCATCTCTGTCTTGGAAGGGGAAATTTCTGTACGTCTTTCCTCCCTTCCCGCTCTTGCAGAAGGTTCTGCTCAAGCTCCAGTTGGAGGGAGCAGAGATGATTCTCATAGCTCCATTCTGGCCATCCCAGATTTGGTATTCCCTGCTACAGTAGCTAGCAGTGGAACCTGCAGTACGCTTGCCCCTGTGCACCGGCTTGCTCGCGTATGACCAGGGCACCCTGGTCCATCTGTACCTCAAGTCCCTGCATCTACATGTGTGGCTCCTGTGTGCCTAGCTATTGACTGCTTTGGGGGATCCTCTAGGGTCGCTGATGTCCTGGTGGTGACCAGGGCCACTTATGCTATGAAATGGAAGCGCTTCTCCATCTGGGCAGCTGCTCACCGTTTGGATCCTTTCACCTGCCCGGTGAATCAGGTGTTGGAGTACCTGCTTTCCCTTTTGGATTCAGGCTTCGGATACTCGTACCCTAAGGTACACCTTTCGAGGGCAAAGCTGTTGCTCAACTTGAGGTGTTCCGCACATTCCTGTGGGGCATTTTGCATCTGAAACCTCCCATTCGGGACCTGGTCCCTCCATGGGACCACAATTTTATGTTGGAAGAACTCACTTTACCTCGCTTTGAACCAGCCGTGAGTTGTGAGCTGCGCTTCCTGTCATGGAAAGTGCTCTTCTTAGTTGCTGTTACTTCTGACAAAGGATTTGAGAGCTCCAGGCTCTCATGTAGAAGGAGCCTTATTTGGTTTTTCACAAAGACTTTGCGTATTAATCCTAAGTTTTTGCCTAAGGTGGTGTCGAAGTTTACTTTAAATCAATCCATCCACCTGACAGTTTTATTTTCCTGAATATTCTAATCGGGGGCTCATACTTTGGATGTTCTGAGATGTTGTGATACTATACGAGACACATCAAGTCTTTAAGGAAAACTGACCAGTTGTTTGTTTCGTTTGCCCCCAAGAGAGAGGGCACTCCTGTTTCCAAACAGTTTTTGTCTTAACTGGTTAGCAGATTGCATTGCTTATTGCTGCCGCAAGTGCAAAAAAACCTTCCAGGGGTAGTTAAGGGCCATTCCACCAGGGGTGTGGCTGCTTCAGAAACGTGTCTGCTGCAGACATTTGTGCAGCTGCCACCTGGAGTTTTGTCCACACCTTCACCGAGCATTACAGTCTGGATGTTGCCTCTAGGCGCAGGGCCAGTTTTGGCCTGATAGTTCTTCAGGGCCTTCTGTCATGAGCTCTTGGCTGCTGATTTGTCCTCCTCCTGGTGGTGTCACTGTGGTGATACTTGGTACTGCTTGGGACTCGGTCGTATCAGTGTGACCTGCTGCAAGAGCCTTCCTTGAAGCAAGATAGTATAGTTGCAGAAGAACTTACTGTAACACTAGATCTTCGAGAGAAGCTCTTGCAACAGGCCCTGCTTTCTCTCCCTTCTTCCTCCTGCTACTTTTTTTCTCTCACACTGCTTCTGCTTTTCTGTTGGCTTTTGGAAAACCTCCTTGGTTCTTCTTTAGCTGCTCGTACGGAGTCTCTGGCGGGAGAAGTGAGGTAGGTGTGGCGGACTGCCCACCTCTGTAGGCTAGGCTGATGTCAACTGACTGACGTGGGTGGTCCCTTGGGTTAGACTGCTTGCTATAAGTTTTCCGTGTGGTCCTGGTGCCTGTTGGCTTGGTCCTATCGGTGTGGCCTGCTGCAGGAGCTTCTCTCGAAGATCTACTGTTACGGTAAGTTCTTATGTACCTGTATTTTTTCTTTAATGGAAAATGTTATTGTAGTTGCCATGACCACGTTCATAGAATGTCTGAGCTTCAGGCTTGAATGAATGAGCCTCCTTATTTAAATTTTCACAAAGACAGAGTCTCTTTACATACCAGTCCTCCATTTTTACCAAAGGTGGTATCGGAATTTATACTGAACCAAGCAGTCCACCTTCCTGTTGGGCAGTTAGTCTCTTCCTAAGAGCGTGCCCTCACGTTAGTTAGTCATAGTACTCTTGCAATCCTAAATGTGTTGTACTCGTCCATTATTACAGGGATTACACTTGTAGCCCTGCTAGTCCTTACAGGCTATGTTGCCACGGTCCCTGACTACCAGCCTCAACCCATCCCCAGTACCAAACCTGCCTTCTACTTCTCTAAGCTTATGATAGTTGTCAGTACCCTCTAACATGTTGCCTTAGCCCTAACCATGTATTATTTAAATTCTGCTATTTGAACAAATGTTCCTTCTGTAGGCCTCTGTCAGATTCATTGGCTACTGGTCTCTCTAGTGTGTGGCACCTACTTCTCTGCAATACCTTATCTGGGGACATTGAACCGAATCCCAGCCCATTCACTAATGCTAATCCTGCCAGCTGTCCCCAGTGGTTCGGTGTTAAGGGTCTCAGAGTTGCCCACCTAAATGTCCATAGCCTCATGGCCAACTTCGCTGAACTTGAGGCTTGAGTAAAGCACTACAGTCCCAACAAACTTGGATTAACCAAAACCTGGCTAAAGCCCACCAACCCTGACTCCATGTGCTCCTTGTCTGATTACAAACAGCTCAGACTTGACCACTCAACCTCAAAGAAGGATGGTGGCATTACTGTCTTCTTTAGAGAGCACCTGCATCTCTCTGCCCTAACTGTTGCAGGAAAGCACATCCCTTCTCTGTATCCAAGACTGCACCTGTGTATAGTGGTCTTTGGCAAGGAGTTAAGAGACTTTGGCACATTCACTCAACTCAAACTGGTGTGTCCGAGAAAGCGTATGTAGCAGAGCTTCCCTGGAGCTGCCTTCAGAAGCCAGTCATCCAGATAGGGGAACACATACAGGCCTTCCCTGCGAAGGGCTGCTGCCACAACTGCCAAACATTGGTATAGATCTGTGATGCAGAAGAGAAGCCAAAGGGCAGTTCTCTGAACTGGTACTATTCCCTGTCCAGCACGAATTGGAGGTATTGCCCGAGGGATTTCCTGATTTTTGACATGAAGATATGCATTCTTCATGTACAGAGAACAGAGCACGGTCCC
Source organism: Neoceratodus forsteri (assembly GCA_016271365.2). NCBI lineage: Eukaryota > Metazoa > Chordata > Ceratodontiformes > Ceratodontidae > Neoceratodus > Neoceratodus forsteri. Next base: position 1,072,437,527 of record CM028134.1, on the reverse strand, counting down.
CTATTTGCAGGATCAGAATAAGAGCTTGCAGGGATACCATTCAAAAGTTGTTGTATTTTTTTTTTATTCAGTTTCTCACTCTGCAGGGCCGGACATCCTTCCAGAGTACCCACTCGGCTTAGGTCTCTACTCCCAGCCTGAACCCCTGCTTGCCAGTGTCCTCCCCCGACTAATCAGGCAGGTCCAGTCCCCAGATCACCCCCTTGGGTGGGCCCGCCCTCCCTCAGCGACCTTGCTGAAATTAGAGGGGCCTACCTGACGTGGGGTCGGCCCGTGGAGTCTACTGGTGCGCTGAGTCGGAGATGGGATGTGGACCTGTCCCGGAGTCTCCTTCATCTCTCGGCTCCACAGAGCTTTTTCTGAGTTTTTCCTTCCCTCCCCCAAGGGCTTTGGACGCAGTGGTGTGAGCACAACGGCTGCTGCCCGGGCCAACTCCTAACCTCACATGCATGCCATTGGACTGTGCTGCACCACAGATGCCAGGTGCCGCTAAAGAGTGGCGCATCCCCAACCCTTCCCAGGGAAGGGAGAACTGTCCACTGGATGCTCAATCCTTCCCTCCCTGCCGCATCCCTGCGGCTCCTGGATCGCTCCTAAACCTGGTCGGCCAACGCAGGTGAGGTGTGGTGTCCAGCACCTCAACCCTCAGCGCCACCAGGTTGGCAAAACTTGTATTTAATGTAGAAGTTGAGATCCCTGAGAGCCAACACAGGACGCAGATCCCTTGTCTATTTTGGGACCAGGAAGTATCTGGAATAGAACTCCTTGTTTCTCTGTCATACAGAAACCGGTACTGTAGCACATTTTTGGAATAATGACTGAACATCTTTCTTCAGAAGGGACAGATGGCCCAGAGGATAACAGGAAGGCGGAGGATGATCTAGAGGGGTTTCTAACAGCTGCAGGTCATGCCCTCTGGCAGTTCTCTCAAGGGCCCACTCGTCTATAATAATCTCCCACCATTGCTTCAGGTGAAGGGAGAGTCTGTCCCCCAACAACCACACCTGGAGGTAACAGTAAGCTTGGGGTGTATCTGGAAGAGTCATGCAGAACCGGTGGAGGCAGTGCCACCAGTGCCGATTGCTTTGGGTGCTTTTGATTGGGCACCAGGGAGGAAGGGACCTGGCAGGGAGCCACTTCCCGTACCTCAGCCTTGCTTATGATAGGCTCAGCTACCTCTTGGCAGCAGGCAGATGGAAGGATCCAAAGATGTGGCCTAATTGGGGAGATTCTCTTGAAGATTGAAGATGACTGACCCAACACTTCCTCTTTATGCTTCCTACTGATGCGCTTACCCCTGCTGGCAGGTTCCCTCCTGTAGTCCCCTGCTTACTCTTTCCCAACTGTAAACCCTTACCTCTCCCTTTCCCCATCGGCACTCCTCCCCATTTGATGACTCTCCCTGTTTTCTGACCCCCCCAATTACCTCACACACATACCCACCCCACCCCTTCCTGGCCTTTCACAGATCCCTTAACCTGTTTCTCTTCCACCTCCTTTAGACAGAACTGTTGCCTATGTATCTGGCTGCTCTGTGCCATTGCCGGATGGAACCCTAACTCTGGGTATATTATGTAGCCACCTCTTAACTGTTGTACGTTTGTGTTTTTGACTCTGTTATCTGTAACTTTGATTTGATTTTTGTTTTATGACGTGGAACCTTTGTAAACGAGCATCCTGCTCAAAAGTTGTTTCCGAATAATTAAACAAAATAAAAAAAAGATTTGCTGTTTTGGCAAGTTCTTACGTAACTGTTCTTTAATGTGAAGTTCTGCACTTACAGCTAGTCTTGGAAATACCAAGAAATTACACATTTTGTGTGTTTATAATCTCTCTAAATATGAGGTGGCTGGCCTGTCTGATATCCATTATCTGGCCTCTTGTACAAAAAACATGAAATTCTCCTTTTGGGTGATCTAAACTTGGATTGCCTTGGCAGTAAAATTAGCTCATTTGAATCCCTGCTAGGCAAGCTCCGTTTAGCTCAGCTCATCACTTGCCCCACTAGGGTAACGATGAGGAGCAACCACCAATCCCTCGCTGACTGGATCCTTAAAAATATAAAGAACAGGAGTATTACTTCTAGCACTCTGCCTAACTCCATTAGTGATCATTTGCCTGTCTTCTGTGTTTGGAAAGCCTGAGCTTCGTCTAGGCCCCCTAAAGAAAGTGTTTCGTGATCTCCCCAGAAATTTAACCCTGGTGACCTTTCTGCAGACATATGCCTGATAGACTGGTCTCCTTGTATCACACATCCGATGTAGATAATGCTGTAAACTATTTTGTTTCTAAGCTCCAGGATCCGCAGGACAAGCACATTCCCCTGATAAGGCATAGGGTTAGAGGGGCCACCACTGGATCGTTACACAATGACCTGCTGTCACTCAAAGCAGGGGATAAATGCTGGTCAGGATGTAACGTTTCAGGGTTAATTACTAACTGACTGGGTTATAGAAAGCGGAGGATTGAATGTTTAAAAAAAACAAAAAAAAAACTATACAGATAGTTAAAAGAAACTTTTGTAAACATAGAAACATAGACTTTGACGGCAGATAAGGACCGCGAGGCCCATCTAGTCTGCCCATTTCCCTACCTACAGGATAGGCCACAGATCCTAGTTAACCAACAGCCTATATCTTCCTGCCCCCCACAAGAATTGCCTTATGTCTGTCCCATGCATTCTTGAATTCTCCCACAGATTTAGACCCCACAGCTTCCTCAGGAAGGCTGTTCCATGCATCCACTACCCTCTCTGTGAAATAATACTTCCTCACATTGCCCCTAAACCGCCTCCTTCTATCTTTAAATTGTGTCCCTTGTTCTTGCAAGTCTCTTTCTGAAAGATGCTACCCTTTGGACTTTGTTGATTCCTTGAGGTACTTTGAAAGTTTCTATCATGTCCCGCCTCCTTCTTTCCTCAAGGGTATACATATTAAGCTCCTTTAGTCTCTCCTCATATGGCTTTCTCTTGCAGACCCTGCACCATTTTAGTTGCCCTCCTCTGGACTGCCTCTATCCTGGCTATGTCCTTGTGGAGATGGGGTCTCAGAACTGGACACAGTATTCCAGATGGGGTCTCACCAACTGTCTGTACAGAGGATAACAACTTCCTGTTTTCTGCTGCTGATGCCTCTCCCTGTACATCCCAGTATACCCCGCCCTCCCTACTGCCTTCTCACATTGCTTGCTAACCTAAGGTCATCTGATATGATTACCCCAGGTCCCTTTCCTGTTTTGTTGTTGTTACTACCTCCCACCCATTGTGTATTCTTCCCTGGGTTCTTGTTTCCCAGGTGCATTATTTTGCACTTTTTACATTGAATCCTAGCTGTCCTACTGCCTGACCATTCCTCCAACCTTGCCAAGTCCCTTTCATCCTTTCCACGCCTCTGTGTGGTCAACCCTGTTGCAGATCTTGTCATCTGCAAAAGGCATACTTTTCCTTCCAGTCCCTCTGCAATGTCACTGATGAAGACATTAAAAGGACTGGACCAATATGAACCTCATGGACCCCACTGGTAACCGCCTTTCTTCAGAGTGGACTCCATTTACAATTATCTTCTGTGTCCTGTTGTCCAGCCAATGTTTTACCCAGGCTACCACCCTGGGACCCACTCCCAGGTTGGTTAATTTGACTAATAATCTTTTGTGGGACTGTGTCAAATGCCTTGCTAAAGTCTAGGTTAGGCCATGTCCACAGTCCCTCCCTGGTCTACTACTTTGGTCACCCAGTCAAAGAAATCTATAGATTCGCCTGACACGACCTTCCCGCTGTGAACCCATGCTGCCTTGGATCCTGTGCTCCACTGACCTCTAGGTACTCAACTATTCTTTCCTTCAGAAGTGACTCCATCACTTTCCCTACCACAGAGGTCAGACTGACAGGTCTGTAGTTTCCTGCCTCTGTCTTGGTCCCACTTTTGTGAAGGGGAATCACATCCGCCTTCCTCCAGTCCTCGGTACCACACCATCCTCCCATGATTTATTAAAAGAGTAGCCAGTGGTTTCACTAGTTCCTTCTTTAATTCTTTTAGAATTCTGGGTGAATTCCATCAGGACCCATTGCTTTGTCCACCTTCAGTTTTAGGAGTTCTTGCAGAACCCTTTCTTCTGTGAAAGGACTGGGATCGACCCCTATCAAGATTGCTTCTGTTAATTGGATTAGGCACTTCCCCTCTCTGTGAATACTGAGCAGAAATATTCGCTCAGTATTCCTGCTCTTCACTGTCCCCCTGCCCACCCACCGCTCATTCTATTCAGCCTCCTACTATCCTCCTTTGTCTTTTCTACGCTTGATGTACCTATAAAAGGTTTTATCCCCTTCTTAACTGAGTTGGCTATCTTTTCCTCAGTTTGGGCCTTTCTATTCTGACTTCCTCCTCTGCTTCTTTCTGCCTTAACTGGTACAGCTCTCTGTCCTGCTCCTTCTGTGTTTCCTTATACTTCTGGAATGCTATCTTTTTCTTCCTGACTTTCACAGCCACCTCTCTTGAGAACCATAGTGGCTTTTTCTTTCATTTTGATTTGTTTATTTGCTTCACACAAAGGCTTGTTGCCTCTGTGATGGCAGTTTTGATAATTCCCCATTGTTGCTCCACACCTCCTTCTAGCCTGTTTGCTAGTGCTTTTCTGAGGCACTCTCCCATCTTGCCAAAGTCAGCCCTCCTGGAAGTCCAGTACCTTTCACTTTTGTATGGCTTGACTCTGTAGCTGAGTTTAACGTGAACCACACTGTTTGATGGTCACTTGTCCCCAGATGGCAACCCACTTCTAGATCTGAGATCCTCTCACTGCCCCGTTTGAGAGCACGAGGTCTAAGATTGCCCCTCACGCAGTGGGTTCCAAACTAGTTGTCTAATGCCTGCCACCGTAGGGCGCCAAGAATGGCCCTGTCTTGGATGTGGCTGCAGCAAATGTGCTCCAGTTAACATCTGGCATATTCAGGTCTCCCATCAACAGTATCTCCCTTCTCTGCCATTCTAAGAATGCCTTCATCATATCCTTGTCCATTCTTCTGGCCCCTGACATGGGGGTCTGTCACAACCCTTGTGTGGATTGTGGTGCCCTTCCAGTCTCCAAGGTGACCCACAGTGCCTCCTCTCCTCCCTGTTTATCTTTTGTTCAGTTATTTTATCCCTTCCTTTACATAGAGAGCTACTCCTCCCTCTTCTCCCCTGCCTGTCTCTCCTGTAAGTTATGTACCCTGGTATGTTAACATCCCAGTCATGGTTCTCTGTGTACCATGTTTCTGTGATGGCTACAATATCCAGGCATCTCTCTTCCATTAAGGCCACCAGCTCAGGGAGCTTGTTGCCCAGACTACGGGCATTGGTACTCATTACCCTCCATTTCCTGATGGCCTTACCCCCTTTTGCCCCATCCCTGTCAATCTTGCCTTTGTCACTTTCTCCATTTACCCCTGTCCTTCTCCCTATCGACACCTCCATGTTGGTGTTTGCCACACTTACTACCGTGATTGTTTGGGAGCTGGATTTTCCTGCTCTTTCCATTACCTCCCCTCGGCTAGTTTAAAAGCCACAATGAAGCATTTAAACCTATCACCTAGGATCCTGGTTCCCTCCGGACAGATGCAGCCCATCATGCCAGTATAGGCTTGCATCACTCCAGGCAGACCCCCAGTCCCCAATGAAGCCAAACCCTGAGCTCCACACCAGTTTTCAACCACTGATTGAATCCATGATGCAGAAACCCTAGCTCTCCTATGCAATAGATGGGTAGCACCTCCCAGAAGGCCACTGCAGTGCTACTTGACCAAGGCCCCTCCCCAACTCCACAAACCTTCCTGCACTTCTAATCCCTTTCTTAGCTAGATCATTTGTCCCTAGGTGGACAATGACATCCAGCTCCTCCCCTGTGCAGCTGCTCCGGCAATCCTGAGGATTCGCTCCCTGTCCTCAAGCCATGGCGCCAGGCAGGCACCCTACCTCCTCTCCCCTTCCTTGCCCAGTTCTATCTTCCTAACAATGGAGTCCCCACCAGGAGTTGTTCTAGGGACATGGATATGTTGTTCATCCACATCATTGGCAGTATCCTTGCCGCTTTAAATCTTGCGGAAGGTCTTCAAGCTTGCTCCTCCCACCCACCCGGTGGTATAACTCGGCCCGCCCCATGACGCCAGATCTTCCTTACCGCCAGGCTCAGGTTCTCCCTTAACGCCCGCGCTTATGTACTGGTTCCTATTTCTCCGCCATGGATTTAAAATAATATTTTGCAAAAGACTTCAGTTTCGATCCTCGCGCCTGCGACGGACAACTCGACTCGGATTTGGAGATGCCCATGCGGGCAGAAGATGTCTCGGACGGATCCACACTCCACGTGTGTCTACTGTTAGGCCTTGAGCACCCACCCGCAGGCTTGCGACCTGTGCTCATCTTTCTTTCGGCCTACGCCCCAAGACCGGGTAAGCCCTGATTGCAACTGGGCCGCCCGGAGAAGCTGCTTCTCCGTGAAGTCCAAGGAGGCCCGTTGGCGAGCGTCCGCGCGGCGGGCTCGCTGGATCAGCTTGAGCGATGGTCGTCAAGAGGAGGCGCGGGCCGAGCTTCCTCGGCCGCATTTATCCCGCCTCTCTGGGTTCTTCCTACACGGCTTCCTTTAAGAGCTTTGTCTGTCCTCTCCACTAAAGGAGAAGGGCCTCGCCTGCTGGACCTTTTCTCGGTCCAAAGAGGACAAGGGTGAAGTCCCTCCGTCGACGCTCTTGGGAGCGGGAAAGGTCCTCTCCCGGCCGCCGACCGTCGGCTGGGTCGATCGGCCGGCTTCGGGCCACTGGCCTCACGGTGTCCCCCGCCAGGTCAGTTGACCGAGACTCCTGTACCGATGAAGCTCGAGATTTTTCTCGACCCATTGACGGGCTGTCGCCTTTAGCAGCCGAGATTCCCTCTCCGTTCCCCCGGAGGAGTTGAGGATCCCGTGGGCTCGCCTTGTGCCTCCGGGTTCCGAGCCCTCGGATGGACCTTCCGAGCCGAAGGAATTGCAGTTCCGGCAGAGCACTCCGCACCGACCCGAGAATTCCAGGACTCTCGGTCTCGGTCTCGGACCTCTTGCGGTCCAGCCGTTCCCACCGTCGCAGGGGTCTGGTCTCGGCACCCGTGTAAGCGGCGCCGCCGCTTCGTCTCGTCCTCCTCCTCGGATGAGGAAGCGAGGCGTAAATTACGTCGACGTGCACGAGGACCTTATGTTACAACAAGCCACTCCTGGCCGGGGAATAAGCCGACTCCGGGCCTTCGGCCATTAGTAACATGTCACCGAACGGCAGACAACCCCTCGACTTGTCCGAGGAGCCTATACCCAGGCGGTTGTTCGCAAAACCAGCTGCTCCACCGATTCGGTGGAACCTCCGCCTCCACAGCCACCAATTGGGGCTCCACCAAGAGATTCTCGGTCGGCTAAGGGTTTACCCCATCGGCTGTCAGTTACCCTCACTCCGACCGACCTCGGCAGGTGAAGGGTGGCTCAGGCCAGAGGCAGCTCTTCGAGGACTCTTCCCGACCGAGACGATTCCTCCTTCTTCTCAAGCGACTGGACTTGGAGTCTTCAGGAGGTCAGACAATGGATGATAGCCCGTCGTTCTTCCCTAGGACTGCAGCGTCTCATCTCTGAGTCTACCGGATGGAGCTCGAACCCGCTTCCAAGCGGGCCAGGTATCCCCTCACGGAGATTCTGGACCAGGGATTCTCCGGACGGAGGCCTTCCGTGGCCGAGGCCATGAGGGTCCGCACTGGAACTTTGGCAGCGCTCTGCTTCCTGCCCTGCGCTCTCGGCCAGGATGGACAGAAGTATGCGTCCTCACTGCTCCTTGTCCGTTGAACACCCTCCTGCTGAGGGGTTGGTTACCGACAGCTGCCAGCACCGGCAACGCCAGGGATGTGGGACAAACCTCCTGACAAGGAGTCCAAGAAATTGGACTATGTCGGGCTAAAAGTCTACGCTGCGCCCCTCTCTGCCTTCGCAGGCCAGTTCGGCCGCCCTCATGGCACATTTTTCTCATGCCCTGTTGGGCTCCCTGTGAGGTCATCCTCATCTTCCGCCCGATCTGCAGACTACGTTAAGCAGGTGCGGGACCAGGGCAGGCAGTGGCCAAACAGCAGCTCCAGACTGCTTTGGATGTAGGGGACCATGTGCTAGATCGGGTGGCGCGAGTGGCTGTAGGCGGCGGGCTTGGCTGAGGATATCCACCTTACTTCGGATACCCAGCACAAGTTGGCGGATGTTCCTTTTGGGGACTGACCTCTTCGCCCTGGGGTGGAAGGTCACCTGCCAGAGGATCGAGAGTCCAATGCCACCTTGGACTCGGCCCTTCCGCCAGAAGGACAAAGGCCGCAAACCACAGCCTAAGCCCTTTCGTCCTTCTGTGCTCTCGGCGCGCCCGCCCAGCAACGTCAGGGCCAGCAGGCTCGGCCTTGGCATCCCAAACCCAAGCAGCGGCTTCCTCTAACAGGAGGCAGGGAGAAAGGGCCCAGGAGGTCCTCGGCCGTCCTCCTCACAGCCTGCCCAGTGACGGCTGAGGGGTGTCGCCCCCATCCCGCTGCCACCCCTTGGTCCCGTCTGGGGACGGCCCGCACTTCCTCTCTCGCTCTGGTCCGCTGGTTACCACGGACAGGTGGGTCTTGGAGGTGGTGGAAGAGGACTGCCTTGGAATTGGGGCACCACCCTTCAGGAGCCGCCGCCTCGGGGGCTCGGGATCCCCAGCTCACTGGCGGCCGTCGAGCCGACATCACTCTCCTCCTCCAGAAGGAGGTGGTAAGAGAGGTGGTGGACCCTCCTTCAGACCCAGGGTTTGTGTCCAGGTACTTCCTGGTTCGAACGGACGGGGCTGGCGCCCCATTCTCGACCCACACTACACTCAAACAAGTTCCTTGGGTCTCGAACCTTCAGGATGGTCACTCTGGCTCAGATAATACCATCCTTGGAACGCGGCGCAGTGAGTTCTGCTCTCTGGACTTGCAGGACGGTTTTTCACGTCCCTATCCGGTCCGCCTCACCAGAGATTCCTTGCTTCCGAGCAGAAGGATCTCTCTCGAGTTCCAAGCCATGCCCTCAGCTTGTCCTCCAGCTCCCAGGGTCTTCACCAAATGCATGGCAGTGGTGACGGCATTCTGCGGCGCCGAGGGTCCGGGTGTACCCTTACCTGGACGACTGGCTGATAGCAGCTCCCTCCAGGAAGGAGGCGGAGTGGTCCAGAGATCTGGCCTCCAGGTCTGCTCTCAACTGGGCCTCCTTATCAAGAGGCCAAGTCGAACTCGGGAGGCGAAGCAGGTGATTTTATTCATCGGGCGCAGCTCGACTCTCTTCGAGCCAGGGCGGCTCCCCGGACAGGGCCGAGGTTCTTTCCTCCTTTGCCCGATCATTTCTGGTTGGGCAATTGCGCCCTGCCCGGGACTTCCTGCGCCTCCTGGGTCTCATGGCGGCCTGTACCAGCGTGGTCCGTTGGGCCCGCTGGAACATGCGTCCCCTTCAGTGGGGACTGGCCAGCCAGTGGTCACAACGCTGCGATCCCTTGGACCAGCTTGTGTCGGTGACACAGGGGATGTGGAATGCTCTCCAGTGGTGGACCGTTCCAGATCATTTGCAGGAGGGCATCCCGTTCGTCCGCCCGAGCCGTCTCTCTGTCGACCGATGCCTCTCTGATGGGTTGGGGTGCCCATCTGGGGAACACGGGCTCATGGCCTCTGGTCCCCAGGAGAGTCGATGCCACATCAACCTGCTGGAGCTCGGCGGTCCGCTCAGCTCTCACCGCCTTTGCTCCGTTCTCCGAGGTCAGAGTGGTCCGAGGTCGGCGGACAATACCACGACCATGTACTATCTAAACCGCCGGGCGGGACGCGCCCATGCTTCTATGCAAGGAAGCTCTCCGCATTTGGTCACTGCTGCGCAGCCTGGAGGCGGATCTCTAGCCATTCATGGCAGGAGCCTCCAACACCCTGGCCGATGCCCTGAGCCGGATAGGGGCTGCATCCCACGAGTGGTCTCTCCTGCCGGAGGTAGTACAGCATCTGTTCTCCCTTGGGGCACACCTCAGGTGGACCTGTTTGCTCCATGGAGAAGCGAAGCTGAGTCTGTTATGCCGCCCGCCTCAGCAGGGCTCGCTGCAGGGGATGCCTTCTCGAGGCAATGGACCCCGGGCCTCTTCGCCTTTCCCCATTTCCCTTGATCCACAAGGGTGCTTCTCAAAGCGAGGGACAAGGCGCAGGTGATTCTGATAGCCCCAGACTGGCCTCGCTTCTACCCAGATCTCCTCAGTCTCAGCTCCAGGACTCAAGGCAGCTTCCAGCCCGCCGGACCTGCTCTCAGTCAATCAGGGAAGGTGTTCCATCCGGACCTTCAATCCCTGCACCTGACCCTGGTTCCTGGCGGCTAGAGTTCCAGGCTTTGGGTCTTTCCGGACGGGTCCTCAATGTAGTTGAGGCGTCCCGTAAGATCGACCAGAAAATGCTATGCCTTCAAATGGAAAAAGGTTTTCCATTTTGGTGTCCAGAACAAGGGCTTAGACCCTTCCTCCTGTTCCTTGGCAAGCATCTTGGACTATTTATGGTCCCTTTCTAGTCAAGGGCTTAGGTCGGCGACCTAAGGGTGCACCTGGCAGCCATCTCTGCTTGCGGTGCGGGCCGGGAAGCAGTCGATGTGCGCGGGAGAAGGTGGTCTGGCCTTTTAAAGGCCTTGATCACACTCCTCCAGTGCGGGAACCCCACCTCCGGGTGGATCTACTGCTGGTGACTGGCAAAGTCATGGGCAAGCCATTGAACCTATGCACAGGTGTGCTCTCTCTCACCTGTCGTGGAAGACCGCCTTCTTGGTGGCTATCACGTCAGCCAGAAGGATGGGAGAGCTCCAGGCGCTCCATTGAGTCTCCTTACCTGGTCTTCCACAGGGACAAGGTTGTCCTGCGCCCCACCGAAATTCCTTCGAAGGTGGTGTGAGGTTCACCTTAACCAGTGTTGACTCTGCGGTGTTCTACCCCAATCACACCTCGGAGGCCGAATATGGCTCCATACTCTGGATCCTAGAAGGCTCGCTTATTATAAGGGAGCTGCGGCTGAAATCGGGGAGAGGTTCGCCAGCTGTTTGTCACCTACGCTGAAGCATCTGGCAGACCTGCAGCCAAGCGGACGATAAGCAGGTGGGTAACCTCCTGCATAGATCTCTGCTATAAGTTAGCGGGCATGGAGCCTCCCAGAGGGATAAGAGCTCATTCTACCCGCCATACTGCTGCAACGGTGGCTGCTTCCAGGGACGTCCCTATCCAGGAAATCGACCTTGAGTCACGCCGGGATGCTGGTTTTGGGGCCTCGGTTCTCCAGTCTCTCTTTCCCAAGTAAGTATATGGGGGTGTGCGTCTTGCCTCCCTCCTCCCGGAGAACTGCTAGGAGTCTGCCAATGAGTGTGGATGAACAACATATCCATGTCCCTAGAAATACAGGTTACTCACCTGTAACAGGAGTTCTAGGAATGGTATATATTGTTCATCCACTGCAACCACCGACTTCTCCCGGCTTGACGCACAACCTGAGCTTCCAGCGGGCCAGATCTGGCGTCATGGGGCGGAGCCGAGAGTTATACCACCCGGGTGGGTGGGAGGAGCAAGCTTGAAGACCTTCCGGCAAGATTTAAAGCGGCAAGGATACTGCCAATGAGTGTGGATGAACAACATATACCATTCCTAGAACTCCTGTTACAGGTGAGTAACCTGTATTTCCTTCCCCTGCAGGGTCCCCTGCCACCCTCCTGTGGGTCTCCTTTGTGGAGGTTCCCAGCATCCTCCTTGGTCTCCAGTCCTCTGTAGGTGACTCCTGTAGGTTGCGGAGTCACATTAAAGTTTTTATGGGTAACGGTGCTAACCACACACTCTCTGATATGATATTGCATGACAGAAACTGTAATAACACTGAGACAATTGCAAATGCTTTTAATTCTTACTTCTCTGAACTAGCCAAGTATTCCAATGTATCTTGCTGTGCCATTGACCAGTACTCCCTGCTAGACCAACTAGCTTCTCCCCTCTTTCCATCTGAGAGCTATCACTCACAGTGAGGGTATACATCTTTTGAGGACTGTGTCTACTCTATTCACAAGAAACTACTCCCCAAACTGGGTGCCTTATGCTGGAATCATGACTGCATCCTCTTGCCGGCCCACAGAGAAATTCTATTGAGAATGATCCTTTTAACATTTACCTATGGTGATGTAGTCTACAGTGCCGCCGTCAAAACCACACTAGCCAGACTGGACACACTTCCACACCTTCTGTCACTTGGCTCTTAACTGCCCATCCCTCACTCATCACTGCTCCTTATAGCAATCCCCTCCCTCAATGTTCACTGCCTGGCTCGCTGCACCAGCTTCCTTGGTGAGGTCTGGTTCAGCGCACTCCCCTCTTCAAACAACATGAAGTCTTGCTGTATTCAGACATAATGCAGTTAGCCCCAGCACTTGAACTGCCCCGGAGAGGAAAGAGTGAACTCTATGCAGAAGCATAGAACGTTGAGCTCGAGCTCGATTTTCAAACCTCTGTCTGTGGTACTTCCCAGTGTAACCGTCAGATTCTTTACTCCGCCTAACAATGAAGTCGCTCTGGAGATTTCCTCTGCTCGGTTCGGTAAAAGTAAAGCGTTCAGTTTAAACCATATAATTTTTTGTTATTTTCGGATTTCCAGCCTCTGTCTACGGTACAGGTAGTGTGTAGATAGGTAGTGACTGTGTTTTATTCTGTGAAAAAGTTGGAAATTGTTCTTTTCTTAGGTTTCTTTCCGGTCAGTCTGGTTTGGAACCGACCCATTCTGTTTAAATTTATTTCTGGGATTAGAGTGGTGTTCCGGTACCGATCGGTTTCAAAAGAACCAAGGTTTTTTGGCGGTTGTTTTAAAAAGCCTGTGACACGGTTTGTAACCGATTGGTTATTGTATTACCTGGCTTGAAAGCTGCAGTAGGGTAATTTGTTAGGTTGGCCATGTCTGAGAAACCCAAGAAGAAAACCGGTCCCATTGGGTTTCAACAGTGTACTGAGTGTGGGGAGGCCTTTGCTAAGGTTGACCCCCACCTCATCTGTGTTTATTGTCTGGGGTTTGACCACCTCAAGTCGAACTGGAAATCTGTAAAACTTTCCTAAATGCACTCTAGACAAAACTGATGAGCTGAAGGAAAGGGAGGCCGAAGTCCGTAGATCAGATGGCCAGCCCAGTTCTGTGCGGCAGAACCTGGTAGAGTGCCTACTGACCTGGGCGATACCTCCTCGGGCAAAGGAGAGCTGACCCGAGGGTCGGTTCCATCAAAAAGCGTAAGTCTGCCGGTTCGGATCTGGTATTGCACTCTCCAACCGCAGACGAAATAGCTGCCGATTAGCATTGTTCAGTCGCCAGACTGTTCCATTCAACCGCACCGGTTAGGCGGTCGGTTCGGTTGGATCTGTCTCCTCCGGATTATGATCCAGACACTTTTTATCAGGAGTGGGAGGGAGATGAAGACTATCCCAAGGATGATGACGATGACCAGGGGGGTCTGGATGTGCCCATTGAACCGGACATCTCCCCAGACAGGCCCTCAGGGGTGTCTCCTCCCAGGCTCTCCGAGTCCCCTTCACATTTTTTGTTCTACAAAAAGGTGGCAGAAACCCTGCAGCTTCCCTTGGTTGAAGCTGCAGAGGAGGATGAAGAGCCTGATTTTGTGGAAATGATGGACATCCCAGAGTCCAAAAGACTGTCTATCTCTCTTCATAAATCCTTGGGGAAACAGACATGCATTTTACAAACCCCTAATTCAGTACCTCCTGTGGATAAGAGAATGGACAGGAGGTATTTGTTATCAGGCTCGGCTGCAGAGTTCCTTTATAGTCATTGCAGCCATGTAGGGGTAGTGCAGGCTGCAGCCTGTGACAGGGCTAGCATTCCTTTGGCTTCACACACCCCCGGATAAGAACTCCGGGAAAGTGGATGCCATGGCCAAAAAACAGTATTTGGCATCTTCTTTGGGACTCAGGCAGGCTACTTATATGGCCTACACAGCCAGGTACCAGAAATCCAGATGAGATACGGTTCTGGAACTGGTTAAACAGGCCTCTCCCCAGCTAGCCAAGGAGCTGGAGGAGGTGGCTGCTGATGGAATTGAGGCATCCAAAATGCAATTTCATGCTGCTGTGGACTCCAGTGATGTGGCATCTAGAGTCATGGCTACCTGTGTCTCTCAGAAGACATGCTTGGCTCAGATGTACTAGCCTTTCACAGGATACCCAGACTAAGGCTATGGATTTTCCTGTGGTAGGTAACTCTCTGGGGAGCAGACAGAGGCTTACATGAAGAAAATGGATGAATACAGGACCACGTACAGGCGTGCACAGGCCAAAGAAAGGCAAGCCACTCCGCACAAGCAGCAGTCTAGGGGCAGGTGCAGGCCCTTTCAAAGGCATTTTTACCAAGCCCAGGCCTCCTCTCCCTTCCCACAGAAGGGGTTCTTCAGAGGGAGGGGCAGGAGGGGGATGAGCAGAGCTGCTCCCTCCTCCTCTCAGTCTAAGGCTCCTGCCAAGCAGACACCCTGATGTGTCAGCCCGGGTCGACTCCACATTTCCAGTAGGAGGCAGGCTGGCTTACTACTTCCAGGCCTGGAAGTCTGTGACCTCAGACAAGTGGGTCCTGGAAGTAGTAAGCCGAGACTAACCCTCAGCTTCAAAAATTTCCAAAAAAGAGGGCCAAGTGTTTTCCACCTGCATCACTCTCAGAAACCATTGCCCTAGAAGCAGAGGTTTCCTCTCTTCTAGCTCTCAGAGCTATAGAAAAGGTTCCTACTCAGCACAGGGGAAAAGGACTGTACTCCAGGTACTTCCTTACCCCAAAGAAAACTGGAGTGGCGACCCATCTTAGACGTAAGGTATTTGAACAAACACATTTCAAAGCCCAAATTCAAAATAATAATTCTGGGAATAATCCTTCCCTCTCTAAGGCCAGGGGATTGGCTAGCATCTCTGGACCTCAAGGATGTCTACTTCCATATTCCTATCAGGTGCTCCCACAAAAAATACCTCAGGTTCGAGTTGCCTTCAGGGCATTACCAATTCAGAGCTATGCCATTCGGCCTAACATCAGCTCCAAGGGTGTTCAGAAAGTGCCTTGCAGTAGTGGTGGCTTACCTCAGAAGACAGGGTATCACCATATTCCTGTAGCTGGACGACTGGCTCTTAGTGGGTCAGTCACCTTTAAAGGTCAGGTCAGCTCTTCAAACTACCCAGAACCTACTCAGCTCCTTGGGATTTCTTCTCAGTCTTCCAAAGTCTGTCCTCGAACCAGTTCAGCTTCTCACCTTTATAGGCATAGAGTTGGACACTGTACAACAAAAGCCTTCCTTCCCCTGGTAAGGGTAAAGGCCCTAGTGGATCTCGCTTCCTCCTTTCGACCTCAGGTCTCCCACCCAGCAAGACAGTTCCTGGGCCACATGGCAGCTTCCACGGCAGTGGTGCAGGGAGCAAGGTTCCAGACGAGGGACATTCAGTTTCATCTAAGGTCTTTTGGGTCTCAAAAGAAGGATTCACTTACCAAACTGATCCCAGTGACTCAGACTGTGGTCCAAGCTCTCCAGTGGTGGCTGGACCAGGACAACCTCAGATAAGGGGTTCCATTTCTCCCTCAAGTCCCATCAGTAGTTCTTACTACGGATGCTTCTCTCCTAGGTTGGGGAGCCCACCTGGGAGCCCTGACAGCTCAAGGGGTCTGATCCCCGTCAGAGTCTCTCCTTCATATCAATCTCCTGGAACTCGGGGCAGTTTTCCTAGCCCTGCAGAGCTTCTCGGATTCAGTCAAGGGCAAGGTGGTCCAAGTCAGGACAGACAGCACCACCACAATGTGGTACATCAGCAAACAGGAAGGCACTAGGTCCTCGGCCTTGTGCACAGAGGCCATGACACTGTGGTCTCTGGCCTATTCTCTTCAGACTTCTCTGGTAGCAGTTCACCTTCCAGGGAAGGACAATGTACTAGCAGATGCTCTGAGCAGAATTTCACAGGGAGATCACGAATGGTCCCTGGATCCTCACATCCTGAAGGTCATCTTCTCCAGGTGGGGCACTCCAGAG
This sequence comes from Neoceratodus forsteri, assembly GCA_016271365.2. NCBI lineage: Eukaryota > Metazoa > Chordata > Ceratodontiformes > Ceratodontidae > Neoceratodus > Neoceratodus forsteri. Next base: position 1,072,421,459 of record CM028134.1, on the reverse strand, counting down.
ATAGATCTCTTTGCAGCACCGGACAATCATCAACTTCCTTTGTTTTGTTGCTGACCTCCAGTCCTGGGGACGGTTCCCCAGGATGCTCTCTTTTTGGACAGGAAGTGTAGGTTTCTCTATGCCTTCCCTCTGCGGTTCAGAGTTCTGATCAAGATCAGGACTCAACCCTGCACAGTGATACTGGTAAAAACTATCATCCCATTGCTATCCTGTCAATGCTCAGCAAGTTGCTGGAGAAGCTGGTGGCCTCTCAGGTTACAGATCACCTTCAAAAATACAGCCTCTTATCCTCAGTTTACCATGGCTTCGGCAGGCCCATAGTACGTCATCTGCCTCATCCAATTTACTGATGATGTCAAAGTGGCCATGGATAGGAGTGTGTACAGTGGGGCTGTTTTCATTGACCTTACAGAAGGCCTTTGACCCTGTGCACCACTCTCTGTTTAAAACTAAATTGCCCTTGGATATTCGTCCCACTGTTATTACCTGGATTTTGAGTTACCTCGGTGATCGACAGCAGTTTGTTAAATTTAACCAGTTGAGATCCGATCTCTCCACCATTAACATTGGTGTTCCTCAAGGCTCCATATTGGATCCACTGCTTTTTACTCTTTATAACTGCCCAGGTTCACAGCTCATCCCTGCTTTATGCAGATGATACGGTGCGATATATCAGCTCCAAAACCACTATGGAAATTAACGTGTGGCTTAATACTTACTTTGGGTGTGTTCAGTCTTTGCTAACTCAAAACAGGCTTCTTCTGAACTCTAGCAAAACCCACTCTATGTTCTTTAGTTCAGTGACTAAGCTGAGGACATGTTCCATTGCCTTAGCTATTCACTGCTCTGATGGCTCTCCCCTTACTGCTGTTGACTCCTTCAGATACCTAGGTTTAACCCTTGATACTGCCCTTGAGTTTAGCCTGCATATATCTAATGTGTGCAAATCTATTAAACTGAAGCTGGAACAAATGTAACATAATAAAATGGAACACTACTTACAACAACATTTGTCACTTTGCCTTATCTGTGCCCAGGCTGATTCACCTTTGCTCTCTTCACTGAAGCCTAGGATGACTTTCCCCAACCTCGTGTCAGCTACATACCTTAGGCTGCATCATAGACAAGATTATCGGATCAGCTAAACCTACTGCCTTGGCCGATATGTTTGCTAAAATTGGTCAGGCTTACCCCCTAAGATCTAGTGGGCTGTCACTTCTGTGTGTGCCCAAATGCACTACAAATATGGGTGAGCAGGCTTTTTCCATCTTTGCCCCTAAGCTCTGGACTGGAACTCACTTATACCTAACCTTAGGATCTTTGTCGGATCTTGTTTCGGCTTTGCAAGTTTCTACAGTCCTCTGATAACTGCTCATGTAGCTGATGCATTGTATCGCTACTAGAATGTGCCTTTTGCGTGCTTTTTCAGTTGTACTCAGGATGTACTCTGCTTATAAGTTTCTATGCTGCAGTACTGTTTGAGTTCTACTGCTGATGTAAGACTGACTTTGTACCCTTGTGCCACTGTTGGGTTATCATTGTACTTCATCTGGATCATGCCTGAAAATAGGTATCGTAATATCGAGTGCACCTATGTGGTATACAAAACCTAATAAATAAATCAATTACCCAAGTAAGGGAGAGGCATTGCTCCATACTCTAGATGTACACAGAAATCCGAGATATTGTGATAATTGTTCTAAGAGCTGCAGAAAAGACTTCTCAGCTTTTTATTTAATTCGCCCCGGGAAAGAGTGTGCCCCTGTATCCAAACAGTGCCTGTCTAAATGGCTGGCTAACTGTATGATTTTTTGTTTTAGGAAGTATGGTAAGGAACTTTCTGATACTGTGTGAGCACTCCACAAGGGGTATGGCCATTTCTGTTGCTTGCTTCCACAACATCCTTGCTGCTGATACTGTCTTTCACAGACATGCTGGCTTTGGTCTTGCTGTACTGCAAGGCCTTCTGTTCTGATCATATATCCAGGCTGTGCCATCTTCCCTGGGTGCATTGTACTACTTAGGAATTCTTTCTCCAATCTCCTCTCTCCCCTACTCCCCCAAACCACTTGCATTTGGTTTTCCACCTCTCACTCTCCAGGAAACACTGCTTGCCGTTTCCTCACTCAACCCGTCAAAATCCAGTCCAGATGGTTTTGGACCTCACACTTCATCTGTCAGTTCTTGCCATCGCCTCCTTCTTACTCACCTCCTAAACCTTTCCTTCACCCTTTGTACTGTACCTCAGTCTTGGAAGATTGCCACAGTTCTCCCCCTCCACAAAGGGGGTGATCCCTCTACCCCTGGTAACCTCTGCCCTATCTCACCCCTTCCCTCTCTTGCAAAGCAGAAAGAGAAACTGGTCTACCATAGCTTGCAGACGACTTCCCCTCCTCTGACTTCCTCTCTCCCTTGCATTCTTGTATTAGGAAGTACCACTCCACTGTCTCCTCTCTGCTTCAGGTCACTGACTTAATCCTCTCTGGGATGGATCAGGGGCACATCACAGCTGCCATTTTCATCATTCTAGCCAACGTCTTTGACTTAGTGTCTCATGCACTCCTGGAGAAGCTGAGCTCTGTCAGTCTCTCAGCCCCCCCACTGTCAAATGGTTCCATTCCTATCTCTCGAGCCATCAACATTCAGTACAAGTAGGAGGTGCCCTATCCCACCCCTCCCTGTCAGGCTGGGGTCCCACAGGGTTCCATCCCTGGGTCCATTTTTCTAAATGCCCCCTTCGCCTGTTCCAGCTCACGTATTCACATGTATGCAGATGACTGCTCTCTACACTTCAGGTCCCTCCACTGCATCTGTGGAAGTCTCACTCCAGCAAGAGTTTAACAGTGTTCTGCACAGGTTCCAGTCCAACAACTTTAGGGTTAACACTAAAAAAAAGAAAGTGTCAGTGACTTTTGGTACCAGCCAGAAGCTGGCCAGACTCTCCCCCTCCCTATCTCAGGTAATGGTGTTTCATAGGGGTTACGGGCCTAAAACTGTGTATGAGGGGTTACAAATTAAAACATTTTCAGGAAGAATCTTGCAACAAGTTGTTAGTTATAAATATTTGGGGGTGTATTTAGATACAAAATTTAAATAGGACAGTCATAGATAGTACCTTGATTAAAGTTGGTAAGTGCTTGGGGTCATTATATAGAGTAAGAAATAGTATGTCTTTGGAAATTAGAAAATTAGTTGTAACTGTTGTAGTACTACCCATATTGGAGTATGGTAATTTGATATATATGGGTGCGTCTAAACAGCAACTACATAAGCTTGACGTTATGTATAATAAATTAATTAGATTTATACTGGGAGCTGCAAAGAGCGCACACAGAGTAGATATGTATAAAGAATTAGACTGGCATACTTTGTATCAAAGGCGGGCTCTCAGTACAATTCTCTCAGTACAATTATGTTAATGTTAAAATGTATCTCAGGAAAAGTCCCTAAATATATGGCTGAGTCCATTAAAATAAAAAGACCTATTGAGGGTCTGCGTTCTGCTAATTACTTGGACTGCAGGGATCGACAAATTTCAAAATGGCATGCTAGTCCCGGACAACTGGTCTAGTCAAAAATGGTAGTCCCAGAGTTCCGAATGGTAGCCCAGTACACTTATATGAAAATTTTAACCCAACTTATGTAGAAATAAATGACATGGTGTGTCTGGGGTTGTACTGTTGTATTAGGATGGATGTAGATGTAGAAGAACAGTGTAAATTGGGAAAACAATACTGAGTGACTTTCCATCCAAATCCTTTCTTTTCTGAATATTATCTGACAGGTCCAGGGTGGGAAGGGACGGTGTACTGTGTGTGGGGTACCATACCCCGTACCAGATTTTGGGATGCCAAAAAGAGGACACTTAGTTCCCCGATGAGCCCTGGTGCCAGACCCCGAGTAAATAGGTTTAAAGTCTCCACTGCCTTCACAGCTCATATACAAGGGGAGGTCCGGTAGGAGAAGAGTAAAACAATTATAAAAATAATAATAATAATACAACAGGATATTGAAGGTACATGAAGAATATTTGGCAGCTGGAAAAGAGGACAAGTCTACTCCTCGTAAAAGAGGACATCTGGTGGTGACCCTAACTAACCATGTGTGCAGGCTGAGGCTGAAGTCTGTTTCAGAAGAGATCAGATAATTGTTTAAGAATTAGTGAAATGAAGCCAACCAAGGCCATCAATCAACAAGCCATTCTGTGAATATAGCATGGTTGTCAGTCATCAAAGGGTAGACTGACTAGAGATTGGGAGGACAGGAAGATGATGATGATGATGGAGCACTACTAGGAGTACTTGCATCGGATCATCATCACTCATCAGGAGAAGAAACGGAAGCAGCAGCGGCACCACCAGCAGTAGATGTAGCAGCAGTAACAGCAGCATGCCCATGAACATGTCTAGTTCCTGGACCAGAGAGCAGCCAGTGGTTAATTGCAGGATCAGGATTAAATTCATGCAGTTCAGGACCTTCTACCGCTATCTGCAGGAGAGACTGTAGTGTGTCATCAGCGAGCCGTGTCCGTATTTTTGTTTTGATAAGGTTCTGGATAGAAAAAACTCTTTCACACTTAGCAGTTGAGACACTCATAGTTATTAGTATTCCGACTTAGTCAAGAATAATGTGCCCAATCTGTGGTGGTTTTTCTTTTAGTAATTTTGCATAGACCTGCAAATAGGGCTTGTCAGCTGAAGATTTAAGCAGCATTTTAAATGCAGCATACTCAGACTTTATATGTTTCTGCTGCTCTTCCGTGAAAAAATCTAAGTATTCAACCAGGTTTGCCAGTTCACAGGTCCCAAACACTGCTAGTTGGTCTCTCGGCAGATCAAACTGCTTGAAATCTAAACAGCTGAACCATTTGAGAGGCACCTCTGAGAAATTTTTAAACCTCTCATCTATGTAGGTTGTCGCTGCATCTATTAAATTCTGCATCTCTTACAAAATTGACTACTGGGCAGTTGCCTCTGAATGGGAAAGGAACCGTCCTCTCCTCCTCCTCCCCTCCCCTCTTTGACACTACATAATCCATCCATTTCTGTTCAGGTTTGTAATGGCTAAGGAAAGCCGCCATGTATTTCCCTGGTGACGTTTTCAGCTCCGTAAGCTGGAGTAGGCAGGTCTCAACAAGTTGTGGAACTTCCAGTATTACTATGTCATCTCTTTGAAACTGGAGTGACAGGTTTTTTAGTATTGGCAGGAAGTCTTGTAGTACACATAGGGATTTTACAAACTGCACACTCTGTACTTCTTTTAAGAGGGCCTTTGTTCTAGAACCTTCATCACCAGCAGCAGAAGATGCATGTTCTAAGTGTTGAGCGACACTGGGTAGGTTAACCTGAACTGCATGAACTGACCGTGACCTACTGGCAAGCCATCTCACTTGTTTTATAGCACCAAAGTGAGCAAGATCAGTATCCATGACATTTGCAATTTCTTTCAGTTCTCTCATTTTTTTGGGACTGTAATGATAAAACTTAAATATTCCCTTGAGAGTACTTTCAAGTTTTGACACAAATGTATTTTTCTTTACCACATCAAGAACTGCCAGCTCTAACTTATGGGCAACACAGTGCATCGCAATTATTTGAGGACAGTGTTCCAAGAACTTGCTATGATTCCTCCTCTTACCATCATGACACTGGCCCCATCAAAATTTGTTGAAACAAGGAATGGCCCTGCATTGTGAACATTTTGTAGGTTACTTAGAGGAAGATTTACTGACTCAAGTGCAGTCGTTATTGCGTGAAATACACCTTCTGCATGTGCATGTTCCAGTGGCACAAGCTTGGATAAGCACTGTACACACTGTTTTGAGTTTGGGTCAACAAACCGTATGAAAACATTTTCCCACTCAGTTATACTAGAATCTGTACTACCGTCAGCAAGAACTGTCACATATTTAACATCAGTAAGAGTCTGCATCTGGGTTTGGGATATAACTGCTGATATAGCACCACAGAAGTCCTAGCTCGTTATCATTGGTATAATTAGAACCAAGCGTTATCCCATTTTTTTCTTGCAGTTAGCAGAACCCTCCATGTCCGAGAAAGAGGCGCAGATTTTGGCAATGGAATATGCTGTGTTGAACAGGCGTTGCATCTTGACCTTAGTGCCTGATCCAACTGCGTAAATGCTTGATACAGTGGGGACTCGGTGATATCAAAATGTACCACACGCTGACCACTGTGTGCAATATGTTGATTCATACACAGCAAATGTGGATTGGACTTGTCATGAGCACGTAGTGACTCAATTCGAAAATGATTTGAGCCAGTGGCAAAAACATTAGGTTTCTTTGAAAAGGTTGGTACTGCAATGGTTGGATATTTTTCGCACATAGTGCAATACATCAGTTCTTTTTTTTCATCATATCTCAGCCAGTTGTAAATGGTTAACCAATGCCTTTGAAACAATCGGGCCCTTTTCTCCTGATCGTATTTCTTATCTTTATTTGGCCTCTCTGGCCTCTCATCCTGCTCATGGAGCACTAAAGTACGTTTTTTAGGGAGTGGATGTAAACTTTCAGTTAAGCCTTCATTGCTTAATTCAAGACACTGATGATCAGCAGTTATATCTCCTGACACAGATATAGGCTCATTGTCATTGTTATTACTCTTATCTGCACTAGACACAGAGGTGGATTGTGTTTCAGTTTCAGGTGGTGTATTGCTACTGATGGAGTCTGCTGTCACTGCTGTTACTCGTGAGGCTACTGACTCGAGAGAAAAAAAGAGTCTGCTGTTTACTGCTCCTCCTACTCCTGTTCTGCATATTGTGGCACTTATTTTCTTCCTCCAGTGATAATAAAATAATAAAAAATATATAGTGTGTTTGTGTGAGTTTCTTTGGGTGCCGGGGTTTGGTGGACTGGGTGGCAGACGGTGACACTGGGGGGGGGGGGATGGCCCAGAAGGACACTACAATGAGCGGGTGCTCATTTTTTGAGGTGCTAACCTCAGAATATCAACCAATCAAATTTTTGATTTATTTATTTATAGCCCTGGCCTTAAGCCCTCCTTGCTTTCTTTCTCCTCCTCCTTACTGCTGCAATTTTATTTTGGCACAGATAGACACTACATGTAACTTGACAACACAAACGCCTCTGCTCTTATTTATTTTTATTTTTATTTTATTTAAACAGCAGTTTGGAAAACCTTTGAGCCATAGGCTCATTTACAAAGGTACCTTGTCACAGTAAGACAAACCAAAATACACAGTATAGCAGTACAACACAAAAGTATAACAGTAAAATTAAGACATAGATACAAACAAGCTGGTACAGGTAGGATGGATGCAAACAATACCAGAGTTATGTTGTCCTTAGCAGCTTAGTAATAAGCTTTGTCATAAGTATTGAGTACGGCTTTGACTAGTGGCAGTTACAGCACGGGTGTTAATAAGGTGGTTACGTAGGAAGTTTGGAAGCACGATATAGTTGGAGCTTCGGAGATAGAGGGGGGCAGTGTGTTGAACCAGGTGGGGGCCCTAAAGCTGAAGGCTCTTTGGCCGTGAGAGGTCCTAGCTCTAGGGATAACAAGAGAGGTTTTCCCAGAGGTCCGAGTATGAACTAGTGGGACAGAGCGGCGTATGGTGGTGGTCAATCCTGGTGGGGAAAGCCCAAGGAGGGTCTTTTTTGTAAGGGTACAGGTAAGATATTTGAGGCGCTCGTCGAGATCAAGTACCAGCGCTTTATTGCTGTCTTTTTGCTCCTCAGTGGCTGGTCCTTCCCTCCCTTCCCTTATTAGGCTCACCACTGACTCCACAGTCTCAACCTAGCAGACAGTTTAGCTCCAGACAGCAGTCCAAACTAAAAAAGTTGCTGCAGTACAAAGGGCCTGCCTGATACTGAACTTTTTTTACCAGCTTACAAAGCACTGTGTTTCCTTGGATCACTGCACTAGTTCCCCCTTCCCTCCCTGTTTATTTTGGTAAGTATACCCCTCCTGATTTCCTTGTTCTTCAGTGGTCCTCCCTTCAATTAAGTTATATAAAATATGGGAACAAATTCAGTTCACTTATTTGTAATACCCCTTATTGACTTTGTGTTTTCTCTTGGTTTTTTTTGGCTTCTGCAAATCAGAACACTCAACTCAACACAGACAGTAAAAGGCTGGCTTCAACAATGTTCTCCCTCCAGTCCCTATTTTTTTGTGTGAGCAAACTGATGGCACTGGCAGCTTCAGAAGTTTCATTTGTGTCCAGCTTGTGGCTTCCGCTCCCCCGACACAGCGTGCGCTCTGACCTCGGCTCACACCTAACCTCCTCGCTGCTGAACTCTCCCTGGCTTTTTTTTTTTTTTTATTACGAGCAGTGCCTTTAAAACAGACAAGACAGCCCCTCGTAGGCCTAATCGACTTCTCTTCCAAGTCTCCACGACAAGACAACAACAAACTGCTCTGGGAAAAAGCACGCACGTCCCTTTCCTGTGAAGATGAGAGAGAAATGGAGTGCGTCAGTGCGTGTATCCCCAGATCAGTCTCGCCAAGCCTACGCTGGAGCCAATGTGCGCCTTACCCTTCGGTGAGCCTCGGATGGATTTGCTGCCACACATGCCAGTCTCATGACTGGCTCCTCCTCTGTTCTGTTTTGATGTATAATTATAGTGTATATGTGTTTTCCTTAGTTATGTATTGTTAACTTATAAGAGTAACTGGAAATGACACCTGGGTCTCACTATAAAGGAACTTCGGCTCAGTGGAGATATCCTTATTCATTTTTTGTATGAATAAACATTTTTTACTACTACTATTTTCTCCATGTTGGATGGGAGCCCCCTTCAAGTAGTCCTGACTCTCTTTTTTTTTTATTTACAGTTTTCTGTGTTTTTTCCCTCTCTTTTTCACCTTGGTTCCCGAGCGTGTCTGGGGCACTGGACGTATGTGTGAAGAGGCACATGCAAGTCAGGCACTGCGGAGCGCCCCACCCTATTAGCTGCCCTCCCGCCTGCACCACCACTGGACCTCCACCCGGTGGGATGGGACTACGGGAGGGACACCGTCCACCCCAGGAAAGGTAATTCTGCTCCTTGCCCCCCCCGGCCGGCTGCCCGATGACCCAGGGTCATTCCAGAACCTGGGTCACTGAGGTGACGCGAGGTAAGGCTAGATGCCGCAACCCTCTGCACCACTGGGCCGGCAAGTAGTTCTGACTTTCAAGTACCTCGGTGTGTGGTTCGATAGCAGGCTTGACTTCACCATCCTCATTAATGCATCTATGCCAAACTCTGTTCCCTGTACCATAAGAAGGACAGCCTTTCTCCCCAGGTCCCCCAGAGCTGGTCACCAAAATGCTTCTCTCGGTTTTTGACTGTATGGATGTGGTCTGTGGAAACTGCCCCATCCGCTTTCCTTGCCAGACTGGACACCCTCTGCAATGCCTTCTGCTGCTTTGCTACTGGCTCACCATCTTGTACCCACCACTGTTCCCTGTACTCCTCCTTATTCACCTTCCCTCTCCCCTCATGTCAGTAGTCCCACTGTGCTTCCATCATCTCTAACCACTTGTTTGGGTCCCTCCCCTTATATTTATCCTCACTCCTCTCCCCCCCATCCCCTCCTCTACACTATGGGAATCCTCACACCTTCTCTTTGCCACACCCTTACTCCTCAGTTGGGCGACCTGCATTCTCCCATTGCCTCTCCTTCCTCAGGAACCAGCTACCTTCCTCTGTCTGTCTCTCCACCTCCTTTCCCTCTATCAGGTGCCAGCTAAAACTTCTTTTCTAGGGACATGGATATGTTGTTCATCCACACTCATTGGCAGTATCCTTGCCGCTTTAAATCTTGGCGGAAGGTCTTCAAGCTTGCTCCTCCCACCCACCCGGGTGGTATAACTCTCGGCCCCGCCCCATGACGCCAGATCTTCCTTACCGCTTGGAAGCTCAGGTTCCCTCCTTAACGCTCTGCGTTTGCGACTGGTTCCTATTTCTCCGTTTGCGGATTTAAAAATAAAATTTGCAAAAGACTTCAGTCTTCGATCCCTCACGGCTGCGATGGACAAATCGACTCCCGGATTTCGGAGATGCCCATGCGGGCAGAAGATGTCTCGGACGGATCCACACTCCACGTGTGTCTACTGCTTAGGCCTTGAGCACGACCCGCAGGCTTGCGACCTGTGCTCATCTTTCTCGGCCTACGTCCTCGAAGACCGTGCTGCCCGATTGCAACTGGGCCGTCCCGAGAAGCGTTTCCCTCCGGTGAAGTCCAAGGAGGCCCGGTTGGCGGTGTCCGCGGCGGCGGGCTCGGCGGATCAGCTCGAGCGGATGGTCGTCCTCGAAGAGGAGGCGGCGCGGGCCGTATCTTCCTCGGCCGCGGCATTTATCCCGCTCTCTCTGGGTTCTTCCTACACGGCTTCTTTTAAGGAGCTTTGTCTGTCCCTCTCCACTAAAGGAGAAGGGCCTGCGTCTGCTGGACCTTATTCTCGGTCCAAAAAGAGGGACAAGGGTAAGTCCCTCCGTCGACGCTCTTGGGAGCGGGAAAGGTCCCTCTCCCCGGGCCGTCGTCCGCCGGCCCGATCGACCGTCGGCCCGGCCACTGGCCTCCACGGTGTCCCCGTCAGGTCAGTTGACGAGACTCCACTGATGAAGTCGAGATTTTTCTCGACCCATTGGAGCAGGCTGTCGCCTTTAGCAGCCGAATTCCCCTCTCCCGGTTCCCCGGAGAGGTTGAGAGATCCGTGGGCTCGTCTGTGCCTCGGTTCCGGAGCCCTCGGATGGACCTTCCGAGGCGAAGGAATGCGGTTCGGCCGACACTCCCGCACCGGCCCGGAAATTCCGGGACTCTCGGTCTCGGTCTCGGACCTCTTCAGCGGTCAGCCCGTTCCCCACCCGTCATGGTCTCGGTCTCGGCACGCATGATGGCGGCGTCGCCGCTCGTCCTCGTCCTCCTCCTCGGATGAGGAGGCTTCGGCGTAAATTACGTCGGCGATGCAGAGGACCTTATGTTGCAACAGCTCCTCCTGGCGGGAATAAGCCGACTCCGCGCCTTCCCGCCATTAATGACTGTCACGGGCGGCCGACACAACCCCTCGACTTGTCCGAGGGCCTACCCAGGCGGTTGTTCGGCCAAAACCAGCTGCTCCACCGATTCGGTGGAACCTCCGCCTCCACAGCCACCAATTGGGGCTCCGACCAAGGATTCTCGATCGACTAAGGGTTTACCCATCGGCTGTCAGTTACCCTCACTCCCGACCGACCTCGGCAGGTGAAGGGTGGCTCAGGCCAGAGGCAGCTCTTCGAGGACTCTTCGAGTCGAAATGATTCCTCCTTCTTCTCCAGCGACTGGACTGGAGTCTTCAGGAGAGTCAGTCAATGGGACGATAGCCCGTCGTCCTTCCTAGGACTGCTTGGCTCATCTCGAGTCTACGGGATGGAGCTCGAACCCGTTCCAAGCAGGCCCAGGTATCCCCTCACGGAGATTCTGGACCGAGGGATTCTCGACGGAGGCCTTTCCGGTGGCGAGGCCATAGTGGGTCCGGCACTGGAACTTTGCAGCGCCCTGCTTCCTGCCCTGCGCCCGGCCAGGATGGCCAGGAAGTCCGGTCCCTACGGTTCCTTGTCGGTTTGAACACCCTCTGCTGAGGGGTTGGTTACCGACAGCGTTTTCGGTAGCGCCGGCAGCGCCAGGGATGTGGACAAACCTCCTGACAAGGAGTCCAGAGATGGACTACGTCGGGCGAAAAGTCTACGCTGCGTCCTCTCTCGGCCTTCGTCAGGCCAGTTCGGCCGTCCTCATGGCACATTTTTCTCATGCCCTGTTGGGCTCCTGGATGAGGTCATCCTCATCTTCCCGCCCGATCTGCAGACTACGGTTAAGCAGGTGCGGGACCAGGGCAGGGCAGTGGCCAAACAGCAGCTCCAGACTGCTTTGGATATAGGGACTCATGTGCCAGATCGGTGGCGCCGCAGTGGCTATATCGTCAGTGGGCTTGGCTGAGGATATCCACCTTTACTCGGATACCCAGCACAAGTTGGCGGATGTTCTTTTGGGGACTGACCTCTTGACCCTGGGGTGGAAGGTCACCTGCAGAGGATCGAGAAGTCCAATGCCACCTTGGACTCGGTCTCTTCCGCAGAAGGACAAAGGCCGAAACCACAGCCTAAGCCCTTTCGTCCTTCTGCCTCCGGCGCCTCGCCCAGCAACGCCAGGGCCAGCAGGCTCGCCTTGGCATCCCAAACCCAAGCCGGCTTCCTCAACAGGAGGCAGGGAGGAAAGGGCCCAGGAGGTCCCTCGGCGGTCCCTCCTCCAAGCCTGCCCAGTGGACGGGCTGAGGGTGTCGCCCCATCCCGTCACCTTACCCCTGGGTCCCCGTGAGAGGCGGCTCCGCACTTCCGTTCCACCTGGTCGCTGTTACCACGGACAGGTGGGTCTTGAGGTGGTGGAAGAGGCCTGCCTCTGGAAACTGAGCAGGCACCACCCTTCAGGAGCCGGCCACCGGGGGCTTCGGGATCCCCAGCCTCACTGGCGGCTCGTCGAGCCTGACATCACCTCCTCCTCCAGAAGGAGGTGGTAAGAGGTGGTGGACCCTCCTTCAGACCCAGGGTTTGTGTCCAGGTACTTCCTGGTTCAACGCGAAGGGGCTGGCGCCCCATTCTCGACCTACGACCTAAACAAGTTCCTAAGGTCTCGAACCTTCAGGATGGTCACTCTGGCTCAGATAATACCATCCTTGGAGCAGCGGCGTGTGGTTCTGCTCTCTGGACTTGCAGGACGCGTTTTCACGTCCCTATCCGTCCGTCTCACCAGAGATTCCTTCGCTTCGAGCGGAAGGATCTCTCTTGAGTTCAAGCCATGCCCTTGGCTTGTCTCCAGCTCCCAGGGTCTTCACCAAATGCATGGCAGTGGTGACAGCATTCTCTGTGGCGCCGGGGTCGGGTGTACCCTTACCTGGACGACTGGCTGATAGCAGCTCCCTCCAGGAAGGAGGCGGAGTGGTCCAGAGATCTGGCCCTCCAGGTCTGCTCTCAACTGGGCCTCCTTATCAACGAGGCAAGTCGAACTCGAGCGAAGCAGGTGATTCTATTCATCGGGCGCAGCTCGACTCTCTTGAGCCAGGCGCGGCTCCCGGCGGACAGGGCCGAGGTTCTTTCCTCCTTTGCCCGATCATTTCTGGTTGGGCAATTGCATCTGCCGGGACTTCCTCGCCTCCTGGGTCTCATGGCGGCCTGTACCAGCGTGGTCCGTTGGGCCCGGCTGGAACATCACGTCCCTTCAGTGGGGACTGGCCAGCCAGTGAATTCTGGCAGCTGCGATCCCTTGGACCAGCTGTGTCGGTGACACAGGGGATGTGGAGCGCTCTCCAGTGGTGGACCGTTCCAGATCATTTGCAGGAGGGCATCCCGTTAAGTCGCCCGAGCCCGACGGTCTCTCTGTCGACCGATGCCTCTCTGATGGGTTGGGGTGCCCATCTGGGGAACACCGGGCTCATGGCCTCTGGTCCCGCAGGGAGTCCCGATGCCACATCAACCTGCTGGAGCTCCGGCGGTCCGCCTAGCTCTCACCTTTGCTCCGTTCCTCCGGGGTCAAGTGGTCGGAGTCCAGACGGACAATACCCACGACCATGTACTATCTAAACGCCAGGCGGGGGCGCGCTCCATGCTTCTATGCAAGGAGCTCTCCGCATTTGGTCACCTCGCGCAGCCTGGAGGCGGATCTCCTAGCCATTCACGTGGCAGGAGCCTCCAACACCCTGGCCGATGCCCTGAGCCGGATAGGGGCTGCATCCCACGGTGGTCTCTCCTGCCGGAGGTAGTACAGCATCTGTTCTCCCTTTGGGGCACACCTCAGGTGGACCTGTTTGCCTCCATGGAGAGCAGGCTGAGTCTGTTCCATGCCCGCCCCTCAGCAGGGCTCGCTGCAGGGGATGCCTTCTCGAGGCAATGGACCCGGGCCTCTTACGCCTTTCCCCATTTCCCTTGATCCACAAGGTGCTTCTCAAGGCGAGGAGGGACAAGGCGCAGGTGATTCTGATAGCCCCAGACTGGCCCCGCCAGTTCTGGTACCCAGATCTCCTCAGTCTCAGCTCCAGGACTCGCGGCAGCTTCCAGCTCGCCGGACCTGCTCTCAGTCAATCAGGGAAGGTGTTCCATCCGGACCTTCAATCCCTGCACCTGACGGCCTGGTTCCTGAGCGGCTAGAGTTCCAGGCCTTGGGTCCTTCCGACCAGGTCCTCAATGTAGCTGAGGCCCCTTAAGGAGTTTCACTCAGAAAATGTTATGCCTTCAAATGGAAAAGGTTTTCCATTTGGTGTCAGGGCAAGGGCTTGGACCCTTCCTCCTGTTCCTTGGCAAGCATCTTGGACTATTTGGTCCCTTTCTAGTCAAGGGCTTAGGTCCGACGACCCTAAGGGTGCACCTGGCAGCCATCTCTGCTTACCGGCGCGGGCCGGGGAAGCAGTCGGTGGCGCAGGAGAGAAGGTGGTCTGGCGCTTTTCAAGGCCTTGATCACATTTCCCCTCCAGTCGCAGGGAACCCCCACCTCCGTGGGATCTACTGCTGGTACTGGCAAAGCTCATGGGCAAGCCATTCGAACCTATGCACAGGTGTGCTCTCTCTCTCACCTGTCGTGGAAGACCGCCTTCTTGGTGGCTATCCGTCAGCCAGAAGGATGGGGAGAGCTCAGGCGCTTTCCATCCAGAGTCTCCTTACCTGGTCTTCCACAGGGACAAGGTTGTCCTCGCCCCCACCGAAATTCCTTCCGAAGGTGGTGTCGGAGTTTCACCTTAACCAGGTGTTGACTCTGCGGTGTTCTACCCCAATCACCTCCGGAGGCGAATAGGCTCCATACTCTGGACCCTAGAGAGGCGCTCGCTTATTATAAGGGCCCGGCTGAAATCGGGAGAGGTTCGCCAGCTGTTTGTCACCTCACGCTGAAGCCGCATCTGGCAGACCTGCAGCCAAGCGGACGATAAGCAGGTGGGTAACCTCCTGCATAGATCTGCTATAAGTTGGCGGGCATGGAGCCTCCCAGAGGGATAAGAGCTCATTCTACCCGCCATACTGCTGCAACGGTGGCTGCTTCCAGGGACGTCCCTATCCAGGAAATCTGCAGGGCTGCTACCTGGAAGTCAGCAAACACCTTCATTACCCATTACCACATCGACCTTGAGTCACGCGGGATGCTGATTTTGGGGCCTCGGTTCTCCAGTCTCTCTTTCCCAAGTAAGTATATGGGGTGTGCGTCTTGCCTCCCTCCTCCCGGAGAACTGTTGGAGTCTGCAATGAGTGTGGATGAACAATATATCCATGTCCCTAGAAATACAGGTTACTCACCTGTAACAGGAGTTCTAGGAATGGTATATGTTGTTCATCCACGACTCCACCCGACCCCCAGCCGACGCACAACCTGAGCTTCCAGCCGGCCAGATCTGGCGTCATGGGGCGGAGCCGAGAGTTATACCACCCGGGTGGGTGGGAGGAGCAAGCTTGAAGACCTTCCGGCAAGATTTAAAGCGGCAAGGATACTGCCAATGAGTGTGGATGAACAACATATACCATTCCTAGAACTCCTGTTACAGGTGAGTAACCTGTATCTCTCTCCCCCCCTCCTGCCAGCCCCTTACCTGAACGATTCCTAACCCTTTCCCTGGTGTTCTGTCCTCTCCTTAACATTCCCTAACCCTAACAACATGGTTTTGGCTGTTTTGTGTGTAGTTTAATTAGCCAGCTTCACTACTGCACTCAAGACTAGGTCAGTCCCTGCGCATTCAGGCACTAAGCACTGTTTGATCATGTCCAATTGCAGAGCTGATTTGTATGCCGTTTTATTCGTCCTCTGTTACATGTAAAGATCTTGCTTTCCTTTTTGTTGTGCCCTCTACTATTGCAGTTTATTGTCATTGTAACCGCATCATCTGACTTGCTGTAATCTTGTAATTGTGTTCACCCCTTCCCCATCCCCGGGTCGCACCCAAAAACGAACCTCGACTCAGTGCGTGCCTCACCCAGTAACACATTTTAAATAAATCAATCAGTAAATAAATATGATGTGGTCCAGTGGAGGAGAGTTCTCTGAAGATAGAACAGGTGCATAAGAACTCAACAGACCTTTGAGAGAATGTCCTCCGTTGGGCCGGAACATACAGTACCCTCCCTCCTTCACCCTTTTCTACTGAGGGATAATTCAGAGGCTTTGCTGGGGCCTTGTTCCATGCATTCTGTTTTCAGTTCCATGCCTCTCCTTGTTTTCCTGGGACTGGTTTGGTCTCCTGGTTCCTCCCAGTAAGTGGTCCTCCAAGGCTTATCTCCAACGGGGCAGTGAGGAGCATTGGGGGCTGCACACTTTATATAGGTAGCGATGCTGCACATCATTGTGGGTGGCCCCTGGCTAGCAAAAGTTTCCGATTGGGCCTGACACTAACTGCTTACAGTTCCAAAGGTGTGGCGCAATGGAGGAGACATACTGTTAACGGTAAGTTCCTACGTAACTGTTGTGTTATTGTGCATCTCTCCAAATCACACCCATGCTGTAAAACCTGGAGCCCTTTGCAAGGCATCATAGGTAGCAAATCCTTGTGTAAGGCAGGCAGACAAGGCTTCACCAGACTGGACATCACCTATTGAATAATAGAGTGAATAAACAGGAATTAAGTTATTCACAAAGAATAACAGTTCAGTAATTCACTTCGCCCCACCCCGTTCTGTCTCACTTTCCTACTGTTGTGTGTCGATCAGAAGAGGGAATTTAGACAGAGAAAGGCTGTTATAAATAGTTAACAAGCTCTTTAGTGAGTGAACACTTGATGCTGTGCTCCTGCTGCCCAAGGCTTTGGCTACAACTTGGGTTGCCAGCACACCAAGCGGTGCTCTCTGTGCCTTGCAGGTAGCTTTCTTAGCATACCATTACCAAATTTTGTTTGCACATTTCTCACTACTGTTTCTGGAGGCTAACAGCTTCTTTGCCGTAGTGATCCAATTGTGCTTGAATTCTGGGGTGCTCTACACTGTTGCTGTGGTGAATGGCAGTATTTAGGGGTGCACTGGGCTTCTTTTTACCTCCACCCACCAAATCTATGATACTCAAGCATGTGCCCCTGTCTGTAGGGGCAGATTGTCCCTTGCAACAGTGGCACCTTAAAATATTATGCAGAGTACCATTCCCATTCCAGATGTTAGCGGTTGCACGTAGGCTGTGCAACCTCTGACATACTGGAATTGCGGTAGCTGCAGGAGTCGAGTCATGTAATGTCATCTGACCCACAGTGCCATGCCATTGCTGTGTCCTGGGCATATGGTTCTACCACCAGTCATCGTCCTCCCAGCATCCCGACCCAGTACCTTGGAGGACGCTTGATGGCCTTATATTGTATATTGCAGCCATGTAAGCCAGGACATTTGTTCCTTTCAGAATAATATTGTATATGTTGTATTGACGTTTCTCCTTGTTGTTCGGCGTCCAGAGCCTTGGGGATTGGGCGGCATAAAAATTAAATTTGCCTTGCCTTGCAGTAGATAATGAATGCCTTTCCTGGTGTGATCCTGTTGGTACTACATTATTATTTTTTTATGTAGCTCTTTGGCCACCAGCTATCGTCTAGCCTGCTTTAGGCTTACCTGCTAACACTCACAGCCCCATCCACCACGCCCTCCGCCAGCATACTTGTGGGGAGGGAACTACAGAGGGAGGGACCTGAGGGCACCGGCATCAGTACTCGTGATAGCGGGTGCATATTTAATTTTCTACTTTTTTCCCATTTCTCCATTGAGCCGAGCTGGGTGCAGTATGCGTTTGTTACAGACATCTGTGTGGGAGCCCCGTATCTGGTACTTTCCTGTCATACCACCCAGCTTCCTCTGGGTGGTAGTGGTGCAGTGAGTGATGGCATCCTTCCCTCCCTAGAGGAGGAGAGTCATCCAAGGGTTGCTCAATCTTCCTTCCCCCTGGCTGGCTCCCTAGCGACCCTGAACATTTCCCAAATGTGGGTTGCCAGTGTGGCGGCAGGTGAGGTGTCCAGCATCTCAGCCTTCTGTGCTGGTACATTATTTGAATTGCTCCCTGACCTCTACTCCCTCCCCCACAGCCCTTGTCATGTGCAGTGTGGTGTTCGGTGGCACCATGCACTGCCTAACCCTTCCTCCTTTCAGAACAAATGTCCTGGCTTACACGGCTGCAACCCCATCTAGAACTGCTGTCAGCATTTTGTTCTGGCCAGGGGTTTGCTGGGCTTTGCCACCAGGGCGTGAGGGTGCTGTTGAGCCGCTGAACATACCAACACCCACATAACCAAGGAACAGCTTGAATCCATGTCTAAACCTCTGTTGATCTGTTCAGTGCATTTTTTTTGTTTAAATAAATAAAACACCAAAACTAATTGTTCTTTTTTCAAGCAGAAGGCAGAGACTCATGAAGCCGAGAAACCGGCAGAGGTAAGTTTTTGTTTTCCTCCCAGAACCTAAGAGTTCTACTTTTGCCTGATCATGCTGCATGGGTGAATCAGTGTGCATGGAATGGCTGCAGAATACTGTATAGTGAGTGTCTGGGAGGCCAGTGATCAAAATAACCATTCTATTGATGTGTGATTACAAAATTGGCAGAGATTTGGCTGCCTTTTAAAAAGTTACTTGAAAAAGGTCTTGTTATCACTGTTGTACCGTAACATCAGACCTTTGAGAGAATGTCCTCTGTTGGGCCAGAACATACCCTCCCTCCTTCCCCCTTTTCTATTGAGGGTAATTCAGAGGCTTTGCCAGGACCTTATTCCATACATTCTGTTTGTAGTTCCATACCTCTCCTTGTTTCCCTTGGACTGGTTTGGTCTCCTGGTTCCTCCCAGTAAATGGCCCTCCAAGGCTTATCTCTGACGGGGAAGTGAGGAACATTGGGGGCTGCCCACATTATATAGAGAGTGATGCTGCACGCCATTGTGGGCGGCCCCTGGCTAGCAAAAGTTTCTGATTGGGCCTGACGCTGATGGCTTACAGTTCCAAAGGTGAGGTACAATGGAGAGGATTCTCTTGAAGACCTACTGTTACGGTAAGTTTTTACATAACTGTTGTGTTATTGTGCATCTCTCCAAATCACACCCATGCTCTAAAACCTGGAGCCCTTTGCAAGGCATCATAGGTATGCAAATCCTTGTGTAAGGCAGACGGACAAGGCTTCACCAGACCGGGCATCACCTGTTGAATAATAGAGTGAGTAAATAGGAATTAAAAGTTATTCACAAAGAATAACAGTTCAGTAATTCACTTCTCCCCAACCCGTTCTGTCTCTCTTTCCTACTGCTGTGTGTCGATCAGAAGAGGGAATTTAGACAGAGAAAGGCTATTATAAAGAGTTAACAAGCTCTTTAGTGAGTGAACACTTGATGCTGTGCTCCTGCTGCCCAAGGCTTTGGCTGCAACTTATGTTGCCAGCACACCAAGCGGTGCTCTCTGTGCCTTGCAGGTAGCTTTCTTAGCATACCATTACCAAATTTTGTTTGCACATTTCTCACTACTGTTTCTGGAGGCTAACAGATTCTTTGCCATAGTGATCCAATTGTGCTTGAATTCTGGGGTGCTCTACACTGTTGCTGTGGTGAATGGCAGTATTTAGGGGTGCACTGGGCTTCTTTTTACCTCCACCCACCAAATCTATGATACTCAAGCGTGTGCCCCTGTCTGTAGGGGCAGATTGTCCCTTGCAACAGTGGCACCTTAAAATATTATGCAGAGTACCATTCCCATTCCAGATGTTAGCGGTTGCACATAGGCTGTGCAACCTCTGACATACTGGAATTGCGGTAGCTGCAGGAGTTGAGTCATGTAATGTCATCTGACCCACAGTGCCATGCCATTGCTGTGTCCTGGGCATATGGTTCTACCACCAGTCATCGTCCTCCCAGCATCCCGACCCAGTACCTTGGAGGACGCTTGATGGCCTTATATTGTATATTGCAGCCATGTAAGCCAGGACATTTGTTCCTTTCAGAATAATATTGTATATGTTGTATTGACGTTTCTCCTTGTTGTTCGGCGCCCAGAGCCTTGGGGATTGGGCGGCATAAAAATAAAATTTGCCTTGCCTTGCAGTAGATAATGAATGCCTTTCCTGGTGTGATCCTGTTGGTACTACATTATTATTTTTTTTATATAGCTGTTTGGCCACCAGCTATCGTCCCGCCTGCTTTAGGTTTACCTGCTGACACTCACAGCCCGATCTACCCTGCCCTCCGCCAGCGTACTTGTGGGGAGGGAACTACAGAGGGAGGGACCTGAGGGCACCGGCATCAGTACTTGTGATAGTGGGTGCATATTTCATTTTCTACTTTTCTCCTGTTTCCCCATTGACCCGAGTTGGGTGCAGTATGCGTTTGTTACAGACATCTGTGTGGGAGCCCCGGATCTGGTACTTTCCTGTCATACCACCCAGCTTCCTCTGAGTGGTAGTGGTGCAGTGAGTGATGGCATCCTTCCCTCTCCAGAGGAGGAGAGTCATCCAAGGGATGCTCAATCTTCCTTCCCCCTGGCTGGCTCCCTAGCGACCCTGAACGTTTCCCAAACCCGGGTCGCCAGTGTGGCAGCAGGTGAGGTGTCCAGCGTCTCAGCCTTCTGTGCTGGTACATTATTTGAATTGCTCCCTGACCTCTACTCCCTCCCCCCCAGCCCTTGTCATGTGCAGTGTGGTGTCCGGTGGCACCATGCACTGCCTAACCCTTCCTTCTTTCAGAACGAATGTCCTGGCTTACATGACTACAACCCCATCTAGAACTGCTTTCAGCATTTTGTTCTGGCCAGAGGTTTGCTGGGCTTTGCCACCAGGGCGTGAGGGTGCTGTTGAGCCGCTGAACATACCGACACCCACATAACCAAGGAACAGCTTGAATCCATGTCTAAACCTCTGTTGATCTGTTCATTGCATTTTTTTGTTTAAATAAATAAAACTCCAAAACTAATTGTTCTCTTTTCAAGCAGAAGGCAGAGACTCATGAAGCCGAGAAACCGGCAGAGGTAAGTTTTTGTTTTCCTCCCAGAACCTAAGAGTTCTACTTTTGCCTCATCATGCTGCATGGGTGAATCAGTGTGCATGGAATGGCTGCGGAATACTGTATAGTGAGTGTCTGGGAGGCCAGTGATCAAAATAACCATTGTATTGATGTGTGATTAGAAAATTGGCAGAGATTTGCTGCCTTTTAAAAACTTACTTGAAAAAGGTCTTATCAGTGTTGTACCGTAACATCAGACCTTTGAGAGAATGTCCTCTGTTGGGCCAGAACATACCCTCCCTCCTTCCCCCTTTTCTATTGAGGGTAATTCAGAGGCTTTGCCAGGACCTTATTCCAGACATTCTGTTTGTAGTTCCATACCTCTCCTTGTTTCCCTTGGACTGGTTTGGTCTCCTGGTTCCTCCCAGTAAATGTCCCTCGAAGGCTTACCTCTGACGGGGAAGTGAGGAACATTGGGGCTGCCCACATTATATAGAGAGTGATGCTGTATGTCATTGTGGGTTGCCCCTGGCTAGCAAAAGTTTCTGATTGGGCCTGACGCTGATGGCTTACAGTTCCAAAGGTGAGGTACAATGGAGGAGATTCTCTTAAAGACCTACTGTTACGGTAAGTTTTTACATAACTGTTGTGTTATTGTGCATCTCTCCAAATCACACCCATGCTGTAAAACCTGGAGCCCTTTGCAAGGCATCATGGGTACGCAAATCCTTGTGTAAGGCAGGCGGACAAGGCTTCACCAGACCGGACATCACCTATTGAATAATAGAGTGAGTAAATAGGAATTAAGTTATTCACAAAGAATAACAGTTCAGTAATTCACTTCTCCCCACCCCATTCTGTCTCTCTTTCCTACTGCTGTATGTCGATCAGAAGAGGGAATTTAGACAGAGAAAGGCTATTATAAAGAGTTAACAGGCTCTGTAGTGAGTGAACGCTTGATCCTCTGCTCCTGCTGCCCAAGACTTTGACTGCAACTTAGAATGCCAACACACCAATCGGTGCTCTCTGTGCCCTGCAGCTAGCTTTCTTAGCATACCATTAACAAATTTTGTTTGCACATTTCTCACTACTGTTTCTGGAGGCTAACAGCTTCTTTGCCATAGTGATCCAATTGTGCTTGAATTCTGGGGCGCTGTACACTGTTGCTGTGGTGAATTGCAGTATTCTGGGTGCACTGGGCTTTCTTTACCTCCACCCACCAAATCTATGATGTTTAAGAGTGAACCCCTGTCTGTAGGGGCAGATTGTCCCTTGTGACAGTGACACCCTAAAACATTATGCAGAGTACCATTCCAGATGTTAGCGGTTGCACATATGCTGTGCAACCTCTGACATACTGGAATTGTGTGGGCTGCAGGGGTCGGGCCATGGCATGTCATCTGGCCCACGGTGCCATGCCATTGCTATGTCCTGGGCACATGGTTCTACCTCCAGTCATCGTCCTCCCAACATCCCGACCCAGTACCTTGGAGGATTCTTGATGGCCTTATATTGTATATTACAGCCATGTAAGCCAGGACATTTGTTCCTTTCAGAATAATATTGTATATGTTGTATTGATAGTCTCTTCTTATTGTTTGGCGCCCGGAACCTCGGGGATTGGGTGGCAGAAAAATAATTTGCCTTGCATTGCCTTGCAGTAGATAATGAATGCCTTTCCTGGTGTGATCCTGTTGGTACTATATTATTATTTTTTTTATATACTGTAGCTTTTTGGCCATCAGCTATCGTCTCGCCTGCTTTAGGCTTACATGCTAGCACTCACAGCCCCATCCACCACGCCCTCCACCAGCGTACTTGTGGGGAGGGAACTACAGGGGGAGGGGCCTGAGGGCACCGGCATCAGTACTCGTGATAGCTGGTGCATATTTCATTTTCTGCTTTTCTCCAGTTTCTCCATTGAGCCGAGCTGGGTGCAGTATGCTTTTGTTACAGACATCTATGTTGGAGCCCCGTATCTGTTACTTTCCTTTCATATCGCCCAGCTTCCTCTGCATGGTAGTGGTGCAGTGAGTGATGGCATCCTTCCCTCCCCAGAGGAGGAGAGTCATCCAAGGGATGCTTAGTCTTCCTTCCCCCTGCTTGCTCTCTAGCGACCTTGAACGTGTCCCAAACCCGGGTCGCCAGTGTGGTGGCTGGTGAGGTGCCCAGTGTCTCAGCCTTCTGTGCCACTGTGCTGGCCCAGTCAAATATTTATTTGTTTATTTGGTTTTTGTTTACCGGGTAGGTACACTTAGACAGGAGTATTGCCTTTATTCAGGCACGACCCGGGAGAGTACAATCGGGGGAGAGAGCAAGGTACAAAGAAGGTACAAACGTTAGTGACAACTGTTCATGGCGCAGCATGAAGTGGGAACAAAATAAATTCACAGATTGCTGACAAAAGCAAGACATATTTCTGTGGAAACTGAGAGTAAACAAATACCCTTACATTAGCTACTTGCACTGGATGAAACAACTACAATAATAATTAAGGAGATACGACAACCGCTAAAGAATAAATAACAGTTTTAACTAACGATTTTGTGGAGGGAGTGGGAACATGCAGATTGTATACAGTGGAGGGAAACAGTAAGTGCCATGTAGGTAAGGAAAGCTACTGGGAGTCGGTCTCAAGGTACAGCAGTGGAGCAGCCATCAGAGTCAGGTGGGCGCGGAGACCCTGTTTAAAAGGAAGTTCCCCCTTTTTTGTGAGGTATCTGGGAATTTCAAGTTGGGTTTGTGTGGATGACCTAAAGAGAGATGCTTGGGAGGGATGAGATAGCAGCCTTGAGAGATACTCGGGTGTCCCTGTTCTGATGATATTGTCAATCAAGCATCCCATAGAGCAGAGTCTGTGCGAAGTCGGGGAGGGCCAGTTTAGTCTGGAGTAGAGTACACAGCGATGAGTCAGTGTGCCATATTATTTGAATTGTTCCCTGCCTCTCCCCCCCAACGCTTGTCACTTGCAGTGTGGTGTTCGGTGGCACCATGCACTGCCTAACCCTTCCTCATTTCAGAACAAATGTCCTGGCTTACATGGATGCAACCCCATCTAGAACTGCTTTCAGCCTTCTTTTCTGGCCAGGGGTTTGCTGGGCTTTGCCACCAGGGCGTGAGGGTGCTGTTGAGCTGCTGAACATACCAACACCCACGTAACCAAGGAACAGCTTGAGTCCATGTCCAAACCTCTGTTGATCTGTTCAGTGCATTTTTTTGTTTAAATGAATAAGACACCAAAACAATTTTTTTTTTTTTTTTTCAAGCACAAGGTAAAGGCTCGTGACACAGAGGAACAGCCAGAGGTAAGTTTTTGTTTTCCTCCCAGAACCTAAGAGTTCTACTTTTGTCTGATCATGCTGCATGGGTGAATCAGTGCGCATGGAATGGCTGCGGAATACTGTATAGTGGGTGTCTGGGATGCCAGTGATCAAAATAACCATTGTATTGATGTATGATTACAAAATTGGCAGAGATTTTTCTGCCTTTTAAAACCTTACTTGAAAAGGGTCTTGTTACCGTCGTACCATAACATCAGATCTTTGAGAGAATGTCCTCCATTGGGCCGGAACATACTCTCTCTTCTTCCCAATTTTCTATTGAGGGTAATTCAGAGGCTTTGCCAGGACCTTATTCCATACATTCTGTTTGCAGTTCCATACCTCTCCTTGTTTCTCTTGGACTGGTTTGGTCTCCTGGTTCTTCCCAGTAAATGGCCCTCCAAGGCTTACCTCTGACGGGGAAGTGAGGAACGTTGGGGCTGCCCACATTATATAGAGAGCGATGCTGTACGTCATTGTGGGCTGCCTCCGGCTAGCAAAAGTTTCTGATTGGGCCTGACGCTGATGGCTTATAGTTCCAAAGGTGAGGTACAATGGAGGAGATTCTCTTGAAGACCTACTGTTAACGGTAAGTTCTTATGTAACTGTTGTGTTATTGTGCATCTCTCCAAATCACACCCATGCTCTAAAACCTGGAGCCCTTTGCAAGGCATCATGGGTGCGCAGGCCTTTGTGTAAGGCAGGTGGACAAGGCTTCACCAGACCGGACATCACATATTGAATAATAGAGTGAATAAATATGAATTAAAAGTTATTCGCAAAGAATAACAGATTAGTGATTCACTTCTCCCCGCCCCATTCTGTCTCACTTTCCTACTGCTGTGTGTTGATCAGAAGAGGGAATTTAGATAGAGAAAGGCTATTATAAAGAGTTAACAGGCTCTGTAGTGAGTGAACACTTGATGCTCTGCTCCTGCTGCCCAAGGCTTTGGCTGCAACTTAGGTTGCCAACACACCAAGCGGTGCTCTCTGTGCCTTGCAGGTAGCTTTCTTAGCATTCCGTTACCAAATTTTGTTTGCACATTTCTCACTACTGTTTCTGGAGGCTTAATAGCTTCTTTGCCATAGTGATCCAAGTGTGCTTGAATTCTGGGGCGCTCTACACTGTTGCTGTGGTGAATGACAGTTTTCAGGGGAGCAATGGGCTCCCCTTTACCTCCACCCACCAAATCTATGATGCTCAAGAGTGTGCCCCTGTCTGTAGGGGCAGATTGTCCCTTTCGACAGCGGCACCATAAAACATTATGCAGAATACCATTTCAGATGTTAGCAGTTGCACATAAGCTCTGCAGCCTCTGACATACTGGAATTGAGGTAGCTGGGGGGCGGGCCATAGCATGTCATCTGACCCACAGATGACATGTCATTGCTGTGTCCTGAGCACATGGTTCTACCTCCAGTCATCATCCTCCCAACATCCTGACCCAGTACCTTGGAGGACGCTTGATGGCCTTATATTGTATATTGCAGCCATGTAAGCCAGGACATTTGTTCCTTTCAGAATAATATTGTATATGTTGTATTGATAGTCTCTTCTTCTTGTTCAGTGCCCAGAGCCTCTGGGGTTGGGTGCCAGAAAAATAAAATTTGCTTTGCCTTGCCTTGCAGTAGATAATGAATGTCTTTCCTGGTGTGATCCTGTTGGTACTACATTATTATGTTTTATATAGCTGTTTGGCCACCAGCTATCGTGTCTTGCCTGCTTTAGGCTTACCTGCTAGTGTGCACAGCCCCATCCACCACGCCCTCCGCCAGCATACTTGTGGGGAGGGAACTACAGGGGGAGGGACCTGAGGGCATCAGCATCAGTACTCGTGATAGCTGGTGCATATTTCATTTTATGCTTTTCTCCTGTTTCCCCATTGAGCCGAGCTGGGTGCAGTGACGCTCAGGATACGTATGTTACAGACATCTGTGTTGGAGCCCCGTATCTGGTACTTTCCTGTCATATCACCCAGCTTCCTCTGGGTGGTAGTGGTGCAGTGAGTGATGGCATCCTTCCCTCCCCAGAGGAGGAGAATCATCCAAGGGTTGCTCAATCTTCCTTCCCCCTGGCTGGCTCCCTAGCGACCCTGAACGTTTCCCAAACCCGGGTGGCCAGCATCTCAGCCTTTTGTGCTGGTACATTATTTGAATTGCTTCCCTGGCCTCTACTCCCCCCAACCCTTGTCATGTGCAGTGTGGTGTTCGGTGGCACCATGCACTGCTTAACCCTTCCTCCTTTCAGAACAAATGTCCTGGCTTTCACAGCTGCAACCCCATCTAGAACTGCTGTCTGCATTTTGTTCTGGCCAGGGGTTTGCTGGGCTTTGCCACCAGGGTGTGAGGGTGCTGTTGAGCCGCTGAACATTCCAACACCCACGTAACCAAGGAACAGCTTGAATCTATGTCTAAACCTCTGTTGATCTGTTCAGTGCATTTTTTTGTTTAAATGAGTAAAACACTATAACTAATTATTATTGTTTCAAGCAGAAGGTAGAGACTCCTGAAGCCAAGAAACCGGCAGAGGTAAGTTTTTGTTTTCCTCCCAAAACCTGAGTTCTACTTTTGCCTGATTATGCTGCATGGGTGAATCAGTGTGCATGGAATGGCTGCGGAATACTGTATAGTGAGTGTCTGGGAGGCCAGTGATCAAAATAACCATTGTATTGATGTGTGATTACAAACTTGGCAGAGGCTTGGCTGCCTTTTAAAAAGTTACTTGAAAAATGTCTTGTTAATTTTTAAAATATCTCAAATTTATGCAGTCTATTTCTTAAATCACAGGATACACTAATTTATGTATTTTTTCTTTTTGGAAAGGAATTTTAATTAAAAGAGGCTTATATAGTTCTGTATAATATGCAATCCATACCTATTGTACTGAATAGTTTCTTACGTGATTGCTTTGTGACGCACTGTTACCTGCTGCAGGTAGTCTGTCTCTGACTTTGGATTTCAAGATCCCAGTAATGTTTATTGTCTCTGACCATCCTTTTACTGTTTACAGTCTCTGACTTATAGACTCTGAGCCCTGTACTAGTTACTGTCTCTGATTTATGGACTTCAAGAGCCCCGTACCATTTACTGTCTCTGACTTATGGACTCCAAGAGCCCTGTACCATTTACTGTCTCTGACTTACAGACTCCCAAGAGCCCCGTACTATTTACTAATTGTATCTAAAAACTAAAAAGCAATAAAAACATTAAAAAAAAAAAATCCTCCTTTATCGCTTAGCTTCACTGTTTTGAATACTTCAGTCATATCCTTCATAGTATTCACTTTTCTGGCATGGAAGAATACTGGAGCCTTGCGTCTGTCTTCCTTAAAGCAGAATGAGCTTAAGCGCCTCTCTGGCCTTTGTACTGGTTTTAGCAGGTAGCATCCATGCTAGAGAAATGCTGTGCAACTGAGGATATGGACAGTGTCACATGCCCTGCCGTAGACTGTGGTCAGTGGATGTGAAGGCCTGCAGCGTGAGATGGGTTTCCTTTCTCCTAATGCCAACAGCAGTGTTATGTGTTTATAGGATTCAGCTGTTTCTGCGAATCTTCACCTGCTTTTGACTTAGAAAAGGTGCTGTCCCAAGATTTTTTGCTGTGATCAGTGCATTTCTCTTTATTTAAAGAGCTGCTGACGCCTCTGGTAAAACATGCTATTTAGACACATTTCAATGTGTGTTTCATATATCGTCTATAGATTTCTCAGTCCCCTTGATTGTTAATGAGGTAAGTAGCATAATAACAGGATATTTTTTCTTTAGAGGTTGTCTGTCCCTGCTGCTTATCCCACACTTGACAACATAATCTTCTGTTGTGACATCACAGTGTGTTGCCACGGTAACAAGTGTGATGGTACAAGCAGAGTATTATGACATGAGGAAGGAAATGAGCAGTACACAGAACATAGAATCATAGACAGTGTCAGCAGGGCCCCCGCCTGGTTCAACTCCCTCCCAAGCTGCATCTCTAGCATAGGGGTGCAGCAACAATGGGGAAACATTAAAACTGCCATCACAGAGGCAACAAACCTTTGTGTGAAAAAAATAAAGGAATCAAAATGAAAGAAAAAGCCACTGTGGTTCTCAAAAGAGGTGGCGGTGAAGGTTAGGGAAAAAAGATAGCATTTAGGAAATATAAGGAAATACAGAAGGAGCAGAACAGAGAGCTGTACCAGTTAAGGCAGAAAGAAGCAGGGAGGGTGGTTAGAATAGCGAAGGCCCAAACTGAGGAAAAGATAGCCAACTCGGTTAAGAAGGGGGATAAAGCTTTTTATAGGTACGTCTTGGAGCGTAGAAAGACAAAGGGAGGGATAGTGAGGCTGAATAGAATGAACGGTTGGTAGGCAGAGGGGCATAGTGATAAAGCAGGGATACTGAACGAATATTTCTGCTCAGTATTCACAAAAGAGGAGGGGGAGGTGCCTAATCCAATTATCAGAAGCACTCTGGATAGGGGGGTCGATCCCAGTCCTTTCACAGAAGAAAGGGTTCTGAAAGAACTCCTAAAACTGAAGGTGGACAAAGCAAAGGGGCCTGATGGAATTCACCCCAGAATTCTAAAAGAATTAAGTGGAGAACTAATGAAACCACTGACTACCCTTTTTAACAAATCATGGGAGGATGGTGTGGTACCCAAGGACTGGAGGAAGGAGGATGTGATTCCTCTTTACAAAAGTGGGAGCAAGACAGAGGCAGGAAACTACAGACCTGTCAGTTTGACATCTATGGTAGGGAACATGATGGAACCACTTCTGAAGGAAAGAATAGTTGAGTGCCTAGGGGCCAGTGGGGCACTGGACCCAAGGCAGCATGGGTTCAGAGCGGGAAGGTGATGTCAGACGAATCTAATTGATTTCTTTGACTGGGTGACCAAAGTAGGAGACCAGGGAGGGGCTGTCGACATGGCCTACCTGGACTTTAGCAAGGCATTTGACACAGTCCCACACAAAAGATTAATAGTCAAATTAACCAGCCTGGGAGTGGGTCCCAGGGTGGTAGCCTGGGTAAAACATTGGCTAGACAACAGGACACAGAAGGTAATTGTAAATGGAGTCCACTCTGAAGAAAGAGGGGTTACTAGTGGGGTACCGCAGGGTTCAGTACTGGGTCCAGTCCTTTTTAATGTCTTTATAAGTGACATTGCAGAGGGACTGGAAGGAAAAGTATCCCTCTTTGCACATGACACAAAGATCTGCAACAGGTTTGATACACAAGAAGGCGTGGAAAGGATGAGAAGGGACTTGGCAAGGTTGGAGGAATGGTTGGAAGTATGGCAGCTAGGATTCAGTGCAAAGAACTGCAAAATAATGCACCTGGGAAACAAAAACCCAGGGGAAGATTACACAATGGGGGGTAGTAACAAAAAAGGAAAGGGACCTGGGGGTAATCATGTCAGATGACCTTAAGGTTAACAAGCAATGTGAGAAGGCAGTAGGGAGAGCTGGGGGTACACTGGAATGCATAGGGAGAGGCATCACCAGCAGAAAACAGGAAGTTGTTATCCCCCTGTACAGACAGTTGGTGAGACCCCATCTGGAGTACTGCGTCCAGTTCTGGAGACCCCATCTCCTCAAGGACATAGACAGGATAGAGGCAGTCCAGAGGAGGGCAACTAGAATGGTACAGGGTCTGCAAGAGAAGCCATACGAGGAGAGACTAAAAGAGCTTAATATGTATACTCTTGAGGAAAGGAGGGAGGTGGGGACATGAGAAAACGTTAGTACCTCAGTGGAATCAACAAAGTCCAAGAGGGTAGCGCCTTTCAGGAAAAAGAGACATGCAAGAACAAGAGGACACAATTTAAAGATTGGGGAAGTGTCAGGGGCAATGTGAGGAAGTATTTTTTCACAGAGAGGGTAGTGGATGCATGGAACAGCCTTCCTGAGGAGGTTGTGAGGTCTAAAACTGTGGGAGAATTCAAGAATACATGTGACAGACATAAGACAATTCTTGTGGTGGGTAGGAAGAAATAGGCTGTTGGTCAACTAGGATCTGCGGCTTATCCTGTAAGTAGGGAAATGGGAAGACTAGGTGGGCCAAGCGGTCCTTATCTGCTGTCAAAGTCTATGTTTCTATGTACAGCCCTCGCCACATAACTAAAACCTAAATGCATGTTAAGAAGAGGCAAAATCAAAAGTTGTTATTGCGATTAGACTTAAAGTTGCAGTAATAACCTCAGAGTCCGTCATTTACTTGAATTAACAACTGGCTGGAGTGAGATGGGTCTTGGCTGTACCTCGTGCCACCCATCCCTCCAACCGGTTGTTAATCCCTCAGAAATGACAGGTTTCTCTGTCGTTATTGCTTAAATATAAGCTGAAGTGTGTCCTAATATTATGTTTTTCAGAGTACTCATGGGAAGGGGTCTGCAGTCTTTAAAGTCGACTGCAAGTAATTTATGTAAACCAAGGCCGCTTGTGATGATTGTGCCTGGTCGTCAGCATTGTGTGGTACATTAACAAGGAGCTGCTTATATCAGTGCAGTGCAGGTTGCCATGTGAAGA
Source organism: Neoceratodus forsteri (assembly GCA_016271365.2). Classification (NCBI taxonomy): domain Eukaryota; kingdom Metazoa; phylum Chordata; order Ceratodontiformes; family Ceratodontidae; genus Neoceratodus; species Neoceratodus forsteri. The sequence goes on along the minus strand of CM028134.1, from coordinate 1,072,390,724 downwards.
TGGGATGCTGCTTATACCAATAGCTTCACTGTTTTGTAGTACAAAATACAAGTACAAAGCAAGTGGGCCCTGTTGGGGTTGTTCGGAGCAGGAGATGCCCTGGGGCTAGGAAGGGGCTCAAGAGGGATCCCCTCTGTCTGGTTCCTGTCTTTAAGGTTCCTGATGGACTGAGTTGGCAGGCAGGCAGGAGATGTCCACTTTGGGCAGTGCTGTGTAATGCCAGGTCGGTAAGGAATAAGTCCATAATTACAGCGGATCTTATTTCCTCTGCCAGTCTGGTGTGCATTACTGTAACTTGGCTGGGGGATGATGCAGATCCAGTCATGGAGGCACTGGTCCCTGCTGGCTTCTCGGGGATGCACTGCCTGAGGAAGGATCATTGGGGGGGGGAGGCATCTATTCCAGAACTGAACTGAACTTGATGGCACACCCAGTGGGGGGTACTGAGTTTTTCAAGTGTGTGGCCATGTGTGAGGGTCTGGGTGCATTTTGCAGAATCCTCCTTGTGTAGCGGACTCCAGGTCACGGGGGGTGGGGGGGGTCTGCAGGAAGAACGACTTCAATGCCTGGGTTGACAATGAGAGTTCTCACTTTGGTAGAGGTTTCCTCCAGGTTATGGATACCCTGGGCCTAGCATAGGTTGTTTCCTCCGGAACTCACCTCCATGGCCACACACTGGGCCAGATATTCTCCCCGAGGCTTGAGGTAAACAGCCTCCAGATTGATCTGGTCAGTTAGTCGGATCACTATGTCATCAGGTTCCACTTCAGGGCCCCTCCTTTATAGCCCATTCCCTCTGGAGGTGGTCCAGTACCGACCTTTGAGAGGATTCGGCCCTGAAGGACAGATGTCAGTATTGGACACCTCGAAAATGTTGGCAGCATGCGCTGAGGGAGCGGAGGCCGCAGTGCTGACCTATAAAAGTGTCATAACTGGAGCCCTTCACCTTCTAGAGCCAGTCCATGTATGTCACCTGGTATCATGCCTTGGTTCGCCGTCGTTTGATGGTGGTTGAGGGCACTTAAATCCAGGACATGGAGGTTGGAGAGTTGTTGGAGGAAGTCTAAGGCTATGGAGGACAAACTAGTTCCGATTTCCCGTTATGAGTAATATCAGAAGGCAATCCCTCAGAAAGCGACAGATTTTCTGTCAAGAGAGATTACTGCTGGGAAGAACCGACTGGCTCAGCTATTTCGGACTGTGGGCAAACTGCTCCACCTGGCCTGTCTGGAGCTGGTAAGAGAAGTTACACCTGTGAAATGTAAGGAGTTTCATTCGGCTCTTCACAGGTGTCCTCCATTCGGACTGGTGTTATTCCAACAGGGTCTTATGTTCCCAGCAATGGTCTGCATCTGGGCCAGGAACACAGATATTGTTCTTAGGGTGAATTTGCTGGATTTTTCTGACGCTGTGGCCGACCTGCTGTAATCTGGAGCCAGTCCCTACACAACTGTTAGTGAGTTGTGTTGGCCTACTGGGCGTGATATTCACTGAAATCATCCGGTGTTCTTTGCAGGAGGAGCTGATTTTCCAGTGGCACTTAAGTGTGCTCTGATTAAGCCCCTTCTGAAAAAAACCTTGTTGGACCCGAATGTTTTTGAATACTATCGTCCAGTCTCTAACCTTCTGTTTTTTGGGACGGTTATTGAGAAAGTGGTTGTGCTGCAGCTTGAGGAGCATCTGGAGGCCTCTGACATCTATGAGCCATTCCAGTTGTGTTTCAGAGCCGGCCATAGCATAGAGATGGCCCTGGTCAGGGTGTTTAATGACCTGCTCAGGGTGAGGGATAGAGGAGAGAGTTTGATTCTCCTCAATCTCTCTTTGGCATTTGACACAGTGGAATATGGCATAGTTTTGGACCGACTCGGGAGTATTCCAGACTCACCGGCACTGTGATCTGCTGGTTCTAGTCCTTTTTATGGAATAGAACCCAGAGGGTAGTACTCGGGAATTATTCCTCAAGTCCAACGGTTCTGTCCTGTGGCATCCCCTAGGGCTCTGACCTATTGCCAGTGCTGTTTGCGATGTACATGCTACCCCTTGGCATACTCATCAGACGGTTCAGGCTGAGGTTTCACTTCTATGCGGATGATACCCCACTCTGTCCATCCTTTGCGCCCGGAACTCAGAATACCATTGACGTGTTTAACACGTGCATGTCTGAGATCCAGAACAAGGTGTCTTCTAGCTGGCTGAGATTGAACCTTGAGAAGACTGAGGTATTGGTAGTTGAGCTGGGTTGGGGGGAGGGGATTGGTAGCTGGCGTAGGAGTGACTGGGCTTTGTCTTGGTGGCTCTGATCTGCTAGCCTTCCCTAGGGTAAAGAATCTGGGAGTCATTCTAGATGAAGGCCCGACAGCCGAGTCCCAGGTGTTGGCCGTAGTCCAGAATGTTTTTTTTTTTTTTTTATCATCTAAGGAACATCTTCCAGATCAGATCTCTTATCACCCCCTTCCCGCAAGACCAGGCCACACTAATCCATGCATATGTTACCTTTAGGCTAGACTATTGTAAATCTTTACCTCGGGGTTAATAGGGGTATGCTATGTTACCTGCAGTTGTTGCAGAACATAGCTGCCCAGTTACTCAAGGGCTTGTCAAGATCTTGCCATATATCTCCAGCACTGCGTGATCTGCACTGGCTGCTGGTGAAGTGGCGTATCTCATTTAATATAGGTTTGTTAACCTACAAAGCCCTGCACGGACTGGGCCCAGCCTACCTGAGTGAGCTCCTGTTTCTGTACACCCCGGTTTGCCACTCTGATCCTCCAAGGAGGGTATTCTGACTGTCCCAAGGGCAAGATTAAAATCTTCAGGAGTCTGCCTTTGAAATAGTGGGCCCACTGCTATGGAACTCATTGCCCAGGACCCTGAGGAAGGCCCCCTCAGTGGATATTTTTAGAAAAGGATTAAAAACTTACCTTTTTTCAGCATGATTTTTGGGGGAAGGCTTTTATAGTTCTACAGCCCTTCTATTCGTAGTTACATTTAATGAGTTTTAATATTTATGCTGTGTATAGGATTTTTTTTGTGTGGGATTTGTCATAATTTTATTTATCTAGTATTGTGCTTTTATTTTGTCTGATGATTACTTTGTAAGTATATTTTATGTTTTAAGTTGTATTTTATTGTAGTTGCGCCCTGGGCCTCGGGGGAAGGGCGCCATAAAGAAATAAACTGTATTACTACTAGTACTGCAGTACATCGTAGGTTGCACATGTAGTAATGGAATGCTGCTTATACCAGTGCATCGTAGGTTGCCATGTTATGATGGTTGTTCTAATCAGCCCTTTGTCCTTGTTTTATGTCAGGAGTCTAAAAAGAAGGAAACTGAGACAGCACCAGCTGCTGCTACTACTGTCCCAGACAAGCCAGTGAGTAATTGAAAAACAGTGATTTGTTAAACGACATTCTGCTGTCCCCCCTACCCTTTCTCCTGTGTCTCCTGCTTGTTCCTTCCACTCTCATAGGTCCATCAGATAGAATATTCAGAAAACTACTGGTTAAACAACCTTTAATTTTTTTTACTTTACTAGCAAGAGGTTTCTAACTTGTCCTAGACACTAGGAGAGAAGTTCAGGTTTATACTTTGGCCCATTGACTTTTGTCTTCACCACAAACACAGAATGTCATAGACAATACAAATCCAAAACACATTGGTAAGAAGTACAAGAAGATGAATACAGCAGAAGCAGAAGGAGAGTAGCCAGGGGGGAAGGCGTTTGCCCAGAATGTCCTTGGTTAAGTTCAGCATCCTTTCGTGGTCAGTTTATTTCAAGACATCTATGAGCATTTTCTCTTTTGTTCAAGTACACAGCTGGATGCTGGTAATGGCATAGTTGACTGGGTTTGTAGAGATAGCTATTACTGCCACACCATGGGTTTTAGCTTGAGACATTATGCTGCTGTTGAACATAGTCATGTGTTTGCAGTGTTTGTGAGAGCAGACAGACGGATGGACAGAGAAATGAGGAGACGAGACTATTGGAGAAAAGGTGGCTGAGGAGGGATGTGAACTCAGTCTTCACATACTGAACGGTATCCACAAGAATGAACAGACTGAGATGCTTTTTAATTTTTGAACTTTTTTTCCCCACATAGCTTTTTTCCTGGCTGAGGCAGGGGGGCAGGCACTCGGCCATGTCCCTGTTCCTTTTGACCTCCATTGGCCTCTTCCCAAACTGTGGGAGGCTAAGTCCCCTAAGGATTGCCTCCCCTCCCTTCCATGGCAGGGCCAGAAGAATGGAGGGAGGGGCCTTTCCTTACCCCTGCTGTACATCTTCAGAACCCCGCTGGTGAGTGGGTTGTGGTTCGGGCCAAGAGAAGGGTGGGCAGGGTCTTATGAAGACAGTACAGGCCTTTAAGATAGGTCTGCACAAATTTCTGCTTACTGAGGGAATGACAGGGTACCCTGTGTAGTAGAGGGGGCACAGAGGTAGTATAGCGCAGTGGTTTAAGGCTCCGAGCTGCAAACTTGGAGACCTGGGTTTGAATCTCACAGGCCCCACATGCATATACTGTGTGACCCTGAACAAGTCACCTAACGTCCTTGTGCTCCCAGGTTGCTCCTGGAAACAAGCTTCAGCTTAGTGTTCCTCTCCTGGTTAAACAGTCTTGTCTCCCCCCTCCCCCCCCATATCCTGGATAAGAGGGTGAGTGGGAATCCCTAGAAATTACAGTAGTACATGTTTGCACAGAATACTTCTTCATCCCTGCTAGGAAGGGAGTGGCATAACTGTCCTTAAGTTTCATCTGACCTTACATTACTGTGTTACTATGACTGGCATACCACTAGAGCATTATGCATCAATGTATGTATTTATGCAGGCAGCAGGTGCTGTGGTCAGATCATGGCAGGACGGGCCATATTTCTTCATGATCCGTATTAGTCCGCTGACAAGTAAACCCAAGAGGGAAGCTAGCGGGCCCAGCAAGGAAGATGAGAAGAACAAGCAGCAGCAGGACTCTCCAACCTCTACTACAACAGACAAAGAATGGTCTGTTACCAGTAAGTTGCATTGTGTGAGTCTGGTATCTTTCTTTCTTGGCCGCGGTGCACCGGAAGGGGCCATATATAGTAGATAGCACTTCCTGTAATCGTTCAGTGTTTCTGCTGAAGCACTGGGTATGGGCATCCAGTGGGATGAAAGTACTTTGGCCTGCTGAGTGGTAAATGCCACCGTTGGGGGCCACTCCAGCAGCACAGCTGCAGTGCAGTGAGGTGGCGTGCAAGCACAGTGCTCCCAGATTAATAAGTATTTTGTTTTCAAACACCATGAAGTCTTGCTGTGATTAGGACTATAGCAGTCAGCCTCAGCCTCTGAACTGCCCCGGAGAGGAAAGGGTTAACTCCAGAGAAGTCTGGAGTTCCGCCATGTGGCGCTGTTCAAACTCTTTATCTGTGCAGTTTGAAGTCAACTGCCCAGATTCTTCTCCGCTTCACTGAACAGTAAGCTCCGGAGATCAGCTCCTTCAGCTCGGTTCACTCACGGCAGTTTCGATCGGTTCCTTCCGGTTCAGAAAACCGCAAAAGTCTCAAAATTAACGCGTTTCGGCTAAGCTCTATCTGGTAACCGTAAGTAAAACGAAAATTTAGTCTGTGTGGAAATAATTATCGGTTCAGTCTGAACCGATCGTTTCTAGTATTTTGATGAATTTTAGGCGTGAGGTACCCGGTTCTTATCGGTTCTAAAAAAAACCCTTGTTTTTTATAGGGTTTTTTCCAATACCCGTGACACGGTTAGGAACCGATAGGGTGTCTTGCTCTGGCATGGCCTGAAGAAAAGGGCAAGTTTTGGTTAGGCTGGCACTATGTCTGAGAAACCCAAAAGAAAAACCGGGCCCACGGGGTTTCAACACTGTGATGTCTGTGGGGAAGCCTTTGCCAAGTCTGACCCACACACCACTTGTGTTTATTGTCTGGGGGCTGACCACCTCCTTTCAGACTGCCAGATATGTAAAAATTTCCCTGCAGCCTCCCTGGAGAAGAGATTGGGCCGGCTCAGGGAACGAGAGGCCAAAAGTCCGCTGAACGGATGGCCAGCCCGGTCCAGTACCCACTGGACCAGAGGGAGTGCCCTCTGACCAGGGCATTACTGAGCAAGAGAAAGGCTGGTTCAGAGGAACCAGCACCAGCAAAAAGACAAAGAAATCAGCAGGTTCGAGTCTAAGATAGTTTCTCCAACTGTTGCAGAAATAGCAAAAGCCATACAGATTGTTCAGTCTTTGTGCAGGGACTTGGAGAGCCTCCACAAGTGGCAGAGGGGTGGCTCGCCCAGGTCCAGTGGTTCAAGATTATGTTATTGAGGAGTTTTATGAACCACAGGAGGGAGGAGGAATTTGATCAGTGCATTTGTGACTGGGAAGGTCTGGACGTGCCCATTGAACAGGCATTTCTCCAGACAGACCCTTAGAGTCTCCCCTCTGTTGTCTAGGTCCCTTCTCATTTTGTGTTTTATAAAAGGTGGCAGAAACCCTCCAGCTCCCTTTAGGAGGCTGTGGATGAGCAAGAGGAGCCTGATTTTGTTGAAATGATGGATATTCCAGAGTCTAGAAGGTTGTCTATTCCTTTGCATAAATCATTTAGGAAGCAAACAACAAAGATTTTAAAAATCCTCATTCTGTCCCTCCTGTAGACAAAAAATGGACAGAAGGTATACTTTATCAGGCCCAGATACAGACTTCCTCACTGAGCAGTGTAGTCATGTAGGTGTTGTTCAAGCTGCAGCCTAGACAAGGCTAATATTCCCTTGGCATCACATCCCTGACAAAGATTCCAGGAAGATTGATACCATGGCAAAAAGCAATATATGGCAGCTTCTTTGGGACTCAGGCAGGCTAATTACATGGCTTATGTGGCTAGATATCAAAAGTCTAGATGGGACACTATTTTGCAGTTAGCCAAGCAGGCCCAGGGTCAGCTGGCTAGTGAGTTGGAACAGGTGGCTGCTGATGGCATTGAGGCCTCTAAAGTTCAATTTCATACTGCTGTTGATGTTAATGATGTTTCTTCTAGGGTCATGGCCACTTCTGTAGTTCTCCGTAGGTTGGCATGGCTCAGATGCACTAATTTGTCCCAAGACACTCAGGCAAAGGCTATGGATTTCCCTGTAGGTAACTCTCTGTTTGGTGATCAGACAGAAAATTACATGAAAAAAATGGATGAATACAGAACTACCTACAAAAGTGCCCAAGCTAGAGAGGAATGCCCACCCCCCAAGGCATGCCCCCAGGGGTAGGGGTAGGCCTTACCACAGGCCCTTTTATCAAGCTCAAGCCTCTTCAGCCTTTGTTCAGAGGGGTTTCTTCAGAGGCAGGGGCAGACGGGGCTCTGGCAGACCGTCCCCTTCTTCCCAGCCAAAAACAGCTGCCAAGCAGGCACCCTGATGGGGTGCCCAGGGCGAATCTCCTGTACCGGTGGGGGCAGGGTTGGCTTATTTCAGCCAGAACTGGTTGTTCTAACCCGGACAAGTGGGTTCTGGAGTGGTAACCAAGGTCTGGTCCTCAGTTTCAAACAGTTCCCAAAGATGAGGCCAGACATTTCCCACCTACAGATCCTTTGGAAGCCCTTGCTTTGGAAACAGAGGTTTCTTCTCTGCTGGGATGCAAAAGCAGTAGAGAGGGTTCCCTTGCCATCAGGGAAAGGGTCTTTATTCAAGGTATTTCCTTACCCCAAAAAAGACAGGAGAATGGCGGCCCATCTTAGATTTAAGGTTCCTGAACAAGCATCTTCTGAAACCAAAGTTCAAAATGTTAACTCTGGCAATGATTTTGCCCTCCCTGAGACCAGGAGACTGGCTAGCTTCCTTGGACCTCAAGGACGCCTATTTTCATTTCTTGATCAGGCCTTCTCACAGAAAGTACCTCAGGTTAGAACTACCTTCTGGCCACTATCAGTTCAGAGCAATGCCCTTGGCCTTACCTCTGCCCCAAGGTTTTCACAAAATGTCTGGCTGTGATAGTGGCTCATCTGAGAAGGCAAGGGGTGGCCGTTTTTCCCTACCTGGACGACTGGCTCATAGTGGGTCAGTCTCCAGATCACGTAAAATCTCACTTGTTGGTCACCCAGCAGCTTCTCACCTCTCTGGGATTCCTGTTGAATCTTCCAAAGTCAGTTCTCGAACCAGTTCAGGTACTAACTTTCATAGGTGCAGAGTTGAACACAAAGTCTGCCAGGGCATATCTCCCCTCCGAGAGAGTGGACAGACTCATTGCCCTGGCATCTTCCTTCACCATCACGGTCTCTCGGCCAGCAAGGCACTTCCTGCAACTCCTAGGACACATGGCTGCGTCCACAGCTGTCGAGTGCAGGGAGCAAGATTCCAGATGAGAGACATCCAATTCCACCTGAGATCTTTTTGGTCCCAAAGAAGGACCCCTCACCAAATTAGTCCCAGTGACAAGGTCTCTGATCCTGGCCCTTCAGTGGTGGCAGGACCAGAGCAATCTAACTCAAGGGGTCCCTTCTTACCCATTCCTCACTCCCTCACACTTACCACAGATGCCTCACTCCTGGGATGGGGGCTCACTTGAGCGACCTTTCCACTCAGGAGTGTGGTCTCCTCAGGAATCTCTGCTCCACATCAGCCTTCTGGAGCTCAGGGCTGTCCTCTTAGCTCTCAGGCCTTTTCAGCTTCTGTCCAGAACAAGGTAGTTCAAGTCAGGACAGACAATACCACAACAATGTGGTACATCAACAAAAAAGGGGCACTTCGGTCTTCTGCCTTGTGCACGAAGCAATGAAGCTGTGGTCTCTGGCTTACTCCTTGAATACCTCCCTGATAGCAGTTCACCTTCCAGGGAAGGACAATGTCCTAGCGGATGCCCTCAGCAGGATTTCTCAGGGCCACCACGAATGGGCCCTGAACCCTCTAGTGCTGGGGTCAGTCTTTGCCAGATGGGGCACCCCTCAGATAGATCTTTCGCAGCCCCAGACAACCACCAACTTCCTCTGTTTTGTTGCAGACCTCCAGTGTTGGGATCAGTCCCACTGGCGCCTTCCAGTTGGATTGGGAGGGAAATATCATATGCCTTCCTCCCTTCCTCTCCTTTTCAGGGTACTAGTGAGGATCAGAACTCAGTCCTGCAAGGTGATTCTGATTGCTCCAGATTGAGCCAGACAGCCCTGGTACCCTCTCCTTCTGTCCCTGATTATCCACCCTCCCTGAGCTTGCCCAGGACCCACGACCTGTTGACCTGTGCACAGGGAGAGTGTGGTATCGAACCTCAGTTCCTTCCACCTCAAGGCTTGGTTCTTGAGGAGCTAGAATCGCTGATCTACACCTCTCTCAAGGTGTCTTGGATATTTGAGGCGGCCAGGAGGCCTTCTACTAGGGCCACCTATAATTCTAAGTGGAAGAGGTTTTCCATTTGGTGCTCTGGGAAGCAAATCTCCCCAGAATCTGCTGATTTGACTGTTTTATTGGACTATCTGGTCCACTTAAATTCTCTAGGCCTTAAGCCAGCTACCTTAAGGGTTCATCTGGCAGCAGTCTCCGCTTATGTGTCAGCAGGTAAACCTGCTTCCATCTCTTCTCACCCTGTAATTTCCAAGTTTTTTAAGGGGTTACTTCACACTAACCCTCCTTTTCGGGAACCAGCTCCTGCTTGGGACCTGAATATTTTGCATTATTCAGCTAATGCAACCCCCTTTGAGCCCCTGTCTTTGGCAGACCTCAAGTTTTAACTTGGAAGACTGTTTTTCTAGTGGCCATCACTTCTGCTAGGCGTATAAGTGAGATGCAAGCCTTGTCAGTGGAAGAAGATTTATTTCTTTTCATAGGGACAAGGTAGTCCTTAGGACTAATAGAAGGTTTTTACCAAAGGTGGTCTCGGTTTTCATCTCAACCAATCCATCTCTCTCCCAGTATTTTCACTGAGCATTCCTCTTCAGGGAGAGGATTGCACAGTCTGGACGTCAAAGAGCTCTAAGCTACTATTTGGAATGCACCAAGGGTCATAGGTTTGAATCCCTCCAGCTCTTCCTTACCTATGGGAAGTCGGCAAAGGGGACCTGCCACTAAGAGGACAATTGCAAGGTGGATTGTCTCTTGTATCCAATTCTGTTACCAAAACTGGGTAAGAGCCCCCTCAGGATTGAGGGCTCATTCTACCAGAGGTACAGCTGCATCTCTAGCGGCTGCTAGAGATATTCCCATTTTGGAGATCTGTCAAGCTGCTACCTGGAAAACAGTTCACACCTTTACCAAACATTACTCCTTGGATGTTCAATCCAGGAGGGATGCCGTTTTAGCACAGCTGTGCTTCAGAGCCTATTCCCAAGTAGGTTCTGACCCTCCTCCATGGAGGTACTGCTGTGTAATCTGCTATAGTCCTAATCACAGCAAGACTTCATGGTGTTTGAAGAAAAAATTACTCACCTTAGTAATTGCTTTTCTTCTCATGGAGTCTTGCTGTATTAGGACAACCCTCCCTCCTACCCGCTCAGAACTCCTCCTTGGGTATGGGGTTGGCAAATTAGTGCAAGCACTGTGTCATGCCTTTTTCTTGCTTATTGGGTTTAGGAACTAGGTAATTCTGTTGTTCGTTGAGTGGTAGGTGGCCCCCTCCCTAGACTTGAGTCTTTTTGGGAAGAGGGGGTCTGTTAATGCTTCTTTTCAGTAATGCTAACAATATTTAATAATTTTGTTGCTATTCTGTGATTGTTGTGTGTTTTTGTAGTTCTACTACTGGTAGGTAGCCAATGGCTAGTGTAGGGTTTTTTCCACACAGACTTGCTATATTAGTTTAGCTTCGTAAAGAATCTGGCAGTTTGACTTCAAACTGCACAGATAGAGCTTTGAACAGCGCCCTCGCTGTGGAACTCAGACTTCTCTGGAGTTAACCCTTTCCTCTCCGGGGCAGTTCAGAGGCTGAGGCTGACTGCTATAGTCCTAATACAGCAAGACTCCATGAGAAGAAAAGCAATTACTAAGGTGAGTAATTTTTTCTTCTTTCTCATATTTGTGCTGTTTTAGCATAGTTTTTGGGCTTCTGTATTATTTTAGCGTCTTTCTGTGGTTTCCTAGCAGTTCCCAGGTACCAGAGAAAAATCTCTTTGACTTGTGTTTTTTTTTTTCTCATTTTCAGCCACACAAAATTACATTCAAACAACATGAAGTCTTGCTGTATTCTGACAATAGCAGTGAGTCCCAACCTCCGAACTGCCCCGGAGATGAAAGAGTTAACTTTCCATGCCAGGCATGGAACGCTGAGCTCGAGCTCGGTTGAGAGACTGTCTGTTGTTGCTTGAAATGAAACCGTCAGATTCTTTACTCCGCCTCACTGAACAGTCGCTCCGGAGATTTCTCCTTTGCTCGGTTAATTTTGTCGGTTAAAGTCCGTTTTTCTCGGTTTAAACCAAATTTAAAACTGCAACCTGTCGGTTCAGTCTCTGTCTGTGGTATTCGTGAGTACTAGATAGGTTATTTTGTTTTCTTTCTGTGTGGAACTTGTAAACGGTTTATCGGTTCGGTTTGAACCGATCAAGTTGATTTAAAAGTCTTTATTTCTACTGTTAGAGTGTGGTTACCGGTTCTTATCGGTTCTAAAAAAAAAAAAACGGATTTTACCACGTTATTTTCCACGACCCGTGACACGGTCAGGAACCGATAAGGGTGTCTTGCCTGGCGGATTGCCATTAAAAGGGTAAGTTTGGTTAGGACTGGCACCATGTCTGAGAAACCCAAAAGAAAAACCGGGCCCACTGGGTTTCAACACTGTAGTGTGTGTGGGGAAGTCTTTGCTAAGGCTGATCCCCACACCCCCTGTGTTTATTGTCTGGGGTTTGACCACCTCGATTCAGACTGCCAGATTTGTAAAAATTTTCCTGCAGCTACCCTAGAAGAGAGTTGGTAGGCTCAGGGAAAGGGAGGCCAAAAAGTCTGCTGACCCAGATGGCCAGCCCGGTTCGGTTGAAACCGAACCAGAAGAATGCCCTCTGACCAGGCGAGACTTCTTGGGCAAAGGAGAACGATTCCGGTCGGTTCGGCTAAGAAGAACAAGAAGGAAAAATCAACTGGTGTGGATCCAAAAGCTTCTTTTCCAACCGTTGATGAAATAGCAAAAGCGATAAAAATTGTGCAGTCGCTTTCCCCGGTTCCGACCGAACCGGCACCATCAGGAAGGCGCTCGGTTCGGCCGGTTCCACCGGTTCCGGATTATGAGTTGGAATAATATTATGAACCGGAGGAGGAGGAGGAAGGAGAGTATGAGGAAAGTGAATGTATGAAAGTCTGGATGTGCCCATTGACCCGGACATCTCCCCAGACAGACCTTCAGGAGTGTCTCCTAGGCTTTCTGAGTCCCCCTCCCATTTCATGTTTTATAAGAAAGTGGCCAAAACCCTTCAGCTTCCTATGGAAGAAGCTGTGGACGACCAGGAGGAGCCTGACTATGTGGAAATGATGGATATCCCAGAGTCCAGGAGGCTGTCTAATCCCTTACACAAATCTTTTGGGAAACAGACATTTAAAATTTTAAAGACTCCTAATTCTATACCTCCTGTGGATAAAAGAATGGACAAGAGGTATACTCTGTCAGGCTCAGATACAGAGTTCCTTACCCAGCAATGCAGCCATGTTGGGGTAGTGCAGGCTGCAGCCTGTGATAAGGCTAATATACCCTTGGCTTCACACCCCAGATAAGGACTCCAGGAGGATTGATGCCATGGCAAAGAAACAGTACATGGCAGCATCCTTGGGACTCAGGACAATTATATGGCCTATACAGCTAGATATCAGAAATCCAGATGGGACACTGTCATGGCTTTGAAACAGGTCCCTGCCAGCTGCCAAGGAGCTGGAGCAGGTGGCTGCTGATGGTATTGAGGCATCCAAGGTGCAATTCCATGCTGCAGTGAACTCCAGTGATGTTTCATCTAGAGTCATGGCTACATCTGTGGCCCTTCGCAGGATGGCTTGGCTCAGATGTACTAGCCTGTCTCGGGATACCCAGACTAAGGCCATGGATTTTCCTGTTGTGGGTAATTCTCTGTTTGGGGAGCAAACGGAGAACTACATGAAGAAAATGGATGAATACAGGACCACCTATAGGAGTGCCCAGGCCAAGGAAAGGCAAGCCGCCACTCAGAGGCAGCATCCCAGGGGCAGGGGCAGGCCTTTTCATAGGCATTTCTACCAAGCCCAGGCCTCCTCTTCTGCCTATGCTCAGAGGAGGTTCTTTAGAGGGAAAGGCAGAAGGGGTGCAAGCAGACCTGCTTACACCCCTCAACCTAAACCCCCTGCCAAGCAGACACCCTGATGGGTTTGCCAGGGCGATTCTGCACCACCTGTAGGGGGCAGGCTGGCTTACTTTGTCCAGGACTGGGCGTCTCTAACATCAGACAAATGGGTCCTGGAAGTAGTAAGCCAGGAACTGGTTCTCAGCTTCAAAAAATTTCCAAAGCTGAGAACCAGATCCTTTCCACCTGCAAATCCCTCAGAGGCACTTGCCCTAGAGGCAGAGGTCTCTTCCCTCCTGGCTGTCAGAGCTGTGGAAAGGGTTCCACCCTTACACAAAGGCAAAGGATTGTACTCCAGGTACTTCCTTACCCCCAAAAAGACAGGAGAATGGCGGCCCATCCTGGATCTCAGATACTTAAACAAGCACCTTTTAAAGCCAAAATTCAAAATGGTGACTCTGGGAATAATTCTACCCTCTCTAAGGCCAGGGGACTGGCTAGTCTCCCTAGACCTCAAGGATGCCTATTTTCATATTCTCATCGAAAGCACCTCAGGTTTGAGCTGCCCTCAGGCCAGTATCAATTCAGAGCAGTGCCCTTCGGACTAACTTCTGCTTCAAGGGTGTTCACAAAATGCCTGGCAGTAGTAGTTGCTTCCCTAAGAAGGCAAGGGATTGCCATCTTCCCATACCTGGACGACTGGCTCATAGTAGGCCAGTCCCCAGACCAAGTCAAGTTACACCTTCAGATAACTCAGCAACTGCTCACCTCTCTAGGTTTCCTTCTGAATCTTTCAAAGTCAGTTCTAGAGCTTGTTCAGCTCCTCACCTTCATAGACGCAGAGCTAGATACAGAAAACGCAAGAGCCTTCCTTCCCCTGGACAGGGCAAGGACCCTTCTATCACTGGCCTCTCCGTTCACCCTACAGGTGTCTCGACCAGCAAGGCATTTTCTGCAGCTCCTGGGACACATGGTTGCTTCTACAGCAGTGGTGCAGGGAGCAAGATTTCAGATGAGGGACATTCGGTTCCACTTGAGAGCCTTTTGGTCTCAGAAAAAGGACCCTTTGACCAAACTGATACCAGTGACTCGAACCCTGATCCAGGCTTTGCAGTGGTGGCAGGATCAGGGCAATCTCAGACAGGGAGTTCCTTTTGTCACTCAGTCTCACTCTCTAATCCTTACTACAGATGCCTCCCTCTTGGGGTGGGGGGCCCACTTGGGAGACCTGACCACCCAAGGGGTGTGGTCCCCTCAGGAATCTCTGCTTCACATCAATCTGTTGGAACTCAGAGCAGTGTTTCGTGCACTTCAAGCTTTTTCCAAGTCTGTTCAGAACAAGGTTGTTCAGATCAGGACAGACAGTACCACCACAATGTGGTATATCAACAAGCAAGGGGGCACTCGGTCTATGGCCTTGTGCACTGAAGCGATGAAGTTGTGGTCTCTGGCTTTTTCCCTGAACACCTCCCTTACAGCAGTACACCTCCCAGGCAAGGACAGTGTCCTGGCAGATGCCCTCAGCAGGATATCCCAGGGCCATCACGTATGGTCACTGGATCCCCTGGTTTTGGAGGTGATCTTCTCCAGATGGGGCACCCCACAGATAGATCTTTTTGCAGCCCCAGGCAATCACCAACTTCTCCTTTTTTGCTGCAGGCCCCCAGTGTTGGGCTCAGTCCCCCTGGATGCCCTGGTTCTCATTTGGGAAGGGAAGTTCCTGTATGCTTTCCCCCCCTTCCCTCTCCTATTCAAGGTGCTAGTAAAAATCAGGTCTCACTCCTGCAGGGTGATTCTGATTGCTCCAGACTGGGCCAGCCAGCCCTGGTACCCTCTCCTGTTGTCCTTAGCAGTCCACCTTCCCTTGTCCCTTCCCAGGAATTACAACCTGTTAACCTGTGCTCAGGGGAGGGTTTGGTACCCGAATCTCAAAGCTCTCAATCTCAAGGCCTGGCTCTTGAAGAGTTAGAGTTTGCTGATTTACACCTCTCTCAAGGTGTTATGGATATTCTGAAGGCTTCTAGGAAGCCTTCCACCAGAACTACATATAATTCCAAATGGAAAAGAGTCTCCATATGGTGCTCTGGGAAGCATATTTCCCCACAGTCTGCTGACCTGTCCACAGTCCTTGACTATATGGTTTATCTGAATAGCTTGGGACTCAGACCAGCTACACTAAGGGTGCACCTGGCAGCTGTCTCTGCTTTTCTTTCAGCAGGTAAGCCTTCTTCTCTTTCAGCTCACCATGTATTCTCCAAGTTTTTCAAGGGATTGCTTCATACCAATCCGCCATTCAGGGACCCTGCCCCTGCTTGGGACCTTAATGTTTGCATTGCTCAGCTTATGCAACCCCCTTTTGAGCCTTTGTCCTCAGCAGAGCTTAAGTACTTGACTTGGAAAACCGTTTTCTTAGTGGCCATCACTTCTGCCAGGTGCATAAGCGAGTCACAAGCCCTGTCAGTGGAGCCTGATTTTTATCTCTTTCCATAGAGATAAGGTGGTCCTCAGGACTAACAGGAAGTTTTTACCTAAGGTGGTTTCAGACTTCCACCTTAACCATTCTTTGTCTCTTCCTGTGTTCTTCACTGACCATTCCTCCTCTGGTGAGAGGAGGTTGCACAGTCTGGATGTGAAAAGAGCCCTTAGCTACTACATAGAACGTACCAAGGGTCACGGGTTTGACTCCCTCCAACTGTTCCTCACTTATGGTGAGGTTGGTAAAGGAAAACCTGCCACTAAAAGATCCATTGCCAGGTGTATTGTTTCTTGCATTCAATTTTGCTATGAAAAACTAGGTAGGATTCCACCCTCAGGCCTGAGGGCTCACTCTACCAGAGGTACAGCTGCTTCCCTGGCTGCTGCCAGGGATATTCCTATCTTAGAGGTATGTCAAGCAGCTACCTGGAAAACAGTTCACACTTTTACCAAGCATTACTGTCTGAATATCCAGGCTAGGAGTGATGCTCGGTTTGGCACAGCAGTGCTTCAGAGCCTATTTCCTAAGTAGGTTCTGTCCCTCCTCCATGGAGGTACTGCTTGGTAGTCTGCTACTGTCAGAATACAGCAAGACTTCATGTTGTTTGAAGAAAAAATTACTCACCTTAGTAATGTTGTTTCTTCTAATGGAGTCTTGCTGTATTCTGACCTCCCCTCCTGCCTTCCCCTCTCAGAACCTTTGTTTTTGGGATGTGGGTGGGCAGTGGCAGTGTTGGCACTCAGGAGGTGCCCCACCTTGTTTATTACCCTCTTTTCTTTGGGTGAGTGGGTGTTGTGTTTATTTCATTTTTGGGGTTTTCTGACTTGAGTCTTTGTTTTGGGACCAAAAAATATTTTATTATATTTAGTAGCCAGTTGGCTAGTGTAGGTTTACAGCTTCCACACGGGACCCTCGGTGAGTTTAGCTCATAAAGATCTGACGGTTTGATTTCAAGCAACAACAAACAGAGTCTCAACCGAGCTCGAGCTTAGCGTTCCATGCCTGGCATGGAAAGTTAACTCTTTCATCTCCGGGGCAGTTCGAAGGTTGGGACTCCTGCTATTGTTAGAATCTATTGTCAGAATACAGCAAGACTCTATTAGAAGAAACAACATTACTAACATACTAAAATGCCAGCAGAATAGGCCTAATGGTCTTTCGAGTCTGCTCGATTGGTCAGCCCCCACCCTGGGTGCTGACCTTGCTGTCCCCCTCGCCTTCTCTGGCTTCTTCCTTCCCAGTTCCGGATATTCTTGCTGCATTGTATTTTGCTTCCAGAACTCTTCCCCTGTACCTGTCCCAGCCCCTCTTGAACCCCTCCACCGTCTCTGCCTCCACCAGCCCCCTAGGCAGTGCATTCCATGGCTCCACCACCCTCTCAGTGAAGTAGCACCTCCTCCTTTCTCCCCTGAATCCTCCCCCCTCCAGCTTCCACCCATGCCCTCTAGTGGCCCCTCCTCCTTCCTTGAAGCACCCTGACTGCTCCTCCCTATTTACCCTCTTCATGTACCTAGGGCCTCTATCATGTCCCCCCGGTCCCTTCTCTCTTCCAATGTGTACATATTTAGCTCTTTGAGCCTCTCCTCATAGGTCCTGTCCCCCAAGCCCCAAATCATTTTGGTTGCCCTCCTCTGGACCCTCTCCAGGAGTTTAATGTCCCTCTTTAAGTGTGGCCTCCAAAACTGCACGCAGTACTCAAGGTGTGGCCTCACCAAGCAGTTATACAGAGGGAGTATCACTTCCCTCCTTCTGGAGGTGATCCCCTAGTGATGCATCCCAGCATCCTGTTGGCCTTGGCTGCTGCCCTCCTACAAGTCTCCGAGTTGTTCATCTTGACATCCATCACCACTCCCAGGTCCCTCTCAGCCATCGAGACTTTTTCTTATCGCCTTCTTTGTGGTATATGATTCGATCTTTTGAATCTGTTTTTCACCTCTGTTCCCCCATTCCCCAGGAACCTAGACGCATTGCTGTTTTTCAATTTGTTTGCTTTTATTTAGGAACCAAACTGCAAATTTTTGTGTTTTACATTTGGGAGCCATTTTTCCTGGGGTTTTGTTGTGTTTGGCATGCATGACGAGCTCAAAAAGGAAACAGACCTTCAGCTTTTTTTTTTTTTTTCTTATTTTCTTTGTAGGACTTCCTCGGCTGGGGGGGAAGGGGTGTACCTATGGTTTTCCTACACCATTCGTGTTAAGTCCTCCAGTATACCTACACCCTGGAGGGAGAAATTGCTTAATTATACAGTAAAAATATAATGGAAAGCATCTGCCCATACTAAGATACATTGGTAAAACATAATGGAGCAAAATATGCATCAGTAGAATATAGTAGAACACAGATCGTGACACTTATGCTTGTACAATAAGTGTCTCTGCCCTAAGGTTAGTACATATACCTACATATGTGTTGCTGTCTGTGAGGTTGGGTACAATTAGGGGTAATGTACCATGGATAACATTCCCCCCTATTGCCTCAGTAGGGCAACAATCCCAGGAAAGTAGTAGGATAGAGCTAAAAAGTCATTGACAGGTCCAACGCACGAGCCTTGTAAAGGAATTTGAGTTGTTCTCGGTGTTGTTTTATAGTATGTTGCAGACAGCCAAAGGGTTAGTATCAGAAAAACAATCAAAAATGCTTGAATAAATAACAAACGCTTTAAAAATCAGTTTTAACCAAGTATTGGATAGAGTAGTGCTTAAATCCCCATGATGAATAAGATCATTAAGGGCGTCACCAGCCTTAGAAAAGGGGGGATTTCACTGTCTTTTACAGGGACAAGGATCGGGCAGACAGGGGGGTACCCTACACTATGGAAAACGGGGGCTTGGGTTATATTTTAAATGGATGGGGATCAGGCGGGCCGGCACAGCGCAACTTGCTGAGTACAGGCATGGTAATTATGCTAATGGTGCCATAATGGGCATGCAAATGGTGCATTTGTGCCTTGCATACCTGATGGCCCCATTTGCATTATCTGGCTGAATATCGGGAATTTGGGGCTGGCACATCTGGGGATGTGCCACGCATCCCCATTTCCGATATTCAGCCCATCCCTGAGATGCACTGGCACATTGTTGTCTGCCACCATTTGTGCCACCCACACCGGGTGCTATATTCAGACATGATGCGTGATCTGTTGTGGTCACGCAAAATGTTTGAGTATATCACTTTTGCACCACCCATTTATTTGGGTGGCGCATCTCGTTGCGCCACGCATCCCCCAGGTTTTGAAACTGGGGGCCATTGACTCAAAAATGTGTGGATATCCACAGCAAGTAATCCCAGGCAGATTTAAAACAAAAAGGAAATACTTCTGTACCGAAAGGATTATCGACCTCTGGAACAATTTACCAGAATTCATTACAAGCGTTGAACCAAAAGATATTTTCAAGAATAGATTAGACAAATAAATTTCGGCAGGTGAGAAGTTGTCATACTGTTCGTGAGCACCGGAGCTACCCATGGGCACACTTGCCTAATCAGCTTCTTAATTCATTAGTCACATTATTGACATTAGTAACACAAGATCTTCAAAGCTGTGTACAGAAGCAATGAAGATCTGGAATCTGGCGTATTCCTTGGAAGTGCAGCTATCAACATTCCACCTGCCAGGGAAGGACAATATCCTGGCAGATTCCCCCAGCAGGATCAGCCAGGGACATCACGAATGATCCCTGAACAAGCAGGTACTGAGCACAGCATTCAGAAGATGGGGCACACAGGAGATGTATCTGTTTGCCTCCAGGGAGAATCATCAGCTTCCCCTTTCTTTTAGTTGCAGGCCTTCATCAGTGGGCTCTGACCCAGGACTGGTCAGGAAGATTCCTGTACTCCTTCCCTCATTATCCCCTCTTGCTGAGGGTGTTGTTGAAGCTGGGGAGCTAGTCAGCCACAATGATACTGTTGGCTCCAGATTGGGCCAGGCAGGTCTGGTATTCCCTTCTCCTGGCCCTCTCCATCAAACAGCCTGTCTGTCTCTCACTGAGGCACAACCTGTTGACCATGCTCCAGGGCAGAATCACCTTCCTGAATCTGAGGTCACTTTTCCTCAAGGCATGGTTCTTGAAGAGCTAGAGTTCTCACTTTAAAGGAGAGCTCTTGCAGCTGGTAATACCGTTAGGACTAAGGCTGCCAGGTGTTAGGACCCCACGAAAAAATCTTCTTCCTAGCAGTCTGTGGTGGGGGACCGCCCCTGACATCGGCTCTGCCCCGTCAGATGTGGTATAAAGTGGGCAGTCCCCTGGCGCCACCTCAGTTCTTTTCCCACCGTCGACCCACTAACATTGGATCTACAGACGCCATAGTTCACAGTCGACAGCCTTTTTTCGTACCTCGCGCAGTTAACCAGTAGTTCGTTTTTCTCCATGAATTTCTGCAAAAAGTGCATGTCTTCATCGACTTCACAGCGATGAAAGTCGAAGTGGGCATGTGGAAGCAGATTCCAGCGAGGGATGGCCACGATGCCTGCCTGATCTGCATAGGCCCAGACCACCGGCCTGACGACTGCCCGCACTGTCAAAAAATTTACAGTAAGACCCACACTCGAAGCGCTAACTCACTTAAAGCCTACCTGCTAGAAAAACAAGTGGCCACCATGCAGAAGACCCAATCAGGGCACAGTTCATCCTCCTCACCCAGAGAGTCTACCCCCAGGGAGAAAGGATCGGGAGGGAAACACCATCACCGGGAGAAAGAGAGGGCCAGGTCAGAATCCCACCCAAAATCTCCCCACAGGACATCTGCTTCATCTACCTCTGGCGTGTAACTGGGTAATAAAATTACCTTTCTTAGGTTCTTGTTGGAATGGCACAAAGGAGGAGACAACAGACAAGTGGTGCACAAGTAATAAATGTAATTTATTACAGGAAAAATATAATATAGGCTTACTACCAACAGTGAATACACTGGGAGAGCTTCCAGTTTTCCTTACCTACGTAGGTGCAGTCTCTAGTCTGAGAAGCTACGTGCTGCAAGGGGTCTTATACCCCGATAATAACCATGGTTACTACTAAAGATGATACATAAAAAGTGTATAATTGGACAGTAACAGGTGACATGAGTAACCATCCTAACTAGCATGACAAATTGCTTAGCTAGCAGATAGTATGAACAATGGGATCTCTATAAGTCCCCACAGTCACTTACACTTACAGTGATGCACAAGCACTAAAGATAGCACTATTGCCCAACTTATAATGTACAGTAAAAATATAATAGAAAGCATCTCCCAGTACTGAGATACATTGGTAAAACATAATGGAGGATAATATGCATGAGGAGGACTTCCGGTGACGTCATCTCCCTGAATGGCCGCTTGGTTGTAGAGCTCTCAGACCCCAGCTACCTAATCCTTCTTAATCAGACTCACAGTTAACAGAAAACTCCAATAAAATGCCTTCATCTAATAAAGGAGGATACAGGAAAACGAATTCCCGCTCTAGGTCGACGCGGCACCGAGAGATGGAGGGGAGACCAAGAGATAAGCCTAGCCGGAGCCCTTCTCCATTAGACAACGAGGCCTGTGAAGGAAACGGAAATGCAGACAGGGAGAATGAAACGCTCTGTTGATCCAGATTTGACACTCTCTTTGGAGAATTAAGAGCATTCAGAGCTGAAGCTAGGTTGGAATTTGCCTCCCTTCACAGAAGAATAAACAAAGTGGAGCAGCGAACTGTCATGGTGGAAGAGAGGGTCTCAGCCCTAGAGGACGCTCGGGTACCAGTCCATGCCGCAGCAGACTATCTTACCTCTCAGCAGGCTATGATCATGGATAAGTTGCTAGACCTTGAAGCGAGGTTGCGGAGAGAAAACATCAGACTGTTTGGCCTCCGGGAGGGTGCCGAGGTAGGAGCAATGGAAGATTTTTTAGAAGATTTACTCAGACACCGAATGCATCACACTGGGTTTCCAGTTCAAGATAGAGAGAGCGCATCGCTTGCTGGTCCTGCGCCCTGCGGACCCCTCTTCCCACCCCTGCTCGATAGCTTTTAAGCTCTCCAGCTATAGGGACAAAGAGAAGCTGCTTCGAATGGCTTGGGCCCAGACGAAAGTTGTTTATAACACCACCCGCCTAATATTCAACAATGACTATCCGATAGAAATAGCTAGACAGCATGCTGCCTACTCTCCTTTCCTTCGATTCCTTCGAGAATAGAAAGTCAGGTTCCAGATCCCAATTTCCACTGCGACTAAAAGTATTCTGGGTTACAGGAACGAAGACATACTCATCACCCCAAGATGCAGAGGCGGACTTCCAAAAGAGGGGACGGAGCCCAGAAATTACAAAACCCAAGCCGCAGCGGCAGAGAGTGGATCGATCGGGATGGCAGCTAATAAACAGGAAAGTCAGGAGAAGTAAAGCACAGACACAGGGCCCTCGAACAATGGAGGAAATAAAGACACTGCTCGCTGGGTTGAGGCCACAGCCCCTTACTAACAATAGCGAACTCCCTCCTGAAAGGCCAACAGACCCTGAGACCACCTGAGGATATGAGGTGAGGCATTCTGTATTTTTAATTTACCCCTGGATGGCGGGGGCTTGTGGTCTCTTCGGTGGAATTACATTTGGCTGAAGACTTACAGAATTTGGTTCCCCATCCCCCACGACACCCACAGTCCCTTACATTTTAGTGACAGAAACTTGGACAATTCTTTGTTAAACTTTTTACCTTGTGTGGACTACACGCAGAACCACTGTTTTTTTTGAGACTGTTCCCTGTGTTCAGCACGTGCCCCTCCAAATACCAGCAAATGGCCTGGACTGATTTCCTAAGCACCCGCCTGAGGGAAAATGGCTCATCCTAAAGGAGCCCAAAACTAAATATAGACAGGCCCCCGGGTCTAAGCAGTATTTGTTTCTTGGGGGGTGGGGAGGCGGGGAGAGAGCTGGCTGTATTAACAGTATTTACAAGAGTAGAGTGGGGGGGACACCAGATGAGGACTTCTGACCGATATCATTCCCCAATTTGGGAGGGGGGGGTCCTTTTCCCCTGTGCTTTGAGCTTGGGAGAGATGGGGGTTTCTCTTTCCTTCTCTTTTAGGAAGCCTGCTATATAAGACTATAGGATTGGTCAGAGCAGAGAAAAACAGCCCTCCTCAACTCTATGGGGATGGAGGGTGAAGGGAAAAATAAATAACTGTTTACTTAACAAAGTTACCACCTTCATACCAAGAGACCCCCCAGGTCTCTCGGTCTAGTAGCTGCCCGGCTGAAGTGGGAACGAGATCATCCCTCCTAGGGTTTCCTGGGGGGAGAGGGGCTCGATACAAGGCTGGGGGGAGATCTGCGAGCAGGGGAGAAGCGAAGGTCACGAAAGGGAAATAATAGATGATGCTTCTTAACCCCCCCCCCGCGACTTTTCAGGGGGACAGGAGGACTCCACTCCTGTGGGGGCATGAATTCCTCCTGCCCGGAAGGGACATTCCATCCTTAATCCCAACGGGGAGGGAAGGGCACACAATAGTTTGCCCCTACCTTGGGAGCCAATTTGTATATAGTTTTGTTGCTGTTTACTTCGTTGTCAGTAGTTGTTTTCATGTACAAATATTGTTCATGTGTTGCACACCAGATTTAAAGAAGATTGGAGCACATTTTAGACAGAGTAAGAGCAGACAAGGTCGAAGTGGCCTTAACATAGATAAAGAAATGCAGTGGTAACTCTAAACAAGCAATTGATGATACTCTCACAAAAGGTAAATGGCTTGAACAATCCCATTAAGCGTTACAAAGTTATCTCTAATATCAAACGACAAAAACCTGCCATCATCATCCTCCTCCAGGAGACGCACCTTAATAACCTGGAGCACGGCAAGCTTACAAAATGTGGTTATTTCAAGGTGGTTGCCTCCTCCGTGGAGAAGGGGAAGAGAAGGGGCACGGCAGTCCTTATCTCTCAGTCTACACAGTTTGAGATACTGGTAAAATATATAGATCTGGAAGGTGGACTGGCATTGGTGGGTGGCCTACTCGAGGGTATCCCCATCACGGTCGTCTCCTTGTACTTTCCCCCAGGCACATCAACCTCCATAATCAGAAGCCTTCTTCATAAAATTACAGAGTACCAAAGAGGCACCCTAGTGATAGGAGGGGATCATAATCAATGTTATGGCTACTTAGACACCTCCTCCTCTAGGACCTCCAGGAGATCCCCAGCACAAAAAGCAGCATCAGCGTATTTCAAGAGAGTACACTGGACGGATGTCTGGAGATCTCTTAATCCAGATAAGAGGGAGTATACCCATTTTTCACTGCCCTGCCAGACCTATACTAGGATTGATTATTTCCATATTTCGAAAGAACATCAGTACAGAGTAGTAGAATGCCTACAGATATCATCAATGTTATCAGACTACAATCAACTAGTATTAAAACTAAATTGGTACGAAGAAAAGGGACAGACCCTTTGGAGACTTAATAATTACCTGCTAAATATCCCTGAATTTAAAGAGATGGTTCAAAATAGAATTAAGCAAATCTTTCTGGAGAATGACACCCCAGAAACTTCAAGAGCAGTATTGTGGGATACGCTCAAAATAGTGTTGAGGTGACATAATAAAATATGCAGCAAACTATAAAAGGAAGCAAAATGCCCAGTTGGAACACCTCTAAACCCAATTGCAAGATCTGTATAAGCAACACGCACAGGGAGATCAGGCGGTCCATCCCCTTCTTCTAGTTACCAAGGAAAAAATACAGAAACTACTGGATGAGAAAACGGAGCAGGCTTTGCAGTTTCTCCGACACAGACACTATGAGTCAGGACCCAGAGCCTCTCATTTTCTGGCGCATAAATTGAGGCGAAACTTAGCCCAATCAAATACAACCCAAATTAAAGATACAAACACCAACCAAATATATAAAACACCAGATCAAATTCTCCGAACATTCCAGAAATATTACCAGAAGTTATACACCACGGAGAGAGCCCCAGAAGAGCAACTAATTCAACAATACCTACAGAATCTCCCCATCGCTGAAATTCCAGATGGGTTGCGGATGTCTGTTGACACCCCCATAACAGAAAGGGAAATTGATCTAGTACTCGGAAATTTTAAGAGTAATAAAAGTCTGGGTCCAGACGGATATACTACTGTTTTCTACAAAACATTTAAGGAACAGGTAAAGGACACCCTTCTGGAGGTTATCAAAGAGCTGCAGGGTGGGGAGCCTCTTCCCCCTACATGGAATTATGCAGTAATATCCTGCATACCAAAGCCTAATAAGGATAAACAGCAATGCTCATCTTGCAGGCCTATATCTGTACTAAATACAGATTATAAGATATGCAGCAATTCTGACCAGGCGCCTTCAAGAGGCCCTCCCATTGTTAATAGACCGTGACCAGGTGGGCTTCATTCCTGGGAGACAGGCCCAGGACAACATAAAGTGAACATTACACATTCTGAGGCACGCTGCCCGGTTGAGGCTTCCCCTACTCCTTCTTAGCCTGGACGCGGAGAAGGCCTTTGACCGGGTGGCCTGGCCCTTCCTGCGAATGACACTAGGAGCAATGGGCTTCTCTGAAGCATTCCTCAAAATAATAGTAAACATATACCATCAACCAAACGCTCATATAAAGATCAACAGACGGGTATCACCGCCTATACCCCTTTTAGGGGGACCAGGCAGGGGTGCCCCCTGTCCCCCCTCCTATTTGCACTGTATCTGGAACCTCTAGCAGTAGCACATAGGGAGCATAACCAGGTGCGGGGAGTGGACCTGGGGGAGATTACCATAAAATAGCCCTCTATGCGGATGACCTTTTGATCTACCTTGTAGACCCTGAACACTCTTTGAACCCGCTTTGAAGGGTCCTGTCTGAGTTTGGTGAACTAGCGGGGTACAAGATAAACCAGACCAAATCTGAAACATTGCAGATGCATTATGTCCCCTCCCCACAAACGAAAATCCAGTTCCCTCTTAGATGGGACATGAAAGCCATTAGATACCTGGGAGTGAAGCTGAGTGGAGAAGCTGAGAACCTGTACACCCTTAATTATGACCCCCTGCTATTTAAAACAAAGTCAGAATTGGAGAGCTGGACCATAGTTCCCATTCCTCTTATTCAGAGGATTGAGGCAGTTAAGATGGTGCTCTTACCCCACTTCCTTTACTTAGCACAGACATTACCAATCCCCATCCCAAAGCACTTTTTTTTTTTTTTTCCATTTTCTCTCTTTTTCCCCTCCTTCGTGCCCCAGAGTTACCTCTCCTTCAGGCCGCCTAGGACCCGGGCGTTCCCCTGCTAACTCCCCTTAGCCACCTACCTCATATCTGCAGCCTTCCTCGGGCAAGTCCAGTGTAACCCTTGCACGGATGGGTCCCCTCCTCCAGGGAAAGGCACCAGCGGGGCAGAACCAGCACACTACTATTGTCTCAGACCCTCGGGCTGCTGAGGCAATTGTGGCTCTCAGGAGTATTCAAGAAGCCGGGACCGGCGTCCGTCATCGGTTAACTTCGGTGCGGATTTTCTCGCTTTCTTGCTTGTCTCCCCATCTAGTTACGTCGCTACATGCACTGCCTCTAGTCTTCACTAGGGGCCTCTGCCTGGCGAAGATACTCCCTAACCCACCCCAGAACAGGAGAGCAGTCCAGTAGGACGCTTTCGATCCTGCCCTTCCCCCGACCCCGGGACCCGAGTCCGATCACGAACCCGGGTCGCCGGTGTGGGTCGAGGTAAGGCGCCAGCGCCTCAACCCTCTACACCACCGGGCCGGCCCAAAGCACTTTTTTATAACACTAAATAGAAAAATTGCAGACTATATATGGGGTACACACAGAGCCCAAATAAGCCTAACCACTTTACAGCTCTCTGTAAAAAAGGGAGGTTTGGCACTACCAGACTTTAAAAAATATTACCAGGCGACCCAGTTCAGAACGGCCATCTACTGGCTTCAGGACAGGTACCAAGTGAAACGGAAATCCTTAGAAATGGTGAAGGAGGGGCTTGAGCGGATAAATAAGTATTTTTTGCTCACCTTAGAATACTCCAGGCTGGGAAGGATCTCAACCCCTTTACAGAAACAACGATTAACTGTTGGTATGAAGTACTGGAAGATAAACGTCTCTCCCGCTCCTATACTCAGTCCTGTCCCTGCAAAGCTTTCTACCTGCTCAAAAGGACCTGGGATACCGTAGATCGGAATGTAAGGGTCTGCACCTACTATGGCGGATGCTGGAAAGGTGAGTGGTAATCCCCTTTTCAGAGCTAACCAAGAGATGCAATCTATCCAATCAAGGCAGGTTTAGATATTTTCAAGTCTGGCATTTAATAGAGACACTACCTGGATATGGCTGGTTGCCCCAACCTGAGATTATATCCCTACTTAAACAGCCGTTCTGGACCAGATGCCCTTGGAGCACTTAGTCTCAAATATATACACAGCTTTAATGGCCTGCTCGGCCCTGCCAAATAGCAGAATGAGACTCTCCTGGGAAAAAGATATAGGGACACAGATTCCAGATTATCTCTAGGATAAGCATACAGAACAGATTTGATGGGGTTTAAGAGCTACCCAATGGAAGGAATTTAGCTGGAAAATAACAGTGCTATACTTTAGGACCCCTCTCATCCAAGCGAAATTTCAAAAGGGCCGTCTACCGGAATGCTGGAGGGGTTGTGGTACCTCCCCAGCTGCACTGTTCCACATAATGTGGGACTGCCCAAAATTATCCTCTTTCCTATCACAATTTGAGCAAGCCTTAAAGCACATCTTCTCACCAGAGATTAAGGTGAGCCCCTTTCTCTTCCTATTCTCAGACTATCCTGAGGGCTGTAGGGACACACAAAGTAGAATTCTACTTAAACTAGCGATTCTTGCAGCCCAAAAAGCCATAACTAGAAAGTGGCTTTCTCAGAACCAAATACGATTGGTCCAATGGCAGGAGATAATGATCCAGATTTACCAAACAGAACGCATTACGTCCCTTTTGAATAAAACTTTAAACACATTTGAATTAATATGGAGGAGATGGGTTATATATATAATGCCTCTGAGACCGAATTTCATCCCTTAAAACAAAAGGTGATAAGCCAACTAAATGAATTACAACCATTGAGAATGTCACTGTGTTTACTCATTGCTATGCACTATTTCTTACTACCTTAATTTAAATATTTGATAATTTTTCTCACTATCTGAACCAAAAAAAAGGATAATATGCATCAGTAAAATATAGTAGAACACAGATTGTGACACTTATGCTTGTATGATAAGTGTCTCTGCCCTAAGGTTAGTACATATACCTACATATGTGTTGCTGTCTGCGAGGTTGGGGTACAATTAGGGGTAGTGTACCATGGATAACATTCCCCCTTGTTGCCTCAGAAGGGCAACAATCCCAGGAAAGTTTATTTGTTTTGTTTATTGCATATTTTCGGAATTACAAACCTTTGAGTCGCAGACTCATTTGCAAAGGCTCCACGTCGGTTACAGTGGTGGAGGGGAGACGGAGTACAAGGATACATACATAATAAGGCAGTATACAGGAGAAACATACACACTCAAAATAATACACATGACAGTTCTGAACAGTGCAGTCCAGGCTTTATCTTAATACAGCAGTGACTGTAGCAGGGACATAAGGGTATCATTTGTTAGACTAGGGGGGAGGCGTGTTCGTGGGATCCATGAGACCCTGTGTCAGTTTTTTAATGGGAGGCGTATTCTTGGGGTCCATGAGACCCTGTGTCAGATTTTTTTTTTTTTTTATTTAGTGTGGTAAGGTAGCCTACTTAGGAGAAGAATAGCTAGCCACAGGCACAGGAATGGGATTCAGCTAGGTGGGCTTTGAGGCCTGCTTTGAAAAGGGAGATGCTGTGTGACTGAGTGAGCCAAGGAGGTAGTGCATTGAACTAGGGAGCACGGTACCGAAACGATCTTTGACCCATTGATGTCCTACAGTGGGGGACCCAGAATGAAGGATTAGAGGCGAGTCGGGTATTGCGCCTGATGGGGGCTGGTCTGATTATTGGGAGAAGGCCAAGTGGGGTGGTCTGAAGTTGTATTTTTTTAGCCAGGATACAGGTGTGGTAATGTAGTCTTTGTTGGAAGTTTAGCCAGCCAGTCAGGGCATATAGGTCACATGTATGAGTAAGCTGGTCACTGCCGGTGACTAGTCGGCAGGCTTTATTCAAGGCGGTGTCGATGCTGCGTGTACCGTGAGTTCAGCCGATCCATATTCGATATCCCATAATCGATTAGGGAGAGGATTGAGGCGAGACTGCTAGATGCAAGGCCTGTGGGGGTAAACAGTGTTTAACCCGATGAAGAGGATCCCACTCTTGTGTTAACAGCGGTGGAAAGAGTTGGGCGATGTCTATGGTAGGAGGCGGGAGGTATCTAAGTGATACCCAGGTATTTGAAGTTAGTAGCGTGTTCAAGGGGTGCCTTGCTTGTTGTTAATTAGTAGAGCCGATTGGCTGTGTGGGTTTTGTCGTGTGCAAATAACATGGATTTAGTTTTTATAGTTGATGATCAGGCGGTGTTCATCGAACCACGATTCTAGCTCCCCAAAGAAACCCTGTAGGGCTTGCTGCAGGGTGCATGGTTAAGGTGTTTCAGAATATTACCGCATCATCCGCATAGAAGCATGTTTCCACTGCATGCTGTGGGAAGAGTTTAAAAAGAGGAGGAGAAGAGAAGGGCCAAGGGATAGGCCTACGGGACCCCAGAGCACACTGCTGCGGGAGGAGATGGTGGTATTTACCTAACTTGCTGGAGACCGGCCTGATAGGTGGTCCTGAACCAGGCAGTCGCCTCAGTGACCACATTTAGCTGTGGCATAACATGAAGCAACAGATCGTGACTGACTGTGTCAAACGCTTTGGTGAGGTCCAAGAAGATTGCACCTGCAACAGCTCCTTGGTCTAAGGCCTCGTGGATGAGCGAGGTGAGCTCGGTCAGTGCGGTCACAGTGCTATGTCCTGTCCGAAACCGTGCTGAGCATGACTAAGGAGGTTGTATCTAGTGAGGTGTTCTGTAAACTGGTCAGCGACTATTTTTTCCAGCGCTTTAGAGAGCGGAGGAAGTATGGAGATAGGTCTATAGTTGCTTGGTAAAGTGGGGTCTCCACTCTTCAAGATGGGCATGATTAAGGCATTCTTCCAGGTTGAGGGAACTGCCGAGGCAGAGAGAGATTGAGAATTTTAGTGAGGTGGGGAAGTGTGGCGTCCAGTGTCAGCCAATGAGCTTTAGATCGAGTGAATCATTGCTGTACCGGGAATTGGAAATTGCATTGGTAATGTAATGTTTTGCTTCCTGGCAGGAGATGACTCTCAGTCTGAATGGTAGTGAATCCGAGTTAGTGGGAGTGTCGGGGGGACTGGGTGGAAGAAATTAGGGGAGGATACTGGAGAGGTCCGAGAAGGTGGGGTTAAGGGTGTTAAGTAGTAGGATGGAGCTAAAAAGTCATTTACAGGCACGATGCACAAGCCTTGTAAAGGAATTTGAGTTGTTCTCGGTGTTGTCTGAGTACGTTGCAGACAGCAAAGGGTTAGTATCAGAAAAACAATCAAAAATACTTGAATAAATGCTTTAAAAATCAGTTTTAACCAAGTATTGGATGGAGCAGTGCTTAAATCACCATCATGAAGATCATCATTAAGAGCATCACCAGCCTTAGAAATATTATTACTGGTATAAATATTTATCTGTATTCTGTATTACATGGCAATCTTATGTTTTGTGTTAACTGTCAAGTTTTTGGTATGTCTCTGCTGTTTTACATCCTGATGTGGAACCTTTGTATAAGAGTGTATACTCAAAGGTTGTATCCGAATTATCAAATAAATAAAATAAATAAAAAATGTGAATCTTTTCTAGCTAAAAGAGATTTCAGGGATAGAGTCAAAGGGTCAATGTGCACGTTAAAAATGGGCAAATACTGAGACAAAGCAAGCAAGTATTGCAGATCGGTATCAATAACATCTGGTTCAGGGAGAGGAACAGGAGTGATCACTGTGTGACCAATAACTGTTTTCTGCTGTGGAGTAAAACAGAAGTTAGGAGCTGAAATAGCACAAGATTTTTTACCATAGACCAATGACTTATGATTTGTCACTACACAATACTGCCCATCAGAATTGTAAGTCACTCTTGCAGTTGGAACCCTCCATCGCTGTAGACATATAGGACAAGAGAAGGACTAGTTGGTGAGCCATGAAGTGAAGCGATGTACCTCTTCCAGGTAGCTTCGGGATGCAGCTGTTTCGCCGTCCGGTGCTGAAGATGCAGCGCGTGGATATTCGGATTCGTCATCCTCATCAACATTAGTCAGATTGGACGGCAATTCATCACCAAAGGAGAAGGACCAGTCAAGATGTTCCGGTGAATACCCACATACAGGTTTCACAATGTTGAAGATGTCACAGCAGCACAAGTAGTAGTATCCCTTCTTGGCGCAATATTTCGTGTGGGGCGCCACCCAGGCTGGGAGCACAGAATGGTAAACCAATAAGGAGGGAAGGTCAGTTCTTTCATGATAAATGTCATCATCAAGATGTCCGATGGAATTTATGGCAGCCAATTTGTCGAAGACAGAGGTTTGTGTATCAGAGCGTGATCGTGACACAGTAAAAGTAATAAACATGTTGTCATGAATTGAAGAAGTCTTAGTAAAGTAGCAAGGTGCTTGATTTGGATATTGTGAGATGTACCCAAGGTTTCTCGCTGTGGACATAGAAATGTTAACAGAATTTGCTAAACAAATAGTAATGCAGCCACTGGATTTGCAATGACGACAATACCATTTACCCATTCTTCTGTCATGGATAAGATCTGGAATGTGTCCTGTTTCAAAGTCCCTGAAGAGATTGTTAACAGTGTCAATAACATAAGAACCATAAGAGGAGCATAAAAGTTCACAGGCAATATATTGCTGGTCTACCTCCACGTTATTTTGAAAAATCAATTCATTAATCTTATTTCTGGTATCATTGAACTCTTTGGCAATTTCCTGCATGTTGTATACTGTAAAACATTCTTCCTGACTTAAGCCATCCACACCATGTAACAGTGAGAGCAGGATATCGTTTTTAACAGCTTGCTGAAAATTAAATGTTTGTGCTTTAATAGCAGCTATATCTGCTCTATTCCAAATAGACATGCCTGATCCAAAGAGGCCAGAAATGGTGCCTGCTGCACCTGTAACATCTGCATTGTAACTCCTAGTGTGTGGTCTAGCTTTAGCATTAGGTGCGGGTCTAAAGACTCCCACATGATCAGTGGTGTGAGGTCCACTAACTGGATCATTAGTGCGTGTTTGGTAAGCAGCTACAATGTCTGTGAGCATCGTACTGAAAAATTTAGAGGTATTGGTCGTGTGACAGAGACCAATCTCAGTTATATTCCAGTGTGAAAGATTGAAAATAACTGGGACATGCATAAATTGGACATTATTAATTGGGGCACCCGCAAGGGAGGTGGCAGTCAAAACACTAGAAGGACCTTCCTCCTGGGGAGGGCAGTCAGTCATTTCTTCGGTGGGTGGGACTACAGAGAGAAAAAGGGCTTCAGTAGCTACATAGTTGTGAAGACAGAAAGTATGTGACTCCTTGGAGGGGAGGAGATCACACCAAGCAGGATCTGTGAGGGCAGTAAGGTTATAATGACCAGTATGTCTGGGGGAAGTCTGTCGAATGGAGAGTGTACCATTCCTTGATATGTCAGTGTTGGGCCATCCATGGAATGTACCTTTGGATAGACTAGCTACAGGGAGTTTGCAGCCATTAAGATAAGTTCCCTATTGGACAGAGAGTGTGGATTTGTCTGGAACTACTACCATGGCATTAAGATAGGCGTCTGAGCCTTCTTAGTAATCATTTTGTTGGGCACATTAGTATGAACTCCCATTGAGGCTGTGTGTTCAAGTTTACTAAGAAAATGTTGTACACGTTGTTTGTGTGCAGTCGATAGGGGGTTGCTCTGAGAGTCAGTCAGGGAATGTAGTCCCACCAAGATGAGGAGGTGCAAGATAGCCATCTTACCAGTGTACCTGAAAGAAAACAGAAAAGGATTGTTAAGTAAGGGGTACTATTCCACCCTAAATAGGTTAGGAAAAGTAAGTTTAGTCACCTTTGTACAACTTGAGCTGATTAGCCTGGAACCACTTGGTGGTGGTCTGCTTTTGCTGTTTAACTCAGATCTAATAGACAGCAGGACTGAGTTTGTTGACAGTGGAATATGGGACTTCCCATTCACTGGCAAATGAATGAGTGGGTTGTCTGTATTGGAGAAGCATAACTTGGTCTCCAACTTGCCAGTCAACTTCTTTGACATGCTTATCAGAATGAGCTTTAGCTTGTTGTTGAGCCTTACCCATTTGATTGGCAGTGAACAGGTGTGTCTTCATGGTGTCATCATGAAGCTTTTCAGCTTACTTATCTACAGATACTCTGTCTGCAGTAGGGTTGTGGAGATCAATCAACAGGTGCTCAGGTAATCTTCATGGCTGTACCAGTAATAACCTTGTAGGTTGTGCACTGGGTAGTTGCTGCAGGAGTGCCCCTGATTGCCATCAGTAGCAGTGGCAAGAGGGAATCCCAATTTTTGGGATTGTTATTGATGAATTTGCATAACATCTGTTTGATTCTTCTGTTGGCTCTTTCTACCTGGCCTGAGGATTGAGGACGGTAAGGGGTGTGGAATTTCTGACCTGCTCCAGGTAATTGGAGTGTCTGCTTCATCAGCTCAGGTGTAAAACTAGTTCCCGGTCTGAGCCCACCTTTAAGGGTAGGCCCCACCTGGAGATCAGTTGATCCACCAGGATATTGGCAGTTGCCTTTGCCATGTTATTCTTAGTGGGAAGTGCCTCTGCCCACTTAGAAGACAAATCTTTGACAACAAGTGCATACTTGTTCTTACTGGAGTTGGTAAGGGGGCCGATAAAATCAATTTGTATTGAATTCCAGTGTCCAGTTTGCCATTGAGACAACAAGTTGGCGTTCTGTTTCACCGAAATTGGATTGTTCTGGGCACACACTATGCAGTTGTCCACATAGTGCTCTACATCTTTGGCCATGCTGGGCCACCAGACGACGGTTTTGAGTCTCTGGAGGGAATTGTCTGCCACCTGGTGTCCACCAGTGGGGGTGTTGTGAACCATATGGATAAATTCGGTTCTCAAAACTTGTGGTGCAACCCACAGTTTGTCACATGTATCTTCTTTCCGATACCAGATGAGCTTCTAATCACTAGACAAGTGTAATTTTGTCAGAGTGTCTCTTGTATGGACTACCAATAGCTACTGGTTGTTCAATTCCTTTGTCCAAGAATTTGAACACATCTTTTAGTTCTGGGTCAGATTTCTGTGCAGCAGAAAGGTCCAGTGGGGGTTCTGGTACTGGCTTCTGCCTAGTGTTGGCAGCTAAGAAAATAGCTGCCACAGCTACTGGGTGAGTCATTGTCCATGTCTCCCCCTCTCGAGCTCCTGCTTTGGCAAGCGAGTCTGTATGATCATTGAATTCATGGTAAGGGTCAGATTTGCAGTGAGCCTTTACCTTGTGGATGTACAGTTTGTTAGTAAACTGCTGTGTCGGAGTGTATATGTACACAAACAGATCCCTGTATTTGACAGGTGTGCCATCAGAAGATGTAAAATGATTTTTCTCTCAGAAAGATAGAAACTCGGTAAGGGAGGAGCAGACCCAGTTGGAGTCTGCAAAAATGATGGCATGCTTGTCACCATGGGGCATGACCTCCAAAGCACAGGCCACAGCTGCCTATTCGCCATACTGTGAGGAGATAACTGTACTTCCTAGAAATGTGCCTGAAATCAACATCTTTGTCTAATATAAGCACCCCAAGTCCTGCTACCTGTTCTTCGTCCACATTAAGAGGCGGAGCCATCTGTAAAGACATGATACATGGCGGTATCCTCTAGAACATCTGGTGTAGCGGGTAGCAGTAGTCCCAGCTCGGGTAAGTCAGGAGGTTGTAGTGCACAGCCATGGGGTTTACCTGTGTAGAGTAGGCCATGGGCCAAGATTGAGGGCATTTTTGCAGGTAGTACTTTGATGTCCCTGTCCTGCAAAAGCAAAGACCAGTGGGTAAGTCTGGTGTTGGAGACTGAACCATCTTTCACTTTGTCTGAAAGCAAAAAGTTCGTTGGGGTGTGGCAGGTGTGCAAGACAGTAGGTGCAAACCCAATGATGTGCGTAAAATGTTTGACAGCCCAGTAGGTTGCCAGAAGTGTTCTTTCACAGAGACTGTATTTTCTCTCTACTGGGGACAGCATCTGGGAAGCATAGGCAATGGGCCTGAAGTACCTATTATGCTTTTGGGCCACACTGAAACATAGAAACATAGAAGTTGACGGCAGATAAGGACCGCAAGGCCCATCCAGTCTGCCCATTTCTTTTTCTACCTTATAAATGTGCCATCGGCCTTTGCTCTGTCGGTGGCCTATCTATTCATACTCATCTGTATTGCTCCCTTATGCCTATCCCATGCCTGTTTGAAGCCCTGCACTGTATTCATAGCCACCACTTCTTGTGGTAAGCCATTCCATGCATCCACCACCCTTTCTGTGAAAAAGAATTTCCTCACATTCCCCCTTAATCGGCCTCCTCTAATCTCATGCTGTGTCCTCTTGTCCTGCTATTTTTCTTATATTTAAACATGTTAGACTCTTTCACCTTGTTAATGCCCTTAAGGTGTTTGAATGCCTCGATCATATCACCTGTCTCCTCCTTTGCTCAAGGGTATACATATTGAGCTCCATTAATCTGTCCTCATATGTCTTCTGATGCAGTCCCTGCACCATTTTGGTTGCCCTTCTCTGGACTGCCTCAATTTGGTTAATGTCCTTGTGAGGGTGTGGCTCCAATACTGCCATGAGTACTCAGATGGGGGCCTAACCAGTGTCTTGTACAGAGGGATTATTACCTCCCTCTACGACTTGTGATACCCTCTACTAATACACCCTAACATCCCCTAGCCTTACCTACTGCTTTAGAGGTCTGCTTGGATGATTTTAGGTCATCAGTGGTGATGATGATGCCCAAGTCTCTTTCTTCCTTTGTGACTGCTAGCAACTCCTCCCAGCCTATAGGTGGCTTCAGGGTTTCTCTTCCTTATGTGCATGATTTTGCACTTTTTGCATTAAATCCCAGTTGCCACTCTTCTGACCATTCTGCTAGTTTATCCAGATCTCTTCTCATTCTGCCCACCCCATCTGGATCATCTACTTTGTTGCAGATCTTGGTGTCATCTGCAAACAGACAAGCCTTACCCTCTAGTCCATCTGCAAGGTCACTAATGAAGATGTTGAAGAGGACTGGCCCCAGGACTGATCCCTAAGGTACCCACTTGTGACTTGCATCTCTTCTGACTGTATACCATTTACCATCACTCTCTGTTTTCTGCCCGTCAACCAGTTTGCCACCCAGTTGACCAACTTCTGACCCACCCAGCCTACCCAGCTTATTTATCAATCTTCTATGTGGAACAGTGTCGAAAGTTTTGCTGAAGTCAAGGTAGGCGACATCAACTACTCCTCCTTGGTCCACCACTCTGGTTACCCAGTCAAAGAAATCTATGAGATTAGTTTGACAGGACCTTCCTTTGTAAACCCATGCTGTCTTGGATCCTGTGCCCCTATGGTTCCAGGTGTTGCACTATCCTTTCCTTAAGGAGTGCCTCCATAATCTTGCCCACTACTGAGGTAAGACTGACCGGTCTGTAGTTCCGCCTCCTCCCTGCTACCACTTTGTGGAGCGGGATCACATGAGCCCTTCTCAGTCTTCTGGGACCTCTCCTGTGCTCAGAGACTCACTAAACAATTCTGCTAATGGCTCTGCTAGTTCCTCCTTTAGCTCCTTAAGTACCCTGGGATGTATGCCATCAGGTCCCATTGCCTTATCCACCCTGAGCTTAGCAAGCTCTTGTAGGACCCTTCTTTTGTGAAGGGAGTAGTGCTCACCTCCCTCCCCCCTGTGTCCGTGATGCTGAGCTGTGGGCCCTGCCCTACCTTCTCTTCAGTAAATGCTGAGCAAAAGTATCTATTTAGGATATATGCCTTTACATAGGGTTACCACCTGTCCCTACTTTCGCAGGACAGTCCTGATTTGGGCAGCTGTGTCCTGCGAAAAAACATGAAAAATACTAAATGTCCTGACATTATAGTACAAAACAATATTTTCAGACTTTCCTCTAAATGCTGCAAAAACTATAGTACCTTAACTAAAATAACTTAAAATTATTAGAAACACTAGGGAACATCTAAAAAACTGCAACACTTAGACTTAATTCTGATTATTTAGATAAAAATCTGTTATGTTGGTTGAGGTTACATATTGTCCTGCGAAAAGTCATATTTCAGTAAGAAATGTCCCACTTTGGGCTTCTTAAACGGTAGTAACCCTACCTTTACAGGGTCCTCCTCCTCACATGCTCCCTTTTCTCCATTAAGCTTAGCAATACCCCCTCTGGACTTTCTCCTTTCACTAATGTATTTATAGAAAGTCTTGTCACCTTCTTTTACTGTTCGTGCTAGTGTTTCCTCAGTTTGGGACTTTGCCTGCCTTACTGCCTTACCTGCTTCCCTTAGGGCAGTTTGGTATGCCTCCCTATCTTCATCCTTGTGTTCCCTTATATTTCCTGAGAAGGCCAGCCTTTTGGCTCTGACCTTTTCTGCTACTGTATTTGAGAACCAAGTGGTTTTCTTCTTCTTTTGCACTTCCTTTTCTGTCTAACACAATGGGATGTTGCTTCAAGTATTGCATCCTTAATGCTTGCCCACTTGCCTATACCCCTCACCTGTGTTTCTTTTGCCAGGGCTAGCTTAACTCATTGGCCATCTTATCAAAGTCAGCTCCTCTGAAGTCCCATATTTTTGCCTTGGAATGGGATGATTTAGATGTAGTAGCCAAATTGAACCATACCATGTGATGGTCACTGGCCCCAGGTGACCTTCTACCTGGAGATCTGTGATCCCTTCTTTGTTAGTCAGTACTAGATCTAGGATAGCCCTGTCTCTTGTGGGTTGCTGTACCAGTTGTTTGAGGCCCTCCAGGGAATCCACTATGAGTCTAGTTCTGGCAGATGTTCCTGCTGGTATTGACCAATCTGTATCTGGCATGTTGAAGTCTCCCATTATCAGAACCTCCCTTTAGCTGTCATGTTTTGTATATCTTCTAACGGTAATGTGTCTGTGTCCTCCTCTGGTCTGGGGCCTGTAGACAACCCCAGTTCTTATGGCTGTCCCATTTCCTGTTTCCAGGGTGACCTCAGTTCTTCTGGCTCCTTATGTGTATTCTGAATTTCTGTAGCTTTGATATTTTCATTAACATACAGGGCCTCCTCCCCCTTTTGCACCTCGGTCTCTTCTGAACAATACATAGCCAGGTACTGAAGTCTCCCAAGTGTGGTTACTGGTAAACCACGTCTCACTAATTGCTACGATGTCCAGTTTAGCCTCTGACATTATTGCCTGCAGGTCTGGGATCTTATTTCCCAGGCTGTGAGCATTTGTGTACATGATTTTCCATTGGCCAGATTTTGGTGTGTTAGTTGTTGGGTGAAGTTTGGCATTACCCTGTCGTCGTATGGAGACAGACTTTTCTTACCTGGTGATGCAAATGAACAGCAAACATGCTGAATTCCTGTTTGACCACTAGCTGAGGGGAGGTGTTCTTCCATTCGACGTATGGGGTGCTGCACCCTCTCCCATTTGCTAGTTTAAATATTCTGCAAAGACGCAAACTTCTGCCTCAATGCACTGACTCCTCTTTAGTCAGATGCAGTCCATCAAATTTAAAGAACTTTCGCTCCCAGAACTGTTGCCAGTTCCCTACAAATCTGTGTCCTTTTTCCTGGCACCAGCCCTTGAGCCACATGTTTAGCTCCCCTATCTCCCCTTCTCTGACCTTCCGTCCATCTGCTCCCCTCTCCCAGACTGGCAGGATCTCAGAGAAGGAGATGCCGGACGAAATAGATTATAGTTTGTCACCCAGCCTAGTCAGGTGTTCCTTGGGCTCCACAACTGACCGGCTGGTGAGATCATTAGTCCCTATGTGTACTAGGACATCAATGTTTTCTCCTGCTTTGTGAACAATTTTAGCAATGCGGTCAGTGTCTCTCCATGCTGATGTACCTGGGAGACATCTGACCATCACCCTGGTTGAGATGGGTATCAACTCCCGAATCATGGAGTCTCCTATGATCAGAAGTTTTTGATTTCCTTT
Organism: Neoceratodus forsteri; assembly: GCA_016271365.2. Lineage (NCBI taxonomy): Eukaryota > Metazoa > Chordata > Ceratodontiformes > Ceratodontidae > Neoceratodus > Neoceratodus forsteri. The sequence goes on along the minus strand of CM028134.1, from coordinate 1,072,351,882 downwards.
GTGCTTGTTTTGTTTTGGTTCCTGATTTGGGTGAGTTTTGTTGTGTAACTCCTGTGCATGAGTGTCCTGCTCTGCAGTGTCTTCTGCCTCTTTATTTGATTTCAGAGATAGAGGCAGATACCTGTTGTAGTGTTTATATGGTTTTGGAGGTAATGTGTTGGAGAGCAGAGAGTGATGGGGCACCTAATTTGCTCCTCCTAACCACCTGCCAACCTCCTGGACCAACTACCCTCTGCGGTCGAGGTTTTTCTGTTGGATGCTGGGGAAATGGCTGGTGGTTCTTATAATGTATTTCCTCTTCAATATGAAATTTGAGGCGTGCAATCTCTGCCCATGCTGCCCGGAGCTGAGCCCTAAGATCTCCAAAGGCCCAGCATGTAGGACAGTGTCCTAAATCCTGTAACACTGCAGACATGGCCACATCAGATGTGGCAATTTCAAGATGGAAAAGGAGATTTGGGTTAGGGTTGATCAGGGCTGAGGCTAAGGCCTGCTTGAGCTGTGTGACCGCGTCGGTGTGAGTGGAGCCCCATGTCCATGGGATGTCCTTTTTCAGAAGTTCATACAAGGGAGCAGCCTTCAGGGCAAAGTCAGGGATGAAATCCCTGGAGTAGTTTACCATTCCTGGGAAGCGTCTGAGTGTTGCCACGCTAGTGGGAAGTGGTAGATCTTGCAAGCCCTGGATCTTCTTGACAGCTGGGCTTCTGCCTTGGTCTGTAATACGTAGGGCGAAGAGGATGACCTCTTTCTCACACAGTTGTGCCTTAGAGGGGTTGCACTTGAGGCCTGCTCTCTTGAGGAGAGACAGAAGTTCATCTAGAAGGGCCAAATGATCTTCTTTTGTGGTGGTTGCTAGAAGCAAGTCATCCACGTACTGCAGGAGACACTGGGGTGTGGAGAATCCCTGCTGGGCATCTATCATGTGGAGATGGAAGAGGGAAGGGCTGTTGTGGAAGCTCTGGGGAAGGCAGGTCCAGGTGTACTGGCGTCCATCAAAGGTGAAAGAAAATTTATATTGGCTTTCCTGTGCTAATGAGTGTCCAAAACCCACTAGAGATGTCAAGAGCTGTGAACCACTTTTTGTCAGGTGTCAACAGCTTGAGCACATCAAGTGCTGATGCTGCTGTTGGGGCGCAACAGGGGGTAACTTGATTAAGTTTCCTATAATCAATTATGAGTCTCCAAGCTTCATTTGGCTTTTTCACAGGCCAAATAGATGAATTGACAGTGGAGACACAGGTCCTAATCACTCCTTCAAACAACATGAAGTCTTGCTGTATTCTGACTATTGCAGTGATGTCCAGCCTTTGAACTGCCCCGGAGAGGAAAGAGTTAACTTTCCATACAGGGCATGGAACGCTGAGCTCGAGCTCGGTTGAGACTCTGTCTGTTGTTGTTTGAACCCAAACCGTCAGATTCTTTACTCTGCTTCACTGAACAGTCGCTCCGGAGATTTCTCCTTTGCTCGGTTCTATTTAGTCGGTTAAAGTGTCGTTTTTTCTCGGTTTCAACCAAATTTATTCCATCTAACCTATTGGTTCAGTCTCTGTCTGTGGTACCGTGAGTACTAGATAGGTTTATTATTGTTTGCGTCTGTGTGGAACTTGTAAACGTTGCATCGGTTCGGTTTGAACCGATCAGGGTTGTTTAAAGTTTTTTTCTACTTTTAGAGTGTGGTAACTGGTCCTTATCAGTTCTAAAAAAAAAACTGATTTTATTACGTTTTTTTCCACGACCCGTAACATAGTCAGGAACCGATAAGAGTGTCTTGCCTGGCGGATTGCCGAAAAAAGGGTAAGTTTGGTTAGGACTGGCCATGTCTGAGAAACCCAAGAGAAAAACTGGGCCCACTGGGTTTCAACACTGTAGTGTGTGTGGGAAGCCTTTTAAGGCTGATCCCCACACCACCTGTGTTTATTGTCTGGGGTTTGACCACCCGATTCAGACTGCCAGATTTGCAAAAATTTTCCCTCAGCTACCCTGGAAAAGAGAATAGGTAGGCTGAGGGAAAGGGAGGCCAAAAAGTTTGCTGACCCGGATGGCCAGCCCGGTTCGGTTCCAGCCGAACCAGAAGGAGTGCCCTCTGACCAGGGCGAAACTTCTTCAGGCAAAAGGAGAACCGACTCTGAGGAGTCAGTTCCGGTTAAAAGAGAAAGAAGGGATAAGTCAGCCGGTTCGGATCCACAAGTTCTTTCTCCGACTGCTGATGAAATAGCCAAAGCAATAAGGATTGTTCAGTCGCTAACCCCGGTTCCGACCGAACCGGCACCATCGGTTAGGGGCTCGGTTCGGTCGGTTCCCCCGGTTCCGGATTATAATTTAGAGCATTTTTATGAACCGGAGGAGGAGGAAGGAGAGTATGAGAATAGTGATGGTGATTATGAAAGTCTGGATGTGCCCATTGACTCGGACATCTCCCCAGACAGACCTTCAGGGTTTTCTCCTCCTAGGCTTTCTGAGTCCCCCTCCCATTTTATGTTTTTCAAAAAAGTGGCTGAAACTCTTCAGCTTCATATGGAAGAAGCTGTAGAGGATCAGGAGGAGCCTGACTATGTTGAGATGATGGATATCCCAGAGTCCAGGAGGCTGTCTATTCCCCTTCATAAGTCTTTTGGGAAACAGACAACAAAAATTTTAAAGACTCCTAATTCTATACCTCCTGTGGTCAAGAGAATGGACAAGAGGTATACTTTCTCAGGCCCAGATGCAGAGTTCCTTTCCCAGCAATGCAGCCATGTTGGGGTAGTGCAGGCTGCTGCCTGTGATAAGGCAAATATACCTTTGGCTTCACACCCCCCAGATAAGGACTCCAGGAGGATTGATGCCATGGCAAAGAAACAATACATGGCAGCATCTTTGGGACTCAGGCAGGCTAATTATATGGCCTATACAGCTAGATATCAGAAGTCTAGATGGGACACTGTAATGGCTTTAGCTAAACAGGTCCCTGGTCAGCTTGCCAAGGAGCTGGAGCAGGTGGCTGCAGATGGTATTGAGGCATCCAAGGTGCAATTTCATGCTGCGGTGGACTCCAGTGATGTTTCATCTAGAGTCATGGCTACATCTGTGGTCCTTCGTAGGATGGCTTGGCTCAGATGTACTAGCCTGTCTCAGGATACCCAGACTAAGGCCATGAATTTTCCTGTTGTGGGTAATTCTCTGTTTGGGGAGCAAACAGAGAACTACATGAAGAAAATGGATGAATACAGGACCACCTGTAGGAGTGCTCAGGCCAAGGAAAGGCAAGCCACTCCCCAGGGGCAGCATTCCAGGGGCAGGGGCAGGCCTTTTTACAGGCCTTTCTACCAAGCCCAGGCCTCCTCTTCCGCCTTTGCACAGACGGGGTTCTTCAGAGGGAGAGGCAGACGGGGTACAAGCAGGCCTGCTACCACCCCTCAGCCTAAAGCCCCTGCCAAACAGGCACCCCTATGGGTTTGCCCGGGCCGATTCTCCACCACCAGTAGGGGGCAGGCTGGCTTACTTTGTCCAGGACTGGATGTCTTTAACATCAGACAAATGGGTCCTGGAAGTAGTAAGCCAGGGACTGGTTCTCAGCTTCAAAATAGTTCCCAAGATGAGAACCAGATCCTTTCCACCTGCAAATCCTTCAGAGGCCCTTGCCCTAGAGGCAGAGGTCTTTTCCCTCTTGGCTTTGAGAGCCATAGAAAGGGTTCCACCCCTACACAAGGGAAAAGGATTGTACTCCAGGTACTTCCTAACTCCCAAAAAGACAGGAGAATGGCGGCCCATCCTGGATCTCAGATATTTAAACAAGCACCTTTTAAAGCCAAAGTTCAAAATGGTGACTCTGGGAATAATTCTACCCTCTTTAAGGCCAGGAGACTGGCTAGTTTCCCTGGACCTCAAGGATGCCTATTTCCACATTCTCATCAGAAGCTCCCACAGAAAGTACCTCGGGTTCAAGCTGCCCTCAGGCCACTATCAATTCAGAGCAATGCCTTTTGGCCTAACTTCAGCTCCAAGGGTGTTCACAAAATGCCTGGCAGTAGTGGTTGCTTTCCTAAGGAGAAAAAGATCTCCATCTTTCCATACCAGGACGACTGGCTCATAGTAGGTCAGTCTCCAGACCAAGTCAAGTCACACCTACAGATAACTCAGCAACTGCTCACTTATCTAGGATTCCTTCTGAATCTTTCAAAGTCAGTTTTGCAGCCAGTGCAGCTCCTCACCTTCATAGGGGCAGAGCTGGATACAATAAAGGCAAGAGCCGTCCTTCCCCTGGACAGGGCAAGGACCCTTGTTACACTGGCCTCTTCATTCACCCTCCAGGTGTCTCGACCAGCAGGGCATTTTCTGCAGCTCCTGGGCCACATGGCTGCCTCTACAGCAGTGGTCATGGGAGCAAGATTTCAAATGAGGGACATTCAGTTCCACTTAAGAGCCTTCTGGTCCCAGAGAAAGGATTCTTTGACCAAGCTAATCCCAGTGACTCGAACCCTGATCCAGGCCTTGCAATGGTGGCAGGATCAGGACAACCTAAGACAAGGAGTTCCCTTTGCAACTCAATCTCATTCGTTGATCCTTACCACAGATGCTTCCCTCTTGGGCTAGGGAACCCACTTGGGGGATCTAACCACCCAAGGGTTGTGGTCACCTCAAGAATCTCTGCTTCACATCAATCTCTTGGAACTCAGAGCAGTGTTTCTAGCACTTCAAGTTTTTTCCAAGTCTGTTCAGAACAAAGTAGTTCAGATCAGGACAGACAATACCACCACAATGTTGTACATCAACAAGCGGGGGGGGCACTCGGTTTACAGCCTTGTGCACAGAGGCAATGAAGTTGTGGTCTCTGGCCTATTCCCCGAATACCTCTCTGATAGCAGTGCACCTCCCAGGGAAGGACAATGTCGTGGCAGATGCTGTCAGCAGGATTTCCCAGGGCCATCACGAATGGTCCCAGATCCCCTGATTTTGAAAGTGATCTTCTCCAGATGGGGCACCACACAGATAGATCTTTTTGCAGCCCCAGACAATCACAGCTTCCTGTTTTTTGCTGCAGGCCCCCAGTTTTGGGCTCAGTCCCCCTGGATGCCCTAGTTCTCAATTGGGAAGGGAAGTTCCTGTATGCTTCCCCACCCTTCCCTCTCCTGTTCAAGGTGCTAGTCAAAATCAGGTTTCAACCCTGCAAAGTGATTCTGATTGCTCCAGACTGGGTCAGACAGCCCTGGTACCCTCTCTTGTTGTCCTTAGCAGTCCACCTTCCCCTGTCATTTCCCCGGAATTACAACCTGTTAACATGTTCTCAGGGGAGGGTTTGGTATCCGAATCTCAAATCTCTCAATCTCAAGGCCTGGCTCTTGAAGAGTTAGAGTTTGCTGATTACATCTCTCTCAAGGTGTTCTGGATATTTTAAAGGCTTCTTGAAAGCCTTCCACCAGAAAGACCTACAACTCCAAGTGGAAAAGATTTACTATATGGTGCTCTGGGAAGCATATTTCTCCAGAGTCTGCTGGCTTGCCCACAGTCCTTGACTATATGGTTCATCTCAATAGCTTGGGACTCAGACCAGCTACACTAAGAGTGCATCTGGCAGCTGTCTCTGCCTTCCTGTCAGCAGGGAAGCACTCTTCCCTTTCTGCTCATCCTGTATTCTGTAAATTTTTCAAGGGATTGCTGCATACCAATCCTCCCTTCAGGGACCCTGCCCCTGCTTGGGACCTTAATGTTTGCATTGCTCAGCTTATGCAACCCCCTTTTGAACCTTTGTTCTCAGGAGAGCTTAAGTACTTGACTTGGAAAACTGTGTTCTTGGTAGCCATCACTTCTGCCAGACGCATAAGTGAGTTACAGGCCCCGTCAGTGGAGCCTAATTTTATCTCTTTCCACAGAGATAAGGTGGTCCTCAGGACTAATAGGAAGTTTTTGCCTAAGGTGGTTTCAGATTTCCACCTTAACCAGTCTATGTCTGTTCCTGTTTTCTTCACTGACCATTCCTCCTCTGGGGAGAGGAGGTTGCACAGCTTGGATGTGAAAAGGGCCCTTAGCTACTACATGGAACACACTAAGGGTCATAGGTTTCTCTCCCCCCAACTGTTCCTCACTTATGGTGAGGTTGTTAAGGGAAAACCTGCCACTAAGAGATCTACTGCCAGGTGGATTGTCTCTTGTATACAATTATGCTATGAAAAATTAAGTAGGATCCCACCCTCAGGCCTGAGGGCTCACTCTACCAGAGGTGCAGCTGCTTCCCTGCCTGCTGCCAGGGATATTCCTATCTTAGAGATTTGTCAAGCAGCCACCTGGAAAACAGTACATACTTTCACCAAGCATTACTCCCTGGATATCCATGCTAGGAGTGATGCTCGGTTTGGCACAGCTGTGCTCCAGAGCCTATTCCCAAAGTAGGTTCCGTCCCTCCTCCATGGAGGTACTGCTTGGTAGTCTGCAATAGTCGAATACAGCAAGACTTCATGTTGTTTGAAGAAAAAATTACTCACCTTAGTAATGTTGTTTCTTCTAATGGAGTCTTGCTGTATTCTGACCTCCCCCCTGTCTCCCCTCTCAGAACCTGGGTTTTGGGATGTGGGTGGGCAGGAGCAGTGTTGGCACCCTAGAGGTGCCCTCCACCCTTTTAATTTTGGGTATGTGTTGTGTTTTGTTTTTTGGGCTTCCTGACTTGAGTCTTTGCCTTGGAATCAAAAAACCTTTTTATTAGATTTCGTTGCCAGTTGGCTAGAGTAAGTTTACAGTTTCCACACAGGATGCCCAGTGAGTTTAGCTCATAAAGATCTGACGGTTTGGGTTCAAACAACAACAGAGAGAGTCTCAACCGAGCTCGAGCTCAGCGTTCCATGCCTTGCATGGAAAGTTAACTCTTTCCTCTCCGGCGCAGTTCAAAGGTTGGACATCACTGCAATAGTCAGAATACAGCAAGACTCCATTAGAAGAAACAACATTACTAAGGTGAGTAATTTTTTCTTACTGTAGCAGTGTTTGGATGGTCTCCCTCAGTGATGGCAAGGCTTCAGCAGGAATTTAATACTGCTTCTGCCTCACAGGGTGGGTCCTGTGATTTCAGTAGTAGTATGCATCCTACCACAGTTGTGCTTGTTGGTGGCAAACACGTCAAGGTGTTTTTGCAGCAGAGGTGCAAGTTCAGAAAATTTGTCATGACTTTTGAACAAAGTCATGGCGTCATACTCTTTGTTGTTATAGGAGATAGCTGCCACCACATGTGAGTCTGGAATGGTGACAGCATGACATTGTCCTTGATCTGGAGAAGTAGCCTGTTGGCTAAGTCCACTACACAGCAGTGTAGTTCTAAGAAGTCAGTTCCCAGTATGCTAGGGTGATGACGTAATACCTTGAGGTCAAAGACAAAATCAGTCCTGAGGTGGCCTTCCACGACAGGTAGAGTAACAGATTGGTAGGTGTGTAGCTGGATTCCATCTACACCCTGGACACTGGTCTTCCTGCCGGTCGACCAGTCAGATGATGCTGGGTCCTCATCATGGAGGACAGATATGGCTGCTCTGGTATCGAAGCATGGTAAGGTGGTGGCCCCCGACCATGGCCTTTATGCAAGGCCGTCCATTTGTTTTAACAGTCAGGTCACTCACAATCCAGACTAGGGCCTGTAATTGTCAGTCTGCATTTTTGGAATCGTAATCGTCATCCTGTTCCTGAAACCTAAGGCCTGCAGGATCTCTCATGGCCTCCTGGATGTCTTGCACATGGTACAGATGTATCAGTGATGTCACAGGCGCAGTGGTGGCCTGTGTGGTTGGTTCCTCCTTGATCGTCGCATCAGCCTGGCCAGTAGCCAATGTCATTAAAGGATTTTTTCCCCCAGCTGTTTGTCTGTTCGGTAGCCAAAAGCAGGAAAGGATTCCCCTGGCCGCAAGGTTGTCCAGTGGCCGGAGCGAGGGCTGCTACGGTTCGCATAGGCTTAGCCGGTCTCTCAGCACGGATCTCGTCCAGCAATTTGCGGAGGGTCTCGTTTTCATCTTTGAGACTTTGATAGCTAGGACCATTGCAATTCTGGTCATCCTGTTGGGTGTTTGGATTTTTCTGATTGCCCATGTCTCTGTTCGTGTTGTTTTTGTAGTTCCTGTCCCCCGCCCCCCGTGCAACTGCTTGTTGTCAGAAGGGGTGTCATTTTTCTGGTTATTACCCTCCACTGTATAATGGGTAGGGGTATCGGGGGTAGGCTGTACTGCAGCCACTTGTGTTACCTGGACTTATATTGTGGCAGTCTTGTTGGATTTACCGTATGCAAGGTTATGGAGGTAGACCTAGTAGGCACACTCCGTTTTGTTAAGAATAACCGTAAAGATATTGGTACTCGGGTAAACATTAAGCTCAACCTTTTCCTGCAAGGCTGGAGTCATGTTCTGGATGTATAAATTCTTATACTTAATCTGCAAGTTCACTTGCTAGGCCTTTGCCAGTGTAGTATGCGAGCCACAACCGTTGGTGGCAGGCCATGGGGGCTTTCCTTCACGTTCTGCTTAACCTTGTAGGCCAAGCAAGGTTCTACGACACTCAGGGAGTTGGCGGCAGTGAGGGCTGCTGCAATGTCATCATAGACAAGGGTATCGCAGTTGCGTACTGTCTCCGGAAGTTTGTCCTAGAGGGTAGGTTCGATCGTCTGTCGCAAGACTTGAACCTGGTACTCTGGTTGGAGAGAAAGCATCTCACAGAGGGAGCACACCTGCTCCAAATGGCAACTGAGATTGTCAGTTGGGCCCATCTGCCGATACATTGGGCAATTTGCTGGACAGAGTGAACGACTTGCAGGGGATTGGACAGATAAGGAGTCTCATTCAACTCCATATGTTCCATGCCGCAGCGAAGTGCAGCTTCCGCTGCCACATCAGCGACTACCCTGTACGTGTGGTTCTGCGTGACAGTTTCTTTGAACATTCTGTCAATTTGGTCCTAGATGGCTCGCCTTTAGTCCTCCGGTACTGTGATGTTACTGAGTGCTTCCTGAGTTAGGCTGCGAGCCTCACTCATCTCCTCTGTTGAGGAGGAGGCGAGAGAGTGGGAATGCACTGCGAATACAGGTCCCTCGCCTGTATCATGGGGCCACCATCTTTGGCGTATATGGCTTCCGCCATGTTTGTGTAGACGTGGTAACGTAGAGTGCGTGCCAATGTATGCGTCATTTTGTGGATGGCTGGCCGAGGTTACACCACCACAGCGTTTGGACTTGTGTGTGATGAGGCATGCCTCGTCATCAAAGTTTGTCATCGCCAGATGATGTAATCTCAGTGGGTGTATACTGAAACCTGTTCATGGCCTTAACATGGCCAGCAAGAACCTCCCGTTGATAGCGCAACTTTGCCATCATTTCGCTACACTACTTGTGACAAACTCTTGCAGTGCCTTGCTCAAAACCTTTCTCAACCTCATGCTGCAACACTCCGTACGCGATGCCCAGTTCGACGTTTCCCCTAAACTCTTGTCTCCAGCTCCCGAGTCACTCTTTGATACTCCTCTTTCAGCTCAACATTTTCCTCTCTCAAACCCTCATTCGTATCGCTCAAAATGTCATTCAAATACGCTGTTTCTTATCACATTTCAGCCTTTCACAATCATCTCTTGACATATAAATTTCTCGCTCAGTCTTGAGCAATACAGTGTAACAGTCTGTTATTAGCATCGAGAAGTGACTGTCTCCTCTGCTAGATTCTGTTCCTATTTCTGTAACTCTGATGCCTGCCAGCCCATCTCTTTTTTAGAGTTGTGTTTTGCAGTTCAAGGGAGGCACACTTCGCTGTGAGACTCTCAACAGTGGTATGTAGAGATTCGACCAAAAGACCTTTAAGGTTGTATTTCTTGGTTGTTTGTTTGGACTCCCAAGTATTGGTCAGATATTAGCAGCAATGTTTTTTCTGCAGATTTTGCATCCAGCATGAAATCTGTCCATCCGCCATGGGATGTGAGGTAATTTGAGACATCGAGTCTCAGTTCAGTGCAAAGAACAGACATGACAAATAAGGGATAGACAAACAAAGAAGCAGTCGGAAAACTGGACAAAATCCTTGGCACCATCACCAACCACTTTCCAGTCCCCGGTGGGTGAACGGTGATATCAAGGTGGTATGCTGTCACTTGCATAGGGAGTGTAGAGAGGTCTGGTGTGGGTCTGCCACACCCGAGACAAAGACGGAGTGTGTCCGTCACAATCGCTACCACTGTAAGCACGAGTAGGTCCAAGCAGGCGAAAGGTGCACTACACTACTCGACATTCAAAAGAAATTGAATGGAATCTTCACTTTGTACCTTCCAACCTGCACACGGTCGCCAAATGTAACTGGGTAATAAAATTACCTTTCTTAGGTTCTTGTTGGAATGGCACAAAGGAGGAGACAACAGACAAGTGGTGCATGTGTAAGAAATGTAATTTATTACAGGAAAAATACAATACAGGCTTACTACCAACAGTGAATACACTGGGAGAGTTTCCTGTTTTCCTTACCTACGTAGGTGCAGTCTCTAGTCTCAGAGAAGCTACGAGCTGCAAGAGGTCTTATACCCTGATAATAACCATGGTTACTACTAAATATGATACATAAAATGTGTATAATTGGACGGTAACAGATGGCATGAGTAAGCATCCTAACCAGCATGAGAAGTTGCTGAGCTAGCAAAGATAGTATGAACAATGGGATCTCTGTAAGTCTCCAAGGTCACTTGCAGTTACAGCGATGCACAAGCATTAAAGATGGCACTATTACTTAACTTATAATTATGCAGTAAAAATATAATGTAAAGCATCTCCCAGGACTAAGATACATTGGTAAAACATAATGGAGGATAATATGCATCAGTGAAATAAAGTAGAACACAGATCGTGACGCTTATGCTTGTACGATAAGTGTCTCTGCCCTAAAGTTAGTACATATTCCTACATATGTGCTGCTGTCCACGGGGTGAGGGTACAGTCAGGGGTGCTGTACCATGGATAATAGGCGGGAGGTCAGAATCTGTTCCCCCAGGTACCACTGCAGTTTCGGGGCCATTCTGAAGAAGACCACCTCCTCATCACACTCCAAAGGTAAGGAGTCTTCTTCACACGGGCGTTCCTCCGTCCAAGTCCCCTTGGCCCACTGAGCCCAGAAATCCTCTCATTGGTTGACTCAAGAAGAACAGGCATTTGCTTCAGACGCAGCCTGTAAGCACGCTGGTTCATCCAATAAGCACAAGAAAACGGACAATTCCACCAGACGCCAGTAGTCCGTCAGGTACTGGATGCCTCCACCACCCAAATTTAGGGAGATGTCAGCCTCTGAAGGTAGGTGTACTTCCGGACCCTCCGACTCCACGTCTGACAAGAATCAGGCGCTCCCAGCTGAAGAACAGCCATCGGCCCTGGAGGAGCAGACCTCTGTCCCGGCAACCAGGGTGCCGAAGGACAAAACTCCCAGAACTGAGGATGCCCAGCTGTCTCCTCCTAAGGAGCCTGACGCCTGACCGCAAGGGGGCTCAGATCCACAGGATGTAAGCCAGACCTGACGCCAGAGGCACCAGTACAGGAAATGCTTCTGGACTGGACACCGGCACCCGAAGTCCCGCAGGGTTCGATGCTGAACCCCTCCAACCCGACACATCCACCCTTAGTTGTCCCCTTGGCTGAGGTGGGGGCACTTTTCAATGTGTGGTGGAATGCTGTCCAAGAGGATTTACTCACGAAACCTAGGGATCCATCTCCGATTTGGCCATTACACAGGGATCCTTCCCCTAGGCAACCTCCTCTGCTGACAGCACATCGGCCACCAGAGAAGGAGGAAGAAAAGCGGTCACTCAGTCCGAGGGGTCGAAAAAGGCATCCGTTGTCTGCCCCATCCTCCAGCAGACGCCCACCTTCGTCCTGGGGAGAGGATGCTGGAGACTCCTCCTTGAATTACTCCTCAGAGGGTGAGTTATCTATTCCTTCTCCAGACCCAAGGAACTCTCCAAGGTCACCCCCGGATGACCTGTCTTCCTTGGACATTATGCAGCATATCCAAGCTCTGTACCAGTGGGGCATGGAAGAGCTGGATCCCGAGAGGAGATGTTTGGCTAAGTTCCTGGGGGCTTTTGACCCTAAGCCCTTGGTCATCCCCCCCCATTAGTAGAGCCCTTCCAGAACATCACCAGATTGACATGGAAGCACCCAGCCATTATAACTGCAGTACCAAGAAAGGCGGACAGGCAATACAAAACATCTAAGGAGTGCCTTTCCTAGGAAAGCACCCAAAAGCTGACTCCATGATGCTGACGCCTGTACATCGTAGGGCATAGCAGCCCAGGCATACGAGTGCCCAGCCGCGGGACCCAGAGTCCAAAAAGCTGGACTAGATGGATCGAAAAGTATATTCCTCGGTCACCTGCACGGTCAGGTCACTGAACTGTCTGGCTCACGTGGTGAGGTATCAGAAGTCACTTTGGGCAAAGGCAATGGATCTGGCTAAGGCACATCCAGATTAAGAGGGAAAGGCAGAACTCCTGGCATTCATCCAATCTGGGATGGACATGGATAAGCATGTGCTGCGGAGCTCTTACGATTTGACAGACACAGCAGCTAGGGCAGCTGCAACAGGTATCTGTACGAGGAGGCATGCTTGGCTAACAGTTTCAGGTTTCCGCCAAGACTTGCAGGATGCCATTCTGGACACTTCCTTCTAAGGACCAGTCCTTTTTGGTCAGGAAACTGAGAAACTTATAACTGTCTTGCAGGACTCTGGTGAAGCAGTATCTGAGGTCCACCAAATGTTTAGATTGGAACCGCAGCTCACCTGATGCCGTCATTTTTGAAAGAACCAAGGACAGCAGGGAGGACGACAGCCACAGCACAGGGGAGACTTCAAAAGAAGAGTCCCCCCTGTCCCTTCAGGCACCCACGACCCCAAAAATCCCAAGGTGCCCAGACCTCCCCTGCCTACCCCCTCCAATACTGCATGACTCCCTACTGACACTCCCTCCACTAGAGGAAGTGCTGGGGAGGTGGTAGGAGGGAGATTCTCCTTTTACGTATCCGGATGGTCCAGTATCATGTCGGACCAATGGGTCCTCCAGATAGTGGAGAGAGGTTGCTCCTCAGTTTACTCAGATCCCACCAGACAACCCGCCAGTCCCCTCCCACTCACTTCCCCTACAGGCAGAAATACAGCCTTGCTAGATAAGAGAACCATCCAAGAGGTCCCCCCTGCTCAAAGAGGCAAGGCGTTTTACTCCCATTACTTCCTTGTTTCTAAGAAGACGGGAGACCTCTGTCGCATTCTGGATCTGACCCAGCTGAACACTTTCATTGAATGCAAACGGTTCAGAATGGTGACCTTAGTGAGCCTGTTGCCTATGCTCCATCAAGGAGACTGGCTTTGCTCCCTGGACATGCAAGATGCTTACATGTACATCAAGATCCTGCCATCCCACAGGAAGTACCTTCGCTTTACCTTCCAAGGCGGGTGCTGCCATTCGGTCTGTCATCAGCACCAAGGGTCTTCACCAAGTGTCTGGCAGTAGTAGCAATGGCCCTCAGGAGAGGGAAGGTCACTTTGTCTACCCCTACCTGGACAATTGGCTTCTTACAGCTTCAGCAGAAGACTAATTGAAGAGAACTTTGGAGGAGATGTTCAGTCTATGCCAGACTTTGGGCATTGCCCTAAACCTTCCCAAGTCGTACCTTTGGCCTGCTCAAAGGCTACAGTACATAGGAACAGTCCTGGACACGGTCCAAGGGAAAGCCTTTCTGCCCACAGACTGGGCATCAAGGTTAAGAGAAGTCATTCACAGGATAAAGGACTTTAACTTCCCGCCAGGGTGATTCTGGAACTTCTAGGTCATCTGGCCGCAGCCATAGCTACAGTTCCCCTCTCATGTTTGAACATGAGGGTCCTGCAGTGGCACCTCAGGATTCAGTGGGACTAAAGCATGGATGAGGTAGAGGAGCCCATTCGGATCTCCAGCGCAGTCTGTCAGTCCCTGACCTGGTGGGTCACCCCAGCCCATCTGGCCATAGGAGTTCCCTTTCATTGACCCAGCCCACAGCAGATACTTACTATGGATGCCTCCTGACTGGGATGGGGGCAAGCACATCTTGCTTCTCATCAGATGAAGGGTCCTTGGAATTCAGTGGAATGGTCTCTCCACATAAACATTTTGAAGATAAGCCGTACTGTACACACTTCAAGCCTTCCAAGGGGTACTCCTTCCTGGGTCCCTTCTGGTCATACCCCAGTAGTCTTCCATCTTAACAAGCAAGGGAGCACGCGCTCTTATTCCCCCTGCAGCGAGGCAGTGAGGGTATGGATTTGGGCAGTGGATCACAGCCTGGATCTCACAGCAGTGCATATTCCAGGGATTCACAATGTCCTCATAGACGGCCTAAGTTGCTCTTGGTCTCAAAACCATGAGTGGGAACTACAGCAAGAGGTCGTAGACAATCTCTTCGAAAGGTGGGGTGAGCCAAAACTGGACCTCTTTGCATCCCCACGTAATGCCAAACTGCCCAATTTCTGCTCACTAAATCCAGGGCCTGGTGTTTTTTGCCGAGACACATTGTCCCTCTTTTGGACAGGGAGGTTTCTGTACGCTTTTCCTTCCTTCCCTCTTCTTCAGAAGATCCTGCTCAAGTTGCAGGCAGAAGGGGAGAGGATGATACTGGTAGCACCCTTCTGGCTTCGACAGATTTGGTTGCGGCTGTTGCAACAGCTGGCATCAGAACTGCCAATTCTGTTGCCCCTTTCCACTCACTTGCTTTCCTAAGAGCAAGGGATGTTAGTCCATCCAGCCCTCCAGTTCCTGCATCTGTATGCTTGGCTCCTGCGGACTAAGCTAGGGATAGATTTGGAGTATCCCTCAGAGTGGCAGAGATGCCCGTGGCAGCAAGAAAACCCTCTACCAGGGCTACATATGCCATGAAATGGAAGCATTTCTGCTTGTGGGTGCTCTCTCATTCTCTGGATCCCCTCAATTGTCTGGTGGAATCTGTGCTGAAGTATCTTTTCCACCTATTGGACTTGGGCCTCAGCTACTCATCCAGTAAGGTGCATCTCTGCACTTTGTCAGCTTACCATGCACCAGTGACGGGGAAGACTCTGGCACAGTTGGAACTCTGCAAAACCTTTTTAAGAGGTATCTTGCATATTAAACCCTCCAGGAGAGACCCAGTGCCGCCTTGGGATCTTCTGTTTGTTTTTGGAAAAGCTCACCTTGCCCCCCCCCCCCGAACCAGCTGCAGGTTGCGAGCTACATCTTCTTTCTTGGGAGATGTTATTTTTAGTTGCCATTTCCTCAGCCCAGAGGATTTCCGAGCTGCAGGCTCTGATGTGTGAAGAGCCTTATCTTATTTTTCACAGGGACAGGCAAACCCCTAGTTTCTGCCAAAGGTAGTGTCTGAGTTTATGTTGAACCAGGACATTCAACTACCAGTTTACTACACAGAATATTCAAACAGAGGGAGAAGCATTGTTGCACACTCTGGATGTACATAGAATCCTGCATTACTATTTGGCCAGGACCAGTTCTGCCAGAAAGACAGACCAGTTGTTTGTCTTCTTTGCCCACAGGAAACTTGGGGCACCTGTGACAAAGCAAACACTAAGTGGCTCTTGCATTGCATTACATTCTGCTACGAGCAGCACAACAAGCCCTTTCTGGGACCGGTTAAGGGTCACTCCACAAGAGAGATAGCGACGTCCTTCACTTCTCTCCGAAATGTTTCCTCAGTGAACCTCTGTGCAGCCGCTACTTGGAGTTTGGTGCACACCTTTGTGAGGCACTACAATGTGGATATTGCTTCCAGGAAGACAGCAGGTTTCGGCCTAGCAGTCCTTCAGGGACTCCTCTCCTGATTTCCTGCAACTTAGCATTTTGCCCTCCACCCTTCTGATCTGGGTCTCTTTTTGGACATTGTTTGGGACTCAGTCCTAATAGTATTACCTGCTACTGTCTTCAGTTAGTGAAGGGGGAATAAGCTTCTAGCTGGAGGCTGGGAGAAGTAAGTAAACTTGAAAGATTTTCTTAGCTGGTAGTGCTTGAAGGTGCAGTGAGGGGCAGACCCAGGGCTGATACACTCTCATGAGAGTCGGGTGTAGGCCCTAATCCCTCCCTCCCCAGAGCTCCCCTCATTTATAGGGGGCCACCTGCCCTGCAATTGGAGGAAAAGGCTTCAGGTACAGCTCATGTAGTTCTAGCCACTGGGGGTTGGGTTTAAACGCTGGGACAGAGGAGCTTAGGGAGTTGTACCCTTCCCCTATAAGTTTACTGTGTAGTACTGCACCTAGTAATGGGGGTACCTGTTTACTGTGGGACTGTATCTAGGATTAGTGGGTGACCTGATTAGTGGGTAGGGGTGTATCTTGGACTAGTGGGGAACCTGGTGGTTGACCCAGGGAAACCTACTTGGAGTGGAATGGGACCACACGTCATTAGGGCCGGCATCTTTGGGAGGGTGGTGGGGTGCACAGGGTGTGGGGCGGCCATGATACTGGACTGGGCTTGGAAGTTCGGTGGTTGCCCAGTGTGCTATCAGCTGGCACAGCTTAGGGAGGAGGTTGAGGGGATTAGGAGACTGCTGGAGGGAGAGGGGAGGTATGGTTGGAGAATAGAGCAGGGGATCTCCCACGGGGCTGCACACAGCACTAGGGGCAGGGGCATAGGGAAAGGAGTGCAGGAGAGTACTCTGGGGTCGCATAGGGACCCTGCCAGAGGGGGCCCAAAAGGAGGACACTACCAAGGAAGCAGGCAGGTATCTGGGGACCCTCACAGAAGGGGGCCAAAGGGAGGACATTCTCAGGGAAGTAGGCAGATAGCTGGGGCTGGACAGAAGGAAGCAATGGGGGGAGGTGGATCGGACTTTAAGCTCAGTAACTGCTTCAGTTTTCTCCTGCTTGAGGATGAGGGGGGTGATGTAGCCATGACTGGGGTGGTTAGAGATGGAAAGGGAGTGGGGGGCAGGAGGCAGGGGCCGGATAGCAGGAAGAACAGGGGGGAACTTGGAACGTGGGAAAATGGGAGGAGCAGTGGAGCAAAGGAGGAGGAGGGGGGGTAGAGGGAGGAAAGCACAAGGAGAAGGACCAGGTGGGAGGAAAGGGCAAGGGGAGGGACCAGAAGTACAAGGAGGATACAGCAAAGGGAGCTGAGGGTTTAGGCCAGGGAAGCATGACAGGCAAGGAGGGGCTGAACGGAGACGGGAAGGAAGGGAGGACAAGCCAGGCAAGTATAGCAGATGGGAAGGACCAGTCGCGAGCAGTGACGGGGTGGGTAGCAGGGTACAGAAGGATACTCGGGAGGAGGAGAGGCATAAGATCGGAGGGGAGGGGCGGCAGGTGGCACCCAGATAGGGGGAGGAGCAAGGAGCCGGCTGAGGGGAAGGGCCAGTAGAAAGGATGAGGGACATGGAAGGGGGGGGGGAATGGAGGAAAAGGGGCGGTCAGAGTGCTCCTGTTGTGTGATTCCTTGATGAGGGGTATCAAATGGGATAGGGAGGGGGAAGCCTGCCCGGTTAGAACAAAATACTTCCCTGGACTAATGGTGCACAGGGCCAAGCATGAGGTATAGCAGCTGGCAAAGGATTGTGGAGGTTCACTGGACGTTACCGGTCCACCTGGGTACCAATAACATTGAGGGAAATAGTGAGCTAGATATACAGACAAGGTTCAGGGAGCTTGCCACGGTCTGCCATGACATAGGATGCGCGATTTCCTTCTCGGAAATCCTGCCAGTGCAAAGGACTAGTGGGGAACACAAGAGGACGATTAGGGAGATAAACCAGTGGCTCAGGGAGTGGTGTGGGGCCAGAGGTTATGGGTTGATGGGGATTGGAGGGAGACCTGGGAGGATAAGGGGCTCTATGCTAGAGATAGGCTCCATCTCGGTTTGGAAGGGAGGGAAATCCTTAAGTTGAAAATAGAGGGGTTCGTTGGTGAAAGGTGGAGTTTAAACTTGTGAAGGGGGGAGGGATAGGAGAAAAGGCTGTCGAGGGGGTCTAATAAAGGGGGAATCTGTCTGCACCCCCCTGGGGAGCTGGAGGAATGCGGGAAAAGACCAAGTGGTAAGGTGCTGAATGGGGGAAGATGGAATCCCCATGGGAACGCGAGCAGGGGAAATGGAAGTATACGGAAAGGGTGGAAGATAGTCCTGCTAAATGCCAGGAGCTTGGACAATACAATTCCTGAGCTCCAGGCGATGCTAACTGAGGGAGAGGTGGATGTGGCAGCGGTCACTGCGATCTGGGCCACTGCAGGGCATGACTGGGACCGGAACCTGGAGGGTTACACCATGTTCAGGAAGGACGGGGGGAAGGAAGAGGAGGAGGGGTAGCAATAATTTTATTACACAAACTGGGGAATATGGGTGTGGGCAGGACAGTAGTGTGGTGGGTAGGTAACTGGCTGGGTGGCAGGACACAGAGGGTGGTGGTAAATGGCTGTCACTCCACAGAGGGAAGAGTGTCCAGTGGGGTACCACAGGGATCAGTGCTGGGACCGGTCCTATTCAACATCTTCATCAGTGACATTGTACAGGATCTAGAAGGCAGAATTTCACTGTTCGCTGATGACACAAAACTCTGTAACAGAGTAGACACACCAGAGGGTGTAGACAGAATGAGAAGGACCTGCAGAAACTTGAAGAATGGTCAAGGGTTTGGCAGTTGAAATTCAATGCAAAGAAGTGCAAGATAATGCATATGGGCACAAAACCCTGGCACAATATATCAGTTGGGGGATGAGGATATAGCATGCACCAAGCAGGAAAGGGATCTTGGGGTTGTCATCTCTGATGACCTCAAGGTAGGAAACAGTGTGACAAGGCATCAGGTAAAGCAAATAGGATGCTGGGATGTATAGGCAGGGCATCACCAGCAGGAAAAGGAGGTCATAATTCCGCTATACAAGACACTAGTGAGGCCCCACCGGAGTACAGTGTACAGTCTCTGGAGACCATACCTACGTAAGGGACATAGACAGGGTAGAGAAGGTTCAGAGGAGGGCAACAAAGATTGTGCATGGGTTGCATCACAAGTCCTATGAAGACAGGTTGAAGGAACTGAACATGTACTCCCTGGAGGAGAGGGAGGAGAGGGGGATATGATAGAGACATACAAGTATCTTACAGGGGAGGAACAGGTGCAGGAAAACACTATTTTAAGCGAAAAGATGTTTCAGGACTAGAGGGCATGGGATGAAGTTGGAGGAGGGCGATTCAGAGGAAACATGAAAGAATTTCTTCACAGAACGGTGGTGGACAAGTGGAACACCCTGCCAGAGAAGTGGTGGGAGCTGAAACAATCACGGGATTTAAGAATGCATGGGATAGACATAAAGGAATTCTAGAGGTCAGGGGTAAGGGGAAATAGACTTCTAGGAAAACAAACTGAACTTACAAGCTCAAATGGGCAGACTAGGTGGGCCATAGGCCCTTATCAGCCGACACTGTCTATGTATCTATGTATCTATGTAATAGTCAAAAACTGCATTGGCATAGGAGGAGGCGGAGGGAACTGTGGAGGCGATTTGGGTCACCTTGATAACAAGGGGGGGGGCAAGAGAGTAAACATAGGAGCGGTGTATAGACCACCCACGCTGGTGGAGGAGAGTCTGGTGGCAGATGTGGGGAGACGCTGCAGTTTGGGCAGGGGAAGGGTGGTGGTGTTGGGGGACTTAAACATGCCAGGAATGGACTGGTAGACTATGACCTCGGTGGCCAGGAAACAGAGGTTGTTGGATGTCTTTCAGGACGCGTTCCTAACTCAGCAGGTGGGGGAACCGACCAGGGAAGTGCAGATACTGCATGTGGTTCTGGCAGACAGTGGCCAGATTGGGGGCCTGGAGGTAAGGGACCCATTGGTGGGGAGTGACCATGCATGCAGTCTGGTTCTGGCTGGACAAAGATAGTAGAACGTGCACAATGAGGGCAGTAACTGATTCAGGGGCGGATTTCAAGGAAATGGGAAGGATCCTTAAGAAGCATTTGATGGGATTGGGCCAGACATGGACGCTGACAGTAGGTGGGAAATCATCAGGAAGGGGGTGCAGGATGCTACCAGCACCTGTACAAGAGTAAGACAAAAAAGCGGTAGGGCCCATAAACCCTGCTGGTGGACCAGGGAGGTTCAGGAGGTGGTAAGGGGAAAGAAGGCAGCTTAGAGGCTTTTCAAGTGCTCAAGGAGTGAAAGGGATCAAGGTGAGTACGAGCTGATGGCCAAAAGGGCAGCTAGGGTGGTGAGGGCGGCTAAGGCAAGGAAGGAGCAGAACCTGGCCAGGGAAATTAGGAGAGGGAACAAGGGGTTCTTTAGATACATTGTGGAAAAGCAGAGGGTGAAGGGGCAGATTAGCAGGATTAAAACAGGGGAGGGATGGGCACAAGACCCGGGGAGCAGGCTGAGGTACTAAATGAGTACTTCACCTCAGTTTTCACGAAGGAAAATGGGGGGCTGCATCATACATGGGGGAGACGTTGAAACTGAGGTGGGGGACCTTACGATCAGCGGGTCTGAGAGGGGCCATCACTGGCAGGAGGGGGAAAGCAAAGCAGGGGGACGAGTAGCGGAGGTGGAAATCAAGGCAGAGAGAGTGAGGGAAGCCGTCAGGTCCCTTAAGACAGAGAAAGCACCGGGGCCGGATAAATTACATCCCAGAGTGCTGAAGGAACTGGCGGATGTCCTGGCAAAACCTCTGGCGGAGCTTTTCAGCATCTCTCTGAGGAAAGAGCGTGCCCCAGGACTGGAAGGTGGCGCATATAGTGCCTATCCACAAGGGGGGATCAAGGGAGGTGGCAGGGAACTACAGGCCCGTCAGCCTGACATCGGTGGTGGGCAAGGTGATGGAGGGCATTGTCAAGGAGAGGCTGGGGGGGACCTGGAAAAGGCAGGGTGCCTGAACGGTAGGCAGCATGGATTCGTCCCGGGGAAATCGTGTCAGACAAACCTTGTGGAGTTCTATGACTGGGTGACAAATGCCTTGGACCTGGGTAGACCGGTGGACATCCTCTTTCTAGGGACATGGATATGTTGTTCATCCACACTGTCTGGCAGGTTCCTTGTCGCTTTAAATCTTGCCAGAAGGTCTTCAAGCTGGCTCTCCCACCCACCCACCCGGTGGTGGAAACTCGCTCCACCCTATGACGCCAGATCTTCCTTACCGCTTGGAAGCTCAGGTTCCTGTCTTAGCGCTCTGCATTTTAGACTGGATCCTAACTCTTTGGTTCATCCAAAACTAGTTTTGAAGTTTTCTAAACTTCGGTCTTCATCATCCCTTGTGGCTGCGATGGACAAATAGATTCCCAGCTTTCAGAGGTGCCCTTGCGGGCAGAAAATGTCCAGGACGGATCCGCACTCCACATGCATCTACTGCCCAGGCCTAGACCATGACTCGCAGGCCTGCGAGTTGTGCCGCTCTTTTTCGGCCACTGTCCTGGAAGATCGCGCTGCCCGATTGAAGCTCGGGCGCCCCGAAAAGCGTTACCCGGCGGTAAAATCCAAAAAGGCTCATTGGGCGATGTCTGCGGTGGCTGGCTCGGATGAGCAGCTCAAGCATATGATCGTCCTCAAGGAGGAGGTGGCCCAGGCCGCATCTTCCTCCTCTGCCGCGGCATTTATCCCGCTCTCTCTGAGTTCCTCGTACACATCTTTGTTCAAGGAGCTTCGTCAGTCCCTTTCCACTTTTCATCTCGGAGTCCACCGGGATGCAGCTCGAGCCCGTGTCCAAACAGGCCAAGTATCCCCTGACGGAGATACTGGACCGAGGGGATTCCCCCACAGAGGCCTTTCCGGTGGCTGAGGCCATTGTTGGCCCAGACTTGGAGCTTTGGCAGAGGCCTGCTTCCTGTCCTGCACCCTCAGCCAGGATGGCCAGGAAGTATGCGGTCCCTTCCGGCTCTTTGCCTGTTTTCTCGGAGCACCCCTCTGTCGAGTGGTTAGTCACCAACAGCGTCTTCCGGCGTTCCGGTAACGCTCGGGACGTGGATAAGCCCCCCCGACAAAGAGTCCAAAAAGCTGGACTTTGCTGGGCGCAAGGTGTACGCTGCGTCCTCCCTCGGATTCCGACAGGCCAGCTCGGATGTGCTGATGGCACACTTCTCCCACGCCTCATGGGCTCCATGGATGAGGTTGTCCCTCATCTCCGGCCAACCTGCAGACCCGCAGTCGTCAGGTGTGGGACCAGGGTAAGGCGGTGGCGGCAGGCAGCCTACGAACTGCTCTGGACATAGGCGATTCCTGTTCCAGGTCAGTAGCGGCCGTGGTGGCTATGTGTCGCAGGGCGTGGCTGAGGATATCCACCTTCACGGCGGATACCCAGCACAAGTTGGCGGACGTCCCCTTCTTGGGGACTGACCTCTTCGGCCCTGGATTGGAGGGACACCTCCAGCGGATCGAAAAGTCCAATGCCACTCTGGACTCAGTCACCTCCGCCCAGAGGGACAAAGGCCGCCGTCAACAACAGCATAAGTCCTTTCGTCCTTTGGCCCCTGCAGCACGACCGGCCCAACAGCACCAGCAACAGGGCCAGCAGGCTCGAGCTTGCTGGCCCAAACCCAAGCCCGCGGCTTCCTCCAACAGGAAGCAAGGAGGTAAAGGCCCAGTAGGTCCCTCGGCCGGTCCTTCTTCCAAGCCTGCCCAGTGACGGGTTGAGGGGTACCGTCCCCAGCCTCGTCACTCCCCCCTGGGTTCCTTCCGTGGGGGGACGGCTCCGCCACTTCCTTTCTGCCTGGTCCGCTATCACCATGGACCGCTGGGTGTTGGAGGTGGTAGGAAAGGGCCTGCCTCTGGAGTTCGAGCAGATCCCACCCTTTCGAGCCGTCGCCCCTCAGGAGGCCATGGGGTCCGCAGCCTCGCTGTCGGCCCGCCGAGCCAATATTGCCCTGCTTCTCGAAAAAGAGGTGATCAGGAAGGTGGCGGATCCTCCTCCAGACCCGGGGTTTGTGTCCAGGTATTTCCTGGTCCCAAAACGGACAGGGGGCTGGCGCCCCATTCTCGACCTGCACAACCTGAACAGGTTCCTAAGGTCTCGGACCTTCAGGATGGTCACCCTGGCTCAGATAATCCCATCCTTGGAACGAGGCATGTGGTTCTGTTTCCTGGACCTTCAGGACGCGTTCTTTCACGTCCCAATCCATCCATCTCATCAGAGATTTCTCCACTTCAGACCGAAGGGATCCCTTTACGAGTTACGGGCAATGCCCTTCGGCCTCTCTCTAGCTCCCAGGGTCTTCACTAAATGCATGGCAGTGGTGACAGCGTTTCTGCGGCGTCGAAGGGTCCGGGTGTACCCCTACCTGGACGACTGGCTGATTGCAGCCCCCTCCAGAGCGGAGGTGGAATGGTCCAGAGATCTGGCCCTCCAGGTTTGCTCTCATATTGGCCTCCTCATCGACGAAGCCAAGTCGGAACTCATGCCGAAGCAGGTGGTACTCTTCATCGGGGCAGAGCTCGACTCTCTTCGAGCCAGAGCTCAGCTCCCGGCGGACAGGGCCGAGGTTCTTTCCTCCTTTGCCCAATCATTTCTGGTTGGGCAATCGCGTCCTGCCCGGGACTTCCTGGGCCTCATGGTGGCCTGCACCAGCGTGGTCTGTTGGGCCCGTTGGTACATGCGTCCCCTTCAATGGGGACTGGCCAGCCAGTGGTCACAACGCAGTGATCCGTTGGACCAGCCCGTGACAGTGACCCAGGAAATGTGGAACGCTGTCCAGTGGTGGACCGTTCCGGCACGTCTGCAGGAGGGCATCCCGTTCGTCCGCCCCGAGCCGACGGTCTCTGTCGACCGATGCCTCTCTGATGGGTTGGGGTGCCCATCTGGGGGAGCACAGAGCGCACGGCCTCTGTTCCCCTCGGGAGTCCCGATGCCATATCAACCTGCTGGAGCTCCGTGCGCTCCGTCTAGCTTTCACCGGCTTCGCTCCGTTTCTACGGGGTCAAGTGGTTCAGGTCCAGACGGACAATACCACGACCATGTACTACCTGAACCGCCAGGGCGGGATGCGTTCCATGCTGTTATGCAAGGAAGCTCTCCGCATTTGGTCCCTCATGCGCAGCCTGGAGGTGGATCTCCTAGCCATTCACGTGGCAGGAGCCTCCAACACCCTGGCCAATGCCCTAAGCCGGATAGAGGCTGCGTCTCACGAGTGGTCTCTCCTGCCAGAGGTAGTACAAGATCTCTTCTCCCACTGGGGCACGCCTCAGGTGGACCTGTTTGCCTCCAGGGAGAATGCGAAGCTGAGACTGTTCCATGCCCACCCCCCCCTCAGCAGGGCTCGCTGCAGGGGGATGCCTTCTCGAGGCCGTGGACCTCAGGCCTCTTCTACGCCTTTCCCCCATTTCCCTTGACCCACAAGGTGCTTCTCAAGGTGAGGAGGGACAAGGCGCAGGTGATTCTGGTACCCCAGATTGGCTCCGCCAGTTCTGGTATCCAGATCTCCTCAGTCTCAGCTCCCGGCTCCCGAGGCGGCTTCCAGCCCACCCGGACTTGATCTCAGTCACCCAGGGGAAGGTATTCCATCCGGACCTTCAATCCCTGCACCTGACGGCCTGGTTCCTGAGCGGCTAGAGTTCCAGGCCTTGGGTCTTTCCAACGAGGTCCTCAACGTCGTTGAGGCATCCCGTAAGGAGTCAACCAGGAAATGCTATGCCTTCAAATGGAAGAGATTCTCCATTTGGTGTCAGAGGAAGGGCTTGAACCCTTCCGCCTGTCCCTTGGCAAGCATTCTGGACTAACTGTGGTCCCTTTCTCAGCAAGGGCTTCGGTCGACGACCCTTAAGGTGCACCTGGCAGCTATCTCTGCTTACCGGGCACGGGCCAGTAAGCAGTTGGTGTCGCAGGAGAAGGTGGTGGGGCGCTTTTTCAAAGGCCTTGATTACATTTCCCCTCTGGTGCGAGAACCTCCACCTCCGTGGGAATCTACTGCTGGTATTGGCCAAGCTCATGGGCAAGCCATTCGAACCGATGCACAGGTGTGATATCTCCCACCTGTCGTGGAAGACCACCTTCTTGGTGGCTATCACGTCAGCCAGAAGGATGGGAGAGCTCCAGGCACTTTCCATCAAGTCTCCTTATCTGGTCTTCCACAGGGACAAGGTTGTCCTGTGCCCCCACCCGAAGTTCCTTCCGAACGTGGTGTTGGAGTTTCACCTTAACCAGGTGTTGACTCTGCCAGTGTTCTACCCCAGTCACACCTCAGAGGCCAAATACAGGCTCCATACTTTGGACCCTAGAAGAGCGCTCGCTTATTATAAGGAGCGGATGGCTGAAGTTCGGGGAGAGGTTCGCCAGCTGTTTGTCACCTACGCTGAAGCCGCACCTGGCAGACCTGCAGCCAAGCGGACGATAAGCAGGTGGGTCACCTCCTGCATAGATCTCTGCTATAGGTTGGCGGGCATGGAGCCTCCCAGAGGGATAAGAGCTCATTCTACCCGCCATACCACAGCATCAGTAGCTGCTTGCAGGGATGTCCCTATCCAGGATATCTGCAGGGCTGCTACCTGGAAGTTGGCACATACCTTTATTACCCACTACCACATCGACCTTGAGTCATGCCGGGATGCTGGTTTTGGGGCCTCGGCTCTCCAGTCTCTATTCCCTAAGTAGGAGGTGTGCGCCTTGCCTCCCTCCTCCTGGAGAACTGCTAGGAGTCTGCCAGACAGTGTGGATGAACAACATATCCATGTCCTTAGAAATACAGGTTACTCACCTGTAACAGGAGTTCTAGGAATGGTATATGTTGTTCATCCACACAACCCACCTGACCTCCCCGACTTCGATGCACAACCTGGCTTCCAGCGGGCTAGATCTGGCATCATGGGGCGGAGCCGAGAGTTTTACCACCCGGGTGGGTGGGAGGAGCCAGCTTGAGGACCTTCCGGCAAGATTTAAAGCGACAAGGAACCTGCCAGACAGTGTGGATGAACAACATATGCCATTCCTAGAACTCCTGTTACAGGTGAGTAACCTGTATTTCTTGACTTCAGCAAGGCGTTTGACTCTCTTTCTCATGGGTGGCCTGTTGGATAAGCTGGGAGAAATGGGGGTGGGGAACCAAATGATCAGAAGGATAGGAAATTGGCTCGAGGACCGGACCCAGAGGGCCGTGGTTGGTGGGATAGTCTCATCCCCAAGGAGGGTCATTTGTGGGGTCCCTCAGGGATCGGTCCTTGGGCCCCTCCTGGTCAGCACTTACGTCTGTGACGTAATGAAGGGTATCAGGAGTGAGATGAGTCTCTTTGCAGATGACTCAGAACTGGGGGCGGTGCGGAGGGTGGCCCTACAGGGGGACCTGGAGGCTCTGGAAAGGTGGTCTAGAAAGTGGAAGCTGAGGTTCAATGCAGGGAAATGCAAGGTACTGTACCTGGGAGCCAGAAACCCGGGCGAAGTGTACACCCTGGTGGGGAAATACTACAAGTCTCGATGGCTGAGAGGGACCTGGGGTTGGTGGTGGATGTCAAGATGACCAACTCTGAGACTTATAGGAGGGCAGCGGCCAAGGCCAACAGGATGCTGGGATGCATCGCTAGGGGGATCACCTCCAGAAGGAGGGAAGTGAGGCTCCCTCTGTATAGCTGCTTGGTGAGGCCGCACCTCGAGTACTGCGTGCAGTTTTGGAGGCCACACTTAAAGAGGGACATCGAACTCCTGGAGGAGGTCCAGAGGAGGGCAGCCAAAATGATCTGGGGCTTGGGGGACAGAACCTATGGGGAGAAGCTTCGAAGAGCTAAATATGTACACACTGGAAGAGAGAAGGGACTGGGGGAACATGATGGAGGTCTTCAGGTGCATGAAGGAGGTAAATAGGGGAGGAGCAGTCGGGGTGCTCCGAAAGAAAGGGGAAGGGGCAACTAGAGGGCATGGGTGGAAGCTGGAAGGAGGGAGATTCAGGGGAGAAAGAAGGAGGTGCTACTTTGCTGAGAGGGTGGTGGAGCTGTTGTCTAGCCAGTGTTTTACCCAGGCTACCACCCAGGGATGCACTCCCAGGCTGGCCAATTTGTTTATTAATCTTTTGTGCGGGACTGTGTCAAATGCCTTGCTAAAGTCTAGGTAGGCCATGTCCACAGCCCCTCCCTGGTCTACTACTTTGGTCACCCAGTCAAGGAAATCAATTAGATTTGTCTGACATGACCTTCCTGCTGTGAATCCATGCTGTCTTGGGTCCTGTGCCCCACTGGCTTTTAGGTACTCAACAATTCTTTCCTTCAGCAGTGATTCCATCATTTTCCCTACCACTGAGGTCAAACTGACAGGTCTGTAGTTTCCTGCCTCTGTCTTGCTCCCACTTTTGTGAAGAGGAATCACATCTGCCCCTCCTCCAGTCCTCAGGTACCACACCATCCTCCCATGATTTATTAAAAAGGGTAGTCAGTGGTGTTAATAGTTCTTCCCTTAGTTCTTTTCCCATCAGGCCCCATTGCTTTATCCACCTTCAGTTTTAAGAGTTTGTTCAGAACCCTTTCTTCTGTGAAAGGACTAATATCAACCCCCTTATCCAGAGTGCTTCTATTGACTGGATACGGTACCTCCTTCTGCTTTTCCATTGTGAATACTGAACAGAAGTATTTGTTCAGTATCCCTGCTTTTTCACTGTCGCTGTCTGCCCAGCCACCTCTTTATTCAGCCTCAGTATCCCTGCCTTAGGCTTTCTTTGCTCCCTGATGTACCTATAAAAGGTTTTAGCTCCCTTCTTAAATGAGTTGGCTATCTTTTCCTTGGTTTGGGCCTTTGCTATTCTGACTGCCTTCCCCGCTTCCTTCTGCTTTAACTGGTACAGTTCTCTGTCCTGCTTCTTCTGTGTTTCCTTAGACTTCCTGAATGCTATCTCTTTCTCCCTTACCTTCCCCGCTACTTCCTTTGAGAACCATAGAGGTTTCTTCTTTCATTTTGATTTGTTTATTTGCTTCACACAAAGGCTTGTTGCCTCTGTGATAGTGGTTCTAATGTTTCCCCATTGTTGCTCCACCCCCACCTTCTTGCCTGTTTGCTAGTGCTTTTCTGAGACACTCTCCCATTTTGACAAAATCAGCCTTCCTAAAGTCCAGTACCTTCAATTTTGTGTGGCTTGACTCTACAGCTGTTTATTGTGAACCACACTGTTTGGTGGCCTGTTGTTCCCAGATGGCAACCCACTTCAAGATCAGAGATCCTCTCTCCATCCCCATTTGAGAGTACCAGGTCTAAGATTGCTCCCTCCCGAGTGGGTTCCAAAACTAGCTGTCTGAGGCATGCCCCCTGTAGGGCATCGAGAATGGCCCTGCTGTTGGATGTGGCTGCAGCAAAGGTGCTCAAGTTAACATGTGGCATATTCAGGTCCCCCATCAGCAATACCTCCCCTTTCTCTGCCATCCCAAGGATGCCTCCTATCATTTTCTTGTCTATTTCCTCCCCCCTGAGATGGGGTCTGTATACAACCCCTGTGCGGAATGTGGAGCCATTTCCGGTCTCCAGGGTGACCCACAGTGCCTCGTCTCCTCCCTGTTTACTCTTTAGTTAAGTTGCTTTGATCCCTTCCCTTACATAGAGAGCTACTCCTACTCCTCTACTTCCTTCCCTGTCCCTCCTGTAGATTGTGAACGCTGGTACGTTGACATCCCAGTCATGGTTCTCTGTCTACCATGTTTCTGTGACTGCCATGATATCCAGGCATCCCTCTTCCATGAAGGCCACCATTTCGGGGAGCTTTTTACCTAGACTACAGGCATTGGTACTCATTACCCTCTATTTTTTTATGGCTTTATTTCTTTTTGTCCCGTCCCTGTCCTTACTGCCTCTGTCTTTTTCTCCATTTACCCCTGCCCTTCTCCCTATCGACTGCTCTATCTTGGTGTTTACTTCACTAACTACCCTGATTTTTGGGGGTGGGGTACCACAGGGTTCAGTACTGGGTCCGATCCTTTTTAATGTATTTATAAGTGACATTGCAGAGGGACTGGAAGGGAAAGTATGTCTCTTTGCAGATGACACAAAGATCTGCAACAGGGTTGATACGCAGGGTGGGGTGGAAAGGATGACAAACGACTCGGCAAGGTTTGAGGAATGATGAAATGTATGGCAGCTTAGATTCAACACAAAGAAGTGCAGAGTAATGCACGTGGGAAACAAAAACCCAGGGGAAGAGTACACAATGGGAGGTGAGATACTGACAACAGAAATGGAAAGGGACCTGGGGGTAGTCATATCAGATGACCTAAAGGTGGGCCAGCAATGTGAGAAGGTAGTTAGGAAGGCTGGGGGAATACTGGGATGCATAGGGAGAGGCATCAACAGTAGAAAATGGGAAGTTGTTGGCCCTCTGTACAGACACTTGGTAAGATCACATCTGGAGTACTGTGTACAGTTCTGGAGAAGCCATCTCCGCAAAGACATAGGGTGGAGGCTGTCCAGAGGAGGGCAACCAAAATGGTGCAAGGTCTGCACCAGAAGACTTATGAAAAAAGACTAAAGGAGCTTAACATGTATTGCCTCGAGGAAAGGAGGGAGAGGGAGGACATGATAGAAAGTTTCAGATACCTCAAGGGAATCAACAAAGTCCAAGAGGTTAGCATCTTTCAGAAAAAGAGATGTGCAAGAACAAGGGGGCACAATCTGAAGATAGAGGGGGGACGGCTCAGAGGTAAAATTCCATCAGAAGAAGCCTAATGGTCTTTCGAGTCTGCTCAATTTTCGGCACCCGCACTAAGGGCTGATTTTGGTGCCCCCCCTCCTCCTTCGGTTATACTGTTTCCAGTCCCCAGATGTTCAACCTGTGTTGGGCCTGGTCAGATTTACCTTCCCCCTGTACGTGTCCCATCCCCTCTTAAACCCGTCCACAGTCTCCACCTCTACCAGCTCCCTGGGCAGTGCATTTCATGGCTTTACCACCCTTTCAGTGAAATAACACTTCCTCCTCTCCCCTCTGAGCCTGCCCCCTTTCAGCTTACACCTGTGACCTCTCGTTGCCCCACCCTCCTTCCTTTGGAGCACCCTGACTGGGCCTTCCTTATTGATCCCATTCATGTACTTAAAGACCTCTATCATGTCCCCCCATCCCTCCTCTCCTCCAGGGTGTACATTCAGACATAGAAATTGATGGCAGATAAGGACCACAAGGCCCATCCAGTCTACCCATTTCTTTTTCTACCTTATAAATGTGCAGTCGGCCTTTGCTCTGTCAATGGTTTATCTATTCATACTCATCTGTTTTGCTCCCATATGCCTATCCCATGTCTGTTTGAAGCCCTGCACTGTATTGATATCCACTGCTTCCTGAGGTAGGCCGTTCCATGCATCCACCACCCTTTCTGTGAAAAAGAACTTCCTCACATTACCCCTTAATTGGCCTCCCTTTAATCTCATGCTGTGTCCTCTTGTCCTGCTAGTTTTCTTATATTGAAACATGTTAGACTCTTTCACCTTGTTAATGCCCTTAAGGTGTTTGAATGTTTCAATCATATCACCTCTCTCCCTCCTTTGCTCTAGGGTATACATACTGAGCTCCATTAATCTGTCCTCATATGTTTTCTGATGCAGTCCCTGCACCATTTTGGTTGCCCTTCTCTGGACTGCCTCAATTTGGTTAATGTCCTTGTGAAGGTGTGGCCTCCAATACTGCACGCAGTACTCCCGATGGGGCCTAACCAGTGTCTTGTAAAGAGGGATTATTGCCTCCCTCTTCAGACTTGTGATGCCCCTACTAATAAACCCTAACATCCCCCTAGCCTTACCTACTGCTTTAGTGGTTTGCTTGTATGATTTCAGGTCATCGGTGATGATGATGCCCAAGTCTCTTTCTTCCCTTGTGACTGCCAGCAACTCCCCTCCCAGCCTATAGGTGGCTTCAGGGTTTCTCTTCTTTGTGTGCATGATCTTCCTGGACATAAGTCTCCACCACTCATTCACACTATTGGGATCTGCGCTGGAGGCACTAGGACCCATCGGGAGCAAACTTTTTGCTGGAGGTCGATGCAGAGATGGCGCTGCGAGGCCGGCGCGCATGGCCCTGGCTCGTAGAACGACTCATCCCGCGCCGACCTCCAACCGCCTCGGTTCCTTTTTTCCCGCCATCGAGTGCACTTCAGTGACGACGTTGCTCGCCTGTCGGGAGTCAAACTTCAAACTAGCAGCATAGTTTTCAGTTTTTATTTTTGTAGTATTATCTCGATACAGTATCGCTTAATTTTATTCTTATTTTTAAAATTAAATACAATAAAGAAGTCTCAGCCTACCTTGACGGAGTCGACCATGAGCAGGTCAGGTGACGGTAGGGAGACTTCGTATGAAAGCTGTTCAGTCAGTCGGGCTGGGTCCGGTCCGCCGCCTTCTCCGGAGGGGTGGTCTGACAACGGTCAGTCCAATGCCCGGGGGGATGGGCGGTCCCCCCGGAAGCATAAAAATAAACGGTCGCACTCTCGGCACCGTTCGGCCTCGAGCTCTTCTTCGGCCCGCAGGTCTAAAAAGAGAAGGCATCACTCGAGGTCGCCCTCTGATATGTCTGCGCGTAGACGCTCGGTTATCGGGGCTAGTTGCCGGTCTCCTCCTTCGGAGTCGCCAACCTCTGCTTCTGGTAGCCGACGGCTTCGACATCGGAGTCCTACCCTGCCCGCAGGTAGGTCTTCAGATGAGCAGTTTCATCAGTGGGCCGCTCTTATGGAGCAATGGGCTCGGAGGTTGGTTCGACTACCTGGCTCGGTCGCTTGTGGGCCTTTGGGCTCTCTGGGCGACCAGGTAGGGCGGTTGGACCTTCCTGGTCGCGCGGCACCTTCTTCGGTGCCGTCGACCCCACGCTTAGGTGTCCCCCCTCCCACATGGCTGCGGCGCTGGGGGCCACACCGATGCCCTTATCTCCTGCTCTTTTTCCTTCAAAACCTGTTTTTCGGAGTCTGGGAGTGTTTTCGGCACCCTCGGCGTCGTGTGGCCTATCGGCGCCGTTCTCGGCATCGCTGCTGTGCTCGGCGCCGTCCTCGGCGCCGTGCGGCCTCTCGGTGCTGTTTTCGGCGCCGCATGGCCTCGCTGCGTCGTTCTCGGTGCCGTGCACCTCCTCGGCGCCAACGGCTCTCGGGGACTCCTCTTTTCACTTCCTTCCTTCCTTCTTCCTCCTCTTCTGAATTTCATTCCTTTCCTGTCCATGCAGTCCCTCCTGGACTGTCAGGAGATGACTTTGAGCCTGACCCAGACCTTCGGTTGGGTGATGAAGTGACAGCAGGTTCTATTACTGCTACAGAGCCTGTGGTCGAGGACCTATCCTTTAAGTCTCTGTTGAAAATCTGAGTTCCACACTTCTCTCCAGACTACAGACATCGATCCTGGGAAATTGTTGAGACTCCAATATCTTCATGCCTCGGAGATCCCTACGGATTTGACTCCTCCGATTCAGCCTTCCTTCAAGACGCTGTCTCAAATGGTATGGAATAATTCTGCTCTTACCCCTTCGGTGGCTAAATCCATTGATAGGAAGTATTCAGCCCCCAAGGATCGTCCCATTTTGGCATCTCAAGCCTTTGAGGATCCTATTGTAGTCCTGGCAGAGAATGCTAAGGTCGTTCTTTCTCAAACTACTATAGCTCGACCTATTAACAAAGAATCTCGTAAGATAGACACCTTAGGTAAAAGAGTCTTTGCTGCTTCTACTCTAAGTATGCGTACTGCCAGTTACCAAGGCTATTTTTCTCAGTATGAGTATATCCTGTGGCATTCTATTAAACAGATGGTTGAAGCCCTACCGGAGTCGGATTCAAAGCCAGAGCTTCTTCAAACTATTACCAGAGGTATTGAATCTAACAACCAGCAGGTTAAAGCAGCCATGGATGCTTTTGACATTGCTTCCTGTTCAGCGGCTGCTGGTATTTGCACCCACCATCATTCCTGGCTGCGCACTTCGGGCTTTACGAATGACGCGCAGCAGCAGGTGATGGCTTTGCCCTTTGACAGTGCATATCTTTTTGGTCCTCAGGTAGAGCAAGCTCTAGAAGCTACACGAAAGACTAGGTCAGCCATTAAGTTGGCTCGGCCTCCTCCTACCCCCTCTCGAGGGCATGCCAGTAAACGACAGTTTCATAACCGCCAGTCCTTTCAAGGCAGAGGTAGTTTCCATAAGAACCAACCTGCCCAGCCTCAAAAGAAGGCGCAACAGAAAGTGCAAGGGCCCAAAGCGCCCAGCGCTACCTTATGAATTGCCGGCCCAAGTTCCATCTCAGCTGCCCGAGGTGGATTTTTCCTCTCCGGTGGGAGGTCGTCTGCACTTCTACAACCAGTGGAAGTCCATAACCTCAGACAAATGGGTCCTTCGGATAATTCGCGAGGGGTATTCACTCAATCTTGTGGAGACCCCTCCAGATCGTCCTCCCAAACGACAGCCCAGGCTGTCAACCCTTCAGTCAGACCTTCTCGCCGCCGAGATTCAGGGCCTTCTGAACAACAGGGCAGTAGAAGTGGTGCCACTGCACCAGCGAAACACGGGGTTCTACTCCCATTACTTTCTGGTTCCAAAGAAGTCCGAGGGAATGCGCCCCATTCTGGATCTCAGAAAGCTAAATAAATTTCTCCCCAAGGAGAAATTCAAAATGATTTCTCTGGGAACCCTGTTACCTCTGCTCCATCAACACGACTGGTTAGCCTCCCTAGATATGCAGGACGCTTACCAACACATTCCTATTCACCCGAGGCATCACAAATTCCTGAGGTTTGTGGCTCTGGGACAGCATTATCAGTTCAGAGTCCTGCCCTTTGGGCTATCCTCGGTGCCGCAAGTTTTTACAAAATGTTGTGCAGTTCTCGCAGCGCACCTCAGAAAGGTCGGAATTCAGGTGTTTCCTTATCTGGACGATTGGCTTCTAGCAAGCCCTTCCAGGCAAGGGACTCTGGACGCCGTGGAGACGGCCTCGCGCCTCCTTACATCCATGGGAGTTCTGCTCAACCTCAAGAAATCGCAACTGCAGCCCTCCCAGAGGCTCCTTTTTATAGGGACTCTTCTGGATACCTCCTGTGCGAAGGCTGTTCTTCCAGAAGACAGGAGGAATGATATCCTTCAGATGGCCCGTCACATCGGGGAAAACAGCTCAGTCACAGCTCTCTCGATGCAACGGATGCTGGGCCTCATGGCATCCTCGGTGTTCACTGTACCCCTAGCACGTCTGCACATGAGAACCACCCAGTGGATGCTCAGTACTCAGTGGTCCCCAACCACTCACCCGCAGTCCTATCTCATCAAGGTGACAGAACCTTTAAGGAGGTCACTCACCTGGTGGTCTCAAGAGAGCAATCTCCTGGAGGGGTATCCCTTTGCTCCTCTGGACCATCAGATCTCCATTACCACGGACGCATCCCTAATGGGGTGGGGAGCTCACTGTCAGACTCTCCACACTCAAGTGCGTGGACTCAAGTCAGTCCCAGCTCCATGTAAACGCCCTAGAAATGAGAGCTGCCTTTATGCGTCCGAGCTTTGAAGGACATTCTGTGTCACAAGAACATTCTCCTTCAAACGGACAACAAAGCAGTGATGTATTACATCAACAAGCAGGGCGGTGCTCACTTACACCTTATGCAGAGAAGCAATGAGGGTATGGGAATGGTGCTTGAGCACGAGGCTCTAATTCAAGCGGTCTACCTGCCAGGGGTTCAGAACGAACTGGTAGACCGTCTCAGCAGAACAGAGACAGACCCTCACGAGTGGTCTCTGACTCAGCCATAGTTCAGTCACTATTTGAAGAGTGGGAACTCCAGACCTGGACCTTTTTGCATCCCCACTCAACGCAAAACTGCTCTCTTCTGCTCCAGAAATCCAGGGCCTGGCATTTTCTGTCAGGATGCATTCAGGCTGCGGTGGACAAAACGCTTTCTTTATGCCTTTTCACCTCTTCCTCTAATTCAGAGGGTACTCCTCAAGTTCGAATCCCAGGGGGACAGAATGATTCTCATTGCTCCCTTTTGGCCTCGGCAGCTGTGGTTTCCACTACTCAACAATATGTTTGCAGTTCCTCCGAGACCACTTCCCTGCAAATGAACTCTTGACTCAGGGACCGTGGTCCATCCAACCTGAGATCACTTCACCTTCATGCTTGGCTCCTGAAGAGGTCAAGTAAACCGGTTCAATGTCTCTCAAGAGTTTCAGATATTCTTCTGGCTGCATGGAAGCCAGCCACTCGGAAAACTTACACAGCCAAGTGGAAGCGTTTTTCGCTCTGGTGTGCAGAGTCCTCTTTGAATCCCTTTTCCTGTCCACCAGATAAGGTTTTGGAGTATCTTTTGGACCTCTCAAATTCGGGTCTGCAGTACTCTACAGTCAAAGTTCATCTTAGTGCCATTTCAGCGTATCATGAGCCCGTTATTTCCTTAACTCTGGCTCAGTTACCTATGGTTAAAAGATTTCTTAAGGGGATTCTGCATACCAGACCTCCTACAAGACGTCCACTCGCAGCCTGGGACATTAATCTTGTGCTAGACATGCTCACTCGGAAACCTTTTGAACCTCTGGCTACCTGTGAGCTAAAATTTCTCACCTGGAAGACTGCCTTCCTAGTGGCCATTACCTCAGTCCGCAGGGTCTCTGAGATACATGCCCTGGTCACAGACCCTCCGTATACTGTGTTGCATAAGGACAAAGTAGTTCTTCGTACTCATCCTAAATTTCTTCCTAAGGTTGTGTCAGAATTTCATCTAAACCAAACTTTGGTCCTTCCCTCTTATTTTGCGGACTTCGAAAATGAAGGGGAACATTCTCTTCATTCTTTGGATGTTAAGAGGGCCTTGCGTTTCTATCTAGATAGAATCAAGGATTTTCGCAAAGCTCAGCAACTGTTCGTTTCCTTCATTGAGACCTGGCTGGGTCAACCTGTCGCTATCAGATGTATCTCATCATGGCTAGTGGCGTGCCTTCGTCACTGCTATTCCATGGCGCAGGTTAAGTTGGAGGGTAGAGTTTACGCTCACTCTACCAGAGCGGTCGCGGCATCCCTAGCGGAAATCTGTAACGTGCCCATTGCAGACATCTGCAATGCGGCCACCTGGAGCTCAGTGCATACTTTCGTTAAACATTATGCACTAGATGTCTATGCCAGATGACATTCTTCCTTTGGCAGAGCCATCCTCAATGGACTTCTGTCCTAGAAACGTGAGCTCTTGGTCTTTCCTGCCGCCCTCTCGGGGGATTATTAGCTTGGTACTCTCCCAATAGTGTGACTGAGTGACTTATGTCCAGGAAGATATGAAAATTACGTACCTACCGTAATTCTTGATCTTCTTGGACGAGTCTCCACCACTCATTCACACCCCACCCTCCATCCCCCGAGCTCACCTTTCTTGTTGGTCTTCACTCCCTCAAATCTTTTGGCCGTGAAGACTTCTTTATTGACCCTTCTTACACGGGTCGCCCGGACTATCTTATGTCCGGTTTTTAGGTTAGGCTACCCTTCTAGGTTAGTTATGCTGCACCTCCTTGGTAAAAAAGGTACTGAGGCGGTTGGAGGGTCGACGCCGAGATAGTGTTCATTTCTAAGACGAGCCAGGGCTCTAGCGCCGTTCCTCGCGGTGCCATCTCTGGCGCCGACCCTCCAGCAAAAAGTTTGCTCCTGATGGATCCTAGTGCCTCCGGCGCAGATCCCAATAGTGTGAATGAGTGGTGGAGACTCATCCAAGAAGATCAAGAATTACGGTAGGTACGTAATTTTCATATCTTGCACTTCTTTGCATTAAACTCCAGTTACCACTTTTCCTACCATTTTGCTAGTTTATCCAGATCTCTTCTCATTCTGCCCACCCCATCTGGATCATCTGCTCTGTTGC
The DNA here is from genome assembly GCA_016271365.2 of Neoceratodus forsteri. Taxonomy (NCBI): domain Eukaryota; kingdom Metazoa; phylum Chordata; order Ceratodontiformes; family Ceratodontidae; genus Neoceratodus; species Neoceratodus forsteri. The sequence continues at coordinate 1,072,315,199 of CM028134.1, read as the reverse complement.
AGATCTCGGTGTCATCTGCAAACAGACAAACCTTACCCTCCAGTCCATCTGCAATGTCACTGATGAAAATATTGAAGAGGACTGGCCCCGGGACTGATCCCTGAGGTACTCCACTTGTGACTTGCATCTCTTCTGACTGTATACCGTTTACCACCACTCTCTGTTTTCTGCCCATCAACCAGTTTGCCACCCAGCTGACCAACTTCTGACCCACCCTAACCTACCCAGCTTATTAATCAATCTTTATGTGGAACAGTATCGAAAGCTTTGCTGAAGTCAAGGTCGGCGACATCAACTGCTCCCCCTTGGTCCACCACTCTGGTTACCCAAAGAAATCTGAGATTAGTTTGACAGGACCTTCCTTTTGTAAACCCATGCTGTCTTGGATCCTGTGCTCCTATGGATTCCAGGTGTTGCACTATCCTTTCCTTAAGGAGTGTCTCCATAATCTTGCCCACTACTGCAGTAAGACTGACTGGTCTGTAGTTCCCTGCCTCCTCCCTGCTACCACTCTTGTAGAGCGGCATCACATGAGCCTTTCTCTAGTCTTCTGGGACCTCTTCTGTGCTCAGAGACTCACTAAACAGTTCTGATAATGGCTCTGCTAGTTCCACCCTTAGCTCCTTTAGTACCCTGGGATGTATGGCATCAGGTCCCATTGCCCTGTCCACCCTGAGCTTATCGAGCTCTTGTAGGACCCTTTCTTTTGTGAAGGGACTACTGCTCATCCTCTCCCCCCTGTGTCCATGGTAGTGAGCTGTGGGCCCTGCCCTACCTTCTCTTCAGTAAGTACTGAGCAGAAGTACCTATGAGGAGAGGCTCAGGGAGCTCGACGTACACCCTGGAGGAGAGGAGGAACAGGGGGACATGATAGAGGTCTTTAAGTACATGAAAGGGATCAATAAAGGAGGCCCAGTCAGGGTGCTCCAAAGGATGGAGGGTGGAGCAATGAGAGGTCACGGGTGTAAGCTGGAAGGGGGCAGGCTCAAGAGGGGAGAGGAGGAGATGTTATTTCACTGAAAGGGTGATGGAGCCATGGAATGCACTGCCCAGGGTGCTGGTAGAGGTGGAGACTGTGGATGGGTTTAAATGGGGATGGGACAGGTATGGGGAAGAGTAAATCTGACCAGACCCAGTACAGGTGGAACATCTGGGACTGGGGACAGTATATTCCAAGTGGGAGGGGTGGACACCAAGATCAACCCTCAGTGCAGGTGCTAAAAATCAAGCAGACTCTAAAGACCGTTAGGCCTAGTCTTCTGGCATTTTAGTACATTAGTATGTAAGTATCTATTTAGGATAGATGCTTTTACATGGTCCTCCTCCTCACACGGCCCCTTGTCTCCTTTGATCCTAGCAATACTCACTCTGGAACTTCTCCTTTCACTAATATATCTATAGAATGTCTTTTCACCTTCTTATACTGTTTGTGCTAGTGTTTCCTCAGTTTGGGCCTTTGCTTGCCTTACTGCCTTCCCTGCTTCCCTTAGGGAAGTGTGATATGCCTCCCTATCCTCATCCCGCTGTGTTCTCTTATATTTTCTTAAGGCCAGCCTTTGGGCTCTGACCTTGTTTGCTACTGTTTTTGAGAACCAAAGTGGTTTCCTTCTTCTTTTGCACTGCCTTTTCTCTCTAACACAATGGGATGTTGCTTCAAGTATTGCTTCCTTAATGCTTGCCCATTTTGCCTGTAACCCCTCACCTGTATTTCTTTTTGCCAGGGCTAGCTTAACTCTGTTGGCCATCTTATGAAAGTCGAGCTCCTTGAGCCTCTCCCCATAGGTCCTCTTCCCCAGGCCCCAGATCATTTTGGTTGCTCTCCTTTGGACCCTGTCTAGGAGTGTAATGTCCCTTTTTAAATGTGGTCTCCAAAACTGCACACAGTACTTGAGGTGTGGCCTAACTAAGCAGTTGTACAGTGGAAGGCTCGCTTCCGCCATTCTGGAGGTAATCCCTCTGGTGATGCATCCCAGCATCTTATTTGTCCTTGCCACTGCCCTTCTACAGGTCTCTGAGTTGTTCATTTTGACATCTACCACTACCCCCAAGTCCCTCTCACCCTTCTTGACTTGAATGGTGTCTCCTCCCAGGGTATAACCCTGGCCTGGATTTCCGACTGCCAGGTGCAGAACCTTGCACTTCCTTGCATTGAATTTTACATCTTACTTCGGGAGGGCTCTTGCAGTAGGTAATTACATATAGGACTGAAGCCAGCAGGTGCCAGGACTCCACGGAAAAATTTCTAGCTAGCAGTCTCTGGCAAGGGACCACCCCCACGTCAGGTGACCGGCGTCAGGAGACATCTGTATAAAGGGGCAGTCCCTCAGTTCTTTCCCACCGTTAGCTCATGCCAGCGCCTTGTGGTAAAGTTAATCGCTCGTCAGCCTCTGTCGTCAGTAGTTTTGACGGAGTATTTTTTTTTTTGATCGATTGTCAGGTATTCGTCGGTGTATGTCGTCCCCTACATCCTCCGAGCACAAGAACAAGCGTGACTCATGCGGTGCCCAACTCCTGCACAAGGACGGCCATTCCCTGTGTCTCTTTTGCCTAGGCCCTGACCATTCGGTGGAGAAGTGCCAGCACTGCCTCAAGTTCAACGCGGCCACCCGAAGATGGCGGCAGCAGTCCCTGGAGGCCCATATTTTGAAAAAGAAACTGAGCTCCATGGAAAAAGAGTTGATAAAGCTCTGGCAGGCGTCCACTTCCCCTGAAGGCCATCGAAAGAAAAAAAACAAGGAGAAGCACGGGACAAGGGCTCCTCATCCACGGCGTCTTTTTGGGAGTCGTTGTGTTGCAGGTAACGTCCCCCTGGGGGACTGCTCCGATGGCCGCCTTTATAGGCTTTCTAACTCTTGACGCTGTTCGCCCGTCTGGCTTGCGCTTGGGCCCTTCGGGCTTTTGGAGGCCTCTGCTCCCGGTAAAGCCATCCTGGTGCAGCCTGCTGGCATAAGTGGTTCTGGTAAGCCGGACGTTGGCTCCTCCGACGCCTGCACGGAGAAGGTTGGTTAGTCGCCCGACCCTTCAGGGTGGCGCACGGCCCCAATTCCGTCCTACCAGACCGCCCCTCCATCGTGGCCTGCCTTCGGCGAAAGTCCGTTAAGTCGGACGCTGGCTCGTCGGCGCCTGCCGGATCCTGCTGATAAGTTGGGCGTCAGTTAGCCCGACGTCCGCACAGCGGAAGAGCCGACCCCGGAACCTCCCACGTCCGTCGTCCCCGGCTCTCTGCAGCCTTCACTGCCCTCTGGGGACCCTGGTTCTCCTCAGCCAGACTCCGAGGATTTTTTCTCCCCATCCTCGGGTGACACTGAGGTTCCTGTTCCGCCTCCGTCAGACCGTTCACCTGCTGGTCCGACCGATCGGACTCCAGCCCCGACGTCGGCACCTCGGCCGCCAGTTCTGACGCTAGTATTGCCGACTCCAGGCGACATCCCTCTCCCGGATGCTGCTCCAATGCTGGGCCCTCCGCCCACCGGGCCTCTTGCTCTAGACCCGCCCATGGGGCCTCCAGCCGGGCCGTCTGTTCCGGCAGCCCCTCCCCGGTTCCTGGGTATCCGACCTCATCATATCTGACCCCATCTTACCCGGGGCTGCAGTATCCGATACCCCATCACCCGGCACCGGTCTATCCAACGCCGCAGTACCCGGCACCTCAATACCCGATGCCGGGCTTCCCATCTTTGGGTAACGGATACGCGCCTTACGGGTACAATCCATACCCGTATCCCCCTCCTCCTCCACCGCCCCCCAGCCGCCGGTGGACTTGCAGGGGAGACTGGCCTCCTGGTGGGCTGAGGCCAAAGCTCAGCTCACCGAGAAGAGTCGCCCGTCTGCACGACGGTGCCGTTTTGTTCCTGTCACGCCCACGATGACAAACTCCTCCCCACCTCTGGACACCAGGGCTAAACCCTCTGGGTCCAGAGAGGGGCAGGACATGCTTCCCCGAGGGCTTCCCAAGGGGTCCGTTCTTCCCCCTCGCCGGGAGAGGGAGTCTTCTTCATCTTCTTACTTGGACGCCTCCGATGGTTGTTCCGAGCAGGATGACGAGCCACACTCTCCGTCTAAGCCCAGGCCAAGGACTCCTCCGAAGTCTCCTCCGACGGATCCTTCTTTTAAGGAGTTGCTACGCAAAATCCAGGAGGTTCATAAGTGGCAGTCCTTGGAGCCGGATCCCCAGCGTAAGAAACTCGCTGAGCATCTGGATCTGCCCGTGACAGCTCCCACCTTGGTGCCACCCTGGATTGAGCCTCATGCCGATCTTATTACCACTATTTGGAAACAGCCGTCGACTCTGGCTCCACTTCCTCGGAAGTCGAATAAGCTGTATCAGGCTCCTGAGGGTGTTGACTTTTTAGACTCTCACCCTCGAGTTGACTCGGTTGTGATTAATGCCACTCACGGTCGGTCAGCTAACCCGAGGCATTTGAACTTGTCTCCACCTGACAAAGAATCCCGTCTTCTGGACCTGTATGGCAAGAACATTTTCGCTTCTTCCACTCTGGTTATTAGGGCCCTGAATTATGTCGGTCACATGGAGGATTACCAGAAGACAATTCTTAGTGAGGTGGAATCCAAATTGGTCTCCCTTCAGGACTCTCAAGTCAAGCAGGAAGTGGCTGACCTCGTCTGCTCTGCACGTTCGGCCAGTCGGCACATGCTTCGTGTGACTTACAGTGCAGTGGACACTGCTAGTAGGAGCTCAGCTTTCGCCGTAGGCTTACGGCATCATGCTTGGCTCCGTGTGTCAGGGTTGGTTCCGGAAGTGCAGTCCGCTATTCAGGAAGCACCCTTCCGGGGTTCGGTGCTGTTTGGTGGTGATGTCAAGAACATCATCATCGATCTGCAGGAGAAGGGGACAGCACTAAAGTCTGTGGACTCTATGTACCATCCCCATCAAATGCAGCGCCGTCCCTTTCGCAGACGGAATCTGCCAAAGGCGAAACCCCAGGAAAAGCGGGCTGCCAAAACGTCAGGCCTCTCCAGCTGCCAAGCACCCCCAGCCCAAAAAAGCAGCGGGTGATTCAGCTGTGACGCTGCCCCACACCACCTGACTCCTTTCCTCTCCCACAGCCTCTGGGCTTCCCGGAGGATCCGGTAGGAGGGAGGTTTTCCCTCCACCTCCCGGACTGGGAGAGGATAACTTCAGATTCATGGGTGCTCCAGCTGATCGCAGAGGGACACTCACTAGAGTTTCTACAGAAACTACCTTGTCACCCTCCCCCAAGGTCATTGTACTCTCGGGAACACCTTCTTCTGGTCCAGGAAGAGATCTCATCACTTTTGCTGAAAGAGGCTGTAGAGCCCAGCCCCCTTCCTCTACAGGGAATGGGTTACTATTCCCACTTCTTCCTGGTCCCGAAGAAGACAGGAGATGTAAGACCAATTTTAGATCTCAGTTCCCTGAACTTATTCGTGGAATACAAGAGGTTTAGGATGCTCTCCCTGCAGAGCCTCCTGCCCCTCCTTTGGTGGGAACAGTGGCTGTGCGCTCTGGTTATGCAGGATGCTTACGTGCACATACATAGCCGCCCTTCTCACCGCAAATACCTCTGTTTTGCTTTCCGGGGGGACCACTACCAGTTCAAGGTCCTCCCATTTGGTCTTTCCTCGGCTCCCCGAGTGTTCACTAAATGCCTTGCGGTGGTAGCGGCCTACCTGCATACCTGGGGGGTGCAGATTTTCCCATACCTGGACGATTGACTCCTGGCAGCCTCATCCAGGAAGGAACTCCTGCGCTTCCTCTTCCTTACCCAGCAGGTCTTTGCCTGTTTGGGTATTACCATCAACCATACCAAGTCTCACTTGATCCCATCCCAGAGGCTCCAGTTTATCGCGATCCTGGATTTGACCCTGGGCAGGGCCTTCCTGCCACCGGACACTCTAGACACAGGTAAGCCTGTTGTCTGGCCGCAGGTGGGTCAGTGCGAGGTCGGTTCTTCACCTCCTCGGGCTTATGGTGGCTGCTATCCCAACAGACCCTCGCACTCGGCTCCACATGAGGGTCTCTCAGTGGACGCTTCGGTCTCAATGGGATCAGTTGGTGGATGACCTGGATCAGCTTGTCCTAGTCTCCCCCCCATGGTTCGAGACTTGTAGTGGTGGATGGTTCGAGAGAACCTTTTCGGGGAGTTCCCTTCTGCCTTCCTTCCCTTTCCCAGACTCTGACCACAGACGCCTCGGGTGAAGGTTGGGGAGCCCATCTCGGTCCTCACAGGACCCAGGGCTCCTGGTTCAAGCTTGAAAAAATGCTTCACATCAGTGTGCCCAAGCTTCGGTCAGTGCTTTATGCTCTCCAGGCTCTACATCTGCATCTTCTTCCCGGCCACTTAGCCATCCAGATGGACAATATGTGTGTGGTATGGTACTTCAACAAACAGGGAGGGACTCGTTCCTACCCTCTTTTCAGGGAAGCGATGAGAGTTTGGGATTGGGCTACACAGCACAACCTCCACCTCACGGCAATTCACGTCCCAGGGGTCAAGAACACCTTAGCAGACAAACTAGGTCTCTCGTCTGCTCAAGCTCACGAGTGGGAACTGGATCAGGGAGTCCTAGACGATCTCTTCCTACGTTTGGGAACCCCACAGGTGAACCTGTTCGCCAACCCCTAAACGCAAAGCTTCAAACAACATGAAGTCTTGCTATATTATGACAATTGCAGTATGACCGCAGGTTAGAACTGCTCTGGAGGTGAAATAGTTAACTTCCATGCAAGGCATGGAATCTTGAGCTCGAGCTCGGTTAAGGAAGCTCTGTCTGCTTGCTTTCAAACCAAAACTGTCAGATTCTTTACTCCGCCTCACTGAACAGTCGCTCCGGAGATTCTCTCCTTTTGCTCGGTTCATTTCGCGGTTTAAAACAGTTTTAAAGTTTAAAATTTGTCTTTATTTAACCGCAACCATTCAGTTCAAGCTCTGTCTGTGGTAATGTAAGTAATAGATAGGTTTTACTTACGAATTCTGTGTGGAACTTGTAAAACATTTGTCGGTTCGGTTTGAACCGATTATGTTGCATTTTTAAATTGCTGGTCCTTTTTAGAGTGCGGTTCCCGGTTCCTATCGGTTCTAAAAAAAACAGATTTCCTTACGGTTTTTTCCACGACCCGTGACACGGTTGGGAACCGTTAGGAGAGTCTTGCTTGGCGGATTGCCATAAACGGGCAAGTTTTTGGTTAGGCTGGCATAATGTCTGAGAAACCCAAAAGAAAAACCAGGCCCACTGGGTTTCAGCACTGTGAGGTCTGTGGGGAAGCCTTTGCCAAGGCTGACCCTCACACCTCCTGTGTTTATTGCCTGGGGTTTGACCACCTCGATTCAGACTGCCAGATTTGCAAGAATTTCCCTGCTGCCACCGTTGAAAAGAGAGTTGGTAGGCTCAGGGAAACAGAGGCCAAAAAGTCCACTGACCCGGATGGCCAGCCCGGTTCGGTGCCAACCGAACCTGAGGGAGTGCCCTCTGATCAGGGCCATACCTCCTCGGGAAACGAAGAGCTGGCTCCAAGGAGCCAGTTCCTGCAAAAAGGACTAGAAAGTTCGCTGCTGAGAAAGTCCTTTCCCAACAGCTGAAGAGATAGCCAAGCAATCCAAATTGTCCAGTCTCTTTATCCGGTTCCTGAACCGTCCCCATCTGGGAGACGTTCGGTTCATCATGTCCCATCGGTTCAGGATTATGATTTTGAGGAATTTTATGAACCATGGGGGGGGGAAGAGTAATTATGGCCTGGAAGAACTGGACGCTCCGTTTGAGCCAGATACCTCTCCAGACAGACCTTTAGGGGTTTCCACCCCTAGGCTTTCTGAGTCCCCTGCTCATTTTATTTTTTACAAGAAGGTTGCTGAAACTCTTCAGCTTCCTGTTGAGGAAGCTATGGATGATCAGGAAGAGCCTGTCTATTCCCCTTCATAAATCTTTCAGGAAACAGACAGTAAAAGTTTTAAAAACCCCTCATTCTATACCTCCTGTGGATAAAAGGATGGACAGAAGGTATACCTTATCAGGTTCTGACATAGAATTTCTCACACAGCAATGCAGCCATGTGGGTGTCATGCAGGCTGCAGCTTGTGACAAGGCAAATATCCCCCTAGCTTCACATCCCTGAAAAGGACTCCAGGAAGATTGATGCTATGGCTAAGAAATAAATACATGGCAGCGCCTTGGGGCTCAGACAAGCAAATTACATGGCTTTATGCTGCCAGATACCAGAAATCCAGATGGGATATTGTTCTGGCTTTGTCAAACAACTCCCTGACAAGTTTGCCAGGGAGCTGGAACAGGTAGCTTTAGATGGTATCGAGGCATCAAAAATGCAATTTCATGCTGCAGTGGACTCTAATGATGTATCTTCTAGAGTTATGACTACTTCTGTGGCTCTTCGCAGAATGGCCTGGCTCAGATGCACCACATTATCACAGGATACCCAGTCAAAAGTTATTGATTTTCCTCTGATTGGCAGTTCTCTGTTTGGGGAGCAAACAGAGAATTATATGAAGAAAATGGATGGATACAGGACCACCTATCGGAGTGCACAGGCCAAGGAAAGGCAGGCCACTCCTCAGAAGCAGCCCCCCGGGGCAGAGGCAGGCCTTTCATAGGCCTTTTATCAGGCTCAAGCCTCCTCTTCCGCCCTATACCCAGAGGGATTCTTTGGGGAAGGGGCAGGGAGGCGTTCAAGACAAGCCTGCTTCCACTCCTCAGCCCAAAGCCCCTGCAAGCAGGCACCCTGATGGGATAGCCAGGGCGCTTCTCCTCTACCCGGTGAGGGGGCAGGCTGCTTACTTTGTCCAGGACTGGAAGTCTCTCACGTCAGACAAGTGGGTCCTGGAAGTAGTAAGTTAGGGACTGGTCCCCAGCCTCAACAAATTTCCGGCCGGGGCCAGATCTTTCCTCCTGCATCTCCATCGGAGGCACTCGCTTTTAGAGTCAGAGGTCTCCACCCTCCTCTCTCCTCAGAGCCGTGGAAAGGGTTCCACCCCTACACCAGGGCAAGGGGTTGTACTCCAGGTACTTCCTTACCCCAAAAAAGACAGGAGAATGGCGGCCCATCCTGGATCTCAGATACCTAAACAAGCACCTTTTAAAACCATAGTTCAAAATGGTGAGTCTGGCAATCATTTTACCTTCCCTAAGGCCAGGGGACTGGCTAGCATCCCTGGACCTCAAGGATGCGTACTTTCATATTCTCATCAGAAACTCCCACCGAAAGTACCTCAGGTTCCAGCTGCCCTCAGGCCATTACCAGTTCAGGGCAATGCCCTTCTGATTTACTTCGGCTCCAAGGGTATTTACCAAGTGCCTGGCAGTAGCAGTAGCTTGCCTAAGAAGGCAAAAGTTTTCCATCTTTCCTTATTTGGACGATTGGCTCATTGTAGGACAATCCCTAGATCAGGTCAACCTACATCTTCAGATAACCCAGCAACTGCTTATGTCACTAGGTTTCCTTCTGAATCTCTCAAAGTCAGTACTGGAGCCTGTCCAGCTCCTAACCTTCATAGGCACAGAGCTGAACACCCAGGAAGCCAGGGTCTTCCTCCCTAGACAGGGCAAACGCCCGTCTCCTGGCCTCTTCATTCCCTGCAGGTCTCGACCAGCAAGGCATTTTCTGCAGCTCCTAGGGCACATGGCTGCTTCCACAGCAGTAGTGCAAGGAGCAAGGTTTCAAATGAGACATTCAGTTCCATCTGAGGGCCTTTTGGTCACAAAGAAAGGATCCTCTTACCAAACTGATCCCAGTTACTCGAACCCTGATCCAAGCCCTTCAGTGGTGGCAGGATCAGAGCAATCTGAGGCAAGGAGTTCCCTTTGTCACTCAGCCTCACTCATTACTCCTTACAACAGATGCATCCCTCTTGGGGTGGGGGGCCCACATGGGCGACCGCACTACCCAGGGACTGTGGTCCCCACAGGAATCTCTACTCCACATCAACCTGTTGGAGCTCAGAGCAGTTTTTCTAGCACTTCAAGCTTTCTCAGAATCTGTTCAGAACAAGGCTGTACATGTCAGAACAGACAACACCACTACAATGTGGTACATCAGCAAGCAGGGGGGCACTCGGTCTACGGCCTTGTGCACTGAAGCCATGAAGTTGTGGTCTCTGGCGTACTCCCTGAACACCTTCCTTTCGGCGTTCATCTCCCAGGCAAAGACAATGTCCTGGCAGATGCTGTCAGCAGGATCTCCAGGGCCATCACAGTGGTCCCTGGATCCCCTGGTTCTGGGAGTGGTATTTGCCAAATGGGGCACTCAGCAAATAGATCTTTTGCAGCTCAGACAATCTCAACTTCCTCTCTTTTGCTGCATGCCCCCAGTCTTGGGCTCAGTCCCTCTGGGCGCCTTAGCCCTCAGCTGGAGGAAGTTCTTCATGCCTTCCCTCCTTTCCTGTCCTGTTCAAAGTGCTAGTCAAAATCAGAGCCCAATCCTGCAGGGTCATTCTGATTGCCCTGGATTGGGCCAGGCAACCCTGGTATCCTCTCCTCCTGTCCTTAGCAGTCCATCATCCCCTGTGCCTTCCCAAGAACCACAATCTGTTAACATGTGCCCAGGGAAGGGTATGGTACCCGAATCTCAAGTCTCTCAATCTCAAGGCCTGGTTCTTGAAGAGCTAGAGTTTGCTGGCCTACACCTCTCTCAAGGTGTAATGGATATACTCAGGACTTCTAGGAAGCCTTCTACCAGGCTACTTATAACTCCAAATGGAAAAGATTTCCCATATGGTGCCTGAAAAGAATATTTCCCCAGACACGGCTGATTTGCCCACAGTCCTAGATTATATGGTCCATCTAAACACTTTTAGGGCTGAGACCAGCTACCCTGAAGGTACATTTGGCAGCTGTCTCTGTTTTTCTTTCAGCAGGTAAACCCTCTCTCTTTCATCTCATCCTGTATTTACCAGGTTTTTAAGGTTTGCTTTACACTAACCCTCCATTCAGGGACTCCTGCCCTGCCTGGGACCTCAATGTTTGCATTGCTCAACCTCATGCAACCTCCCTTTTGAGCCCATTGTCTTCAGCTGATCTAAGTTCCTGACTTGGAAACTGTGTTTCTGTAGCTGTCACCTCTGCCAGATGCATAAGTGAATTACAAGCATTGTCAGTGGAGCCAGACTTTATCTCCTTTCACAGAGATAAGGTAGTCCTTCGGACTAATAGGAAGTTCCTGCCTAGGTGGTTTGGATTTCCACCTTAATCAATCTGTTTCTTCCTGTTTACTTCACTGATCATTCTTCCTCTGGTGAGAGAGGCTGCACAGCTTAGATGTAAAGGGCCCTTAGCTACTACATAGGCGTACCAAGGGTCTGGTTTGACTCCTTTCTACTGTTCCTCACTTATGGCGAGGTTGGGAAAGGGAAACCTGCCACTAAAAGATCCATTGCCAGGTGGATTGTCTCTTGTATCCAATTCTGTTATGAAAAGTTGGGTAAGACTGCCCCCTCAGGCCTGAGGGCTCACTCTACCAGAGGTACAGCTGCTTCTCTGGCTGCTGCCAGGGACATCCCTATTCTTGAGATATGTCAAGCAGCTACCTGGAAAACAGTACACACTTTTACCAAGCATTATTCCTTGGACATTCAAGCTAGGACTGATACTCGGTTTGGCACAGCTGTCCTTCAGAGCCTACTCCCTAAGTAGGTTCTGTCCCTCCTCCATGGGGTACTGCTGTGTAGTTCTGCAGTTGTTATAATATAGCAAGACTTCATGTTGTTTGGAAGAAAAATTACTCACCTTAGTAATGTTGTTTCTTCTAATGGAGTCTTGCTATATTATGACCTCCTACCTGCCTGCCCCTCTCAGAACCTCTTTTTGCGCTGTGTGGTGCATCACAGTGTTGGCACTCTGTTTTTTTCTGCCATTTGTTGTTTTGCTTCACCCTCCTTAGGTGAGTGTGTTTTATTTCATTTTGGGTCTCCTGACTTGAGTCTTTTTCTAGACCAACAAGTGTGTTTGTTAGGGTAGTAGCCAGTTGGCTAGTGTAGGTTTACAGCTTCCACACAGAACATTAGTGAGTTTTAGTTCAGAAGATCTGATGGTTTTGGTTTGAAAGCAAGCAGACAGAGCTTCCTTAACTGAGCTCTCGCTCAAGATTCCATGCCTTGCATGGAAGTTAACTATTTCACCTCCGGAGCAGTTCTAACCTGCGGTCATACTGCAATTGTCATAATATAGCAAGACTCCATTAGAAGAAACAACATTACTAAGGTGAGTAATTTTTTCTTCCTGACTGCTGCTCGCTTGTTCCAGAGCGCAACATTTTTTTGGGGAGACGCTCTGTCTCTAGATTGGAAGGACAGATTCATCTATGCCTTCCCCCAATCCCTTTGATCCCGAGAGTCTTACAGAAACTCGGTTCAGAAGGAGCATGAATGATTCTGATCGCTCCTTTCTGGCCCAGGCAAGTTTGGTTCTCTCTTCTGCAACAATACTCAGAGGAACCTCCTCTTTCTCTGACGCGACTTTTACTGACCCAGGATCAGGGGACCCTGGTCCATCCAGGTCTCAAGTCCCTTCAACTGCATGCATGACTCCTGCAGACGTAGCTCAAGCCCGATTTGGGGTTTCATCCTGAGTGGCTGAGATTTTGGTGGAGGCTAGAAAAACCCTCCACTAGGTCTACCTATGCCATGAAATGGAAACGGTTCACAATCTGGGCCGCTTCAAAGACTGAGCCTTCTCTGCTCTGCTTCGGGCGGCTGCTGGAGTACCTGCAATCGGCTCCTTGATCTGGGTCTTAGTCACCCGTCCCTGAAAGTACACATGGTGGCCATTTCGGCCTACCATGTCCCTTTTGCAGGCAGGACGTTTGCTCAGCTGGAAGTCTCTAAGACTTTCCTCAGAGGGGTTCTTCACTTGAGACCCCCTTATCTCCTTAGCCCCTGCTTGGGATTTGAATTTCGTTCTTAAGAAGCTTACTTTGCCTCCTTTTGAACCAGCAGCCTCAGCAGACATGAAGTTCCTTTCATGGAAGACGTTCTTCCTAGTGGCCATTACTTCTGCTCGGAAGATTTCCAAGCTCCAGGCCCTGATGTGTAAAATCCCGTACCTGATTTTTCTTAAGGAACATGTAGCTTTGTGCACCAGTCCTAAGTTTCTCCACAAGGTGGTAGCGGAATCTACATTGAACCAGTCCATAGAGTTACCCGCTTTCTTTATGCAATACTCCAATCAAGGGGAGTATCTATTACACACTATGGACGTTCACTGAATTCTGAGATACTACACTAACAGAACAAAAGATCTCAGAAAGACTGACCAACTGTTTGTCTCTTTTGCCCACAAAAGAGAAGGCAATGCTGTTTCTAAGCAATGCCTGTCCAAATGGTTAACTCATTGCATCACCTTCTGTTATGACAAGTACAAGAACCTTCCGGGTCAAGTGAGAGGCCACTCCACCAGAGGAGTAGCTGCCTCGGCGGTTTGGTTCAAGAATGTGTCAGCGGCAGACATTTGTGCTGCCACCACTTGGACTTCTGTCCATACCTTTACAAAACATTACAGTTTGGATATTGCCTCTCGCCGTAGAGCAGGCTTCACGCTTGGTGTTCTGCAAGGCCTCCTTTCTTGAGGCCTTCACAGCTAGAGGATCTACTTTGAGTAGCTTTACTCCTCCCGTTTGCTTCTTCTTGTTCCAGACTGCTTGGGACTCAGTCCTATGTAATTACCTACTACAGAGCCCTCCGAGTAAGATATAGCAGTTGCGTGCAGAACTCACTGTCACAGTAGATCTTCGAGAGGGCTCTTGCAGTAGGTAATACCTTCCCGCCCTCCATCCACCTAAGCTTTTTCAGCTACTTTTCCAGTGAGGGAAATATTTGCTTCAAACAACATGAAGTCTTGCTATATTATGACAATTGCAGTTTGTCCCACCATTAGAACTGCTCCGGAGGTGAAAGAGTTAACTCCCATTCTAAGAATGGAACTTGGAGCACGAGCTCGGTTAGAGAAGCTCTGTCTGGGTTATTTCAAACCTAAACTGTCAGATTCTTTACTCCGCCTCACTGAACGGTCGCTCCGGAGATTTCTCCTACTGCTCGGTTCATTTCTCGGTTTAAACAGTGTTTTCTCGGTTCAAATCAACCGAGAATATTATTATTTGAACCTCAAAACCGCTCAGTTCAAGCTCTGTCTGTGGTATCATCAAGTAATTTAAGTTTATTTTCTATGTGGAACTTGTAAATGTTATCTGTTCGGTTTGAACCGATCGCTTATTTTAAACTTGAATTGAAGGGTTTTAGAGTGCGGTTCCGGTTCTTATCAGTTCTAAAAAACAGGATTTCATTACGGTTTTTCCAAGACCCGTGACACGGTTAGGAACCGATAAAGGTGTCTTGCCTGGCACTGCCATTTAAAAGGCAAGTTTTGGTTGAGCTGGCATTATGTCTGAAAACCCAAAGAAAAACCGGGCCTACTGGTTTCAACACTGTGATGCCTGTGGGGAAGTCTTTTGCCAAGGCTGACCACACACCACATGTATATTGTCTGGGGTTTGACCACCTCAATTCAGACACTAGATTTGTAAAATTTCCTGCAGCCACCCTGGATAAGAGAGTTGGCAGGCTCAAGGAGCGAGAGGCAAAAAGTTCGCTGACCCGGATGGCCAGCCGGTTGGGGAGTGCACTCTGACCAGGCGGAGACTTCCTCGTGGCAAGCGTAAAGCTGGCTTGGAGAGCCAGTCTCAGTAAAGAAAACAAGAAAATCAGCAGGTGTGGGCCCAAAATTCCTTCTCCAACTGCTGCAGAGATATGAGAGCTATTCAGATTGTCCAGTCACTTTCTCCGGTTCGTCGAACCACCACTGTCTGGTAAAGGTCGGTTCAGTTGGTTCCGCGGTTCAGGAATATGTTGTTGAAGATTTTTATGAACCAGAGGAGGGAGGATGATTATGAACAGTATGAATGTGACTTTGAAGGGTCTGGGTGTACATTGAACGGACATCTCCCCAGACAGACCTTTAGAATCTCCCCTTTGCTTTCTGAGTCCCCTCTCACTTTATGTTTTACAAAAAGTTGCTGAAACCCTCAGATTCCATTGGAGGAAGCTGTGGATGAACAAGAGGAACCTGATTTTGTAGAAGTGATGGATATTCAGAGTCTAGGAAATTGTCTGTTCCTTGCATAAATCATTTAGGAAACAGACAATAAAGATTTTTAAAACTCCTAATTCTGTGCCTCCTGTGGACAAAAAGATGGACAGGAGTGACACTCTATCAGGTCCTGATACAGAATTCCTTTCCAGCAGTATGCCACGTTGGTGTGGTTCAGGCTTCATGCCTGTGATAAAGCTAATATTCCTTGACTTCACATCACTCCTGACAAGGATTCCAGGAAGATTGATGCCATGGGTAAAAACAATACATGGCGGCGTCCTTGGGACTCAGGCAAGCAAATTACATGGCTTATGTAGCAGGTATCAGAAATCTAGATGGGACACTGTCATTGCCTTGGCCAGACAGGCCTCTGGCCAACTTGCTAGTGAGCTGGAACGGGTGGCTGCTGATGGCATTGAGGCATCTAAGGTGCAGTTTCATGCTGTTAGATTTTAATGATGTGTCCTCTGGAGTCATGGCTACTTCTGTGGCTTTTTGCAGGTTGGCCTGGCTCAGGTGCTTCTGCTTGTCTGGGATGCCCAGACTAAGGCTATATGGATTTTCCTGTGGTTGGAAATTCTCTGTTTGGGGAGCAGACAGAGAATTATATGAAAAATGGATGAATATAGGACTACCTATAAGAATGCTCAGGCTAAGGGCGGCAAGCCACTCCTCAGAGGCAGGCCCCAGGGGTGAGAGGTGGAGGCCTTTTCACAGGCCTTTTTACCAAGCCAGGCCTCCTCTTAACCGCTTATGGTCAGGGGGTTCTTCAGAGGGAGAGGCAGGCCAGGCGTGGGCAGGCCTGCTCCCACCCTCAGCCTCAAGCACCTGCCAAACAGACACCCTGATGGGGTGCCCAGGGCCGATTCTCCTTTACCTGTAGGGGCGGGTTGGCTTGCCGTTCAGAACTGGGTGTCTCTAACTTCGAACAAGTGGGTCCTGGAAGTAGTAAAAGCCAGGGTCTGGTTCTCAGCTTCAAAAAGTTCCCAAAGATGAGAATCAGGTCTTTCCCACCTGCAAACTCTTTGAGACCTTTACTTTAGAAACAGGGTCTCAACCCTCCTGGCTCTCAGAACTGAAAAGGTTCCTCCCTACACCAGGGCAAGGGTCTGTACTCCAGATATTTCCTTACCCCAAAAGACAGGAGAATGGCGGCCATTTTAGACCTGAGATATCTGAACAAACACCTTTTGAAACCAAAGTTCAAAATGGTAACTCTGGCAATGATTTTACCCTCTCTAAGGCCAGGGGACTGGCTAGCCTCCCTGGACCTCAAGGATGCCTATTTTCACGTCCTAATCAGAAGCTCCCACGAAAGTACCTCAGATTCGAATTGCCCTCAGGTGCTACCAGTTCAGGAGTAGCCCTTCTGCCTCACCTCTGCCCCAAGGGTATTCACAAAATGTCTGGCAGTGGCTCATTTAAGAGGCAAAGGATTGCTTGTCTTTCCCTATCTGGATGACTGGCTCATTGTAGGCCAGTCCCCAGACAGGTGAGATCTCACCTGCAAGTTACCCAGCAGCTGCTCTCCTCCCTGGGCTTCTTGCTCAATCTTCCAAAATCAGTTCTGGAACCAGTTCAGGTGCTTATCTTTATAGGTGCAGAATTGGACACAAAACAGGCCAAACCTTCCCTGCCCTTAGAGAGGTAGGAACTTGTGGCTCTGGCCTCCTCTCACCTGCAGGTCTCTCGACCAGCAAGACACTTTTGCAGCTCCTGGGGCATGGCTGCGTCCACAGCCGTAGTGCAAGGAGCAAGATTTCAGATGAGGGACATTCAGTTTCACTTGAGAGCCTTTTGGTCTCAGAGAAGAACCCCTTTCAAGTTGGTCCCAGTGACCGAACCCTGATCCAGGCCCTCCAGTGGTGGCAGGATCAGAGCAATTTAAGACTGGGGGTCCCTTTCGTTTCCTCTGTCTCACTCCTTGACCCTCACTACAGATGCTTCCCCTCCTGGGGTGGGGAGCCCACATGGGCGACCTCTCCACTCCAGGGAGTGTGGTCCCCCTCAGGAATCTCTGCTCACATCAATTTGCTGGAACTCAGGCTGTCTTTTTTTACTTCAAGTGTTTTCTGGTCTGTTCAGAACAAAGTGGTGCAAGTCAGAACAGACAACACCACAACAATGTGCTACATCAACAGCAGGGGCACTCGGTCTTCGGCCTTGTGCCGAGGCAATGAAGTTGTGATCTCTGGCCTGTTCCTGAACACTTCCCTCATAGCAGTTCACCTTCCAGGAAAGGACAATGTCCTAGCAGATGCTCTCAGCAGGATTTCAGGGCCATCACGAGATGGTCTCTGGATCCTCATGAAATACTAGGATAGTTTTGCCAGGTGGGGCACCCCTCAGATAGACCTTTTTTTCAGCCCCAGACAATCACCAACTTCCACTGTTCTGTTGCAGGCCCCCAGTGTTGGGCTCCATCCCCCTGGATGCCTTTCTCCTAGATTGGGAAGGAAGTTCTTCTCTTATGCCCTTCCTCTCCTATTCAAGGTGCTAGTCAAAATCAGATCCCAGCCTTGCAGGATGATTCTGATTGCCCAGATTGAGCCAGGCAGCCCTGGTACCACTACTTCTGTCACTAGCAGTCCATCTTCCCTGTGTCTCCCCAGGAATCACAACCTGTAACCTGTGCACAGAGGTTTGAGTATCCGAACCTCACATCCCTCAATCTCAAGGCCTGGCTCTTGAGGAGTTAGAATTGCTGACCTGCACTTTCTCAGGGTGTTCTTGAAATCCTGAAGACTTCTGAAGCCTTCCACTAGAACTACTTACAATTCTAAGTGGAAAGGTTTTCCATTTGGTGTTCTGGGAAACATATTTCCCGGAATCTGCTGATTTGCCCATTGTTTTGGACTATATGGTCCACCTTAATTCCTTGGGACTGAGACCAGCTACTCTGAAAGGTACATTTGGCAGCTGTCTCTGCTTTTGTTTCAGCAGGAAAGCCCTCCTCTCTTTCGCCACCCTGTATTTTCAAGTTTTTTAGGATTACTTCATTTAATCACCTTTTTAGGGATCCGGCCCTGCCTGGTGACCTTATGTTTGCATTGCCCAGTTAATGCAACCTCCTTTGAACCTCTGTCTTCTGCAGAGCAGTACTTAACTTGGAAAACTGTTTTCCTAGTGGCTAGTCACTTCTGCCAGGCGCATAAGTGAGTTGCAAGCTCTGTCAGTAGAAACTGGACTTTATTTCTTTCCACAGGGATAAGGTAGTCCTCAGGACTAACAGAAAGTTTTTGCCTAAGGTGGTTTCAGATTTCCATCTTAATCAATCTATCTCCCTTCCAGTGTTTTCACTGACCATTCTTCCTCTGGTGAGAGGAATTGCACAGTTTAGATGTTAGAGGGCCTAAGTTACTATATAGCGTGCCAATGGTCTACAGGCTCAGTACTCTCCAGCTTTTTCTCACTTATGGTTAGGAGGTGAGGCAAAACCTGCCACTAAGAGATCCATTGCCAGGTGGATTGTTCTTGTATCCAGTTTTGTTATCAAAATTGGGAAAGTTCCCTGCTTAGGCCTAAGTGGTTTCATTCTACGAGAGGTACAGCTGTGTCTCTAGCTGCTGCCAGAGACATCTATCTTGAGATATGTCAAGCAGCTACCTGGAAAGCAGGCCATACTTCACCAGCATTACTCCCTGGGCGTCCAGGCCAGGAGGGATGCTCGATTTGGGACAACCGTGCTTCAGAGCCTATTCTAAGTAGGTTCTGTCCTCCTCCATGGAGGTACTGCTGTGTGTTCTGCAATTGTCATAGTATATAGCAAGACTTCATGTTGTTTAGAAAAATTACTCACCTTAGTAATGTTGTTTCTTCTAATGGAGTCTTCTTCTATTATGACTCTCCAACCTGCTCCTCAGAACTTCTACTTGGGTATGGGGTGGGCAGCCTAGTGTGTGGCACTAGTTATGCCCATTATATGTTTTCTACCCCTTCTTGGGGTTTGGGGTGTGATGTTTTGTTTTGTGTCATATTATTACTTATATTATATTATTACTTCTGTCCCTGACTCTTGGGTCTTTGTGTTGGGACCAGGGTATGTCTCATAGTCAGGTAGCCAGTTGGCTAGTGTGGGTTACAGCTTCACACACAGACCTTATTGAGTTTTGCTGTAAGATCTGACAGTTTAGGTTTGAAATAACCCAGACAGAGCTTCTCTAACCGAGCTTGCGCTCCAAGTTCCATTCTTAGAATGGGAGTTAACTCTTTCACCTCCAGAGCAGTTCTAATGGTGGGACAAACTGCAATTGTCATAATATAGCAAGACTCCATTAGAAGAAGCATTACTAAGGTGAGTAATTTTTTCTTCTCTCTCATCCGGCCTCTTTTGGCCCATGGCGGGAACGAACTATGAGGCGGGCGTGAGGGCTGCCCCTTATACCGATAGTCTCCTGGCGCGGTCACCTGACGATGGGGCGGTCCCTGCCAGAGACTGCTAGCTAGAAATTTTCCGTGGGGTCCTGGGCTTCTGCTTCAGTCCTATATGTATTACCTGCTGCAAGGCCTCTCTCGAAGAGCTACTATTACAGTAGTTCTTCGTAACTGTACTTTCTATTTTCTCCAACCAGCTTTCCAGAGCCTTCGGGTCCTCCTGCAAGGCCACCTCCCTCCTCCTCAACCACCACTGCACCCTAGCTTGTGAGTCGTCTGCAAAGAGACTCATTTCCTCCTGATCCCTTCCTTATGTCTTAGACATAGGCGTTGAAGAAGGAGTAGCCCCAGCACTAACCTCTGGGGCACCCGGCTAGTAACCCATCTTGGGGATGAGGCTAACCCTCAATCACCACCTTTCCAGTATGCTCAGAGGCCAATTTCGTATCCATGTTACAGCTGTCTCCCTACACCCATTTTATTCAGCTTAGCTGCAGGCATTGTGGGAACGAATCAAGATGCCTTGCTGAAGTCCAGCCTGTCCTGGTCCGGGCCCTCGTCGCCAGTCATAGAACTCAATAAGGTTTTGTTTGGCATGAACTTGCCTCTGGGACAAAGCCATGCTGCCTATCGTCCAGGTACCCAGTTGCTCCAGTAACTGCCTCAGCCTTTCTCAATACCCTCCATCACCCTGCTGACCACTGATGTCAGGCTAGCAGCCTGTAAATTCCCGCCTCTGTCTTGATCCCCTTGTGGATCAGCACAACATGCCCGCCCTCCAGTCTTGGGGCATCCAACCAGTCCTCAGAGAGATGTTGAAAAGCTCCGCTAGAGGACTGCCAGGACATCCACCAGTTCCCTCATCACCCAGGGATGTATCTCATCTGGCCCAGGTGCTTTCTCCATCCAAAGGGACCTGCGGGCTTCCTTTATTCTCTTTACGGGATTTCAGCCTCCATCGTCCCCTTTCACTCCTGTTCTGCTGGCCCCTCACCTGTCTGTGGTGGCCACTCCCTTTCCCCAGACCCGTCAGGGCTCCTGATCTCTCTGGTCCCACAGCTTCCTCCAGTTTGCCCTTGCTCCCCTCCAGACATAGCTCCTCTATCTTCTGGTAAAACTGAGGCAAATTACTCATTTAGGACTTCTGCCTGTTCCCCTGCCTCCTGTGCCCAATCATCCCCATCCATATCCTGCTGATCTTGCCCCTCTTCTTTTTCCCCCATGTATCTAAGTAACCCGTTGTCCCCCTCTTAGTCCCACTGGCCAAGAACTGCTCCTTTTTGCCTTAGCTGCTCTACCACCCTGGTAACTCTCTTGGATGTCAGCTCTTATTCCTCATGATCCTTTCTCTCCTTGAGCACTTGAAGTGCCTATAGGCTGCCTCCTTGTCTTTCACCACCTCCTGCCAACTGCTGGGTCCAATAGCAGGTTTTTCTGAACTCTGCCGGAACTACGCCTTTCCCTTGCACAGGATCTGGTAACCTCCTGTATTCCCCTTTCTAATGATCCCCACCTGCTGTCCAGCATACATATCGGCCTTATCTGTCCAAACTATCTTTAAGGCTCTTTCCCATCTACCCTGAAGTCTGCACCTCTAAAGTCAGTTACTCGTCTCTTGTTTGGCTTTCATCCTCCCAGGTCCAGGAGAACCAGACTGTAGCTGTGCTCACTCCTGCCAACAGGTCCCTCACCTCTAGGCCCTAATCTCAGTCACTGTCTGCCAGCACCACGTCCAGTGTCCAGGCCTCCCTAGTTGGCTCACCCAGCTGTTGTGTCAGAAACGCATCCTGGCATGTTGAGGTCCCCCATTACCACTACCCTTCCCTTTCCCAATCTACAGTCTCCCTCGAGATTTGCCACCAAACTTTCTTCCAGAACCTCCGCCAGTACTGGAAGTCTGTATACCACTCCGACCTTTACTCTCTTACTCCTCTACATCAGTAGGGTGACCCAAATAGCCTCCATGTTCCCCTCTGCCTCCTCTACCCCTCCAATACCCATGCCATTTCTGACTAACAGCACCACATCACCCCTTCCCTCCCCCTATCTTTCTGAGGGTGTGGTTCCAGGCTGCAGCCTGTGATAAAGCTAATATTCTTTGACTTCACATCTCTCATAAGGTTCCAGGAAGATTGATGCCTGGCTAAAACAATATGGCGGCGTCCTTGGGACTCAGGCAAGCAATTACATGGCTTATGTAGCAGGTATCAGAAATCTAGATGGGACACTGTTATTGCTCCAGACAGGCCTCTGTTGCTAATTGAGCTGGAACAGGTGGCTGCTGATGGTATTGAGGCATCTAAGGTGCAGTTTCATGCTGTAGTTTTAAGATGTGTCCTCTGGAGTCATGGCTACTTGTGGTTTTTTGCAGGTTGGCTTGGCTCAGTGTTCTGCCGGGATACCGGGACTAAGGCTATGGATTTTCCTGTGGTTGGAAATTTCGTTTGGGTGAATAGAGGTATATGAAGAAATGGATGAATATAGGACTACCTATAAGAATGTGAGCTAAGGAGCGTGCCACTCCTCGGGGTAGCCCCAGGGGGAGGTAGGCCTTTTCACAGGCCTTTTCAAGCCCAGGCCTCTGCTTATGCTCAGATGGGGTTCTTCAGAGGGAGAGGCAGACGGGCGGGGCTGGCCTGCTCACCCCTCAGCCTCAAGCACCTGCCAAACAGACACCCTGATGGGAATGTTCTGGGCCGATTCTCCTTTTACCTGTAGGGGCAGGTTGTCTTACTCTGTTCAGAACTCGGTGTCTCTGACTTCAGACAAGTGGGTCCTGAAGTAGTAAGCCAGGGTCTGGTTCCTCGAGCTCAAAAAGTTCCTCAAAGATGAGAGAATCAGGTCTTCCCACCTGCAAACTCTTTAGAGACCTTTACTTTAGAAACAGAGGTCTCAACCTCCTGGCTCCTCAGAACTGTAAAAGGTTCTCCTACACCAGGGCAAGGGTCTGTACTCTAGATATTTCTTACCCTAAAAGACAGGAGAATGGCGGCCCATTTTAGACCTGAGATATCTGAACAAACACCTTTGATCAAAGTTCAAATGGTAACTTGGTAATGATTTTACTGCTCTCTAAGGCCAGGGGACTGGCTAGCCTCCTGGATCTCAAGGATGCTTATTTCACGTCCTAATCAGAAGCTCCCACCGAAGTACCTGGATTCGAATTGCCTCAGGTCAGTACCAGTTCAGAGCAATGCCTCGGCCTCACCTCTGCCCCAATGGTATTCACAAAATGTCTGGCAGTGGCTCATTTAAGGTGGGCAAAGGATTGCTGTCTTTCCCTATCTGGATGACTGGCTCATTAGGTGCCAGTCCCAGAACAGGTAAGATCTCACCTCGTGTTACCCAGCAGCTGCTCTCTCTCCCTGGGCTTCTGGCTCAATCTTCCAAAATCTGTTCTGGAACCAGTTCAGGTGCTTATCTTTATAGGTGCAGAATTGATACTAAAACAGGCCAGAGCCTTCCTACCCTTAGAGAGGGTAAGGAACCTGGTGGCTCTGCTCTTCTTCACCCTGCACCCCTCACCAGCAAGAGCCCAGAAGCTCCTGGGGCTCATGGCTGCGCCTCACAGTCGGTAGTGCAAGGAGCAAGATTTCAGATGAGGGACATTCAGTTTCACTTGAGAGCCTTTTGGTCTCAGAGGAGAGCCCCCTTTCCAAGTTGGTCCCAGTGACCCGAACCTGATCCAGGCCCTCCAGTGGTGGCAGGATCAGAGCACTTAAGACTGGGGTCCCTTTCATTCCTCTGTCTCACTCCTTGACCTCACTACAGATGCTTCCTCCTGGGTGGGGAGCCCATGGGCGACCTCTCACCAGGGAGTGTGGTCCCCCAGGAATCTCTTCTCCATCAATTTGTGGAACTCAGAGCTGTCTTTTAGCACTTCCAAGTGTTTCTGTGTCTGTTTAGAACAAAAGTGGCAAGTCAGAACAGACAACACCACAACAATGTGCTACATCAACAAGCAGGGGCACTCGGTCTTCTGACTTGTGCACTGAGTGCAATGGTTGTGGTCTCTGGCCTATTCCCTGAACACTTCCCTCATAGCAGTTCACCTTCCAGGAAAGGACAATGTCCTAGTCAGATGCTCTCAGCAGGATTTCCCAGGGCCATCATCGATGGTCTCTGGATCCTCAAGTACTGGGGATAGTTTTTGCCAGGTGGGCCCTCAGATAGACCTTTTTTCAGCCCCAGACAATTACCAATCTCCACTGTTCTGTTGCAGGCCCCAGTGTTGGGCTCTAATCCCCTGGATGCCTTTTCTCCTAGATTGGGAAGGGAAGTTTCTTTATGCCTTCCCCTTCCCTCTCCTATTCAAGGTGCTAGTCAAAATCAGATCCCAGCCTTGCAGGATGATTCTGATTGCCCCAGATTGAGCCCAGGCAGCCCTGGTATTCACTACTTCTGTCACTGCGGTCATCTTCCCTGTGGTCTCCAGGAATCACAACCTGTTAACCTGTGCACAGGGGAGAGTTTGGTATCCGGTACCTCAAATCCTCAATCTCATGGGCTGGCCTGGCTCTTGAGGAGTTAGAATTGGTTGACCTGCACCTTCTCAGGGTGTTCTTGAATCCTGAAGGCTTCTAGGAAGCTTCCACTAGGTTGCTCCTTTCCTTAAGTGGAAAAGGTTTTCCATTTGGTGTTCTTGGAAGATATTTTTCCGGAATCTGCTGATTTGCCCATTGTTTTGGACTATATGGTCCACCTTAATTCTTTGGGACTGAGACCAGCTACTCTGAAAGTACATTTGGCAGCTGTCTCTGCTTTTGTTTCAGCATGAGCCCTCCTCCTTTCCGCTCACCCTGTATTTTCCAAGTTTTTTTAAAGGATTACTTCCTTTAATCCACCTTTTAGGGATCCGGCCCTGCCTGGTGACCTTAATGTTTGCATTGCCCAGTTAATGCAACCTCCTTTGAACCTCTGTCTTCTGCAGAGCAGTACTTAACTTGGAAAACTGTTTTCCTAGTGGCTATCACTGCCGGGCGATAAGTGAGTTGGTAAGCCCTGTCAGTAGAAACTGACTTTTTTTCTTTCCACAGGGATGATGTAGTCCTCAGGATTAACAGAAAGTTTTGCCTAAGGTGGTTTCAGATTTTATCTTAATCAATCTATCTCCTTCCAGTTTTTCACTGACCATTCTTTCCTCTGGTGAGAGGAGATTACAGTTTAGATGTTAAGAGGGCCCCAAGTTGCTATATAGAGCGTACTCAAGGGTCACAGGCTTCTAATCCCTCCTCTTTTTCCTCACTTATGGTGAGGTGAAAGGAAACCTGCCACTAAGAGATCCCTTGCAGGTGGATTGTCTCTTGTATCCAGTTTTGTTATCAAAAACTGGGAAAGTTCCGCTCAGGCCTGAAGGCTCATTCTACCAGAGGTACAGTTTGGCTGCTTCTAGCTGCTGCCAGAGACATCCCTATCTTAGAGATATGTCAAGCAGCTACCTGAAAGCGGCGTATACTTCACTAGCATTACTCCTGGGCGTCCAGGCCAGGAGGGATGCTTCGGTTTTGGCCAGCCGTGTTCAGAGCCTATTCCTAAAGTAGGTTCTGTCCCTCCTCCATGGAGGTACTGCTGTGTATTTTGCATTATTGTCATAATATAGCAAGACTTCATGTTGTTTGGAAAAAAATTACTCTCCTTAGTAATGTTGTTTCTTCTAATGGAGTCTTGTTTATCTTGATTCCTCCCAACCTGCTCCTCTCAGAACTTCTACTTGGGTATGGGGTGGGTAGCCTGGTGTGGGCACTAGTTATGCCTATATGTTTTCACCCTTCTTGGGGTTTTGGGGTGTGATGTTTTATTTTATGTCATATTACTTATATTATATTATTACTCTGGTCCCCGACTTGAGTCTTTGTGTTGGGACCAGGAGTATGTCTTAATAGTCAGGTAGCCAGTTGGCTGAGTGTGAGTTACAGCTTCCACACAGACCTTAGTGTAATTTTTGTCTTAAAGATCTGACAGTTTGTAGTTTTGAATTAACCCAGACAGAGCTTCTAACCGAGCTATGCTTCCAAGTTCCATTCTTAGAATGGGAGTTAACTCTTTCACCTCCAGAGCAGTTCTAATGGTGGACAAACTGCAATTGTCATAATATAGCAAGACTCCATTAGAAGTAGCATTACTAAGGTGAGTAATTTTTCTTCTCTCTCATCCGGCCTCTTGGCCCATGGCGGAAAGAACTATGAGGCGGCGTGAGGGGCTGCCCTTATACCGATGTCTCCTGATCGGGTCACCTGACGTGGGGCGTCCTCTCAGAGACTGCTAGCTAGAAATTTTCCGTGGGGTCCTGGTGCCTGCCGGCTTCAGTCCTATATGTAATTACCTACTGCAAGAGCCTCTCTCGAAGAGCTACTATTACAGTAAGTTCTTACGTAACTGTACTTTTCCATTTTCTCAACCAGCTTTCCAGAGCCTTCAGGTCCTCCTGCAAGGCCACCCTCCCCTCCTCCTCAACCACCACTGCACCCAGCTTTGAGTCGTCTGCAAAGAGACTCATTTCACTCCTGATCCCCTTCCTTATGTCTTAGACATAGACGTTGAAGAGGAGTAGCCCCAGCACTAACCCCTGGGGCACCCCGCTAGTAACCCATCTTGGGGATGAGGCTAACCCTCCAATCACCACCTTCCGAGTATGCTCAGAGAGCCAATTTCGTATCCATGATAACAGCTGTCTCCCTACACCCATTTTATTCAGCTTAGCCAGCAGGCATTGTGGGGAACCGAATCAAACGCCTTGCTGAAGTCCAGCCTGCCCTGGTCCAGGGCCCTCGTCGCCCAGTCATAGAACTCAATAAGGTTTGTTTGGCATGAACTTCCTGGGACAAAGCCATGCTGCCTATCGTCCAAATACCCAGTTTGCTCCAGTAACTGCCCCCAGCCTTTCTCAATACCCTCCATCACCCTGCTGACCACTGATGTCAGGCTAACGGGCCTGTAAATTCCCGCCTCCTGTCTTGATCCCCCCCCTTGTGGATCAGCACAACATGGGCCACCCTCCAGTCTTGGGGCATCCAACCAGTCCTCAGAGAGATGTTGAAAAGCTCCGCTAGGGGGACTGCCAGGACATCCACCAGTTCCCTCATCACCCAGGGATGTATCTCATCTGGCCCAGGTGCTTTCTCCATCCAAAGGGACCTGCGGGCTTCCCTTATTCTCTTTACCGGGATTTCAGCCTCTACATCGTCCCCCTTTTCACCCTGTTCTGCTGGCCCCTCACCTGTCTGTGGTGGCCACTCCCTTTCCCCAGACCCGTCAGGGCTCCTGATCTCTACTGGTCCCACAGCTTCCTCCAGTTTGCCCCTGCTCCCCCCTGCAAGACATAGCTCCTCTATCTTCTGGTAAAAACTGAGGCAAAGTACTCATTTAGGACTTCTGCCTGTTCCCCCGCCTCCTGTGCCCAATCATCCCCTATCCATATCCTGCTGATCTGCCCCCTTACTTTCCTTTTTTCCCCCTATGTATCTAAGTAACCCGTTGTCCCCCCTCTTGATCCCACTGGCCAAGAACTGCTCCTTTTTTGCCTTAGCTGCTCTCACCACCCTGGTAACTCTCTTGGATGTCAGCTCATATTCCTCATGATCCCTTTCTCTCCTTGAGCACTTGAAGTGCCTATAGGCTGCCTCCTTGTCTTTCACCACCTCCTGTAACTGCTGGGTCCAATAGCAGGGTTTTCTGGCTTTGCCGAACTTACGCCTTTCCCTTGCACAGGATCTGGTAACCTCCTGTATTCCCCTTCTAATGATCCCCCACCTGCTGTCAGCATACATATCCGGCCTTATCCTGTCCAAACTATCTTTAAGGCTCCTTCCCATCTACCTGAAGTCTGCACCCCTAAAGTCAGTTACTACCGTCCTTGTTTGGCTTTCATCCTCCCAGGTCCAGGAAGAACCAGACTGTAATGTGCTCACTCCCTGCCAACAGGTCCCTCACCTCTAGGCCCCTAATCTGATCACTGTCTGCCAGCACCACGTCCAGTGTCCAGGCCTCCCTAGTTGGCTCACCCAGCTGTTGTGTCAGAAACGCATCCTGGCATGTTGAGGTCCCCCATTACCACTACCCTTCCCTTTCCCAATCTACAGTCTCCCTCGAGATTTGCCACCAAACTTTCTTCCAGAACCTCCGCCAGTACTGGAAGTCTGTATACCACTCCGACCTTTACTCTCTTACTCCTCTACATCAGTAGGGTGACCCAAATAGCCTCCATGTTCCCCTCTGCCTCCTCTACCCCTCCAATACCCATGCCATTTCTGACTAACAGCACTACATCACCCCCCTTCCTTCCCCCCTATCTTTTCTGAACGTAGTATAGTCTCCAGATTTAGGTCCCACTCATGCCCTTGAGTGGCCCAGGTCTCAGTGACTGCCACCTCTACCTCCCCCTCAACTAGCATCGCCTGGAGCTCAGGCATTTTATTTCCTAAGCTCCTGGCATTTATCAGGACCACTCTCCACCCCTTTTCCCTCCTCTCCTTTCCCCCCTTTGAACTCCCGTTTCTCAGCTGCTGCACCCTACCTGGTGACCCATTTCCATATCTCCCTAGCCCCCTAGAGGAGTGGAGACCATGTCCCTCATTTATTGTACCTGCTGGCACTGCCCCTTTTTTTTAATCCTTCCCCCTTCATAAGTTTAAACTGCACCTTTCGCTGATGAACCCAGCTAGTTTGAGCTTAAAGATTTCCTTCCCCTCCAAATTAAGGTGGAGCCTGTCCCTAGCGTACAGCCCCTTATCCTCCCAGGTCTCCCCGCCAGTCCCCGACCAGGGCATACCCCAATTACCTACACTCCCTAAGCCACTGATTTATGTCCCTAATCATCATCTTGTTTTCCCCACTAGCCATTGGCACTGGCAGGGTATCCGAAAAGGAGATCTTACAGCCTATGGAAAGGCATACCCTGGCCAACTCCCGGAACCTTGCCTGAATTTCTAGTTCACTATTACCATTTATGTCATTTGTCCCCAAGTGCACTAGCATGTCCGCATTCCCTTACCAGTGAATACAACTCATGCTTGGCCTTGTGCACCGTCAGGCCTGGGTGGAATTTGATTCTGATCAGACAGGTTTTACCCTCTCCCTCCCACTGGAATGCCTCTGATCATGGAGTCCACCAATAGCAGTACTCTGACCTCGCCCTTGCTTCCCTGTTCACCCCCTTGGGTTCCCCTCCTTCCATGCCCCTCCTCATCCCTTTGTCCGGGTTCTCTCCCCAACCAGCTCCTTGCACCTCACACAATCTGGGTGTCGAAGGTAGCCCCTTCACTGTTTTCCCTGGTCACCCCCTCTACCCGTGTCCTGGCCTTCTTTATCCCCCCCACCCGAGTATCTTTCTCTGCATCTCTTTCCCTACTCCTTACTTATCCATCCACCCTGTCTGATTGCCTGCTTGGCTTTCTGCTCTCTATCATCCCGTTTACATCCTGCGCCTTTCTGCCTGTCGTGCTTACCTGTTCCATACCCTCAGCCTCCTCCTTGTTCCCCTGATCCTCCCTTTTCTTCTCCCCGCACCCCTCTTCCCCCTTCCTGTCCGGGTCCCCCTCTATTGCACCCTTGCCTCTCGCTCCCTTCACACTTTCTATCCGCCCCTGCCCCAGCTTCATCAGCAGTAACATCATCATCCTCTTCCTCCTTCCACTGCTCCCCTCTTCCACCAACTGGTGTAGAGGGTTAAAACAATTTGTGATGGAATCACTTCTGAAAACAAAGAATTGTTGAGTACCTAGAGGCCAGCGGGGTACAGGACCCAAGGCAGCATTGATTCACAGTGGGACGGTCATGTTAGATGAATCTAATAGATTTCTTTGGGTGACCAAAGTAGTAGACCAGGGAGGGGCTGTGGACATGGCCTGCCTAGACTTTAGCAAGGCGTTTGACACAGTCCCACACAAAAGATTAATAAACAAGTTAGCCAGCCTGGGAGTGGGTCCCAGGGTGGTAGCCTGGATAAAGAATTGGCTGGACAACAGGACACAGAGGGTAATAGTAAACGGAGTTCCCTCCAAAGAAAGGGGGGTTACTAGTGGGGTACTGCAGGGTTCAGTAGTGGGACCGGTCCTTTTTAATGTCTTTATAAATGACATTGCGGAGGGACTGGAAGGAAAAGTATGTATCTTTGCAGACACAAAGATCTGCAACAGGGTTGATACATGGGAGGTGGAAAGGATGAGAAGGGAATTGGCAAGATTGGAGGAATGATCAAAAGTATGACAGCTTAGATTCAGTGCAAAGTAATGAACCCGGGAAACGAAACCCAGGGGAAGAGTACACAATGGGGGTACTAACAACAACAGAAATGGAAAGGGACCTGGGGGTAGTCCTATCAGATGACCAAAAGGTGGGCAAGCAATGTGAGAAGGCAGTAAGGAGGGCTGGGGGATACTGGGATGCATAGGGAGAGGCATCACCAGTAGAAAACAGGAAGTTGTTATCCCTTTGTACAGACAGTTGATGAGACCCCATCTGGAGTACTGTGTGCAGTTCCAGAGACCCCATCTCCGCAAAGACATAGGATGGAGGAAGTCAAGAGGTGGACAACTAAAATGGTGCAGGGTCTGCACCAGAAGCCATACGAAAAGAGACTAAAAGAGCTTAATATGTATACCCTCAAGGAAAGGAGGTAGAGGGGGGACATGATAGAAACTTTCAAGTACCTCAAAGGAATCAACAAAATCCAAGAGCATATTTTTTCACAGAGAGGGTAGTGGACAGATGGAATGGCCTTCGTGAAGAAGTCATGGGGAATTCAAGAATGCATGGGACAAACATAAGACAATTCTGGCGGGGTGTAGGAAGAAGTAGGCTTTTGGTTAACTAGGATCTGCAGCTTATCCAATAGGTAGGGAAATGGGCAGACTAGGTGGGCCAAGCAGTCCTTATCTGCTGTCAAAGTTTATGGTTTTGTGTTTCTATGTTATGGAAGCTGAATTGCTCTGTTTTCCCAATTAACCAGTGCAAGCCGGTGAGACCAACTTCCCTTGCGAGGTGGCCCCATGTCGCTGTAAATTACAGGAAACTGTAGATCTGGGAACCCTGCAGGCTACCAGAATTCAGGAGCAGATGCAAGTTGCCATGTAAGGAGGCAGGCTAGGCTGAACCCAACTGCCAGAGGGCAGTGCTCCTTTGCTTGGGAGTCTTGGTGGCGAGTTCAGGTGCCATAGCAACCCCTAAATGTGAGCCAGGGAGCTTGTTCCTTCCGCAGGAGCACGCTGTGCGGGCTGTGGCCAACAGGCATTGCTCACAGCAAGGGGAGGAGGGTAAATCCAGGGAAAACCAACAGCGAAAAAGCACCCAACTGCCAACTACATTACTGCCTTGGTCTGAGCAGGGTATGTTCCTGGGAGTCGACAATACCGGGGTTCGGGGAGAAAAAAAAGTCTGAAAAATAAATAAACAACGTTCCCATTGTGGATTGCGAATACCAGAAGTGGGAGGTGTCTTGCTTCCTCATACGCTCTCTAAGGCAAATAGTGAACAATGATCAGCTGGGGTTCTGGGCGATAGTGTGCTATATTGTAGGCTGCTGCACAGGTTGCTTTCCTAATCTGTAGTCTATCCTCATTATATATCAGAAGTGGCTCAGGGACAGCTCTGTGTTTAATGGTTTCAAATCGGATCATGTCAAATCTCCTTTATTTGCAATCGGGGAGGGGGGCCCCCTGGTCAGTTTCTACCTTGATGCTCTAAATATATTAAAAGTACTTCTGGGAAGAAGGCTGGCAAGCTTTACTTTTGGAATGAAGCTCCACCTTTCTAACATAGCCATGTTTGTACTGCATAGTTTTACTGTTTTTTGTGGTTGGGGCCAAACACCATCCTAGTACCACAGCTTAGTTGTAACCGAGCTTGCTTTCCCTGAAAAACTGGACACTTGACTGGTTGGTCAGCCAGGAGTACAGTTGCTTGAAAACAAACAACGTAAAAAAAGAAAAGAGACAAGAATCCATGTAGTTTTTGCTGACCCCAGTGACTTTGTGGCAGTAGATTGCACTGCAGGTTGTGAGGCCTGTGTTTGGTGGTGCTCTTTCGTTGTCACTTTCCAGTCCAGTGGTAAGTGAATACGTCACTAGCGAGGTGATGTGTTTGCCTTGGGGGGGGGGATGTCGCTAAGCAGTACTCCTCACAAATGCTTCCCAAGTAGCTTATAGATGTGGACATAGGAGTGTGTGTATCTATGAAGAGGAGATCGTATAGAAAAAAATGGAGTCCAAAATCCTTATAGTTTGACACCCCCTCGTCCCTTCTAAATGGTGTTCTTGTCTGTGGAAGTTATGGTTTATTCAAGCCTGTTTGTTTTTGTTCTCTTTCGTAGTGATTATCAGCATGAAGGGACCGTATGAGTACATCTCACCTGTGGACTGGCCCCTCATGATTGTAAGTGAAGCCGCTGTGTAACACACTGAACATTGCTTTAGGACTTACTGACTTTTGCAAAACTTCGTTCCAGTTTTAGTTCTGTTGCCTTTTTTTTTGTATACTGTAACTGAGCATTGCATGTGAGCCTTCACGCACTTTTGCACTTGCATATGAACATGCAGTCATGCACATGTTCACGTGCACTCTCAAATATACACACACACACACACCATATATATATATATATATATATATATATATATATATATATACACACTCAAATATATACACACACGCACATGCATACTCAAATATATAGACACACATGCATACGAACATGCAGTTATGCTCATGTTCACGTGCAAACTCAAATACGCACACACACACACAGGCACACACGCATATGCGCTCATGCAAACAGTTCCCTTTTTTTTTTCCTTTTAATTTTAGCTTGGAAAAACTCACTTTGTAGTAATAAAATATAGAGCATGAAGCATTGCTGCTTGTGAGCAACTAGGGGACAGTGCCATCGAGTGAAGGGGGAAGGGGCATAGGCCATAAGCCTTGTGGATGAAATTACCCTTGAATTGTTTGCAGGCACCCATGTTGCAGTGATTGTATTGTGTGGTTTGTGTCGTATTGAAGAGGACTCTTCACGATAAGGCACATCTATCATTATCTGGTATGGGAACTTCTTAACAACATGAGTCACGTAGTGATGTCCTACAAATTGGCATTGTCTCGTGCATCAGATGTTGCCCCGAAACCAGAATAGAATTAAAATGTAATTCAGCTCTGCACTGTGGTCACAGTCCCCCTTCTGGCTTAATGTGAGTGCTAAATGTGTGTGAACGCATAAAGATTCTGGACGTGTGTATGTGTATATATGTATATACTCCTGCAGCACTGCAAGAGTTAATGTCAGATGTGTTCTCTTCACTGAAGAAAGCAGAAAATATTTTGATTATTAAAATAATCTAAATGAACTGGTACCAAAGAAGTAAGCTTGAGGATAACAGAAGCCAGAATTAAGAGATCTTGCTTTGCGTGGGAGTTCTTGCAGCGGGCTATTACCATTAGGACTATGCCACCAGGTACTAGGACCCCACGGAAACCTTCTAGGTAGCAGTCTCCTCGGGGACCAGCCCTGATGCCAGCCAGTGGTACATCAGGGGCGGTTCCCAGCCCCACCTCAGTTCTTTTCCTACCACATACCCATCTACTTCGGCTCTTCGGTTACCTTGTAGAACGTTTTTGGTAGTTTCCAGTGAATTTATTGCTAGTTTTTTCTTACTTTTTCATCAAAAAATCCGCTTTTCGTTCAAATTATTTTCATCTGCATGTCGTCTTCACCGTCATCGATTTCTTCTGCCGAGAAGAAGGGGACGAATTGTGCCTGTGGTTGCCAGATTCTGGCCAAGGACAAGCACAAGGCCTGTTTCTTCTACCTGGGGTCTGACCACGACGCCAAGGGCTGCTCTATTTGCAGCACCTTTAATGGGCGGACTAGGATTCGTCCGTCGTCTTAAGGCACTAAAAGCCCACATTTTTGAACAGCAGATGGCTGTTATGCAGAACTCACCAGCTGAAAAATCTTCTTTTCCTCCATTTCTCGCACCTCGAAGCATAAGGACAAGACAAAGGACTCTGTCCCGAGAAAAGGTCTGGGGTCAGTCCAAGGGGTGTTCGCGTTTCTGGTTCCCGCATCACTAGAATACCTACTCGGGTTCCAATGGGGGGGCTCTGACTACTCCTGCTGCCATTCGCAGCACTCTAATGGGTGGCAGGATTCCTCCACTCCTGCCAAAACTCTGTCGGGGAGTGGAAAGCAGGGCTCTGGTTCTACGCTGGCTTTGAGTACCGTGACGGCAAAGGCCACATCCTTGCGGTCACCCCCCACCTCAGGGGTCTGGGCCTCCTGCTTGTCTTTCGTGGAGAACCTCGGTCTCGTCGCACAAGATCCCGACGTTGGTCTCTCCCAGGGCTCTGGGTAAGACTGCTGAGCACCAAGATTGGGAGTTGGTCTCTAAGCCGGCCTCAGCTCACTGTACCTCGGCCTGTCAGGCACATATGGCTAAACAGACAACGGTCTCCAAGCCTGACAGCTCCAGACCATTGACGGTAACAGACAAGAGTCGTGTGTCGGGCAAAGCCCCTCCGGACCCTGAATGTTCGCCGGTCCGTAAGACTTCTACACCCGAGGACCAAGGGGATCGGTCTGCTCCCTGTCCCGGGACCTACCAGACCTTACCTCTTCCCCTATTGCTCCACCTACGCCAGAAAAATCTCAACCCCCCCCCCCAGTGGAACCAGCGGCTCCTCAGTTCTTAAAAGAAGAGCTGATGGAACTTTTTCAGTTTTGGTGGGGCCAAGTGAAGAAACGCTTCCTTCCACCACAGCCAGACCCTAATCCAACTCTGGATATGAACAAGGACCAAGGTTGGGGAGACAAACCTTCCTTTCCCATGCCTAAACCTAAGTCCCACTCACGCAGTCTTACCAACTACCACGGCCAGACTTTACATAAAGAACGGCATCACCGATGTCATTCTCGGTCAATAGGCACTTTCCGCCGTCGCTCCTCTAGCAGTCAGTCAGCCGATGTCGGCGTTCTACCAGCCGTCACCAGTCCTATAGCCATCGCTGGTCCTCTAGTGGGCAGTGTTCATCTGAGAGGCGCAGATCTTCCTCACGCTCTGGATTGGTTTCCCCCTCTTCTAGAGGACACTCTTCGGACTCCAACACATCAGGTTCCGACAGTTCTCCTTCGAGAGAAAGGCATATGTCCCCAGATGAAAAGGACACCCATAGATCTCATTCTGATGATCATACCTTTATGGATGTCATGAGGCACATCCAATGGATGGGAGACAGAGGATCTGGATCCAGAGCTCCAGAGGCTGGCCAAGTACCTGAGGCAGAAGGAGCCAAAGCCCTTGGTCATTCCTCCTTTAGTGGATACATTCCAGGCGCTCACCCGGATCGCTTGGAAGCATCCCTCTCTAAAAAGGCAGATAGGCTATACTGGGTGCTGAGGGAGGAGCCTTTTTGGGGGAAACACCCTCAGGCAGACTCATTGTTAATTACGGTTGCTCACGACAAGTCGAAGAAGCCAAAACACCTCAGTTCGCAGCCTTCTGACGTAGAGTCCAGATTTTTAGACCACGTGGGCAAGAAAGTGTATTCTGCCTCCACCTGTTCTATTCGATCATTGAACTTTGTCACACATATGGTCCGGTACCAGAATGTGATGTGGGAGAAAGCGTTCGAGGTGGCTGAGGCCTTGCCAGACTCTGCTCAGAAGGCCGAGCTTCTGGATATCCTGAAGTCGGGTTCGGGCATAGGCACTCATGTCCTGAGGGCCTCATACAATACTGCAGACACGGCCTCTAGGGCAGTGGCATCTGTTGTTTGCCTTAGACGTCATGCCTGGGTCAGAGTCTCGGGATTCTCCCAGGATCTGCAGTCTGGAATCCTGGACCTTCCCTTCCAGGGTTTCATGCTTTTTGAGGAGGAGACGGAGAAACTGATCTCTCGCCTCCAAGAGTCCGGAAAATCTATTTGGTCTGTCCAAAAAATGTATAGGGGGACCAGAAACCCTTTCACAGATGACCTTTTTGTAAGCCCTCAGGGCAAAACACCCACAGCCAGTTTCCGCAGAGGAGAGGATTCAAAAGGAAAACACCAACCCAAACTCCTGGGAGCTCTGTCTCTAGAGGCTTCATGACCTCCCAGCCCCCTCTGCCTGTTCCCGGATCTGCCCAATGACTCGCTACCTGCACCCCTCCCCAGCGGAGGCTATGGGAGAGGCAGTAGGGGGTCACTTCTCCCTCTGCCTGGAGGGATGGAGCAGCATCACCACAGATCTCTAGGTGTTGGACCTTATCAGGAGAGAACATACTCTTGAGTTCCTTCAGATCCCTCTGGACAAGCCACCAGGGTCCTCCCATTATTCTCCTTCACACATTCCTCTGATAGGAGAAATCCAAGCCTTCTGCAGAACCGGGCAAATAGAGCCATTCCCCCATGATTAACAGGGGCAGGGCTACTATTCTCACTTTTTCCTGGTCCCGAAAAAGATGAGAGACCGCTGGCCCATTCTGGACCTCGGTTCTCTAAATCTCTTTATAGAGTACAAGTGGTTCAGAATGGTCACTCTGCCAGGCCTCATTCCCCCCCCCTTGCACCAAGGGAATTGGCTCTGTTTCCTTGACATGCAGGACACCTACCTGCACATAAGGGTCTTTCCTCTCCATCGGAAGTTCCTGAGGTTCCACTTCCAGGGGAGACATTACCAATTTCGAGCCTTACCGTTTGGCCTCTCCACCACTCCGAGAGCTGGGGAGTACCCTGAACCTTCCAAAGTCATCCCCATGGCCTAGCCAGTGACTCCTTTTCCTCGGAGCGGTCCTGGACACAGTTCAGGGCATGACCTTGCTCCCAGAGGAAAGGGAGGATCATCTTAGGGGCATAGCCCGGACGGTATCCATGGCTCCTCAGGTCTCAGCCGGGACCTTCCTCAGACTTCTGGGGCACATGGCGGCAGCCATCCCTACAGTTCCCTTGGCCAGCCTCCACATGAGAGTCCCATAATGGATGCTCATGGTGCAGTGGGACCAGAGGTCAGATGACTTGAACCAGCCAGTCAGGGTCTCTGACCCAGTCCAAAGGAGTCTTTCCTGGTGGCTGGAACCTTCCAGCCTGGTACAAGGGTTCCCCTTTTGGCAGGAGTCCCCGAGGTGGATTTTAACTACAGATGCACCAGTCTCGGTTTGGGTGCTCATCTGGAAAACACAGACCCAGTGGGCATGGTCTCCAGACGAGCAAATGCTCCACATCAGTGTCCTAGAGATGCGAGCAGTCTTGAACACCTTGCGGGTGTTTCAGATGGACCTTTCACCAGGCCACCTTCTCATCCAGATGGACAATATGTCGGTAGTGTTTTATGTCAACAAGCAAGGGGGCACACATTCCTATCCTCTTTGCCAGGAGGTGATGAGTGTCTGGTATTGGGCACTGGAACGTTGCCTAGACCTCACCGCTGTTCGTGTTCCAGGCATCAAAATGTCTTGGCCAACATCCTAAGCCGGTCTCAGTCCAAGGCCCATGAGTTGGAGCTCATCCAGTCAGTAGCAGATCAGCTATTCAACAGGTGGGACCATCCAGATTTTGACCTATTTGCATCTCCATTCAACACCAAACTGCCCAGTTTATGCTCGCTAGAGCCTGCGCCTGGTGTTGTCTGGCCAGCCGCTTTGTCCCTCTGTTGGACAGGGAGGTTTGTGTACACCTTCCCTCCCTTTCCCATTCTTCAGAGGGTTCTCCTGAAGTTACAGGCCAAAAGAGCAGAGATGATCTTCATCGCTCTCTATTGGCCTTGGCAGATTTGGATCTTACTTCGAGAAACAGCTCTTGCAGCAGGTTACACCATTTGGACTGAAGCCGGCAGTTGAGTGCAGGTCCGATCCCTCAGGTTCACCAGGACCTGTCATCTGGTGGATCGTGGGGTCTTTCCTTTGTTCCTCCCATATCTCTGAGGACATTGGCTCTCAAGGAGATCCAGGGAGTGTATTCCCATAGAGGTGTGCTGTCACTGCAGATCTCAGCCGACGTTCTCCCCACCCATGGTGCCTCCAACTGCACTGCCACCTGTGGTTACCCAGGTGGCAGTATAGCAGCGGGGATGGTGACCCTCCCTCCCTGGAGGAGAGAACATCCCTTGGGATGCTCGAGCCTCCTCTCATCAGCCGGTCCCAGGTAATCAGAACTCGTTCCTGAACTTGGCTCACCGGCATTGGGAGCAGTTGCGCTACTGCTGTGCCAACAGACCAGTGAATCTCCTCAGGTTTAATCAGTTTTAACCCTTGCTGTGCCGCGAACTGTCAGTCCAGAATTCCTATACGTTCTAAATCTGGCGGCAGCCTAAGGGTTAAGAAATCTTTGCTGTCTGCCTTTGCAGTCCAATGCAGCTGTTACCGTTAAACTGTATTATTTGGTTTCTCACTGCACATAGCCTGTGACTTTTTATGCAACGATCTGTATACATTTTTTTTTTTCAAAACTGTATGTAATTGTTCCTCCTTAAGTATTTGAAGCCTGATTCATCTACATTTTCACTGGAACTACTTACTGTACTTGTAATGTTTTTGAGAGTATGTATTTGTCGTGGAACCTTTGTAAAAAAGCACTTGTGCTGAACCATACTCTCCAAAGTTTTCTTTTTTTTTCCACCCCACATGCCCCACGAACCACCACTCCTTCAGGCTGCCTAGGTGCTTCATCCGTTCCGCCTGTCCTGAGCCCTCCATCTGCACATTGCAGCCACCCCAAGGTAACCCGGATGTAACCCTTCGCAGGACGGGTCCCCCTTCTCCGAGTGGAATGGCAGCACGGGGCAACCAGCACATATACTTGGCCCCAGGATGCTGCTGCAGTGGAGGGGCTCTTTTAGGGCATCGGCGGTAACGGAGGACCAGCAGCCGTCATCCGGTCGGTCGAGAGGCGGACTTCCGCTTTTCTATGGTGTTCCCACTTGCGTCTTCTGCAGTGCTCCTGGTCTCCACCAGAGGCCGCTGCAGAGCGACGCCAACCCACTACCCACCCGAGGAGAGGAGAGCAGTCCCTACGGACGCTCGATCCTCTCCTTCCCCTGCCAGCCACAGTGTCTCGAGTCCGTTCCCGAACCCGGGTTCACCAGCGTAGTGCGACATGTGGCGTCCAGTGCCTCAACCCTCAGCACCACCGGGCCGGCCAAGGTTTTCAATAAATAATAAATGTCACAAGCAGAATATTTTGACAGCAGGCTGGGAAGATTCAAAAGGAGCTGAAGAACCCTCAAGGAACAACTCTGCTGTTTTCATGCATGTGACCTCAGAGATAAATAATGGGGATAAGCAATTCAGAGCTCAGGAGAAATACAAAGCTGCTTTGTGTCCAAATATTATATGTTTCAAAGTTGTTTTCGAGGCATTGGTGGCTCTTTAAAGCAGTAGTGCATGATAGTGGTGACAATTTTGACTTAGACTTAGACTTTTTTATTGTATTTTAGATGTTTCTTGAAAAGAAAAAAGAAATCTGTGAAGTTTTTCTCGCCCAGTAGATTGCCCTGTTGGTTGGGAGGTTCTGGAACTGACCCCGCAGAGCACCTGTCAATGCTGGCAGAAGGGTGGCTGAGCCCTTCCCTACCTCTGTACTGCCCCTGCCTGCCCCACTCTGGGCGTGTGACGACTCTGCATCACTTGCCAGAGAAGTGGTTACAATTACATGCCAACGTAAAGTCACTTAAGAGGAACTTCCTCTTTCTGCATGACAAACCCTCCCTCTGAACTACCAAGGGGCAGTCATGCAGCGGAAGGAGGTGCCCTTCCTCCCCGAGGCACAAGACGTCCAGATAGATGCTAGAACCCCACATCGTTGGTTGGCACCAGACATCCCAGACTCTGGGCACAAACCCAGGTCGTCTGGCTGGTAAGTAGTAGTTCTACTGCTGCACTAGCTAGCGGGCTGTGACACGTACTTTTAGGAACAGAGTATAAAGTGAACCCCTCAAGGTCGGACCAAGAGGTACTTAAGCTTCATACCTAGATGTATGGAAAACCTTTGGAACTTTTTTAAAATTTACATATTGTCCCTTCATGATATCTGCCCCCATCAGCTGGGCAAGCTTCCAGCCCCATCAACGACTATTCTGACGCTTACTCTCCCGCCCCCACCCCCCTAACCGCAGCAAGGTTCTGCAAATCAGTAGGGATTAATACTAGGGGGTGTTGTCTCTCCGTTTGAGAGACTTCTGGAATGCAGTCTAGTTGCTGTGGTCAGGCCCCGAGAGTACCTTGCATCATCCTGCAACACAGTGGGGCCTTTTCCTTGTTGTGTTATCATTCCCTCAAGACACCAGCATATAGCCTCCAGGCATGTGCAGGCTAAGCATGTCGATGCAGAGACCGGCTGGCTGGCATCCCCTCTTTCATTGTGTGTCTCCCTGCATAGCCACTTGTGATCGCTCTGGTAACCATGTGATAGCGATGACATCCCCCCTCCATCCCTGAAGGAGGGGAGCTTCTTCTGGGATGCTTGACCCTCCTCTCCCCGCTGGCTAGACAGTAGTCTGGGCTTGTTTGAGAACACCGGTTGCCAGTGTCAGGGTTAGTAGCCCTGCTGCTCCGCAGACATGCCAGCCGAATTTGAATAACTTATAGGAATTATAGGTGTTTGCCAATGAAATTTTAAGGTCCATCTTCATTGGGTTGATGACCTACAAATCCACCCCAACCCCCGGCCCAGACTGTCGCCTACCAAGCTATTAACATTATTTGTGTTCTGCTCTCCCTTTCTCAATAGTTTTTCATGGTGATGTGTATCATCTACGTGCTGTATGGAGTCCTGTGGCTGGCTTGGTCTGCCTGCTATTGGAGAGATCTGCTTAGAGTCCAATTCTGGATTGGAGCCGTTATCATACTTGGGATGCTGGAGAAAGCTGTCTTCTACGCTGAGTACCAGAGCATCCGGTACACGGGAGAATCCGGTATGTAGTCCAACACAGTTAATATTTTTGGTATATAGCCAAAAAAGCCACTCCAGGTGGTGGAAGTGGCAATGCCCAATGCTCCAGATAATGTTGGCATTCAAGAGTATTGGTGAGGAAAGTCTAGTTTTGATGAGTAAAAGTGCTTTAAACTCAGAAAGTATCTACGAAGCATTTCCAGGGGTTGAGATGGGTATTGGTACTCATCAAAAAAATTCTTAGAGATGGCCACTTTGTGTTTCATGCTGCCTGCACAAATTACCACTTCAGTAAATAATTTTAAGAACTTGAACACTGCAGTATATCTACTTTTCTCATTGTGACTGTGCCTTCAGCTGTTGATTAGTGACACTGCGTGCCTGCTGTTCTTGCGTTTGAACAGTGTATTTTTTCTACAGCATGTTTCATAACAAATGTGCTCAGAATGCTTCACTGTGGTAACCCCCAAAGGAAGATGCAAAATTATTTATTTCAAAAGATTTACCAGGAAAAACATACTGAGCACGTTTCCACATGCACCCTGGCTGGGGAGGGAGAGTAGGAGAGTTCAGCAATGCTACAGCAGTTGGCTACACACAGCAAAAATAGTAAGTTAAACAGTAACAAAATGAACAAGTCGAGCCTAGGCAGAGCATCTGAAGAGCAGTAGGTAATATAAACACAAAGTAGAACACACCTGGGGTATGAGGAAAGCGCTGATGGGTACGGTATTAAAGTGCTGGTGACAGCAGTTTGAAGGGTGAATGAAGCACTGTTGGCATATTGTTCAGCAGGGAAGGATGGAGGAAACTAGGGGGCAGGATAATTAGGGCAGGAGCAGTTGTGGTAGAGTGAACTGTAGGGCATCAAAATATAGCACAGGATTAGAGATACATAAAAATATACAGAATAATACAGCAAATTTAAGCAAAAGCTGATGTATTACACAAGAGTGGGGTAAAAATAAGATATATATTGGCTAGCACTAACAGCAAGATAATTGTTATCAGAAATACGTAGATGATAGTGCTGTCATAATTGACATCTTTAAGTTCTAACAGCAGTAATGTTTTCATCTGATTACTAAGCAGATGCCTGTAGCGTAACCGCCTCAGGGCCTGAAGGCCTGATCTCATCAGATCTGTGAAGCTAAGCAGGGTTGTGCCTGGCCAGTAAAAGGATGGAAGACAGATTATCACCATGTGCACCAGGAAGTGGTGCTGGTAACTGGGCTGGGGCACTCCCTTCTTGGTTAAAGCTTTCGGTGTACACTCTGCTGTCAGAGGTACCATCTTTAGGATGAGATGTTAAACCAAGGTCCCATCTGCCCATTCTGGTGACTTTTCCGCTGGAAGTTAAAGATCCTATGGCACTTCTTGAAGAGTAGGGGAATTTACCTGGTGTCCTGGATAAAGTTTCACCATTCCCTAAAAACTGTCAACGCCTTAACCTGGCTGAATATCACTGTGAACTTGAAATAAGCAGAGTGCACACAGGAGCAGCAGTAGAGGCTCGTTATTTATTTAAATGGCGCAAAAGATGTTAAGTGCAAAACAGCCTGCTGGCCACACAGAACCCAAAGTGTTCTGCACTTAGCACCTTTTTGCACTTTTTAAATAAAGAACGGCAGTTAGCTTAAAAACATAGACAGTGACAGCAAAAAAAAGACCACTGGCCCATTCAGTCTGCCCCAAAACCGTAGAAAACCTGGGACCTGTTGTCCATACAGGGTTCTAACCCACACTATCCACCCCCACGCTCCCCGCCCTAGTGCTGTCACCTGAGCAACCACTAAGCCCTTCATTCTGTCCCAGCCGTATTTGAAACCATTGATAGTTTTGGTGTATGTCACATCAGCTTGCAGGTTGTTCCATGGCTCTACCATCCTTTCTGTAAAATAAAACTTTATCACTTCCCTGTTAAATTCCTCCTGCCCCAATCAGTTTCCACTTGTGCTCCTGTGTTCTTGATCCACTGCTTATGCTAAACAGTACCTCTCAATTTACCTTGTTCATGCCTTTCAGGAACTTGAAGGTCTCTATCATATCTCCACTCTCTTGTCTGGCCGCCAGTGAGTACATATTCAGTGCCTTGAGCTGATCCTTGTAAGATCTGCCCTGCTGGCCCTGAATAATTTTGGTCACCCTACGTTGCACCGTCGCCAACCTGTCCTTATCTTTCCTTAGGTGAGGACTCCAGGTGGGGCCTCACCAGTGGTCTGTAGAGAGATAGTAATACCTCCTTCCTTCTGCTAATACTCTTTCCTATACACCCCAGCACCTTTTTTGCCTTCATGTAGTAATAACGGTACTTCTTGGTTAGTTTACTGCTGTGTACTTTGCTTTTTTCAAATTTTCAGATCTTCCCTTGTCAATCTTCACCATTCATTACTTCCTGGGTGTAAGCCGGAGGAGCGCACCCATCACGGGACCTTTTTTTTTTTTTTTTAAAGTTTGCCTAACGGCACCGCCCTCGAGAGTGACGTCATGCGCGAGGGGCGGCCGTTAGTAGCGACCGACTCCTCCTCCAACTCAGTTCTGTTTCTCCCGCCGTCGAGACAGCACCTGTCCGCGGAGCGCATTGTGTTTTTCCTATACCGCGTAGTGTACCGACTCCGCTTTCTGTCGCACTCGACCGATACGGTAAGACTGTTCTTTTCTATCTTCGGCGCTGGTGTGTTTCCTACTGTGTTTTTAGTCTCGTTGGTTTTGGCGTTATGTCGGTTCTGGAGCTAGCGCCTTTCGAGCGGGCCCGCTATCGTCGGTGCTCTGTGGCGGCATTTCTCCGTCTCGGACCGGCATGAGCGTTTGCCTTCGTTGCCTGGGACCCAACCATGATATGGATTCAGATGCGGCGCTGTTTCTCGATGGACCGTCGGCGTCCTCAAGTCCAGCTGCTTCAAGCTCGGCAATGCCCCACGCCGCCACTGGGACGGCCGGGTTTCAAGGGAATCTGGCGAGATCTTTAGTTTTCCCCGGGTCCCTCCCGGCCTATACGGTCCGAGAGGAGGGGTCTCCTCGTCCTATCTTGCCGAGGAGGAGGCCCCTTCCGCGTGTGTTGGGGAACGCCGTAGCCCCTCCCGGGGCCGCGCACGCTGACACCGCCTTTGACAGTCACTCTTCGAGGTGCAGGCTCCTCGCGGGTTTCGAGGCCCTTGATTTTGGGCCCGGCTTGGTGGGATTCTCGACGCCTCGGGCGCCATTTCGATCCCGGCGCCATTGCGGTGCCGTGATCGCGGCACCGTCTCCTGGTGCCGCTTTGATCCCGGCGCCGGTCATGGCGCTAGTGGACATGGCGGCGCCGTCGGGCGGTGCCGCCTTGCCCGACGCCGCCGGCGCGCTCGCGGGCCTCTCCTTCTTCTCCAGGCGGTGCCGGCCTGCCGGAGCTGGGGTATGGAGTTAGGCCTAACTGCTACCGGCTTGGGGGGGGGAGCGGCGTCTCCCTTGGTACCGGGGCTGTTCGTGGCCTCGGGAACCCCTGGGGTGGCCAGCATTGAGGTCCTGCTGGTCTCGTCCTCCTCGGAGGGCGATGACTTAGATGTGGACCCATCCTGGCACCCCCATTCTTCGGAATCTGGGTCCTCGGTGGCTAGGGGTACCAGGCGGCGCAGCGGGCCCCTCCCTCTGTCCCCCACCGCTGCCTCCTGAGGGTTCCTCGGCTGGGGTGGCCGAGAGTCCCGGGGGCAGACGGGGTGATGGAGGGGAGGCCCTCCTGGAGACCCGTGACAGCTACTCTGGTGCTGCTGCCCTCTAGGGCCAGGGGGCGCCATGTCGAGGAGGAGGGCCTCGGAGTCCGAGGGGTTGAGGCGCAGGCGGCCTGCTGCTCGGATCTTCTTGGCCACCCAGGGGGTGGCCAGGAGCCGAGTGCAGAGCCCCGCCTCCCCTCAGGGTTCTAGGTTGTCCTCCGGCGTCGTTGTGCGGACTGCCCTTCTGGATCCATGCAGTCCCGGGCGTCGCCACAGGGAGTTTCTCCCAGGGCTCTTCCAGGCTCTGCTTCCCCAGAGTTCCGTTCTGCGGCCTGGTCTGATATCCGGGATCCCTCCTACTAGGGCTCCTTTCCCCGGATTCCAGAGTCCTCGCAGAGAGCAGTTGCCTCCTCGGAGGTGCCCCTCTCCCATCTCTCTGCCTTCACCACCCCCGCTCCCGGGCCATGTCGGTCCTACGGGTCCGTTATCCTGGGAGCAGTTCAGAGGTTCTGCGGCGGCCTTCCCCTCATATGTTAGATACATGCATGAGCGGGTCTTTCGACTCTCCCCACCGCCGCAGGAATCCTCTGGACATTCCAGCTCCCCATCATCCTCGTCTCCCTCCTCTGAGGGAGAGGAACCCCCTGCTCATCTGTCCTCCGATGCTGATTTCACTGAATATCAGCGCTTCCTCTCGAGGATGGTGAGGGATCTTCGATTTCCTATGTTCGAGAGACAATACCAACGGGAGACGCCGTGAACTCCTTTGGTGAATTCAGTGCCCAGCATTTGGTGGTACCTTCCTGGCCTATCCTCTTCCAGGAGGCGTCTGTACGGTCCTGCAGTCCCTCGCCGCTTTCTCCAGCCCCGCCGACTGCCAGCGAGGTATTGTGCCCTCTGAGTCTCTAGGTTCCCTTCCCAACCTGACCTCTGGTTTGGTTTACCTGGATACTCCTTCTGGGCCGC
This sequence comes from Neoceratodus forsteri, assembly GCA_016271365.2. Lineage (NCBI taxonomy): Eukaryota > Metazoa > Chordata > Ceratodontiformes > Ceratodontidae > Neoceratodus > Neoceratodus forsteri. Next base: position 1,072,270,251 of record CM028134.1, on the reverse strand, counting down.
TGCCTCGGCGCACGACCGCCCACCGGATCCGACTCTCCAGTTCGACCATTGGGGGCTAAGAGTGTTCTTCTTCGTGGCGAAGTGCCTCTATTGCATCACATCAGGCTCACCACGCTGCCTACAACCGCATTTGTGGTCGATGATGTCCCAGCTGCTGGCATCAATGCCTGACACGGAGCAAACCAGACAAGCGCTGCCTCTCCGCGGTAGGCCTGGAGCTGGCAAGACACCAAGCAAGGGCATCTTATGACGCCAGTGAGGTGGCTTCCAGGCTTGCGGACAGCGATCTGCATCAGGCAGACGCGGCATGGCTTCGGCTTTCTAGGTTGTCTTCCTGGCCCGGGCGAGGGTGATTCGCCCCTCCGGGGACCCGCTTTTTCTTCTAGAGCTAGGAGACTTTACAGGGGCTCCTCCGTCTCCTCGGCCCCTCGGGAGGCACCTCCAGCTCTTCTCCCACTTAGGCTTTCTGAATAAGCCAGGGTCTTCCTTCTGTTTCTCACCAGCAGAAGGCTGGGGTCTTGTTCCCTCAGGGTATGGCAGGGGAAGAGGAGCTTGGTATCACTCAGGAAGTGTAAGAATGGTGAAGATTGACAAGGGAAGATAGGAAAATTACGCATCACTGTAATTCTTGATCTTCTCTTGTATCTTCACCATTCATTACTTACACCCGCCCACCATCCCCTCAGTGGCCTCTTCCTGTGGCTTCTCCACCTCCCGCCTCCTTCCTCTCTCTGCAAAAAAAAAAAAAATCCTTAAATGTAGGAAAATTGCTTAATTTTTCCAAAAAAAAATCTTCGGGGGTTCTAATTTTCCAGAAAAATTACTTACTCTAAGATTCATGGGCCATCTCGTGGATTGCTTTGGCGATCAGACTGCACAACTATCTCTTGCCATCCTTCTGGCGAGATACCTCTGGGGTTTTGGCCTGGCTCAGGCTATTCAGTTTTGATCCTGCAATCCCGTGTTCCAGATATTGCCCTGAAATCAAAATCCCCCCCCATTCTTGCCTTGCAGAGCAGAGGAATGGGCACGTCTGTTCCTTTTTTCTTTTTGCTAAAAAAAAAAAAATGCTGAGGGAACTCTCTCCGACTGCTATAGGCATCTTGGTATTGGGGTCATGCAACTAGCCTGCAAAATTTTTATTTGTAAAAAAAAAGGAAAACAAACAAGAGGGGAAATGAGAGGGTAGGCTACCCTTCTCGCTAGTTTGTATATTGGTTTCTCCTTTTAAGTGTCCTCCCGGACAATTTTTACAGAAGAGCAGTGCTGACTATATTCAATCCCAGCCAGCCTAGGCCTTTGGCCTGCCTGGCCAGTCTGTCTGAGTCCCATTTCTATGCTTAAACGCCTGAAAGGCTTACATTTTCCTTTTTCTAAGTCCCAGAGCAGCACTCTCTGCTGCCTGGGGTTCATTCCTCCTCCTCGGGTGTCCTCAAATTCTAGGCCTTTCGCGCCAGGAACCCGAGGGGTGTATCAACAACAATGGCATGTTGAGGATAAGGACTATGCCCTCCTGAGTCTGTCTAGCGGGTTTGGTGAACCTTCTTCAGCTCTATCTCCGGGATTCTTGCTTCCCTGTTAATCGAGCTTCGGGCTGTAAGCTAACTATGCTCAATGGGCATCCTGGTCCCTTCAACATCCCATCTCTCTTCTCTTCTTCTTCTTCTTCTATTTTCTCATTTTCCTTATCTCTCCTCCTAAAGTCGCCCAGGTAAGGAGGCCCTGTAGTCCCTAGGCTAGGATACTCTTTATTCCTCTGTCCTTCCTCCATCGGCTTATTCCTTTTCAGTTCATTCTTCCTTGCTTTGCTATCTCTCGGCTATCTTGCCTCGCTATCTATATTTCTGCTTTCGCTTTTGCCTCTCCGGCTCACAGAACTGAGTTGGAGGAGGAGTCGGTCTATCCAACGGCCGCCAAGCATGATGCATGACGCCACTCTCGAGGGAGGTGCCGCTAGGGCAAACTTAAAAAAAAAAAAAGCCTGCGGATTGGTGGTGCGCCACCGCTACACCCAGGAAGTAATGAATGGTGAAGATACAAGAGAAGATCAAGAATTACGGTAGGTACGTAATTTTCATTTTTACTGTTTGGGCTGTGTACCTTTAGCGAGTCAATGCTTGTGCTTTGCTTGTACTTCCCTGGCTCAGTATCCGTCTGTTCGCATCGCATCCCCTTCCCCTCTCGGGACGAGGATGAAAGCAGAAAGTATTTCCTAGCCTTCCTTTCCCAATCTACAAAAAATAAAATAAATACATTAAAAAATAGCTAACAATTCGGACACTGATTGTTTAGAGTGTTCTTTCAGTATTTTTACCAGATCTGAACCAGTTGTGATCTGTTCCTTGTTGTCATTTCTAGTTCCATTTTTAAATAGAAGAGTTTTTCCTCTGTTTTTTTTTTTCTCTGTTCCAAACCACAATTATTAGAGATTATACAATGGCAAGAAAGAATCCTGGGCTCTTATTGGTCAGTCTGGAAATGGACTTGTGATGTTATCCCAGAATAACATCAGGGATCTAGTCCCTGCAAAAGCATGACCGCATCAAATGTTAAAAGAATCGCTCCACAGCCATATTCAGTTTTCCCACACATGCCTGCCACAATCGGAGTTTCCCAATACTTCCAGTTTAAAAAATAATAAATCCTCCCCTTCCACTAAGACTAATGAAAACATCTGTCTCACTTGTCCTCTGAACAATCCCAACATATTCCCCTCAGTTGCTCATAAATAAAAAAAAAAAAAAAAAAGTAAAAGTGAAGCCATCAGTGCGGTTTCATGTTCCCTATCGGCTGCTGAATTGTTCTCTGACCCCTGCTCGGCAGAGCATAAAAGTGACCTTGCTCCTAGCATTCACAGACGATACTTATTTTGCAGCATCTTTCACTTGCAGAAGAAAATAAATCTGAATGAAGCTGCATGTTCCGATAACATGGTCACTGCCATCAGCTTCACTTTTCAGTTCTCCCCGCCCGCCCCGAATTGACTGAGCTGACCGCGTGCTTCTGTTACCACACACTGCTTTCTTTACAATTCAGACTTTCTTTTTTCCTCTTTCTTCTCCCGATACAAAATGCAAAGTAGCTGTACCAGGAAAAGAACATGCATACCCCAAGTGCCACTATGATGTTCCGACGGGTGGGGCGATCGGCTTCATGAAACTGGGACAGCTGCAGTTTCTTGGCTTCACACTGACCAAAACAAGTAAAATGAGAAATGGGAAAAGACACAGAAACAGATTGAGGGCACAGGAGCTACTAGGACAGAGAACAGGTGTGCACACAATGGACAGAAGGTTTCAGAGAGAGAGAGAGAGAGTAGTTTGCTTGGCGGGTGAGAGCTGCAATAACTGTAGGAGCTCCACCTAGTGGCCAAGATGAGCAGAACTACTTTTCCTCTCAGTATTCCTTCACATTGGAAAACATATATTAAAAAATAAATGACTTTTTTTTTTTTATCACAAACAAGTAATTGTATAATAGAATAATGCACTCCAGGTGTGTGTGTCGTATGGGATAGCGTCACTTTGGTGTTGGACGCACTCGGCCTGCGGCCTCGTGCTCAACCAACCGAGACATGACGTTATCCCAGCACGACACACACCCTGTCATGCATTAGTCCTTTAGTAACATTGTTGTTTAATTTGGGCTTTTTTCTGGTAACACCATGTATCACAGAAACACAAGAAAATACACAGGCCCCAAGTTTAAAAAACAAAAACAAACTGTATGGGCAGGCCCCAAGTTTAAAAAAAAAAACAGAAAAACTTTTGTGGGCCATGGCGGTAAGGTTCCTAAGGTCTTCAGCCATAATTTCTCATTTAGGTGTTTGAGGCCAAAGTATTTTACACAGGATTGAGAGTCCTGCCAAAGGTTCTATCCTAAGACAATAGTAGAGAACCTTTTTTTTTTTTTTAAAACCAGGAGAGACACACTAAGCTGAAAACTTGTTTACAGGTGCAACCTGAGAGCACAAGGAAGTTAAGTGACTTGCTCAGGGTCACACAGTATGCAAGTGGGGGCTGTGGGATTAAAACCCAAGTCTCCAGGTTTGCAGCTCAGAGCCTTAAAGCACTGCGCTATACTGCCTCCTAACCTGAGAGGCTGTTACTTTCAAACTCTCTTTTCATAGAATGCTGCCCTGTAAAGAAAAATGTAGTAAATATGAAGGGATCCAGTAACAGTATCTTTCTAGTCTCAGTCTTCCTCATAGAGCTCCACTCTTTGATCTTAGAACAGGAGATGGCAGGACCTCACGGGAACCAGAACCTTTGGGTATGTTTCACAGGTGCCTAGCACCAATACACAGTGTCTCGCACACATGGGCCTGCAACATATATAGCAGCATGGGCCCCATCCACCTCAGTTTCTTCCCTACCACCCAAGTGCAGTGCATTCCTCGTCAGTGAGCTGAAGTCCAGTTTGTGTACAGATGGCATTCTGATCTAGTTTGTCACGTGCATTTTACCTTCACATTGTTGAATTTGTTTCCACAGTCTCTGTATCAATTACTCTTTAGGTTCTCTCAGCCCCACCTTGTTTGACGACGTGAAGAGTTGACCACCATTATTTATTTATTTAGTTTTTGATAACCGGGTGGATGTGCTAGACACAAGCTGTGACTATTTTCAGACACGACCCAGGAGGTTACAAAGTTAGAAACCGTGTTACATCAGCGTAATACAGTTTCAGATTAGGAGCATCAACACAGTACAGTACATACGATGGTATGTCAAGTATGGCATCTCCGAAGGCAAGTTGCCCTTGCAACAAGTCTGTCTCTGGGCAAGCGTTTCGGCATCGAACAGTCTCATGACTGGAAGGGTAGACTAATCCTCCCGGAGTCATAAAAAAAATTATCCTGGCCTCAGTGTTGCTTGGCATCTGGTTCCAGAAACCATGCAGACTCAACACTGTCCTTTCATAAGAAAAAGAAGCCAAGACATAGAAATACATAATTTTGCAGGCATAAAAGACCAGCAGTCTACCAAGTCCGCCTCGTCGCTACCCCAGATCCTTCAGTTGAGCACTGGAAATGCCTAGACATTGCTTCCTGATGGTAACTGTGCTGTGTCTGAACCCATTGGGGCTCCTCTCCACCATCGTTTTACCAATTCTGTGTGCCTGTCCCAGCCTCTCTTGAAGCCTGTAATCATCTCCACAGTAACCACACCTCCTAATGGATACTTACACCTATCCCCCACCTTCTCCATGAAGAAGTACTTCTAGGGACGCGGATATGTTGTTCAATCCACACTTATTGGCAGGTTCCTTGCAGCTTTAAGTCTTGCCAGAAGGTCTTCAAGTTGGCTTCTACCACCCACCCGGGTGGTAAAACTCTCGGCTCCGCCCCATGACACCAGATCTTCCTTACCGCTTGGAAGCTCAGGTTCCTTCCTTAGCGCTATGCGTTTTAGGCCTGGATCCACACTCTTCAGTTAATCCGAAACTTATTCTCAAATTTACAAGGACTCGGTCTTGCTTTCCCTTCTTGTGCTGCGATGGACAAATCGACTCCCAGATTTCGTCGGTGCCCCTGTGGGCAGAAGATGTCCCGGACTGCCCATACCCACGCAAGGCCACTGCCTAGGACTCGCCACGACCGTGACAGCTTGAAGTATGTAACAAATCCTTTTCTCAAGCCGGGTCTTGAGGACTGCACTGCTCGACTCTTTTGGGCGCCTGAAAACGATATCCACCGTCAAGTCGAAGGAGGCCTGTTGGGCGGTGTCGCGGTGGCTCCATGGATCAGTTGGAGCAGATGATCGCCTCGAGGAGGAGGCGGCCCAGGCCACATCATCTTCTTCCTCGGTCGCGGCATTTATCCCGCTGTCCTTGGGCTCTTCATATACAGCTTCTTTTAAGGAGCTTTGCCAGTCCCTTTCCACCAAGGGAGAAGGACTTTCAAACAACATGAAGTCTTGCTATATTATGACATATGCAGTGAGTCTCAACCTTTGAACTGCTCCGGAGGTGAAAGAGTTAACTTTCCATGCCAGGCATGGAACCCTGAGCTCGAGCTCGGTTGAAACTCTGTCTGTTGTTCTTCAAACTCAAACCGTCAGATTCTTTACTCCGCCTCACTGAACAGTCGCTCCGGAGATTTCTCCTTCTGCTCGGTTCATTTTGTCGGTTAAAGTATTGTTTTTCTCGGTTTTCGACCGAATTTAAACCACAACCGGTCAGTTCAGGCTCTGTCTGTGGTATTTGTGAGTACTAGATAGGCTTTACATTAATTCTCTTCTGTGTGGAACTTGTAAACGGTTTATCGGTTCGGTTTGAACCGATCAGGTTGTTTAAAATATCTTAATTTGTGATTTAGAGTGTGGTTACCGGTTCTTATCGGTTCTAAAAAAAAATGGATTTTATACTTTTTTTTCCACGACCCGTGACACGGTTGGGAACCGATAAGAGGGTCTGACCTGGTGGATTGCCATAAACGGGTAAGTTTGGTTAGGACTGGCACTATGTCTGAGAAACCCAAAAGAAAAACCGGGCCCACTGGGTTTCAACACTGCAATGTGTGTGGGGAAGTCTTTACCAAGGCTGACCCCCACACCACCTGTGTTTATTGTCTGGGGTTTGACCACCTCAATGCAGACTGCCAGATTTGTCAAAATTTTCCTGCAGATACCCTGGAAAAGAGAGTTGGCAGGCTCAGGGAAAGGAAGGCCAAAAAGTCCGCTGAACCGGATGGCCAGCCCGGTTCGGTTCCAACCGAACCAGAGGGAGTGCCCTCTGACCAGGGCGAGACTTCTTCGGGCAAAAGGAGATCCGACTCTGAGGAGTCGGTTCCAGCAAAAAGAACTAGGAAGTCAGTTGGTGTGGAGCCAAAACTTTCCTCTCCAACCGCTGAAGAAATAGCCAAAGCGATTAAAATTGTCCAGTCGCTTTCCCCAGTTCCGACCGAACCGGCACCATCAGGTAAGCGCCCGTTTGGCCGGTTCCACCGGTTCAAGAGTATGATTTAGAGGAATATTATGAACCGGAGGAGGGGGAAGAGGAGTATGAGGAGAGTGAATGTGGATTTGAAAGTCTGGATGTGCCCATTGACCCGGACATCTCCCCAGACAGACCTTCAGGAGTGTCTCCTCCTAGGCTTTCTGAGTCCCCTTCTCATTTTATGTTTTATAAAAAAGTGGCTGAAACCTTCCAGCTCCCTATGGAGGAAGCTGTGGATGATCAAGAGGAGCCTGACTATGTGGAAATGATGGATATCCCAGAGTCTAGGAGACTGTCTATTCCCTTGTATAAATCTTTTGGGAAACAGACATTTAAAATTCTAAAAACTCCTCACACTATACCTCCTGTGGATAAGAGAATGGACAAGAGGTACACATTGTCAGGCTCTGATACGGAGTTCCTTACACAACAATGCAGCCATGTTGGGGTAGTGCAGGCTGCAGCCTGTGACAAGGCAAGTATTCCCTTGGCTTCACACCCCCTGGACAAGGACTCCAGGAGGATTGATGCCATGGCAAAGAAACAGTACATGGCAGCATCCTTGGGACTCAGACAGGCAAATTATATGGCTTATGTTGCTAGATATCAGAAATCCAGATGGGATACTGTTATGGCTCTAGCAAAACAGGTCCCTGGCCAGCTTGCCAAGGAGCTGGAGCTGGCGGCTGCTGATGGTATTGAGGCATCCAAGGTGTAATTCCATGCTGCAGTGGACTCTAACGATGTGTCATCAAGAGTAATGGCTACATCTGTGGCACTTCGCAGAATGACTTGGCTCAGATGTACTAGCCTGTCACAGGATACCCAGACTAAGGCCATGGATTTTCCTGTTGTGGGTAATTCTCTGTTTGGGGAGCAGACAGAGAATTACATGAAGAAAATGGATGAGTATAGGACTACCTATAGGAGTGCACAGGCCAAGGAAAGGCAGGCCACTCCTCAAAGGCAGCTTTCCAGGGGCAGGGGCAGGCCTTTTCATAGGCCTTTTTACCAAGCCCAGGCCTCCTCTTCTGCTTATGCCCAGAGGGGGTTCTTTAGAGGGAGAGGCAGACGGGGTACAAGCAGGCCTGCTTCCACCCCTCAGCCCAAAGCCCCTGCCAAGCAGGCACCCTGCTGGGGTTGCCAGGGCCGATTCTCAGCTACCTGTAGGGGGCAGGCTGGCTTACTTTGTCCAGGACTGGGAGTCTCTGACATCAGACAAGTGGGTCCTGGAAGTAGTAAGCCAGGGACTGGTTCTCGGCTTCAAAAAGTTTCCAAAGATGAGAACCAGATCCTTTCCACCTGCAAATCCACCAGAGGCACTTGCCATAGAGGCAGAGGTCTCTTCCCTCCTGGCTCTCAGAGCTGTGGAAAGGGTTCCATCCCTACACCAGGGCAAAGGGTTGTACTCCAGGTACTTCCTTACCCCAAAAAAGACAGGAGAATGGCCGCCCATCCTGGATCTCAGATACTTAAACAAGCACTTTTAAAACCAAAATTCAAAATGGTGACTCTGGGAATTATTCTACCCTCTCTAAGGCCAGGGACTGGCTAGTGTCCCTGGACCTCAAGGATGCCTACTTCCATATTCTCATCAGAAGCTCCCATCGAAAGTACCTCAGGTTCGAGCTGCCCTCAGGCCATTACCAGTTCAGAGCAATGCCGTTTGGCCTCACCTCTGCTCCAAGGGTATTCACAAAATGCCTGCAGTAGCAGTTGCTTCCCTAAGAAGGCAAAAAATTGCCATCTTCCATTACCTGGATGACTGGCTCATAGTAGGCCAGTCCCCAGACCAGGTCAAGTTACACCTACAGATAACTCAGCAACTGCTCACCTCTCTAGGTTTCCTTCTGAATCTTTCAAAGTCAGTTCTAGAGCCTGTCCAGCTCCTCACCTTCGTAGGCGCAGAGCTGAACACAGAGAAAGCCAGAGCCTTCCTTCCTTTGGACAGGGCAAGGACCCTGGTCTCTCTGGCCTCCTCATTCACCCTGCAGGTCTCTCGACCAGCAAGGCATTTTCTACAGCCCCTGGGGCACATGGCTGCTTCTACAGCAGTAGTGCAGGGAGCAAGATTTCAGATGAGGGACATCCAGTTCCATTTGAGAGCCTTTTGGTCTCAAAAGAAAGACCCTCTAACCAAATTGATCCCAGTGACTCGAACCCTGATCCAGCCCCTACAGTGGTGGCAGGATCAGAGCAATCTGAGACGAGGGGTTCCTTTTGTCACTCAGTCTCACTCCTTAATCCTTACTACAGATGCATCCCTCTTGGGGTGGGGAGCTCACATGGGTGACCTCACTACCCAGGGGTTGTGGTCCCCTCAGGAATCTCTGCTCCATATCAATCTGTTGGAACTCAGAGCAGTTTTTCTAGCACTTCAAGCTTTTTCCAAATCTGTTCAGAACAAAGTTGTACAGGGTCAGAACAGACAACACCACCACAATGTGGTACATCAACAAGCAAGGGGGCACTCGGTCTACGGCCTTGTGCACCGAAGCAATGAAGTTGTGGTCTCTGGCTTACTCCCTGAACACCTCCCTTACAGCAGTTCACCTCCCAGGCAAGGACAATGTCCTGGTAGATGCTCTCAGCAGGATTTCCCAGGGCCATCACGAATGGTCACTGGACCCCCTGGTCTTGGAGGTGATATTTTCCAGATGAGGCACCCCGCAGATAGATCTTTTTGCAGCCCCAGACAATCACCAACTTCCCCTTTTTTGCTGCAGGCCCCCAGTGTTGGGCTCAGTCCCTCTGGATGCCTTAGTTCTCAATTGGGAAGGGAAGTTTCTCTATGCTTCCCCCTTCCCTCTCCTGTTCAAAGTGCTAGTCAAAATCAGATCTCAACCCTGCAAGATGATCCTGATTGCTCCAGATTGGGCCAGACAACCCTGGTATCTACTCCTACTGTCCTTAGCAGTCCATCTTCCCCTGTATCTTCCCAGGAATCACAACCTGTTAACTTGTGCTCAGGGGAGGGTTTGGTACCTGAACCTCAAATCTCTCAATCTCAAGGCCTGGCTCTTGAAGAGTTAGAGTTTGCTGATCTACACCTCTTCCAAGGTGTAATGGATATCCTGAAGGCTTCTAGGAAACCTTCCACCAGGGCTACTTATAATTCCAAATGGAAGAGGTTTTCCATATGGTGCTCTGGAAAGCATATTTCCCCAGAATCTGCAGATTTACCCACAGTCCTGGATTATATGGTCCACTTAAATACCTTGGGGCTGAGACCGGCTACCTAAAAGTGCATCTGGCAGCTGTGTCTGCTTTTATTTCAGCAGGTAAGCCCTCTTCTCTTTCAGCTCATCCTGTATTCTCCAAGTTTTTCAAGGGATTGCTTCACCAACCCTCCATTCAGTGACCCTGCCCCTGCCTGGGATCTTAATGTTTGCATTGCTCAGCTTATGCAACCCCTTTGAGCCTTTGTTTTCAGCAGAGCTTAAGTACTTGACTTGGAAGACTGTGTTTCTGGTAGCCATCACTTCTGCAGCAGCATAAGTGAATTGCAAGCTTTGTCAGTGGAGCCTGATTTTATCTTCTTTCATAGAGATAAGGTGGTCCTCAGGACTAACAGGAAGTTCTTGCCTAAGGTGGTTTCAGATTTCCACCTTAATCAGTCTGTGTCTCTTCCAGTGTACTTCACTGACCATTCCTCCTCTGGCGAGGAGGCTGCATAACTTAGATGTGAAGAGAGCCCTTAGTTACTACATAGAGCGTACCAAGGGTCACAGGTTTGACTCCCTCCAACTCTTCCTCACTTATGGTGAGGTTAGTAAAGGGAAGCCTGCCACTGAAAGATCCATTGCCAGGTGGATTATCTCTTGTATCCAATTTTGCTATGAAAAACTGGGCAAGGTTCCTCCCTCAGGCCTGAGGGCTCACTCTACCAGAGGTACAGCTGCTTCCCTGGCTGCTGCCAGGGACATCCTTATTCTAAGATATGTCAAGCAGCTACCTGGAAAACAGTTCACACTTTTACCAAGCATTACTCCCTGGACATCCAGGCTAGGAGTGATGCTCGTTTTCGCACAGCTGTGCTTCAGAGCCTATTTCCTAAGTAGGTTCTGTCCCTCCTCCATGGAGGTACTGCTTTGTAGTCTGCATATGTCATAATATAGCAAGACTTCATGTTGTTTGAAGAAAAAATTACTCACCTTAGTAATGTTGTTTCTTCTAATGGAGTCTTGCTATATTATGACCCCCTGCCCCTCTCAGAATCTCTGTTTTTGGGATGTGGGTGGGCAGTGCAGTGTTGGCACTTAGTAGGTGCCCTCCTTGTTGTTTTTCACCCCTCCTTTCTTGGGGTGACTTGGTGTTGTGTTTTTCATTATTTGGGTCTCCTGACTTGAGTCTTTGTTTTGGGACCAAATATGTGTTCTTATGTTTAGTAGCCAGTTGGCTAGTGTAGGTTTACAGCTTCCACACAGGACCTCAGTGAGTTTAGCTCGTAAAGATCTGACGGTTTGAGTTTGAAGAACAACAGACAGAGTTTCAACCGAGCTCGAGCTCAGCGTTCCATGCCTGGCATGGAAAAGTTAACTCTTTCACCTCCGGAGCAGTTCAAAGGTTGGGACTCACTGCATATGTCATAATATAGCAAGACTCCATTAGAAGAAACAACATTACTAAGGTGAGTAATTTTTTCATTGGGACATTCCAGTCGGTCCAAAAAGAAGGACTCCAAAGGTAAGTCCCACCGTTGACGTTCGTGGGAGTGGGAGAGATCCCCTTCACTGGATGGTCGACTTTCGACTTCGGTCGAGGTTGCGGCTAAGGCCGCTGGCTTCACAGTGTCCCCGTCAGGTCAGCCGGCCGAGACACTCGTCAATGTTGTCGAGATTTTTCTCAACCCGTCGGACGGTTTGTCGACTGGTGATGCCGACAACCCTACTCCACCGATTCCCCTGGTGGAAACCGAGGACTTGCCTGTGCCGGAGTCCCCGGTTAAGGTCCCTGAACCGAGGGAGGAGCTGGTTTCCCCCGTCCCCTCTCTGACCCACCCTCGGAATCCCCAAAGGTCTCGGTGTCATACCTCTTCCAGGACCAGCCGGTCCTGCCGACGTCGGTGGTCTCGGTCTCAGCACCAAGGAAAGCGGCGGCGCCGCTCATCCTCGTGGTCCTCTTTGGAGATGGGCTCCCGGCAAGTTGCGTCGATTGCTCTGAAGGATTTAATGTGGCAGCAACTCTTATTGTCGGGGAATAAGCCGACTCGTCACCTTCTCCAGTCATTAAGTGGCTTGTCACCTGAGTGGCCAAAACAACCCCTCGTAGTCGAGGAGCCGAAACCGGCAACAATCGTTCAGCCGAAACTGGCTGCTCCACCCATTGTGGTGGAACCTCCTCCTCCACAGCCGAAGACTGGGGCCCTGACCAAGGATTCTCGGTCGGGTCAGGGTTTGCCCCATAGGTTGTCGGTCACCCTCACTCCCGATCGACCTCGGCACGTGGAGGGTGGCTCAGGTGCTCGGCAGCTGTTCACAGACTCCTCGGAGTCTGATGACCACTCCTCCTTGATCTTATCTGTGTCAGTCTTCACCATTCATCACAGATGGGTTATCTGTCCGGAGGTCAGGACCCCGCGGGAGCTTTTTTTTTTTTTAAAGGGTAGGCGGGCCGACACACCATCGGCGTCGCCCTCGGGACCCGGCGTACTGCGTGCTCGGGGTTGGCCGTTAGGCTGTGTCGACTCCGCCTGCCTGCCAGTTCTTCGTCTCCCGCCGTCGAGGTCGCCTCGTGGGAAGCTTCAAGAAGATTTTAGGCCTGTTTGCATCCTTCGCCTTCAGCGTTAAGTCTGTCGGTTACCTGCCGGTTCTGTTTTCTGCCTCCACTCGGCGTCGCAAGATCTTTCCTTATTTTTTGAATTTGCGATGTCGAGTCTGTTTTGGTGTTTTTCCGTGGTCATGTCTCGATCGGAGGGCAGAAGTCTTGAAGGCAGAGTACGGCCCCCATGTGGCGAGTGCCCATGCGGCGAAAATTCTCCGTCACCGACCAGCACGACCCGGTGTCTTGCGTGTCTTGGCCTGCTTCATGACATGGACTCGTCGATGCCTGCTTCTCCATGGACCGCCGGGTCCTCGAACAACGTCGGTGGAAAGTGGCGACTCCGCTGACTTTCAGGGGTAGAGTTACGCATTTCGTCGGGCCATCGCGCTCTCTTGGCCTTTCCTCGGGTCCCTCCGGTTCTCACGGACCGAGGAGGAGGAGGGCCTCGGCTGCCTTAGCCTGGCCATTGCCGAGGCTCCTTCCGCCGGCGCAGGGGAGGGCCCGAGGCGGGAGGCGCCGCCATGCAATCGCTCCTTTGGGGTGAAGGCTCCCCAGTGTCGTTCCAGCGGCTCGGGAAGGCCCGTCGGCGCTGTCTCGGCCTGATCGGTCGGCGCCATCAAAGCCTTGGCGCCCGTTTGTGGCGCCCGATGGGCTAGCCAGGGCGTCGTCGGCGCCGACTTCTCCAGTCGGCCGCCGTTCGCAGTGCCGACACTGTTCGTGGCACAGTGAGACCCGATCCAACCTTGTCCTTCGCCATGTCTTGCCTCGGCACCATCCTCGGTGCCAAGGTTGACCGCCTCGCGGCGCCGTGGAGCCGGGCGGCGTTGACATCGGTGCCGAGGGTGCCGCTGGGGCTGTTGTCGGCGCCATCCCTGTCCTTGGTACCGGTGCCGATGGATCGGATGGTGCCGCGACTAGCCCTGACATTGGACCTCTGGCTCGGGCTGGGGCCATGCCTCCTGCGGATCCTGCTCGCGGGGTTGCGGAGGGCACTGGCACAACGGCGGCTTCCGGGCCCGGTGGCAAGGATAGTTCTGCCCACCCTCCTACGGTTTGGCTCAGAGCTTCGGACTCTACCTCTTCGGAGTCGGAGTCAAGCTCTGAGTCGGATAGGCAGTCGCACCCCTCGGGGTTGGCTGCGGACGTGGGCAGCACAGTGGTCTCGTCGACGAGTCAGAGCCAGCCCCCTCCTGAGGAGAGGTTGGTGGTCCCCGAGACTAGGGTCAGTGGTGCTGACCAGCAGGCAGTGGTGCGTGCCACCATAGCTCTACAGCCTGGTCTTGGGGGTTTCTTCGATCCCTCGGTTGTGGTACCCCCTCCAGTGGTGTGTCTTGATCGCCCGACTTAGGGGCCCAGCGAGACGCCTGCAGGGGGGGAGGGTACTGCTCCCTGAGTCTCCCCTTCGGGGGCTGCCCAGAGATGCCAGCTACCTAGGCTGGCCCTCTCGAAGAGGAGGAGGGCTGTCTCGGACTCTATGGGGTCGAGGGGTGTAGGATTTGGCGCGTCTGCCTTTTCTGGGGTCCACCCAGGCCCTGGAAGGAGCCGTAGTGCAGATTTCCACTCTTCCCCCTCGGCTTCTTTGAGGGAGTCCCGTTCTTTTGAGGCAGGGGACCGTCCTTCTGGACCTTTACGGCCCCGGTCGCCTCACTGGGGGAATTCTTCTGGGTGCAGCGAAGGCAGTACCAATGTGGTTGTGTAGCTGTCGGCTGTGGGGTCTTCCGGGGCACCTTCCTCGGGTGCTCACGGTCCGCTCCCTAGCCCTGGCGGAGGTCAGCCGACTTCTCTTCTCGGCTTTGCCCCCATCCCTCTGCCACATTCTCCTGCGCTCCCAGGCATCCTCGGTCCTAGCGGCCCTCTCACCTGGGAGCAGTTCAGAGCGGTGGCTGCCCGGTTCCCTGCTTACGTTAGGGCAATGGACAGCCAGGTTTTTCAACCTCCCCCCGTGCAGCCACCCTCTGAGCACATGGTGACCTCCAGCTCCTCATCCCCCTCTTCAGGGGGAGAGGAACCTTCTGTCCACATCTCTCCGGTTGCTGATCTCTTGGAGTATCAGCGTTTCCTCGTGAGGATGTTGGAGGATTTGCACCTTTCACCCTCCACTGTCAGCAATCCTGAGCACGCGGCGCACGCCTTTCTAGGCGATTTTGGCGAGGCCACCCTTGTGGTGCCGCCTTGGCCGGCTCCCTTTCGGGAGGCGTCGTTGCGTTTCTGGCAGAGGCCCTTCTCCGGAGTTCCTGCCCCAAGGGATCTCAGCCAGAGGTATTGCGCACCCCCGGAGCCTCCAGGTTCCATGCCTCATCCACAGTCTGGTTTGACGCACTTGGATACTCCTGATGGGCTTTGCGCCCTTCACTGTGACCAGATCAAGACTCCTCGGATTTTGATTTTTGGGGGAGGCGGACCTTTTACTCGGCACGGTTACTCCTCTCTATTTCTACTCATCAGGCCCACTATGCAGCCTACAACAGGTTCTTGTGGTCCAGGCTAGGTCAGCTCCTAGCCTCTTTGCCTGACTCGGAGCAAACCAGACAAGCCATCGCACTCTGCACGTGGCCTGGAGCTAGCAAGGCACCAAGCGAGGGCATCTTATGACGCCAGCGAGGTAGCTACCAGGGTCGTAGGGACAGTGATCTGCACTAGGCGATCGGCATGGCTACGTCTTTCCCGGTTGTCACCCTTGGCCCGGTGTAGGGTGATTAGCTCGGCCCACCAGGGAACCTACCTTTTCTCCCGTAGAGTGAGACGGCGCTTGTCGGGGCAACTTCCTTCCCCCTCCGGGGGAACTCCGTCTCTCTCTCTCTCCCCACTCTCGGGCCTCTCCAGGCCCTGAAGTTTCCCTTCCTTCGTGTGTCACCCACTGAGGGTGTGTCGGCTCAGTCTACCCCTTTTAAAAAAAAAAAAAAGCTCCCACGGGGTCCTGACCTCTGGCCAGACAACCCATCTGTGATGAATGGTGAAGATACACAGAAAGATCATAATTACGTTAGGTAGTAATTTTCATTTTTCCAGGCCGCTTGACCTGGAGTCTACAAGGGATCAGTCAGTGGACGAGAGCCCATCCTCGTTTTTAGGAATGCTTCAACTCATCTCAGAGTCCACTGGGATGAAGCTCGAACCTGTTTCAGAACGGGCCAAGTATCCCCTCACGGAGATACTGGACCGAGGGGATTCCCCTACGGAGGCCTTTCCAGTGGCAGAAGCCATTGTTGGCTGGCCCTGGAGCTGTGGCAGCGGCCAGCATCTTGTCCCAGACGTTTGGCCAGGATGGCTCGAAAGTATGTGGTTCCTACAGGTTCACTCTCCGGTTTCTTGGAGCACCCCTCTGCGGAGGGGTTAGTGACCAACAGCATTTTCCAGCATTCCGGGAACGCTTGGGATGTGGACAAACCGCCCGATAAGGTGTCCAAGCAATTGGACTGCTCAGGGCAGAAGGTATATGCTGCTTCCTCCCTAGGCGTTCGTCAGGCTAGCTCAGCTGTTCTGATGGCACACTTTTCACATGCCCTTTTGGGCTCCCTGGATGAGGTGATTCCTCATCTCCCGGCTGACCTTCAAACAACGGTCAAGCAGATGCGGGATCAGGGAAGGGCGGTAGCTAAACAGCAGCTCCAAACTTCGTTGGACATCACTGATTCGTGTGCCCGGTCAGTAGCGGCCACAGTGGCCATGTGCCACAGAACTTGGCTGAGGATCTCCACCTTTATGGCTGATACCCAGCACAAGCTGGCAGACGTCCCCTTCTTGGGTACCGACTTGTTCGGACCCAGGGTGGAGGGTCATCTCCAACGGATCGAGATCTCCAACACCAGCTTGGACTCGGTCACGTCTGCCCAGAAGGACAAAGGCCGCCAGCAGCAGCAGCGTAAGCCCTTTCGTCCTTCAGCCCCTGCGGCACGTCCGACCCAGCAACACCAGCATCAGGGCCAGCAGGCTCGTACTTGGCACCCCAAAGCCAAGCCTGCTGCTTCCCCCAGCAGGATGCCGGGAGGAGAAGGCCCAGGCGGCTCCTCGGCCGGCCCTTCCTCCAAGCCTGCCCAGTGACGGGTTGAGGGGTGTGGCCCCCAACCTCGTCACTCCTCCCCGGGTTCCCCCCGTGGGGGGATGGTCCTTTCCGCCTGGTCCGATATCACCACGGACCGCTGGGTGTTTGAAGTGGTAGGCAGGGGTCTGCCTCTGGAATTCGAGTAGTCCCCCTCCTATCGAGCTGTCACCCCACAGGGGGCTACGGGTTCCGCAGCCTCTCTGTCGGCTCGTTGAGCTGACATTGCCTTGCTTCTCCAGAAGAAGGTGATCAGGGAGGTGGCGGACCCTCCTCCAGACCCAGGGTTTGTGTCCAGGTACTTTCTGGTCCCAAAACGGATGGGGGGCTGGCGCCCCATTCTCGACCTACACGACCTGAACAAGTTCCTAAGGTCTCGCACATTCAGGATGGTCACTCTGGCTCAGATCATTCCATCCTTGGAACGAGGCGTGTGGTTCTGTTCTCTGGACCTTCAGGACGCGTTCTTTAACGTCCCAATCCATCCCTCTCACCAGCGATTCCTCTGCTTCGGGGCAGAGAGATCCCTTTTCGAGTTCCAGGCCATGCCCTTCGGCCTCTCTCCAGCTCCCAGTGTCTTCACCAAACGCATGGCAGTGGTGACATCATTCCTGCAGCGCCGAGAGGTCCGGGTGTACCCATACCTGGACAACTGGCTGATTGCAGCCCCTTCCAGGTTGGAGGTGGAGCGGTCCAGGGATCTGGCCCTCCAGGTCTGCGCTCAGGTTGGCCTCCTCATCAACGAGGCCAAGTCGGTACTCGTGCCATCGCAGGTGATTCAGTTCATCGGGGCAGAGCTCGACTCTCTTCGAGCCAGAGCACGGCTCCCAGCGGACAGGGCCGAGGTCCTTTCCTCCTTTGCCCAGTCATTTCTGGTTGGGCAATTGCGCCCTGCCCGGGACTTCCTGCACCTTCTGGGCCTTATGGCGGCCTGCACCAGCGTGGTCCGTTGGGCCCGCTGGCATATGCGTCCCCTGCAGTGGGGGCTGGCCCGCCAATGGTCTCAGCGCTCCGGTCCTCTGGACCAGCCAGTGACCGTGACCCAGGAGATGTGGAACGGCCTCCAGTGATGGCTCGTTCCAGCTCTTCTGCAGGAGGGTATCCTGTTTGTCTGCTCAGAGCCAACGGTCACTTTGACAACCGACGCCTCTCTGATGGGTTGGGGTGCCCATCTGGGGGAGCTCAGAGCCCACGGCTTCTGGTCCCCTCAGGAGTCTCGATGCCACATCAACCTGCTTGAGCTTCGAGTGGTCCAACTAGCCCTCACCGCCTTCGCTCCCTTTGTACGGGGTCAAGTGGTCCCGGTCCAGACGGACAACACCACAACCATGTACTACCTCAACCGGCATGGCAGGACACACTCCTTACCCCTGTGCAAGGAGGCTCTCCGCACTTGGTCTCTCGTGATCAGCCTGGAGGCGGATCTCCTAGCCATCCATGTGGCAGGAGCCTCCAACAGTCTGGCAGATGCCCTAAGCCAGATAGGCGCTGCATCTCCCGAGTGGTCTCTCCTGTGGAGATGGTACAAGATCTGTTCTCCCACTGGGGCACCCCTCAGGTGGACCTGTTTGCCTCCAGGGAGAATGCGAAGCTGATGCTGTTTCACGCCCGCCCCCCTCAGCAGGGCTTGCTGCAGGGGGATGCCTTCTTGAGGACGTGGACCCCAGGCCTCTTCTGTGCCTTCCCTCCATTCCCCTTGATCCACAAGGTGCTTCTCAAGGTGAAGAAGGACCAGGTGCAGGTGATTCTGGTAGCCCCAGACTGGCTCTGCCAGTTCTGGTATCCAGATCTCCTCAGCCTCAGCTCCAGGCTCCCGAGGCAGCTTCCAGCCCTCCTTGGACCAGATCTCAGTCAACAAGGGGAAGGCACTCCATCCAGACCTTCAATCCCTGCACTTGTCGGCCTGCTTCCTGAGTGGCTAGAGTTCCAGGCCTTGGGTCTTTCTGACGAGGTCCTCAACGTTGTTGAGGCATCCCGTAAGGAGTCGACCAGAAAATGCTATGCCTTCAAATGGAAGAGATTCTCCATTTGGTGTCAGGGCAAGGGGTTGGACCCTTCCTCCTGTTCATTGGCTAGCATTCTGGACTACCTGTGGTCCCTTTCTCAGCTAGGGCTTCAGTCGACGACCCTTAAGGTGCACCTGGCAGCCATCTCTGCTTACCGGGCTCGGGCCGGCAAGCAGTCGGTGGCGCAGGAGAAGGTGGTCGGGCGCTTTTTCAGAGGTCTTGATCACATATCCCCTCCGGTGCGAGAACCTCCACCTCCGTGGGATCTACTGCTGGTATTGGCTAAGGTCATGGGCAAGCCAGTCGAACCGATGCACAGGTGTGATATCTCCCACCTGTCGTGGAAGACCACCTTCTTGGTGTCTATTACGTCAGCCAGAAGGATGGGAGAGCTCCAGGCACTTGCCATCGAGTCTCCTTGTCTCGTCTTCCATAGGGACAAGGTTGTCCTGCGCCCCCACCCGAAATTCCTTCGGAAGGTGGTGTCAGAGTTTCACCTTAACCAGGTGTTGACTCTGCGGCGTTCTACCCAATCACACCTCGGAGGCCGAATATAGGCTCCATACTCTGGACCCTAGAAGAGCGCTCTCTTATTATAAGGAGTGGACGGCTGAAGTTCGGCGAGAGGTTCGCCAGCTGTTTGTCACCTACGCTGAAGCCGCACCTGGCAGACCTGCATCCAAGCAGACAATAGGCAGGTGGGTCACCTCCTGCATAGATCTCTGCTATAGGTTGGCGGGCATGGAGCCTCCCAAAGGGATAAGAGCTCATTCTGCCCGCCATACCACTGCTACGGTGGCTGCTTCCAGGGGCGTCCCTATCCAGGAAATCTGCAGGGCTGCTACCTGGAAGTCAGCACACACCTTCATTACCCACTACCACATCGACCTTGAGTCATGCCGGGATGCTAGTTTTGGGACCTCTGTTCTCCAGTCCTTATTCCCTAAGCAGGGGTTGCGCGCCTTGCCTCCCTCATCCCGGAGAACTGCTAGGAGTCTGCCAATAAGCGTGGATTGAACAACATATCCACGTCCCTAGAAATACAGGTTACTCACCTGTAACAGGAGTTCTAGGAGAGGTATTATGTTGTTCATCCACACAACCCACCCGACCTCCCTGGCCTCGACGCGCAACCTGGCTTCCAGCGGGCTAGATCTGGCGTCATGGGGCAGAGCCGAGAGTATTACCACCTGGGTGGGTGGGAGGAGCCAGCTTGAAGACGTTCCAGCAAGACTTAAAGCGGCAAGGAACCTGCCAATAAGTGTGGATGAACAACATATACCACTCCGAGAACTCCTGTTACAGGTGAGTAACCTGTATTTCCTCACATCCCTCCTAAATCCACCCCCCCAATTCATGCCACAAGGGTGCAGTGCAGTACAGTGAAGCATGCGTTTACAGTCTGAAAGCTGCAGTGCAGTACTGGGAGGCACGTGCTTACATGTTCCAACAGTTCAGTGCAATACAGTGAGTCATGTGGTTGCATGTCATAATGGTGCAGTACTGTGACTGGGAGCTCCTGCCACTCTTGAGGACCGACCTTTTCTTAAATCTGTTGCAACAGTTCTTCTATTTCTAAGCCTAATCTATCCTTTTCTATTTCTAGTCCATAAGGTTGGCCACCTGTGGGTACCCCTTCTTCCTTTTTTCACTATGCTATAGTGTCCTCTTTAATTTTCCTTTTCCATCTCAGGTCCTCGTACAGGGAGGTTATTGTGGTGACCTCAGAGTATACATGAAACAGGTTGTGTTTATTGTTGGATTTAGTATGTAATAGCACTGTGTTATTAAATACCTTGATGTATATACCTTATGTTTATGAAACCTGTAAATGTTGAAAATACCATGGCACAAGGTGTTTTTGATAATGGTAAAAAGTACTAGGTGACTATTACAGAAATCAAGTTAGTTGTGCTGTTTACAATGTATGGACATTGCTGTAAACTGAGCAAGTCTAAATGCCATGGTGATTTGCATATATCCCATGATGCATGGCATTATGGAAGTATATATGATGTTGTATTTCTTTGAAACTTGATTTGTTGCCAGTGCCCTTTGGGGTAACCCTTCTTTCAGTGATTCTGCATTGAGGTTCTTTGTCTACAGCTTGCTTTTTTTTTTTTTTTTTTTTTCCTTTTGGGCCCCCACTACCCAAGCAAATGGGGCCTGCATAGGGGTGGTGGCTACATCTCAATTAGTGAATTGGATCAGAGATCAGTGTCAGTAGGTGCTGGCTGAGTGCAGAGAAAGGACATTCATAGTCTGTTGCTGCAAGCTGATGTACTGGAAAAGAAATAAGCCATTGCAGAAGGTTATTTCTTGTATGTTGAATAAATATCACACAGAGATTGTGTGTTGAACCTGAAGTTCCGGTGTCTGGTCCATCTGTTATCCCACAACCCCTCCACAAGTGCAATACAGTAAGGCATGTCACGAAGGTGCAGTACAGTGAGACATATGGTTAAATGTCAATGGTGCAGTGCAGTACAGTAAGGCATGTCACAAAGGTGCAGTGCAGTACAGTGAGACATTATGGTTACATGTCATAATGGTGCAGTGCAATACAGTAAGGCATGTCACGAAGGTCCAGTGCAGTACAGTGAGACATTATGGTTACATGTTATAATGGTGCAGTGCAGTACAGTGAGGCATGTGGTTACATGTCACAGAGGTGCAGTTTCATACAGGGAGACATGCTATTACATGCCCTCGACTGTACTCTTGCCTCACTCCGTTTATTTACTCTGCACGTTAACTCATTATATTTTATTGAAAATGTATTCTTTGTAAAAATGTGTGTGTATATACTGTTTGTACTCTTCACCGTTTGTCACTCTTTTTCTTCACTGTACACGCTGTATCCAGGTCGCACTTGGAAACGAGCCTTGGCTCAGTGTGCCTTTCCCGGTCATCAATTTTAAATAAATAATAAAATTGAAGTGCCTTACAGTGAGTCATGTGGTTACATGTTGCAAAGGTGCAGTGTAATACAGTGAGCATGTGGTTTCATGTCACAAAGGTGCAGTGTAATATAGTGAGCATGTGGTTTCATGTCACAAAGGTGCAGTGTAATATAGTGAGCATGTGGTTTCATGTCACAAAGGTGCAGTGTAATACAGTGAGCATGTGGTTTCATGTCACAAAGGTGCAGTGTAATACAGTGAGCATGTGGTTTCATGTCACAAAGGTGCGGTGTAATATAGTGAGCATGTGGTTTCATGTCACAAAGGTGCAGTGTAATACAGTGAGCATGTGGTTTCATGTCACAAAGGTGCAGTGTAATATAGTGAGGCATGTGGTTACATGTTACAGATTTATGTATTTATTTACCTTTTGGATTAACCCCTTTGAGCCATTGGCTCTTTTACATAGGTTCCATGTTGAGAGACAAATACAGACAACTAACAACACAAATAAAACTTTGGGCAAATCCAGTACAAGTAAGCAAGCACAGGCAAGTACAGTACGAGTATACAGAAAGGTAATATGAGCAGCACAAATAAAACATTATGCAAATCTTCTACAAGTACGCAAGCAAAGGCAAACAGTATGAGTAAACAGAGAGGTAACCACTGCCTAGTGATTATTTACCCAATGGAGGGAGGGGAGTCGGGATAAACTTAAAAGGCGAACATCTAGGAAAAGTGTAAAATGGTGTGTAAGAGTGCACAACGAGGGTAAAGGTTAGTGAGAGGTAGATATTAGTGTGTGGGGGGGGGGGAGGAATGCAGCCGGAAGGTCTTGTCAACAGAAGAGGGGATGAGGCGAGAGGCATCAACAGCAGTATGTGCCAGTGCCAAAAAAAGAAAAAATGCAGGCCAGAAGGGGAGAGTGCTTGGCCAGGACAGCTTAGTGGGATTGCTGGGTAAGTTACAAGTAAAGATGGCAGAGGGTTGGCGGGGGAAATTAGAGAACACGTTAGGGCAGCTTGGGCAAGTGGGAGGAGGAAAGATGAGCCAGGTTAAATATAGGGAGGGAAATTGGATTAGGTGAAAGTCACAGGAGGCAAGGGCAACAAGGTGATCACGGAGCTTCTGTTTGAAAGGGCCAAGGGTGGCAGAGTTTGCAACCTCACTGGGTAGGGAATTAAACCCTTTAGGAGCCAAAATGGTGCAGGGTCTGCACCAGAAGACATACGAAGAAAGACTAAAGGAGCTTAATATGTATACTCTTGAGGAAAGAAGGGAGAGAGGGGACATGATAGGAACTTTAAAGTACCTCAAGGGAATTAACAAAGTCCAAGAGGGTAGCATCTTCCAGAAAAAGAGATGTGCAAGAACAAGGGGGCACAATTTGAAGATAGAGGGGGGACGGCTCAGGGGTAATGTGAGGAAGTATTTTTTCACTGAGAGGGTTGTGGATGCATGGAACAACCTCCCTGAGGAGGTCGTGGAGTCAAGAACAGTGGTGGACTTCAAGAATGCATGGGACAGGCATAAGGCAGTCCTAGGGATGGGTAAGAGGAAGTAAGCTGTTGGTTAACTAGGATCTGCAGCTTATCTGTTAGGTAGGAAAATGGGCAGACTAGGTGGGCCAAGCGGTCCTTATCTGCCGTCAAATTCTATGTTTCTATGTTTCTAGGAGCTCCAAAGGCAAAAGACTGCTGTCCTTGGGATGTGCGACAACGGGAAACTAGTAGGGTGTATGTATCTGAGCTTCTGGTGTGACGGATATTATTGGACGGACTGAGGAGATTCTGCACTCCATTGCGCAGCAGACCAAGGGAGGCCTTCTTTACAGAGAGGCAAGTGTGATAAACAATCCGACCCTGCAGGTGTGACCAACCGGTTTGCATATAGAGATCACAAGTGTGTGTCCGTGGTGCAGCTCCTAGGAGAAGTCGGCAGGCTTTAAGTGCTTTAGCTATATGCCTTAGCGCGGAGTACAAAGTGGCTCAGTAAATCACTAGACCATAGTCAATTATCGAGACGATTGAGCTTTGAATTGCAAGCTTACGAGCTTGATCGGTTAAGCAGTGCTTATGTTTGTAGAGGAGACCTAAGCGGGTATTCGCTGATTTGGCAGTAAGTTCAATAAGATTAGTAAAGGAGAGGGTAGAATCCAGAGTGACCCCGAGGTACTTAAAAGATTCCATCTGTTCCAAGGTAAATCCACCGCGGTTCCTGACTGTCAGCGGTTTGGCTTTATGCTTACTGTGTGAGTCGTGGAAGAGCATGGATTTTGTCTTTTTATTATTAAGCACCAGCTTCATCCCAATAAGCCAATCCTCAACCTCTGTGAAGCATTCCTATAATTGGCTCTCCAGCCTGGTGTGGTCTGAGTTTTTGTGAAAATTACGGCATCATCGGAGTATAGTAGGATTTGTTCCGTGCAGCAGTAGGGGAGCTTGTTAAGAAAATTGCTGAAGAGCAACGGTCCCAGGATTGACCCTTGTGGAACACCAGAGCAAACAGTGAGCTTGGATGAGAGTGCATCTCTTATTTTCACTTGCTGCAAGTGGCTGGAGAGGTAGCTGTTGAACCAATGCAGGGTATTAGCAGGCAAACCTAGTTCAGCTAGCTGTTTGAGTAGTAGGCAGTGGTTGACTGTGTCAAACGCCTTGGAAAGGTCAATAAAGGTGGCGCCAACAAGGTGACTATTGTCCAAGGCCTGCTGGATATAGCTCGTGAATTCAAGGAGAGCGGAGGTGGTGGTGTGACTTTTCCTAAAACCATGGTGGTGTGGACATTGGAGATCATACTTCTCCAGGTACTCCCCCAGCTGGTCGGTGACAATTTTCTTGAGTGCTTTGAATAGCGGAGGAAGAGTGGAGATGTGCCTGTAGTTGCCAGACTGAGCCCTATCCCCACTTTTAAGAATGGGGGTCACCTGGGCAAGCTTCCATTTGCTTGGGAACTGGGAGAGCATGAGGGACTTGTTGATGATCTTTTTACGAGGAGGTGGAACTACATCAAGAGTGAGGGAAGTGAGTTTTAGGTCAAGTTTGTCTCCGTTTAACCTGGTCTTACCGAGAACTTTAGTTAGCTATTTTTTGGCTTCACATTCAGTCACAGCCCTGAAATAGATTGGAGGATGTGCCGGAGCTGAGCCTTTGCTGACCATTGGCTGTGTAACCGGTGGAAGGATCGAAGAAGTTTGGGGGTAGAACATGGCTGAGGTCAGTGAAAGCAGAGTTGAAAGTGTTGCCAGTCACTGTGGGGTCAGGTGTTACTGTGCCATCAAGATTTAGCATTGGAGGGGGATTTGGAGTCTTTCCCGGTGATGTCCTTGAGGTTGTTCCAGAATTTCCTACCATCCTTCCATGTGGAGGTGAGGATGTCTTGGTAATAGCGAGCTTTTTCTGAACGGATGGCCCTGGTGCAGGCATTTCTGGCAGTTTTATACGCCTGAACATTTGCTTGGTTGCCAGTCTCCCTTGCCCAATGCCACAGTTGGTCCCAGCATTTCAGCTGCTGCAGAAGGTCATCGGTTATCCATGGGTTGTCGACTCCCATGACCTTCCGTGTTTTATGAAAGGGGCATGCGCGTCACAGGCCGAATTAAAACTTGTGATGAAGAATTCCAGGGCTGAGTCAATGTCCGCAGCAGAGTCCATCATTGTCCAGTCCTACAGTTGATGTGGTTCCTAAGAGTCTCAAGGTGCCCACGGATAAGAACCCGGTTTTTGATTGTTTTAGGTGGAGGTTTAATTAATTTGTTGGTCCACAGACACAAAATTGGAGAATTGGAGAGTGGGCACTTACAGTGTCTGGGAGTACCTCTGAGTGCGAGATATAGTTAGGGTAGTTAGTTAGAACCCAGTCCAATAGGGTGCTGGTCCCACTCCTGTAGGTGACCCTAGTGGGCGATTGGATTAGTTATGTGAAGTTGGCAGCAGTGAGTGCATCCTTGTAGGTGCAGGCAGAGGGCGAGAGCCAGTTTACATTGAAGTCACCAAGTAATATGCAACTTGTTTTTGAGGTTTTGAATGCAGTTTAGAATAGAGCTGAGTCCATTCGTCACCAGTTTGGGGGGGGGGGGTATACAGACCCTATGGTTAGTGCTTTGTTATGGGCTCTGAGGAGAAGCTTAATGGCAAGGATCTGAATATCGGCATCTGTGCCAGTTAGCGTCAGAGCATGCCCCACTAGGGTCTCTCTCAAGTAAATAGCATAGCCTTCATGAGCCTATCCCGTCAGAAGACACTGTAACCAGGAATGGCAATTGTACTGTCTGGGATGAGGGGGGACAGCCACGTTTCCTGCACTGAGGTGACATTGGATGTGCTGCATAACAAAGGCCGTAAGTATATCAAGTTTCTTGGGGAGGCTACAGATATTAATGCGAGCCATGGAGAGAGCCCCAGGTCCATGCTTGCTGTCGGGTGGGACGAGGTGGGCCTTGGTTCGGATGGATATTCCCAGCGATAAGCAGAAGGAGGAGCAGTAGGCATTTTAGTAACTGGGTAAGGGACTTTCTGTGGCACAGTAGCACCCTTTCCCCATGTGGAGTTTAGGCTTATTCTGATGAGAGGATAGAACGCAGCGGGAGAGCTGTGGGGTACAGTAGAGTGTGTGGATACATTTTGACAGTCTCCAATGCGTCTCATGGGTAGGAGGGATGCCGCAGAGCCTAGTGGTGCTGCTGGTCCCAGTCCCATAGCTATTTCAGTAGTGTTTTTTGAGGCGCAGAGTGTGAGTGACAGATGGGCTCTCACTGACGCCTAGAAAGAGTATCAGTAAGGGCAGGCTAAGTATTAGAGGTAGATTGATGAGGAAAACCATGGTAGTAGTCTGAGTAGAGGGTGGCGCTGTGATGGAATGCCTTGGATGGACCACTTATTTGGGTTTACAATTAGTCCAGCAAAGGGCAGGAGGTGAAGAAAAGAAGACAGTGCTGGGACAGCGTGGGGGGGACGGCTGAGCACTGAGGCCACGTCCCAGGGTCGGTGGCCAAGTTGTTTGTGGCTTAGAGGTCGGTTAGCTGATACTGCAAAATACACGTTCTAGGATCGTGAATATGTTATTCATCCACACTATTTGGCCTGTCCCTTTCCCTTTAAAGATCACCGGAAGGTCTTCAAGCTGACTCCTCCCACCCACCCGGGCGGTATATCCCTCGGCTCCACCCCATGACACCAGATCTTCCTTTTCGCTGGAAGATTTAGGTTGCCTCCTTCGTGTTCCCGCATTTTGTAGGCCCGGACTTCAAAACTTTTGGTTATTCCGAAGATTCGCCTTGTTCGCGTTATCAATCGCAACTATTTTTCTTCAACTATGGAAGACAAGTCTTTCCCCGGATTTTGCCAGTGTTCGTGCGGCCAGAAAATGTCGCGCACCAACCCACACACTGCGTGCGTCTACTGCTTGGGTGTCGACCATGACACCTCGAAGTGTGATTTTTGCCTTGCATTTCAACCTAACGTCCTCAACGACCGTCTCGCATGCCTTAAGTTATGGAGGCATGAAAACCGGAATTCTCCAGTGAAATCCAAGGAGGTCCAGTGGGCGGTTTCCATGGCTGTGGGATCCGCCAAGCAACGGGAGCGCATGCAAGCCTTCGAGGAGGAAGCGGCTTGTGCCATGGAATCTTCCTCTTGGAGCTTCTTTGTTCCACTCAACCTGGGCTCCATCTTCTCGGGTTCTTTCCGAGAGTTGTGCCAGTCTCTCTCGACTAAGGGTGAGAATCCTGTGGGCACACACTCCTCTCGGTCCCTTAAGTGGGAAAAGGACCCGGGATCATCTTCGTCTTGGCAAAGACGCTCTTGGGATCAGGAGAGATCTCGGTCCCAGGAACTGGCTATTTCGACCTCGGTCAAAATTGCCACTTTGGCCGCTGGCTTCTCTGCCCTGCCGTCTTACCAGTTGACCGAAGTGTCGATCGACGATGTTGAGATTATTCTCGATCCGATCGACCTTTTGTTGCCGACTCCAGTCGACGACTCTCTCACTCGGACTCCGTTCCTTGCTTTCCCCGCTGAGGAGACTCATCCCGCTGGGAATCCCGTCGAGGAAGTGGTCCCCGACCCCGGGAAAACACAGGTCCCGCCGGTGTCTCCCGATCGACCAAGTCTGTCTGCCCGATCTCGTTCGAGGTCCAGGACCCCCTCGACCGACAGGCCGATGAAGAGCCATAAGCGGTCTAAGAAGAGGCGACATTATCGGTCGTCCTTGTCCTCCTCGGATGTGGAGAGGCTCCGGCAGAAACTCTGTCAGCGCTACGAGGACCTCATGTGGCAGCAGCTGATTCTGACCGGGCACAAGCCTACCCCGGCCATCACTTGGCTCTCGCCTCCCAGGCCGAAGCAGACTCCTCCAGAGCCGATCAAGTCGGTTCCTCCACCCGCGGAGCCAGCAAAACCTCTGGTTCGGCCTAAACCGGTCTCTCCACCGATTGTGGTGGAACCACTACCCAAGCAGCCTGTGGGAGGGGCTCCTTCTAAGGAATCTAGACCAGACACCTGGCTTCCACGGCGTCTCTTGGTCACGATCACCCTGGACTGCCCTCGGCGGGTCGAAGGTGATCTGGGTGGACAACCATTGTATCCGAATTCTTCGGATTTGGATGAGACCGGCCTCCATTCTCATCCAGGGGATGACGAATTTGGTCGGTGGAATAGAGACGGAGAAAGGTCCTTCGTCCTTTCAGGGCATTCTTCACCTCATCTCTGAGTCTACAGAGATGCCCCTGGAGCCTTTCCAGAAAAAAGGCGGGGTACCCTCTCACGGACATCCTCAAGAGAGGGGATACCCCAACGGAAGCCTTTACTGTGGCCAAGGCCATCGTTGGCCTGGCCTTAGAACTTTAGCAGCACCCTGCTTCTTGTCCAGCTCTGTCTGCCCGCATGGCCCACAAGTATGCGGTGCCCATGGGGTCCCTCTCAGGGTTTACAGAGCACCCTTCGGCCAAGAGCCTTGTGACTGCCTCTGTGTTCGGGCGTACTGGCAGTTCTGCCGACACTGACTGACCTCCAGAGAAGGAATCCAAATATTTGGATCACTTGGCTCGGACAGTCTATGCGGCCTCTTCTTTAGGCCTCCGTCAGGCAAGTTTGGCTGTCATCATGGCACAATTCTCCCATGTCCTCTTGGAATGTTTAGATGAAGTCCTCCTCATGGACGTGCAGACCACGGTCAAGCAGGTCCAGGACCAGGGCCGAGCTGTTGCCAAACAGCTTCAGACGGCCCTGGATATTGGGGATTCTTGTGCCTGCTCGTTGGCAGCCACAGCTGCCTCTCACCATAGGGCTTGGCTGAGGCTCTCCTCCTTCCTGGTGGATACTCAGCACAAACTAGCTGATATGCTTTTCCTGGGCACCAATCTCTTCGGCCCAGGTGTGGCCGTTCACCTTCAGCGTATTGAGCAGTCCAATGCCACCTTGGACGCCACTTCTGCTAAAGGTTCTTCTGGTAAGAAGCAGCAGCAGAAGAAGAAGCCTTTTCAGCACTCTTCCTCTGTGGCCCAGCAGCCCTCCTTCCAAGGGGGGGGCAGCAGCAGCAGGCTCACGCTTAGCACCCCCGGCACAAGCCCGGGCCCTCCCAGGTCCATAAAGGAGGCCGAGGTTCAGGTCCTGAATCCTCCTCCTCCAAGCCTGCTCAGTGACGGGCCGGGGGCTGCCACCCCCACTCCCGTCATGCCAGCTGTGGGTCCTCCCGTGGGGGGCTGGCTCCGCCACTTCCTTTCTGCCTGGTCTGTTATCACTACTGATAGGTAGGTCTTGGAAGTGGTCGGCCTGGGACTGCCTCTAGAAATCGAGCAGTACCCTCCAAGCCGAGCCCATGCCCCACGGGAGGAGAGGGTGTCTGCCCACACTCAGTCGGCTCTTCGAGATGACATTGCTCGGCTCTTCCTCAAGGAGGCAGTAGCTCCAGTGGTGGATCCTCCAGCAGACCCAGGCTTCGTCTCCACATACTTCCTGGTTCCCAAGCGGACGGGGAACTAACGCCCCATTCTAGATCTGCACAACCTGAATCAGTATCCCAGGTCATGCACCTTTCGGATGGTCACTCTCTCCCAGATAATACCATTCTTGGAGGGAAACATGTGGCTCTGTTAACTGAATCTGCAGGACGCGTTCTTTCATGTCTCTATCCGTCTGCCTCACCGTCAGTTCCTTCGCCTTAGAGTTGAAGAGACCCTATACGAGTTCCAACCCATGCCGTTTGGCCTGTCATTGGCCCCATAGGTCTTCAAATGTATTGCAGTGGTGGCAGCCCATCTCAGGCATGGTGGGGGGGGGGTGTCAGAATTTACCCCTACCTTGACGATTGGCTCTTAGCAGGTCCTTCCCACCCAACAGGAGATGGAGAGGTCCAGGGACCTGGCCCTCCAGACCTGCTCCAAACTTGGCCTCCTGATCAACAAGGCCAAGTCAGAGCTCGTGCAGTTTTAGGTGATGTGCTTCATCGGGGCAGAGCTCGGCTCCCGGCAGACAGGGCGGAGGTTCTCTCCTCCTTTGCCCAGTCATTTCTGGTTGGGCAATTGCACCCTGCCCGGGACTTTATATGCCTTCTGGGTTACATGCCGGCATGCACCTCCGTGGTCTGTTGGGCCCAGTGACACATACGCCCCCTCCAGTGGGAGCTGGCCGCCCAGTGGACTCAGCGCTATGGTCATTTCGACCAGCTGATCACTGTAACCCAGAAGATGTGGGATGCTCTCCAATGGTGGAGCGCCCCAGACCGGTTGCAGGAAGGGATCCGGTTTGTCTGCCTCAAGCCAACAACCGTCCGTGCGACTGATTCCTCTCTCATGGGCTGGGGAGCCCACATGAGGGACAACAGGGCTTATGGGTTCTGGACCCCCGAGGAGTCCCGTTACCACATCAACCTGTTGGAGTTAGGAGCAGTTAGACTGGCATTGTCAGCTTTCGCTCCTCAGCTCTGGGATCAAGTGGTTCAAGTCCAGACGGACAATACCACGACCATGTACTACCTCAACAAACAGGGTGGCTCGCATTCCCGTCTGCTCTGCAGGGAAGCGCTCCGCATCTGGACACTCATGAGCTGTCTGGAGGCAGATCTCCTAGCCATCCATGTGGCAGGAGCCTCAAACCATCTGGTGGATGCTCTCAGCCACTGAGGCGAGACATCCCACGAGTGGTCTCTCCATCCAGAGGTAGCTTACAGCCTGTTCTCCCACTGGGGCAAACCAATGGTGGACCTGTTTGCCTCAAGGGAAAACACCAAGCTGAGGCTGTTTCATGCCCGCCCCCTCAGCAGGACTGGCTGCAGGGGGATGCCTTCTCGAAGCCGTGGACCCCAGGCCTCTTCTACACCTTCCCTCCATTTCCCTTGATCCACAGGGTGCTCATTAAGGTGAGGAGGGACAAGGCAATGGTGATTCTGGTAGCCCCAGACTGGCCGTGCCAGTTCTGGTATCCAGATCTCCTCAGCCTTAGCAACAGGCCCCCGGAGTGGCTTCCAGCATACCCGGACCGGATCTCTCTCAGTCAGGGGAAGGTATACTATCCGGACCTTCAATCCCTGCACCTCACAGCCTGGTACCTGAGCAGCTAGAGTTCCAGGCTTTGGGTCTTTCCCGCTGATGTTCTCACCATGGTGGAGTTATCCAGAAAGGAATCGACCAGGAAATTTTATGCTTTCAAATGGAAAAGGTTTTCCATTTGGTGTCAGGGCAAGTGCCTGGACCCTCTGTCCTGTCCAGTGGCTAACGTTCTCGACTACCTTTGGTCTCTTTCCAGAGGGGTCTTTGGTCATCGACTCATAGGGTGCACCTGGCAGCCATCTCTGCTTACTGGGCGCTGGCCGGTCAGCCGACGGCGCAGGAGACAGTGGTCAGGCGCTTTTTGAAAGGCCTGGATCACATATCCCCTCCAGTGCGTGAACCTCCACCTCCATGGGATTTACTGCTGCTACTGGCAAAGCTCATGGGCAAGCCATTCGAACCGAAGCACAAGTGTGAGCTGTCGCACTTGTCGTGGAAGACTACCTTCCTGGTGGCTATCACGTCTGCCAGAAAGACAGGGAGCTCCGGGCACTCTCAGTGGACTCCCCTTTTCTGGTCTTCCACAGGGACAAGGTTGTCCTGCGCCCCCCCCCACCCGAAATTCCTTCCGAAGGGGGTGTCAGAGTTTCACCTTAATCAGGTGTTGACTCTGCCGGAGTACTACCCCAATTACACCTCGGAGGCTGAATGCAGGTTCCATACCTTTGACCTGAGACGAGCTCTCTTATTATAAGGAGAGGATGGCGGAAATTCGCCGAGAGGTTCGCCAGCTGTTTGTCACCTGTGCTGAAGCAACTTTTGGCAGATCTGCAGCAAAATGGACAATTGCAAGGTGGATTACATCATGCATCAGTCTGTGTTATTAGTTGGTGGGCAAGGAGCCTCCCAGAAGGATAAGAGCTCGTTCTACCCGTCATACCGCTGCATCAGTGGCTGCTTCCAGGGACATCCCCATACAGGAAATCTGTCGGGCTGCTACCTGGAAGTCATCAAACACCTTCATTACCCATTACCACATTGACTTTGAGTCACGCCGGGATGCTGGTTTTGGGGCCTCAGTTCTCCAATCTCTGTCTCCCAAGTAAGTATTTCTGTGGGGGTGTGCACCTTGCCTCCTTCCACCCGGAGAACCGCTAGGAGTCTGCCAAATAGTGTGGATGAACAACATATCCACGATCCTAGAAGAACAGGTTACTCACCTGTAACAGTAGTTCTAGGAGTGGTATATGTTCATCCACAGGACCCTCCCGAGCTCCCCAGCTGTGGACTCACAACACCTGTCTTCCAGTGGGCTAAGATCTGGTGTCATGGGGCGGAGCCGAGGGATATACCACCCGGGTGGGTGGGAGGAGCCAGCTTGAAGACTTTCCGGTGATCCGTAAAGGGAAAGGGACATGCCAAATAGTGTGGATGAACAACATGTACCACTTCTAGAACTACTGTTACAGGTGAGTAACCTTTTTTTTTCTAGCTCTGAGATAGTGTAGTACTAATTATATTGATAGTTTGGGTAGCTCGACTGGGAAGCTGCCTGTGGTGTCAAGAAGGGGACCAATGAGAAAGGAGGTGGGTGCAGCAGAGGCAGGGCTTGGGTGTTTTTAATAGAGGTTGGGGCCAGGGAGGGAAGGCAGGAGAAAATATAGCAAGTACGCTGTATAACTGTAGAGGAATTAGCAGCCGAGAAGCGACAGAGTCCATGGATTGTAAAGCGCACCAATCAGGGGAGCTCCATGCCAGGAGACGACCAGTCAGAAAGTAGTAGGACAGGAGTGCCGAAATGAAAAAGAAATAGAGAGCTGCTGGCTCTTCAGCTGAGGCGTACCTGGCTTATTGATCCCGGGTCAGCTGCAAGTAGTGGCGGGCGGCGGTGAGTAATTCAGCCGCACTGCCTGCAGGGACAGCCCGATCAAGGGCTCAGGAGCTGTGGAGAGAGTGAGAGAATAGAGAGGGAGGTTAGATTTAAGGAGAAGGTTGTGAAGGCATAGAGAAGCTAGGATAAAACAGTTTATGGGGTGGGGCTGAACAAGTGGGAGATTGCAGAGCAGCAGGGAGCCAGAGACAGCAGGAAGCCAAGGAAGTGAAAGAAACAAGGGAACAATAGAAAGCTAAATTGGACTGATCACAACAAGCGAGGGGTAAGAGGTGTTGGGCAGGGAGGGTCCGCTCCGAGCACCGGGGAGGGGAGTTTAACAGAGGGTTGGAGAGTAGAGACAGAAAAGGGGATAACACTAGATGTAAGGCAGGGCAGAAGGAGAGATCTCAAGCAGTTTAAAAGGTAGGCAGAAGGCAAAAAAAGAAAAATTACTAGCAGATTGAACTAGATAATAGGTTGCCTACACTGAGCGTGGTTCAAAGCAGGAACATTCAGCAAAATTTAACAGGCAGTGTATCATTTAACAGCATATATACCGTTTTACTAACTTTCACAGAGAAATAGCCTACACTGAGCTTGGTCAAACAGGAACAGCAGCAAAGTTTAACAGGGAGTGTATCAATTTACAGCAGATGTACAGTTTACAACTTTCACAGAGAAATAACAAGTATGCTGTATAACTGTAGAGGAATTAGTAACCGAGAAGCGGCAGAGTCAATGGATTGTAGAGCGCACCAGTCAGGGGAGCTCCAGGCCGGGAGTCGGCCAGTCAGAAAGTAGTAGGACAGGAGCGCCGAAAATTAAAAAGAAATAGAGAGCTGCCGGCTCTTCCGCTGAGGCATGCCTGGCTTATTGATCCCGGGGTGAGCTGCGAGTAGTGGCGGACAGCGGCGAGTAATTCAGCTGCACCGCCTGCAGGGACTGCACGATCAAAGGCTCAGGACCTGACTTAGTGATCCTAGGGTCAGCTGCGAGTAGCGGCAGGCGGCGGCGACGAGTAATTCAGTCGCACCACCTGCAGGGACTGCCCAATCAGGGGTTTAGGAGCTGGCTTAATGATACCGGAGTCAGCTGCGAGTAGCGGCAGGCAGCGTCGACGAGTGATTCAGCCGCACCGCCTAAAGGGACTGCCTGATCAAGGGCTCAGAAGCTGGCTTAGTGATCCCAGGGTCGGCTGCAAGTAGCAGATGGCGGCAGGTAATTCAGCTGCACCGCCTGCTGGGATTGCCCGATCAAGGACGCAGGAGCTATGCAGTACAGTATAGTGAGGCATGTGGTTACATGTCACAAAGGTGCAGTGTAATACAATGAGGCATGTGGTTACATGTCACAGTGGTGCAATGCAGTACAGTGAGGCATGTGGTTACATGTTATAAAGGTGCATTGTAATACAGTGAGGCATGTGGTTACATGTCACAAAGGTGCAGTATAATACAGTGAGGCATGTGCTTACATGTCACGGTGCAATGCAGTACAGTGAGGCATGTGGTTATATGTTATAAAGATGCATTCTAATACAGTGAGGCATGTGGTTACATGTTATAAAGGTGCATTGTAATACAGTGAGGCATGTGATTACATGTCACAGTGGTGCAGTGTAAACAGTGAGGCATGTGATTGTCACAAAGGTGCAGTACAATACAGTGAGGCATGTGGGTGGGTAGTCTGGGCAACAAGCTCCCTGAACTGTTGGCCTTGATGGAAGAGGGACGCCTGGATATCGTAGCAGTCACAGAAACATGGTACACAGAGAATCATAACTGGGATGTTAACATACCAGGGTACACAACCTACAGGAGACACAGGGAGGGGAGAAGAGGGGGAGGAGTAGCTCTCTCTGTAAGGGAAGGGATAAAAGCAATGGGACAAAAGAGTAAACAGGGAGGAGAGGAGGCACTGTGGGTCACCTTAGAAGCTGGAAATGGCACCACAATCCGCACAGGAGTTGTATACAGACCCCCATGTCAGGGGCAGGGAATGGACAAGGATATGATGGAAGGCATTCTTAGGATGTCAGAGAAAGGGGAGATACTATTGATGGGGGACCTGAATATACCAGATGTTAACTGGAGCACCTTTGCTGCAGCCACACCCAAGAGCAGGGCCATTCTCGATGCCCTACAGGTGGCATGTCTCAGACAGCTAATTTTGGAACCCACTCGTGAGGGAGCAATCTTAGATCTCGTACTCTCAAATGGGGACAGTGAGAGGATCTCGTATCTAGAAGTGGGTAACCATCTGGGAACAAGTGACCACCAAATAGTGTGGTTCACGATAAACTCCCCTACGGAGTCGAGCCATACAAAAGTGAGGGTACTGGACTTCAGGAGGGCTGACTTTGGCAAGATGGGAGAGTGCCTTAGAAAAGTACTAGCAAGCAAGCTAGAAGGAGGGGTGGAGCAACAATGGGGAAACATCAAAACTGCCATCACAGAGGCAACAAGCCATTGTGTGAAACAGATCAACATGAAAGACAAAGGCACTATGGTTCTCAAAAGAGGTGGCGGGGAAGGTTTTATTTTATTTATTTATTCTAGGATTACAAGTACCTTTGAGCCAAGGCTCTTTTACAAAGGTTCCACGTCAGAAATAGCAAACAACAAGGAAGCAACAATAAAGTAACAGTGCTATTGAAAGGGGTCAATTATAGGAAGAGCAAGGGGCCTAGGATGAGAAGTGTAGATAGTTAACAGAGGCAGCTATAGTAAGATGGTGAACACAGCTAGGATACATATGCCCACGAGGAATGGGTAGGGTCAGGCACCCGAGGGTGGCAGAGAAACAGGGTTGAGAGGAGAGAGGGAGGATGAAGATGCAGCCGGAGGCATTTGTCGAAAAATAAATGGGAAGGAGTGATAGAAGAGAAAAATGGGGCAGGGTGGGGGATAAGTGCTGTAATGGTGCAAGGAGATACTAATGAGGTGGTATGAAGACCTGAGATTTGAAGTGGTGCCTCAGGAGCTGGGGGATGGCGACTGGGGGGCCTAGGGTTAAGCAGTATATAAGTTAGGATGTAAGCTGTGTAGGTCATCATCTAGGAGAGGCAGTCACAAGAGCTAGAGGCAACGAGATGGGCCCAGAGTCTGGTTTTTAACAGACCTAGTGTTGAGACAGAGGAGATGGTGTGGCTGAGACCATCCATCCATAAAGGAGACCTATAGGCGAAGGAGCGTTGACCCTGTGTAGTTCAACAGAGAGGAACTTGTAGATTCTGGGTTGTCGAGCTCCTGGTGTTCTGTCGGTTGGTGTTTTGATGTAACAAGGCAGTAACACGGGGTTGGGGGGGGTGAGGCCAAGGTTGATTTTTCCCGCCATAGCACATGTGAGATACTTTATACGGTTGGAGAGCTGGAGCCATCCGGATTGTTCATAAAGGGCACAGGTGTGGGTGAGGCGGTGGGCACCATTTGTGAGTCTGCATGCTTTGTTAAGAGCAGTTATATGTCGGAGAGCGGACGTCATGGCAGAGCCATGAATAATGAGGCCATAATCAGTAATTGACACCACAGAGCTCTGGATGGCAGTCTTTAGGGTCTCTGGGGTGAGGTGCTGCCTGTGCTTGTAGAGCAATCCAAGGCATATGCTGGCAGCTTTAGCCATGCTGTCAATGTGAGCCGTATAGGAGAGATTGGGGTCAAGCAGAATCCCTAGGTATTTGAAAGAGTAAACTTGATCTAGGACAGTCCCCTGCTTGGTGGAGATGGTAAGGGGGTGTTGCCTGTAACGGTTATGTGAACTGCAGAATAGCAACGACTTGGTTTTCTTGTGATTAAACATAGAAACATAGACTTTGATGGCAGATAAGGACCGCTTGGCCCACCTAGTCTGCCCATTTCCCTACCTACAGGATAGGTCGCAGATCCTAGTTAACCAACAGCCTATTTCTTCCTACCCCCCACAAGAATTGCCTTATGTCTGTCCCATGCATTCTTGAATTCTCCCACAGTTTTAGACCCCACAACCTCCTCAGGAAGGCTGTTCCATGCATCCACTACCCTCTGTGAAAAATACTTCCTCACATTGCCCGGAACCCCCCCCCCACCATCTTTAAATTGTGTCCCTTGTTCTTGCACATCTCTTTTCTGAAAATGCTACCCTCTTGGAATTTGTTGATTCCACTGAGGTACTTTAAAGTTTCAATCATGTCCCCCCCTCTCCCTTCTTTCCTCAAGGGTATACATATTAAGCTCCTTTAGTCTCTCCCCTCATACGGCTTCTCTTGCAGACCCTGCACCATTTTAGTTGCCCTCCTCTGGACTGCCTCTATCCTGTCTATGTCCTTGCGGAGATGGGGTCTCCAGAACTGGACACAGTACTCCTATTGGGGTCTCACCAACTGTCTGTACAGAGGGACAACAACTTCCTGTTTTCTGCTGGTGATGCCTCTCCCTATGCATCCCAGTATACCCCCAGCCCTCCCTACTGCCTTCTCACATTGCTTGCTAACCTTAAGGTCATCTGATACGATTACCCTCAGGTCCCTTTCCTAGCTGCCATACTTCTGACCACTCCTCCAACCTTGCCAAGTCCCTTCTCATCCTTTCCACGCCTCCTTGTGTATCAACCCTGTTGCAGATCTGTGTGTCATCTGCAAAGAGGCATACTTTTCCTTCCAGTCCCTCTGCAATGTCACTTATAAAGACATTAAAAAGGACTGGACCCAGTACTGAACCCTGCAGTACCCCACTAGTAACCCCTCTTTCTTCAGAGTGGACTCCATTTACAATTACCTTCTGTGTCTTGTTGTCCAGCCAATGTTTTACCTAGGCTACCACCCTGGGACCCACTCCGAGGCTGGTTAATTTGACTATTAATCTTTTGTGTGGGACTGTGTCAAATGCCTTGCTAAAGTCTAGGTAGGCCATGTCCATAGCCCCTCCCTGGTCTACTACTTTGGTCACCCAGTCAAAGAAATCTATTAGATTTGTCTGACATGACCTTCCCGCTATGAACCCATGCTGCCTTTGGTCCTGTGCCTCACTGGCCTCTAGGTACTCAACTATTCTTTCCTTCAGAAGTGACTCCATCACTTTCCCTACCACAGAGGTCAAACTGACAGGTCTGTAGTTTCCTGCCTCTGTCTTGCTCCCACTTTTGTGAAGGGGAATCACATCTGCCTTCCTCCAGTCCTTGGGTACCACACCATCCTCCCATGATTTATTAAAAAGAGTAGTCAGTGGTTTCACTAGTTCCCCCCATAATTCTTGTAGAATTCTGGGGTGAATGCCATCAGGCCCCATTGCTTTGTCCACCTTCAGTTTTAGGAGTTCTTGCAGAACCCTTTCTTCTGTGAAAGGGCTGGGATCGACCCCCCTATCAAGAGTGCTTCTGTTAATTGGATTAGGCA
Source organism: Neoceratodus forsteri (assembly GCA_016271365.2). Taxonomy (NCBI): domain Eukaryota; kingdom Metazoa; phylum Chordata; order Ceratodontiformes; family Ceratodontidae; genus Neoceratodus; species Neoceratodus forsteri. Next base: position 1,072,231,876 of record CM028134.1, on the reverse strand, counting down.
CTTCCCCCTCCTCTTTTGTGAATACTGAGCAGAAATATTCGTTTAGTATCCCTGCTTTCTCACTGTCCCCCTCTGCCCACCCATCATTCATTCTATTCAGCCTCACTATCCTTCCCTTTGTCTTTCTACGCTCTCTGATATACCTATAAAGGGTTTTATCCCCCTTCTTAACAGAGTTGGCTATCTTTTCCTCAGTTTGGGCCTTTGCTCTTCTGGCTTCCCTCCCTGCTTCCTTCTGCCTTAACTGGTACAGCTCTCTGTCCTGCTCCTTCTGTGTTTCCTTATACTTCCTGAATGCTTTATTTTTCTCCCTGACTTTCCCAGCCACCTCTTTTGAGAACCATAGTGGCTTTTTCTTTCGTTTAGATTTGTTTATTTGCTTCACACAAAGGCTTGTTACCTCTGTGATGGCAGTTCTGATGATTCCCCATTGTTGCTCCACCCCTCCTTCTAGCCTGTTTGCTAGTGCTTTTCTGAGGCACTCTCCCATCTTGCCAAAGTCAGCCCTCCTGAAGTCCAGTACCCTCACTTTTGTATGGCTTGACTCTGTAGCTGAGTTTAACGTGAACCACACTGTTTGATGGTCACTTGTTCCCAGGTGGCAACCCACTTCTAGATCTGAGATCCCCTCACTGCCCCATTTAGATCGAGGTCTAAGATTGCTCCCTCATGAGTGGGTTCCGAAACTAGCTGTCTGAGGCATGCCACCTGTAGGGCATTGAGAATGGCCCTGCTCTTGGATGTGGCTGCAGCAAATGTGCTCCAGTTAACATCTGGCATATTCAGGTCTCCCATCAACAGTATCTCCCCTTTGTCTGCCATCCTAAGAATGCCTTCTATCATATCCTTGTCCATTCCCTGACATGGGGGTCTGTACACAACCCCTGTGCGGATTACAGTGCCCTTTCCAGTCTCCAAGGTGACCCACAGTACCTCCTCTCCCCCTGTTTACTCTTTTGTTCAGTTGCTTTTATCCTTCCTTTACATGAGAGTACTCTTCCCCTCTTCTCCCTCCCTGTCTCTCCTGTAGGTTATGTGCCCTGGTATTTTAACATCCCAGTCATGGTTCTCTGTGTACCATGTTTCTGTGACTGCTACAATATCCAGGCATCCCTCTTCCATCAAGGCCAACAGCTCAGGGAGCTTGTTGCCCAGACTACGGGCATTGGTACGCATTATCCTCCATTTCCTGATGGCCTTACTCCTTTTTGCCCCATCCCTGTCCTGCTTGCCTTTGTCACTTTCTCCATTTACCCCTGCCCTTCTCCCTATCACCACCTCCATGTTGGTGTTTACTGCACTTACTACTGTGATTTTTTTTTGGGGGGGGCTAGGATTTCCCTGCTTCTTTCCAGTGCCTTCCCCCTTGGCTAGTTTAAAAGCTTGCCAAAGAAACATTTAAACCTATCACATAGGATCCTGGTTCCCCTCCTGGACAGATGCAGCCCATCATGCCAGTATAGGCTTGCATCACTCCAGGTGGACCCCCAGTCCTCAATGAAGCCAAATCCCTGAGCTATGCACCAGTTTTTCAATCACTGATTGAATCCCATGGTGCAGAACAACCTAGCCTCTTCTACGCCATAGATGGGCAGCACCTCTGAGAAGGTTATCGTGCGTGCTACTTGTCTAAGCCCTTCCCAATTCCACAAACTCTTCCTGCACTGCTCAGTCCTTTCTTAGCCAGGTCATTTGTCCCTAGGTGGACAATGACATCCTTCCCTCCCTGTGCAGCTGCTCCGCAATCCTGAGATTAGCTCCTGTCCTCAAGCCATGGCACCAGGCAGGCACCTTACCTTCCTCCCCAGTTCTACCTTCCTAACAATGGAGTCCCCCACCAGGAGTTGTTTCCTTCCCCTCTGGGGTCCCATGCCATCCTCCTGTGGGTCTCCTTTGTGGAGGTTCCCAGCATCCTCCTTGGTCTCCACTGCACATGCCTCCATAGAGGAACCACACTTTGCCAGAATGGCATAGGAATTGTGGAGAGGTACAACTGGAGGGATGCGCCTCTGTTCCTCCACCTTTACCCCTCCCTGAGCCCACTGTGGTCCAACCGCTCCTCTTTCTTGGCAACCTCTGAGGCAACGGCAGTAGCACTGATGGTCCCTGGATGGAAGAGGAGGTCCCACAAATCCTGGCCAACTCAGCCTGGAGATGAGCAACCTCCTCCCTCAGCCCAGAGAGGTGCCTGCAGATGGGACAACACCGCATCCTCCAGAACGTCTCCCGGAAGACTGCTGCTCCACAGCCACTGCACTGCACCACTCCCATCATGTCTTATTTCTGGCCCCTTAACTGTTGTTTGGAATCCTTACTCTTTCCTCTGTTTTTTTCTTTCTCTTCTCTCTCTACTTACTTTCTGCCTCTGTGCCCTTTAAGCTCCTGATTGTCCTGTTCTGAGACAAGAATATCCTATATTTCTCAGTAGACCCTTTACTTGCTCAGAGGCAGACCTCCAGCAGCTAGAGGGGGCTGGAGAGCTACTCTTGCCCTTCTAGGATGGTGGGTCTTTGGTGGCTCTGTGATCACTCACTTCCTGCTCCCAATCAGGAAGTTCCTGTTGTCAGTCAAATCCTGTGCCTATAAAAGTAGAACTAGCTTTGGGCAGGAAGGAAGGAGGGCAATATAGTCCCAGTAGAGAAGTCCAGTCACACAGCACTCCTTCCTCCTGGTGTCTTCTGCCAAGCTACTAACAGAATCTTTCTAAGGCAGTCTTTAAATTTAGTTTCCTTCTAGCTAAGCCACTCCTCCTACTTACTAGATCTTTCTACAAGTAATTTAAACTGCACAGTTATCAAGCCCTTTCAATCACCTGAGATTTACACCTAGATAACTGTTCAGATAACCATTCAGTTCAGTTAACGCAGACAAACACACTAATTTTATTTTTGTTTTGTTTGTTTTTTTATCCTAAATTAAAGGTCCAAGCACAATAGTTCTACTTCTTTAGTCCCAGTAGAGAAGTCCAGTCACACAGCACTCCTTCCTCCTGGTGTCTTCTGCCAAGTTGATCGAGGACTAGTTTGTGATTGGAGAACCATGTTTCAATGGCACTGAATCCGAGCTGGAGGCTGTGTCGTAGTGGTGAAAGGTCCTTGTGCGTAGAAAAGACAATAGCATCATCAGCATACAGGATGATTTGTTCTGAGCAGGATTGTGGTAGGGAGTTTAAAAAGGGGCTGAAAAGGAGAGGGCCCAGTGTGGACCCCTGAGGTACTTCGGAGCAGACAAGCAAGGTGTCCGAGATAGCATTGGCAATTTTTACTCTTTGAGAGCGGTTGTCAAGGTAACTTCTGAACCAGCGGGCTAAGTCCGGTGCGAGGCCAGCAAGGAGTAGTTGGTCATACAGCAGCCAACGGTGGACCGTGTCAAAAGCCTTCGGGAGGTCGATGAAAACAGCCCCTGTAAGAAGTCCTTTATCAAGGGAACTATGCACTGCAGCGGTAAATTCAAGCAGGGCAGTGGTGGTACTATGCCCTTTTCTAAAACTGTGCTGTTGTGTGCACAGACTATTATATTTGTCCAAATGATCAGTGAGCTGGTTCGCAACAGTACGCTCTAGAGCCTTGGATAGTGGTGGCAATATGGAGATCGGGCAGTAGTTAGAGTGGCAGGTCTTATCCCCAGTTTTGTGGACCGGGGCCACAGTGGCAGTTTTCCATATTTCAGGGAATGTACTGGTGTGGAGAGAGAGGTTAAGAATTTTAGTTAGGGGACTAAGGACCTTGTCAAATGTAAATGATAGCAGCTTAAGGTTCAGAGTGTCACTGCTGATTCTGGAAATGGAGATGGCTGAGGCGATGTGGCGGTGAGCTTCATTCATCTTAATCTCCTTGAAGTAGAAATGAGGGTGGTTTGATAGAGTGCAGGGTGAGTTAGAGGGGGTGTGATTGACTGTGAAGAAATCAGGTGGTAGAACAGTACTGAGGTCAGTAAAAGCCATGTTAAAGGTATTTACAATGACCATGGGATCAAGGGTAGTGGACCCTTGAACAATTAACATGGCCGGAGGGGACTTTGATTGTTTCCTAGTAATGTCCTTGATATTGTCCCAGAAAGCACAACCATTTCCCCAGGTGTTGGTGAGGACGTCCTTATAATATGAGCTTTTTGTGAGACAAATGGATTTTGTGCAGGCATTACGGGCATGTTTGTATTTTTGGATGTCAGATTGTTTGCCTGTGGCTTTAGCCACTGCCCACAGGTGGTCCTTAGATTTCAGCTGGGAAAGGAGCTCCGCAGTTATCCAAGGGTTGCAGAGGGCTTTTGTTTTCCACTTTTTTGAAGGAGCGAAGAGGTCATAGGCCTTATTGAAGACGGTGATGAAGTAGCCGAGGGCAAGGTTAACATCTGTCGCCTTGTAGATGGGCAGCCAGTCTTGCAAGGATAAGTACTGTTTGAGATGGGTAAGTTGACCACGGGGGAGGACTTTGCTGGTAATGATTATAGGGGGTGGCTTTAGAAATTTATTAGACCATTCACATATAACCAGGGAGTGGTCACTGAGAGAGTCTGGGAGAACGGAGTTACGAGAGATCCTGGTAGGGTGATTGGTGAGAACCCAGTCAAGCAGGGTACTGGTGCTGGTTTTGTAATTTATCCGAATTGGTGTGGTGACCAGTTGTGACAGGTTGGCAGCTGCAAGGGCATCCTTATGAGTGTAGACATCAGATGCGAGCCAGTTTATATTGAAATCACCAAGCAGAATGTGTTCAGAGCCAGGAGGTTGGGAGCTGATGAAGTTAAGAACTTCTTTGATGCCAAGATCTTGATCTCGAGATGGAATATATACAGAGACGATGGTGAGGGCTTTTTGATTGGGACCTAGAAGAATTTTAATGGGTAGAAGCTGGGCCGAGGAAGCAGGGACAGGGGTTGGAACAAGGTGCCCCAGGAGATTGTCCTTAATGAAGATGGCAGAGCCCCCTCCCCTTTTAGAGACACGGTCCAGTCTGAAAACATTGTAGCCCTGTAAGGTAATTGTCAGATCAGTAACTTTTGGTGTCAGCCATGTTTCAACTACAGCAAGGATGTCGGGATTATGTTGGCTGATAAAGGCTTGGGGTGCATCAAGCTTTCGTAACTGGCTGCAGATGTTAATGGTTACGATGGTGAGGGCTCCTGCCTTTTTCAGAAGGCTTGAACAGCCCGGGCCAGGGTTTGGATGGACATTGCCCGAGATCAGTAGGAGAAGTAGGAGGAGCTTCATTGAACAAAGACCAGGTCCAGTAGTGATAATTTGTGTTTCCTTTTGGCGTATGGGCAGTAGGTAGAGTCCATATGACAGTCCCAATGAAATACAATGTGGTACAGTAGGGATAGGCTGGCTTTAAGACCAATCTTAGTGGTGTTAAGAAGCAGCCAGGTATTTCCAAGTGGAGGCCCATGGGGAGGACTGGTCGAGAAGTGGAGCGTTCCCAAGGTACTGCTGGTATTGATTAAGTAGATAGTGGGTATGGGGTGGGGTGGGGTGGCAGGGGCCTGGGAGAGAGAACAAGGGAGGAAGGACAAGGAGGGAGAGAAGCGGAAGGAGCAAGTGGGGAAGGGAACTCATATCTGGTGTAGGGCAAAAGAAAAGAAAAAAAAAGAAACAGGCAGGGAGAGGTAGTAAAAAGAGAAATTTCGGTTAAATAGGATATCGTAGGGAGGCAGTACAAGGAAGGTATATAGCAAGTAAAGGAACTGTGACTTTAAGAGAGTAGACTTTTTTTTTAATGAAAGAACAAGAATCCCTCTAGTGGCAGATCTATATAACCTGCTAATGGGGAAAAAAAAAATTGTATTAGACACTTGAATTTTGCTTAGTTGCAGCTAAATCTATTTGTAAAAAGCACCAGGTGGAAAAGTCCTGGCCAGTCAGATCGGGTTTGCTGGAAGCGCCCGTGTTCCGATTGGTTGCGCTGTTGCTGTACCTTCCAAGGAGCTGCAGTCGGGCGTCCTGGTCTCGGTCGGTGGCTGGCTGGGTGCCGACCGACCATGGGGGGAGCTGAAGCAGCCCCGTTCAAGGGCAGGCAGCTTCCAAGGAGCTGCAGGCAGGCGAAAGGTTAGGGAGAAAAAGGTAGCATTTAGTAAGTATAAGAAAACACAGAAGGAGCAGGAAAGAGAACTGTACCAGTTAAGGCAGAAGAAAGCAGGAAGGGAAGTCAGAATAGCAAAGGCCCAAACTGAGGAAAATATATCCAACTCGGTTAAGAAGGGGGATAAAACCTTTTATAGGTACATCAGGGAGCGTAGAAAGACAAAGGGAGGGATAGTGAGGCTGAATAGAATGGACGGTGGGTGGGCAGAGAGGGACAGTGAAAAAGCAGGGATACTGAACGAATACTTCTGCTCAGTATTCACAAAAGAGGGGGAGTGGGAAGTGCCTAATCCAATTAACAGAAGCACTCTGGATTGGGGGGTCGATCCCATTCCTTTCACAGAAGAAATGGTTCTGAAAGAACTCCTAAAGCTGAAGGTGGACAAAGCAATGAGGCCTGATGGAATTCACCCCAGAATTCTAAAAGAATTAAGAGGAGAACTAGTGACACCACTGACTACCCTTTTTAACGGATCATGGGAGGATGGTGTGGTACCCAAGGACTGGAGGAAGACGGATGTGATTCCCCTTCACAAAAGTGGGAGCAAGACAGAGGCAGGAAACTACAGACCTGTCAGTTTGACCTCTGTGGTAGGGAAAGTGATGGAATCACTCCTGAAGGAAAGAATTGTTGAGTACCTAGAGGCCAGTGGGGCACAGGACCCAAGGCAGCATGGGTTCACAGCAGGAAGGTCATGTCAGACAAATCTAATTGATTTCTTTGACTGGGTGACCAAAGTAGTAGACCAGGGAGGGGCTGTGGACATGGCCTACCTGGACTTTATCAAGGCATTTGACACACTCCCACACAAAACATTAATAATCAAATTAACCAGCCTGGGAGTAGGTCCCAGGGTGGTAGCCTGGGTAAAACATTATCTTCCTGGACATAAGTCTCCACCACTCATTCACACTATTGGGATCTGCGTCGGAGCACTAGGACCATCGGAGCAAACTTTGCGGTAGGGTGGGTTCTTGAGAGATGGCGCCCATGAGCCTTAGCTCGGCGGTAACGACTATCTTGGCGTCGACCCTCCAACCGCCTCAGTGCCTTTTTTCCCACCGTTAAGTGCACTTCAGTGACGACGTCGCTCGCCTGTCGGGAGTCAAACTTCAACCTAGCAGCATAGTTTTCAGTTTTTATTATTTTGTAGTATTATCTCGATACAGTATTGCTTAAATTTATTCTTATTTTTAAAATAAATACAATAAAGAAGTCTCAGCCTACCTTGACGGAGTCGACCATGAGCAGGTCAGGTGACGGTAGGGAGACTTCGTATGAAAGCTGTTCAGTCAGTCGGGCTGGGTCCGGTCCGCCGCCTTCTGCGGAGGGAGGGTCTGACTGGTCAGTCCAATGCCCGGGGGGATGGGCGGTCCCCCTGGAAGCATAAAAATAAACGGTCGCACTCTTGGCACCGTTCGGCCTCGAGCTCTTCTTCGGCCCGCAGGTCTAAAAAGAGAAGGCATCACTCGAGGTCGCCCTCTGATATGTCTGCGCGTAGACGATCAGTTATCAGGGCTAGTTTCCGGTCTCCTCCTTCGGAGTCGGCAACCTCTGCTCCTGGTAGCCGGCGGCCGACGATCGAGCCCTACCCCGCCCGCAGGTAGGTCTTCAGATGAGCAGTTTCATCAGTGGGCCGCTCTTATGGAGCAATGGGCTCGGAGGTTGGTTCGGCTACCTGGCTCGGTCGCTCGTGGGCCTTCGGGCTCTCTGGGCGACCAGGTAGGGCAGTTGGGCCTTCCTGGTGCGCACGGCACCCTCTTCCGGTGCCGTCCGACTCAGCAGCAGCAGTCCCCCCCTCACATGGCTGCGGCGCAGGGGGCCACCACCGATGCCCTTATCTCCTGCTCTTCTTCTTTCAAAACCTGTTTTGGAGTCTGGGAGTGTTTCGGCCTTGGTCAGTGGTAGCCCTCAGGCGCCCGTCCTCAAGCGTCGATGCTGCACTCGGCGCCGTGTGGCTTCTCGGCACCGTACTCAGTGCTGTGCGGCTCCTCGGCGCCGGCGGCTCTCGGGGACTCCTCTTTTCACTTGTTTCCTTCTTCCTCCTCTTCTGAATTTCATTCCTTTCCTGTCCATACAGTCCCTCCTGGACTGTCAGGAGATGACGTTGAGCCTGACCCAGACCTGGTTGGGTGATGAAGTGAAGCAGGATCTATACTGCTACAGAGCCTGTGGTCGAGGACCTATCCTTTAAGTCTCTGTTGAAAATCTGAGTTCCACACTTCTCTCCTGACTACAGACACCGATCCTGGGAAATTGTTGAGACTCCAATATCTTCATGCCTCGGAGATCCCTCACGTTTGACTCCTCCGATTCAGCCTTCATTGAGGCAGCTGTCTCAAATGGTATAGAATAATCCTGCTCTTACCCCTTCGGTGGCTAAATCCATTGATAGGAAATATTCAGCCCCAAGGATTGTCCGTTTGGCATCTCAAGCCTTTGGGATCCTATTGTAGTCCTGGCAAGAATGATAAGGTGGATTCTTCCTCAAGCTACTACAGCTCGACCTATTAACAAAGAATCTAGTAAGATAGACACCTTAGGTAAGAGAGTCTTTGCTGCTACTCTAAGTATGCGTATTGCCAGTTACCAAGGCTATTTTTCTCAGTATGAGTATATCCTGTGGCATTCTATTAAACAGATGGTTGAAGCCCTACGGTCGGATTCAAAGCCAGAGCTTCTTCAAACCATTACCAGAGGTATTGAATCTAATAACCAGCAGGTTAAAGCAGCCATGGATGCTTTTGACACTGCTTCCGTTCAATGACTGCTGGTATTTGCACCACGTCATTCCTGGCCGCGCCTGGGCTTCATGAATGAGGCATGCGCAGCAGAGTGATGGCATTGCCCTTGACAGTGCATATCTTTTGGTCCTCAGGTAGAGCAAGCTCTAGAAGCTACACAAAAGACTAGGTCAGCCATTAAGTTGGCTCGGCCCCTCTCCCCCTCTCGAGGGCATGCCAGTAAACAACAGTTTCATAATCGCCAGTCCTTTCGAGGCAGAGGCAGAGGAAGTTTCCATAAGAACCAACCTGCCCAACCTCAAAAGAAGGCACAACAGAAAGCTCAAGGGCCCAAAGCGCCAGCGCTACCTTATGAATTGCCGGCCCAAGTTCCATCTCAGTTGCCCGAGGTGGACTTTTCCTCTCCGGTGGGAGGTCGTCTGATGCACTTCTACAACCAGTGGAAGTCCATAACCTCAGACAAATGGGTCCTTCGGATAATTCGCGAGGGGTATTCACTCAGTCTTGTGGAGACCCTTCCGGATCGTTCCCCCAAACGACAGCCCAGGCTGTCAACCCTTCAGTCAGACCTTCTCGCCGCAGAGATTCAGGGCCTTCTGAGCAACAGGGCAGTAGAAGTGGTGCCACTGCACCAACGAAACGCGGGGTTCTACACCCACTACTTTCTGGTTCCAAAGAAGTCTGGCGGAATGCGCCCCATTCTAGATCTCAGAAAGCTAAACAAATTTCTCCCCAAGGAGAAATTCAAAATAATTTCTCTGGGAACCCTGTTACCTCTGCTCCACCAACACGACTGGTTAGCTTCCCTAGATATGCAGGACGCATACCAGCACATTCCTGTTCACCCGAGGCATCACAGATTCCTGAGGTTTGTGGCTCTGGGACAGCCCTATCAGTTCAGAGTCCTGCCCTTTGGGCTATCCTCGGCGCCGCGAGTTTTTACAAAATGTTGTGCAGTTCTCTCAGCGCACCTCAGAAAGGTCGGAATTCAGGTGTTTCCTTATCTGGACGATTGGCTTCTAGCAAGTCCTTCCAGGCAAGGGACTCTGGACGCCGTGGAGATGGCCTCGCGCTTCCTTACGTCCATGGGAGTTCTGCTCAACCTCAAGAAATCGCAACTGCAGCCCTCCCAGAGGCTCCTTTTTATAGGGACTCTTCTGGACACCTCCTGTGCGAGACTTTCTTCCAGAAGACAGGAGGAGCGATATCCTTCAGATGGCCCGTCACACCGGGAAAACAGCTCAGTCACAGCTCTCTCGATGCAGCGGATGCTGGGCCTTATGGCATCCTCAGTGTTCACTGTACCCTAACACGTCTGCACATGAGAACCACCAGTGGATGCTCAGTACTCAGTGGTCCCCAGCCACTCACCAGTCCTATCTCATCAAGGTGACAGAACCTTTAGGAGGTCACTCACCTGGTGGTCTCAAGAAAGCAATCTCCTGGAGGGGTATCCCTTTGCTCCTCTGGACCATCAGATCTCCATTACATCGGACGCATCCCTAATGGGGTGGGGAGCTCACTGTCAGGCTCTCCACACTCAAGGTGCGTGGACTCAAGTCGAGTCCCAGCTCCACATAAACGTCCTAGAAATGAGAGCCGTCCTTTATGCGGTCCGAGCTTTGAAGGACATTCTGTGTCACAAGAACATTCTCCTTCAAACGGACAACAAAGCAGTGATGTATTACATCAACAAGCAGGGCGGGGCTCACTCTTACCCCTTATGCAGAGAAGCAATGAGGGTATGGGAATGGTGCTTGGAGCACGAGGCTCTAATTCAAGCGGTGTATCTGCCAGGTGTTCAGAACGAACAGGCAGACCGTCTCAGCAGAACAGAGACAGACTCTCACGAGTGGTCTCTCGACTCAACCATAGTTCAGTCACTATTCGAAGAGTGGGAACTCCAGACCTGGACCTTTTGCATCCCACTCAATGCAAACTGCCTCTCTTCTGCTCCAGAAATCCAGGGCCTGGCATTTTCTGTCAGGATGCGTTCAGGCTCGGTGAACAAAGCTTTCTTCGCCTTTCGCCTCTTCCTCTAATTCAGAGGTACTCCTCAAGTTCGAATCCCAGGGGACAAAATGATTCTCATTGCTCCCTTTTGGCCTCGGCAGCTGTGGTTTCCACTGCTCAACAATATGTTGGCAGTTCCTCCGAGACCACTTCCCCTGCAGATGAACCTTTTGACTCAGGGACCGGTGCTCCATCCCAACCTGAGATCACTTCACCTTCACGCTTGGCTCCTGAAGAGGTCGAAGTAAACCGGTTCAGTGTCTCTCGAAGAGTTTCAGATATTCTTCTGGCTGCACGGAAGCCAGCCACTCGGAAAACTTACACAGCCAAGTAGAAGCGTTTTTCGCTCTGGTGTGCAAAGTCCTCTGAATCTTTTTTCCTGTCCACCAGATAAGGTTTTGGAGTACCTTTTGGACCTCTCAAATTCGGGTCTGCAGTACTCTACAGTCAAAGTTCATCTTAGTGCCATTTCAGCGTATTATGAGCCCGTTATTTCCTTAACTCTAGCTCAGTTACCTATGGTTAAGAGGTTTCTTAAGGGGATTCTGCATACCAGACCTCCTACAAGCCGTCCAGTCGCAGCCTGGGACATTAATCTTGTGCTAGACATGCTTACTCGGAAACCTTTCAAACCTCTGGCTACCTGTGAGCTAAAATTTCTCACTTGAAGACTGCCTTCCTAGTGGCCATTACCTAGCCCTTGAGTCTCTGAGATACATGCCCTGGTTACAGACCCTCCTATACTGTGTTCCATAAGGACAAAGTAGTTCTTCGTACTCATCCTAAATTTCTTCCTAAGGTTGTGTCAGAATTTCATCTAAACCAACCTTTGGTCCTTCCCTCTTATTTTGCGGACTTCCAAAATGAAGGGGCACGTACTCTTCATTCTTTGGATGTTAAGAGGGCCTTGCGTTTCTATCTCAATAGAACCAAGAATTTTCACAAGGCTCAGCAACTGTTAGTTTCCTTCAGTGAGACCCGGCTGGGTCAACCTGTCGCTATCAGATGCATCTCATCATGGCTAGTGGCGTGCCTTCGTCACTGCTATTCCATGGCGCAGGTTAAGTTGGAGGGTAGAGTTTACGCTCACTCTACCAGAGCGGTCGCGGCATCCCTAGCGGAAATCCGAAAGTGCCCATTGCAGACATCTGCAATGCGGCCACCTGGAGCTCAGTGCATACTTTCGTTAAACATTATGCACTAGATGTCCATGCCAGACGACATTCTTCCTTTGGCAGAGCCATCCTCAATGGACTTCTGTCCTAAAAACGTGAGCTCTTGGTCTCTCCTGCCGCCCTCTCGGGGATTAGCTCAGTACTCTCCCAATAGTGTGAATGAGTGGTGGAGACTTATGTCCAGGAAGATATGAAAAATTGGCATACCTACCGTAATTTTGATCTTCTTGGACGAAGTCTCCACCACTCACTACATGCCCACCCTCCATCCCCCGAGCTCACCTTTCTTGTTGGTCTTCACTCCCTCAAATCTTTTGGCCGTGAAGACTTCTTTATTGACCCTTCTTGCACGGGTCGCCGGACTATCTTATGTCCGTTTTTAGGTTAGGCTACCCTTCTAGGTTAGTTACGCTGCCTCCTTGGTAAAAAGGTACTGAGGCAGTTGGGTCGGCCGCTTGAATAGTCGTGCCCTTGCGAGCTGGGGCTGTGGCGCGCTCCGACCCTCCAGCAAAAAGTTTGCTCCCGATGGGTCCTAGTGCCTCCGGCGCAGATCCCAATAGTGTGAATGAGTGGTGGAGACTCGTCCAAGAAGATCAAGAATTACGGTAGGTACGTAATTTTTATGTCTGGACAACAGGACACAGAAGGTAACTGTAAACGGAGTCCACTCTGAAGAAAGGGGGGTTACTCGTGGGGTGCCACAGGGTTCATTACTGGGTCCAGTCCTTTTTAATGTCTTTATAAGTGACATTGCAGAGGGACTGGAAGGAAAAGTATGTCTCTTTGCAGATGACACAAAGATCTGTAACAGGGTTGATACACATGGAGGCATGGAAAGGATGAGAAGGGACTTGGCAAGGTTGGAGGAATGGTCAGAAGTATGGCAGCTTGGATACAATGCAAAGAAGTGCAGATTATTGCACCTGGGAAACAAAAACCCAGGGGAAGATTACACAGTTGGGGGGAGGGGGGAGGTATTAACAACAACAAAAATGGAAAAGGACCTGGGGGTAATCATATCAGATGACCTTAAGGTTAGCAAGCAATGTGAGAAGGCAGTAGGGAGGGCTGGGGGGATACTGGCATGTAGAGGGAGAGGCATCACCAGCAGAAAACAGGAAGTTGTTATCCCTCTGCACAGACAGTTGGTGAGACCCCATCTGGAGTACTGCATCCAGTTCTGGAGACCCCATCTCCTCAAGGACATAGACAGGATGGAGGCAGTCCAGAGGAGGGCAACTAAAATGGTGCAGGGTTTGTAAGAGAAGCCATATGAGGAGAGACAAAAGGAGCTTAATATGTATACCCTTGAGGAAAGGCGGGGGGGACATGATAGAAACTTTCAAGTACCTCAGTGGAATCAGCAAAGTCCAAGAGGGTAGCATCTTTCAGAAAGAGAGATGTGCAAGAACAACGGGACACAATTTGAAGATAGAGGGGGATGGCTCAGGGGCAATGTGAGGAAGTATTTTTTCACAGAGAGGATGGTGGACGCATGGAACAGTCTTCCTGAGGAGGTTGTGGTGTCTAAAACTGTGGGAGAATTCAAGAATGCATGGGACAGACATAATGCAATTCTTGTGGGGGGTAGGAAGAAATAGGCTATTGGTTAACTATGATCTGCAGCTTATCCTGAAGGTAGGGGAAATGGGAAGACTAGGTGGGCCAAGCGGTCCTTATCTGCTGTCAGTCTGTGTTTCTATGTGCAATATAATATGGTGATACACGTGGCTACGTGTCAAAAAGGTTCGGTGTAATAAAGTGAGGCATGTGGTTATGTTACAGAGAGTGCAATACAGTGAGGCACATGGTTGCATGTCACAGAGGTGCAGTATAATACAATGAGGCATGTGGTTACATGTCACAAAGGTGCGGTGTATTACGAGGCATATGATTACAAGTTACAAAGATACAGTGCAGTACAGTGAGGCATGTGGCTACGTATCACAAAGGTGCAGTGTAATACAGTGAGGCATGTGATTACATGTGAAAAGGTACATTGTAATACAGTGAGGTATTTAGTTACATGTCACTGGTACAGTGTAATACAGTGAGGCACATGGTTACATGTTACAAAGGTGCATTGTAATACAGTGAGGTATTTAGTTACATGTCACAATGGTGCTGTGTAAACAGTGAGGTATCTGGTTACTGTATATGTCACTAAGAGTAAGATGCAGTACAATGCAGTGAGACATGGTTACATCTCAAAAATGTGTAGTGTAATAAAGTGAGGCATGTGGTAACATGTCACTAAGGTGCAGTGCAGATGAGTGAGGCATGTGGTTACATGTCACTAAGGTGTATTGCAACACAGTGAGGCAAGTGGTTACATACCACAAAGGTACAGTGCAAAACAATGAGGCATGTGGTTACATGTCACAAAGGTGTGGTGCAGTACAGTGAGGCATCTGGTTACGTCACAGAGGCGCAGTGCAATACAGTGAGACATGTGGTTACACGTTACAAATGTGCAGTGTAATACAGTGAGGCATGTGGTTACATGTCACTAATGTTACCTGGGAACCACCTCCCAATGGGCTACTACCCCTGCATGTTGCCCAGAATGCAGTTTGAGGGGTATGGATTCTGGTTTTGATGGATAAGAACTCAATGCCAGCAAGAGAACTATTTGCACTGTGCCTCCACCCACAGTGACTTTTAAGTGGGTTTGATGTCAAGCTGGCACAACCTTCTTGGATGTTGTACCTACCGACTGCCCAACCCAGTGGTCCCACACATGGATTTGCACAAAACACTTTGCTTGGCAGAGGAATTTTAAAAGATCATATTCTAAGATTGTGGATATGTTATTCACCCACACTGATTGGCATGTCCTTTCCCTTTAAGATTTGCTGGAAGGTCTTCAAGCTGGCTCCTCCCACCCACCCGTGTGGTATAACCCTCGGCTCCGCCCCATGGCGCCAGATCTTTCTTTCAGCTGGAAGATAAAGGTTCCCTCCTTCTCGCTCCCATGTGTGGTAGGCCCTGGTGCTCCAAAACTCTTTTTTTTCGAATCAAGATTCGCAGAATCTCTCCGAATTATTTTGTTCTACCAACCACGATGAAGTCCTCGGCCAGGTTCCGCCAGTGTCCCTGCAGGCATAAAATGTCTAAGACTGACCCGCATGCCACGTGCATATACTGCCTGGGTCTCGATCATGACACTCAGGCCTGTGACCTATGTCGCACTTTTCATACAAATGTTTTGGAGGATTGCCTTGTGTGTCTCTAGTTCGGATGTCCAGAAAAATGGCACCCACCGGTCAAATAGAAGAATGCCTGCCGTGCGATCTCCGTGGCCAGGGTTCCGCGGAACAGTTGGAACAGATGAAGGCCTTCGAAGAGGAAGCTGCTCGTGCTTCTGAGTTCTCGTCTTTGTCCTCTGTTTTCATTCCTCTGAAACTGGGCTGTTCTTTCTCGGGTTCCTTCAAGGAGCTAATCCAATCCCTTCCCACTCGTGGGGAAGGCCCTGGCTTGCACATCTCCAGATCCCGTGAAAAGGAATCAAAGAAATCAAGAGAAATCACAACTTGTCGACGTTGCTCTTGGGACAGAGATAGATCTCGGTCCCAGGAGTCTCCTCTTTTGACTTCGGTCGAAGTTGTGGCCTCTGCCGATGACCTCAGGGTGCCCCCGTCAGGTCAGCCAGCCCAAACGCTAGACGATCCGGTCAAGATCATCCTCGACATCATTGACCGTGGAGGCCAACAACTCCTTATTTGGGATTCCAGTCCTTTTGGACCTAGCTGAGGCGACCCAGCCAGCTGGGAAGCCCCGGGTGGTGGTCATCCCTTACCTGGAGGAACTGGAGTTCTCCCCGCCTTCTCCCGAGTGTCCTTGTCAGGTCCCCCCCCCCCGACAATCGACGTCCAGGTCTGGGACATCCTCGACCGAAGGGCCGAGAAAGTTGCATAAGCGGCACTCTAAGAAGCAGTGCCACCGCCATTCATCTTTGTCCTCCTTGGATGAGGGAGGCTCTGGCCTTAGGTTGCTTCGAGCTCACGAGGACATGCTGTGGCAGCAGCTTGTTCTGGCTGAGTCGAAGGCAGTCCTTTCCGCCCCAGCCATTACCTAGCTGTCACCATCCAGGCCAAAGTCGACCACTCCGGAGTTAGTCATCGTCCCCCCTCCGCTCGCGGAGAGGGCAATGTCACTCCCGACTCTGCCAAAGCCAGTCTCGCCACCTGTGCCGGTGGAACCGCCGCCGAAACAGTCTTTCTCGGGGGCTCCCCTAAAGGAGTCTCAGCCTGCCTCCCGACTCCCGCGGTGGGTTCTCAGTGGCACTGGCGGCAGAGCGCTGTATCTGGACTCCTCGGAGTCCGTCGACTCGGATTTCACATCTTGTTCTCGGGACGACGATGCTATGAGTCTTATCTGCCAATGAGGGGCCCACCTTCTTTATGGGCATCCTCCGCCTCATCTCCAAGTCTACAGGGATGAAGCTGGAGCCCATTGAGAAACGGGTGGAATACCCCCTAACTGACATTCTCAGAAGAGGGGATTTCCAGATCGAGGCCTTCCCAGTAGCTGAAGCCGTTGTTGGCCCAGCCCTGGAGCTCTGGCAGCACCCAGCCTCCTGTCCCGCACCGTCCGTCAGGATGGCCCACAAATAGACGGTACCTACTGGCTCCCTTTTGGGATTTTCACAGCATCTCTCTCGGCTGAGAGAGTGGTGACCGAGTCTGTGTTCAGGCTGGTTGGGAACTCAGGAGACTCCGATAGACCACTGGACAAAGAATCCAAGAAGCTGGATCACTCCGCCCGAAAGGTTTATGCCGCCTCATCACTGGGTGTCCGTCAGGCGAGCTCTGCTGTATTCATGGCACACCTCTCCCATGCCCTGCTGGGCTCCTAGGATGAGGTGCTTCCGCATCTTACCACGGACCTTCAGACCACGGTCAAGTAGGTCCGGGACCAGGGCCGGGCTGTTGCCAGACAATAGCTCCAAACGGCCTCGGACAGCGGGGATTCCTGTACCTGTTCTGTTGCAGCTGCGGTTGCCCTACGTCCCAGGGCTTGGTTGCAGATCTCGACTTTTACGTCCGACACCCAGCACAAGTTGGCAGATGTCCCGTTCCTGGGCACTGACTTGTTCAATCCAGGACTGGATGGTCACCTTGAACGGATCGAGAAGTTCAGTACCACATTGGATTCCGCTACGTTTGCCCAAAAGGAATCCCAAGGTTCCAAAAAGTAGAAGAAGAAGCCATTTCGCCCTTCTGCCCCTGTGGCCAAGCAGCCCCCATTTCAATCTGGGCAACATCAGCAGGCCCAGTCTTGGCACCTTCAACTCAAGTCAGGCGCTCAGTCGCGCAAACCAGGAGAGAAGGGTCCTGGCAGTCCTGTTTCCGGATCCTCCTCTTCCAGGCCTGTTCGGTGATGGGATGGGAGTGACCAGCCCCATACCCATCACAACCACTCTGGGTCCTCCCGTGGGGGGCCGGCTCCACCACTTCCTTTCTCTTGGTCCGCTGTTACCACGGACAGGTGGGTGTTGTAAGTGGTCGATCAGGGACTGTCTCTAGAATTTGAGCAGCACCCGCCAAGCTGAGCCAGCGCCTCATGCGAGGAAAGGGTGACAGTCCAAACTTTGTCGGCTCTGAGAGAAGACATAGCCCAGCTTCTCCTCAAGGAGGTAGTGGCCCGAGTGACAAATTCCCCCGTCGACCCAGGGTTCGTTTCCAGGTACTTCCTGGTCCCGGGAGGGGGGGGAGATGGCCCCCCATTCTGGATCTGCATGACCTGAACCAGTATCTCAGGTCACACACCTTTTGGATGGTAACTCTGTCCCAGATCATACCATCCCTCAAGCAAAAGGTCTGATTCTGCTCCCTGAATCTACAGGACGTGTTCTTCCATGTCCTGATCCATCTGTCACACCAAAGGTTCCTCTGCTTCCTAGCGGAGGGAACCCTCTCCGAGTTCCAAGCCATGCCATTCAGCCTGTCATCCGCCCCCCGGGTCTTCACCCAGTGCACTGCAGTGGTGGCAGCCCATCTTCGGCATTGAGGGGTCAGGGTGTACCCTTATCTCGACGATTGGCTCATAGTGAGTCCCTCCAGACTGGAGGCGGAGAAGTCAAGGGACCTGGCCCTCAAGTTCTGTCTCGAACTTGGCCTCCTAATCAACGAAGTCAAGTCTGAACACGTGCCTTCGCAGGTGATCTGTTTCATCGGGGCAGAGCTTGACTCTTGCCGAGCCAGAGCCCGGCTCCCAGCAGACAGAGTGGAGGTTCTCTCCTCCTTTGCCCAGTCATTTCTGGTTGGGCAATTGCGCCCTGCCTGGGACTTCCTGCATCTCCTGGTTTACATGGCGGGTTGCAGCACCGTGGTACGTTGGGCCTGGTGGCGAATGCATCCCATTCAATGGGGCTTGGCCAGCCAGTGGTCCCAGCATCTAGGTCATTTCAACCAGCTGGTCATAGTAACCCAGAGACTTTGGGATGCCCTCCAGTGGTGGACCATCCAGGAACATCTGAAGGGAGGGATCCGGTTTGTCCACCTCGAGCCGGCGGTCATTCTCATGACCGATGCCTCTCTTACTAGCTCAGGAGCCCACATGGGGAACCACAGGGTCCATGGGCTCTGGAACTCCAAGGAGTCCCGATGCCAAATCATCCTGCTGGAGCTCCGAGCAATTCGATTGGCGCTGACTGCATTAGCTCCGTTTCTGCAGGGTCAAGTGGTCCAGGTTCAGACGGACAATACCACGACCATGCACTATCTCAACAAACCAGGCGGCATGCACTCCTGGCCTCTATGCAGAGAAGCACTCCGCATCTGGACCCTCATGAGCAGACTGGAGGCAGATTTCCTAGCCATCCATGTGGCAAGAGCCTCGAACCAACTGGCAGATGCCCTCAGCCGTGTAGGCGAGGCGACCCACGAGTGGTCTTTTCACCTAGAAGTAGTTTGCAGCCTGCTCTCCCTGTGGGGAACCCCTCAGGTGGACCTGTTCACCTCAAGGGAGCACACAAAGCTTAGGCTGTTTCATGCCCACCCCCCTCACCAGGGCTCGCTGCAGGGGGATACCTTTTCGAAGCCATGGTTCCCAGGCCTCTTCTACACCTTCCCTCCATTTCCCTTGATCCACAAGGTGCTTCTCAAGGTGAGGAGGGACAAGGTGAAGGTGATCCTGGTAGCCCCAGATTGGCCACCCCAGTTCTGGTATCCAGATCTCCTCAGCCTCAGTAACAGGCTCCTGAGGCGTCTTCCAGCACGCCTAGACCTGGTATCAGTCAATCAGGGGAAGATATTCCATCCGGACCTTCAGTCCCTGCACCTGACAGTCTGGTACCTGATCTTATTTGTTTGGGTCATGGGCGAAACACATATCTGTGTCTGCTGTTCTCAGCCTTTTCTGATTGTATTGTGAGGCCTTCTGGCACCATGCAATTCTGCTTAAAGTTGAGCCAGTCCAAATTAATTCATGAGCATTTGCATATGCTTCCCATGATGCTTTGCATTATTGGGGTATGTGCAATTTGTGTTTTCTTACATGTCACAAAGGTGCATT
The DNA here is from genome assembly GCA_016271365.2 of Neoceratodus forsteri. Lineage (NCBI taxonomy): Eukaryota > Metazoa > Chordata > Ceratodontiformes > Ceratodontidae > Neoceratodus > Neoceratodus forsteri. Next base: position 1,072,212,346 of record CM028134.1, on the reverse strand, counting down.
GTAATACAGTTAGGTATGTGGTTACATGTCAGTGGTGCAGTGCAGTACAGTAAGTCATGTGGCCACTTGTCTCAAAGATGCAGTGTAGTACAGTGAGGTATGTGGTCACATGAGATGCAGTGTCATATCGTTAGGTGTGTGTTTACATGTCACAAAGGTGCAGTGTAATACAGTGAGGCATGTGGTTGCATTTGACAGTGGTGTAGTGTAATACAATAAGGCATGTGGTTACATGTCATAGTGGTGCAGTGTAATACAGTGAGGGATGTGGTTACTGTCACAAACCCACTCAGCAGGTCAGGCACTCTGCTCCCACAGTGCCAACCTCCGAGCGCAGTATTGTGAACAGGTAACAAAACAAGGTAACCCTCCTGTCTGCTTGCGAGTCCGAATCACCATTGGTCTCAAATTCTGGGGGGATTCAAACTGTGAACCTTATGCTAGCATACCCAAATGCACAGGCTCAGATAATCTGCTCTTCGGGGGAGGCCAGATATCTTTCGCCTAAGGGCACCTAACCAGGTATCCAAAATGAACTCTTAAAACCCTATAGAAGACCTTAGGTATATTCTTACCTTTTCCCAGTTTGGTAACACCATTAAGCTTATGAACAGTTTTGTCAATCTTTACCCTCCATACATCACATGCAAAAGAAAGAACTTAGAACACACAATCAGGCAGTCTTTTTAAATATAAGAGATTTACTTAAAAATGGATAAAGATATGTAAAATGTAAACACAGAACACTATATTACAAAGCATACAATCACTTAAAAGAAAACAAGGAAAAGTACAAACATAAACTCCTACCACAATACAATTAGACTTTCCTATCTAATGTATTACCTTCTTACAGTGCTTATAGATAGTTCTTGTTTCTAAGAGCCCACAAAGAAATATGACTTGGTGGAAATACAGAATACAGTTTAAACCCTGTGTCTCCACCCCTTCTATGATGCTATCTAGCTCCTCCTTTTAGAATATAAAAATTATACAAACAGGATGTCCTGTCAGGAGGTATATTAAATAAGGTGACATCAGCAAAAACATATTTCCCAATATGACTCCTTAATTAACATCCCCCTCTTTGATCTCGAGCAGATCCTCTTTTCCCAAGGATCAAAGGGTATTTATGACTTTTTAGCACCATAGTGATATGACATGTTTTCTTCCTCTATGACGTCATTCTGGATTAAGTTAGGTTATTTGGGTTTGGGATTTTGTGTTTTTTGGTGTTTAATTTGTCGGGTTAATTGTTATTTTAATTTTGGGTTGGGATTTTTAGTTTTGATGAGAGTAGGTCATTATCTTGCTTTATGTTGAAGGACGGGGATATCTATTATTATCCCCTTCCCCCCCGTCGTGCGCTATTCATCCTCCACTCTTCATGCCCTTCGCCCCTTTCCCCTCTCCTTTAGCTTTTTAGTTTACCAGCTGTCAGACCTTAGGAATTGCCCGTGGAGGAGGGAGGGGTGGGGGCGTGAACAGTGGAGGATGGACGAGGAGCACTCGTATCGGGATTGTTAAGCTCCAGAAGACGCCTGGGGCTTAAATGGAGGTCTGAATAGGGTTTCTTGTTTGACCTCCATACCCAAGGGCACCATCATTAGTAATGATGAGCTGGTGGCCGGGGCATCCCAGGGGCTCTGTCCAACTCGGGCGGCGTTATGCAATGCCAGATCCGTTGTGAACAAGACTGCTATTATGGTGGACTTGGTGAGTACAGCGGATCTGGCTTGCATCACCAAAACCGGGCTGGATGGAAATGCTGGCCCCGTTTTTGAGGCGGCAGTTCCAGACGGGTATTGGGTGATTCACCGTCCGAGATTGGACCGCAGGGGAGGGGGGGTTGCGGTCTGTTTCAAGACCGAAATGGGTCTTACCAGTGTGCCGGTTGAGGAGACCAGATCATTCAAATGTGTCGTTGTGGCAGGTGGGGGTTATAGACTGGTCCTCGTCTACCGTCCACCCGGAGACTGAGGTATTGGAGTCCCCCAGGTTGATGGTGCTGGGCGACTTCAATGCCTGGATCGACGATGAACTCTCGCAATTTGGACAGCACTTCCTCCAATTGATGAATTCATTGGGCCTCTCACAGGTGGTTACCTCTGCCACTCATAAATGCGGCCATTCCCTTGATCTGGTCTTCCTCCTGGGGATGGAGGCCTCCGGCGTGCGGGTGGAACCCGTCGGATGGTCTGACCACCACACTGTAAGATTCAATTTTGGCACCCCCCTGCATAGACCTACCCCTGTGTAGATGGTCAAGTACCGCCCTTTACGGGATGTGACTCCCAATGGTCTAACTGCGGCACTTGACCTATCAGAACTCCCTGTGATGTGCTCGGGTCCAGAGGTTTTGGTTCTGGCCTATAATAAGGCCATTACCTCTGCTCTGGCTTCCATTGCACCATTCCGTGTGCGTCCTCTCTCCCTTCGCCCTCGGTCCCCATGGTTCGATGGGGACCTGAGGGAGATGCGACGTTTAGGACGCAGGTTAGAGAGATGTTGGCGGAAATCCCGCTTGAATGCCGACCATCTTAGACTGCTAGAGCATTATCAACTCTATCAGTCAGCAATTACCCGTAAGAAGGCAGTATTCCTGTCCGGGGAAATTGCTGCTACACAGAACTGACCGGCCCAGCTCTTTCGAACCGTGGACAGACTGTGCAACCCAGCCTGTCTACAGGTTCGTAGAGACTTTTCACAATCCCAGTGTGAGGAGCTTGCTCGGTTCTTTGCAGATTAGGTGGAGACACGTGCAACACTCTCTACGGGAAGGGCCGTGGACCAGTTCTTGGTTGCTTTCCCTCCACGTTCCTGGAATCTCTTCAAAAGGCCGGAAATCGAAGATATTATGAGGATTGTCCAGGGTATGCGCACTACATGCTGTAGTTTAGATCCAGGCCCTACAGCCCTGATTATGGGCTGTGGGGAGATTATCATCCCGGTTCTAGTGAGGATAGTCTGGTGCTCCTTAGACTCTGGTGAATATCCCTGCTCCCTGAAGGAGACTGTGGTGACACCAGTGTTGAAGAAGGCTTCTTTGGACCCCGACTCCCTCGCAAACTACAAACCTTTCTCAAACCTTCCCTTTGTTGGGAAGGTAATTGAGAAAGTAGTGGCTACTCAGTTAGACAACCATTTGACCATCCATAGCATCTACGATCCTCTCCAATCCAGTTTTAGAAAGAGGCATAGCACCGAGACTGCGCTGGTTCGGGTGCTCAAATGATCTCTTGATGGCGAGAGACCAGAAAAAGACGGTCCATTTTGGCCCTGTTGGATCTGTCATCAGCATTTGACACTGTAGACCATGGGGTACTGCTTGAGCGCTTGAGAATCATCTGTGGGCTTTCAGGTTTGGTCCACAGGTGGTTTACGTCTTTCCTCACTGGTAGAACTCAGAGAGTGGTGTCAGGGGTGTTTTCCTCCGACCCTATCTTTCTGTCTTGTGGGGTGCCTCAGGGCTCAGTGCTGTCCCCCATGCTGTTTGCGGTATACATGCTTCCCCTCGGAGACATTGTAAGACGGTATGGGCTGGAGTTTCATTGTTATGCCGATGATGCCCAGCTCTACCTGTCTTTTGCACCTGACCAGAATGGAGCACTCTCGGTGTTTAATAACTGCTTCGATGAAATCCAAGGATGGATGAGGTCCAGCTGGCTGAAGCTGAATTCTGGAAAGACAGAGGTGATGGTCGTGGATCCTGGTCGTCGGATAAGGGGGTGGGGGAAAAATCATCCCTCAGGTTTATTCCTGGGGGATGTTGAGCTCCCTATCTCTGAACAGGTGCGCGACCTAGGGGTAATTCTTGACGACCGGCTGACACTGTGTACGCAAGTGTCTGCTGTCGTTAAATTATCCTTTTATCATCTTAGGAATATCGCTAGGATCAAGCATCTTGTTCCATCCGGAGACCTACCTACTCTGATCCACGCCTTCGTGACCTCACGCTTGGACTACTGGAATTCCCTTTACTTTGGGCTTCAAGGGGTTGATATCCGCCGCTTGCAGCTGGTGCAGAACTCTGCAGCCTGGTTGTTAACTGGGACACCTCGTTCCTCCCATATTACCCCAGTGCTGCGGGGCCTGCACTGGCTGCCGGTTCAATGGCGGATCTCCTTTAAAGTTGATTTGCTGACTTACAAAGACCTGCACGGTTTGGGCCCTGATTACCTGAAAGAGCTTCTGGTCCCTTACATCCTGGAGCGACCGCTCCGCTCAGCCGACAAGGGTTGCTAGAGATTCCGAGGGTAGTTTTGAAATCTTCCGGTGCCCGGGCCTTCGTATTCGTGGCACCGACCCTCTGGAATTCTCTACCCTGTTGTATTAAAGAGTGCACGATGGTGGGGGGCTTTAAACAAGCATTGAAATCCTTTTTGTGGAGGAAAGCATTTGGGGATGATACTGAACTGATTGGATTTTAGTATTTATTATGATGTTATTATTTATTCTACAGATTTTTATGATGATGTGTTATTTGGATGTATTTTATAAACCGTTCTGCGCCTTGATTTTTTGAAAGGCGCATTAAAAATAAAGATTATTATTATTATTAAAGTTTACGATCCCTATATCCTGGCAGCTGGTCAGCTCCAATTAAGTCAGATAAACAGGAGACCCTTAATTAAGGCTCTCTAGTCTTTTTAATTACCTCCTGGTTTCAGGTTAATATATCCTGTTATTTTAACTGAAACCTGGGGGGGGGAGCACCCATAGCCCAGCTGTCTAAGGAAGACAATCACACACTACATTTTTACATTACAAAATCATAACCAGCTGGCCAAGCGTCACAGTTACGTGTCTCAAAGGTGCAGTGTAATACAGTGAGGCATGCAGTTACATGTCTCAGAGGTGCATTGTAATACAGTGAGGCATGCAGTTACATGTTTCAAAGGTGCAGTGTAATACAGTGAGGCATGCAGTTACATGTCTCAAAGGTGCAGTGTAATACAGTGAGGCATGCAGTTACATGTCACAAAGGAGCAGTGTAATACAGTGAGGCATGCAGTTACATGTCACAAAGGTGCAGTGTAATACAGTGAGGCATGCAGTTACATGTCACAAAGGTGCAGTGTAATACAGTGAGGCATGCAGTTACATGTCACAAAGGTGCAGTGTAATACAGTGAGGCATGCAGTTACATGTCACAAAGGTGACTACCTGCGAATACAGAGGACATTCATGATTATCTTGATGGCAGGTACAGGGAGAGGGGATGGGGGAACTTCTGCCTCTGTCAAATGCTCTGGAACCTACTGGCAAAAGTTGTTATTTAGGGGTCAAGGAAGTCCGGAGAAAGCCAGGGGCAAGGAAGAAGGTTAGGAGAGGAAGACAGAAGGGGAGCCAAAATAATGCTATTAAGTTAATTTGGGGTAGCAGAGGTGTGATGGAGAGGGAAGGGGTTGAGAAGGAATAGAAAGAGGAGATAGTGTCATGTGGATTTTAGGATTTTGCCATGTAAGACTAATGCAAACTTCTCACAACTTGAGCTGGAGAAGGTGAGAGATGAGGTGGAGCTGGGCAAGTCAAGGAGATATTTGATCTGAAAGATAATAATGGGATTTCCAGCACCATCAGTAAAGCAGTTTCGTGTGACCCACCATTAAGGATGCATCTGGAAACAAGTTATAACAGCTTAGTGTGCCTTTCTTGGTCAGAATTACAAATGAAAAATAAATTAGTGATGAGACTATACGAGCGGTGTGATAGGTGGAGAGTGAGCCTGAATTTGGGGGCGAAAGTTGTACAATCACAAGCAAGCAGCTCAGGCACTTGAGGGTCCTAAATTGGTCAGCATACCATAGAGACCGTGGCATGTATTAGACAGTATGGGATTTGTTAGGAGTCACTTAATAAGGGCAGGTACATGCACAGTGAGCTAGTAGTCAATGGCGGAAGCATGGGGATGGGGTTCAGACAAGGAGGGTTATATATCTATATTTCTATTATTTATTTATAAAATTCTCGGAATTGTACACTTTCAGTTACAGGTGACAAAGAAAAACTGTGTGGGTTACAAGCTGATAAATATATTTTTTCGAATTGTTTAACCAGGTGAGACACACAAAGCTGAAAGCTTGTTTACAGGTGCAGCCTGGGAGCACAGGGAAGTTAAATGACTTGCTCTGGGTCACACAGTATGCAAGTGGGGGCTGTGGGATTCATACCCAGGTCTCCATATATGCAGCTCAGAGCCTTAAACCACTGCGCTATGCTGCCTCCCAAATATATGTACATTAGGTAGGTGACAGGCAGGCTTGTAATTCTATGCAGTCTAAAACAAGACATTGTGCAAATCAAGTTAAGGATTGGGGTAAGGCGAAAGAGTAAAGGATGTGAGATTCAAGAGAAAGGGTAGGTGGAGCAGTCGTGGAGACGTTGTCCAGGGTGGGATAGAGGTGGTGTGGGAGGCCAGTAGACACTGAGGAGGGGGTGAGGAAAGCTAAGGTGGGAGATGGACGCAGAAAGGAGTAGAGCTGGCTGGTAATGGGGGGTGGTAAGGAAGCAGGAATAGGGAGAGGTAAGGGGGAGGTAGTGACAGAGGTGAATGGGATCAGAGCGATTTGTAATAGTGTGGGAGTTAAGGTGTGTGTGTGTGTGTGTGTGTGTGTGTGTGTGTGTGTATATATATATATGAGAGAGAGAGAGAGAGAGAGAGACAGCAGATAAGGTTGGAGAGCTGAGTGGGTGTTGAAGTGATTTCTAGAAGTGGTTCCTAAAGGTGGTAAGACGAGAGTTTTTGAGGTGACAGTTTATGGGGAGTGAACTCAAAAGTGATGCCAGAGTCACCAGTAAATGTGACTTCAGGGACGGAGAGAGGGTGACGGAATGGAAAGTTGTTTATAATGAGATTGCAGCTGTAACCATGACTCTGAGGTGGAGACTCAGCAGCAGATTGTGAGAACCATGGGCTAAGAGGAAACTAAAGATAAGTGTGTCAGGCAAGGAGGTCATCAACTATGAATGTTGAATTCATCTGTGAGAATTACGCTTTAGGAAGAGAGGATACTCTGGGAGAGAGATGGCCTGAGAACTGAGTGAGGAAGAGGAGTCAAGACTTTGGTGGCTGGTAAATGGCAGAGAGCGTGAGGCTGTTTGTTTATTTAGTTTTTGTTAACCGGGTTAGGTGCTCTAGCCAAAGTTGACTATTTTCAGGCACGGCCCGGGAGAATACATACATAAAATAAGATGAGATTATACAATACATAGTGTATAGTACAGGTACATAGTATATAGTACAGGTAGGTTAGAATACAGATCAAGTCAGACAGTACTTGAGATAATACATAGAGCTATGCAGAGATGACAAAAGTGACATTAGTACATGCAAATAACAACTGAAACTGGGCTAAGTGGCAGCTATAAAGACATTTTATAGCAAAGTTTGTTTAGAAGTCAATCAATCAATCAATCAAAATCTTTATTTAGTCAGGCGAACATCATTGAGCATAGCTCATTTGCAAGATGTACCTGAGTGGTCATACAAATAAGAGTACAAGTATTTTTACATGGACAAGATAATAACATAAACAATAGTACAATGACATAAATTGAGAATATACAAAAATTTACATATATACAAGGAACAATAAAAATCACTTTACCTGTAAAAAAAAAAAAAATGGAGATGATAATAGATATAGCAGGGGTAGTGTACAAATAATAGGGTCTTTATGGCTTTTATAAGAATATAGCAACTGACTGGATAATAGAAGGAGAACTAAACAGAATGGAATACGGAAGGGGGGGTGTAGGTTGGATGGGAGACTAGGCCTTATGGAAGCAATTGCAGGACTCTGGAAATAGGGTGGAGAATAATCTTTTGAAGGATGATAAGGGTAAGAGGATATTTAGATTCATAGATTTTTGGAGTGAGTTCCAAGTAACTGCTAGGGAGTAGCTGATAGCAGCCCTCCCAAACCTGGTGCAGGCATTGGGAACCTTTAACATGATGAGTTTACTGATCCTTAAGGTGTATGGCCTAGAAGTAATTCGGGTAAAACAGTCTGTGATATAGGAGGGAGTTTGCCTGATAAAGCTTTGAAGATCCAGACTGCAGCATTCCTATTTCTTCTGTGTTGTAGGGATGTCCAATTAACTGCCATGTAAAGAGAGCAATGATGGGTGCTGGAGGAAGGTCAGTAATAAATCTGATGGATCTATGATACAGGGTGTCCAGCTTATTTAAGAGGGAAAGTGAGCAATGGCCATAGAGAAAGTCAGCATAATCAATGAGGGATAGGAATGATGCCTGGATTAATCTTTGTTTGGAGTCTCTGGTAAGGCAGTGTTTTATTCTGAAAAATAGGCCAAGCCTTTGTCTCAACTTTTTTAGTAGCTCTTCAATATGGACAGAGTAGTCAAGCTTATTATCAATCCAGACTCCAAGATATTTGAAGTGCAGCAGTGTCTTGGGCGAAATAGGGTGGTTAGCTGTGAAGCATTAAGTGGGATCAAAGCATGTGCAGGGTTCCCGGGATAGGTGGCGATAGAGTTCTTTTTTGAAGATTGGGTGAGAGTTAGCCTGCATCAGAGCAGGAGGGAGGGAGTTCCAGGTGGCCGGAGCGGTGCAGTGAAATGCTCCAGATCCTTTTGAAGTAAGACACCAGGGTACGGTAAATAGAAATTTGTTTGCCGAGCGTAGTCCATGGGCAGGTGTCTGTGGTACAAGTAGAGCTGCAAGGGAGGAGGGGGTTTGGTTACAGATTAGAGTCTGTGAGGGTCCCTAGAGAGTTTAGTCGGTAGGCAGTTGGGGAGAGCCAGCCTAGGTCGCTATACAGTGTGCAGTGGTGCTTAAGGCAATGGGAAGAGGAGGCATACCGACACATGTTGTTATATGCGACATCCCATTTATGGAGAGCAGTCTTATGGGCATTAGCAAAAGTGGAGACATCATATGTCAGCGCTGGAAGCAGAATACCCTTGGCAGTTGCCAATTTGGCGGACGGTGTTACCAGGTGGCAAGTCCTATAGGCGATTCCAAGTTTGGCATTTGTTGCTTTACAGGTTGACTGGATGTGCAGTCTGAAATCGAGGGATTTATCAAAAGAGGACTCTCAGGTATTTGAAGGATGTGACACAGTCAATGAGAGACCCTGCAGAGTCATGGACTAGGAGGGGTTCCTTACAGGCCCTGAGTTTGGGGGCAGTGCCAAATAGCATGGCTTGGGTCTTTTTTGTGTTGAGGATGAGCTTATTAGCATTTAGCCATGTTTGCACATTCCTGAAATCCGAGGAGAGGTCTTCATTAATGATGTTAACTTTGTCAGCGCTGGAGTGGAGGACAAGATCATCAGTGTATAGGATAGCTGAGCAGGAGAGTATGGCATAATCTGTGATCTTACTTCGAGAGGGTTCCTTCAGTAGGTCATCACATATAGGACTGGCGCCACCTGGCATCGGGCCGCACAGCAGACTTTTATTGCAATACCTGATGGGGGACTGCCCATCTGACGTCACGTTACTGACGTCAGCATGACTGTATATAGGGGGCGATCCCCACGCCTGCCCTCCAGTTCTTTCCTGCCGTCGCCTCGTGTCAGTCACATTGCGGACTTCCATATAGTGATCGTTGTGAAAGTGTCTTGCGTCGGAATATCTTTCGCTAATTTTTTCTGCATTTTCGTGTAATTATTGATGTCTTCTCCCAAGAAGAAGTGCTCGTCCTGAGACACGCAGATCCCGCACAAAGTCGGTCACCTCAAGTGCCTCCTCTGTTTAGGCCTGGACCATCCAGTCTCCTCCTGCCCAGAGTGCCAGACCTTTAACCAGGCCACAAAAAAGAGGAGACAGCAGGCTTTGGAGGCCCATCTGCTAAAAGCCCGCCTGGCTTCCCTCGAGAAGATAGATCTGCTTAGACATTCTTCATCTGAAAAGTCTTCTCCTTCTAAAAAACATAAGGAGAGATCTAGGGAGTGGGAGCGCTCCACGGAGGACGCCAGGCCCTCGACGAGCAAGGCTCCGCCACCGCCCAGCAAATCGGATGGTAAATCTGGCAAATCTACGGTGGATCAGTCAGCCATCGGCTCCTCCTCCGACTGCACCGCCTTGGCTGATAAGTCGACCCCTGGCTACCCGGGGAACGTGCGGCAGCCGGTAAGACTACCCAGGCTGTGGGTATCTGTGGGTACTTGCCCAGCACCGGTCGATAAGCTAGCCGGGTGTTCCTCCCCACCCGCTAAGTCGGCCGGCCCCTCGCCGACCTGCACGGTGCAGTTCCCCCCTGTCGGGGCCTGACGGCGCCTCAGCCGACGTCCGGCAGAACCAGAGGGAGAAAACCCCTCTCCCTCCTCCTCCTCCTTCCTCACCCGTACCCTCCAATTCCCTGGCGGGTACCTCCAGCGATGACAACAGAGAGCTTCTCGACTCTGTCGATGCCTTGGGGTCTGCTCCGCTTTCCCCTCACAGGGTCAAGGAGAAGGAGGCTCCTCTTCGGCCATCAGGCCTTACTGCAGAGGCCCCTCCTCCACTTTCCGGCGGGTTCCCGGCACCTCCTCCGATGCCGGTTATCCCGAAGACAGTCCCGCAGCTGGGACCGGTTGTACGGCCTCTGCCTCCGCTGCCAGGGCCCCTTCATCCAGCTCTGACACCCGGCCCCTCCGATGCCGGATCCCCTTCCAGCGCCGGATCTGGTGGTGCCGGTCCCGACATCAGTTTCCCTGATGTGGGCTGTCCTGACGCCGGACCCTCAGCCGATATACACTATGGCGGGTCCAACATGGGTACCCCCGATGCCAGATCTGACTATGGGGATTTATACCAGACATCGAACTGTCCCGCATTACCCACAAGGGTATCCTGGGGGCTACTACCCGGGGGGCGCCACTCCGGACTGGAGTAATTTCGGGCAATTCTACCCTGGATCCAATCCCTACTTGACTTTTCAGGGATTCTGTGGTTATTACCATCCACCGGTTACTGCTCCTCCTCCCCCTCACCCCTCCCCTCCTCTGGTTACCCCGGATTTCAAGGCTTTAATCCAGTCTTGGTGGCAGGGGGCACGGTTGGAGTTGGTCTCAGACCTGGAAACCAGGATCCCACAACCACGGTCTCCCAGGTCTCCTTCCCCGAGCAGTTCTTCCATTACCACTGTCCATGTCTCGGGGAAGACTGGGCAGGACGTTTCCCTTCGGGATACCAGACGTTGTCCTGTCGAGGAGGTGGATGACGATAGTTCAGAGGGGCGGGCGATTCTTCAGAGGAGGTCCCAGAGGACCCCGAAGAGATGAAAGGCAAGGTTTCCCCGAAGTCTCCACCAGAGGACCCTGCCTTTTCAGATCTGTTGAGGTCCATGAAGGATTATTTCGACTGGGAGTTGGAGAAACAGGACCCTATGAGACAGAGGCTTGCGGAGCATCTCGATCTAGAATCTCTGTCTCCGGTCCCCATTCCTCCCTGGATGGCGCCTCACCAAGACCTCACCACTACCATCTGGCAGATGCCGCATTCCCTCCCGACTGTCCCCAAATGGGCGGACAGGCTTTACCGGGCACCTAAGGATGCCCCATTCTTGAAGGTTCATCCCAAGGCTGACTCTGTGGTCATCTCTGCGGCTCATGATCGCTCCTCAACACCTAAGCACATGAGCACCTCTCCTCCTGACAAAGAGTCGAGGAAGATGGACCAGTTCGGAAAAAAGATATACTCGTCGGCCACATGTACCCTTCGGTCCCCTCAGTTATGTGGCCCACATGGTGTCCCATCAGAAGGCTACCTTGGCCAGGCTGGAAGCGCGGGTCCAGTCCATGGACTCCTCGCCTTTGAAGGCAGAACTTGCCAAGGATCTCCACCTCTCCAAAGTTTCATGTAGGCACGCCTTACGAGCCACTTATGACTCCGTCGACTCGGTGATGCGTACCTCGGCAACAGCCGTTGCACTTAGATGGCATTCCTGGCTTCGCCTCGACTCGGGCCAACGAAGTCCAGTCGGCAATCCAGGACGCCTTTCAGTGGCTCGGCACTTTTTGGTCGGGACACCAAAGACATTATCACAGACCTACAGGACAAGGGCCTTGCACTTAGGTCTGTGAGGTCAGTGTACCAATCGGGCTCCCAGCAGCAGCCCTTTCAGAAAAGGACCTGGAGGCAGAGAAAGAACGGCCTGGCACTCCGCCAAGGGAAGCGTAAGGCCACGGGTACAGCCACCCCTCCTGCCTCCAAAAATCAGAGACGTTCAGGAGGTCCTTCCCTGAACGTCCCATTCTTGACTCCGGCCCTCTGCCTCCTCAGTCTTACAACGGGGAGCAGGTGGGGGGGAGGTTCACCCGCCATGCGCAGGAGTGGAGGCCGATCACCTCCGACGAAAGGGTCCTGCAGCTAGTGTCTGTCGAACACACCATAGAATTTCTGGAAATTCCTCCGGAAACTCTTCCACAGAAGTCCTCCTACTCTCGGGACCAGGCTCTTCTAGTTCGCGAAAAGGTAAACTCGCTCTTGCTCAAAGAAGCAATCGAGCGGGTCCCCTTCAGGCAAAGGGGAAAGGGATTTTTTCCCCATTTTTTCCTGGTTCCAAAAAAGATGGGGGACTTCAGACTCATACTCGACCTAAGTCAACTAAACCAGTTTGTCGAGTACAAACAATTTTGCATGCTGACACTCCAGAGCCTCCTCCCTCTCCTCATGGAGAACCACTGGCTCTGCGCTCTGGATATGCAGGATGCCTACCTGCGCATCCCCATCTTCCCCAGCCGCTACCAATTCCTGCGCTTTTGCTTCCAAGGGGAAAACTTTCAGTTCAGAGCGCCCCCTTTTGATCCTTCTTCAGCACCATGGGTTTTTACCAAGTGCCTGGCGGTGGTCGCTGCATTCCTAGAATGCAGGGGTATTGCGTTCTTCCCTTACCTGGATGATTGGTTGATTTTAGCCCCGTCCAGGGATTCTTTGTAGGAGGCTCTTACCTTTATCCCAGACCTTTTCAACAGACTAGGGATCACGGTCAGTGTTCCCAAGTCATCCCTTATCCCTGCCCAGTCCTGGATACGGTCCAGTGCAGAGCCTTCCTGCCTCCAGACAGGATGGAGACCCTTAACTGTCAGGCCTCCAAAGTGGCCTCCCACAAGACCATCTCAGCTCGGGAGGTCCTACGCCTTCTGGGCCTGATGGCGGCCTCCATCACAACCGTTCCTGTAGTAAGACTTCACATGAGGGTCACGACCTCCTGACCCAGGATCAAGGTTGACTGTTGCACCCGGAGCTCGGGACCCTGCATCTCCATGCGTGGCTCCTGCAGACATAGCGATCTCCCATTTCGGGGTTTCCTCCAGGGTTGCTCAAGTCCTCGTTGAGGCTAGAAAGCCCTCTGCCCATTCCACTTACGCCATGAAGTGGAAGCAGTTTTCCATTTGGGCGACCACTGAGGATTGGAACCCCTTCTCTTGCTTGGTCCCAGAAGTCATGGAATACCTCCTTCACTTATCAGACTCCGGTCTGTCCTACTCTTCTTTGAAGGTCCATATCTCGGCGTACCACGAGCTAGTGGATGGTAAACCCGTGGCTCAGTTGGAGGTCTCAAAAACCTGTCTGAAAGGGATTCTCCACCTGAAACCCCCCATTCGCAGCCTAGCTCCGCCTTGGGACTTGAACTTCGTCCTTGGAAAACTCACCCTTCCTCCTTTCGAGCAGACTATGAGCTGTGATTTGCGCTTCCTGTCTTGGAAGGCGCTTTTTCTTGTGGCTATCATGTCAGCCCGAAGGATTTCGGAGCTTCACACTCTAGTCTGCAAGGAGCCCTAGCTGATTTTTCCATAGGGACCAGGCGGTCCTCAGAACACATCCGAAGTTTCTTCCTAAGGTGGTGTCAGAAGCCATGCTGAATCAATCAGTAGATCTTCCAGTGTATTATCTGTCCCCCTCTAACAGAGGTGAGGCACTCTTTCATACAATGGACATCCATCGGATTCTCCGGTGTTACACCCACTGGACCAAAGAATTCCGCTCTTGCGACCAGTTGTTTGTTTCGTTTGCCCAAAGATCGAAGGGCAAACCGGTTTCTAAGCAGGGCCTGTCCAAGTGGTTAGGCAACTGCATTAGATTATTTTACCAGAAGTGTGAAAAGCCTCTGCCGGGTTCTATCAGAGGTCATTCTATTAGGGGCATGGCTGCCTCCACGGCCTTCTGCAGAACATTTCTGCGGCCGACATTTGTGCTGCCACTACTTGGAGTTCTGTCCATACCTTTACCAAACGCTACAGTCTGGACATTGCTTCTAGGCGGAGGGCCGGCTTTGGCCTAGCCGTCTTGCAAGGCCTCCTGTCCTATGCTGGGTCCATTGTGGACTCCAGTTTTTTCCGTTGGAGTTAGTTTTTCTCCTCCCTAGTTTCTCTCGGTCTCTCCTTGGAGGGACTGCTTGGGACTCTGTCCTATATGTGATGGCCTACTGAAGGAACCCTCTTGAAGTAAGATAGTACAGTTACGTAGGAACTTACCATAACAGTAGATCTTCGAGAGAGGTTCCTTCAGCAGGTCATATTTTTCAAACACCATGAAGTCTTGCTATATTATGACTTAAGGCAGTTAGCCACAGCACTTGAACTGCCCCGAAGAGGAAACGGTTAACTCCAGGGAGACTGGAGTTGTAAAGCGCGAGAGCGCTATGCCAAAGCTCTATCTGGCAAGTTTCAAATGAAACTGTCAGATTCTTTACTCCGCTTCACTGAACAGTCGCCCCGAGATCAGCTCCTTCAGCTCGGTTCATTTCTCGGTTCAGCGAGTATTTTCGGTTCATTTTGAACCGCAAAAGTATTTATTTTACCGCATTTCGAAGTTCAAAGCTCTATCTGGTAAACCGAAGTACAGGATTTAAAGTCTGTGTGGAAAATTAATTATCGTTCGTTTTGAACCGATCGGTTTACTAAAATAAGCATTTCTATTCATATTTTGGGCTTTTTAGAGTGCGGTTCCTGTTCTTATCGGTTCCTAAAAACCTATACTTTTGGGTTTTTCAAATACCCGTGTTACACGGTTAGGAACCGATATAAGTGTCTTGCCTGGCACTGCCATCAGAAGGGCAAGTTTTTGGATAGGCTGGCATTATGTCTGAGAAACCCAAAAACGGGCCCACTGGGTTTCCAACACTGTGATGTCTGTGGGAAGCCTTTGCCAGGGCTGACCCACACACCACTTGTGTTTATTGTCTGGGGGCTGACCACCTCCTGTCAGACTGCCAGGTGTGTAAAAATTTCCCTGCAGCCACCCTGGAGAAGAGATTGGGCTGGCTCAGGGAACGAGAGGCCAAAAAGTCCGCTGACCCAGATGGTCAGCCCGGTCCAGCACCCACTGGACCAGAGGGAGTGCCCTCTGACCAGGGCGAGACTTCCTTGGGCAAAAGGAAGGCTGGTTCAGAGGAACCAGTCTCAGTAAAAAAGACAAAGAAATCAGCAGGTCTGGAGTCCAAAATTGTCTCTCCAACTGCTGCAGAGATAGCTAAAGCCATAGAGATTGTCCAGTCACTGTCTCAGGGACCTGTCGAACCACCAACAGCTAGCAAAAGGTTGGTTTGTTCAGTTCCAGTGGTTCAAGAGTATGATGTTGAGGAATTTTATTAACCACAGGAGGGGGAGGAGGAATTTGATCATTATATATGTGGCTGGGAGGGGTCTGGACGTGCCCATTGAACCGGACATTTCTCCAGACAGACCTTTAGAATCTCCCCTATGCTGTCTGAGTCCCTTCTCATTTTATGTTTTATAAAAGTTGCAGAAACCTCCAGCTTCCTTTAGAAGAGGCTGTGGATGAGCAAGAGGAGCCTGATTATGTAGAAATGATGGATATACCAGAGTCTAGGAGGTTGTCTATTCCTTTGCATAAGTCATTTAGGAAGCAAACAACAAAGATTTTAAAAATCCTCATTCTGTCCCTCCTGTAGATAAAAAAATGGACAGAAGGTATACTTTGTGAGGCCCTGATACAGACTTCCTCACTGAGCAGTGTAGTCATGTAGGTGTGGTACAAGCTGCAGCCTGTGACAAGGCTAATATTCCCTGGCCTCACATCCTCCTGATAAGGATTCCAGGAAGATTGATGTCATGAAAAAACAATATATGGCAGCTTCTTTGGGACTCAGGCAGGCAAATTATATGGCTTATGTGGCTAGATATCAGAAATCTAGATGGGACACAGTGTTGCAGTTAATAAGTAGGTCCATGGCCAGCTGGCTAGTGAGTTGGAACAAGGCGGCGTGATGGCATTGAAGCCTCTAAAGTTCAATTTCATACTGCTATTGATGTTAATGATGTTTCCTCTAGGGTCATGGCCACTTCTGTAGCTTTCTGTAGGTTGGCATGGCTCAGATGCACTAATCTGTCCCAAGATACTCAGTCAAAGGCTATGGATTTTCCTGTAGTGGGAAATTCTCTGTTTGGGAACAAACAGAAAATTATATGAAAAGATGGATGAATATAGAACTACCTACAAAAGTGCCCAGGCCAAGGAGAGGCATGCCACTCCACAAAGGCACGCTCCCAGAGGTAGGGGCAGGCCTTTCCACAGGCCTTTTTACCAATCTCAAGACTCCTCTGCATTTGCACAGAGGGGTTTCTTCAGAGGCAGAGGTAGACGGGGCACAAGTAAACCGTCCCCTTCCCCTCAGCCTAAGGCTGCTGCCAAGCAGGCACCGTGATGGGGTGCCCAGGGCCGATTCTCCTGTACCAGTGGGGGGCAGGTTGGCTTATTTCAGCCAGAACTGGCTGTCGCTAACTTCGGACAGATGGGTTCTGGAGGTAGTAAGCCAGGGTCTGGTTCTCAGCTTCAAACAGTTTCCAAAGATGAGAGCCAGACATTTTCCACCTGCAAATACTTCAGAAGCCCTTGCTTTGGAAGCAGAGGTTTCTTCTCTTCTAGACTGCAAAGCAGTGGAAAGGGTCCCTCCTTGCCACCAGGGCAAGGGGCTGTACTCAAGATACTTTCTTACCCCAAAAAAGACAGGAGAATGGCGCCCATTCTAGATTTAAGGTACCTGAACAAGCATCTTTGAAACCAAAGTTCAAAATGTTAACTCTGGTAATGATTTTGCCTTCCCTGAGAGCCAGGGACTGGCTAGCTTCCCTGGACCTCAAGGATGCCTATTTTCATGTCCTGATCAGGCCTTCTCACGAAAGTACCTCAGGTTGAACTGCCCTCAGGCCACTACCAGTTCAGAGCAATGCCCTTGACCTTACCTCTGCTCCAAGGGTATTCACAAAATGTCTAGCTGTGGTAGTGGCTCATTTAGAAGACAAGGGGTTGCTGTGTTTCCTTACCTGGACGACTGGCTCATAGTGGGTCAGTCTCCAGATCAGGTGAAATCCCACTTGCAAGTCACCCAGCAGCTTCTCACTTCCCTGGGATTCCTGCTGAATTTACCAAAGTCAGTTCTGGAACCAGTTCAGGTACTAACTTTCATAGGTGCAGAATTGAACACAAAGTTAGCCAGGGCATTTCTCCCCTCGGAAAGGGTAGACAGACTCATTGCCCTGGCATCCTCCTTTACCCTGTGGGTCTCTCGACCAGCAAGGCATTTTCTGCAACTCCTAGGGCACATGGCTGCTTCCACAGCTGTTGTGCAAGGAGCAAGATTCCAGATGAGGGACATTCAGTTCCATTTGAGGGCCTATTGGTCTCAAAGGAGGGACCCCCTTACCAAATTAGTCCCAGTGACCCAAACTTTGATCCTGGCTCTCCAGTGGTGGCAGGATCAAAGCAATCTAACACAAGGGGTTCCCTTCATTCCCGTTTCCCACTCCCTCACCCTCACCACGGATGCCTCCCTGCTAGGGTGGGGGGCTCACTTGGGCGACCTTTCCACTCAGGGAGTGTGGTCCCCTCAGGAATCTCTGCTCCACATCAATCTTTTGGAACTCAGAGCTGTCTTTTTAGCTCTTCAGGTTTTTCAGCTTCTGTCCAGAACAAAGTAGTTCAAGTCAGGACAGACAACACCACAACAATGTGGTACATCAACAAGCAAGGGGCACTCGGTCATCAGCCTTGTGCACCGAAGCAATGAAGTTGTGGTCTCAGCCTCCCTAGAACACCTCCTGATAGCAGTTCACCTTCCAGGGAAGGACAATGTCCTGGCGGATGCCCTCAGCAGGATTTCTCAGGGCCATCACGAATGGGCTCTGAATCCTCAGGTGCTAGGGTCGGTCTTTGCCAGATGGGGCACCCTCAGATAGATCTTTTCGCAGCCCCAGACAACCACCAATTTCCTCTATTTTGTTGCAGGCCTCCAGTGCTGGGCTCAGTCCCTCTGGCGCCTTTCTGTTGGATTGGAAGGGAAGTTCCATATGCCTTTCTCCCCTTCCTCTTCTCTTCAGGGTATTAGTAAAATCAGATCTCAGCCCTGCAAAGTGATTCTGATTGCTCCAGATTGGGCCAGACAGCCCTGGTACCCTCTGCTTCTGTCCTGACAGTCCACCTGCCCTGAGCTTGCCCAGAGTCCACGACTTGCTGGCCTGTGCACAGGGAGAGTGTAGTATCGGACCTCAAATCCCTCCATCTCAAGGCTTGGCTCTTGAGGAGTTAGAATTTGCTGATTTACACTTTTCCAAGGTGTCCTGGATATTTTAAAGGCTTCAAGGAAGCCTTCCACTAGAACCACTTACAATTCTAAGTGGAAGAGGTTTTCCATCTGGTGTTCTGAGAAACAAATTGTCCCAGAATCTGCTGATTTGCCCATTTTACTGGACTATTTGGTCCATTTAAATTCCTTAGGCCTTAGGCCAGCTACCTTAAAGGTTCATCTGGCAGCTGTCTCTGCTTTTGTATCAGCAGGGAAGCCTGCTTCTCTTTCCTCTCATCCTGTGTTTTCCAAGTTTTTAAAGGGGTTACTTCACACTAACCCTCCTTTTAGGGAACCAGCTCCTGCCTGGGACCTGAATGTTTGCATTGCTCAGTTAATGCAACCCCCTTTGTGCCTCTGTCTTCAGCAGATCTCAAGTTTCTAACTTGGAAAACTGTTTTCTAGTGGCTATCACTTCTGCCAGACGCATAGTGAATTACAAGCTCCTGTCAGTGGAAAAGATTTATATCTTTTCACAGAGATAAGGTAGTCCTCAGGACTAACAGAAAGTTTTTGTCTAAAGTGGTTTCAGATTTCCATCTGAACCTATCCATCTCTCTTCCAGTATTTTTCTCTGAGCATTCTTCCTCGGGTGAGAGGAGACTGCACAGTTTAGACGTCAAAAGAGCTTTAAACTACTATTTGAAACGCACCAAGGGTCACAGGTTCGAATCCCTCCAACTCTTCCTTACCTATGGCGAGGTTGGCAAAGGGAAACCTGCCACTAAGAGGACAATTGCAAGGTGGATTGTCTCTTGTATCCAATTTTGTTACCAAAAACTAGGTAGAGAACCCCCCTCAGGACTGAGGGCTCACTCCACTAGGGGTACAGCTGCATCTCTAGCGGCTGCTGAGATATTCCCATTCTGGAAATCTGTCAAGCTGCTACTTGGAAAACAGTTCACACTTTTACAAAGCATTATTCCTGGATGTCCAGTCCAGGAGAGATGCTCCTTTGGCACAGCTGTGCTTCAGAGCCTATTTCTAAGTAGGTTCTGACCCTCCTCCATGGAGGTACTGCTGTGTAATCTGCCTTAAGTATAATATAGCAAGACTTCATGGTGTTTGAAGAAAAAATTACTCACCTTAGTAATTGCTTTTCTTCTCATGGAGTCTTGCTATATGCAACCTGCCCTCTCAGAACTTCTACTTGGGTAGGTTGGCAAATTAGTGCAAGCACTGTGTCATGCCATTTAGTTCTTCCTTTCCCCCTTTTATTTAGGGTTAGGGAACTAGGTATTTCTGTTTTTAAGTAATATATGGCCCCCTTCCTGGACTTGAGTCTTTTGGGGAAGGGGGGTCTAATAGTGCTTGTTAGGGGTGAAACTAATAATATTATTATCATTGTTATTATTATTATTGCTCTTGTTGTTGTTGTGTTTGCTGCTGTTATTCCTACTAGTAGGTAGCCACTTGGCTAATGTAGAGCTTTCCACACAGACTTGCTGTTTAGTATTAGCTTCATAAAGATCTGAGAGTTTCATTTGAAACTTGCCAGATAGAGCTTTGGCATAGCGCTCTCGCGCTTTAGAACTCCATTCTCCCTAGAGTTAACTGTTTCCTCTCCAGGGCAGTTCAAGTGCTGTGGCTAACTGCCTTAAGTCATAATATAGCAAGACTCCATGAGAAGAAAAGCAATTACTAAGGTGAGTAATTTTTCTTCTCTCCCTCCCTCCCCCCTCATTTTCCGTTTTTTTACAGGACTCCAAATCCTGTTCGCTGCTGCTGTCAGGCCTCTTTCTGGCTCCGTGGGAGAACTGAAGGGCGGGCGTGGGGACCGCCCACTATATGCAGTCACACTGACGTCAGTCACGTTACGTCGGGTGGGCGGTCCCCCATCAGGTATTGCTGGAAAAGTCTGCTGTGCAGCCCGATGCCAGGTGGTGCCAGTCCTATATGTGATAACCTACTGAAGGAACCTCTCTCAAAGATTCTACTGTTACGGTAAGTTCCTATGTAACTGTACTTTGTTGATGTATAGTGAGAAAAGAAGGGGTCCCAGGAGAACCATGATTTAACTTGATTATTAACATTATTAAGTGAGGAGAGATGAAATATGAGATGGTCAAAGGGCAAATCAGAAAATTGGGGGGGGGACTGAAAGTCTGACCTACTGATGACAACAGAGTCGTCACCAAGCACAGAAGTGTGTGCCTCTTGAAAAAAGGTTGCAGGTGGGGGTGGGTGGCTGCAGTGAGTGAGAAGAAATCAGTGGGAGAATGCCAAGTTTCAGTAAAGAAGAGAACATTGAGAGCTTGGTCAAGGATAATATGGATTTCTTTATTTGACAACCGGGTAGGTACACTGATCCGAGTGACTGTTCTCAGGAATGACCCGTGCCATCCTGATGGCGCATTCAGTACAATAAATGCAGTACATGAGGTTCAGCACACAGCACGTAGGTAACTACAATACACCTGGAGGTGATGCTTGAAGTCCGGACAGTTCAGGCAAATAATTGGTACAATAAAATCAACTTATAAGTGGTTTAAGGGAGATTTACCATTAAGGGAATGAGGACTGAGGTGAGCAGACTGGACTATGTTTGGATGGACTGGGCAGGGACGTGGAGTCTGTGCTGAAACGTGGAAAGGCATTCTTGGTGGTGGGGGCGGGGGATACCCAGGTGAGAGAGGAGGGTGAAGATAGAGGGTCCTGTGACTGTCGAGGTCAGGGTTGGGAGTGGAGAGAGGGGTTGCATCAGGAGGAATGAAAGATAACGTTAGGGGAGTTGCTGCAAAACACATTGGACCTGATTCTCAAAAGTCCTGAGAGTGCAGCAAGCCCTGGGTGTGCTGAACATATGACACACTGGGCTTGTGGCATTCCGCAATGGTGATTGGGATTTGTGATCCCACGCACTGATTGCCACAAGGTAGACCAGTATTTTCTGGTCTAGCTTGCAGCAGTCTCGGGTACCCTTTTTATGGGGCTTGCGCCAAATATTTGGCACAAACTGCCGTAAATAAGGAAAAGTGTTGTAAATGTGCCCAATCTTCTGGAATCGGGTGCATTCTGTAGCAGACTTTTTGGCGCAGCTGCTCCCGCTGCTGGGTTTTGACGCAGGTCTCGACATATGCTTGATGTCACCCTTCATGAATCTGGCCCATTTTGTTTGCTGAAAACAAATATTTGTCAAATCCAAATGCTGGGGTATACACATGCACCTAACATTCGTTTAGTGCACATCTGTTCAGTGTGTGTTCCTGTGTTCAGTGCTTTTCCCGTGTTCAGTGCATGTCCCTGTGTTCAGTGCGTGTCCGTGTCCAGTGCATGTCCCTGTGTTCAGTGCGTGTTCCTGTGTCCAATGCGTGTCCCTGTGTTCAGTGTGTGTGTTCCTTTAACTTTTTTTTTTGTTTTGTTTTGTTTTGTTTTTTTGTCACAGTGCAGGGAGCTGTGATTCTAGCAGAGCTACTTTCAGCATTGAAACGATCCCTGGCCCGTATTCTTGTTATCATCGTCAGCCTTGGATACGGCATTGTCAAGTAAGTAATAGGTGAAAGGATCTTGTCTCAGAAGTGATTCCAGTATGCAGTTCCTCTGTCTGTTTGTTCACTAAAGAGCATTGTGGGGTTGGACAAGTGAAGCGAGGTGTTCATTTTATTGATAAGTTGTTGATACGTGGGCATTAGCACATGGCAAAATGTGCATTCGGAGGGATATGTAGACACTCTCGGTTGTGTGCGGAGGCAGAAGACCACATAGTGTTCAGCACACACCCCAAAGGAGTGACTATATCTCACAGCAAACAGCACTCTGGAGTGTGTTATTGCACTTATGAAATGACCAGGTATTATATTTATTTACTGTTCTTACCCCAGGGGTCCTTTAGCATCAGTAACTATTGCAGTCAGCTGGATAGCTAGCACTGCCCCAGAGGTGGAATGAATGGTAATGAGTTTTATTAATTAGCCAATCAGATTGAAGCCAGAGAATGTGCTGAGCAGAGAGGGGAGGAGGCTTCAGAATTTTTTCTCTGCTGGACTGAGCAACACTGCCTCTGAGGTGCTCTCTCTCCTGTCAAAGAAAAAGTTGTTTTTCTTGATACTGGTAGCTATTCTTTGTTTTTCTATATTTTAGAATGTGCTGAACATTATTTTGGTAGTTCTAGCGGTTCCCCTCGGTTCCTGGGAACCACATTTTCCCTTGGTTCCACGATTCCCTTTTCTTTATTTTAAAAGTTTTTATCGATCTGGTGTTTCTGCATTCTCTTTACTTATTTTTGTTCATTTTTATCGTGGTTCCCTTTTTCAAGCAGGAACCGAGAGATCTTACTTCGAGACGGGTCCTGCAGTAGGTCTTCACATATAGGACTGCGCCCCCTGGCGTCAGGTCCAAACGGCAAACTTGTAGATGGCAATCATCAGTGGGGACCGCCCCTGACGTCAGGTGACGTGACGTTAGCCCAACTATAAAAGGGGAGGTCCCGCGCCCGCTCTCCAGTTCTTTCCCGCCATCGCCGCAGTATGTCCTGCACATGATAGAACAGCGATCAAACGTCCACCTTTTTTGTCGAAGTTTTTTTCGCCTCATAGTAAAATTTGCTCTTTGATTCACCTACCATTTGATGTCTTCCAGACAGAAGAAATGGTGCTAAGTCCGGCACCCAAATCCTGCATGGGGACGACCATTCCTGCAGTCTCCTCTGCCTTGGTGCCAAGCACAACACCGAGGAGTGCTCCATCTGCCAGGCCTTCAACCAGGCAACTCGAACCAGGCGCAAGCAGACCCTCGAGGCCCACCTCCTGACCCGACGGCTGGCGTCAATGGAAAAGGAGCTCCAGGAACTGAAGGATAGGTCGTTGTCACCGGGACTGGAGACCTTTGCCACGCGAGAGGCCTTCCAAAACTCTTGAGTACTTCAGCTAGTTCCCCATCTGCTTCTTTAGGCTGGGCACCTTCTCCCCCTTCTGCTGAGGTGAGCAGGCAGCCGGGGGTAGCCTCTCTTGAGGTATCAGTTGAGTCGCCTTGCCTGGCCAATAAAACAGCCCTTGACCCCGTCAAAGGGCGCACGGCTCCAGTCGATCAGCCTAGCGGTGGTCTCCCGACCACCACTACCCCAGCGCGGTCCATTCAGTCAGACAACGGCTCCTCCATCGCCCACCTGGATCTCTCCACTCTCCTGTCGGGCTCCAGTTTGGCCCCCCGACGCCGGACAGAGTGAGCGGCAGAGCAACCCATCGTCCCCCAGGGTCATTCATCCCAGGGACTCGCCACCCGATCCTCTGATTTTTTCTTCCAGCAGGATTGCCCTCTGACCTGCCGTCGGGGATCCTTCCAGACCTCCTCCCCTCACCAGGTTTACCGCCGTCCCCGGACATAAGTCCATCACCAGCTGGGGATCTTTACATGGAGCCTCCTCCCTCAGGACCTTCGGGGGCCCTCCCAGATCCCGCACCTCTCCTAGCAGGACCAGATCCTCCAGGCAGGTTTCTGGGTCCAGAACCGATTGTCCCACCTCCGGGTGGCCCACCGTCGACTCCACAGTATCAGACGCCAGGCCATGTGCCCCTGACGCCAGGATACCCGACGCCGGGGTACCTTGGGTACTCTTACTATCCTCAAATGGGTTATCACTACCCATCTTGGCCTCAGTACCCAGGCTACCCTAACTTCCAGCTTCCTCCTCCGCCACTCCCGGCGCCAGACCGTGAGTCGGCCCCCCAATGGTGGCAGGAGGCCAGAACTCAACTACTATCGGAGCTCAGGCAGTCTGTGGGGGACATTCCCCTACCCAGGGCCCCCCCCTCCACCGCCTCCTTCCGCAGAGCCTTGGGTTCTTTAGCTGTGGGATCTGCTGGGGTGGATCCTCCCATCCCCAGCTGCTCCGAACCCCCCAACACGGAGTCCGACCCCGAACCTTCAGACCCCAGATCTCCTGTTGAGATCCCTCCTAAGGAGTCCCCCAAGTCTCCCTCAGAGGACCCTTCCTTCGGAGACCTCTTGCGCTCAATACAGGCAGCTGGAAGCTGGCCCTCAAAAGAAGTGGATCCGCAACGAAAAAGACTGGCGGAGCACCTGGATCTTGCTATGTCTGATCCTATCCCTTCCTCCCCATGGATGGGACCCCATGAGGATTTGGTGACCACGATATGGCAACAACTGTCCTCCATACCCGTGGTCTCCAGAAAGGCAGCCTGGACTTCTTATTCCCCAGAAGGGATTCAGTTTCCTAACACCCATCCAAAGGCTGATTCCATGGTAATCACTGCTGCTCACGACCGGTCAGCCCAACCAAAACACCTGAGGTCCTCACCTCCAGACAAGGACTCTGGTCAATTAGACCAGTTCAGACGAAAGATCTACTCTTCTTCCTCTTGTGCTATTAGATCCCTCAACTATGTCTCGCACATAGTTGCTTTCCAAAAAGCTACCCTTTCACAGCTGGATTGGGACCTCCTTGAGGTTCAAGATGAAAACCTTACGAAGAAGCTCCTGGACAAGGTCAGGATGGGCAAGTCCTCATGTCGTCACGAGCTCCGAGCAATGTAAGACTCAGTGGATTCAGTGGCTAGAGTACACTCCATGTACAAGACAGGTCAGAAAAAGCAGTCCTTTCACCGGCAAAGAAGGTGGAATAAGAACCAAGCTGGGGAAGGGGGGGGGCACACGTCCCTGGCTCAGGAGCTCAAATCCACAGGCTAAGTTCCCAAACCAGCCTTGGGGCTAAAGCCCTCCTTCCGCCTCCTTCCCTTAAATCAGGAGGAACCAGTTGAGGGAGGTTCGGCCTCCACCTGGAGGGTTGGAGGTTTGTCACCGCAGAGTCTTGGGTGCTTCAGCTCATCCAGCGGGGTCACTCAATCGAGTTCCTCGAGATCCCAGCCCCCTCTGCTGCCAGGACGGTCTTTCTATCCATGGGATCAGGTCCCCTTTGTCTCTCAAGAGATCTAGGCACTTCTTCTCAAGAAGGCCATAGAACCCGACCCTCCAAACCAGATAAGAAGGGGGTTTTACTCCCATTTCTTCCTAGTCCCAAAGAAAATGGACGACCTGAGACCGATCCTGGACCTCCACACACTAAATATCTTCATCGAGTACAAGACGTTTCATATGTTGACTCTTCAAGGGCTCCTCCCCCTGCTCCATCCAAACTCCTGGCTGTGCTCCCTGGATATGCAGGATGCCTACCTGTACATCCCTATCCTCCCGGCCCACCGCTGCTTGCTCCGTTTTGTTTTTATGGAGGACCACTTCCAGTTTCGGGCGTTCCCATTTGGTCTTTCTTCGTCCCCTCTGGTGTTCATGAAATGTCTAGCGGTGGTGCCGCCAGGGCATTTATGTCCTCCCGTACCTGGACGACTGGCTCCTCGCAGCACCCTCTCTTTCCAGCCTGAAAGAGTCCCTTTCTTTCACTCTGAACTTGTTCTTACTTCTGGGTGTCACGGTCAATTTCCCCAAGTCCCAGCTAGTACCATCTCAACGTCTCCAGTTCATTGGAGCCGTACTAGATACAGTTCAGAGCAAGGCGTTGCTATGGATCGAGCTGAGACTTTAGTTGCTCAGGCTACTCGTGGCCCAGGCTCGATGGATCCCAGCACATGCTGTGCTCCGTCTTTTGGGACTGATGGCAGCGTCCATTTCAAAAGTACCCCTGGCCAGACTCCACATGAGGGTCACCCAGTGGTCTCTCCAAGTCCAATGGGATCAGAGGACAGACAAAATTAACCAATAAGTTATGATCTCCAGCAGCCTACAGAGAGATCTTCGCTGGTGGCAGGATCTCTCCACCTTTCGAGGGGAACACCTTTTCATTCCCCCGTCCCAGCCCAAATCCTCACCACGGACGCCTCAGATTTGGGCTGGGGAGCCCATCTGGGGGTACACAAGACACAGGGGTCTTGGTCTGGCAGTAAAATGTAGCCCGAACAGGAAAATCAACCATTAGAAATTCAGTAACATTCATTGATAGCCATCCCTATTCTTTAAACAAAGACAAATAACTATTTATCACTTTCTTGTATTCATTAGTTTGGTCACCATCCTGTTTAACATAAAATTCATTATCATTTAATTGTTTTAGGACTTCTCTCTCATAGTCCACAGTGTCCATGATGACAATAGCACCCCCTTTGTCAGCTTGTTTAATAGTAATTTCTGGATTGTTACCCAAAGTCTTCAGGGCAACTTCCTCTTCTTTACTCAAGTTATGAAAAAATCTGGTATTAGTGTCTTTTGATAATCGTTCAATATCAGATTCTCAACGTTTTAAAAAGACTTGTAAAGCTGATGACATGGGGGGGCAAAATACAGATTGTGATCTAAATATATTAGATTGTAAAGTCTCACCTGTCGTGGTGGTCTGTCCCTGATCATTCTTCCTACTCCTTTGGCTTATGGATTTACATAAATAAAATATTTTGCTTGGATTGACTCTGGACTTCTAGCATTTTATAGCCTGGTGAGTTCACACACTTCAGTGGCTTTATATTTTGCAAGGCATAGTCCTGTTGTTACGAGGCAGTGGTGCTGGGCTCCTTTCTCTGCTCGATACTTCATTTTGATTTCAGCACGGCCATTTCCTGGTGCGTTCACACCGACATTCTGTTTACATATCTTAGTAGAAGCCAGAAGTGGAAAATATTTTTGATCTGGGCCCAAGCAAGGTGCTAGGACCCATTTTCGTGCTCGGTGGCCCAGGTGTTAGAGTACCTCGCACATTTATCTGAGGTGGGCCTTGGCTATTCTTCCATTAAGGTCCATCTCTCTGCCTACCACCTCCCGGTGGGGGTAAAACCTTGGCTCAGTTGGAGGTTGCCAAAACCTTTCTGAAAGGCATCTTTCACTTGAAACCTCCAATCCAGAATCCCTGTGCCCCTCGGGACCTGAATTTCATGCTCGAGAAGCTGACTTTACTCCTGTTTGAACCAACTTCTACTTGTGACTTACACTTCCTCTCATGGAAGACTTTATTTTTTAGCCGCAGTGACTTTCTACTATCCTCAGCATTCCAACAGAGGGGAATACCTTCTGCACACCTTAGATGTGCACCAGATTCTGAGGTACTACACGAACCGGACTAAAGAGGTTCATAAATCCAACCAACTCTTTGTAGCCTTTGCTCCCCAGTGCCAGGGCAAGGCTATCTCCAAACAAACCATCTCTAGATAGTTAGCCAACTGCGTCCACTTTTCTTACACGAAATATGGGAAGTCCCTTCTGGGGGCAGTCAAAGGTCACTCCTCCTGCAGCGTGGCTACCACCACTGCCTTTTTCAGGAATGTGTCTACTGCAGAGATCTGTGCAGCGGCCACATGGTCATCTCTTCACACTTTCACTAAGCATTACAGTCTGGACATTACCTCTAGGCGCATAACCGGGCTTTGGTCTTGCAGTTTTGCAAGGCCTCCTGCCATGATTTCTTATGGCAACTTCTCCTCCTCCCGGATGCACCTCAGCATTAGTTGTTTTGGGGATTGCTTGGTATTCAGTCCTATATGTGAAGACCTACTGCAGGCACCCCCTTGAAGTAAGATATTGCAGTTACATAAGAACTTACCGTAACAGTAGATCTTACTTTGAGAAACAGCTCTTGCAGCAAGTTACACCATTAGGACTGAAGCCGGCAGGTGCCAGGACCCCACGGAAAAATTCTAACTTACAGTATCCAGCGGGGGACCACCCCCAATGTCTGCCCCTCCCCGATGTCAGTCATCACATAAAAGGGGGCTGTCCCCCAGCAACCCCAGTGCTTTTCCCACTGTCGACTCGCCAGCATTGGCCTCACGGATGCCTGCATTCACGATACGACACGTGAAATCTTCATCCTCCAAAAATCTCAATTCATGTCTGCTTCTCCTACCTCTTCTCTTGAAGGACATCCCTCTAAGTATGCCTGCGGCAAGCAGATCCCTTTTGCAGACCGTCATTCGGCCTGTGTCAGGTGCCTAGGCCCAGAGCACGACACCCAGGCCTGCTCAATCTGCCAGCAATTCAATAGCAGAACCCGGATCCGCCACCAAAAGGCCATTCAGGGGTTCCTCCTTGAGGAGAAATATGAAGAAAATGGAGAAAAGACCTTCCTCCAAAGGGGAATCTTCCCACAAGTCAGGGAAACACAGGGACAAGCATCAGGACTTGGATAGGGCGAGATCTCCTAGCCGGGCCTCCGAGTCCAGGGTCAGCTCCAGCTCTACACGGTCCGACAGATCTTTTTCCCAGGCTCGCTCCCAACCTACCCCCTTTAAGGTAAGGTCTTCAGGGGGCTCCTCAGCCTCCTTACACCCGCTCAAGACCACTCGGGCGCCGGACGCCTCCAAGCCTGATTCTTCAGACAGGCACAAAAAGTCTTCCTCCAAATCGGGCGGTGCGTCTGACTGATGCCAGGACACCAACATCAGGTCTGTCTTCCAACCTCCGAAGGTACCTGAAAGGAAGACTGCAGAGCTGACATCCCTTAAGCGAATGTCTGAGACCAAGAAGGCGTCCAACCCAGCGCCCACATAATGGACTACCCCGACGACAGTAGTACCGCCGCCGGTGGACACCGGACGTCAGGGGTCATCAGGTGAAGAGGCTACCGCACCGCTGGATGACCAGACGGGCAACACGGAGGATGCCGGCCTACCAAGGAAGCCGTCGCCAGACCCGGTGGTTCCCTGGGACCCGACGCCTGACCCCGGCGACAGACCCACACCGACACCGGGCCCGTCGTTGGGTATGAATTTTCAGGAGGTGAAAAAACTGTTCACCTTCTGGTAGGAAACCATAAGGAAAGAGGTGGTTCCCCCTAAGCCTCATGCACCTCCAACACCTCCACCTCCTCCTTGGGGCGCTGAAGGTTCAAGACCCCTGACCCCCAAGTAGCCAACTCCACCTCCTCAGGGCTGATCGAGAGACAGAAAACGCCTGTCACGCTCTCCCTCAGGGTTCCTGAGCCCAAAGCGACCCAGGGGCAGACGCCACTCACTGGGAGATGACTCTAGACCGGGTACATCCGACACCTCCAGGTCTCCATCTCCCTTCAGTCCCCCATCACCAGACCTTCCAAGGTTGCCTCCCGATGATCCCTCCGTTTCAGAAATCATGAGGCACATTCAGGAAAATATGGGATGGGAGACAGAAGACTTAGACCCCAAGAGACAACGCCTAGCCCGTTACCTCAGGCAGAAAGACCCCGAAGCTTGTGGTGGTCTCACCTTTGGTGGACACCTTTACGGACGTCACCAAGGCAGCTTGGAAACTTACGCATTCCACACCAGCTGTTCCGAAGAAGGCTGACCGCCTCTACAGGGCTCCCACGGAGGACCTGTATTTGACGCAACAACACCTGGACGACTCCCTGGTCATCACTGCATCTCATGATAGGTCCCAGCGGCCTCAGCATTTGAGTATCCAGCCTCCGGACCGGGAATCTAAGCAATTAGATTCTATGGGAAGACACATGTATGCGGCTGCTACATGCTCAGTTAGGTCTCTAAACTATCTGACACACATGGTGCAGTTTCAGAACGCCCTTTGGGAACAGGGCCAAGATCTTCTAAAAGACTTTCCGGATGGCGAAAAGAAGAAGGAACTGCTGAACCTCCTTCAAACTGGGTCAGACGTGGGGACCCAGGTTCTCCGAGCCACTTACGACTCAGCGGACTCAACAGCCAGGGGTGCAGCCACAGCTGCAAGAGCTGTTCTCGAAGATCTACCGTTACGGTAAGTACTTGCGTAACTGTACTATCTTTGAGAGAGGTTCCTGCAGTAGGTCTAGTTTCCCTCCCACCTTCCCCCAACTCCTGGATGTTTTTTCCTTTATTTTTCATCCTGCCTAGCCCTTGGGTCTAGAGAGTAAGCAGGGTCCTAGGAGTCTTTACTCCTATCTTATTCTTGCCTTTCTATAGGTCTCCGGTGGAAAAGAACTGGAGAGCAGGCTCGGGACCGCCTCTTTTTATAGTCGGGCTGGCGTACATTACCTGACGCTGGCAGTCCCCGCTGATTGACATATCTACAAGTTTGCCGTTCGGATCAGATGCCAGGGGGCACAGTCCTATATGTGAAGACCTACTGCAGGAACCTCTCTCGAAGATCTACTGTTAAAGTAAGTTCTTACGTAACTGCAATTTTTATATACTTTTTACCTTGTAAAAGGCGTGGTTCTTTACCGCAAGGGAACAGGCAGTTGGACCTTAGATTTAAATGGTTCAACATTATATTTAGGGGTTTTCTGTAAATTGGGCATATCAGAAACCCCAAAGAAAAGAACTGGACCCACAGGTTTTAAAAATTATTTAAACTGCCATAGAATCAGCTAAAGCTGATACTCACGACCTGTGTTTAAAGTGCTTCGGTCCAGATCATTACTGTATTCTTTGCTCCACATTCTGTTCAGAAACTAAGAAATAGAGCAAAAAGGCTTAGAAAAATGGCAGAAGAAGGGTCTTCATCTGGTCGCAAACACAGACTCAGGGCTACTGATGAGGAGGCCTTTTAAAAATAAAAATTAATTCAGGTGCTGATGAGGCATCTTTAAAATCTAAGCCTGCTACAGGTGCTGATGAAGTGCCTTTGAAAACAAAGAACACAAAGCTTGGCACTGATGAAGTGTCTATCAAAAATAAGGCTAAAAGCCGGCCCGGTGGCGCTGAGGGTTGAGGCGCTGGACGCCACATCTCGCACTGACGCCGGGCGACCGGTTCGGGAGCGGATCGTCGCCGTGGGTCGGCCGGGGAGATAGGCTGGAGGTCCGACAGCTCGCTTTCTCCGGGGAGGGATCTGCCGATGCCCGACACTTGCATGACCCTCGAGCGGGGTCGAGGAACTGCAAGCCCACTTTGGGATGGGCGCCATTGAGCGGCATGGATGTTGGCGCGACGCATGACGCCGGAGGTTACTTGCTGCTCGGGAGGGAGAAAACGCTGAACAAGCCTGCCTCAGCGGGAAGATGGGAGGACCATGGCCGTGCCCACGATTTGCCTGTGCCCAGCAGACCTCAGACCGGCGAAGAAAAGGGTAATGGGGTTTGAGCCCCAGCCTCGTCCCGCCTGAGGTAATCCATAGCTCCATGGGGCTAGGGGTCTGCTTGGTAGAGTTCGGGCAGTGGATGTCCAGTTGTCCCCTCGAAGGGTTGGAGGTGGCAGGCTGGGGAGGAGGAATAAACAGTAATTTCAAAAAAAAATAAGGCTAAAGGAGCTGATGAAGTTCCTAAATCAAAAAATTCAAAAGGTGCTGATGAAGTGCCTAGTTCTAAGAGATAACCTGAACAAGCCACTGATGAAGTGGCTACTAAAAAGATTTGTAAAGAAAAGAATCCCTTTGCTCCTCCAGGCGGTGCCAAAGGTGAGGCTGCAGTGGGAAAGAAACCTAAAGATAAATCAAAAAACATTGAACCCCAGGAGGGCGTCCCTCAAGACTTTCCAGGGGACCTTCCCTCTATCGAGGATATGGCAAAAGCCTGGCACCTTTACCAGACTATCCAGAGCATGAGAACCCTTTTTGGTGCCTCTGATTTTCCCAGGCACATTCCCCCCACTGCCCCCTCAGCTGAAGGGGCTGATGAGGGGGATGACAATGATTTCTTTGATGCCCTGTTGGCATTTCAGAGGGCAAGGTCTCAGAACACATCGTGTCACCTGACCTCAATTTTGGGGCATCTCCTGATCAGGAGGATACCTCTTCCCTGTTCTCCTTTCTGCAACACATGGTGGATACCCTTGACCTCCCCTCTCAAGAGTCCAGTCAGGATGAGAAGTAAGACCAGGACTATAGGGAAATTAAAGGACTTCCCCCTCCTAAAAAGTTAGTTCTTCCTATATACAGACTTTCAGGAAGAACACAATGAAAATTCTTCAGAACCCCCCACATCTGTGCAAGGGGCAGAGAAAAGGACTGATAAAAAGTACCAGTTTTCTAAAATTGACACAGAATATCTGTTTGTTCACACCAGTCATGAGGGAGTGGTGCAGCACGCAGAATGTCACAAAGCTGGGGTCCCCCTTTCTTTCCAGCCCCCTGAAAAAGACTCTTAAGAGGCTGGACTTCATGGCCAGGAAGACATACACCATAGCCTGTCTTCTTCTCCGCCTTGCCTCTTACATGGCTTACACCGCCAAATATCAGAAGGCTTTGTGGAACTCAGTCCTAGCCGTAGTCAAATGGGGCTCAGATTCTATGGCTAAGGACTTGCTGGAAAAGGCTAAGACGGCCTTGGAGGCCACAAAGTATCAGTTCTACATGGCGGATGATAGCTATAATGCAACCTCAAGGGTTATAACTCAGGCTATTTCCCTGAGATGTTTTGCTTGGCTCAGAACAACAAACCTGTCACAGGACACTCAGTCCAAAGCCATGGACTTTCCCTGTGACAGAAATGTTCTCTTTGACTCCAGGACTGAGGAGTATATGAAAAAGGTTGACTAGTACAGGCAACCTGTCAGAGCAATACAACCAAGACTGAGCCTCAGGCGGCTCAAAAGCCTCAACACAGAGGTAATAGAGGCAGGGGCTACTTCCCCAGACCCTATTACTCCCTTCTCCCCACAGTTTGACCTCTCACAGTTCAGAGGTTACTACAGAGGAAGAGGGGTCAGAGGAGAGCTATCTCTACCCCTACTCCTGCCATCCAGTAAAAGCCCTGACTCCTCAGCTCAGGTCACCTCCTGTCTGCCTGTAGGGGGAAGGATTTCCCACTACCTCCACTCCTGGATCCTAATTACCACAGACAGGAGGGTCCTGGGGGTAGTGGAAAAGGGCCTGTCCCTTCAGTTCAAAAAAAAATGCCAGCCCTAAAGAGAACTAACTCCAACAGAGAGGATTCTGTTGGAGATGGAAGTAAAGCATCTTTTGGAAGCAAAAGTAATACAGAGAGTGCCTATCCATCAACAGGACAAAAGGCTCTACTCCAGGTACTTCCTGACTAAAAAGAATAACAGGTTGGGGTGGGGGGGTTGTGTGTAAGTGGTGTATTGTAGGTTGTTTGTTCTGGGAGCGTGGATATATTGTTCTATCCACACTTCTAGGCATGTCCCTTTCCCCTTTAAATCTTGCCGGAAAGTCTTCAGGCTGGCTCCTCCCACCCACCCGGGTGGTAAATACCTCGGCTCCGCCCCATGACGCCAGATCTTCCTTTCCGCTGGAAGATGCAGGTTCCCTCGTGCTCTTGCAGCAATTCGTAGGCCCTGGGTTCAAAGCGTCGGTATTTACCGAAGTTGGTCTTAAAACTCATTCGAGTTAGTGATTGCGATTCTACTGCATCGGACATGGAGGAAAAATCTTCCCTCGGATTTTGCCGGTGCCCCTGCGGCCAGATATCGCTCACCGATCCCCACCTAATGTGTATTTACTGCCTAGGTGCCAGACATGACACCTCATCATGCACCTTTTGCTTGGCCTTCCATCCCAACGTCCTGGACAACCGCATGGCACGTTTAAAGCTGGGGAGACTGAGAAAGGAACCCGGCTGGTGAAATCAAGGAGGCGTAGGGCAGTTTCCATGGTCATGGGATCTGCCGAGCAGCTGGAACAAATGAAAGCATTTGAGGAGGAAGCAGCTCAAGCTTCGGCCAATCGAAGTTTTTTTGTTCCACTGAACCTTGGCTCCACCTTTCCGGGCTCCTTCAAGGGGTTGTGCAAGTCTCTTCCCCACCCAGGGTGAGGCGCCTTCGGGCTCGCACTCCTCCCGCTCTCAGAAGAGAGACAAGGATGCGTTGTTTTCATCCCAACGAAGACGTTCTTGGGACTGAGAAAGGTCCAAGTCCCAGGAACCCGCGCTCTCGACTTCGGTCGAGATCGCATCCTCGGCTGCCGGCTTCACGGACCTGCTGTCTGGGCAGGGGACCAAGGAAGTGGTCAACGAGGTTGAAATAGTCCTCGATCCTATCGACCCTTTATCGCCGGCTCAGCTTGACGACTCCTTGGAGAGGATTCCTGTCCTCGTTTTTCCTGATGAGGAGACCCAACCTGCTGGCATCCCCACCAAGGATCCGGTTCCGGACCCTCGGGTATCACCGATCCTGATGTCTCCTGAACGACAAGAGGAAGAGCCATAAGCGTGCTAATCCTCCTCGGACGTGGAGAGGCTTCGACGGAAACTCCGTCGATGCTATGAGGACCTCATGTGGCAGCAGCTCATTTTGACTGGGCAAAGTCGTCCCGTGTCTACCTCCGCTATCACTTTTGCCTCCCAGGCCGTTGACCCCTTCGGAACCGACTCACAGCGCTTCCTGTGCCCGTGGGATTGGCCCGTGTCCCGGTTCGGCCAAAACCGGTTTCTCCACCGATTTGGGTGGAACCACCGCCTAAGCAGACTGAGGGAGGGTCGCCCTCGAAAGAGGACCGGCCAGATACCGGGCTTCCCCGGTGCCTGTCTGTTACAGTCACCCCAGATTGCCCTCGGTTTGGCATCTCCAGCAGGGTTGCAGATGTCCTAGTGGCTGCTTGCAAGCCCTCCACTCATGCCACTTGTGCCATGAAGTGGAAACGGTTTGCCATTTTGGCTGCCAGATGTTCTCTTGACCCCTTCATCTTCCCAGTGAAGCATGCCCTGGACTGCCTGTTCTCTTTGACTCAGGCCTCCAGTATTCCTCTCTCAAGGTCCACCTTTCGGCTGTTTCTGCCTTCCACGAGCCCGTGGGTGACCGCACTATTGCTCAACTGGATGTCTCCTGTACCCTCCTCTGTGGTATCCTGCATCTGATACCACCAATCCATTCTCCTGTCCTGGCCTGGGGTTTGAATTTTATTTTGGAAAAGTTGATCCTGTGCCCTTTTGAGCTAATTGCGACTTGCAATTTTCGCTTTCTTTCTTGGAAAACGTTCTTTTTAGTTGCAGTTACTTCTGCTCAAAGAATTTCAGAGCTTTAGGCCCTATGGTTCGAGGAGCCTTATTTGATTTTTCACAAAGACAGGGTGTCTTTGCGCACAAATTCTAAATTTCTTCCTAAGGTGGTTTCCGAGTTTACACTGTCGGTTCACCGTCCTGTTTATTTGCTGGAGCCTGTCGATCTAGGGGAAGCACTGCTCCATGCTTTAGATGTGTGCAGAACTTTGAAGTATATTACCTGCTCAGGACTAAGGAGTCCAGAAAGTCTGATCAGTTGTTTGTTTCCTTCACCCCAGGTACAGAGGGTGTTCAATTTCTAAGCAGTGTTAATCCAAATGGTTGGCAAATTGCATTGTGTTCTGCTGCAGTAAGTATGGCAAAGAATTTCCTGGTGCTGTCAATGCTCACTCCACCAGAGGCATGGCTACCTCTCTGGCTTGTTTCAAAGGGGTCTCAGTCGCCGACATTTGTGCTACTGCCACCTGGAGTACAGTCCACACTTTCACCAAGCATTACAGTCTGGACATAGCTTCTAGAGCCTGTGCAGGATTTGGCAGGGCTGTTCTGCAAGGACTCCTGTCTTACGTTTATGGAGTTCCTTGATCAGTTCCGTTTTCTAGGTCTTCTGTCTTAAGTTTAAGAAGCTCCTTGACTGGATAAGTTGTTCCACCTCTCCTGTATTATAAGTATATGGAGATCCAGCCTCCCAGACTGTCCATTTACTCTTTTCAATGCTTGGGACTCTTTCCTACGGTGTAATCTGATGACTGAGATACCCCCGAAGAAGATAGAACAGTTACGTAAGATCTTACCGTAATAGTAGATCTCCGAGGGGATGTCAGTCATCAGGTCTATTCCCTCCCACCATCCCCCTTTTTGGGGCTCCTATTTAGGACCTGGCTGTCTGTCTGCTGTTTCCATCATTTCTTTGAGAGGTAGGTCCCTCACTCTCCTCGGGTCCCCAGGGCGTCAGCTTTTTTTTTTTTTTTTTTTCAACCAGGAGAGAGAGACTCAGCTGAAAGGTTGTTTACAGGTGCGACCTGGGAGCACAAGGAAGTTAAGTGACTGTCTTAGGGTCACACAGTATGCAAGTGGGGGTTATGGGATTCAAACCCAGGTCTCCAGATTTGCAGCTCAGAGCCTTAAATCACTGCGCTATACTGCCTTGCTCCTTCTTCTACAGAGGGAGAGAACAGAGAAGGGCACGGGCGCGCCTGCATCTTTGTAGAGTTGGGGACGTCAGCTGCCGTCGACTGTGTGGGCAGGCCCACTTGTACTGCTGAAAATCTTCCATGTGGATTCCCCACTCACTGACGGTGAAGTTCTTGTGGTGTAACCTGATAACTGAGCTCCCCTTGAAGGTTTACTGTTATGAAAAGTTCTTATGTAACTGTTCTTTATTTGTAATTCTATCTTAATTTTTAACATTTATTTTTTATTATTGATGTTAAGTGTCTTGGTAGTGTTAAAAATATTTATTGTGTATGTTTTACATTTTATGGGTTTAATAAAAATGTATATACAAACAAAAAAATGCTCCCACCCCTTTCTGAATGTGGAGGCAGGAATCACCAAGGTGTTGAAGAAGAGCGGACAGTGTCAGAGGTTGGGCAAGAGCATACCCAGGATCAGCCTGCCCAAACCGGGGGAATTTCTGCATTCTCTGGATTCCCACCTCAGGGATGTCCCCACACTAGGGGCTCCATGCTTACTCGTCCAAAGCGTGCTTGTACAGAGCCTGGCCGATGCCCCCTTCCCCCCACACACACTGTACTCCCACCTGTGGTCACCCATGGGTCTGTGTTATAGCAAAGGCAGCTACATTCCCTCTCCAGAGGAAGACTGCATCGCCTGGGATGCTCAATTCTCCGCCCATCGGCTGGCCCGTGCAGCCCGAGCTCCTTACCAAACCCAGGTTGATGGCATCGCCAGCACTAGTCCTACCACTGCTCTGACAGCCAGACCATAATTTGGCCTGGTATTAAACGTTTTGGCTTAGAAAATGCTGTATCATATATTTGTGAATACATATAGGCACAGCATGTGATCCAACTCATCTAATCAACGAGCGTTATTTGTGGCCACTATCATGACACATTTTATAAATGATTTTATGGCTGGTATTAGAACGAAGCAGAACAGAAATGAGAACAGTGGAACAAGCTAGAAAGGTGCCTGTTGTGGTAAGTAAATGAGAAGAGCAGCTTTGATAGGCTACTACACACCATGATTACCAGCATCCCACATGATATAAACATGCTGTTTTAGAAAAGAAAGAGGACCATTTGTTCATCTGGCTTTTTTTTTTCTGCCAGCTTAGTCGGAATAGCCTGTCAACCACTTTTCTTCAGAGGAACTGTCAGTTCTAAGCTGAAAGCAGCAGTGCAGGACAATGGCAGAAAGTTTGGACCATACACACGGTCCCCCTTCCTGCTGGACTCAATGCTTGCTACCGGCTGTTACCTCCAGGTTCTCTGATTTTCTGACATCCCTTGGTTCTGGCT
Organism: Neoceratodus forsteri; assembly: GCA_016271365.2. NCBI lineage: Eukaryota > Metazoa > Chordata > Ceratodontiformes > Ceratodontidae > Neoceratodus > Neoceratodus forsteri. The sequence continues at coordinate 1,072,174,560 of CM028134.1, read as the reverse complement.
TATCGCTGGGAGCTTCCTGCTGTCACCTACAGGCCACCGGCGTTGGAGATGCAGTCGGGGGGGTCAGGACAGTGCGATAGATGGTCATGGGGGTACACATTGAGGGCTATCATCTGGTGTGCCAGGGACTGGCCATCTTCCTGTTTTCTTCCTTCGCTCTGCCCCCCCAGTGTCATGCTCGCGACATTGCAGGGTCCTGTACACAAACGGCAGCGCATGCCACCTATGCTGTCAACTGCATCTCTAGCAGCCTGCCACTAGAAGCTGCTCAAGGAGCAGTTTGAGTCATTCCCTTCCTCCAAGAGGAGAGAGTGTCCATGCAGATGCCCTTAACTCTCCCCTCTGGTCTGTACCCTATCGGTCCCTGGAGTGGCATGCGAACCTGAGTCACCATTCATTGCCATGAAGCGTTTTTTTTTTTTTTTTTAAACAGCATCTGATTACAATGTATAAGAAAGTTAATGAGGGTATGTCCTGTGCACGCTAAGGACTTATACAAGCCGTCAGTGGTACTAAGTGTATCTTTCTTCCCTCATAGGCCTCGCCTGGGAGCCATGTTACACCGGGTTATTGCTGTTGGCATCCTCTTTTTTCTTTTCTCAGGCTTAGAGGGTGTCCTTAGAGTAACACAGGTGAGTGTAGAGCTCTGTCATTTTGTCAACATATTTAGTCATTATGTCAACATACGTAGCTGTGTGTGTGTGTCTCTCTCGCTCGATGTCTAAGTGAGTGTGTTTGGGGGGTAAAACTGGTACACATTGTATTATAATTATGTTTTTGACCCACTATATGCAAAATAAAAAGTCCATCCGTAAAGGCATGTAATTCCATCTGTGTGCTCTGGTACATGTTTATATATAGAAGTTACTGTGTCTCTTACGGTAATGAGAGTGCAGTCTCCAGTTCTTTGAGTGAGAGCGAAGTGCAGCTGAGCAATTCTGGCACACAGAGGACTTAAGAAGAAACTCGTATAACCATTAGAGACACAGAAACGTTACATACAGATGCATTATAAATCATGTTGAAAGTTTCTATTAAAAAAAAAAAATGGAACTGAAAATCAAAATGTTTAACTTTGCAAAAAAATAGAAAAAACCCTGCGAATGGAAATGGTCTATGCCAACTGAACTTAGCACTTTAGAATTTTAGAACCGTTTGTCACAAACCCACTCCTGGGGGTCAGGCCAACTGAGCTCACAGTGCCTACCCTTAAGTGCAATCCATGACGGGGGGGGGGGGGAGACAAGGATACCGCTTTTAGAATGCTCACCGAGGTCACGACTGCACCCCTACCACGAGGATCCAGGGTGTCCTCCTAACTCTGGGTAAGGGTACAATACCAGTCTCGAGTCTTGTGGCCAAATATGAACACTTCCTTGGCTATTACACAAAGAGGAAGACCCAGTCATCGCACTCTTCAGGGTAGCAGTGTAAGCCTGATTTGGCCTTCTCCCTACAGGACATGCAACAGCCTGGTTCAAAATCCTTGCAGACCCGTCCATGAGAGTTTAGTATTCTTCCTATCCTTCCAGATCCCTCATAGACCCTTTTCTCAATTTGGTTGCTTATGGTTGCCCCTTTGGCAATAATAGTTTTCACAGATTAATACTTTTTCACAATTCACACACAAAGATATGTATATAAACCTCGTAGGTAGATATTCTTTAGGAAAATGAAAGTTTTTACTACAATAAATAAAAGCAGTTACAGCTAAAAGAGAACATATACTATATTAGGTTACAGTACAAGAAACAATGGGAAAAAATACACAGAAAAATACACTGACACTGTTTAGTTAAGTCTCTACCTTAGGTCTGAAGTTTTCAAAGTTCAGAGACTCGCTGGTTTGCAAAATATTTCAGTCTTTCTGTAGTAGACTTTGGTTCTTAGGCAGTCTCTGTGCTGGCAGCTGTTCGCTTTTGTGGTTAGGAGAAAAAAGTCCCAAAAAGAATGGCTCCGAGTGTCTATGCTGGGGAGCCTAAATAGAAGACCATTCCCAGGTCTACGAATAGAGGTTGGCCTTTCTCTTTTTAGGCCACCGGGTGTCACTCTTGTGCCTTCCCAAAGTCTTATTTTTCTGATAATCTTTGATGTCAGATTCCCATAGTTAACACAGGGTTTATAATCATAACCCATGTAAGTGGAATTTCACACAGGTATGCTACAAGGATGTGTTTTTTTTTTTTCCCCTGTTTCCTCACACAGGCTTGTTAGAAGGATCTTTCCTGGTTAAAACACCCTGGACTTTTGAGCTGTCTTAATTTAATTAGTTATAAGGAAGATCCTGTGAGTTATATGATTATACAAGCTGATTTTATTGCTTCTGTTTCCCCTTGGCCAGTTAACTTAGAGGAATACTCTTTGATCATGTATCCACAAGCTTTTTGACAAGCACTTGTCAGATTCCTTCAAGCAATGCTGGCCTTGTAGGTCAGAAGAAGGTCAAACCGCTTTAAAAAAAAATCCAGTTTTTTTCTCTGTGTTCCTTTGCTAACACTGGCATGTACACATACATAAAAATTACATAAAAAAACATACTGTATATACAACAGAATTGTATCTACAATTCAAACACCGTGAAGTCTTGCTATATTATGACTAATGCAGTTAGCCACTGCACTTGAACTGCCCCGGAGAGGAAAGAGTTAACTCCAGGGAGTCTGGAGTTCTACAGCGCGAGAGCGCTTATGCCAAAGCTCTATCTGGGCAGTTTCAAATGAAACTCTCAGATTCTTTACTCCGCTTCACTGAACAGTCGCTCCGGAGATCAGCTCCTTCAGCTCGGTTCATTTCTTGGTTCAAGCGAGTATTTTCGGTTCATTTGAACCGCCAAAAAGTATTTATTTTACCGCATTTTGGTTAAAAGCTCTATCTGGTAAACCGTAAGTACAAAAATTAAAGTCTGTGTGGAAATTCAATTATCGGTTCAGTTTTGAACCGATCGGCTTGCTGAAATTAACGTTTTAAAGTGTTGGTTGGGCTTTTAGAGTGCGGTTCCCAGTTCTTATCGGTTCTAAAAAAACCTTGCTTTAAAATTAGGTTTTTTCAAATACCCGTGACACGTTAGGAACCGATAAGGGTGTCTTGCCTGGCACTGCCATCAAAAGGGCAAGTTTTTGGTTAGGCTGGCATTATGTCTGAGAAACCCAAAAGAAAACCGGGCCCACTGGTTTCAACACTGTGATGTCTGTGGGGAAGCCTTTGCCAAGGCTGACCCACACACCACTTGTGTTTATTGTCTGGGGCTGACCACCTCCTGTCAGACTGCCAGGTGTGTAAAAATTTCCTGCAGCCACCCTGAAAAGAGATTGGGCCGCTCGGGAACTAGAGGCCAAAAGTCCGCTGACCCGATGGCCAGCCTGGTCCAGCACCCACTGGACCAGAGGGAGTGCCCTCTGACCAGGGCGAGACTTCTCGGCAAAGGAAGGCTGGTTCAGAGGAACCAGTCCCAGTGAAAAGACAAAGAAATCAGTAGGTTTGGAGTCCAAAATTGTCTCTCCAACTGCTGCAGAAATAGCTAAAGCCATACAGATTGTCCAGTCACTGTCTCAGGGTCCTGTCGAACCACCAACAGTTGGTAAAGGGTTGGTTCGTTCAGTTCCAGTGGTTCAGGAGTATGATGTTGAGGAATTTTATGAACCACAGGAGGGAGGAGGAATTTGATCAATATATATGTGGCTGGGAGGGTCTGGACGTGCTCCATTGAACCGGCGCTTCCAGACAGACCTTTAGAATCTCCTCCTATTCTGTCTGAGTCCCTTCTCATTTTATGTTTTACAAAAGGTTGTAGAAACCTCCAGCTTCCTTTAGAGGAGGCTGTGGATGAGCAAGAGGAGCCTGATTACGTGAAATGATGGATATACCAGAGTCTAGGAGGTTGTCTATTCCTTTGCATAAGTCGTTTAGGAAGCAAACAACAAAGATTTTAAAAAATCCTCATTCTGTCCCTCCTGTAGATAAAAAAATGGACAGAAGGTATACTTTGTCAGGCCCTGATACAAACTTCCTCACTGAGTAGTGTAGTCATGTAGGTGTGGTTCAAGCTGCAGCCTGTGACAAGGCTAATATTCCCCTGGCCTCACATCCTCCTGATAAGGATTCCAGGAGGATTGATGCCATGGCTAAAAACAGTATATGGCAATCTTTGGGACTCAAGGCAGGCAAATTATATGGCTTATGTAGCTAGATATCAGAAATCTAGATGGGACACAGTATTGCAGTTAGCCAAGCAGGCACATGGCCAGCTGGCTAGTGAGTTGGAACAGGTGGCTGCTGATGGCTTGAAGCCTCTAAAGTTCAATTTCATACTGCTGTTGATGTTAATGATGTTTCCTCTAGGTCATGGCCACTTCTGTAGCTTTCCAGAGGGTTGGCATGGCTCAGATGCACTAATCTGTCCCAAGATACTCAGTCAAAGGCTATGGATTTTCCTGTAGTGGGAATTCTCTGTTTGGGAACAAACAGAAAACTATATGAAAAGATGGATGAATACAGAACTACCTACAAAAGTGCCCAGGCTAAGGAGAGGCATGCCACCCACAGAGGCACGCCCCCAGAGGTAGGGGCAGGCCTTCCACAGGCCTTTTACCAATCTCAGGCCTCCTCTGCGTTTGCACAGAGGGGTTTCTTCAGAGGCAGAGGTAGACGGGGCACAAGTAAACCGTCCCCCTCCCCTCAGCCTAAGGCTACTGCCAAGCAGGCACCGTGATGGGGTGCCCAGGGCCGATTCTCCTGTACCAGTGGGGGGCAGGTTGGTTTATTTCAGCCAGAACTGGGTGTCCCCAACTTCGGACAGATGGGTTCTGGAGGTAATAAGCCAGGGTCTGGTTCTCGGCTTCAAACAGTTTCCAAAGATGAGAGCCAGACATTTTCCACCTGCAAATCCTACCGAAGCCCTTGCTTTGAAGCAGAGGTTTCTTCTCTTCTGGACTGCAAAGCAGTAGAAAGGTCCCTCCTTGCCATCAGGGCAAGGGGCTGTACTCAAGATACTTTCTTACCCCAAAAAGACAGGAGAATGGGGCCCATCCTAGATTTAAGGTACCTGAACAAGCATCTTTGAAACCAAAGTTCAAAATGTTAACTCTGGCAATGATTTTGCCTTCCTGAGGCCAGGGGACTGGCTGCTTCCCTGGACCTCAAGGATGCCTATTTTCATGTTCTGATCAGGCCTTCTCACGAAAGTACCTCAGGTTGAACTGCCCTCAGGCCACTACCAGTTCAGGGCAGTGCCCTTGGCCTTACCTCTGTGCCAAGGGTATTCATAAAATGTCTAGCTGTGGTGGCTCATTTAAGAAGGCAAGGATTGCTGTGTTTCCTCACCTGGACGACTGGCTCATAGTGGGTCAGTCCCCAGATCAGGTAAAATCCCACTTGCAAGTCACCCAGCAACTTCTCACTTCCTGGGATTCCTGCTGAATTTACCAAAGTCAGTTCTGGAACCAGTTCAGGTACTAACTTTCATAGGTGCAGAATTGAACACAAAGTTAGCCAGGCATTTCTTCCCTCGGAAAGGGTAGACAGGCTCATTGCCCTGGCATCCTCCTTTACCCCCGGGTTTCCTCGACCAGCAAGGCATTTTCTGCAACCCTAGGGCACATGGCTGCTTCCACAGCTGTAGTGCAAGGAGCAAGATTCCAGATGAGGACATTCAGTTCCATTTGAGGGCCTATTGGTCTCAAAGGAGGGACCCCTTCCAAATTGGTTCCAGTGACCCAAACTCTGATCCTGGCTCTACACTGGTGGCAGGATCAAAGCAATCTAAAACAAGGGTTCCTTTCATTCCCGTCTCCACTCCCTCACCCATCACCACGGATGCTCCCTGTTAGGGTGGGGAGCTCACTTGACGACCTGTCCACTCAGGAGTGTAGTCTCTCAGGAATCTCTGCTCCACATCAACCTTTTGGAACTCAGAGCTGTCTTTCTAGCTCTTCAGGTGTTTTCAGCTTCTGTTCAGAACAAAGTAGTTCAAGTCAGGACAGACAACACCACAACAATGTGGTACATCAACAAGGAGGCACTGGTCATCCGCCTTGTGCACCAAAGCAATGAAGTTGTGGTCTCTGGCTTACCCCTGAACACCTCCTGATAGCAGTTCACCTTCCAGGGAAGGACAATGTCCCAGGATGCCCTCAGCAGGATTTCTCAGGGCCATCACGAATGGGCTCTGAATCCTCAGGTGCTGGGGTCGGTCTTTGCCAGGTGGGGTACCCCTCAGATAGATCTTTTCGCAGCCCCAGATAACCACCAACTTTCTCTGTTTTGTTGCAGACCTCCAGTGCTGGGCTCAGTCCCCCTGGACGCCTTTCAGTTGGATTGGAAAGGGAAGTTCCTGTATACCTTTCCCCCCTTTCCTCTTCTTTTCAGGGTACTAGTAAAAATCAGATCTCAGCCCTGCAAAGTGATTCTGATTGCCCCAGATTGGGCCAGACAGCCCTGGTACCCACTGCTTCTGTCCTTGACAGTTCACCCTGCCCTGAGCTTGCCCAGAGTCCACGACTTGCTGGCCTGTGCACAGGGGAGAGTGTGGTATCTGGACCTCAGATCCCTCCATCTCAAGGCATGGCTCTTGAGGAGTTAGAATTTTCTGACTTACACTTTTCTCAAGGTGTTCTGGATATTTTAAAGGCTTCAAGGAAACCTTCCACTAGGGCCACTTACAATTCTAAGTGGAAAAGGTTTTCCATCTGGTGCTCTGAGAAGCAGATTATCCCAGAATCTGCTGATCTGCCCATTTTACTGGACTATTTGGTCCATTTAAATTCCTTAGGCCTTAGGCCAGCTACCTTAAAGGTTCATCTGGCAGCTGTCTCTGCTTTTCTGTCAGCAGGGAAGCATTGCTCAGTTAATGCAACCCCCTTTGAGCCTCTGTCCTCAGTAGAGCTCAAGTTTCTGACTTGGAAAACTGTTTTCCTAGTGGCTATCACTTCTGCCAGACGCATAAGTGAACTGCAGGCCCTGTCAGTGGAAGAAGATTTTATCTCTTTCCACAGAGATAAGGTAGTCCTCAGGACTAACAGAAAGTTTTTGCCTAAAGTGGTTTCAGATTTCCACCTGAACCAATCCATATCTCTTCCAGTATTTTTCACTGAGCATTCTTCCTCAGGTGAGAGGAGACTGACAGCTTGGACATCAAAAGAGCCTTAAGCTACTATTTGAACGCACCAAGGGTCACAGGTCGAATCCCTCCAACTCTTCCTTACCTATGGCGAGGCTGGCAAAGGGAACCTGCCACTAAGAGGACAATTGCAAGGTGGATTGTCTCTTGTATCCAATTTTGTTATCAAAACTAGGCAGAGAACCCCCTCAGGACTGAGGGCTCACTCCACCAGGGTACAGCTGCATCTCTAGCGGCTGCTAGAGATATTCCCATTCTGGAAATCTGTAAGCTGCTACTTGGAAAACAGTTCACACTTTTACCAAGCATTATTCCCTGGATATTCAGTCCAGAGAGATGCTCGTTTTGGCACAGCTGTGCTTCAGAGCCTATTTCCTAAGTAGGTTCTGACCTCTCCATGGAGGTACTGCTGTGTAATCTGCATTAGTCATAATATAGCAAGACTTCATGGTGTTTGAAGAAAAATTACTCACCTTAGTAATTGCTTTTCTTCTCATGGAGTCTTGCTATATGTAACCACCCTCCTCCTGCCCCTCTCAGAACTTCTACTTGGGTAGGTGGCAAATTAGTGCAAGCACTGTGTCATGCCATTGTAGTTTTTTTTCCTTACCTTCTTTTATTTAGGGTTGAGGAACTAGGTTATTTTATTTAGATATATTGGCCCCTTCCTGGACTTGAGTCTTTGGGGAAGGGGGTCTAATAGTGCTTGTTAGGGAGAAACTAATAATACTATTATTCATTGTTATTATTATTATTGTTGTTTATATTGTTGTTATTCTTACTAGTAGGTAGCATTTGGCTAGTGTAGAGCTTTCCACACAGACTTGTTGCTTAGTATTAGCTTCAGAAGATCTGACAGTTTCATTTGAAACTGCCCAGAGAGCTTTGCATAAGCGCCACATGTAGAACTCAGACTCCTGAGTTAACTCTTTTCCCTCCGGGGCAGTTCAAGTGCAGTGGCTAACTGCATTAGTCATAATATAGCAAGACTCCATGAGAAGAAAAGCAATTACTAAGGTGAGTAATTTTTTCATACAGGCTAACAGTCGGGTATCTCGCCGCACTGTTCGCATGAGACAACCTCTTATGGTTATTATAAATCATGACATCATTCTCAGCCAATCAGGACTGTTTATTTCAAAACATTCCAGGTACTCTTATAACAAGAGGTTGTCTCCTGCAAAAATAGTTTTAAAATTCTGAAGTTTAAAGTTCAGTTGGTATAGTCCATAGATGATAGGTATGGGGAATTCAGACAGGGCCCAGTCCAGGCACTTTTCTCCAGGACCACCCCTGCCTGGAGGTGGCATCTCGTCCCCATCAGCGTCCTCCAGTTAGGACAACAAATCATCTGTCTTTCTTCCTTCTGCAGCTGAGTACGCCCAGTACCAGTGATTCTTGGCAGAGATGATCCAGGTGCTTGACCGTAAAGCCTGTACAATCCACTATCCGGTAGCCCTGCCATTGGGACTTCATGGAATTCCCATCATCAACCCTATAGTCATTACTCCTTGGCCTAGGGCCATAGAGGAGACATCTAGGGCAGTGTGGAAATGTCCCCTCTTTAATCCAGCCATCTCCACGGACTGCCTCACATAGTATTGCGCACCCCTAGGGTCTGCAGGTGAGGTACTTCACACCTCCTCAGGGCTTGAAGTACTGCAAACCCCATCTGGGCCACGGTGCCTGGCACGTGACTGACCTCCAGATGCAGATCCCACTTGCATGGATGCTCTTGGGACGAAGGCTTTTTTCCTCAATATACACCCTAATGTGCATCTCTGCACATCAGGCACATAGAAGATGTCGGCAGAAAAGGATCTTTTGGTCCACTTAGTCTGCCCTTAAATTCCCTACCTAGTACACTGCCGCAGACACTGCTCGATCTCCAGCCCTTCCCCACCCCAACCCCCCGGTACTAAGGTCCCCTTGTATCTATCCCATGCATGCTTGAATCCTGCCACCATTTTAGTACCCACCACCTCTTCTGGGAGTCTGTTCCTGGTATCCACCATCCTTTCTGTGAAGAAGTGCTTCCTCACATCCCCTCTGAGTCTCCCCCCTTCCAGCCTCATATCATATGCCCTTGTCCTTGAGCATCTTTTTCTCTCTAAAATACCACCCTCCTGTACCGTATTTATACCACTGAGGTACTTGAATGTGTCTATCATGTCTCCCTTTCCTGCCTTTCCTCTTGAGAGTACATATTTAATTCCCTAAGCCTTTCCTTGTAGGGCTTCTGATGCAGGCCATGCTCCATTTTGGTTGCCCTCCTCTGTACCGCTTCCACCCAATCTATGTCTTTCTGCAGATAGAGCCTCCAGAACTGGACACAGTACTCCAGGTGCGGCCTCACTATCAATCTATACAGGGGTAACAGTGCCGCTCTCTTTCTGCTGGTGATACCAAATGCAGGGCCGCTCTCGATGCCCTACAGGGGGCATGCCTCAGACAGCTAGTTTTGGAACCCACTCGGGAGGGAGCAATCTTAGACCTGGTACTCTCAAATGGGGATGGAGAGAGGATCTCCGATCTTGAAGTGGGTAGCCATCTGGGAGCAAGCGACCACCAAACAGTGTGGTTCACGATAAACTTAGCTGTAGAGTCAAGCCATACAAAAGTGAAGGTGTACTGGACTTCAGGAGGGCTGATTTTGTCAAAATGGGAGAGTGCCTCAGAAAAGCACTAGCATACAGGCAAGAAGGTGGGGTGGAGCAACAATGGGGAAACATCAAAACCGCCATCACAGAGGCAACAAGCTTTGTGTGAAGCAAATAAATCAAAATGAAAGAAAAAAACACTATGGTTCTCAAAAGAAGTGGCGGGGAAGGTTAGGGAGAAAAAGATAGCATTCAGGAAGTATAAGGAAACAGAGAAGGAGCAGGACAGAGAACTGTACCAGTTAAAGCAGAAGGAAGCGGGGAGGGCAGTCAGAATAGCAAAGGCCCAAACTGAGGAAAAGATAGCCAACTCTGTTAAGAAGGGGGATAAAACCTTTTATAGGTACATTAGGGAGCAAAGAAAGACGAAGGCAGGGATACTGAGACTGAATATTTATTTTTTATTTCGTTTTTGTTGACCGAGTAAGTGCACTAGACAAATCCTGCCTATTTTCAGGCACGACTCGGGGGAGGGGGATATAGATAAATGCAAACTGACCTTGAACCAGATGAAGCTATTGGTGGTATTTTTAGTGAATAAAGAGCAAGGTGGTTGGGCAGAGAGCGACAGTAAAAAAGCAGGGATGCTGAACGAATACTTCTGCTCAGTATTCACAATGGAAAAGCAGGGGGAGATGCCTAATCCAGTCAATAGAAGCACTCCGGATAGGGAGGTTGATATTAGTTCTTTTATTTTTTAGTTATTTAACCAGGTATAGCACACTAAGCTGAAAGCTTTTTTACAGGAGCGACCTGGGAGCACAAGGAGGTTAAGTGACTTGCTCAGGGTCACACAGTATGCAAGTGGAAGCTGTGGGATTCAAACCCAGGTCTGGTCTGCTGGATGTCACCAAATTTGCAGCTCAGAGCCTTAGACCACTGCGCTATACTGCCTGCTAGTTCTTTCACAGAAGAAAGGGTTCTGAAAGAACTCTTAAAACTGAAGGTGGATAAAGCAATGGGGCCTGATGGGATTCACCCCAGAATTCTAAAAGAACTAAGGGAAGAACTAGTAACACCACTGACTACCCTTTTTAATAAATCATCGGAGGATGGTGTGGTACCTGAGGACTGGAGGAGGGTGGATGTGATTCCCCTTCACAAAAGTGGGAGCAAGACAGAGGCAGGAAACTACATAGAAACATAGAATTTGACAGCAGATAAGGACTGCTTGGCCCACCCAGTCTGCCCATTTCCCTACCTAATGGATAAGCTGCAGATCCTAGTTAACCAGCAGCTTGCTTCTTTCTACCCCAACCCCCTAGAATTGCCTTATGGCTGTCCCATGCATGCTTGAATTCAACCACTGTTTTTGTCTCCACAACCTCCTCGGGAAGGCCGTTCCGTGCATCCACAACCCTCTCTGTGAAAAAATACTTCCTTACATTACCTCTGAGCCGCCCCCTCTATCTTCAAATTGTGCCCTCTTGTTCTTGCACACCTCTTTTTTTGAAAGATGCTACCCTCTTGGACTTTGTTGATTCCCTTGAGGTACTTGAAAGTTTCTATCATGTCCCCCCTCTCCCTCCTTTCCTCGAGGCTATACATATTAAGCTCCTTTAGTCTCTCTTCATATGTCTTCCGGTGCAGACCCTGCACCATTTTAGTTGCCCTCCGCTGGACAGCTTCCATCTTGTCTATGTCCTTGCGGAGATTGGGTCTCCAGAACTGCACACAGTACTCCAGATGGGGTCTCACCAGCTGTCCATACAGAGGGATAACAACTTTTCTACTGGTGATGCCTCTCCCTATGCATCCCAGTATCCCCCCAGCCCTCCTTACTGCCCTCTCACATTGCTTGCCCACCTTTAAGTCATCTGATATAACTACCCCCAGGTCCCTTTCCATTTTTGTTGTTGTTAGTATCTCACCCCCCATTGTGTACTCTTCCCCTGGGTTTTTGTTTCCCAGGTGCATTACCTTGCACTTCTTAGCATTAAATCGTAGCTGCCATACATTTGACCATTCCTCTAACCTTGCCAAGTCTCTTCTCATCCTTTCCACCCCACCTTGTGCATCAACTCTGTTGCAGATGTTTGTGTCATCTGCAAAGAGACATACTTTTCCTTCCAGTCCCTCTGCAATGTTGCTTACAAAGACATTGAAGAGGACCAGTCCTAATACTGAACCCTGCAGCACCCAACTAGTAACCCCCCTTTTCTTCAGAGTGGACTCCATTTACTATTACTCTCTGTGTCCTATTCTCCAGCTAGTTCTTTACCCAGGCTATCATCTTGGGACCCACTCCCAGGCTGGCTAACTTGTATATGTCAGACCTGTTAGTTTGACCTCCGTGGTAGGGAAAATGATGGAATCACTTCTGAAGGAAAGAATTGTTGAGTACCTAGAGGCCAGTGGGGCACAGGACTCAAGGCAGCATGGATTCACAGCAGGAAGGTCATGTCAGACAAATCAAATTGATTTCTTTGACTGGGTGACCAAAGTAGTAGACCAGGGAGGGGCTATGGACATGGCCTTCCTAGACTTTAGCAAGGCATTTGACACAGTCCCACACAAAAGATTAATAAACAAATTAGCCAGCCTGGGAGTGGGTCCCAGGGTGGTAGCCTAGGTAAAACACTGGCTGGACAACAGGACACAGCGGGTAATAGTAAATGGAGTCCACAGTGAAGAAAGGGGGATTACTAGTGGGGTACCGCAGGATTCAGTACTGGGGCCAGTCCTTTTTAATGTCTTTATAAGTGACATTGCAGAGGGACTGGAAGGAAAGTATGTCTCTTTGCAGATGACACAAAGATCTGCAACAGGGTTGATCATGAGGTTGGGTGGAAAGGATGAAAAGGGACTTGGCAAGGTTGGAGGAATGGTCAAATGTATGGCAGCTTAGATTCAACGCAAAGAAGTGCAAAAGTAATGCAGCTGGGAAACAAAACCCAAGGAAAGAGCACACAATGGGGTGAGATACTGACAACAAAAGGGACCAGGGGTAGTCATATCAGACGACCTAAAGGTGGGCCAGCAATGTGAGAAGGCAGTAAGGAGGGTTGGGGGATACTGGGATGCATAGGGAGAGGCATCACCAGTAGAAAAACAGGAGGTTGTTGGCCCTCTGTACAGACAGTTGGTAAGACCGCATCTGGAGTACTGTGTACAGTTTTGGAGACCCCATCTCCGCAAAGACATAGACAGGGTGGAGGCTGTCCAGAGGAGGGACAACAAAATGGTGCATGGTCTGCACCAGAAGACATTTGAAGAAAGACTAAAGGAGCTTAAGATGTATAGCCTTGAGAGAAAGGAGGGAGAGGGGGGGACATGATAGAAACTTTCAAATACCTCAAGGAATCAACAAAGTCAGAGGGTAGCATCTTTCAGAAAAGAGGTGCAAGAACAAGGGCACAATTTGAAGATAATGGGGGACAGCTCCAGAGGCGGTGTGAGAGTATTTTCTTCACAGAGAGGGTTATGGATGCATGGAGCGGCCTTCCTGAGGAGGTTGTAGAGTCAAAAACAGTGGGGGAATTCAAGAATGCATGGGACAGACATTAGGCAATTTTAGTGGGGGTTAGGAGGAAGTAGGCTGTTAGTTAACTAGGATCTGCAGCTTATCCGTTAGGTAGGGAAATGGGCAGACTAGGTGGGCCAAGCAGTCCTCATCTGCCATCAAATTATATGTTTCTGATACCCCTCCCTATGCACCCCCAGCATTCTACTAGCCTTCCACACTGCCTTACCACACTGCTTTGCTACATTCAGGTCATCAGATATGATGACACCCAAGTCCCTTTCCTGTTCTGTGGTTGTCATTAGCCCCCTTCCCCCCAATTTGGTACAGTGGCCTGGGGTTTTTGTACCCTATGTGCATAATTTTGCACTTTTTGGCATTGAAGCCTAGTTGCCAAGCTTTTGACCAGTCTACCAGCTTTTGGGGATCTTCCCTCATCTTCCCCCGCCCACGGTGTGTCCACTCTGTTGCAGATTTTTGTGCCATCTGCAAACATGCATGCCTTCCCTTCCAGCCCCTCTGCGATGTCTCTAATAAAGACACTGAAGAGGACCGGTCCTAGTACTGACCCCTGTGGCATCCCACTGGTTACCTTGCCTTCTTCCGCATGAACCCCATTTACCACCACCCTCTGACTTCTGTTAAATTGCCAACTATGCCCATTTTACTACCTTTGGACCCACTCCCAGGCTGCCCAGCTTGCTTACCAGCCTCCTGAGTGGAACGGTGTAGAAGGCTTTACTGAAATCCAGGTAGGCCACATCCACCTCTCCTCCCTGATCCACTTCCCTGGTCACCCAGTCAAAGAACTCGATCAGATTTGTTTGGCAAGATCTCCTTCCTGTGAACCCATGCTGCCTCGGATCCTGTAATCCACTGGTCACAAGGTATTCCCCAATCCTTTCTTATATCAGTGTTTCTATAATTTTTCCCACCCCCAAAGTCAGGCTTACAGGTCTATAGTTTCTTTCCTCTGCCCTGTTCCCATTTTTGTGAAGTGGGACCACATCCACCCTCCTCCAGTCCCCCGGGACTTCCCTTACATCCAGCGATAGGCTGAACAGGGCCATCAGAGGTGCAGTCAGCTCCTCTTTAAGTTCCCTAAGTAACCTGGGGTGAGACTCGCTTGGCCCCATTGCCTTGTCCACTTTCAGTTTTGCTAGTTCCCTTAGGAGTCTGTTCTCCGTAAAAGGGCTAGTGTCCACCTCCCTTCCATTAATGCCTTTTTTCCCTATATGTGGCCCATTCCTGACCTCTTCCATTGTAAATACTGAGCAAAAGTATTTGTTTAGTTTATCAGCTTTCTTCTGGTCCTTTTCCACACAGTCCCCTCCTTCCCCTTTAAGTCTTACAATTCCTGCCTTACTCATCCTCTTTTCACTGATATACCTAAACAGTGTTTCATTTTCCTTTTTGACTGACTTGGCAATGCCCTCCTCTGTTTGTGCCTTCGCTCTCTTAACTGCTTTCCCCACTTCCCTCGGTTTCTCCTGATACCCCTCCCTATCCTCTTTCTTCTGTGTTGACGTGTACCTTTTAAACACTAGCTTCTTCGCCTTTACTTCCTTGGAGAACCATAGCTGTCTCTTTTCTCTCTTTAACCTGCCTGACACAGAGGTTTGTTGTCTTCTCAGTAGCCTTGCTTATATTTGCCCATTGTTCCTCTACCCCATCCCTTTTGCCCTGTCCCCCTGCTAGGGCTTCTCTGAGGTATGCTCTCATTTTCTTGGAGTCAGCCCTCCTGAAGTCCAGGACCCTCGTTTCAGTGTGGTTTGATTCTGGCCCCGTTCTTATATTGAACCACACCGTACAATGATCACTGGTCCCCAGGTGGCTCCCCACTGTGACGTCATCGACACTGTCCCCGTTTGACAGTACCAGGTCCAGTATGCCCCCATGAGTGTGCTCCTTAATTAGTTGCAGGAGGAACACTCCTTACGGGGAGTTTAGGAATTCCCTGCTTCTAACTTTTACTGCAGCTGGGAGGCTCCAGTCCACGTCTGGGAGATTGAAGTCCCCCACCAGCAATACCTCCCCCTTGTTAGCCATCCCTTGTATTTCTTACAACATGTAGCCGACACCTATGGCTGCAGCTACACAGCCTGTTATCTACACTGCCACCAAGCGAGACTGTAAGGGCAGGCCATTGATCTTTCTACCTGGGGTCTGGAGGTAGCACAGCACTAGTCGAGGGCATTTTATGATGCCAGCAAGCTGATCTCCAGACTGGTAGGAATGCATTCTGCATTAGGTAGGTGGCATAGCTTCACCTCTGCCATCTAGCACCTTTGGCCCAGCACAAGGTGGTTAACTCGCACTTCCAGGGAACTCATTTCTTCTCCCCTAGGGTCAAACGGGACCTGTCGGGGAACTCTCCTGCTCTTGTGCCCACCTGGCCCTGACTAGTCTCGGGTCTCGCCTGAGCTATAAAGATCCCCCCTCAGGTGTTCTTCTCCACACAGAGTGATGAAGGTATCAGTTACCCTCAAAGTGAGGAAGCTCCTCCCTCAAATAAGAAGAAAAGTTTTGTACTCGGACCCATAAGTGGGAATCAATGGTGAATATTGATTCTTGGAAGATATGAAAGTTATGTGTTTACTGTAACTGTTGATCTTCCAGAATATCTTCACCATTGAATACCACACCTGTCCACTATCCCCTACTCTAGCAGAGCCAGGGCCTGTGAACAGCTCACCCTGATAGCACTAGCCAGCACCATCTAGTACCATGGCATTTCCCTATTTGTACTCCCTATGGAATAGTTGTTTTTAATTAAAAAAATAAATAAAAAAACTCAGAACTGAGGTGAGGGTTCCTTTTAGGGCTCTCATACAACTGAAACAGAATGTAAGAGGAAGCAACTCCTTTTCTTTCTTCTTTCCTGGCTTCCTTCTCCCTGCCAGGATTTATTCTTTCCTGAGGTAGATCTATAGTAGTTGCTGAATGCACTGAGTGCCTCTGGGCACTACCCAGTCTAACCCCGCTTGGCAGGTGCCTTGTCTGTGGAACAGTGCTGTGCACTGGATTGGACCATGCACACTGGCTCTTACATCTCTGCTGTTGCAGGAGAAGCAGATCCTATTCTCTGATATTTATTTTCTTCTGGCTCTGCCAGATTATCCCTTGGTTGGTATGCCTTTTCTCTTCTCTTATGCCAGCTGGGCTATTAACCCACTACCCTAAGGGGGCGCCTGAGTAGATGAACACAGCTCAGCTCCTTTGGGCTTACAGCTCCACATGCATCTGAGATTCCTTCTGTCTTCATCTAAGGGAAATGGGGCATATTTTGTCTAGCTGTTCAGTCAGTCCTCCATCAGGGTAGCATAGGGTTTGGATTTTATGGGAGTCAGTGGTATTCTGTTTGGTACATTGCGCCATCTTGTTTGCATGGGGGTCCCAATTTTGGGCATCCCCTCTTGCTGTTCTGCCAGAGTCACATACTTCAGGTCTGCTGCTCTTTAAGATCACTATCCATCTCCTGTCTGGCTAGTGATGTGAGGCTCTGGTTCCATACCCAGCTACCCCTTAACCACATAGTGTGCCCTTTTTTCCTTTATTCAGAAGTAGGTAGTTGGGTTTATTTTGTTTACATTTATATTTTCTGTATCTTTTCCTTATCCCTTTGTGCTAGGAAAATTCTAAGCCCTCTCTTATTTTTCCCCTACTTTTTTTCTCCCTTGGCGAACAGAACTGAGGTTAGTGAGGGAACTAACAATGGATTTGCCAAGAATGAGTTTTCACTATTCGTTCCCACATCTTAGCTGAATTGGTCTTCACCATTCATGACAGGTGGGTCTATGCCAGAGGCAGAGGACCCTCACAGGAGCATTAGCTTTCAGATTTTTGGAATGGGGAGCCGACGTCGTAGACGGCGCCACGCATAAGGTGAATTGGATGTATTACATGGCACTCGTGGACTGGCCAGTAACCGATGCCGGCTTCCCCTTCTCCTCAGTTCTGTTTTTCCCGCTGCCAAGGCAGCATCCCATGGTAGCTTCAGGAGAAGAAAATCTACTGCGTCAGTTCTGCCGCCGCTGTTTTTTCCCACTCAGCACTGTTTTGCAGTTCAGCTCGGTTTTTCCCCTCTTTTCTTTTTCTGCTGTTTGGCGTTGATTGCTGTTTTTCTCATTCCACTTTTTCGGTCATATCCAGTTCAGGGCCTAAAAAGTCCAGAAAGTCTAAGGCGGAGCTTTCCCCAGTGCGTCGGTGCCCCTTTGGCAAGCCCATGACTATATTGGACTGACATTACAGTTGTTTAGCCTGCCTAGGTCCAGACCATGACATGGATTTGTGTGATGCCTATTTTTTGATGGACCTCCATGTCCTACAACTCCACATATTGAAGATGGGGTGGGCACACACCACCTTCGGAGGATGGCAACGCACTCAGGACGCCACAGTTAGGTCTCTGGCCCCTTCCCCATGGCCCCTACCCAGTACTGTACATACCAAGGGAGACCAGGTCTTCACTGCTCCTAGTCTCACTGGGATAGGAGGCCTGTGTGAGGGGTCGTGGGACAGTCAGCCTGGGGGGGGGGTCGGCTGAGCACGCCTCGCAGTTCATTGCCCCCTGTTGGGGGGGGGGAGCTGTGTTTCCGGTGATGGTGTCGCTGATATAGGCTGGGCCCATGTGGGCAGTTTCATTGTTGGCACAGCCTGGTGCTGCCTCAGCTCTTGACACCACCCCCGGTGTTGGTGAGCAAAGCGGAGCCAGTGGTGCTGCTGGGTCCCCTTCTGACGTTGCATGCTGGGCTGAGAGAGGGAGGGTCTCTGGGGTTGTTCACCTGGAGATCTCCCTGATCTCTCCTCTGGCTCGGAGGATGACAATCGGGATGATCTTGATTGGCTCCTTGGAGCCCCAGGACTCTCCTTGGCCCAGCCTGAGGTCTTTGGAGACTTTACAGCCTGGCATTCCCCTTCTTGGTGCCGCTCACGGTGCCGCCTCCTTTGTGTGCCTCAGCACCGCTTGTGATGCTGGGGATTCATCCGGCACTGGAGAGGGGACTGGCGCCGAGCTCTGTGCCGAGTCTGTGACCAGTGCCATCTCCTGTACTGACCCTGTTACCTGCGCCACAGTCAGTGCCGGTTCAGGCCTCAGTGCTGGGGCTGTTCCTGGGGTGGATTCCGGTGCCGCTTGCAGTACCGGATCTGCTGTTTCCTCTCTTTTGGGACCACCTCATAGTCTGAAGGCTGTTCCGAGGGGCAGATCCCTGTCCAATGAGATTGGAGCCGGAAGGTCAAGGTTGGCGCTGAGGCCGATTCGTGGAGCAGCTCAGGGCTCTGGGAGGAGCCGAGGTACTGACCTGCAACCCCCCCCCTTCATGGAACCAACAAGGATTGCAGCTGGTGGGGACAGGGGCCACCCATGGGGACCAGACCGGCTCCGATGTCACCTGGGGTTCCCCCACCACCAACAAGGGCACCACCCTGTTCACCCCTCTCCATCTGGGCATCCAGTGGTGGGCAGGTTGCACAGCTCCCTCCCTTGGGAGGGGTCCCTGCTTGCTCCCACAGCCCTAGCAGAAGATCTCCTCTGGCCTGTCATGATCCTTCTCCTCTAACTCTGCCTCCTCCTCTTCTCCCAGGCTTCTGTGGCCCTATGGGGCCCATGACCTAGGAACAATTCATGGCCTCGGCTGCTGCGTTCCCTAGATAGCTGAGGGCATTGGATGAAGTCATTTTCTGACCTGAATCCCGGATCCGCCGCTCCCTGAATCCAGCTCCTCTGCTTTTTTGTCTTCCTCCACCAAGGAAGAGGATGCCTCTATTCACTATTCCTCCATTGCTGATGTCGCAAACTATCAACACTTCTTTTCAGAGATGTTAGAGTAGCTGCATATCTCCCATTTTGCAAGCCACAATCCTGCGCCTGCAATGCTGTCATTCCTCAGAGAATACAACTCTGATAACATTGTCATACGTCTGTGGCCCCGCTCTTTCATGGAAGTGTTGCATAGTGTCTGGCACCATCCCTCTGTCCCTGCTCCAACCCTGAGGGACTGTTGGCGCTGGTATTGTGCACCCCAGGTACAGTACCTCACCCCTCGTCAGGAGTGGAACTCCTGGACACCCCCTCTGGGCATCGTTGCCCAAGGTACGACCGCCCCCTAGAGTCCGACTCGGCAGAGTTTGACCGCTAGGGTGAAAGAGTCTTCTCGGTGGCTTGCCTTCTTTTGTGCATTGCTGCGCACCAGGCCCACTAGGCTGCCTATGCCAGGCACCTGTGGTCAATGTTAGGTCTGCTCCTAGCATCTATGCCTGATTGTGAGGAAACCAGGCAAGCCATTAGCCTTTTTGCACATGGCCTAGAGCTAGCGAGACACCAATCATGGGCGTCTTACAATGAGGAGGTAGCCTCCAGGCTTGTGGGAACTGCAATCTGCATCAGACGGACGGCATGGCGGTGTGGCTTCATCTTTCTCAGCTATCACCCCTGGCGTGGCATAGGGTGATTGCCTCACCATACCAGGGGGCCCACTTTTCTCCCACAGGGTCAGGCAAGAGTTAGCTGGTGCCTTCCTTCTCCCAGGCCACATGAGTCTCTGCCTGCCCCTGACCAGTCTCAGGCCCGACCAGGCCTGCGAGGGGGGGCCCCCGCCTCCTTGTGTTTCAATCACAGGGGGATGAGGGACTGTTTATCCCTCAGGGTTTACAATGCCACCGAGGGTGGCAGCTTGGCACTCTGACCCACCAGTCATGAATGGTGAAGATTGATTCGGGTGAGATATGAAAATTAAATACTCGCCTTAATTCTTGATCTTTCCGAATATCTTTACCATTCATGACTGCTACCCAACCACGTTCCCCCTCAAGGCTATGCTCTGGGCAGTGGCTCCTCACTTTTCTTCAGCTTCTTCCCAAACAGAGCTACTCTTTCAGGAGGCCATCTCAGCTGGGCAAACCGTGAGATGACTTCTTCTAAGCCTCAGGCCTCTTGGAAGGAAAAACAAACAGTTCAGAGCCCTTTATCTTTCCAATCCCTTTTGTTCGATAGATGGTCTGTCACTGTGACCTCCAGTGCCACTCTTAGCCCAGCCAAGGCTTTTCCATCATTTGCTACTTAGGGGTATTGTGCTTGAGAGTTGACTCTTTCCATTATGCAATTACACCTATTTCAGTACTATCTTGCTGCGCTACTGCTACCAATTTTTCTGGTGCTCAACCCCTCGAGTCTTTTTGGATTTTATCCAACAGCAAGGGCTACACATTTTGATTTTCCACATCCAGAGCAGGCTGCAATTCTCTGCACTGCCTTGTGTAAAGAAAACAAAAAAAAAAAAAAAAAAGGCAGACAGGACAAAGCAGGCAGAATGGGTGACAGAATCTTCACCCTTTCCTACAGAAAGACAGACAGTGTCTCACTTAGCCCTCTTGTCTCTAGGGCCCTTCAGTTTTTCCCCTCCTCAGTCATACAGTCCTTTTCCTTCTCCAAACACATAGGGACATTGGCACCAGCAGACCTTCACTGCCCTCTTCTGCTGGGGAAGCTTTCCCTCTGTCGGTCAGTATTGCCCTCCACACATCCCATATCCTCTCTAGTTCCTGTAATGCACATCTCATGTTCATAACACTATGCTGCAGAATCCGTGTTAGCAGCTTGACTTCTGTCTTTGTCTTCACAACTCCCCCTTGACCTTCTTTAGGGTCCCCTTTGGTATCCAACCTTGGGGCAGTTAAGCTTTCCTGGGGGAAAAAAATTTCTTCCCTCATTTTCCTTTTTTTTTTTTTTTTCTTCAAAGCAAAAGAGTAAAACAGAAAGAGGGACACAAGGAGGAAGGCGCAGGAACTGACATTGGTGCCAGCACCGCCCATGAGGCAGACATAGTGACATCACGCTTGTGGGTTGGCTAGTAACCGGTGCCAGCCCCCTCCCGTAGTCAGTTTTGCTCTTCGCACTGTTGGAGCTTCGTCGCCACAACTGTACTTCTTGTCACTGTTTTTTCTGAGTGCTATTTTATTCTTTTTATTTTTTCCTGTTGTTTTAGTTCAGCGCCAAACTCTTCTTTCCTATTTCTGACTTATTTGTCTGCATCACCATGTCCAGCCCTGAGGAGCATAAGGGTAAGAAGGCCATGCAGAGAAGCAGAACTGTAGCAGTCCCCCTATGCATCGGTGCTCCTGTGAGGGCCACATTTCCATTCAAGACTGGTATGATGTCTGTTTGACCTGCCTTGGTGCCAACCACAACATGGATAGGTGCGACGCCTGCTCCTCAATGGACTGCTGCACCCTCGAACTCCACGCGTTAAAGTAGGGTCACAAGCCCCCACCTTTGGAGATGGGAGTCGCACCAAGGACACCAAGGTAAGGTCCCTGGGCTGTTCCCCTGAGCCCCTTCCCAGTATTACACATACAGAGGAAGACCTGGGCCCTCCATGCCCTTGTCTCCCTTAGACGTTGGAGGCCCTGGGGGACAAGGAGGGTGGACAGCTGGCTTCCTCTGGGAGGTCAGCTGAGCACCCTTTCATGTTCATAGACCCTTCGGGGCAGGGGACACCTCTGGTGGTGAGGCTGGAACTATACGCTGGTTGCTGGGTGTACAACGGTGGGCACCTTCGGCATTGCAACCCAGTGCCATTTTGGCTCCTGGTACTAAGGCCGGTACCAGTGAGCAGGGCGGTGCTGACCACAAGACCAGGCCCCTCTCTGGCACCATTTGTAGTGCCGGAGGAGGAAAGGGTTCCAGAGCCAGTCCCTCTCTTGGCCTAGAGGTCGTTGTCATTTCTTCCCCCTCGAGTGGTCAGGTGAGCTGGGGGAGGATGTTTGTGCTAATGTTGCACTGCCAGAGGAGGGAAGGGTTCCAGAGCCAGTCCCTCTGTTGGCCTAGAGGTCATTGTCATTTCTTCCCCTGAGCAGTTGGATGACCCGGGGGAGGATGTTGGCACCGACATTAGGCCTGTGGTCAGGGCCTGCGAGAATGGAGGCATTCCTAGGCCTGGTTTCCGAGCTAGACTGAGGGCTAGGAACCTCCTTTGGGGTTGCTGCTGAGGTCAGCTCTGATAACAGCACTGGGGTCCCTTCCAGTACTGTTCGCAGTGCCGGTTCTGGTCCTCGTGCCATTCCCAGTGCCAAGTCTGGTTCTGGTGCCATTCGCGGTGCCAGGAATGGGGCCAGCACCATTCACAGTTCTGAGTCTGAGGCCAACTCTTCTGGTGGCCCTGTTAGTCTGGGCTTGGCCCAGGGATGCCAGGGTTTGCACTGGTGAGGAGATGAGGCTTGCCACTGGACCTGTGGCTCACTTCTTGCTCAGAGGTGGTGGAAACTCTTGCAGGGGTCACAGTGCTAGTTCAGGGCCCAGTTTCTCTCTAGAACAGTCTAGCCCTGTCACTGGTGGGGACTAGGGCCATCCCTGTGAGAGGTATACAGGTCACTGGTGGGGACCGGGGCCATCCCCATGGGAGGTATACAGCTGCACTGTTCCCACCCTGGGGTTCCCCTCCCCAGCATGTTCTGGACCGATCCGCAGATGTTGGTCGCTCACAAATGGGCAAATTTGCCAGACCTTCCCTCTGGGTGAGGTCTTCTGAGCATTTTTGCACCCCTGGCAGAGGACCTGGCCTGGTCACTCATGACCCTTCTCTGTCCCCCTGTCCATCTCTCACTGGTATTTCAGGTCCTGTTGGACCCGTGAGCTGGAGCCAGTTCAGGTCAGCGGTTGGTGTGTTCCACCAATTTCACCTTAGAGCTGATAAGGCTGTGCTTTAGGCCTGAGGTCCCTGCGCCGCTGCTACCTGAATATAGCTCCTCCTCTCCCACTTCCTTCTCTGAAGAAGAGGATTTTTCAATCTATCTCGATTTTGATGCAGAGTACTCTTGGTACCAGCAATTGCTGTTAGAGATGATGTAAAAGCTGAGTCTTCTCCATTTTACAGGTTGCAGTACTGCTACCCTGGCAGTGCCATTCCTCGGGGAATACAGCAGTGACAGTACTGTCATCCCTCCATGGCCCTGACCATTTACGGAGGTATCCAGGAATAACTTGCTCCATCCCTTTTCCCTCTCTCCAGCTCCTAGGGATGTCCAGCGCACATATTGCACTCCCACAGGGTCTCCAGGTTCTGGCCCTCATCACACCTCAGGGATTTTGGTGCTACAGACCCCTCAGGGCCTGATGCATGACTGCCCCCCTGGCACAGACTCTGCAGAGTGCGATTCTTGGGGCAGAAGGGTCTTTGTGGCGACATGCATATCAGGCCCACCAGGCAGCATATGTCAAGTGCCTGGGGCGATGCTGAGTCACCTCTTGGTGTCCATACCCAATTGTGAGACAACCAGGCATGCCGTTTACCTTTCTGTCCAGTGCCTGCTACTGGCAAGGCACCAGGTGAGGGTGTCTTATGACGACAGTGAGGTAGCTTCCAGGCTGGTGGGAACTACAGTCTGCATTCAGCGAACGACATGGCTTCACCTTTCCCAGTAGGCATCCCCAGCCTGGCGTACGGTGCTTAACTCACACTTCCAAGGGACTCGTTTCTTCTTCTGCAGGGTTAGGCATGAGTTGTCTGGACGCACCCCTGCTCCCAGGATATGGGAGCCTTTCCCTGCCCCTGATCAGTCTCAGGTCCTGCCAAACCTGTATGGAGTCCCTGCCCTCCAATGTTATTCCCCATGGTGGGCTAAAGAAAGAACCATTTTCCTCAGAGTGAGCCAGCTCCTTCATTCTTGGGGGGGAAGCTTAGTGCAGTGACCCATAAGTGGGAATGAGTGATGAAGACTGATTCTTGGAACATGTGAAAATTACATGCTTGGCGTAATTGTTGATCTTCCAGAATATCTTCCCCAATCATTCATGTGCCCTCCCACCATCCTCCGCTCAGGTAAGAGCTAGGGCCTCTTGGCAGCTCACCCTCTGAATACACAGTATCCACTTGCCACTCCCTCAGGGTTCTCTCCCCTTTGGGATACTTTTGTTCCTTCCTGTGGGAACTGGGCCCTCTTACCCTCCTACTCTCCTGGTTTGATTGCCAATATTTAATGATTGGGGGGGGAGACAACTGAAGAATAAGGTCCTTTACCTCCCAAACAAAAAAAAAAAACCTTTAGGTTTTTGTATTTTTAACCTTCTTCATTTACTCTTCTCTTTCTAGGATTTTTTTGGGTTACCCCACAGGGCTGCTGTGACCCATGTTTCTACCTTGCATTTTTCCAGCCTCTGCCAACTGGCAGCATAGCCTTGAATCAATATGCAGCTTCCTCCTCCGATCCTTGGAGAGGCAGATACTGGTGGGGTTATTTTTGTTCTTTCACCGTCTCAAGCTGTATTCCATCCCATACTTCAGTGCTGGTCTCTCTCCTTCTCACTCTTCACTCTGTTGAAGTGGCAAGAGGATAGTGGCAGTGCTGTGGACCTGCTCCAATCTCTCTTCTGCTCTTGCTTTTTGTTTAATCCTTGGTCGTTGTCCTCCTGGAGTGCAAGGCCCTTCCTAAATTGGCTTCTGCGATCCTAACCCTCAGGAGACTCTCTCAAGTCTCTCCAAAGCCAGCCAGAGCTCCATGCCAGGGCTACAGCCCTCTCTACCCTCCTGTCCAGGTGACTAGTATGCCCTGGCTCTTGCACCTACTACCCCCTCTGCCACTTAGGTCCATCACTTAGTCTGTCTGAGTTGGTAGTCATGTTTTATTATTTTTATGATTTTATATCCAATGTCCTTTTCCTATCCCTTTGGGATAGGAGTCCATAGCGCGCCCCCCCCCCATCTTTTTTTCCTCTCACGCTAGTTTCTTTCCTGGCTAGCAGAACTAAGGAAGGTAGGGGGTTGGCATCAGTTACTGGCTAACCCACAAGCGCAGCGTCACTATGTCTCATGGGCGGCGCCGACACTGACGTCAGTTGCCTAGGCTGCAAAGGACTTTGCTCCCACTGGGTCCTAGTGCCTCCAGCTTAGACCCATACGTGTGAATGAATGGTGAAGGATATGCTGGAAGATCAACAATTATGGTGAGTACGTAATTTTCATTTTTTGTCTGGTTCACGGCACCACATGGGGAGGTGCGTAGGCGCCCATGCCCAGAAGCCATGGGTGGCCACCTGGCAAAAGATTTGCTCCCATGGGGTCCTAATGCCTCCAGCCCAGACCCGTAAGTGGTAATCAGTGGGGAAGATATTCTGGAAGATCAACAGTTACGGTAAGTACACGGCTTTAATTTCTCAGTAAAGACAGGAAGTGGAAGCTGGTGGTATTCTGTACTCGAGTTGGAATCGGATTCCAACTCTGATACCACGAAAATCAGAACAGGGACAGACAGGTGGAATTCCAAGATATCCTTTCACTCTTAGTTATGATGCACATATCTGTAATTTTAAGGAACGGAATGGCTTGAAAGTCATTTATTCTTTGGATTTTTGGATACTTTTGATACACCAATGCCAGCTTTGACTTTTCTATACTGGTACCAGAGCCCCTCTGTAAAATCTCCACAGCGATTGTTTGCATATCTGTATGCTCCAGCATGAGTGCTGGGTGTGTGTGTGTGTGTGTGTGTGTGTGTGTCTGTGTGTGTGTGTCTGTGTGTGTGTGTGTGTGTGTGTGTGCCCTCAATCAATACTCATGGGCCTGTTTGTCTTCGCCTCTCTGATCCAGGGCTTTAACCGCACCGCTCTACTAATAGCCAACATTGGTCTCTCATTGCTCGATGCTGCTGTCGTATGGTGGATATCCTTTCACATGGCTTTGTTTCATTGACTGATAGATAGCAACTGGAAGGAGCATTCTACCCATCTGTCACATAAAACAAGAGCAACAAAAATCTACAGAAAATAAATCTTCATGACAGAGGTTCCGAATAATGTCATAGAAACAAAAGTACTAGATGGAGATAGAGTGAGAGTTCATTATATTCACCTCCTGCCATCCAGACAGCCTCAGCGTTCAACATTGGGTATATATTAATATAGGAAATGCTAGTTGGAAATAGACTGAGGGTCCATTATGTTAGCTTTGTGCCATCCAGGCAGCTACAGCACTCAGCACTGGGTACACAGTAATAAAGGAATGCTAAATGAGAACAGACTGAGGGTCCGTCGTGTTAGTCTCCTACTATCTAGGAGGCAGCAGCACCTAGCATTGGGTACTGGGTTGTGCCTGAAAGCGATACCTGGGATCAGCGCACCTACCCGGTTACCAAAGTCATCAATAAAATATAGTAATATAGAAATGCTAGATTGAAACAGACTGAGAGGAATTCATCCTGTTCATATCCTGCCTTTTAGATAGCCATAGCCCCCAACATTGGGTACTCAGTAATACAGGAAATGTTAGATGGAAACAGACTGAAGGGCTGTTACGCTTGTCTCCTGCTACCCAGGCAGTTGCAGCACCCAGTTTTATATTTAAGCAGTAATACACAACAAGGTGTGTGATATCGTGGAATATTGTCCTACCTCTGGTACATTATGAGGTACAAGGCCATAGGCCAAGTGACTTCAGCCTCCTGAGAAGGGACAATATCCTATCAAATTGCATACCTTGGGGTGTGTTATTGCAGTTGTGAAATGGATCCATTTGATCTTCCTGGACATAAGTCTCCACCACTCATTCACACTAGTGGGATTAGCGCCGGAGGCACTAAGACCCATCGGGAGCAAACTTTTTGCTGGAGGGTCGGCGCGAGAGACGGCGCCCGCGAGACCTGGCGCTGTGAGCAGCGGCTCGGCGGTAATAACCATCTCGGCTATGATCCTCCAACCCGCCTCAGTTCCTTTTTCCCCGTCAACAGTGCGCTTCAGTGACGACGTTGCTCGCTTGATGGGAGTCAAACTTCAAAACTAGCGCATAGTTTTGCAGTTTGTTTTTGTAACTTTATCACGATAGTAGTATCGCTAATTTTATTCTATTTTCTTTAAATTTTTCTAATATTTAAATTTTACTTGAAGAAGTCTCGGCCTACTGGATGGAGTCGACCATGAGCAGGTCGGTGGCGGTAGGGAGACTTCGTATAAACTGTTCAGTCAGCGGGCTGTGTCCGGTCAGCCTCCTTCTCCTCAGCGGGGTTCCGACAGCGGTCAGTCCGATGCCGGGGGATGGGCGGTCCCCGCCGGCATAAAATAAGCGTGCATTCTGCGCACCGTTCGGCCTCGAGCTCTTCTTGACCCACAGGTCAAAAGAAGGCATCACTCGAGGTAGCCCTCTGGTATGTCTGCGCGTCGGCCTTCGGTTATCGTTGCTAGTTGCGGTCTCCTTCTTGGATCGCCAACTTCGTGTCGTGTCCTCGACATGGAGCCTCCGCCTATAGGTAGGACTCCAGATGAGCAGTTTCATCAGTGGGCGCTCTTATGGAGCAATGGGCTCGGAGGTTGGTTCTTCTGCCTGGCTCGGTTGCCTCGGGCGCCCTTGGGCCCTCCGGCGATCAGGTAGGGCGGTTGGACCTT
Source organism: Neoceratodus forsteri (assembly GCA_016271365.2). Taxonomy (NCBI): domain Eukaryota; kingdom Metazoa; phylum Chordata; order Ceratodontiformes; family Ceratodontidae; genus Neoceratodus; species Neoceratodus forsteri. The sequence goes on along the minus strand of CM028134.1, from coordinate 1,072,146,955 downwards.
CCTAGTCGCGTGGCGCCTTCTTCGGTTCCAGCGACTCCATGCTTAGGTGTTTCCCCCCCTCACATGGCTGCGGCGCAGGGGGCCTCACCGAAGCCCTTATCTCCTGGTTTTTTTCCTTCTCTAGCTTTCCAGGTTCCTGGGGCTCTTCCGGCACCTTCTGCAGGGTCTGTTGGCTTGTCGGCACTGTTTTCGGTGCCGCTGGAGTCTTCTTGGCGCCGTCTGCGGGCGCCAGCAGGGCTCTAGCGCCGCGCGTTGGATGAGGCGCCGTCCGCTGGCGCTGCGGGGTCGTCGGCCGGCGCCCGTGCGCATTGTAGTCCAGCAGCGCCACCGGGCGCTTGCGGGCAGCGTGCCTCTTGGCGCCGTGCGCCTCCTGATGCCATCTTCAGCCCGTTTGCCGTCTCGGCTGGCAGCCAGGGACTCTCCTTGTTTTCTGCTATTTCCTCCTCTCTAATTTTCACTCCTTTCCTGTCCAAACAGTCCTTTCTGGACCATCAGGAGATGATGTTGAGCCTGACCCAGACCTTCGGTTGGGTGATGAAGTGGAGGAAACAGGATCTTTCTTTGCTACAGAGCCTGTGGTGGAGGACCTGTCCTTTAAGTCTCTGTTGAAGAACCTGGGATCCACTCTTTCTCTCCAGACTACAGACATCGATCCTGGGAAGATATTAAGACTCCAGTATCTTCATGCCGGAGATCCCTACGATTTGACTCCTCGATCCAGCCTTCCTTCGAGGCGCTGTCTCAAATGGTATGGAATAATCCTGCTCTTATTCCCTCAGTGGCTAAATCCATTGATAAAGTATTCAGCTCCCAAGGATCGTCCCATTTGGCATCCCAAGCCTTTGCGGATCCTATTGTAGTCCTGGCAGAGAATGACAAGGTCGTTCTTCCTCAAACTACTACAGCTCGACCTATTAACAAAGAGTCGTAAGATTGATACATTAGGTAAGAGAGTCTTTGCTGCCTCCACTCTAAGTATCGTATTGCCAGTTATCAAGGCTATTTTTCTCAGTATGAGTATATCCTGTGGCACTCTATGAAAATAATGGTTGAACTCTTCCAGATTCGGATTCCAAGTCAGAGCTTCTTCTGACCGTTATTAGAGTATTGAGTCCAATAACCAACAGGTCAAAGCCGCCATGGACGCTTTCGACACTGCTTCTACTCAACAGGCGAATTGTACTGGCGCCATTCCTGGCTCGTGCTTCTGGCTTCACGAATGATGCTCAGCAGCAGGTGATGGCGCTGCCTTTTGATGGCTCCTTTCTTTTGGCCCTCAGGTGGAGCAAGCCTAGAGGCCACTCAGAAGACTACATCGGCCATTAAGTTGGCCAGACCTCCGCCTGCCCCTCTCGGGGCATGTGAACAGGCGTCAGTTTCATAGTCGTCAGTCCTTCGAGGCAGAGGCAGGGAAGCTTCCATAAAGCCAACCTGCCCAACCTCAAAGAAGAGCGCGGCAAAGCGCAGGGGCCTAAAGCTCCCAGCGCTACCTTATGTCGTTGGCCAAGTTCCATCCACTCTGCCGGGTGGAACTTTCTCCTCCAGTGGGAGGTCGCCTGATGTACTTCTACAACCAGTGGAAGTCCATAACCGGACAAATGGGTCGCCGGATAATTCACGAGGGTTATTCTCTCAATTTCTTGAAACCCCGAGTTGTCCTCCCAGGCGACAACCCAGGTTGTCGGCCTCTCAATCGAACCTCCTCACGCGGAGATCCAGGGCCTTCTGAACAACAGGGCAATAGAACTGGTGCCCCCGCATCTGCGAAACACAGGGTTCTACTCCCATTACTTTCTGGTTCCAAAGAAATCTGGGGGGATGCGCCCCATTCTAGACCTCAGAAAGTTAAACAAATTCCTCCCCAGGGAGAAATTCAAGATGATTTCCCTAGGTACCCTGTTACCCTTGCTGCATCAGCACGACTGGCTGGCCTCTCTGGATATGCAGGATGCTTACCAGCATATCCCGTCCACCGACCCACCGCCAAGTTCCTCAGGTTTGTAGCTTTGGGTCAGCATTATCAGTTCAGAGTCCTGCCCTTTGGGCTATCCTCGGCCCGCAAGTTTTACAAAGTGTTGTGCAGTTCTCGCGGCGCATCTCAGGAAAATCCGGACTCGGTGTTTCCCTCATGGGCGATTGGCTTCTAGCAAGCCCTTCCGGCCAAGGGACTTTGGAAGCCGTTCAAGCGACTTCTCGTCTTCTCACGTCCATGGGAGTTCTGCTGAATTTGAAAATATCAACTGCAACCCTCCCAGAGGCTCCTTTTCATGGGGCGGCTTCTAGACACCTCTTCAGCGAAGGCTTTCCTTCCAGAGGACAGAAGACTCGACATCCTTGAATGGCCCGTTACATCGAGGAGAACCAATCGGTTACAGCTCTCTCGATGCAACGCATGTTGGGTCTCATGGCGTCCTCGGTCTTCACTGTCCCTCTGGCCCGACTGCACATGAGAACCACCCAATGGATGCTCTCCACTCAGTGGTCCCGACCTCTCACCCCAGTCTTATCCCATCAAGGTGGCGGAGCCCTTGAAGGTCTCACCTGGTGGTCTCAAGAAACAATCTCCTGGAAGGATTCCCCTTTGCTCCCCGGATCATCAGATCTCCATCACCACAGGCGCATCGCTAATGGGATGGGGAGCTCACTGTCCTCCCTCCACACTCAAGGTGTATGGACTCAGTTCGAAACTCATCTCCACATAAATGTCCTGGAGATGAGAGCAGTCCTCTATGCAATCCGAGCTCTGAAGGATGTCCTTTGTCACAAGAACATTCTCCTTCAAACGGACATCAAAGCAGTGATGTATTACATCAACAAGCAAGGCGGTGCTCATTCTTATCCCCTTTGCAGGGAAGCAATGAGGGTGTGGGAGTGGTGCTTGGAGCACAAGTCTCTGATTCAAGCGGTTTATCTGTCAGGTATACAAAGCGACCTGTGCAGATCCCCTCAGCAGAGCAGGAGGCAGACCCTCACAGTGGTCTCTCGATCCAACCGTAGCTCGGTCCCTGTTCAAGAGTGGGGACTCCAGACCTGGACCTTTTGCATCCCACTCAGCATAAAACTGCCTCTCTTCTGCTCCAGAAATCCAGGGCCTGGCATTTTCTGTCAGGATCGTTCAGGCTGCGGTGGACAAAAGCGCTTTCTTCGCCTTTCCACGCTTCCTCTAATCCAGAGTACTCCTCAAGTTCGAGTCTCAGGGGACCAAGATGATTCTCATTGCTCCTTCCTGGCCTCGGCAACTATGTTTCCTCTACTCAACAGTATGTTGGCAGCCTCTCGAGACCACTTCCTTTGCAAATCAGTCTTTTGACTCAGGGTTCGTTGGTCCATCCCAACCTGAAATCACTTCACCTTCATGCTTGGCTCCTGAAGAGATAGAAGTGAATCGGTTCAACGTCTCTCGTAGAGTCTCAGACATCCTTCTGGCTGCTCGGAAGCCAGCCACCCGAAAAACGTACGCTTCCAAATGGAAACGTTTTTCTCTCTGGTGTGCAAAATCCTCTTGGAATCCCTTTTCCTGTCCTCCTGGCAAGGTTCTGGAGTATCTTTTGGACCTGTCAAACTTAGGTCTTCAGTACTCCACAGTTAAAGTTCACCTTAGTGCCATCTCAGCGTTCCATGAGCGGTTTCTTCCTTAACTCTGGCTCAGTTACCTATGGTGAAGAGATTTCTTAAGGGATTCTCCATACCAGACCCTGTTAGCGTCCAGTTGCAGCCTGGGACATTAACCTGGTGCTGGACATGCTCACTCGGAAGCCTTTGAACCCTTAGCTACCTGTGAGCTAAAATTTCTTACCGGAAGACTGCCTTCCTGGTGGCCATTACCTCAGCCATGGGGTCTCTGAGATACATGCCCTGGTTACGGACCCTCCGTATACTGTATTCCATAAAGACAAGTTAGTTCTCCGTACTCATCCTAAATTTCTTCCCAAGGTTGTGTCAAATTCCATCTAAACCAACCTCTGGTACTTCCAGCTTACTTCGCTAATTTCCAAAATGAAGAGGGAACGAGCTCTTCATTCCTTGGATGTTAAGAGAGCCTTGCGGTTCTATTTAGATAGAGCCAGGATGTTGCAAGACTCTCAGCAACTGTTCGTTTCTTTCAGCGACACCGGCTGGGTCAACCTGTCGCTATTAGATGCATCTCTTCATGGTTAGTGGCATGCCTTCGTCATTGCTATTCCATGGCTTAAGTTAAATTAGAAGGTAGAGTGTACGCTCACTCTACTAGAGGCGATCAGCAGCATCCCTAGCAGAAGTCGCAATGTTCCAATTGCAGATATATGCAATGCCGCCACTGAACTCAGTACATACCTTCGTTAAGCACTATGCACTGGATGTTCATGCTAGAGCGACATTCCGCATTGACAGAACTATCCTTAATGGGCTTCTATCTTGGCAGCGTGAGCTCTGGCTCTCCTGCCGCCCTTTGGGGGATTATCAGCTTGGTACTCTCCCACTAGTGTGAATAGTGGTGGAGACTTATGTCCAGGAAGATAGGAAAATTAAATGCCTACGCTAATTCTTGATCTTCTTGGGCGAGTCTCCCACTCATCCTACCTCCCTCCATCCCGAGCTCCACCGCTGTATTGGTCTTCACTCCCTCAAATCTTTAGGCCGTGAGGACTTCTTTGCTAACCTTCTTACACTGGTCATACGGACTATCTTATGTCCGTTTTTAACGTTAGGTTTACTCTTTATGTTAGTTCGCTGCACCTCCTTGGTAAAAGGTACTGAGGTGGTTGGAGGGTCGTCGCCGAGATGGTCATTACACTCGAGCCGCTGCTCGCGGCGCCGTGTCTTGCGGCGCCGTCTCTCGCGCCGACCCTCCAGCAAAAAGTTTGCTCCCGATGGGTCTTAATGCCTCCGGCGCTAATCCCACTAGTGTGAATGAGTGGTGGAGACCCGTCCAAGAAGATCAAGAATTACGGTAGGTACGTAATTTTCCTTTTTTGTTGACTGATGGCGTGTTCTACTATCACACTGGGATTATGTGATGAGGTAACATCACAGCTGAATGTGGTCTTGACCAGTCTGATTTCAGGATTTTAACCATCCATTTCATAATGTATATTGTCAGTAGGATTCATTACTGATGGGTAATGTGCAGCCCGGCTAGGGCAAATGGCACAGCCCAAGGCTGTAATCAGCATAGATTCCTGGGCACCTGAACATTCCAAACAGCAGTAACTCTCCAGTCTTTGCCGTGTCATTGAAGGGAAACAACTTGGAAATTTCTCTCAAGAAGAAAATTACTTTCTGACTATCTAACTTTTGGGGCTCCAGTCCTGCACAGCAGGTTGGTGCTACCTGGTGATAGGGATCACTCTGAAATTAAAATGGTGCCTGTTAAGCTACGGCTTTCAAATCAGCTAACTAGCCTTTTTTTCCACTACCTGGGCTTGGATTGGGGGCCACGTCTGCCACAGTAGTTCAGGGTATATGTTTGATTTGTTAGCAGGTTTCGAATAAAAACTATATATATATATATATATATATATATATATATATATATATATATATATATATATATATATATATATATATATATATATATATATATATATATATATATATATATATATATATATATATATATATATATATATATATATATATATATATATATATATATATATATATATATATATATATATATATATATATATATATTTAGAAAAAGTCCTTGTCAGTCACCAACACCGGTTCTACTCGCTATACCCCTTTGCAGTGTCACTGTCTTGGGACCGGCTCAGATACCTTCTCCAGCTACTTCTGTGCTGGCTGGACCTATGCTGCATGCAGTGCTGTTATCGGGTCCTTTGAGGCCTGTCCTGGCATAGCCTTTGGCATCAGGAGATTACTCAGCGCTGGGCTTAGTCTGATTGGCAGTGCCATGCTCGGCACCAGCACCAACTCCTGGCACTGGCTCTTAATAGGCCGGCACCAGGCCTGGCTCCAGCTTCTCCTACACTGGTGCCGGTGTCTTCTGTCTTTCCAACTCTTAGAGCTGGGCTGCAGGTTTGTACGTCCACTCTTCTCCCAGCTCCTCTTTCCAGAGAGGAATTGGAGGGGGACAAGTCTGACCCCAACCTCATCATTTCTGAGCATGGTGGAGGTGATTTCTTTTACAGCCCGGATAACCTAACCCCAAGCCCTCCTCCTGTTCCACAGGAGGATCTTTCTAGGCTCTTCTTTGTAATACGTATGCAACCCTCGCATTCTAGCCTTCTGCTACCCAGGCAGACAACTCTAGCTGGAGTGGCTCAGTGTTACCACTATGCCGGTTAACCTTACACCTCCCATTCCACCTGCTTTTGAGACTTTCTCAGAAGCAGTGTGGGCCAGGCCAGTGTCCATGCCCTCTGTCTGTCAGCAGATATATCGCAGATCTTCCTTTGTCAGTCTTCACCATTCATTACTGCTTGGGTTTAGCTGGAGGCGCGCACCCTTCTGGGGAGTTTTTTTTTTTTTTTTTAAAGAGTCGGCTCCAACAGCGCTGCCCTCGAGGACGACGCACCGCGTCATGCGTGAGGGGCGGCCATTAGGTGCCGCAGACTCCTCCTCTATCTCAGTTCTGTTTCTCTCGCCGTCGAGGCTGCACCTGCTGCGCGGTAGCATTAAGTAAGCGGTTTTCTCCTCAGCTAAGAAGACTCCTCGTTTTTCTCTCAGTCTCCCACTCGACGCCGCATTTTGGTAAGACCTTTCTTTTTATTTCTATTCTGCGGCGCCGAGTGCTCTTCCTGTGTTTTTTACTTGTTTAGTTTGCATCATGTTCGGGGGCAAGGCGTAAATCGAAGGCGGGCCACGCCCCTATGCGTCGGTGCTCCTGTGGACGGCATTTCTCCATCTCAGACCGGCATGATGTCAGTCTCCGTTGCCTGGGACCCAACCACGACATGGACGCATGCGACGCTTGTTTCTCCATGGACCGTCGTGTCCTCGAAGTCCGCGCGTTCAAGCTCGGCAAGGCCCCGCCGACCGCCGGGGAACAGGCGTCGCTCAGGGATTCCCAAGTAGGTCTCTAGGCCTTCCCGGGTCCCCTCCGGCCTACTCGGTCCTGCGAGGAGGAAGCTTCCTCCTCTTCTCTTGCCGAAGAGGAAGCTTCTCTCGCGGTGTCGGGGGAACGTCGTTGTCCCTCCGGGGGCGGCGGGACACCACCTCGACGATCACCTCCTCGGAGGTGCAGGATCCCCCAGTATCGAGGCCCACGATTCCTGGGCCTGGCACCGGTGGACCCTCGACGCCGCCCTCCGGCGCCATTTCGGATCGGTGCCGGTGATCGAGATGGCGCCGCTCCGGCCCTCGGTGCCGCTCGTGGCGCCGCGGGCCCGGTCTGTGCTCCCGGCGGCGCCGGGTTGGGTACCGGTGCCGGGAGCGGCGCCGTGGGCCTAACTGGTGCTGCAGGGGAGCTGGGACCGGGCTTAGCTGTCACGAGTGGGCGGGGGTCGTCCGGCGCCGTTGCTCCGGGGATCCCTGGGGTTGCCAGCATTGAGGTCCTGCTGGTCTCGTCCTCTTCGGAGGCCGATGACACGGATGTGGACCCATCCTGGCACCCTGACTCTTCGGGGTCAGGGTCCCCGGTGGCACAGGGTGCTAGGCGGTGCAGCGGGCCCCTTCCACTGTCCCCTCTTCCTTCCTCCCCTGAGGGTCCTCGGGCTAGGGGTGGCCCTGGGTCCCAGGGGGGTGATGCGGTGGGGACTGAGGAGGAGGCTCCCCCTCCTAGGGGACCTGTGACAGCTGCCCTCCCGGGTGCTGTTGCCCCCCCTCGGGGTGGGGGAACGCTGCAGTCGAGGAGGGGGGCTCTCTCGGAGTCCAAGGGGTTGAGGGGCAGGGGACGGGTGCCCCGGTCTCCGCCAGCCACTCCTCGTGGGGTGGCTAGGAGGCGTAGCACCGAACCCCGCCCTTCCCTCTTGGGCCCCAGGGTTCCCTCCGGTGGCGTTGCTGTGGACTGCCCTTCTGGACCCATGCAGTCCCGGATTCGTCACAGGGGAGGTTCCCCCCCATGGCTCTTCCAGGCATCGCATCCTCAGGGTCTCGTCTTGTGGTCTGGTTTGTTGTCCGGGATCCCGCCAGCTCGGGCTCCGTTCCCCGGATTTCAGAGCCCTGGCAGAGGTCACTTGCCTCTTCGTAAGTGCCCTTCTCCAGTACCTCTGCTTCCACCCCTGCTCTTCCAGGCCATAGCCGGTCCCTCAGGGCCGTTATCTAGGAGCAGTTCAGAGGTTCTGCTGCGGCCTTCCCCTCATATGTTAGATACATGCATGAGCGGGTCTTTCGACTCTCCCCACTGCCGCAGGAATCGTCTGGACATTCGAGCTCTCCATCATCCTCGTCTTCCTCCTCTGAGGGAGAGGAACCCCTTGCTCATCTTTCTTCCGACGCTGATTTCACTGAATATCAGCGATTCCTCTCGAGGATGGTGAGAGATCTTCGAATCTCTTGCGTTAGGCGAGACAGTACCGAACGGGAGACGCGAGAATTCCTTGGAGAATTCAGTGCCCAGCACCTGGTGGTACCTTCCTGGCCTGTCCCCTTCCAGGAGGCGTCTATCCGTTCCTGGCAGTCGCCAGCCGCCCTTTCTCCAGCCTCGGCAGACTGTCGTCATAGGTATTGTGCACCGTCGGAATCCCTGGGTACCCTTCCCAACCTGTCCTCGGGTTTGGTGTGCCCTAGAGACTCCTTCCGGGCGCCCGTCGCCTGGCGCCGCGACCACCCACAGATTCGATTCTCTACAATTAGGCGGTGGGGCGAAATGTTCTCTTCTTCTAAATGCGGTGGCTTGCATTGCATCTCATCAGGCTCACCACGCTGCCTACAATCGGCATCTGTGTCGATGCTCTCCCAGCTCCTAGCATCGATGCCTGATACGAACCAAACCAGACAGGCTATTGCCCTCTCCGCTATAGGCCTGGAGCTGGCAGACACCAAGCAAGGGCATCTTATAGCGCCAGTGAGTGGCTTCCAGGCTTCAAGGGACAGCGATCTGCATTAAGCGGATGGCATGGCTCCGTCTATCAGGTTGTCACCCTGCCCGGGTAGGGTGATCCGCTCCGCTTTCCGGGGGACCCGTCTTTTCTCCTCCAGAGCTAGGAGGCTTTGCAGGGGCTTTCTCCGTCTCCCGTCCTCGGAGAGCACCTCTAAGCTCTCTTCTCCACTTAGGCTTCCTTGTGTTGACAGGGTCTTCCCTTCTGTTCCTCACCAACAGGAGGCTGGGGTCTTGTTCCCTCAGGGTTCTACCCCCTTTTGTCAAGGGGAGGGCGTCTAGATACTCACCCAAGCAGTAATGAATGGTGAAGATTGACAAGGTAAGATATAGAGAAGCCATTACCTACCGTAATTCTTGATCTTCTCTTGTATCTTCACCATTCATTACTGATACCCACCACCTTCCCCTCAGTGGCCTCCTTCTGTGGTGTCTCCCCCTCCCGTCTCGTTCCTCTCTCTCCTTGGCCTTTATGCCAAAAAAAAAAAAAAAAAATTTTTTTTTCCCCATTCTCTTGAATGGATTAGCTTTTCCTCAAGGTGAGAAGGCGACTACGGTTTAATTTCTTTAATCTGAGGAACTCTTTCTGACTGCCCTATGGGGCGATTCCTTACCTTCTCCAGGTCATGTAGTTTCACAGCCTGGTGGCCATGCCCTGTCTTGGCCTCCTCAAAGTTCGAATCCCCTGGCAGGCATTATTTTTCAAAGCTTTCCAGCTGCTGACTGAACTTGTCAGCTTCAAGCCTCTGTCTGTCTTGTCTTAGCAAGTCGGATTGAGTTCTCTCTCTATTTTCTTACCAACTGCCTCCGAGAGGCATTTTTTCCATACTCTTCTGTGGTAGCACTTAACAGGGTGCTCACGAGACTTAGTCCTCTTCCTGGATGGGCTCTTCGGAACAGGTTCTGTTGAACAGTCTAAGAGCCCTCAACTAGGATGAAGGGACTTGGCATGTTGAGAGTTCAGAGAGTTTGCCCTCTCTTGGGTCTGTTCAGGAAGTTCGGTGGAACCTCTCCTCAGTCCTAACAACTGGGATTCTTGTTCCCTTATTAGTTTCGAGCCTATAAGCCTCTTAACCAACAATGCTCGATGGGCACTGTTCTCTTTCTCAACATGCCTCTTTCTTTCTTTCTTTCTTTCTTTCTTTCTTTCTTTCTTTCTTTCTTCTTCTTCTCCTACTTCCTTTCCCTCTCTCTGTTCCTCCCCTAGAGCCACCCCGGAAAGGAGGCCCTGCAGTCCCTTAGGGTAGGAATTCTCTCTCCTCTGTCTGTTCTCCATCGGCTTATTCCTTTTTCAGTTTATTTCCTTTCCTTTTTCTATCCTCGGCTCTCTTGCCTCACTTTCTTTTTCTTACACTTTATTTTCGCCTCTCAAACAACAGAACTGAGATAGAGGAGGAGTCTGCGGCTCCTTGACGCCCCCCTCGCGCATAGAGCAGTGCGTCGTCCTGCGAGGCGGCGCGTTGGAGCCGACTCTTTAAAAAAAAAAAAAAACTCCCGTAGCGGGTGCACGCCTCCGGCTAAACCCAAGCAGTAATGAATGGTGAAGATACAAGAGAAGATCAAGAATTACGGTAGGTACGTAATTTTCATGTATTGTGCTCCTAAAGAGAGACCTATTCTGGCTTCCCAGCCCATTGCTGATAAAATTGTCATTCTGGCTGAGAATGACAAGGCCATTCTCCTTCAAGAGGTTACAGCACATCCCATCAATAAGGAGTCTCATAGGATAGACACGATGGGAAAGAAAGCTTTCGCAGCAGCTACCCTTAGCATGTGAATAGCTAGCTATCAAGGGCATTTCTCCAAGTACAAATATGCCCTTTGGACATCTCTTAAATCTCTGGAAGAGGCCTTACCAATTTAGACACTAAGCAGGAAATTCTTCTATTTTCCATGGTACTGAGTCAAACAGTCATCAGCCAAAGGCAGCTGATGACTGTGTGGCTCAATACCATGGATAATAGTCGGAAGAATTTTCTGCTTAGTGTCTAAATCTGGCAAGGCCTCTTCCAGAGATGTGGGAGAAGTCCAAAGGGCATACTCATACTTGAAGAAATGACACTGCCTCCTGCCCATCTGCTGCAGGAATCTGCATCAGGAGACGTTCCTGGTTTCGGATGTTGGACTTGTCCAACAGCAGGTCGTGAATGTCCCCTTCAGTGACTTCTGTCTGTTTGGTCAACAGGTAGAACAGTCCCTCATGGCCTCTCAGAAGACTAGAACAGCCATTAAAACTTCTCAACCTGCCCTGGCTCACCCTCGAAGATGCAAGGGATGAGTCTTCTACAACAACAAACAGTCCTTTTGTGGCAGAGGCAAGGAAGTCTAAGTCAGACCCAGCCTGCACAGCAGCAGAAGAAAATGCAACCAAAGGCACGGACCCCAAAGGCACCTAGTGCCACCCTCTGAAGCTGCAGCCCATGTTCTGCCTCAGCTGCCCAAGGCAGACCTTTTCTCCCCAGTGTGGGGGGGAGGGGTGTCTGACTCAGTTTTACCGTTAGTGGGAATCATCACAAACAAGTGGGTCTTAAGGATCATCCGAGAGAAGTACTCAATGAATTTTTCAGAGATCCCTCTGGATTATCCATCAAAGAAGCAGCTTCCATGTCAGACGTTCTCGCCATGGAGATTGCAGGGCAGTGAAGTAATGCCAGAAGCAGAATGCAATACAGGCTTCTACTCCCATTACTTCCTCTTTCTGAAGAAGTTCGGGGGCTTGCGCCCCATTCTCAACTTCAGAAAACTGAGCAAGTTCCTACACAGGTAGAAGTTCAAGATGGTCTCTTTAGAGACCATGCTACCACTTCTCTAGCTGCAGGATGCCCACCAGCATATTCCAGTCCACCCCAGCCACCACAAATTTTGCCATTTTGTGGCTTTGGGCCAACATTACCAATTTCGGGTCCTGCTCTTTGGGCTGTACTCAACACCTCGAGTCTCTAAAAAGTGCTTTTCCATTCTTGCAGCGCACCCAAGAAGACTTGGACTCCAAATCTTTCCCTATCTGAATGACTGGTTACTAGCCAGCCCATCCAGGTAGGGCATGAAACAGGCAGTGACCAAAGCAGCCGAGTTCCTGACCTCCCTGGGAGTCCTGTTGAATCTAGAGAAGTTGCAGCTTCAACCCTGTCTGCAGCTCCTCTTGGACACAACCATGTCGAGGGCCTTTCTCTTAGAAGACAGAAGGAAGGCCATCCGTCAGATGGTTCATTTCATCATGGAGAATGAGTCCATCTGGGTTCACTCCATGCAGCGAATGTTATCCCTTATAGCCTCCTCAGTCTTCACAGTATCTCTGTACGCCTGCACATGAGGACAACTCGGAGGATGCCCAGCACGCAGTGGTCTCCAACACCACCTCCTCAGTTACCTCATCAAAATGACAAAGCCTCTGCTTTGATAACTTACATGGTGGACACAAGAGGACATTCTCCTCCAAAGACTCCCCTTCTCATCCTCAAAGCCTCAGATAACCCTTGCCACAGATGCGTCTCGGGGGCCATTGTCAGGGTCACCATACGCAGGGAGTCTGGAGCCCTACAGAGTCCCATCTCCACATCAGTGTCTTGGAGATGAGAGCAGTCCCGTGTGCCCTTAGGGCCCTGGTGGAATTTGTCCGCCACCAGGTAATCCTCCTTCAGATGAACAACAAGTCTGTCATTTACTACATCAACAAGCAAGGGGGAGCACACTCTTGCCTTCTTTGCAGGGAAACAGTGAGAGTGTGAGAATGATGCCTGGAACAGGACACTTTGTTTCCAGCAATTTATCTACCAGGGGCTCAGAACAGTCTGGTGGGCGAACTCAGCCGGACAGAAGCAGATCCTCACGAGTAGTCATTGGCACCAAACGTCGTGTTGTCTCTCTTCGACAAAGTGGGGAACCTCAGAAGTTGACTTTTTTGCATCCCCACTCAGTGCTAAACTGCCTTGCTTCTGCTGAAAAAATCCAGAACATGGCATTTTCTGTCAGGATGCATTCAGGCTGCGGTGGACAAATCGCTTTCTGTATGTATTTCCTCATATATACCTCTAGTTCAGAGGTTACTGCTCAAGCTGGAGGGTCAAGGGGGCAAACTGATTCTGATCTACCCCATGCTGGCCTCAATAGATCAACAATTTGTCAGTCGCTCCTCTGAGTCCCCTTCACCCACAGACAGATCTTCTGACACAGGGGTCCCTAGTTCATCCCAACCTACGCATCCTTCATCTCCACACCTGGCTCCTGAAGAGATAGAAGTGAGCCAGGTACAAGGTGTCCCAGAGGGTCTCTGAGATTCTCCTAACACAGCCAAATGGAAACATTTTTCTGAATGGTGCTCCAAATCCTGTACAGACCCATTCTAATGCCCACCGGACAAAGTTTTCGAGTATCTGTAGGACCTGTCTGATGCTTGACTGCAATATTCTTCAGTTAATGTCCATTTCTATAGTGTTTCAGCATACCACGAACCAGCTCAGAACCTCACCCCAGCTCAACTGCCTCTTTTTAAGAGGTTCTTGATGGGCATTATGCACACAAGGTCCCCTGTAAGGAAATCTGTCGCTGCCTGCGGTCTCAATCTTGTGTTGGACATGCTCGCCCTTTGAACTCCTCACTATGTGTGATCTCAAATTTCTAACTTGGAAAACTGCATTTCTAGTGGCCTCTGCTCACAGGGTCTGTGAAATACATGCTTTGGTCACATACCCTGCATGTACTGTTCTCCATAGAGACAAGGTAGTACTCCGCACACTCCCCAAGTTTTTACCTAAAGTGGTGTTTAGAGTTCCAATTGAGCCAGCCTTTGGTACTGCCTACATACTTTCCAAATTTCCAGAAAAAGGAGGAGTGCACCCTCCGCTCTCTGATGTTGAGTCCTCACGTTCTGCCTCAATGAAACTAGGAACTTCTGGCAGTTGAAACAGCTCTTCAGTTCCTTTAACCCCAACCGACTGGGTCAGTCAGTTATGATCAAATGCATTTCCGCATGGATAGTTGCTTGCCTCCGCCAATATTATTCCATGGTGCAGGTCAAGTTAGAAGGCCAGGTTCTTTCCCACCCCACCACCAGAGCGGTTGCAATGTCCCTGGCAGAGTTTAGCTCCATGCCTATCACAGATATTTGCAGAACTGCTACCTGGAGTACAGTGCACACTTTCATCGAGCACTATGCCCTGGATGTCCATGCCAGGCAGCATGCCTCTTTTGGCAGGACAGTCCTTAATGGGTTTCTGTCCTGAGTGAGCTCCAGCTCCTACTGCGCTACCTGGGGGACTTTCGTCTCAGCTTGGTACTGTAAACCCATCAATATGAATCAGTGGTGAAACTGGTCCTGGGAGATATGAAAATTACATACTCAACGTAATTCTTGATCTTCTTGGACCATCTTCACCATTGATTCACACATCTCCTACGCCTCCTTTATTGTTGCCAGAGCCTTAAACTTGTGGGTTATAACCCTGGGCAGCTTCCTTCTCCCGGATTCGGAGGGGGCAAGTATTTTGCAGTTGGTGTCCATGGCCTCCACCTTTTTACGGGATGCCATTGTGGAAAACTTATGCATGTTGGCTCACTCTGCTTATCACATTGTGTCTGCTATGAGAGGCACGTGGCTTTGGCATTGGGTCACTGATCAGGCTTCGAAGGCCAAGCTGTTTAACTTGGCCTTTGAGGGAGGCTTGTTGTTTGGTTCTGGCTTGTTTGATATTTAGAAGGATATTCAGGATAAAAAGGACCACCTTCCAGTGTCAAAACAGCAAAAGGCATGTTCAGCTCCAGAAGGCCAAGGAGGTGGCTGACAGAGACAGTATCGGGGGGAGGGGGGGGTCCCTTTCGGAACTTAGGGAACCAGAGCAGTAAAGTATCCTATTCTGGTTTCAAGAGCAATAGTGATAGAGGAGCCCTTGCCCAAAGACGCAGCTGAGGCCCAAGACGAAAAGTAGGCACCTCATAATGAGGATACACATGCCCATCTCTACCTCCCTTCCCTTGATGGAAGACTGCACAGTTTTTACACAAGATGTGCCCAGATAACATCGGATGCTTGGGTTCTGGAAATTCTGGCTTTAAGTTACGCAATACAGTTTTCAACCATTCCCTCCAAGGGGCGTTTTCTGCCATCCCCTTACCAAAGGACCCTGTGAAGAGGCAAGCAATGTTAGACACCAGACCACCTCACACAGATCGGGACAATTGTTCGGGTGCCTCCATCGAGCAAGGTCAGGGATTCTGCTCAATTTATTTTGTAGTTCCCAAGAAGTTGGGGGGGAGGGGGGAGGGATGTTCAGGCCTGTTCTGCATTTGAAACACCTGAACAAGTTTGTTCACTACATAGCCTTCGAGATGGGAGTCCTTACGATCAAATCATCTGGGCTGTCCTGCTGGGGAATTATCTTGCATCCATAGATCTGAGGGATGCGTATCTCCACATTCCCATCCGGCAGTCTCATCAAAGTTTCCTCAGGTTCGCAGTCCCGGGGCAGCACTACCAGCACAGGTCTCTCCCATTTGGGTCTGCAGCAGCCTCCTGGGTTTTCTCAGAGGTGCTCATAGTCCTGTTTTCTCAACTCCGAAAGGAGGGACATTGTGTCCATCCCTGAATACCAGCTTGTACTTAGCAGTTGGGGGATAGTTGTTCTCTGTGTCTATGTAGTTAGCTGTTGTTCTGTATAAAAATCTGCCTGCTCAAAATCCTTGTGCGCATTCCAAACTAGTTGTCTGTGCATTCTGAGCTGTGGTTCAGCACAGTTCAAAGGTCATAATATTTTTAATTCCTCAGTTACCTCACAGTCAGCTGATTATAAACCACCCAGTGCCCAAAGATGCACCGTTTGACTTGTAAAAGCCTATAAATGTAATACAGATCACAGAGCAGAACACAGAAATCACTTTTTTTTGTTTAGTTTTCACTTTTGGGGTGGGATGCTTCTGCGACTCCTGTGTAAGGCAAAACCAAACCAAAAAAAAGCTTATACTGTATAAAATGAAATATGGGCTACCACACAACTGAACATGTGTTTCCATCTTGGGGTTGAGATTATAGCATGGACTCCTTGCACTTCACTCTCAAGGTCCATATCTTGTCATCTCACCCCTCAATGGAAACCCAGCCTTGTTGTGCATCGCTGCCCATACATTACTTGAGCTTGCTGTCGAGGTTCATATGCTGTCATCTCATCCCTCGATGGAAACACAGCCTTGTTGTGCATCGCTTCCCATACATTACTTGAGCTTGCTGTCGAGGTTCATATGCTGTCATCTCATCCCTCGATGGAAACCCAGCCTTGTTGTGTATCGCTGCCCATACATTACTTGAGCTTGCTCTCGAGGTTCATATGCTGTCATCTCACACCTCAATGGAAACCCAGCCTTGTTGTGTGTGGCTGCCCATGCATTACTTACGCTTCGCTCACAAGGTTCCTATGCTGCCATCTCACCCCTTGATGGAAACCCAGCCTTGTTGTGTATCGCTGCCCATGCATTACTTAAGCTTCGCTCACAAGGTTCCTATGCTGCCATCTCACCCCTTGATGGAAACACAGCCTTGTTGTGTATGGTTGCCCACACATTGCTCTGTACATTACTCGAGTGTTGCTCTTAAGTTCATATGCTACTGTCTCATCCCCTGAGTGGAAACACAGCCTTGTTGTGTATGGTTGTTCATACATTATTCTCTATATAGTGTATGGACTGCCTCTACTGTACATAGAAATCTATACACTTTAAAATCCTGTTCTGCGTTAGTGACTCAGAAAATGGGTAGAACAGTTGTAGGCTTCTGACTGGCTGAGAGACTTGTCTAGGTGGGCATTTATAAGATAACAGTGCACTCCTAAAACAAGTTCCTCTGCCAGCTGTCCCATTACTCACTAAAATCCCTGTGCCACGTTTGAAATTCGAAGTTAAAAAATGCAATTTTGTTCTCTTGCTTACCGCGTGGTACTCGCTTGGTGGTGCCCCCACCGCCGCCATACTCTGTCACTTCTTCTAGCAGCATGTCTCGATGTGCGGCAGTGGAACCAAGCAAAGTGCCACTGTCCTCATCAGCGCTACGGCCTCTCATTATTTCCCCTGCTCAGCCCTGGTACTCCACCCTGACTGCACTCCTGTGTGTGTGTGTGTGTGCCAACTCAGGGTCCCCATAGCAGCATCAGTGAAAATGAAAAAAATAACGCACTTACTCATTCATTTGCCCAGTCGCGCCCTGAATGCAGCTGCCAGGAATAAAACAAAAAAAGCTGTTCGCTTTCATGGTCACAGTACAACTGGCAGTCACAAAGTAACAAAAAAAAAAACTTTAAGGTGATAGGAAGAGGTGGTGGGGAAGGTTAGATAGAAAAAGACAGCATTCAGGAAGTATAAGGAATCAGAGAAGGAAGCAGGGAAAACGGTCAGAATAGCAAAGGCCCAAACAGAGGAAAAGATAGCCAACTGGGTTAAGAAGGGGGATAAAACCTTTTATAGGTACATTAGGGAGCAAAAATGACCAAGGGAGGGATAGTGAGGTTTGATAAAGGGAATGTGAGGTGGGCAGAGGGTGACTGTGAAAAGGCAGAGATCCTGAATGAATACACTATTGACAGACTCAAAATGTGGAATTGATCCCCAAGTATGGGGGGCAAGACCAGAACTCCAGCGTGGTGAAGCTGCAAGTGAGTTATGAAAGCCTTGTCCCCTTACTAAAGGAGGTGTATTTTGAGTCTAACCATTGTGTATTTGATTTATACAACATCAGTTTAACAGTTATAACTTCTTAAATCAGCTTTTTGTATGAAGATACCAGGATACACACTTTTTTGGAAGGATAAGGAAGCGGGGGTTGCTATGTATGTGAAGGAGGGGATTAAAGCAACAGAAGCTCAAGGGTCACAAGAAGGAGCAGAGGCACTGTGGGTCACCCTGGAGGTGGGAAAAAGGACAGTCATTCGCACTGGAGTGATTTACAGGCCTCCGGCACAGGGAGAGGAATCGGATGAAGCTCTTGTGGAAACCATCCACAAAATAACAGCCAAAGGGGAAGTACAAGAGTACTGGAGGAGGGCAGATGTGGTCCCTCTCCACAAGAGTGGAAGCAGAGAAGAGGCAGGCAATTACAGGCCTGTAAGCCTGACCTCAGTAGTGGGGAAACTAATGTAGTCCTTACTTAAGGAGAGGTTTGTAAAAGTTTCTGGAGGATAGCAGGGTACAGGATCCAAGGCAGCATGGATTCTCAGCAGGAAGGTCCTGTCAGACGGAGCTTATAGATTTCTTTAACCAATTAATAGACCAAAAATTATATTAGGATTACTTTATAGACCACCATCTATGTCACGTGAAGACGACAGGAATTTAATGAATATTTTTGAAAAATTGGACCCAAACACTACATTATTGATAACCGGTGATTTTAACTTACCAAATATTGACTGGGTAAAAGGCTTGGGCACTTGTCCCCTAGAAAGGCAATATATCAATATAATGGATCACAGGGGGTCTTGACCAGATGGT
Source organism: Neoceratodus forsteri (assembly GCA_016271365.2). Classification (NCBI taxonomy): domain Eukaryota; kingdom Metazoa; phylum Chordata; order Ceratodontiformes; family Ceratodontidae; genus Neoceratodus; species Neoceratodus forsteri. Next base: position 1,072,128,504 of record CM028134.1, on the reverse strand, counting down.
CCAAGAGGGTACAAGGGGCAATAATATTCTAGATTTAATTTTCACTAATATGGGAGGTATAGTAAATTCTGTGGTAGTTGGTGCCCCATTAGGTAGCAGTGACCACAATATCGTTTCATTTAATATAAAGGAAACTGAAACTAGGAAACCTACGGGAGCTACTGTAAAACGAAATATGGGGAAAGCTGATTTCCATAATATGAAAACCAAATTGGAATGCTGGGATTGGACTTCTGAATTTGTTAATAAACCCATACAAAGTATGTGGGATTCTCTCAAAGCTAAATTGGAGGAATTAACTACCGAATTTGTCCTTGTAACTACCAAATACCATAAGGACAGATCTATAAGACCTGCCTGGCTCACCACAAAAATTAAAAAATTAATAAATAAAAAGAATAGACTATTTAAGAAGCTAAAAGTTCTAAAAATGGCTAAATTATACACAGAGTATAAGGAATGTCAAAAAAAAGTCAAAATTAATATTAGGAAAGCTAAAACCATATATGAGTACAATCTTGCTAAGAGAGTGCAGGATAATAAAAAAGCCTTCTTCTCTTACATTAACAATCGGAGGAAGACTTCAAATGGTAGAGGTCTCTTCCCTACTGACAATGGATCCACAGCTTCTAACCAACAGTTGGCGAATATTCAAAACAAATACTTCTGTTCGGTGTATAATTCAAACGATAAGGATACATACAACACAAAGCAACCTCTTGAGCTAGAAATAATAAGATTGAACCCAGATAACATATTTAAACAGTTGGTTGGAATTAACCCAAATAAATCTCCAGGCCCAGATGGTTTGCACCCCAGAATCCTAAAGGAACTGGCATGTGAATTGACCCATCCTTTGACATATATATTTCAAACATCTATTATTACTGGTTCAGTCCCTTATGACTGGAAGTTAGCAAATATTATACCCATCTTAAAAAAGGACCCTAATACTCGACCAGAAAACTTTCGGCCCATAAGTTTGACATCAATACCGGGAAACTCATGGAGAATATAATTAAAGACATTATAAAAGAACACCTGGAGGCACAGGACATGAGGGATCCTATACAGCACGGATTTGTGAAGAATAGATCATGCCAGACCAATTTATTGTCCGTTTATGAAAAAGTTAATAGAGAATTGGACATTGGGAACCCTGTGGATGTGGGCTTTCTCGATTTTGCTAAGGCTTTCCATAAATTGCCACACAAGGAATTATTGTTCGTGTTAGAAAGTGTAAAACTACCCAACAACATATGTAGGTGGATTTCTGACTGGCTGTGGGATAGAAGACAGAGGGTGGTCATAAACAGGGAATACTCTGACTGGGCTGTGGTGACCAGTGGAGTGCCTCAGGGATCTGTGTTGGGCCCCAGTCTGTTTAATATATTTATTTCCTCATTAAAGATCAGCAACAATAATATATGGATGCAAAAGTTTGCTGATGATTGCAGATTGGGTGTGGTCACAAATAAAGATGAACATATATTAGCATTACAGCACACACTGGACTCAATACATGATTGGACAATCAGTAATAAGTTAGAGCTAAACAAAACCAAATGTAAAGTCATGCATATGGGGAAAAACAACATAGAAGCAACTTACCAAATAGATAACATTACACTAGGGGTTGTAACTGAGGAAAAAGATCTGGGAATTACAGTTACAAAAGACCTGAAGTTCAAGTACACTGTAGAAATCAGCTGAGGAGGCTAACCAGATTCTAAATTATACACTTAAGCACATAGCAGTAGAATAGAATGTGTTGATGCCCCTTGTATGTCGCATTGGTTAGGCCCCACCGAGTATTGTGCAAGGGTTTGGTCACCCTATAATAAGGAGGACATATTAAATATCGAGGGAGTCCAGAGAAGATTTACTAAAAAAAATAAAAGGATTAGAAAATGTAACATATTTCAATAGACTGGTCAGTCTAAATCTTTATTCATTACACTATCGTAGAACAAGAGGAGATCTATGTTTCCTATGCAAGAGTATTGAGGATGACAAGTTATTAAAAGAACTGGGGTTCACATATAAATTAGGGAAAACTAGTTCAAGGAAACATAATAAACAATTGTACCAACAAATTTGGGAACATAATTTTCAGAAATATTGGTATAGTTTAAGAGTTGTGGGATTCTGGACTAACTTACCAAAGGAAACTGTTAATTGTACAGCTATGATCGAATTCAAGAATGGGATAGACCTATTTTTTAGAGATAGTAAATTTTTATGTCAATAATAATTGGAAGGCGAGTCTTATAGGATGGTACTTCTATCCTCGGTTTGAATAAACCTATGAAACCTATGAGTAACTGGAGTGGTAGATCAGGGAGGGGCGGTGGATGCAGACTACCTGATTTCAGCAAGGCCTTTGATACCGTCCCGCAGAGCTGATTGCTGAATAAATTAGGGAGCCTGGGAGTGGGTCCCACGGCAGTAAAGTGGGTTGGGAACTGGCTAAGGGACAGGACTAAGAGGGTGGCGGTAAATGGCATGAAATCTGAGGACAGGGAGGTGACCAGCGGGGTGCCACAGGAGTCGATGCTGGGGCCCAGTCCTATTCAGTGTCTTTAGCAACATTGTAGAGCGTCTGGTGGGAAAGGTGTGCCTCTTCGCAGATGACACCAAGATCTGCAATAGAGTGGACTCACCGGAGGGGTGGAAAAAATGAGAAAGGACCTAAGCCTATATGAGAAGTGGCAGTGGAGTTTCAGTGTGAAAAAGTGCAAGATCATGCACCTGGGTCACAGGAATCCAAGGGAGGAGTACAAGATGGGTGGGGAAATTCTGGCTGCACAAGTCAGAGGAGAGAGACCGGGGGGTTATCATATCTGATGACCTGAATATGACAAAACCGTATGAAAAAGTGGTGGGGAGATCAAACAAAATATTGGGGTGCGTAGGGAGGGGCATAACAAGCAGGAAGAAAGAGGTGGTGATGCCACTGTACAGATCTCTGGTGAGGCCTCAGCTGGAGTACTGTGTCCAGTTCTGGAGATTACATCTCTGGAAGGACATTGGCAAAATAGAGGCAGTCCAGAGAAGGGCAACGAAGATGGTACAGGGACTGCACTAGAAGCCCTATGAGGAAAGCCTTAAGGACCTTAATATCTGTTCACTGGAGGAAAGAATGGAGAGGGGAGATACAGTGCCTTCAGAAAGTATTCACCCCCCCTTGGATTTTGTCACATTTTGTGATGTTGCAAATTTAAATTAAAATACATTTATATGGGATTTTTTTGTCACGTATCTACACAAATTACTCTATAATGTCAAAGTGGAATGAAACTTCTGGAATTTTTTGTACATGTAATTTAAAATAAAAACCTGAAATGTCTTGATTTGATAAGTATTCACCCCCTTTGCTATGACACTCCAAATTGAGTTCAGGTGCATCCATTTTCCTTGTGAGATCACACTAAAACTTGAATGGAGTCCACCTGTGGTCAGTTCAAATGGTTGACATGATTTCAGAGGAAATACACCTGTCTATATAAGGTCCCACTGTTGACAGTGCATGTCAGAGCAGAAACTCTACCATGAAGACCAAGGAGCTGTCCGTAGAACTCTGTGATAGAATTGTGAGGAGGCATAGATCTGGGAGGGTATATAAACATTTCTAGGGTGTTGAAAGTTCCCAGGAGCACAGTTAAGTCCATCATTAGGAAATGGAAAGATTACGGAACCACCCAGACTCTTCCTAGAGCACGCCGTCCTCCCAAACTGAGCAATCGGACAAGAAGGACCTTGGTCAGGAAGTGACAAGAACCCAGTGACCATCCTGACAGAATTACAGAGTTCCATGGCTGAGATGGGGAGAACCTGTCAGAGGACAACAATCTCTGCAGCACTTCACAGATGTAGCCTCTATGGGAGAGTGGCTAGGCGGAAGCCACTCCTGAGAAAAAGCCACATAATAGCATGCCTGGAGTTTGCAAGAAGGCACGTGGCAGGCTCTGAGACCATGTGGCAAAAGATTCTCTGGTCTGATGAACAAAAATTGAACTCTTTGGCCTGAATGCAAAAGCGCTATGCCTGGCAAACCGAAGCACAGCTCATCACCCGTGTAACACCATCCCTACCATGAAGCATGGTGGTGGCAGCATCATGTTATGGGGATACTTTTCAGCGGCAGGGACTGGGGCACTTGTCAGGATAGAGGGAACAATGAATGGAGCCAAATACAGGCACATCCTTGAGGAGAACCTGCATCAGTCTGCAATAGACCTTGGACTGGGGCGAAGATTTACGTTCCAGCAGGACAACGACCCCAAGCATACAGCCAAAGCAACACCAGAGTGGCTTCAGAACAAGAAGGTGAATGTCCTTGAGTGGCCCAGCCAAAGCCCAGACTTGAATCCCATTGAGAATCTGTGGAAAGACTGAAAGATTGCGGTTCACTGACGCTCCCCATCCAACTTGACAGAGCTTGAGCAAATCAGCAAGGAAGAATGGGCGAAAATCCCCAAATCCAGATGTGCAAAGCGGATACAGACATACCCAAGAAGACTCAAAGCTGTCATTGCTGCCAAAAGCTTTTCTACAAAGTATTGACTCGGGGGTGAATACTTAAGTAAACAAGATATTTCAGTTTTTAATGTTTCATAAATTTTTGTTGCACAATAAAAATATTTTGGCCCCTTTAAATTGTTGAGTATGCTGTGTGAATCAAGGGGGAAAAAATCATTTCAATGCATTAAAAATTCTGGTAGTAGCACAACAAAATGTGACAAGATCCAAGGGGGGGGGTGAATACTTTCTGAAAGCACTGTATGATAGAGACTTTCAAGTATCTTAGGGAGATAAACAGGGTACAGGTGGAAAGCATATTTGAGAGAAAACTGCACAAGAACAAGAAGAGATGATATGAGTCTGAAGGGTGGAAGGCTCAGGGGTGATGTTAGGAAGTACATTTTCACTGAAAGGATGGTGGAGTCATGGAACAGCCTTCCAGCAGAAGTGGTGGGCCCAAAAACAATACAGGTGTTCAAGAGTGCATGGGATAGACATAAGGGTACCCTGGAGCTACATAGATACATAGACACTGTCAGCAGATAAGGGCCTGTGGCCCACCCAGTCTGCCTACTTGAGCTTGTAAGTTCACTTTGTTTTCCTAGAAGTCTGTTGCCCCTTACCCCTGACCTCCAGAACTCCCTTATTTCTATCACATGCATTCTTAAATCCCATGATTTTTTCAGCCCCCACCACTTCCTCTGGCAGGGTGTTTCACTTGTCCACCACCCACCCGTTCTGTGAAGAAATTCTTCCTCACGTTTCCTCCGAATAGCCCTCCCTCCAACTTCATCCCAGTGTGCAAGGCAAGTTAGCAGAGGATGAAGTGTGCAGAGCAGGAGAGCCGCTGATCACATAGAATCTGGGGCTGCAGCAGTGAATAGGGAAATGGGCAGACTAGGTGGGCCATATGGTCCTTAAGATTCTGTTTTTTGTGTTAAGATTTTACTGGTTTTCTAGCATTTAAACTGCTGGTTTCAGCGCTGCACAGGCCTGTTGTGATGTAATCAGCATTCTGATTGCTGCCTTCTGATTGGTTCTGTTCTGTGCAAAGGTCAAGAAAAGTGATAATGACATACTTAACCTCTAGATAAATGTCTGTCTGGAGGTTAGATAGCATGATAAATTTATACAGCACCATTGGTGATAACATTTCACTGATAAATGTGTTTATCAGGCTGTATAACCTCCAGATAAACATATATCCCCTGTAAGTGTTTACACAGGTTTCATAATCAGCGAGTACAGGAACAAAGCTGGTCCCTGGAATAAGCACGAGAGCCACGTGAAGCACTGGGGTAGGTGTTTTCCTGTGCTCTCTGGCTGTTAAATCTGTGTAGACACTTTATCGCTTCACTATTTATTACAGGCATTAGTGAAAAGCAGTTGCCTTCTGCTTGGCAGTTTTCTGTAGGAGTTCGACTTCTGGTCTCCCAAGTAGCCGTATGATGCTCCTCCTTTACTGTTTAATTGTGTGTGTGTGTGTATATACGAGATTTCTCACCAAGAGCATTTAGGCAGGGCTCCGGAACAGGGGCACTGCTTCACTATGAGGCAGGTTTATTCTGCAGGCTCTGACTGGGTTATGACCAGGGATGACCCAGGAAAAAAGACTTCTGCCCCACAAATTAAGTTCCGGATCTCTGTCCAAAAGCCTGATAGCTGTTGTGTGATTCTGTTTTTCCTCTTCACGCTTCCCTCTTCTTTTTTCTTTTTTAGGAACAGACCTCTGAGTTTGCCTCCCTGGCTTTCATTCCTTTGGCAGTGCTGGATACAGGCCTTTGCTGGTGGATATCCTTTTTTGGTGGTGGGATCTCATGAATGCTGTCTAGCTGCTTTCCTACCTGGTACATCGCCTGTACAGAACAAAAGCTGCACTTTAATAGCAATGATTTCCTCAATGTACTCTATTAGGCCTACATGTTGCACAGATAAGGTATGCAGGGTGTGATGAGGAGCGAGTCCATGCCTTGAAATATTACTTTATTATTATCACTTAAAATTTGCTCAGCAGATGTTTCTGGAGATAGCGTTTTGTGCTTACATATGGGAAGCCTGAGTTTGCATCTCAAATGCAACTCCCATGCCCTGTGCTGGTGTTGCTGGGGAAGTTGTGTCGTGCTTACATGTGAGAGACCTGAGTTTATGTCTCAAACCCAACTCCCATGCCCCTGGCCTAGTGTTGCTGAGGAAAGAGTGTCACACTTGCACGTGGCAAACATGAGTTTGCATCTCCAACCTGTCTCCCATGCCCTGGTCTGCTGTCGCTGGAGATGGTGTGTCGTGCTTATATGTGGGAGATGTGAACTTGCGTCTCAAACCCGACTACCATGGGGCTAGTGGCACTGTGGTTAGTGTGTTACGTTTACATGTGGGAGACAGGAGTTTGCACCCCAGGCCCATCTCTCATGCCTCAGGATGGTGGTTTCAGTACAGATTATGGAGGCAGCACAGTTGGACTCCAGTGGGACGGGGGAGATCATCTTGCAGCGTAAAATTGGTGACCAAATGGTGCGGGGCCTCCCCTTTGCAGGCTAGTAAAAAAATGCTCGACTCCGTGATTGACAGCCAGTTCTCACTTCACGTCACTAAATTCTGCTCCTACACCCACCCCCGGGTTACACAAACATGTAATCCAGCTCAACTCTTACATATTTATTTATTTATTATTTATTACAGACTCGGAGAGTACCTTTGAGTCACAGACTCATTTACAAAGGTTCATTTACAAAGGTTCCACGTCACATAGGTTATAAACAGACATATATTACAGTGATTACAGCGAAAGATCACAGGGAAAGATGCAGCTTGTTTACAGGAAATCAATCAGGCTAACATTCAAAATACTAGGGTTACTTAATGGGGAAATTTACACAGTACACATTATAACGTATGAGCGACTCAGGTTAGTCACTTTGACCATCATTGAGGGCGTTTCCCAAAGTATGGTCTTGCGACTGCTGGTGTGGGTTCTGACTTTGAGCCCCAATGATGGGGATGGGCCTAAGATGATAGGTAGGGGAGTGGGTGGTGAATCATCCAGGAAAATAAAGATTAACTAAAAAAGAAAGCTTGAACGTGATCTCTGGATTTGTTTTTTGTTTAGTTTAGTCTTTTTGTATCTTGTGCTCTTTTTTGGTGCCATTGTTTTCAGCTAGTAGTCATTGTTCTCCTGCCACCAGTTGTCCATGCTCTGCCCCTAGTGGCCGGGGCCTCACCAGTAGCAAACATACTGTGTGCACTGAACCAGGATGTGGAGGTTAGAGATATTCACAGGTCTGTATGAACAGTCAAGAGGTACATTTACTTGTATTTGCCCCTCTTCAGTAAGTCAGCATGTCAACGTACAGCACACGCATGAGCCCCCTAGTAGTGTCTAGGCCTGGGAACTGGTCGGGCCACAAGTTCCAGTCCATTTTGGATGAGGCCCAGAGAAATGGGCTACGTCAGGTTTCACAAAGAAAATTAATAATGACTGAAAATTCATCATTCAGTTTTTCGGGGCTAAAACAGCCCGTCTCTAGGCTAGCAACTAGTAGCAAATACTAGTTTGGCTGGAAAGCGGCCATGAGGGAGCAAGTGAAGAAGGAGAAATGGACACACGAGAGAGGTGGAAATAGTGGGAGGGGGGCCACCAGGTGGCTGATTCTTTAAAATTGGGCAAAAGGGCCAAATCAGGTTTGCCCAATTTGAAATTGTCCTGTCCAACCAAATGTCTCCGCTCATGCAGCCCTAGATCTTCTCTGAATCTGTCTTCACCATAGAGTCATACTTCTAGGTCCGGAGGCACTAGGACCCAGCAGGAACTTTGTTTATTCTAGGGTGGGAGCCAGTGTCAGCCACTGGTGCTGCCCATGTGCAGTGTTTACCCACATGGTGCCACACACTGGCAAATAACTGTTGCTGACTCCCTCACGCAGCTCAGTTCTGTTCTTCTCGCCATTGCTTGCACACCATAGGAGCAGTGCCTCAGTTCAACCATCACTGAATTTCTTCTGCAGCATCGCTAAGTTCTTCTTTTTTGTGGTGTCGCCTTGGTTTTCTTATTTTGTCCATGATGTCTGAGTTCAAGAAAAAAAGCAAAGGGCCCCAAAAATCCCCAATTAGGCGTCTGTTTTTCTGCGGCGGGTCAAGTTGCAATGAAGGATCAACATGAGGTTTGCTGGACTTTTGTCTTGGCCCGGAACATGAAAATGGATTCGTGCAACACTTGCTTTTCCATGGACTGCCATACCATTGTGCCCTCATGAACCGAAGTTAAATAAGTTGGTTCCCACCTTTGGGGGCAGGTAGCAGATCTATGTTGCCATGCTCAGGTCCTTGGGCCCTGTCCCTTTGGTACAGTGGAAAAGCTGAGTTCTTCTCGACCTCGACTTGGCATTGGAGGCCCGGGGGGGGGGGGTGTCTGGTGGACAGGCTGCTCCTTCTGGGCGGCCGGCTGAGCACCCCTTCCCCAGTCTTTTTGCCCTGGGCAGTGGACGTCCCTGGTGACGAGGCCAAAGCTGTACGTTTGGTCTACACAGGAGGATACCTCAGTGCAGTGTCCTGATGCCGCCCCGGCTCGTAAAACCATTCGTGGTATCGGTGACAGGGCAGTTCCAGATGTGATGTCTCTACATCGACATAAATCCGTTGCTGTGATGTCAGTCGACAAAACATTTGTCGAGCCGGCATCGTAGAGCCATCTGTAGACATCTTTTTATTTCTCTCCTGAGGAACAGAACTGAGGTGTGTGAGAGAGTTGATGATGGTTATTAGCCAACGTACAGCACCATGTGGGTACGTAATGCATGCAAGCCGTGCCAGTGGCTGACGTCGGCTCCCTCCCTAGAAGAAAAAAACTCGTATAGGGGTCTTGGTGCCTCTGGCCCTAGAACCATATGTCTGAATCAATGTTGAAGATAATCGGGAAGATAAACAATTATGGTGAGTACATAACTTTCATTTATGTTCTGCACCCATTTCTTGACAGTTCGACTGCTACACCACTTCCCTGAGCCACATTCCCTGAAGTGAGCGATCTCCTTGAACATGTGAACTACATGGTACTGAAAACCAGATGTAGAGGCATCCTCTCATTCTGGGGCATTTATTTGGGCAGCCTCCGTTCTAGTTAGTGCTGGGTGTCTGCTGTCATTATTTTGTAATGTGGGGGTCACTTCGACCTGTGGACTCCCTTCTGACTTTGACTATGATTACATTACTGTGGGATTTGGGAAGAGCCTTTTTAATTTTTTATTATTCTTTTTCTGCTCTCAGTCTCTGGTGCTACCCTGTTCTGTACTACTGCCCCCAGCCATGTCCTTACCATCGTCAATGCTTTTGCTTCCATCCATGGGATCCACAGCACATAACTCCTGCAGCTGTGGTGGATTCCAACAGGGTTGGCAGGGACCCCCCACCCACCGGTCTGTTGAATACAGGACAAAGTCCTGGTCTGTGTGTTGAGCGGGGCTTGATGGGCAGTGATGTTATCCTGCTCGCCCTGGGTATTTCTTTTGTTTTGTTTGTGTTTTCACCCTTCCTCTAGGGTGCGTGCAGTATGGGTGCTGTGTGCAAATGCTCACCCAGATATGTGGCTGCTCACTGCATCAGCCGGAATCCTCCCTTCTCCAACTTTGCTCTGACTGCAGTGCCACCTGTGGTCACCCAGCCGGCAGTATCACAGCAGAGCTTGCTGCCCACCTTTCCCGTAGGAGAGCATCCTCTAGGATGCTCACTCTCCCTGCCCACAGTGGTAGTCACGAGGGGTAGCCCCAGTGCTGTGCCGACGGGCTGTGCAGGGAGATACATTTTTATTTCTGATCTGGCTTTTTTTAGGATTACTTCAGTATCTGTTTCTGTTGTTTGCTCCCGTGGACTCCGTGGGACCCCACTGCTTCAGGTGTTGTACCATCCCCATTCTGCCCACGGGACTCACCTCTTGCTTCTGTGAAACCACCTCCAGGCGCCCTGGAATAGTCCAGCCTTTCCTAAGTTTCTGGCTTATCTTTGCTGGAGCCGTCCCCCAAAATACCTGGCCAAAAATACTAGAGAGGAGAAGTGCCTGTGAATGTTGCAGGAGATAGACGGAAGTAGAACCAGAGCAGAGCCTGGGGACTGGAGGTGGCTGTCATCCATTGTGCTCGGTGGGGCATTATCCATTTTTCTGTAGCCCAGTCCACCACCACTGGCATTCCCTCGGAGGCGTCCTGAGGCTTGGAGTGTTCTTGCTGAGTGGTCGCCCGTGTCACACAGACTACCACAAGCTGACAGCCAGGAACCACTATTAGATTGGGCTGCAGCAAAATCACCCCCAGGAGGATAGTGTAACCTTTCCTGTCAAGTCTCCTCTCCTGGTGTCCCGGGCTCAGAGCATGAACCCGGGTTATCTGTATCCCAAACAGGTGCCTCATTACTCAGCACCATGGAGCTCTCCTTGTGTATTTTTCTTATAGTAACATTTACGAACAGGGGTTATTGTAGCTTGAAATCCCATGAAAAGAGTTTTCAAATGAAGTGTTTGAGTTACCCATAGCTGGTAGCAGTCCGGAGATACCGATGATTAAATCTGCCCTATATACATACTACATTGCCACTATTTTTATAACCTTGCAGTGTCTCACTGAGGGTGAAGCTGTGCTTTATTAGAAGGTGGTTAGGTATAGCTGCACCCTCGGTGACATCACAAAGTTTAAAAAAAAAAATAAAAGGTGGCAATGTAGTATCAGTGTCGAGCAAACATATGAACAGACAAAATTTGCCAGCAGAAAAAGGCCACCCGGCCTATTGAGTCTGCTCGATTATGCAGCTAGCAGCTCTGCTCTGCAGCTGCCCCTCCCTCCTCTCCCCCCTACCTTTGTCCTCCCTCTTGCCCTGTCCGAGCCCCTTTTGAAGCAGCCCACCATTTTACAGGCTACTACCTCCACTGGTAACGCGTTCCACCCTGCCACCACCCTCTGCGTAAAAATGTGTCTCTGCATTTCCCTCCTGAACCTTCCCCCTTCTAATCTCATGTCATGGCCCCGAGTGTCCCTCCCCACCCTTGCCCTGAATAGCCCCTCCGTTCCAGTCTTGTTTATTCCTCTCATGTATTTGAAAGTCTCGATCATATCCCCTCTGTCCCTCCTCTCCTCCAATGAGTACATATTTAACTCCTTAAGCCTTCCCTCATACAGTAGGTCCCCCATCCCCTACATCATCTTAGTTGCTCTGCGCTGCACCCCTTCCAGTAATTTAATGTCCGTTTTCAGGTACAGGTGCCAGTACTGCACGCAGTATTCGAGATGAGGTCTAACAAGTGATCTGTACAGCAGCAGAATCACCTCCCTACTCCTCGACGTTATTCCCCTTACTTCGCAACCCAGCATTTTGTTTGGGCATTGCTGCCGCCTTCCTACACTGTGCCAAGTTGTTCATTGATCCCGTGATGACCACCCCCAGATCCTTCTCCTCCTCAGTCTCTGCCAGCTGCACTCCGCCCCCAAGCTGGTGGTTCCTTCTTGGATTTTCTGCCCCAAAATGCAGTACCTTACATTTTCTGGCATTGAACCCCTGCTGCCAAGTGTCCAACCAAGTCTCCAGCTTATTCAGATCTTGCTGCAGACCCCGCCACCCCTCTATGTCGTCCACCACCACCGCTATCTTGGTGTCGTCGGCAAATAGGCTGATTCTGCTCCTAATGCCCATGGAAATGTCTGCAATAAATATCCCAAATAACACTGGTCCCAGCACCGAGCCCTGTGGAACCCTGCTCGTTACTACCCTTGGGGATGAGAGTTCCCCTTCCACCACCCTCTGCTGCCTTCCCTTCAGCTGGTTTGTCACCCATCCCACTATTTTTGGTCCCGCCCCTCTTCCTTCTAGTTTTATTTTAGGTCTCCCATGTGGCACCAAACCAAATGCCTTGCTGAAGTCCAGGTACAGAACATACACTGCATGGCCCTTGTACATCTGCCCAGTCTCCCAGTCATAGTAATCTACCAGGTTGGTTTGGCAGGACCTACCCATGACAGAGCCATGCTGTGTATTGTCCTGCAGCCCATTGTACTCCAGCAGGGACATCAGCCTCTCCTTCAGGATCGTTTCCATTAGCTTCCCCATGATGGACGTGAGGCTCACTAGTCTATAGGTCTCTGGTTCATCTTTGGGGCCGCCCTTATGCAGAGGAACCACGTGAACCATGTGAGCCAACCTCCAGTCCTTGGGTACGCATCCCAAATTCAGTGAGGCATTGAATAGGCCTGCCAAGGGCCACGCCAGGATCCTCTGCAAGTTCCTTCTAACCCCAGGAATAATTCATTATGATTAAACTAATGCAGCCAGCCTCCAGTGTTCGACTGCCCAGAGAGAATAGAATGCTGTGCAAATGACAGAACTCTCATTGGCTTGTGCCAGATTCAAACTGCAGGACTCTAGCTTCCATGATCCCCCCATCCGTTACTCCCTCCCAAGCCTTCACTACCCCCAGCCCCCTTGGGTAGCACTTCCCCTCTCTCCTTCATAAATACCAAGCAGAAGTAATCATTGAGTGCTTCTGCCTTTTCTCCCCCTTCTCTACCCATCCTTAATCCTTACGATCTGTTCCTTACAGCTCCTCTTCTCCCTGATGTACCTGAAGAAGCCCTTCTCCCCCTCCTTTTTGCCCTGCGCCAGCCTGAGCTCTGTCCTTGTTACCTCCCTTGCCTCCTGCAGGTACTCTTCCCAATCTTCCCCTCTCCCCCAATTTCCTGTATCTCCTAAAGGCCACCCTTTTCTCCTCACCTTATCCTTGTCCCCACCCCCTCACACACACACACATACATCCAGCTTGGCTTTTTTGCCGTGGCCTTTTTACTCCAAATCCTGCTACAGGACTTGGTAGCCACTTGTATCCCCTTCTTTATAATCTCCCATCTCTGGTCCATGCCCGTACTGGGCTGGATCCCGGCCAGGTACTTACTCACTGCCTCCCCCATATTTGCAAAATCCGCCCGCCTGAAATGCAGCACCTTCGTATTGGATGCCACCCCCTCTTTGCCCATCTCCAACCTGAACCATACTGAGAGATGGTCACTCCCCGCTAATGGTTCGTCCACCATATCCCTCACAGATTCCCCATTTGTGAGCACTAGGTCTAGGGTGTTCTTCCCCGGTTGGTTCGCTAACCACTTGAGTCGGGAAGCTTTCCTGAAAGTCATCCAGGAGTACCGGCTCCCTTGTACTGCTAAAAACAGTCCAAACAACTGCTGCTGCGCAATCCTGTGCTCAGCCTTGTAGCTCCACAATAAGAAGGTGGCCAACCTCAATAAAACAGAGAACCAAGGACTTGTGCACAGAGAACAGCTCAAATTCAGTAAATGCAAATAAAAATGAGGATTTACTGTTTCATTCCGCACAAATGAGTACAATTAAAACTGCTTCCTTGACAAGCACAATTCCCTAGCGCCTCGACACAGACAGGCCCCCATTGAAGGCTCTGTTTGAGTCGAGGTGCTAAGGATAACATCCAGGTCACAGTTTTAATTATATGCATTAGTGTGGAATAAACAATAAATCCTCATTTTATTAATTTAAATAAGTTGTCCTTTGTGTGCAACACTTCCTTAGTTCTCCTTTTACTGCTGGCTGGGGTTCCCAGTCTCCCCCCGGCAGGTTGAAGTCCCCCACAACCACCACATTCCTCTTCCTGCTTGCCTTTTTAATCTGCCTCTCCAGTTCCTTGTCCCACTCCTCTGTCTGGGAGGGTGGTCTGTATACCACTCCCATCTGGAGAGTCCTATTTCTGGAATCCTGGATTAGCAGCCATAATGACTCAGTTTCCCACTCCTCCCTAACGCACTTTAACCCCTCCCTTGTGTATAATGCTACTCCTCCCCTCCTATTTTCCCTGCGGAATTTTCTGTACCCTGGGACCGCCAGATCCCAGTCGTGGTATTTGGTGGCCCATGTTTCCGTGATTGCTGCCATGTCCACCTCCCTTTCCACCATACGGGCCTGTAGGTCATTCATTCTATCCCTCCAGGCTCCTTGCATTCATGGTTGACTACCTTCCATCCTTTTACCTTTCCTTCCACATCCCTCTGCCCTCCACGTCCAGCATCCCCTCTATTGCTTCTGTCTAGTACAACGCCCTTGTTCGGGGGGGTGGGGGTAAGCCTGCTCTGCCTTCCATCTCGTGGCCACCATATGCCCTCCCTCCACTTGCCACCCCCCACTCCTAGTTTAAATGTCCAGCTACCTCAGTATACTCCCCTGTCTTCTGTTTCAGCACCTTCTTGCCCTCCTCATTTAGGTAAAGTCTATCCCTAGCATATAGACTACTGTCTTCCCAGGTCTGTCCCCACCCACCCACCCTCACCTTATGGTGTGACACCATTGCCTAACCATTCATTAAATTCCTTGATCCTTTGCTTTCTAGCTGTGCTGCCTTGGGCACTGGAAGTACCTCAGAAAAAGTTACTGAACTGCCCTCCCGCTCAGATTAAATTCCCAGCTCCTCGAACCTCTTTTGGACTAACTCTAATGCAGTATCAGCCAGGTCGTTTGTCCCCAGATGTAGAATTATATGCAGCCTCTCCCTTCCCCTTTCAGCATATTTCAGGACTGCTTGTCCCACTCTTTCGGCTGTCATCCCTGGCATGGCCTCCACCCATATATGACTATGCCTTTCCCCTTGCTATTCCACCTTACCCCCTTTAGTATTGAATACCCCAGGACTAGTATTCCCACGTATTTCCTTCTGTCTTCTTCCCCTCCTGTCAGACTCCTCGTCCTCCAGCACATAATTCCCTTCATCTGTCCCTGTTGCCGTTTTTTTCTCCTGCCTGCCTCTCCCTTCTGCACATATTTCCCCTTGCCTGTCCCTCCCTCCGTTTTTCTCCTGTCCAACTCCTCCTCCTGCACGTAATTCCCCCTCTCTGTCCCTGTTCCTCTCCTGCCCGACCCCTCCTCCTGCACACAGTTTCCTCTGTCTGTTCCTGCTACATTTCCCCCCATCAGTGTTCTCCCCTGCCACAGCTGCTATGCCTCTTCTGTCTTCTCCAACCACCGTACTCTGCTCCCCCGCATCCTTGCTCCATTCAATCTCCCTCCTTCTATGCCCCTCTTCCCTTCACCTCTGCCACCCCCCTTACCATCCGTTGTGCGTTTCCCTCCCCTTGCCCCCTCCTGGGTATCCCGCACACCCTCCTTTTCCACCAGTGTTGCTAGCACTGCCAACCTACTTCCTGCCTCCTCTGTATTGCTGTGCCTTGGTTCCTCTCTCCTGACTTGAGCCTTCCCACAAGTGCTAGGCCCCCTTGTTTGTTTTGCTCCCAGTCCACCCTGCAACCCCCTGCTCATTGTTCTACAGTACTATTTAGAAAATACAATTCTAACTAGAAAACACAGGCCTAGA
This sequence comes from Neoceratodus forsteri, assembly GCA_016271365.2. Classification (NCBI taxonomy): domain Eukaryota; kingdom Metazoa; phylum Chordata; order Ceratodontiformes; family Ceratodontidae; genus Neoceratodus; species Neoceratodus forsteri. The sequence continues at coordinate 1,072,112,624 of CM028134.1, read as the reverse complement.
AGATACAGTCCTAACTTAGGTTGCCTGTCTGGTTACCTACTAGCTCATACCTTAATAATGTAATACCTAACGAAAAAAATCCATACCCCTATACACCGCAAGAAGCATAAAAAACAGTACAATCTATATCTTTTTTACCCACTTTAGCTTGAGATGCTGCACCTTTTTTCTCACCCCCTAACAGACAGTAATGCCCAAGAACATTCTTACCACCAGCTTGTAGTCCAAGCCCAGGGGCCACTCCTTCCGACTTGGTCCTCCTCCTGGCCCCTTCTGGTTCTCTCTCCCAGCCGAAGACATCCCTGACGCACAGCTCCTCAGGTGTCCACCCTTGCTTCACTCCCTTCCTCCAGCCTCTCCTGATTCGTTCCAAACCACTGCTGGGGACTATTTAAATAAGGAGGAGAAGGTGCGGGGTGGGTGAGCGGGAGAAAAAAACCCAACACAGCTACCCACACTACTGGTACACGGCTGGGCCTGCCTTTAAATAGCCCAGCCACGATTCAAACTCTCGTGCCCTTCGCGCTGCCTCTTCTGATTGGTGGCTTCTCTGGGAGCCACCCGACTATGGAGCTGCCTTTTCCTTGCACCAGTGCACCCCTCTGCGGCTCCGGTGGGAGCTCTGCCGCTACCCCAAGCCTCCTACCGTCGAGGCGTGCTGCTGCCCCCCCTCCCAGTCCCAACCACCGATACGGTCGACTCCCTCGCCGGAGAAGAAAACCCCCAACACAGCTACCCACACTGTGTCATCAATATCTCTGGACTGCTACCAGCTACAGGTGGGCCAAATATCTCATTTGAAAAAGCTGTTCATGGACTTTCACAACAAAGAGGGACGCTATGCACAAGTATTTCCCTTTAAGGGACCAATTTCTGGCATAGATTTTTTTATAGCACTTCACTGAACAGTTCATGCAGGTTTGTACCGTGCGTGTGTTTGTGTCTCTTGCTGTTGGTGCTTCTGGTTTTCCTTAACGCAACACACATCTTCATCAGCCTGTCTCAAACCATGAAGTTGCTGAAACTGAGGAGGAATGTAGTTAAACTTTCCTTATACCGCCATTTTACCAATACCCTCATCTTTGCAGTAGCAGGTAAGCCATTTGCAACAGTTTTGTTTTTTACTCTTTGTATTTGTTTGTTTAAAATATGTAGTCTGAAAGAGGTACACTAAGCTGGAGCCCTTTTCCAGCTGTGAACCGGGGGTGTACAAAGTAGTGAAGTGCAATAAGCAGAAAGTGGTCACCACAAATTACAGTAACAATCGGTGGCAGGAGCAGTACACACTACAGAATGTTAGAGGGCACAAGGCCCACATGTACAAAGTTGTAAGAATTTAGTGTCAAAAGTAGTGCAGTAACTCAGAATGTCAGGTGTGCAAGGTACAAAAAATTACTCTGTTAACGTTAACACCAATAAATCATTCACATAGTGAAAACATTAAAGGAGGGTTACAAATTTGCTAGACTTCACAGTGTGGATGGTAATGAATCATTAAAGTTGTGGAACAGTGTGAGTGGTGCAGTGCAGCAGTGGCCGGGGACGGTAGGAACGGGTAGATTGTATGCCATAATACATGAGCTGCCCATGTCATAGCCTCCATGTAACTCTGTGTCCTCCCCCGACACTGGCTGCATCTGTAAGTGGAATTCCTTGTACCACTGTATGTTCAGCAGGAGAATCGATTAAAATAAATAAATGTAATCAGGCCAGCGTGATGGCCCTGAGGGTTGCGGCGCTGGACACCATACCACATGCCACACAGCGACCTGAGTTTGGGAGTGAGCTTGAGTTGCCAGAGGTTGGCAGGGGAAGAGGGCTGAGAGATGATCATAGTGGCTGCTGGTTTACTCTCATCTTCTGAATTGGGGAGGCGAGTTTCCTTGCTCTTGGCTGACACCTGGTGGAAGCTGGGTGTCAGAGCAGAGGTACATGAAATGGATTTTACACTGGGAGGGTGGAGGGAGCTGTGGTTCCAGGAGTGCCTGCACACCTCTATGTGCATGCGCCCACCCGCCATACATGCCACAGTTCTGGGTCGAGACGGGAGAAAAGAAGAAATGCCTGTGTCTCCCTTTGCCAAGTGTGATGCTCTTGGTACTCTCGGACCATGATCCTTGTGGATCCCCACTGGTGAAGACGGTGGGGGGGAGAGGCTGACAGGGTTGGGAGCGAAGGGGGCCCGATGGCATGAGTAGAAGGGTGGGTGTGTGTGTGTGTGTGTGTGTGTGTGTGTGTGTGGCGTGCAAACAGGTATAAAGAAAAAAATGTGGGAATCTTACATCAGCTTTCTTTGAGGTGTGTGTGGGAGCACTTTATTCATTTAGAAATTTGCACCGAGCAGATGGTGGAATGGCCCTTTGCGATACAGTATGTTGCCTTCATGAGGGTCTCTTGGTGTACAGCAGGGCATTTTTTTAAATCTAAGTGGGGAAAAACATCCTGTTTTAATTAAAATATTTTCAGTAATTAGACATGGAAGATCCTTAAATTCAAATTGGAGACAGTTTTGCCAGCTGTAAAACTTTTTTAAGGAAACCAGAAAACGTCTTTCAGATATGTGCATATATGGACTCCTGGTAACCCCAGAAGGACCGTGCCCCTATTCTTTGCAGGAGCCCCCGGTTCATGACTGATCCACATTAAAACCCCAGGAAATCTTACTGTATTCTGACTAATGCAGTATGGTCTCACCATAGGACTGCCCTGGAGCCGAAATGGTTAATAGAAACTATGCAAATGATGGAATGCTAGGCTTGAGCTCGGTTTTCAAACCATTGTCCCTGGTAAACAGTTCTAAACCATCAGATTCTTTACTCCGCTTGCCTCAGTAAGACGTCTCCGGACAGCTGTCCTTCATCACTTGAAAAAATTTGTTTTTCTCAGTTTTACCTAGTACTGTTTTAGTTTATTTGATATTTAAAGCACTGTCCTTGGTTTTCAGGTAGAATTAGGTTAGATTTTAGTGTTCGTTAGGTAAGTAGTCCGGTTCTCTTTTCGGTTTTCTAACTGAGAGGAAACCGGCATCTCCCTCATTTTCTTTATATTAACAAAGAATTCATAGGTTGATTTAATCTAAATTGTACCGACTCGAGTGTAAATCGGTTTCTGGCTAATTTTTTTTCGGGTAACTCCTGGTTTCTAGCGTAACCAAACAACAACAAAAAAATAATAATATACGTGTGTGTGTGTGTGTGTGTGTGTGTGTGTGTGTGTGTGTGTGTGTATGTATAGTGAAACTTTTAGAGTAGTTTTCTTCTGGGTTATGTCACAGGAGGCCAAGAAGAGAATGGGGCCTACAGGTTTCCAGCACTGTACTAAGTGCGGGAAACCTTTTGCCAAAGCTGATCCACATTTAATTTGTGTTTTCTGTCTGGGGTTTGAACACCTCAAGACGGACTGTGAGATCAGCAAAAACTTTCCTCAGTTTACGGTTGAGAGATGGTTGAAAAGACTGCAGGACAGGATGGCTGACAAGGCTGCTGCCCCAGCCATTGAAAAATCGGTTCCTCTTCAGAAAGAACTGGAGGAGCTGCCCTCTGAAAGGGGCGATAGCTCTTCCAGCAAAAAATGGACCGCAAACACGGCTGCTGAACCGGCCGTTGCGGTTAAAAAGAAGAGAAAAGAAAAACATCAGGAACGGAAAAAAGCTGCAACCTCTACTGCAGAAGAGATCGCGAACATGATCAGAATTATTCAGTCTCTTCAGACCGGAACCCCGGTTATGGTTGAAAAAGCAGCCGCTATCTACAGCGATCCAGGTCTCCGGTGTATTAGACCTCAGTGGTGACCGATTTGGAGAAGAGGAAGAAGAGGAGAATTTCGGAGAGCCCATTGATCCGGACATTTCTCCTGATCCTCACCAGCCAGATTCCCCTGACAACGGAACAGAGGATTTTACCTCTTATTACTCATTCATGAAACAAATAGCCCAGACCTTCGACCTCCCCACTCAGGAATCAACTGAGGAGGAAGAGGACTGTAGAGAAATGATGGATGTGCCAGCATCAAAGAGGTTATTGCTGCAAATCCACAAGTCCCTTAAAAAGCAGATGTTTAAGCTTTTACAGACACCCACTTCAGTACCTCCTACAGAAAAAAAAGTGGACAAGAAGTACTGGGTAGCCAAAAATGGGGCTGAATTCCTTTTTGGGCACCCTAGTCATTTTGGGGTAGTACAGGCTGCAGCGTGTGACAAAGCTGGCATCCCCCTGGCCTCTCACCCTTCGGACAGAGACTCTAGGAGGGTGGATTCAGTAGCAAAAAAGGTGTATCTGGGGTTGTCTCTTACCATCAGACAGGCCACATACATGTCATACGTGGTCAGGTATCAAAAGAATTTCTGGTCTACTGTTCTGGAGATTTCAAAAGCAGTCCCATGGCAGCTGACTTGGAAGAAACTGCAGAAAGAGGACTTGAGGCTGCTAAAACGCAATTTAGAATGGCAGTGGATGCCAGTGATACTGCATCCAGGCAGATGGCAGCATCATTGTCCCTTAGGAGGTTTGCCTGGCTCAGAACTACTAATCTGACACAGGACACACAAACCAAAGCCATGGACTTCCCTTGTGATCCTGTGTCTGTGTTTGGAGAACAAACAGAGGCATATATGAAAACAATGGATGAATATAAGGCTGCCTATAAGAGTGCAGCAGCAAAGGAGAGAGCATCTACACCCCAGAAACACCAGACCAGAGGTGGCAGGGGCAGAGATCACTACATGCCTTTTTTCCAGCCTCATGCTTTTCCCCAGTATCAGCAGCAAAGGGGATACTTCAGAGGCAGAAGGGGCGGTGGCCAAACTAGCCCCAGTACTCAGCCAGCAGCCCAGACAAAGCAGACACCCTGAGGTGCCTGTCCGGGTCACCTCCCCAGTCCCAGTAGGGAGCAGGCTGGCCCACTACCTCCAGGAGTGAGAAAATATCACCACAGACAAGTGGGTGCTGAAGGTAGTGGGCCAAGGTCTTGCCCTCAGCTTCAAGCTCATGCCAAGCTGAGGTCAGGGGTCTTCAAACCCTCTTCCCCAGCCGAAACAACCTTGCTGAGGAGGAAGTTTCAAGCCTTCTGTTACAAAGGGTGGTAGAGCCAGTTCCCTCAGACCAGAAGGGAAAGGGTTTGCACTCAAAGTACTTTCTCACAATAAAGAAAACATGGGAGTGGCAACCCTTTCTGGATCTCAGACACCTAAACAAGCATTTATCAAAGCCAAAATTCAAGATGGTGACTCTGACTACTGTCCTACCAGTCCTAAGGCAGGGAGACTGGCTAGCTTCCCTAGACCTAAAGGATGCTTACTTTCACATCCCTATAAGGCAGTCACACAAAAAATACCTCCGGTTCAGACTGCCATCAGGCCATTACCAATTCAGGGCAATGCCCTTTGGACTAGCCTCTGCTCCAAGGGTGTTCACAAAATGCCTAGCTGTGGTCATGGCACACCTAAGGAGACAAGGGATAACAGTGTTCCCCTAACTGGACAACTGGCTGATAGGTCAGTCGTATTAGCAAGTGAAAGAGGCATTGGCACTCACATAGGATACCCTGCATTCACTGGGGTTTCTGGTGAACCTGAAAAAGTCTGTGCTGGGACCAGTTCAGTTACTCAAATTCATATGAGCAGAGTTGGACACACAAAAGGGGGAAGGGCTTTACTGCCTCAGGACAGAGTGGACAGCCTGATAGAGGTAGCCAGCAACTTCAAACTAAACATCCCAAGGCCGGCAAAGTATTTCCTGCAACTGCTAGGCCACATGGCAGCATCCACAGCTACTGTGTCAGGAGCCAGGTTCCAAATGAGGGACATTTATTTAGTTCCACCTGAGAGTTCACTGCCTTCAAAGAAGGGATTCTCTGTACCCATCACAGTAACATTTCTCCAAGCTCTACAGTGGTGGCAAGACAAGGCCAACCTCGGGCAAGGAGTGCCATTCTTGCAACAAGTCCCCTCACTGGTACTGACCACAGATGCATCCCTCCTAGGTTGGGAGGCACATCTGGGGGATTACACAACACATTGATAAAGCAGGAATCACTCCTGCACATCAACTTGTTGGAGCTTAGAGTAGTACTCCTGGTTATCCAGTCTTTTGCCAGTCAAGTAAGGGGCAAGGTGGTTCAGGTCCGAACAGACAATACAACCACCATGTATTACGTAAACAAACAAGGAGGCACAAGGTCAACTCCAAAGTGCACGGAGGCAATGAACATCTGGACCTTGGCATACTCCCTCGAGGTTTCCCTATCAGTTGTCCATCTCCCAGAAAAAGACAGTGTTCTGGCAGATGCTCTCAGCAGAATCAACCAGAATCACCTTGAGTGGTCACTGAGCAAGCAGGTCCTGAGGCCATCTTCAGGAGATGGAGCACTCCAGAAGTGGATTTGTTTGCAGCTCTGGGCAGTCACCAGCTACCACAGTTCTGCTTCAAACCCCCAAACAAGGGCACAATTCCTCTGGATGCCCTTCTGCTGCATTGGACAGGGAAGTTTCTATATGCATTCCCTCCCTTCCCCTTGCTCCTAAGGGTGCTGAACAAACTCAGAGCCCAGCCAGCAACAATGATTCTAATTGTCCCAGACTGGGCCAGGCAGCCCTGGTACTCCATGATTCTACCAGTCAGTAACCAAACCAATCAGCCTCCCCAGGAGGCACAACCTACTGTCATCCTCTCAGGGCAGGATCATGTATCCCAGCTTGCAATCCCTCAGGCTCAAAGTCTGGCTCTTGAGGCCTTGGAACATTCAGGTCTGCATTTGTCAGAAGGGGTTATGGAAATACTTAGGGTATCCAGAAAGCCATCCACTAGGAAAACCTGTTCTTCCAAATGGAAGAGATTTGCTATCTGGTGCCAAGGCAGGGATGTGGACCACATCCAGGCCGGTTTGCCAATAGTCCTGGATTACCTAACCCATCTCCGGTCTACGGGCTTAAGGGCCTCTACTCTGAGAGTGCACCTGGCAGCCGTCAGCTTATTTATCTGCAGGTAAGAGGTTTACCCTAGCCTCAAACCCAGTGTTTAAAAGGTTTTTAAGGGATTGCTGCATTTGCATCCTCCACATAGGGAACCAACTCCTATGTGGGACCTGAACATTTGCATTGCTCAGCTTATACAGCGTGCCCCCCGCCCCCAAACCCATGTCTTCAGCAGACCTCAAGTATGTAACTTGGAAAACAGTATATTCCTGGTGGCCATGACTTTGGCTAGAAGGATTAGTGAGCTTCAGGCCTTGTCTACAGGGCCTGGGTACATTGCTGTCCATAGAGACAGTCGTCTTGAGGACTAATAGAAAATTCTTGCCCAAGGTGGTATCAGAGTTCCACCTTAACCAGTCCATTACACTAGCTGTCTTTTTTTACTGATCATTCCACCTCAGGTGAACACAGGCTGCACAGCCTGGATGTAAAAAGGGCAATCAACTACTACCTTGACCACACAAAAGGTCATAGGCAGGATCAGACTTGGCTCTTCCTCACCTATTGAGAGGTGGTGAAAGGGAAGCCAGCTACTAAAAGATCCATAGCTAGATGGATTGTGACTTGCATTCAGTTTTGCTACAACAAGGTGGGTAGGCAACCACCTACAAGCCTCAGGGCCCATTGGACCAGGGGTACAGCTGCTTCCTTAGCAACTGCTAGGGATATTCCCCTGGTGGAAGTCTGTAGAGCAGCTACCTGGAAAACTGTCCACACATTTACCAAGCATTATTGCTTGGATGTTCAGGCCAGAGGGGATGCCAGGTTTGGCACAGCAGTCCTGCAGAGCCTCTCTCCTAAGTGGGTTCTGTACCCACCTCCGAAGGTACTGCTTGAGTAGTCTGCATTAGTCAGAATACAGTAAGATTTCCTGGGGTTTGAAGAAAAAATTACTTACCATAGTAATCTTGTTTCTTCCAAGGGAATCTTACTGTATTATGAGCTCCCTGCCCCCCGCCACACCAAGAACCTGTCTATGGTCACTGCATTGCAGCTGTACTAAGGATGTTGAAAACCTGTGGGTATGTTTTTTCTCTTGGGCATCTGTGACTTGAGACTTAGTGGTGCCAATTTAAATAATTTGGGAGGGAAATGATAATCCATAACGGGGCAGCATAGTAGTTCTTTGTGCATGCTTCATAGGAATCTGATGGTTTAGAACTGTTTACCAGGGACAGTGGTTTGAAAACCAAGCTCGAGCCTAGCATTCCATCATTTGCGTAGGTTCTATTAACCATTTTGGCTCCGGGGCAGTCCTGTGATGAGACCACATTGCATTAGTCAGAATACAGTGAGATTCCTTTGGAAGAAACAAGATTGCTATGGTAAGTATTGTTTTTTTTCCTGAACCCAGACTGCCATGGCTAGGACTGAATGCTGCCTAATTTAGTGCATTCCCAACCTGGGGAGTATTTGCACCACTGTTTAGTGCCGCAGCTGTCTCTTGCAGTGGGCCATTGAGTTAGCTCCTTCGAGAGGGGCAGACACCCGTTACTGAGTACAGTCAAGGCCCACTAGCAGCTGTGTGCAGTGTTGTGGTAGAGAGGGTCAAACGGCACAAAATAACTGTGGTGAGAAGTTCTCTGGAGCCACCAGTGCTGGTACCCTCATGGTACTCCAGGAAGCAGCACTGTAGATTGACAACGGGGCGTGAGTGTTGGAGTGAGGAGGATCCCAGACTCTGTGCCAAGGCTGAGGATCACTGGCTACTGGGGGACAGGGGATACAAACCTAAGAAATAGAAATAACTTTGGTCCATGTGGGGTGTTGTTTTGGTGGGCGGGTGGTACTTCTGAATGTTAACAGTAAATAAAAGCATATTTTGTACTAATTTACTTTTCCATTGTAATGTTTTCAAGCTTCTATTATTTTTATCATCTGGACAACAAAGAAGTTCAAGTTTGTGGATTGTCAATCAGTAAGTTGTGAAGTTTGTTACATTGTTAAGCTGTTTAGGAAACCAGTAAAAATATGTTTAATTATAAAGAGCAGCTCTCTACTGTAATGAAAGTTTAAAACCACAGGATTTACACTGTTTTTTTAACTTCAGTGTTCTGTACTTTTTAATTTTTCCCCTTTTTAGTCTACTGAACATCGCAGATAATGCAGTACTTGCTTTGCTGAGTTTTTCAAAAATGTATCTGACTTACCTCAGTTGGTTTCACTCGTTCATCACCGGTAGATCTCAGAGTGTTGTGTCAGGAATTTATTCCTCTGACGATTTCCTCTCATGTGAGAGATACCCTGAGCTCCGTGCTTTTCACGTTATTCAAGAGTGTGCTGCTGTTGGGAGGCATTGTTGTGCAGTATGGCTTGAGTTTTCACTGCTATGCAGAAGATACTGAGCTGTACATATCCTTTGTGCCCGACCAGGATGATTCGGTCTCTGTGTTTAACAACTGCCTCACCGAGATTCAGGACTGGATGAGTGCCAACTGGCTGAAGTTGAACCCTGACAAAACTGAGGTTTTGGTGGTGGACCCTGGTCACTGGGTAGAGGGGTCCTTGGCTCGGCAGACCTCTGGGCTTTTGCTCAGTGGTGACCAGCTGATATCCTCGGAACGGGTGTGGAATCTGGGCGTTATTTTTAATGAAGGGTTGACACTGAAGTCTCAGGTGTCATCCGTCATCAAGATCTCATTTTACCATCTGAGAAATATCGCCTGAATAAAGCACCTGGTTCCGCCCGGTGATCTTTCGACATTGGTCCACACCTTTGTGACCTCCCACTTTGATTATTGCAATGCCCTGTACCTAGGGCTTTTGGGAGTTGATATTCGCTGCTTGCAGCTGGTGTAGAACGCTGTGGCCAGGTTGTTGACTGGGCTTTCTCGATCTAGCCATGTCACACTTCTGCTGTGTGGACTGCATTGACTGCCAGTACGTGGCGGATCACCTTCAGGGTTGGTCTGCTAACTTTTAAGATCCTACATGGACTGGGACCAAGCTATCTGCAAGAGCTACTTTGTCCCTACTGCCCCCTCCGACCACGCTGCTCAGCTGAAAAGTGATTGCTGGAGATTCCCAGGGTCAGTTTGAAGACTTCTGGAGCTGGTGCATTTGTCTTTGTGGCTCCAACCCTGTGGAATTCTCTACCTCCCCGGATAAGGGGGTTGTCTGACTGTGGAGAGCTTCAAATCTGCTCTTAAAACATTTTTATTTTCCCTTGCATACCCTGACTATTAATTTGTGGATTTCTGCGATTTTAATTTGTTTTAATTATTTATTGTTGTGTGTTCTGTAAATGCGCTTTGATACTTTTGAATTGCGCTTCAGACAAATAAAGATTATTATTATTATTACCTCACAATTGCTGTTTTAATTCCCCTCCAAAGGTTGGGCAGGGTCTAATCCCAACTACCCTTGCGTCAGCTCTGTGACTGGTGCTTTGCTGTGGTAATAAATGCCACACTGCATCAGATGTTAAAGGGAACACATTCAGCTTCAGTGTTGGCATATTCCCCCATAGCAGCTGGGGAGTAATGCACAGTGACATTCAGCCATCCTCCCTTGGAGACTGTGCTGAAGTCACTGTTGGCTAGCGGGGATCACTGGATGGAGAATCCAGTTCAGGGTCCCATGTGGAGACATTCACCCCTTAGCATTCAGGTCAGCCCAGTTGTTTATTATTATTTTTTTTTTTTTTTTTTTTTTTATGTATGTATTACTTTGTTGAAGCTGACTTTAAAGATGTTTATCTGAACTTTATTCTGGAAATGTTATTTTATTTGCTGTTTTTATTTTCTTAATGTGTCCTGTTAGGTGCCCAGGGCCTCAGGGAATAGGTGCCATAAAAATAAAATTGGCTTACATAGAAACATAGACTTTGACGGCAGATAAGGACCACTTGGCCCACCCAGTCTGCCCATTTCCCTACCTACTGGATAAGCTGCAGATTCTAGTTAACCAACAGCCTACTTCCTGCCACCCCCCACTACAATTGCCTTGTGTCTGTCCCATGCATGTTTGAATTCCCCCACTGTTTTAGCCCCAACAACCTCCCCAGGAAGGCAGTTCCACGCATCCACCACTCTCTCCGTGAAAAAAGATTTCCTCACATTACCCCTGAGCTGTCCCCCCTCTATCTTTAAATTGTGTCCCCTTGTTCTTACAAATCTCTTTTTCTGAAAGATGCTACCCTCCTGGACTTTGTTGATTCCCTTGAGGTACTTGAACGTTTCTGTCATGTCCCCCCCGTCCCTCCTTTCATCAGGGGTATACATATTAAGCTCTGTGTCTCTCGTCATATGATTTCTGATGCAGACCCTGCACCATTTTAGTTGCCCTCCTCTGGACTGCTTCCATCCTGTCTATTGCTTGCGTAGATAAGGTCTCCAAAACTGCACGCAGTACTCCAGATGGGGTCTCGCCAACTTCTGTACAGAGGGATAACCACTTCCCTTTTTCTACTTGTGATGCCCCTTCCTATGCATCCCAGTATCCCCCTGGCTCTCCTCACTGACTTCTCACATTGCTTACCCACGTTTAGATCATCCGATATGACTACCCCCAAGTCCCGTTCCATTTTTGTTGTTGTTAGTACCTCCCCTGCTATAGTGTACTCTTCTCCTGGGTTTTTGTTTCCCAGGTGCATTACTTTGCACTTCTTTGCATTGAATCTAAGTTGCCGTATATCTGACCATTCCTCCAACCTTGCCAAGTCCCTTCTCATCCTTTCTACCCACCTTGTGTATCAGCTCTGTTACAGATCTTTGTATCATCTGCAAAGAGGCATTCCTTTCCCCTCAAGACCCTCTGCAGTGTCACCTATAAAGATGTTAAAGAGGACTGGACCCAGTACTGAGCCCTGAGGTACTCCACTAGTGACCCCCCTTTCTTCGGAATGTGTGCCACTCACTATTACCTTCTGTGTCCTGTTGTGCAGCCAGTTTGCTACCCAGGCTACCACCCTGGGACCCACTCCCAGGCTGGCTAACTTGATTATTAATCTTTTGTGTGGGACTGTGTCAGATGCCTTGCTAAAGTCTAGATAGGCCATATCTACACCCCCTCCCTGGTCTATTACTTTGGTCACCCAGTCAAAGAAATCTATTAGATTCGTCTGACATGACCAAGGTGAGAGACAGGGCAGGAAAGGAAAAGAACAGAACAGATCCTTGCATTCAAACTCTTTCCACAAAAACTGGGACAGGATCCTATTCCACCCTGTCACACACACAAGCCGTGAGGATGTGGGATATAACCTACTCCCAAGATCCAAAGATTCATGCTGTAAATTTGCCAGGCAAGGACAATGTCCTATCTGACACCCTAAACAGAATCAGCTAGGGAAACCATGAATGGGCTTTGAACCAGCAGGTGCTGGCATTAGTCTTCAGAAGATGGTGCACTCTGGAAATAGATCTGTTTGCTTCTTGGGAGAACAGTCAGCTTCCACAGTTTTGTTGCAGGCCTCCAGCCAAGGGCACAGTCCCAGAGAATGCCCTAGCTCTGGAGTGGACAGGAAGGTCCATGTATGCTTTCCCACCATTCCCACTCATGCAGCTCAGGAGCGAGCCAGCAACAGTGATCCTGACGGTCCCAGACTGGGCCAGATAGGCTTGGTACTCGGTGCTTCTGACCCTGTCCAGCAGGACTCCAGTCAACCTGCCACTGAGGTACGACCTGCTGACTTTGTCCAACGGCAGAATAACATTCCCAGACCTCAGAACATGACGCATGAGGGCATGGTTCTCAAGATGCTAGAATTCTCTAAGCTTGTCAGACGAGGTGCTGAGAGTGCTGAAGGTTTCCAGAAAAGCAGCAACAAGAAAAGCAGGTAAGTGGAAGAGATTCTCCTGCTGGTGTGCACCCAGAAAGATAATCCCAGTGCAGACAGGGCTGCTTACGGTTCTGGACTTATAGTCCTTAGGTCTGAGACCCTGAACCCTGAAGGTACATCTGGCAGCAGTGTTTCCATACACATCAGCAGGCAGAAACAAGTCCTTCGCCGCACAACCTGTTTTTAAAAGATTCTTCGAAGGCTCCAATTAACCTTTGTCCACCCGTAAGGGTCCCATTCCCTTCATGGGACCCAGATATCTGCCTTGCCCAGCTGATGGCTGCCAGTATAGCCTAGAGATTAGAGTAACAAGCTGTGAATGATCTTGCTACATGCAGTAGACCTGGGTTTGATTCCCACAACCTCCACTTGCATTCTGTGTGACCCTGAGCCAGTCACTTAACCTCCTCAGTGTTCCTGGGTTGCTCCTGAAAACAGACCTTGGATCTAGTGGGCCTTACCTGGTTACCAAAAGACTAATAAAGAAAAGAAAGTATTTTGTGGGAGTCCTCCATAGCAGAGACACCAAGGAAAGTGATAGGGGACCCCAGAGGAGGATGAAGCAGCTTCTGGTGGGGGACTCGATTGTGAGGGGGATAGACTTGGGAATAGGAAGGAACGGTGAACAGTGGGGTGCTACAAGGCTCAGTATTGGGACCGGTCCTCTTTAATATTTATATAAGTTTTATAAGTGACGTGTGTGTGTGTGTGTGTGTGTGTGTGTGTGTGTGTGTGTGTGTGTGTGTGTATAAAAATGAATAGGATCCAAGAAAGCTTGAAGAGTGTTTCAGAGTGTGGCAACAAAGTTTCATTGCTAAGAAGTGCAAAATCATGCACTTGGGGGCATAGAAACCCAGAGGCGGAGTACAAGATGGGGGAGTTATACTGACGACCACCAAACAGGAAAGAGACCTGGGGTAATCATATCTGATGACACAAACGTGGCCAAATACTGTGACAAGGCAGTGGGGAGAGCCAGTGGGATGCTAAGATGCATAGGGAGGGTATAACCAGCAGAAAGAGGGGGTGGTGATACCGCTGTATAAATCATTGGGGAGACCTCATCTAGAGTACAGTGTCCAGTTCTGGAGACCACAACTCCGGAAGGACATAGACAGGGTAGAGGCGTTATGGAGGAGGGCAACTAAGGTGGTGCAGGGTCTGCACCAGAGAGACTAAAGGACCTCAGTATATACACCCTGGAAGGAAGGAGGGAGGGAAAGAGGGGATATGATAGAGACCTTCAAATACCTCACAGGTATAAATAAGGTACAGGAGGAAAGCATTTTTCAGAAGAAAAGGTACTCAAGAACAAGGGGGCATGTTATGAAGCTGGAGAGGGGTAGACGCAGGGGAAACATGAGGAAGTACTTATTCGCAGAAAGAGTGGTGGATGCCTGGAACAGCCTCCCAGTGGAAGTGATGGGGACAAAAACTATAATGGGATTCAAGAATGCGTGGGCTAGGCATAAGGGAACCTTAGTGGTTAGGGCAGGGAGGGCTATGCTGGAGACCAAGTAGGGTCTGCGGTATTACACTAGGTACAGAAAATGGGCAGACTGGGTGGGCTTAAGCAGTCCTTATCTGCCGGCAGATCTTCTCTTGTCAATCTTCACCATTCATTACTGCTTGGATTAAGCCAGAGGCGCGCACCCGCTACGGGAGTTATTTTTTTTTGGGAGTCGGCCAGGCGCACCGCCCTCGAGCGTGACATACTGCGTCATCGAGGGGCGGCCAGTAGGAAATGTAGACCTCCTCTATCTCAGTTCTGTTTCTCCCGCCGTCGAGGGCTGTACCTGCGCGCCGGTAGTGAAATAGTTTAACGGTTCCTCGAATTCTTCAAGACTCCTTTTTTTCCTCAGTGTCTCGCTTGATGCCGAGCACCGTAAGACCGTTCTTATTTTCTATCAACGGCACCGAGTGCTTTATTGCTGTTTTTGCCTTGTTTAGTTCGCATCATGTCAGGTTCGGGAGGCAGGCGTAAGTCAAAGGCGGGCTGTACTGCTATGCGTCGGTGCTCCTATGGCCGGCATTTCTCCGCCTCGGACCGGCATGATGTCTGTGTCCGTTGCCTGGGACCCAACCACGACATGTACGCGTGCGACGCCTGTTTCTCCATGGACCGTCGTGTCCTCGAAGTCCGTGCGTTCAAGCTCGGCAAGGCCTCGCCGACCTTCGGGGGACGGCGTCGCTCCAGGGATTCCCAGGTAAGGTCTTTAGGCCCTTCCTCCGGGTCCCTTCCCGGGCCTATACAGTCCGTGGAGGAGGAGGCTTCCTCCTCTTCTCTTGCTGAAGAGGAAACTTCTCTCGCGGTGTCGGAGGAGCGTCGTGGTCCTCGGGGCAGACGGGGACACCGCCTGGCAGTCACCTCCTTGGGGTGCATGCTCCCCAGTGTCGAGGCCCGCGCTGCTGGGCCCGGCACGGTGGACCCTCAGCGGCGCCCTCGGCCCGGTTTGCGCTCTCAGCGGCGCGGGTTGGGTTCCTGACACCAGGCGGTGCTGTGGGCTGCTGACACCGCCCAGTTGAGCGGGCTGGGCCTAGCGGTTGCAGGTGGGCCAGGATCGTCTGGCGCAGTCTCTGGCACGGCGCCATTTCTCTGGGGCCCCGGGTTGCCAGCATCGAGGTTCAGCTGGTCTCTTCCTCTTGGAGGTCGATGACTCAGGCGTGGACCCTCCTGGCACCCTGACTCTTGGTCGGGGTCTCCAGTGGCACGTGGTGCTAGGTGGCTGAGGGCCTCGCTGTCCCCGCTCCCGTCCTCCCTGAGGGCCCTCGGGCTAGGGGTGGCCCCAGGTCCCGGGGGCGATGGGTGGATGGAGGGGGCTCTCCCTCCTGGGGGCCTGACAGCTACCCTTCCGGTGCTGTTACCGCCTCCGGGTGGGAGAACGCTGGAGTCGAGGAGGAGGCGCTCTCGAGTCCGAGGGTGGGGACGGTCGTCGCCCTGCCAGCCACCCTCGTGGGGTGGCTAGGCGCCGAAGCACTGAGCCCGCCTTTCCCTCTTGGGCCCCATGGTCCCTCCGTGGCGCTAATGCGGACTGCCCTTCTGGATCCATGCAGTCCCAGGTTTGTCACAGGGGAGGATCCCCTCCTGGGCTCTTCCAGGTTTCGCATCCCCAGGGTTCCGTTTTGCGACCTGGTCTGCTGTCCGGAATCCCGCCAGCTCGGGCTCCGTTCTCCGGATTTCAGAGCCCTAGCAGAGGTCAGTTGCCTCTTTGTAGGTGCCCATCTCCAGTACCTCTGCAGCCACCCCTCGCTCTTCCAGGCCATGTCAGTCCTACGGGTCCGTTATCCTGGGAGCAGTTCAGAGGTTCTGCGGCGGCCTTCCCCTCATATGTTAGGCATATGCATGAGCGGGTCTTTCGCCTCTCCCCACCGCCGCAGGAATCTTCTGGACACTCGAGCTCTCCATCATCCTCGTCTCCCTCCTCTGAGAGAGAGGAACCCCTTGCTCATATCTCTCTCCCATGCTGATTTCACTGAATATCAGCGATTCCTTTCGAGGATGGTGAGGGATCTTCGAATCTCCTACGTTAGGCGAGACAATACCGAACGGGAGACGCGGGAATTCCTTGGAGAATTCAGTGCCCAGCACCTGGTGGTACCTTCCTGGCCTATCCCCTTCCAGGAGGCGTCTATCCGTTCCTGGCAGTCGCCAGCCGCCCCTTCTCCAGTCCCGGCAGACTGTCGACGAAGGTATTGTGCCCCTTCGGAATCCCTGGGTACCCTTCCCAACCCCTCCTCGGGTTTGATGTACCTAGAGACTCCTTCCGGGTGCCGCCGCCGGGCGCATGACCGTCCACCGGATTCGGATTCCCTACAATTCGACCGGTGGGAGCAAAGAGTGTTCTCTTCCTCTCGTGTGATGGCTTGCATTGCGTCACATCAGGCTCACCACGCTGCCTACAGTAGGCATCTGTGGTCGATGCTCTCTCAGCTCTTAGCATCAATGCCTGATACGGAGCAAACCAGACAGGCTATTGCCCTCTCCGCTATAGGCCTGGAGCTGGCAAGACACCAAGCAAGGGCATCTTATGACACCAGTGAGGTGGCTTCCAGGCTTGCGGGGACAGCGATCTGCATTAGGCGGACGGCATGGCTTCATCTATCAAGGTTGTCTCCCTGGCCCGGCGTAGGGTGATTAGCTCCGCCTTCCGGGGGACCCATCTCTTTTCCTCCAGAGCTAGGAGACTTCTGCAGGGGCTTCCTCCGTCTCCCCGTCCTCAGGGGACACCTCCTAGCACTTCTCCCCCATAGACTTTTCTCTGGATTAGCCCAGGGTCTTCCCCTTCTGTTTCTCACCAGCAGGAGGCTGGGGTCTTGTTCCCAGGGTTCTGCCCCCCTTTTGGGGGCTAGTACTCACCCAAGCTAGTAGTGAATGGTGAAGATTGACAAGGGAAGATATGAAAATTACATACCTACCATAATTCTTGATCTTCTCTTGTATCTTCACCATTCATTACTGATACCCGCCCACCTTCCCCTCAGTGGCCTCCTTCTGTGGCGTCTCCCCTTCCCGTCTCGTTCCTCTTCCTTCCCTTGGCCTTTATGCCCCAAAAAAAACTTCTGTTTTCCATTCTTAGTGATTGGATCCTCCTTTTTTTTTTCCCTCAAGGTAAAGAGGAACGAGCACAGTTGTACTCTCTCTAATTCTGAGGGAACTCTTTCTGACCGCCCTTAGGGTGCGATTCCTAAATACCTTCTTAGGTTATGCAGTTTTCCAGCTTAAGAGGCCATGTTCTGACGCGGCCTCGGCAAAATTTAGAATCCCCCTGGCAGGTATTATTTTGAGCTGTCCAGCTGCTGATTGAACTTGTCAGCTCTGAGCGTCTGCTTGCCTTGCCTTAGGGAGTCTGATTGAGTTCCACTCTATCATTCATACAAACTGCCTTCATGAAGGCATAGTCTTTACCATACACTGCTGTGTTAGCACTTAACAAGGTGCTAAGGGACTTAGTCCCCTTCCTGGGTGGGCGCTCTTCCTGGAACAGGTTCTGCCCGGGCAGTCTAGGAGCCCTCAGCTAGGATGTAGGGACTTGGCATGTTGAGAGTTCAGAGATGTTGCCATTATTCGAATCTGTTCAGGTGGTTCGATTGAACCTCCTCTCAGTCCTAGCAACTGGGATTCTTGCTCCCCTGTTAGTCTCAAGCCTGTAAGCCTCTCAACCAATGCTCGATGGGCACTGTTCTCCCTCTCAACATGCCTCTTTTTTCTTCTTCTTCCACTTTCCCTTTCCTTCTCTCTGTTCCTCCCCTAGAGCCGCCCCGGAAAGGAGGCCCTGGGGCCCTTAGGGTAGGAATTCTCTCTCCTCTGTCTATTCTCTACCGGCTTATTCCTTTTTCAGTTTATATCCTTTCCTTTTTCTATCCCTCGCTCTCTTGCCTCGCCCTTTTCTTACCCTTTATTTTAGCCTCTCCGGCTACCAGAACTGGGAATAGAGGAGGAGTCTGCAGCACCCTAACGGCCGCCCCTGCGCTTGTGTCCGCCGCCGAGGCGCGCCGCTGAGCCGACTCAAAAAAAAAAAAAAAACCCCAGAAGCGGGTGCGCGCCTCCAGCTTAACCCAAGCAGTAATGAATGGTGAAGATACGAGAGAAGATCAAGAATTACGGTTTCTATGAAGCGGGGGGAGGCAGGTTAGGTACCTACCTGGTGCCATGGCCCAGAGGTATGGGAAGCAAATCCTGAGGATCACTGCAACAGGCGGGAAAGCTGAATGTCATTGTCAACCTAGGGACCAACAGCCTGGCTAGGGACAGGGCTGGGATAGTGCAGGGGGAGTTTAGGGAGCTGGGGAGGGGTCTTGGGTAGCTCGTTCAGTGGCATTCGCTGAGGTGCTGCCTGCCTATGACAGGGGAAATGAGAGGGATTGCCACACCAGGAGCTTCAACTCATGGCTGAAGGAATGGTGCAGAGAGGAAGGGTTTGACTACACTGGGGACAGGGTACCAGCCTGGGAGGATAAGGACCTATACATTGGTGAAGGCCTGCTTCCACCCAGGACAGAAACTGCTGTCCTCAGTGGATGGTTGAAATGTTACTTCAGTGAACATTTACGGTAGCCGGGGGGGGAGGTGGCAGAAGGAATCAGGGAGGTACAAACTACCACACACGCGCACGCAAAAGTACAGAATATGGAAAACTTGAGGGAAGAGGAATCCCCCAGGGTTCAAATTGATGAGGGATGCAGGATGGTAGAGATAAGAGGGAAGGGAACAGGAACGTTAAAAAGAGAGGAGGGATGGCAAAAAGGAAAAAAGGAGGAAGCACAATCTGGAAGGCCATGTGTGCAAATGCTAGAGGTCTGGGATATAAGATTCCAGATCTAGGAGGTTATCAGGGCAGAGGCCAGCATTAACCTGGATACTGTGGCCGTTACCAAGTCATGGTGCATTGAAAACCATGACAGGGATATGGCTCTGCTGTGTTCAGGAAGGATCAGGTGGGAAGGAAAGGAGGTGGTGTGGTGCTTTATGTGAAGGAAAGCATAAAAACAACAGAGATACAGGGAATGTGGGGAAGGCAGAGGTAATGTGCACCAGCCTGGAGATGAGGAATGGAACCACTACTCACACTGGAGTGATCTACAGACCTCCAGCAGAGGGGGAGGAAAAGTACTGGTGGAAACCATTGGCAAGATGGCGGAAAAGGGGGAGGTGCTGCTGGTGGGGGACTTCAGCCTGCCAAATGTAGAATGGAGCCTTCCAGCAGCAGCTTCAGCTAGAAGCAGGGACATCCTGGACTCTGTAGGGGACATTTCTCAGGCAGCTAGTCGGGGAACCCACTCTTGGTGAGTCAGATCTTCCTTGTCAATCTTCACCATTCATTACTGCTTGAGGTTAGTGCCAGAGGCGCCACCGCTACTGGGAGGTGGGTGTTTTTGTTTTTTGAGTCGGCTCAACGCGCCACCCTCGAGCGCAACGCACTGCGTCATGCGCGAGGGGCGGCCGTTAGGTGCCACAGACTCCTCCTCTATCTCTGTCCTGTTTCTCCCGCCGTCGAGGCTGCACCTGCTGCGCGGTAGTTGAAGCTTTTCTGCGTCACAAGACTCCTCGTTTTCTCCAGTGGTACTCGCTCGACGCAGTCTCCCGGTAAGACCGTTCCTTTATTTCTATCGACGGCGCCGAGTGCTTTGTTGCTGTTTTTTGTCTTGTTTAGTTCGCATCATGTCAGGTTCGGGGGCAAAACGTAAATCGAAGACGGGCCGTGCCCCTATGCGTCGGTGCTCCTGTGGCCGGCATTTCTCCGTCACGGATCGGCATGATGTCTGTCTCCGTTGCCTGGGACCCAACCACGATATGGACGCATGCGACGCCTGTTTCTCCATGGACCGCCGTGTCCTTGAAGTCCGTGCGTTCAAGATCGGCAAGGCCCCGCCGACCTTCGGGGGACGGCGTCGCTCCAGGGATTCCCAGGTAAAGTCTCTAGGCCCTTCCTCCGGGTCCCCTCTCGGGCCTATACGGTCCGTGGAGGAGGAGGCTTCCTCCTCTTCTCTTGCCAAAGAGGATGCTTCTTTTGCGGTGTCGGAGGAACGTCGTGGTCCCTCCCGGGGCCGTGGCGGGACACCGCCTCGGCAGTCACTCCCGGAGGTGCAGGCTCCCAGTGTGAGGCCCCGCCTGCTCGGCGCGCACTGGTGGACCCTCGACGCCGCCCTCCGGCGCCCGTTTCAGATCGGCGTCGGTGATTGAGACAGCCCGTTGGTGGCGCGCTCTTGCCTTGGCGGCGCCACAGGCCCGTTTGCTCTCTTGGCGGCACTGAGTTGGGTTCGGCGCCGTGGGCTAGCCAGTGCCGATGGGGGCGGACCCGGGAACCTGGCGGAGTCTTGGTGGGCCGAGTCGTCCGGCGCCACGGGGACCCCAGGTTGCTAGTATTGTGGTCCAGCTGGTCTCTTCCTCTTCGGAGGTCGATGACTCAGACGTGGACCCGTCCTGGCAACCTGACTCTTCGGTCGGGGTCCCTGTGGCACGGTCGTACTCAGGCGCCCAGCGGCCTCTTCCGCTGTCCCGCCTGTCCTCCCCTGAGGCCCTCGGCTAGGGTGGTCCTGTGTCCCTGGGGGCGATGGAGTGGGGGTGGAGGAAGGGGCTCTCCCTCCTGAGGGGCTCGTGACAGCTACTCTCCCTGGTGCTGTTGCAGCCACTCTGGGTGGGAGAATGCTGGGGTCGAGGAGGAGGGCGCTCTCAGAGTCAGAGGGGTCGAAGGGCGGGGTGCAGTCGTCGCGGTCTCTGCCGGCCACCCCTCAGGGGGTGGCTAGGAGCCGTAGCGCTGGGCCCCGCATTTCCCGCTTGGACCCCGGGGTCCCCTCCAGTGGCGTTGCTGCGTGCTGCCCTTCTGGATCCATGCAGTCCCAGGTTCGTCACAGGGGAGGATCCCCTTCTGGGCTCTTCCAGGTTTCGCTTCCCCAGGGTTCCGTTTTGCGACCTGGTCTGTTGTCCAGAATCCCGCCAGCTCGGGCTCCATTCTCCGGATTTCAGAGCCCTGGCAGAGGACAGTTGCCTCTTTGTAGGTGCCCATCTCCCGTTCCTCTGCAGCCACCTCCCGCTCTTCCAGGCCATGTTGGTCCTACGGGCCCGTTATCCTGGGAGCAGTTCAGAGGTTCTGCGGCGGCCTTCCCCTCATATGTCAGGTGTATGAATGAGCGGGTCTTTCGCCTATCCCCACCGCCGCAAGAATCTTCTGGACACTCGAGCTCTCCATCATCCTCGTCTCCCTCCTCTGAGGGAGAGGAACCCTCTGCTCATATCTCCTCCGATGCTGATTTCACTGAATATCAGCGATTCCTTTCGAGGATGGTGAGGGATCTTCGAATCTCCTACGTTAGGCGAGACAATACCGAACGGGAGACGCGTGAATTCCTTGGAGAATTCAGTGCCCAGCACCTGGTGGTACCTTCCTGGCCTATCCTTCCAGGAGCGTCCTATCAGTTCCTGGCAGTCGCCAGCCGCCCTTCTCCAGCCCGGCAGACTGTCGACCAAAGTATTGTGCCGCCGGAATCCTGGGTACTCTCACCAACCGCCCTCGGTTTGGTATATCTGGAGACTTCCTCCGGGCGCCGCCGCCCGGCGCACGACCGTCCACCAGATTCGGATTCCCTACAATTCGACCGGTGGGGGCGAAGAGTGTTCTCTTCCTCTTGTGCGATGGCTTGCATTGCATCTCATCAGGCTCATCACGCTGCCTACAGTAGGCATTTGTGGTCGATGCTCTCTCAGATCTTAGCATCAATGCTTGATATGGAGCAAACCAGACAAGCTGTTGCCCTCTCTGCTGTAGGCCTGGAGCTGGCAAGACACCAAGCAAGGGCATCTTGTGATGCCAATGAGGTGGCTTCCAGGCTTGCGGGGACAGCAATCTGCATTAGGCGGACGGCACGGCTTCGTCTATCAAGGTTGTCACCCCTGGCCCGGCGTAGGGTGATTTCGCTCTGCTTTCTGGGGGACCCATCTCTTTTCCTCCAGAGCTAGGAGATTATTGCAGGGGCTTCCTCCGTCTCCCCGTCCTCAGGGGGGGCACCTCCTAGCTCTTCTCCCCCATAGGCTTCTCTCTCTCGATTAGCCCAGGGTCTTCCCCTTCTGTTTCTCACCAGCAGGAGGCTGGGGGTCTTGTTCCCTCAGGTTTCTACCCCCCGTTTTCTAAGGGGGGGGCTTAGTACTCACCCAAGCAGTAATGAATGGTGAAGATTGACAAGGGAAGATATGAAAATTACGTACCTACCATAATTCTTGATCTTCTCTTGTATCTTCATTCATTACTGATACCCGCCCACCTTCCCCTCAGTGGCCTCCTTCTGTGGCGTCTCCCCCTCCCTTCTCGTTCCTCTTCCTTCCTTTGGCCTTTATGGAAAAAAAAAAAAAAAATTTCTGTTCCCATTCTTTATGAATGGTTCCTTTTTTCCTCAAGGTAAAGAGGAACGAGCATGGTTGTACTTTTCTCTTATTCTGAGGGAACTCTTTCTGACCGCCCTTTGGGTGCGATTCCTAAATACCTTCTTCAGGTTATGCAGTTTCACAGTTTAAGAGGCCATGCTCTGACTCGGCCTCGACAAAATTTAGAATCCCACTGGCAGGTATTATTTTTGAGCTCTTCTAGCTGCTGATTGAACTTGTCAGCTCTGAGCGTCTGCTTGCCTTGCCTTAGGGAGTCTGGTTGAGTTCCACTCTATCTTTCATACAAAGCTGCCTTCGAGAAGGCATAGTCTTTCCCATACACTGCTGTGTTAGCACTTAACAAGGTGCTAAGGGACTTAGTCCCCTTCCTGGGTGGGTGCTCTTCCCGGAACAGGTTCTTCCCTGGCAGTCTAGGAGCCCTCAGCTAGGATGTAGGGACTTGGCATGTTGAGAGTTCAGAGATGTTGCCCTCATTCGATTCTGTTCAGGTGGTTCGGTCGAACCTCCCCTCAGTCCTAGCAACTGGGATTCTTGCTCCCTTGTTAGTCTCGAGCCTATAAGCCTCTCAACCAATGCTCGATGGGCACTGTTCTCCCTCTCAACATGCCTCTTCTTCTTCTTCTTCCCTCTCTCTGTTCCTCCCCTAGAGCCGCCCCGGAAAGGAGGCCCTTAGGGTAGGAATTCTCTCTCCTCTGTCTATTCTCTACCGGCTTATACCTTTTTCAGTTTTTATCCTTTCCTTTTTCTGTCCCTCAGCTCTCTTGCCTCGTTTTCCTTTTTTCTTACCCTTTATTTTCGCCTCTCCGGCTACCAGAACTGAGATAGAGGAGGAGTCTGCGGCACCTACTGGACGCCCCTTGCATGACACAGTGCGTCGGCGCCGAGGGCGGGCGCCATTGGAGCTGACTCCAAAAAAACTTTCAGAAGGGTGCGTACCCCCGGCACTAACCCAAGCAGTAATGAATGGTGAAGATACAAGAGAAGATCAAGAATTACGGTAGGTACGTAATTTTCATTTCTGGATCTTTTACTAACAGGGACAGTATTGCAGACGTCAAGGTGGGAGTCCACTTGGGGATCAGTGATCACCGTATGGTGTGGTTCAGTATAAGGATGGTTGCAGAATCGAACAATATAAGGGCGAGGATCCTGGATTTCAGGAGGGAAGATTTTATAAAGATGGGTGAATGCCTCAGGGACGACCTGGTGGGGTGGAGGAACAATGTGCAAAGCTAAAAGGGAGCATAGTAAAGGCAACAAAGTCTCTGTGTCAATCACGTGTGCAAAGGCAAGAGGAAAAAAGAGTCTGCCATGGTTCTCAAAAGAGGTGGTTGAAAAGGTAAAGGCTAAAATGATAGCATTCAGAAGGTATAAGGAGGCACAGAGGGAGAAGGATAGGATGGTGTATCAGGGGAAACAGAGGGAAGCAGTGAAAGCAGTAAGGAGTGCAATGGTACAAACTGAAGAGAGACTAGCCCAGGAGGTAACGAAAAGGGGACAAAACATTTTTGGGGTATGTAAGTGAAAAGAGGAAGACAGGAGTGGGATTGTACAGTTAAAAAGGGAGAGGGGGGCTGGGCAGATGGAGACCAGGAAAAGGCAGACATCCTAAATAAATGCTTTTGTTCATTATTCACAGAGGAAGGAGGAGGGGGGCATAAAAAAGTAATAGAGGCTTTGGAGGGAGGGGGGACACTAGTCCTTTATTGGAGGCGAGAGTCCTGAAGGGACTCACTAATCTGAAGGTGGGCAAAGCTATGGGGTCAGATGGGGTGCATCCAAGAGTATTGTGGGAGCTTAGGGAAATCCTGGCTGCATCTCTGACAGTTCTGTGCAACAGCTCACTGGAACCAGGAGTGGTCCCTGGGCACTGGAGGAGGGCAGATGTAGTCCCACTACACAAAAGTAGCAGGGAGGAGGCTGGGAGTTGTAGGCTAGTCATTGTGACATCGGTGGTGGGAAAGTTAATGGAATCACTGCTGAAAGAAAGGATTGTGGAATATCTTATTTATTGTATTTTATTTGAATCTAGGCGATACCTTTGCGCTGTGAGCTTATTTAGAGGTTCCACATCAGGAGTAAATAAACATAGTGTAACATAAACAAAAATATAGACAAATAAGCTGAAACAAGGCAAGTACAATGAAAATTTTTTTTTACAACCGATACTATAAGCATTATGGTTCAGGTAGATTCAAAAACAGGTTAAGTATTAGGGTATAGGGCAGACTAACAAATTCATTAAAGTGCAAATTAGCAAGATTGGGAGGGGGGGAAAACAGATGCAGGTAAACAGGAGCGCAGTTGGTGCCAGTAAATACAATTGGGAAAGGGAGGCAGTAAGAGGAGGAGCATAAGCAGCAAAGCAAGAAACAGGGGCAAGGGAGTGCAAGTCAGTGAGTGCCAGCCAGGTAGGCTTCATCAGGAGTTAGTGGGGTGGAAGAAAGGAGGGCAACAAGGAGGAACATAATCAGGAAAGCAGGATACAGGAGCAGGGAGTGTCATACAACAGGCTTTGTCAAGAGTTAGTGGGGTGGGAGAAAGGTGGGCAGCAAAGGGAGTAGAAAGAATGTAACTTGGGAAGGGGATAGAGAGACTGGTCTGGCGTTTAAGTGCAGTAAGCTTTTAATAAAACTAGCTGTTTGGTCACAAGTGGCACAAGTCACAGTGGATTACAAGACCCGAGGCAGCACGGTTTCACAGAGGGGCGGTCACGTTAAACGAAACTGACAGGTTTCTTTTACTGGATGACAATGGATTTCGATCAGGGTGGAGTGGTGGATGTGGGCTACCTAGATTTTAGTAAGGCTTTCAACACGGTTTCACAAAGGAGACTACTAAGCAAACTGGATAGCTTAGCAGTGGGTCCAAAGGTGGTGAACTGGATAAGAAATTGGTCAGGATATAGGTGACCGAGGACGGTGGTAATGGAGTTCACTCCAGGGAAGGCAGGGTGACCAGTGAGGTGCCTCAGGGATCAGTGCTGAGACCGGTCCTCTTTAATGTCTTTATAAGTGATATTGCAGAGCTGGAAGGGAAGGTCTGCCTCGTTGCAGATTATGCCAGAATCTGCAGTAAGATGGGCACCCAGGAGTTTGGGGGGATGAGCAGAGACCTGAGAAAACTAGAGGAGTTGTCAAGGGTATGGCCAAAAGAATGCACTTAGGGCACAGAAACCCAGGGACGGAGTGTAAAATAAGTGGAGTGGTATTGATGACCACCAAGTAGGAAAGAGAGATGGGGGTAATCCTATCATATTACCTAAAGGTGGCCAAACAGTGCGACAGGCAGTCGAGCAGTCTAGTGGGATGCTGGGGTGCATAGGGAGGGTATCACCAGCCTAAAGAGGGAGGTGGTGTTGACTCTGAATAGGTCACTGGCAAAACCCCACTTTAAGTATTTTGTCCAGCTCTGGAGACCACATCTCCGTAAGGACATATACAGAGTGGAGGTGGTCCAGAGGAGAGCAGCTAAAATGGTGCACAGTATGCATCCAAAGCCTTACGAGGAGAGACTAAAGGAGCTCAATATGTACACCCTGGAACAGAGGAGGAAGTATAGCGCAGTGGTTTAAGACTCCGAGCTGCAAACCTGGAGACCTGGGTTTGAATCCTACAACTCCCACTTACATACTGTGTGACCCTGAGCAAGTCACTTAACTTCCTTGTGCTCCCAGGTCACACCTGTAAGTGTAAACAAGCGTTCAGCTTAGTGTGTCTCTCCTGGTTAAAAAAAAAAAGGGGGGGGTATATGATAGAGACCTTTAAATACCTCTGGGTAAATAAGGTACAGGAGGGAAGTATTTTTCAGAAGAAGAGGTGCTCAAGAACAAGGGGACATGCTCTGAAGTTGGAGTGGGGTAGAGTCAGGAGAGATGTGAGGAAGTGCTTTTTCACAGAAAGTGGTGGATTCCTGGAACAGCCTTCCAGTGGAGGTCGTGGGGGTGAAAACGGTCGGGTTCAAGAATGCATGGGATAAGTACAAGGGAATCACATTGGAAAGGAGGGGGGGAGAGAGAAAGCTATAGATTGAGTATGGTCTGCGGTACTAGTGTAGATAGGGAGCAATGGACAGACTGAATGCGCCAAGTGGTCCTTATCTGCCATCAAATTCTATGTTTCTGAGTCAGCCCGGTGGCGCTGAGGTTGGCGCTAGGCGTCTTAACCTCGCGCCCACGCCTGGCAACCTGGGTTTGAGAATGGCTTTGGGGGTGACGAGCACCCAACAGCAGCTCTCCTCCCGGAGATGTCTCTGTCCCCCCGTGAGTTCCACCGCCGGTGGAGGTCCGATGATGGCGTAGGGAGGGCGTCTCATAGCGTGACATGAGCATGCCTCCACATGCATGCATTCGCACCAAGATGGGGACAGGCGAAAAACAAGGGTACAAAAACCAATAAAATACTAATTTAAAAAAAATCTGTTTTTCTGTGGAGGCTCCCTTTGAGCCTGTGACTACTGCTGACTTAAACGATGTCACATGGAAAACAGTTTTCTTGATTGCCATGCATCTGCCAGGAGGGTAAGTGAGCTGCAAGCCCTGTGTAGCCAAACTGCATAATCTTACACGGCGAAAAGGTGGTCCTTGGGACCAGTAGGAAGTTCCTGCCCAAGGTAGTGTTGGAATTCCACTTGAACCAGTTAACCTTCCTGTGCTCTACCTTCAACATGTCAGCACAGGTGAACAGAAACTGCACTGGTTTGGTGTTAAAAAGAACAAAAAATAAATACATTTTGGTTACCTATGGAGAGGAGAAGTGGGCAAAGGTAAGCCAGTACTTAGGAGAACTGTTTCCCATTGGTTAGTTTCCTGCGCACACTTCTGTTATGAAAAAGCTGATAAAATACCTCCCAGAAGCCTAAGGGAACATTCCACAAGGGGGGTACCTCTGCCTCTGTGGCAGCTACAAAAGGCATTCCCTTTCTTAGACATATGTAAGGCAGCTACCTGGAAAACCGTGCACACCCTCACAAAGCACTACTGCCTGGATATGCTGGAGACCAGTTAGGGTCTGCAACGATGAACTGGGCAGACTGCGTGGGCTAATAGGTCCAGTTCTACTGACAGATTCTATATTTCTGTGTTTCTATGAGATGATCGATCCAGATTTAATCAGTGAATAGTAATGGCTGCTTGATAAATGCATTATTTTCACATATCTGATTTGTGTGTGTTTGTTTTTGCAATAGGACTGGCAGGAACTGTGGATAGATGATGCATTTTGGCGATTCTTATTTTCCATCATTCTCCTCGTCATAATGGTCTTATGGAGGCCGTCTGCAAACAAGCAAAGGTTTTTTTAATCATTTTTTTATTCACTTCTGGTATCACACTGTAGCAATGTTATTTTATTTATTTAAAATTACTGGTGACCATAAATATTAACCAAATTACTGTTTTGTTAAAAATGCATATCAACCGGATTTCGGGTTATTATGCTCCAAAGGCAATAATAACCTGAAATCCGGTTGATATGACACTTCATAATAACCCAAAATCCGGTCTATATGACTTTCCCAAAAGAAACAGTGCATCTGAATCTTGCTGCATGGCAGTGCCAGCGCGAGACAATGGAAGCGGGTACTTCCGGTGGTTGTCTGCTCTGCCACCTCAGCTACTCAGTCCTCTGAAGAAAAAAAACAAAGGCAGATTTCTTCAAAAATAAAACTGCACTCTAGCTAAAAAACATCTTTTTCTTTCAAGCTGCTAGATGTACAGTCTAAAACTCTACACCAGCAATTATAAAAAATAAAGGATAGGTAAGTTTGATCTTATGTATTTTTTTCCACACACCCTCGGTGTGTGATGACCACATAAACCTCTTGAGCTTCGCTCTCGAAGTTTATGGGTCATCACACTCCTCGGGTGTGTGACAAAAATCCAGAGCACACACTTACCTGTCCATTATTCTCTATGTAATCACCTGTTTGTGTCTCCCCCCAAACAACACTTTGCACAGCAGTACTCACTGGCATCAGTGGGACTATGACCCCACTGTAAGCTTTCTTACGTGTTGACCTCAGTGTATCTTTCCACCCCAAGTGAACCTTGTAGAAATGTGCAGCCCCATTACCCTCTGTGCAACATCTGCAAGGACTGTACACTGCTTTGTGATTGAAATCCATCTGTGCCAGCATCCCTGTGCTCCTCACCCCTTGCCAACCTGGTAAGGTTACTCGTGGGACGGGGAGAGGAGCTTCTTTGTGTCCCCTCCTCTTGGCTAAAATTGGAAGGGGATTGACCATGCTCCTTTGCCAACCCTGTCTTTTAGAATAGCCTGCCAGGGAGGGGAACTGGAAGGCTAAGTGGATTGGTAGCGGGTAATGAACTTTTCACCTGCAGGTCACGGGTTTATATCCAGCACAGGTTGGTAGTGGTCAGTAGCCAGTATCACCTGAGGGCTGTTCAGTGGCCTGTAATGAAATGAGTTGTGGTGGTCTCAGTCCAGTTCTCAATTGGCAGGTGTCCACATCACAGAGCCTACCGACACAATTGGCACTAATTGGTGCCCTTCTTGGCAGTCTCACTTGAGAGGATAAGGACTGAATGGGTATGAGTTCTACATGGTGGTCCCTCCATGACAGGGTTGTGGGACGTTGGCGGGGCAGTGTTGGCAAGCTTGCACTGTGATCGCCCGTGCTGTGACTAAATGGAGGACATCACGTTCCGGTTCTGTCAATTCAGACCCTTTCACGAGCACTAAATTCACACAATAAAAAAAACAAAAAAAACAGCCTATCAAGGGGACACCGAATGCACTGCTGCTCTGGAGACATGGGTTTAGGAGCTGGCCAAGGTGGCTGGGGAGGCATTGTCAAGTGGCAGTACTCCCAGCCAGGGTGGATTGGGTCAGGTTTCACTGCTGCAGCAACTCCAGTGGTGGGTCAGGGAGCTTGCTTCCTCCACAGAGGGATGCTGTGTGTCTGCTGTGACCTGTAGTGGTGCTACCTTGCACCGTGGGCATGGCTGGGAGGTAGGCAGGATGAAGAGAGGTGAACAAAAAAAGGAAAAAAGAAAAAGTCCTTTGTACCATGAACTGGCACAATGATGGCCATTCATACTCTCTGGCCTCTCCCCGTGTGGATCCCTACTGGTTCTGACAGTGGGTGAGTAGCAGATGGGCTGGGAGGATCCCGGCACAGGACCCGATATAAGGGGAAAGGTCGACAGTTCAGTGGCAGAAAGCTATATGAAAAGAATAGCCTGCCAGCAAGTGTACATCTTACGCACTCCCTGTCCCGCTTTAAGACTCCAGATTTTAGCCATCTGTGTAAACAAGCATTCCCTGACATTTAAGAGCTGCTGAATGTATGCACTTTAGTATAGAATTTAATGTTTTGTTAGGCCATTTCACCTGTATTTGTGGATGTTATTTGTATTTAATGTTGTATTTGATGTTCTTTGTCACTCCATGTTGTCAATGGATAAGTTACACATGG
Source organism: Neoceratodus forsteri (assembly GCA_016271365.2). Classification (NCBI taxonomy): domain Eukaryota; kingdom Metazoa; phylum Chordata; order Ceratodontiformes; family Ceratodontidae; genus Neoceratodus; species Neoceratodus forsteri. The sequence continues at coordinate 1,072,082,558 of CM028134.1, read as the reverse complement.
GTGAATATGCACCTGACTAGAAGGTGCATATATACTCACGTGCCAGTCTTACCATTGGCAGTACTGGGAGTTAACAGAAAGAGAAATGACAGTGAGTCTGATAGAATTTTTTTTTATAGCCATTTATTGAATGTAGTTGTGACACACTGAGCTTTGAAGGTGTACAAAATGTACCATATGAAATAAAACCGCACCTAGTTATAGCGCTTATATGAAAGTGAGGCAGGCAGCTTGATCAGGGAGTGTGCACAAGCAGCGTCTTACGAACATACGAAATTTGCCAGCAGATAAAGTCCTAGAGGTCTATCAAGTCTGCTCAAATGTGCAGCTAGCACCCCTTATTCTGCAGCTGCCCCTCCCTTCCCCTTCATTGACCCTCCCCCTTGTCCTGTCCCATCCCCTTTTGAAGCAGTCCACTGTTCTACTGGATATCATTTCTGCAGGTAACGCATTCCACCCAGCCACCACCCTCTCTGTAAAAAAGTGTCTCTTCATCTCCCTCCTGAACCTTCCTCCCTCCAGTCTCATATCATGGCCCTGGTGTCCCTCCCTCCTTACTTTGAACAGTCCCTCTGTACCTGTCTTGTTTATTCCTTTCATGTACTTAAAGGTTTCAATCATGTCCCCTGTCCTTCTCTCCTCCAGTGAGTACATGTTCAACTTCCTCAGCCTCCTCTCGTATGATAAGTCCCCCAGCCCCTTGATCATCTTTGTCGCCCTGCTCTGCACCCCCTCCAGTAACTTAATGTCCCTCTTCAGATACGGGCGCCAGTACTGCACGCAGTAATCCAGGTGCGGTCTAACTAATGACCTATACAGTGGCAGAATCACCTCCTCATTAGGAAGCCTTGACCCCAATCCTGAAGAGTTGCCTTCCTCTCGAGTGACAGGTTCATTAAATCTGCCTGTCCACTCGGTGGATTACCTGTGTTTTCTTTCTAACAACACTAAACCTGAATGCAGCAAGCTGTGGAGTGGGTTGTCCACTTCCAGGGTCCTTTGCAGCGGTTGTATTAGCCAAGGAACAATCTCGGCTACAGGAGAAATTGAGACAGATTGCCATGAATAAGGACGGAGAGAAGCTTCCAATTTAGTGGCACTATGTAGGCAAGGGCATCTAAAAGATCAAAATACTCGGAGCCACAAAATCTGTGTTTGAGTTGTCCGTAGTGAGTTCAGAAACACAGAATATAATGTATGGGCTGTCTGTCAGGTCCTTCCCTCAGTCAGGGTTCCGGTCTAGCACTGGCCAGACCATAATTTGTCTAAACCATTACGTCTCAGACTTTGACATAGTGAATCTCCTCCAAGCCATAGAAAACATCCTGAAACTCTCCCAGATACTGAAATAGTGTTGGGCCTCTCACAGAAAAATAGCATACTTTACACAGTACATCGGGAATATAGGGAAACTCCTTTGGGTAGTTGACTCTCGTCTTATTCAGCTTATTGCAACATCCCCTTGTAGCCCCCTCTCCAGGCCAGCCTGCTTGTTCTGCTATTTTGACTCTCGAACCACTATTACCTCTTGTTGCAATCCATTCAGGGGTCAGGCTGTGTTCTGTCTGTTTTCCCTATATCTGGAATAACCCTCCAACCTACCTCCCCCCCCCCCTCGCCTTTCTGTTACGCTACTTTTCCTAACCTAATCTACAAGAAACTTGTTTAATAGTAAATTAAGTGGCCCAAGTTGCACAGTTTGCCAGTTCCTTTTTTTTTCCTTCCCTCCTACGTCCCTCCGGAGTCGCATCCTCAGGATGTGCCAATTAAGCCTGACCCTACCATCGCCTTACCTGACTGCTCGGGTCCCCCATCCTGCTGTGGATAGCCCCCTACGCGGGGTCGGATGGGCCCACCCCCAAACCTTCAAATCTCATCGGGCCCCAAGGCGTCTGGGCAAGCGGAGGCAAGTCAGGACTCAGTTTGGCGCTTCCATCCCCCAACTCTGGAGGGTGTTTTTCCCGTTTTTCTCTTTAGGACGTCACTCGCCCAGACGTCAAGGCGCAAGCGCCGACGTCGTGACTTCCTCCCCACAGTTTCATGCACGGTAACATATGCCCCAGGCCTCCGCCTGGGAATGGTCAAATCTGCACTCTGCCCTCCCCTCCCTCCCGGAGAGGGAGCTGTCCATAGGACGCTCAACCCTTCTCCCCGGCCGGCCCTCCAGCTCCCGGGCTCATTCCTGAACCTGGGTCGCTGGCGTCGCAAGCGGAAATCCAACCGCTGCGCCGGCGGGCCACAGTTTGCCAGTTCTGTATAGATCCTGTTATAAAGGTTACTTATCTGTAGTTGCCATGATAAGTTATGCTGTGCCCTTCACTTCTGCAAAAGATCATGCTTGTAAACCCTTACAGCTAGCTCAGGCTTCGGGAATTTCAGATGCTCGACTGAAAACATTGCTCACTTTTTGAACTTTTAATTCCTCTTCCTCTCAGGTTTGCATTCTCCCCTCTGATGGAAGATGATGAGGAAGATGAGCTGAAGGAGCCAATGCTAAATGAAGCTTTTGGTGAGAAATTGGCCATTGCTGCTGAGCATAGCAATTACATGTAACCCGCAGCTTTTGAAAAGTTCAAGAGATCATGTTTTTTATGAGCTGGGTGTCAGATGTAGTGGGATTCAGTTCTAGTTATTTGTGGGCTGAATATTAGCCTTCTTTGGTAATTTGTGATAACAACAACTAGGGGTGTCATTATATAAACATTTTCATAGTATGATACCCTTTAAAAAATCACCATGGTTAGCATATCTCGATATTATGGTGTCTGCTTTGGGTCTGGTTGTAGGGAGCTTGCGTACCTTAAATTGTTTGGGGAAAGGGGGTAGTGGACCAAATAACTGAATTTTTCACATTTTATCATGATATATTATGGTGTAGCGAAAAAAAAAAAAGCAGCTATCACAAAATAGGAAAACAGGCACAATATCTGTGTCATCAGTAGAAATTCTCGAAGTTTTCATGAAACATGGTTATCGTGGCACCCCTAATACCAACACCTGTGTACTTGTGCCCTTACTAAATGTAGTTGAATCTGAAGGTTGCTTTTTTTCCCCAAAAAGTCTTTAGCCCCTCCTATCAGTGATTTACCCTTTCAGGCCCAATCTGACAACTCTCAGGCCTGACAACAGCGGACCCACAGTGGTCACTTTTCCCTCCATTTATTATCCTTCACCCACTTGGCATCCTGCGATAGCGCCAGCACTGCAGTGGGCCACCTGTGGAGCACGCAGAGGATCACTTCCTTGGCCCGCCACAGGTTGCAGGAGCAGAGACACCTCTGTCACACCACCAGCAAATGCTGCCAGCGGCTGTCCCCCCAGACCATGAATCCACATGATTGCAGAGACCTTTGCTTATGCCCGAACCCAGGCGACCAGCATGGTAGCGCATTGAAACAACCCTCAGTCTGCTCTTCCTAATGAGGTTTCCACGTAACTTTGAAACCAACTGGTTTTGCTTACTTGTAGTTGTAGGTGAAGAACGTTTGAGTTCTTGTACAGTAAATGACAGGTTGCAGCCTCAGAGAGAGCGATGACACATGGTGAATCAGTGCTAACTCAAGCCTGTAACCTCTGAGGGAGATCGGAAATTTTTAGATTCTTCTAGTTCTAGAATATGAAGAGTTTTAAACCCTGACTTTTGTTAACACTTTGCAGATTGATTAATTGCTCCAGTTGCTACAGCTTTAGTTGGATCACTCATGGCTGATCGCCGGCTGTGATATCAGCCGTGGGAGATTTTGGGGTGTGTTCTTGGTGGCGCTTGCCGTAAGATGACGGGTGAGAGGGACGGCAGGATCAGCCAGATAAAGTACTCAAAAATGAAATCAGATAAAGAAGTTTTGCACAAAAAGTGCTGTTCAGGGGCAGCTGCACACTGAGGTGTGGGGGTTTTGGTCAGTAACATTCCAATTTCAATTCATAATCTGTCTGTAAACTTCAAAATCCAGCAGGGCCAGCCGACTGAGTGGCATGGAGGGTTGAGACATTGGAGGCCTTACTTCCACCCACGCCAGCGACCCAGGTTCGGGAACAGACTGGAGTGGCTCTGGGGCTAGCCGGAAGAGGGAGAATTGAGTATCCAGTGACAGCATTCCTACCGGGGAGGCGCCCAAGTCCCACCACTCTGCTGCCACCTGGAGGAGGTCAGAAGGCAGCACTGGCAGGAGAAGCAGTAGGTGGTGGGAGGAGTCCGCTGGTGCAGCACACAAGTGCATCAGTATACGCCTGCATGCATTGCATCGCATGCCGACACCCTGGGGCACTGGCAGGAGAAGCAGTAGGTGGTGGGAGGAGAAATCTGATGCAGCATACAAGTGCATCAGTACACGCCTGCATGCATTGCATCGCATGCCGACACCCTGGGGCACTGGCAGGAGATGCAGTAGGTGGTGGGAGGAGACAGCAGATGCAGCATACAAGTGCATCAGTACACACCTGCATGCATTGCATCGCATGCCGACACCCTGGGGTACTGGCAGGAGATGCAGTAGGTGGTGGGAGGAGACAGCAGATGCAGCATACAAGTGCATCAGTACACACCTGCATGCATTGCATCGCATGCCGACACCCCGGGGGACGAAAAACCAGAGGACATGGCCCTGGCTGACTTGGCATCCCTTGCTGGCACCTCACATCCCTGCATGGCAGGTCTTTCGCCAGACATGGCTCTGTGTGAGTGGTGGATAACCTGTAAGTCCGTTAGCCAGGCCGGTGATGGGGCTGGGGTGTGCTGCTGGGTCCAGGCATGGAAAGAGGAAAAAAGAAAAAAAAATCCTACAGGGCCTTGTGTCATTTGACCGCTTCATCCTGACTGCGCATTTTATTACTCTGCTTGTTTTCTTTCCACAGAGGGCATGAAGATGAGAGGCACAAAAGCAGAAACAAATGGCAACGCAAAACCCAGCAAACTAGTGAGTATAAGTAGGACAGAACTTTTGGTGGTTGGGTTTTTTAAAATGTTTATTCATTTTAAATACATGAATACACAATTGTAAAAAACACTTGTTAAAGGGGATATAAAAACAGTTAACAGCAGTATCACAGTAGGATAATAATCTGCTTCCCTATTTACAGCATTGTGGAGAGATAAAAAAAAAAGTTATCTCATAATACATAGAAGATAGTCTATTGCAGCAGAAACCATGGACTAGCTGCGGTATGGACTAGCTCTGGTCCAGAAATGGCCAGTGCAGTTAGATGTCACTGACTGTAATTTGTGAATCCATGTGCTAAACTAGATCATGCTTCACGGCAGTTAGCAACTTATCCATAGAAGCTCTTTCAGTGCCTGATTACAAACAGTACTGAGTACTGTTACTGAGAAACTTAAAGCAGTAATATAACGAAACATGTTTAAAATATCTACTTTTCTAGATACCGCCTGTGCTGTGCACTGAGTTTTTTATATTTCTCGATCCTAACCCTTACCAGGTTTACAGTGGTATTTCTTTTCTTTTCTTTTTTTTGCTTTTTTTTTTTGTTAAAGGAAGTCTCCGATATAGAGCAGCTACTCACATATTGTGCTAGCTGCCCTCAGCGATAGTTATTCCAGCCTGGTTTAAAGAATAAATATTAGCCCATACCTTCGTTTTTTCACTCATAATGCTACCTGTCACTATGCAGCCCAACCAGTTCTGAAAGCCCTGGTAATGGTGACACGCCCCCGCGCTCAAACGGGTAATGACTTGTGACCAGGAGGAGTGCGGGGACGTGCCCCATTGAAATGAGTGGGGCTGGATTTCTCATTCATTTTAAAATCAAGAATGGCCACTTACAGATTAATGAGGGACACTGCTCGACTAACAAGGATTATAGTCAAAAAATGGAAAAGTGATGGCAGGGGCTTATTGAACAGAAACATACAGAATGTGGGGCTCAATTAACTCACGAGGTGACCAGCATGGTGCTGAACAGCTATCAGAGATACCGAAGCAAACACTAATTGAGTATAAACAACTCACTGCTGTAGCACTAACCATGTAAGCACGTAGCTTCCTTTTGAGAAAATCAATAAACTGCTTACCACATCGCAGTTTTCTCTTCTCTTTTATTAAGTGCAAAAACATGCTATAAAGACGCCAGAAAGTGCAGTATTACTTCAAAACGGCAGCAGATAGCATACGAACATTAAAAAACAACACCGTCGGCACTAAACATAGTGCATCGTAGCCATACTAACGACCAGCAGTCATGCTCAGCAACGTGTCAAAAGTGCAGATCAGCTGACTTTTCACCAAATAAGCTTCCTCAGAGCTGATTGGCCATCATTCTACATCTCTCTTCATACTCTGTCTCATTAATATTCATACATTGCTTTAACATGATAGGCTCTTAAAACACACATGTACATAAAACTGTCACAATCTTAGAAATAATTCTGAAAAATACATAAATCGTCTATCTGAAGCTGACAAATAACTTACAAATTTCAATCCCATACCCATAAAAACCATATTTACACAGTAATCTATAAATAACTAACAAGGGGTATCTCTTCATTTAAACCTCTTGGTTGTAAAGTGTCCAAAGAATAAATCCAGTAGCATTCTCGCTGCAAAAGTTTATTTACCAAATGTCCACCTCTCGCCCCAAGTTCTACTTTTTCAATACCAGGGAAACACATGATGGGAAGCAAATGGGCAGCTTACTAAACAGGAATGTGACTTTTTGAAAGTACATAATCCAGTTAAACCATGCATCTACTTGCTACCTCAGATACACAAGAATGCCATAAATCCACCAGGCCACCCTGTAGTGTCTTCTGTTGGCTCATCTATGGAAACATTTTCACAGTTGATTGCTATTTGGGACCTTGTGTTTCTGAATTCAAATCATATTTGAAAGACACAAGTGATGTAATGAAAGCATTGGCACAAATACACGAACAACGAAGTATGATTCTGGTCACGTTTGATATTGAAAGTTTATACTCTAACATTCCTCACAAAGGCGGTTTAGAAGCATTGCGTCATTATTTGAATTTGAGAGAGACCACTGAGGTACCAAAATCAAAGTTTTTGACAAGAATGGCAGACATGGTGCTAACATCTAATTACTTTATATACCATAATAATTTTTTTGTACAAATTAGAGGAACAGCGATGGGGACTACCCTTGCACCAAGTCTGGCTAGTCTGTATGTGGGACTATGGGAAGAACCCTACCTGTATACAGATTCTCTTTTTCATAAGTGTGCAACCTTCTGGAAACATTTTATTGACGATTGTCTGATGATTTGGACTGGTACAGAGGAAGAGCTGGATGTGTTTTACTGTATAATGAACAACATTGACCCAAATCTGAGATTTGTTATGAAGAAAGATACGTTGAAAATAGATTTCTTAGACATTACTATCTATAGTGAGGGAGGAAACTTGACTACAACTATGTTCAGGAAAAACACAGATCGGAATAGCTTATTACATTACACAAGTGCTCACCCCCAACCACTACAGAGCAATATACCAGTAGGACAAATGCTGCTTGTGAAAAGGCTCTGTAGTAGTGCTCAGGAAACGGAGAAACATTCAGAATTAATGGCCCAGCGATTTGTGGACCGTGGATATCCGTCTGAAATAGTAAAGAATGGGCTAGACAGAGCTGCTGGAACTAGTAGAGAAGATCTTCTCTGTAAAACGACTAAAACAAGAGAGGAACAACCGATCACTTTTGTGACCAAGCTTTGTAACCAGAGTGGGGCCATTGCTAATATAATTAAACAACACTGGCATATAGTACAAAATACAGTGGGTTTTGAGGATAAACCTTTAAGAATTTCATACAAAAGGGGTGTGAATTTACGGGACAAATGAGCACATAGCCTCCATGAGAAACCTGTTGAACCTAAGAGAATGGGGTTACCCAGTATCCCGAAGGGTAATTATAAATGTGGGCATTGTGCCCAGTATAACAACACAGTAAACTCGAACTGGGGAAAAGTTTAAAATCACGTCCTTTATTAATTGTTCAACTGTGGGGAATGTGTATTTGCTGACATGCCCATGTGGTTTAGGATATGTGGGCCAAACCAGTAGAACTTTGAGGGAACGAATAACTGGATATAAGTCTGCTATTAGAACAGGTTCACAAACAAATGCAATGGCCAGGCATTATCAAATGATGAAACACGGCTCACCTGTGAACTTGCCTTTCTCTGGTATTGAAAAAGTAGAACTTGGGGTGAGAGGTGGAAATTTGGTGAATAAACTTTCGCAGTGAGAATGCTACTGGATTTATTCTTTGGACACTTTACAACCAAGAGGTCCCTGGGGCAGCAGAACCCGGTCAAGAGGAGATGGGACAGGGGTGAGCAACAGCTCACAGCCATCAGAGGAGAAAAAGCTCAGTAGAGAAATGAATAAAAACATAACAAATAACTAGCACTGTACCTTGAGCCCTATAATAAACAGACTATCTGTATTCAGACTGCCCTGCCATGCTCAGTATTTGGGAATGTACTGGCTCATTCTGGAGATACTTGCTGCATGTGGTGTCTGCAAACACATAGGCATGTGGCCTGTCCCTCAGACCACGTGATGAGTCATTTTTGCCTCCCCCAATACCCATCGTCACCAAGGACCCCCCTTCCCCTACACACACACACACTGAGAACTAACCAAAACAATAAAAAAGCTTTTAATAATAATTACATGTTGGCAGATACCATATTGTCACAGAGGTGCCCAAAACTAAAACCTGTCTCCTGAGCTGTTTACAGGGAAACAGTCAGCATTAAGAGACCCACACCCAATTCTGAGTGTTTCCAATTTAGACTTTGTGTGCAATAACATTTTTTTTATGTACTGTTTACTGCAGTACAGTAGCTTGTATAAGATTATTTCTGTTGACTAGCAAGCTGACATTTTCTGTAACTACAAATCCCAGAATCCCCTGCAGCTGACATTAGAGGAGGGCTGCAGCAGTGGGAGATCTTCTGGTCTTAAAGTTTTCACCATTTATTCCTACTTCTGGGTTCTAGCTGGAGGCATTAGGACCCTGGGGGGAGCCAAAAATCTTCAGATGGACAGGCGCCAAGGTAGGACTGCGCATGCACAGCACCATGAGATTAGCTTGTGCTGCATAGGCTATCTTGGTGTTGACCCTCCAACCGCCTCAGTTCCTTTTTTCTTGCTGTCAAGCGCGCTTCAGTGACAACGTCACCCACCGTCGGTCAAACTTCACGTCTATATGACAGCAGCATTAGTCGTTCAGTTTGTTTAGTATATTATTCTTTATTATTCTTGAAAAAAGAAAAAGAAGAAAGTTCCTCTCAGCCCTGCCCGTCAACGGAGTTGACCATGGACGGTCTCTGTGACAGTAGGGATGCTTCTTTGGAAGGCTGCTTTGGCAGCGGGGCTGTGTCCAGTCTGCTGCTCTCTCTCTCTCGGGGGGGGGGGGGGCCTGACCACGGGCAGCCCGGTGTTTGGGAGGAAGGACAGTCCTCCCGTACACATAAAAAGAAGTGGGCCCATTCCTGGTCCAGGTTGGGGACCAGACGCCGCTCAGCCTCGAGATCTTCCTGGATTCAAGTCTCCACCACTCATTCACACTAATGGGGATAGTGCCAGAGAAACATAGAATTTGATGGTAGATAAGGACCACATGGCCCAGCTAGTCTGCCCATTTTCCTAATGGATAAGCTGCAGATCCTAGTTAACCAACAGCCTACTTCCTCCTACCCCCCACTAGAACTGCCTTATGTCTGTCCCATGCATTATTGAATTCCCCCACTGTTTTTGACTCTATGACCTCCTCCGGAAGGCTGTTCCATGCGTCTACAACCCTCTCTGTGAAGAAATACTTCCTCATATTACCTCTGAGCCATCCCCCCTCTATCTTCAAATTGTGCCCCCTTGTTCTTGCACATCTCTTTTTCTGAAAGATGCTACCCTCTTGGACTTTGTCGATTCCCTTGGGGTATTTGAAAGTTTCTGTCATGTTTCCCCCCTCCCTTTCCTCGAGGTTATACATCTTAAGCTCCTTTAGTCTTTCTTCATACGTCTTCTGGTGCAGACCCTGCATCATTTTGGTTGCCCTCCTCTGGACAGCCTCCACCCTGTCTATGTCTTTGAGGAGATGGGGTCTCCAGAACTGTACACAGTACTCCAGATATGGTCTTACCAACTGTCTGTACAGAGGGCCAACAACTTCCTGTTTTCTACTGGTGATGCCTCTCCCTATGCATCCCAGTATCCCCCCAGCCCTCCTTACTGCCTTCTCACATTGCTGGTCCACCTTTAGGTAGTCTCTGATATGACTACCCCAGGTCCCTTTCCATTTTGTTGTTGTCAGTATCTCTCTCCCCGGTGTACTCTTCCCTGGGATTTTGTTTCCCAGGTGCATTACTTTGCGCTTCCGTGTGTTGAATCTAAGCTGCCATAAATTTGACCATTCCTCCAACCTTGCCAAGTCCCTTTTCATCCTTTCCACCCCATCTTGTGTATCAACCCTGTTGCAGATCTTTGTGTCATCTGCAAAGAGACATATTTTCCCTTCTAGTTCCTATGTAATGTCACTTATAAAGACATTAAAAAGGACTGGTCTCAGTACTGAACCCTGCGGTACCCCACTAGTAACCCTCCTTTCAAACAACATGAAGTCTTGCTATATTATGACATACGCAGTGAGTCCCAACCTTCGAACTGCTCCGGAGGTGAAAGAGTTAACTTTCCATGCCAGGCATGGAACTTTGAGCACGAGCTCGGTCGAAAACTCTGTCTGTTGTTCTTCAAACTCAAACTGTCAGATTCTTTACTCCGCCTCACTGAACAGTCGCTCCGGAGATTTCTCCTTCTGCTCCGTCATTTTGGTTAAAGTATTAATTTCGCTTTTTTTAACCGATTTAAACCGCAACCGGTCGGTTCAAGCTCTGTCTGTGGTATTGTAAGTACTAGATAGGTTTTACATTTACTTCTGTGTGGAACTTGTAAACGGTATTATCGGTTCGGTTTGAACTGATCAGGTTGTTGTAAATACATTAATCTGTCTTTTAGAGTGCGGTTCCCGGTTCTTATCAGTTCTAAAAAGAACGGATTTCATTACGTTTTTTTCCACAACCCGTGACACGGTTGGGAACCGATAAGAGAGTCTTGCTTGGCAGATTGCCATAAACGGGCAAGTTTTGGTTAGGCTGGCACTATGTCTGAGAAACCCAAAAGAAAAACCGGGCCCACTGGGTTTCAACACTGCAGTGTTTGTGGGGAAGCCTTTGCCAAGGCTGACCCCCACACCACCTGTGTTTATTGTCTGGGGTTTGACCATCTCAATGCAGACTGCCAGATTTGCAAAAATTTTCCTGCAGCTACCCTGGATAAGAGAGTTGGTAGGCTCAGGGAAAGGGAGGCCAAGAAGTTCGCTGACCCGGATGGCCAGCCCGGTTCGGTTGTAACCGAACCGGAGGGAGTGCCCTCTGACCAGGGCGAGACTTCCTCGGGCAAAAGGAGAGCCGACTCGGAGGAGTCGGTTCCAGCAAAAAGGACTAGAAAATCAGCAGGTTTGGAGCCAAAATTTCCCTCTCCAACCTCTGAAGAAATAGCCAAAGCGATTAAAATTGTCCAGTTGCTTTCCCCCGTTCGGTCGGTTCCACCGGTTCAAGAATATGATTTAGAGGAATTTTATGAACCGGAGGAGGGGGAAGAGGAGTATGAGGAGAGTGAATGTGGATTTGAAAGTCTGGATGTGCCCATTGAACCGGACATCTCCCCAGACAGACCTTCAGGAGTGTCTCCCCCTAGGCTTTCTGAGTTCCCCTCTCATTTTATGTTTTATAAAAAAGTGGCTGAAACCCTCCAGCTCCCTATGGAGGAAGCTGTGGATGATCAAGAGGAGCCTGACTATGTAGAAATGATGGATATCCCAGAGTCTAGGAGACTGTCTATTCCTTTGCATAAATCTTTTGGGAAACAGACAGTAAAAATTCTAAAAACTCCTCACACTATACCTCCTGTGGATAAAAGAATGGACAAGAGGTACACATTGTCAGGCTCTAATATGGAGTTCCTTACAAAACAATGCAGCCATGTTGGGGTAATGCAGGCTGCAGCCTGTGACAAGGCAAATATTCCCTTGGCTTCACACCCCCCTGACAAGGACTCCAGGAGGATTGATGCCATGGCAAAGAAACAGTACATGGCATCATCCTTGGGACTCAGACAGGCAAATTATATGGCTTATGTTGCTAGATACCAGAAATCCAGATGGGATACTGATCTTCCTGGACATAAGTCTCCACCACTCATTCACACTATTGGGATATAGCACCGGAGGCACTAGGACCCATCGGGAGCAACCTTTTTGCTGGAGGCTGGCGCCGCGAGCCCTAGCTCGTGCGGTAGTGACTCTCTCGGCGTCGACCCTCCAACCGCCTCAGTTCTTTTTTTCCCCGCCGTCGAGTGCGCTTCAGTGACGACGTCGCTCGCCTGTCGGGAGTCAAACTTCAAACTGCAGCATAGTTTTCAGTTTTTATTATTTTTAGTATTATCACGATACAGTATCGCTTAAAGTTATTCTTATTTTTAAATTAAAACGATAAAGAAGTCTCTGCCTACTTTGACGGGAGTCGACCATGAGCAGGTCAGGTGACGGTAGGGAGACTTCGTATGAAAGCTGTTCAGTCAGTCGGGCTGGGTCCGGTCCGCCGCCTTCTCCGGAAGGGGGGTCTGACAACGGGCAGTCCAATGCCCGGGGGGATGGGCGGTCCACGCGGAAGCATAAAGCCAAACGGTCGCATTCTCGGCACCGTTCGGCCTCGAGCTCTTCTTCTACCCGCAGGTCTAAAAAGAGAAGGCATCACTCGAGGTAAGCCCTCTGACGTAATCTGCGGCGTAGGCGTTCGGTTGCTCGGGGCTAGTTGCCGTCTCCTCCTTGAGTCGCGGCAGCGGCCTCTGATGGCCGCGCCTTGACATCAGTCTACCCGCCCGCGGGTAGGTCTCTTCAGATGAAGCAGTTTCATCCAGTGAGCGTCTTTTGGAGCAGTGGCAGGAGGTTGGTTGGCTACCTGGCTTGGTCGCTTGTGGGCTCTCGGGCTCTCTGGGCGACAGGGTAGGGCGGTTGGACTTTCCTGGCTGTGCGGCACCTTCTTCGGTGCCGTCGACTCCGTGCTTAGGTGTTTCCCCCCCTCACATGGCTGCGGCGCAGGGGGCCACACCGATGCCCTTATCTCCTGTCTCCTTTCCTTCAAAACCTGTTTTTCGGTCTCTGGGAGTTCCTTCGGCGCCGTGCGGTTCCTCGGCGTCGTTCTCGGCGCCGTGCGCCTCCTCGGTGCCGGGGGCTCTCAGGGACCCCCCTTTTGTCTCTTTTCCTCCTTCCTCTTCTAGCTTTCATCCCTTTCCTGTCCATACAGTCCCTCCTGGACTGTCAGGAGATGATGTTGAGCCTGACCCAGACCTTCGGCTGGGTGATGAAGTGGACAAAACAGGATCTTTTATTGCTACAGAGCCTGTGGTCGAGGACCTGTCCTTTAAGTCTCTGTTGAAGAATCTGAGCTCCACTCTTTCTTTCCAGACTACAGACATCGATCCTGGGAAGCTAGTTAAGACTCCAATATCTTCATGCTTCGGAGATCCCTACGGATTTGACTCCTCCGATTCAACCTTCCTTCGAGACGCTGTCTCAAATGGTATGGAATAATCCTGCTCTTACCCCTTCGGTGGTTAAATCCATTGATAGGAAATACTCAGCTCCCAAAGATCGTCCTATCTTGGCATCCCAAGCCTTTGCAGATCCTATTGTAGTCCTGGCAGAAAATGACAAGGTAGTTCTTCCTCAAACTACTACAGCTCGACCTATCAACAAAGAGTCTCGTAAGATAGATACATTAGGTAAGAGAGTCTTTGCTGCGTTCACTCTAAGTATGTGTATTGCCAGTTACCAAGGTTATTTTTCCCAGTATGAGTATATCCTGTGGCATTCTATCAAGCAAATGGTTGAAGCTCTTCCGGACTCGGACTCAAAGCCAGAGCTTCTTCAAACCATTACCAGAGGTATTGAATCTAATAACCAGCAGGTCAAAGCAGCCATGGATGCTTTCCGACACTGCTAGTTCAAGCAGCTACTGGTATTTGTACTCGCCGTCATTCCTGGCTGCTGCCTGGGTTTCACGAATGATGCGCAACAGCAGGTGATGGCGATGCCGCTGACTGCTCTTATCTTTTCAGTCCTCAGGTGAGCAAGCTCTGAAGCTACACAAAGACTGGGTCAGCCATTAAAGTAACCGACCCCTCCTACCCCTTCTGAAGGCATGTCTGTAGATGGCAATTTCATAATCGTCAGTCCTTTAGGGGCAGAGGCAGAGGAAGTTTCCAAAGAACCAACCTGCCCAACCTCAAAAGAAGGCATAGCAGAAGCGCAGAAATGGCGCCCAGCATACCTTATGAGTTGCCGCCCAGTCCCATCTCAACTGCCCGGTGGACTTTTTCCTCTCGGTGGGAGGTCATCTGATGCACTTCTACAGCCAGTGGAAGTCCATAACCTCAGACAAATGGGTCCTTCGGATAATTCTCGAGGGGTATTCTCTCAATTTTCTGGAGACCCCTCCGGATTGTCCTCCCAAACGACAGACCAGGCTGTCAACCCTTCAGTCAGACCTTCTTGCCGCAGAGATTCAGGGCCTTCTAAGCAACAGGGCAGTAGAAGTGGTGCCTCTGCATCAGCGAAACACAGGGTTCTACTCCCACTACTTTCTGGTTCCAAAGAAGTCCGGGGGAATGCGCCCCATTCTAGATCTCAGAAAGCTAAACAAATTTCTCCCCAAGGAGAAATTCAAAATGATTTCTCTGGGAACCCTGTTACCCTTGCTTCACCAACACGACTGGCTAGCCTCCCTGGACATGCAGGATGCCACCAGCACATTCCTGTTCACCCGAGGCATCACAAATTCCTGAGGTTTGTGGCTCTGGGTCAACACTATCAGTTCAGAGTCCTGCCCTTTGGGCTATCCTCGGCGCCGCGAGTCTTTACAGAGTGTTGTGCAGTTCTCGCAGCGCATCTCAGGAAACTCTGTATCCAGGTGTTTCCCTACCTGGACGACTGGCTCCTAGCAAGCCCTTCCAGACAAGGGACTCTGGACACCGTACAGACGGCCTCAGCTTCTTAGTCCATGGAGTTCTGCTGAACCTCAAAAGTCTCAAGTTGCAGCCCTCCCAGAGACTCTTTCATAGGACTCTTCTGGACACCTCCTGATGAAAGCTTTCCTTCCAGAGGACAGAAGGAACGATATCCTTCAGATGGCTCGAGTATATTGGAGAGAACAAATCAGTTACAGCTCTCTCAATGCAACGTGTTAGGCCTCATGGCATCCTCAGTGTTCACTGTACCCTAACACGCCTGCACATGAGAACCACTCAATGGATGCTCAGTGGTCTCCAACCACTCACCCAGCAGTCTTATCCCATCAAGGTGACAGAACCCTTACAGAGGTCCCTCACCTGGTGGTCTCAGGAGAGCAATCTCCTGGAGGGATTTCCCTTTGCTCCTCTGGATCATCAGATCTCCATTACCACGGACGCATCGCTAATGGGGTGGGGAGCTCACTGTTGCGATCTCCACACTCAAGGGGTGTGGACTCAACTCGAGTCCCAGCTTCACATAAATGTCCTAGAGATGAGAGCCGTCCTTTATGCGGTCCGAGCGTTGAAGGACATTCTCTGTCACAAGACCATTCTCCTTCAAACGGACAACAAAGCAGTGATGTACTACATCAACAAGCAGGGGCGTGCTCACTCTTACCCCTTATGCAGGGAAGCGATGAGGGTGTGGGAATGGTGCTTGGAACACAAAGCTCTAATTCAGCGGTTTACCTGCCAGAGTACAAAGCGACTTGGCAGACCGTCTCACAGCAGAACAGAAGCAGATCCTCACGTGAGTGGTCTCTGACTCAGTCATAGTTCAGTCACTATTCAAGAGTGGGGAACTCCAGACCTGAACCTTTTGCATCCCCACTCAATGCAAAATACCTCTCTTCTGCTCCAGAATTCCAGGGCCTGGCATTTTCTGTCAGGATCGTTCAGGCCACGCAGTGGACAAAGCGCTTTCTATCGCCTTTCCTTCCTTCTAATTCAGAGTACTCCTCAAGTTCGAGTCTCAGGGAACCAAGATGATTCTCATTGCTCCCTTTTGGCCTCGACAACTCTGGTTCCTACTCAACAATATGTTAGCAGTTCCTCCGAGACCACTCCCTTGCAGGTGAACCTGTTGACTCAGGGTCCCGTGATCCATCCCAACCTGAGATCGCTTCACCTTCATGCTTGGCTCCTGAAGAGGTAGAAGTGAACCGGTTCAACGTCTCTCGAAGAGTTTCAGACATTCTTCTGGCTGCTCGGAAGCCAGCCACTCGGAAAACTTACACATCTAAGTGGAAACGTTTTTCGCTCTGGTGTGCAGAGTCCTCTTTGAATCCCTTTTCCTGTCCCCCAGACAAGGTTTTAGAGTACCTTTTGGACCTCTCAAATTCAGGTCTTCAGTACTCTACAGTCAAAGTTCACCTTAGTGCCATTTCAGCATATCATGAGCCAGTCTCTCTTTGTCTCTGGCTCAGTTACCTATGGTTAAGAGATTTTAAAGGAATTCTGCATACCAGACCTCCTATAAGACGCCCAGTTGCAGCCTGGGACATTAACCTTGTGCTAGACATGCTCACTGAAACCTTCGAGACCTCTGGCTACCTGTGAGCTAAAATTTCTCACCTGAAGACTGCCTCCGTAGTGGCCATTACCTCAGCCCGTAGGGTCTCTGAGATGCATGCCCTGGTCACAGACCCTCCGTATACTGTGTTCCATAAGGACAAAGTAGTTTTTCGTACTCATCCTAAATTTCTTCCCAGGGTTGTGTCAGAATTCATCTAAACCAACCTTTGGTCCTTCCCTCTTTCTTTGCGAACTTCCAAAATGAAGGAGAACGTTCTCTTCATTCTTTGGATGTTAAGAGGGCTTCATGCTTTCTATCTCGATAGAACCAAGAATTTCCATAGCCCAACAACTTTCGTTTCCTTCAGTGAGACCGGCTGGTCAGCCTGTGCTTATCAGATGTATCTCATCATGGCTAGTGGCATGTCTTCGACACTGCTATTCCATGGCACAGGTTAAATTGGAAGGTAGGGTCTCGCTCACTCTACCAGAGCGGCGCGGCATCCCTAAGGAAGTGCATAGCGTGCCTATTGCAGACATCTGCAATGCCGCCACCTGGAGCTCAGTGCATACTTTCGTTAAGCATTATGCACTGGATGTTCATGCCAGGCGACATTCCACCTTTGGCAGAACTATCCTTAATGGACTTCTGTCCTAGAAACGTGAGCTCTTGGTCTATCCTGCCGCCCTCTCAGGGGATTATTAGCTCGGTACTCTCCCAATAGTGTGAATGAGTGGTGGAGACTTATGTCCAGGAAGATATGAAAATTACGTACCTACCGTAATTCTTGATCTTCTTGGACGAGTCTCCACCACTCATTCACACGCCCACCCTCCATCCCCCGAGCTCACCACTGTGTTGGTCTTCACTCCCTCAAATCTTTAGGCCGTGAAGACTTCTTTGTTGACCCTTCTTACACGGGTCGCCCGGACTATCTTATGTCCGGGCCTAAAGTTAGGTTATCTTTAGTTTAGTTGCTCTGCACCTCCTTGGTAAAAAAGGTACTGAGGTGGTTGGAGGGTTGACGCCGAGAGAGTCATTGCCGCGCGAGCTAGATGGCGCCGACCCTCCAGCAAAAATTTTTCTCCCGATGGGTCCTAGTGCCTCCGGCGCTATATCCCAATAGTGTGAATGAGTGGTGGAGACTCGTCCAAGAAGATCAAGAATTACGGTAGGTACGTAATTTTCATTTATGGCTCTAGCAAAACAGGTCCCTGGCCAGCTTGCCAAGGAGCTGGAGCAGGTGGCTGCTGATAGTATTGAGGCATCTAAGGTGCAGTTCCATGCTGCAGTGGACTCTAATGATGTGTCATCAAGAGTCATGGCTACATCTGTGGCACTTCGCAGAATGGCTTGGCTCAGATGTACTAGCCTGTCATAGGATCCCCAGACTAAGGCCATGGATTTTCCTGTTGTGGGTAATTCTCTGTTTGGGGAGCAGACAGAGAATTACATGAAGAAAATGGATGAGTATAGGACCACCTATAGAGTGCACAGGCCAAGGAAGGCAGGCCACTCCTCAAAGGCAGCCTTCCGGGGCAGGGGCAGGCTTTCTTAGGCCTTTTACCAGCCCAGGCCTCCTCTTCAGCTTCATGAGAGGGGGAGTTCTTTAGAAGGGAGGAGGCAGGCGGGGTACAAGCAGACCCTGCTTCTACCCCTCAGCCTAAAGCCCCTGCCAAGCAGGCACCCTGATGGGGTGGCCAGGGCTGATTCTCCACTACCTGTAGGGGGCAGGCTGGCTTACTTTGTCCAGGACTGGATGTCTTTAACATCAGACAAGTGGGTCCTGGAAGTAGTAAGCCAGGGACTGGTTCTCAGCTTCAAAAAATTTCCAAAGATGAGAACCAGGTCCTTTCCACCTGCAAATCCATCAGAGGCACTTGCCCTAGAGACGGAAGTTTCTACCCTCCTGGCTTTCAGAGCTGTGGAAAGGGTTCCACCCCTACACCAGGGCAAAGGGTTGTACTCCAGGTACTTCCTTACCCCAAAAAAGACAGGAGAATGGTAGCCCATCCTGGATTTCAGATACCTAAACAAGCACCTTTTAAAACCAGAATTCAAAATGGTGACTCTGGGAATTATTTAACCCTCTCTAAGGCCAGGGGACTGGCTAGAGTCCCTGGACCTCAAGGATGCCTACTTCCATGTTCTTATCAGAAGCTCCCATCGAAAGTACCTCAGATTTGAACTGCCCTCAGGCCATTACCAGTTCAGGCAATGCCGCTTCGACCTCACCTCTGCCCCGAGGGTATTCACAAAATGCCTGGCAGTAGCAGTTGCCCACTTAAGAAGGCAAAAGATTGCCATCTTTCCTTACCTGGACGACTGGCTCATAGTAGGCTAGTCTCCAGACCAAGTCAAATTACATCTTCAGGTAACTCAGCAACTGCTCACATCTCTAGGTTTCCTTCTCAGTCTTCCAAAGTCAGTTCAAGAGCCTGTCCAGGTTCTCACCTTCATAGGTGCAGAACTGAACACAAAAGAGGCCAGAGCCTTCCTTCCTCTGGAAAGAGCAAGGACCCTGGTCTCTCTGGCCTCCTCTTTCACCCTGCAGGTCTTTCGACCAGCAAGGCATTTTCTGCAACTCCTGGAGCACATGGCTGCTTCTACAGCAGTAGTGCAGGGAGCAAGATTTTAGATGAGGGACATCCAGTTCCATTTGAGAGCCTTTTGGTCTCAAAGGAGAGACGCTCTATCCAAATTGATCCCAGTGACTCGAACCCTGATCCAAGCCCTTCAGTGGTGGCAGGACCAGAGCAATCTGAGACGGGGGTCCCCTTCGCCCCTCAGTCTCACTCCTTAATCCTTACTACAGATGCATCCCTCTTGGGGTGGGGAGCTCACATGGCGACCTCACTACCCAGGGATTGTGGTCCCCTCAGGAATCTCTGCTCCACATCAATCTGTTGGAACTCAGAGCAGTTTTTCTAGCACTTCAAGTTTTTTCCAAATCTGTTCAAAACAAAGTTGTTCAGGTCAGAACAGACAATACCACCACATATGTGGTACATCAGCAAGCAAGGGCACTCAGTCACGGCCTCGTGACCTGAAGCAATAGTTGTGGTCTCTGGCTTACTCTCTGAACACTTCCTTATTGCAGTTCACCTCCCAGGCAAGAGACAATGTCCTGGCAGATGCTCTCAGCAGGTTTCCCAGGGCCATCACGGTGGTCTCTGGATCCCTAGTACTGGAGGTAGTATTTGCCAGATGGGGCACCCACAGATAGATCTTTTGCAGCCCCAGACAATCACCAACTTCCCTTCTTTGCTGCAGGCCCCAGTGTTGGGCTCAGTCCTCGGATGCCTTCCTTCTCAGTTGGGAAGGAAGTTTCTCTGTCTTTTCCCCCCTTCCCTCTTCTGTTCAAGGTGCTAGTCAAAATCAGATCTCAACCCTGCAAGATGATCCTGATTGCTCCAGATTGGACCAGACAGCCCTGGTATTCACTCCTTATGTCCTTAGCAGTCCACCTTCCCCTGTGTCTTCCCAGGAATCACAACCTGGTAACTTGTGCTCGGGAGAGTTTGGTACCCGAACCTCAAATCTCTCAATCTCAAGGCCTGGCTCTTGAAGAGTTAGAGTTTGCTGACCTACACCTCTCCCAAGGTGTATTGGATATCTTGAAGGCTTCTAGGAAAGCCTTCCACCAAACTACTTGTAATTCCAAATGGAAGAGGTTTTCCATATGGTGCTCTGACAAGCATGATCTCCCAGAATCTGCTGACTTACCCACAGTCCTGGATTATGGTGCATTTGAATACTTTGGGGCTGAGACCAGCTACCCTAAAGTGCACCTGGCAGCCCGTGTCTGCTTTCTTATCAACAGGTGAACCCTCTTCTTTCAGCTCATCCTGTATTCTCCAAGTTTTCAAGGGTTGCTTCACCAACCCCTTCAGGGACCCTGCCCTGCCTGGGATCTTAATATTTGCATTGCCCAGCTTGTGCAACCCTCTTTTGAGCCCTTGTCTTCAGCAGGGCTTAAGTACTTGACTTGGAAAACTGTGTTTTTGGTAGCCATCACTTCTACCAGGCGCATAAGTGAATTACAAGCATTGTCAGTGGAGCCTGATTTTATCTCCTTTCATAGAGATAAGGTGGTCCTCAGGACTAACAGAAAGTTCTTGCCTAAGATGGTTTCAGACTTCCACCTTAATCAAGCTATGTCTCTCCCTGTGTACTTCACTGACCATTCCTCCTCTGGCGAGAGGAGACTGCACAGTTAGATGTCAAAAGAGCCCTTAGTTACTACATAGAAGAACATACCAAGGGTCACAGTGTTTGACTCCTCTCAACTGTTCCTCACTTATGGTGAGGTTGGTAAAGAAACCTGCCACCAAAAGATCCATTGCCAGGTGGATTGTCTCTTTGTATCCAGTTTTGCTATGAAAAGCTGGGTAAGGTTCCTCCCTCAGGCACAAGGGCTCACTCTACCAGAGTTACAGCTGTGTCTCTGGCTGCTGCCAGGACATCACTTTCCTAGAGATATGTCAAACAAGCTACCTGGAAAACAGTTCACACTTTCAAGCATTACTCCTGGACATCCAGGCTAGGAGTGATGCTCGGTTTAACACAACTGTGTTTCAGAGCCTATTTCCTAAGTTGGTTCTGTCCCTCCTCCATGGAGGTACTGCTATGTAGTCTGCATATGTCATAATAGCAAAACTTCATGTTGTTTGAAGAAAAAATTACTCACCTTAGTAATGTTTCTTCTAATGGAGTCTTGCTATATTATGACCTCCCATGCCCCTCTCAGAACCTCTGCTTTTGGGATGTGGGTGGGCAGTGCAGTGTTGCACATAAGATGCCCCTGTGTTTTTTCACCCTCCTTTTGGGGTGATTGGGTGTGTGTTTTCATTTTTGGATCCCCTGACTTGAGTCTTTGTTTGGGACCAAAAATGTGTTCATATGTTAGTAGCCAGTTGGCTAGTGTAGGTTAGCTTCCACACAGAACCTTAGTGAGTTTTGCTCGTGAAAGATCTGACAGTTTGAGTTTGAAGAACAACAGACAGAGTTTTCAACCGAGCTCGTGCTCAAAGTTCCATGCCTGGCATGGAAAGTTAACTCTTTCACCTCCGGAGCAGTTCGAAGGTTGGGACTCACTGCATATGTCATAATATAGCAAGACTCGATTAGAAGAAACAACATTACTAAGGTGAGTAATATTTTCATCTTCCTGGACATAAGTCTCCACCACTCATTCACACTAGTGGGATTGGCGCCGGAGGCACTAAGACCCATCGGGAGCAAACTTTTGCTGGAGGAATCGACCGAGAGAGCGGCGCCCGCGAGACACCGCGGCTGAGCAATGACAGCGTAACAATGACAATGACCATCTCGTGACGACCTCCAGCCGCCTCAGTTCCTTTTTCCATGCGTGAGTAAGCTTCAGTGTGACGTGTCGCTACGTCATGTCGGAGTCAAACTTCAAACTAGCGCATAGTTTTCAGTTTGTTTTTTGTAACATTATCACGATAGATAGTATAAGCTTAGTTTTATTCTATTTTAAAATTTTTCTGATCTTTAAGTTGACTTGCTTAAAGAAGTCTCGGTCTACTGGGCCGAATTCGACCATGAGCAAGTCAGGTGACGGTAGGGAGACTTAGTATGAAAGCTGTTCAGTCAGCCGGGCTGGGTCGGTCACCCCACCTCCTTCTCCTCAGCGGGGTTCCGACTACGGTCCAGTCCGATGCCGAGGATGACGGTCCCCGCCCGGCATAAAATAAGCGGTGCCATTCCGGCGCCCGTTCGCCTCAGCTTCTTCTTGGCCCACAGGTCAAGAGAAAATCACTCGAGGGTAGCCCTCTGGTAATAATCTCGCGTCGGCCGGTCGGTTATCGTCCTAGTTGCCGGTCTCTTCTGGAAGTCGCCAACTTCCGATAATCGTGGCTCCCCACATCGAGCCCCTCCCGCCTATAGGTAGGGCTCCAGATGAGCAGTTTCATCAGTGGGCCGCTCTTATGGAGCGATGGGCTCGGAGGTTGGTTCTTCTGCCTGGCTCGGTTACCTCGAGCCCTCGGGCTCCTCCGGCGATCAGGTAAGGCGGTTGGTAACCTTCCTAAGTCGCATCGGCGCCTTCTTGGTGCTAGCGGCTCCGTGCTTAGTGTTCCCCCTCACATGGCTGCGGCGCAGGGCCTCACCGATGCCCTGATCTCCTGGTCTTTTCCTTCTCTTGTTTCCAGGTTTGAGGCTTTCAGCGCCTTCTGCAGGAGTCTGTGGCTAACCGAGGCGCCCCCCGTTTTAAAGCCGCCCGAACTTCGTGGCGCCCGTTAAGCCGCCCGCGTGGTCTCTCGGCGCCGTTGGCGGCCTTGCGTTATCTGTGGCGCCGCGGTGGTGCCGTTGGATCAGGCCGGCGCCGTTCGCGGCGTCGTCTGCGATGCCGTCGCGGCGTCCGTCAGCGCCGTTGGCGGCGCCCGTCTTGGCGTCGTCAACGCGCCCCGACAAGGCAGGGCAGCGTGCCTCTTGACGCCGAGCGCCTCCTGATGCATCACCAGCCCGTTTTACCGTCTCGGCCGGCGCAGGAACTCCATTTTCTGCCATTTCCTCCTCTCCTAATTTCCTCCTTTCCTGTCCAAAAGTCCTTTCTGGACCATCAGGAGATGATGTTGAGCTGACCCAGACCGGTTGGGTGATGAGTGGAGAAACAGGATCTTCTTTGCTAGAGCCTGTGGTGGGGACTGTCCTTTAAGTCTCTGTTGAAGAACCTGGGATCCCTCTTTCTCTCCAGACTACAGACTTGATCCTGGAAGATGTAAGACTCAGTATCTTCACCGGATCCCTCAGTTTGACTCATGATTCAGCCTTCCTTGAGCCAGCAATATAAATGGTATGGAATAACCTATATTCCCTCAGTGGCTAAATCCATTGATAAAGTATTCAGCTCCCAAGGATCGTCCATTTGGCATCCCAAACCTGCGGATCCTATTGTAGTCCTGGCGAAATGACAGGTCATTCTTCTCAAACTACTACAGCCAACCTATTAACAAAAGAGTAGATTGATACATTAGGTAAAGTCTTTGCCCTACACTCTAGTATCGTATTGCCAGTTATCAGGCTATTTTCTCATATGGTATATCCTGTAACTCTATGAAAGAATGGTTGACTCTTGAATTGATTCCAAGTCAAAACTTCTGACCGTTATTAAGGACAGGTCAATAAACAACAGGTCAAAGCCATGACCTGACACTGCTGCAGTCAGCAGCATGAGGTTTGTACTCGGCGCCATTCTGGCTCGTACTTCTGGCTTCACGGTGTCAGCAGCAGGTGATGGCTGCCCGCAGTAGCTCCTTTCTTTTTGGCCCTCGGTGGAGCAAGCCTTAGGCCACTCAGAAGACTAGATCGGCCATTAAGTTGGCAGACCTCATACTGCCCCTCGGGGGCATGTGAACAAACCGTCAGTTTCATAGTCGTCAGTCCTTTAGAGGCAGAGGCAGAGCTTCCATAAAGCCAACCTGCCCAACCTCAAAAGAGAGCCCTTGGCAAGCATGAGGACCTAAAGCTCCCAGCGCTACCTTATAGTCGTTGGCCCAAGTTCCATCCACTCTGCCGAGGTGGAACTTTCTCCTCAGTGGGAGGTGCGTCTGATAAGCTTCTACAACCAGTAGAGTCCATAACCTCAGACAAATGGGTTCTTGGATAATTCAGGAGGTTACTCTCTCAATTTCTTGGAACCCCCGAATTCATCTCATCAGACAACCCAGGTTGTCGGCCTCTCAGATCGAATCTCCTCACACTTGGAGATCCAGGGCCTTCTGAACAACAGGGCAATAGAACTGGTGCCCCGCATCTACGACCACAGGGTTCTACTCCATTACTTTCTGGTTCAAAAAAATCAAGGAGATGCTTCAGTCTAGACCTCAGAAGATTAAACAAATTCCTCCCAGGGAGAAATTCAAGATGATTTCCCTAGGTACCCTGTTGCCCTTGCTGCATCAACGACTGGCTGGCCTCTCTGGATATGCAGATGCTTACCAGCATATCCCGATCCACCGACCACATAAATTCCTCAGGTTTGTAGCTTTGGGTCAGCATTATCAGTTCAAGTCCTGCCCTTTGGGCTATCCTCGGCGCCGCGATTTTTACAAAGTGTTGTGCAGTTCTACATGAGCGCATCTCAGGAAAATCGGACTCCGGTGTTTCCTACCTGGACGATTGGCTTCTAGCAAGCCCTTCCGGCCAAGGGACTTTGGAAACGTGCAAGCGACTTCTATAGTCTTCTCACGTCCATGGGAGTTCTGCTGAATTTGAAAAATCTCAGCTGCAACCCTCCCAGGGCTCCTTTTCAATAGGGAAGCTTCTAGACACCTCTTCAGCGAAGGCTTTCCTTCAGAGGACAGAAGACTCGAGCATCCTTCAGTATGGCCCGTTACATCAGGAGAACCAATCGGTTACAGCTCTCTCGATGCAACGCATGTTGAGTCTCATGGCGTCCTCGGTCTTCACTGTCCTCTGGCCCGACTGCCATGAGAACCACCCAGTGGATGCTCTCCACTCAGTGGTCCCCGACCTCTCACCCCAGTCTTATCCCATCAAGGTGGCGGGCCCCTTGAAGGTCTCTCACCTGGTGGTCTCCAAGAAACAATCTCCTGGAAGGATTCCCCTTTGCTCCCCGGATCATCAGTCTCCATCACCACAGATGCACCGCTAATAGATTTGGGGAGCTCACTGTCTCTCCCTCCACTCAAGGTGTATGGACTCAGTTAAAACTGTCATCTCCACATAAATGTCCTGGAGATGAAGGTCCCTCTATAAATCCGAGCTCTGAAGGATGTCCTTTGTCACAGAACATTCTCCTTCAAGCGGACAACAAAGCAGTGATGTATTACATCAACAAGCAAGCGGTGCTCATTCTTATCCCCTTTGCAGGAAGCAATGAGGGTGTGGAGTGTGCTTGGAGCACAAGTCTCTGATTCAAGCGGTTTATCTGCCAGGTATACAAAAGCGACCTAGCAGATCACCTCTCAGCAGAGCAGGAGCAAGACCCTCACTCAGTGGTCTCTCGATCCACCGTGGCTCGGTCCCTGTTCAAAGAGTGGGGGACTCCAGACCTGGACCTTTTTGCATCCCCACTCAACGCAAAACTGCCTCTCTTCTGCTCCAGAAATCCAGGGCCTGGCATTTTCTGTCAGGATGCGTTCAGGCTGCGGTGGACAAAACGCTTTCTTTACGCCTTTCCACCACTTCCTCTAATCCAGAAAGTACTCCTCAAGTTCGAGTCTCAGGGGACCAAGATGATTCTCATTGCTCCTTCCTGGCCTCGGCAACTATGGTTTCCTCTACTCAACAGTATGTTGGCAGCCTCTCCGAGACCACTTCCTTTGCAAATCAGTCTTCTGACTCAGGGTTCGTTGGTCCATCCCAACCTGAAATCACTTCACCTTCATGCTTGGCTCCTGAGAGATAGAAGTGAATCGGTTCAACGCTCTCGTAGAGTCTCAGACATCCTTCTGGCTGCTCGGAAGGCCAGCCACCCAACGTCGCTTCAAATGGAAACGTTTTTCTCTCTAATGTAATAAAAATCCTCTTGGAATCCCTTTTCCTGTCCTCCTGGCAAGGTTCTAGAGTATCTTGGACCTATCAAACTTAGGTCTTCAGTACTCCACAGTTAAAGTTCACCTTAGTGCCATCTCAGCGTTCCATGAGCCGGTTTCTTCCTTAACTCTGCTCAGTTACCTATAGTGAAGAGATTTCTTAAGGTTCTCCATACCAGACCCCCTGTTAGCGTCCAGTTGCAGCTGGGACATTAACCTGGTGCTGGACATGTTCACTGAAGCCTTTCAACCCTTAGCTACCTGTGAGCTAAATTTCTTACCTGAAGCTGCCTTCCTGGTGGCCGTACCTACTCAGCCAGGGGTCTCTGAGATACATGCACTGGTTCTAGGACCCTCCGGTATGCTGTATTCCATAAGGACAAGGTATTCTCCGTACTCATCCTAAATTTCTTCCCAAGGTTGTGTCAGAATTCCATCTGAACCAACCTCTGGTACTCCACGCTTACTTAGCTAATTTCCAAAATGAAGGGCAGGCTCTTCATTCCTTGGATGTTAAGAGAGCCTTGCGGTTCTATTAGATAGAACCAGGATGTTCAAAGAACTCAGCAACTGTTCGTTTCTTTCAGCGACACCCGGCTGGGTCAACCTGTCGCTATTAGATGTGTCTCTCATGGTTAGATAGCGCCTTCGTCATTGCTATTCCATGGCTCAAGTTAAATTAGAAGGTAGAGTATACGCTCACTCTACTAGGAGCGGTCGCTGCATCCTAAGCGGAAATTCGCAATGTTCAATTGCAGATATATGCAGCGCCGCTACCTGGAGCTCAGTGCATACTTTGGGTCAAGCACTATGCACTGGATGTTCATGCCAGGCGACATTCCGCGTCGGCAGAACTATCCTTAATGAGCTTCTATCTTAGGCAGCGTGGCTCTGGCTTCCTGCCGCCCTTTTGGGGATTATCAGCTTGGTACTCTCCCACTAGTGTAGATAGAGTGGTGAGACTTATGTCCAGGAAGATAGGAAAGTGCGTACCTACGTAATTCTTGATCTTCTTGGACGAGTCTCCACACTCATCCTCACTCCCCTCCATCCCCGAGCTCACCGCTGTATTGGTCTTCCTCCTCAAATCTTTGGCCGTGAGGACTTCTTTGCTGACCCTTCTTACACGGGTCATACGGACTATCTTATGTCCGTTTTTTAATATTGGTTTACCCTTTCGTTAGTTAGCTGCACCTCCTTGGTAAAAAGGTACTGAAGGCGGTTGGAGGTCGTCGCCGAGATGGTCATTACCCGCCGACCGCTGCTTTCATGCCAGTGTCTCAGGCGCCCGTCTCTCGTCGACCCTCCAGCAAAAAGTTTGCTCGATGGGTCTTGAGTGCTCCGGCGCAATCCCACTGAGTGTGAATGAGTGGTGGAGACTCGTCCAAGAAGATCAAGAATTACCCTGTAGAGTCGTAATTTTCCTTTCTCACTGTGGACTCCAGTTACTATTACCGCTGTGTCCTGTTGTCCAGCCAGTGTTTTAACCAGGCTACCACCCTGGGACCTACTCCCAGGCTGGCTAATTGTTTATTAATCTTTTATGTGGGACTGTGTCCAATGCCTTGCTAAAGCTCTAGGTAGGCTATGTCTACAGCCCTCCCTGGTCTACTAATTTGGTCACCCAGTCAAAGAAATCAATTAGATTTGTTTGATATGACCTTCCTGCTGTGAATCCATGCTGCCTTGGGTCCTGTTCCCCACTGGCCTCTAGGTACTCAACAGTTCTTTCCTTCAGTGATTCCATCATTTTCCTTACCACTGAGGTCAAACTGACAGGTCTGTAGTTTCCTGCCTCTGTCTTGCTCCCACTTTTATGAAGGGGAATCGCATCCGCCTTCCTCCAGTCCTCAGGTACCACACCATCCTCCCATGATTTATTAAAAAGGGTAGTCAATGGTGTTACTACTTCTTCCCTTAGTTCTTTTAGAATTCTGGGGTGAACCCCATCAGGCCCCATTGCTTTATCCACCTACAGTTTTAAGAGTTCTTTCAGAACGCTTTCTTCTGTGAAAGGACTAATATCACCCCAATCCAGAGTGCTTCTATTGACTGGATTAGGTATCTCCCCCTGCTTTTCCATTGTGAATACTGAACAGCAGTATTCGCTCAGTATCCATGCTTTTTGACTGTCGCTGTCTGCCCAACCACCTTTCTCTTTATTCAGCCTCAGTATACCTGCCTTAGTTTTTCTTTGCTCCCTAATGACCCTATAAAAGGTTTTATCCCCCTTCTTAACCGAATTGGCTATCTTTTCCTCAGTTTGGGCCTTCGCTATTCTGACTGCCTTTCCCGCTTCCTTCTGCTTTAACTGGTACAATTCTCTGTCCTGCTCCTTCTGTGTTTCTTTATACTTCCTGATTGTTATCTCTTTCTCCCTTACCTTCCCCGCTACTTCTTTTGAGAACCATAGAGGTTTCTTCTTTCGTTTCGATTTATTTGCTTCACACAAAGGCATGTTGCCTCTGTGATGGCGGTTTTAATGCTTCCCCATTGTTGCTCCACCCCACCTTCTTGCCTGTTTGCTAGTGCTTTTCTGAGGTACTTTCCCATTTTGACAAAATCAGCCCTCCTGAAGTCCAGTACCTTCACTTTTGTGTGGCTTGACTCTACAGCTAAGTTTATCGTGAACCACACTGTTTGGTGGTCGCTTTTTCCCAGATGGCTACCCACTTCAAGATCAGAGATCCTCTCTCCGTCCCCATTTGAGAGTACCAGGTCTAAGATTGCTCCCTCCCTAGTGGGTTCTAAAACTAGCTGTCTGAGGCATGCCCCCTGTAGGGATCGAGAATGGCCCTTCTCTTGATGTGACTGCAGCAAAGGTGCTCCAGTTAACATCTGGCATATTCAGGTCCCCCATCAGCAATACCTCCCCTTTCTCTGCCATCCCAAGGATGCCTTCTATCATTTCCTTGTCTATTTCCTCCCCCTGAGACGGGGGTCTGTATACAACCACTGTGCGGATTGTGGAGTCATTTCCAGTCTCCAGGGTGACCCACAGTGCCTCCTCTCCTCCCTGTTTACCCTTTAGTTCTGATGCTTTAATCCCTTCCCTTACATAGAGAGCTACTCCTCCTCCTCCTTCTTCCCTCCCTGTCCCTCCTGTAGATTGTGTACCCTGGTATGTTGACATCCAAGTCATGGTTCTCTGTGTACCATGTTTTCTGTGACTGCCATGATATCAAGGCATCCCTCTTCCATCAAGGCCACCATTTCGGAAGCTTTTTACCTAGACCACGGGCATTGGCACTCATTACCTCCATTTTTTATGGCTTTATTTCTTTTGTCCCGTCCCTGTCCTTACTGCCTTTGTCTTTTCTCCATTTACCCTTGCTCTTCTCCCTATCGACTGCTCTATCTTGGTGTTTACCTCTTCCTACTACCCTGATTTTTTTTGGGAGGGCTAGATTTCCTTCTCCTTTTCAGTGCCTCCCCCTTGGCTAGTTTAAATATTTGCCATGACATTTAAACCTATCACCTAGGATCCTGGTTCCCCTCCTGGATAGATGCAGATCATCGCGCCTGTGTGGGCCTGCATCCCTCCAGGTGGAGCCCCAGTCCCAAGTGAAGCCAAATCCCTGAGCTCTGCACCAGTTTTTCAACCAGTCGTTGAATCCCATGGTGCGGAGTACCCTAGCCTCATCCATACCATAGACAGGTAGCACTTCCAAGAAAGTTACCATGTGTGCTACTTGTGTAAGGCCCCTCCCCAACTCCACAAACTCCTGTTGCACTGCTCTGATCCCATTCTCAGCCATGTCATTCTTCCCTAGGTGGATAGTGACATCCAGCTCCTCCCTTGCAGCTGCTGCCCACGATCCTGAGGATTGTTTCCTGTCCCTCAAGCCATGGTGCGGGCAGGCCCCACCTCCTTTCCCTTCCCTCCCCCAGTTCTACCCCCCCAACAATTGAGTCCCCCACCAGGAGTTGCTGCCTTCCCCTGTGGGGACCTGTGCCACCCTCCTATGGGTCTCCATTGTGGAGGTTCCCAGCATCCTTCTTGGCCTCCATTGCGGGTGCCTCTACAGGGGAACCATGCTCCGCCAGAGTGGCAAATGGATTGTGGAGAGGTACAACTGGAGGGATGCGCCTCTGCACCACCCTTACCTCCTGAGCCCACGTACTCCAACCACTTCTCTTTCTTGTCAACCTCTGAGGTAGTGGCGGTGGCCTGGCTGGTCCCTGGGTGGGGGAGCAGGTTTCCCGAATCCTTGCCAGGTTAGCATGGAGACAAACAACCTCCTCCCTCAGACCAGAGAGGTGCCTGCAAATAGGGCAGCAGCGCAGTCTCCAGAATGTCTCCCAGAAGACTGCTGCTCCACAGCCAGTGCATTGCACCACTCCCCACATGTCTGTGTCCCTTCCTGCTACAGATGCTTTTTTTTTGTTGTTTTTTGTTCTTCTTTTATTGTGTGCAAGCTTGTGAGTGTCTCAACCCCCTATTAGGTGTGCTGTGCCTTTAAGGATATGAACAGGTGTATGTTAGCAGTTTTGGGGAAGTTATGTCAGAACCTCTGCTATAAAGGAAGATCTTCCCTTGTCAATCTTCACCATTCATTACTGCTTGAGTTAAGCCGGAGGCGCGCACCCCTTCTGGAGGTTTTTTTGAGAGTCGACTCCAGCAGCGCCCTCGAGGCGACGTGACTGCGTCATGCCTTGAGGCGGCCGTTAGGTGCCGCAGATTTCCTCCTCTATCTCAGTTGTTTCTCCCACCGTCTCAGGCTGCACCTGCTGCAGTAGCGTATAGTGGTTTCGGTTTTTTCAAGGCTCCTCGTTTTCTCAGAAGGTTTTCACGATTCACTCGACGCTGTACACCGGTAAGACCGTTCCTTTTGTTTTCTATCTACGGCGCCGAGTGCTTTATTGCTTTTTTTCCTTGTTTAGTTCGCATCATGTCCGGTTCGGGAGCAAGGCGTAAGTCGAAGGCGGGCCGCGCCCCTATGCGTCGGTGCTCCTGTGGCCGGCATTTTTCCGTCTCGGACCGGCATGATGTCTGTCTCCGTTGCCTGGGACCCAACCACAACATGGATGCGTGCGACGCTTGTTTCTCCGTGGACCGTCGTGTCCTCGAAGTCCGCAGCGTTCAAGCTCGCAAGGCCCACCAACCTTCGGGGGACGGCGTCGCTCCAGGGACTCCCAGGTAAGATCTCTAGGCCCTTCCCCCGGGTCCACTCCCGGGCCTGTACAGTCCGCGGAGGAGGAGGCTTCCTCCTCTTCTCTTGCTGAAGAGGAAGCTTCTGTCGCGGTGTCGGGGGAACGTCGTAGTCCCACCCGAGGCTGCGACGGGGACACCGCCTCGGCAGTCACCTCCTCGGAGGTGCAGGCTCCCCCAGTGTCGAGGCCCACGCCTGCTGGGCCTGGCACCGGTGGACCCTCAACGCCGCCTTCCGGTGCCGTTTGGATCCCGCACCGCGTATGCACCGGTGATCGAGGCAGCGCCGCTCTGGCCCGGCGCGCTGCGATGCACTGCAGGCCCAGTTTGCGCTCTCCCGGTGGCGCCGGGTTGGGTTCCGCGCGGGGCGGTGTAGTGGCCCTAACTGGCGCGGCAGGGGGGCCAGGACCGGGCCTGGCTGTCACGGGTGGGCTGGGGTCATCCGGCGCCGTCCCTAGCACCGGCGCCGTTCCTCTGGGGACCCCTGGGGTTGCCAGCATCAAGGTTCTGCTGATCTCGTCCTCTTCAGAGGCCGATGATTCGGATGAGGACCCATCCTGGCTCCCTGACTCTTCGGAGTCGGGGTCCCCAGTGGCACGGGGTGCTAGGCGGCACAGCGGGCCCCTCCCGCTGTCCCCTCTCCCGTCCTCCCCTGAGGGCCCTCGGGCTAGGAGTGGCTCTGGGTCCCGGGGGGGTGATGTGGTGGGGACTGGGGGGCCCCTCCTAGGGGGTCTGTGACAGCTACTCTCCCGGGTGCTGTTGCCATCCCTCTGGGTGGGGGAATGCTGGAGTCGAGGAGGAGGGTTCTCTCGGAGTCCGAGGGGTCGAGGGGCGGGGAACGGTCGTCGCGGTCTCCGCCGGCCACCCCTCGTGGGGT
Source organism: Neoceratodus forsteri (assembly GCA_016271365.2). Lineage (NCBI taxonomy): Eukaryota > Metazoa > Chordata > Ceratodontiformes > Ceratodontidae > Neoceratodus > Neoceratodus forsteri. Next base: position 1,072,050,382 of record CM028134.1, on the reverse strand, counting down.
GGCTAGGAGTCATAGTGCCGAACCCCGCCTTTCCCTCTTGGACCCTGAGGTTTCCTCTGGTGACGTTGCTGTGGACTGCCCTTCTGGATCCATGCAGTCCCGGGTTCGTCACAGGGGAAGATCCCCCCACCGGGCTCTTCCAGGCATCGCATCCCTAGGGTCTCCTCTTGCGGCCTGGTTTGTTGTCCGGGATCCCGCCAGCTCGGGCTCCGTTCCCCGGATTTCAGAGTCCTAGCAGAGGTCAGTTGCCTCTTCGCAGGTGCCCTTCTCCAATACCTCTGCTTCCACCCCCCGCTCTTCCAGGCCATGTCAGTCCTACGGGTCCGTTATCCTGGGAGCAGTTCAGAGGTTCTCGGACCTTCCCTCATCGTTGAGACATATGCATGGCGGGTCTTTCGACTCTCCCACCGTCGCAGGAATCTTCTGGACATTCGAGCTCTCCATCATCCTCGTCTTCCTCCTCTGAGGGAGAGGAACCCCTTGCTCACCTTTCTTCCGACGCTGATTTCACTGAATATCAGCAATTCCTTTCGAGGATGGTGAGGGATCTTCGAATCTCTTACGTTAGGAGAGACAATACTGAACGGGAGACATGTGAATTCCTTGGAGAATTCAGTGCCCAACACCTGGTGGTGCCTCCTGGAAGGGGATAGGCCAGGAAGGTGTCTATCCCTTCCTGGCAGTCGCAAGCCGCCCTTTCTCCAGCCCCGGCAGACTGTCGTCGAAGGTATTGTGCCCCATCGGAGTCCCTCGGTACTTGTCCCAACCCGTCCTCGGGTTTGGTCTACCTAGAGACTCCTTCCGGGCGTCGCCGCCTGGTGCACGACCGTCCACCGGATTCGGAATCCCTACAGTTCGACCGGTGAGGGTGAAGAGTGTTCTCTTCTTCTCGTGCGGTGGCTTGCATTGCATCACATCAGGCTCACCACGCTGCCTACAATCGGCATCTGTGGTCGATGCTCTCCCAGCTGTTAGCATCAATGCCTGATATGGAGCACACCAGAGAGGCTATTGCCCTCTCTGCTATAGGCCTGGAGCTGGCAAGACACCAAGCAAGGGCATCTTATGACGCCAATGAGGTGGCTTCCAGGCTTGCGGGGACAGCGATCTGCATTAGGCGGATGGCATGGCTTCGTCTATCAAGGTTGTCACCCCTGGCCTGGCGTGGGGTGATCGCTCCGCTCCGGGGACCCGTCTTTTTCTCCAGAGCTGGAGACTTCTGCAGGGGCTTCCTCCGTCTCCCGTCCTGGGGGCACCTCTAGCTCTTCTCCCACCTAAGCTTCTCTCTGTATTAGCCAGGGTCTTCCTTCTGTTTTCTCACCAACAGGAGGCTGGGGGTCTTGTTCCCTCAGGGTTCTACCCCCCTTAAGGGGAGGGCGTACTCACCCAAGCAGTAATGAATGGTGAAGATTGACAAGGAAGATATGAAAATCACGTACCACGTAATTCTTGATCTTCTCTTGTATCTTCACCATTCATTACTGATACCCGCCCACCTTCCCCTCAGTGGCCTCCTTCTGTGGCGTCTCCCCCTCCCGTCTCGTTCCTCTTACTCCCCTTGGCCTTTATGCCAAAAAAAAAAAAACTTTCTGTTTTTCTATTCTTAGTGAATGGATCCCCTTTTTTCCTCAAGGTAAAGAGGAACGAGCACGGTTGTATTTCTCTAATTCTGAGAGAACTCTTTCTGACCGCCCTTAAGGTGCGATTCCTAAATACCTTCTTCAGGTTATGCAGTTTCACAGCCCAAATGGCCATGCTTTGACTGGGCCTCGGCAAAGTCTAGAATCCTCCTGGCAGGTATTATTTGAGCTCTTCTAGATACTGACTGAACTTGTCAGCTCTGAGCATCTGTTTGCCTTGCCTTAGGAGTCTGATTGAGTTCCACTATCTTTCATACAAAACTGCCTTCGAGAAGGCATAGTTTTTCCCATACACTACTGTGTTAGCACTTAACAAGGTGCTAAGGGACTTAGTCCCCTTCCTGGATGGGCGCTCTACCCGGAACAGGTTCTGCCCGGGCAGTCTAGGAGCCCTCAACTAGGATGAAGGGACTTGGCATGTTGAGAGTTCAGAGAGTCCGCCCTCATTCGGATCTGTTCAGGTGGTTCGGTTGAACCTCCCCTCAGTCCTAGCAACTGGGATTCTTGCTCCCTTGTTAGTTTCGAGCCTATAAGCCTCTCAACCAATGCTCGATGGGCACTGTTCTCCCTCTCAACATGCCTCTTTCTCACTTCTTCTACTTCCCTTTCCTTCTTTCTGTTCCTCCCCTAGAATTGCCCCGGAAAGGAGGCCCTACGGTCCCTTAGGGTAGGAATTCTCTCTCCTCTGTCTATTCTCCATCGGCTTATTCCTTTTTCAGTTTATTTCCTTTCCTTTTTCTATCCCTCGGCTCTCTTGCCTCGCTTTCTTTTTTCTTACCCTTTATTTTTGCCTCTCCGGCTACCAGAACTGAGATAGAGGAGGAGTCTGCGGCACCTAACGGCCGGCCCTCGGCGCATGGCGCAGTGCGTCGTCCTCGAGGCTGCGCCGCTGGAGCCGACTCAAAAAAAAAACTCCCGAGAAGGGTGCTGCCTCCAGCTTAACCCAGCAGTAATGAATGGTGAAGATACAAGAGAAGATCAAGAATTCACGGTAGGTACGTAATTTTCATTTATGCGCTTGGGGTGGGTGGGGTGAGGGAAGGGTGGGAGGGAGTAAACCTATGCCGTCCAGAAACAATAAACTACAACCCTGACCCTTCACCCCAGGGAGTGCCTTCCTTCCTTTCAGACACCTATTTCACGGAGGTTAAGTACCAGGGCTAGTCACAAATGACTGCAAATATCTCCCAGCTACAGTTCCTCCCTGGCAAATTAAAGTTAAAACTAGGCAAAGTTAACCACAAAAACAAAATCAATACTAGTTACTTACACAGGTCCAAAAAGTAATAATTCAGTTCAGTGTAGTCTAGAAAATGACCTCCTTAATTCAAGGAAGCTGTGGCTGCTTTCTCCCTGTCTGTGTCTCAGCAGACAGAGACCACAAACAACTCGGCACTACGATAATAAGAGCCAAAAATGTTCAGAAGGGTGAGGCGCAGAGACAGGATCACGCATACGCCTTCTGAACAACTCGCCGCGTGTAGGCTCTTCCTCCTAGTTTTGCGGGATGAAGAATTGGTACCACTCGAGGTCGCCGTCAGGTATGTCTGCGCGGGGATTGTTGGTTGTGAGGGGCAGTAGGCCTGAACCGACTTTGGTGGGTTCCCCTTGACCCCACTCTTAACGGCCGCATTCTTAGACTCTGGATTCCATCTCTGTCCTTGATGGAGTTCCAGTGAGCAGTTTCACCTCTGGGCCGCTCCTTTGCAGCAGGGGGTTCAACTTCTGTCTAGTTTTCCTGGCCAGTGTTCCCGATTTGGGGGCCTCTGGGCCTCGGAGCCACTGGACCAGGGCCAGGTCAGTTGGATCAGGATGTGCATGGTGCCCTGTTTGGTGCCTTCGCCATCGCGTTGACCCCTCGTGCCTACCCCCCTTTTTTCCATGCAGGGGCCGTCATGGGTACTGCTTTTCCTTCTTCCCTCTTTCCTTAGGATCTTCAACGTTGGTGCCACTGGCATTTCTGTTGGCGATTCCGCATGGTGCCGTTGGTCCTGGCGCCGCGGACGGTGCCATGGGCGGTGGTGCTGTTGGTGTCAGCGCCTTGGGTGGTGCTGCTGGTGTTGGTGTCGGCACTGTGGGCGTCGCCATTGGTGCTGTGCAGCGCCACTGGTGCTTTTGCTGATGCCGTTGGTGCTGGGCAGTGCCGCAGGTGGTGCCTATGGGCGCCCGTAGTTGCCGCAGGTGCCACCATGGGCGCTGCCATGGGCAGCGCCGCGGGTGCCCTCAGGTGTCGGGTGGTGCCATGGGTGGCATCGGCGCTACTTGGTGCCATCCTGTGCCATGGGTGATGCCGGTGCCACGGGTGGTGCCGGTTGGTGCTGTCCAACAGAACAAGTGAGTTTTTCTTCCGCAGACCTCTTCTTCCGCAGAAGTTGTTGCGAGGTGTTTTCCGCGGAATGAAGTCCTGTTTCTGCGGAATAATTTTCCGCAGCTCCTAGTGAGTGGAGGTCCATGTAGGATCTTGTGACATCCAGTGGTTTTCCACTGATGGAACATTTAGGTGCTGTGCTGCCAACGGAATTCCTCATTCCGCTCAGCACTTTGTCGGCTACTTACGTGACGTCGAGCTCCTCGACACCCTTCCTGGTGGCGGAGTCTCTAGTGATTCTGACGTACACCTTCCTTTGGGGGTCCTTTTGGGGTAGAAGTACATCTGGACGAGTCTGTCCCTGTCCTCCTTGTCGGTGATACAGCAGACGACTCATTTTAGAGACTAGAGGGCAAGCCTTTTCTATCAGCAGAGTCTGTGATGGAAGATCTTCCTTTCAGTTTTTCCTCAGGAATGGGGTCCACTGTAGCATTTTGGTCTGCTCCCGTGGACCCAACACTTCTACGTCTAGACCCTTTTCAGTCGTCAGGACAGCTACACTATGTGGAACACTCTAATTGAATGGTCGGGAGCCTTACACTTCCGCTCCTTTGATAGGGGTATATAGCCCCCCTGTGATACTTCCCCTTCGGTGGCTTCATCGGCAGTGGGTGATTAACATCTCCTTAGTTGTGATTATTGGTCTGGTTATGATTTCAGTTATGGACACTCAGGCTCCTCCTGCCCCTCAGATGGATGATATCTTCGTCATTCTTGTAACAGGCAGCTCTTTCAGGGTAGAAACCTGAGAGCCTTGTCAGGCTCTGACTATTGTAAAAAAAAGGGATAGCATCACAGCAGAGGGCCTAGCCGAAATTACCCAATGCCATCCTTCTGAATCCGGCCAGGTTCCACTTCAGCTTCTGAGGCGGTCATCTCTAGACTACGGTGGAGAGTACCTGACTTTCTACCGCTAGGCGAAGTCCAGTCCAGCAGAGTTATGGGTCATCGCTTTTCTCCAAGGAAGATTTCTCTTAATTCAGAGATGTTCCCTAGACTTAGGCGGCAGCCCAGTCTGTTGCTTTTTTTTTTATCAGGCTCTCTTCTCTTGATCAGAGCCTCAGAGCAACAGAAGTGACAACATGGCATGTCAGAACACAGGTTCCTACATCCTTGCTTGCTCCAAGTTAACAGATGGCATGCTTCTTTCTCGATCATAGGTTAAGGAGGCCCTTGTTCAGAGGTGGGTTCTCGGTATTCATACCTTCGCTTCCTGCACACTGCTTCCGTCCCAGTCGCTTGGAAGTTACCCACTTCAAGTAGGTGACGAAACTGTGATGTTTGTTTTTCATTAGAAAGCAGACTGGACCCTTTTTCTTACTCCCTTTCAGGAATGCTGGAGCAAGTGGTGTCTCACCACCTTGAGTCACTTCTGCCGTTATTCAGTCACTTTCAACGAATTGGTCAGCCCAAACTTGGTCCTTTCTGCGTCCCCTCTCGATGCAGATCTGCCCCTATTTTGCCTTAGAAATCCAGACCCTGTTCCCCCCACCCCCCCCCCAACCACCAATCAGAATGTTTTTCTGCAGTGGACACGTCCTCCTGTACACTTTCCCTCTTTCCTTAGTTCAGAGACTGCTACTAGAGTTCTATGCACACAGAGGCAGAATAATTCTTTTTGGAATATGAAGTGGGTAGGCTCTGGGTTTCTCAGACCTCCACAAGAGGCTTCTTAGTCCTGCTTTGGCCTTCCATCAGGAAGGGTTATGTGACTAAGTGGAAACCATTCTCCTTGATGGGCTTACCACACCTGGACCTCCATTTGCTCACCAAGTAAGGGATTCAAGTGCTTCCTGGACCTGTTGTTCACAGGTCAGCCATACTTGGTAGTGGGGGTATCCATATGTGCTTTTTCAGTCTACCCTGAACCAGTAAACTGTGCCTCTGGCTCTTTCCGTTCCCTGAGATTTTTTACGTTAGATTAATAGCATGTCTTCAACATTATTTATTTTTGTCTTGGACCAAATTGAGAGGCCGAGTTCTCACTGCTCTTCAAGAGTGGTTGCGGCCTCCAGGCGGAGTTTCATTTTGTGTCCGTTGCAGTCTTCTGCAAAGTGGTGAGTTGGAGCTCAAGTGCATACAGCTCTTTTCTCAGCAGGACAGTCCTTGGACGTTCTTTCTTAATGAGCCCTATCTCTTACCACCCTACTCAGGGTGGGTTGGTTTTAGCTTGGTACTCTCCCATTAGCGTGAATGAGTGGTGGAGTCTTGAGTCCAGGAAGATATGGAAATTACGTCTTTACCGTAATTCTTGATCTTATTGGACGCAGTCTCCACCACTCATTCACACGCCCACCCACCATGCCCTGGGCTCACTCGTTTTTGTTTCTTTGGTCTTCATGGCCTTGTAGTCCACTGTGAAGATATTACTCAGTAGACCCTTCTTGCAAGGGTCATCCAGACCTTTCAGGCCCGGAAGGTTAAGATAAGTTCCTTTTTTACTAGTTACACTGCACATCCTCAGTTGAAAAGGTACTGAGGCGGTTGGAGGGTCGACGCCGAGTATGAATGAGTGGTGGAAACTGCGTCCAAGAAGATCAAGAATTACGGTAAGTACGTAATTTCCATTTCTCGATCATCGTCGAGGACTCAGCCCCGCTCGACCTCAAGTTCTTCTTTGGCCTCCTGGTTGAAGAAGAAATGGTACCGCTCGAGGTCGCCCTCTGGTATGTCTGCATGTCGATCATCGGTGACGAGGGGCAGAGGTTCGACTCTGACTCCTCTAGGATCTCCTATGGCCTCTGTTCCTGGTGACCAGCATCCTCGACTCTGGAGTTCCTCTCAACCCCCTGGGGTGTCCTCCGGTGAGCAATTTCATCATTGGGCTACTCTTATGGAGCAGTGGGTTCGGCAGTTGTCCTGCCTGCCTGAGCCCGGTGAGTCCGTTGCTGGGGCTTTCGGGCCTACAGGTTTCAGGCCTGTGGGCAGGGCAGTTGGGACTTCCTAGTTGCACGGCGCCTTCTTCAGTGCCGTTGATACCGTGCTCTGGTGCTTCCCTCCCTCGTGGCTGTGGCACAGGGGCCAGCACAGGTGCCATTCTCTCCTGCTGAATTTCTCAGATCTTCCTCCCCGAGTGGGGTGTTAGGGGCCTCTGGTCTTGTGGCGCCGGCCCCTCTGGCTCTGGCACCACGTCCTCTGCCGGTGTTTCAAACACCATGAAGTCTTGCTATATTCTGAGTTATGCAGTGAGTCCCAACCTTCGAACTGCCCCGGAGATGAAAGAGTTAACTTTCCATGCCAGGCATGGAATGCTGAGCTCGAGCTCGGTCGAGACTCTGTCTGTTGGTCTTCAAACTCAAACCGTCAGATTCTTTACTCCGCCTCACCGAACAGTCGCTCCGGAGATTCCTCCTGCTTCTCGGTTCAATTTGTCGGTTAAAGTACCGCTTTTCTCGGTTTTCGGCCGAATTTAAACCGTAACCTGTCGGTTCAGTCTCTGTCTGTGGTATTGTGAGTACTAGATAGGTTTTATTTTCTTCTATTCTGTGTGGAACTTGTAAACGGTTTATCGGTTCGGCTTGAACCGATCAAGTTGTTTAAAATCTTAAATTGTGTATTTTAGAGTGTGGTTACCGGTTCTTATTGGCTCTAAAAAAAACGGATTTTATTATGGTTTTTTCCACGACCCGTGACACGGTTGGGAACCGATAAGAGGGTCTTGCCTGGCGGATTGCCATAAAAGGGTAAGTTTGGGTAGGACTGGCATTATGTCTGAGAAACCCAAAAGAAAAACCGGACCCACTGGGATTCAACACTGTAGTGTGTGTGGGGAAGCTTTTGCCAAGGCTGACCCCCACACTACCTGTGTTTATTGTCTGGGGTTTGACCACCTCAATGCAGACTGCCAGATTTGTAAAAATTTCCCTGCCGCTACCCTGGATAAGAGAGCTGGTAGGCTCAGGGAAAGGGAGGCCAAAAAGTCCGCTGAACCAGATGGCCAGCCCGGTTCGGTTCAAACCGAACCAGAGGGAGTGCCCTCTGACCAGGGTGAGACTTATTTGGGCAAAAGGAGAGCCAATTCTGAGGAATTGGTTCCGGCTAAAAGAACTAGAAAAGAAAAATCAGCTGGTGTGGGGCCAAAACCTTCCTCCCCAGCCGCTGAAGAGATAGCCAAAGCGATCAAAATTGTCCAGTCGCTTTCCCCGGTTCCGACCGAACCGGCACCACCAGGCAGGCACTTGGTTCGGCCGGTTCCACCGGTTCAGGAGTATGAGTTAGAGGAGTTTTATGAACCAGAGGAGGAGGAAGAGGAGTATGAGGAAAGTGAATGTGGATTTGAAAGTCTGGATGTGCCCATTGACCCAGACCTTCAGGGGTTTCTCCTCCTAGGCTTTCTGAGTCCCCTTCCCATTTCATGTTTTATAAAAAAGTGGCTGAAACCCTCCAGCTTCCTATGGAAGAAGCTGTGGATGACCAGGAGGAGCCTGACTATGTGGAAATGATGGATATCCCAGAGTCTAGGAGGCTGTCTATTCCCTTGCACAAATCTTTTGGGAAACAGACATCTAAGATTTTGAAGACTCCTAACACTATACCTCCTGTGGATAAGAGAATGGACAAGAGGTATACATTGTCAGGCTGTGACACGGAGTTCCTTACACAACAATGCAGCCATATTGGGGTAGTGCAGGCTGCAGCCTGTGATAAGGCAAGCATTCCCTTGGCTTCACACCCCCCAGACAAGGACTCCAGGAAGATTGATGCCATGGCAAAGAAACAGTACATGGCAGCATCTTTGGGACTCAGACAGGCCAATTATATGGCCTATACTGCTAGGTATCAAAAATCCAGATGGGACACTGTTATGGCCCTAGCAAAACAGGTCCCTGGCCAGCTTGCCAAGGAGCTGGAGCAGGTGGCTGCTGATGGTATTGAGGCATCCAAGGTGCAATTCCATGCTGCAGTGGACTCCAATGATGTCTTCTAGAGTCATGGCTACATCCGTGGCACTTCCGAAGAATGGCTTGGCTCAGAGGTACTAGCCTGTCACAGGATACCCAGACTAAGGCCATGGATTTTCCTGTTGTGGGTAATTCTCTGTTCGGGGAGCAAACAGAGAATTACATGAAGAAAATGGACGAGTATAGGACCACTTATAGGAGTGCACAGGCCAAGGAAAGGCAGGCCACTCCTCAAAGGCAGCTTCCCAGGGGCAGGCCCTTTCATAGGCCTTTTTACCAAGCCCAGGCCTCCTCTTCTGCTTATGCCCAGAGGGGGTTCTTTAGAGGGAGAGGCAGACCTGCTTCCACCCCTCAGCCCAAAGCCCCTGCCAAACAGGCACCCTGATGGGGTTGCCAGGGCTGAATCTCAGCTACCTGTAGGGGGCAGGCTGGCTTACTTTGTCAAGGACTGGGAGTCTCTGACATCAGACAAATGGGTCCTGGAAGTAGTAAGCCAGGGACTGGTTCTCAGCTTCAAAAAGTTTCCAAAGATGAGAACCAGATCCTTTCCACCTGCAAATCCATCAGAGGCAGTTGCCTTTGAGGCAGAGGTCTCCTCCCTCCTAGCTCTCAGAGCTGTGGAGAGGGTTCCACCCCTACACCAGGGCAAAGGGTTGTGTTCCAGGTACTTCCTTACCCCAAAAAAGACAGGAGAATGGCGGCCCATCCTGGATCTCAGATACTTAAACAAGCACTTTTTAAAACCAAAATTCAAAATGGTGACTGGGAATTATTCTACCCTCTCTAAAGCCAGGGGACTGGCTAGTGTCCCTGGACCTCAAGGATGCCTACTTCCATGTTCTCGTCAGAAGCTCCCATCGAAAGTACCTCAGGTTCGAGCTGCCCTCAGGCCATTATCAGTTCAGAGCAATGCCCTTTGACCTCACTTCTGCTCCAAGGGTATTCACAAAATGCCTGGCAGTAGTAGTTGCTTTTCTAAGAAGGCAGAAGATTGCCACCTTCCCTTACCTGGACGACTGGCTCATAGTAGGCCAGTCCCCAGACCAAGTCAAGTTACACTTACAGATAACTCAGCAGCTGCTCACTTCTTTGGGTTTCCTGCTAAATCTTCCAAAGTCAGTTCTAGAGCCTGTCCAGCTCCTCACCTTCGTAGGTGCAGAGCTAGACACTGTAAAGGCCAGAGCCTTCCTTCCCCTGGACAGGGCAAGGACACTGGTCTCTCTGGCCTCCTCATTCACCCTGCAGGTGTCTCGACCAGCAAGGCATTTCCTACAGCTGCTGGGGCACATGGCTGCTTCTACAGCAGTAGTGCGGGGAGCAAGATTTCAGATGAGGGACATTCAGTTCCATTTGAGAGCCTTTTGGTCTCAAAGGAAGGACCCTTTGACCAAATTGATCCCAGTAACTTGAACCCTGATCCAGGCCCTCAAGTGGTGGCAGGATCAGAACAATCTGAGACAAGGGGTTCCCTTTGTCACTCAGTCTCACTCTTTAATCCTTACTACAGATGCCTCCCTCTTGGGGTGGGGGGCCTCACATGGGCGACCTCACCACCCAGGGGTTGTGGTCCCCTCAGGAACCTCTGCTCCATATCAATCTGTTGGAACTCAGAGCAGTATTTCTAGCACTTCAAGCTTTTTCCAAATCTGTTCAGAAAAAAGTTGTACAGGTCAGAACAGACAACACCACCACAATGTGGTACATCAACAGGCAAGGAGGCACTCGGTCTACGACCTTGTGCACCGAAGCAATAAAGTTGTGGTCTCTGGTTTACTCCCTGAACACCTCCCTCGCGGCAGTTCACCTCCCAGGCAAGGACAATGTCCTGGCAGATGCTTTCAGCAGGATTTCCCAGGGCCATCACGAATGGTCACTGGACCCCCTGGTTTTGGAGGTGATATTTTCCGGATGGGGCACCCCGCAGATAGATCTTTTTGCAGCCCCAGACAATCACCAACTTCCCTTTTTGCTGCAGGCCCCCAATGTTGGGCTCAGTCCCCCTGGATGCCTTAGTTCTCAATTGGGAAGGGAAGTTTCTCTATGCTTTCCCCCCTTCCCTCTCCTATTCAAAGTGCTAGTCAAAATCAGATCTCAACCCTGCAAGATGATCCTGATTGCTCCAGACTGTGCCAGACAGCCCTGGTATCCACTCCTACTGTCCTTAGCAGTCCATCTTCCCCTGTGCCTTCCCTGGAATTACAACCTGTTAACCTGTGCTCAGGGGAGGGTTTGTTACCCGAACCTGAAATCTCTCAATCTCAAGGCCTGGTTCTTGAAGAGTTAGAGTTTGCTAATCTACACCTCTCCCAGGGTGTAATGGATATCCTGAAGGCTTCTAGAAAACCTTCCACCAGGGCTACTTATAATTCAAAATGGAAAAAGATTTTCCATATGGTGCTCTGGGAAGCATATTTCCCCAAAATCTGCTGATCTGTCTACAGTCCTTGATTACATGGTCCACTTAAATAGCTTGGGGCTCAGACCAGCTACACTGAAAGTGCATCTGGCAGCCGTGTCTGCTTTTATCTCAGCAGTTAAGCCCTCTTCTCTTTCAGCTCACCCTGTATTCTCCAAGTTTTTCAAGGGATTGCTTCACACCAACCCTCCATTCAGGGACCCTGCCCCTGCCTGAGACATCAATGTTTGCATTGATCAGCTTATGCAACCCCCTTTTTGAGCCTTTATCTTCAGCAGAGCTTAAGTACTTGACTTGGAAGACTGTTTCTGGTAGCCATCACTTCTGCCAGGCGCATAAGTGAATTACAAGCTTTGTCAGTGGAGCCTGATTTTACCTCCTTTCATAGAGATAAGGTGGTCCTCAGGACTAACAGGAAGTTCTTGCCTAAGGTGGTTTCAGATTTCCACCTTAATCAATCTATGTCTCTTCCAGTGTACTTCACTGACCATTCCTCCTCTGGCGAGAGGAGGCTGCACAGTTTGGATGTCAAAAGAGTCCTTAGCTACTACATGGAGCGTACCAAGGGTCACAGGGTTGACTCCCACCAACTATTCCTCGCTTATGGTGAGGTTGGTAAAGGGAAACCTGCCACTAAAAGATCGATTGCCAGGTGGATTGTCTCTTGTATCCAATTTTGCTATGAGAAACTGGGTAAGGTTCCTCCCTCAGGCCTGAGGGCTCACTGTACCAGAAGTACAGCTGCTTCCCTGACTGCTGCCAGGGACATCCCTATTCTAGAGATATGTCAAGCAGCTACCTGGAAAACAGTTCACACTTTTACCAAGCATTACTCCCTGGACATCCAGGCTAGGAGTGATGCTCGGTTCAGCACAGCTGTGCTTCAGAGCCTATTTCCTAAGTAGGTTCTGTCCCTCCTCCATGGAGGTACTGCTTGGTAGTCTGCATATGTCAGAATATGGCAAGACTTCATGGTGTTTGAAGAAAAAATTACTCACCTTAGTAATGTTGTTTCTTCTCATGGAGTCTTGCTATATTCTGACATCCCCCCCTGCCTGCCCCTCTCAGAACCTCTGTTTTTTGGGATGTGGGTGGGCAGTGCAGTGTTGGCACTTAGTAGGTGCCCACCTTTTTGTTTCACCCCTTCTTTCTTAGAAAGAAGGGGTGAGTTGGTGGTGTGTTTTTTCATTTTTGGGTCTCCTGACGTAAGTCTTTGTTTTGGGACCAAAAATCTGTTTTATGTTTAGTAGCCAGTTGGCTAGTGTAGGTTTACAGCTTCTACACAGGACCTAAGTGAGTTTAGCTCGTAAAGATCTGACGGTTTGAGTTTGAAGAACAACAGAGTCTCAACCGAGCTCAGCATTCCATGCCTGGCATGAAAAGTTAACTCTTTCATCTCCGGGGCAGTTCTAAGGTTGGGACTCACTGCATATGTCAGAATATAGCAAGACTCCATGAGAAGAAACAACATTACTAAGGTGAGTAATTTTTTCTTTCTGCACCACACTTGCGCCAGCACCTGGAGTGCCTTCGGTGCCACATAGGGCACCGGGAATCTTCCTGGACATAGTCTCCACCACTCATTCACACTTATGGGAACTACGCTGGAGGCGCTAGGATGTAGCGGGAGCAAACTTTTTGCAGAGGGTCCACGCCAGAGATGAAGCTGCGAGGAGCAGCGCCGCGAGCATCAGCTCGTGCAGTAATGACTGTCTTGGCATCGACCCTCCAACCGCCTCAGTTCCTTTTTTCCCGCCGTCTAGTGCACTTCAATGACTGCGTCGCTCGCCGGCCGGGAGTCAAACTTCAAACTAGCAGAATAGTTTTTCAGTTTTGTACTAATATCTTGAACAAGTATTCTTATTAAAGAAAAGAAGTCTCGGCCTACATTGACGGAGTCGACCATGAGCAGGTCAGGTGACGGTAGGGAGACTTCGTATGAAAGCTGTTCAGTCAGCCGGGCTGGGTCCGGTCTGCCGCCCTCTCCGGAGGGGAAGGGGGTCTGACAACGGACAGTCCAATGCCCGAGGGGATGGGCGGTCCCCTCGGAAGCACAAAAGTAAATTGTCACACTCTCTCCACAGTTCGGCCTCAAACTCTTCTTCGGCCCACAGGTCAAAAAAGAGAAGGCATCACTCGAGGTCACCCCCTGGTATGTCTGCGCGTAGATGGTCAGTTATTGGGGCTAGTCGCTGGTCTCCTCCTTCGAAGTCACCGGTGTCTGTTTCCGGTTGCCGACCTCTTTGACATCAGAGCCCTACCCCGCCCTCCGGTAGGTCTTCAGATGAGCAGTTTCATCAGTGGGCTGCTCCTGTGGAGCAGTGGGCTCGGAGGTTGGTCCAGCTGCCTGGCCCAGTCACTCTGGGGCCTTCGGGCTTTCGGGGATCGGGTGGGGCAGTTGGGCCTCCCTAGTCGCACGGCCGCGTCCTCAGTGCCATCGACTCCGCGCTTAGGTGTTTCCTCCCTTCACATGGCTGCGGTGCAGGGAGCCACAGCGATGCCTCTATCTCCTGGTATTCATCCTTCTTTCTCCTCAGATCCTGTTTTTCGGAGCTTTGGGATGTTTTCGGCGCCTTTGGCGCTGATGGCTCATTCGGCGCCATCCTCAGCATCGATGTCGACGGTCTGCGCCATCCTTGGCGCCGTTAGGGTTGTCTGTACCGTCTTCAACGCCGAGGCCTGTTAGGGTGTCGTCCAGTCTTCAGGGCTCCTCTTCACTGAATCCTTTTCCTTCCTCATTTCCTTCTGATTTTCACTCCTTTCCTGTCCATGCAGTCCCTCCTGGGCTGTCAGGAGATGACACTGAGCCTGACTCAGACCTTCACCTGGGTGATGATGTGGAAGGGTCTCATCCTGTAGCAGAGCCTTTGGTCGAAGACCTGTCTTTTAAGTCTCTGCTGAAAAATTTGAATTCCACTCTTTCTCTCCAGACATCGATCCTGGGAAGCTAAGACTCCAGTACCTCCATGTTCCAGAGATCCCTATGGATTTGACTCCTCCAGTATAGCCCTCCTTTGAAACACTTTCTCAGATGGTATGGAATAATCCTGCTGTCATTCCTTCTGTGGCCAAGTCCATTGATGGAAAGTATGCTGCTCCCAAGGATCGACCCATCTTGGCCTCCCAGGCCTTTGCGGACCCTATTGTAGTCCTGGCGGAGAATGATAAGGCCGTCCTCCCTCAGGCATCTTCAGTCCGGCCTATAAACGAAGAATCTCGCAAGATAGACACCTTAGGTAAGAGAGTCTTTGCTGCCTCTACCCTGGGTATGCGTATTGCCAGCTACCAGGGCTATTTTTCTCAATATGTGTATGTTCTTTGGCATTCGCTCAAACAAATGGTAGAAGCTCTACCAGAGTCAGACTCTAATTCGGAGCTACTTCAGACCATAACCAGGGGTATCGAGTCCAACAACCAGCAGGTTAAAGCAGCTATGGACGCTCTTGATACTGCTTCTTTGGTGGCAGCAGCAGGCATCTGTACTCGCCGCCACTCCTGGCTGCGGACTTCAGGTTTCACGAATGATGCCCAGCAACAGGTTATGGCGTTACCCTTCGACGGTATGTATCTCTTTGGTCCTCAAGTAGAGCAAGCTCTGGAGGCCACTCAGAAGACTAGGTCTGCCATTAAATTGGCTCGACCTGCTCCCACCCTTCTAGTGGGGTGTTAATAGCGTCAATTTCACAACCGTCCAGTACTTTGAGGCAAAGGCAGGGAGATTTTAATAAAACCAAGCCCCCAGCCTCAAAAGCGCAAACAAGCACAAGGACCCAAGCGCCCAGTGCTACCTTCTGACTCTCTGGCCCACGTCCCTCTCCTCAGCTGCCAGAGGGGGACTTTTCTCTCAGCGGTGGGGCGTCGTCTGACTCAGTTCTACAACCATTAGAAGACCATAACATCAGACAAATGGGTCCTCCGGATAATCCACAAGGGATATTCCCTCAATCTTTTAGAGACCCCTCCAGATCTTCACCCCAAACGACAGCCGAGACTGTCGACAGTTCAGTCAGAACTTCTTGCTTCCGAGATAAAGGGCCTTCTGAACAACAGGGCAGTAGAAATAGTTCCGTTGGATCAACGGAACACAGGGTTCTACTCCCACTACTTTCTTGTTCCAAAGAAACTGGGGCATGCTCCCATTTGGACCTCAGAAAACTGAACAGATTTCTTCCCAAGGAAAAGTTCAAAATTATGTCACTGGGAACCCTGTTGCCCTTGCTTCATCAACACGATTGGTTAGCTTCCCTGGACATGCAGGATGCTTACCAACATATTCCTATTCACTCAAAACATCACAAATATCTAAGGTTTGTGACTTTGGGCCAACATTATCAGTTCAGAGTCCTGCCCTTTGGGCTATCCTCAGCGCTACGAGTTTTTACAAAGTGTTGTGCAATTCTCGCAGTGCACCTCAGAAAGATCGGAATATAAGTGTTCCCATATCTGGACGACTGGCTTCTAGCAAGCCCTTCCAGGCAAGGAACTCTCGACGCCATAGCCATGGCCTCAAACTTCCTCACATCCATGGGAGTCCTGCTAAATCTCAAGAAATCGCAGTTGCAGCCCTCCCAGAAGCTCCTTTTCATAGGAACTCTTCTGGACACCTCCTGTGCAAAAGCTTTTCTACCAGAGGACAGAAGGAGTGATATCCTGCAGATGGCGCGATACATCAGAGAGAACAGCTCGGTTCGAGCTATCTCAATGCAACAGATGCTGGGTTTCATGGCATCCTCGGTGTTCACTGTACCCCTAGGACGCCTCCATATGAGAACCTCTCAGTGGATGCTCAGCACTCAGTGGTCCCGACTACTCATCCTCAGTCCTTTCTCATCAAGGTGGCAGAACCTCTCAGGAGGTCGTTCACCTGGTGGTCGCAAGAGGACAATCTTCTGGAAGGATACCCCTTTGCTCCTCTGGATCATCAGATTTCTATCACCACAGACACGTCCCTGTCGGGATGGGGAGCTCACTGTCAGGATCTCCACACTCAGGGTACCTGGACTCGGGTGGAAGCCCAGCTTCACATAAACATCCTGGAAATGAGAGCCATCCTCTGTGCAGTCCGGGCCTTGAAGGACATTCTTTGTCACAAGAACATTCTCCTTCAGACGGACAAGGCAGTGATGTATTACATCAACAAGTAGGGCGGCGCACACTATTACCCCTTGTACAGGGAAGCAGCGAGAGTGTGGGAATGGTGCCTAGAGCACAAGGCTCTAATTCAGGCGGTGTACCTGCCGGGAGTGCAGAACGAACCGGCAGACCCTCTAAGCAGAACAGAGACAGATCCTCACGAATGGTATCTCGACTCAACCATAGTTCAGTCACTATTCGCAGAGTGGGGAACTCCAGACCTGGACCTTTTTGCATCCCCACTCAACACAAAACTGCCTCTCTTCTGCTCCAGAAATCCAGGGCGTGGCATTTTCTGTCAGGATGCGTTCAGGCTGCAGTGGACAAAACGCTTTCTATACGCCTTTCCTCCTCTTCCACTAATTCAGGGGGTACTTCTCAAATTCGAGTCCCAGGGGGACAAAATGATCCTCATTGCTCCCTTCTGGCCTCAACAGATATGGTTTCTGTTACTCAACAGTATGTCGGAAACCCTTGCGAAAGCGCTTCCCTTTCAGACGAACCTTCTGACCCAGGGGCCTGTGGTCCATCCCAATCTAAGGTCGCTTCATCTGCACGCTTGGCTCCTGAAGAGAAAGAAGTGAACAGGTTCCATATCTCTCGGAGAGTTTCAGCTATTCTTTTGGCTGCACGCAAGCCAGCCACTAGAAAAACTTACACATCCAAATGGAAGCATTTTTCTCTCTTGTATGCAGGATCCTCTTTGAATCCCTTTTCCTGCCCACCCAACAAAGTTTTAGAGTATCTCTTGGACCTCTCAAATTCAGGTCTTCAATACTCTACAATCAAAGTTCACCTTTGTGCCATTTCAGCCTATCATGAGCCATTACTTTCCTTATCTCTGGCTCAGTTACCGGTAGTTGAGGTTTCTTAAGGGTATTCTGCATACCAGACCTCCTGTCAGACGTCCAGTTGCAGCCTGAGACATTAATCTCGTGCTAGTCATGCTCACTAGAAAACCTTTTGAGCCACTAGCTACCTGCGAATTGAAATTCCTCTCTTGGAAAACGGCATTCCTGGTGGCCATCACCTCGGCCCGCAGAGTTTCTGAAATACATGCTCTGGTAACAGACCCTCCGTACACTGTGTTTCACAAGGATAAAATAGTTCTTAGGACCCATCCTAAGCTCCTCCCTAAGGTTGCCTCAGAATTCCATTTAAACCAACCTTTGGTCCTACCTACTTACTTTGCTGATTTCCAGAATGAAGGAGAACATACCCTTCATTCCTCAGATGTTAAAAGAGCTTTGCGCTTCTATTTAGATAGAACGAAGGAAATTCGCAAAGCTCAACAAATGTTTGTCTCCTTCAGCGAGACCCGGCTGGGTCAGCCTGTCGCTATCACATGCATTTCAGCATGGCTGGTGGCATGCCTTCGCCACTGTTATTCCATGGCACAGGTCAAGCTGGAGGGCATAGTGTATGCTCACTCTACTAGAGCAGTCGCGGTATCCCTGGCGGAAATCCGCAACGTGCCCATTGCGGACATTTGCAATGCGGCTACTTAGAGCTCTGTGCATACCTTTATTAAGCACTATGTGGTGGACGTCCATGCCAGACGAAACGTTTCATTTGGCAGGACTGTCCTTGACGGACTTCTGTCCTGAATTCGTGAGTTCTTAGTTTTCCTGCCGCCCTCTCGGGGGATTTTTAGCTCGGTATTCTCCAATAAGTGTGAATGAGTGGTGGTGACTTTATGTCCAGGAAGATATGGAAATTCTAGGGACATGGATATGTTGTTCTATCCACAGTTACTGGCAGGTTCCTTGCCGCTTTAAATCTTGCCGGAAGGTCTTCAAGCTGGCTCCTCCCACCCACCCAGGTTGTAAAACTCTCGGCTCTGCCCCATGATGCCAGATCTTCCTTACCGCTTGGAATCTCAGGTTCCCTCCTTTGCGCTCTGTGTTTTAGGCCTGGATCCTAACGCGTCGGTTAAACCAAAACTCATACTTAAATTTACTAGACTTCAGTCTTTTTCTTCCTTTGCGGCTGTGATGGACAAATCGACTCCCAGATTACGTCGGTGCCCTTGTAGGTAGAAGATGTCTCGGACCGATCCGCACTCCACATATGTTTGCTGCCTTGGGCTCGATCACGATCCGCAGGCCAGCGAATTGTGCAAGTCCTTCTTGGTCAACGTTCTTGAAGACCGTGCTGCCACAATTCAACTTGGGTGCCCCGAGGGACGTATTCCTCTGGTAAAGTCGAAGGAGGCCCGTTGGGCGGTGTCCTCGGTGGCGGGCTCGGCTGAGCAACTTGAGCAAATGATCGCCCTCGAGGAGGAGGCGGCCCAGGCCGAATCTTCTTCTTCCTCGGTCATGGCATTTATCCCGCTCTCCTTGGGCTCCTTCTACTCGGCTTCATTCAAGGAGCTTTGTCAGTCCCTCTCTACTAAGGGAGAGGGGCCATCGGGACATTCCTCTTGGTCCAAGAAAAAGGACTCAAAGGGTAAGTCCCACCGTCGACGTTCGTGGGAGCGGGAGATGTCCCTTTCCCCGGATAGTCGACACTCGACTTCGGTCGAGGTTGTGGCTAAGGCCACTGGCTTCACTGTGTCCCCGACGGGTCAGCCGGCCAAGACACCCGTTGATGCAGTTGAGATTTTTCTCGACCCGTCGGACGGGCTGTCAACTGGAGAAGCCGACAACCCTTCTTCACCGGTTCCCCCAGTGGAAACCGAGGACTTGCCTGTGCCTCCTGTGCCGGAGTCCCCGTTTAAGGTTCCAGAGCTGGGGGGAGTAATGGGTTTCCCCCTCTCCATCCCAGACCCACCCTCGGAAACACGGAAGGTCTCGGACCTCTTCTTGGTCCAGCCGATCCCACTGACATCGGCGGTCTCGGCACCGAGGGAAGTGGCGGCGCCGCTCATCCTCGTCATCGTCCTTCTCGGATGATAGGCTCCGGTGCAAGTTGCGTAGGCGCTACGAGGATCTGATGTGGCAGCAGCTCCTTTTGACTGGGAGCGATCCGACTCCGTCGCCTTCCCGGCCATTAAGTGGCTGTCACCTGAGCAGCGAAACAACCCCTCGTGGTGGTGAGTCGAAGCGGCGCGGTTGTTTGGCGAAACCAGCTGGGCTCCGTATCTTCCTTGTCAATCTTCACCATTCATTACTTCCTGGGTGTGGCGGGCCGGCACCGCCGGAAGCTTTTTTTTTTTTAAAGTTTGCCCTAGCAGCACCGCCCTCGAGTGGCGTCATGCGCGGCGGCGTTAGCAGCGACCGACTCCTCCTCCAACTCAGTTCTGTTTCTCCGCCGTCGAGCAGCACCTGTCCATCCCGAGCGCTCAGTACTATATCTGCGTAGTAGTTACCGACTCCCGTTTTCCTGACACTCGGCGTACGTCTGGTAAGACTGTTCTTTTCTTTCTTCGGCGCGGTGTATTTCCTACTGTGTTTGATCTCGTTATTTTAGCGTTATGTCTGGTTCTGGAGCTAAGCGTTCGAGCGAAGGCAGCCGCTATCGTCGGTGCTCCTGTGGCGGCATTTCTCCGTCTCGGACGGCATGGCGTTTGTCTTCGTTGCCTGGGACCCAACCATGATATGGATTAATGCGCCTGTTTCTCGATGGACCGTTGCGTCCTCGAGAATCCGCAGCGTTCAAGCTCGGCAAGGCCCGCCGACTTTCGAGAGCCAGCGTCGCTCGCGGAATCTCAGGCGAGATCTCTAGGCCTTTCCCGGGTCCCCTCCGGGCCTACTACGGTCCGAGGAGGAGGTCTCCTCATCCCTATCTTGCCGAGGAGGAGGCCCTTCCAGCAGTGTTGGGGCGTCGTAGCCCTCCGGGGCGCAAAGCGCTGACACCGCATCGGCAATCACCTCTTTGGAGGTGCAGGCTCCCCGTGTCGAGGCCCTTGGCTGGGCCCGGCTGGAGTGGACCCCTCGGCGCTTGATGATGGTAAGCGCGTTTGGATCACTGGCGCTGGTGATTGGGCAGCGCCGTTTGTGGCGCCCGCTTTGGATCGGCGCCGGTGATCGGAGCGGCGCCGTGTCACCGCTTTTGGCCTCGGCGCCGTTCGCGGTGCCGATGGACATGGCGGTGCCGCGGCGGTCGCCGCTTCGCCTCCCGGCCCTGGCCGCGCCGTCAGCCTTCCCCTCCCAGGCGGTGCCGGGCCTGCGGGCCGCTGGGGTGTGAGTTAAACCTTCCTGCTGTCGGTGTGGGGCGGCGGCGTCGCACGGTGACGGGGCGTTCACGGCCCCGTGGCCTCGAGGACCCTGGGGTGGCCAGCATTGAGGTCCTGCTGGTCTCGTCCTCCTCGGAGGACGATGACTCGGAATGTGGACCCATCCTGGCACCCCATTCTTGAGAATCTGGGTCCTCGGTGGCTAGGGGTACCAAGGGCATGGCCCCTCCCTCTGTCCCCTGCCGTCGTCTCCTGAGGGTTCCTCGGCTGGGGGTGGCCGGGAGTCGCGGGGCAGGCGTGGGGGTGACGGAGGGCCCCTCTCTGGAGGCCGGTGACAGCTACCCCGAGTGCTGTGCCTCCTCTAGGGACAGGGGACGTTGCAGTCAGGAGGAGGAGGCCTCTCGGAATCTGAGGGTTGAGGGTCGGCGGCTGCTGCCCGGTCTTCTTTGCCACCTCAGGGGGTGGCCAGGAGCCGTAGTGCAGGCCCACCCTCCCCCAGGGTTCTAAGGTGCCCTCTGGCGGCGTTTGTCGCGGACTGCCCTTCTGGATCCATGCAGTCCGGCGTCGTCTGGGGAGTTTCTCCCCAGGGCTCTTCAGGCTCCGCTTCCCAGAGTTCGTTCTGCGGCCTGG
Source organism: Neoceratodus forsteri (assembly GCA_016271365.2). Lineage (NCBI taxonomy): Eukaryota > Metazoa > Chordata > Ceratodontiformes > Ceratodontidae > Neoceratodus > Neoceratodus forsteri. The sequence continues at coordinate 1,072,029,177 of CM028134.1, read as the reverse complement.
TTTGATATCGGGATCCCTCCTACTGGGCTCCTTTCCCGGATTCCAGAGCCCTCGAGAGACAGTTGCCTCCTCGGAGGTGCCCCTCTCCCATCTCTCTCCCACCACCCGCTCCCGGGCCATATGGGGTCCTATGGGTCCGTTATCCTGGAGCAGTTCAAAGGATTCTCGGTGGCCTTCCCTCATATGTTAGATACATGCATGGCGGGTCTTTCGACTCTCCCCACCGCGAGGAATCCTCTGGACATTCCAATTCCCCATCATCCTCGTCTCCCTCCTCTGAGGGAAGGAACCCTGCTCATCTGTCCTCCGATGCTGATTTCACAGAATATCAGCGTTTCCTCTCGAGGATGGTGAGGGATCTCCAGATTTCCTACGTTCGGAGAGACAATACCGAACGGGAGACGCGTGAATTCCTTGGTGAATTCAGTGCCCAGCATCTGGTGGTACCTTCCTGGCCTATCCCCTTCCAGGAGGCGTCTATCCGGTCCTGGCAGTTCCCTGCCGCTTCTTCCTCAGCCACGGCGGACTGCCAGCGTAGGTATTGTGCCCCCTCTGAGTCTCTAGGTTCCCTTCCCAACCCGTCCTCAGGTTTGGTAGCCTGGATGCTCCTTCTAGGCGCCGTTGCCTGGCGCCGACCGCACCACGGTTCGGACTCTCTCCAGGTTCGACCGTTGGGGCGAAGAGTGTTCTCTTCTTCTCGTGCGAGTGCATGTATTGCATCACATCAGGCTACCACGCTGCCTACAACCGGCATCTGTGGTGGATGATGTCCCAGCTGTTGGCATCTATGCTGACACGAACAAACCAGACAAGCCGTTGCCCTCTCCGGCGGTGAGCCTGGAGCTGGCAAGACACCAAGCAAGGGCATCTTATGGCGCCAATGAGGTGGCTTCCAGGCTTGCGGGACAGCGATCTGCATCAGGCGGACGGCATGGCTCGTCTTTCCAGGTTGTCACCCCTGGCCCGGCGTGGGTGATGCGCTCCGCCTTCGGGGACCCGTCTTTTCTCATCCAGAGCTAGGAGACTTTTACAGGGCTCCATCCGTCTCCCTCGTCCTGAGAGGCACCTCCTAGCTCTTCTCCCACTTAGGCTTTCTGAATAAGCAGGGTCTTCTCCTTCTGTTTTCTCACCAACAGGGCTGGGGTCTTGTTCCCTCAGGGTATGGCCTCTTCCCCTCCAGGGAAGAGAGCTTAATACTCACCCAGGAAGTAATGAATGGTGAAGATTGACAAGGAAGATAGGAAATTACATACCTACCGTAATTCTTGATCTTCTCTTGTATCTTCCCATTCATTACTTACACCCGCCACCATCCCTCAGTGGCCTTTTCCTGTGGCTTCTCCACCTCCGTCTCCTTCCTCTCTGCAAAAAAAATAAAATTTTTTCTTAAAATATAAGGAAAAATTCTTATTTTTTTCCAAAAAAAAATCTTCTTGGGGGGCTCTAATTTTCAGAAAAATTACTTACTCTAAGATTCATGGGCCATCTAGTGGATTGCATTGGCGATCAGACTGCACAACTATCTCTTGCCATTCTTCTGGCGAGATACCTCTGGGGTTTTGGCCTGGCTCAGGCTATTCAGTTTCGATCCTGCAATCCGTGTTCCAGATAGTTGCCCTGAAATCAAACCCCCATTCTTGCCTTGCAGAGCAGAGGAGCAACGCGTCTATACCTTTTTTTTCTTTTTGCAAAAAGAAGGGAAAAATGCTGAGGAACTCTCTTCGACTGCTATAGGCATCTTGGTATTGGGGTCATGCATCTAGTCTAAAAATTTTATCTGTAAAAAAAAGGGGAAAAACAAACTAGAAGAGAAATGAGAAGGTAGGCTATCCTTCTAGCTAGTTTACATATTGGTTTCTCCTTTAAGTGTCCTGGACAATTTTACAGAAGGCAGTGCTAACCATATCCAATCCCAGCCTGCCTAAGCCTTGGCCTGCCTTGGCCAGTCAGTCTGAGTCCCTTTTCTATCTTAAAACGCCTGAAAAGCTTACATTCTCCATTTCTAAACCCCTGAGCAGCGCTCTCATGCTGCCGGGGTTTTATTCTTCCCTCCTCGCGTGTCCTCCAGTTAAAGGCCTTCTGCGGCCAGGAGCCCGAAGTGGGTATCAAGAACAATGGCATGTTGAGGATGAGGACTATGCCCTCCTGAGTCTGTCTAGCGGGTTTGGTGAACCTTCTCTTCAGCTCTATCTCCGGGGATTCTTGCTTCCCCTTTAGTCGAGCCTTCAGCTGTAAGCTAACTATGCTCGTTGGGCATTCTGGTCTCTTCAACATCCCATCTCTCTCTTCTCTTTCTTCTTCTTCTAATTTCTCATTTCCTTACTTATCTCCTCCTAGAATCGCCCAGGTAAGGAGGCCCTACAATCCTAGGCTAGGGATACTCTTATCTCCTCTGTCCTTCCTCCATCGGCTTATTCCTTTTCAGTTCATTCTTCCTTGCTTTGCTTCCCTCGGCTATCTTGCCTGCTATCTATATTCTCTGCTTTCACTTTTGCCTCTCCGGCTCACAGAACTGAGTTGGAGGAGGAGTCGATAGCTGCTAACGGCGCCCCTCGCGCATGGCGCATGATGTGTCACTCTCGAGGGCGGTGCGTTAGAGGCAAACTTTAAAAAAAAAAAGCTCCCGTGGCGGATGCGCCTCCGGCTTACACCCAGGAAGTAATGAATGGTGAAGATACAAGAGAAGATCAAGAATTACGGTAGGTACATAATTTTCCTTTCTCGCAGAGCCCAGGGAAAGTTGCCCATGGGCCGAAGTCAGCGCCCAGCTAAGCCGGCTCAGTCCGCGGGCCCCTCCGCCGCCACAGCATGACTCCTTCCCGGCCCCCGCCCGTCAGGATCAACGGGACATCAAGGTCGGGGGTCGCATTGCGGACTACCAGCCAGGGTGGCAGTCCATGCAACCACCCGACAGGTGGGTCCTTCAGTTAGTCGAAGAGGCCACTTTATAGAATTCGCAGACAAGCCACCCTCGAGGCCTCCTCTGCTCTCCCGTTACTCGGGTCAGCACAAGTTGTTTATCAGGCAAGAAATACTCGCGCTCCTGCAGAAGGGAGCGGTGGAGTATGTTCCAGAGAACCAGATAGGATCCGGATACTATTCCCACTTCTTTCTGGTTCCGAAGAAAACAGGACCTCCGTCCAATCTTGGACCTCAGCGACCTAAATATATCGGTCGCCTACAAACGATTTCGCATGGTGACCCTTCAGGGTCTCATTCCCATGCTAAGGCAGGACGCCTTCTTAGCGTCCCTAGACATGCAGGACGCCTACCTGCATATCCCTGTGGCTCAAGCGCACAGGAGGTTCCTGCACTTCGAGTTTCTCGTCCACCATTTTGAGTTCCGAGCTCTTCCGTTCGGACTGTCATCGGCCCCCAGGGTCTTTACCAAGTGCATGGCAGTTGTGGCAGCGTCTTTAAGGAGACAGGGCCACTATGTGTTCCCGTACTTGGACGATTGGCTTCTCATGGCCGCCTCCAGAGAGGCGTTGTTGCTGGCTATCCAGAGCAGCCAGGCTCTGTTCCAGTCTCTGGGCATCCTCATCAATTACGAAAAGTCTCTCCTAGTACCGTCACAGAAGCTGCAGTTCATAGGCGCAGTTCTGGACACCGTCCAAGGTAAAGCATTTCTTCCCGATGAAAGAGCAGAACGCATCAGATCCCTCATCAGGGACCTCTCGGCGAAGAAGACTGCTCCTGCCAGGCTGGTCCTTCGTCTGCTCGGACACATGGCTGCGGCCATTCCAACCGTCCCTTTGGCAAGGCTCCACATGCGGGTAACTCAGTGGATGCTCAAGGTGTAGTGGGACCAAAGGCAAGACCACATGCAGCAGCCGGTCAGAATCACGAATGCCGTGATTCGAGACGGGCAGTGGTGGCTAGACCCAGGAACACTCTCTGCGGGTGTCCCGTTCACAGCGCCGTCCCCGGAAGTGATTCTTTCCACAGACGCCTCAGAGCTGGGGTGGGGAGCACACCTGAACGGGGTGGTCCCAGGGACGTGGACCCCTCAAGAAGCTCATCTCCATATCAACATTCTGGAAATGAAGGCAGTCCTTTACGCCCTGCAGGCCTTTCAGTCAGAGATCCCGCCGAATACTCTCATGCTTCAAACAGACAATACGGCGGTGATGTATTACCTCAACAAACAAGGAGGCGCACACTCTTACCCCCTTTGCAGGTAAGCGATGAGAGTGTGGGATTGGGTAATCCGACACGGCGCGAGCCTGATTGCAGTTCACGTTCCCGGAGTGGACAACACATCAGGACGGCCTGAGTCGATCCTAGGCCAAAGTCCACAGTGGGAACTTCTTCAGGAGGTAGCAGAGGATCTGTTTCTTCGATGGGGCACTCCAGAATTGGACTTGTTAGCTTCCCATCCAATGCAAAACTGCCCAATTTTTGCTCGCTAGATCCAGGGCCTGGTGTTTTTGGCGAGACGCATTGTCCCTCTCCTGGGTGGACAGATTCCTCTACACTTTCCCTCCCTTCCCGTTGATCCAGAGAGTTGTTCTCAAACTGCGCAGGGAGCATGCAACAATGATCCTAGTAGCCCCATTCTGGCCCAGACAGATCTGGTTCCCCTTGCTAACGCAGCTGTCCCGGGAACCTCCAATCCCGTTGCCTTTCAGCTCCATCTCTTGTCTCAGGAGGAAGGTTCTCTAGTCCACCCGGACTTACGCTCACTGAACCTGCATGCATGGCTCCTAGAGCCATAGCCATTTTGCGACACGGGGTCTCGCAAGAGGTGGCGGAAGTTTTTTCCGCGGCCAGAAAGCCAGCAACGCATGCGACGTACGCCATGAAATGGCGCCGCTTTTGCTTGTGGTCGCAAGCACACGGCCTTTCCCCTCTAGGATGCCCGGTGAAAGTGGTGCTGGAATAACTGCTTTCCCTATTCCATTCGGGTCTCGCCTACTCCTCTATTAAGGTGCACCTCTGCACGATTTCTGCTTACCGCTTCCCGGTGGGACAGCGCACAGTGGCACAGCTTGATGCCTCTCGAGATTTCCTGAGAGGGTGTTACACCTTAGGCCACCCGTTAAGGATCCAGTTCTCTCGTGGGACTTACTTTGTCCTGAAACAACTTCGCTTCCCCCCTTTGAACCTGCCGCAGATTGCGAGCTGCGTTTTCTGTTGTGGAAAACATTATTTTTGGTTGCTGTCACGTCAGCAAGGAGAGTTTCCGAGCTCCACGCTCTCATGTGTATGGAGCCTTATTTAATTTTCCACCAGGACAGAGTATCTCTGAGGACGAATCCTAAGTTTTTGCCTAAGGTGGTCTCTGCCCTCACTCTCAACCAGGACATCGATTTACCTGTATATTTTCCTAAATATTCCAATAGAGGAGAGGCATTGCTTCACACCCTGGATGTTCACCGCTGTCTAAGGTATTACCTGAACAGAACTAAACAACCGCAAATCAGAGCAACTATTCATTCCTTTGCAGAGGATGCGGGCCAACCAGTCTCAAAGCAGTCTCTTTCTCGCTGGCTTGTCCAGTGTATCTCATTGCTACGACAGCAAATGAAGCCCTCCGGGTACAGTCCGGGGCCATTCGACAAGGGGGGTGGCTACCTGGTTTGCAGCACTTTGTAACGTCTCCACCTCTGCCATTTGTGCCACAGCTATTTGGAGCTCTGTGCATACATTCATTAGGCACTATAGCCTGGATATTGCATCACGGCGGAGAGACGGTTTCGGCCTGGCCTGCTACAGGGTCTCCTGTCCTAGAGTCAGGACTTGTCAAAGATCTTTCCTAGTTTCCTCCTCCCAGAATGCTTACAGGCACTATTGCTTGGAAATCAGTCCTAATGGTGTAACCTGCTGCAAGAGCTGTTTCTGGAAGTAAGATAGTACAGTTACGTAAGAACTTACCGTAACAGTAGATCTTCAAGAACAGCAATTGCAGCAGGTACCTTCCCGCCCACCATTTCCCCTTGGAGGAGGCATGGCCTACCGAGCCTTGGGCGGGGGCTTACGCCCTTTGTCTTTTGATAGCGGATCCTTGGTCTCCCATTCTGATGTCATTCTGCGGCCGGGAGTCTCCGGCCGGAGAACTAAGAATCTGGGACCGCCTTGTGTACTACGCCTGACGTCGGGCGGGACCCGGCGTGGTCCCGCTGAATATAGCTAGCTAGAAGAATTCCGTGGGGTCCTGACGCCTGCTGGCTTCAGTCCTAATGGTGTAACCTGCTGCAAGAGCTGTTCCCGAAGATCTACTGTTACGGTAAGTTCTTACGTAACTGTACTTTCTTATGTAACTGTACTTTCCTGACCTGGAAGACCGCCTTCCTGGTACTACCTCCGCTTGCAGGGTCTCTGAAATACATGCATTGGTCACAGATCCCCCGTATATTGTCTTTCACAAAGACAAAGTGGTTCTTTGAACTCACCCTAAGTTTCTCCCTAAAGTAGTCTCAGAATTCCATCTGAACCCAACCGTTGGTTTTTCTGACCTACTTCGTAAACTTCCAGAATGAAGGGGAGCGTACCCTGCATTCTCTGGATGTTAAGAGGGTTTTGCGGTTCTACTTGGACAGAACCAAAGAGATCCGCAAATCTAAACAACTATTTGTCTATTTCAGCTTGGCTCGGCTTGGTCAGCCTGTTGTGATCAGGTGTATTTCGGCGTGGCTAGTGGCATGTCTTTGCCAGTACTACTCCATGGCACAAGTTAAACTGGAAAGCAGAGTTTACGCTCATTCTGCCAGGGCAGTCGTGGCATCTCTGGCAAGAATTACGGAACTTGCTCATTGCAGACATCTGCAGTGCAGCTACTTGGAGCTCCGTGCATACTTTTGTGAAGCACTACACTTTGGATGTCCATGCCAGAGAGCACCAATCCTTTGGCAGGACAATCCTTAATGGGCTCCTGTCCTAAGTAAGCTCCTCTCTCCTGCCGCCCTTCTCGGGGGATTATTTCAGCTCGGTACTCTCCCATTAGTGTGAATGAGTGATGGAGACTTTATGTCCAGGAAGATATGAAAATTACGTACCTACCGTAGTTCTTGATGTTCTTGGATGAAGTCTCCACCACTCATTCACACGCCCACCCTCCATCCCCCCAAGCTCACTTATCTGTTTTTGGTCTTCATCCCCTCATTGGTAGGGCTATGAAGACTCTTGTGTTGTCCCTTCTTATATGGGTCATTCGGACTATCTTATGTCTGACATTGATTAGTTTCTCTAGGTTAGTTTACACTGCACCTCCTCAGTAAAAAAGGTACAGAGGCAGTTGGAGGGTTGACACTGAGGTAGCCTACACGGCGCAAGCCCAGCTTGCGGCACTGCTTCCACGCGGCCCTACCTAGGCGCTGACCCTTCTGAAGATTTTTGGCTCTTGCTGGGTCCTAGCATCTCCGACGTAGTCCCATTAGTGTGAATGAGTGGTGGAGACTTCATCCAAGACGATCAAGAATTGTGGTAGGTACGTAATTTTCATTTGCATCCCTCCTACGGCGCGGTGTGAACTTGTCCAGAAGATGATCCTCCCCATTTTTTTTAGACAACTGTGATGTAGTCTGTGGTGCCACTCCCAAATCCTCCCTAACCAGATTGGACACTCTCTTTAACTCCTTCTGTCAATTTGCCCTTGATGCTCCATCATGCACTCCTCACTGTGACCTCTACCACGCCCTGTCCCTTCCCCCGCTTACCAACAGGTGCCTCACTCATTGTGCCAAACTCACTTCTAAATTTTGGTTAGGAGAACTTTCCTCCTACCTCTCATGCTCACTCTCTTCCCCCCCCCCTTCCCCACTCCCTCAGATACTCTGACAATCACACTTTGTTGGTCCCTTGTCGAACCACTCTCATTGGTCAGTCAGGCTTTACCCACAAATCTGGAACCCTCCTCCAAATACGGCACTTTTCCTTCGCCTTTGCCTCTGCCTTACATAAGTTTCTCTCATCTAACTGCTCCTGCTTTAACCCTCCTTAACCATCGTCCTATACCTCTGCTCTTCTCCATGACTCACATCCCCTGTTAAACCTTCCCCCCCCCCAACACCCGAGCCTGCTTCTCAGGACGCTCTCCCTCTCCCTTCACCACTTATTCCTCATTCCTACCCCTAGCCTTTTCCGATGCCAGATTGCCACTGCTTAGTTTTGACCTCTGGCAGGGTTCTCAGCATCCTGGATGGGTCTAGCACTGGGCAAGCCTCCTCCTTCCCTTCCCCCTTTCTCCTTTCTACCCAACTTGGCCTCGCCTAAATCTGCCCTCTGTTGGGATTTTAAGCACCCTGGCAATGTCTACTCTCAGGTTACTTTCTTCCCTTCCTCCTCCTTTTTTCCTTTCCTCCTCTGTCCCCCTGTTCTCTCTGCCCATCTTGTCCTTACCTAATTGTATCTCCTGGCAGGGTTCTCTGCATCATGGAGGGGCCCAGCACTGGGCAATTACTCTTCCTTCACTCCCCCTTTATCCTTTCTACCCAACTAGTCCTCGCCTGATTCTGCGCTCTGGCAGGGTTCTCAGCATCCTGGAGTGGCCTAGTGTTAGGCAAGCTTCTTTCCCTCCTTTTCCTTCATCCTTTCTTTTCTCTCTTCCCAACTTGTCCTCACCTAGTTCTGCCCCCTGGCAGGGTTTTCAGCATCCTGAACGGGTCCAGCATTGGGAAATGACTCTTTCTTCCCTCCCCCCTCCATCCTCTCTACCTAACTCGTCCCCGCCTGACACTGTTCTCTGGCAGGGTTCTCAGCATCCTGAAGAGGCAGAGTCTTAGGCAAGTTTCTCCCACCCCTCCTCCTCCTCCTTCCCTTTACCATCCCCTCTACTATCTCTATCCAACTTGTCCTTGCCTACTCCTACCCCTTATTCTAAGTCCTCGCCTCATTCCACCACTGGCAGTGATCTCCGCACTTTGAAGGTGCCAGTTCCAGGTATGACTCGTCCTTCCCTATCCCTTACCTCCCCCTCCTGCCCCCCTTTCTACCCCCTGCACTTAATCAAAGGAATTTGTTCGCTTGAGCTAATAATTTGCACTTTTTGTTCTGTCTGAGGTGCTCCCAGATTGCACTAGCCCCGTGTTAACTTGCCCTTCACAACTGGTTTTTTTTTTTTTTTTTTTTGATGCTCACTTTTCTCCGGTGATGTTCCCCCCAATCTTTATCCTCTCCTTCCCCCAGCTGGTTTCCCCTGTCTACCTCTCTACTCTCCTTGATGTCCCCCCCACCCCACTGCATCTTATTCATTCAATAATTGCTAAATAATCTGCCTCTTAACTGTGATCCATTCCTGCAAGGAGGTGGCTCCAAGGCTACATTCGGTTTCTGTACTATGCTCCTCCGATATGCCACTTGTAATTATATGCATATTCCACAGGTATGATATATTTAGCTGTATGTTCTTTCCCTAGGTGTCCTTTAGCATCAGTAATTATAGCAGTTAGCTGGCTAGGTGCAACTGCCCTGCAGGTATGCCTTTATGAGAATTTATTTAATAAGCTTGGGCATTAGCCAATCAAAAAACAGGCGGGGAGTGAACTGAGTGAGAGCAGCCTGAAGGGCTTCAGAATTTTTTCTCCGCTGACTGAGCAACATTACCCCTGAGGTGCCTCTCAACTTTCCTTTTTGACAGCCTCCTGTTCGCTTATCTTGGTAAAGTTTTCCTCACAAATTAAATTTTTCAGTGTGCTGAGTGTAATTTCACGATCTTCCTGGACATAAGTCTCCACCACTCATTCACACTATTGGGATATGCGCGGAGGCACTAGGACCAAGCGAGCAAACTTTTTGGCTGGGCGGCGCCAGAGATGGGCATGAGGAAGCTGACACCATGAAGCCTCAGCTCGTCGCGGTAATGACCATCTCAGCGTCGACCCTCCAACCGCCTCAGTTCCTTTTTTCCCCGCCGTTGAGTGTGCTTCAGTGACGACGTCGTCAGCCCACCAGGAGTCAAACTTCAAACTAGCAGCATAGTTTTCAGTTTTATTATTTTGTAGTAATATCTCGAATAAGTATCGCTTAAGTTTATTCTTATTTATAAAGAAGTCTCAGCCTACTTTGACGGAGTCGACCATGAGCAGGTCAGGTGATGGTAGGGAGACTTCGTATGAAAGCTGTTCAGTCAGTCGGGCTGGGTCCAGTCCGCCGCCTTCTCCGGAAGGGGGGTCTGACAATGGTCAGTCCAATGCCCGAGGGGATGGGCGGTCCCCGGAAGCTATAAAATAAATGGTAGCATTCTCGGCACCGTTTGGCCTTGAGCCTTCTTTGGCCCCAGGTCTAAAAGAAGGCATCACTCGAGTTGCCCTCTGATATGTCTGCATGTAGACGGTCGGTTATTGGGGCTAGTTGCCGGTCTCCTCCTTCGGAGTCGCCTGCTTCTGTTTCCGGTAGCCAACGTCTTCGACATCGGAGCCCTACCCTGCCTGCTGGTAGGTCTTCAGATGAGTAGTTTCATCAGTGGGCCGCTCTCATGGAGCAGTGGGCTCGGAGGTTGGTTCAGCTGCCTGGCTCAGTCACTCAGGGGCCTTCAGGCTTCTTGGGAGACCAGGTAGGGCGGTTGAGCCTCCCTGGCCGCACGGCACTGTCTTCGGTGCCATCGACTCCGCGCATAGGTGTTTCCCCTCACATGGCTGCAGGCGCGGGGCCACACCGATGCCTTTATCTCCTGCTTTCTTGCTCTCCTTACCCTCAAATCCTGTTTTTGAGGGTCTTGGAGTGTTTTGGGCGCCCTCGGCAGTGTAATCACCTTCCGGGGCTCTGGGTGCCGGTGGCATTGCAGGCGCCGTCTTCAGCACTGCAGCTACCAGAGCAGTCTTCAGCGCCATCTTGACGCCGTGTGGCTCCTTTAAGCGCCGCTCGGTGCTGCAGTGCCGCGTCGGCCAGTGACACCTCAGCGTGCACCATGGGGTTCTTAGGGCGTCTTCCACTTTTCAGGACTCCTCCTTTCACTCTTTTCCTTCATCCTTTTCCTCTGATTTTCACTCCTTTCCTGTCCATACACTCCCTCCTGGACTGTCAGGAGATGACATTGAGCCTGACCCAGACCTTAGACTGGGTGATGAAGTGGATGAAGCAGGATCTATTCCTGCTGCAGAGCCTGTGGTAGAGGACCTGTCCTTTGTCTCTGCTGAAAAATTTGATTTCCACTCTTTCTCTCCAGACTACAGACATCGATCCTGGGAAATTGCTAAGACTCCAATACCTCCATGCTCCGGAGATCCCTACGGATTTGACTCCTCCGGTTCAGCCCTCCTTTGAGTCGCTGTCTCAAATGGTATGGAATAATCCTGCTCTTACACCTTCGGTGCCTAAATCCATAGATAGGAAATACTCAGCCCCCAAGGATCGACCCATTTTGGCGTCTCAAGCCTTTGCGGATCCTATTGTAGTACTGGCAGAGAATGATAAGGTCATCCTTCCCCAAACTACTACAGCTCGACCTATTAACAAAGAATCTCGTAAGATAGACACTTTAGGTAAGAAAGATCTTTGCTGCTTCCACTTGATATGTCGTGTTGCCAGCTACCAAGGCTATTTCTCTCAATATGAGTATATCCTTTGGCACTCTATCAAACAGATGGTTGAAGCTCTACGGAATCGGATACAAAGCCAGAAACTTCTTCAAACCATTACCAGAGGTATTGAATCTAACAACCAACGAGTTAAAGCAGCTATGGATGCTTTGACACCTTCGGCGCTGACGCTGGTATTTATACCCGCCGTCATTCCTGGCTGTGCACTTCAGGCTTCACGAATGATGCCAGCAGCAGGTAATAGCGTTGCCTTTTGATGGTCGCGTATCTTTTCAGTCCTCAAGTAGAGACAGGCTCTAGAAGCTACACAAAAAACTAGGTCAGCCATTAAGTTGGCTCGACCTCCTCCTATCCCCTCTCGAGGAGTGTTAATAAGCAGTTTCATAACCATCAGTCCCTTCGAGGCAGAGAAGTTTCCATAAAATCAAACTTCCCAGCCTCAAAAGAAAACAACAAGCGCCAAAGTCCAAGCAGCGCCGCCTTATGAGTTGCTGGCCCAAGTCCCATCTCAACTGCCGAGCTGGACTTTTCCTCAGCGGTGGGAGGTCATCTGATGCACTTCTACAATCAATGGAAGTCCATAACCTCAGACAAGTGGGTCCTGTTCGGTGTTCGCGAGGTATTCACTCAGTCTTGTGGAGACCCCTCCGGATCGTCCCCCAAATGACAGCCCAGGCTGTCAACCCTTCAGTCAGACCTTCTCCGCTTGAGATTCAGGGCCTTCTGAACAACAGGGCAGTAAGTAGTGCCGCTGCATCAGCGGAACACAGGGTTCTCCCATTACTTTCTGGTTCAAAAAACAGAACGTAGCCCATTTGGATCTAGAAACTAAACAAATTTCTGCCCAGGAGAATTCAGAATGATTTCTCTAGGAACCTTGTTACCTTTGCTTCATCAACACGACTGGCTAGCCTCCTGAGCATGCAGGATGCTTACCAGCACATTTCTATTCACCCAAAGCATCACAATTCCTGAGGTTTGTGGCTCTGGGACAACATTATCAGTTCAGAGTCCTGCCCTTTGGGCTATCCTCGGCGCCTTGAAGTTTACAAAGTGTTGTGCAGTTCTCGCAGTACATCTCAGAAAGGTCGAATACAGGTGTTCCCTTATCTGGACGATTGGCTTCTGGCAAGTCCTTCCAGGCAGGGAACTCTGGACGCCATAGATATGGCTTCGCGCTTTCTCATGTCCATGGGAGTTCTGCTAAACCTCAAAAAATCACAGTTGCAGCCCTCCCAGAGGCTCCTTTTTATAGGGACTCTTCTGGACACCTCCTGTGCTAAGGCTTTTCTTCCAGAGGACAGGAGGAATGATATCCTTCAGATGGCCCATCACATCGGGGAGAACAACTCAGTCCCAGCTCTCTCGATGCAACGGATGCTAGGTCTCATGGCATCCTCGGTGTTCACTGTACCCCTAGCACGTCTGCACATGAGAACTTCTCAGTGGATGCTCAGTACTCAGTGGTCCCCAACCACTCACCCGCAGTCCTATCCCATCAAAGTGACAGAACCTCTAAAGAGGTCACTCACCTGGTGGTCACAAGAGAACAATCTCCTAGAAGGGTATCCCTTTGCTCATCTGGATCATCAAATCTCCATTACCACAGACGCATCCCTAATGGGGTGGGGAGCTCACTGTCAGGCTCTCCATACTCAAGGTATGTGGACTCAGGTCGAGTCCCAGCTTCACATAAATGTCCTAGAAATGAGAGCCGTCCTTTATGCGGTCCGAGCGTTGAAGGACATTCTCTGTCACAAGAACATTCTCCTTCAAACGGACAACAAAGCAGTGATGTACTACATCAACAAGCAGGGCGGTGCTCACTCTTACCCCTTATGCAGGGAAGCGATGAGATTGTGGGAATGGTGCTTGGAGCACAAGGCTGTAATTCAAGCGGTCTACCTACCAGGAGTACAGAACGAACTGGCAGACTGTCTCAGCAGAACAGAGACAGATCCTCACGAATGGTGTCTTGACTCAGCCATAGTTCAGTCACTGTTCAGAGAGTGGGGAACTCCAGACCTGGACCTTTTTGCATCCCCACTCAACGCAAAACTGCCTCTCTTCTGCTCCAGAAATCCAGGGCCTGGCATTTTCTGTCAGGATGCATTCAGGCTGCAGTGGACAAAACGTTTCTTTTCGCCTTTCCACCTCTTCCTCTAATTCAGAGGGTACTCCTCAAGTTCGAATCCCAGGGGGACAAAATGATCCTCATTGCTCCTTTCTGGCCTCGACTAGCTGTGCAAAACCACTCCCCTTCAGATGAACCTCTTGACTCAGGGGCCTGTGGTCCATCCCAACCTGAGATCGCTTCACCTTCACGCTTGGCTCCTGAAGAGGTAAGTAAACGGTTCAATGTCTCTCGAAGGGTTTCAGATATTCTTCTGGCTGCGCAGAAACCAGCCACTAGGAAAACTTACACAGCCAAATGAAAGCGTTTTTCGCTCTGGTGTGCAAAGTCCTCTTTGAATCCCTTTTCCTGCCCACCAGATAAAGTTCTGGAGTACCTCTTAGACCTCTCAAATTCAGGTCTGCAGTACTCTACAGTCAAAGTTCACCTTAGTGCCATTTCAGCTTATCATGAGCGGGTTTTTTCCTTATCACTGGCTCAGTTACCTGTGGTTAAGAGGTTTCTTAAAGGAATTCTGCATACCAGACCTCCTACAAGACGTCTAGTTGCAGCCTGGGACATTAATCTTGTGCTAGATATGCTCACTCGGAAACCTTTCGAACCTCTGGCTACCTGTGAGCTAAAATTTCTCACCTGGAAGACGGCCTTCCTGGTGGCCATTACCTCAGCCCACAGAGTCTCTGAGATACATGCCCTGGTCACAGACCCTCCGTATACTGTGTTCCATAAGGACAAAGTAGTCCTTAGGACTCATCCTAAATTTCTTCCTAAGGTTGTGAAATTTCATCTAAACCAACCTTTGGTCCTTCCCTCTTACTGCGGACTTCCAAAATGAAGGAGAGCGATCTCTTCATTCCTTGGGCGTTAAGAAGGCTTTAGCGTTTCTATCTAGATAGAACTAAGGACTTCATAAAGCTCAACAACTGTTTTGTTTCCTTCCAGCGAGACCCGGCTGGGTCAACCTGTAAGCTATCAGATGTCTCTCAGCATAGTTGGTGGCATACTTCGCCCACTGCTATTCCATGGTGCAAGTTAAGTTGGAGGCAGGTTTGCGCTCACTCTACTAGGCGGTCGCGGCATCTCTGGTGGAAATTCAGGCGTGCCATCGCGAATATTTGCAGCGCCACCTGGAGCTCAGTGCATACTTCGTTAAACATTATGCACTGGATGTCCATGCCAGGCGACATTCTTCCTTTGGCAGAGCCATCCTTAATGGACTTCTGTCCTAGAAATGTGAGCTCTTGGTCTCTCCTGCACGCCCTCTTGGGGATTATTAGCAGTACTCTTCCATTAGTGTGAATGAGTGGTGGAGACTTACGTCCAGGAAGATATGAAAGTCACGTACCTACCGTAATTCTTGATCTTCTTGGACAGTCTCCACCACTCATCCTGCACCTCAGCTCCGTCCCGAGCTCACCTCTATTGTTGGTCTTCACTCCGTTCAAATCTTTAGGCTGTGAAGACTTCTTTGTTCAACTCTTCTTATCGGGTCATCCGGACTATCTTCTGTCCGCTTTTGGTTAGGCTATCCTTCTAGGTTAGGTTATGCCACCTCTCGGTAAAAAGGTACTGAGGCGGTTGGAGGTCGGCTGAGATAGTCATTACCGCCTACGAGCTGAGGCTCGGCGGTTGCCGCTCCTCGTGGCTCCATCTCTGGTGCCGGCCCTTCAGCAAAAAAGTTTGCTCCCGCTGGGTCCTAGTGCCTCCGGCGCAGATCCCATTAGTGTGAATGAGTGGTGGAGACTCGTCCAAGAAGATCAAGAATTACGGTAGGTACGTAATTTTCATTTTTTTGTTAGTGGTTGTGTTTTTTTGCGCATTTGCGTTATTTTTACCGCAACTGCATTATTTTTGTTATTTTTACTGCATCTGCCTAAATTATATTCGTTTTTTTACAGCGGATGCTTAATTTCAATGATTCTTCACCTTTTTAGCTCAATTTGTGAAGGAACCATCAAGTTTTTGCTTTTTGCCTTATTTTTCACCTCAGACCTCACGGGTCTTTGCCGCAAGGTAACTACTTAGTTTTCAAAACTGTGACAGTTGTTATTGGGTTCTCTGTGGTTTGGCTGGTCAGAGATTCCCAGAAATAAACAGGTCACAGGTCTGGCTTCAGAGCGTTATCAGTTACCTGTACATCTGTTGTGTTTGGTACAAACTGTTGGTTCTCTTTCCAAATTTTATCAGAAACAGACAAAAAAAAAAATTGTATGTGTCATGGCTAAGGAAAAAATTAAAGGCTACTGAGGAGGGGTCATCTAAATCTAATCATAATAGAAGTTCTAGGGCTGATGAAGCCTCCAAGTCCCAGTCAAAAAATAAAGCTTCCAAAGGAGCTGATGAAGTTCCTCAGAAGACTGAAAATAATAGAGGCACTGACGAAGTGTCTGTACAAAAAGGAAGCATGCTCCAGTTACTGACAAAGTGGCTAAAAAGTTAGTCTGTACAAAAAAACACGCTACTGTCGCTCGTGAGAAACCTACTAATGAGACAACAGGGGGCATGAAACACACAGAAAAAACAAAACATATACAGCCACATCCTACACAGGAGCTCCCATCTGTGCAGGTCATGGCAAACGCTTGGCACATCTTTCAGACCCTACAGAAGATGGGAGACTATGCTTTCAGGGGCTGGTAAGCACTCTTCCACAGCTCTCGCTTCCAGAGACTGTGAGGATGATGCAGATGATGACGAATGTTTTTAAGATGCCCCTGACATGAATTTGGAGGGTCTAGGAACCCTTTGTGTCCCCCGAACCTCTTTTTGGAGCTTCTCCGGCTGACCAGGAGGAGCCCTCCCCCTTTTTTACATTTATTCAAAACATGCTAGACACCCTGGACCTCCCTACCCAGGAGCCTATCCAGGACGAAGATAAAGATTATATGGAGATGAAAGGTCTCTGGCCTTCTACGAGATTAGTCGTGCCTATTTATGATGCCTTCAGAAAAAATACCATGAAGCTGTTTCAGAACCCCACCTCGGTGGCAGGGGTTGACAAGCAAGCGGAAAGAAATTAGTGACTGTCTAATAGCAATACTGAGTTCCTGTCTCTACACCCCAGTCCAGAGAGCACAGTACAGCAGGCAGCTTGTGAGAAAGTTGGGAGCCCCTTGTCCTCCTTACCCCTGGACAAGGGCTCCAGAAAAATGGACTTTATAGCAAAGAAAATGTACACCACAGCTTCCCTATTAGTCAGACTTTCTTCTTACTTGGCTTTCACTGCCAAGTACCAGGAAGCACTGTGAAATTCTGTCCTGGCCAGTACCCGCACTGGGTCGGATACAATGGTACAGGAACTGGTGGATACAGCAAAAACTGCACTGGAAGCCAGTAAGTACCAGTTCCACATGGCAGATGACAACAATGATGCCGCCTCCAGAGCCATGGCCCACGCCATCTCTCTCAGGCATTTTGCTTGGCTTAGAACTACCAGTCTAACCCCAGACACCCAGTCGAAGGCCATGGACTTCCCCTGTGATCAAAACATGTTGTTTGATCCAGAACGACTGACTACATGAAAAGGGTCGACAAGTACAAGGCCTTTTGGCAGAATCACTCCTCTAAACCTAAGACTACTGCCCCACAGAAATCCCACCCGAGGGGCAATAGGGGAAGAAGTTTTTTTTCCTAGGGACGTGGATATGTTGTTCATCCACACTTCTTGGCATTGTCCCTTCCCCTTTAAAATTTACCGGAAGGTCTTCAAGCTGGCTCCTCCCACCCATCTGGGTGGTATAACTCACGGCTCCACCCCATGATGCCAGATCTTCCTTTCCGCTGGAAGATTCAGGTTGCCTCCTCTTGCTCTCGCATTTTGTAGGCCAGGGATTCTAACTCTTCGGTTATTCCGAAACTTAGTCTCGTTTGCATTAGCGATTGGGACTGCTACATCTCAATTATAGAGGAAAAGTCTTCCCCCGATTTCGCCGGTGCTCGTGTGGCCAGAAGATGTCGTGCACTGACCTGCATACCACATGCGTCTACTGTCTTGGTGTCGGCCATGACACCAAGACTTGCGAGATGTGCATCGCCTTTCATCCGAACATCTTCGGCGACCGTCTGCATGCCTCAAATTGGGCAGGCAACCGGAACCGCTGGTGAAGTTCAAAAGGCCGGTGGGTGGTTTCCGCGGCTGCAGGATCCACCGAACAGCTGGAACATATGCAGGCCTTCAAGGAGGAAGCGTCTCACTCCGCGGAATCTTCCTCTTGGGGTTTCTTCGTCCTGCTTAACCTGGGTTCCACTTTCTCTGGTTCCTTCCGAGAATTGTGTCACTCTCTCGAGACTAAGGGTGAGAGTCCTGCGGGCACTCGCTCCTCTCTGTCCCGTAAAATAGGCAAGGAACTGGGATCATCTTCGTCTCAGCGAAGACACTGTTGCGATCATGAGTGATCTCGGTCTGAGGAGCCGGCCATTTTGACCTCAGTCGAGATTGCCACTTCGGCCACTGGCTTCTCAGCTTTGCCATCGAGCAGTCGACTGAAGTTTCGGTCGATGAGGTTGAGATTATTCTCAACCCTATCGACCCATTGTCGCCAACTCCAGTCAACGACTCTCTGACCAGGGCTCCGGTCCTTTCCTTCCCCGATGAGGGGACCCAGCCTGCTGGGAACCCCACCAAGGAGGTGGTCCCTGACCCCGGGAAGTCTCCGGTCTCTCTGGTGTCTCCCGAGGGACCGAGTCGGCCTGCTTGATCTTGATTGAGGTCTCGGACCCCCTCCACCGACAGGTCGAGGAAGGCGTATAAGCACTCTAAAAAGAGGCAACGTCATCGGTCGTCCTTATCCTTCTTGGATGAGGAAAGGCTTCAGCGGAAACTCCATTGACGCTACAAGGACTTCATGGCAACAGCTGATTCTGTCCAGGCATAAGCCGACGCCGGCCTATGCCCCAGCCATTACCTAGCTTTAGCCTCCTAGGCCGAAGCCGACTCCTTTGGAACCATTAAAATCGGTTCCCCTGCCCTGAAGAGCCAGCTGAACCCGTTACGGTTTGGCAAAAACCTATCTCTCCACCAGTTCTGGTGAAGCTGCCACCTAAGCAGCCTGTGGAAGGGGCTTCTTCTAAGGAAACTCTGCCTGTTACCGGGCGTCCTCGAAGACTCTCGGTCACTCTCACACCTGATCGCCCCAGGCGAGTTGAGGGCGGCCAACCATTGTATCCAGAATCCTCGGATTCGGATGACACTGGCCTCCACTCTCACTCACGAGATGATGAGTCGGCTGGTGATTTATCAACTAAGGCCCTTCGCCTTTTCTGGGCATTCTCCGCCTAATCTCTGAGTCTACAGGGATGCCCCTGGAGCCAATCCAGAAAAAGGGGGAGTACCCTCTCACGGATATCCTCAAGAGAGGGGACACCCCGATGGAAGCCTTTCCTGTGGCCAAAGCCATTGTCTGGCCAGCCCTAGAACTTTAGCAGCACCCTACCTCTTGCCCAGCTCCATCTGCCTGGATGTCCTGCAAGTACTCTGTGCCTATGGGGTCCCTTTTTGGGGTTCACAGAGCATCCTTTGGCCGAGAGCCTTGTGACCGCCTCTGTGTTCAGACATATGGGCAGTTCTGCCAACATGGATAGACCCCAGAAAAGGAGTCCCAAGAAACTTGGACCACTCTGCTAGGAAGGTCTGTGCGGCTTCCTCTTTAGGCCTCCGTCAGGCAAGCTCGACTGTCATCATGGCACACTTCTCCCATGCCCTCTTAGGGTTCTTGGACGATGTTCTCCCACATCTCCCCACAGACCTAAAAACTACGGTCAAGCAGGTTTGAGACCAAGGCCGCACAGTAGCTAAACAACAGTTTCAGATGATCTTGGACATTGGGGACTCATGTGCCTGTTCATTGGCTGCCGCAGTTGCCTTGTGCGTCAGGGCTTGGCTGAGGCTCTCCACATTCACGGTGAACACCCAGCAAAAATTGGCTGATGTTCCTTTCCTGGGCACCAATCTCTTCAGTCCAGGTGTGGATGGTCACCTTTAGCGAATCAAGCAATCCAGTGCCACCTTGGATTCTGCTACTTCTGCCCAAAGTGCTTCTGGTTCTAAGAAGCAGCCTTTTCGGCACTCTTCTGCTGTTGGCCCAGCAGTCCTCCTTTCAAGGAGGTCAGCAACTGCAGTAGGCTCAGGCTTGGCGCGCCCGGACCTACCCAGGCCCTCAAAGGATGTCGAGGTTCAGGTGCTGGACCCTCTTCCTCCAAGCCTGTTCGGTGACAGGATAGGGATCGTTGCCCCTGTTCCCATCACGCCCGCTCTGGGTCCTCCCGTGGAGGGTCGGCTCCGCCACTTTCTTTCCACCTGGTCCACTGTTACCATCGACAGGTGGATCTTGGAAGTGGTCAGCCAGGGTTTGCCCCTGGAATTCGAGCAGTGCCCTCCAAGCCAGGCCCGTGCCTCATGGGAGGAGAGAGTATCAGCCCACACTCAGTCGGTTCTGAGAGACAACATTGCCCAGCTTCTCCTCAAAGAGGCAGTGGTCCGAGTGGCAGATCCTCCAGTAGACCCAGGGTTCTTTTCCAGGTATTTCCTGGTCCCGAAGCGGATGGGGGGGGGGGGCTGGCGCCCCATTCTAGATCTGCACGACCTGAACCAGTATCTCGGGTCCTGCACCTTCCGAATGGTAACTCTGTCCCAGATCATACCATCCTTGGAGCAGAACATGTGGTTCTGCTCACTGAATCTTCAGGACGCATTCTACCACGTCCCAATCTGTCGGTCTCACCAATGGTTCCTCCGCTTCAGGGCAGAGGGAACCCTTTATGAGCTCCGAGCCATGCCATTCGACCTGTCATTATCCCCACGGGTCTTCACCAAATGCATTGCAGTGGTGGCAGCCCACCCCAGGCTTCGAGGGGTCAGAATATACCCTTACCTCGACCATTGACTCTTAGCATGTTCCACCCAGCAGGAGGTGGAGAGGTCCATGAACCTGGCCTTGGAGCTTGTACTGTGTCTGGTGATGTGCTTCATCGGGGCAGAGCTCAGCTCCCTGCGGAGGTTCTGTCCTCCTTTGCCCAGTCATTTCTGGTTGGGCAATTGTGCCCTGCCCGGGACTTTCTGCGCCTTCTGGGTTACATGGCGGCCTGCATCACCATGGTCCATTGGGCCAGGTGGCATATGTGTCCCCTTCAATGGGAGCTAGCCACCCAGCGGACTAAGCGCCTAGGTCATTTCGACCAGCTGATCACTGTGACCCAGAAGCTGTGGGACACTGTCCAGTGGTGGACTCTCCTAGACTGGTTGCAGGAAGGGATTCCGTTTGTCCGCCGATGCCTCTCTCATGGGCTGGGGAGCCCACGTGGGGGACAAAAGGGCCCCACGGGTTCAGGACCCCTGAGGAGACCCGTTACCACATCAACTTGTTGGAGCACAGAGCAGTCAGACTGGCCCTGTTAGTGTTCGTTCTGCAGCTGTGGGGGGAAAGTGGTTCAAGTCCAGACGGACAATACCACAACCATGTACTACCTCAACAAGCAGGGCGGCACGCATTCCCAGCTACTGTCCAGGGAACTGCTCCACATCTGGACACTCGTGAGCGGACTGGAGGCAGATCTCCTAGCCATCCACATGACAGGAGCCTCGAATCATCTGGTGGATGCCCTCAGCCGCATAGGCAAGACATTCCACGAGTGGTCTCGCCATCCAGAGGTAGCCTACAGCCTGTTCTCCCACTGGGGCAAACCATTGGTGGACCTGTTTGCCTCAAGGGAAAACACCAAGCTGAGGCTGTTTCATGCTGCCCCTCCTCAGCAGGGATCGCCGCAGGGGATGCCTTCTTGAGGCCGTGGACCCCCAGGCCTCTTCTACGCCTTCCCTCATTTCCCTTGATCCACAGGGTGCTCCTCAGGGTGAGGAGGGACAAGGTGCAGGTGATCCTGGTAGCCCCAGACTGGCCGTGCCAGTTCTGGTATCCAGATCTCCTCAGCATCAGCAACGGGCTCCCGAAGCATCTTCCAGCACACCTGGACCTGATCTCAGTCAATCAGGGGAAGGTATTCCATCCAGACCTTCAATCCCTGCACCTGACAGCCTGGTACCTGGGTGGCTAGAATTCCAGGCTTGGGTTTCTCTAAGGATATGCTCACAGTAGTGGAAGTATACAGGAAGGAGTCGAACAGGAAGTGTTATGCCTTCAAATGGAAAAGATTTTCCATTTGGTGTCGGGGCCTGGACCCTCTGTCCTGTCCTGTGGCTAATATTCTAAACTACCTTTGATCTCTGTCCAGGGTCTTCGGTCATTAACCCTTAGGGTGCACCTGGTAGCCATCTCTGCTTACCGGGCGCAGGCCGGTCAGCAGATGGTGGCACAGATGACAGTGGTCAGGTGCTTTTTCAACGACCTGGATCACATATCCCCTCCAGTGCATGACCCTCCACCTCTGTGGGATCTACTGCTGGTCTTGGCTAAACTCATGGGCAAGCCATTCGAACCAGTGCACAAGTGTAAGATGTCACTTGTCGTGGAAGACTGCCTTCCTGGTGGCTATCATGTCAACCAGAAGGACAGGGGAGCTCCAGGCACTCTCGGTGGACTCTCTTTATCTGGTCTTCCACAGGAACAAGGTTGTTCTGCACCCCCACCCGAAATTCCTCCCGAAGGTGGTGTCAGAGTTTCACCTTAATCAGGTGTTGACTCTGCCTGTGTTCTACCCGAACTACACCTTGGATACAGAGTACAGGCTCCATATTCTGGACCTGAGACGAACTCTCTCCTATTACAGGGAGAGGTTCGCCAGCTGTTCGTCACCTATGCTGAAGTCACTTCTGGCAGACCTGCAGCAAAGCGGACGATCGCAAGATGGATTACATTTTGCACTGATCTCTGCTGTAGGTTGGCGGGCAAGGAGGCTCCCACAGGGATAAGACCTCATTCTACCCGCCATACCGCTGCCTCGATGACTGCTTCCAGGGACATCCCTATCCAGGAAATCTGCCGGGCTGCCACCTGGAAGACAGCAAACACCTTTATCACCCATTACTGCATCAATCTTGCATCACGCCAGGATGCTGGTTCAAACACCATGAAGTCTTGCTATATTATAACATTAGCAGTCAGCCACTGCAGCTGAACTGCCCCGGAGAGGAAGGAGTTAACTCCAGAGGATCTGGAGTTCTACAGCCAGCGAGGCGCTGTGCCCAAAACCTCTGGCGGTTTCAAATGAAACTGTCAGATTCTTCCTCCTTCCACTGAACAGTCGCTCAGGAGATCAGCTCCTTCAGCTCGATTCGTTTTGCGTTTTAGTAAGTTTTATGGTTCATTGAACGGCAAGTATTACAAATTACATCGGTTTCGGTCTGAAGCTCTATCTGGTAACCCGTAAGTACAAGAAATTAAGTCTGTGTTGAAACTCATTATCGCAGTTCACTTGAACCGATCGGTTTGCTAAAAACACTCGTTTTCTCTGCATTTAGAGTGAAGTACCTGGTTCTTAGTGAGTCCTAAAAACCTTTTATTTTGTGGGTTTTTCCAATACCCGTGACACGGTTAGGGACCGATAAAGGGTGTCTTTGTCCTGGCAAGGCCGGAAAAAGAGGCAAGTTTGGATAGGCTGGCATTATCTCAAACGCAAAAGAAAAACCGGGCCACTGGGTTTCAACACTGTGATGTCTGTGGGAAGCCTTTGCCAAAACCGACCCACACACTGTGTTTATTGTCTGGGCTGACCACCTCCTGTCAGACTGCCAGGTGTTAAAAATTTCCCTGCAGCCACCCTGGAAAGAGATTGGGCCGGCTCAGGGCAGAGGCCAAAAAGTCCAGCTGACCCGGATGGCCAGCCCGGTCCAGTACCCACTGGACCAGAGGGAGTGCCCTCTGACCAGGGCGAGACTTCCTCGGGCAAAAGGAAGGCTGGTTCAGAGGAACCAGTCCTGAGTAAAAAGACAAGGAAATCAGTAGGTTTGGGGTCCAAAATTGTGTCTCCAACTGCTGCAGAGATAGCTAAAGCCATTCAGATTGTCCATTCACTGTCTCAGGGATCTGTAGAACCACCAACAGTTGGTAAAGGTTGGTTCGTTCAGTCCCAGTGGTTCAGGATTTTGAAGTTGAGGATTTTATGAACCACAGGAGGGAGGAGGAATTTGATCAATATATGTGTGGCTGGGGGTCTGGGCGTGCCCATTGAACGGACATTTCTCCAGACAGACCTTTAGAATCTCCTCCTATTCTGTCTGAGTCCCCTTCTTTCTTTATTTTTACAAAAGGTTGCAGAAACCCTCCAGCTTCCTTTAGGAGGCTGTGGATGAGCAAGAGGAGCCTGATTATGTGGAAATGATGGATATTCAGAGTCTAGGAGATTGTCTATTCCTTTGCATAAGTCATTTAGGAAGCAAACAACAAAGATTTAAAAATCCTCATTCTGTCCCTCCTGTAGATAAAAAATGGACAGAAGGTATACTTTGTCGAGCTCGGATACAGACTTCCTTACTGAACAGTGTAGTCATGTAGGTGTGGTACAAGCTGCAGCCTGTGACAAGGCTAATATTCCTCTGGCCTACATCCTCCTGATAAGGATTCCAGGAAGATTGATGCCATGGCGAAGAAACAGTATATGGCAGCTTCTTTGGGACTCAGGCAGGCAAATTATATGGCTTATGTGGCTAGATATCAGAAATCTAGGTGGGACACAGTATTGCAGTTAGCCAAGCAGGCCCATGGCCAGCTGGCTAGTGAGTTGGAACAGGTGGCTGCTGATGGCATTGAAGCCTCTAAAGTTCAATTTCATACTGCTGTTGATGTTAATGATGTTTCCTCTAGGGTCATGGCCACTTCTGTAGCTTTCCGTAGAGTTGGCATGGCTCAGATGCACTAATCTGTCCCAAGATACCCAGTCAAAGGCTATGGATTTTCCTGTAGTGGAAATTCTCTGTTTGAGAGCAAACAGAAAACTATATGAAAAGATGGATGAATACAGAACTACCTACAAAAGTGCCCAGGCTAAGGAGAAGCATGCCATGCCACAAGGCATGCTCCCAGAGATAAGGGCAGGCCTTTTCCAGGCCTTTTACCAATTTCAAGCCTCCTCTGCTGTCTCGCAGAGGGTTTCTTCAGAGCAGGGTAGGCGAGGCACAAGCAGACCGTCCCCTCCCCTCAGCCTAGAGCTGCTGCTAAGCAGGCACCCTGATGGGGTGCCCAGGGCCGATTCTCCTGTACCAGTGGGGGCAGGTTGGCCTATTTCAGCCAGAACTGGCTGTCCCTAACTCTGGACAGATGGGTTCTGGAGGTAATAGGCCAGGGTCTGATTCTCAGCTTCAAACACTTTCCAAAGATGAGAGTCAGACATTTTCCACCTGCAAATCCTTCAGAAGCCCTTGCTTTGGAAGCAGAGGTTTCTTCTCTTCTGGACTGCAAAGCAGTGGAAAGGGTTCCTCCTTGCCATCAGGGCAAGGGGCTTTATTCAAGATACTTTCTTACCCCAAAAAAGACAGGAGAATGGAGGCCCATTCTAGATTTAAGGTACCTGAACAAGCATCTTTTGAAACCAAAGTTCAAAATGTTGACTCTGGCAATGATATTGCCTTCCCTAAGGCCAGGGGACTGGCTAGCTTCCCTGGACCTCAAGGATGCCTATTTTCATGTTCTGATCAGGCCTTCTCACGAAAGTACCTCAGGTTCGAACTGCCCTCAGGCCACTACCAGTTCAGGGGCAATGCCCTTGGCCTGACCTCTGCGCCAAGGGTATTCTCAAAATGTCTCGCTGTAGTAGTGGCTCACTAAGAGGCAAGGGGTTGCTGTGTTTCCCTACCTGGACGACTGGCTCATTGTGGGTCAGTCTCAGGTCAGGTGGCTCCATTTGCAAGTCACCCAGCAGCTTCTCACTTCCCTGGGATTCCTGCTAAACTTACAAAGTCAGTTCTGGAACGGTTCAGGTCCTAACTTTCATAGGCGCAGAATTGAACACAAGGTTAGCCAGGGCTTTTCTTCCCTCGGAAAAGGGTGGACAGACTCATCGCCTGGCATCCTCCTTTTACCTCGGGTCTCGAGCCAGCAAGGCATTTTCTGCAACTCCTTGGGCACATGGCTGCTTCCACAGCTGTAGTGCAGGAGCAAAATTCCAGATGAGGGACATTCAGTTCCATTTGAGGGCCTATTGGTCTCAAAGGAAGGACCCTACAAGTTGGTTCCAGTTACTCAAACTCTGATCCTAGCCCTCCACTGGTGGCAGGTCCAGAGCAATTTAAGACAGGGGTTCCCTTCATTCCCATTTCTCACTCCCTCACCCTCACCACGGATGCCTCCCTGTTAGGGTGGGGGGCTCACCTGGGCGATCTTGCCACCCAGGGGGTGTGGTCTCCTCAGGAATCTCTGCTCCACATCAATCTGTTGGAACTCACAGCTGTCTTTTTAGCTCTTCGGATGTTTTCAGATTCTGTCCAGAACAAAGTGGTTCAAGTCAGGACAGACAATACCACCACAATGTGGTACATCAACAAGCAAGGGGGCACTCGGTCTTCAGCCTTGTGCACCGAAGCAATGAAGTTGTGGTCTCTGGCCTACTCCCTGAACACCTCCCTGATAGCGGTTCACCTCCCAGGGAAGGACAATGTCTGGCGGACGCCCTCAGCAGAATTTCTCAGGGCCATCACGATGGGCTCTGAATCCACAAGTGCTAGGGTCCGTCTTTGCCAGATGGGGCACTCCTCAGATAGATCTTTTGCAGCCCCAGACAACCATCAACTTCCTCTTTTCTGTTGCAGGCCTCCAGTACTGGGCTCAGTCCCTCTGGGCGCCTTTCTGTTGGACTGGAAAGGGAAGTTCCTGTATGCCTTTCCTCCTTTCCTCTTCTTTTCAGGGTACTAGTAAAATCAGATCTCAACCTTGCAGAGTGATTCTGATTGCCCCAGATTGAGGCCAGACAGCCTGGTACCCTCTGCTCCTGTCCTTGGCAGTCCACCTGCCCTGAGCCTGCCCAGAGTCCACGACTTACTGGCCTGTGCACAGGGGAGTGTAGTATCCGGACCTCAAATCCCTCACCTCAAGGCTTGGCTCTTGAGGAGCTAGAATTGTGTGACTCACACCTTTCTCAAGGTGTCATGGATATTTTCAAAGGCTTCTAGGAAGCCTTCCACTAGAGCCACTTATAATTCTAAGTGGAAGAGGTTTTCCATCTGGTGCTCTGAGGCAGATTATCCCAGAATCTGCTGATCTTCCCATTCTTTTGGAATATTTGGTCCATCTGAATTCCCTAGGCCTTAGACCAGCTACCCTGAAGGTTCATCTGGCAGCTGTCTCTGCTTTTGTGTCAGCAGGGAAGCCTGCCTCCCTTCTTCTCACCCTGTGTTCTCCAAGTTTTTAAAGGTTACTTCATACTAACCCTCCTTTTAGGAACCAGCTCCCGCCTGGGACCTGAATATTTGCATTGCTCAGTTAATGCAACCCCCCTTTGAGCCTCTGTCTTCAGCAGAGCTCAAGTATTTAACTTGGAAAACCGTTTTCCTAGTAGCTATCACCTCTGCCAGACGCATAAGTGAGTTACAGGCCCTGTCAGTGGAAGAAGATTTTATCTCTTTCCACAGAGATAAGGTAGTCCTTAGGACTAATAGAAAGTTTTTGCCTAAGGTGGTTTCTGATTTCCACCTGAATCAATCTCTCTCTCTCCAGTATTTTTCACTGAGCATTCTTCCTCAGGTGAGAGGAGACTGCACAGCTTGGATGTCAAAGAGCCTTAAGCTACTATTTAGGCGCACCAGAGGTCATAGGTTGAATCCCCAACTGTTTCTTACCTATGGCGAGGTTGGCAAAGGAAAACCTGCCACTAAGAGAACAATTGCAAGGTGGATTGTTTCTTGTATCCAATTCTGTTATCAGAAACTAGGTAGAGTACCCCTCAGGATTGAGGCCCCTCCACCAGGGGTACAGCTGCGTCTCTAAGCGGCTGCTAGGGACATTCCATTCTGGAGATTTGTCAAGCTGCTACCTGGAAGACAGTTCACACCTTTACCAAGCATTATTCCCTGGATGTCCAGTCCAGGAGAGATGCTCGGTTTAGCACAGCTGTGCTTCAGAGCCTACTTCCTAAGTAGGTTCTGACCCTCCTCCATGGAGGGTACTGCTGTGTAATCTGCTAATGTTATAATAAGCAAGACTTCATGGTGTTTGAAGAAAAATAACTCACCTTAGTAATTGCTTTTCTTCTCATGGAGTCTTGCTGTAATATTTCCTCCCTCCTGCCCCTCTCAGAACCTCTACTTGGGTAGGGGTGGCGAATTAGTACAAGCACTGTGTCATGCCATTGTAGTTATCCCTTTACCCTCTTTCCTTTGGGTTAGGGATCTGGTTGCTTTCATTTAGGTTATTTATATTGCCCCTTCTGGACTTGAGTCTTGGGGGAAGGGGGTTCATAATGTGCTTGTCAAGGGTGGTAAAGCGAACCATAATACCATCAATTTTGTTATTATGGTTCTGGGTGTTTCTTTGTTGTTTATATTGTTGTTACTACTACTAGTAGGTAGCCATGGGCTAGTGTAGTTTTTCCACACAGACTTTCTGTTCTTTGATGTTAGCCGTAAAAGATCTGACAGTTTCATTTGAAACTGCCAGATGAAACTTTGGGCACAGCCCTCGCACTGTAGAACTCCAGATCCTCTGGAGTTAACTCCTTCCTCTCCGGGGCAGTTCAGCTGCAGTGGCTGACTGCTAATGTTATAATATAGCAAGACTCCATGAGAAGAAAAGCAATTACTAAGGTGAGTAATTTTTTCTTTTGGGGCCTCAGTTCTCCAGTCTTTGTTACCAAAGTAGGGGGTGTGCACCTTTCCTCCCTCCTCCTTGAGAACTGCTAGGAGTCAGCCAAGAAGTGTGGATGAAAAACATATCCACGTCCCTGGAAAAACAGGTTACTCACCTGTAACAGTAGTTCTAGGAGTGGTATATGTTGTTCATCCGCGGACCACACCGATCTCCCCAGCTGCAGCACTGGCGTGGCTTCCGGCGGGCTAAGATCGGCGTCATGGGGCGGAGCCGAGGGTTATACCACCCGGATGGGTGGTAGAAGCCAGCTTGAAGACCTTCCGGCAAGTTTGAAAGGGGAAGGGACAATGCCAAGAAGTGTGGATGAAGAACATATACAACTCCTAGAACTATTGTTACAGGGGAGTAACCTGATCTTTCTGGACATAAAGTCTCCACCACTTATTCATACTGATGGGATCTATGCCGGAGGCGCTAGGACCCAGCGGGAGCAAACTCTTTGCAAGAGGGCCGGCGCCAGAGATGGAGCCGCGAGGAGCGGCTCATGCGGCAATGACTATCTAGGCGTCGACCCTCCAACCGCCTCAGTTCCTTTTTTCCCCGCCATCGAGTGCACTTCAGTGACGACGTCGCTCGCCCACCAGGAGTTAAACTTCAAACTAGCAGCAATAGTTTTCAGTTTGTTTTGTAGTATATCTTGAATAAGTACCAATTAATATAACATTTTTCTTATTCAAGAAGTCTCAGCCTACATTGATGCAGTCGACCATGAGCAGGTCAGGTGACGGTAGGGAGACTTTGTATGAAAGCTGTTCAGTCAGCCATGCTAGTTCCAGTCCGCCGCCCTCTCCAGAGGGAGGGTCTGACAATGGACGGTCCAATGCCGAGGGGTTGGGGCGGTCCCAGGCTTATAAAGAAAATGATCACATTCGCCACCCGTTTGGTCTCTTCTTGACCCACAGGTCAAAGAAAGAAAGGCATCACTCGAGATCGCCCTCTGGTATGTCTAGGCGTCGACGGTCCATCATTGGGGTCAATTGCCAGTCTCCTCCTTCGGAGTCACCGGTTTCTGTTTCCAGTCACCGACCTCTTCAACATCGGAGCCCTTTCCCGCCTTCTGGTAGGGCTTCAGATGAGCAGTTTCATCAGTGGGCCGCTCTTATGGAGCAGTGGGCCCGAAAGTTGGTCCAGCTGCCTGGCCCGGCCACTCCAGGGCCTTCGGGCCTTTCGGGGGATTGGGTAGGGCGGTTGGGCCTCCATAATCTGGCTCATTCCGGTGCCGTCGGCTCCCATTCAGGTGTTTTCCCCTCACATGGCCTGCGCGCAGAGGCCCACACTGATGCCTCTATCTCCTGGTCTCCTTCCTTCTTTCTCTTCAAATCCTATTTTGGAGCCCTTGACTGGTTTTAGGCGCCATCAGCGTCGATGGTCGCTTCAGCGCCATCAGGATTATTGGCGCTGTCCTTGGCGCCAACCGGCACTGTCCGCTTTTTGGCGCCATCTTGATGCCGTCTGCGGTTTTTCAGCGCTGGGGGTTCTGTCGGCGCCGTGCGCTGCACTATGTCAAGCGGCGCCATGCTCTTTGGCGCTAAGGCTTAGTATGACGTCTTCCAGCCTTCAGGGCTTCTCAACTCCGAACCCTTTTCCTTACTCATTTCCTTCTGATTTTCACTCCTTTCCTGTCCATTCATTCCCTCCTGGACTGTCAGGAGATGATATTGAGCCTGACCCAGATCTTCAACTGGGTGATGATGTTGAAGGAGCAGGGATTAATCCTGCCGCAGAGCCTGTGGTTGAAGACCTTTCATTTAAGTCTCTGCCGATAAATTTAAATTCTACTCTTTCTCTCCAGACTACAGATATCGATCCTGGGAGGCTTTTGAGACTCCCAATACCTACATGTCCCGGAGATCCCTATAGATTTAACTCCCCGTACAACCATCCTTTGAGATTCTCTCTAAGATGGTATGGAATAATCCCGCTCTCATTCCTTCTGTGGCTAAGTTCATAGACAGGAAGTATGCTGCTCCCAAGGATCGACCCATTTTGGCCTCCCAGGCCTTTGCAGACCCTACTGTAGTCTTGGCAGAGAATGAAAAGGCCGTTCTTCCTCAGGCATCTACAACCCAGCCTGTAAACAAAGAATCTCGTAAGATAGACAACTTAGGTAAGAGAGTCTTTGTTGCCTCCATCCTGGGTATGCATATTGCCAGCTACCAGGGCTACTTTTCTCAATATGAGTATGTTCTTTGGCATTCACTCAAACAGATGGTAGAAGCTCTGCCCGAGTCGGACACTAGTTCAGAGCTACTTCAGACCATGACCAGGGGTATCAAGTCCAACAACCAGCAGGTTAAAGCAGCTATGGGCGCTTTCGATACTGCTTCCCGAGCGGCGTCAGGCATTTGTACCCGTCATCACTCCTGGCTACGCACTTCGGGCTTCACGAATGATGCCCAACAGCAGGTCATGGCATTACCCTTTAACAGTATGCATCTGTTTCAGGGTTTTAAATACTTGATTAGCACTTTTTTCCTTGGGGCAATACCAACTGTACAGAAAACATTTATATAGGTTTTCTAGAAGTGTTATGTTTGTTAAACACAGCGAGGCAAGTGCTGTGCATTTTCACAATGTTTTAGAACTTCTACAAGCAAAACGCTAATCAATTTTTAGAGCTAAATAAATCTCTGTGTTTGGACCTCAAGTAGAGCAAGCTCTGGGCCACACAGAGACTAGGTAGCCATTAAAGCAGCTCGACCGCTCCCACCCCTTCTCCGGGGGTGTTAACAACGTCAGTTTCACAACCATCAGTCCTTTTGGGGCAAGGGCAGGAGGTTTCAACAAAAACCAAGCCCCTCAGCCTCAAAAGAAAACGCAACGGAAGGCACAAGGGCCCAAAGCGCCCAGTGCCACCTTCTGAATTTCTGGCCCGGGTCCCATCTCAGCTGCCCGAGGGGGACTCCTCCTCAGCGGTGGGAGGACGTCTGACTCAGTTCTACAACCAGTAGAAGTCCATAACATCAGATAAATGGGTCCTCCAGATAATCCGCGAGGGGTACTCCCTCAGCTTTTTAGAAACCCTTCCGGATCGCCCTCCCAAACGACAGCCCAGGCTGTCAACAATACAGTCAGACCTTCTTGCCTCCGAGATACAAGGCCTTCTGAACAACAGGGCAGTAGAAATAGTTCCGCTGGACCAACGAAACACAGGTTTCTACTCCCATTACTTACTGGTCCCAAAAAACACCGGTTGCATGCACCCCATTCTGGACCTCAGAAAGTTAAACAAGTTTCTTTTCAAGGAAAAGTTCAAGATGAAGTCGCTCGGGACCCTGTTACCCTTGCTTCATCAGCACGATTAGCTGGCTTCCCTGGACATGCTGGACGCTTACCAACATATTCCTGTACACCCAAAGCATCACAGATACCTACGGTTTGTAGCTCTGGGCCAGCATTATCAGTTCAGAGTCCTGCCCTTTGGGCTATCCTTGGCGCTATAAGTTTTTACAAAGTGTTGTGCAATTCTCGTAGCGTATCTCAGAAAGATCGGAATACAAGTGTTCCCATATCTGGACGACTGGCTTCTATCAAGTCCTTCCAAGCAAGGAACTCTCGACGTCGTAGCCACGGCCTCAGACTTTGTCATGTCCATGGGAGTCCTGCTAAATCTCAAGAAATCGCAGTTGCAGCCCTCCCAGAAGCTCCTTTTTATAGGAACTCTTCTGGACACCTCCTGTGCAAAAGCTTTTCTACCAGAGGATAGAAGGAGCGATATCCTTCGGATGGCTCGATACATCAGAGAGAACAGTTCGGTTCGAGCTATCTCGGTGCAGCAGATGCTGGGTCTCATGGCATCCCCGGTGTTCACTATACCCCTAGCACGCCTCCACATGAGAACCTCTCAATGGATGCTTAGTACTCGGTGGTCCCCAACCACTCACCCTCAGTCCTTTCTCATCAAGGTGACAGAACCTCTGAAGAGGTCGCTCACCTGGGTGTCGCAAGAGGATAATCTTCTGGAAGGGTATCCCTTTGCTCCCCTGGATCACCAGATTTCCATTACCATGGATGCGTCGCTGATGGGGTGGGGAGCTCACTGTCAGAATCTCCACACCCAAGGTACGTGGACTCAGGATGAGTCCCAGCTTCACATAAATGTCCTAGAAATGAGAGTCATCCTCTATGTAGTCCGAGTTTTGAAGGACATTCTCTGTCTCAAGTACATTCTCCTTCAAACGGACAACAAAGCAGTGATGTATTACATCAACAAGCAGGGCGGTGCATACTCTTACCCTTTATGCAGGAAAGCGATGAGTGTGTCGGAATGGTGCTTGGAGCACAAGGCTCTAATTCCGGTGGTCTGCCTGCCAGGAGTGTAGAATGAACTGGCAGACCCTCTAAGCAGAACAGAGACAGATCCTCACGAATGGTCTCTTGACTCAACCGTAGTTCAGTCACTATTCACAGAGTGGGGAATGCCAGACCTGGACCTTTTTGCATCCCCACTCAGCACAAAACTGCCTCTCTTCTGCTCCAGAAATCCAGGGCCTGCCATTTTCTGTCAGGATGCGTTCAGGCCTCAGTGGACAAAACACTTTCTATACGCCTTTCCTCCTCTTCCACTTATTCAGAGGGTACTTCTCAAATTCGAGTCCCGGGGGACAAAATGATCCTCATTGCTCCCTTCTGGCCTCTACAGATATGGTTTCCGTTACTCAACAGTATGTCGGAAATCCCTCCGAAAGCGCTTCCCCTTCAGACGAACCTTCTGACCCAGGGGCCTGTGGTCCATCCCAATCTAAGGTCGCTTCATCTTCACACTTGCTCCTGAAGAGAAAGAAGTGAATAGGTTCAGTGTCTCTCGGAGAGTTTCAGCCAGTCTTTTGGCTGCACGCAAGCCAGCCACTAGAAAAACTTACACAGCCAACTGGAAATGTTTTTCTCTCTGGTGTGCAAAATCCTCTTTGAATCCTTTTTTCTGCCCACCAAATAAAGTTCTAGAGTACCTTTTAGACCTCTCGAATTCAGGTCTACGATACTCTACAGTCAAAGTTCACCTTTCTGCCATTTCAGCTTATCATGAGTCAATACTTTTCTTATCACTGGCCCAGTTACCAGTAGTTAAAGAGGTTTCTTAAGGGTATTCTGCATACCAGACCTCCTATCAGACGTCCACTCGCAGCCTGGGACATTAACCTTGTGTTAGACATGCTCACTAGAAAACCTTTCGAGCCTCTAGCTTCCTGTGAGCTGAAATTTCTCACTTGGAAAACGGTCTTCCTGGTGGCCATTACCTCAGCCCTCAGGGTCTCTGAAATACATGCCTTGGTGACAGACCCTCCGCATACTGTGTTCCATAAGGACAAAGTAGATTTTCCTGGACATAAGTCTCCACCACTCATTCACACTATTGGGATCTGCGCCGGAGGCACTAGGACCCATCGGGAGCAAACTTTTTGCTGGGGAGTCGACGCCAGAGATGGTGCCGCGAGGAACGATGCCACGAGCCCCAGCTCACGCGGCAATGACTATCTCGGCGTCGACTCCCCAACCGCCTCAGTTCCTTTTTTCCGGCCGTTGAGTGCGCTTTAGTGACGACGACGCTCACCTGTCGGGAGTCAAACTTCAAACTAGCAGCATAGTTTTCAGTTTTTATTATTTTGTAGTATTATCGCGATACAGTATCGCTTAAGTTATTCTTATTTTTAAATAAAAATGATAAAAAGTCTCAGCCTACACTGACAGAGTCGACCATGAGCAGGTCAGGTGACAGTAGGGAGACTTAGTGTAAACTATTCCAGTCAGTCGGGCTGGGTCCGGTCCGCCGCCTTCTCCGGAAGGGGTCTGACAGCAGTCAGTCAATGCCGAGGATGGGCGGTCCCCTGGGCATAAAGCCAAAGCGGTGGCATTCTCGGCACCGTTGGCCTCGAGCTCTTCTTGACCCGCGGGTCTAAAGAAGGCATCACTCGAGTCGCCCTCTGATCGTCTCCCGTGGAAGCGTTGGTTGTCGGGGCTAGTTGCGGTCTCCTCCTTCGGAGTCGCCAACGAGCGGCTTCTGGTAGCCGACGTCTTGACATGGAGTCCTACCCGCCCGCGGGTAGGTCTTCAGATGAGCAGTTTCATCAGTGGGCGCTCTTGATGGAGCAATGGGCTAGGAGGTTGGTTTGGCTACCTGGCTCGAGTCGCTCATGAGCCTTCGGGCTCTCTGGGAGACCAGGTAAGGCGGTTGGACTTTCCTGGTCGTGCGGCACCTTCTTCGGTGCCGTCGACTCCGTGCTTAGGTGTCCCCCCCCCCAACATGGCTTCGGCGAAGGGGGCCACACTGATGCCCTTATCTCCTGCTCTTTTTCCTTCAAAAACTGTTTTTCAGTCTCTGGGAGTGCCTTCGGCGCCGTGTGGCCTCGCGGCGGCGTCCTCGGCGTCGCCTGTGGTGCCGTGTGGCTTCTTGGCGTCGCTTACGGGGCCGCGTGGTTCCTCTGCGTCGTTCTCGGCGCCATGCGCCTCCTTGGCGCTGGGGGCTGTCGGGGACTTCCCTTTCGTCTCTTTTCCTCCTTCCTCTTCTGGCTTTCATCCCTTTCCTGTCCATACAGTCCCTCCTGGACTGTCAGGAGATGACGTTGAGCCTGACCCAGACCTTCGGCTGGGCGATGAGGTGGACGAAGCAGGATCTTTTACTGCTGCAGAGCCTGTGGTCGAGGACCTGTCATTTAAGTCTCTGCTGAAGAATATGATTTCCACACTTTCTCTCCAGACTACAGACATCGATCCTGGGAAATTGCTAAGACTCCAATACCTTCACGCCTCGGAGATCCCTCTGATTTGACTCCTCTGATTCAGCCTTCCTTGAGACACTGTCTCAAATGGTATGGAATAATCTGCTCTCTCTTCTCATGGTGGCTAAATCCATTGATAGAAAATATTCAGCCCCAAGGATCGTCCCATTTGGCATCTCAAGCCTTTGCGGATCCTATTGTAGTCCTGGCAGAGAATGATAAGGTCGTCCTTCCTCAAACCACTACAGCTCGAACCTATTAACAAGGAATCTCGTAAGATAGACACCTTAGGTAAAGAGTCTTTGCTGCTTCTACCCTAAGTATGCGTATTGCCAGTTACCAAGGCTATTTTTCTCAGTACGAGTATATCCTGTGGCACTCTCTCAAGCACATGGTTGAAGCTCTTCCGGAGTCGGATTCAAAACCAGAGCTTCTTCAAACCATTACCAGGGGTATTGAATCTGACAACCAACAGGTTAAAGCAGCCATGGACGCTTTCGACTCTGCTTCCCGTTCAGCAGCTGCTGGTATTTGCACCCACCGCCATTCCTGGCTGCGCACTTCAGGCTTCACCAGTGATGCGCAACAACAGGTAATGGCATTGCCGTTTGACGGTGCATATCTTTTTGGTCCTCAGGTCGAGCAAGATCTGGAAGCTACACAAAAGACTAGGTCAGCCATTAAGTTGGCTAGACCCCCTCCTGCCCCCTCTCGAGGGCATGCCAGTAAACGTCAGTTTCATAACCGTCAGTCCTTTCGAGGCAGAGGAAGTTTCCATAAGAACCAACCTGCCCAACCTCAAAAGAAGGCGCAACAGAAAGCGCAAGGGCCCAAAGCGCCCAGCGCTACCTTATGAATTGCTGGCCCAAGTTCCACCTCAACTGCCCGAGGTGGACTTTTCCTCTCCGGTGGGAGGTCGGCTGATGCACTTCTACAGCCAGTGGAAGTCCATAACT
The DNA here is from genome assembly GCA_016271365.2 of Neoceratodus forsteri. Lineage (NCBI taxonomy): Eukaryota > Metazoa > Chordata > Ceratodontiformes > Ceratodontidae > Neoceratodus > Neoceratodus forsteri. The sequence goes on along the minus strand of CM028134.1, from coordinate 1,071,993,150 downwards.
TCAGACAAATGGGTCCTTCGGATAATCCGCGAGGGGTACTCACTCAATTTGTGGAAACCCCTCCGGATTGTCCTCCCAAATGGCAGCCCAGGCTGTCTGCCCTTCAGTCAGACCTTCTCACCACCGAGATTCAGGGCCTTCTAAACAACGGGGCAGTAGAACTTGTGCCGCTGCATCAACGAAACACGGGGTTCTACTCTCATTACTTTCTGGTTCCAAAGAAGTCTGGCGAAATGCGCCCCATTGTAGATCTCAGAAAGCGAAACAAATTTCTCCCCAAGGAGAAATTCAAAATGATTTCTTTAGGAACCCTGTTACCCTTGCTTCATCAGCACGACTGGTTAGCCTCCCTAGACATGCAGGGTGCTTACCAGCACATTCCCATTCACCCGAGGCATCACAAATTCCTGAGGTTTGTGGCTCTGGGACAACATTATCAGTTCAGAGTCCTGCCTTTTGGGCTATCCTCAGCACCGCAAGTTTTTACAAAGTGTTGTGCAGTTCTCGCAGCGCACCTCAGAAAACTCGGAATACAGGTGTTCCCTTATCTGGACGATTGGCTTCTGGCAAGTCCTTCCAGGCAAGGGACTCTGGATGCCGTAGAGATGGCCTCTCGCCTCCTTACGTCCATGGGAGCACCGCTAAACATCAAGAAATCGCAGCTGCAGCCCACCCAGAGGCTCCTTTGCTTAGGGACCCTTCTGGACACATCCTGTGCGAAGGCTTTTCTCCCAGAGGACAGAAGGAACGATGTCCTTCAGATGGCCCGTTACATCGGAGAGAACAGGTCAGTTACAGCGCTCTCGATGCAACGGATGCTGGGACTCATGGCATCCTCAGTGTTCACTGTACCTCTGGCCCGTCTGCACATGAGAACCACCCAGTGGATGCTCAGTACTCAGTGGTGTCCAACCACTCACCCATGATCCTATCTCATCAAGGTGACAGAACCCTTAAAGAGGTCTCTCACCTGGTGGTCTCAAGAGGACAATCTCCTGCAAGGATACCCCTTTGCCCCTCTGGACCATCAGATCTCCATTACCATAGACGCCTCACTAATGGGGTGGGGAGCTCACTGTCAGGCTCTCCACACTCAGGGTGTGTGGACTCAACTCGAGTCCCAGCTTCACATAAATGTCCTAGAAATGAGAGCCGTCCTTTATGCGGTCCGAGCTTTGGAGGACATTCTCCGTCACAAGAATATTCTCCTCCAAACGGACAACAAAGCAGTGATGTATTACATCAACAAGCAGGGCGGTGCTCATTCTTACCCCTTAAGAGAAGCAATGAGGGTCTGGGAATGGTGCTTGGAGCACAAGGCTCTAATTCAAGCAATCTACCAGCCGGTGTACAGAGCGACTTGGCAGACCATCTCAGCAGAACAGAGACAGATCCTCACAGTGGTCCTCGACTCAACCATAGTTCAGTCACTATTCGAAGAGTGGGAACTCGGACCTGGACCTTTGTGCGTCCCCACTCAGCATAAACTGCTCTCTTCTGCTCCAGAAATCCAGGGCCTGGCTATTTTGTCAGGATGCGTTCAGGCTGCGGTGGACAAAGCGCTTTCTTCCTTTCCCGCCTCTTCCTCCTAATTCAGAAGTACTCCTCAAGTTCGAGGTCTCAGGAGACAAGATGATTCTCATTGCTCCCTTTTGGCCTCGACAACTGTGGTTTCCACTTCTCAACAGTATGTTGGCAGTTCCTCCGAGACCACTTCCACTGCAGATGAACCTTTTAACTCCGGGACCGGTGGTCCATCCCAATCTGGAATCTCTTCACCTTCACGCTTGGCTCCTGAAGAGGTGGAAGTAAATCGGTTCAATGTCTCTCGAAGAGTTTCTGATATCCTTCTGGCTGCACGGAAGCCAGCCACTCGGAAAACTTACACGGCTAAGTGGAAGCGTTTTTCCCTCTGGTGTGCAAAGTCATCTTTGAATCCCTTTTCCTGCCCTCCAGATAAAGTTTTAGAGTACCTTTTGGACACCTCAAATTCAGGTCTCCAGTACTCTGGTTAAGAGTTCACCTTAGTGCCATTTCAGCGTATCATGAGCCGTTTTCTCTTTCACTGGCTCAGTTACCTATGGTTAAGAGATTTCTTAAGGGCATTCTGCACACAAGACCCCTACAAGACATCCTGTTGCAGCCTGGGACATTAATCTTGTGCTAGAACATGCTCACTCGGAAACCTTTTGACCTCTAGCTACCTGTGAACTAAAGTTCCTCACCTGGAAGACTGCCTTCCTAGTGGCCACTTACCTCAGCCCGTAGGGTCTCTGAGATACATGCCCTGGTCACAGACCCTCCGTATACTGTGTTCCATAAGGACAAAGTAGTCCTGCGTACTCATCCTAAATTTCTTCCTAAGGTTGTGTCAGAATTTCATCTTAACCAACCTTTGGTCCTTCCCTCTTATTTCACGGACTTCCAAAATGAAGGGCATCTCTTCATTCTCTGGATGTTAAGAGGCCTTGCGTTTCTGCTTAGATAGAACTAAAGTTTTCGTAAAGCCCAGCAACTGTTCGTTTCCTTCAGTGAGGCCGGCTGGGTCAACCTCTGTCGCTATTAGATGTATCTCAGCATGGCTAGTGGTGCCTTCGTCACTGCTATTCCATGGCGCTAGGGTTAAGTTGGAGGGTAGAGTTTCGCTCACTCTACCAGAGATAGCGGCATCCCTAGCGGAAATCCATAGCGTGCCCATTGCAGACATCTGCAATGCAGCCACCTGGACTCAGTGCATACTTTCGTTAAACATTATGCACTCGATGTCCATGCCAGACGACATTCTTCTTTTGGCAGAGCCATCCTTAATGGACTTCTGTCTTAAGAAATGTGAGCTCTTGGTTTCTCCTGCCGCCCTCTCGGGGGATTATTAGCTCGGTACTCTCCCAATAGTGTGAATGAGTGGTGGAGACTTATGTCCAGGAAGATATGAAAATTACGTACCTACCGTAATTCTTGATCTTCTTGGACGAGTCTCCACCACTCATTCACACGCCCACCCTCCATCCCCCGAGCTCACCTCTCTTGTTGGTCTTCACTCCCTCAAATCTTTGGGCCTTGAAGACTTCTTTGTTGACCCTTCTTACACGGGTCATCCGGACTATCTTATGTCCGGTTTTTGGGATCAAGCTACCCTTCTAGGTTAGTTCGCTGCACCTCCTTGGTAAAAAGGTACTGGCGGTTGGGGAATCGGCCTTGAGATAGTCGATACCAGCGCGAGCACGAGGCTCATGGCGCCATCTCTGGCGTCGACTCCCCAGCAAAAGTTTGCTCCCGATGGGTCCTAGTGCCTCGGCAGATCCCAGTAGTGTGAATGAGTGGTGGAGACTCGTCCAAGAAGATCAAGAATTACGGTAGGTACGTAATTTTCATTTCTTAGGACCCATCCTAAGTTTCTCCCTAAGGTTGTTTCAGAATTTCATCTAATCCAACCTTTGGTCCTACCTACTTACTTTGCGAACTTCCAAAATGTAGGAGAGCATACCCTTCATTCTTTAGATGTCAAAAGAGCTCTGCGTTTTTATTTGGATAGAACAAAAGAAATTAGCAAAGTTCAACAACTGTTTCCGCGAGACCCGGCTGGTTCAACCTGTCGCTATCAGATGCATTTCGGCATGGCTGGTAGTATGCCGTCGCCACTGCTATTCCATGGCGCAGGTTATGCTGGAGGGCAGAGTGTAAGCTCACTCTACTAGAGCAGTTGCGGCATCCCTGGCAGAAATCCATAGCGTGCCATTGCAGACATTTGCAGTGGCTGCCACCTGGAGCTCAGTGCATACTTTAAGTCAAGCACTATGCCCTGGATGTCCATGCCAGGCGACATCTTTCGTTTGGCGGGACTATGTAGCGGACTATGTCCTAAATTTGTGGCTTGTTCTCTCCTGCCACCTCTGCCAGGGATTATTAGCTTAGTACTCTCCCATCAGTGTGAATGAGTGGTGGAGACTTTATGTCAGGAAGATATGGAAGTGCGTTACCTACTGTAATTCTTGGGCAAGTCTCCCCACTGCATTCCACCCCTCATCTCCTGAGCTCACCTCTGTTGTTGGTCTTCACTCCCTCAATCTTAGGCTGTGAAGACTTCTTTGTTGACCCTTCTTATACGGGTCGATCGGACTATCTTATGTCCGTTTTTTTGTCAGGCTATCCTTCTAGGTTAGTTACGCTGCACCTCCTCGGAAAAAAAGGTACTGAGGCGGTTGGAGGGTTGACGTCGAGATAGTCATTGCCACACGAGCCGAGGCTTGTGGCGCCACTCCTCGCGGCTCCATCTCTGGCACTGGCCCTCAAAGTTTGCTCCCGCTGGGTCCTAGCGCCTCCGGCATAGATCCCATCAGTGTGAATAAGTGATGGAGACTTCGTCCATGATCATCAAGAATTACAGTAAGTACGTAATTTCCGTTCTAGGGACATGGATATGTTGTTCATCCACACTCATTGGCAGGTATCCTTGCCGCTTTAAATCTTGCCGGAAGGTCTTCAAGCTTGCTCCTCCCACCCACCCGGGTGGTATAACTCTCGGCTCCGCCCCATGACGTCAGATCTTCCTTACCGCTTGGAAGCTCAGGTTCCCTCCTTAACGCTCTGCGTTTGAGACTGGTTCCTATTTCTCCGTTTGCGGATTTAAAAATAAATTTGCAAAAAGACTTGGTCTTCTATCCCTCGCTGCTCGATGGACCGTCGACTCAGTTGGAGATGCCCATGCAGGCGAAGATGTCTCAGACGGATCCACCTCGCGTGTGTCTACTGTAGGCCTTAGAACGACCACGGAAACTGCGTACCTGTGCTCATCTTTCTCGGCCCTCGTCCTCGAAGACCGTGCTGCCGATTGCAACTGGGCACGTCCCGAGCGTTCCCTCGGTGAAGTCAGGAGGCCCGGTTGGCGGTGTCGCGGCGGCGAGCTGCGGCGGATCAGCTCGGCGGATGAGTACGCCCTCGAAGAGGAGGCGGTGACCGGGTATCTTCTCGGCGTGACATTTATCCCGCTCTCTCTGGGCTCTTCTTACGGCTTCCTTTGAGGAGCTGTCTGTCCCTCTCCACTAAAGGAGAAGGGCCCTACATCTCTGGACCTTATTCTCGGTCAAAAAGAGGGACAGGGGTAAGTCCTCCGTCGGCCTCTTGGGAGGCGGGGAAAGGTCCCTCTCCCGAACCCCGATGGGCCGTCGGCTTCAGTTGACCACTAAGGCTGACCACTGGCCTCACGGTGTCCCGTCAGGTCAGTTGACCGAGACTCCCACCGATGAAGTCGAGATTTTTCTCGACCCATTGGAGCAGGCTGTCACCTTCTTAGCGAGCGAGATTCCCCTCTCCCGGTTCCCCGGAGGTTGAGGATCCGTGGGCTCGCCTGTGCCTCGGTTCCGGAGCCCTCGGATGGACCATCCGAGGCAAAGTGCCGGTTCGGCCCGACACCTCCCGCTCCGACCTCAGAAATTCCGGGACTCTCGGTCTCGGTCTCGGACCTCTTCAGCGGTCCAGCGATCCCACCGTCATAGGCGGTCGGTCACCCACTGATGGCAGCGTCGCGCTCGTCCTCAAGTCCTCCTCCTCCGGATGGAGGAGGCTCGCGTAAGTGCGTCGGCGATGCGAGACCTTATGTTTCCAACAGCTCCTCCTGGCGGAAATAAGCCCGACCCGTCGCCTTCCCGGCCATTAAATAGCTGTCACGGGCGGTCGACACAACCTCGACTTATCCGAGGCCTATCCCAGGCCGGTTGTTCGGCCAAAACCAACTTCTCCACGATTCGGTGGAACCTCGCCTCCACAGCCACCAATTGGGGCTCCGACCAAGGATTCTCGGTGGCTGAGGGTCTACCCATCGACTGTCAGTTACCCTCACTCCCGACCGACCTCGGCGGTGAAGGGTGGCTCAGGCCAGAGCAGCTCTTGAGGACTCTTCCGAGTCCGAAGATGATTCTCCTTTTCTCCAGCGACTGGACTTGGAGTCTTCGGAGGTCAGTCAATGGGCGATAGCCCGTCGTCCTTCCTAGGACTGCCTGGCTCATCTCGAGTCCACGGGATGGAGCTCCGAACCCGTTCCAAATGGGCCAGGTATCCCTCACGGAGATTCTGGACCGAGGGATTCTCCGCGGAGGCCTTTCGGTGGCGAGGCCATAGTGGGTCCGGCACTGGAGCTTTGGCGGCCCTGCTTCCTGCCCTCGCCTCGGCCAGGATGGCCAGGAAGTATACGGTCCCCCGGTTCCTTGTCCGGTTTTGAACACCCCTCTGCTGAGGGGTTGGTTACCGACAGCGTTTTCCGGTAGCGCCCGGCTGCGCCAGGGATGTGGACAAACCTCCTGACAAGGAGTCCAAGAAATTGGACTATGTCGGGCGAAAAGTCTAAGCTGCGTCCTCTCTCGGCCTTCGTCAGGCCAGTTCAGCCGTCCTCATGGCACATTTTTCTCATGCCCTGTTGGGCTCCCTGGATGAGGTCATCCCTCATCTTCCCCCCGATCTGCAGACTACGGTTAAGCAGGTGCGGGACCAGGGCAGAGCAGTGGCCAAACAACAGCTCCAGACTGCTTTGGATATGGGGACTCATGTGGCCAGATCGGTGGCGGCGCAGTGGCTATCGTCGGCAGACAGCTGAGGATATCCACCTTACTTGGGATACCCAGCTTCAAGTTGGCGGATGTTCCTTTTTGAGGACTGACCTCTTGGCCCTGGGGTGGAAGGTCACCTGCAGAGATCGAGAAGTCCAATGCCACCTTGGACTCGGTCTCCACGCTCAGAAGGACAAAGGCCGCCAAACCCAGCCTAAGCCCTTTAGTCCTTCTGTGCCCCGCGCCGCCCGGCCCAGCAACGTCAGGGCCAGCAGGCTCGGCCTTGGCATCCCAAACCCAAGCCGCCGGCTTCCTCTAACAGGAGGCAAGGAGGAAAGGGCCCAGGAGGTCCCTCGGCCGGTCCCTCCTCCAAGCCTGCCCAGTGACGGGCTGAGGGGTGTCGCCCCCATTCCCGTCACCTTACCCCTGGGTCCCCCCGTGGGGACGGCTCCGGCACTTCCGTTCCGCCTGGTCCGCTGTTACCACGGACAGGTGGGTCTTGGAGGTGGTGGGGAGAGGCCTGCCTCTGGAATTCGAGCAGGCACCACCCTTCAGAGCCGTCGCCCCTCGGGGGGCTTCGGGATCCCCAGCCTCACTGGCGGCTCGTCGAGCCGACATCGCTCTCCTCCTCCAGAAGGAGGTGGTAAGAAAGGTGGTGGACCCTCCTTCAGACCCAGGGTTTGTGTCCAGGTACTTCCTGGTTCCGAAACGGACGGGGGGCTGGCGCCCCATTCTCGACCTACCGACCTAAACAAGTTCCTAAGGTCTCGAACCTTCCAGGATGGTCACTCTGGCTCAGATAATACCATCCTTGGAGCAGCGGCGTGTGGTTCTGCTCTCTGGACTTGCAGGGCGCGTTTTTCACGTCCCTATCCGTCCGTCTCACCAGAGTCCTTCGCTTCCAGCGGAAGGATCCCTCTTCGAGTTCCAAGCCATGCCCTTGGCTTGTCTCCAGCTCCCAGGGTCTTCACCAAATGCATGGCAGTGGTGACAGCATTCCTCGCTTGCGGGGTCGGGTGTACCCTTACCTGGACGACTGGCTGATAGCGGCTCCCTCCAGGAAGGAGGCGGAGTGGTCAGAGATCTGGCCCTCCAGGTCTGCTCTCAACTAGGCCTCCTTATCAACGAGGCCAAGTCGGAACTCGAGGCGAAGCAGGTGATTCTATTCATCGGCGCGCTCGACTCTCTTCGAGCCAGGCGCAGCTCCCGGCGGACAGGGCGAGTTCTTTCCTCCTTTGCCCGATCATTTCTGGTTGGGCAATTGCGCCCTGCCGGGACTTCCTCGCCTCCTGGGTCTCATGGCGGCCTGCACCAGCGTGGTCCGTTGGGCCCGGCTGGAACATCGTCCCCTTCAGTGGGGACTGGCCAGCCAGTGGTCTGGCAGCTAGCGATCCCCTGGACCAGCTTGTGTCGGTGACACAGGGGATGTGGAGGCTCTCCAGTGGTGGACCGTTCCAGATCATTTGCAGGAGGGCATCCCGTTCGTCCGCCCGAGCCGACGGTCTCTCTATCGACGATGCCTCTCTGATGGGTTGGGGTGCCCATCTGGGGAACACCGGGCTCATGGCCTCTGGTCCGGGGAGTCGATGCCACATCAACCTGCTGGAGCTCGGCGGTCCGCCTAGCTCTCACCGCCTTTGCTCCGTTCCTCCGGGGTCAAGTGGTCCGAGTCCAGGACGGACAATACCACGACCATGTACTATCTAAACCGCCAGGCGGGACGCAGCTCCATGCTTCTATGCAAGGAAGCTCTCCATTTGGTCACCTCGCGCGCAGCCTGGAGGCGGATCTCCCAGCCATTCACGTGGCAGGAGCCTCCAACACCCTGGCCCGATGCCCTGAGCCGGATAGGGCTGCATCCGAGTGGTCTCTCCTGCCGGAGGTAGTACAGCATCTGTTCTCCCATTGGGGCACACCTCAGGTGGACCTGTTTGCCTCCAGGGAGAATGCGAAGCTGAGTCTGTTCCATGCCCGCCCCCCTCAGCAGGGCTCGCTGCCGGGGGATGCCTTCTCGAGGCAGTGGACCCCGGGCCTCTTTTACGCCTTTCCCCCATTTCCCTTGATCCACAAGGTGCTTCTCAAGGCGAGGAGGGACAAGGCGCAGGTGATTCTGATAACCCCAGACTGGCCTCGCAGTTCTGGTACCAGATCTCCTCAGTCTCAGCTCCAGGACTCGCGGCAGCTTCCAGCTCGCCCGGACCTTGCTCTCAGTCAATCAGGGAAGGTGTTCCATCCGGACCTTCAATCCTGCACCTACGGCCTGGTTCCTGAGCGGCTAGGAGTTCCAGGCCTTGGGTCTTTCCCGACGAGGTCCTCAATGTAGTTGAGGCGTCCGTGAGAGTCGACCAGAAAATGCTATGCCTTCAAATGGAAAGGTTTTCCATTTGGTGTCAGGAACAGGGCTTGGACCCTTCCTCTGTTCCTTGGCAAGCATCTTGGACTATTTATGGTCCCTTTCTAGTCAGGGCTTAGGTCGGCGACCTAAGGGTGCACCTGGCATACATCTCTGCTTACCGGTAGCGGGGCGGGAAGCAGTCGGTAGCACAGGAGAAGGTGGTCTGGCGCTTTTCAAAGGCCTTGATCACATTCCCCTCCAGTCCGGGAACCCCCACCTCCGTGGGATCTACTGCTGGTACTGGCAAAGCTCATGGGCAAGCCATTGAACCTATGCACAGGTGCTCTCTCTCACCTGTGTGGAGACCGCCTTCTTGGTGGCTATCCGTCAGCCAGAAGGATGGGAGCTCCAGGCGCTCCATCGAGTCTCCTCCTGGTCTTCACAGGGACAAGGTTGTCCTCGCCCCACCGAAATTCCTTCCGAAGGTGGTGTGGGAGTTTCACCATAACCAGGTGTTGACTCTGCCGGTGTTCTACCCCAATCACACCTCGGGAGGCCGATATAGGCTCCATACTCTGGACCCTAGAGGCGCCGCTTATTATAAGGAGGCATTCGGCTGAAATTCGGGAGAGGTTCGCCAGCTGTTTGTCACCTACGCTGAAGCCGCATCTGGCAGACCTGCAGCCAAGCGGACGATAAGCAGGTGGGTAACCTCCTGCATAGATCTCTGCTATAAGTTGGCGGGCATGGAGCCTCCCAGAGGATAAGCTCATTCTACCCGCCATACTGCTGCAGCGGTGGCTGCTTCCAGGGACGTCCCTATCCAGGAAATCTGCAGGGCTGCTACCTGGAAGTCAGCAAACACCTTCATTACCCACTACCACATCGACCTTGAGTCACGCCGGGATGCTGGTTTTGGGGCCTCGGTTCTCAGTCTCTCTTTCCCAAGTAAGTATTGGGGTGTCGTCTTGCCTCCCTCCTCCCGGAGAACTGCTAGGAGTCTGCCAATGAGTGTGGATGAACAACATATCCATGTCCCTAGAAATACAGTTACTCACCTGTAACAGGAGTTCTAGGAATGGTATATGTTGTTCATCCTACCATTTCCTCCGGCCGACGCACAGCCTGAGCTTCAGCGGAGCCCAGATCTGGCGTCATGGGGCGGAGCCGAGAGTTATACCACCCGGGTGGGTGGGAGGAGCAAGCTTGAAGACCTTCCGGCAAGATTTAAAGCGGCAAGGATACCTGCCAATGAGTGTGGATGAACAACATATACCATTCCTAGAACTCCTGTAACAGGTGAGTAACCTGTATTTTTTTCCCCAGGCCTTTCATTCCCTACCCCCAGTCTGAGTTCTGTCAGTACACGGGTGCTTTCAGAGGGAGGGCCAGAAGGGGCCGGAGAAGGGCCACCTCTACCCAGCCAGCAGCCTCTCAGTCTATGCCTTGACGTAAGTGTCCAGGTCATCTCCCCTCTGCCAGTAGGAGGCAGACTCTCCCACTGTTTTCAGAACCTGTCCCTCATTACCGCGGACAAGTGGGTTCTGGAGATAGTGGAAAAGGGTCTGCCACTACAGTTCAGGCCGATGCCAGACCTCAAGCACACCCAGGTGTCAAAGCCTTTAACCCCGACACAGGTGTTACTGTTGGAGTTGGAGGTACAAAACCTGCTGGCTTTGCAAGCAGTGGAGAGGGTCCCTGCCAGCGAAAAGGGCAAGGTCTTCTACTCCAGGTATTTTCTGACACAAAAGAAAACTGGGGAGTGGCAACCTATCTTGGATCTCAGATATTTAAACAGACATCTGCTAAAACCAAAATTCAGGATGGTCACTCTGTCACTAGTCACACAGTCCTTATAGCAGGGAGACTGGCTAGCCTCCCTGGACCTAAAGGATGCTGACTTTCACGTGCCCATAAGGAGGTCCCACAGGAAGTTTCTCAGATTCAAACTCCCTTCAGGACAGTATCAGTTCGCTGCAGTGCCCTTGGGCCTGTCCTCAGCCCCAAGAGTCTTTACCAAGTGCCTGGCAGTGGTAGCAGCTCGCCTTAGGAAGCTGTGTGTCGCTATCTACCCCTATTTAGATGATTGGCTCATACTGGCAGAGTCTCCTTGTCAGGTTAAGGAGTACCTTTCCCGTACGGAGCACACTCTAGAGTCTCTGGTATTCCTAGTAAATCCAAAGAAGTCTCACCTGGAACCCACCCAACTACTCACCTTCATAGGATCTCAGCTGAACACTCGGAAAGGATATGCCTTCCTCCCACAAGACGGAATTCAGAGTTTCCTCTCAGTGGCAGATTCTTTCACCCAGGGACAACCAAGACCAGATAGACATTTCCTCATGCTCTTTGGACACATGGCTTCAATGACTGCAGTGGTCCCAGGAGTCAGGTACAGAATGTGACACCTGCAAGCCTACCTCAGTGCTTGCTCTCAGAAAAGCAACAATTTTTCAAAGTTGATACCTGTAACGGAGCAGTTCCTTCAGACTCTGCTTTGGTGGAAGAACCCTGCAAATCTGGCAGCAGGGGTACCCTTCCAAGTTCCACTTCCCACAGAGATGATCACCACAGATGCCTCCCTCCTGGGGTGGGGAGCACATCTGGACAGTGCCTCAATAAGTGGCACATGGACTCTTCAAGAGTCACAATTACACATAAACCTGTTGGAACGCAGAGTAATCTTTCTAGCTCTCAAAGCATTTGCCCCTGTCATAAAAGGACAGACTGTACAGATTTGGGCAGAGAACATCACTGCTATGTTTTACATAAACAAGCAGGGTGGTATCAGATCAGGATAACTCTGTTCGGAGGCTCTAAAGATCTGGTCTCTTGCCTTCTCCTTGGGAGTCAACCTTTCAGCTATTCACCTCCCAGGCAAACTCAACACCCTGGTAGATGCTCTAAATCACATCAGTCAAGGACAGAGCGAGTGGACTCTGGACAAGCAAGTACTAGCCACAGTATTCAGGCAGTGGGGCACACTAGAAGTGGATCTGTTTGCCTCCCCCCTCAACTTCCAGCTTCCCCAGTACTATTGCAGGCCCCCAGTCCCAGGAACATTTCCTCTGGATGCCTTGATCCTGGACTGGTCAGGGTGGTTCCTATACGCATTCCCTCCTTTTCCCCTGATACTCAGGGTATTTCTGAAACTCAGACAACAGCCTGCATCAATGATCCTGGTGGCTCCAGATTGGCCCAGGCAAGCCTGGTACCCTTTCTTTTTCTCTCACTATCCTACAGCAGGCCCATTCACCTGCCGCCAGCCCACTCTCAGCTGACACTACCTCAGACAGAAGTGCATTATCCAGACATATGCTGTCTTCGCCTCAAGGTCTGCTCTTAAGGAGTTAGTTTTCATCCTCTCAGTACTCCGAAGAGGTCCTTAAGGTCCTGAGGATGGCTAAAAAACCGAACACTAAGAAGACTTATGCAGTCAAATGGAAAAGGTTTTTCCTCTGGTGCAGGAGCAAAAAAGTTGATCCCTTTCAACATCAGACCCAAAGCTGCTGGATTACCTGGTACACTTGCAGGCTTCAGGCTTGAAACCATCTTCGCTCAAGCTACACCTGGCTGCAATTTTGGCCTACCTTTCAGTGGGAAAGAAAAAGCCATTTTTTTCCCCCACACCATATTTAAACAGTTTTTCAAAGGCCTCTTGCACCTCCAGCCTCCAGTCAGGGGGCCAGTTCCTCCTTGGAGCCTGAACCTCTGCATAGACAGGCTCATGAAACCACCCTGTGAGCCTATGTCCACTGCACATATCAAGTTTGTGACTTGGAAGACGGTCTTCCTGGTGGCAGTTACCTCTACCACGAGGATTTCAGAGATACAGGCCCTGTGCACTGAGCCAAATTACATAATTTCTCACAACGATAAAGTTGAGCTCAGGACAAATAGGACATTTCTGCCAAAGGTGGTTTTGGAGTTCCACCTAAACCAGTCCATTACTCTGCCTGTCTTCTTTACTGAGAAATCCACTCCTGGGGAGCAAAAGCTCCACAGTCTGGATGTCAAAAGAGCCCTCTCTTACTACATAGGGCATACTAAGCAGTCCAGGGGCTCTTCCACTCAGTTGTTCCTCACCTACTATACGGGGATGTAGGCAGAGGAAGACCAGCTACCAAGAGGACTGTTTCCCACTGGTTGGTCTCTTGTATCAGATTCTGCTACGAGAAGGCTGGTCATCAACCTCCCGTAGGGCTCGGCCCACTCCACTAGGGTCACTGCAGCCTTGGTGGCAGCAGCAAGGGACGTACCCCTTTTGGATGTCTGCAAAGCAGCTACCTGGAAACCTGTTCACACCTTTGTGAAACACTACACTTTGGATGTGCAGACCAGATCTGACACCAGATTTGGCATGGCGGTTCTGCAGATCCTCTCTCCTAAGTAGTTTCTCTGCCCACCTCCCACTTGGTACTGCTCGGTAGTCTGCTGTAGTTACTAATGCTAAAGGACTTCTGGGGTAAAAGGAAAAAAATACTCACTTAAGTAATCTTCTTTCTTCCAAGGGGTCCTTTAGCATCAGTAAGCTCCCACTGTTCCTCCCCAGTTCACCTGTTAGGCGAAGGGCTCTGTTTTCAGTTCTCTTACCAGATTGTGAGTTTTCATACTCCGGTTGTTGCTTTTCTGTTTCCAGTTTTTTGGACATTTGCATGTTTTTTTAATCCTGTTGATTCATTTTCGGGGCATGTGCCCATTTTCCTTCGAAAAAATTCTGAAGCCCTTCAGGCTGTTCTCACTCAGCTCACTCCCCTCCTGTTTTTTGAGTGGCTAATGCCCAAAGCTCATTTAAATAAATTCCTTTAAAGGCATACCTCCAGGGCAGGTGCACCTAGCCAGCTAAGCTGCTGTAGTTACTGATGCTAAAGGACTCCTTGGAAGAAAGATTACTGTGGTGAGTGATCGTATGATTATTTATGATATTTTTTAACTGCATGTCTTGTTACAAATGTAAATGATTGTTTAATTTCTCAGATATGTTAAATGTTAAACTGTATGGCTAGTTTTCATCTAATTGTATCATCACCCCCACCCCGGTCGCACCGTGAGACGAGCAACTTGTTGTTCAGTGTGCCTTCCTGGTGAAACATTTCAATAAATAAAAATAAGCTCTGTTCCCATTACTGAGATTTGCATAGCGGCCACTTGGAGCTCAGTGCACACCTTTGTGAAGCACTGCGCTCTGGATGGCCATGCCAGACAGCATGCTTCCTTTAGCAGGGCAGTCCTTAATGGGATTCTGTCCTGAATGAGCTTGGTCTGCCACCCTGCTTGGGATGGCTGGTTTAGCTTGGTACTCTAACCCAGAAGTATGAATAAACGGTGAAGACTTTTTTTGAGTCCAGGAAAATATGAAAGTTATGTACCTACCGTAATTCTTGATCTTCTTGGAGTCTTCACTGTTTGTTCTTACACCCACTCACCATCCCCTGGGCTCACTTATCCTGTTTCTTATCTTCACTCCCTCATTTGGTTAGGGCTATGAAGACATTGTTTCAATTGATCCTTCTTGTACGGGTAATCGGGCTATCTTATACCCTTGTTAGGTTAAGTGTTTCCTAGTTTTATTACTCTGCACCTCCTTGGTAAAAAAGGTCCTGAGACGGTTGGAGGGTCGACACCGAGATAGCCTATATGATGCGAGCTAGTTTTGCAGTATCACGCATGCACAATCCTACCTCGGCACCAGCCCTCCTGAAGATTTTTGGTTCCCACAGGGTCCTAGCACCTAAGCCTAGAACCCAGAAATATGAATAAACAGTGAAGACTTGTCCAAGAGAATCAAGAATTATGGTAGGTACGTAATTTTTATATTCAGTAGCATGCAGTGCATGTTAATATTTTTATAAGCTCTGATCTTTTGTTTGTTGGTCCTGCTATCCTTCCTGGGCTAAGTACAGTCACAGAGGACTGTACTTAGCCCGGAAGAACAATGGAACCAGTAAACAGCTGATCGGATCTTATAAAAGCTCTAACATGCAGTGCAGAGGCCATTGAATCTCCCACTGCTACAGCCCTGCTGTGATGTCAGTTGCAGGGGGTTCTGGGATTTGTAGTTCCAGAAAATGTCAGCTTACAAGTCAGCAGAATTGGCCAGATACAATCTACTATACTGAGATAACTGTGATACACAGTAAGTAACAAAAAAGTTGTTGCACAAAAAGTGCAAATAAAGAGATTAACAGAAGTTAGTGAATAGACCAGAAAACTAAGCATATTCTTAACCCTAGTCCATGACATATAAGAGCTGTAACTACTCCAAGATGTACTTTCTGTATCTTGGGTTGTGTTTGTGTAACACTGTGTAAAATGCAATGGTTGAATAAACTTTTATGTTTCTTAAAAATATAATCTGTTTAAAGGCCAGCCCAGTGGCACAGCGATAGCGCTGCTGCCTGCCACACCAGTTCAGGGTTTGGTAGCGGACTCAGGTTGTTGAGTATGCACCTGGGGGAGAGGATTGAGTGTCCGGAGGACTGCTTTTCTCTGCTGGGTAGGGTGAGTTGCATCACCTGCTGCATGCCTGACACCCAGTGGAAGCTGTGTGTTAAAGCAAACGGGAAGTCCAGAAGGGTGAGGGATGTCAACAGATGCTCCCTGTCGTTGCACGTAAACGTCCCAGAGGAGACACAAACAAAATGGTGGGGGAAAAAAATGTAGCTGGTGCAGGATGTACGTTGGCCCTCCCGTAGGACTTGCAACACTGACTGGATCCTACCTTGGAGGGGCAAGTACAAGCCCCCTCTGACCCTGCCACATGAGGTAAGTCGTGTGGGAAATGAATAAGTCCCAGGGATGGTGGGTGACTGTACTGGAGGGGGTGGGATCCAGAAAGAGGCAGGCAAGCAATATAGAAGGGGATAAACCAAAGTGAAATAGGAACTCTGTTTAAAGTCTGAAGTCATAGTCTGTAGTTGCCAAATCACACATTACATCCATTAAAGGATGTTTGTGTTTGTTTGCATGTCTGAGTCTGTGTTTTTTGTCCTTACGTCAGGATGAAGATTTGAAATGGGTGGAAGAGAATGTCCCCTCTTCAATGGCAGATGTGTGAGTATTTGTTTTGTTTGCAGATGTTTCTGAAGCAGTACTGGTCTGCTTTAATCACTGCCCTGTTAATGCTCGCCAGCTGAGGATGAACTTCTGCAGGGTTTACATGGGAAGTATTTAGGAGGGGAACTCTCATTTCTAGGTTTCCAAGAGGAGCAATTCTGATATCAAGGAAGTGGAACTCTATCATACTGTTCAGTCCAGAAGAATGCCAGAGGAGCAGTGTGAAGGGGGCTAGAGCTGAAGGCAGAAGGAATAGTCAGCTAAGGCACACACACATTAAAGTTTACAACAAAAAAAAACACTAGTAGGCCAGCCCACTGGTGCAGCAGAAGTGCTACCTCTTGCAGTGGGGACGACCTGGTTTGAAACGAATCTCGGGCATTGGAAGTTTGGGGGGGGTGACAGGATTGAGCATCTGAGGGACTGTTCTCCTTCGGGGGTGGGGGACTTGCAGCCCAGCATATGCTTGGCCCCTAACAGAGGCTAGGAGAAAGCAGTTCAGGGCCACCTCACATGCAGGGAGGTGTGGTGGCCATCAACACACATTACATGGGAGAGCACAGCAAACTCCCATCCTGCAGGATGTCACCAGTCATCCACCGACCTTGCATCCCGGCTGTCCAGGCCCTGCCCAGTGAAACTGGATCCTGTTCAGCAAGGGTTCAGGAACCCCGCGCAGGGGTGGGGGCTCGCAAGCTCTGGGGGCAGACACTGGCAGATAAGCACTGAAAGACACCTGGGTGGATCTTTATTTACATACTCAGGTGACCTGAGCATTCTCTTTCTGTGGTTCAAAGCCTCTTGAGCTGCCTGGTTGTCAACACTCTGTCTTTCCCAAACAAATCTGCCCCCAGCCCTACCCAAGGTATGTTGCATTTACATGGCCCTTGAGACAAACTTTGGTTCCTACTTTCCAACCCTTCAGCAACCACAGGAGATATGGACAATTATAAAATGGCAGGGTAAATTCGTGCAATCTGATTGGCTCTTATTTATGTGTAAACTATGGTTTACACATGGTTAAAAAAAAGGACTGCTCAGCAGTAAAGAGTCTGCAACACAGATCAATGGGCATTTGGAACACAAGCATTACAGTTGGCCCTCTAGTGACAGAACTGATCTTCCACCACAAACATGGCTGCTGCCTTTATATGGTTGTCATGACAACCTCTCGAAGTGAACAACAGTGTTGTTGTTCACTGTTGCCCATCCACTATCCTCTGTGTTGTCTGTGTGTACAGTGTGTTGGGAGAGAAACATTCTGCCAGTGGAACTGAGCAGAATTTTGAATGCATGTATTCCATGATAAACATTCTATATCTTTAATGTGGAGAACAGAGGAAAAAAAAAACAGGAAAAAGAAAGTAGGCAGTGATACAATGACATCATCAATTACATCAGTTGCAGTGGCCGGAAGGACTATTTTATCACAAATGCACACAAGTAAATCTATTTTTTCTTCATATAGTCTCCAAATAGTCAAAAGTAAAAAAAAAAAAAAAAAAAGAGCCAATTTTATAAGCACAGTAAGGCACTTGGGTGTGTGTAAACCATAGTTTACACACGGCGAGTGGCTGAAGACACTCGGCCTTCGGCCTCGTGCCTTACTACACCCCTGGCCATGTGTAAACTATGATTTACACACACCCCTTCATGCCTTATTGCTTACTAATACCATCTTGAGTCCTGCTTCAGGAAGAGCCCTGGTCCCCAGTCTTGTTACAGGTACAGCATTTCTGGGTCCATAGAAAAAAAGAATGAAGGAAGGCAGACCTAGAGAAAAAGGGTAGAGAGTAAAGGAACTATGTTAGGACTGGAAGAATGGCACAGTAAGTATCATACTATGTTGCTGAAGAAATGCCCCCATCCTTTCGGTTTTGTTTTGGCAAAACGTTCTTCTACTTGTGAGCATGCCCCTCCCAAAAAAGAAAATAGCAAAACCTCAGACTTTTAGTAAACTGTGTATCATTTATTTATTTTTATTTATTTAAAGGCTAGGATTACAATACCTTTGAGCAAAAGCAGCTAATTTACAACGGTTCCACGTCAGTGGGGGAGGGAGACAATACATACAAAGGAAAATAATTACAAAGGTTTTAAGTAAACAGTTTTAAGAAGAACGAATTACAAATGTTTTAAGTAAAGACAATTTGGGGATAAGACTTGTACAATGTGCTAAGAATCAGCCAACTGAAGTAGGTTAAGGAAACAAGTTTTTTTTTATTATTCTCTCTTCATGCCCCCTGCTCGCCACAGTACTTCCTTCCTTCGGGAGACTCCCATGGCCTTATTCGTCCCAGCTCATCTGTCCGGTCGCCAGTGCAGTCCATCCCCCCGTGGAGCCTTGGTTATACTCCCGAGGTGGGTACGGAACAGGGCCCCCTTTCTCCGCCTCGACGTGTCTGTATTTCGTTGGGGATGCTGGCGCCGGCGGGGGCATGAGGATCGGGGACTGGAGCTCTGTCTACAGGGAGCACTGCGGGGGTTTTCCTGCTTTCTGGTCCTCCCTCAGGACATCGGCATGCTTGGGAAGCCATGGGGCGGTGCACGTCAGGGCGTGCAGACGCTCCAGCTCCCGGCCAACATCCCCCCTCCCTTCTATTCGCTGTCGCGCTGCACCTCCACCTGTGGTCACCCAGGTGGCGGTAGAGCAGCGGACATGCAACCCACCCTCCCCGGAGGAGGAGGAGAGCAGCCTCTGGGTGCTCAATCCTCCTCCCCCCAGCCGACCCTCCAGCCACCTGAGTCCATTCCCGAACCCGGGTCGCTGGCACTGCGAGCGGTAGCCCTACCACGTAGCTGGTGGGCCGGCAAGGAAACAAGTTTTAAAGGTATAGGATAGCAAGCATGGTAACCCAAAATGAGGCGGTAGCCTAGGATGCCTTGTCATCCAGGAGAGATTAGACTACATGCTCAGGATTATCAAAGTGCGAAAGGGGGTCGCGGAAGAGGAGAGGAGAACAGGGGAGAGCAAGTGGAAGGCGAATGAAGAGGGGAGTATAGCGAGGCGTGAACTAAAAGTGGGGGGTGGGTGTCAAGTTTTTTCAGCCTCCCCTGAAACAAACTGGGCTTTCATTGAAAGGATGGCCTCACAGTTTGAGAAACACTGGCCTTGTAGATCAGCCGGTCAGTGCTGTGCAAATTGCTTTTGTCCAGGGGAGCTGTTCTGTCAGCTCTTAGCCAGTTAGGATCGGGCAGCCAGTACAGACACTTTGCAGGTTTTTTTGTTAATACAATTTATTTGTCCTGGATAGCCCAGCTGAGGGGCAGCATCTCTAGAATTGATTTACGGTGGGATCCTGCTGCTACATACAGTATTTCGGTGTGCAGTCAGTTCCTGATCTATGCACATGCTTGGGAGATCCCATTTTTGTGCACACATCCAAAACTGCATACAACCGAAACTATTGCAACCTGTGCTTTCTTTCTTGCTGCTCACTTTTAGCACTATTGTATCAGGCTAATTTAGAACATACCAATATATCGATTGTTGCCCACCTTGAGCTGTTTAAGCTGTCTTAAGCATGACTGCTGGTTTCTGATAGACAAGCTGAAACTGACTAAAATAACAGGTATTTAACCACTGGCAGCCCACTTAGCACCTGTTTAACAGGGATGATTAACAGTAGTAATACCTGTGGAGTCATTCTGACAGAAACAGTGTACATACAACAGAAATTTGGTGAGCATTCAAGCAAACTTGTCATTAAATACATACGATTGGGATTGGGACGTGCCATTTTCGTGCATATAACGAAAATGTGCGTACATCCAATGTGCATAAAAGTGGAATACACTATGTTGTATATTTTGACTTGTGATTTTTCTTATGCACCTCAGCACTTCTTACAAATAAGCTTCCGCTCAGTGGAAGAAGTCCTGGTAAAACAAAAAGTATGAATGCAGATACTAACAAACTAAGATGCCAGCAGAGTAGGCCTAATGGTCTATCGAGTCTGCTTGAAGATCAGCACCCAGTGAAGACACTGTCGCTGGTCCCCCCCCCCCCGCCTCCTCCCGACCCCCTCCCCATCGGAGTTACACCTCCAGATCCAGCATTTCTCAGATTTAACTTCCCCTTACACCTGTCCCAGCCCCTCTTGAATCCCTCTACTGTACTAACAGCCACCAGTTTGGCAGGCAGTGCGTTCCTAGGATCCACCACTCTCTCTGTAAAGTAACATCTCCTAGTCTCCCACCAGCCAGCCTCATGGAGTGTCCCCGGGTGGCCCCCTCCTCCCTCAGCTGGAGCACCCTATTTGGGCTGACCCTATTTAATCCCTTAAGATATTTAAAGATCTTGATCATCTCCCCTCTGTCCCTCCTCTCCTCCAAGGAGTACAAGTTGAGCTCTAATGTCTCTCCTCATGGGATCTTCCCCCCCAGACCCTGTATCATCCTGGTCGCCCTCCTCTGGACCCTCTCCAGAAGTGATGTGTCCCATTTCAAGTACGGTCGCCAAAACTGCACACAGTACTCCAGGCGTGGTCTAACCAGGCAGTTGTTCAGAGGGAGAAGCACCTCCCGTCTCCTCAAGGTTATCCCTCTGGCAGTGCACCCAAGCATTTTATTTGCTTTAGCCGCAGCCCTCCTACACTGCCCAGAGATGGTTACGTATTTCTGCAGCTGGAGCACTGGCAGGTCATGTGGCTTGTCTGAGGTCACACAGTGAGAATTTGGCTTCAGCGGAGTTTGGTCATGTGTTCTTCTGGTTCTCAAGTTGGTTTTCTAAACACTGGACCACACATCCTCAAAAAGCTAGTTAAGTATTGAGCACAGTACTTGCAGAGTAACGTGGCCAGCTCTCGGGGGTGCAGTGCAGTTCGGAGCGCACAGCCCAATGTGCAGTGTAGTTCAGAGTGCTGGGACAAATGTTCTTTTATTTTTTTCCCCCCAATTAGTATTTTGTCCTCCTGCCCCAACTGCCCTCTTCATACTGTCCCACCCCCACCGCCCGGCTCCCTCACCTGGCTTCTCTAGAGTTTACCAGACTCCGGTGTCCCCTGCCACAGAACTCCTGGAGGTACCCAGTCACCAGTGCGGGGACTGCGATTGAGTCGTCATCATGGCCACAGGTGTTGGGACTGCAAGGGGTTGGGCCATCATCGTGTGATCGCAGTGATTTGGCCATTTCCTCCCCTTGGGCCACATTGTGTGCAGTGGTGCGATTCACTAGCTCCACCTACGAGACGCTCAAGAGAAAGGAGAAGAAAGAATGGAGAAATAGATCTTTCAGGAATAAATCTTTCCCATTGATTCTCACTTACAGGTCTGAGGCTGGAGACACTAGGACCCCATGGGAGCAGATTTTATGCAGAGAGGGAGCCAACATCGGCTACTGACCTTGCCTGTGCACCTCATGTGGTGCATGTGCACCGTTCAGTAACTGTCACCGCCTCTGGTACGCACCTCAGCTCTGTTCTTCCCACCATAATGCACTCACCGGGGGAGTGACAGCACCTCAGTTCACTCATCATTATCAAAATGTGACCTGCATCACTGCAAAAGTTTGTTGCAGTGTCTTTCTTGTCTGTTGTTTTCCTTTTTCTGCGATGCCAAAGTCTGAGAAGAAGGGGGTAAGAACACCAAAGAAGTCCGGTAGCTTCCCATTATGCATCTTTGGGAAACAGATGGCTGCAGTGGACTGGCATCAGTGCTGTATGGCCTGCAGCACGATATGGAAGTGTGCGACGCCTGCTTTTTGAGGGACTGCCGGATCCTCGTGATTGCGTGATAAGGGGTTGGGTCACCCAACCCCCTACCTCCTGAGGTAGGTTTCGCACCTGCATGGCCAAGGCACAGTCACTGGACATTACTTTAGGTGCCCATTATAAAAAAAACAACACCAAACTGGGGTGAGGGTCTTACTGGGGCTTTGCACCACCCCCCCCCACTCCCAAAATTGGAATTTAGTGGAAGGTGGCCCCTTCCTCCCTTCTTTACCTCTTTCTCCCTGCCCAGGGTATATCCCTGTTAGCTGCCAAGTGCAGCATGTGCCCCTGAGCAGTATCCACTGTAACTCCACTTGGCAGCTGCTCTGCATGTGGGGGTGCTTTGCACTTTTTGGGTCAGCTACACTAACTGTCACGTAGGGTGCATCCCTTTGGTTGCAGGAGAAACAGGTCATTTTTTTGATGTAGTCCACTTCTGATTATTTTGGTTGGCATGCCAGTTCTTCTTGTGTACCTGAGCCTTTAGCCCATTACCTTTAGGGGTGACTAGGGAGGTGAACACATCTCAACTCCCTTGGACTGTCCAGTCCTACAACTCCAGCTGTACCTAGGTTCACTCTTTCTTCTTCCCTAGTGTAAGAAAGAGGGACATGGCTAACTCACAGGTTTAATCAATTATCTGTCTGGTAGCATGTAGTTGCTCCTTTTTTCCATGAGTCTGATGTCTGCCTTTCCTTTTTTGGCACATAGTGCCATCTCATTTACTAGGGGATCCAATTCATGGGCTTCCTCGTGATTGTGCCAGAGCCACATGTTCAGGGCTGCTGCCCTATTTTGTTAGGCCACTATCCACCTCCTCTGTGGCTAGTGGCTTGAGGCTCTGGCTCTGTAGACCCAACTACTCTCTGTGTCATAAATGTGCCTTATTCTCATCTGTGAGTTGGTAGTCAGGTTTTTTTATTGTTTATTTTGTTCCTGTATCCTTTTCATTTGCCTTTGGGCTAGAAAGTATCTAGCCTTATCATTTATTTCTCTCCACTCTGTTTCTTTCCTGGCAAACAGAACTGTGGTGCTTGAGGGAGTCTGGGATGGTTATTTGCTGGCATGCATAGCACCAGTTAAGGGTCGCAGGCACCGTCAGTAGCCGATGTCTGCTCCTTCCCTGAAAAAATCTTGCTCCCGTGAGATACTTGTGCCTCCGAGCCCGGACCCATGAGTAGTAGTCAATGGTTAAGATATTCCGGAAGATCAGCAATTATAATAAGTACGTTTTAGCCGGACCGGTGGCGCAGAGGGCTGAAACCCCAGTGCCCCACTTGCCACCACGCTGGCAACCTGGGTTCAGAAACGGACTCAAGTCACTCGGGGTGGCTTGAGGGGAGTAGGATTGAGTGTCCCACAGGATGCCATCCTCCTCCAGGGAGGGAGGACTGCAAGCTCCGATGCATTACCGCCACCAGGGTGACCACAAGTGGCAGCTCAAATGGAGTCGTAGCTTGGGAGGGTCGGATGCCTTGTGACTGAGGCACTCGCACATGTATGCGTCCCCTTCAGTCACGACCCGCCAGGGCATCCGAGGAGAGGGATGAAAAACAGGTGGAAAAAGCCGAGTCTGAGCAGGATGATGCTGCACTCCCTTGCAGGCCCTGCACTTGTCCACTGGGCTGCCCACTGCCACATCCCATACCCAGCCTCCTTCCAGGAAGTGGAGGGTGCCAGGGGGCTCCGCCACAGGGGTAATCCATGGGGCACTGTATAGCAGTGGGAAGGTAAGCCCCAGAGAGAATGGGGTGACAGGACTGGTGGGAGCTCTGTGGCAGATTGGGGGGGGGCTGGCTGAGGAGGAGGGGTAAAAACAACAACAAAAATTCATACTTTTCATTTTTTATGAAACACACCTTGGCCTGTTCAGTGGAGCTGGCTGTATTGTGTTGTACTACCACATCGGGGACCTGAGATTTTGTCGCCAGCCCAAATGCTTGCCTTGGGTTGCTGGAGTCTGGGGTTCACCGTGGAGGCAGTGCTTTCAGAGTTGGGGTGAGGAGGAACAGAAGCAGCCATAATCATAGCATGTCCCACAATGATTCAGCATATAATAGTGGTGGCTGTTGGCTGGGGCCATGCCTGTATGAGGGGCTCTGGAGATGCCTCTTAGATTCAGGGGAGCTGAGTGGGTCATCTGGGGCAATTGGGGAAAAAGGCCACTCGGTGCGTTAGATAACTGCTGCCAGTGCCCGCTCCCCATGGTAATGGACTGCTGATGCCTTGGGATCATCCACGAACCACTGCTAAGCCAAAACACCTGTTTCTCCATACAGAGATGAACCAACAGCTGGTGGCTGTGGACTCACTGGGGGTTTCTGTTGGTGGATCCCAGCAGACTGCTGTGTCTCAGGTTGGCTATGGGAGGGTTGGCGAGATTGAGTAAGTGACACAAATGGGGGCATGTGGGTGCAAAACAAAAATGTAGTGGAATTTTCAAAGGCGGTCCTGGTCCATGGAAGCAGCAGCTTGTTTGCTCAACATGTAGGTTGTGCCTCTAAACAGATACTGTTTGTGTGGCCATGCGCTGACTTGCACAGCAGAGTTCCTGTAGCCTCAAATCATTTCTAACTCAATAGAAGCTAGAATCTAGTCTAACTGAATAGAGTCCCTGTTTGGGTGCCCCTCCTAAATCATGTGCCTCAGTCACAAGAGCGGTTGAAA
This sequence comes from Neoceratodus forsteri, assembly GCA_016271365.2. Taxonomy (NCBI): domain Eukaryota; kingdom Metazoa; phylum Chordata; order Ceratodontiformes; family Ceratodontidae; genus Neoceratodus; species Neoceratodus forsteri. The sequence goes on along the minus strand of CM028134.1, from coordinate 1,071,968,842 downwards.
TGTTTTTGTCCCTGCTCTGTTGGTTCTAATACAGCTTTTTTTCTTACAGCGCCCTGCCTGCTCTGCTCGACTCCGATGAGGTAAGCACACAGACAAATAAATATAATTATAAATTATGACTTTTTTCCTAGCCAGTCAGGATTATTTTATTTTTAAACATTCCAGATACTTGTAACATAAGGGGGTGTCTCATGCTAGTAGACTGAAAACTCTGAAGTTTACTTCAGTTGGTATGGTCCGTTTTCCGCATGGGAGATTTTTTTAATTTTCTACAGTCAAATATTTTGATTTTAAATTTAAGTTCAGTTTCTCCCCTCCCTGCCATTGTCTGCAGGGATATACACTCTTAATCAGGGATATACTCTGTTAAAAAGGGATATGCCCCATTAATCGGGGATTAACCATGTTAATCAGGGATACCCTTGGTAATCGGGGATACACCCCAGTAATTAGGAATATATATCCCAGTAATTAGGGATATACCGTGTTAATCAGGGATATATCCTGTTAATCAGGGATACACCTTGTTAATCAGGGATACACCTTGTTAATCAGGGATACACCCTGTTAATCAAGGCTACACTATGTTAATCGGGGATATACCCTGTTAATCGGGGATATGCCCTGTTAATCAGGGATACACCTTGTTAATCGGGGATACGCCCTGTTAATCGGGGATATGCCCTGTTAATCAGGGATACGCCCTGTTAATCAGGGATACGCCCTGTTAATTAGGGATATACCCTGTTAATCAGGGATATGCCCTGTTAATCAGGGATATACCCTGTTAATCGGGATACACCTTGTTAATCAGGGATACACCTTGTTAATCAGGGATATACCCCGTTAATCAGTGATATACCCCGTTAATCGGGGATATACCCTGGTCAGGCTCAATCACTGTCATGCAGACACCATGGGTATTTTTTTCTCTCCTGATTTCCCCCCTTTGCTTCCCTCCTCCCTCTGGCATCAGCCATGCCTTACTCTATCACCCGTACAGCATGCCTCTGCAAAAGGGGCAGTCTTACAAGCCCCACCGCTGGAACATGCCACCAGTCCTCCTGGCCAGGGTACTCTGACGTCTGTCGGGTGCCTCCCAGTGAGATGACCAAAGTCCACTCCTGAACTGTGGTCTTCTGAACAGCAGCATGATGCGCTGTCACTGGGTCATCAAGGGCCAGCTTCCATTTTTCAAAACAGAAACAGGATCAGTGCTCATGACCACTCATGACGCCAGCAACCTAGGTTTGCAAACAAGTCCTTCTAGCTGGAGGGCCGACATGGGGGAGAGGATCTGAGTGTTGAAGTGGATGCTCACCCTCTCTCAGAGAATGTGGTGTCTGAGAGACTGTGCAGTCATCTACATGGTAGCACAAGCAACTCTGCAAGTACGGACGGTAGTGGGAGGGGGTGTCTGCTGGATCTGCACCCGCACCTCCCTGTTGCATGCATGCAGATGCACATTTACTCTGCTAGCTCAAGGGAGGGAGGAGGGAGAACAGTGAAAGCCACCAGCCAGGAGCAGATTGAAACCTGGGCCCTGCACCCGCTAGTCAGGGTAAAGCACCGCACACGCAGATTTGGTCACTGGGGGGATTCCGCCACCCCGAAGGCCTCACTATTAGGGGATGCATGATGGGGCTGAACAGAACTAAATCCAGGGGATGGTGGGGTGACAGGTCTGAGGGCATAGGCTGCATTAGTTGGAAGCATATAAAGAGAAATTAAAAAAACAGAAACATAATTAATAATATAGTAATTTTTACAGGTCCTGCATCCTCCAAGAATCAGTCTTCTCCACAGAGTCACACTTTTCTGATCTTGGAAGCAGAACGTTTTTGGGCCATTGCTGGTGCCTAGCACCATCGCACAGTGTTTCATGTGCGTTCACAGGATATGCACGTATAGCGGCACTATCCCCAACCGCCTCAGTTCCTTTTTTCTTGCTGTTAAAGAGAGCCACTTTTGTTGAGGACCAGAACTTCCTTTTTTTTTTTTTGCACAAATAGTGTGGTTCCTTTACCTTATCCGAGTTTCTTGTTTTTTTTTTTGTTTGTTTTTTATTCATTGATCTTACTTTGAGAAGAAGCTCTTGCAGCAGGTAACACATGTAGGACTGACGCCACCTGGCGGCAGATCTCGGCAATTCTTTTCTCCAGCAGTACTCATGTGGGACCACCCACCTAATGTCGGCTCCACCCCCGACGTCACCCAGTATAAAGGCAGGAGGCGGTCCCCACATGCTCCAGTTCTTGTACGCCAATGACAGGCCAAAAGTGGATAGCTGTGGATATAACAAAAAATCTCTCCAGAAAAGGAGGCAAACAACTAAGCCCACAACTGAAAACATGAAAGTTGACTCTGAGCAAGAGAGACCTATTCCCGGGGGAAGGAGGGAAATAATACCTGCTGCAAGAGCTTCTCTTGAAGATCTACTTTTACGGCAAGTTCTTACGTAACTGTACTATCTTACTTCGAGAGGAAGCTCTTGTAGCAGGTAACACATGTAGGACTGATTCCCAAGCAGTATAAAACTAAAGACAACCCTTGGGAGGGGGAAAGGAAAACAGACACACATCAGGAAAGAGACCTCTCAAGAGATAAGGTCCTGAAGAATCGCAAGGCCAAATCCCGCTCTGCACCTGGAAATAATATCCAGGCTGTAGTGCCTGATGAACGTGTGAACTAAGTGCCAAGTGGCAGCAGCACAAATGTCGGCCGCTGATACTCTCTTGAGGGCTGCAAAAGAAGTAGCAGCCGCTCTGGTGGACTGCACCTTAACCGCACTTGGAAGGGTTTTCCCACCCTTCTCATAAAAGAAGGAAATACAGCTTACCAACCAACGCGAAAGCGTTTGTTAGGTAACTGGGCGCCCCAAGGACCAAAGCTGATCTGACTGCATGGCCTCCTTAGTTCTGGACAGGTAACAGTGCAAAGCTCTATGCACATCTAAAGTGTGCAAAAGCAATTCACCCCGTTGGAGTACTCCGGGTAATAAACCGGGAGCTGAACCGACTGATTAAGTGTAAGCTCCGAGACCACCTTAGGAAGGAATTTTGGATTGGTGCGTAGATCCACCCTATCTTTATGAAAAATAAGATAGGGTTCCTTACACATCAAAGCGTGGAGCTCAGAAATGCGTCTAGCAGAGGTGACCGCTACCAAAAATAGCATTTTTCCAGGTGAGGTAACGAAGCTCAAACCAGTGGCCAGTTCAAAAGGAGGAAGTGTAAGCCTTTCCAGAACAAACAGTAAATCCCAAGGAGGAACAGGATCCCGAATAGGGGGACGGAGATGCAGGATCCTCCTAAGAAAAGTTTTAACCACCTCCAATTGAGCCAGGCGGCCATTAGGTGCCGCAGACTCCTCCTCCATCCCAGTTCTGTTTCTCCCACTGTTGAGGCTACACCTGCTACACGAGTGAAACCATCTGCTGCTGTGCCATTAGGTTTTGTGTCATTTTCGACGAATTTTTCGATCTCCTTCATCCCAGTTCGATATCCCGACGCCGTTGAAACCGGTAAGCCAGTTTTATTTTTTATTTTTTATTCTCGACGGCACTGGTAGCTTTTCTGTTTATTAAATTGTTTTCGCATCATGTCCGGTTCGGGAGCCAAGCGAAAGTCGAAAGCGGGCCGTGCCCCCATGTGTCAGTGCTCCTGTGGCCAGCATTTCTCTGTGACAGACCGACATGATGTTTGCCTTCGGTGCCTGGGACCTAGCCATGATATGGATAGATGCGATGCCTGGTTTTCCATGGACCGCCGTGGTCGGTGCTGGTCCGTCGCTCAGCGCCGTCTCTGCTGGCCTGCGTCCGCGCTCGATGGTGCTGATGGCGCTGTGGAAAGTTCTCAGGCACCATCTTGACGCTCTCGTCTCTGCGGCACGAGCGAGGGGCGGCACCGTGTCTAGCTTTGGTGCCGCTTTGCGGTGACAACGCGGTGCCGTGGGGGTTTCGTCGTCTTCAGTCGTAGCATTGCTAAGGAAGCTGTTGGGCCGTCATCGGTACGTCCCTGACCTCTATTGCTGCCTGCGGTACTGGCGGGATGGCACCGTGGCAGGCATTAACGCCACTTCTACTGCCCTCGGCGCCATGTCTTCGGGCACTGTGTGCGGCGCGGTTGGGGACGTCAGTGCTGGCTCTGGTGCAGACACCCAAACTGGTACCCCCTTAAGTCGGGATGGCAGCGGGCACCCGCCTACTGTCTGGCATTGGACTTCAGTCTCTGCCTCCTCGGAGACGGAGTCTGAGTCAAATTCGGACAGGCTGTCTGACTCTTAGGAGTTGGCGGCCCACGTGGGCACCCTGGTACTTTCCTCGGCGGACCAGGGCCAGCTCCCCTCTGAGGGGTGGGCAGTTGCCCCTGTGTCCAGGGTCAGGGGTGCTGACCAGCAGGCAGTGGTGCAGGCCACTATTGCTCTGCAGCCTGGACTCAGAGGGTTTTCCTGCCCCCTCAAGTGGTGTGCCTGGATCGCCCAACTTTAGGACCGATTGGAGCACCCACAGGAGGGGAGGGTGCTGCTCCCTGGGTGGTCCCTTCAAGGACTGACCAGGGGTGTCGGCTGCCTAGGCTGGTCTCTGCGAGGAGGAGGGCTCTTTCGGACTCAGAGGGCTCGAGGGGTCGGGGTTCGATGAGACGACCCTTTTCTGGGACCCACCCGAGTTCGGGACGGAGTCGAAGCACGGACCCTCGTCCTTCTCACTTGGTCTCCTCGAGAGGATCCTGGTCTTTGGAGGGTAGGGACCGTCCTTTTGGAATTCCACGGTCCCGGTCACCTCATAGGAGGAAATCGTCAGGGCACAGCCTAGGCAGTTCCGGTATGGTTGATCAGCTGTCGGCTGTAGGGTCTTCTGGAGCCCCTTCTACCCTTGGGGCCCCTGGTGCGCCATTTTGCCTGGACAGAGGACGGTTGCCTTCTGCCGTTGGCCTTGTCCCCACTCCTCTTGTCACCTTCTCCTGCTCTCCCAGGTATTCTTGGCCCTAGTGGACCTCTGTTCTGGGAGCAATTCAGGGCTGTGGCTGCTCATTTCCCTTCATGTGTCAGGGCCATGGACAGGCAGGTGTTCCAACCTCCCCCTGAGCAACCAGCCACTGAATCTACGAGGTCCTCCGCTTCCTCATCCTTCTCTTCGGGAGGAGAGGAGCCCTCTGTCCACATCTCCCAGAGTATCAGCGTTTTCTCGTGAGGATGATGGAGGACCTGCATGTCACCCCACCCACTCAGCACAATCTGGAGCACTCAATGCGCACCTTCCTAGGCAATTTCAGTGCGGACACCCTTGTGGTGCCCCCGGGCCTGCTCCCTTTCGGGAGGTGTCGTTGCGTTTCTGGCAGAGACCCTTTTCCAGAGTCCCAGCCCCTAGGGATCTGAGCCAGAGGTAGTGTGCCCCCACAAGAGTCTCCAGGTAGTTGCCTCATCCTCAGTCAAGACTGACGCAGCTGGACACTCCCGATGGGCTTCACGCCCTTCACCGTGACCGGCCCCCAGATCAAGATTCCATGGATTTTGACTTCTGGGGGAGGAGGACTTTCTACTCGGCACGGTTGCTGCTGTCAATTTCAGCACATCAGGCCCACTATGCTACCTATGACAGGTTCCTGTGGTCCAGGCTAGGTCAACTCCTGGCCTCCTTGCCTGATTCGGAGGCAACCAGACAAGCCATTGCACTCTCTGCACGTGGCCTGGAGCTAGCAAGGCATCAAGCGAGGGCATCATACGACGCCAACGAGGTAGCTTCCAGGGTCGTAGGGACAGCGATTTGTACTAGGCTATCAGCATGGCTACATCTTTCCCGGTTGTCACCCTTGGCCCGGCATAGAGTGATTTCCTCCTCATACCAGAGAACGCATCTTTTAGGAGCGTGGATATGTTGTTCATCCACACTCTCTGGCATGTCCCTTTCCCCTTTAAATCTTGCCGGAAGTCTTCAAGCTAGCTCCTCCCACCCACCCGGGTGGTATATACCTCGGCTCTGCCACATGACGCCAGATCTTCCTTTCCGCTGGAAGATACAGGTTCCCTCGTGTTACTTTTCAAGTACCGTAGGCCCTGGAGTCTAACTGACTGTTTTCGCCGCATTTGCTTTCTCTAAAACTCGTAAGAGTTTGCGATTCTGATCCGAGCGCATCGGACATGGAGGACAAGTCATCCCCTGGTTTTCGCCGGTGTCCTTGCGGACAAAAAATGTCTCACACCGATCCCCCACCTCTCATGCGTTTACTGCTTGGATGCCGTGCATGACACCACTGCTTGCACTATCTGTCTGGCCTTCCATCCAACGTCCTGGGCGACCGCAAGGTGCGCCTACAGCTAGGAGACCGGGCTTAGAATCCACCAGTGAAATCGAAGGAGGCCAGGTGCAGGCAGTTTCCGCGTCATGGGATCCAGCGAAAGCAGTTTCGAATAGATGGCAGCTGAGGAGGAAGCCCAAGCTTCGGCCAGACGAAGTTTTTTCGTGCCACTCAACCTGGGCTCCATCTTTACTGGGTCCTTTCGGGAGCTGTGCCAGTCTCTCCCTACCAAGGGTGAGGCGCCCTCGGGCTTGCACTCCTCCTGCTCCAAGAAAAGGGACAAGGACCCCAAGTCGTCGTCTTCTGGCCGAAGAAGACGTTCCTGGGACCGAGAGCGGTCCGATCCACAGGACCAGGCGGCCTCGGTCGAGATCGCTTCCTCGACCGCCGGCTTCTCTGACTTTCCGTCAGTCCAAGGCACCGAAGCCGAGGATACGGCAGAACCGGCCGAGATTTCTCTCCACCCGATCGAGTCCCAGCCCCTAGGATCTGAGCCAGAGGTAGTGTGCCCCCCGACCCTGCTCGGCGGCTCCTTGGAAAGAACCCATCCTTTCTTTCCCCGACGAGGAGATCCGTCCTTTGGGCATCCCGATCGAGGGACAAGAGCCAGAACCTCGGTTTTCACCGAATCCGGCTTCTCCCGATCGACAGAGCCGAGCACCGTCCGTCTCGATTGAGGAGTAGGACCCTGTCGGTTGAAAAACCGAAAAATGATCACAAACAGTCCCGGAAGAGGCACCGCCACTGTTCCTCATCCTCCTCAGACGAGGAGAGACTTAGACAGAAGCTCCGTCGACGTTATGAGGACCTCATGTGGCAGCAGCTAATTCTGACCGGTCAAAAGCCGTCTACTCCAGCTACACCGGCCATCACTTGGCCCCAGCCTCTTCGGCCGACACCGACTCCTCCGGTACCGAGGACTCCGGTTCTCCCTCTGGTGGGACCGGCACGTCATCCTACTCGGCCTGTTACGGTCTCCCCACCAATTATAGTGGAACCACTGCCCAGGCAGCCTCAGGGAGGGGGCCCCCTCGAAGGAGGATCGGACAGATACGGGCTTGCCCCGTCGTCTGTCCATCACTGCCGTTCCTGATCACCCTAGGCGTATTGAAGGGGATGTGGGCGGGAGACCCCTGTATCCCGACTCCTCGGACTCGGATACCACTGGTCTTCACTCACACCCTGACGAGTTGTCAGTGACAGGCCTGGAGGAAGGTCCTTCCTCCTTCCAGGGCATCATTCGACTCATTTCTGAGTCCACTGGTATGCCATTGCAGCCTATCCAAAAGAAGGCGGAATATCCTCTCATGGATATCCTTAAGAGGGGGGATACCCCGACGGAGGCCTTCCCAGTGGCTGAAGCCATTGCTGGCCCGGCCCTTGAGCTATGGCAGCGCCCTGCCTCTTGCTCGGCTCCATCTGCCCGCATGGCTCGCAAGTACACTGTACCCATGGGGTTCTTGGCGGGCTTCACTGAGCATCCCTCGGCCGAGAGCCTTGTGACTGCCTCAGTGTTTCGGCGGACGGGTAGCTCAGCGGATACTGACCGCCCTCCGGACAAGGAGTCCAAAAATATGGACCACTCTGCCTGGAAGCTATATGGCTCATCCTGGGTCCTTGGCCAGGCCAGCTCGGCAGTGATCATGGCACACTTCTCTCACGCCCTATTGGGGTCACTAGATGAAGTCCTCCCTCATCTCCCAGCGGACATGCAGACCACAGTTAAGCAAGTCCGTGACCAGGGCCATGCTGTTGCAAATCAGCAGCTCCAGACGGCTCTGGACATTGGAGATTCCTGTGCCCGTTCACTAGCAGCCGCAGGTGGCTGCTCGCCGCAGGGCCTGGCTGAGATTATCCTTTCCAGCGGATACTCAGCACAAGCTAGCTGACGTGCCCTTCCTTGGCACCAACCTTTTCGGTCCGGGAGTGGCAGGTCACCTCCAGCACATTGAAACAGTCTAATGCCACCTTAGATGCCACTTCTGCTAAGGGTTCTTCGGGCAAGAACCAGCAGAAGCGCAAGAAGAAGCCCTTCCGGCACTCTTCCCCTGTGGTTAGGCAACCCTCCTTCCAGGGAGGTCAGCAGCAACAGCAGGCTCAAGCTGGACGCTCTAGGCCCAAGCAGGGTCCCCAACAGCCCCACAAAGGAGGCCGAGGTGCTGGTCCAGGAGCCTCCTCATCCTCTAAGCCTGCACAGTGACGGGTCGGTGGTGGCCACACCTACACCCGTCACGCCAGTTCTGGGTCCTCCTGTGGGGGGCCGGCTCCGCCACTTTCTTTCTGCTTGGTCCGGTATCACTTCGGACAGGTGGGTTCTGGAAGTAGTCGGTCAGGGACTGCCTCTAGAGTTTGAGCAGTACCCTCCTTGGCGAGCCCGTGCCCCACGGGAGGAAAGGATCTCAGTTGGCGCTCAGTCAGCCTTCCGGGACGACATTGCTCAGCTCCTCCGCAAGGAGGCAGTAGCTCCAGTGCTGGATCCTCCTACAGACCCAGGCTTCGTGTCCAGGTATTTCCTGGTGCCCAAGCGGACGGGGGGTTGGCGCCCCATCCTAGATCTCCACGACCTGAATCAATATCTCAAGTCTCGCACCTTCCGGATGGTAACTCTGAACCAGATCATACCATCTCTGGAGCGAAACGTGGTTCTGTTCACTGGACCTACAGGACGCATTCTTTTGCATCCCAATCCATCCGTCCCACCAGCGGTTCATCCGCTTCAGGGTCGAAGTGACCATGTACGAGTTCCGAGCCATCGGTCCCTTGGGTCTTCACCAAATGCATTGCAGTGGTGGTAGCCCATTTACGGCGTCAAGGGGTTCGGATATACCCCTACCTCGATGATTGACTCCTGGCGGGTTCCTCCCTGCAGGAGGTGGAGAGGTCCAGGGACCTGGCCCTCCGAACCTGTTCCCAGTTAGGCCTCCTGATCAGCGAGGCCAAGTCGGAACTCATGCTCTCTCAGGTGATGGCTTTATCGGGGCAGGCTGGACTCTCGAAGCCAGAGCTCGGCTTCAGGCGGACAGGGCAGAGTTTCCTCCTTGCCCAATCATTTCTGGTTGGCACTTGCGCCTGCCGGGACTTCCCTGCGCCTTCTGGGTTACATGGGCGGCACCTCAAGTGGTCTGGACTAGGTTGCACATCGCGCCCTCCAGTGGGAGCTGGCCGCTCAGTGGACTCCGCCAGGGTCTTTCGACCAGCTGGTCACTGTCACCCAGAAGATATAGGGCACTCTCCAATGGTGGACCATCCCAAGTCATCTGCAGGAAGGGATCCCGTTTGTCTGCCCCTAGCCGACGGTCGTCCTCACGACCGATGCCTTTCTCATGGGCTGGGGAGCCCACATGGGGGACCACAGAGCCCACGGGTTCTGGACCCCCGAGGAGTCCTGTTGCCACATCAACCTGTTGGAGCTCAGAGCAGTCAGACTGGCCCTGTCAGCTTTCGCTCCTCAGCTCCGGGCTCAAGTGGTTCAAGTCCAGATGGACAATACCACGACCATGTACTACCTCAACATACAGGGTGACACGCACTCCCGTCTGCTATGTAAGGAGGCGCTCCAGATCTGGACCTTCATCAGCCGGTTGGAGGTGGCTCTCCTTGCCATCCATGTGGCAGGAGTCTCTAACCAACTGGCGGATGCTCTCAGCCGCATATTGAGACTTGCCAAGTGGTCTCTCATCAGAGGTAGCTTACAGTCTGTTCTCCCGTTGGGGCAAACCGTTGGTGAACCTGTTTGCCTCAGGAGAACAGCTGAGCTGTACCTTGCCGCCCCCCTCAGCAGGGGCTCGCTGCAGGGGATGCCTTTTTCGAGGCCGTGGACCCCAGGGCTTTCCCCTACGCCTTTTCCCTCCATTTCCTTGATCCACAGGGTGTTACTCACGTGAGGAGGAGGCGAAGGTGATCCTAGTAGCTCCAGATTGGCCTCACTTGCTCTAGTATCCAGATCTCCTCTAGCCTCAGCTGCAGGCCTGGAGCGGCTTTGTACACGCCCGGACCTGATGATATTGAACCAGGGGAAGGTATTCCACCCGGACCTTCAATCCCTGCACCTCACAGCCTGGTACCTGAGCGGCTAGAGTTCCAGGCTCTGGGTCTTTCCGAGGATGTCTACACCGTGGTGGAGGCATCCCTTAAAGAATCGACCAGGAAATGTTATGCCTTCAAATGGAAAAGGTTTTCCATTTGGTGTCAAGAAATGAAGTCTGGACCCTTTATCCTGCTCTGTGGCTAACATTTAGACTACCTTTGGTCTCTCTCAAAGGGTTTTGGTCATCGACCCTTAGGGTGCACCTGGCAGCCATTTTTGCTTAGCGGTCGCGGGCCGGTTAGTCGACACTGGCACAGGAGACAGTGGTTGGGTGTTTTTTCAAAGGCCTGGATCACATATCCCCTCCAGTGCGTGAACCTCCACCTCCATGGGATCTACTGCTGGTTTTAGCAAAGCTCATGGGCAAGCCATTCGAACCCATGCACAAGTGTGAGCTCTCGCACTTGTCGTGGAAGACTGCATTCCTGGTGGCTATCACTTCAGCCAGAAGGACAGGGGAGCTCCAGGCGCTCTCGGTGGACTCCCCTTATCTGGTCTTTCACAGGGACAAAGTTGTCCTGCGCCCCCACCCAAAATTCCTTCCGAAGGTGGTGTCAGAGTTTCACCTTAACCAGGTGTTGACTCTGCCGGTATATTACCCTAACTACACCTGGGACGCTGAGTACAGGCTCCATACCCTGGACCTTAGACGTGCTCTGTTCTACTACAAGGAGAGGACGGCGGGAATTCGGGAAGAGGTTCGCCAGCTGTTTGTCACCTACGCTGAAGCCGCTTCTGGCAGACCTGCAGCCAAACGGACTATTGCAAGATGGATCACATCATGCATGGGTCTGTGTTATGAGTTGGCGGGCAAGGAGCCTCCCAGAGGGTTAAGAGCTCATTCTACCCACCATACTGCTGCATCAGTGGCTGCTTCCAGGGACATCCCTATCCAGGAAATCTGTCTAGCTGCTACCTGGAAGTCAGCAAACACCTTTATTTCCCACTACCACATCGACCTTGAGTCACGCCGAGATGCTGGTTTTGGGGCCTCGGTTCTCCAATCTCTGTTTCCTAAGTAGGGGGTGTGCGCCTTGCCTCCTCCTCCCGGAGAACTGCTAGGAGTCTGCCAGAGGTGTGGATGAACACATATCCAGCGCACTAGAAAAACAGTGTTACTCACCTGTAATAGTAGTTCTAGGAGTGGTATGTTGTTCATCCACATGCCTGACCCGGCCCTCCCCGCTTTAGGCGCATCACCTTGCTTCCAGCGGGCTAAGATCTGGCGTCATGGGGCGGAGCCGAGGTATATACCACCCGGGTGGGTGGGAGGAGCCAGCTTGAAGACTTCCGGCAAGATTTAAAGGGGAAAGGGACATGCCAGAGAGTATGGATGAACAACATATACCACTCCTAGAACTACTGTTACAGGTGAGTAACCTGTTTTTTTTCTCCCGTAGGGTGAGGCGGCGTCTGTCGGGGCAACCTCCTGCCCCCTCCGGGGGGTCCCCATCTCAATCTCCCCAGTCTCGGGCTTCTTCTGGCCTGTGAAGGTTCTCTCTCTCCCAGTGTGCCACCCACTGAGAGCTAAGGGACTTAGTCCTTTAGGGTCCAGGGCCCCCTTCGGGGGTCCTCGGTACTCACTCAAAGGTGATGAATGGTGAAGATTGACACTGATAAAATATGAAAATTACGTACCTACCGTAATTTCTGATCTTTCTGTGCATCTTCACCTTTCATCACAATCCCACCCTCCATCCCCCTGGGGCCTCAGTCTCTGGGTCCCTCTCCCTCTGTGTGCCTTCCTTTTTCCCCCCTTCCTTTCCATTGGTCAGGAGCGGGGTGACCTTGGGCACACAGGGGGATTTTGTTACATTCTGTCAGGGGGAGAGTGATCAGGAGAGAGGGCACTTCTTTCCTCAGTGCCTCGGCTCCACCCCTGTGGGTTGGGGGTTGGTGGTTGCCCTCTCTTCTTTTCTCTCTCTCTCTCTCTCCACTATTCTCCCTTGATCTTCCTGGACATAAGTCTCCACCATTCATTCACACTATTGAGATCTGGGCCGGAAGCACTAGGACCCATCGGGAGCAAACTTTTTGCTGGAGGGTCGGGCGCCGAGATGGGCCGCGAGGCAGCACATGAGCCTCAGCTCGTAGCGGTAATGACTATCTCAGCGTCGACCTCCAACCGCCTCAGTTCCTTTTTCCTCCCCGTCGAGTGCACTTCAGTGACAACGTCGCTCGCCCGCCGGGAGTCAAACTTCAAACTAGCAGCATAGTTTTCAGTTTTGTTATTTTGTAGTATTATCTCGATAAAGTATCGCTTAAGTTTATTCTTATTTTTAAAATAAAGAAGTCTCAGCCTACTTTGACGGAGTCGACCATGAGCAGGTCAGGTGACGGTAGGGAGACTTCGTATGAAAGCTGTTCAGTTAGTCGGGCTGGGTCCGGTCCGCCGCCTTCTCCGGAGGGGGGTCTGACAACGGTCAGTCCAATGCCCAGGGGATGGGCGGTCCCGTGGAAGCATAAAAATAAACGGTCGCATTCTCGGCACCGTTCGGCCTCGAGCTCTTCTTCGGCCCACAGGTCTAAAAAGAGAAGGCATCACTCGGGTTGCCCTCTGATATGTCTGCGCACGAGCGTTCGGTTATCGGGGCTAGTTGCGGTCTCCTCCTTCGGAGTCGCCAACCTCTGCTTCTGGTAGCCAACGGCTTCGACATCGGAGCCCTACCCCGCCCGCAGGTAGGTCTCCAGATGAGCAGTTTCATTCGTGGGCCACTCTTATGGAGCAGTGGGCTCGGAGGTTGGTTCAGCTACCTGGCTCGGTCGCTCGTGGGCCTTCGGGCTCATTGGGCGACCAGGTAGGGAGGTTGGACTTTCCTGGTCGCACGGCACCTTCTTCGGTGCCGTCAACTCCGCGCTTAGGTGTTCCCCCCCCCCACATGGCTACGGCGCAGGGGGCCACACCGATGCCCTTATCTCCTGCTCTTCTTCCTTCAAAACATGTTTTTCGGAGTCTGGGGGTGTTTTCGGGGCCCTCGGCACCGTGCGGCTTCTCGGCGCCGTCCTCAGCATCGAACTGCGTTGGCGCTTCTTCGGCACGTGTGGCTTCCTCGCCTGTCCTCAGCGCCATGGCACGCCTGTGCCGCTGGGCGCCTGCTGGTCCTCGACGGGCGTTGCTGTCCTCGTGTAGGCCGCCTCGCGCCGGGGCTCTCGGGCCCTCTGCTTTTCAGGACTCTCTTCTCGCTTTCCTTCTTCCTCTCTTCTGATTTTCATTCCTTTCCTGTCCATACAGTCCCTCCTGGACTGTCAGGAGATGACATTGAGCCTGACCCAGACCTTCGGTTGGGTGATGAAGTGGACGAAGCAGGATCTGTTACTGCTACAGAGCCTGTGGTCGAGGACCTGTCCTTTAAGTCTCTGCTGAAAAATCTGAGTTCCACACTTTCCCTCCAGACTACAGACATTGATCCTGGGAAATTAAGACTCCCAATACCTTCATGCCCCGGAGATCCCTACAGATTTGACTCCTCCGGTTCAGCCTTCCTTCGAGACGCTGTCTCAAATGATATGGAATAATCCTGCTCTCACCCCTTCGGTGGCTAAATCCATTGATAGGAAATATTCAGCCCCCAAGGATCGTCCCATTTTGCAATCTCAAGCCTTTGCGGATCCTATTGTAGTCCTGGCAGAGAATGATAAGGTCGTTCTTCCTCAAACTACTACAGCTCGACCTATTAACAAAGAATCTCGTAAGATAGACACCTTAGGTAAGAGAGTCTTTGCTGCTTCTACCCTAAGTACGCGTATTACCAGTTACCAGGGCTATTTCTCCCAGTATGAGTATATCCTGTGGCATTCTATCAAGCAAATAGTTGAAGCTCTACCGGAGCCGGATTCAAAGCCAGAGCTTCTTCAAGCCTTTACCAGAGGTATTGAATCTAACAACCAGCAGGTTAAAGTAGCCATGGATGCTTTCGACACTGCTTCCCGTTCAGCGGCTGCTGGTATTTGCACCGGCCGTCATTCCTGGCTGCGCACTTCGGGCTTCACAAATGACGCGCAGCAGCAAGTGATGGCGTTGCCCTTTGATGGTGCATATCTTTTTGGTCCTCAGGTAGAGTAAGCTCTAGAAGCTACACAAAAGACTAGGTCAGCCATTAAGTTGGCTCGACCCCCTCCTGCCCCCTCTCGAGGGCATGTCAATAAACGTCAGTTTCATAATCGTCAGTCCTTTTGAGGCAGAGGAGGTTTCCATAAGAACCAACCTGCCCAACCTCAAAAGAAGGCAACAGAAAGTGCAAAGCGCAAGGCCTAGCTACCTATAATTGCTGGGCCCAAGTCCCATCTCAGCTGCCCGAGTGGACTTTTCCTCTCCGTGGGAGGTCGTCTGATGCACTTCTACAGCCAGTGGAAGTCCATAACCTCAGACAAATGGGTCCTTCGGATAATTCGCAAGGGGTATTCACTCAGTGTTCTGGAGACCCCTCCGGATCGTCCTCCCAAATGGCAGCCCAGGTTGTCAACCCTTCAGTCAGACCTTCTCGCCGCCGAGATTCAGGGCCTTCTGAACAACAGGGCAGTAGAAGTGGTGCCGCTGCATCAACGGAACACGGGGTTCTACTCCCATTACTTTCTGGTTCCAAAGAAGTCCGGGAATGCGCCCCATTCTAGATCTCAGAAAGCTAAACAAATTTCTCCCCAAGGAGAAATTCACAATGATTTCTCTGGGAACCCTGTTACCTTTGCTTCATCAACACAACTGGCTAGCCTCTCTGGACATGCAGGATGCTTACCAGCACATTCCTATTCACCCGAGGCATCACAAATTCCTGAGGTTTGTGGCTCTGGGACAACATTATCAGTTCAGAGTCCTGCCCTTTGGGCTATCCTCGGCGCCTCGGGTTTTTACAAAGTGTTGTGCAGTTCTCTCAGCGCACCTCAGAAAGGTCGGGATACAGGTGTTCCCTTATCTGGACGATTGGCTTCTAGCAAGCCCTTCCAGGCAAGGTACTCTAGACGCCGTAGAGACGGCCTCTCGCTTCCTTATGTCCATGAGAGTTCTGCTGAACCTCAAGAAATCGCAACTGCAGCCCTCCCAGAGGCTCCTCTTTATAGGGACTCTTCTGGACACCTCCTGTGTGAAGGCTTTCCTTCCAGAAGACAGAAGGAACGATATCCTTCAAATGGCCCGTCACATCGGGGAGAACAGCTCAGTTACAGCTCTCTCGATGCAATGGATGCTAGGCCTCATGGCATCCTTAGTGTTCACTGTACCCCTAGCACGTCTGCACGAGAACCACTCAGTGGATGCTCAGTACTCAGTGGTCCCCAACCTCTCACCCGCAGTCTTATCTCATCAAAGTGACAGAACCTTTAAAGAGGTCACTCACCTGGTGGTCTCAAGAGAGCAATCTCCTGGTCGGATATCCTTTTGCTCCTCTGGACCATCAAATCTCCATTACCACGGACGCATCCCTAATGGGGTGGGGAGCTCACTGTCAGGCTCTCCACACTCAAGGTGTGTGGACTCAAGTCGAGTCCAGCTTCACATAAACGTCCTAGAAATGAGAGCCGTCCTTTATGTGGTCCAAGCGTTGAAGGACATTCTCTGTCACAAGAACATTCTCCTTCAAACGGACAACAAAGCAGTGATGTATTACATCAACAAGCAGGGCGGTGCTCATTCTTACCCCTTATGCAGGGAAGCGATGAGGGTATGGGAATGGTGCTTGGAGCACAAGGCTCTAATTCAAGCGGTCTACCTGCCGGGAATACAAAACGAGCTGGCAGACCGTCTCAGCAGAACAGAGACAGATCCTCACGAGTGGTCTCTCGACTCAACCATAGTACAGTCACTGTTCAAAGAGTGGGGAACTCCAGACCTGGACCTTTTTGCATCCCCACTCGACGCAAAACTGCCTCTCTTCTGCTCCAGAAATCCAGGGCCTGGCATTTTCTGTCAGGATGCGTTCAGGCCGCAGTGGACAAAACGCTTTCTTTACGCCTTTCCACCTCTTCCTCTAATTCAGAGGGTGCTCCTCAAGTTTGAATCCCAGGGGGACAAGATGATTCTCATTGCTCCCTTCTGGCCTCGGCAGCTGTGGTTTCCACTACTCAACAGTATGTTGGCAGTTCCTCCGAGACCACTTCCCCTACAGATGAACCTTTTGACTCGGGGGCCGGTGGTCCATCCCAACTTGAGATCACTTCACTTTCACGCTTGGCTCCTGAAGAAGTAGAAGTAAACCAGTTCAATGTCTCGCGTAGGGTTTCAGATATTCTTTTGGCTGCACGGAAGCCAGCCACTCGGAAAATTTACACAGCTAAGTGGAAGTTGCCGCTTCTGTGCAAAGTCCTCTTTGAATCCTTTTCCTGTCCACCAGATAAGGTTCTGGAATACCTCTTGGACCTCTCAAATTCAGGTCTGCGGTACTCTACAGTCAAAGTACAACTTAGTGCCATTTCAGCTTATCATGAGCCGTTTTTTTCCTTAACACTAGCTCAATTACCTGTGGTTAAGAGATTTCTTAAAGGAATTCTGCATACCAGACCTCCTACAAGACGTCCAGTTGCAGCCTGGGACCTTAATCTTGTGCTAGACATGCTCACTCTGAAACCTTTCGAACCTCTGGCCACCTGTGAGCTAAAAGTTCTCACCTGGAAGACTGCCTTCCTAGTGGCCATTACCTCAGCTCGCAGGGTTTCTGAGATACATGCCCTGGTCACAGACCCTCCGTACTGTGTTCCATAAGGACAAAGTAGTCCTTCAGATCCATCCTAAATTTCTTCCTAAGGTTGTGTCAGAGTTTCATCTAAACCAACCTCTGGTCCTTCCCTCTTACTTTGCGGACTTCCAAAATGAAGGAGAACGATCTCTCCATTCTTTGGATATGAAGAGAGCTTTTCATTTCTATCTAGATAGAACCAAGGACTTTCGCAAAGCCCAGCAACTGTTTGTTTCCTTCAGCGAGACCCGGCTGGGTCAACCTGTCGCTATCAGATGTATCTCAGCATGGTTAGTGGCATGCCTTCGCCACTGCTACTCCATGGCGCAGGTTAAGCTGGAAGGTAGGGTTTACGCTCACTCTACTAGAGCGGTCGCGGCATCCCTAGCGGAAATTCAACGTGCCCATTGCAGATATTTGCAACGCAGCCACCTGGAGCTCAGTGCATACTTTCGTTAAACATTATGCACTGGATGTCCACGCCAGACGACATTCCTCCTTTGGCAGGGCCATCCTTAATGGACTTCTGTCCTAGAAACGTGAGCTCTTGGTCTCTCCTGCCGCCCTCTCGGGGGATTATTAGCTCGGTACTCTCCCAATAGTGTGAATGAGTGGTGGAGACTTATGTCCAGGAAGATATGAAAATTACGTACCTACCGTAATTCTTGATCTTCTTGGATGAGTCTCCACCACTCATTCACATGCCCACCCTCCATCCCCCGAGCTCTCCTCTGTTGTTGGTCTTCACTCCCTCAAATCTTTAGGCCGTGAAGACTTCTTTTTTGACCCTTCTTATACGGGTCACCCGGACTATCTTATGTCCGGTTTTTAGGTTAAGGCTACCCTTCTAGGTTAGTTACGCCGCACCTCCTTGGTTAAAAAGGTACTGAGGCGGTTGGAGGGTCGACGCCGAGATAGTCATTATCGCACAAGCTGAGGCTCGTGGTACCGTCCTCACAGCTCCATCTCTGGCGCCGACCCTCCAGCAAAAAGTTTGCTCCGATGGGTCCTAGTGCCTCCGGCACAGATCCCAGTAGTGTGAATGAGTGGTGGAGACTCGTCCAAGAAGATCAAGAATTACGGTAGGTACGTATTTTTATTTCTTGTCCTTAGGACTCAACCCTCAAATTAATTTAAGAAACTTGTTTCTTACCACCAAATTTGGGTTGGGGGGTACAGCCCTGTATCCTGTCTTTTCTTCCAGAATAGCCGCTTCTGCTTAGTTGGAGTTTATTGCCAGTGATTCTGTGCCTTGAATTCTGGCAGTATAGCCTCTGGCTGCTCCTTCGCAGTTCCTGTACAATCTGGAGACAGGTCAAGGCTCTGGAGTATCTCCCCACCACATCCTTACTTCTAATTCTTCCCCCAACCGGCTTCTGCTTCCAGAGATTGGGTCCCCTTCCCAATCCCCTTAAATTTCCAGCTCTCTTTCTGTCCTCTGTCGTTTATTTCTCCTTTAGTTTGTATATCTTTTCCTTTATCTGTCCCTTGGACTCCCTTGTCCCTCCCCCCGAACCTTTTCTTACTCTACGGTGACTCAGAACTGGCAGGAGGGCGGGGTCGACGACACCTAATGTTCAACCCGCAAGCGCCACCAGTACATCGGCCTCAAGGGTGGCGCCGATGGTGCGTCGACTCTGCCCATCCAAAAAAAAAAAGCTCCTGCGGGGGTCGTGACCTCCGGCCACATTTCCCAAAGTTGATGAATGGTGAAGATACACAGAAAGATCAGGAATTACGGTAGGTATATAATTTTCATTTCTCGGCTAGAGTGGAGAACAGAGATTCAGAGGCTGGATCAAATACTTAACTAAAAATGATGTTATGCTGTTTAGCGTGCTCTGAAACTGTGTGCCAAAAGCATTATTTGTCATTTTTTGTGGCATAAATACTGTTTGTGTGCCTATAAGTGGAAAATATGCCCAGAGGGTCCGAGCTTGAACTTAGTCAGAGCAGGCATACTGTATATTGCCTGTTTGGGAGTTTTATACCCTTCTTGTGTTTTGCTGACCACATGATCAAGATGGCACTCACTGTGCCTCTCAGCTCAAGTCTTAGAGTCTGCCCCGTGAGCCTCCTTATTTTCCTGCCTACGCCAGTGGCACACATGTTAAAGGTGCTGATTCTTGTTACAATGTCAGTTAAGCATCATGTTAATGGTATAATCCCTGGATCTTATCTGTGTCAATCTTCACCATTCATCACAGATGGGTACTGGCCGGAGGTCAGGACCCTGAAGGATTTTTTGTTTTTTAAAGGTAGGAACCGACACCATCGGCGCCTCCTCGAGACCGGCGTATTCCATCAGTGGCGCCCAGGGTTGGCCGTTAGGCTGTGTCGACTCCACCTGCCTACCAGTTCTTCGTCTCCCGCCGTCGAGGTCACCTCATGGGAAGCTTCTGTCAAGAATTTTAGGCCTTCAGCCTTTCGAGATCGGCGTTTTCAGTCCGTCGGTTGCCTGCTGGTTCTGTGTTCTGCCTTCACTCGACGTCGCCCAGTAAGATCTTTCCTTTTATTTGAATTCTGTGACGTCGAGTCTGTTTTGGTGTTTTTCACGTGGGTCATGTCTCCAGTCAGAGGGCAAAAGTCTTGAAGACTGGTACGGCCCCTGTCGTCGGTGCCCGATGCGGCCGAAAATTCTCCGTCACCGACCAGCCGACCGGTATCTTGGCCGCTTCACGACATGGACTCGTGCGACGCCTGCTTCTCCATGGACCGCCGGGTCCTCAAACAGCGCGCGTTGAAAGTGGGGCGAGCTCCGCCGACTTTCGGGGTAAGGTTCATACTCTTGGGCCAAGCCGCGCTCTCTTGGCCCTTCCTCCGGGTCCCCTCCGGTTCTACTCTGGACCGAGGAGGAGGAGCCTCGGCTACTTGTAGCCTGGCAACGCCCTTCGGGTGAAGGCTCCCGGTGTTGCTCCCGCGGCTCGAAGGCCGGGTTGGTTTATCGTCGGCGCCGGACTGGCCACTCGGGCGCCAGGAGCCCAGTCAACGCCGTTCACAGCGCCGATGCCGTTCGCGGTGCCATGGGACGGATCAGCATTCTCCTTTGCCATGTCGGCGCCAAGGTTGAGCACGGCGCCGTGCCTCTCGGCTCGGCATCGTAGGGGCTTCGACTCTGTCTGTCGGTGCCGTCGGGCGCCGAGGGCGGCCGGTGCCGTGCGGCTCGCACCAGGTCTGCCTTCGGGGCCTTCGTCGGCGCCGCTTCGGTCCTCTGTGCCACTTGCGGTGCCGTGGGGCCGGGTGGTCTCGGCATCGGCACCGAGGATGCTGCTGGGGCTACTGTCGGCGCCGTCCCTGGTACCGCCCCCGGTGCTGGTGGATTCGACGGCGCTGCGTCTGGCCCTGGCTCTGGACCTTTGGCTCGAGCTGCCCCGGTGCCTCCTGCAGGTCCCGCTCGCGGGATTGCGGAGGGCACGGGCGCCAACTCGGCCACAACTCTGGCTGCTGGGCCCGGTGGCAAGGTTGGTTCTGCCCGCCCTCCTGTGGTTTGGCTCAGAGCTTCGGATTCTACCTCTTCGGAGTCGAGCTCCGAGTCGGACGAGCAGTCACACCCCTCAGGGTTGGCTGCGGAGGAGGGCAGCACTGTGGTCTCGTCGACGAGTCAGAGCCAGCCCCCTACTGAGGAGAGTCAGGTGGCCCCCGAGGCTGGGGTCAGTGGTGCTGGCCAGCAGGCAGTGGTGCGAGCCACCATAGCTCTGCAGCCTGGTCTTGGGGGTTTCATCGACCCCTCGGTGGTGGTACCCCCTCCAGTGGTGTGTCTTGATCGCCCAACTTTGGGGCCCATCGAGAAGCCTACAGGAGGGGAGAGTACTGTTCCCTGGGTCTCCTCTTCGGGGGCTGCCCAGAGATGCCAGCTACCTAGGCTGGCTCTCTCAAGGAGGAGGGCTCTCTTGGACTTTGAGGGGGTGTGGGGTTGGCGCGTCGGCCCTTTTCTGGGGTCCACTCGGGCCCCGGACGGAGCCGTAGTGCGGATTTCCACACTTCCCCCTCGGGTTCCTTGAGGGAGTCCCGTTCTTTTGAGGCAGGGGACCGTCCTTCTGGACCTTTACGGCCCCAGTCGCCTCTCTGGGGGGATTCTTCTGGGCGCAGCCAAGGCAGTACCAACATGGTTATACAGCTGTCGGCTGTGGAGTCTTCCGGGGCACCCTCCTCGGGTGCTCACGGTCTGCTCCCTAGCCCTGGTGGAGGTCAGCTGACTTCTTTTCTCGGCTCTGCCCCATCCCTCTGCCACATTCTCCTGCGCTCCCAGGCATTCTTGGTCCTAGCAGCCCTCTCACCTGGGAGCAGTTCAGAGCGGTGGCTGCCCGGTTCCCTGCTTATGTTAGGGCTATGGACAACCAGGTTTTTCAACCTCCCCCCGTGCAGCCACCCTCGAACATATGGTGACCTCCAGCTCCTCATCCCCCTCTTCTGGGGGAGAGGAACCTTCTGTCCACATCTCTCCGGCTGCTGATCTCTCGGAGTATCAGCGTTTCCTCGTGAGGATGTTGGAGGACTTGCACCTTTCACCCTCTACTGTCAGCAATCCTGAGCATGCGGTGCACGCCTTTCTAGGCGATTTTGGCGAGGCCACCCTTGTGGTGCCACCCTGGCCTGCTCCTTTTCGGGAGGCGTCCTTGCGTTTCTGGCAGAGGCCCTTCTCCGGAGTTCCTGTCCCAAGGGACCTCAGCCAGAGGTATTGCGCTCCCCCGGAGTCTCCAGGTTCCATGCCTCATCTGCAGTCTGGCTTGACGCATCTGGACACTCCTGATGGGCTTCACGCCCTCCACCGTGACCGGCCCCCAGATTAAGACTCCTCGGATTTTGATTTTTGGGGGAGGAGGACCTTCTACTCGGCACGGTTACTCCTTTCTATTTCTGCTCACCAAGCCCACTATGCAGCCTACAACAGGTTCTTGTGGTCCAGGCTAGGTCAGATCCTAGCCTCGTTGCCTGACTTGGAGCAAACCAGACAAGCCATCGCGCTCTCTGCACGTGGCCTGGAGCTAGCAAGGCACCAAGCGAGGGCATCTTATGATGCCTACGAGGTAACTACCAGGGTCGTAGGGACAGCGATCTGCACTAGGAGATCGGCATGGCTACGTCTTTGCCGGTTGTCACCCTTGGCCCGGCGTAGGGTGATTTGCTCCGCCCACCAGGGAACCTACCTTTTCTCCCATAGAGCGAGATGGCGCTTGTCGGGGCAACTTCCTTCCCCCTCCGTGGGGACCCCGTCTCTCTCTCCCCACTCTCAGGCCTCCCCAGGCCCTGAAGGTTCCCCACCTTAAGGTGTCACCCACTGAAGGCTAAGGGACCCTGTCCCTTAGGGTGTAATGAAACAGCCCCCTCCGGGGGGCTTGGTACTCACCCATCTGTGATGAATGGTGAAGACTGACACAGATAAGATATGAAAATTACGTACCTACCGTAATTCTGATCTTTCTGTGTATCTTCACCATTCATCACAACTCCACCCACCATCCCCTTGGGGCCTCAGTGTCTGGGTCCCCCTCCCTCTCTGTGGCTCCCCCTCTCCTCTTTAGGAGCGGGGTAAAGTAGGGACACACAGGGGGGTATTCTCCTATGAAGGATAGACAGCTCGAGTGGCACTCCTTCTCTACTACATGTCTCCACCCCGATGGGGTGGGAGTTGGTGGTTGCCCTCCTCCTGTTCTCCTTCTGGTTTCCATGCAACTGTTTAAAAAAACAAAAAAAACCTTTTTTCACCAAACATTTTTCCTGAGAGAGTACTAAATCCCTGTACTCTGTCCTTCCTCCAGAATAGCCGACTCTGCTTCTGGGGTATTTGCCAGTTATTTTGTGCCTTGAATTCTGGCAGAGAGCTTTGCTACTCCTTGCAGTTCCTATACAATCTGGTGACGGACAAGGGTCTCGGATACCTTGATACCTCTCACTCTCTCCTAAATTCTCTCCCCTCCCTACCTTCCCTTCTTCCGCTTCCAGAGATTTGGGGCCCCTACCCAATCCCTTTAGTCTAATCTCCTCTTTGCTGTCCTCTCAGTCGTTATTTCTCCTTTTAGTTCAGTTATCCTTTCCTTTTTCTGTCCCTTGGACTCTCTTGTCCCACCCTCCATCCCTTCCTCTTACCTCTCTGGCAACTCAGAACTGGTAGGCAAGCGGAGTTGACACAGCCTAACGGCCAACCCTGGAGCGCCACGCAGTACGTCGGCCTCGAGGGCGGCGTCGATGGGGTGTCAGCTCCGCCTACCCCTTTAAAAAAAAAAAAAAAACTCCCGCGGGGTCCTGACCTCCGGCCAGTACCCATCTGTGATGAATGGTGAAGATACACAGAAAGATCAGAATTACGGTAGGTACGTAATTTTCATTTCTATTTCATCAGCATAGCACAAGTGTGCTAATAAACATAAAGTGTTAGATCAAGGTATTTCTAAAGAATCAGTTTAGTTTATTGTTGATCTTTTTTTTAAAGAAACCATTACAGCATTACAAAGATCATATTGGGGGCCGGAGCTAACAGCCTAGCAAGAAACAGCATTTTTCTAGAGCTCCTACTTTATGGCTTAAAAACGCTCATTAAAAGCAGTATTTTATACGGAAATACGTAGCCAAAGGCCTAACTCGATAAGAGGGAAGTTTCAACCCGATAGAGAAACTACATTCTAATGAAGATGGGTCGGAAAAAAACCGTTAAACAAGATTTTTTCACACCACGAGGTTCCAGTGCAAAACCTCCAGAGGAAACGGCAGAACCTCAACAGTCTACCAGCGCCGACTCAGAAGGGGCTACTTTAAAAACCCTACAAATAGCAGTACAAGCCTTAACAAAAACGGTCCAAAAGATGGACCAAACGCTTGATGGCTTTTCCGAAAAATTCCTGAACATGGAACATCGTTTAGATGCTATGGGTGAATCCACGAAATCAGCAGAAGCCACAGCCGGGAAGGCTGTGGCCGCCACTGCTACCGCCCTGAAAGAACAGGCAGCTTTGCGTACTCGAGTCGAACAGTTAGAGAACACTGTACGGGCAGCCAATGTTAGAATCCTAGGTCTTCTTGAGGATTCGGAGAGTGAATCCCTCATGCAATATCTGCAGACTTGGTTGACAGACTTAACGGGGATATCCGATTTTCGAGTCATTAAGGCTTATAGAATAACCTCCAGAGGACCCCAGCACAACATGGATAATCCTCGGACTGTGCTCTTTATGATGAGATCCCCAGGAGAATGCGATGAGCTGCTCGGAGCAATACGAAGGAAAGGCCCGATCTACGTATGGGAGGCCCAAATCTTGTTCTTCCTAGATCTTGCTTATGCAACTCACGTGCGACAAAAAGCATTTGATGGCGTTAAGAACCGTCTCAGGGAACTGGATATTTCATTCACCTCAGCATTTACTGCCCGATTATGCTTTTCGGATGGCCGCCAACAATACCGCTTCACAGATGCGAAGGAAGCTGGAGCATGCGTGGAGAGAACGGCGGCTAAGAGACTCTGAGAGAGGTGCTCTTCAGATGAAGATGATTTAGACGAGGACTGAATTATCAGGTTCTCTTATTCAGCGGTTTGTTTCTCTGTCATATTTTGAGACTGTTGGACTAAATTGGGACTTCTAATCAGCACTGTTTTTTTTTTTTTTGCCTTTTAATAGGAACTTTGGGAGGTCACTTCTATTTGACCTACAGTGAACACTAATCAAAATGCATTTCCCACAAAGTACTGTTTATTACCATACTTGCTATAAGGCTGAAAGTCCTTACCCTCTAAGTTTCACTTTTAAAGGCTGGTAAACAATTGCATCTTAAAGTTTCTAGTTACCATCTTTAATGTTATTACTAATGTAAGTAATTGTTTTTCCCTCTAGATGGACTTTTCTAGCAGAAATACTGTACTACTTCTAGCTGCTGTAGTAGGTGGGATACGTTGTGGGTTCAATGTAGTTAACTGACTCCTGCGTGCTTTTGCTGTTTAGCAGTTCACTGGGAGCCCTGGAGACATAGTCTCCTTTCATATGGTGCCTTTGGGTCACTTATTTACTGGCCCAAGCAGGTCTTGATGCTGTTTTACTGGTAAATCACTAGTAAGGCACCAGACACCCCATATGTGTATGATTTCGTGGGCTATTTCCCAGGGAACACTTTTAAAACACTACTGCACTTACTCCCACTAAGCCTGAGGGAGCTCTGGAAATGAGTCTTTCTTTATGATTGCTGTATAGTTTTTTACTATAGACCTTAAAGGGGACAGGAAATGTGTGCTAAGTGGCAGCAGTTAGTAATGTTCCTAGTAAGATAAATGAAAGACTTGCCTCCAAATGAAACATATTTAACTGTACATGCATTAGGGAAGGAAGTCCTTAAACAGGGGATGGCTGACTACATTCAAGAAAGGTGGGGTTTAAACTTGTGAGGGGGGGAAGGGATAAGGAAGGGGCTGACCAGAAGCCCTCTCCTCCAGATGAGGGGAGTAGCCTTCAAGCCCAAGGGGGGAGGGGAAACAGACTGGGGGTGGAGGTTCCAGGAGGAGCAGAGGGAGGATGGAAGTATAAGGAATCTGGGTGGGGTTCGACAAAGAGGATCAGGGATAAGGGGTGGGGGTTGGTGTTAGTAAATGCCAGGAGCTTGGGAAACAAGTTGCCAGAGTTCCAGGCCATGCTGTTCGGGGGTGGATGTGGCGGCAGTCACGGAGACGTGAGCCAACAAAAACCATGACTGGGACCTAAACGTATGGGGGTACACTATGTTTAGGAAGGATAGAAAGGAGGGCAGAGGGGGTGGAGTGGCTATGTTCATTAGAGGTGACATAGAAATTGCTAGGGTAGAAGAGGCAGAGGGAAACGTGGAGGCCTTATGGGTCACCTTACAATCCCCAGCAGGAGATATGGTCAAGCTGGGTGTAGTATATAGGCCCCCCAGGATGAGTGATGTTCTAGAGGATGGTTTGCTGGACAACATCATTGCCCAGTGTGGACCAAAAGAGGAAGGAGTGGTGTTGATGGGGGACCTTAATATGCCAGGTACAAACTGGGGAACCATGTCCTCTAAGGTGGCCAAGGAGCAGAGGCTGCTGGACGGCTTCCAGGATGTGTTCTTACCACAGCATGTGATGGAGCCCACAAGGGAGGGGCATGTCCTGGACGTGGTTCTGGCAGATGGGGACCTGGTAAGGGACCTGGTTGTACAGGACCCCTGACTGGGAGCGACCACAATACTGTCTGGTTTCTAATAAGCATGGGGAGGGTGGGGAGATCTAGGACACTGGCAGTGGACTCAGGGGGCAGACTTTTATGGGCATGGGAAATATTCTCAAGGATCACTTGAAGGGGATTATATCAATGACAAGTGTGGAAAGGAGATGGGAGGTCATAAACGGGACTTCATGAGGCAGTCAGGATCTGCGCTAAGTTGAAACGTGCAGGGAGCAAGGTCACATAAACCATGCTGGTGGTCCAGTGAGGTACAGGCAGCAGTGAGAGAAAAAGAAGGCCTACAAAAATATAAAACAACAAGAGGGGATAGGATAAGGAAATGTACCATCTTGCATCTAGAAAAGCACCGATGGTGAGGGGAGCAAAGTCCAGAAAGAGCAGCGGCTGGCACAGGGATACATGGAGGGAAAAGGGTTCTTCCGGCACATTGGGGAGCGGAGAAAACTAAGGGCCATCTCAGCAGATTGAGATCAGAAGGAGGGTGGGTGGGTGGAAGAGGTGAGGACCAGGCAGAGGTATTTAACGAGTACTTGCCTCTGTGTTCACTAGGGAGGGGATGGGATATCTACAAGCAAGGCACAAAGGGGATAGAAGGCAATGAGTGGGATCAGGGAAGCAACAGAAATGGAGCAAGAGGGAGGGAGAGGTACCCAGGGTGTCACATCTGGATAAGGATAAAAGGCCAGTAAGGTGGAGGATTGATGATGCTATCTCCGCCAAAAGGATGTGGTTAGCCCTCAAGGCCCTAAAGAAAGACAAATCTCCTGGCTGGATGGCATTCATCCAAGAGTACTATGGAATTGGCGGACATACTGGCTGTACTTGGCGGAGCTCTTCAACAGGTCACTTGAGACAGGGAGGGTCACTTGTGGGGATTGGGCGAAAAGCACATGTGGTGCCAATCTACAAAGGGGGTCGAGGGAAGTACCAGGTAACTATAGATCCACTCAGTTTGACCTCGTGGTGGGAAAATTAATGGAGAGTATACTAAAGGAACGATTGGGAGTGTACTTGGAGGAGGTGGGAGGTCTGGATAGTCGGCACCATGGGTTTGTGCCAGGTAGATCATGTCAAACCAATCTTGTGGAGTTCTACGAATGGGTAACATCAGAACTGGACAGGGGAAAGCCTGTGGATGTATTATTCTTGGACTTCAGCAAGGCGTTTGACTCTGTCCCCCACAATGGTCTAGTGGAGAAACTGATGGGGTTAGGAGTAGGCCCTTGATGGTCAGATGGATTGAAAACTGGCTAGCTGGACGACCCAGAGAGTAGTGGTCTGTGGGGAGCTCTTGAACCCTAGAGAGGTTGGTAGTGGGGTACCGAGGGTTCTGTCCTGGGTCCGATCCTGTTTAATGCCTACATATCGGACATCAGGGAGGGTATAGGTGTGAAATGAGTCTCTTCGTGGATGACTCCAAGATGGGAGCAGTAGTTGAGGGAGAAGAGGGGAGGTTGGCCCCTGCAAGAGGACCTGGACACCCTGGAAAGCTGGGCTCACACATGGAAATTAAATTTCAATATCACCAAGGCAAGGTGTTGCATCCTTGGTCGGGGAAACCCTAAACACAGGTACACTCCTGGGGAGGGGAGGCTGAGGCCCTCAATAGGGAAAAGACCTAGGGGTCATGGTGGATGCACATGAATAACTCTGAGCAGTGCAGGAGAGCGGCTAGCAAGGCAAACAGGATGTTGGGATGCATCGTAAAGGGATCACCTCTAGGAGCAAGGAAGGATTCTGCCGCTGCACAATGGACTGGTTAGGCACACCTTGAGTACTGTGTACAGTACTGGAGACCACACTTGAAGAGGGACACAGCTCCTGGAGAGGGCATGAGGGAGGGCAACCAAGATGATACGAGGGCTAGGGATTTGACGATGAGGACAGACTTGAGGAGCTCTGCTTGTTTTCATTGGAGGAGAGGAGAGACAGGGGACATGATTGAGGTCTCAAGTACCTCAAGGGAATAAATAGGTAAACATGGAGGGTCTTTAGACTAAAGCAGGAGGTATCACCAGAGGGCATGGTTTGAAGTTGGAAGGTGGAAGGGGAGGGGGAAAGAGGAGGAGGTTTTTCACTGAGAGGGTGGTGGTCCTTGGAATGCACTGCCTGGCTAGCTGGTTCAGAGATCCACAGTGGAAGGCTTTAAGAGAGGTGGGACAGACACAGAAAGTGGATGCATCAGATGATGGCCTGTCCCAGGGGGTGGATGGATGATAGGGGTTTCTGGAGCACAAGGGATGGGAGGGCCTCGGCACCCAACTAAGGATCTAAGGTTCGAGCAGACTCGATAGACCGTAAAGCCTAATCTGCTGGCAAATAGTATGTTAGTATGTACATTAGGAAACACTGATGTGAAAAACTATGTTTTCAATTATTTTCTTTCTATGGACAACATTCTGCACAGTTCTCTTCATGGAACCAGTAAATTTTGAGTTTTTACTATGTCATGGTTTGTGTACAGAATGCTAAACATGAGCTATTGTCCTATTAGAACATTGCTTAGAGTTCTTTGCTCGAACCATGACATAGTCAGAACTCCAGATCACAGGTTCCATGAAAAGAGCTGTAACAGAATGCTGCCCATAAAAACAAAACAATGCAAAATATAGTTTTTCACATCACTTTTTATTCAGGTACAGTTAAATATAGATCATTTAGGCTTATGGATATCATGTCTGTAAATGGGAACATTACAAACAGCTACCAGTTATAAATCATTTCCTGTCCTCTTTAAGGGTCGGCATGTTATAAGTTTTTCCTGTTAAGCTTCCTGTTTGTTAAAATTAGGCATTGGTTGCTATATGACTCCTGAATAGATAAGAATGATTAATTAGTTCATCATGTTTGTAGGATGACCCCTAAAGCTGTACCAAATTGAACTGGTAGTCTGCATCCTATGTAATGTCTTCTTTGCTTACCACATGATTATGCCAATTCAGGTTGTAAGTACTTGTATGCTTATGTACAAAATGCTATAAATAAAAAGTTTAAAAAACAAAAATAAAGATCATATCGCATCACAATAATCACATCACAATAAAAACATTAAAAAGTGTCTCCATCAGTTATTACATTACAGGGAGCTTGGTATACAAACAATTTACTTATCCACAACACTAGCACTTTTAAGATAACTAAACAAATTTATAAATCAGTTGGTAGTAAATAAATTTGATAGTATTTTAGTTCCTAGATTGTCTTGCAGAATGATTTTAACAAGGTGAAAGAGTCTAACATGTTTCAATATAAAAAAAAATAGGTCAAGAGGACACAGCATGAGATTAGAGGGAGGTCGATTAAGGGGTAATGTGAGGAAGTTCTTTTTCACAGAAAGGGTGGTGGATGCATGGTACGGCCTACCTTAGGAAGTGGTGGATATGAATACAGTGCAGGGCTTCAAACAGTCATGGGATAGGCATAAGGGAGCAATACAGATGAGTATGAATAGATAGGCCATTGACAGAGTAAAGGCTTATGGCACATTCATAAGGTAGAAAAATAAATGGGCAGACTGGATGGGCCTTGCGGTCCTTATCTGCCATCAGCTTCTGTGTTTCTGTGTTCTGTGTTTTAACAGCACTGAGCACTCAGTCGAAGTAGGAAAAATGCTGCAATCGAGGAGGTGTACTGAGTTCTCCCAGAGTGCAATCAGCTGCACTATCAGTGTTTCCATGACACAAGTCCCTGTCAGGCTACCACTGTGTACAAAATCCAGTCTTCATATTTACGGGCAAACTTGTGAAAATTACTATGTTACGAACAAAATGGAAAGGCTCTGTCACTAACCCCTCATTTATAGAACCCTTGTTACTAGTAAAACATGTCTTTTTAGGTGAAACCCAAGGTGCATTCCGCAGCGCATGCTGCCCATGCTCCTGTTGTCACCAGGTATGGCAGGATTTGTATACCGGCTACTACTTGAGAAACCATACGAGAGTTTTTATGGATCATGCCCATATCCGTGTCCACTTGTCCCCACTTTTCAGTTCACTTTCAGACCTCACCTGCAGCTTATCCAATAGGTAGGAAAATGGGCCGACAGGGTGGGCCAAGCGGTCCTTATCTGCTGTCAGAGTCTATGTTTCTATAAACCCTTTACTGGGCCCATTTGAGGCTGTTATTTCATATCCCAGTATACACCCATTGGCAGCTATCTCCAGGATCACATTGTTTAAGCGCACCCTTTGAGCACTCTGGATATCTTTCTGTCCCTTTCTCTCTCGTTGCAATTTTACATAGTCCTCAGAAATTATACATTACATTTAAACTTTACATTGCTATCTAGTAGAACCCCAAGAAATGACATCAAACTGCTAAGCGAGACGTACAATTTATGATCTTACTTCGAGAAACAGCTCTTGCAGCAGGTTACACCATTAGGACTGAAGCCAGCAGGCGCCAGGGCCCCATGGAAAAATTCTAGCTAGCAATATCCAGGCCCCTCCCCGACGTCAGGCATCAGACTCCAGAGACGTCCAGGAGCCTTGAGTCCTGACCCCGTTGGGGTGAGCTCCCCATCTGGTGCTTCTCAGATTTATGAGAAGATTCCCCTTTGAAGGAAGGTCTTTTCTCCATCATTTTTAGTTTCTCCTCGAGGAGGAATCCCTGAAGGGCCTTTTGGCGGTGGATCCGGGTCCTGCTATTAAACTGTTGGCAAACTGAGCAGGCCTGGGTGTCGTGCTCTGGGACGACACCTGACACAGGCAGAATGATGGTTTGCAAAGGGGATCTGCTTGCCGCAGATGCACTTAGAGGGACGTCCGTCGGGAGAAGTAGTAGAAGAAGCAGACATGGAGTAAAGTTTTAATTAAATTGAAGATTTCATGCGTCGTAGAGTAGAGCAGGCTTCCATGAGGCCGATGCTGGTGAGTCGACGGCGGGAAAAGAACTGGGGATGCTGGGGGACCGCCCCCTTTTATGTCTGTCTTCAGCCCAGAAGAGCCTTTTCTCCAGAACAGTGTGAGGAGTTTGCTCTCTTCTTTGCAGATAAGGTTGCCAAAATCAGATCGGATGTCCATTCTTTCCTCTCCAATGGGAGTGGTGATGGTCGGCAGGAGATGTCGAACACCCAGTTTGCATGGTCTGACTTCAGCCTCCCCACAATCGATGACATTGTGATGATCATCCTAGTGCGCACTAACCAACTGTGATTTGGACCCTGGCCCCACACGCCTCTTAGTGGATTGTGTGGATAAAATCGCCCAGTCCTGGTTTCGATAGTCTGAGGTCTTTGAGAGGGGATCTTTCCAGATCCTCTTAAGGAGGCTATAGTTAATTCTATTGAAGAAGCCCTCCTAGACCCAGATTGTCTAGCAAATTACAGACCCGCCTCTAACTTACCCTTTGTGGGTAAAATTATTGAGAAGGTGGTTGCAGTGCAGTTGGATGGTCATCTGACCAACAACAATGTCTACGATTCTTCCAGTCTGGATTTAGGAAAAGGCATAGTACCGAGACAGCACTTGTTCGGTACTAAATGACTCCTAATAGCGAGAGATCGTAAGACCTGTTCTATCTTGGTACTTCTCGATCTTCTGCAGCATTTGACACTGTTGATCATGGTGTGCTGTTAGAGTGCCTGCAGTCCATCTGCGGATTGTCTGATACGGTCCTCAGGTGGTTTCGATCTTACCTCGAGGGTAGGACTCAGAGGGTGGTGTCGGGAATTTTTTCTTCGGCATCAGTCTCCCTATCCTGTGGGGTACCGCAGGGTTCTATTCTAGTGCCCATGTTGTTTGCGGTGTATATGCTGCTGTTAGGAGCGATTATTAGACAATACGGTTTGGTTTTCATTGCTATGCAGATGATACCCAGCTGTATATGTCTTTTGTGCCTGGCCAGATGCTGCCTTTTCGTATTTAATAACTGCCTTGTTGAAATCCAAGACTGGATGAATGGAGTTGGCTGTGGTTAAACCCGAGAAAACTGAGGTGTTGGTCGTGACAAGGGTCGCTGTAGAGGCGGGTCTGCTAGATGGATCGCCTCAGGCTTATGGTTTGGGGCGCCCAGCTGACTACCTCAGACCAGGTACGGAATCTGGGCATAGTATTTGATGACCGTTTGATGTTTAAATCTCAGGTGTCAGCGGTAGTCAAAACTTCCTTTTTCCATCTGAGGAACATCGCCCAGGTGAAGCACCTGGTTCCTCCAGAGGATCTTCCAACGTTGATCCACGCTTTCGTTATTTCCTGCCTTGACTATTGCAGCGCCCTTTACCTGGGGCTACCGGGGGTTGAACTTTGCTGTCTGCAGCTAGTGCAGAATGCGGCGGCCAGGTTGTTGACTGGATCTTCTAGATCCAGCCATATAATGCCTGTGCTCCGCGGACTGCACTGGCTGCCAGTGTTTTGGCGAATCACCTTCAAGGTCGGTTTGCTGACCTATAAAGCCCTCACGATCAGGGACCTACTTACCTGAAAGAGCTCCTGTGCCCCTACTGTCCTCCCGCCCTTCAATCCACTGTTGAGGATTGCTAGAGATTCCAAGGGTTCGCTTAAAACTTCAGGGCTAGATCATTTAGCTTTATGGCCCCACCCTGTGGAATTCTCTACCTCGACAGGGGTGAAATTGCCCGACTGTCCAAAGCTTTAAAGGAGCTTTGAAGACACATCTTTTTAGTATAGCTTTTAATGACTTATGTTAGTTTTAAATTTGGTCTATTTATTGTTTTATGTATTGTACAGGCGCTTTGGTTATGAGAAAAGCGCCTTTTAAAAATAAAGAATGAATGAATGAATGTTGGGGAATCTTCCTCTTGGAGCTTCTTCGTTCCACTCAACCTGGGCTCCATCTTCTCGGGTTCCTTCCGAGAATTGTGCCAGTCTCTACCAACTAAGGGAGAGGGTCCTGTGGGCATGCACTCCTCTCGCTCCCGTAAGCGGGAAAAGGACCCAGGATCGTCTTCGTCGAGACGAAGACGTTCTTGGGATCAGGAGAGATCTCTGTCACAGGAACCAGCAGTCTCGACTTTGGTCGAAATTGCCTCTTCGGCCGCTGGCTTCTCGGCTTTGCCATCTGGTCAATCGACCGAAGTCTCGATCGACGAGATTTAAATAATCATCGACCCATCGTCGCAGACTCCAGTCGACAATTCTCTCAGTCGGACTCCGGTCCTTTCTTTCCCCAACGAGGAGACCCAGCCCGCTGGGAATCCCGTTGAGGAAGTGGTGCCCGACCCTGGGAAATCACTGGTCCCGCCGGTGTCTCCTGAGTGACCGAATCGGCCCGTCCGATCGAGGTCTAGGACCCCGTCACCCAACAGGCCGAGGAAGAGCCACAAGCGCCAAAAGAGGACGCCGCATCGGGTCGCCTTGGATGAGGAGAGGCTTCGGCGTAAACTGCGGCGCTACGAGGACCTCATGTGGCAACAGCTGATTTTGTCTGGGTGCAAGCTGACCCCGGCTTCTACCCTGGTCATTACTTGGCTTTCGCCTCCCAGGCTGAAGCTGACTCCTTCGGAGCCGATTAAGTCGGCTCCCGCACCTGCAGAGCCGGAGAAACCTCCGGTTTGGCCTAAACCGGTCCCTCCACCGATCATAGTGGAATTACCGCCCAAGCAGCCTGTGGGAGGGCTCCATCTAAGGAAGATAGACCAGACACTGGGCTTCCCCAGCGTCTTTAAGTCACTGTCACCCCAGACCACCCTCGGCGGGTCGAAGGTGACCTGGGCAGTCGACCGTTGTATCCGGATTCCTCAGATTTGGATGAGACCAGCCTACATTCTCATCCTGGGGATGACAAATTGGCCAGTGGGTTAGAGATGGAGGAAGGTCCTTCGTCCTTTCAGGGCATTTTTCGCCTCATCTCTGAGTCTACAGGGATGCCCCTGGAACCTATCCAGAAAAAGGCAGAGTACCCCGTCACGGACATCCTCAAAAGAGGGGATACCCCGACAGAGGCCTTTCCTGTGGCCTAGGCCATAGTTGGCCCGGTCTTAGAACTTTGGCAGCACCCTGCCTCCTGTCCAGCTCCATCTGCCCGCATGGCCTGCAAGTATGCGGTGCCCATGGGGTCCCTTGCGGGGTTCATAGAGCACCCTTTGGCTGAGAGCCTGGTGACTGCCTCTGTGTTCAGGCTTCCTGGCAGTTCTGCCAACACTAACTGACATCCCGATAAAGAATCCAAACTCTTGGATCATTAGACTCGAAAGGTCTGTGCGGCCTCATCTTTAGGCCTTCGCCGGGCAAGTTCTGCCATCATCATGGCACACTTCTCCCATGCCCTCTTGGGGTCTTTGGATGAAGTCCTCCTACACCTCCCCGTGGACATGCAGACCACGGTCAAGCAGGTCCGGGATCAGGGCTGGGCTGTTGCCAAACAGCAGCTTCAGACAGCCCTGGACATTGGAGATTCTTGTGCCCACTCGATGGCAGCCGCAGTTGCCTCTCATTGCAGGGCTTGGCTGAGACTCTCCTCTTTTCCGGCAGATACTCGGCACAAACCAGCTGATGTGCCTTTCCTGGGCACCGACTTTTTCGGCCCAGGTGTGGCTGGTCACCTTCAGCGTATTGAGCAGTCCAATGCCACCTCGGACGTTACTTCTGCTAAAGGTTCTTCAGGCAAGAAACAGCAGAAGAAGAAGAAGCCTTTTCGACAGTCTTCCCCTGCGGCACAGCAACCCTCCTTTCAAGGAGGGCAGCAGCAGCAGCAGGCTCAAGGTTGGTGCCCCTGGCCCAAGCCTGGGCCCTCCCAGGCCCATAAAGGAGGCCGAGGTTCAGGTCCTGGATCCTTCTCCAAACCTGCTCAGTGACTGGGCAGGGGTTGCCACCCCCTCTCCCGTCACACCAGCTCTGGGTCCTCCTGTGGGGGTCTGGCTCCACCACTTTCTTTCTGACTGGTCCATTATGACCACGGACAGGCGGATTTTGGAAGTGGTTGGTCAGGGACTGCCTCTGAAATTCGAGCAGCACCCTCCAAGCCAAGCCCGCACCCCTCGGGAGGAAAGAGTATCTGTCCCTACTCAGTCGGCTCTCCGAGACGACATCGCTCCGCTCCTCCTCAAGGAGGCAGTAGCTCCAGTGGCAGATTCTCCAGCAGACCCAGGCTTTGTCTTCAGGTACTTCATGGTGCCCAAGTGGATGGGGGTCTGGTGCCCCATTCTAGATCTGCACAACCTGAATCAGTATCTCAGGTCACGCACCTTTCGGATGGTCACTCCATCCTAGATCTTCCTGAACATAAGTCTCCACCACTCATTCACACTAGTGGGATCTGCGCCGGAGGCACTGGGACCCATCGGGAGCAAACTTTTTGCTGGAGGGTCGGCGAGAGATGGCGCTGGTGATGGCATGCCACGAGCGGTAGCTCGCGCGGTAATGACTATCTCGGCGACTACCCTCCAACCGCCTAGTTCCTTTTTTTCCCGCCGCGAAGCGCTTCAGTGACAACGCCGCCGCTTGTCGGGAGTCAAACTTCAAACCAGCGATAGTTTTCAGTTTATTTTTTGTAATATTATCTCGATAGTAGTATCGCTTAATTTATTCTATTTCGTTATATTTTAAAATTTAACTATAGTAAAGAAGTCTCGCCATTGGACGGAGTCGACCATGAGCAGGTCAGGTGACGGTAGGAGACTCAGATGAAAGCTGTTCAGTCAGTCGGGTTGGTCCGTCAGCCCCTCTCTCAGCGGGTTCTGACAACGGTCAGTCCGATGTTCGGGGATGGACGGTCCCGCCGGCATAAAAGTAAACAGTCGCATTCTCGCACCTGCTCGCCTCGAGCTCTTCTTCGCCCACAGGCAAAAAGAGAAGGCATCACTCGAGGTCGCCTCTGATACGCCCGCGCCGCCGACGGTCGGGTTATCGTAGTTAGTTGCCGGTCCTCCTTCGAGTCGCCAACTTCCGGTTTCCGCCTGCCTTCAACATCGGAGCCCCTCCCGCCTAGGTAGGGCCCAGATGAGCAGTTTCATCAGTGGGCCGCTCTATGGAGCGATGGGCTTGGAGGTTGTTCTTCTGCCTGTCTCGTTGCCCCGGAGCCTTTGGGCTCGTCGGGCGATCAGGTAGGGCGGTTGGATCTCCTAGTGCTGCCGCGCCCTCCGTGCCAGCGACTCCCTGCTAGGTGTTTCCCCTCACATGGCTGCGCGCAGGGGCCACACCGATGCCCTTATCTCCTGTGTTTTTCCTCTTGCTTTCCAGGTTCCAGGAGGCTCGCGCCTCGCAGGGTCTCTGCGCTTGTCAGCGCCTGCTGCGCCGCTGGGTCTTGCGGCGTCAGGGGTCTCACTGCGGCGTCTGATCACGGGCGCTACACAGCCGCCTGGTGCCGAGGCTGCTTTTGGCACCGTAGGCTCACAAGCGCTCTGCTTAACTCCTTTCGCCTCCTCGGTGCCAGGGCCCTTGGGGACTCTCCTCTTCTATCTGTTCTTTCCTCCCTCTATTTTTCACTCCTTTCCTGTCCAAACAGTCCTTCCTGGACTATCAGGAGATGATGTTGAGCCTGACCCAGACCTTCGAGTTGGGTGATGAAGTGGAGGAAACAGGATCTTCACGCTACAGAGCCTGTGGTAGAGGACCTGTCCTTTAAGTCTCTGTTGAAGAACCTGAGATCCACTCTTTCTCTCCAGA
This sequence comes from Neoceratodus forsteri, assembly GCA_016271365.2. Classification (NCBI taxonomy): domain Eukaryota; kingdom Metazoa; phylum Chordata; order Ceratodontiformes; family Ceratodontidae; genus Neoceratodus; species Neoceratodus forsteri. The sequence goes on along the minus strand of CM028134.1, from coordinate 1,071,932,065 downwards.
CTACAGACATCATCCTGGGAAAATATTAAGACTCCAGTATCTTCATGCTTTGAGATCCCTACGGATTTGACTCCTCCGATTCAATCTTCCTTCGAGACGCTGTCTCAAATGGTATGGAATAATCCTGCTCTTATTCCCTCAGTGGCAAATCCATTGATAAGAAATATTCAGCTCCCAAGGATCGTCCCATTTTGGCATCCCAAGCCTTTGCGGATCCTGTTGTAGTCCTGGCAGAGAATGACAAGGTCGTTCTTCCTCAAGCTACTACAGCTCGACCTATTAACAAAGAGTCTCGTAAAATTGATACATTAGGTAAGAGAGTCTTTGCTGCCTCCACTTTAAGTATGCGTATTGCCAGCTATCAAGGCTATTTTCTCAGTATGAGTATATCCTGTGGCACTCTATGAAACGAATGGTTGAAGCTCTTCCAGATTCCACTCCAAGTCAGAGCTTCTTCTAACTGCTACCAGAGGTATTGAGTCCAATAACCAACAGGTCAAAGCCGCCATGGACGCTTCGACACTGCTTCTCGCTCAGCAGCCGCAGAGTATTTGTACTGACGCCATTCCTGGCTGCGTACTTCCGCTTTACTTAATGATGCTCAGCAGCAGGTAATGGCGCTGTCCTTTGATGGCCTCGTGATCTTCGGTCCTCAGGTAGAGCAAGCCCTAGAGGCCACTCAGAAGACTAGGTCGGCCATTGTTGGCTAGACCTCCGCCTACCCCCTCCCGGGGGCATGTAGGTAAACGTCAGTTTCATAGTCGTCAGTCCTTTCGAGGCAGAGGAAGCTTCCATAAAAGCCAACCTGCCCAACCTCAAAAGAAGACGCAGCAGAAAGCGCAGGGGCCTAAAGCCCCCAGCGCTACCTTATGAATTGCCGCCCAAGTTCCATCCACACTGCCCGAGGTGGAACTTCTCCTCCGTGGGAGGTCGCCTGATGTACTTCTACAACCAGTGAAGTCCATAACCTCGGACAATGGGTCCTTCGGATAATCTCAGAGGGTTATTCTCTCAATTTTTGGAACCCCCCGAATTGTCCTTCCAAACGGCAACCAGGTTGTCGACCTCTCAGTCAGACCTCCTCACCGAGATCCAGGGCTTCTAAACAACAGGGCAGTAGAACTGGTGCCCCAAATCAGCTAAACACAGGGTTCTACTCCCATTACTTCTGGTTCCAAAGAAATCTGGGGATGCGCCCCATTCTAGACCTCAGAAAGTTAAACAAATTCTCCCCAGGAGAAATTCAAATGATTTCCTAGGTACCCTGTTACCTTTGCTACATCAGCACGACTGGCTGGCCTCCCTGGATATGCAGGACGCTTACCAGCATATCCCCATCCACCCGACCCATCGCAAATTCCTGAGGTTTGTAGCTCTGGGTCAGCATTATCAGTTCAGAGTCCTGCCTTTTGGGCTATCCTCGGCGCCGCGAGTTTTTACAAAGTGTTGTGCAGTTCTCGCAGCGCATCTCAGGAAGCTCGGACTCCGAGTGTTTCCCTACCTGGACGATTGGCTCCTAGCAAGCCCTTCCAGCCAAGGGACTCTGGAAGCCGTTCAAACGGCCTCTCGCCTTCTTACGTCCATGGGAGTTCTGCTGAATCTGAAGAAGTCACAACTGCAGCCCTCCCAGAGGTTCCTTTTCATAGGGACTCTTCTGGACACCTCTTCCGCGAAGGCCTTCCTTCCAGAGGACAGAAGACTCGACATCCTTCAGATGGCCCGTTACATCAGGGAGAACCGATTGGTCACAGCTCTCTCGATGCAGCGTATGTTGGGTCTCATGGCGTCCTCAGTGTTCACTGTACCCCTAGCTCGACACACATGAGGACCACCCAATGGATGCTCTCCCGCTCAGTGGTCACTGACCTCTCACCCCAGTCTTATCCCATCAGGTGACGGAGCCCCCTAGGTCTCTCACCTGGTGGTCTCAAGAGAGCAATTCCTGGAAGGATTCCCTTGCTCCTCTGGATCATCAGATCTCCATCACCACAGACGCATCGCGTATGGGATGGGAGCTCACTGTCGCTCCTCCACACTCAAGGTGTATGGACTCAGCTCAAGCTCAGCTCCACATAAATGTCCTGGAGATGAGAGCAGTCCTCTATGCGATCCGAGCGTTGAAGGATATTCTTTGTCACAAGAACATTCTTCTTCAAACGGACAACAAAGCTGTGATGTATTACATCAACAAGCAAGGCGGTGCTCATTCTTATCCCCTTTGCAGGGAAGCAATGAGAGTGTGGGAGTGGTGCTTGGAGCGCAAGTCTCTAATTCAAGCGGTATATCTGCCAGGTGTACAAAACGACTTAGCAGATCACCTCAGCAGAACGGAGGCAGACCCTCACGTGTGGTCTCTCGATCCAGCCGTAGCTCGGTCACTGTTTGAAGAGTGGGGGACTCCAGACCTGGACCTTTTTGCATCCCCACCAACGCAAAACTGCTCTCTCTGCTCCAGAAATCCAGGGCCTGGCATTTTCTGTCAGGATGCTGCTCAGGCTGCGGGGACAAAACGCTTTACGCCCTTCACCGCTTCCTCTAATTCAGAGAAGAGTACTCCTCAACCAGTCTCAGGGGACCAAGATGATTCTCATTGCTCCCTCCTGGCCTCGGCAACTATGGTTTCCTCTACTCAACAGTATGTCGGCAGCCTCTCCGAGACCACTTCCCTTGCAAATCAATCTTTTGACTCAGGGTTCGTTGGTCCATCCCAACCTGAGGTCACTTCACCTTCATGCTTGGCTCCTGAAGAGGTAGAAGTGAACCGTTCAACGCCTCGTAGAGTCTCAGACATCCTTCTGGCTGCTCGAAGCTAGCTACCCAAAAACTTATGCTTCTAAGTGGAAACGTTTCTGGTGTGCAAAGTCCTCTTGGAATCCTTTTTCTGTCCTCCAGACAAGGTTCTGAGTACCTTTGGACCCATCCAACTCAGGTCTCCAGTACTCCACGGTTAAAGTTCACCTTAGTGCCATTTCAGCGTACCATGAGCCGGTTTCTTCCTTGTCTCTGGCTCAGTTACCTATGGTGAAGAGATTTCTTAAGGGAATTCTGCATACCAGGCCCCCTGTTAGACGTCCGGTCGCAGCCTGGGACATTAACCTTGTGCTAGACATGCTCACTCGGAAGCCTTTCGAACCCCTAGCTACCTGTGAGCTGAAATTTCTTACCTGGAAGACAGCCTTCCTAGTGGCCATTACCTCAGCCCGCAGGGTCTCTGAGATACATGCCCATGTAACGGATCCTCCGTATACTGTGTTCCATAAGGACAAAGTAGTTCTTCGTACTCATCCTAAATTTCTTCCCAAGGTTGTGTTAGAATTCCATCTAAACCAACCTCTGGTAGCCTCTCTTACTGCTAACTTCCAAAATGAAGAGAACGGTCTCTTCATTCCTTGATGTTAAGAGAGCCTTCATGTTCTACTAGATAGAACCAAGAATTTTCGCAAGACTCAGCAATTGTTTGTTTCTTCAGCGAGACCCGGCTGGGTCAGCCTGTCGCTATCAGATGCATATCATCATGGTTAGTGGCATGTCTTCGACATTGCTATTCCATGGCACAGGTTAAATTAGAAGGTAGAGTTTACGCTCACTCTACTAGGGCGGTTGCGGCATCCCTGGCGGAAATTCGCAATGTTCCAATTGCAGATATCTGCAGTGCTGCCACCTGGAGCTCAGTGCATACCTTCATTAAGCATTATGCACTGATGTTCATGCCAGGCATCATTCCGCCTTCGCAGAACTATCCTAATGGACTTCTGTCCTAGACGTGTGAGCTCTGGCCCCTGCCGCCTCTTTTGGGGATTATCAGCTTGGTACTCTCCACTAGGTGAATGAGTGGTGAGACTTATGTCCAGGAAGATATGAAAATTACGTACTCCACCGTAATTCTTGATCTTCTTGGACGGTCTCCACCACTCATTCACACGCCCACCCTCCATCCATCCCCAAGCTCACTCAGGTGTTGGTCTTCACCCTCAAATCTTTAGGCCGTGAAGACTTCTTTATTGACCCTTCTACACGGGTCATCCGGACTATCTTATGTCCGGTTTTGAGTTAAATTACTCTTTACTTTAGTTGCGTGCACCTCCTTGGTAAAAAAGGTACTGAGGCGGTTGGAGGGTCATCGCCGAGATAGTCATTACCGCGCGAGCTACCGCTCGCGGCGCCATCTCTCGCGCCGACCCTCCAGCACAAAGTTTGCTCCCGATGGGTCCTAGTGCCTCCGGCGCAGATCCCACTAGTGTGAATGAGTGGTGGAGACTCGTCCAAGAAGATCAAGAATTACGGTAGGTACGTAATTTTCATATCATACCATCCTTGGAGTGAAACATGTGGTTCTGTTCACTGGATCTGCAGGACGCGTTCTTTCATGTCCCAGTCTGTCCTCATTGGCGGTTCCTCCGCTTCAGAGCTGAAGGGACCCCATACGAGTTCCGAGCCATGCCATTCGGCCTGTCATTGGCCCCATGGGTCTTCACCAAATCCGTCGCAGTGGTGGCAGCCCATCTCAGGTGTTCGGGGGGGGGGGCAGAATTTACCCCTACCTCGACAATTGGCTCTTAGCAGGTCCCACCCAGCAGGAGATGGAGAGGTCCAGGGACCTGGCCCTCCAGACCTACTCCCAACTCGGCCTCTTGATCAACAAGGCCAAGCCAGAACTCGTGCCTTCTCAGGTGATATGCTTCATCGTGGCAGAGCTCGACTCTTGTCACGCCAGAGCTTGGTTCCCGGTGGACAGGGCGGAGAGTCTCTCTTCCTTTGCCCAATCATTTCTGGTTGGGCAATTGCACCCTGCCTGGGACTTTCTGCGCCTTCTGGGTTACATGGCGGCATGCACCTCCGTGGTCCATTGGGCCCGGTGGCAATGCGCCCCCTCCAATGGGAGCTGGCCGCCCAGTGGACTCAACGCCATGGTCATTTCGACCAGCTGATCACTGTAACCCAGAAAATGTGGGATGCTCTCCAGTGGTGGACCGCCCCAGACCGGTTGCAGGAAGGGATCCCATTTGTCCACCCAGAGCCGACAGCCATCCTCACGACCGATGCCTCTTTCATGGGCTGGGGAGCCCACATGGTGAACAAAAGGGCCCATGGGTTCTGGACCCTCAAGGAGTCACGATACCACATCAACCTTTTGTAGCTCAGAGTAGTCAGACTGGCATTGTCAGCTTTCGCTCCTCAGCTCCGGGGTCAAGTGGTTCAAGTCCAGACGGACAATGCCACGACCATGTACTACCTCAACAAACAGAGCGGCATGCACTCCCGTTTGCTTTGCAGGGAGGCGCTCCGCATCTGGACCCTCGTCAGCCGTCTTGAGGTGGATCTCCTAGCCATTCATATGGCAGGAGCCTCAAACCATCTGGCGGATGCTCTCAGCCGCTTAGTCGAGACATACCACTAGTGGTTTCTCCATTAAAAGGTAGCAGACAGCCTGTTCTCCCACTGGGGCAAACAGATGGTGGACCTGTTTGCCTCCAGGGAAAACACCAAGCTGAGGCTGTTTCATGCCCACCCCCACCCCACCCTCAGCAGGGCATGCTGCAGGGGATGCCTCTCGAGGCAGTGGACCCCAGGCCTCTACTACGCCTTCCCTCCATTTCCCTTGACCCACTAGACTGGGTGCTCCTCAAGGTGAGCAGGGACAAGGCGAATGCAATTCTGGTAGCCTCAGCTGCAGGCCCCCGGAGCAGCTTCCAGCATGCCCGGACCTGAGCTCTCTCAGTCAGGAGAAGGTATACCACCTGGACCTTCAATCCCTGCACCTCACAGTCTGGTACCTGAGCGGCTAGAGTTCCAGGCTTTGGGTTTTTCCGAGGATGTCCTCACCGTGGTGGAGGCATCCAGAAAGGAATCGACCAGGAAATGTTATGCCTTCAAATGGAAAAGGTTTTCCATTTGGTGTCAGGGCAAGGGCCTGGACCCACTGTTCTGTCCGGTGGCTAACATTCTCGACTACCTTTGGTCTCTCTCTCTCCAAAGGGGGTCTTCGGTCATCAACCCTTAGGCTGTACCTGGCAGCCATCTCTGCTTACCGGGCACGGGCTGGTCAGCCGACGGTGCAGGAGACCGTGGTCGGGTGCTTTTTCAGAGGCCTGCATCACACATCCTCTCCAGTGCATGAACTTCCACCTCTGTGGGACCTACTGCTGGTACTGACAAAGCTCATGGGCAAGCCATTCGAACCAGTGCACAAGTATGAGTTGTCACACTTGTCATGGAAGACGGCCTTCGTGGTGCCTATCATGCCTGCCAGAAGGACAGGGGAGCTCCAGGCGCTTTCAGTAGACTCCCCTTATCTGGTCTTCCACAGGGACAAAGTTGTCCTACGCCCCCACCTAAAATTCCTTCCGAAGGTGGTGTCAGAGTTTCACCTTAACCAGGTGTTGACTCTGCCGGTATACTACCCTAATTACACCTCGGAGGCTGAGTACAGGCTCCATGCTTTGGACCTGAGATGTGCTCTCTCCTATTATAAGGAGAGGGCAGCGGAAATTCGAGGAGAAGTTCGCCAGCTGTTTTTCACCTGTGCTAAAGCCGCATCTGGCAGACCTGCAGCAAGACGGACTATTGCAAGGTGGATTACATCTTGTATAAGTCTGTGCTATGAGTTGGCGGGCATGGAGCCTTCCAGAGGGATAAGAGCTCATTCTACCCTCCATACTGCTGCATGGGTGGCTGCTTCCAGGGACATCCCTATCCAGGAAATCTGTCGGCTGCTACCTGGAAGTCAGCAAACATCTTCATTACCCATTACCACATCGACCTTGAGTCACACCGGGATGCTGGTTTTGGGGCCTCAGTTCTCCAATCTCTATTTCTCAAGTGAGTATCAGTGGGGGTGTGCGCCTTGCCTCCCTCCTCCTGGAGAACTGGTAGGAGTCTGCCAGGAAGTGTGGATGAACAACATATCTACGTCCCTAGAAAAACATTTTACTCACCTGTAACAGTAGTTCTAAGATGATATATGTTGTTCATCCACACAGACCCACCCGACCTCCCTGCTGCAGACGCAAACGTGGCTTCCAACAGGCAAAAGATCTAAGGCCATGTATGGAACAGAGTGTTATACCACCCGAGGGTGGGAGGGGCCAGCTTTAAGACTCCGCCATTCTTAAGGGAAAGGGACATGCCAGTAAGTGTGGATGAACAACATATACCACTCCTAGAACTACTGTTACAGGTGAGTAACCTGTTTTGTATCATCTACTGGACAAGTTCACGCCTACAGGTAGGCAGCTACGGTTCCTGTATAAGGCGCCTAACTTGGGGCGCAGCTTTTTCAGGACAGCGTCCACATGTCCAGAGAAGTTGAGGTGTTGGTCGAGCAAAAACCCAAGGTATCTGAAGGAGGAGGTGTCCTCTATGGTTGTTCCATCAAGGGTGTGGAAGTAGGGCATTTAGGGTACCCTTGAGAGTCTCTACCTAGTGCCAGAGGTCATGGAGACAGTCTTCTTGGCGTTAAGAAAGAGTTTGTGAGTGCAGAACCAGTGCTGAAGTTTGTTGAAATCATACTGTAGTCTGTCTGCAACATCAGAGGGAGACTTGCCAGAGGTGAACAAAACAATGTTGTCTGCATACATGTAGATGGAAGATGAGCAGACAGATGGAAGGTCATTGAGAAAAATGGAGAACAAAATGGGCCCCAACACTGAGCTCAGCAATGATTGGGAGAGGAGGTGAAGTTGAGTCAGCTATTCTAACTGATTGGGTCCTACTTGTAAGGTAGGTTCTGAACCAGTTAGTGACAGAGTCAGACCAGCTGTGGTGAGGTTGGTTAGGAGGAGGGCGTGGGAGACCATGTCAGAAGCCTTGGCTAGGTCGACAAAGATAGCGGATTAAGCTACTGTCCATCCCTGAGAGGATAGAATCTGTGAGCCTAAGTAGGGAGGTTGTGGTTGAGTGATTTCTTCGGAGATCTAGATTGGGAAGATGTAAAGAAATCAGTGTCAGAAAGGTAGGACGAGAGCTGAGAGAGAGCCAGGTGCTCCTGAAGCTTGGCTAGGATAGGGAGAAGAGATATGGGTCGGTAGTTCCCAGGAGTGGAAGGATCTCCTCCCTTAGGTAAGGGGAGGACTGTGGCATGCTTCCACTCAGCTGAGACAGTTGCAGACGAGAAAGAGAGATTTAGCAGGCTAGACAGAGGAGCTGATATTGCAGTGGCAGATAAGTACAGTAATTTTGGATCAAGACCATCAGGTGAGCTGCCTTTGAATGGATTGAGTGCTAGAAGGGCATCAAAGGTGTCAGATGGGGAGATATTGGAAAACGAGAAACTATCAGAGAAGAAGGGTGCGCTTGGGGTAGGAGGGGTTAGGCCGGAGGAGGAAGGGAGCATAGGAGAACAGAGGCACAGGAGGTAAAATAGGAGTTAAATTCTACATCGTTATTTTGATGGTCAGCAATTAGTGACTTGTTTATATTGAGGAGGGGGTTGGAGGTTAAGAGGGTGGGGAGAATAGGGCATAGATTACTTTCCAGAATTTGGAAGGGTTGTTTGTATTATACTGAAAGGTTGATCTGAAGTAATCAGCCTTAGCTAAGTGAATGGCTTTTGTGCATACATTCCTAAGTGTACGGTAAGCTTTGAAGTCTTTTGGCAGCTTAGTGGCTTTATGTAATTTCCTTGCACGGTCTCTTGCCCATTGGCATGCCAGTAATTCAGGAGAGACCCATGGGAGGTGATTCCCTCGAACTCTGGAGCGCATGCTGGTTCCAAGTGGACAGAAATTTCTCTTTGAAGTACTCGGGGAGCTACATCAGCTGTGGTTGCTGAGGTTATGGGGGCCCAGTCTATGTGTACTAGGTCATGGAGGAGAGTCGCTAGGTCCAGAGATTTGGATGATGGGATTTGCAGGATTTTATGGGGAGCGTTGAGCTTGTGGATTTTGTGAACCATATAGATCATGTGGTGGTCGCTTAAGGCATCTGGTAATAGACCTGATTTCAGGACCCTGTGGAGATAAGAGGTGAGGGCCCAGTCAACAGGGAGTGGTTATTTGTTTTATGATTCAGCTGGGTTGGTTCATGGATGACTTGTGTTAAGTTGTGAGCAGTTAGGTCATTACGTACCTTGTTTAGGGAAGGAGATAACCAGTTATGATTGAAATCCCCCATAATGTACAGTTCACCTTAGGATGTATGTGTGACAAAGGTGGAGATGAGATCTGTGGTGGCAATAGGCCCCAGCAACAAAGACGGGGATAGAGACTGGGATAGCCTGATGATGAGTGTCTCTTAGGCAGCAGAGACAGAAGAGGATGGAACAGTGGTGAACTGGATAGAGGAGGAAACATATATTGCCACGCCTCTACCTGCACGGTCTTGTCATGAAATGGCATAGCCAAGTATGGCGATGGAGGGACTGGCTATTTTACTATTGCGCCAAGTTTCTGATAGGATGAGAATGACAGGGACAAGCGACATGACAAGTGGCAGTAGAAGGTCAAGTTTAGGTAGGAGACTATGTATGTTAAGATGGAGAAGTTTTAGACCACAAGGGAGGTCAGAGGAGATGGAGAAGGAGTGTGCAGGGTTGATATTAGTAGTTGCAGATGGACCAGGGTGGCAGGGACCTGGGTTGGGATTGATGTTGCCTGCGGATAAGAGTAGGAGCGTTATGATGATATAGTGTAGTTTAGAATTCTTATACCAAGGCTGGGGTCTGGAGGACCTAGGAACCGTTGGAGGGTGCTGGGAGTAATTTTAATAGTCGTAGTATAGCATGTGAGGATGGCACCAATAAGAGGCTAGCACTAAGAAGGAAGGGAGAGTGGGTCCAAATAAGGTGGAAGGGTGTTGGGGTAATTGCATAGATGAATATGGCTCCATAAAGTCCCGCAGGATGATAGAAAACAAAAATACAACTCAGTTCTTATTATCTCACACCCAGCTACATCCTCAGTAACAAACTTCAGGAGATCAATGGGCTTTGAAAGTAACAAGGTCCAAAACCACCAGTGTGAATAGTATGGTACCGAGCCCAGATTCACTCCACACAATAACCGGCTCCAAATAGGAGTCCCGTTATAATATATAGTAAGTTATTTGAGCATTTTATATCCACAAAATGCATATAATCAAAAAATCCACACCGCTGAAGCAATTCAAATCATATTAGAAAGTCTGACACAGGCTTTTCTTTGTTTCTTACTAAAATATTTAAGATAATAGAAGTTAATGTAGTAGAGGCTCTGCTGGGACACTGGCAGCCCAGTTATTGGCATTTCACTGGTACAGTGTTTATGAGGAATTAGCAGCAAAAGTACTGAATTGAGAAAGCCATCTTTTATTTCAGAGATGAAGTAGTGGTTAAAAATCATGTTAATAGGGTGAGGCTCTCTGCATATTTGTAGAAATGGGATCTTGGAGCACACAGAGGACAGGAGACTAGGAACCCACTGGTTCTGGCAGCTCTGGATAGCTGGGATAGATTATTAAAGCGGAGGGGGGCAGTAGCAGTGAGTACATATATGGTGCCTGTTGCCGGCAATCCTTATTTTTTGCCGGGTTTGGAGGACTCTGGATTCAAGACATGGCAAAAAGGGGGAATAAGAAATCTGGAAGATCTCTGTGGCAGAGGAGGGCTTTGTTCCTTTATGGACTTGCATCTGCACTTGGGAGAAGGGCACTTATTCAGGTACTTCCAAGTTAGAGCCAATTTGGCGGGGTTGGCTCGAGAAGGACCAGGAATGGTGGACATGAGGAAAATAGAATCACTTATCCAGGGTTCAAAACGGGAGGTAAAAGGTTTTATAGGGAGGAGCTGTTAGGGACTCTAGATGCTGTATGCTGGATCTTTCATACAAGAACAGGAAACTTTGGGAGCGGGATCTGAGTATACAGATACAAGAAAGGGACTGGGCGGTACTACTCTCTATGCATAAGGGACTCCTTCTGTAACAAATTTAAAGAGGCTTTTTATAAATTTATACATAAGATATATAATCCCCCGTCAATAGTTCACAAATACCATCCTGCTACATCCCCATTATGAGGAAGATGTGGTCGGGAAGTGGGTACATATATCCATTGTTTTTGGACCTGCCCTGTATTACACCAGTTTTGGAGAGCAGTGGCCCTTGAGGTGGGGAGGATAGGGGGCAGGGTCCTCTGGTTAGACCCATTGATATGCCTGTTTGGGGTGGACTCAGAAGAAGGGGAGGAATGGGAACCACTGCCGAGGTGGATCAGGATTCTTTTAATCCTGGCTAGGCACTGTATTCAAAATACATGGGTGTCATGTGCCCCACTTACAGTACAAAATTGGCACACACTGGTAGTATACACTCTAGCCCTGGAGAGGTTGACACTACTTGTCTAGGATAGACTTGACCACTTTACTAGACTGTAGTTAAGTGCTGCATGGTCATCGATCTGTATCAGTGGAATATTGTAACTGACTGTGAATGTATGTATATGCTCTTATTTTGAATAAACTTCTTTTTATATAAAAAAATCATATTAATAAACCATAAAACTGCAAGAAAAACCCAGTTACCTGTATTCACTAGTCAAGTTGGGTGTTAAATCAGCAGCAGATACTAAAATCCGATCAAATCATTTTTATTTATAAAAAGTGCAATTCCTTGCAATCAAAGCTCTTGTACAAGATAAAAACATTTAAACAATAAATATAAATAATAACTAATCCATATTAAAATAATACAGTTATTGAAATCTTATCTCCGCAAATTTAGAGAGATTCTGGGAAAGCTAATCCGAATAAGTAGGTTTTGAGAGTGATCTTTAAGCTCTCAACGGTCAGGTACTCTCTCACCCAATGAGGTAGAGAGTTCCACAGGGTAGGGGCCGCAAAAGAGCGGGCCCCGAAGTCTTTAAGTCGGACCCTGGAAACCTCTAGCAATCCCTCGTCAGGTTGAGGAGGCGGTAGGGACAAAGGAAATCTTGCAAGTACCAGAGTCCCTGACTGTGTAGGGCCTTCTAGGTCAGTAACCCGGCCTCGAAGGTGATCTGCCACTGTACTGGCAGCCAGCGCAGGCCACGGAGCACAGGTGTGACATGGCATGATCTTGGTAAACCAGTCAACAGCCTGGCCGCCATGCTGTGTACTAGCTGCAAGCGGCAGATATCAACCCCCAGAAGTCCTAGGTAAATGGCGTTGCAGTAGTCAAGGCATGAGGTCACGAAGGCATGGACCAGCGTTGGAAGATCGTCAGGCGAGACCAGGTGTTTTTATCTGTGCGATATTCCTCAGATGGTAAAAAGAGGTCTTGACAATGGCTGACACCTGAGATTTCAGCGTTAGACCGTCATCAAAAATAACGCCCAGTTCTAGGAGCGTGGATATGTTGTCCATCCACACAGTCTGGCATTGTCCATTTCCCCTTTAAATCTTGCCAGAAGTCTTCAAGCTGGCTCCTCCCACCCACCCGGGTGGTAAATACCTCGGCTCCGCCCCATGACGCCAGATCTTCCTTTCCGCTGGAAGAGTCAGGTTCCCTCGTGCTACTTTGCAGTGACAGAGGCCCTGGAGTCAAATCGACGGTTTTCGCCGCACTTACTCGCCTTAAAACTCGTAAGAGTGTACGAATCAGGTCCGAGCGCTTCGGATATGGAGGACAAGTTGTCCCCAGGTTTTGCCGTGTCCTTGTGGACAAAAATGTCTCACACCGATACCCACCTTTTGTGCGTATACTGCCTCGGCGCCATCGTGATACTTGGCTTGCACCATCTGTTCGGCCTTCCATCCCACTGTTCTGGAGGACGCAAGGCGCCCTAAGTTGGGGAGACCGAGCTCGCAATCCACCGGTGAAATCGGAGGAGGCCAGGTGGGCGGTTTCCTCGGCTGCGGGATCCGCCGAGCAGCTCGAGCAGATGGCGGCCTTCAAAGAGGAAACTGCCCAAGCTTCGGTCAACCAAAGCTTCTTCGTGCTGCTCAACTTGGGCTCCACCTTCACGGGATCCTTCCGGGAGTTGTGCCAGTCTCTCCCTACTAAGGGTGAGGCACCTCCGGGCTCGCACTCCTCCCGATCCAAGAAGAAGGATAAGGATTCTAAACCATCTTCTACCCGAAGACTCTCCTGGGACCGACAGTGGTCCGACTCTCAGAAGCAAGGGGTCTCGACCACGGTCGAGATCGCCTCCTCGGCTGCCGGCTTTTCGGACCTCCCATCAGGCCAGGGCACCGAAGCCGAGGATACGGCAGAACCGGCCGAGATTTCTCTCGACCCGATCAAGCCGTTGTCGACGACTCCCTGGAGAGGACTCCCATTCTCTCCTTCCCCGACGAGGAAACCTGTCCTTCGGGCATCCCAATCGAGGGACAAGAGCGAACCCCGGTTCTCACCGAATCGGCTTCTCCCGACCGATCGAGCCGACGCTGGTCTCGATCGAGAGTAGGACCTCACGGGTCGGTAAACCGAGAAAGGTCACAAACACTCCGGAAGAGGCGCCGCCACTATTCCTCATCCTCCTCGGACGAGGAGAGACTTAGACGGAAGCCCTTTGATGTTATGAGGACCTCATGTGCAGCAACTTCTTTAACAGGTCAAAGCCGGCTGCTCCGGCAGTACTGGCGCATTCTTGGCCCCAGCCTCTTCGCCTGACACCGACTCCCTCAGTTCCGAGGACCTGCTCCTCCGTGGGACCAGTGCGAATTTCGGCTTGGCCCATTACAGGCTCCCCACCAATTTTGGTGGAACCACCACTAAAACAGCCTCAGGGAGGGGCTCCCTCTAAGGAGGACCGACCAACTACAGGCCTGCCCCATAGGTTGTCCATTACGGTCACTCCTGATCGCCTCTAGGCTATCGAGGGGACTTGGGGTGGAGACCCTTGTATCCGGATTCCTCGGATTTGGATACTACCGGCCTTCACTCACATGATGAGCTGTCGGTGTCAGGCATGGAAGAAGGGCCTTCTTCCTTCCAGGGCATCCTTCGACTCATTTCGGAGTCCACAGGTATGCCTCTGCAGCCCATTCAGAAGAAGGCGGAATATCCTCTCACGGATATTCTCAAGAGGGGGGATACCCCGACGGAGGCCTTCCCAGTGGCTGAAGCCATAGTTGGCCCAGCTCTGGAACTTTGGCAGCCTCTTGCCCGGCTCCCCCTGCCCGCATGGCCTGCAAGTACGCGGTGCCCATGGGGTCTTTGGCGGGCTTCACTGAGCATCCCTCGGCAGAAAGCCTTTTGACTGCCTCAGTGTTTAGGTGAACGGGCAGCTCTACGGATGCTGACCGCCCTCCGGACAAGGAGTCCAAAAATATGGACCACTTGGCCTGGAAGGTTTATGCGGCATCATCCCTGGGCCTTCGTCAGGCTAGCTCAGCAGTGATCATGGCACACTTTCTCTCACGCCCTTTTGGGGTCGCTTGATGAAGTCCTCCTCATCTCCCAGCAGACATGCAGACCACGGCAGGCGGTCTGGGACCAGGGCCATGCTGTTGCTAAACAACAGCTCCAGATGGCTCTGGACATTGGTGATTCTGTGCCCGTTCATCTGGCTGCTGCGGTAGCCTCTCGCCGCAGGGCTTGGCTGAGGTTGTCCTCCTTCCCCTCGGATACTCAGCACAAGCTAGCTGACGTGCCCTTCCTTGGCACCGATCTCTTCGGTCCGGGAGTGGCAGGTCATCTGCAGCTCATTGAGCAGTCTAATGCCACCTTAGATGCCACCTCTGCTAAAGGTTATTTGGGCAAGAACCAGCAGAAGCGCAAGAAGAAGTCCTTTCGGCATTCTTCCCCTGCGGTCAGACAGCCCTCCTTCCAGGGAGGTCAGCAACAGCAGCAGGCTCAAGCTTGGCGCCCTAGGCCCAAGCAAGGTCCCCAACAGCCCCGCAAAGGAGGCCGAGGTGCTGGTCCAGGTGTCTCCTCCTCCTCCAAGCCTTCTCAGTGATGGGTCGGGGGTGGCCTCCCCTGCACCCGTCACGCCAGTTCTGGGTCCTCCCTTGGGGGGCCAGCTCCGCCACTTTCTTTCCGCCTGGTCCGGTATCACTTCGGGCAGGGACTGCCTCTAGAGTTCGAGCAGTACCCCCCCAGCCGGGCCTGTGCCTCACGGAGGAAAGGATCTCAGTTGGCCTTTCGGGACAACATTGCTCAGCTCCTCCTCCTCAAGGAGGCGGTAGCTCCAGTGCCGGATCCTCCTTCAGACCCAGGCTTCGTCTCCAGGTACTTCCTGGTGCCCAAGCGGACGGGGGGGGGTGGTGCCCCATTCTAGATCTCCATAACCTGAATCGGTATCTCAGGTCTTGCACCTTCCGGATGGTAACTCTGAACCAGATCATACCATCCCTGGAGCGAAACGTGGTTCTGTACACTGGATCTTCAGGACGCATTCTACCACGTCCCAATCCATCCATCCCCCCAGCGGTTCCTCCGCTTCAGGGTCGAAGGGACCCTGTACGAGTTCAGAGCCATGCCGTTTGGCCTGTCATCGGCCCCAAGGGTCTTCACCAAATGCATCGCAGTGGTGGCAGCCCAGCTTCGGCATCAAGGGGTTCGCATTTACCCCTATCTAGACTACTGGCTCCTGGCGGGTTCCTCCTTTCAGGAGGTGGAGAGGTCCAGGGACCTGACCCTCCGAACCTGCTCCCACCAGGGCCTCCTAATCAACGAGGCCAAGTCAGAACTCGTGCCTTCTCAGGTGATGGGCTTCATCGGGGCAGAGCTCGACTCTTGTCAAGCCAGAGCTCGGCTCCCGGTGGACAGGGCGGAGGTTCTTTCCTTCTTTGCCCAATCATTTCTGGTTGGGCATTTGCGCCCTGCCTGGGACTTCTTGCGCTTCCTGGGTTACATGGCAGTGTGCACCTCAGTGGTCCGCTGGACCAGATTGCACATGCACCCCCTTCAATGGGAGCTGGCCGCCCAGTGGTCTCAGCGTCAGGGTCTCTTCGACCAGCTGGTCACAGTCACCCAGAGGATGTGGGACGCCTCCAATGGTGGACCGCTCCAAGTCACTTGCAGGAAGGAATCCGCTTGTCCGGCCTCAGTTTCCGACGGTCGCCCCACGACCGACGCCTTCTCATGGGCTGGGAGCCCATGGGGGCAACAGAGCTCACGGGTTCTGGACCCTGAGGAGCACCGATGCCACATCAACCTGTTGGAGCTCAGAGCAGTCAGACTGGCCCTGTCAGCTGGGCCTCAGCTCCAGGGTCAAGTGGTTCAAGTCCAGACGGACAATACCACGACCATGTACTATCTCAACAACAGGGCGCACGACCCCGCCTGCTATGCAAGGAGGCGCTGGATCTGGACCTTCGCCGGCGGCTGGAGGCAGATCTCCTAGCCATCTATGTGGCAGGAGTCTTGAACCAACTGGCGGATGCTCTCACCGTATAGGCCAGACATCCCACGAGTGGTCTCTCCATCCAGAGGTAGCATTTATCTGGTCCTTCCGCTAGCAAACTGTTGGTGGACCTGTTTGCCTCCAGGAGAACACCTGCTGAGGTTGTACTATGCCCGCCCCCTCTCAGCAGGGCTCGCTGCGGGGTGCTCTTCTCAGGCCGTGGACCCCAGGCTCTCTACTTTCCTCCATTTCCTTGATCCACAAGGTGTTACTCAAGGTGAGGAGGGACAAGGCGAAGGTGATCGTGGTAGCCCCAGATTGGCCACGCCAGTTCTGGTATCCAGATCTCCTCAGCCTCAGCTGCAGGGCCCCGGAGCAGCTCTGTACATGCCCGGACCTGATATCGTTGAACTAGGGGAAGGTCTTCCACTCGGACCTTCAATCCCTGCACCTCACAGCCTGGTTCCTGAGCGGCTAGAGTTCCAGGCTCTGGGTCTTTCTGAGGATGTCTACACCGTGGTGGAAGCATCTCGAAAAGAATTGACCAGGAAATGTTATGCCTTCAAATGGAAAAGGTTTTCCATTTGGTGTCTGCGAAAGAGCCTGGACCCCTTATCCTGCTCTGTGGCGAACATTCTAGACTACCTCTGGTCCCTCTCCAAAGGGGGTCCTCGGTCATCGACCCTTAGGGTGCATCTGGCAGCCATCTCTGCTTACCGGGCGCGGGCCGGTCAGCCGACATTGGCACAGGAGACGGTGATCGGGCGCTTTTTCAAAGGCCTGGATCACATATCCCCTCCGGTGCGTGAACCTCCACCTCCGTGGGATCTGGTTTTGGTAAAGCTCATGGGCAAGCCATTCGAACCCATGCACAAGTGTGAGCTCTCGCACTTGTCGTGGAAGACTGCCTTCCTGGTGGCTATCACGTCAGCCAGAAGGACAGGGGAGCTCCAGGTGCTTTCGGTGGGCTTCCTTTATCTGGTCTTTCACAGGGACAAAGTTGTCCTGCGCCCCCACCCGAAATTCCTTCCGAAGGTGGTGTCAGAGTTTCACTTCAACCAGATGTTGACTCTGCCAGTTTATTACCCTAACTACACCTCGGATGCCGAGTACAGGCTCCATACTCTGGACCTCTGACATGCTCTCTCCTACTATAAGGAGAGGACGGCGGAAATTCGGGAAGGGGTTCGCCAGTTGTTTGTCACCTACGCTGAAGCCGCTTCTGGCAGACCTGCAGCCGATCGGACTATTGCAAGATGGATTACACCATGCATAAGTCATGTTATGAATTGATGGGCAAGAAGCCTCCCAGAGGATAAGAGCTCATTCTACCCACCATACTGTTAGCTGGTGGTTGCTTCCAGGGACATCCCTATCCAGGAAATCTGTCGGGCTGCTACCTGAAGTCAGCTGCACTCTCATTACCCATTACCACATCGACCTTGAGTCACTACATGATGCTGGTTTTGGGGCCTCGGTTCTCCAATCTCTTTTTCCTAAGTAGGTGTGCGCTTGCCCCTCCTCCCGGAGAACTGCTAGAGTCTGCCAGACTGTGATGAACAACATATCACGCTCCTAGAAAACCAGGTTACTCACCTGTAACAGTAGTTCTAGGAGTGGTATATGTTGTTCATCCACACACACCCACCTCCCCTGCTTATATGCACAACCTGGCTTCCATGCTGGATCTGGCGGCGGGGCGGAGCCGAGTATTTGACCCAGGTGGGTGGAGAGCTAAGTTGAGACTTCCGCAAGATTTAAAGGGGAAAGCAATTAGATCAGGGATGAACAACATATCCTACCCTAGAACTACTGTTACAGGTGAGTAACCTGTTTTCTAGGGCATGGATATGTTGTTCATCCACACTCATTGGCAGTATCCCTGCCGCTTTAAATCTTGCCGGAAGGTCTTCAAGCTTGCTCCTCCCACCCACCCGGTGGTATAACTCGGCTCCCGCCCCATGACGCCAGATCTTCCTTACCGCTTGGAAGCTCAGGTTCCTCCTTAACGCCCGCGCTTGTGACTGGTTCCTATTTCTCCGCTTATGATTTAAAATAATATTTTGCAAAAGACTTAGCTTCATCCCCGCGCCATGGCGGATAAATCGACCTCGATTTCGGAGATGCCCATGCGCGTGAAGATGTCTCGGACGGATCCACACTCCACGTGTGTCTACTGTTTAGGCCTTGAGCACCACCCGCAGGCTTAGCGACCTGTGCTCATCTTTCTCGGCCTACGCCCCTCAAGACCGTGTTGCCCGATTGCAACGGCCGCCCCGAGAAGCGCTTCTCCGTGAAGTCCAAGGAGGCCCGTTAGTGTCATGTGGGCGCGAAGCCGGGTCGGGATCAGCTCGAGCGGATGGTCGCCTGAAGAGGAGGCGCGCTGGCCGTATTCTCGGCCGCTGCATTTATCCCGCCTTCTGGGTTCTTCCTACATGGCCTTTTTAAGGAGCTTTTGTCTGTCCTCTCCACTAAAGGAGAAGGGCTCGTGCCTGCTGGACCTTTTTCTCGGTCCAAAAGAGGACAAGGTAAGTCCCTCCACGACGCCTCTTGGGAGCGGAAAGGTCCTCTCTCGGGCCGCCGACCGTCGGCTTGGTTCGACTCGGCTCGGCTTGGCCACTGGCCTCACGGTGTCCTGGCCAGGTCAGTTGACCGAGACTCACTGATGAAGTCAGATTTTCTCGACCCATTGGACGGGCTGTCGCCTTAGCAGCCGAGATTTCCTCTCCCGGTTCCCCGGAGGAGTTGAGGATCCGTGGGCTCGCCTTGTGCCTCCGGTTCCGGAGCTCCTCGGATGGACCTTCCGAGTCAAGGGAGTGTCTTCCCGCCGACACCTCCTGCACCGACTCCCCGAAATTCCGGGACTCGGTCTCGGTCTGACCTCTTCAAGGTCCAGCCTGCTCCCACTGCTATAGGCGGTCCTCCGGTCCGGCATCACAGTAAGCTGGCTCGCGGGTCTCGGCCCTCCTCCTCGGATGAGGGAGGCTTCGCGAAATTACGGGACGGCACGAGACCTTATGTTGCAACAGTTCCTCCTGGCCGGAATAAGCCGACCCGCGCCTTCCCCGCCATTAAGTACTGTCACCGAACGGCCGACACAACCCCCCGACTTGCCCGAGGAGCTCATACCCAGGCCGGTTGTTCGGCCAAAACCAGCTGCTCCACCGGATCATGGTGGAACCTCCGCCCCACAGCCACCAATTGGGGCTCCGACCAGGATTCTCGATTGACTGGGGTTTTACCCTATCGACGTGTCCAGTTACCTCACTCCCGACCTTCGAGCCTCGGCAGGTGAGGGTGGCTCAGGCCAGAGGCAGCTCTTCGAGGACTCTTCCGAGTCCGAAGATGATTCCTCCTTCTTCTCAGCGACTGGACTTGGAGTCTTCAGGAGGTCAGCCAATGGACGATAGCCCGTCGTCCTTCCTAGGACTGCTTCGCTCATCTCGAGTCTACCGGATGGAGCTCGAACCTGCTTCCAAGCGGGCAGGTATCCCCTCACGGAGATTCTGGACCGAGGGATTCTCCGACGGAGGCCTTTCGGTGGCGAGCGCCATAGTGGGTCCAGCACTGGAACTTTGGCAGCGCCTGCTTCCTGCCCTGCGCCTGGGCCAGGATGGCCAGGAAGTATACGGTCCTCGGTTCCTTGTCCGGTTTTTTGAACACACCCTCTGCTGAGGGGTTGGTTACCGACAAGCGTTTTCGGCCAGCGCCGGCAACGCCAGGGATGTGGACAAACCTCCTGACCAAGGAGTCCAAGAGAATGGACTATGTCGGGCGAAAAGTCTCACGCTCATGCCTCTCTCGGCCTGTCAGGCCAGTTCGGCCCGTCCTCATGGCACATTTTTCTCATGCCCTGTTGGGCTCCTGGATGAGTCATCCTCATCTTCCCGCCGATCTGCAGACTACGGTTAAGCAGGTGCGGGACCAGGGCAGGGCAGTGGCCAAACAGCAGCTCAGACTGCTTTGGATGTAGGGGACTCATGTGCTAGATCGGTGGCGGCCGCAGTGGCTATGCGTCGGCGGGCTTGGCTGAGGATATCCACCTTTACTGGATACCCAGCACAAGTTGGCGGATGTTCCCTTTTGAGGACTGACCTCTTCGCCCTGGGGTGGAAGGTCACCTGCAGAGGATCGAGAGTCCAATGCCACCTTGGACTCGGTCTCTTCGCTCAGAAGGACAAAGGCCGCAAACCACAGCCTAAGCCCTTTCGTCCTTCTGTACCCTGGCCCGGCCCAGCAACGTCAGGGCCAGCAGGCTCGACCTTGGCATCCCAAACCCAAGCCGCCGGCTTCTCTAACAGGAGGCAGGGAGGAAAGGGCCTAGGAGGTCCCTCGGCGGTCCTCCTCCAAGCCTGCCCAGTGACGGGCTGAGGGGTGCCGCCCATCCTGGCTACCCACTGGGTCCCCGTGGGGGACGGCTCCGCACTGCTCCGCCTGGTCCGCTGTTACCACGGACAGGTGGGTCTTGAGGTGGTGGGAAGAGGCCTGCCTCTGGAATTGAGCAGGCACCACCCTCAGAGCCGCCGCCTCGGGGGCTTCGGGATCCCCAGCCTCACTGGCGGCTCGTCAGAGCCGACACACTCCTCCTCCTCCAGAAGGAGGTGGTAAGAGAGGTGGTGGACCTCCTTCAGACCCAGGGTTTGTGTCCAGGTACTTCCTGGTTCCGAACGGACGGGGCTCGCCTCCATTTCTAATCTACACGACTCTAAACAAGTTCCAAGGTCTCGAACCTCAGGATGGTCACTCTGGCTCAGATAATACCATCCTTGGAACGCCGGGCGGTGGTTCTGCTCTCTGGACTTGCAGGACGTGCTTTTTTCACGTCCCTATCCCGTCCGTCTCACCAGAGATCTTCTGCCTCGACGGAAGGATCTCTCTTGAGTTCCAAGCCATGCCCTTGGCTTGTCTCCAGCTCCCAGGGTCTTCACCAAATGCATGGCAGTGGTGACAGCATTCCTCTGTGGCCGAGGGGTCCGGTGTACCCTTACCTGGACGCACTGGCTGATAGCAGCTCCCTCCAGGAAGGAGGCGGAGTGGTCCAGATCTGGCTCCAGGTCTGTTTCAACTGGGCCTCCTTGTCAACGAGGCCAAGTCGGAACTCGAGCCAGGCAGGTGATTTTATTCATCGGCGAGCTCACTCTCTTCTCGGAGCCAGAGCGCCCCTGCGGACAGGGCCGAGGTTCTTTCCTCCTTTGCCCGATCATTTCTGGTTGGGCAATTCGCCCTACCGGGACTTCCTGCGCCTCCTGGGTCTCATGGCGGCCTGTACCAGCGTGGTCCGTTGGGCCCGCTGGAACATGCGTCCTTCAGTGGGGACTGGCCAGCCAGTGGTCACTGCGCTGCGATCCCTTGGACCAGCTTGTGCTGGGTGACACAGGGGATGTGGAATGCTCTCAGTGGTGGACCGTTCCAGATCAATTGCAGGAGGGCATCCACGTTCGTCCGCCCAGGCAGCGGTCTCTCTGTCGACCGATGCCTCTCTGATGGGTTGGGGTGCCCATCTGGGGAACATCGGCTCATGGCCTCTGGTCCCCGCGGAGTCCCGATGCCACATCAACCTGCTGGAGCTCCGAGCGGTCCGCCTAGCTCTCACCGCCTTTGCTCCGTTCCTCCGGGGTCAAGTGGTCCGAGTCAGACGGACAATACCACACCATGTACTCATCTAAACTGCCAGGCGGACGCGCTCCATGCTTCTATGCAAGGAAGCTCTCCGCATTTGGTCACTCGTCGCAGCCTGGAGGCGGATCTCCTAGCCATTCACGTGGCAGGAGCCTCCAACACCCTGGCCGATGCCCTGAGCCGGATAGGGCTGCATCCCACAGTGGTCTCTCCTGCGGAGGTAGTACAGCATCTGTTCTCCCTTTGGGGTACACCTCAGGTGGACCTGTTTGCCTCCACGGAGGCAGCGAGGCTGAGTCTGTTCCATGCCGCCCCCTCAGCAGGGCTCGCTGCAGGGGATGCCTTCTCGAGGCAATGGACCCGGGCCTCTTTACGCCTTTCCCCATTTCCCTTGATCCACAAGGTGCTTCTCAAGGCGAGGAGGACAAGGCGCAGGTGATTCTGATAGCCCCAGACTGGCCTCGCCAGTTCTGGTACCAGATCTCCTCAGTCTCAGCTCCAGGACTCCGGCAGCTTTCAGCTCGCCGGACCTGCTCTCAGTCAATCAGGGAAGGTGTTTCCATCCGGACCTTCAATCCCTGCACCTGACGGCCTGGTTCCTGGCGGCTAGAGTTCCAGGCTTTGGGTCTTTCCGGACGAGGTCCTCAATGTAGTTGAGGCGTCCCTGATGAGTCGACCAGAAAATGCTATGCCTTCAAATGGAAAAGGTTTTCCATTTGGTGTCAGGGCAAGGGCTTGGACCCTTCCTCCTGTTCCTTGGCAAGCATCTTGGACTATTTATGGTCCCTTTCTAGTCAAGGGCTTAGGTCGACGACCCTAAGGGTGCACCTGGCAGCCATCTCTGCTTACCGGGCGCGGGCCGGGAAGCAGTCGGTGGCGCAGGAGAAGGTGGTCTGGCGCTTTTTCAAAGGCCTTGATCACATTTCCCCTCCAGTGCGGGAACCCCCACCTCCGTGGGATCTACTGCTGGTACTGGCAAAGCTCATGGGCAAGCCATTCGAACCTATGCACAGGTGTGCTCTCTCACCTGTCGTGGAAGACCGCCTTCTTGGTGGCTATCACGTCAGCCAGAAGGATGGGAGGCTCAGGCGCTTTCCATCGAGTCTCCTTACCTGGTCTTCCACAGGGACAAGGTTGTCCTCGCCCCACGAAATTCCTTCCGAAGGTGGGTCGGAGTTTCACCTTAACCAGGTGTTGACTCTGCCGGTGTTCTACCCCAATCACACCTCGGAGGCGAATATGGCTCCATACTCTGGATCCTAGAAGGCGCTGCTTATTATAAGGAGGCCTGCTGGCTGAAATTGGGAGAGGTTGGCCAGCTGTTGTCACCTACGCTGAAGCAGCATCTGGCAGACCTGCAGCCAAGCAGGACGATAAGCAGGTGGGTAACCTCCTGCATAGATCTGCTATAAGTTAAGCGGGCATGGAGCCTCCCAGAGGGATAAGAGCTCATTCTACCCGCATACTGCTGCAACGGTGGCTGCTTCCAGGGACGTCCCTATCCAGGAAATCTGCAGGGCTGCTACCTGGAAGTCAGCAAACACCTTCATTACCCACTACCACATCGACCTTGAGTCACGCCGGGATGCTGGTTTTGGGGCCTCGGTTCTCCAGTCTCTCTTTCCCAAGTAAGTATATGGGGGTGTCGTCTTGCTCCCTCCTCCCGGAGAACTGCTAGGAGTCTGCCAATGAGTGTGGATGAACAACATATCATGTCCCTAGAAATACAGGTTACTCACCTGTAACAGGATTCTAGGAATGGTATATGTTGTTCATCACCTGACTTCTGTTCTCCGGCCGACGCACAACCTGAGCTTCCAGCGGGCCAGATCTGGCGTCATGGGGCGGAGCCGAGAGTTATACCACCCGGGTGGGTGGGAGGAGCAAGCTTGAAGACCTTCCGGCAAGATTTAAAGCGGCAAGGATACTGCCAATGAGTGTGGATGAACAACATATACCATTCCTAGAACTCCTGTTACAGGTGAGTAACCTGTATATTCTGCACCCGATCTGAGGTCACCAGCTGGGTGCCACTAAGCCAAAGCCCGGAAGGCTGTCCTGCCGGCAGCCCCATACCCTGACGACTTGGGTCCACCACCAACATCTCAGTTTTATCCCAGTTCAACCATAGCCAGCTGGTACTCCTCCAATCCTGGACCTCAGAGAGGCAGTTGTTAAAAACCAAGACAGCACCACCCTGTTTGGGCACAAAGGACATGTATAGCTGAGTATCATCTGCATAGCAGTGAAAACTCAGTCCGTACCACCTTATAATGTCTCCTAACAGCAGCAGCATATACACCGCGAGCAACATGGAGGACAGAATGGAGCCCTGCGGGATCCTGCAGGATGGGGGGGAGACGGGCAGAGGAGTAAATTCCCGACACCACTCTGCATCCTACCCACTAAGAAAGATTGAAACCACCTGAGGACTATACCTAAAAGTCCACAGATCAGCTGCAGATGCTCCAGCTACACACCATGGTCCATGGTGTCAAATGCTGCAGAGAGAGAGATCAAGGAGAATCAAGATCGAACGGGTCCTCCGATCTCTCGCTATTAGATCATTAAGTACCCAAACAAGTTCCGTCTCAGTACTATGCCTCTTCCTAAATCCGGACTGGAGAGGATCATAGACATCATGGATGGTCAAATGATCCTCTAGCTGCAGCTCAACCACCTTCTCAATAACCTTACCGACAAATGGTAAGTAGAGAAAGGACTGTAGTTGACTAGACAGTCGGGGGTCAAGGGAAGGTTTCTTGAGGAGAGGTCTCACAACCACCTCCATCGGGGTGAGGAAACACCCGTTTCCAACAAACTCCAGATTATCTGAGCCAGGACCGGGCCGATCACCTCAACACATTGCACATGGATGCATTGGGGCCAGGTCCAAAATACAGCAGGTTGGTTGCAGACTCTGGATGATCCTCACTATATCGGTGATCACCAACCAGACAAAGTCAGACCAGGTAAACTGGGCGCCCACAACCTCCTGCCAACCTCCACCACACCCAATAGAAGGTGCCAGACGGATCTCGGACCTGATGGTGGCAGCCTTATCTGTGAAGAAGCGAGTGAACTCATCACACTTACAGTGGCGTGAAAAAGTATTTGCCCCCTTCCTGATTTTCCCTATTATTGCATATTTGTCACACTGGATGTTTTCAGGTCTTTAGACAAAATGTAATATTAGATAAAGGGAACCTGAGTGAACAAATAACACTTGTTTTTTTTTTTACTTGTTTCATTTATTTAAT
The DNA here is from genome assembly GCA_016271365.2 of Neoceratodus forsteri. NCBI lineage: Eukaryota > Metazoa > Chordata > Ceratodontiformes > Ceratodontidae > Neoceratodus > Neoceratodus forsteri. Next base: position 1,071,906,947 of record CM028134.1, on the reverse strand, counting down.
GAAAACAGTTAACCAACACCAACTGGCACTGTGTGAAAAAGTAATCGCCCCCTTACACTTAATAACTGGTTACACCACCTTTAGCTGCAATGACTGCAACCAAACGCTTCCTATAATTCAATATCAGTCTTTCACATCGCTGTGGAGGAATTTTAGCCCACTCTTCCTTGCAGAACTGCTCTAATTCAGTAACATTGGTAGGTTTTCGAGCATGAACTGCTCGTTTCAGGTCCTGCCACAGCATCTCTATTGGGATTCGGTCTGGACTTTGACTAGGCCACTCCAAAACTTTAATTTTACTTTTCAGCCATTCTGATGTGGACTTGCTTTTGTGTTTTGGATCATTGTCTTGCTGCATGACCCAACTACGCTTCAGCTTCAGCTGATGGACGGATGACCGGACATTCTCCTTAAGAATTTTCTGGTACAGAGCAGAATTCATGGTTCCTTCAATTATGGCAAGTCGTCCAGGTCCTGAGGCAGCAAAGCATCCCCACACCATCACACTACCACCACGTTTGACTGTTGGTATGATGTTCTTACTGTGGAATGCTGTGTTTGCTTTACGCCAGACATAATGAGATCCATGTCGTCCAAAAACTTCCACTTTGGACTCATCTGTCCATAGAACATTTTCCCAAAAGGCTTGTGGATTATCCAGGTGCTTCTTGGCAAATGAGAGACAAGCATTTATGTTCTTATTGGTTAGCAGTGGTTTCCACCTTGCTACTCTCCCATGAAGCCCATTTTTGCCCAGTCTCTTTCTGATTGTGGAGTCATGAACACTGACCTTAGCTGAGGCAAGAGAAGCCTGCAGTTCTTTGGATGTTGTTTTAGGATCCTTTGAGACATCCTGGATGATTTTACGCTGCGCCCTTGGAGTAATTTTGGCAGGCCGCCCACTCCTGGGAAGAATCACTACTGTTCCAAGTGTTCTCCATTTGGAGATTATGGCTCTCACTGTGAAATAGCTTTGTAACCCTTTCCAGACTGATAGATAGCAACAACTTTTTTTCTGATCTTTTCAGGAACTTCCTTTGATCGTGGCATAATGTGCTTGTTGAATCTTTGTGCTGGCAATGTGACTCTGATGGTAAGGGTCAAAATAAGTAAGGTTTAAATTGAGCAGGGCTGGCTGTAATCAAGCCTGGCTGTGTTCAATCAGCTGACTCTAATTATCCCTTTAATTGGGTTGATTTAACTAGGGGGCAGTTACTTTATCACACAGTGCCAGTTGGTGTTGGTTAACTTTTTCATTAAATAAATGAAATAAGTGAAAAAAAAAAAGTGTTATTTGTTCACTCAGGTTCCCTTTATCTAATATTACATTTTGTCTAAAGACCTGAAAACATCCAGTGTGACAAATATGCAATAATAAAGAAAATCAGGAAGGGGGCAAATACTTTTTCACGCCCCTGTAATTTGTGAAAACACTGCCAGAGGCTGAAGACAGATTGGCTTGCACAATCTGTCAACAGTCCGGAAGAGCTGAGCTAGTCGATTCTGTGCAGTGGCAGTCTCCATGGACTGGAACTCTACCTTCTTATGGGAGACTGACGATTGATATTCCTTATAATGATCCATCAATCTAAGTCTGTCATCAGTCAGTTCCATTTTCCACTAGCGCCTCTAACCTTCGACCCCTTGCCTCATCTCCTTCAAAGCCCCATCAAACCAGGGGGACTTCGGGCGAAGAGTGAGGGGGTGATCACGAACAGGAGCTATGAAATCCAGGGCCACCGTCACCGCCTTATTATAGGTGCGTAAAAGATCCCTTAGTTCCAAGCTTTCAGTCATCACACCCGATGGCTCCAGTACTGCCATTAGACCATTTGGGGTCACACCCCTTAAAGGACGATATCGGACCATCTCCATGGAGGCAGGTCTATTAGGGGGAGCCACGAAACTGAACCCTATGGTGTGATGGTCTGACCATCCATCCAGCTCCATCACCAGGTCGGACATCTCCATCCCCAGTAGGAACACCAGATTCAATAGTGACTGTGATTGTGGGTGGCAGAGGTAATTACCTGTGTAAGGCCCAACGAGATCATAAGTTGGAAGAAGTCTTGACAAAACTGCGAGAGTTCATCGTTGACCCAGGCATTGAAGTCCCCCAGAATCAACCGTCTGGGGGATTCCAACACCATGTCGACGACGAAGTCCGCAGCTTCTGCAGAAATTCCTTCTCACTACCGGGTGGACGATAGATGAGAAGTATTTTGTAACCTACACCTGCCCCCATGATACACTCGAAGGATCTGGTTATCCCCACTGGAACATCCACAAGGCCCAGTTCCATTTTAAAACAAATGGCTACACCCCCGCCCCTACGATCCACCCTTGGGCAGTGTATTACGGAGTACCTGGCTGGAACTGCTGATGCCAATACTGGGCCAGCATTTTTGTCCAGCCAGGTCTGGGTGATGCAAGCCAGGTCACCTGTACCAACAAGATCAGCTGTCGCAGCCATCTTGTATTTTATGGACCTAGTGTTGCACAACACAGCCCGAGTAGGATGGGTAGACGAGGTAGACCATGCTACTAGGCAAGATAAAGTGTAGCCCTTGGGTATGTGAACCAGGCAGGGAGATCCCCTATCCTGAGCGTCTCGCGCACTTGGAAGAGTTCTTCGGTCTTGGAGTGCCAGTACCAGCTAAAAAGCTTCAGGTTTTTCGGCCCCTTTCACATTTTTTCTTCAACTTTTTCGATGGTTTTTAGTCACCGACGTATGTCTTCACCGTTCTCAGTCTCCTCGTTGGGACCCCACGTCAATAAGTGCGGTTGCGGCCGCCAGATACCTTCCAAGGATGGCCACAAGAAGTGCGTCTTTTGCCTGGGGCCTGAGCACGACACCGCGGCCTGTGTGTCCTGCCAGAAATTTACCAGCCAGACCCGGATCTGCCGACTGAAGGCGTACCTTCTTGAGAAAAAGATGGATCTGCACACCTCAGGGCAGAAGGTTGTGACCTGGAGCTCCAGCCATTCTTGAGGACCGGCCTTTTCTTAAATCCATTGCAATATTTCTTCTATTTCTAAGCCTAATCTATCCTTTACTATTTCTATTCCATAAGGTTGGCCACCTAAGGGCACCCCCTTCCCTTTTTTGACTATGCTATGGTGTCCTCTTTGAAGGATACCTAAACAACATTTTGACATCAAACTATTCAAAAATCTGACTCCATAGGTGACTAAAGTAAAGGCTGCTGTATTCATTAATGCTAAAACTACATTTGCATAATTTACCTAAATGTGGTTCCAGAGCATTTGAAAATTGTAAGATCAGCCTTCCAATTTCAAAAAAACTGTCTTACCTGCTTCCTAAAATGGCCTCCAAATCTGTTATGTGATGACATCATTGGAGCCAAAGTCAGAGAGATTATGGCTCTCTATAATGCTAACTAGTTCTTATTTCTCTTTGTATAGAATTGTTTCACCCAAATGGTCAAAACCATGTGCATTGTTTTATATAATACACATGTTAGGCTATGGTTCTGTTCATTTTGTTTACTTTAACATGCTGAAAATGTGTTTTAATCCAACCGACTTTCTCTGTGGCAAACCACAGTGCAGTACAAGTCTTGAATAACCTGGTGGTCTGGTGGTTATGGTGGATCCAGAATGTTACAGTGGGGGTGCTGGGGTGGTGTGCATGCGTAATATGCACTTTTTAACATTTTTATTAAACCTTAATATTTTCTGCTATTATTCTTTTCTAGTACATTTTTGACAGAACCTACAAATGTAATCCATAGTTTGAATGTAAACATTTGTACAATCAATACATCAGACTTCTTCAACAAAGTGAAATACAGCAGCATCAAGCAAGTACATTACTATGGGGGGGGGGGGTTGCAGCCACACCCTTCACCACCCCCTAGAGCTACCAGTTTTTTGTAGCAAAGTTCTTGTGCAGTCCAATGTTAGAGTTCATACTTTCTTGAAACTCCACTATATGCTTGTCTCATCTTCTTTTTCCATGGGAAATAAGAATCGGCATTTATATAGTGGTTTCAAACAACATGAAGTCTTGCTATATTATGACATATGCAGTTTGACCCAGCCTTTGAACTGCTCCGGAGGTGAAAGAGTTAACTTTCCATGCCAGGCATGGAATCTTGAGCGCGAGCTCGGTTGAGAACTCTGTCTGTTGTTCTTCAAACTCAAACTGTCAGATTCTTTACTCCGCCTCACTGAACAGTCGCTCCGGAGATTTCTCCTGCTGCTCGGTTCATTTTGTTGGTTAAAAGTGTAATTTCTCTGTTTTAAACCGCATTTTGTCTGTATTTTAACACAGCAGTCGGTTCAAGCTCTGTCTGTGGTATTGTAAGTAATAGTTAGGTTTTACATTATTTCTGTGTGGAACTTGCAAACGATATCGGTTCGGTTTGAACCGATCAGGTTGTTTTAAACTTTATTAAATTGCATTTAGAGTGTGGTTCCGGTTCTTATCGGTTCTAAAAAAAACGGATTTCATTATGGTTTTCTCCACGACCCGTGACACGGTTGGGAACCGATAAGGGTGTCTTGCTTGGCGGATTGCCGTAAACGGGCAAGTTTTTGATTAGCTGGCACTATGTCTGAGAAACTCAAAGAAAAACCGGACCCACTGGGTTTCAGCACTGTAGTGTCTGTGGGAAGCCTTTGCAAGGCTGACCCACACACCATGTGTTTATTGTCTGGGGTTTGACCACCTCAATGCAGACTGCCAGATTTGCAAGAATTTCCCTGCAGCTACCCTGGATAAGAGGGTTGGTAGGCTCAGGGAGCGAGGCCAAAAGTCCTGACCGGATGGCCAGCCGATTCAGTGCCAACGAACCAGAGGGTGCCCTCTGACCAGGCGAGACTTCCTCAGGCAAGCGGAGGGCTGACTCGGAGGAGTCAGTCCCAGCAAGGACTAGAAAATCAGCAGGTGTGGAGCCAAAATTTCCTTCTCCAACCACTGCAGGGGTAGCCAAAGCGATCAAAATTGTCCGATCCACTTTCCCGGTTCCGGCCGAACCGGCACCATCAAATGAAGCGGTCAGTTAGATTCGGTGCCACCGGTTCAAGAATATGATATGAGAATTTTATGAACGGAGGAGGGGAGGAAGATTATGAAGAGAGTGATATGATTTTGAAAGTCTGGATGTGCCCATTGAACCGGACATCTCCCCAGACAGACCTTCAGGAGTGTCTGCCCCTAGGCTTTCTGAGTCCCCTTCTCATTTTATGTTTTATAAAAAAGTGGCTGAAACCCTCCAGCTCCCTTTGGAAGAAGCTGTGGATGAACAGGAGGAGCCTGACTTTGTAGAAATGATGGATATCCCAGAGTCTAGGAGATTGTCTATTCCTTTACATAAATCTTTTAGGAAACAGACAATAAAAATTTTAAAAGTTCCTCACACTATACCTCCTGTGGATAAAAAAGTGGACAAGAGGTGCACATTGTCGGGCCCTGATACGGAGTTCCTTTCACAACAATGCAGCCATGTTGGGGTAGTGCAGGCTGCAGCCTGTGATAAGGCAAATATTCCCTTGGCTTCACACCCCCCTGACAAGAACTCCAGGAGGATTGATGCCATGGCAAAGAAACAGTACATGGCAGCATCCTTGGGACTCAGACAGGCAAATTATATGGCCTATGTTGCAAGATACCAGAATCCAGATGGGATACTGTTATGGCTCTATCGAAACAGGTCCTTGGCCAGCTTGCCAAGGAGCTGGAGCAGGTGGCTGCTGATGGTATTGAGGCATCCAAGGTGCAGTTCCATGCTGCAGTGGACTCTAATGATGTATCTTCAAGACTCATGGCTGCATCTGTCGCTTTTTGCAGAATGGCTTGGCTCAGGTGTACTAGCCTGTCACAGGATACCCAGGCTAAGGCCATGGATTTTCCTGTTGTGGGTAACTCTCTGTTTGGGGAGCAGACAGAGAATTACATGAAGAAAATGGATGAGTATAGGACCACTTATAGGAGTGCACAGGCCAAGGAAAGGCAGGCCACTCCTCAGAGGCAGCTTTCCAGGGGCAGGGCAAGCCTTTCCACAGGCCTTTTATCAAGCCCAGGCCTCCTCTTCAGCCTATGCCCAGAGGGGTTCTTCAGAGGAGAGGCAGGCGAGATGCGAGCAGGCCTGCTCCCACCCCTCAGCCTAAAGCCCCTGCCAAACAGGCACCCTGATGGGAGGGCCAGGGCCGATTCTCCATTACCTGTGGGGCAGGCTGGCTTACTTGCGTCCAGGACTGGGAGTCTTTAACATCAGACAAGTGGGTCCTGGAAGTAGTAAGCCAGGGACTGATTCTCAGCTTCAAAAATTTCCAAAGATGAGAACCAGATCCTTCCACCTGCAAATCCATCAGAGGCTCTTGCTCTGGAAACAGAAGTCTCAACCCTCCTAGCTCTCAGAGCTGTAGAAAGGTACCTCCCTACACCAGGGCAAGGACTGTAGTCCAGGTACTTCCTTACCCCAAAAAAGACAGGAGAATGGCGGCCCATCATGGATCTCAGATACCTAAACAAGCACCTTTTAAAACCAAAATTCAAAATGGTGACTCTAGGAATTATTTTACCCTCTCTAAGGCCAGGGGACTGGCTAGCGTCCCTGGACCTCAAGGATGCCTACTTCCATGTTCTCATCAGAAGCTCCACGAAAGTACCTCAGATTGAACTGCCCTCAGGCCATTACCAGTTCAGAGCAATGCCTTGAGCCTCACCTCTCCCCAAGGTATTCACAAAATGCCTGGCAGTAGCAGTTGCTCATTTAAGAAGGCAAAAGATTGCCATCTTTCCTTACCTGGACGACTGGCTCATAGTGGGCCAGTCTCCAGACCAAGTCAAATTACACCTTCAGGTTACCCAGCAGCTGCTTACATCTCTAGGTTTCCTTCTCAGTCTCCCAAAGTCAGTTCTAGAGCCTGTTCAGCTACTCACCTTCATAGGCGCAGAACTGGACACAAAGCAGGTCAGAGCTTTCCTCCCTCTAGAAAGAGCAAATACCCTGGTGGCTCTGGTCTCCTCCTTCACTCTGCAGGTCTCTCGACCAGCAAGGCATTTTCTGCAGCTCCTTGGGCACATGGCTGCCTCCACAGCAGTAGTGCAGGGAGCAAGATTTCAGATGAGGGACATTCAGTTCCATTTGAGAGCCTTCTGGTCTCAAAGGAGAGATCCTCTAACCAAATTGATCCCAGTAACTCGAACCCTGATCCAGGCCCTACAGTGGTGGCAGGATCAGAGCAATCTGAGACAAGGGGTTCCTTTCATCCCTCAGTCTCACTCCTTGACCCTTACTACAGATGCATCCCTCTTGGGGTGGGGAGCTCACATGGGCAACCTCACCACCCAGGGATTGTGGTCCCCTCGGGAATCTCTGCACCACATCAATCTGTTGGAACTCAGAGCAGTTTTCCCAGCACTTCAGGTTTTTTCTGCATCTGTTCAGAACAAGGTGGTACAGGTCAGAACAGACAACACCACTACAATGTGGTACATCAACAAGCAAGGGGGCACTCTGTCTTCGGCCTTGTGCACCAAGGCAATGAAGTTGTGGTCTCTGGCTTATTCCCTGAACACCTCCCTCTTAGCAGTTCACCTCCCAGGCAAGGACAATGTCCTGGCAGATGCTCTTAGCAGGATTTCCCAGGGCCATCACGAATGGTCTCTGGATCCCCTAGTACTGGAGGTTGTATTTGCCAGGTGGGGCACCCCTCAGATAGATCTTTTTGCAGCCCCACACAATCACCAACTTCCGCTATTTTGCTGCAGACCCCCAGTGTTGGGCTCAGTCCCTCTGGATGCCTTACTTCTCATCTGGGAAGGGAAGATCTTCCTGGACACAAGTCTCCACCACTCATTCACACTAGTGGGATTAGCGTTGGAGGCACTAGGACCCATCGGGAGCAAACTTTTTGCTGGAGGGTCGGCGCGAGAGATGGCGCCGCGAGGCATGGCGCCGCGAGCAGCGGCTCGAGCGGCAATGACCATCTCGGCGGCGACCCTCCAACCGCCTCAGTTCCTTTTTCCGCCCGCAGTGCGCTTCAGTGATCAGCGCCGCCTCGCCTGTCGGAGTCAAACTTCAAACTAGCACATAGTTTTCAGTTTATTTTTGTAACATTATCTCGATAGTAGTATCGCTTAATTTTATTCTATTTTAGTTAAATTTTCCAATATTTTAAATTTAACTTACTTGAAGAAGTCTCAAGGCCTACTGGACGAGTGCGACCATGAGCAGGTCGGAGTGATGGGGAGACTTACGTGTGAAAGCTGTTCAGTCAGCGGGCTGGGTCGGTCAGCCTCCTTCTCCTCAGAGGGTTCCGACAGCGGTCAGTCCGATGCCGGGATGGGCGGTCCCCGTCGGCATAAAAATAAGCAGTCGCATTCTCGGCACCGTTCGACCTCGAGCTCTTCTTGAGCCACAGGTCAAAGAGAAGCATCACTCGGGGCCTACCTCTGGTATGTCTCTGGCGTCGACGGTCGGTTATAGTAGCTAGTTGCCGTTCTCCTTCTTCAGAGTCACCAACTGCTGGTGACCGTCGTCCTCGACATCGGAGCCCTCCCGCCTGTAGGTAGGGCTCCAGATGAGCAATTTCATCAGTGGGCGCTCTTATGGGCGATGGGCTCGGAGGTTGGTTCTCCTGCCTGGCTCGGTTGCCACGGAACCCCGGGCTCCTCCAGCGTCGGGTGAGGCGGTTGGACCTTCCTGAGTCGCGCGGCGCCTTCTTCGGTGCCGGTGACTCCGCGCTTAGGTGTTTCCCCCCCTCACATGGCTGCGGCGCAGGGGGCCACACCGATGCCCTTATCTCCTGGTTTTTTTCCTTCTCTAGCTTTCCAGGTTCCTGGGGCGTTTCCGGCGCCTTCCGCGGGGTCTGTTGGCTTGTCGGTGCGTTTTGGTGCCGCGGGCCTTGCGGCGCCGTGTGGTCTCGCAGTGCCGCCTGCTGGCGCCGTTTGGGTCTGGCGGCGGCGGCTTGGTTCGTGGCGCGCTTGGTCAGTCGCGTGCCTCTTCAGCGCCGTGCCCTCTGCGGTGCCGTTTTCAACCCGTTTTGCCTTCTCGGCGGGGGCCTCGAGGACTCTCCTTGTTTCTCTGTTTCCTCCTCTCCTAATTTCCTCCTTTCCTGTCCAATCAGTCCTTTCTGGACCATCAGGAGATGATGTTGAGCCTGACCCAGACCTTGAGTTGGGTGATGAAGTGGAGAAACAGGATCTTTCTTGCTCAGAGCCTGTGGTGAGGACCTGTCCTTTAAGTCTCTGTTGAAGAACCTGAGATCCCTCTTTCTCTCCAGACTACAGACATCGATCCTGGGAAGATATTAAGACTCCAATACCTTCATGCTTCGGAGATCCCTGATTTGACTCCTCGATCCAGCCTTCCTTGAGGCGCTGTCTCAAATGGTATAGAATAATCCTGCTCTTATTCCCTCAGTGGCTAAATCCATTGATAAAATATTCAGCTCCCAAGGATCGTCCATTTTGGCATCCCAAGCCTTTACGGATCCTATTGTAGTCCTGGCAGAGAATGATAAAGTCGTTCTTCCTCAAACTACTACAGCTCGACCTATTAACAAAGAGTCTCATAAGATTGATACATTAGGTAAGAGAGTCTTTGCTGCCTCCACTCTAAGTATGCGTATTGCCAGTTATCAAGGCTATTTTTCTCAGTATGAGTATATCCTGTGGCACTCTGAAAAGAATGGTTGAAGCTCTTCGGTTCGGACTCCAAGTCAGAGCTTCTTCTGACCGTTACTAGGGTGTATTGAGTCAAACCAACAGGTCAAAGCCGCTATGAGACTTCGACACTGCTTCTCGCTCAACAGCCGCGGGTGTTGTACTCGGCGCCATTCCTGGCTGCGTACTTCTGGCTTCACGAATGATGCTCAGCAGCAGGTAATGGCGCTGCCCTTTGATGGCTCCTTTCTTTCGGCCCTCAGGTGGAACAAGCCTTAGAGGCCACTCAGAAGACTAGGTCGGCCATTAAGTTGGCCAGACCTCCGCCTGCTCCCTCTCGGGGGCATGTGAACAGACGTCAGTTTCATAGTCGTCAGTCCTTTCGAGGCAGAGGCAGGGGAAGCTTCCATAAAAGCCAACCTGCCCAACCTCAAAAAGCGCAGCAAAGCGCGGGGGCCTAAAGCCCCCAGCGCTACCTTATAAGTGCTGGCCCAAGTTCCATCCACATTGCCGAGTGAACTTTCTCCTCGGTGGGAGGTCGTTTGATGTACTTCTACAACCAGTGAAGTCCTTAACCGGACAAATGGGTCCTTCGGATAGTCATGAGGTTATTCTCTCAATTTTTGAAACCCCGAATTGTCCTCCCAGGCGACAACCCAGGTTGTCAGCCTCTCAGTCAGACCTCCTCACGCGAGATCCAGGGCCTTCTAAGCAACAGGGCAATAGAACTGGTGCCCCGCATCTCGGAACACAGGGTTCTACTCCATTACTTCCTGGTTCCAAAGAAGTCTGGGGAATCGCCCATTCTAGACCTCAGAAAGTTAAACAAATTTCTCCCAGGAGAAATTCAAAATAATTCCCTAGGTACCCTGTTACCCTTGCTGCATCAACACGACTGGCTGGCCTCCCTGGATATGCAGGACGCTTACCAGCATATCCCCATCCACCCGACCCACCGCAAGTTCCTCAGGTTTGTAGCTCTGGGTCAGCATTATCAGTTCAGAGTCCTGCCTTTTGGGCTATCCTCGGCGCCGTGAGTCTTTACAAAGTGTTGTGCAGTTCTCGCAGCGCATCTCAGGAAGATCGGACTCCGAGTGTTTCCCTACCTGGACGATTGGCTTCTAGCAAGCCCTTCCAGCCAAGGGACTTTGGAAGCCGTGCAAATGACTTCTCATCTTCTTACGTCCATAGAATTCTGCTGAATTTGAAAAAATCACAACTGCAGCCCTCCCAGAGCTCCTTTTCATAGGGCAGCTTCTAGACACCTCTTCACTGAGCTTTCCTTCCAGAGGACAGAAGACTCGACATCCTTTGGATGGCCCGTTACATCGAGGAGAACCAATCGTTACAGCTCTCTCGATGCAGCATGTTAGGTCTCATGGCGTCCTCGGTGTTCACTGTACCCTGGCGGTTGCACATGAGAACCACCCAATGGATGCTCTCACTCAGTGGTCCCCGACCTCTCACCCCCAGTCTTATCCCATCAAGGTGGCGGAGCCTTGAGGTCTCTCACCTGGTGGACTCAGAAAGCAATCTCCTGGAAGGTTCCCTTTGCTCCCCGGATCATCAGATCTCCATCACCACAGCGCGCCGCTAATGGGATGGGGAGCTCACTGTCAGCTCCCACACTCAAGGTGTATGGACTCAGTTCAAAACTCTTCTCCACATAAATGTCCTGGAGATGAGAGCGGTCCTCTACGCGATCCGAGCTCTGAAGGATATCCTTTGTCACAAGAACATTCTCCTTCAAACGGACAACAAAGCTGTGATGTATTACATCAACAAGCAAGGCAGTGTTCATTCTTACCCCCTTTGCAGGGAAGCAATGAGGGTGTGGGAGTGGTGCTTGGAGCACAAGTCTCTGATTCAGGCGGTTTATCTGCCAGGTATACAAAGCGATCTAGCAGATCACCTCAGCAGACGGAGGCAGACCCTCACAGTGGTCTCTCGATCCAGCCGTAGCTCGGTCACTATTCGAAGAGTGGGGACTCCAGACCTGGACCTTTTGCATCCCACTCAGCATAAAACTGCCTCTCTTCTGCTCCAGAAATCCAGGGCCTGGCATTTTCTGTCAGGATCGTTCAGGCTGCGGTGGACAAAGCGTTTTCTTCGCCTTTCCACGATCCCTCTAATCCAGAGTTCTCCTCAAGTTCAGTCTCAGGGGACCAAAATGATTCTCATTGCTCCTCCTGGCCTCGGCAACTGTGGTTTCCTCTGCTCAACAGTATGTTGGCAGCCTCTCAAGACCACTTCCTTGCAAATCAACCTTTTGACTCAGGGTTCGTTGGTCCATCCCAACCTGAAATCACTTCACCTTCATGCTTGGCTCCTGAAGAGGTAGAGTGAATCGATTCAACGTCTCTCGTGAGTCTCGGACATCCTTCTGGCTGCTTGTGGAAGCCAGCCACCCAACGTCGCTTCCAAATGGGCAGCTTTTCTCTCTGGTGTACAAAGTCCTCTTGGAATCCCTTTTCCTGTCCTCCTGACAAGGTTCTGGAGTATCTTTTGGACCTATCAAACTCAGGTCTCCAGTGCTCCACAGTTAAAGTTCACCTTAGTGCCATCTCAGCGTTCCATGAGCCAGTTTCTTCTTTGACTCTGGCTCAGCTTCCTATGGTGAAGAGATTTCTTAAGGGGATTCTTCATACCAGACCCCCTGTTAGGCGTCCAGTTGCAACCTGGGACATTAACCTGGTGCTGGACATGCTCACTTGGAAGCCTTTCGAGCCCTTAGCTACCTATGAGCTAAAATTTCTTACCTGGAAGACTGCCTTCCTGGTGGCCATTACCTCAGCCCATGGGTCTCGGAGATTCATGCCTTGGTGACGGACCCTCCGTATACTGTATTCCATAAGACAAGGTAGTTCTCCGTACTCATCCTAAATTTCTTCCCAAGGTTGTGTCAGAATTCCATCTAAACCAACCTCTGGTACTTCCCTCTTACTAGCTAATTTCCAAAATGAAGGAGCGATCTCTTCATTCCTTGGATGTTAAGAAAGCCTTCAGGTTCTATTTAGATAGAACCAAGAGTTTCATAAGACTCGGCAACTGTTTGTTTCTTTCAGCGACACCGGCTGGGTCAACCGTCACTATTAGATGCATCTCATCATGGTTAGTGGCATGCCTTGACATTGTTACTCCATGGCTCCAAGTTAAATTGGAGGGTAGGTTCGCTCACTCTACTAGAGGCGGTCATGACATCTTTAGCGGAGATTCGCAATGTTCCAGTGCGGATATCTGCGCGCCACCTGGAGCTCAGTGCATACCTTCGTTAACATTATGCACTGGATGTTCATGCGAGCGACATTCACGCTCGGCAGAACTATCATAATGGTCTTCTATCTTGGGCAGCGTGAGCTCTGGCTCTCCTGCCGCCTTTTGGGGGATTATCAACTGGTACTCTCCACTAGTGTGAATGAGTGGTGGAGACTTATGTCCAGGAAGATATGAAAATTACGTACCTACCATAATTCTTGATCTACTTGGGACGAGTCTCACCACTCATCCCTCACCTCCTCCATCCCCGAGCTCACCGCTGTGTTGGTCTTCACTCCTCAAATCTTTAGGCCGTGAGGACTTCTTTGCTGACCCTTCTTACACGGGTCGTACGGACTATCTTATGTCCGTTTTTTAAGGTTAGATTTACTCTTTATGTTAGTTGCGCTGCACCTCCTTGGTAAAAAAGGTACTGAGGCGGTTGGAGGGTCGTCGCCGAGATGGTCATTGCCGCTCGAGCCGCTGCTCGCGGCGCCATGCCTCGCGGCACCATCTCTCGCGCCGACCCTCCAGCAAAAAGTTTGCTCCCGATGGGTCCTAGTGCCTCCGTCGGTAATCCCACTAGTGTGAATGAGTGGTGGAGACTCGTCCAAGAAGATCAAGAATTACGATAGGTACGTAATTTTCATTTCTCTATGCCTCCCCACTCTTGTTCAAGGTGCTAGTCAAAATCAGATCTCAACCTTGCAAGATGATTCTGATTGCTCCAGATTGGGCCAGACAGCCCTGGTATCCACTCCTTCTGTCCTTAGCAGTCCACTTTCCCCTGTGTCTTCCTAGGAATCACAATCTGTTAACCTGTGCCCAAGGGAGAGTTGGGTACCCGAATCTCAAATCCCTCAATCTCAAGGCCTGACTCTTGAAGAGTTAGAGTTTGCTGACCTAAGGTGTACTCGATATCTTGAAAGCTTCTAGGAAGCCTTCCACCAGGGCTACTTATAATTCTAAATGGAAAAGGTTTTCCATAAGGTGCTCTGGAAAGCATATTTCCCCAGAATCTGCCGTTTTGCCCACAGTCCTGGATTATATGGTCCACTTAAATACTTTGGGGCTGAGGCCAGCTACCCTGAAAGTGCACTTGACAGCTGTCTCTGCTTTTATATCAGCAGGAAAGCCCTCTTCTCTTTCTCCTCACCCTGTATTCTCCAAGTTTTTCAAGGGATTGCTTCACACCAACCCTCCATTCAGGGACCCTGCTCCCGCCTGGGATCTTAATGTTTGCATTGCTCAGCTTATGCAACCCCCCTTTGAGCCTTTTGTCTTCAGCAGAGCTTAAGTACTTGACTTGGAAAACTGTGTTTCTGGTAGCCATCACTTCTGCCAGACGCATAAGTGAATTACAAGCTTTGTCAGTGGAGTCTGATTTTATCTCTTTTCACAGAGATAAGGTGGTCCTCAGGACTAACAGGAATTTCTTGCCTAAGGTGATTTCAGATTTCCACCTTAATCAATCTATATCTCTTCCAGTGTACTTCACTGACCATTCCTCCTCTGGCGAGAGGAGGTTGCACAGCTTAGATGTGAAGAGAGCCCTTAGTTACTACATAGGGTCACAGGTTTGACTCCTTCCAACTGTTCTTCACTTATGGTGAGGTTGGTAAAGGGAAACCTGCCACTAAAAGATCCATTGCCAGGTGGATTGTCTCTTGTATCCAATTTTGTTATCAAAAACTGGATACGGTTCCCTTTCAGGCCTGAGGGCTCACTCTACCAGAGGTACAGCTGCGTCCTGGCTGCAGCCAGGACATCCTATCATAGAGATATGTCAAGCAGCTACCTGGAAAACAGTTCACACTTTCACCAAGCATTACTCCTGGACATCCAGGCTAGGGAGTGATGCTCGGTTTAACACAACTGTGCTTCAGAGCCTATTTCCTAAGTAGGTTCTGTCCCTCCTCCTGGAGGTACTGCTGTGTAGTCTGCATATGTCATAATATAGCAAGACTTCATGTTGTTTGAAGAAAAATTACTCACCTTAGTAATGTTGTTTCTTCTAATGGAGTCTTGCTATATTATGACCTCCCCTGCCTGCCCCTCTCAGAACCTCTGCTTTTGGGATGTGGGTGGGCAGTGCAGTGTTGGCACTTAGTAGATGCCCACCTTGTTTTTTCACCCCTTTTTTGGGGTGTTTGGGTGTTGTGTTTTTATTTTTGGATCCCCTGACTTGAGTCTTTGTTTTGGGACCAAAAATGTGTTATATTTTAGTAGCCAGTTGGCTAGTGTAGGTTTACAGCTTCCACGCAGAATCTTAGTGAGTTTTGCTCATAAAGATCTGACAGTTTGAGTTTGAAAAACAACAGACAGAGTTCTCAACCGAGCTCATGCTCAAGATTCCATGCCTGGCATGGAAAGTTAAC
Organism: Neoceratodus forsteri; assembly: GCA_016271365.2. NCBI lineage: Eukaryota > Metazoa > Chordata > Ceratodontiformes > Ceratodontidae > Neoceratodus > Neoceratodus forsteri. The sequence goes on along the minus strand of CM028134.1, from coordinate 1,071,891,677 downwards.
TCTTTCACCTCCGGAGCAGTTCGAAGGCTGGGTCAAACTGCATGTGTCATAATATAGCAAGACTCCATTAGGAGAAACAACATTACTAAGGTGAGTAATTTTTTCTTTCATACACATTGCATCCCAAAGTGCTTTACAAACAATACTAGCCCTTGTCAGGGCGAGCCCCAGGATCCATGGCCACCGGCGACCTTGCAGCAGACGGCAGCCGTACGCCAAGCAGATCCAGCCAAGTGAAGCCCCTTGTCAGGGTGAGCCCGAGGATCCACGCCCTCCGGCGACCTTGCAGCCGACGGCAGCCGCATGCCAAGCGGATCCAGCCAAGTGAAGCCCCTTGTTAGGGCGAGCCCCAGGATCCACGGCCACTGGCCCTCCGGTGACCTTGCAGCCACACGCCAAACGGATCCAGCCAAGTGAAGCCCCTTGTCGGCGAGCCCCAGGATCACGGCCACGGCCCTCGGCGACCTTGCAGCGGCGGCGCCCGCCGCCAGCGGATCCAGCCAAGTGAAGCCCCTTGTCAGGGCGAGCCCCAGGATCCACGGCCACCGGCCCTCCAGCGATCTTGCAGCTGACGGCAGCCGCCCGCCAAGCGGATCCAGCCAAGTGAAGCCCCTTGTCAGGGCGAGCCCCAGGATCCACGGCCACCAGCCCTCCGGCGACCTTGCAGCCGACGGCAGCCGCACGCCAAGCGGATCCAGCCAAGTGAAGCCCCTTGTCAGGGCGAGCCCGAGATCCACGGCCACCGGCCCTCCGGCGACCTGGCAGCCGCACGCCAAGCGGATCCAGCCAAGTGAAGCCCCTTGTCAGGGCGAGCCCCAGGATCCACGGCCACGAGCTCTCCGGCGACCTTGCAGCCGACGGCAGCCACACGCCAAGCGGATCCAGCCAAGTGAAGCCCCTTGTCAGGGCGAGCCCCAAGATCCACGGTCACTGGCCCTCCGGCGACCTTGCAGCCGACGGCAGCTGCACGCCAAGTGGATCCAGCCAAGTGAAGCCCCATGTCAGGGCGAGCCCCAGGATCCACGGCCACCAGCCCTCCGGCGACCTTGCAGTCGATGGCAGCCGCACGCCAAGCGGATCCAGCCAAGTGAAGCCCCTTGTCAGGGCGAGCCCCAGGATCCACGGCCACCAGCCCTCCGGCGACCTTGCAGCCGACGGCAGCCACACACCAAGCAGATCCTGCCAAGTGAAGGTACGGCATCCTAAGCCAACCAATCGGAATCCAGGCGCCTTTTCAACTAAGATGCCAATTGGTCCAGTCCTCGCCACAGTGCAGGCTGTTCCCCGAGGCTCTTTTCAGTCTGGTTTTGTTAGAAATGCAAATGTTTAGCTATACTCTTTAAGTCTGTCTTTTAGAAATTACTGTGACTCTGTATTTTGAGTTTGCAAAGTGATTACAATTCTTTTACGCCTTGTCAGACAGAATCCCTTTACCCCTTGGCGCCTTTTTGCAAGCTGCCTATTGTTCAGCTCTCCCTCTGATCTCTGGCTCCTTGTCCTGCACTTGTGTGGGTCCCCTATAAATTACTGGCTCTCTCTCTCCTTCATTTGCAGCCCCTTGTCAGGGCGAGCCCCAGGATCCACGGCTTCTGGCGACCTTGCAGCCGACGGCAGCCGCACGCCAAGCGGATCCAGCCAAGTGAAGGTACGGCATCCTAAGCCAACCACTCGGAATCCAGGCGCCTTTTCAACTAAGACGCCGATTACCAGTCTCGCACAGTGCAGGCTGTTCCCGAGGCTCTTTTCAGCCTGGTTTTCTACCCACCCTCCCAGGCCTCCTTTAAATACACTGTGGCCACGCCCTAAGTACCACTTAGCCATCCTATAGGTTACCCCAGTTGGCTGAAAATTAACCTCTCCTTGGCTGAAAATTAACCTCTCCTTTATCTATTCACGCGGAGTACAGTGAGTCATGGCATTCTCCTCCTTAGTCTGCCTACTACTACTTGCCTGCACTCCCGGTTTATATCAGACTAATACTCTAAAATAGGGAGATAGTACTACGATAAACGATACCTGTCATGCTCCCGGTCACTTTACCCTTCATTATTCCTCATGCCCCACTACCTTTATTCACTTAGCATCCTTTTCTTACTCTCTCTCCCTCCTGTCATCCCCACTGTCCCTCAAAGCACTTCCTCTCTTAGTCCCAAACTGTAACGCAAGCCTTTGCTTAAACAATACCCAGTTTTCTCTTTCCAAAACAAACACTAGGCAGTCTGAAAGGAAAAACGATACTAGGGTGCATTTCTTCTCCTTAAGGAAATTGCTTCTTCTCCTCCTTCTCTGCTCAGGCAATGTTGAGTTAAATCCAGGTCCTCCTACATTGATATCCTCCCCATTAGAATTTGCAGATGCTTCTGGTTTAAAAATAATGATGGTCAATATACGGAGTCTAATCAAAAAATTATCGCAGTTACAAGCCTGGGCTGTACATACTAAGGCTGATATCATCATTGTCACCGAATCCTGGCTTAACAAAAATATAGCCGATCAGCAAATTAACATCGTAGATTTTGTTCCTTTTAGGGCGGACAGGGGTTTAAGAGGGGGCAGAGTAGTTGTCTATGCCAAATCAAAATATATGATCAGTAACATTATTACTATGTCCAAACCTAAGGAATTTGAAATTGTCTCATTAAAGCTTCATCTCCCCTCCTCTGATAATATCACCATCATAGGTGGATATAGGCCACCTACTGCCGGCACTGTTATCCTTAGTGCCCTCAAAACCTTAATCACCAAAGATAATACAGAAACATTAATCCTTGGTGATTTTAATATGGATTGGCTATCATCAAAATCATCCGACCTAAAGTCACTTTGCGACGACCTCGGATTATCCCAACTTATTAGCGAGCCAACCAGGATTAATGCCCAAAATACAGCTAACAGTTCACTGTTAGACGTTATCCTAACTACCCATCCACATAAAATCCTACAAACAGCAGTGTTTCATAATGATATGAGTGACCATAACATTGTTGTCTGCACTAGGTCACAACCCAAAGTTATCCTTCCCCCTAAATCCATAACCAAACGGTTGTTCCGTAAGTTCAGTATCGACAATTACTTGACCGATCTAAGCAACATCAGATGGCAAGACCTTTTTCTTGCTAAATCAGTAGATGAGGCTGTTAGTGCCCTTAATTGCAACATGACTGCCTTAGTTAACAGACATGCTCCTAAAATTAAGGTTCGAACATGCAAAAATTCTCACCCTTGGTTCACGTCAGAACTTAAAGCTGCACTGTCTAACCGTGACAAACTATGGGCTCAGGCAAGGCGTTCTAAGAGTCCCACAGACTGGCAGGCCTTCCGAGCAGCCAGGAACGCATGTGTCAAATGCATTCGTGAAACTAAATCTAGTTACTATGTCTCTGCCCTAGAGCAGGCTAAAGGGAATTCCTACAAAATTTAGAAGACTCTCAAGTCTATTGAGGGTCGTTCAGCTGCACCATCTGTTCCAGCAAAGATTCTCATTAACGGTACATCTATTGAAAGTTCACAACAAATATTAGAAGAACTTAATTCTCACTTCATTAGCTGCCAGCCTAGCATTTGATACTTCCTCACATGCCTCCCAAATTAGAAATATTGATACCACGTATTCAGCAACGAACACGCCAGCCTGCCCATTCCAGTTGGTCCCCCTTAGCTGTAAAGAAGTAGAGTCACTTATTAACCTGGATATCAAAAGCGCAGGAGAGGATAATATAGATCCATTATTTCTAAAACTTGGATACCCCTTGCTTACCGCCCCAATACTCCATATATTCAATCTCTCCATCTCAACCGCCACAGTTCCGTCGTGTTGGAAATCCACCCATATTCTCCCCCTATTCAAGTCAGGAGACCCATGCGATCGCAATAATTTTAGACCTATTTCAATACTACCTATGCTATCAAAAGTGTTCGAAAAATTGATCTACAACCAATTGAAAAACCATATAGCTACGCAACAGATTCTTAACCCTCTTCAATCTGGTTTTCGCCCAAACCATAGTACCATTACAGCTCTAGCCAAAGTCACTAACGACTGGTTATCTGCATTGGACTCTTAAGAAAACTACTGGTGTGGTCTTCTTGGATCTAAGTAAAGCATTCGATACAGTCGATCATAACTTACTAGTTTGCAGCCTTACCAATCTTGGCTTTACTCCATCTACTACCCTATGGTTCAAGAACTATCTATCGGGCAGGACTCAAAGTCAAATCAGGAAATTTGTTCTTTTCCTCTTTGCCTACTGTGAGGGGAGTCCCTCAGGGATCTATTCTAGGTCCCATCCTCTTCTCTTTATATATAAACAACCTTGACCATCAGATTACAAAGTCCCAGTTGCATTTCTTTGCAGATGACACTGTCCTGTATACCTCTGGGCCATTGCTAGAAGCAACTAGGGACATCCTTCAAGCCGATTTCTTGCAATTAGAAAAAAACTTAATCAATGCAAAGCTACTCCTCAATGCCAAAAAAACAAAAGCTATGATCCTACGCCTATGCACATCACATGCTAGTGCCCCTGCCTTGCCCAAAGATTTCATAAATACTGCCCTAGGTGAGCAGCTGGAAATAGTTTCAAAATTCAAATATCTCGGTTTCTGGTTAGATAGCAGGCTTTCTTTCAGTGATCATATTGATGATTTGGCTAAATGCTCAAAATCAGGTTGGGTTTCTTCTTCTGCAATAGATCTTTCAAACAACATGAAGTCTTGCTATATTATGGCATATGCAGTATAACCCCAGGTTAGAACTGCTCCGGAGGTGAAAGAGTTAACTTCCATGTAGGGCATGGAATCTTGAGTGCGAGCTTGATTGTACACTCTGTCTGTTGAAGCTCAAACTTAAACTGTCAGATTCTTTACTTCGCCTCACTGAACAGTCGCTCCAGAGATTCCTCCTGCTGCTCGGTTTGTTTGTCGGTTTTAAAGTGTAATTCTGTTTATTTTACCGCAATTTAACCACAGTCGTCGGTTCAAGCTCTGTCTGTGGTATTGTAAATAATAGATAGGCTTATTTATTATTTTTTCTCCTGTGTGGAACTTGTAGACGTCTTTTTTGGTTCGGTTGAACCGATCAGAGGGGTTTTAAAATTACTTTCTAGCCCTTTAGAGTGTGGTTCCCGGTTCTTATCAGTTCTAAAAAAAAAAAAAAACAGATTTTATTATGTTTTTTTCCACAACCCGTGACACGGTTGGGAACCGATAAGAGAGTCTTGCTTGGTGGATTGCCATTAACGGGCAAGTTTTGGTTAGGCTGGCACTATGTCTGAGAAACCCAAAAGAAAAACCGGACCCACTGGGTTTCAGCACTGTGGCCTCTGTGGGGAAGCCTTTGCCAAGGCTGACCCACACACCATTTGTGTATATTGTCTGGGGTTTGACCACCTCAATGCAGACTGCCAGATTTGTAAGAATTTTCCTGCTGCCACCGTTGAAAAAAGAGTTGGTAGGCTCAGGGAAGGGAGGCCAAAAAGTCCACTGACCCGGATGGCCAGCCCGGTGCAGTTCCAACCGAACCTGAGGGAGTGCCCTCTGACCAGAGCGATGCTTCCTCGGGCAAACGGAGAGCCAGCTCTGAGGAGCCGGTTCCAACTAAAAGGGCTAGAGGGTCAGCTAGTTTGGGGCCAAAAGTTCTTTCTCCAACCGCTGAGGAAATAGCCAAAGCTATTCAAATTATCCAGTCTCTTTCCCCAGTTCCGTCTGAACCGGCACCATTGGGCAAGCACCCGGTTCGGTCAGTTCCCTCGGTTCAAGATTATGATTCTGAAGATTTTTATGAACCGGGGAAAGAGAGGAGGAGTACGAGGAGAGTGAGTGATTTTGAAAGTCTGGATGTGCCCATTGAACCGGACATCTCTCCAGACAGACCCTCAGGAGTATCCCCTCCCAGGCTATCGTGAGTCCCCTTCTCATTTTTTGTTTTACAAGGAAGTTGCTGACACTATGGCACATTTATAAGTTAGAAAAAGAAATGGGCAGACTGGATGGGCCTTGCGGTCCTTATCTGCCGTCAACTTCTATGTTTCTACTCTGCAACTCCCTGTTGAGGAAGCTGTTGATGATCAAGAAGAGCCTGATTTTGTGGAAATGATGAATATTCCAGAGTCTAGGAGACTGTCTATTCCCTTGCATAAATCTTTTAGGAAACAGACAGTAAAAATTCTGAAAACTCCTCATTCTATCCTCCCTGTGGATAAAAGGATGGACAAGAGGTATGCTTTATCAGGCTCTGATACGGAGTTCCTATCCCAGCAGTGCAGCCATGTGGGGGTAGTGCAGGCTGCAGCCTGTGACAAGGCTAATATTCCTCTAGCCTCTCACCCTCCTGAAAAGGATTCCAGGAGGATGGATGCCATGGCAAAAAAGCAGTACATGGCAGCATCTTTGGGACTCAGACAGGCAAATTATATGGCTTCGCAGGCTAGTGTACCAGAAATCCAGGTGGGATACTGTCCTGGCCCTAGCAAAACAGGCCCTGAACAGCTTGCCAGGGGAGCTGGAGCAGGTGGCTGCGGATGGTATTGAGGCATCCAAGGTGCAATTTCATGCTGCTGTAGACTCTAATGATGTTTCATCTAGAGTTATGGCTACATCTGTGTCTCTTCGCAGAATGGCCTGGCTCAGATGTACTGCCCTGTCACAGGATACCCAGTCTAAGACTATGGATTTTCCTGTTGTGGGAAATTCTCTGTTTGGGGAGCAGACAGAGAATTATATGAAGAAAATGGATGAGTATAGGACCACCTATAGGAGTGCACAGGCCAAAGAAGGCAAGTCACTCCTCAAGGCAGCATGTCGGGGGGCAGGGGCAGGCCTTTTCATGAGGCCGTTTTACCAACCCAGGCCTCCTCTTCTGCTTATGCCAGAGGGGTTTCTTTAGAGGAAGGGGCAGAAGGGGCTCTAGTAAGCCTGCTTCTACCCCTCAACCCAAAGTCCCTGCAAAACAGGCTCCCTGATGGGGTGGCCAAGGCCGATTCTCCACTACCGGTAGGGGGCAGGCTGGCTTACTTTGTCCAGGACTGGAAGTCTTTAACATCAGACAAGTGGGTCCTGGAAGTAGTAAGCCGGGGACTGGTTCTCAGCTTCAAAAAATTTCCGAAGATGAGAGCCAGGTCTTTTCCACCTGCAAACCCATCAAAGGCACTTGCCCTGGAAGCAGAAGTTTCTTCCCTCCTAGCTCTCAGAGCCGTGGAAAGGGTTCTACCCATACACCAGGGCAAAGGGTTGTACTCCAGGTACTTCCTTACCCCAAAAAAGACAGGAGAATGGCGGCCCATTCTGGATCTCAGGTATCTAAACAAGCACTTTTAAAACCAAAGTTCAAAATGGTGACCCTGGGCATTATTTTACCCTCTCTAAGAGCCAGGGGAACTGGCTAGCCTCCCTGGACCTCAAGGATGCCTACTTCACGTTCTCATCAGAAGCTCCCATCAAAGTACCTCAATTCGAACTGCCCTCAGGCCATTACCAGTTCAAAGCAATGCCCTTGACCTCCTCGCTCCAAGGGTGTTCACAAAATGCCTGGCAGTAGCAGTTGCTCATTTAAGAAGGCAAAAGATTGCCATCTTTCCTTATCTGGACGACTGGCTCATTGTAGGCCAGTCTCCAGAACAGGTCAGACTGCATTTACAAGTAACCCAGCAGCTGCTTACATCTCTAGGTTTCCTTCTCAATATTCCAAAGTCAGTTCTGGAGCCTGTCCAGCTTCTCACCTTTATAGGTGCAGAACTGAACACAAAAGAAGCCAGAGCCTTCCTTCCTCTGGAAAGAGCAAGGACCCTGGTGTCTCTGGCCTCCTCTTTCACCCTGCAGGTCTCTTGACCAGCAAGGCATTTTCTGCAGCTCCTGGGGCACGTGGCTGCTTCTACAGCAGTGGTGCAGGGGCTGAGATTTCAGATGAGGGACATTCAGTTCCATTTGAGAGCCTTTTGGTCTCAAAGGACAGATCCCCTAACCAAATTGATTCCAGTGACTCGAACCCTGATCCAGGCCCTTCACTGGTGGCAGGATCAGAGCAATCTGAGACAGGGTGTTCCCTTCACTCCCCAGTCTCATTCCTTGACCCTTACTACAGATGCATCCCTCTTGGGGTGGGGAGCTCACATGGGTGACCTTTCCACCCAAGGGCTGTAGTCCCTCAGGAATCTCTGCTCCACATCAATTTGCTGGAGCTCAGAGCAGTTTTCTAGCACTCGGGGGTTTTTTCCACATCTGTCCAGAACGAGGTTGTTCAGGTCAGAACAGACAATATCACTACAGTGTGGTAGATCAACAAGCAAGGGGGCACTCTGTCTACGGCCTTGTGCACCGAAGCAATGAAGTTGTGGTCTCTGGCTTATTCTCTGAACGCCTCCCTTACGGCAGTTCACCTCCCAGGCAAGGACAATGTCCTAGCGGATGCTCTCAGCAGGATTTCCCAGGGCCATCACGAATGGGCACTGGATCCCTAGTACTGGAGGTAATATTTGCCAGATGGGGCACTCCATAAGTAGATCTTCCCTTGTCAATCTTCACCATTCATTACTTCCTGGGGTGTAAGCCGTGGCGCACCCGGCAGGCTTTTTTTTTTTTTTTTTTTTTAAAGCTTGGACTACCGCGGCACCGCCTAAAGTGGCGTCCATGCGCGGTGGCCGTTAGTAGCGACCGACTCCTCCTCCAACTCAGTTCTGTTTCTCCCGCCCGTCGAGGCAGCACCTGTTCGCGTGGGCGTCATTTTCAAGTGCGTGGTAGGCCGACTCCGACTTTCTCACACTCCGCCATACCGGTAAGACTGTTCCTTTTCTTTTATACTGGCCTTGGGTGTTTCTTACTGTATTTTGACCTTGTTTGTTCGCGTATGTCGGTTCTGGGCAGGCGTTTTCGAAAGGTAGCGACTATGCGTCGGTGCTCTGCGGCCGGCATTTCTCCGTCTCGGACCGGCATGACGTTTGTCTTCGTTGCCTGGGACCCAGCCATGACATGGATTCGTGCGACGCCTGTTTCTCAATGGACCGCCGTGTCCTCGAAGTCCGCGCGTTCAAGCTCGGCAAAACCCCGCCGACCTTCGGGGGACGACGTCGTTCTCGGGATTCCCAGGTAAGGTCTCTTGGCCCTTCTTCCGGGCCTATACGGTCTGAGGAGGAGGGGGTCTCCTCGTCTTTTCTTGCCTAGGAGGAGGCCCCTTCCGCGGTGTCGGGGGAGCGTCGTAGTCCCTTCCGGGACCGCGACGCCGGCACCGCCTCGGCAGTCACCTCTTCGGAGGTGCAGGCTCCCCCCGTGGCGAGGCCCTCGTCTTGTGGGCCTAGCTCGGGTGGACCCTCGACGCCGCCTTTCGGCGCTGTTTCGGATCCCGGTGCCGTTCGCGGTGCCAGTGATCAAAGCGGTGCCGTTCCTGGCGCCGTTTTGGATCCCGGCGCCGTTCGCGGCGCCGGTGATCGGGGCGGTGCCGCTTGCGGCCTCGGCGCTGTGGGCCTAATCTTGCCTCCTCGTGGCGCCGGGTCGGTTTCCGGCACTGAGAACGGTGACGTTTGTCCTACCGGCGCCGTAGGGGGTTGGGAGTCGGGCCTGGCTGCTGCCAACGTTGGGGGGGCGAGCGGCGCCGCCATTGGTACCGGGGCCGTTCTCGGCGCCGTGGCCTCTGGGACCCCTGGGGTGGCCAGCATTGAGATCCAGCTGGTCTCGTCTTCCTCGGAGACGATGACTCAGGCGTGGACCCATCCTGGCACCCTCACTCTTCGGGTCTGGGTCCCCTGTGGCTAGAGGTACCAGGGCCATGGCCCCTCCTCTCTGTCCCCCGTCCGTCTCCTGGGGCTCCCGGCTGGGGTGGCCAGGGGTCCCGGGGCAGGCGTGGGGGCCGGAGGAGGCTCCCCTCTGGAGGGCCGCTGACAGCTACCCCTGGGTGCTGTTGCCCCCTCTGGGCGGGGAACCGCTGCCGTCGGGGAGAAAGGCCCTCTCCGAGTCCGAAGGTTGAGGGCAGAGGGTCTGGCTCTCGGGCTTCCTTGGCCACCTCAGGGGGGGTGGCCAGGAGCCGGAGTGTGGAACCCCGCCCCTCCCTTCGGGGCTCTAGGGTGCCCTCCGGCGGCGTTCTCGTGGACTGCCCTTCTGGATCCATGCAGTCCCGGCGTCGTCACAGGGGAGGTTCTCCCCTGGGCTCTTCCAGGCTCCGCTTCCCCAGAGTTCCGTCCTGCGGCCTGGTCTGTTGTCCGGGATCCCTCCAGCTAGGGCTCCATTCCCCGGATTCCAGAGCCCTGGCAGAGAGCTGTTGCCTCCTCGGAGGTGCCCCTCTCCCATCTCTCTGCCTTCACCACCCCCGCTCCCAGGCCATGTCGGTCCTATGGGTCCGTTATCCTGGGAGCAGTTCAGGGGTTCTGCGGTGGCCTTCCCCTCATATGTTAGATACATGCATGAGCGGGTCTTCGACTCTCCCACCGCACAAGAGTCCTCTGGACATTCCAGCTCCCCATCATCCTCGTCTCCCTCCTTTGAGGGAGAGGAACCCCCTGCTCATCTTTCCTCCGATGCTGATTTCACGGAATATCAGCGTTTCCTTTCGAGGGTGGTGAGGGATCTTCGGATTTCCTATGTTCGGAGAGACAATACCCGAACGGGAGATGCGAGAATTCCTTGGTGAATTCAGTGCCCAGCATTTGGTGGTACCTTCCTGGCCTATCCCCTTCCAGGAGGCGTCTATCCGGTCCTGGCAGTCCCCAGCCGCTTCTTCTCCAGCCCCGGCTGACTGTCAGCATAGGTATTGCGCACCCTCAGAGTCTCTAGGTACCCTTCCCAACCCCCCCTCTGGTTTGGTCTACCTAGACACTCCTTCCGGGCGCCGCTGCCTGGCGCACGATCGCCCACCGGATCCGGACTCTCTCCAGTTCGACCGTTGGGGGCGAAGAGTGTTCTCTTCTTCTCGTGCGGTTGCCTGTATTGCATCTCATCAGGCTCACCACGCTGCCTACAACCGGCATTTGTGGTCGATGATGTCCCAGCTGTTGGCATCAATGCCTGACACGGAGCAAACCAGACATGCCATTGCCCTCTCCGCGGTGGGCCTGGAGCTGGCAAGACACCAAGCAAGGGCATCTTACGACGCCAATGAGGTGGCTTCCAGGCTTGCGGGGACAGCGATCTGCATCAGGCGGATGGCATGGCCGTGTCTCTAGGTTCACCCTGGCCTCACGTGGGGTGATTGCTCCGCTTCCGGGGACCCGTCTTTTCTCCTCTAGAGCTAGGAGACTTTGCAGGGCTCCTCCATCTCCTCGTCCTCGGGAGGCACCTCCTAGCTCTTCTCCCACTTAGGCTTTCTGAATAAGCCGGGTCTTCTCCTTCTGTTTCTCACCAGCAGGAGGCTGGGGTCTTGTTCCTCAGGGTATTTACCTCCCGGAGAAGAGGAGCTTGGTACTCACTCAGGAAGTAATGAATGGTGAAGATTGACAAGGGAAGATATGAAAATTACGTACCTACCGTAATTCTTGATCTTCTCTTGTATCTTCACCATTCATTACTCACACCCGCCCACCATCCTTCAGTGGCCTCCTCCTGTGGCTTCTCCACCTCCCGTCTCCTTCCTCTCTCTGCAAAAAAAAAATATAAAAAAAAAGGAGGAAGAATTACTCCAATTTTTCCAAAAAAAAAAAAAATCTATATCTTTTGGGGGCCTTATTTCTATCCAGAAAATTATTTACTCTAAGATTCTTGGGCGTTTTCCTGGAATTGCATATGGCGATCAGACTGCACAACTATCTCTTGCCATACCTTCTGGCGAGATACTTCTGGGATTTTAGCCTGACTCTGGCTATTCAGCTTTGATCCTGCAATCCCATGCTACCAGCTGTTAAGCCTAGAATCAACCCCCGATTCTTGCCTTGCAGAGCAGAGGAGCAGTGCGACTATTTTTTCTTAAAAAAGGGGGGACTGAGGGAACTCTCTCCGACTGCTATGGGCATTCTCTGAATTTAAATTCATGCTCCTAAGCCTGCAAGTTATTATCTGTAAAAAAAAAAAAAAAAAAAGGGGAAACAAGGGCAAAGAAAATCCTTCCTGTGAGATTTTGGTGATTAGTTTTTCCCTTCAACTGTCCTCCTGGACAGTTTTACAGAGAAGCAGTGCTGACCATGACCAATCCTCGCCAGCCTAAGCCTCTGGCCTGCCCTGGCAAGTCCGACTGAGTCCCATTTCTATACTATATACCGCCTGAAAGGCCTAGATTTTCCATTTCTAAACCCTTGAGCAGCTCTCACATGCTGCCTGGGATTTATCCTTTTCTTCTCGGGTGTCCTCCAGTTAAGGGCCTTTTCTCGGCCAGGAGCCCGAAGTGGGGATCAAGGACCATGGCATGTTGAGGATGAGGACTATGCCCTCCTCAGTCTGTCTAGCAGGTTCGGTGAACCTTCTCTTCAGCTCTATCACCGGGGATTCTTGCTTCCCTGTTAATCGAGCCTTAAAGCTTTCAGCTAACTACGCTCGTTGGGCATTCTGGTCCCTTCAACATCCCCTTTCTCTTCTCTTCTTCTTCTTTCTTCCTCATTACCTTCCTTCTCTCTCCTCCTAGAGTCGCCCAGGTAAGGAGGCCCTGCGATCCCTAGGTTAGGAATGCTCTTATCTCCTCTGTCCTTTCTCCATCGGCTTATTCCTTTTTCAGTTCATTGTTCCTTACTTTGCTATCCCTTGGCTATCTTGCCTCGCTATCTCTATTTCTATGCTTCCAGCTTTTGCCTCTCCGGCTCACAGAACTAAGTTGGAGGAGGTCGATCAGCTACTAACGGCGCCCCTCGCGCCATGCGTCACTCTCGAGGCGGTGCCGTTGGTCAAGCTTTTTAAAAAAAAAAAAAAAAAAAAGCTTCCCGTGACAGTCTGCGCCTCCGGCTTCACCCCAGGAAGTAATGAATGGTGAAGATACAAGAGAAGATCAAGAATTATGGTAGGTACGTAATTTTCATATCTCTTTGCAGCCCCAGACAATCACCAACTTCCTCTTTTTTGCTGCAGACCCCCAGTGTTGGGCTTAGTCCCTCTGGATGCCTTCCTTCTCAGTTGGGAAGGGAAGTTTCTCTATCCTTTTCCCACCTTCCCCCTTCTTTTCAAAGTGCTAGTCAGAATCAGATCTCAATCCTGCAAGATGATCCTGATTGCTCCAGATTGGGCCAGGCAGCCCTGGTACCCACTCCTCATGTCCTTAGCTGTCCACCCTCCCCTATGTCTTCCCAGGAATCACAACCTGTTAACCTGTGCCCAGGGGAGAGTTTGGTATCCAAACCTCAAATCTCTCAATCTCAAGGCTTGGCTCTTGAAGAGTTAGAGTTTGCTGACCTACACCTTTCTCAAGGTGTATTGGATATCTTGAAGGCCTCTAGGAAGCCTTCCACCAGGGCTACCTATAATTCAAAATGGAAGAGATTTTCCATATGGTGTGCTGGTAAACATATTTCCCCAGAATCTGCTGGTGTTCCCACAATCCTGGATTATTTGGTACATTTGAATTCCTTGGGGCTGAGACCAGCTACCCTAAAAGTGCACTTGGCAGCTGTGTCTGTCTTCTTGTCAGCAGGTAAGCCCTCTTCTTTATCAGCTCACCCTGTGTTCTCCAAGTTTTTGGGGGTTCAGGGATCCTCCCCCTGCTTGGGATCTTAATATTTGCATCGCTCAGCTTATGCAACCCCCTTTTGAGCCATTGTCTTCAGCAGAGCTGAAGTACTTGACTTGGAAAACTGTTTCTGGTAGCCATCACCTCTGCCAGGCACATAAGTGAGCTACAAGCCTTGTCAGTGGAGCCTGATTTTATCTCCTTTCATAGAGATAAGGTAGTCCTCAGGACTAACAGGACGTTTTTGCCTAAGGTGGTTTCAGACTTTGACCTTAATCCATGTCTCTTCCTGTGTACTTCACTGACCATTCCTCCTCTGGTGAGGGGAGATTGCACAGTTTAGATGTCAAAAGAGCCCTTAGTTACTATATAGAACGTACCAAGGGTCACAGGTTCGAATCCTTCCAATTGTTCCTCACTTATGGTGAGGTTGGTAAAGGGAAACCTGCCACTGAAAGATCCATTGTCAGGTGGATTGTCTCTTGTATCCAATTCTGTTACGAAAAACTGGGTAAGGTCCCTCCCTCAGGCCTGAGGGCTCACTCTACCAGAGGTACAGCTGCGTCTCTGGCTGCTGCCAGGGACATTCCTATCCTAGAGATATGTCAAGCAGCTACCTGGAAAACAGTTCACACTTTTACTAAGCATTACTCCTTGGATATCCAGGCTGGAGTGATGCTGATTCAGCACAGCTGTGCTTAGAGCCTATTTCCCAAATAGGTTCTGTCCCTCCTCCATGGAGGTACTGCTATGTAGTCTGCATATGTCATAATATAGCAAGACTTCATGTTGTTTGAAGAAAGAATTACTCACCTTAGTAATGTTGTTTCTTCTAATGGAGTCTTGCTATATTATGACCTCCCCCCACAGCCTGCCCCTCTCAGAACCTCTGTTTTTGGGATGTGGGTGGGCAGTGCAATGTTGGCACTAATTTGATGCCCACTTTATTTCACCCTTCTAGGGTGCTTAGGTGTTATGCTTAAATTTTCGTTCTTGAATCCACCAACTTGAGTCTTTGTTTTGGGATCAAGAACAAAAAGGTGTTTTTGTAGTTAGTAGCCAGTGGCTAGTGTAGGTTTTCGGCTTCCACACAGAACCTTAGTGAGTTTTTGCTCGTAAAGATCTGACAGTTTAAGTTTGAGCTTCAACAGACAGAGTGTACAGCCGAGCTCGCGCTCAAGATTCCATGCCCTGCATGGAAGTTAACTCTTTCACCTCCGGAGCAGTTCTAACCTGGAGTTATACTGCATATGTCATAATATAGCAAGACTCCATTAGAAGAAACAACATTACTAAGGTGAGTAATTTTTTCTTCTTTCCTGTTGATATTAGAACTAGATTGGTTCAGGCCACTTTTCTCCCACTCCTTGATTATGGCGATGTAATATATAACTCCTCAGCTTCTACTAATCTCCAAAAAAGGAAAATTACGTACCTACCGTAATTCTTGATCTTCTTGGACGAGTCTCCACCACTCATTCACACTAGTGGGATTAGCGCTGGAGGCACTAGGACCCATCGGGAGCAAACTTTTTGCTGGAGGGTCGGCGAGAGGCAGGCGCCGCGAGACACGGGCGCCCAGCGAGCAGCAGCTCGGCGGTAATGACTATCTCGGCGACACCTCCAACCGCCTCAGTACCTTTTTACCAAGGAGGTGCAGCGCAACTACGTAAGAGTAAACCTAACATTAAAAAGCGGACATAAGATAGTCCGTACGACCGATTCAAGAAGGGTCAGCAAAAGAAGTCTCTCACGGCCTAAAGATTTGAGGGTGAAGACCAACACAGCGGTGAGCTCGGGATGGAGGTGGGCGTGTGAATGAGTGGTGGAGACTCGTCCAAGAAGATCAAGAATTACGGTAGATGCGTAATTTTTCATATCTTCCTGGACATAAGTCTCCACCACTCATTCACAATAAATGAGATTAGCGCCCGGGCACTAGGACCCATCGAGGAGCAAACTTTTGCTGGAGGGTATTGAAATGGCGCCCGAGACACAGCGCCGCATGAGCAGCGCTCGAGCAGTAATGACTATCTCGGCGATTTACCCTCCAACCGCCTCAGTTCCTTTTTTCCCGCTGTCGAGTGCGCTTCAGTGACGACGTCGCTCGCCTGTCGGGAGTCAAACTTCAAACTAGCGCATAGTTTTCAGTTTTTGTTTTTTTTTGTAACATTATCACGATAGTAGTATCGCTTAATTTTATTCTATTTTCGTAAAATTTTTCTAATATTTAAATTTAACTTACTTGAAGAAGTCTCGGCCTACTGGACGGAGTCGACCATGAGCAGGTCAGGTGACGGTAGAGACTTCGTATGAAAGCTGTTCAGTCAGCCGGGCTGGGTCCGGTCAGCCTCCTTCTCCTCAGCGGGGTTCCAACTACAGTCAGTCCGATGCCCGGGATGGTCCCCGCCGGCATAAAAATAAACAGTCGCATTCGGCACCGTTCGGCCGAGCTCTTCTTGACCACAGGTCAAAAGAGAGCATCATTAGAGGTCGCCCTCTGGTATGTCTGCGCGGTCGACGGTCGGTTATCGTGCTAGTTGCTGGTCTCCTTCTTCGAGTCGCCAATCTCGTGTAATCGCCGTCCTCGACATCGGAGCCCCTCCCCGCCTATAGGTAGGGCTCCAGATGAGCAGTTTCATCAGTGGGCCACTCTTATGGAGCGATGGGCTCGGAGGTTGGTTCTTCTGCCTGGCTCGGTTGCCTCGGAGCCCTCGGGCTCCTCCGGCGATCAGGTAGAGCGGTTGGACCTTCCTAGTCGCGCGGCGCCTTCTTCGGTGCCAGCGACTCCGTGCTTAGGTGATCTTCCTGGACATAAGTCTCCACCACTCATTCACACTAGTGGGATTAGCGCCGGAGGCACTAAGACCCATCGGGAGCAAACTTTGCTGGAGGGTCGGTAGCGAGAGAGGCAGGCGCCCTTGAGACTGCAGCGCCCAGCGAGCAGCGGCTCGGCCGTAATGACCATCTCGGAGCGACCTCAACGCCTCAGTTCCTTTTTCCACCGTCGAGTGCGCTTCAGTGATGACGTCGTCACCTGTCGAGTCAAACTTCAAACTAGCGCATAGTTTTCAGTTTGTTTTTGTAACTTTATCCACGATAAGTAGTATCGCTTAATTTTATTCTATTTTCGTTAAATTTTTCTAATATTTAAATTTTACTTGAAGAAGTCTCGGCCTACTGAATGGTCGACCATGGCAGGTCAGGTGGCGGTAGGGAGACTTCGTGTAAAGCTATTCAGTCAGCGGGCTGGGTCAGTCAGCCTCCTTCTCCTCAGCGGGGTTCGACAGCGGTCAGTCCGATGCCGGGGGATCGGCGGTCCCCCGCCGGCATAAAAATAAGCGTCGCATTCTGACACCGTTCGGCCTCGAAGCTCTTCTTCCATACAGGTCAAAAAGAAGGCATCACTCGAGAATTCGCCCTCTTGGTATGTCTCACGGCGTCGGCTCGGTTATCGTTGCTAGTTGCGGTCTCCTTCTTGAGTCGCCAACTTCGTGTCGTCGTCCTCGACATCGAGTCCCTCCCGCCTATAGGTAGGACTCCAGATGAGCAGTTTCATCAGTGGGCGCTCTTATGGAGCAATGGGCTCGAGGTTGGTTCTTCTGCCTGGCTCGGTTGCCTCGGAGCCCTCGGGCCCCTCCGGCGATCAGGTAGGGCGGTTGGACCTTGCTAGTCGCGTGGCGCCTTCTTCGGTGCCAGCGACTCCGTGCTTAGGTGTTTCCCCCCCTCACATGGCTGCGGCGCAGGGGGCCTCACCGATGCCCTTATCTCCTGTTTTTTTTCCTTCTCTAGCTTTCCAGGTTCCTGGGGCTTTTCCGGTGCCTTCGGCAGGGTCTGTTGGCTTGTCAGCGCCGTTTTCGGTGCCGCTGGGTCTTGCAAGCGCCCGTCCGCGGCGCGCCAGAGTCTCAGGCGCCACCGGTGCTTGCCGTTAGATGAAGCGGCGCCGTTCGCGGTAATGATCCGCCGGTGCCGTTCAGCGGCATCGTCCATGGTACCATCCTCTTCGGCGTCGTCGGCTTCGCGCGTCGCCGCGTTCTCGTCAGCGCGCCACGGGCGCTGCGGGGCAGCGTGCCTCTTGACACCGTGCGCCTCCTTGATGCCGTCTTCAGCCCGTTTGCCGTCTCGGCGCCCGGCAGCCATAGGGACTCTCCTTGTTTTTTGCTACTTCCTCCTCTCCTAATTTCACTCCTTTCCTGTCCAAACAGTCCTTTCTGGACCATCAGGAGATGATGTTGAGCCTGACCCAGACCCTCGGTTGGGTGATGAAGTGGAGAAACAGGATCTTTCTTTGCTACAGAGCCTGTGGTGGGGACCTGTCCTTTAAGTCTCTGTTGAAGAACCTGGGATCCTCTTTCTCTCCAGACTACAGACATCGATCCTGGGAAGATATTAAGACTCCAGTATCTTCATGCTGAGGAGATCCCTGCGTTTGACTCCTCGATCCAGCCTTCCTTGGGCAGCTGTCTCAAATGGTATGGAATAATCCTGCTCTTATTCCCTCAGTGGCTAAATCCATTGATAAAGTATTCAGCTCCCAAGGATCGTCCCATTTGGCATCCCAAGCACTGCGGATCCTATTGTAGTCCTGGCAGAATGACAAGGTGGTTCTTCCTCAAACTACTACAGCTCGACCTATTAACAAGAGTCTGTAAGATTGATACATTAGGTAAGAGAGTCTTTGCTGCCTCCACTCTAAGTATCGTATTGCCAGTTATCAAGGCTATTTTTCTCAGTATGAGATATATCCTGTGGCACTCTATGAAAAGAATGGTTGAAGCTCTTCCTGATTCGGTTCCAAGTCAGAGCTTCTTCTGACCGTTATTAGAGGTATTGAGTCCAATAACCAACAGGTCAAAGCCGCCATGGGCGCTTTCGACACTGCTTCTCAGCTCCAGCAGCGATTTGTACTCGGCGCCATTCCTGGCTGCGTACTTCTGGCTTCACGAATGATGCTCAGCAGCAGGTGATGGCGCTGCCTTTTGATGGCTCCTTTCTTTTTGGCCCTCAGGTGGAGCAAGCCTTAGAGGCCACTCAGAGAACTAGATCGGCCATTAGAGATTGGCCAGACCTCCGCCTGTCCCTCTCGGGGCATGTGAACAAGCGTCAGTTTCATAGTCGTCCAGTCCTTTCGAGGCAGAAGCGGGGAAGCTTCCATCAAAGCCAACCTGCCCAACCTCAAAGAAGATGCAGCAGAAAGCGCGGGGCCTAAAGCTCCCAGTGCTACCTTATGATCGTTGGCCCAAGTTCCATCCACTCTGCCCGGTGGAACTTTCTCCTCGGTGGGAGGTGCGTCTGATGTACTTCTACAACCAGTGGAAGTCCATAATTTCGGACAAATGGGTCGCCGGATAATTCGAGAGGTTATTCTCTCAATTTCTTGAAACCCCAGTTGTCCTCCCAGGCGACAACCCAGGTTGTCGGCCTCTCATCAGACCTCTCACAGCGGAGATCCAGGGCCTTCTGAACAACAGGGCAATAGAACTGGTGCCCCGCATCTCGCAAACACAGGTTCTACTCCATTACTTTCTGGTTCCAAAGAAATCTGGGGATCGCCCCATTCTAGACCTCAGAAAGTTAAACAAATTCCTCCCAGGGAGAAATTCAAGATGATTTCCCTAGGTACCCTGTTACCCTTGCTGCATCAACACGACTGGCTGGCCTCTCTGGATATGCAGGATGCTTACCAGCATATCCCGTCCACCGACCCACCACCAAGTTCCTCAGGTTTGTAGCTTTAGGTCAGCATTATCAGTTCAGAGTCCTGCCCTTTGGGCTATCCTCGGCGCCATGAGTTTTACAAAGTGTTGTGCAGTTCTCGCGGCGCATCTCAGGAAAACCGGGACTCAGTGTTTCCCTACCTGGACTAGTAGGCTTCTAGCAAGCCCTTCCGTCAAGGGACTTTGGAAGCGTGCTAAGCGACTTCGTCTTCTCCACGTCCTTGGGAGTTCTGCTGAATTTGAAAAAATCTCACTGCAACCCTCCCAGAGGCTCCTTTTCATAAGGGACGCTTCTAGACACCTCTTCAGCGAAGGCTTTCCTTCAGAGGACAGAAGACTCGACATCCTTGAATGGCCCGTTACATCAGGAGAACCAATCGGTTACAGCTCTCTCGATACAGCATGTTGGGTCTCATAGCGTCCTCGGTCTTCACATTCCCTCTGTTGACTGACATGAGAACCACCCAATGGATGCTCTCCACTCAGTGGTCCCCGACCTCTCACCCCCAGTCTTATCCCATCAAGGTGCCAGAGCCTTGAAGGTCTCTCACCTGGTGGTCTCAAGAAAACAATCTCCTGGAAGGATTCCCTTTGCTCCCCGGATCATCAGATCTCCATCACCACAGGCTCGCGTAATGGGATGGGGGCTCACTGTCTCTCCCTCCACACTCCAAGGTGTATGGACTCAGTTGAAACTCATCTCACAAAAATGTCCTGGAGATGAGAGCGGTCTCTATGCAATCCGAGCTCTGAAGGATGTCCTTTGTCACAAGAACATTCTCCTTCAAGCGGACAACAAAGCAGTGATGTATTACATCAACAAGCAAAGCGGTGCTCATTCTTATCCCTTTGCAGGAAGCAATGAGGGTGTGGGAGTAGTGCTTGGGCACAAGTCTCTGATTCAGCGGTTTATCTGCGGGTATACAAAAGCGACCTAGCAGATCACCTCAGCAGAAGCGAGGCAGACCCTCACAGTGGTCTCGATCCAACCGTAGCTCGGTCCCTGTTCAAAAGAGTGGGGGCGCCAGACCTGGACCTTTGCATCCCCACTCAGCATAAACTGCCTCTCTTCTGCTCCAGAAATCCAGGGCCTGGCATTTTCTGTCAGGATGCGTTCAGGCTACGGTGGACAAAGCGCTTTCTTCGCCTTTCCACCGCTTCCTCTAATCCAGAGAGTACTCCTCAAGATTCGAGTCTCAGGGACCAAGATGATTCTCATTGCTCCTTCCTGGCCTCGACAGCTATGATTCTCTACTCAACAGTATGTTGGCAGCCTCTCGAGACCACTTCCTTTGCAAATCAGTCTTTTGACTCAGGGTTGGGTGGTCCATCCCAACCTAAAATCACTTCACCTTCATGCTTGGCTCCTGAAGAGAATAAGTAGATCGGTTCAACGTCTCGTAGAGTCTCAGACATCCTTCTGGCTGCTTTCGGAAGCCAGCCACCCAGCGTCTGCTTCCAAATCGAAGCGTTTTCTCTCTGATTCAAAATCCTCTTGGAATCCCTTTCCTGTCCTCCTGGCAAAGGTTCTGGAGTATCTTTTGGACCTGTCAAACTTAGGTCTTCAGTACTCACAGTTAAAGTTCCCTAGTGCCATCTCAGCGTTCCATGAGCGGTTTCTTCCTTAACTCTGGCTCAGTTACCTATAGTGAAGAGAGATTTCTTAAGGGATTCTCCATACCAGACCCCTGTTAAGCGTCAGTTGCAGCCTGGGACATTAACCTGGTGCTGGACATGCTCACTCGGAAGCCTTCCGACCCTTAGCTACTTGTGAGCTAAAATTTCTTACCTGGAAGACTGCCTTCCTGGTGGCCATACCTCAGCCACTGAGGGTCTCTGAGATACATGCCTGATTCACGGACCCTCCATTATGCTGTATTCCATAAAGACAAGGTAGTTCTCCATTACTCATCTAAATTTCTTCCCAAGGTTGTGTCAAATTCCATCTAAACCAACCTCTGGTACTTCCGCTTACTTCGCTAATTTCCAAATGAAGGGGAGCGAGCTCTTCATTCCTTGGATATTAAGAGAGCCTTGGGTTCTATTTAGATAGAACCAAGGATGATTCCAAGACTCAGCAACTGTTCAGTTTCTTTCAGCGACACCCGGCTGGGTCAACCTGTCGCTATTAGATGCATCTCTTCATGGTTAGTGGCATGCCTTCGTCATTGCTATTCCATGGCTCAAGTTAAATTAGAAGGTAGAGTGTCGCTCACTTCTACTAGGCGATATGGCATCCACAGCGGAAGTGCAATGTTCCAATTGCAGATATATAGCGCCGCCACCTGGAGCTCAGTGCATACCTTCCGTTAAGCACTATGCACTGGATGTTCATGCTAAGCGACATTCCGCATTCGGCAGAACTATCCTTAATGAGCTTCTATCTTGAGGCAGCGTGAGCTCTGGCTCTCCTGCCGCCCTTTTGAGGATTATCAACTTAGTACTCTCCCACTAGTGTGTGAATGAGTGGTGGAGACTTATGTCCAGGAGATAGGAAAAGTGCGTACCTACCGTAATTCTTGATCTTCTTGAGCGAGTCTCCACTCGATCACCTCCTCCTCCATCCCGAGCTCACGCTGTATTGGTCTTCACTCCCTCAGATCTTTAGGCCGTGAGGACTTCTTTACTGACCCTTCTTAGCGGGTCATACCGGACTATCTTATGTCCGTTTTTTAATATTAAGGTTTACTCTTCTCGTTAGTTATTGCACCTCCTTGGTAAAAAGGTACTGAGGCGGTTTGGAGGGAATTACGTGTGAGATTGGTCATTACACATTCGAACAGCTGCTATCATGGCCCGTGTTTCAGCGCGCTCTCACGCCAACCCTCCAGCAAAAGATTTGCTCCCGATGGGTCTTAGTGCCTCCGGCGCTAATCCCACTAATGTGAATGAGTGGTGGAGACTCATCCAAGAAGATCAAAAAATTACGGTGAGTACGTAATTTTCCTTTCCCCCCCCTCACATGGCTGCGGCTCAGCAGGCGACACCGATGCCCTTATCTCCTGTTTTTTCCTTCTCTAGCTTTCCAGGTTCCTGAGGCTTTTCGGCGCTTTCTGCAGGGTCTGTGGGCTTGTCGAGCGTTTTTCTGTCACCGCTGGGTCTTCTTTCCCGTTAAGCAGCGCTGCGCATGATCTCGCCCGGCACTGCCGGCGGTGCACCGTAGGATAGGCTCTTGGCGCGATTGTAACGCCGCGAAGAAGCGCTCTAGGGCCACGTGCCTCTTTGGCACCGTCGCCTCCCTCGATGCAATCTTCAGCCCGTTTGCCGTCTCGGCGCCGGGGAGCCCTCGGGGACTCTCCTTGTTTTCTGCTATTTCCTCCTCTCTAATTTTCCTCCTTTCCTGTCAAACAGTCCTTCCTGGACCATCAGGAGATGATGTTGAGCCTGACCCAGACCTTCGGTTGGGTGATGAAGTGGAGGCAGGATCTTTCTTTGCTACAGAGCCTGTGGTGGGGACCTGTCCTTTAAGTCTCTGTTGAAGAACCTGAGATCCACTCTTTCTCTCCAGACTACAGACATCGATCACAGGAAGATATTAAGACTCAGTATCTTCAGCGCCCGGAGATCCCTCAGTTTGACTCCTCCGATCAGCAACTTCCTTGAGGCAGCTGTCTCAAATGGTATGGAATAATCCTGCTCTTATTCCCTCAGTGGCTAAATCCATTGATAAAGTATTCAGCTCCCAGGATGGTCCCATTTGGCATCCCAAGCCTTTGCGGATCCTATTGTAGTCCTGGCAGAGGAAATGACAAGGTAGTTCTTCCTCAAACTACTACAGCTCGACCTATTAACAAAAGGTCTTGTAAGATTGATACATTAGGTAAAAGTCTTTGCTGCCTCACTCTAAGTATCGTGTTGCCAGTTATCAGGCTATTTTTCTCCAGTATGAGTATATCCTGTGGCACTCTATGAAAAGAATGGTTGAAGCTCTTCAGATTAGGACTCCAAGTCAGAGCTTCTTCTGACCAGTTATTAAAGTATTGAGTCCAATAACCAACAGGTCAAAGCCGCCATGGGCGCTTTCGACACTGCTTCTCGCTCAGCACGAGGTTGTACTAGGCGCCATTCCTGGTTCGTACTTCTGGCTTCTGAATGATGCTCAGCAGCAGGTAATGGCGCTGCTGCACGATGGCTCCTTTCTTTTTGGCCCTCAGTTGGAGCAAGCCTTAGAGGCCACTCAGAAGACTAGATCGGCCATTAAATTGGCCAGACCTCATCCTGCCCCTCTCGGAGGCATGTGAACAGAGCGTCAGTTTCATAGTCGTCCGCTTTCGAAGGCAGAGGCAGGGAAGCTTCCATAAAGCCAACCTGCCCAACCTCAAAGAAGGCGCCAGCGAAAGCGCGGGGCCTAAAGCCCCCAGCGCCACCTTATGAGTTGTTGGCCCAAGTTCATCCCTCTGCCGGTGGAACTTTCTCCTCCGGTGGAGAAGTCGTCTGATGTGCTTCTACAACCAGTGAAGTCCATAACCCGGACAAATGGGTCCTTGGGATAATTCGCAGGGATTCTCTCAATTTCTTGAAACCCCAATTGTCCCCCAGGCGACAACAAGTTGGCCGACCTCTCAGTCAAGACCTCCTCACAGCGGAAATCCAGGGTCTTCTGAACAGGACAATAGAACTGGTGCCCCGCACTCTGCGAAACTCAGGGTTCTACTCCATTGCTTGGGTTAAAGAAATCTGGGGGATCGCCCCATTCTAGACCTCAGAAAGTTAAACAAATTCCTCCCCAGGAGAAGTCAAAATGATTTCCCTAGGTACTCTGTTACCCTTGCTGCATCAGCAAACTGGCTGGCCTCTCTGGATGGGATGCTTACCAGCATATCCCGTCCACCCGACCCACATAGGTCCTCAGGTTTGTAGCTTTGGGTCAGCATTATCAGTTCAGAGTCCTGCCCTTTGGGCTATCCTCGGCGCTTGTGAGTTTTACAAAGTGTTGTGCAGTTCGCGGTGCACCTCAGAGAAAACCCGGACTCCAGTGTTTCCCTGCCTGGACGATTGGCTTCTGCAAGCCCTTCCTGCCATGGGACTTTGGAAGCGTTAAGCGACCTCGTCTTCTCACGTCCATGGGAGTTCTGAATTTGAAAAATCTCGCACAGCCTCCAGGGCTCCTTTTCATAGGGACAGCTTCTGACACCTCTTCACGAGCTTTCCTTCCAGGACAGGACTCGACATCCTTGGATGGCCGTTACATCGGAGAACCAACCGGTTACAGCTCTCGATACAACATGTTAGGTCTCATAGCGTCCTCGTCTTCCTGCTAGCCCGTGCACATGAGAACCCCAATGGATATCTCCACTCAGTGGTCTCCGACCTCACCCCAGTCTTATCCCATCAAAGGTGGGAGCCTTGAGGTCTCTCACCTGTTGGTCTCAAAGAAACAATCTCCTGGAGGATTCCTTGCTCCCCCAGATCATCAGATCTCCATCACCACAGACGCAGCTAATGGGATGGGGAGCTCACTGTCTCTCCTCCACACTCAAGGTGCATGAACAGTTCGACTCATCTCACACAAATGTCCTGGAGATGAGAAGCGGTCCTAAACAATCCGAGCTCTGAAGGATGTCGCTGTCACAGACATTCTCCTTCAAGCGGACAACAAAGCTGTGATGTATTACATCAACAAACAAAAGACGGTGCTCATTCTTATCCCTTGCAGGGAAGCAATGAGGGTGTGGGTGGTGCTTGGGCAGTCTCTGATTCAGCGGTTTATCTGGGTATACAAAAGCGACTGCAGATCACCTCAGCAGAGCAGACCCTCACAGTGGTCTCTCGATCAACCGTAGCTGAGTCCTGTTCAAAGTGGGGGACTCAGACCTGGACAGCACATCCCCCTCAGCATAAAAGTGCCTCTCTTCTGCTCAGAAATCCAGGGCCTGGCATTTCTGTCAGGATGCGTTCAGGCTGCGATGGACAAAGCAGCTTTCTTCCTTTCCGCGCTTTCTCTAATCAGAAGTACTCCTCAAGTTCGAGTCTCAGGGACCAAGATGATTCTCATTGCTCCCTCTAGCCTCAGCAACTATAGTTTCTCTACTCAACAGTATGTTGTGGCCTCTCGAGACCACTTCCCTTACAAATAATCTTGACTCAGGTTAGGTGGTCATCAACCTGAAATCACTTCCTTCATGGCTCTGAAGAGATAAAGTGAATGAGTTCACGTCTCTCGTGAGTCTCAGACATCCTCTGGCTGCTAGGAAGCCAGCCACCCGAAAGATAGCTTCCAAATAGAGCGTTTTCTCTCGGTGCAAAATCCTCTTGATCCTTTCCTGTCCTCCTGACAAGGTTAGAATATCTTTGGACCTGTCGACTTAGGTCTTCAGTATCCACAGTTAAAGTTCATAGGTGCCATCTCAGCGTTCCATGAGCGGTTTCTTCCTTGACTCTGGCTCAGTTACCTATAATTGAAGACATTTCCAAGGATTCTTCATAGACCCTGTTAGCGTCCAGTTGCAGCCTGGGACAGTAACCTGGTGCTGGACATGCTCACTCGAGCCCTTGAACCCTTAGCTACCTGAGCTAAAATTTCCTGGAAGACTGCCTTCCTGGCCATTACTTCAGCCTGCAGGGCCTCTGAGATACATGCCTGGTTCACGGACCCTCCATTATGCCTTATTCCATAAAGACAAGGTGGTTCTCATTACTCATCCCTAGAATTTCTTCCCAAGGTTGTGTCAGATTCCATCTAAACCAACCTCTGGTACTTCATTATAGCTAATTTCCAAAATGAAGAGAACGAGCTCTTATTCATGTGGATATTAAGAAACCTTGCGATTCTTTAGATAGAACAAGGATATTCAGACTCAACAACTGTTCATTTCTTTCAGCGACACCCGTGGGTCAACCTGTCCTATCAAATGCACCTCATATGGTTAGTATGCCGACATTTGTATTCCATGGCTCAGTTAATAGAAGAAGGTAAGCGTCACTCTACTAGAGCGATCAGCAGCATCCTAGCGGAAATCGCAATGTTCCAATGCAGATATACAACGCCGCCACCTGGAGCTCAGTACATACCCGTTAAACACTATGCACAGATATTCATACCGGGCGACATTCGCGTAGAAGAACTATCATAATAGGCTTCTATCTTAGGACGTGAGCTCTGGCTCTCTACCGCCCTTTGGGGATTATCAACAGTACTCTCCAACTATAAGACGAGTGGTGAGACTTATCCGGAAGATAGGAAAACCACGCACCTACAATGCTTGATCTTCTTGACGGTCTCCACCACCATCACACCCCTCATCCCCGAGCTCTGCTGTGTGGTGCCACCCTCAAATCTTTAGGCGTGAGGACTTCTTTGCTGACCCTTCTTGCAGGTCGTACGGACTATCTTATGTCCGTTTATAATGTTAGTTTACTCTTTCGTTAGTTGCGCTGCCTCCTTGGTAAAGGTACTGAAACAGTTGGAGGGTCATCGCCGAGATAGTCATTACAGCTGGAGCGCTGCTCTTGTGCTAATATCTCATGGCCGTCTCTCGCGCCGACCCTCCAGCAAAAAGTTTGCTCGATGGGTCCTAGTGCCTCGGCGTTAATCCCACTAGTGTGAATGATTGGTGGAAACTCGTCCAAGGCAAAAATTACGGTAGATGTAATTTTCTATCTTCCTGGACAAGTCTCCACTCATTCACTAGTGGAAATCTCAACTGATAATCCCCAAAAGGCGGCAGGAGGCAAAGCGCAGCGTCTAGATAGAAGCCATTAGGATAGTTCTGCCAATCAAAGATGTCGCCTGGGAACATCCAGTGCATAGTGTGAGAGTATGCACTGAGCTCCAGTGGCGGCGTTGCATATAAGTAGAACTGCCCGGAGTGAAATGGTTAAAACCATTCCAAAATAAAATTTTGCACGAGAGCAGCTCTATCTGTGTCATTTCAAACTTGGAACTGTCAGATTCTTTACTCCGCCTCAGTGAACAGTCGCTCCGGAGATTTCTCCTTCTGCTCGGTTCATTTCTCGGTTTAAAAAGTGTTTTCTCGGTTGGATTTAACCGAGAATAGTTTTATTTTAACCGCAAAACTGTTCAGTTCAAGCTCTATCTGTGGTAACCGTAAGTAAATGAAGGTTTTGTCTGTGTGGAACTTGTAAGTTATTGGTTCGGTTTTGAACCGATCAGTGGGTTTAAAACTCATTGAAAACTAAAAGGTACTATTTTAGAGTGCGGTTCCCGGTTCTTATCGGTTCTAAAAAAAACGGATTTATTACGTTTTTTTCCAATACCCGTGACACGGTTAGGAACCGATAAGGGTGTCTTGCCTGGCACTGCCGTTAAAAGGGCAAGTTTTTGGTTAGGCTGGCATTATGTCTGAAAACCCAAAAGAAAACCCGGGCCCACTGGTTTCAACACTGTGATGTTTGTGGGGAAGTCTTTGCCAAGGCTGACCCACACACCTGTGTTGTTGTCTGGGGTTTGACCACTTCCAGTCAGACTGCCAGATATTTAAGAATTTCCCTGCAGCCACCCTGGAAAAAAGATTGGGCAGGCTCAGGGAACGAGAGGCCAAAAAGTCCACTGACCCGGATGGCCAGCCCGGTTCGGTGCCAACCGAACCAGAGGGAGTGCCCTCTGACCAGGGCCAGACTTCCTCGGGAAAGAAAAGCTGGTTCTGAGGAACCAATTCCAGTAAAGAAAACAAGAAAATCATCAGGTCTGGAGTCCAAAATTCCTTCTCCAACTGCTGCAGAGATAGCAAAAGCCATACAAATTGTCCAGTCACTGTCTCAGGGTCCGTCCGAACCACCACTATCTGGTAAAAGGTCGGTTCGTCCGGTCCCAGTGGTTCAGGATTATGATATTGAGGAATTTTATGAACCAGAGGAGGGGGAGGAGGATTATGAACAGTATGAATGTGGCTGGGAAGGTCTGGGTGTGCCCATTGAACCGGACATCTCCCCAGACAGACCTTTAGAATCTCCCCCTATGCTGTCTGAGTCCCCATCTCATTTTATGTTTTATAAAAAAGTTGCTGAAACCCTCCAGCTTCCTTAGAAGAGGCTGTGGATGAGCAAGAGGAGCCTGATTTTGTAGAAATGATGGATATTCCAGAGTCTAGGAGATTGTCTATTCCTTTACATAAGTCTTTTAGGAAACAAACAATTAAAATTTTAAAAGCTCCTAATTCTGTGCCTCCTGTAGATAAAAGATGGACAGAAGGTATGCATTGTCAGGCCCTGATACAGAATTCCTTTCTCAGCAATGCAGTCATGTTAGTAGTTCAGGCTGCTGCCTGTGATAAAGCTAATATTCCCTTGGCTTCACATCCTCCTGACAAGGATTCCAGGAAGATTGATGCCATGGCAAAACTATATGGCAGCCTCTCTGGGACTCAGGCAAGCAAATTATATGGCTTATGTAGCTAGGTATCAGAAATCTAGATGGGATACCATTATGCACTGGCCAAGTAGGCCCATGGCCAGCTGGCTAGTGAACTAGAACAGGTGGCTGCTGATGGCATTGAAGCCTCTAAGGTTCAGTTTCATGCTGCTGTGGATGTTAATGATGTCTCCTCTAGGGTCATGGCCACATCTGTAGCTTTTCGTAGGTTGGCCTGGCTCAGGTGTACTAGTTTGTCACAGGATACCCAGACTAAGGCTATGGATTTTCCTGTGGTGGGAAATTCTCTGTTTGGTGAGCAGACAGAGAATTACATTAAGATGATGGATGAATATGGGACTACTTACAAGAGTGCCCAGGCTAAGGAGCGGCAAGCCACTCCTCAAAGGCATGCCCCCAGGGGTAGGGGTAGGCCTTTTCACAGGCCTTTCTACCAGACTCAGGCCTCCTCTGCCTATGCTCAGAGGAGCTTCTTCAGAAGCAGGGGCAGACGAAGGGTGGGCAGACCTGCTCTCACCCCCAGCCTAAAGCTCCTGAGAAACAGGCACCCTGATGGGGTGCCCAGGCCGATTTTCCTGTACCAGTGGGGCAGGCTGGCTTTTTCAGTCAGAATTGGGCTTCTTTAACTCAGACAAGGGGTTCTGGAAGTAGTAGCCAGGGTCTGGTTCTCAGCTTCAAAAGTTTCCAAAGTTGAGAAGCAGATTTTTTCTACTGCAAGTGCTTCAGAGACCCTCGCTCTGGAAACAGAGGTCTCATCCCTGTTAGCTCTCAGAGCAGTAGAAGGTTCCTCCCCTGCATCAGGGCAGGGGTCTGTATTCCAGATACTCCTTACCCCAAAAAGACAGGAGAATGGCAGCCCATTTTAGATCTCAGATATCTGAACAAGCATCTTTTGAAACCAAAGTTCAAAATGTAACTCTGGCAATGATTTTACCTTCCCTAAGGCCAGGGACTGGCTAGCCTCCCTGGACCTCAAGGATGCCTATTTCCATGTCCTAATCAGAAGATCCCACCGAAAGTACCTCAGATCTGACAGCCCTCAGGTCATTACCAGTTCAGAGCAATGCCTTCAGCCTTACCTCTGCTCCAAGGGTATTCACAAAGTGTCTAGCAGTGGGCTCACTTAAGGAGGCAGAGGATTGCTGTTTTTCCTATCTAGACGACTGGCTCATTGTAGGCCAGTCCCAGAACAGGTAAAATCTCACCTGCAGGTTACCCAGCAGCTTCTCACCTCCCTGGTTTTCTCTAAACCTACCAAAGTCTGTTCTGGAACCAGTCCAGGTACTCACCTTTATAGGGGAGTGGACACAAAGCCAGCCAGGGCCTTTCTTCCCCAGAAAGGGTAAGGAATTTAGTGGCTCTGGCCTCCACTTCCTCTGCAGGTCTCTCGACCAGCAAGACACTTTCTGCAGCTCCTGGGGCACATGGCTGCATCCACAGCTGTTGTGCAGGGAGCCAGATTTCAGATGAGAGACATTCAGTTTCACTTGAGAACCTTTTGGTCTCAGAGAAGAGACCCCCTTTCCAAGTTGGTCCCAGTGACTCGAACCTTGATCCTAGCTCTCCAGTGGTGGCAGGATCAGAGCAATTTAAAATGAGGTCCCCTTGCATTTCCCTTCTCACGACTTGACTCTCTCACTACAGATGCCCCTTCTGGGTTGGGAGCCCACATGTGACCTTTCCACTCAGGGTTTGGTCCCCCAGGAATCTCTGCTCCACATCAATTTGCTGGAACTCAGAGCTGTCTTTTTAGCTCTTCAAGCTTTTTCTGCATCTGTCCACGACAAGGTAGTACAAGTCAGAACAGACAACACCACAACAATGTGGTACATCAACAAGCAGAGCAGTGGGTCTTCGGCCTTGTGCACCGAGGCAATGAAGTTGTGGTCTCTGGCTATTCTGAACACTTCCCTCATAGCAGTTCATCTTCCAGGGAAGGACAATGTCCTAGCGGATGCCCTCAGCAGGATTTCCCAGGGCCATCACAGATGGTCCCTGGATCCTCAAGTGCTGGGGATAGTTTTTTTGCCAGGTGGGGCATCCTCAGATAGATCTTTTGCAGCCCCAGACAATCCCAAACTTCTCTGTTGTGCAGGCCTCCCAGTGCTGGGCTCAGTTCCCCTGGATGCCCTTCTTCTGGATTGGGAGGGAAGTTCCTCTATGCTTCCCCTTTCCTCTCTCTACAGTACTAGTCAAAATCAGATCTCAGCCTTGCAGGTGATTCTGATTGCCCCGGATTGGGCCAGGCAGCCCTGGTACCCACTCCTTCTGTCTCTGACAGTCCATCTTCCCTCTGCCTCCCAGGAATCACAATCTGTTGACTTGTGCCCAGGGAAGGTTTGGTATCCGGACCTCAAATCCCTCAACCTCGAGGCCTGGCTCTTGAGGAGTTAGAGTTGCTGATTTACACACCTCTCAGAGGTGACACTTGAGATCCTAAAAGGCTTCCAGAAAGCCTTCCACTAGAGCTACTTATAGTTCTAAATGGAAAAGGTTTTCCATTTGGTTGCTGGGAAAAATATTTCCCCAGAATCTGCTGAATTGCCCATTTGTTGGGATTACATGGTACATCTTAATTCCTTGGGTCTCAGACCAGCTACCCTGAGAGATTCATTTGGCAGCTGTGTCTGCTTTTTGTGTCAGTAGGAAAGTCATCCCTCTTTCCTCTCATCCTGTTTTCAAGTTTTTAAGGGATTACTCCATACTAATCCTTCCTTTAGGAACGGCCCCTGCTTGGGACCTTAATGTTTACATTGCCCAGTTAATACAACTTTTGAACCTCTGTCTTCTGCAGAGCTCAAGTACCTAACTTGGAAAGCTTCCTTTCTAGTGGCCATCACTTCTGCCAGACGCATAAAGTGGTGCAAGCCTTGTCAGTGGAGACTGACTTTATTTCTTTCCACAGGGATAAAGGTAGTCCTTAGGACTAATAGGAAGTTTTGCCTAAGGTGGTTTCAGATTTCCATCTTAATAATCTATCTCCCTTCAGTATTTTTTAAGATCCACTCCTCTTGGTGAGAGAGATTGCACAACCTGGATATAATCAGAGCTCTTAGTTATTATAAGGCCGTACCAAAGGTCCTGAGTTGAATCCTCAACTTTTCACTTACCTATGGTGAAGTTGGAAAGACAAACCTGCCACTAAGAGATCAATAGCCCAGGTGGATTCTCTCTTGTATCCAATTTTGTTATCAGAAGTGGGCAGAGCCCCAGTTTGAGGGCTTCCATTCTACCAGAAATTTTAGCTCGTCTCTAGCTGCTGCCAGAGATATCCTTTATTAAGGTTGCCCAGGCTGCTACTTGGGAGAAAGCGGTGCACAGTTTTACTTCAAGACATTACTCCTGGATGCTCCAGGCCAGGAGGAGATGCTGGAAGTTTAGCACAGCTGTTCTTCAGAACCCTATTCCTAAGTAGATTCTGCCCCTCCTCCATGGAGGTACTGCTGTAGCTATTCTTTAATGTACTAATATATATAGCACAAGACTTCATGTTGTTTGAAGAAAATTACTCACCTTAGTAATGTTGTTTCTTCTAATGAGTCTTAACATATTATGAGACCTCACCCAACCTGCCTCTCAGAACCTCTACTTGGTGGGGTGCGGGCAACATAGTGTGGGCACTACTTATGTCCTGTTGGCATTTTTTGTCCCCTTTGGGACTTGCAGGAGTGTGTATGTGCTGGCGTGTGTGTGTTTGATTATACTATATTTCCATTTCATAGTATTAGAATAGTGTTAGTATTTCTGGTCCCTGACTTGAGTCTTGGGTGTTGGGACCATCAATGGTTGTGTGTTAGTTGTTAACCATTTTGGCTAGTGTAGGTTCTGGCTTCCACACACAGACCTTAGTGAGTTTGGCTTAGTAAAGATCTGACAGTTCAAGTTTGAAATGACACAGATGAGGCTGCTCAACGTGCCAAAATTCTATTTTCGGAATGGTTTTAACCATTTCACTTGAGAGCAGTTCTAGAGGCTGGATCAAACTGCTAATGTCTATAATAGAGCAAGACTCATTAGAAGAAACAACATTACAAGGTGAGAGTAATTTTTTCTTCCTGTCCAAACGGTCCTCCCTGGACTATCAGGAGATGACGTTGAGCCTGACCCAGACCTTCGGTTGGGTGATGAAGTGGACAAAGCAGGATCTTTCACTGCAACAGAGCCTGTGGTCGAGGACCTGTCCTTTAAGTCTCTGTTGAAGAACCTGAGTTCCACTCTTTCTCTCCAGACTACAGACATGGATCCTGGGAAGCGGTTAAGACTCCAATATCTTCATGCTTGGAGATCCCTCTGGATTTGACCTCCTCGATTCAACCTTCCTTGAGGCGCTGTCTCCAGTGGTATGGAATAATCCTGCCTCTTACCCTTTGGTGGCCTAAATCCATTGAGGAATATATTCAGCCCCAAGGATCGTCCCATTTTACAGCATCTCAAGCCTTCTTGAATCCTATTGTAGTCCTGGCGAGGAAATGATGAGTCGTTCTTCCTCCAAGCTACTAGCTAAACCTATTAACAAGGTCTACGTAAGATTGATACATTAGGTAAGAGAGTTTTAACGTCCACTCTAAGTATGCGTGTTGCCAGTTACCAAGGCTATTTTTCTCAGTATGAGTATATCCTGTAGCACTCTATCAAGTAAATGGTTGAAGCTCTTCGGACCGGACTCTAGTCAGAGCTTCTTCATGACCATTACCAGAGTATTGAATCCAACCAACCAACAGGTCAAAGCAATATGGATGCTTGAAACTTTTCTTCTCATTGGCAACGCTGGTATTTGTACTGCCGTCACTCTGGCTGCGTGCTCGAGCTTCACGAATGATGCGCAGCAGCAGGTGATCGCGTTGCCTCTGATGGCTCATTATCTTTCGGTCCTCGGGTGAGAGCAAGCTCTAGAGGCTACTCAAAAGACTAGAGTTGGCCATTAAGCTGGCTCGACCCCCTCTCGGGGGCATGTCAGTGGCGTCAAGTTTCACGATCGTCAGTCAGCGAGGCAAGGGCAGAGGAAGTTTCCATATGAGAACCAACCTGCCCAACCTCAAAGAAGGCGCAACCAAGCGCAAGGCCCGAAACAGTGCCACCATGAGTTGCAGCCCAAGTTCCGCCTCCGCTGCCGAGGTGGACTTTTCCTTTCCTGTGGGAGGTGCGTCTGATGCACTTCTACAACCAGTGAGTCCATAACCTCAGAACAAATGGGTCCTTGGATAATTCGCGAAAGTATTCTCTCGAATTTTCTGGAGACCCCTCGAATCGTCCTCCTAGCGTCAGCAGGCTGTCAATCCTTCAGTCAGACCTTCTGTACGCGCCGAGATCCAGGGCCTTCCTGAACAACAGGGCAGTAGAGCTGGGTGCCTCTGCATCAATGAAACACAGGTTCTACTCACTGCTTTCTGGTTCCAAAAGAAGTCTGAGGATACGCCCATTCTAGACCTCGAAGCTAAACAAATTTCTCCCCAGGAGAAATTCAAAATATTCTCTAGGAACCTGTTACCTTTGCCCCATCAACACGACTAGCTAGCCTCCTGGACATGCAGGGCAACACCAGCACATTCCTATTCACCGAGGCATCCACAAATTCCTGGGGTTTGTGGCTCTGGGTCAACACTATCAGTTCAGAGTCCAGCCACCTTTGGGCTATCACTCGGCCTTGTGAGTCTTTACAAAGTGTTGTGCAGTTCTTGAGCGCATCTCAGAGGCTTCGGAATCCGACTGTTTCCCTACACAGGGCGACTGGCTCCCTAGCAAGCCCTTCCAAACAGGGACCTGGAAGCCATTCAGAGCGGCCTCTCGCCTTCTTCGTCCATGGGAGTTCTGCATCTAAAGAGTCACAGTTGCAGCCCTCCCAGGAACTCCTTTTCTTGGGACTCTACTGGACACCTCTTGCACAAAGGCTTTCCTTCCAGAGGGACAGAGGCTCGATATCAGCTAGATGGCCCGTTACATTGGGAGAACAGATCAGTTACAGCTCTCTCAACAGCGGTATATTGAACCTCATGGCATCCTCCAGTGTTCACTGTACCCTAGCTCGGCTACACATGAGAACCACCAATGGATACTCAGTGCTCAGTGGTCCCCAACCCCACTCCTCACAGTCTTATCCCATCAAGGTGACAGAACCCTTACAAGGTCTCTCACCTGGTGCTCTCAAGAGAGCAATCTCCTGGAAGGATTCCTTTACTCCTCCGGATCATCAAACCTCCATCACCACAGATGCATTACCTAGCGGGATGGGGGCTCATTATCGCTTTCTCCACACTCAAGGTGTATGGACTCGCTCGAGGCCCAGCTTCACATAAATGTCCTAGAGATGAGAGAGTCCTTTTATAGGTCGAGCGTTTGAAGGACATCCTCTGTCCAGAACATTCTCCTTCAAGCGGACAACAAAGCTGTGATGTATTACATCAACAAGCAGGCGGGACTCACTCTTACACCTTATGCAGGGGCGATGAGGGGTGGCGAGATAGTGCTTGGAACCCAGATCTCTAATTCAAGCGGTCTACCTGCCAGGTGTACAAAGCAGATTTGGCGGACCGTCTCAGCAGAACAGAGGCAGATCCTCACGGTGGTCTCTCAACTCAACCATTAGTTCAATCACTATTCGGTAGGAACTCAGACCTGGACCTTTTGCATCCCCACTCAATGCAAAACTGCCTCTCTTCTGCTCCAGAATCCAGGACTGGCATTTTCTGTCAGGATGCGTTCAAACTCTACGGTGGACAAAAGCAGCTTTCTTTATGCCTTTCCGCCTCTTCCTGTAATTCAAAAGTACTTCTCAAATTCAGGTCCAGGGGACCAAGATGATTCTCATTGCTCCCTCTTGGCCTCGACAACTATGGTTTCCTCTACTCAACAATATGTTGGCAGCCCCTCCGAGACCACTCCCTCTGCAGATGAACCTGTTGACTCAAGGTCCGGTGGTCCATCCCAACCTGAGATCGCTTCACCTTCACGCTTGGTTCCTGAAGAGGTAGAAGTGAACCGGTTCAATGTCTCTCGAAGAGTTTCAGACATTCATCTTCCTGGACATAAATCTCCACCACTCATTCACACTAGTGGGATTAGTGCCGGAGGCACTAAGACCCATCGGGAGCAAACTTTTTGCTGGAGGGTCGTGAGAGATGGGCGCCCATGAGATTCGCGCCGCCAACAGCGGCTTTCGGCGGTAATGACCATCTCGGCGTGACCTCAACTTCCTCTCGATTCCTTTTCCCGCCGTCGATGCTGCGCTTCAGTAGCGGCGTCGCTAGCCTGTGAAGTCAAACTTCAAACTAGCATAGTTTTCAGTTTGTTTTTGTAACATCACGATAAGTGGTATACGGCAATTTTATTCTATTTTAGTTAAATTTTTCTAATATTTAAATTTTACTTGAAAGTCTCGGCCTACTGGGCGGAGTCGACCATGAGCAGGTCAGGTGGCCGGTGGGGAGACTTCGTCAATATTCGATAGCCGGGCTAGGTCCGGTCCAGCCTCCTCTCCTCAAGCGGGGTTCGACAATGTGGTCAGTCCGATGCCGAGGAAATGTGGTCCCCAGCGACATAAAAATAAGCAGTGCATTCTCGGCACCGTTCGGACTCGACTCTTCTTGACCCACAGGTCAAAAAGAAGGCATCACTCAAAGTCACCCTCTGGTATGTCTGTCGTCGGCGCTCAGATTGATCGTGCTAGTTGCGGTCTCCTTCTAAAGATCGCCAACTTCCGGTGTCGTCGTCCTCGACATCAGTCCCTCCCGCCTATGGTAGGACTCCAGATGAGCAGTTTCATCAGTGGGCGCTCTTGTGGAGCAAATGGGCTCCGGAGTTGGTTCTTCTGCCTGAATCGGTTGCCTCCGGAGCGCCTCGGGCCCCTCTGGCGATCAGGTAGGGCGGTTGGACCTTCCTGAGTCGCGTGGCGCCTTCTTGGTGCCAGCGACTCCGTGTAGGTGTTTCCCCCTCCATGGCTTCTGCGGCGCGGGGGCCTCACCGATGCCTTATCTCCTGGTTTTTCCTTCTCTGCTTTCCAGGTTCCTGAGGGCTTTTCCGGCGCCTTCGCGGGAGTCTGTTGGCTTATCGGCGCCGTTTTGGTGCGCTGGGTCTTGCGGCGCCCGTCCGCTAACCGTGGGGTCTCGCCGGGCGCGCCCGGCGATATGCCGTTAGATAGGCGTGGCGCCCGTTTCCATCGTCGTCCGCTGCCCCGTTAGCGGCGCCCGATAACGGCGTAAGTCCGCCAGCGCCATTCGCGGCATTTTCGACGGCGCCATCGCGTTGTCGTCGGCTGCGCAGTTGCGTACCGTTGTCATCCGGCGCCGCGAGGCGCTAGCGAGAACACGTGCCTCTTCAGCGCCGTCGCCTCCTCGATGCGTCTTCAGCCCGTTTTGCCGTCCGGCGCCCGGCAGCTATAGGGACTCTCCTTGATTTTCTGCTGTTCCTCCTCTCTAATTTTCCTCCTTTCCTGTCCAAACAGTCCTTTCTGGACCATCAGGAGATGATGTTGAACCTGACCCAGACCAGCAGTTGGGTGATGAAGTGGAGAAACAGGATCTTTCTTTGCTACAGAGCCTGTGAGTGAGGACCTGTCACTGTAAGTCTATTAGAGAACCTGGGATCCACTCTTTTCTCTCCAGACTACGAGACATCGATCCTGGGAAGATATAAAGACTCAGTATCTTCGCCCGGAGATCCTTGGACTTGACTCCTCCGATCAGCCTTGAGGCGCTGTCTCAAATGGTATGGAATAATCCACTCTTATTCCCTCAGTGGCTAAATCCATTGATAAAAGTATTCAGCTCCCAAGGATCATCCATTTGCATCCCAAGCCTTTGTGGATCCTATTGTAGTCCTGGAAGAAATGACAAAGGTCGTTCTTCCTCAACTTCTACAGCTCGACCTATTAACAAAGAGTCTCGTAAAGATTGATACATTAGGTAAGAGAGTCTTTGCTGCCTCCACTCTAAGTATCGTGTGCCAGTTATCAAGGCTATTTTTCTCAGTATGAGTATATCCTGTGGCACTGTATGAAAAAAGAATGGTTGAAGCTCTTCCAGATTAGGATTCAAGTCAGAGCTTCTTCTGACCGTTATTAGAGGTATTGAGTCCAATAACCAACAGGTCAAAGCCGCCATGAGACGCTTTTCGACACTGCTTCTCGCTCAACACCACGGCATTTGTACTAAAGGCGCCATTCCTGGCTGCGTGCTTCTACAACTTCACAAATGATGCTCAGCAGCAGGTGATGGCGCTGCCTTTGATGGCTCCTTTCTTTTTGCCCTCAGGTTGGAGCAAGCCCTAGAGGCCACTCAGAACTAAATCGGCCATTAAGTTGGCCAGACCTCCACCTACCCCTCTAGAGGCATGTGAACAGGCGATCAGTTTCATAGTCGTCAGTCCTTTCGAGAGCAGAGGGAGAAGCTTCGCATAAACCAACCTGCCCAACCTCAAAAAAAAAGCGCAGAAAGCGCGGGGCCTAAAGCTCCCAAGCGCTACCTTATAGTCGTTGGCCCAAGTTTCATCCACTCTGCCTGAGGTGGAACTTTCTCCTCCGGTGGGAGGTGGGTCTGATGTGTCTTCTACAACCAGTGGAAGTTCATAACTTCGGACAAATGGGTCCTACGGATAATTAGCGAGGGTTATTCTCTCCAATTTCTTGAAACCCCGAATTGTCCTCCCAGGCAACAACCCAGGTTGTCGGCCTCTCAGTCAGACCCTCCTCACCGCGGGAGATCCAGGGCCTTCTGAACAAAACAGGGCAATAGAACTGGTCCCCATCTCCTAAACACAGGGTTCTACCCATTACTTTCTGGTTCCAAAGAAATCAGGGGGATGCGCCCCATTCTAGACCTCAGAAAGTTAAACAAATTCCTCCCAGGGAAATTCAAGATGATTTCCCTAGGTACCCTGTTACCCTTGCTGCATCAGCACGACTAGCTGGCTCCTCTCTGGATATGCAGGATGCTTACCAGCATATCCCGTCCACCCGACCCACCGCAAAGTTCCTCAGGTTTGTAGCTTTGGGTCAGCATTATCAGTTCAAGTCCTGCCCTTTGGAGCTGCTCCGCAGCCCTTGAGTTTTACAAAGTGTTGTGCAGTTCATGGCGCATCTCAGGAAGAAATCGGACTCCGGTGTTTCCCTACCTGGGCGATTAGCTTCTAAGCCCCTTCCAGTCCAAGGGACTTTGGAAGCCGTGCAAGCGACTTCTCTCGTCTTCTCACGTCCATGGGAGTTTCTGCTGAATTTGAAAAATCTCAACTGCAACCCTCCCAGGCTCCTTTTCATGGGGCGCTTCTAGACACCTCTTCAGCGAAGGCTTTCCTTCAGAGGACAGAAGACTCGACATCGCTCGAATGGCCGTTACATCAGGAGAACCAATCGAGTTACAGCTCTCTCGATAGCAGCGCATGTTGGTCTCATGGCGTCCTCGGTCTTCACTGTCCCTCTGGCCCGACTGCACCAAGAGAACCACCCAATGGATGCTCTCCACTCAGTGGTCCCCGACCTCTCACCCCCAGTCTTATCCCATCAGGTGGCGGGCCCTTGAAGGTCTCTCACCTGGTGGTCTCAAAGAGCAATCTCCTGGAAGGATTCCCCTTTGCTCCCCGGATCATCAGATCTCCATCACCACGACGCATCGCTTCAATGGGATGGGGAGCTCACTGTCTCTTCCTCCACACTCAAAGGTGTATGGACTCAGTTCGAAACTCGGCTCTCACATAAATGTCACTGGAGATGAGGAAGTCCTATATGCAATCCGAGCTCTGAAGGATGTCCTTTATCACAAGAACATTCTCCTTCAAGCGGACAACAAAGCAGTGATGTATTACATCAACAAGCAGAAGCGGTGCTCATTCTTATCCCTTTGCAGGAAGCAATGAGGGTGGGGAGTGGTTCTTGGGCACAAGTCTCTGATTCAGCGGTTTATCTGCCAGGTATACAAAGCGACCCTAGCAGATCACCTCAGCAGAACCGAGGCAGACCCTCACAGTGGTCTCTCGATCCAGCCGTGAACTCGGTCCCTGTTCAAGAGTGGGGACTCCAGACCTGGACCTTTTGCATCCCACTCAACATAAACTGCCTCTCTTCTGCTCCAGAAATCCAGGGCCTGGCATTTTCTGTCAGGATGCGTTCAGGCTCAGCGGTGGACAAAAAGCGGCTTTCTTTAAGCCTTTCCACGCTTCCTCTAATCCAGAGAGTACTCCTCAGAGTTCGAGTCTCAGGGACCAAGATGATTCTCATTGCTCCTTCCTGGCATCGGCAACTATGGTTTCCTCTACTCAACAGTATGTTGGAGCCTCTCGAGACCACTTCCTTTGCAAATCAGTCTTTTGACTCAGGGTCGTTGGTCCATCCCAACCTGAAATCCACTTCACCTTCATGCTTGGCTCCTGAAGAGATGAAAGTGAATCGGTTCAACGTCTCTCGTGAGTCTCAGACATCCTTCTGGTTGCTCGGGAAGCCAGCCACCAACAATCGCGGCTTCAAATGGAACGTTTTCTCTCTGGTGTCAAAATCCTCTTGGAATCCTTTTCTGTCCTCCTGGCAAGTTCTGAGTATCTTTTGGACCTGTCAAACTTAGGTCTTCAGTACTCCACAGTTAAAGTTCACCTGTAGTGCCATCTCAAGCGTTCCATGAGCCGGTTTCTTCCCTAACTCTGGCTCAGTTACCTATAAGTGAAGAGATTTCTTAAAGGATTCTCCATACCAGACCTCCTGTTAAGCGTCAGTTGCAGCCTGGGACATTAACCTGGTGCTGGACATGCTACTCGGAAGCCTTTCGAACCCTTGAGCTACCTGTGAGCTAAAATTTCTTACCTGGAAGACTGCCTTCCTGGTGGCCATTACCTCAGCCGCAGGGGTCTCTGAGATACATGCCCTGGTTACGGACCCTCGGTATACTGTATTCCATAAAGACAAGGTAGTTCTCATTACTCATCCTAAATTTCTTCCCAGGTTAGTGTCAGAATTCCATCTAAACCAACCTCTGGTACTTCCCTTATTTCGCTAATTTCCAAAATGAAGGGAGCAGCTCTTCATTCCTTGGATGTTAAGAGAGCCTCGGCTCTATTTAGATAGAACCAAGGATGTTCATGAGACTCAGCAACTGTTCGTTTCTTTCAGCGACACCGGCTGGGTCAACCTGTCGCTATTAGATGCATCTCTTCATGGTTAGTGGCATGCCTTAGTCATTGCTATTCCATGGTTCAAGTTAAATTAGAAGGTAGAGTGTAACACTCACTCTACTAGAAAGTCCTTGACATCCTAGCGGAAATAGCAATGTTCCAATTGCAGATATATACAACGCCGCCACACCTGGAGCTCAGTGCATACCTTGAACAAGCACTATGCACTGGATGTTCATGCTGGCGACATTCCGCGTTCGGCAGAACCTTATCCATAATGGGCTCTATCTAGACAACGTGAGCTCTGGCTCTCCTGCCGCCCCTTTTGGGGGATTATCAGCTTGGTACTCTCCCACTAGTGTGAATGAGTGGTGGAGACTTTTGTCCAGGAAGATAGGAAAATTACTCACCTACTGTGAATTCTTGATCTTCTTGGACGAGTCTCCACTCATTCACACACCACCCTCCATCCCGAGCTCACCGCTGTATTGGTCTTCACTCCCTCAAATCTTTAGGCCGTGAGGACTTCTTTGCTGACCCTTCTACACTGGTCATCTGGACTATCTTATGTCCGTTTTTTAATATTGAGTTTACTCTTTACGTTAGTTCGCTGCACCTCCTTGGTAAAAAAGGTACTGGGCGGTTTGGAGGGTCGTCGCCGAGATGGTCATTACCGCTCGAGCCGCTGCTCTCGGCCTGCGATGTCCCAGCGCCGGTCTCACGCCGACCCTCCAGCAAAAAGTTTGCTCCGATGGGTCTTAGTGCCTCGCGCTAATCCCACTAGTGTGAATGAGTGGTGGAGACTGCCCAAGAAGATCAAGAATTACGGTAGGTACTGCAATTTTCCTTCCTGGCTGCCTCGCCGAAGCCAGCTACCGGGAAAACTTACACGTCTAAGTGGGCGTTTTTGCTCTGGTGTGCAAAGTCTCTTGGAATCCCTTTTCCTGTCCACCAGACAAGGTTTGGAGTACCTTTTGGACCTCTCAAATTCAGGTCTCAGTACTCTGCAGTCAAAGTTCACCTTAGTGCCATTTCAGTATATCATGAGCGGTTTCTTCTTTGTCTGTGGCTCACTTACCTATGGTTAAGAGATTTCTTAGAGAATTCTGCAACCAGATCCCCTATAAGGCGTCGGTTGCAGCCTGGAACATTAACCTTGTGCTGAACATGCTCACTTCAGGAAACCTTTGAACCTCTGGCTACCTGTGAGCTAAAATTTCTCACCTGGAAGGCGGCCTTCCCTGGTGGCCATTACCTCAGCCCGCAGGGGTCTCGAGATACATGCCTGATTCACGGACCCTCCAGTATACTGTGTTCAAAAGGACAAAGTAGTTCTTCACACTCATCCTAAATTTCTTCCCAAGGTTGTGTCAGAATTCATCTAAACCAACCTCTGGTACTTCCCTCTTACTCGCTAATTTCCAAAATGAAGAGCGAACTCTTCATTCCTTGGATGTTAAGAGACTACATGTTCTATTTAGATAGAACCAAGAATTTTCGCAAAGACTCAGCAACTCTTTGTTTCTTTCAGCGACACCTGGCTGGGTCAACCTATAAGCTATCAGATGCATCTCATCGTGGCTAGTGGCATGTCTTCGACATTGCTATTCCATGGCACAGGTTAGAGGTGGAAGGTAGGGTTTACTCTCACTCTACCAGGCGGTCGCGGCATCCCTAGCAGAAATTACGTAATGTGCCGATTGCAGACATCTGCAATGCGCCACCTGGAGCTCCAGTGCATACCATCCGTTAAGCATTATAGCACTGGATGTTCATGCCAGGCGACATTCCACCTTCGGCAGAACTATCCTTAATGGACTTCTGTCCTAGAAGCGTGAGCTCTTGGTCTCCTGCCGCCCTGTCGAGAGGATTATTAGCTCGGTACTCTCCCAATAGTGTGAATGAGTGGTGGAGACTTATGTCCAGAAGATATGAAAATTACGTACCTACCGTAATTCTTGATCTTCTTGGACGAGTCTCCACCACTCATCCCCCGCCCCTCCATCCCCAAGCTCACAGCTGTGTTGGTCTTCACTCCCTCAAATCTTGGGCGTGAAGACTTCTTTGCTGACCCTTCTTACAGTTAAATGCGGACTATCTTATGTCCGTTTTGAGGATTAGATTTACTCTTACGTTGATTTGCTGCACCTCCTTGGTAAAAGGTACTGGCGGTTGGAGAGTACGTCGCCCGAGATAGTCATTGCCGCTCGAGCCACTGCTTCATGGCGCCGTCTCAGCGGACCCTCCAGCAAGGCTGCTCCCGATGGGTCCTAGTGCCTCCGGCGCTAATCCCACTAGTGTGAATGAGTGGTGGAGACTTGTCCAAGAAGATCAAGAATTACGGTAGGTACGTAATTTTCATTTTCTACTCCCAGTACTTTCTGGTTCCAAAGAAGTCTGGGGGTATGCGCCCCATTCTGGATCTCAGAAAGCTAAACAAATTTCTCCCCAAGGAGAAATTCAAAATAATTTCTCTGGGAACCCTGTTACCTTTGCTTCATCAGCACGACTGGCTAGCCTCCCTCGACATGCAGGATGCTTACCAGCACATTCCTATTCACCCGAGGCATCACAAATTCCTGAGGTTTGTGGCTCTGGGACCGCATTATCAGTTCAGAGTCCTGCCCTTTGGGCTATCCTCAGCGCCGCGGGTTTTTACAAAG
Source organism: Neoceratodus forsteri (assembly GCA_016271365.2). NCBI lineage: Eukaryota > Metazoa > Chordata > Ceratodontiformes > Ceratodontidae > Neoceratodus > Neoceratodus forsteri. Next base: position 1,071,848,315 of record CM028134.1, on the reverse strand, counting down.
TGTTGTGCAGATCTTATCTGTGTCAATCTTCACCATTCATCACAGATGGGTACTGGCCGGAGATCAGGACCCCGTGGGAGCCTTTTTTTTTTTTTTTTTTTTAAAGGATAGGTGGAGTCGACGCAGCATCGGCGCTGCCCTCGAGGCCGACGTACTACGTGGCGCTCGAGGATTAGCCATTAAGCTGTGTCGACTCCGCCTGCCTACCAGTTCTTCGTCTCCCGCCATCGAGGTCGCCTCATGGGAAGCCAGCTGAAGAAATTTTCAAACTTTTAGGCCTTAGCCTTTTGTCGTCGACAGTCCATCGGTTCCTGCTTGTTCTAGTCTGCCCTACTCGACGTCGCTGGTAAGATCTTTCCATTTATTTTACAGTATAAGCGACGTCAAGTCTGTTTTTGGTGTTTTTTTCCATAGGTCATGTCGCGGTCCGGAGGGCAAGAAATCGTCTAGTGAGGCGGCCCCCATGCGTCGGTGCCCGTGCGGCGCAAGTACTCCGTTACCCACCAGCATGACGAGGTCTCGTGTCTTGGCCGCTTCCCGACATGGATTCGTGCGGCGCCTGCTTCTCCATGGACCGCCGCGTCCTCGAACAGCGCGCGTTTAAAGTCGGGCGAGCTCCGCCGACTTTCGGGGGTAGGATTCGCACTCGTCGGGCCAAGCTGCGCTCTCTCGGCCTTTCCTCCGGGTCCCCACCCGGTTGTATACGGACCGAGGAGGAGGGAGCCTCGGCCTCTTGTAGCCTAGCCTTGGCTGAGGCTCCTTCCACGGCGCAGGAGGCCCGTCCCGCTTCCTTCCGGGAGCAAGCGGGGCTGCTATAGCAATCACCCCCGAGGTGAAGGCTCCAGCGATCTGGAAGGCCGAGTCGAAGCGCCCGTCGCTCCGGTGCCGTCGCCCGGCAGTATTCACGGTGCCGTGGGCCCTGTCGGCACCGGACGGCGGCACCGACTTCGTCTCCGATGCCATTCGCGGTGCCGATCCTGCTCGCTGACGCGTGACCCTGGAATCGGCATCGCCTTCGCCATGTACTTGCCTCGGCGCCAAGGTTGAAAGCGCAGCGCGCGTGGGGGCCTTGGTCGTCTGTCGGTGCCATCCTCGGCACCGTTGGTGCCCTCTCGGTGCGCTCGCGGTGCCGAGGGGTCTGGCGGTGCCATGTTCAGTGCCGAGTCCGCCCTCGGAGTCATCGGCGCCGCTTCAGTCCTCAGTGCCGCTCGCGGCGCCAAGGGGCCTGGCGGCGTCGGCACCGAGGCTGTTGCTGGGGCTTCTGTCGGCACTGTCTCTGTTCCTGGTACCGCCCCTGGTGCCGGTGGACTTGATGGTGCCGCAGCTTGCCCTAGTTCAGGACCTTTGGCCCGTGCTGCCCTGCCGCCTTCTGCCAGCACCGCTTGCAGGGCTATGGAGGGTGCAGGTGCCGCCTTGGCCACTGCTTTGACTTCTGGGCCCTTTGGTAAGGTCGCCTTCCCTCGCCCTCCTACTGTCTGGCTTAGGGCCTCAGACTCTACCTCTTCGGAGTCGACCGGGCAGTCACACCCTTCGGGGTTGTCTGCAGAGGGGGACGAGCCGGTGGTCTCCACGATGGGTCTCAGTCAGCCCCCTACTGAGGTGCGTCTGGTTCCCCCCGATGTTAGGGTCAGTGGTACTGACCAGCAGGCTGTGGTGCGTGCCACCATTGCCATGCATCCTGGCCTTGGGGGGTTCCTTGACCCCTCTGCGATGGTACCCCCTCCGGTGGTGTGTCTCGATCGCCCAACTTTGGGGCCTATCGGGAAGCCCACGGGAGGGAAGGGTGCTGCTCTCTGGGTCTCCCCTTCGGGGACAGCCCAGAGTTGCCAGCTTCCTAGGCTGGCCCTTTCGAGGACTAGGACTCCGAGGGGTGTGGGGTCAGCGTGTTGACCTTTCTCTGGGACCCACCCAGGCCCTGGACGAAGCCGAAGTGCGGACTTCCGCCCTTCCCCTTCCGGTTCCTTGAGGGGGTCCCATTCTTTGGAAGCGGGGACCGTCCTTCTGGATCTACTCTGACTGATCGCCTCGCAGGGGATTCTTCTGGGCGCAGCCTAGGCAGTACTGGGTTGTACAGCTGTCAGCTGCGAGTCTTCAGGACACCCTCCATGAGGGGTCCATGGTCCGCTCCTAGCCCTGGCAGAGGTCAGCCGACTTCCCCTCTCGGCTCTGCCCCTCCCCTCACCCACTTCTCCAGCTTTCTCAGGTATTCTTGGTCCTAGCGGTCCTCTCACCTGGGAACAGTTCAGAGCGGTGGCTGCTCGGTTCCCTGCCTACGTTAGGGCCACGGACAGCCAGGTTTTTCAACCTCCCCCCGAGCATCCACTCTCAGAGTGCATGGTGACCTCCAGCTCCTCATTCCCTTCTTCAGGAGGAGAGGAACCGTCTTTCCATATCTCTCCTGCCGCTGATCTCTCCGAGTATCAGCGTTTCCTCGTGAGGATGCTGGAGGACCTTCACCTCTCTCCCCTCTCCATGAGCAATCCTGAGCATGCGGCGCATGCCTTTCTAGGCGATTTTGGTGCGGCCACCCTTGTGGTGCCGCCCTGGCCTGCTCCCTTTCGGGAGGCGTCCATGCGTTTCTGGCAGAGGCCCTTCTCCGGAGTTCCTGCCCCTAGGGACCTCAGCCAGAGGTATTGCGCTCCCCCAAAGTCTCCAGTTTCTATGCCTCATCCACAGTCCGGATTGATGCACCTGGACACTCCTGACGGGCTTGGCGCCCTCCACCGTGACCGGCCCCCAGATCAGGACTCATCGGATTTTGATTTCTGAGGGAGGAGGACTTTCTACTCGGCACGGTTGCTTCTCTCCATCTCCGCTCATCAGGCCCACTATGCAGCCTAAAACAGGTTCTTGTGGTCAGCGCTGGGTCAGATCCTAGCTGCTTTGCCTGACTCGGAGCAAACCAGGCAAGCCATCGCACTCTCTGCACGTGGCCTGGAGCTAGCAAGGCACCAAGCAAGGGTATCTTAGAACGCCAATGAGGTAGCTACCAGGATAGTAGGGACAGCGATCTGCACCAGGAGATCGGCGTGGCTTCGCCTTTCCCGGTTGTCACCCTTGGCCCGGCGTAGGGTGATTTGCTCCGCTCACCAGGAACCTATCTGCTTTTCCCACGTGGGGCAAGGCGACATTGTCGGGCAAATTCTTCCCCTCCGGGGTACCCGTCTCGCTCTCCCCACTCTTGGGCCTCCTCAGGCCCAGAAGGTTCCCCCCACCAGTGTGTCACCACTGAGGGCTAAGGGACACTGTCCCTTAGGGTTAGAATTAATCAACCCCCTTGAGCTTAGTACTCACCCATCTGTGATGAATGGTGAAGATTGACACAGATAAGATATAGAAATTACATACCTACCGTAATTATGATCTTTCTGTGTATCTTCACCATTATCCTAATCCATCGCCACCTCCCCTGGGGCTCCAGTCTCTGGATCCTCCTCCCTCTGTGCCTACCCCTCTTTTTGAGCGGGGTAAAGTTGGGACACACAGGGGGGTAGTTTTCTTCCCCAAGGGGTACAGTTCGAGTGGCATTTCTTCTCTACTACTTATCTTCACCCCTACGGGGTGAGAACTGGTGGTTGCTCTCCTTCTGTTATCCATCTATTTAAAAAAAAAAAAAAAAAATCCCTTTTTTTCTCCAATTATCTTTACAGAGAGAGTACTGAGTCCCTGGACCCTGTCCTTCTCCAGAATAGCCGACTCTGCTTTTGGGGTATTGCCAGTTATTCTGTGCCTTGAATTCTGGCAAATGAGCTTTGCCACTCCTTGCAGTTCCTATACAGTCTGGTGACGGACAAGGGTCCTGGATCCTTGTTACCTCTCACTCTCTCCTAAATTCTCTCTCCCCCCTCCCTCCTTCCTTTTCCAGAGATTGGGGCCCCCTACCCAATCCCCTTAGTCTTACTTCCTCTGTGCTGTCCACTCAGTTGTTGTTTCTCCTTTTAGTTCAGTTTTTCTCTTCCTTTTTCTGTCCCTTGGACTCTCTTGTCCCACCCTCCATCCCTTCCTCTTACCTCTCCAGCGACTCAGAACTGGTAGGCAGGCGGAGTCGACACAGCTTGACAGCTAATCCTCGGCTTAGCGTGGTATGTCGGACTCGAGGCGGCGTAATGCTGCGTCGAACTCGCCTATCACTAAAAAAAAAAAGGCTCCCCAGGGTCCTGATCTCCGCCAGTACCCATCTGTGATGAATGGTGAAGATACACAGAAAGATCATAATTACGGTAGGTACGTAATTTCTATTTTTCTGACTACTCTGACGTTGCTGTTGTCTGCGGTGCCAACTTCTCCGGTGCCGGGGGCTCGGTTGGTGCTGTCTTTGGCGTTGCGGGCTCTGTCGGCACCATCTGCGGCACCACAAGCTCTGTTGGCACTGTCTGCAGTACCGCAGGCTCTGTCTGCGGCGCCGGGGACCCTGTTGGTGCTGTGTGCAATGTTGTTTCCGATAACGGCTTCTTCTTTGTTCTCGACGCTGTTTTCCTCGACGGTGCCAAGGCTGAGTGTAGCGCCATCTGGTCTTCAGGGGTTTTCAACAGATTCTTTCTTCTTCCTGATTTTCACTCCTTTCCTGTCTACACAGTCTCCCCCCCCCTCCCCGGACTGTCAAGAGATGATTTTGAGACTGATCGAGATCTTCGCCTGGGTGATGATATTGATGCTGACACTGCCCAGGGGGCAGAGATCAATCCTCCTGCAGAGCCTGTTGTTGAGGACCTTTCCTGCAAGTCTCTGCTCAAGAATTTAAATTTTACTCTTTCTCTCCAGACCACAGAAATCGATCCTGGGAAGCTTTTGTATCTCCAGTATCTTCATGTCCCGGAAATCCCTATGGATTTAACCCCTCCGGTACAGCCCTCTTTTGAGACCCTTTCACAGATGGCGTGGAAGAATTCGTCTCTTATTCCTTCCGTGGCCAAGTCCATAGATAGGAAGTATGTCCCTCCCAAGGATCATCACAAGCCTTTACTGGTGCTATAGTGGCCTGGCAGAGAATGATAAGGCTGCCCTACCTCAGGAATCTACAGTCCAACCTATAAACAAAGAATCTCGCAAGATAGACACCTTAGGTAAGAGAGTCTTTGCTGCCTCAACCCTGGGCATGTGCATTGCCAGCTACCAGGGCTATTTTTCTCAGTATGAGTATGATCTTCCCTTGTCAATCTTCACCATTCATTACTTCCTGGGTGTAAGCGGGCGGCACCGTCACGAGGTTTTTTTTTAAGTTGCCTAACGGCCCGCCCTCAGGCGGCGTCATGTGCGGCGGCCGTTAGTAGCGACCGACTCCTCCTCAACTCAGTTCTGTTTCTCCCGCCGTCGAGCAGCACCTGTTCGGGCGTCCATATTTTGACTGCGTCTCGCGGCTCCTCTTTCCCTTTTCGGCGCAATCGGTAGAACCGTTCTTTTTATTTCTAAGCGGCGCGGGTGTGCTTTCCTACTGTTTTTCTTGTTGATTTGGCGTTATGTCGGTTCCGGGCTAAGCGTGTTTGAAAACGGGCGCGCCCTATGCATCGGTGTTACTGTGGCGGCATTTCTCCATCTCGGACCAGCATGGCGTTTGTCTTCGTTGCCTGGGACCCAACCATGACATGGATTAGATGCGGCGCCTGTTTCTCCATGGACCGCGTGTCCTCGAAGTCCAGCAGCGTTCAAGCTCGGCAAAGCCCGCCGACCTTGAGGCGGCGTCGCTCAAAAGTTCTCAGGTAAGGTCTGGGCCCTTCCCGGGTCCCCTCCGGGCCTACTCTGATCTGAGGAGGAGGGGTCTCCTGTCTTTTCTTGCGGAGGCCCCTTCCAGCGGTGTCGAGGAGTGTCGTAGTCCCTCCCGAGGGCAGCGCCCGACACCGCCTCGGCAGTCACCTCTTGGGTGCAGGCTCCCCGTGGCGAGGCCCTCGACTTTTGAGGCCTGGCTCGGGTGGACCCTCGGCGCCGCCCTTGGCGCCGTTTCGGATCCTGGTGCCATTCGCGGTGCGGTGATTGATGCGGCACCGTTTCGGCCGTTTTGAGTCAGCGCCGTTCGGCGCCGGTGATCAAGCAGCGCCGTTGCGCGCGCCGCTTGGATCACGGCGCCGTTCGCGGCGCCGGTGATCGGGGCGGCGCCGTTGGCGGTGCCGCTTTGGGCCTCGGTGCCGTTCGCGGCGCCGATGGACAAGGCGGCGCCGTCGGCGGTGCCGCCTCGCTTTCCGACGCGCCCGGCGCCGTGGGCCTTGTCCTTCCTCCAGGCGGTGCCGGCCTTGCCGGCGCCGTTGGGGGTGTGGAGCTAGGCCTGGCTGCTACCGGCGTGAAGGAGGCGAGCGGCGCCTCCCGCCCAGCCGGGGCGTTCCCGGCCATGGCCTCAAGGACCCCTGGGGTGGCCAGCATTGAGTCCTGCTGATCTCGTCCTCCTCGGAGGCGATGATTCAAGCGTGGACCCATCCTGGCACCCCACTCCTCGAGTCTGGGTCCCCGGTGGCTAGAGGTGCCAGGCGGTGCAGCGGGCCTCCTCTGTCCCCTCCATCGTCTCCTGAGGGTTCCCGGCTGGGGGTGGCCGGGAGCCGGGGGCAGGCGTGGGGTGACGCGGGAGCTCCCCTCTCTGGAGGCCGGTGACAGCTACCTTGCAGGTGCTGTTGCCCTCTCTAGGGACAGGGGGCGCTGTGGTGGGAGGAGGCCCTCGAGTCCGAGGGTTGAGGGCAGGGGTCTGCTGCTCGGTCTTCTTTGGCCACTCCAGGGGGGGTGGCCAGGAGCCGAAGTGCAGAGCCTCGCCCCTCCCTCCAGGGTTCTAGGGTGTCCTCCGGCGGCGTTTGTGCGGACTGCCCTTCTGGATCCATGCAGTCCCGGCGTCGTCATAGGGGAGGTTCTCCCCCAGGGCTCTTCCAGGCTCCGCTTCCCCAGAGTTCCGTTCTGCGGCCTGGTCTGATATCCGGGATCCCTCTTTCCAGGGCCCCTTTCCCCGGATTCCAGAGCCCTCGCAGAGAGCAGTTACCTCCGCGGAGGTGCCCTCTCCCATCTCTCTGCCTTCACCACCCCGCTCCCAGGCCATGTCGGGTCCCTCTGGGTCCGTTATCCTGGGGCAGTTCAGAGGTTCTGCGGCCTTCCCCTCATATGTTAGATACATGCATGAGCGGGTCTTTCGACTCTCCCCACCGCCGCAGGAATCCTCTGGGCATTCCAGTTCCCCATCATCCTCGTCTCCCTCCTCCGAGGGAGAGGAACCCCCTACTCATCTGTCCTCCGATGCTGATTTCACAGAATATCAGCGTTTCCTCTCGAGGATGGTGAGGGATCTCCGGTTCCCTCGTTCGAAGAGACAATACCGAGCGGAGGCGTGTGAATTCCTTGGTGAATTCAGTGCCCAGCATCTGGTGGTACCTTCCTGGCTATCCCTTCCAGGGCGTCTATCCGGTCATGGCAGTCCCTGCGCTTCTTCCCCAGCCCGGCGGACTGCCAGCGTGGGTATTGTGCCCCTCTGAGTCTCTAGGTTCCCTTCCAACCCGTCCTCAGGTTTGGTATACCTGGATACTCCTTCTGGGCGCCGTTGCCTGGCTCACGACCGCCCACCGGATTCGGACTCTCTCCAGTTCGACCGTTGGGGGCGAAGAGTGTTCTCTTCTTCTCGTGCGAGTGCATGTATTGCATCACAGCAGGCTCACCACGCTGCCTACAACTGGCATCTGTGGTCGATGATGTCCCAGCTGCTGGCATCTATGCCTGATACGGAGCAAACCAGACAAGCCGTTGCCCTCTCCGCGGTAGGCCTGGAGCTGGCAAGACACCAAGCAAGGGCATCTTATGGCGCAATGAGGTGGCTTCCAGGCTTGCGAGACAGCGATCTGCATCAGGCGGGACGGCATGGCTTCGTCTTTCAGGTTGTCACCCTGGCCCGGCGTAGGGTGATTCGCTCCGCCTTCGGGGACCCGTCTTTCTCTTCCAGAGCTAGGAGACTTTTACAGGGCTCCTCCGTCTCCTCGTCCTCGGGAGGCACCTCCTAGCTCTTCTCCCACTTAGGCTTTCTGAATAAGCCAGGGTCTTCTCCTTCTGTTTCTCACCAACAGAAGGCTGGGGGTCTTGTTCCCTCAGGGTATGGCCTCTTCCCTCCAGGGAAGAGGGCTATACTCACCCAGGAAGTAATGAATGGTGAAGATTGACAAGGGAAGATAGGAAAAGTGCATTACCTACCGTAATTCTTGATCTTCTCTTGTATCTTCACCATTCATTACCTACCATCACCATCCCCTCAGTGGCCTCTTCCTGTGGCTTCTCCACCTCCCGTCTCCTTCCTCTCTGCATTTATATAAAATATAGGAAAATTGCTTCATTTTCCAAAAAAAAAAAAAATAACAAAGTAAAAAAAAAAAAAAAATCTTCGGGGGTTTAAAATCCAGAAAAATTATTTACTCTAAGATTCATGGGCCATCTAGTGGATTGCATTGGCGATCAGACTGCACAACTATCTCTTGCTATTCTTATGGCAAGATACCTCTGAGGTTGTTTGGCCTGGCTCAGGCTATTCAGTTTTGATCCTGCAATCCCGTGTTCAGATAGTTGCCCTGAAATCTAATCCCCCTCTATTCTTGCCTTGCAGAGCAGAGGAGCAATCGTCTGTTCCTTTCTCTTCTAAAAAAAAAAAAATGCTGAGGAACTCTCTCCGACTGCTATAGGCATCTTGGTATCTGGGTCATGCATCTAGTAAAAAAAAAAAAAAATTTTTATCTGTAAAAAAAAAAAAAAAAAAAGGAAAAGGAGAAATCAAACAAGAAGGCAAATGAGAAGTAGGCTATCCTTCTGCTGTTTTGCTAAGTGGTTTCTCCCTTTAGTGTCCTCCTGGACAATTTTACAGTAGAACTCTACTGACCATATCCAATCTTAGCCAGCCTAAGCCTTGGCGGCCTTAGCCAGTCAGTCTGGGTCCGTTTCTTTCTTGGGCATACAGAAGGCTTACATTTTCCATTTCTAAACCCTGAGCAGCGCTCTCATGCTGCCGAGGTTTTATTCTTCCCTCCTCGGCTGTCCTCCAGTTAAAGGCCTTCCACGGCCAGGGCCGAGTGGGTGTCAAGAACAATGGCATGTTGAAGATGAGGACTATGCCCTTCTGAGTCTGTCTAGCGGGTTCGGTGAACCTTCTCTTCAGCTCTATCTCCGGGATTCTTGCTTCCCCTTTAGTCGAGCCTTCAGCTACAAGCTAACTATGCTCGTTGGGCATTCTGGTCCCTTCAACATCCCATCTCTCTCTTCTCTTTCTTCTTCTTCTATTTTCTCATTCCTACTCATCTCTCCTCCTAGAGTTGCCCAGGTAAGGAGGCCTGCACTCCTAGGCTAGGGATGTTCTTATCTCCTCTGTCCTTCCTCCATCGGCTTATTCCTTTTCAGTTCATTCTTCCTTGCTTTGCTATCCCTCGGCTATCTTGCCTCGCTATCTATATTTTCTGCTTTCATTTTTGCCTCTCCGGCTCACAGAACTGAGTTGGAGGAGGTCGATCGCTTCTAACGGCGCCCCTGCAATCGCTCTCGAGGGGGCGTTAGGCAACTACAAAAAAAAAAAAAAAAGCTCCCGTGGTCGTGTGCGCCTCCAGCTTACACCCTGTAAGTAATGAATGGTGAAGATACAAGAGAAGATCAAGAATTACGGTAGAGTACGTAATTTTCCTTTCTTTGGCATTCGCTCAAAGCAATGGTAAACTCTGCCTGAATTGGAGGTTAACTGGGCTGCTTCAAACCATAACTAGGGTATCAGATCCAGTAACCAACAGGTTAAAGTTGCAATGGACGGCCTATCGATACTAACTTCCGGGCTGGCATCTGCACCAGTCGCTACTCTTGGCTGCATATTTCGGGCATCACGAATGACACCCAGCAGCAAGTCATGGCCTTACCTTTCAACGGTATGTATCTGTTCGGACCTCAGGTGGAGCAAGCTCTAGAGGCCACACGGAAGACTAGATCTGCCATTAAGACAGCCAGGCCTACGCTCATCCCCTCCCGGGGGGGTGGAAACAAGTCCCAGTTTCACAACCGTCAATCCTTTAGAGGCGAGGGCAGATGAAGTTTTAACAGAAACCAGAACCCTCAGCCACAAAAGAAAGCGCAGCAGAAGACACAAGGCCCAAAAGCACCCAGTGCCACTTTTCGGGTTTCCGGCCCATGTCCCACCTCAGCTGCCCGAGGGGGACTCCTCAACAGTGGGAGGACATCTGACTCACTTCTACAACCAGTGGAAATCTATAACATCAGACAAATGGGTCCTCAGAATAATCCGTGAGGGGTACTCTCTCAATCTTTTGGAAACCCCCCGGATCATCCACCCAAAAAGCCCAGGCTGTCAGCGGTGAAGTCAGACCTTCTTGCTTCCAAGGTACAAGGCCTTCTGAACAACAGGGCAGTAGGAGTAGTTCCGCTGGATCAGAGAAACACAGGTTTCTACTCCCATTACTTTCTGGTCCCAAAGAAAACCGGTGCCGTGCGCCCCATTCTGGATCTCAGAAAGTTAAACAAGTTCCTTCACAAGGAAAAGTTCAAGATGATATCACTCAGTACCCTATTACCTTTGATTCATCGACAAAATTGGTTGGCCTCCCTGGACATGCAGGATGCCTACCAACACATCCTCATACACCCAAAGCACCATAAATACCTAAGGTTCGTGGCATTGGGTCAACACTATCAGTTCTGAGTCCTGCCTTTTGGGCTATCCTCGGCGCCTCGAGTTTTTACAAAGTGTTGTGCAATTCTCACAGTGCACCTCATGAAAATTGGAATTCAAGTGTTCCCATATCTGGACAACTGGCTCCTAGCAAGTCCCTCCAAGTAAGAGACTCTGGAGGCCGTTGCCATGGCCTCAGACTTCCTCATGTCCATGGGAGTCCTGCTGAACCTCAACAAGTCGCAGTTGCAGCCCTCCCAGAAGCTCCTCTTCATAGGAACTGTTCTGGACACCTCCTGTGCGAAGGCTTTCCTTCCAGAGGACAGAAGAAGCGATATCTTGCAGATGGCCCGATACATCAGAGAATGCAGCTCGGTGAGAGCTCTCTCGATGCAATGAGTGCTGGGTCTCTTGGCATCCTCGGTGCTCACTGTACCTTTAGCTTATCTTCACATGAGAACCTCTCAGTGGATGCTCAGTACTCAGTGATCCTCAACCACCCACCCCTCAGTCCTTTCTCATGAAGGTGACGGAACCTCTGAAGAGGTCGCTCACCTGGTGGTCTCAGGAGGACAATCTTCTGGAAGGATATCCCTTCGCCCCTCTCGATCATCAGATCTCCATTACCATGGACGCATCCCTGATGGGTTGGGGAGCCCACTGCCGGGATCTGACCATAAGGTGGGTAAGCAATGTGAGAAGGCAGTAAGGAGGGCTGGTGGGATACTGAGATGCATAGGGAGAGGCATCACCAGTAGAAAACAGGAAGTTATTATCCCTCTGTACAGATAGTTGGAGAGACCCCATCTGGAGTTCTGCGTCCAGTTCTGGAAACCCCATCTCCACAAGGACATAGGATGGAGGCTGTCCAGAGGGAGGGCAACTAAAATGGTGCAGTGTCTGCACCAGAAGACATATGAAGAGAGATTAAAGAAACTTAATATGTATACACTCAAGGAGAGGGGGGACAAGATAGAAACTTTCAAGTACATCAAGGGAATCAACAGAGTCCAAGATGGTAGCATCTTTCAGAAAAAGATGTGCAAGAACAAGGGGCACAATTTGAAGATGGGGGGATGGCTCAGAGGTAGCATTGAGGAAGTATTTTTATGGAGAGGGTTGTCGATGCGTGGAGTCAAAAACAGTGGGGGAATTTCAAGAATGCATGGGACAGGCATAAGGCAATTCTAGTGGGGGGTAGGAGGAAGTAGGCTGTTGGTTAACTAGGATCTGCAGCCTATGCATTAGGTAGGGAAATGGGCAGACTAGGTGGGCCAAGCAGTCCTTATCTGCTTTCAAATTCTATGTTTCTATCTCCACACCCAGGGTATGTGGACTCGGGGCGAGTCTCAACTTCACATAAACGTCCTGGAAATGAGAGCCGTCCTCTATGCAGTCCAAGCTTTGAAGGACATACTCTTGTCACAAGAACATTCTCCTTCAAAAGGACAACAAGGCAGTGATGTACTACATCAACAAACAGGGCGGTGCACACTCTTACCCATTATGCAGGGAAGCAATGAGAGTGTGGGAATGGTGCCTTGAGCACAAGGCTCTGATTCAGGCGGTTTACCTGCCAGGAATACAAAACGAGCTGGCAGACCATCTCAGCAGAACAGAGGCAGATCCTCACGAGTGGTTTCTCAACTTAACCATCGTTCAGTCACTCTTCAAAGAGTGGGGAACTCCAGACCTGGACCTTTTTGCGTCCCCACTCAATGCAAAACTGCCTCTCTTCTGCTCCAGAAATCCAGGACCTGGCGTTTTTTGTCAGGATGCATTCAGGCTGCGGTGGACAAAATGCTTTCTATACGCTTTTCCTCCTCTTCGTCTAATTCAGAGGGTACTGCTCAAATTGGAGTCCCAGAGGGGCAGAATGATTCTCATTGCCCCCTTCTGGCCTTGGCAGATATGGTTCCCGTTACTCAACAGACTATTGGGGGGGGGGGGAAGCGCTTCCCCTTCAGATGAACCTTCTGACCCAGGGTCCTGTTGTCCATCCCAACCTGAGGTCACTTCAACTTCACGCTTGGCTCCTGAAGAGATAGAGGTAAATAGGTTCAGTGTTTCTTGTAGAGTTTTGGATATTCTTTTGGCTGCGTGTAAGCCGGCCACTAGAAAAACCTACACAGCTAAATGGAAACGCTTCTCTGGTGTGCAAAATCCTCTTGGAATCCTTTTTCCTGCCCACCGAATAAAGTCTTGGAGTATCTCATAGACCTCTCAAACACAGGTCTGCAGTACTCCACAGTCAAAGTTCATCTTTGTGCCATTTCGTCATATCATGAGCCGGTACTTTTCATGTCACTGGCTCAGTTGCCCATAGTTAAGAGCTTCCTTGGGGGTATTCTGCATACTAGATCCCCCAGCAGACGTCCAGTTGCAGCCTGGGACATTAACATTGTGCTAGACATGCTCACTCGTAAACCTTTCGAGCCTCTAGCTACTTACGAATTGAAGTTTCTCACTTGGAAAACAGCCTTTCTGGTGGCCATTACTTCTTCCCATAGAGTTTCTGAAATACATGCACTGGTCACAGACCCCCAACCCCGTACACTGTATTTCACAAGGACAAAGTAGTTCTTAGGACTCATCCTAAGTTTCTGCCTAAGGTTGTCTCAGAATTCCATCTAAACCAACCGTTAGCCCTTACTACCTACTTTGCGAACTTCCATAATGAAGGGGAACGTACCCTTCATTCGCTGGATGTTAAGAGAGCATTGCGGTTCTATCTAGATAGAACGAAGGAAATTTGCAAGGCTCAACAACTGTTTGTTTCCTTCAGAGAGACCTGGCTGGGTCAACCTGTTGCTATCAGATGCATTTCAGCGTGGCTGGTGGCATGCCTTTGCCACTGCTATTCTGAGGCACAGGTCAAGCTGGACGGCAGAGTATACGCTCACTCTGCCAGAGCAGTTGTGGCATCTCTGGCAGAAATCCATAATGTGCTCATTGCAGATATTTACAATGCGGCTACCTGGAACTCCGTGCATACATTCGTTAAGCACTGTGCTTTGGATGTCCATGCCAGACGACATTTGTTGTTTGGCAGGACCATTCTTAACAGACTTCTGTCATAAGCACGTGAGCTCTTTATCTCCTGTCGCCCATCTCGGGGGATTATTTAGCTCGGTACTCTCCTATTAGTGTGAATGAGTGGTGGAGACTTTATGTCCAGGAAGATACAGAAATTACTTACCTACCGTAATTCTTGATCTTCTTGGACGAAGTCTATCATTCACCCACCCTCCATCCCCCGAGAACACCTCTCTGTTTATGGTCTTCACTTCCTCAATGGCTGAGCTGTGAAGACTTTGTTGTTGACCCTTCTTACACGGGTCATTTGGACTATCTTATGTCCGAATTTTTAGGTTAGTCCTTTCTAGGTTAACTTGCACTGCACCTCCTCGTAAAAAAGGTACTGAAGCGGTTGGAGGGTCGACGGCGAGATAGTCATTACTGCATGCGCCGGGGCTCACGGTGCCGCTTCCTCACGGCTCCATCTCAGGCGCCGGCCCTCCTGAAAAGTTTGCTCCCGCTGGGTCCTAGCGTCTCCGACGTACTCACATTAGTGTGAATGAGTGATGGAGACTTCGTCCAAGAAGATCAAGAATTACGGTAGTTACGTAATTTCCATTTCTAGGGTCTTGGAGAGAGGAGGTAGGATAGAGATGGAGCGATAGTTGCCGGGGGAGAGGCAGTCGCCAGATTTGTGGATGGGGTAATGATACCCGTTTTCCAGATGAAGGGGAATTTACTAAACCTAAGTGAGAGGCTGAGAAGGCAGGAGATGGGGGAAGTGAACCTCGTCCAACACGAGACACAGGATGCGGAGGTCAAGTGAGTCACTGCTGTGGCGAGAGCCACTTAGGGCTTTAAGGAGGTAAGGTTTGATCTCCTAGGGGGAGAGGACTCGGAAACAAAAGGGGGGTGGGTCCAGGATGGTGGAAGGGGAGGTGAAGGAGCTGAAGAAGTCAGGGGGAGGACTGAGCTCAGGTTGAAGAAAGAGGTATTGAGGGTGTCGGCGATCAACTGTATGTCATTAGAGATAGGCTCGTTCACACTAAGTTGAGCTGGGGGTGGGTGGGGTTTTTTGCCAGTGAGGGATTTTATATTTTCCCAAAATTTGCATCTAGAGCCCCAGGATGAGGTCAAGGCAGTCTTGAAGTGGTCAGCCTTCATTTTCTAGATGGCCCAAGTATACGGATTCCAGGCAGCCTGGTAGGATTGCCGGTCAGCTGGGCTATTGGAGTCAAGGAATTTTTTCCACAGGTCATTGCGGTGACACATACGGTCTAGGAGATCCAAGGGGTATCATGCCCTTTAACTATCTTCTTGCTGAGGGGGGCGAATCTATTGCAGGAATCATTGAAGGTGCTAATAAAATAGTTTACAGCGGCATCAGGGTCCTGGGAGTGATAGAGGAGAGACCAGTCTCAGCAGGAGAGGTAGGATTTGAGGTGGCTTAGCATTCCAGGGCGGAGCTGTCTCATGAGGACAGATTTGGGAGGGGGCTTCTTTACCAGGCAGGACCAGGTGCAGAGACTGGGGGAGTGGTCACTAAGAGCATTGGGGAGGACAGAGATATCATTGAGTTTATGGGGGTGGTTACATAGGACTAGATCTAGTAAGGTGGCGGTGCTCGTTTTGTGGTTTAGACGAGCAGGACAAGTAACCAGTTGAGTAATATCGATAGCTGAGGCATCCTGTAGAGGGAGGCTGAGGGGGAGAGCCAGTTTATGTTGAGGTCTCCTAGCATAATTAGTTCAGTTTTGGGGGGAGTTGGGAGAGAGAGTAAGTGATAGGAAGGCAGGTTCTAGGAGCGTGGATATGTTGTTCTATCCACACTTCTTGACATGTCCCTTTCCCTTTAAATCTTGCCGGAAGTCTTCAAGCTGGCTCCTCTCACCCACCTGGGTGGTATATACCTCGGCACCGCCCCGTGATGCCAGATCTTCCTTTCCGCTGGAAGATACAGGTTCCCTCATGCTCTCAGCAATTCATAGGCCCTGGCTTTCAAATCGGTTTTACCCAGACAAACTTGTTTGTGTAAGAGATCGTGCTTTCATCGCATCGACTATGGAGGAAAATCTTCCACAGGATATTGCCGATGCCCCTGCGGCCAAAAGATGTCGCGCACCGATCCCCACCTCACGTGCATTTACTGCCTAGGTATCGGACGACACCTACGTCGTGCAATTTCAAGCAGCCTTCCATCCCAACGTCCTGGACGACCGCAAGGCACGTTTGAAGCTGGAAAAAAGAAACCTGCTGGTGAAATTGAAGTAGGCTAGGGGGGCGGTTTCCGTGGCCCCAGGCTCCGCCGAACAGCTGGAACAGATGAAGGCATTCGAGGAGGAAGCAGCTCACGCTCCGGCCAAGCAAAGCTTCTTCGTTCTGCTGAACCTAGGCTCCACTTTTACGGGCTCCTTCAAGGAGGTATACCAGTCTCTTCCCCACTTGGGGTGAAGCACCCTCAGGCTCACACTCCTCCCGCCCTTGGAAGAGGGAGAAGGACCTGTCATCTTCGTCTCGATGGAGACGCTCTTGGGACCGGGAGAGGTCAGAGTCCCAAGAGCACGCGTGCTCAACCTCGGTCAAGATCGCATCCTCGGACGGTGGCTTTTTGGACCTTCTGTCTGGCCAAGGGACCGAGGAAATAGCCGACAAGGTCGAGATTATCCTCAACCCGATCGACCCCTTAGAACGGACTCAGGTCCTGGTCTTTCCAGATGAGGAGACCCAGCCCGCTGGTGTCCCCATCAAGGACCTGTTCCCATACCCTTGGGTCTCACCGATCCCAGTGTCTCCTGATGAACAGAGTTGGCCTCCCTGGTCTAGGTCCCGGACACCCTCAGCCAGACGACAAGGAACAGCCATAAGTGCTCAAAAAAGAGGCAACGCCACAGATCCTCATCCTCCTCAGACGAGGAGAGGCTCCGGCGGAAACTATGCTGACACTATGAAGACCTCATGTGGCAACAGCTGATCCTGACCTGGCAGAAGCCGGCTCCACTGCCTACCCTGGCCATCACTTGGCTCTCACCTCCTAGGCCGAGGCCGACCCCTCCGGAACTGAAACCCTTGGCTCCTCTACCCGTGGGGTTGTGTCATCTCCCAGTTTGGCCTACTCCGGTCTCTGCACCGATTCGGGTAGAAGCATCACCTAAACAGCCCGAGGAAGGGGTGCCCTCGAAAGACGACTGACAGGACACCAGGCTTCTCCAACGCCTGTCGATAACAGTCACGCCGGACCGGCCTCAGCAGATCGAGGGTGACTTGGGCGGTAGACCGCTGTCTCTTGACTCTTCGGACTCTTGACATCACCGGCTTGCACTCACATCCCGGGGATGAGAAGTCGTTGGTTGATGCTGGGATGGAGGAAGGCCCTTCCTCTTTCCAGGGCATTCTCCGCCTCATCTCTGATTTCACCGAAATGCCCCTGGAGCCTATCCAAAAAAAGCAGAGTACCCGCTCACTGACATTCTCAAGAGAGGGGATACCCGACGGAGGCCTTTCCAGTGGCCGAGGCCATTGTTGGCCCGGCCCTTGAGCTTTGGCAGCATCTGGCCTTTTGCCCAGCACCATCTGCCTACATGGCTCGCAAGTACACGGTGCCCATGGGGTCCCTTGCGGGGTTTACAGAGCACCCTTCAACCGAGAGCCTGGTGACCACCTCTGTGTTCAGGTGTACTGGTAGTTTGACCGACCCCCGGACAAGGAGTCCAAGAATATGGACAACACTGCCCGCAAGGTCTATGCGGCCTCTTCTCTGGGCCTTCATCAGGCCAGCTCGGCTGTCATTATGGCATACTTCTCTCATGCCCTTCTGGGGTCATTAGATGAGGTTCTCCCTCGTCTCCCACTGGACATGCAGACCACGGTCAAGCAGGTCTGTAACCAGGGCTGTGCTGTTGCAAAACAGCAGCTCCAGATGGACTTGGATATTGGGGAATCTTCCCTTGTCAATCTTCACCATTCATTACTGCTTGGGTTAAGCGGAGAAGGCGCGCCCGCTACGAGTCTTTTTTGGAGTCTGCTCCATGACGCCGCCCTCGAGGACGGCGTACTGCGTCATGCGCGAGGGGCGGCCGTTAGGTGCCGCAGACTCCTCCTCCATCTCAGTTCTCTTTCTCCCGCCGTCGAGGCTGCACCTGCTGCGCGGTAGCGTATAGTTTCTCGTTTTTTTCCAGAACTCAAGACTCCTCTATTTCTCAGACCATCCACTCGGCCTTGCGTATACGGTAGGAGCCGTTCCTTTTATTTCTATACTACTGCGGCGAGTGCTTTATTGCTTTTTCCTTGTTTAGTTAGCATCGTGTCCGGTTGGGAGTAAGGCGTAAGTCGGCGGGCGCGCCCTATGGCGGCATTTTCGTCTCGGACCAGCATGATGTCTGTCTCCGTTGCCTGGGACCTCACGACAACATGGACGCGTGCAACTTGTTTCTCCATGGACCATCGTGTCCTCGAGAAGTCCAGCGTTCAAGCTCAGCAGGCCCGCCGACCTTAGGGATGGCGTCGCTCAGGGATTCCCAGGTAAGGTCTCTAGGCCCTTCCCGGGTCCCCTCCGGGCCTATACAGCCGGGAGGAGCTTCCTCCTCTTCTCTTGCCGAAGAGGAAGCTTCTCTCGTGGTGTCGAGGGGGCACGTGATCCCTCCGGGGCCGTGGCCAGGGACACCGCCTCGGCAGTCACCTCCTCGGAGGTGCAGGCTCCCCCAGTGTCGAGGCCCACGATTTCTGGGTCTGGCACCGGTGGACCCTCGACGCCACCCTCTGGCGCTGTTTCGGATCCCAGCGCCGTGATTGAGACGGCGCCGTAGGCGGCGCCGTGGGCCCGGTCTGTGCTCCTGGCGGCGCCGGGTTGGGTTCCAACACCGGGAGCGGCACCGTGGACCTAACTGGTGTGGCAGGGGAGCCAGGACCGGGCCTGGCTGTCGAGAGTGGGCTGGGGTCGTCCGGCGCCGTCCCTGGCACCGGCGCCGTTCGCGGCGCCGTTGCTCCGGGGATCCCTGGGGTTGCCAGCATTGAGGTTCTGCCGGTCTCGTCCTCTTCGGAGGCCGATGACTCAGATGTGGACCCATCCTGGCACCCTGACTCTTCGGGGTCAGGGTCCCCGGTGGCACAGGGTGCTAGCGGCGGCAGGCCCTTCCACTGTCCCCCCTCCTCCCCTGAGGGCCCTCGGGCTAGGGGTGGCCCTGGGTCCCAGGGGGTGATGTGGTGGGGACTGAGAGAGAGCTCCCCTCCTGGGGGCCTGTGACAGCTGCCCTCCTGGGTGCTGTTGCCTCCTCTCGGGTGGGGCAGCTGCAGTCAGGAGGAGGGCTCTCTTGAGTCCGGGGTCGAGGCAGGGGCGGGTGCCCGGTCTCCGCCCGGCCACCCTCGGGTGGCTAGGAGCCGTAGCGCCGAACCCCGCCCTTTCCTCTTGGGCCCCGGGGTTCCCTCCAGTGGCGTTGCTATGGACTGCCCTTATGGATCCATGCAGTCCCGGGTTCGTCACAGGGGAGGTTCCCCCCCTGGGCTCTTCCAGGCATCGCATCCTCAGGGTCTCGTCTTGCGGCCTGGTTTGTTGTCCGGGATCCCGCCAGCTCGGGCTCCGTTCCCCGGATTTCAGAGCCCTGGCAGAGGTCAGTTGCCTCTTCATAGGTGCCCTTCTCCAGTACCTCTGCATCCACCCCCCGCTCTTCCAGGCCATGTCGGGTCCTACAGGTCCGTTATCCTGGGAGCAGTTCAGAGGTTCTCTTGACTGACCTTCCCCTCATCGTTAGATACATGCATGGCGGGTCTTCGACTCTCCCCACCACCGCGGGAATCTTCTGGACATTCAGCTCTCCATCATCCTCGTCTTCCTCCTCTGAGGAGAGGAACCCTGCTCATCTTTCTTCCGGCTGATTTCACTGAATATCAGCGATTCCTCGAGGATGGTGAGGATCTTGAATCTCTTCGTTAGGCGAGACAATACTGAATGGGAGCAGCGTGAATTCCTTGGAGAATTCAGTGCCCAGCACCTGGTGGTACCTTCCTGGCCTATACCCTTCCAGGAGGCGTCTATCCATTCCTGGCAGTCACCAGCCGCCCTTTCTCCAGCCCCGGCAGACTGTCATCGAAGGTATTGTGCCCCCTCGGAATCCCTGGGTACCCTTCCCAACCCGTCCTCGGGTTTGGTGTACCTAGAGACTCCCTCCGGGCGCCGCCGCCTGGCGCACGACCGCCCACCAGATTCGGATTCACTGCAATTCGACCGGTGGGGGCGAAGAGTGTTCTCTTCTTCTCGTGCGGTGGCTTGCATTGCATCACATCAGGCTCACCACGCTGCCTACAATCGGCATCTGTGGTCGATGCTCTCCCAGCTCCTAGCATCAATGCCTGATACGGAGCAAACCAGACAGACTATTGCCCTCTCCGCTATAGGCCTGGAGCTGGCAAGACACCAAGCAAGGGCATCTTATGACGCCAATGAGGTGGCTTCCAGGCTTGCGGGGACAGCGATCTGCATTAGGCGGATGGCATGGCTCCGTCTATCAAGGTTGTCACCCCTGGCCGGTAGGGTGATGCGCTCCGCTTTCGGGGACCCGTCTTTTTCCTCCAGAGCTAGGAGACTTTGGGGGCTTCCTCTGTCTCCCGTCCTCGGAGGCACCCTAGCTCTTCTCCCACTTAGGCTTCTCTTTGTTTTAGCGGGTCTTCCCTTCTGTTCCTCACCAACAGGAGGCTGGGGTCTTGTTCCCTCAAGGTTCTACCCCCCTTTTCAAGGGGGGGCTTAGTACTCACCCAAGCAGTGAATGGTGAAGATTGACAAGGAAGATATGAAAGTACGTACCTACCGTAATTCTTGATCTTCTCTTGTATCTTCACCATTCATTACCAATACCCTCCCACCTTCCCTCAGTGGCCTCCTTCTGTGGCGTCTCCCCTCCGTCTAGTTCCTCTCTCCCCCCTTGGCCTTTTGCCAAAAAAAAAAAATCTGTTTTTCCCCATTCTTGTGAATGGATTCTCTTTCTTCAAGGTAGGGAGGAGCAGTACGGTTTTCAAATTCTATAATTCTGGGGAACTCTTTCTGACTGCCCTATGGTGCGATTCCTTACCTTCCTCCAGGTCATGTAGTTTCACAGCCTGGTGGCCATGCCCTGTCTTGGCCTCCTCAAGTTTGGAATCCCCTGGCAGGCATTATTTTTCAAGCTTTTCCAGCTGCTGACTGAATTTGTCAGCTTCAAGCCTCTGTCTGTCTTGTCCTAGCAAGTCTGATTGAGTTCCTCTCTATTTTTCTTACAAACTGCCTTCGAGAAGGCATAGTCTTTCCCATACTCCTCTGTGGTAGCACTTAACAAGGTGCTAAGGAACTTAGTCCTCTTCCTGGATGGGCGCTCTTCCGGAACAGGTTCTGCTCGGACAGTCTAGGAGCCCTCAACTAGGATGAAGGGACTTGGCATGTTGAGAGTTCAGAGAGTCTGCCCTCTCTTGGGTCTGTTCAGGGGGTTCGGTGGAACCTCGCCTCAGTCCTAGCAACTGGGATTCTTGCTCCCTTATTAGTTTCGAGCCTATAAGCCTCTCAACCAACAATGCTCGATGGGCACTGTTCTCCTTCTCAACATGCCTCTTTCTTTCTTTCCTTCTTCTTCTTCTTCTTCTTCTACTTCCTCTCCGTCTCTGTGTTCCTCCCCTAGAGCCGCCCCGGAAAGGAGGCCCTCAGGTCCCTTAGGGTGAGGAATTCTCTCTCCTCTGTCTATTCTCCATGACTTATTCCTTTTCAGTTTATTTCCTTTCCTTTTCTATCCCTCGGCTCTCTTGCCTCACTTTCTTTTTCTTACACTTTATTTTAGCCTCTCCATTAACAGAACTGAGATGGAGGAGGGTCTGCAGCACCTAGCAGTAGCCCCTCGCGCGCATGGCGCAGTACGTGGGTCCTCGGTGGCGCCGTTGGAACGACTCAAAAAAAAAAAAAACTCCCGTAGCGGCTGCGTGCCTCCGGCTTAACCCAAGCAGTAATGAATGGTGAAGATACAAGAGAAGATCGAGAATTACGGTAGGTATGTAATTTTCATTTTTTGTGCCCGCTTGCTGGTAGCCGCAGTGGCCTCTCGCCACAGGGCTTGACTGAGGCTTTCCCCTTCCTGGCAGATACTCAGCATAAGCTTGTTGATGTGCCCTTCCTGGGTACCGACCTGTTCGGTCCAGGAGTGGCCGGTCACCTTCAGCGTATAGAGCAGTCCAGTGCCATCTTGGATGCTACTTCTTCCAAGGGTTCTTCGGGCAAGAACCAGCAGAAGAGAAGGAAGAAGCCATTTTGGCACTGTTCCCCTGAAGTCCGGCAGCCCTCCTACCAAGGAGGTCAGCAGCATCAACATCAGCAGCAGGCCCAAGCTTGGCATCCTCGGCCCAAGCAGGGTCCTCAGCAGCCCCGTAAAGGAGGCCAAGGTGCAGGTCCTGGAGCTTCCTCCTCCTCCTCTGCTAAGCCTGCTCAGTGATGGGTTGTGGGTGGCCACCCCTATACCTGTCACGCCAGCTCTGGGTCCTCCCATAGGGGGTCGGCTCCGCCATTTCCTTTCCGCCTGGTCCACTATTACCTCGGACAGGTGGGTTCTTGAAGCGGTCGGTCAGAGACTGCCGCTAGAATTCGAGCAGTACCCTCCCAGCCGAACCCATGCCCCTTGGGAAGAATGGATTTCCGCATGCACCCAGTCGGCTCTTCGAGACGATGTGGCTCAGCTCCTCCGCAAGGAGGCAGTAGCTCCAGTGCCGGATCCTCCAACAAACCCAGGCTTCATTTCCAGGTACTTCCTGCTGCCCAAGCGGACGGGGGGTTGGCGCCCCATCCTAGATCTCCACGACCTGACTCAATATCTCAAGTCCTGCACCTTTCGGATGGTCAGTCTGAACCAGATCATACCATCCCTGGAGCGAAACGTGGTTCTGTTCACTGGATCTGCAGGACATGTTATTTCACATCCCAATCCGTCCGTCCCATCAGCGGTTCCTCCACTTCAGGGTCGAGAGAACCCTGTAAGAGTTCCGAGCCATGCCGTTCAGCCTGTCATCGACCCCACGGGTCTTCACCAAATGCATTGCAGTGGTGGCGGCCCATCTTCGGCGTCGAGGAGTCAGAATCTACACTTATCCCGATGACTGGCTCTTGGCAGGTTCCACCCGTCAAGAGGTGAAGAGGTCCAGGGATCTGGCCCTCCAAACCTGCTCCCAACTCTGCCTCCTGATCAATGAGGCCAGTTCGGAACTTGTGCCTTCTCAGGTGATGGGCTTCATCGGGGCAGAGCTCAACTCTTGTCAAGCCAGAGCTCGGCTCCCGGCAGACAGGGCAGAGGTTCTCTCCTTTGCCCAATCATTTCTGGTTGGGCATTTGTGCCTTGCCCGGGACTTTCTCCGCCTTCTGGGCTACATGGTGGTGTGCACCTCGATGATCTTATCTGTGTCAGTCTTCACCATTCATCACAGATGGGTACTGGCCGGAGATCAGGACCCCGCAGGAGCCTTTTTTTTGTTTTTAAAAAGGATAGGCGGAGTCGACGCAGCATCAGCGCCACCCTCGAGGCCGACGTACTACGTGGCACTCGAGGATTAGTCGTTAAGCTGTGTCGACTTCGCCTGCCTACCAGTTCTTCGTCTCCCGCAGTCGAGGTCACCTCGTGGGAAGCCACTGAAGAAGTTTTTGACAGTTTTTTAGACCTTAGCCTTTCGAATTTGTGGGTTCGACAGTCCGTTGGTCTCCTGCTAATTCTGGGTTCTGCCTCCACTCGACATCGCCGGTAAGATCTTTCCATTTATTTTAAAGTATAGTGACGTCGAGTCTATTTTTGTTGTTTTTTTCCGCAGGTCATGTCGCGGTCGGGGGGCAAGAAACCTTCTAAGGCGGGCGGCCCCTATGCGTCGGTGCCCGTGCGGCGCAAGTACTCCGTTACCGACCAGCATGACCCGATGCCTCGCGTGTCTTGGCCGCTTACGACATGGGTGCGTGCGATGCCTGCTTCTCCATGGACGCGGCGTCCTAGAACAGCCAGCGTTCAAAGTAAAGGCGACTCCGCCGACTTTCCGGGGTAGGAGTTCGTCACGTCGGGCCAAGCTGCGCTCTCTGGCCTTTCCTCCAGGTCCCTCCTGGTTCTATACGGACCGAGGAGGAGGGAGCCTCGGCTTCTTGTAGCCTAGCCTTGGCCGAGGCTCCTCCCGTGGCGCAGGAGGCCCGTCCCGCTTCCTCCCGGGAGCAGGCAGGAGGCGCCACTATGGCAATCGCCCCTTCGGGGTGAAGGCTCCCCCGGTGTCGCTCCCACGGTCTGGAAGGCCTGGGTCGACGCCGTGAGCCCTGTCAGCGCCAACTTGTCTCTCGGCGCTGTGGGCTTTCGTGGCACCGTTCATGGCGCGTGCCCGGATTGGCGTCACCTTTCTGCTGTCTCGCCGCGGCTCCGAGGTTGAGCATGGCACCGTGGGGCCTTGGGCGTCTGTCGGCGCCGTCCACGGCGCCGTTGGTGCCTCTCCAGTGCGCTCGCGGCGGCGAGACCTGGCAGTGACGTGTTGACGCCGGAGTCCGCTTCGGGGCCGTCGGCGCCACTTCGGTCCTCGGTGCCGTTCGCGGCACCAAGGGGCCTGGCGGTGGCAGCAGCGCCAAGGCTGTTGCTGGGGCTGCCGTCGGCACCGTCTCTGTTCCTGGTACCGCCCCCAGTGTCAGTGGACTTGACGGCGCTGCGGCTGGCCCTGGCTCAGGACCTTTGGCCCGAGCTGCCCTGCCACCTTCTGTCAGCCCCGCTTGCGGGGCTGTGGAGGGCACGGGAGCCACCTCGGCCACTGCTTTGGCTACTGGGCATCTTGGTAAGGTCGCCTTTCCTCGCCCTCCTACCGTTTGGCTTAGGGCCTCAGACTCTACCTCTTCGGAGTCAGGCTCGGAGTCGGACGAGCAGTCACACCCTTCGGGGTTGTCTGCAGAGGAGGGCGAGCCGGTGGTCTCGACGAGTCACAGCCAGCCCCCTTCTGAGGAGCGTCAGGTTCTCCCCGAGGTTGGGGTCAGTGGTACTGACCAGCAGGCTATGGTGTGTGCCACCATTGCCATGCAACCTGGCCTTGGAGGGTTCCTTGACCCCTCGACGACGGTACCCCCTCCCGTAGTGTGTCTCGATCGCCCAACTTTGGGGTCCATCGGGAAGTCTACAGGAGGGAAGGGTGCTGCTCCCTGGGTCTCCCCTTCGGGGGCAGCCCAGAGCTGCCAGCTATCTAGGTTTGCCCTCTCGAGGACCAGGACCCTCTCGGACTCTGAGGGGTCAAGGGGTGCTGGGTCGGCGCGTCGGCCTTTCTCTGGGGTCCACCCCGACCCTGGACTAAGCCGAAGTGTGGACTTCCACCCTTCTCCTTCCGGTTCCTTGAGGGGGTCCCATTCTTTGGAGGCAGGGGACCGTCTTTCTGGATCTATATGGCCCCGGTCGCCTCACTGGGGGGATTCTTCTGGGCACAGCCTAGGCAGTACCAACGTGGTTGTACAGCTGTCGGCTGCGGAGTCTTCCGGGACACCCTCCTCGGGTGTCCATGGTCCACTCCCTAGCCCTGGAAGAGGTCAGCCGACTTCTTCTCTCGGCTCTGCCCCTATCCCTCTTCCGCATTCTCCAGCATTCCCAGGCATTCTTGGTCCTAGCGGCCCTCTCACCTGGGAGCAGTTCAGAGCGGTGGCTGCTCGGTTCCCTGCCTACGTTAGGGCCATGGACAGCCAGGTTTTCAACCTCCCCGAGCAACCACCCTCGGAACGTATGGTGACCTCCAGCTCCTCATCCCCCTCTGCTGGGGAAGAGGAACCATCTGTCCATATCTCTCCTGCCCTGATCTCTCCGAGTATCAGTGCTTCCTCGCGAGGATGATGGAGGACCTTCACCTTTCTCCCCTGTCGGTCAGCAATCCTGAGCATGCGGCGCACGCCTTTCTAGGCGATTTCGGTGCGGTCACCCTTGTGGTGCCGCCCTGGCCTGCTCCCTCTCGGGGGCGTCCATGCGTTTCTGGCAGAGGCCCTTCTCCGGAGTTCCTTCCCCTAGGGACCTCAGCCAGAGGTATTGCGCTCCCCCAGTCTCCAGGTTCTGTGCCTCATCCACAGTCCGGATTGACGCACCTGGACACCCCTGAAGGGCTTCGCGCCCTCCACCGTGACCGGCCCCCAGATCAGGACTCTTTGGATTTTGATTTCTGGGGGAGGAGGACTTTCTACTCGGCACGGTTGCTTCTCTCCATCTCCGCTCATCAGGCCCACTATGCAGCCTACAACAGGTTCTTGTGGTCAGCGCTAGGTCAGATCCTAGCTGTTTTGCCTGACTCGGAGCAAACCAGGCAAGCCATCGCACTCTCTGCACGTGGCCTGGAGCTAGCAAGGCACCAAGCAAGGGCATCTTACGACGTCAATGAGGTAGCTACCAGGGTAGTAGGGACAGTGATCTGCACCAGGAGATCGGCGTGGCTTCGCCTTTCCCGGTTGTCACCCTTGGCCCAGCGTGGGGTGATTTGCTCCGCTTACCAGGAACCTATCTCTTTTCCGTAGAGGCGAGGGCGGCGTTTGTCGGGGCAAATTCCCCCCCTCCAGGGGACCCGTCTCACTCTCCCACTCTCGGGCCTCATCAGGCCCAGAAGGTTCCCCCTTAGTGTGTCACCCACTGAGGGCTAAGGGACGCTGTCCCTGGGTGCAATTAATCAACCCCTTGAGGGCTTGGTACTCACCCATCTGTGATGAATGGTGAAGATTGACACAGATAAGATATAAAATTGCATACCTACTGTAATTATGATCTTTCTGTGTTCTTCTCATTCATCTAATCCATCGCCATCCTCCTGGAGCTTC
The DNA here is from genome assembly GCA_016271365.2 of Neoceratodus forsteri. NCBI lineage: Eukaryota > Metazoa > Chordata > Ceratodontiformes > Ceratodontidae > Neoceratodus > Neoceratodus forsteri. The sequence goes on along the minus strand of CM028134.1, from coordinate 1,071,821,907 downwards.
AGTCTCTGGATCCTCCTCCCTCTGTGCCTACCCTCTTTTGAGCGGGGTAAAGTTGGGACACACAGGGGTAGTTTCTTCCTAAAATGTACAGTTAGGTGGCACTCCTTCTCTACACATATCTTCACTCCTCACGGGTGAAGCTGAGTGGTTGCCCTCCTTCTGTTATCCATCTATTTTAAAAAAAAAAAAACTTTTTTTTTTAAATATCTTTACAGAGAGTACTGAGTCCCTGTACCCTGTCCTTCTCCAGAATAGTCGACTCTGCTTTTGGGGTATTGCCAGTTATTCTGTGCCTTGAATTCTGGCAAATGAGCTTTGCTACTCCTTGCAGTTCCTATACAGTCTGGTGACGGACAAGGGTCCTGGATCCTTGTTACCTCTCACTCTCTCTTAAATTCTCTCTCCCCCCTCCCTCCCTTCCTCCTTTTCCAGAGATTGGGACCCCTACCCAATCCCTTTAGTCTTACTTCCTCTATGCTGTCCTCTCAGTCGTTATTTCTCTTTTTAGTTCAGTTTTTCTCTTCCTTTTTCTGTCCCTTGGACTCTCTTGTCCCACCCTCCATCCCTTCCTCTTACCTCTCCGGCGACTCAGAACTGGTAGGCAGGCAGAGTCGACACAGCTTAACGGCTAATCCTCGAGCGCCACATAGTACGTCGGCCTCGGCGGGCGCCGCTCTGCGTCGACTCCACCTATCCTTTTTTAAAAAAGGCTCCATGAGGTCCTGATCTCTGGCCAGTACCCATCTGTGATGAATGGTGAAGATACAGAAAGATCATAATTCGGTAGCTATGAAACATAGAAACATAGAAGTTGACGACAGATAAGGACATAAAGGCCCATCCAGTCTGCCCATTTCTTTTCTACCTTTATAAATGTGCCATCGCCCTTTGCTCTGTCAGTGGCCTATCTATTCATAGTCATTTGTATTGCTCCCTTATGCCTATCCCATGCCTGTTTGAAGCCTGCACTGTATTCATAGCCACCACTTCTTGTGGTAAGCCATTCCATGCATCCACCACCCTTTCTGTGAAAAGAATTTCCTCATTCCCCTTAATCGGCCTTCCTCTAATCTCATGCTGTGTCCTCTTGTCCTGCTATTTTTCTTATATTTAAACATGTTAGACTCTTTCACCTTGTTTATGCTCATAAGGTGTTTGAATGCCTCGATCATATCCTCTCTCTCCTCCTTTGCTCAAGGGTATACATATTGAGCTCCGTTAATCTGTCCTCATATATCTTCTGATGCAGTCCCTGCACCATTTGGTTGCCCTTCTCTGGACTGCCTCAATTTGTTAATGTCCTTGTGAAGGTGTGGCCTCCAATACTGCACGCAGTACTCCAGATGGGGCCTAACCAGTGTCTTGTACAGAGGATTATACCTCCCTCTTACGACTTTGATACCCTACTAATACACCCTAACACTCCCTACCCTACCTGCTTTGAGGTCTGCTTGGATGATTTTAGGTCATCAGTGATGATGATGCCCAAGTCTCTTTCTTCCTTTGTGACTGCTGCAACTCCTCCCAGCCTATAGGTGGCTTCAGGGTTTCTCTTCCCTATGTGCATGATTTTGCAATTCTTTTGCACTAATCCCAGTTGCCACTCTTCTGACCATTCTGCTAGTTTATCCAGATCTCTTCTCATTCTGCCCACCCCATCTGGATCATCTACTCTGTTGCAGATCTTGGTGTCATCTGCAAACAGACAAGCCTTACCCTCTAGTCCATCTGCAAGGTCACTAATGAAGATGTTGAAGAGGACTGGCCCCAGGACTGATCCTAGGGTACCCCACTTGTGACTTGCATCTCTTCTGACTGTATACCATTTACCACCACTCTCTGTTTTCTGCCCGTCAACCAGTTTGCCACCCAGTTGACCAACTTCTGACCCACCCCGAGCCTACCCAGCTTATTTATCAATCTTCTATGTGGAACACTGTCAAAAGCGTTGCTCCCCCTTGGTCCACCACTCTGGTTACCCAGTCAAAGAAATATATGAGATTAGTTTGACAGGACCTTCCTTTTGTAAACCCATGCTGTCTTGGATCCTGTGCCCCTATGGATTCCAGGTGTTGCACTATCCTTTCCTTAAGGAGTGCCTCCATAATCTTGCCCACTACTGAGGTAAGACTGACGGTCTGAGTTCCCTCCTCCCTGCTACCACTCTTGTGGGCGGGGATCATAAAGCCCTTCTCCAGTCTTCTGGGACTCTCCTGTGCTCAGAGACTCACTAAACAATTCTGCTAATGGCTCTGCTAGTTCCTCCTTTAGCTCCTTAAGTACCCTGGGATGTATGCCATCAGGTCCCATTGCCTTATCCACCTGAGCTTAGCAAGCTCTTGTAGGACCCTTTCTTTGTGAAGGAGTAGTGCTCACCTCCCTCCCCCTGTGTCCATGATGCTGAGCTGTGGGCCCTGCCCTACCTTCTCTTCAGTAAATACTGAGCAAAAGTATCTATTTAGGATAGATGCCTTTACAGGGTCCTCCTCCTCACATGCTCCTTTTCTCCATTAAGCTTAGCAATACCCCTCTGGACTTTCTCCTTTCACTAATGTATCTATAGAAAGTCTTGTCACCTTCTTTACTGTTCGTGCTAGTGTTTCCTCAGTTTGGGACTTTGCCTGCCTTACTGCCTTATCTGCTTCCCTTAGGGCAGTTGGTATGCCTCCTATCTTCATCCGCTGTGTTCCCTTATATTTCCTGAAGGCCAGCCTTTTGGCTCTGACCTTTTCTGCTACTGTATTTGAGAACCAAAGTGGTTTCTTCTTCTTTTGCACTTCCTTTTCTGTCTAACACAATGGGATGTTGCTTCAAGTATTGCATCCTTAATGCTTGCCCACTTTGCCTGTACCCCTCACCTGTGTTTCTTTTTGCCAGGGCTAGCTTAACTCTGTTGGCCATCTTATCAAAGTCAGCTCCTCTGAAGTCCCATATTTTTGCCTTGGAATGGGATGATTTAGATGTAGTAGCCAAATTGAACCATACCATGTGATGGTCACTGGCCCCAGGTGACCTTCTACCTGGAGATCTGTGATCCCTTCCTTGTTAGTCAGTACTAGATCTAGGATAGCCCTGTCTCTTGTGGGTTGCTGTACCAGTTGTTTGAGGCCCTCCCCCTGCAGGGAATCCACTATGTGTCTAGTTCTGGCAGATGTTCCTGCTGGTATTGACCAATCTGTATCTGGCATGTTGAAGTCTCCCATTATCAGAACCTCCCTTTAGCTGTCATGTTTTGTATATCTTCTAACAGTAATGTGTCTATGTCCTCCCTCTGGTCTGGGGCCTGTAGACAACCCCAGTTCTTATGGCTGTCCCATTTCCTGTTTCCCAGGGTGACCCACAGTTCTTCTGGCTCCTTATGTGTATTCTGAATTTCTGTAGCTTTGATATTTTCATTAACATACAGGGCCACTCCTCCCCCCCTTTTTGCACCTCGGTCTCTTCTGAACAATACATAGCCAGGTACTGAAGTCTCCCAAGTGTGGTTACTGGTAAACCACGTCTCACTAATTGCTACTATGTCCAGTTTAGCCTGTGACATTATTGCCTGCAGGTCTGGGATCTTATTTCCCAGGCTGTGTAATGTAATTTTTATGTCTGTTGGGCCCGGTTGCACATGCACCCCCTCCAATGGGAGCTGGCCACCCAGTGGACTCAGCGCCACGGTCATTTCAACCAGCTGATCACTGTAACCCAAAAGATGTGGGATGCTCTACAATGGTGGACCGCCCCAGACCAGTTGCAGGAAGGGATCCCGTTTGTCCGCCCCGAGCCGACAGTTGTCCTTACGACCAATGCCTCTCTTATGGGCTGGGGAGCCCACATGGGGGACAACAAAGCCCATGGGTTCTGGACCCCCGAGGAGTCCCGACACCACATCAACCTGTTGGAGCTCAGAGCAGTCAGACTGGGACTGTCAGCTTTCGCTCCTCAGCTCCGGGGGTCAAGTGGTTCAAGTCCAGATGGACAATACCACGACCATTTACTACCGCAACAAGCAGGGCAGCACGCACTCCGTCTACTGTGCAAGGAGGCGCTCTGAACCTGGACCCTCGTAAGCCGGTTGGAGGCGGATCTCTTAGCCATTCATGTGGCAGGAGCCTCGAACCAGCTGGCAGATGCCCTCAGCCGTATAGGCCAGACATCCCATGAGTGGTCTCTCCATCCAGAGGTAGCTTACAGTCTGTTCTCCCATTGGGGCAAACCGCTGGTGGACCTGTTTGCCTCAAGGGAAAACACCAAACTGAGGCTGTACCATGCCCACCCCCTCAGCAGGGCTCGCTGCAGGGGGATGCCTTCTTGAGGCCATGGACCCCAGGCCTCCTCTATGCCTTCCCTCCATTTCCCTTGATCCACAAGGTGTTACTCAAGGTGAGGAGGGACAAAGGCGAAGAGTGATTCTGGTAGCCCCAGATTGGCCATGCCAGTTCTGGTACCCAGATCTAAGCTTCAGCTGCAGGTCCCCAGAGTGGCTTTGTACACGCCCGGACCTGATATCTCTGAACCAGGGGAAGGTATTCCCTTCGGACCTTCAATCCCTGCACCTCACAACCTGGTACCTGAGCAGCTAGAGTTCCAGGCTTTGGGTCTTTCCGAAGATGTCTACACCAAGGTGGAGGCATCTCGAAAGGAATCAACCAGGAAATGTTATACCTTCAGGTGGAAAAGGTTTTCCATTTGGTGTCAGGGTAATGGTCTGGACCTCTTAGCCTGTTCTCTGGCTAACATTCTTGACTACCTTTGGTATCTCTCTCCAAAGGGGGTCTACGGTTTTCGACCCTTAGGGTGCACCTGGCAGCCATTTCTGCTTACCAGGCGCGGGCCGGTAAGCTGACATTGGCACAGAAGACAGTGATCGGGTGCTTTTTCAGAGGCCTGGATCACATATCCCCTCCAGCACGTGAACCTCCACCTCCGTAGGACCTACTGCTGGTACTGGCAAAGCTCATGGGCAAGCCATTCGAACCAATGCACAAGTGCGAGCTGTCACACTTGTCGTGGAAGATGGCCTTCCTGGTGGCTATCACATCAGCCAGAAGGATAGGGGAGCTCAGTGGACTCCCCTTATCTGGTCTTTCACAGGGACAAAGTTGTCTTGCACCCCCACCCAAAATTCCTTCCGAAGGTGGTGTCAGAGTTCCACCTTAACCAGGTGTTGACTGCCAGTATACTACCCTAATTACACCTCAGACGCTGAGTACAGGCTCCATACTCTGGACCTGAGACTCGCTGTCTCCTACTACAAGGAGCGGATGGCGGAAATTCATGGAGAGGTTCACCAGCTGTTTCTCACCTGCGCTGAAGCTGCTTCTGGCAGACCTGCAGCCAAACGGATCGTAGCAAGATGGATTATGTCGTGCATCAGTCTGTGCTATGAGTTGGTGGAGAAGCCTCCCAGAGGGATAAGAGCTCATTCTACCCGCCATACTGCTGCATTGGTGGCTGCTTCCAGGGACATCCCGATCCAGGAAATCTGTCGGCTGCTACCTGGAAGTCAGCAAACACCTTTATCACCCACTACCACATCGACCTTTGAGTCACGCTGGGATGCTGGATCTTCCTGGACATAAAGTTTCCACCACTCATTCACACTGATGGGATCTACGCCGGAGGTGCCAGGACCCAGCGGGAGCAAACTTTTTTGTAGGAGGGCCAGCGCCAGGGATGGAACCGCGAGGAGCAGCACCGCAAGCCTTGGCTCGTGCGGCAATGACTATCTCGGCATCGACCCTCCAACCACCTCCGTTCCTTTTTTCCCGCTATCGAGTGTGCTTTAGTGATGACGTTGCTCGCCCTCCAGGAGTCAAACTTCAAACTAGCAGCATAGTTTTCAGTTTATTATGTTGTAGTATATCTCAGAAAAGTACTGCTTACGATAATTTATTTATTTATTTTTTTTTACAATTCATATTTTATTAGTTTTCACTTTAGTACATCAAACTTTACATACAGATTTGAAGCAATATAGCATCAAAAAAGAGTAGAAAAAAATGAAGAAGCACAAAACAGAAACAATAACTCTAGGTAACCTTTAACACAAAACACATCTATTATGGTAAGTAAAATTGTACCACAAAACGTATATTAATATACTAGATAACAGTTTTTATAAGCTGAGATATCCATTAACATTTTGATATTACTTAGAAAGAAAAATTAGTGATAATATCCCCTTACACCAAGTTATGTGTAGATCGTCAAATTAAATATTTATCCAAAAGGGGTTCCCACAAATCTAAAACTGTATCTAATCTATGAACATTTAAATAAGAGATTCTTTCATAATTGACTCTAGTATATACATCCTGTAACCATTCCTTCACTGTCAGCACTTCTGAACTTAACCAGTGTCTCAATATAATATTTTTGGCTGTAATAAAAGCAGCATGTAACCATAATTTCTGATTGCTATTCAGCTGCGTAAGTTCAGAATTAATCCCCAGGACTGCGAATTTGGCTGTACATTTCAAACTGCATTTCAAAACTTTTCCACAAGCTAACCGAATATCATCCCAGAACTGAGCAATAAGAGGGCATGACCATAAAATGTGCGTTAAAGTGACCTTGTCAGATTTACATTTCCAGCAGGTCTCATCCTTTGAAAGGCCCAAACTGACCAGCTTGCTGGGCGTAGGTACCCACTGTACAGACAGTTGGTGAGACCCCATCTGGAGTACTGCGTCCAGTTCTGGGGACCCCATCTCCACAAGGACATAGACAGGATAGAGGCAGTCCAGAGGAGGGCAACTAAAATGGTGCAGGGTCTGCAAGAGAAGCCGTACGAGGAAAGACTAAAGGAGCTTAATATGTATACCCTTGAGGAAAGAAGGGAGAGGGGGGACATGATAGAAACTTTTAAGTACCTCAGTGGAATCAACAAAGTCCAAGAGGGTAGCATCTTTCAGAAAAAGAGACGTGCAAGAACAAGGGGACACAATTTAAAGATGAGGGGGCAGTTCAGGGGCAATGTGAAGTATTTTTCACAGAGAGGGTAGTGGATGCATGGAACAGCCTTCCTGAGGAGGTTGTGGGGTCTAAAACTGTGGGAGAATTCAAGAATGCATGGGACGGACATAAGGCAATTCTTGTGGGGGGTAGGAAGAAATAGGCTGTTGGTTAACTAGAATCTGCGGCCTATCCTGTAGGTAGGGAAATGGGCAGACTAGATGGGCCAAGCGGTCCTTATCTGCCGCAAGTCTATGTTTCTATGTAAGGTGCCATCTATGTACTATCTTATACTCAATGAGTCTTCCCTTGGCTACCCTGCAAGCCCTTAAAGTTGAATTCCATACATTTTCCCATTCTTGTGTAGAGATATTAGTTTGCAATTCTTGTTGCCATTTACTTTGAAGGGGTAACATAGGGTCCAATTTAGAGTCCAGTACTAAGTTATATAATTTTTTATGGCCATCTTTTGTTGTGCATACCTTATCTTAGACATGGATTGGTGGGAAGGAGATATCTGCATTTATTTGTTTTCTAAGAATGTCCCGTATTTGAAGGTATCTGAAATTCAGTACGTGGAATTTTGTATTTAGTAACAATTTGTGAGAAGGACATCAGGCTAGCTGTGGATGGGTAGATAATATCCTCTAGGTATGCTATACCTTTGGATTTCCACAGAGACCAGTCTTAGCTTTTATTGTCAATCTGCAGAGTACGGATACCCCATAAAGGACAATGTGGAGAAGTGCTTGGGTTCCAATCTAGAAGCGAGGCTACTGATTTCCATGCCTTATGTACCTTGTTTAGGATAGGATTAGAGTTAAATGATTTGGTAGAGTCAGTGAACAATACAACCCTAGGATGGCAACCCTTCAATAGTGTTTGTTCTTCTTGGACCCATACAGGAGAATCACCTTTTTTGTCTAGCCAGAGTGATTTTACACATTGGGCGACGATAAAGGTGTCGTGTCTAATCTTAAAATCAGGTAGGCCGAACACCCCATTCTTTCTTGCTTGTTGTAATTTCTGCATAGATGTACGACGATAATTTATTCTTATTAAAGAAAGAAGTCTCAGCCTACATTGACGGAGTCGATCATGAGCGGGTCAGGTGACGGTAGGAAGACTTTGTATAAAAGCTGTTCAGTCAGCTGGGCTGGGTCCGGTTCGCCACCCTCTCCGGAGAGGGGGTCTGACAACGAACAGTCCAATGCCCGAGGGGAGGGTGGTCCCCCCAGAAGCATAGAAGAAAACAGTCGCATTCTCTGCACCGTTTGGCCTCAAGCTCTTCTTCGGCCCACAGGTCAAAAAAAAGAGAAGGCATCACTCGAGGTCGCCCTCTGGTATGTCTGCGTGTCGACGGTCGGTCATTGGGGTCAGTTGCCGGTCTCCTCCTTCGGAGTCACTGGTTTCTGGTTCTGGTCATCGACCTCTTCGACATCGGAGCCCTTCCCCGCCTTCTGGTAGGGCTTCAGATGAGCAGTTTCATCAGTGGGCTGCTCTGATGGAGCAATGGGCTCTGAGGTTGGTCCAGCTGCCTGGCCCAGTCACTCCGTGGCCCTCGGGCTCTTCGGGGGATTGGGTAGGGCAGTTGGGCCTCCCTAGTCGTGCGGCACCTTCCTCTATGCTGTCGACTCCGCGCTCAGGTGTTTTCCCCCCTCACATGGCTGCGGCACAGGGGACCACACCGATGCCTCTATCTCCTGGTATTCTTCCTTCTTTCTTCTCAAATCCTAGTTTTCGGAGCCCTGTGTTGGTTTCGGCACCGTCGGCGTCGATGGGTTGCTCGGCGCCATCCTCGGTGCCGTTGGGATTGTCGGCACCATCCTTGGTGCCCTGCAGCTTTTCAGCACCATCCTTGGCGCTGTTGGGTTTGTCGGCACTGTGCGCTGCGCTAGGTCAGGAAGCACTGTGCTCTTTGGTGCTGAGGCTTGGTGTGACGTCTTCCAGTCTTCAGGGCTTCTTGACTCTGAACCCTTTTTCCTTCCTCTTTTCCTTCTGATTCCTTTCCTGTTCATACAGTCCCTCCTGGGCTGTCAGGAGATGATATTGAGCCTGACCCAGACTTTAGGCTGGGTGATGACGTGAAAGGAACAGAACCTAATCCTATTGCAGAGTCTGTGGTCAAGGACCTGTCATTTAAGTCTCTGCTGAAAAATTTGAATTCCACTCTTTCTCTCCAGACTACAGATATTGATCCTGGGAAGCTTTTAAGGCTCCAATACCTTCATGTCCCGGAGATCCCTATGGATTTAACTCCCCACGGTACAGCCCTCCTTTAAAACGCTTTCTCAAATGGTATGGAATAATCCTGCTCTCATTCCTTCTGTGGCTAACTCCATAGATAGAAAGTATGCTGCTCCCAAGGATCAACCCATTTTGGCATCCCAAGCCTTTTTGCGGACCCTATTGTAGTTCTGGCAGAGAATGATAAGGTCGTCCTCTCTCAGGCTACTACAACCTGACCTATAAACAAAGAATCTCATAAGATAGATACTTTAGGTAAGAGAGTCTTTGCTGCATCCACCCTGGGTATGCGTATTGCCAGCTGCCAAGGTTATTTCTCTCAATATGAGTATGTTCTTTGGCATTCGCTCACAATTGGTAGAAGCTCTACTGGAGTCTGACACTAATTCAGAGCTCCTTCAGACCATAACCAGGGGCATCAAGTCCAACAACCAGCAGGTTAAAGCAGCTATGGACGCTTTCAATACTGCCTCCCGAGCGGCGGCGGGTATTTGTACTCACCGTCATTCCTGGCTGCGCATTTCAGGCTTCACAAATGATGCCCAGCAATAGGTCATGGCGTTACCCTTCGACGGTATGTATCTCTTTGGTCCTCAAATGGAGTAAGCTCTAGAGGCCACTCAAAAGACTAGGTTTGCAATTAAATTGGCTCGACCTGCTCCCACCCGTTGTCAGGGAGGGTGTTAATAAGCGTCAATTTCACAAAACCGTCAGTCCTTTCAAGGCAAGGGCAGGGGAGGTTTTAATAAAAACCAAGCTCCCCAGCCTCAAAAGAAAACGCAACAGAAAGCACAAGGGTTCAAAGTGCCCAGTGCCGCCTTCTGAGTTTCTGGCCCAAGTCTCACCTCAGCTGCCCTAGGGGGGACTCTTTCTCAGCGGTGGGAGGTCATCTGACTCAGTTCTACAACTGTTGGAAGTCCATAACTTTGGACAAATGGGTCCTCCGGATAATCCGCAAGGGGTATTCCCTCAATCTTTCAGAGACCCCTCCGGATTGTCCCTCCAAACTTCAGCCCAGGCTGTCAGTACTTCAGTCAGAGCTTCTCGCTTCCGAGATACAAGGCCTTCTGAACAACAGGGTAGTAGAAATAGTTCCGCTGGATCAGCTGTAACACAGGGTTCTACTCCCATTACTTTCTAGTCCCAAAGACTACCGGGGGCATGCACCCCATTTTGGACCTCAGAAAACTGAACAAATTTCTTCCCAAGGAAAAGTTCAAAATTATATCACTAGGAACCCTGTTACCTTTGTTTCATCAGCACAACTGGCTAGCCTCCCTGGACATGCAAGATGCTTACCAGCATATTCCTATTCACCCAAAGCATTACAAATACCTAAGGTTTAAGGTTTTGGGCCAGCATTATCAGTTCAGAGTCCTGCCCTTTGGGCTATCCTCGGCGCTGAGAGTTTTTGCAAAGTGTTGTGTAATTCTCAGAGCGCATCTCAGAAAGATCGGAATTCAAGTGTTCCCATATCTGGATGACTGGCTTCTAGCAAGCCCTTCCAGGCAAGGAACTCTGGACGCCGTAGCCATGGCCTCAGACATTCTCACGTCCATGGGAGTCCTGCTAAATCTCAAGAAATCGCAGTTGCAGCCCTCCCAGAAGCTCCTTTTCATAGGAACTCTTCTGGACACCTCCTGTGCGAATGCTTTTCTACCAGAGGACAGAAGGAGCGATATCCTACAGATGGCCCGATACATCAGAGAGAACAGCTCGGTTCGAGCTATCTCGATGCAACTGATGCTGGGTCTCATGGCATCCTCGGTGTTCACTGTACCCCTACCATACCTCCACATGAGAAGCTCTCAATAGATGCTCAGTACTCAGTGGTCCCCAACCACTCACCCTCAGTCCTTTCTCATCAAGGTGACAGAACCTTTGAAGAGGTCACTCACCTGGTGGCCGCAAGAGGACAATCTTCTGGAAGGGTATCCCTTTGCTCCCCTGGATCATCAGATTTCCATTACCACAGATGCGTCTCTGAGGAGGAGGGGAGCTCACTGTCAGAATCTCCACACCCAAGGTGCGTGGACTCAGGATGAGTCCCAGCTTCACATAAATGTCTTAAAAGGATCTGGCGGTGCTCATTACAGGATCAATGAACAACTCTGCACAATGTAGGAAGGCAGTTGCAAAGGCCAACAAAATGCTGGGTTGCATTGCAATGGGTATATCCTCGAGGTGGGAGGAGGTGATTCTGCCACTGTATAGGTCATTAGTTAGACTGCATCTGGAGTACTGCATGCAGTACTGGTGCCCCTATCTGAGGAGGGACATTAAGTTACTGGAGGGGGTGCAGCACAGGGCGACAAAGATGATCAAGGGGCTGGGGGACTTATCATACAAGAGGAGGCTGAGGAAGTTGAACATGTACTCGCTGGAGGAGAGGAGGGACAGGGGGACATGATTGAAACTTTTAAGTACATGAAAGGTATAAACAAGACCGGTACAGAGGGGCTGTTGAAAGTAAGGGAGGGGAGGGACACCAGGGGCCATGATATGAGAATGGAGGCAGGAAGGTTCAGGAGGGAGATGAGGAGACACTTTTTTACAGAGAGGGTGGTAGCTGGGTGGAATGCATTACCTGCAGAAGTGGTATCCAGTAGAACAGTGGACTGCTTCAAAAGGGGATGGGACAGGACAAGGGGGAGGGTCAGTGCAGAGGGAGGGAGGGGCAACTGCAGAATAAGGGCTGCTAGTTGCACATTCGAGCAGACTTGATAGACCTCTAGGCCTTTATCTGCTGGCAAATTTCGTATGTGTGTAAATGAAAGTCGTCCTTTATGTAGTCCGGGCTTTGAAGGACAGTCTCTTTCACAAGAACATTCTTTTTCAAACGGACAACAAAGCAGTGATGTATTACATCAACAAACAGGGCGGTGCACACTCTTACCCTTTATACAGGGAAGCGATGAGCATGTGGGAACGGTGCCTAGAGCACAAGGCTCTAATTCAGGCAGTCTACCTGCCGGGTGTGCAGAATGAACTGGCAGACCATCTCAGCAGAACAGAGACAGACCCTCATGAGTGTCTCTAGACTCAACCGTCACTCAGTCACTCTTCAAAGAGTGGGGGACTCCAGACCTGGACCTTTTTGCATCCCCACTCAACACAAAACTGCCTCTCTTCTGCTTCAGAAATCCAGGACCTGGCATTTTCTGTCAGGATGTGTTCAGGCTGCAGTGGACAAAACGCTTTCTATATGCCTTTCCTCCTCTTCCTCAAATTCAGAGGGTACTTCTCAAGTGCGAGTCCCAGGGGGACAAAATGATTCTCATTGCTCCCTTCTGGCCTTGACAGATATGGTTTCCGTTACTCAACAGTATGTCTGAAACCCCTCCGAAAGCGCTTCCCCTTCAGACAAACCTTCTGACTCAGGGGCCTGTGGTCCATCCCAATCTGAGATCGCTTCACCTTCATGCTTGGCTCCTGAAGAGATAGAAGTGAACAGGTTCAATATCTCTCGTAGAGTCTCAGATATTCTTTTGGCTGCGCGTAAGCCAGCCACTAGAAAAACTTTACACAGCCAAATGGAAGCAATTTTCTCTCTAGTGTGCAAGATCCCCTTTGAATTCTTTTTCCTGCCCACCAAATAAAGTTCTAGAGTACCTTTTAGACCTCTCAAATTCAGGTCTACAATACTCTACGGTCAAAGTTCACCTTTATGCCATATCAGCTTATCATAAGCCAGTACTTTCCTTGTCACTGGCTCAGTTACCAGTAGTTAAGAGATTTCTTAAGGGTATTCTGCATACCAGACCTCCTATCAGACATCCAGTCACAGCCTGGGACATTAATCTTGTACTAGACATGCTCACTCAAAAGCCTTTCGAGCCTCTAGCTACCTGTGAGCTGAAATTTCTCACTTGGAAGACTGCCTTCCTGGTGGCCATTACCTCGGCCCGCAGGATCTCTGAAATACATGCCTTGGTCACAGACCCTCCGTATACTGTGTTTCATAAGGACAAAGTAGTTCTTAGGACTCATCCTAAGTTTCTCCCTAAGGTTGTTTCAGAATTCCATCTAAACCAACCTTTAGTCTACCTACTTACTTTGCGAACTTCCAAAATGAAGGAGAGCGTACCCTTCATTCTCTGGATGTCAAAAGAGCTCTGCGTTTCTATTTAGATAGAACAAAATAAATTTGCAGAGTTCAACAACTGTTTGTTTCCTTCAGCGAGACCCGACTGGGTCAACCTGTCGCTATCAGATGCATTTCAGCATGGCTGGTGGCATGCCTTCGCCATTGTTATTCCATGGCGCAGGTTAAGCTGGAGGGCAGAGTGTACGCTCACTCTACTAGAGCAGTCGAGGCATCCCTAGCGGAAATCCTCAATGTGCCCATTGCAGATATTTGTAATGTGGCTGCCTGGAGCTCAGTGCATACTTTCGTCAAGCACTATGCCCTAGATGTCCATGCCAGGCGACATCTTTCATTATCAGAACAATCCTTAATGGACTTCTGTCCTAAAATTGTGCGCTTTTTGTCTCTCCTGCCGCCCTCTCGGGGGATTATTAGCTCGGTACTCTCCCATCAGTGTGAATGAGTGGTCGAGACTTTATGTCCAGGAAGATATGGAAATTACCTACCTACCATAATTCTTGATCTTGGACGAAGTCTCCACCACTCATTCACATGCCCACCCACCATCCCTGAGCTCACCTCTGTTGTTGGTCTTCACTCCCTCAATCTTTAGGCTGTGAAGACTTCCTTGTTGACCCTTCTTATACGGGTCGTCCGGACTATCTTATGTCCAGTTTTTGTTAGGCTATCCTTCTAGGTTAGTTACGCTGCACCTCTTCGGAAAAAAGGGTACTGAAGCAGTTGGAGGGTCAACGCCAAGATAGTCATTGCTGCACGAGCCAAGGCTCGCGGCACCGCTCCTCACGGCTCCATCTCTGGCGCCGGCCCTCCTGCAAAAAAGTTTGCTCCCGCTGGGTCCTGGCACCTCCGGCGTAGTTCCCATCAATGTGAATGAGTGGTGGAGACCTCGTCCAAGAAGATCAAGAATTACGGTAGGTACATAATTTCCATTTTTGGGGCCTCGGTTCTCCAATCTCTGTTTCCTAAGTAGGGGGTGTGCGCCTTGCCTCCCTCCTCCCGGAACACTGCTTGGAGTCTGCCAAGAAGTGTGGATAGAACAACATATCCACACTCCTAGAAGAACAGGTTACTCACCTGTAACTAGTTCTAGGAGTGGTATATGTTGTTCATCCACACATACCCACCCGACCTTCCCTGCTTCGGGTGCACAGCCTTGCTTCCAGCAGGCTAAGATCTGGCATCACAGGGCGGAGCCGAGGTGTATACCGCCCAGGTGGGTGGGAGGAGCCAACTTGAAGACTTCCGGCAAGATTTAAAGGGAAAGGGACATGCCAAGAAGTGTGGATGAACAGCATATACCACTCCTAGTAGTACTGTTACAGGTGAGTAACCTGTTCTTTCTGGCCACATGAAGGAATGTAAACCGCTGTGAGTATAAGAGGGGCCCTCATTGGGCTTGGGGAGATTTTGAGGGATAGGGCTTGGGTCCCATTAGCAAGCTGTGGGTGGGGGTGTGTGAGCTTGGAAGGTGTCCCCTAGGTAGATAGCACAACCGCCTCCTTGTTTGCCAGTTCTGTTGTTGCAGTAGAGAGAGTATCCAGGGATTGCTATAGAGGAGTCGGGTGGATTTAGAGAGCCAGGTTTCAACTAGGGCAAGGAAATCGGGCTGATGTTGGGCTATCCAGACCTGTAGGTCATTGAATTTTTTTGGGGAGACTTCAAATATTAATGGAGGCGATGCGAAGTCCAGTTGCTGGGGCATAGGATTGGATGGGTGTTGAAGGCGGGTTGGGGTGAAAGTTTCCTGAGATAAGGAGAAGCAGGGAGAGTGTTCTGAGGAGCAACTGGCATAGGGCTTTTCTGCAGTGGAGCGGGCAGTACAGGTTTTGGTCGACCGGGAGGGATAGGTAGGGATCAGTAAGGCACGAAGACTAAGGGTGGCAATGGTGGGAGATAGCCAGGCAGGGTCTCGGGGGGGGGAGGTAGGATAGGAATTGGGGAAAGGAGGAGAGGGTAGCGTGGGGATGTGCTGTGAACTGCGGGGGATGTTGGGGGAGAGCAGCAAGGAGAAGGGAGAGTGGTTTGAGCAGGGGGGCCATAGTGTGTGAACAGGGTGGAGAAGATACAAGGGTGGGCAGAGGACACAGCATGTTAGGGCAGCCTAGATAGCGCAAAGGTAGGGTGCTAGCCTACGATGCAGAAGGTACAAGGTTTGATACCAGGGTGGTGAAGGAGAGAGAAAGTAGCCGGAGGAGGGAAGAAGGGTGAAAAAATAGCCTGTGGACCGGTTAGAAGGGGCTACGAAGGGGTGGAAAAAGCACTGGGAAAAGAGGTTAAAGAAGGGTGCAGTACCACCAAAGAAGGGTGCAGTACCACCTCCTAGTAGCCGGGTGGCACAATAGCAGGAGTGGGGGGAAGGAGAGAGGAGTTTGGATGGAGGGAGGCGTTAGATAGGGAGGATAACAGTACAGGGAAGGCTCGCAAACCCTCTAGTGGTGGGAGAATATAACTTGCTAGGGGAGTGTAGACACTTAGTCATGTGATAGGGAGGGACTATAAATTAAGGGACGCCTCTGGGTGGAAGGGTGGCTGAGGTGGGCGGGGCAGTCGAAGTAAAGCATTGACGGGCTAACATCCCCAACAACGGTGCTCTTCCCAGGAGGCTGCCTAATTACCTTTAGGGCTCCCACGGTCCGTCTCTGTCCCCCAGGTGTAGTGGTATGCTGTGAATGCTTGGGGAATGGGGTCCTGCAGTCTGAAATAGGGGAAGAACAAAAGGCATCAAATTAGTATGCAGCGGGAGGATGGCTGGCGAGAGAGAGAGAAGAGGGCCAGACCCCAGTGCGCATGCGCGAGCTGGGAATCGAGAGAGAGAGAGAAACAATGGAGAACCAGGGAGGTGTGCCAAACAACACTGGAGGACACCAACCATGCGGTGGGTCTGCAGCAGTGAGCCAATTGAAATGCAAGTCCCCAAACTTGAGTTAAATTACAGTGTAAACCTCAGAGAAAAGCACAAATAAACTGAGCATAGGCAATGTAAGGACTCTAAACAGTACTGTTCACAGAGTACAAAAGAGCGTAGCACAGGCTAGGGAGAAACCGCCAGAAAGGACTGTGCAGTGGCATGCTACAGGGCTTAAAACACTCTAAATAGCAGTCACTAGAAACATAAGATCAGGCAGGTACATGCAGGATACAATAAGACAGAAAGCAACCTGGTACAGGCTCTTAAAGCTCTGATGGAAATGCAGTGGGAACAACAGGTAGCCAGTTGAATCAAGTAGCCAGAAAAACAGTCATTGTAGGAGGGCAGTAAAACACCCCCAACTAAGGCGCTTTTCCCAGGAGGCTGCCTAATTACCTTAGGGCTCCCGTGGTCTGTCTCTGTCCCCCAGGTGTGGTATGCTGTGTATGCTTGGGGAATGGGGTCCCATGGCCTTTAGGGCACCCACGGTCCGTCTCTGTCCCACAAGTGTTGTGGTATGCTTCAGCAGTGATTCCATTAACTTTCCTACTATCGACGTCAGGCTGAGTGGCCTGTAATTGACAGCCTCCTCCCTGCTACCACTTTTGTGTAGTGGGACTACATCTACCCTCCTCCAGTCCTCCGAAACCACTCCTGTTTTCAGTGAGCTGTTAAACAGAACTGCCAGAGGTGCAGTCAGTATTTTACCTGAGCTCCCCAAATACCCTTGGATGTACCCCATCTGGTCCCATTGGTTTGTCCACCTTCAAATTATCGAGTCCCTTCAGGACCCTCTCCTCTGAAAAGAACTACTTGTCTACCTCCCTTCCCTCCAAAGCTTCTGTTACATTTTTGTGGCCCCCTCCTCTTCTCCATCCTGTGTGAACATTGAAAAAAAGTATTTGTTCAGGACATCAGTCTTTTCCTAGTCTCCCTCTGCACAATCCCCCCTTGTCTTTTTATCATTACAATTCCACTCCTGGTCTTCCTCTTTTCACTTGCATACCTAAAAATGTCTTGTGAAGCACACATTAAGCATGGGGCTTAATGTTAAGCTGCCACCCCTGTAAGAGCACTTAGAACTTGCATGTAATGAATTGTTGCACTGCCTGTCAGTCAGAGATTTTGTCAGTCTGGGGCTTGTCCTCAGGAGAAGAACATTTGCAGCACAGAATAAACCTGCCTTATTATTTTATGCATCCGTCTAGTTATTCTCACGGTTCAGATGGGGTCCTCACCAGCAGCAACCGAAGGGTCTAGCAGACCACAGAGAAGGTAAGGGGTCTTGTAGTGGTGGACCATACCAAAAACGCCACACATGGTGGAGAATGCAGCCCTTCTTCTGTCCAGATCCCCATCTCACTTGCCTGCGTCGCTGGTTACCCTAAGTCATCACCCCAATATGCTTGAATTGCCTGAATGCTATATACAACAGCCTTGGCTGAAGAAGGAAAAAAATATATATAATGAACTGTCTCCTGTTTGCCTATGCAGCCTGCAGCTCTCCTACTGTAACCAGTAATTCAACAGTATTCCATACTGCTGGTAAGCAGCTCAATGGATGCACTTTTTAAAATTCAACTTGTTCAAGCCCTATGCACCAACAGAGCTCCTTAAGATTGTCTCGCTGTCAGTGTGCCCAACGGAGTTGTGGCAGGGCTCTTCTGGAACTATCCGTTTGCCAAGCAATCGCCTGGTAAAACCTTCCCTTACAACAACCAGTGCAGCTACAGAAGAAAACAAAACCCTAAATAAGCACTCCTGCTGCCTCCTGACTGTGGCTTCTCCAACGCGGGCTATCTTGGTGCTGACAAACCATCCTCCCTCCTGCTCCTGCTACCAGCCCACTCTGCAAACTACAGCTCCCAACCCAAAAAGTAGCTAGTACCTTCTGTGAACTGTCCCCGCTCTTCCCCTCAGCCAGTCCTGTGGCCAACCGTAGCCTCTGTTATATGCAGGCCTAGCTCTGCATGCTGCTTAGCCCTCACGAACTGCCACAACTCTCTTTCGCTCCAGCAGCCTACGGAGCCTTCCTGCAGCAAGCCGCTTGGCTCTCCACCCTCCTCGCAATTGCGGATTTGCTCTGTCCTTCTCTGCAGCCGCACGGGCAGCAACCGCGGCTTCCTCCTCACCCAAGCAGCCGCATGGAGTGCTCGGTTCCCCGCGTAGCCCTCCTACTGCTCCTATGCACACAGCTCCATTATGCTCCTCCTGCACAGAGCGGTCCTCTATCCTGCTCAGCCACACAACACAACAAAGGCCATATAAATAACTCGACAAGGGCGAGCAGAAAATAAATAAGTAACGGACTACTGCAATACCAAGCGCTCCTCTCCCCGACTCAACAGCTGCCCAACAAAAAACAGAAGCTCCCCTTTTGTCTTGCAACCACACAGAGTGCACCTCTCCCCACTGGGTATGCTCACAACAGTCCACAGATAAATAAAGCTTAAGGACTGCAACAGAGTGACCCACTCCCAGACACTCTAGGCTGCACACAAAGCTGTCGCTGGGCAATGCAACAGGGAGCCACCACATCGGAGCATATTTTACAAAAATAAATCGGGAGCATGGGAAACAAAATATAATATATAACAGGGCCCCAGGAAATCCATGCAGGGCACAGCATAAAAGAAATAATTAGGGCAAGAAAACAAAAGGCTGCACAGCAGCATAAGCCAATGCAGGAAATTACAATAAATAAACGAGGGGCCAGGAAGCTAATCAAAAGAAACAAAGCTCAGTAAAATAAAGGAGAGCAATCAAGTCAAATACAAAGATTCCCCAGCATTTTTTCACTCACCACAATAAAACTCCTGCCATTTTTTTTCTCTCAATTGTTTAACCAGGAATAGCACACTAAGCTGAAAGCTTGTTTACAGGTGCGACCTGGGAGCACAGTGAAGTTAAGTGACTTGCTCAGGGTCACACAGTATATGCATTCAAACCCAGGTCTCCAGATTTGCAGCTCAGGGCCTTAAATCACTGTGCTATACTGCCTCCCCAATGGGGACGAAGGCAGCAGGGTGGCAATCGCCATTTTGATCATCGCAGAGCAGTCAGGCAGTCTCATGGAAGAAATCCTCCATCTTGTGCAGAGCAAAACAAGACAGGAAGTGAACCTTGGCCCCCTGCTGGTGACCATCTTGCTACAGTCAGGCAGTCAAAATCCACAGGAACTGCATGTCACAGTTCGGCAGCCATCTTGTGAAGGGCACAAATTGACCTCACTCGATTGAAATCATTAGCATTCCTATTTAAATGAATCGACACTGCAACAAAAAGCTGAATTTTGCAACTAAACCTTTATTTAAATAACAAACAACACAGAATTGAGTGGGAATTCTTTATTAAGACATCAATTGATGAACTTTGCTACGAAAATTTGTACTTTTGTCTACAAAAATAATTTTTGCTCGGCACTTCATCTACGACCCGACGTCCTGTATCCTGCATGATGGCAACTCCTTCTCACCCATACAAACATCGCTCGGTGAAACGAAGCTCATCTCCAACCACAATGTCTGATGACGACACAGATATGGGCACCGGAGCGTCCGGCGTCCTACCATCACCCACCTCAAGGACGTGGGGCTATAAAATCGAAACAATCCTCCATGACATCCAGTCTTCTATTTCTGCTCAAAGAGCACCAGCTATGCAAGCTATTCAAGATGATTTGGCCTACATTAAAGCCATTGCACCACAGTCCACGGTCCATACCAGCCTACAACCAGTACCCTTCTCAGCCTTGCCTCACGAAGATGCTGTCGACTGGCTGGAACACTTCCAAGCATGGATTTTCTTCAATGGTTGGACTGATCCCTTGTGCATCTCCAATGCCTTGCGCTTGCTTCTGAGAGGGACTGCTATTTCCTGGTTCAGCGCACTTGCAGACCAAGTCAAAGGAGATACTGCCACACTGTACACAACCTTCAAAGTCCATTTTCTCCAAGCACACCCACCCTGGTTATTGGATCAACAGCTGTGGGAACGTACAATGCAACCCACCGAATCTCTCTAAGCCGTCATTGTGGACATTGAGACTTGATGCAAGCGCCTGCAGAAAACAGAGAAAGATCAAGTAACAGTGATGCCAAAGTACAACTCTCACAGTGTGAGTGGGTAAGCGCCACATGTAGGAACTGGAGATAATATAAATGTTCTTTATTAATCAGAAAACAGTGCAAACACACTCATACATCTTCAGCTTAAAGTGCTAGAAAATAAAGCAGTTTCAATCGCTGCAGTTATTGCACTTGAATTAGAGTTCTAGTCAATACCAAGGTCAAAAGAGAAAATAACACAATAGTCTGTAGCAGCCGGGGTTCATATAATAGCATTAGGCATGCCAGGTAAGTAGGATCTCCCAAGGAAAGATAAATAAACACACAGCTTACTTCGCCATAGGGATACCGGATCCAAAAAACAGCTGAAACTTTCTTACTTCACAGATGAATATTCAGAAAGAACTGTGTCCCGAGTGCACTCAAAAAAAGGAGGTTTTAATTTTGGTGCTAATAATGGAATACCTCGAGTAGTGGAATTTAAAGTGAAGCTGATGCGTAAAGAACCAGTGCTCGGAAACCAAAATGCCACTATTCAAAAACACCGCCATGGCGCCATGCTCATTCATGCTGCAACCCCATTGACTTCGTAGGCGTGGATTAGGGTGCTAACGTTTCAACTACCGTCATCATCAGAGCGCACACTTATTTTCTTAAAATTGTGGTGTGAGCCCCTGATCTTTTTGTTTTTTATCAGGTAACAGCCTTTGTCCGGGGACTGCCTCCTCAATTCCGTACCTATGTCATACAGCAAAAGCCAACCACCTGGACATACACCATACAAGCTGCACGGCTAGCCCAAGAGTCCATTTCAATGTTTCAGTCTGCCAGCGCTCAGGTGCCCCAAACCTCACAACTGGCTGCACTCACCACATGTGTCCAACAGCAATAAGCAATGATTGACAAGCTTATTTCAACTGTCAGTACCTTACACATCAGCTCAACTGCCTCCTCGGCAAATACTAATGCTATGCAACCACCTTGACAGCGACCGGATCCACCCCCGACTTCCTGAGAGCCCGTAACTTACCAGTAGTGTGGATTCAGGGGACACACTGCCGCTGTCTGCCGAAAGTTAAAGTATTATCACAGGACTCAAGAGGACCAAGGATGCCCACCACAGCGCCAACAACATGATAACCGCAACTACTCCCAGGATCAGGGAAACGAGCGCCACCCAACAGACTAGGGGCTTTTGTTGGGCAGGGGAACACAGCAACTGACCGCCCCTCTGACTCTCACAATTCAAACAAAATACTTCCTCCAACTGCGAACTCTGGCACACTCTCACTTCCAGGGGCAAAGGCACCTGTCATCCGATCACCTCTCCTAGCAAACTATGTACCTTTGACCATCGGAGATTGGTCTATGCATGCCTTGGCGACACTGGAGCAGAAATATCAGTTATCAACAGCAGTATTCTAAACAACCAAGCTATTTGTCACATACCTAATGTCTCTCCAGCCGACATAAAGTACATTATCACGGCAAGTACAGCTACAGTACCTATCACAAGCATGGTCCATCTCAAGCTCCACCTTGGCTCATAGCAAGCTACTGTCAAGTTTTACATAGTGCCTGATCTTCAACCTGCAATAATTCTTGGCCTGGACTTCCTCAAAGCTCACAAAGCCATCCTAGACTTCGCCTCAAACAAACTGTCACTAGATCCTCGGAGGCTACTCGCAGCTGTAGACTCAGTCACTGTGACTACTCAGTCGGAAATGGTTTTGATTGCCAAGATTCGAGGTGAACCACTTCCACAAGGTGTTGTTGGCATCATCACAGGAAGCCCCGTGCTGTATTCATCAGGTCTCCTTCTGGGAAATACCTTATTGTCGGTGCATGATGGCGCAGTGTTCCAAAAATGCTGCAACTTCACAGATGAGCCAGTGGTCATTTCAAAGGGTGCCAACATCGGAAAGTTTGTCTGCTTGTCTTCAGGGGACCAGCTCATCTCATGCAAGAACCTCAGCCTGGCTCCACCAACTCTAATCCTGTCAGTACTACCACAACAACTTCAACAGAGTTACTCCTCAGTCAGCGACTATCCTCTTCCAAACGTCCAGCATCTACAACGGAAAAGCAACAACTTTTGAAATTCCTGGAGAATTACCCAGATGTCTTTGTTGGTTCAAATAACAAGATCCGACGCTGTGATATCCTGCAACACACCATTGAAGTGCAGCCTAACCAGAAACCAATCCATCAACGAGCCTACAAAGTCAGACACAAACAGAAACAAGTCCTCGAGGACATAATTAAAGACATGCTTGACCAAGACATAGTCGAAGAATCTACAAGCCCCTGGGGTGCTCCTTGCTTGCTGGTGATAAAAAAGGACAAAGGGTATCACTTCGTGGTAGACTATAGAAAACTCAATGCCTACATGGTGCAGGATGCTCATCCCTTGCCTACAACTGAAGAGGCTTTAGAGAGTCTTGGTGCAGCCAGTCCTGCTTACTTCACCATTCTAGACCTTCACAGTGGGTTCTATCAAGTTTCCATTGATCCAGCTTCTCGTCCATACACAGCATGGCGCTGCCACTTGGGACTTTTTCAGTTCAAACGTCTGCCTATAGGTCTTCGAAACAGTCCAGCCACATTTCAACGTGTTATGGAAGCTGTACTACATGGGTTGTCATGGAAGTCTTGCCTAGTCTACCTAGATGATGTAATTGTCTTCAGCAGAACTTTGCCAGAGCACCTCCAACATCTCCAAGAAGTGTTAGAACGTCTCAGACAAGCCAGTCTCAAGCTTCACCCAGAAAAGTGTTGTTTTGCACAGCATCAAATTCATTACCTGGGACATGTGGTTAGTTCTCAAGGCATCTCTCTGGATCCAAACTCTCAGCAGTCAAAGACTGTCCAGAGCCTAACAATCTCAAAGACCTTCGAGCTTTCCTGGGCTTGTCTGGCTACTGCCGAAAGTTCATTTGCAACTATGCCAAGATTGCAGCTCCACTGTACGCCCTCGCCAAAAAGGGATGTGACTATATTTGGACTTCTGAATGTGAAGAGGCCTTTGAAACCTCAAAAACAAAACCTAATCTCTTCTCCAGTATTGGCCTACCCAAGGCTCGACCAACCCTTCAAGCTCTACTCAGATGCTAGTTCCTTTGCAGTGGGCACTGTGCTCTGTCAAATTCAAGATGGAACAGAATGAGTTGTCTCCTATGCCGGGCGCTCTCTTTCCTCAGCTGAGCAGAACTATGGCATCACAGAAAAAGAATGTCTAGCTATGGTATTTGCCATAAAGAAATTTGGCTGCTACCTACGCTACTCCTCCTTTACAGCTATCGTTGATCACTCGGCCCTCAGATGGTTATTCGAAATGAAGGAGCCAGTAGACAAATTTGCCCAATGGATCACCATGCTGCAATCCTACAACTTTGCAATTCAATACAGACCAGGTCGTGTTCACTCAAATGCCAATGGTGTAAGCCAGAGATGACATCCCTCTGCATCCTCCTCAACAGATGAAGACTCCTTCTTACAAGCTCTTCCCTTCCATGCCACAGATGTGTTTCCTGTGGACACTCCTACAGCACCTCAAGTTGCTTTGCTGCTACTAACCGTTTCCACAGAGAGAGAGACACAAATCCTCAGTTACTGCAAGCAGCTAAAGAGCTTCTCGTCTCCTCAACATCTGATTTGTCCCTGGCAACTGTTAAAACGCAACAAAGAACTGACAGTTTACAGGCATAATCTCCTACTTAGAGTCTGGAACCTTACCACAACAAAAGAAACATCGCCAAGATGTACTTTTCTTTGCTTCGCAATATTTCCTCAATGACGGTGTGCTTTTTCACATTTGGACCAAAGAAGGCAAGGGTCATCGCACGGATAGAACTCATGTACAGCTAGTTGTGCCAGCCTCTCTAATCCCTCAAGTTCTCTCCACTCATGCCTCTCCACTTTCTGAAGGTCATATGGGAATACACAAAATTCTGGAAAAGACAAGGCTTCACTTCTTCTGGCAACACATGAACAGGGACATTGTCCAATTCATAAAATCCTGCCAGCCCTGCTCCCAAAGAAAGCCTCCTGCCAAACCAACAAAGGCACACATCATCCCAATGCCTGTAGCCACTGAACCGTTCCAAAGAGTCAGTACTGACATTCTTGGGCCCTTACCAACATGCTCTGACTCTGGCAACAAATACATCCTTGTCTTTGTGGACTACCTGACGAAGTATTTGGAACTCATCCCCCTAAGAGACATCAAAGCCGCCACTGTGGCAAGTGCCTTTCTCACCAGTCATTTGTCGTCACGGTACCCCATCGTACCTACATTCAGATAGAGGCACTAACTACCTATCCACCATTGTCCGAGAAACTTGCAGACTTCTCACCATAAAAATGACACATACCACAAGTTACCATCCACAATGCAATGGACAGAGTGAAAGAATGATGTTTACCATTCTCGGCACACTCTCCAAGTATCTGGATGAGACTCACGACACCTGTGACCGTTTTGTTCCCTTTGTGCAGTTTGCATGCAATACCAGCCCTTGTATCGATAGCACAGAATACACCCCCTTCTTCTTAGTCCATGTATGTCACCCAAGAACTCCACTGGACAGGGATCTCTCACTGCTAGAGGTTCCTAAGTCAGATTCTTCCTTCATTATCCCTCTGCTGGAACAGCTTGAACTTGCTCGACGTGTTGCAATCACCACGTTGGGCCAGAGAAAATCGGCAATGAAAAAATGTCTGCAGCCAAGGCGAATGAGCCTTCATTCTCTGTTGGGGACATTGTTTATTTGTACCAACCTGTTCTTGTTCCGGGTGCCACCAAGAAACTGCTTTACCCCTGGACTGGTCCCTTCTACATCTCAGAAAAGCTTCCTCCAGTCCATGTTCATCTGCGATGCAAGTCGAATGGCAAGCTAGTACACAACAAAGTCCATATAAACCGATTAAAGCATGGGTAGCTGAGTAACAACCTTCCAGACAACCCCAGTCCTCCAAGAAATGAAGCTGCCCTTGAGCCTGCCATCCTCTCTGAAGCTGAGATCCTTCCAGACAACTTGCAACTAGTTCCTACAGATCTTCCCACTCCTGACACTCTCCAGCCGGATTCCGTTTTACCAGATGATTTGCCTGGGACTTCCTCCTCTTCTCAGCCTTCTTCTTCTCAGGACTCTCTTCTACACCCCACAGTGTACCAGATCGAGAAGATCTTAAGGAAGAAGTTCAGAAATGGATCCTGGACTTAAGAGTCAAATGGTATGGATTTGATAGTGGTCAGAACTCTTGGGTCGCTTTTAACGACCTGACCCCATCCTGTCAGGAACTAGTGCAATCTACACATGCCTCCATTCCCACTGACTGGAAAAGTCAACAAAGATCTTGAACTTTTGTAAACCAGACTCAGTGTGTTTTGGGACTAATTCTTTTTCTGTCTCCTAACACTTTTTTCCCCTTAGGAATGTTCTTCCGATGAACAGTCCACCTGTTGTTATTGCTTCTGCAACTGTTAATAAAGTTTTGACCTGCATTCTGGGTATCCTCCTGCTGCTACCCTTCCCTCTCTTCCCTTTTCCTTTCCCCACACTTTAGCGCTTGTGGCATGACCAAGTCTTAAGTACTATTGTGCCCCACCCCCACCCCCACCGGTGCTACTCTTACTGGTCTCCAGTGTAGTCCAGGTCTTTCCTCCCCCCTCCTTGCAGTGGAATTCTATTTTGTGAAAGTAATGCCTTGTAATGCAGAACAATTTTTTTTTGCCTTTAAAACTTATTTAAAATATTTCATAGAAACTTATAGATTTATTGCTTGTTCGAGTGGTGCTCGCATTCACTGTTCCAGTGGTGATGTGAAGCACACATTAAGCATGGGGCTTAATGTTAAGCTGCCACCCCTTTAAGAGCACTTAGAACTTGCATGTAATGAATTGTTGCATTGCCTGGCAGTGCCATGTATGCCTGTCAGTCAGAGATTTTGTCAGTCTGGGGATTTTCCTCAGGAGAGGAACATCTGCAGCACAGAATAAACCTGCCTTATTATTATTTTTACGTCCATCTAGTTATTTGCACGGTCCAGATGGGGTCCCCTCCAGCAGCAACTGCAGGGTCTGGCAGACCACAGAGAAGATAAGGGGTCTTGTAACACAGCATTAATGGTCGAGAGAGAATTGGGAGCCGGGATAGGTGCAACAGCGTCACGAGACCCTAGCGGAGGCGGGCATTAACCCAGCTTATATGCCGCTCAGGCAGCAGTACAGCGAGCAGCAGACCCCAGCCTAGCAGCACTGGGTCCTGTGTCCCAGCGAGGCGAGGCGACAGGGCGCCGGGCAGGCAGCGTCACTAGCCATGGCGGAAACAGGGAGGGGACCTGAACCTACGGCGGACCGAGCCGGCAGCCTTCCAGTGCCACACCTTCACCGTCCATGGCACGGTGAAGGTCTTCCATGGAACAGGGTTGCCGATGATGGGGAGCGGAAGCAGCCGGGCAGAGGAAGAGAGCACTGGGCACACCCAGGAGCAGCACGGACAGCCCCAGCTGGAGCACGGCAGCGCCGGAGCAGTGTCCCAGAGGCAGGAGGAAGTGAAAGCCCCCTGCATGCACAGCGCGACTGCGATCCTCCTTGCAGCGGCCGACCCGTGCACCGGAGACCTCCCGCAGCGGGTATCATGAGAATACTCGCACCGAACTTCAGACAAGTGGAACAGGGATGTTGGCCGCACGCCTCCACGCGAATCAAGGCTTTCGATACCGTCGACCATTGTCTACTTCTCTCCACTCTAAATACCATAGGCATGGACTCAGTCTCACTGGATTGGTTCCAGAACTACCTCACTGATAGGCAGCAACAAATCAAGGCCGAAGGAGAGCTTTCTCCACTCAAACCAATAAAAAAAGAGGAGTCCCACAGGGATCCATATTGGGACCACTACTGTTCACCATCAGTATTAACAACTTGGACTTAGGAATCAAGGAAGCCAGTATCCACTTGTTTGCCGATGATACAGTGCTCTACCTAAGTCAAGACTCCCCTGGAGCCGCATGCTCTGCATTGCAAGCCGAATTCAATAAGCTGCAAAACCAGCTCATCAACAAAAAGTTATTGCTAAATGGCAAAAAAACCAAGGCAATGCTGTTTGCTCCATCCAGCTCTGGGGCCAACACTGCAGCCGCTGACACTGTTCCTCCTATAACCACCCTACTTGGTGAAAAACTTGAGTTTGTGCCGAAATTCAAATACCTGGGTATATGGCTGGATAATAAACTCTTCTTTAAAGAACATACTGAAGAATTGTTGAAAAAGCTTAGGCAGAGGCTTGGCCTCTTTTACAGAATTAAACATCTCCTGACTGAGACCGCAAAAAGACAGCTTGTTCATTCTACATTCCTCTCATTAATTGATTACGCTGACATTATCTATGGCCAATGCTCTGTCTCACACCTTGCAAAACTGGTGTACTGTACCACAGAGCCTTAAGATTCATAACTGGTCTTCCATCTTCCACACACCACTGCTCGTTATACGCTGCAGTAGGGTGGCCTTCTCTGCAATACAGACGGCATAGAAATGCAGCTATTTGGACATTTCGAGCACTCACCAGCAAACTCCCGGATTACATTGCTGCCTGCCTCCCCCTAAGTCCACCAAGTAGCTATGCCATAAGAAGCCACTCGCTAATTTCCCTAAAAATTCCCAGGATCAGTAACCACTTTGGTAGGGCAGCCATAAGCCATGCTCTGCCCTCACTTTGGAAAAGGATTCAATGCTCACTGAAACTTAGCTCTCCTGTCAGTATTGCGATGTTTAGGACTCTTTATGACAAAACATTTGCCGAAATCTGTAAATGTTTCCATAGTTCCTAGTGGTCCTGTTAATGGCTCCCTTTCTAGCCCTACCACATGCAGCCATGAACATAACCCCTCTCTTCCCTACCTAACTTGTTCAATAGTCAGCTGCCATGTTGGCCTTCGGAACCCTTGGCACTTTTTCTTTAGCTACTCCCTCATGCCACTCTAATAGTTGTTACAGTTGTTAACATGGGCCCTATTGAAGCCTTGGTCACCCTCCAAGCTAAAATTAGTTTCTGAGGGATGAAATGATCATAATTTGTACCCTTCTATAGAGGTCTGGATAAATGTGTTACTTTAACTTCCATGTATATGAAGGTTGAATATGCCACAATAATGTCATGTGTTGTATATGTTCCCACATGTGTACTTGGAATGTATATATTGTACCTTTTATTTGTAAGTCTGTTTTTTTACTTAAAACATTTTGTGTATTACACCGCTAATCTATGTATGTATAACTATCCTTGACAACAGCAGGTCCACCTTGTAAATGAGCTTGCTCAACGGTGATCGCCTGGATAAATAAAGATTTGATTGATTGATTGATTGATGTGTGTAGTGGTGTAGACTGTGCTCTGATCCCGAAGTAAAACTGTACAAACCTTGCACCGCCTCCACCTGTCATTCTTCATGTCGCACAGTGGGCTCCCGCCAGCTGCCTCCACCGGCCCGTGTTACAAGCGCATTAAGTCACTCCGTCGGTGTCATCTAATGCGATTGATGCACGGGAGACAGGTGGTGGCCTTCGGCCCCGGACCGCCCCCCCCCATGCATCAATCCAGCATTAGATGCCACCTTCATCGTGGCTTAATGCTTACTTGTAGTGGTGGACCATACCAAAAACGCCAGTCTTCTCCCCTTTTACCTCCCATGCTCTTCTCTCTCTTCAGTTTGTGCCTTTGCTGTCCTTGCTGCTTTCCCTGCTTCTCTCTGTTTCCCTGATACCCTTCCCTGGTAATGCCCCAGTCATTGTTTTCGTGCATAATGACTCAGTAATGGCCACAGTATCCAGGCTGGCCTCTGCTATGATGACCTGTAGGTCTGGAATTTTATTTCCCAGAGTTCTAGCATTCGCACAAATGACCTTCCAGATTTTGTTTCCACTCTTGCTTGTTACCCCTTTTTCCTTTTTGCCCTCCCACTTTCCCCCCTCTCTCTTTTTAATATTCCTGTTTCCTTCCCCCTTTGTCTCTGTCACCCTGCTTTATTAATTGGCACCCTGGGGGATTCCTCTCTTCTCTGGTTCTCCTTACTCTCTACTTCATCCTTTGGGAGGTGATTTTTGCCTCCCTGATTCCTTCTGCCACCCCATCGGCTGGTTTACATGTTCATCTGAGTAACATTTAAACTATCCAATGAGGGCTGTGTTTCTCCTCCCAGATGCATGCAGCCCCTCACCCCTCTAAAGGCACTTATCCTCCCAAGTGGGTCTCCAGTCTCCAATGTAGCCAAACCTTCTTTGCACCACTCCTTCAGCCATGAATTGAAGGTCCTGGAGTGGAGCTACCTCTCCTCGTCTCTGTCATAGGCAGCACCTCAGCAAAAGCCACTGAGCGTACTACCTAAGACCCCTCCCCAGTTCCCTGAACTCCCCCTGCACTATCCCAGCCCCATCCCTTGCCAGGTCATTAGTCCCCAGGTGGACAGCAACATCCAGCTGTCCCTCCTGTCCTGCTGCCCGATCCTCTGGATCTGCTACCCATCCCTCTGGCTCATACGTTGCGTAGGCACCTAGCTTGCTTTCCCCACTTTCCTATTCCCAGATCTGTCCCCTCACAGTCGTCCCTAACTTGATGTTGCTTCCTCCTCCTCTAGGGTACTCTACCACCCTCTTTGGGGTCTCAACTATGGTGGGCCCCCACATTCTCTCTGGTCACCACTGTGGGTGCCTCCTCCCTGCAGTCCTGCCCCACTAGAGTGGCTTAGGAAACCAGCTGAGGAATGTGCCTCTGTCCCACCATCCCCCACCCTTCCAGATCCCACCATAGTCCAGCTGTTCCTCCTCCAGGCATCCTCTGAGTTAATGGTGGCAGATTGGTGGACCCCGGTTGGGGGAAGAGGCCCTCCACATCCTAGCCAACTCAACCTGGAGTCCAGCAACAATCTCCCTCAACCCAGAAAGGTGCATGCAAATGGTAGGGAGACAAATAATCTGGTAGACACATGGACCAAGGAGTGAAGAGGGCAGCGGTCAGATCAACAGTTACAGGGGCACCAAGAGTCTATAAGTAAATTGGCCTTGAGGTTACACTTAAAGATAGCCATGGTGGAGCTATTTTGAACTTCAGGTGGAAGTTTGTTGCAGGCTGGTGAGGTTGAGACACAAGTGACCTCGCTCCAGAGCATGACCTGGATCTAGGCACTTCAAACAGGGGACAGCTCGAGGAGCGGAGTGGCTGTCTTTGGGGTACGAGGTTTACAAGCCCCTTAAGACTGGGGGGCGCTATTCATTATGTAAGTTGTAGTCCTGACTCAACCTTGCAGGTTCTGGACCGGCTCTACAGCATGTCTCCTGTCTGAGGATCCTGTCCCGGCCTGGGGTGGTTAAGCCATGACGAAGATGTGGTGTTGGACAGTAAGTCCATAGGGGGATGAGGTGACTGGGCTGGGGGAGTCAGTCCCCAATGGTGGAACCAGCCTGGGCAGAATAAAGAGCAACTGCAAAAAAAAAAGTAAGACACTGACGCATACCCTGAAGGGGCTTATTACACTTGGAAAATAACTCTAAATAGATTTTTATGGGGAGGAAAATGAGATTCATCACCTCACCGTGCCTTTATAGAGATTTAGAAGCACAAATTTGTTGGCAGAAAAGGACCCTAATGGCCCATCCAGTCTGCCCATATTCCCCCTTCTAGGAAGACTTCCACCCTCCATTTCCTGCTCACCCACTGTTGCTTAGGCCCATGTAGGTATCCCAAGCTCTTTTAAATTTGTCCACGGAATCTACCCCCACCACCCATTCCAGCAGTCTGTTGCATGGTCCCATGACCCTCTCAGTAAAGAACTTCCTCCTGATGTCACCTCTAAAGATGGCCCCCTCCAGTTTGAATGCATGTCCCCTAGTGGATTTGTTTTCACTCATTCTAAAGATGCTGTCAACCCTCACCCTGTTTATACCCATCAAGCACTTGAAGGTTTCAATCATATCCTCCTTTTCCCTTCTCTTTTCCAGTGTGTACAGGCCTAGCTCCCCAGCTTTTTCTCTTAAGACTTCTATGCAGCTGTTTTGGTTGCTTTTCTCTGGACCCTCTCCAACCTGTCCTTGTCCCCCTTGTAAGTATGGCCTATGGTATTTAATGCACGGTAAGGTGAGGTCTCTTGGCCAGTGAAATTTATAGATTATTTCTTGCAATTCTATAATTTTTTTGAAGCTCTTTTTCCCTCCGATCGCTGGCCTCTTGGGATCTCACTCCGACATAGCCACTGTCAGCTGGTCTTTCTCCCACCCAGCCTGAGATCCTCCCAGATCAGATCCTCCTCTGGATCTCCCACTGACACCTCGGCCAATGCCGACCCCCCCCCCCAGCTTCTACCCCCGAGGCAGGGCCACCACCTCCTTACTTTGACGCTCTATGAAATCCAGTTAGCAGGCCGGGTGAGGAGGAGGATTATTCAGAGGCTTTTGACTCTTCAGGGTTCAGTCATGGGAATGGGGGGCTGACTGCAGGACCCATCATCCTCCTGGGTGCCTAGGTTTTTCGTTGATCTTCCTGGACATAAAGTCTCCACCACTCATTCACACTAATGGAATCTACACTGGAGGCGCTAGGACCCAGCGGGAGTAAACTTTTTCAAGAGAGTCGGTGCCAGAGATGGAGCCGCGAGGAAGCGGCACCGTGAGCACCGGCTTGTGCGGTAAAGACTATCTTGGCGTCAACCCTCCAACCACCTCAGTGCCTTTTTTCCCGCTGTCGAGTGCACTTCAGTGACTACATTGCTTGCCCTCCGGGAGTCAAACTTCAAACTAGCAGCATAATTTTCAGTTTATTGTTTTTTAATTTATCTTTGAAGTACTGAGTAGATTTAATTAAATGTATTGATTAATAAAGAAGTCTTCAGCCCTCCATTGACTGAGTCGACCATGAGCGGGTCAGGTGTCGGTAGGGAGACTTCGTATGAAAGTTGTTCAGTCAGTCAAGCTGGGTCTGGTCCACTGCCCTCCCGGAGGGTGGGTCTGACAACGGACGGTCCAGTGCTCAGGGGAATGGGTGGTCCCCCCGAAAGCATAAAAGGAAATTGTCCCATACACGGCATCATTTAGCCTCGAGTTCTTCTTCGGCGCACAAGTCGAGAAAGAGAAGGCATCACTCGAGGCCGCCTTCTGGTATGTCTGCATGTTGACGGTCAGCCGTTGGGGCTAGGCACCGATCTTCTTCCCTCGGAGTTGCTGGTTTCTGGCTCTGGTGCCCAGCTTCTTTGACATCGGAGCCCATCCCCACCTATTGGACGGACCTCTGATGAGCAGTTTCACCAGTGGGCTGCTCTTATGGAGCAATGGGCTCGGAGGTTGGTCCAGCTGCCTGGCCCGGTCACTCCAGAGCCTTCAGGCCTCTCAGGGGACCAGGGAGGGTGGTTGGACCTTCCTAGTTGTGTGGTGCCTTCTTCGGTGCCATCAACTCTATGCTCAGGTGTTTTCCCCCCCTCACATGGCTGCGGCACAGGGGTCCACACCGATGCCACTATCTCCTGTTAATTTTCCTTCTTTTCCTTCAAATCACAGTTTTCAAAACCTTGGGACTCTCTTGGAGCCATCTGCGGTGCCGAGGGCTCTGTTGGCACCATCCGCAACGCCGAGGGCTCTGTCGGTGCCATCCATGGCACCAGGGGCTCTGTCGGTGCCATCCACGGCGTCAGGGGCTCTGTTGATACCGTGGCCTTTGTTGGCGCTGTGTGCTGGGCTGTTTCCAATGGCACCGATTTCCTTGCATTTGGAGCCATGTTCTTCCTCGGCGCCGATGCTTGGTGCGGCGCCGTCCAGCCTCCAAGGCTTTTTGACTCTGATTCTTTCCTCTTCTAATTTCCATTCTGATTTTCACTCCTTTCCTGTCCGTACAGTCCCCCCGGACTGTCAGGAGATGATTTTGAGCCTGACCCAGATCTTCATCTGGGTGACAATGTTGAAGGAGTAGGAGTTAATCCTACTGCAGAGCCTGTGGTCGAAGATCTTTCCTTTAAGTCTCTGCTGAAAAATTTAAATTCCACTCTTTCTCTCCAGACTACAGAAATCGATCCTGGGAAGCTCTTAAGACTCCAATATCTTCATGTCCCGGAGATCCCAATGGATTTAACTCCTCAAGTACAACCATCTTTTGAGACCCTTTCTCAGATGGTATGGAAAAATCCTGCTCTCATCCCCTCCGTGGCTAAATCCATAGATAGGAATTACGCTTCTCCCAAGGATCGACCCATATTGGCATCTCAAGCTTTTACTGATCCCATTGTAGTCATAGCAGAGAATGACAAGGCCGTCGTCCTTCAGGCATTCTGAGCCCGGCCTATCAATAAAGAATCTCGCAAGATAGACACCTTAGGTAAGAGAGTCTTTGCTGCCTTCACCCTGGGTATGCATATTGCCAGCTACCAGGGCTATTTTTATTAATATGAGTATGTCCTTTGGCATTCGCTCAAGCAAATGGTAGAAGCTCTGCCTGAGTCGGAAACTAATTCAGAGCTACTTCACACCATAACCAGGGGCATCGAGTCCAATAACCAACAGGTTAAAGCTGCAATGGACGCTTTCTATACTGCTTCTCGAGCAGCAGTGGCGGGCATTTGTACCAGTTACCACTCTTGGCTATGTACTTCGGGCTTCACGAATGATGCCCAGCAGCAGGTCATGGCCTTACCCTTTGACGGTATGTACCTGTTCGGACCCCAGGTGGAACAAACTCTGGAAGCCACACAGAAGACTAGGTCAGCCATCAAGATAGCTCGACCCTCACCTGTCCCCTCTCAGGGGGGTGCCAATAAGCATCAATTTCATAACTGTCAGTCCTTTCAGGGCAAAGGCGGGGGGGCTTTAACAAATGCCACACCCTGCAGCCACAAAAGAAAATGCAGCAGAAGGCACAAGCCCCCAAAGCGCCCAGTGCCACCTTCTGAGTTCTCGGTCCAGGTCCCACCTCAACTGCCCGAGGAGGACTCTTCCTCAGCAGTGGAAGGACGTCTGACTCAGTTCTATGACCGGTGGAAGTCTATAACATCAGACAAATGGGTCCTCTGGATAATCCACGAGGGTTATTCGCTCAATCTTTCAGAACCCCCCCCCCAGATCACCCCCAAGCGACAGCCCATACTGTCGGCAGTACGATCAGACCTTCAAACAACATGAAGTCTTGCTATATTATGACATATGCAGTATAACCCCAGGTTAGAACTGCTCCAGAGGTGAAAGAGTTAACTTTCCATGCAGGGCATGGAACGTTGAGCTCGAGCTCGGTTGAATACTCTGTCTGTTGTAGCTCAAACTTAAACTGTCAAATTCTTTACTCCGCCTCACTGAACAGTCGCTCCGGAGATTTCTCCTGCTGCTCAGTTCGTTTGTCGGTTTAAAAGTGTAATTCTCGGTTTATTTACCGAAATTAAACCTCAATCGGTCGGTTCAAGCTCTGTCTGTGGTTTTGTAAGTAATAGATAAGCTTATGTTTATTTCTTCTGTGTGGAACTTATAGCGTCTTTTTCGGTTCGGTTTGAACCGATCAGATTAGTTTACATTTACTTTCTAGTCCTTTAGAGTGCGGTTCCGGTTCTTATGGTTCTAAAAAGCAGATTTTATTACTGTTTTGCCGACCCGTACACGGTTGGGAACCGATAAGAGAATCTTGCTTGGCGGATTGCCATTAGCGGGCAAGTTTTGGTTGAGGCTGGCACTATGTCTGAGAAACCCAAAAGAAAAACCGGACCTACTGGGTTTCAGCACTGTGGCCTCTGTGGGGAAGCCTTTGCTAAGGCTGACCCACACACCACCTGTGTATATTGTCTGGGGTTTGACCACCTCAATGCAGACTGCCAGATTTGTAAGAATTTTCCTGTTGCCACCGTGGAAAGAGAGTTGGTAGGCTCAGGGAAAGGGAGGCCAAAAGTCAGCTGACCGGATGGCCAGCCGCCGGGTTCAACCGAACCTGAGGGTGCCCTCTGACCAGGCGATACTTTCTCAGGCAACGAAGAACCTGCTCTGAGGGCCAGTTCCAACCAAAAGGGCTAGAAAGTCAGCTAGTGTGGAGCCAAAAGTTCTTTCTCAACCGTTGAGGAAATAGCTAAAGCTATTCAAATTGTCCAGTCTCTTTCCCGGTTCGTCGAACCCGACACCATCAGGAAGCGCTCGGTTCGGACGGTTCCACCGATTCAAGATTATGATTTTGAGGATTTTTATGAACCGGAGGAAGGGAGGAGAGTATGAGGAGAGTGAATGTGATTTTGAAGGTCTGGATGTGCCCATTGAACGGACATCTCTCCAGACAGACCTTTAGGGTCCCCAGGCTATCTGAGTCCTCTTCTCATTTTATGTTCTATAAGAAAGTTGCTGAAACTCTCAACTCCCTGTTGAGGAGCTGTTGATGACAAGAAGAGCCTGATTATGTAGAAATGATGGATATTCCAGAGTCTAGGAGACTGTCTATTCCCTTGCACAAATCTTTTAGGAAACAGACAGTAAAAATTCTAAAAACTCCTCACTCTATCCTTCCTGTTGATAAAAGGATGGACAGGAGGTATACATTATCAGGTTCTGATACGGAGTTTCTCTCTCAGCAATGCAGCCATGTGGGGGTAGTGCAGGCTGCAGCCTGTGACAAGGCTAATATTCCTCTAGCCTCTCACCCTCCTGAAAAGGATTCCAGGAGGATGGATGCCATGGCAAAGAAACAGTACATGGCAGCATCTTTAGGACTCAGACAGGCAAATTATATGGCTTATGCAGCTAGGTACCAGAAATACAGATGGGATACTGTGCTGGCCCTAGCAAAACAGGCCCCTGACCAGTTTGCCAGGCAGCTGGAGCAGGTGGCTGCGGTTGGTATTGAGGCATCCAAGGTGCAATTTCATGCAGCAGTGGACTCTAATGATGTTTCAAGAGTCATGGCTACATCTGTGTCTCTTCGCAGAATGGCCTGGCTCAGATGTACTGCCCTGTCACAGGATACTCAGTCTGAGGCTATGGATTTTCCTGTTGTGGGCAATTCTCTGTTTGGGGAGCAGACAGAGAATTATGTGAAGAAAATGGATGAGTATAGGACCACTATAGGTGCACAGGCCAAAGAAAGGCAAGCCACTCCTCAAAGGCAGCATGTCAGGGGCAGGGGCAGGCCTTTTCATGAGGCCTTTACCAAGCCAGGCCTCCTCTTCTGCTTATGCCCAGAGGGGTTCTTTAGAGGAAGAGGCAGAAGGGTTCTAGTAAGCCTGCTTCACCCTCAACCCAAAGCCCCTGCGAAACAGGCTCCCTGATGGGGTGGCCAGGGCTGATTCTCCATTACGGTAGGGGGCAGGCTGGCTTACTTGTCCAGGACTGAAGTCTTTAACATCAGACAAGTGGGTCCTGGAAGTAGTAAGCCAGGGACTGGTTCTCAGCTTCAAAAATTTCCGAAGATGAGAGCCAGGTCTTTCCACCTGCAAATCTATCAGAGCACTTGCCCTGAAACAGAAGTTTCTTCCCTCCTGGCTCTCAGAGCTGTGGAAAGGTTCCACCCTACACCAGGGCAGCGGATTGTACTCAGGTACTTCCTTACCCCAAAAAGACAGGAGAATGGCGGCCCATCCTGGATCTCAGTTATCTAAACAAGCACCTTTTAAAACCAAAGTTCAAAATGGTGACTCTGGGAATTATTTTACCCTCTCTAAGGCCAGGGGACTGGCTAGCCTCCCTGGACCTCAAGGATGCCTACTTCCATGTTCTCATCAGAAGCTCCCATCGAAAGTACCTCAGATTCGAACTGCCCTCAGGCCATTACCAGTTCAGAGCAATGCCCTTCGGCCTCACCTCGGCCCCAAGGGTGTTCACAAAATGCCTGGCAGTAGCAGTTGCTCACTTAAGAAGGCAAAAGATTGCCATCTTTCCTTATCTGGACTACTGGCTCATTGTAGGCCAGTCTCCAGACCAGGTCAAACTACACCTACAAGTAACTCAGCAACTGCTTACATCTCTAGGTTTCCTTCTCAATCTTCCAAAGTCAGTTCTGGAGCCTGTCCAGCTTCTCACTTTCATAGGCGCAGAACTGAACACAAAAGAAGCCAGAGCCTTCCTCCCTCTGGAAAGAGCAAGGACTTTGGTCTCTCTGGCCTGTTCTTTCACCCTGCAGGTCTCTCGGCCAGCAAGGCATTTTCTACAGCTCCTGGGGCACATGGCTGCTTCTACAGCAGTAGTGCAGGGAGCAAGATTTCAGATGAGGGACATGCAGTTCCATTTGAGAGCCTTTTGGTCTCGAAGGACAGATCCTGTAACCAAGTTGATCCCAGTGACTCAAACCCTGATCCAGGCCCTTCAGTGGTGGCAGGACCAGAGCAATCCGAGACAGGGGTTCCTTCATTCCCCAGTCTCACTCCTTGACCCTTACTACAGATGCATCCCTCTTGGGGTGGGGAGCTCACATGGGTGACCTTACCACAGGGTTGTGGTCCCCTCAGGAATCTCTGCTCCACATCAATTTGTTGGAACTCAGAGCAGTTTTCTAGCACTCCAGGTTTTTCCACATCTGTTCAGAACAAGGTTGTTCAGGTCAGAACAGACAATACCACTACAATGTGGTACATCAACAAGCAAGGGGCACTCGGTCTATGGCCTTGTGCACCGAAGCAATGAAGTTATGGTCTCTGGGTTATTCTCTGAGCGCCTTCCTTCAGCAGTTCACCTCCCAGGCAAGGACAATGTCCTAGCGGATGCTCTCAGCAGGATTTCCAGGCCATCACGAATGGGCACTGGATCCCTAGTACTGAGGTAGTATTTGCCAGATGGGCACCCACAGATAGATCTCTTTGCAGCCCCAGACAATCACCAACTTACCCTTTTTGCTGCAGACCCCAGTGTTGGGCTCAGTCCCTCTGGATGCCTTCCTACTCAGTTGGGAGGAAGTTTCTCTATACTTCCCCACTTCCCCTTCTTTTCAAGGTGCTAGTCAGAATCAGATCTCAACCCTGCAAGATGATCTGATTGCTCCAGATTGGGCCAGACAGCCCTGGTACCCACTCCTCATGTCCTTAGCAGTCCACCTTCCCCTGTGTCTTCCCAGGAATCACAACCTGTTAACCTGTGCCCAGGGGAGAGTTTGGTATCCGAACCTCAAATTTGTCAATCTCAAGGCATGGCTCTTGAAGAGTTAGAGTTTGCTGCCCTACACCTTTCCCAAGGTGTATTGGATATCTTGAAGGCCTCTAGGAAGCCTTCCACCAGGGCTACTTATAATTCAAAATGGAAAAGATTTTCCATATGGTGTGCTGGTAAGCATATTTCCCCAGAATCTGCTGACGTGCCCACAATCCTGGATTATTTGGTGCATTTGAATTCTTTGGGGCTGAGACCAGCTACCCTAAAAGTGCACTTGGCAGCCGTGTCTGTCTTCTTATCAGCAGGTAAGCCTTCTTCTTTTCAGCTCACCCTGTGTTCTCCAAGTTTTTAAAGGGTTGCTTCACACCAACCCTCCGTTCAGAGACCCGCCCCTGCTTGAGATCTTAATATTTGCATTGCCCAGCTTATACAACCTTTGAGCCATTGTCTTCAGCAGAGCTTAAGTACTTGACTTGGAAAACTGTGTTTCTGGTAGCCATCACCTCTGCCAGGCACATAAGTGAGCTGCAAGCATTGTCAGTGGAGCCTGATTTTATCTCCTTTCAGAGAGATAAGGTGGTCCTCAGGACTAACAGAAGTTTTTGCCTAAGGTGGTTTCAGACTTCCACCTTAATCAATCCATGTCTCTTCCTGTGTACTTCACTGACCATTCCTCCTCTGGTGAGAGGAGATTGCACAGTTTAGATGTCAAAAGAGCCCTTAGTTACTATATAGAGCGTACCAAGGGTCCAGGTTTGATTCCCTCAATTGTTCCTCACTTATGGTGCAGTTGGTAAGGGAAACCTGCCACTAAAGATCCATTGCCAGGTGGATTGTCTCTTGTATCAATTTGCTATGAAAAACTG
Source organism: Neoceratodus forsteri (assembly GCA_016271365.2). Taxonomy (NCBI): domain Eukaryota; kingdom Metazoa; phylum Chordata; order Ceratodontiformes; family Ceratodontidae; genus Neoceratodus; species Neoceratodus forsteri. The sequence goes on along the minus strand of CM028134.1, from coordinate 1,071,782,684 downwards.
GGTAAGATTCCTCCCTCAGGCCTGAGGGCTCACTCTACCAGAGGTACAGCTGCGTCTCTGGCTGCTGCCAGGGACATCCTATCCTAGAGATATGTCAAGCAGCTACCTGGAAAACAGTTCACACTTTTACTAAGCATTACTCCCTGGATATTCAGGCTAGGAGTGATGCTCGATTTAACACAGCTGTGCTTCAGAGCCTATTTCCTAAGTAGGTTCTGTCCCTCCTCCATGGAGGTACTGCTGTATATCTGCATATGTCATAATATAGCAAGACTTCATGTTGTTTGAAGAAAAATTACTACGCCTTAGTAATGGTGTTTCTTCTAATGAGTCTTGCTATACTAACCCCTAACCTGCCCTCTCAGAACCTCTATTTTTGGGATGTGGGTGGGCAGTGCAATGTTGGCACTTCATAGATGCCCACTTTATTTTCACCTTTCTTAGGGTGCTTAGATATTATACTTATTTTTCTTTCTTGAATCCCCTGACTTGAGTCTTTGTTTTGGGATCAAGAACAAAAATGTGTTTTTGTAGTTAGTAGCCAGTGGGCTAGTGTAGGTTTACGGCTTCCACACAGAACCTTAGTGAGTTTTTGCTCGTAAAGATCTGACAGTTTAAGTTTGAGCTACAACAAACAGAGTGTTCAACCGAGCTCGCGCTCAAGGTTCCATGCCCTGCATGGAAAGTTAACTCTTTCACCTCCGGAGCAGTTCTAACCTGGGGTTATACTGCATATGTCATAATATAGCAAGACTCTATTAGAAGAAACAACATTACTAAGGTGAATAATTTTTTCTTCCTGATTCCAAGGTGCAAGGCCTTCTGAACAACAGGGCAGTAGAAGTAGTTCCGCCCGGACCAACGAAACACAGAGTTTTACTCCCATTACTTTCTAGTTCCGAAGAAAACTGGAGGCATGCGCCCCATTCTGGATCTCAGAAAGTTAAACAAATTCCTTCACAAGGAAAAGTTCAAGATGATATCTCTAGGTACCCTTCTACCTTTGATTCATCAACACGATTGGCTAGCCTCCCTGGACATGCAGGATGCCTACCAACACATTCTTATACACCCAAAGCACCACAAATACCTGAGGTTTGTAGCATTGGGTCAACATTATCAGTTCAGAGTCCTGCCCTTTGGGCTATCCTCGGTGCCGCAAGTTTTTACAAAGTGTCGTGTAATTCTCGCAGCACATCTCAGGAAAATTGGAATCCAAGTGTTTCCATACCTGGACAACTGGCTTCTAGCAAGCCCCTCCAGGCAGGGAACCCTGAACACTGTGGCCAAAGCTTCAGACTTCCTCACGTCCATGGGAGTCCTGCTAAATCACAACAAATCACAATTGCAGCCCTCCCAGAAGCTCCTTTTCATAGAAACTCTTCTGGATACCTCCTGTGCAAAAGCTTTTCTTCCAGAGGACAGAAGGAGAGATATCCTACATATGGCCCGATACATCAGAGAAAACAGCTCAGTTCGAGCTATCTCGATGCAATGGATGCTGGGTCTCATGGCATTGTCGGTGTTCACTGTACCTCTAGCTCGTCTCCACATGAGAACCTCTCAGTGGATGCTCAGTACTCAGTGGTCCCCAACCACTCACCCTCAGTCCTTTCCCATCAAGGTGACAGAACCTCTAAAGAGGTCACTCACCTGGTGGTCGCAAGCGAACAACCTTCTGGAAGGACTTACCTGTGCTCCTCTGGATCATCAGATCTCCATTACCATTGACACGTCCCTGATGGGGTGGGGAGCTTACTGCCAGAAGCTCCACACCCAAGGTACGTGGACTCAGGACAAGTCCCAGCTCCACATAAACATCCTGGAAATGAGAGCCGTCCTTTATGCAGTCCGGGCCTTGAAGGACATACTCTGTCACAAGCACATTCTCCTTCAAACGGACAACAAAGCGGTGTTGTATTACATCAACAAACAGGGCGGTGCACACTCTTGCCCATTATGCAGGGAAGCTATGACAGTGTGGGAATGGTGTCTGGAGCACAAGGCTCTAATCCACGCAGTTTACCAACCAGGCGTGCAGAACGAACTGGCAGACTGTCTCAGCAGAATGGAGACAGATCCTCACGAGTGGTTTCTTGACTTAACCGTCACTCAGTCACTCTTCAAAGAGTGGGGAACTCCAGACCTAGACCTTTTTGCATCCCCACTCAATGTAAAACTGCCTCTCTTCTGTTCCAGAAATCCAGGACCTGGCATTTCCTGTCAGGATGCGTTCAGGCTGCAGTGGACAAAACGCTTTCTATATGCCTTTCCTCCTCTTCCTCTAATTCAGAGGGTGCTTCTCAAATTCGAGTCTCAGGGAGAAAGAATGATTCTCATTGCTCCCTTCTGGCCTCGACAGATATGGTTCCCGCTGCTCAACAGTCTGTCGGCAACCCTCCCGAAGGCACTTCCCCTTCAGACGAACCTTCTGACCCAGGGGCCTGTGGTCCATCCCAGTCTGAAGGCACTTCACCTTCACACTTGGTTCCTGAGGAGATAGAGGTGAATAGGTTCAATGTTTCCTGTAGGGTTTCAGATATTCTCTTGGCTGCATGTAAACCAGCCACTAGAAAAACCTACCCAGCCAAATGGAAGCGTTTCTCTCTCTCTGGTGTGCAAAATTCTCTTCAAACCCTTTTTTCTGCCCACCAAATAAAGTCCTGGAGTACCTTTTGGACCTCTCAAATTTAGGTCTGCAGTACTCTACCGTCAAAGTTCATCTCTGTGCCATTTCAGCTTATCATGATCCTTGTCAGAGACACATTCCTTGTCTCTGGCTCAGTTGCCTGTAGTTAATAGGTTTCTTAAGGGCATTCTGCATATCAGACCTCCTGTCAGATGTCCAGTCGCAGCCTGGGACATTAACCTTGCGCTAGACATGTTCACTCAGAAACCTTTTGAGCCTCTAGCTACCTGCGAGTTGAAGTTCCTCTCTTGGAAAATGGCCTTCCTGGTGGCCATCGCTTCAGCCCATAGAGTTTCTGAAATACATGCTCTGGTCACAGACCCCCGTACACTGTATTTCACAAGGACAAAGTAGTTCTTAGGACTCACCCTAAGTTTCTTCCTAAAGTTGTCTCAGAATTTCATCTAAACAAACCTTTAATCCTACCTACCTACTTTGCAAACTTTCAGAATGAGGGGGAACATACCCTTCATTCTTTGGATGTTAAGAGAGCACTGCAATTCTATCTGGATAGAGCAAAAGAAATTCGCAAGGCTCAACAACTGTTTGTTTCCTTCAGCGAGACCCGGCTTTGGTCAACCTGTCGCTATTAGGTGCATTTCAGCGTGGCTGGTAGCATGCCTCCGCCACTGCTATTCTACGGCATGGGTTAAGCTAGAAGGCAGAGTATACGCTCACTCCACTAGAGCAGTCGTGGCATCTCTGGCAGAAATCCGCAACGTGCCCATTGCAGATATTTGCAATGCGGCTACCTGGAGCTCAGTGCATACTTTCGTTAAGCACTATGCTTTAGATGTCCATGCCAGACGACATCTGTCATTTAGCAGGACAATTCTCAATGAACTTCTGTCCTAAGTATGTGAGCTCTCAATTTCTCCAGCCACCCAACTCGGGGATTTATTAGCTCTGTACTCTCCCATTAGTGTGAATGAGTGGAGGAGACTTTATGTCCAGGAAGATATGGAAATTACGTACCCACTGTAATTCTTGATCTTCTTGGATGAAGTCACCACTCATTCACATGCCCTCCCACCATCTCCCGAGCTCATGTCTCTGTTTTTGGTCTTCGCTCCCTCAATGGCTGGGCTGTGAAGACTCTAATGTTGACCCTTCTTACATGGGTCATTCGGACTATCTTATGTCCACTTTTGTTAGGTTAGCCCTCTAGGTTAGTTATGTTGCACCTCCTTGGAAAAAAAGGTACTGAGGTAGTTGGAGGGTTGACGCTGAGATAGTCTTTACCGCATGAGCTGGTGCTCGTGGTGCTGCTTCCTTGCAGCTCCATCTCTGGCACTGACCCTCTTAAAAAAGTTTGCTCCCGCTGGGTCCTAGCACCTCCAGAATAGATCCCATTAGTGTGAATGAGTGGTGGAGACTTCATCCAAGAAGAGCAAGAATTACGGTAGGTACGAAATTTCCATTTCTTGCCCCCTCTGAGTCACAGATGTGCAATGACATCCCACATGCAGCAGGCATGCTCCTGCACCTGCCCTCAGGACATCCGCCACCTTCACCCTTCCTGAGTGTCCCCCAGCCACAGCACTCCCAGTCTCCACTGGGAGCCACAAGATGCAGTGGATCCACAACACACCCTCCCCAGGAGAGGAGAGCAGTCCTCCGGACACTCAGTCCTTTCCTTCCTGGCCAACCCCAGGCGCCCCGAGTTCGCTCCCAAACCTGGGTCGCCAGCATGGCATGAGGTAAGGCAGATGCCTCAGCGCCACGGGGCCAGCTTATAATTGATTGTAATGAACCAAGTGCAGTTGATGTTAATAACAAGATTCTCCAGGAAGTATAGAATTTTTGTGGTTGCTGTCATCTTAAGTGCTTTCATCTCATCCCATAGGGACTGATTAAATTTACCTCAGTAGTCCGGATCAAGCTGCAGTTTTGTAAGGAGAGGATCAATATTTAGTTTAGTCTCTTGGGATTGTTGTAGTCTATGCCTGACACCTAGCACAAGCTGAATGGCAGCACGGTGAGCTTCCACACTCACCTCAGATGCTGGTACTTGTGTGTGACTCCACGGGCACACGCACGTGCATTATTTCACTCTAACCCAATGCTGGCCTTAACTTTACGTAATACACAGTGATGATTAAAACATGCAGAGTGCACATAGCACCATCCTTGGATATTCACCTGATGGCCTGCGAAGGTGCTGGTTTTATCCTGTGGTTAGGTGCCCTGGCACGGTGCAGTTTGGCACATTGCATCACAGATGTAGCATCAGGCATTCACCAGAACAAAAATAAAACAAAAGTTCCTTCTGTTCTGTTAATTGCTCTGTGATAATTTTTGCCATGATCCACCTCATCACCCACTGTGCTAAAACCTAACTTGACCCTGGCCACATCTGTACTTGCTCTATCCCAGTGTGGCTAAAAAAGGCCTGATGCCCCTGTCTACTACGTGATTAAATAAATACAGTCCAAAATCTAAAACTCTTGGATTCCTTGTTCAGTGACTTATCTGACTCTCCCTGCTCCTTGGCCTTATGAAAAATTGTCCACCACCAGACCTTGTGGAGGAAGTGTGCTCTGTAACCCCAGAAAACACCCCATGGGAAGCACATACCATTCTACATGGTTGGACCATGCACAGTTAGAACCAGGTCCTCCTAGATGCTGAGCATGGAAAGCCATGCCAGGTCAGTTATCCCACTCCAGGATGTCCATCAGTGGGTTCTCAACATTCCCCTCTTCTGGACCTTGTCCAAGAGTGTCCAGTGACAAGAGCATGCTGTTCATCAGTGAGGCCATTCTGGCGAAGCGCTGGGGTATAATGGTGGCTGGCGCATTGAGACTGGGGTAGGTTCTGCTAGTATTTACTTGACTAAATCCACTTTATCTTGTCTTATTGTCTTGAATGGTAGCGATGACAAGCATATTTATATAAAGCACTTTATTGCAAATGTTTAACTGCAACAAATAAAATATTGTTATATATTTTTGCATATTTTTGGTGCTTTCGTGGATTTATTCGCACTACTACCCATTATTTGCTCACCGTGTCTTTGTGGAAGTATGGTTATATTTGATTAGAGTGGTTTGAACTAGCCCCTCTTTTCGGTTGAGCAGTCTTGTAATTTAGTAAGCGCGCTTCTATTTTTCTTTGTTGGGAATGGCAAGGACAAATAGTCCCCTGAGACAGGTCAATCCATCAGCAGACTGTTCCCTCATAGTCCGGGTATTGCACTAGACCAGATGGACATTCATGGCCTTGTTTGTGTTTTCCAGTGCTTCCAGCCAATACCGAAGCTGAGCGAGCACTCTCCTGTGGTAGCTTACTTGACGTTGCTAGTGCTTGTGTCACATGCTGATCAGCCAAATTCATAGTCTTTTTACTCACTTCTATTTTTTATATCCTGTGCTTCCAAACATTGCAGGATAGTCTCTACCTTTGAATCAGTTGCATTCATCGAAGCTACCAGAGACTGCTATAGGGGTTTGGTCCTCAATCCCGTCGTCGAGGCTGGCTGAGCTTATGACCCACAGGACAGCCCCACTTTGGTCGTTTTAGGTTCTTTTAGTTCCCTTTCCACCCATGAGCTGTACATGCTGGGATGATATGCTTGACTAACTGCCCAACCCGAGAGTTGCAGAAGCCTGTGTGGGAGGAGGGAAGGCACTGTTCTCACCCCAGGAATACTTCAGTATTCCTAACTCTTATGAAGTATGCCTTTAAGCCAGATCTGCCCAGAGATTGAACGTTATGTTAATGATGGAATCATTAGCACATGCCACTTTTTCAAATGCTGCCACCTATCAACTGCCTACATTCTACCCTCAGATTTCTCTCTCTGCCTGCCAAGACTAGACGCTCAGAGATCATCTCATCTCATCGTGAAACTTTAAAAAATACATATAAGTATTATTTTGTTTTTCATTTGTTACCCTTATCTTTTGTTCCAGGCCATGCTGTTGGAGGGTGGATGTGGCCCGGAAAGCGATGGTCAACAAAAACCATGACTGGGACCTAAACATGCGGGGGTACACTATGCTTAGGAACGATAGAAAGGAGGGCAGAGGTGGTGGAGTGGCTATGTTCATTAGAGATTACATAGAAATTGCTAGGGTAGAAAAGGCAGAGGGAAACGTGGAGGCCTTATGTGTCACCTTACAAACCCCAGCAGGAGGTAAGGTCAAGTTAGGTGTAGTATATAGGCCCCGTGGGATGGGTGATGTTCTGGAGGATGGTTTGCTGGACAACATCATTGCCCAGTGTGGACCAAAAGGGGAAGGAGTGGTGTTGATGGGGACCTTAATATACCAGGTACAAACTGGGAACCATGTCCCTAAGGTGGCCAAGGAGCAGAAGCTGCTGGGCGGCTTCCAGGATGTGTTCTTAACACAGCATGTGATGGAGCCCACAAGGAGGGGCATGTCCTGGACGTGGTTCTGGCAGATGGGGATCTGGTAAGGGACCTGGTTGTGAGGATCCCCTGACTGGGAGGCGGCTCTAATGCTGTCTAGTTTCAAATAAGCATGGGGGAGGGTGGGGGAGATCTAGGACACTGGCAGTGGACTTCAGGGGGGCAAACTTTGTGGGCATGGGAAATATTCTCAAGGATCACTTGAAGGGGATTACATCAATGACAAATGTGGAAAAGAGATGGGAGGTCATAAAACGGGGATTTCATGAGGCAGTCAGGATCTGCGCTAAGGTGAAAAATAAGGGAGCAAGGTCACATAATCCATGCTGTTGGTCCAGTGAGGTTCAGGTAGCGGTCAGGTAGCGGTCAGAGAAAAGAAGGCTGCCTACAAAAAATATAAAACAATAAGAGGGGATAGGGATAAGGAAATGTACCATCTTGCATCTAGAAAAGTAACCCAGATGGTGAGGAGGGCAAAGTCCAGTAAAGAGCAGCGGCTGGCACAGGGGATACATGAAGGGGAAAAGGTTCTTCCAGTACATTGGGGAGCAGAGAAAAATTAAGGGCCATCTCAGCAGATTGAGGTCAGAAGGAGGGTGGGTGGACGAGGCGAGGGACCAGGCAGAGGTATTAAACGAGTACTTCACCTCTGTGTTCACTAGGGAGGGGGATGGGATATCTACAAAGCAAGGCACAATGGGGATAGAAGCGGCAGTGAGTGGGATCAGGGGAGCAACAAAAATGGAGCAAGAGGGAGGGAGAGGTACCCCAGGGGTGTCACATCAGGATAAGGATAAAAAGGCCAGTAAGGTAGAGGGGATGGATGAGGCTATCTCCACCAAAAGGGTGTGGTTAGCCCTCAAGGTCCTAAAGAAAGACAAATCTCCTGGGCCGGATGGCATTCATCCGAGAGTACTATGGGAATTGGCGGACATACTGGCTGCACCCCTGGCAGAGGTCTTCAACAGGTCGCTTGAGACAGGGAGGGTAACTAGGGATTGGCGAGAGGCACATGTGGTGCCAATCCATAAAGGGGGGTCAAGGGAAGTACCAGGTAACTATAGACCCATCAGTTTGACCTCGGTGGTGTGAAAATTAATGGACAGTATACTAAAGGAACGATTGGGGGTGTACTTAGAGGAGGTGGGAGGTCTGGATAGTCAGCAACATGGGTTTGTGCCAGGTAGATAATTTCAAACCAATCTTGTGGAGTTCTACGAATGGGTAACATCAGAAATGGACAGGGGAAAGCCTGTGGATGTATTATTCTTGGACTTCAGCAAGGCGTTTGATTCTGTCCCCCACAATGGTCTGGTGGAGAAACTGATGGGGTTGGGAGTAGGCCCTTTGATGGTCAGATGGATTGAAAACTGGCTAGCTGGATGCACCCAGAGAGTAATGGTTAGTGGGGAGCTCTTGAACCCTAGAGAGGTCGGTAGTGGGGTATCGCAGGGCTCGGTCCTGGGTCCAATCCTGTTAAATGCATACATATCGGACATCAGGGAGGGCATAGGGTGTGATATGAGTCTCTAGCTGATGACTCCAAGATGGGAGCAGTAGTTGAGGGGAAGAGGGAGGTTGGCCCTGCAAGACCTGACACCCTGGAAGCTGGGCTCACACATGGAAATTAATTTCAATATCACCAAGTGCAAGATGTTACATCTTGGGCAGGAAACCCTAAACACAAGTACACCCCTGGGAGGGGCTGGAGGCCTCAGTAGGGGAAGAAGACCTGGGGTCATGGTAGATGAGTGTATGAATAACGCTGAGCAGTGCGGGAGAGCTAGCAAGGCAAACAGGATGCTGGGATGCATCATAAGGGGGATCACCTCTAGGAGCAGGGAAGTGATTCTGCCGCTGTACAATGGACTGGTTAGACCACACCTTGAGTACCACACTTGAAGAGGGACATACAACTCCTGGAGAGGGTACAGAGGAGGGCAACTAAGATGATACGAGGACTAGGGGATTTGATGTATGAGGACAGACTTGAGGAGCTTTGCCTGTTTTCACTGGAGGAGAAGGAGACAGTGAGGACATGATTGAGGTCTTCATGTACCTCAAAGGAATAAATAGGGTAAACGGAGGGATCTTTAGACTAAAGCAGGGAGGTATCACCAGAGGGCATGGTTTTGAAATTGGAAGGTAGAAGAGTGAGGGGAGAGGAGGAGGTTTTCACTGAGAGGGTGGTGGACCCTTGGAATGCACTGCCTGGCGAGCTGGTTCAGAGATCCCTAGTGGAGGGCTTCAAGAGAGGGTGGGACAGACACAGAAAGTGGATGTATCAGATGATGGCCTGGCCCAGGGGTGGGGATGGATGATAGGGTTTCTGGAACACAAGGAGGGAGGCCTCGGCACCCAACTAGGGATCTGAGGTTCAAGCAGACTTGATAGACCGTGAAAAGATTGCTCACCTTAGTAATGTTGTTTCTTCTAATGGAGTCTTGCTGTATTCTGACATATGCAGTTAGGTCCTGCCTTTCAACTGCCCCAGAGAACAAAGAGTTAAACTTTCCATGGCCAGCATGGAATGTTCACCATGAGCTTGGTTGAAGCCCTTCTCTGCTGTTGTTTAAACTGCAACCATCATATCTTTACAAGCAATACTCACTAGAAGTTCTGTGTGGAAACTATAAAACTCACACTAGCCAACTGACAACTATATCTATATAAAAGGGTTTTTGGTTTCAAAAGGAAGACTCAAGTCAGGCAATCGAAAAAGAAAACATCTAAAAACACAACCACTCACCCAACCTAAAAGAGGGTGAGAAAAAGTACACCCCTAGGGTGCCAACACTGCTCCTGCCCACCCACATCCCAAAAACTAGGTTCTGAGAGGGGAGGTGGGGGGAGGTCAGAATACAGCAAGACTCCATTAGAAGAAACAACATTACTAAGGTGAGTAATTTTTTCTTCAAACAACATGAAGTCTTGCTGTATTCTGACATATGCAGACTATCAAGCAGTACCTCCATGGAGGAGGGACAGAACCTACTTTGGAAACAGACTCTGAAGTACTGCTGTGCCAAACCGAGCATCACTCCTAGCCTGGATATCCAGAGAGTAATGCTTGGTGAATGTATGGACTGTTTTCCAGGTGGCTGCTTGACAAATTTCTAAAAGAGGAATATCCCTGGCAGCAGCCAAGGAAGCAGCTGTACCTCTAGTGGAATGAGTCCTCAGGCCTGAGGGTGGAGTTCTACCCAGTTTTTCATAGCAGAATTGTATACAAGAAACAATCCATGTGGCAATAGATCTCTTAGTGGCAGGTTTGCCCTTACCGACTTCTCCATACATGAGGAACATCTGGAGGGATTCAAACCTGTGACCCTTGGTACGCTCTATGTAGTAGCTAAGGGCTCTTTTAACATCCAAGCTGTGTAGCCTCCTCTCTCCAGAGGAGGAATGGTCGGTGAAGAAAACAGGGAGAGATGTAGACTGGTTGAGGCGGAAATCTGAAACCACTTTAGGCAAAAAACTTTCTGTTAATTCTTAGGACCACTTTATCTCTATGGAAAGAGATGAAATCAGATTCCACTGACAGGGCTTGCAATTCACTGATACACCTGGCAGAAGTAATGGTTACCAAAAACACAGTTTTCCAAGTCAAGTACTTAAGCTCTGCAGAGGACAAAGGCTCAAAGGGGGGTTGCATAAGCTGAGCAATGCAAACATTAAGGTCCCAAGCAGGAGCAGGATCCCTAAAGGGGGGATTGGTGTGAAGCAATCCCTTGAAGAACTTACAAAACACAGGATGGAATGATAGGAGGGTTTGCCTACTGACAAGAAAGCAGAAACAGCTGCCAAGTATACTTTAAGGGTAGCTGGTGTGAGGCCTAGGTCATTAAGATGGACCATATAGTCCAGAACCGTAGGCAACTCAGCAGAGTTTGGAGAAATATTCTTCTTAGAACACCAAATGCTGAATCTTTTCCATTTGGAATTGTAAGTCTTTCTGGTGGAAGGCTTTCGAGAAGCCTTAAGGATATCCAGAACCCCCTGGGAAAGATGCAAATCTGCAAACTCTAACTCTTCAACAGCCATGCCTTGAGATTGAGAGACCAAAGATTCGGGTACCAAATCCTCCCCTGAGAGGATGTCAACAGATTTTAATTCCTGGGAAGAAACAGGGGAAGGTGGACTGCTAGGGACAGCAACAGGGGATACCAGGGCTGTCGGGCCCAGTCTGGAGCAATCAGAATCACTTTGCATGGTTGTGACCTCATCAACATATAGTGAGAAGGGGACTCAGAAAGCCTAGGAGGAGAAACACCTGAAGGTCTGTCTGGGGAGATGTCCGGGTCAATAGGCACATCCAGACTTTCACCATCACCATCATCATCCTCATACTCTCCTTCCTCCTCCTCCAGTTCATAAAATTCTTCCAAAGTGTAATCCAGAACCGGAGGAACCGACTGAACCGAACCCCTGCCAGATAGTGCTGGTTCGGTTGGAACCGATGTAAGCGATTGCAGTATCCTTATCGCCTTGGCTATCTAATCGGCGGTCGGAGTATGAATTTCTGGGTCCAAACCAGACAATTTATCTTTTCTTTTCCTTTTCACCGGAACCGACTCCTCAGAATCGGCTCTCCTTTTGCCCGAAGAAGTTTCACCCTGGTCAGAGGGCACTCCTTCTGGTTCGGTCGGAACCGAACCGGGCTGGCCATCCAGGTCAGAGGACTTCTCGGCCTCCTTTTCCCTCAGTCTACCTACTCTCTTATCCAGGGTAGATTTTGGAAAATTCTTACAAATTTGGCAGTCTGAATCAAGGTGGTCAAACCCCAGACAATAAACACAGGTGGTGTGGGGATCAGCCTTGGCAAAGACTTCCCCACACACACTGCAGTGTTGAAACCCAGTGGGCCTGTTTTTTTTCTTGGGTTTCTCAGACATGGCCAATCCTATCCAAAACTTACCCTTTTTTCAGCAATCCGCCAGGCAAGGCTCCCCTATTGGTTCCTGACCGTGTCACGGGTCTTGGAAAAAAAACGTAATAAAATTGTTTTGTTTTTTTTTAGAACCGATATGGACCGGTTACCACACTCTAAATGAATTACAAACTTGTTTACCTGAAACTGATTGGTTCAGCCAAACCGATCCACAATTTACAAGTTCCACACAGAAACTACACAGAAAACCTATCTAGTACTCACGGTACTACACACAGAGAAGAAGAAGAAGAAGAAGAATCAGCATTTATATAGCGCTTTTCATACATCCAAAGCACTTCACAAGCAATGCTAGACTGGTAGTGAAGTGACTGAATGTGTGGTGGCAGCCGTATCGCACATCATCACCCACACACAGCCTGGATAATTGCATGAACCGGTTTATGGGAAGGGACAGAGACTTGAACTGACTGAGCGGTAACAGCAATTTGGTAGAAACCGACTGAAAAAAACAACACTTCAACCGACTTTTTTTGAACTGAGCAAAGGAGAAATCTCCAGAGCGACTGTTCAGTGAGGCAGAGTAAAGAATCTGACGGTTGCAGTTTAAACAACAGCAGACAGGGGCTGCAACCGAGCTTGTGGTGAACATTCCATGCTGCCCCATGGAAAGTTTAACTCTTTGTTCTCCAGGGCAGTTGAAAGGCAGGACCTAACTGCATATGTCAGAATGCTGCAAGACTTCATGTTGTTTGAAGGCCTAATCTGCTGGCAATTAGTATGTTAGTATGTTCGCTTATCTTAGTTAAATTACTCATTTTCACAGTTTCTCACGGCTCGGTATAACCGGTAGTTTTTTAGCCTTAGCGGAGTCTTTTTTCCACTTTAAACTTTTTTTTTTCTGTAACCACTATTAACGGTTACTGAAATGCTAATCCCAGTTCTTTTTTTTCTTCGGTTCATGGTTCCGATCAGTTCCCCGATTGGTTCTAAACCGGCTGCAAATGATAAAAGTTAAATCAATTGCACCTGCAGCTGCAGTTTTGTGGGGGTTTTTTTGTTGGAATGTCTGAAAAACCTAAGAAAAAGACCAGTGAACCCAGTTTCAGAAATTGTACAGTGTGTGCAGAAGTGTTTGCCAAGGCAGACAAACACAGTTCTTGTGTTGTCTTGGTTATGATCATTTAAAGACAGATTGTGAAATCTGTAAGACCTTTCCTGAAAAAACGTATGAAAAATGTTTGGAAAGACTTAAAAAGAAATTGCCTCCACCTAAGGGTCCCTCTGGCTCTGACCAGCCGATACCGTCTGAGGCTGTGGGTGAAACCACAGGAGCCACACTTTCTACCCCTGATACGGGTACAAAAAGGCTTACTGAACCGACTAACTCTCCGGTACCCAAGAAAAAAACTATGAAACCTAAACACACTGAACCACCTGCTGGTCAGCATATGGGGACTTCTGCTGTGTCTGTAACCATGCCTTCTCTGGAAATTGCACAGACATCTAAAGTTTTACAAGCCTTGCAGGGTCTGCTGCCTGCTGGGCAGCAGTCTACAGTCCAGACCCCGTCTGAGTTTACCCAGTCCTCTCTGCATGAACGTGATGACTATGGGGAATATGAGAAGGATGAAGGAGAGCCTATGGAGACTGAAGTCTCTCCTGAGCAGAAGTTTGCTCCTAAATCATCAGAGGATTACTTATCTCATTTTTCTTTTGTCAGAAAAATGGTGGATGCACTGGATATCTCTGCCACTGAGGTGATAGAAGATGAGGAGGAGGCAGAGTACTTAGAAATGATGGGGTTCACACCCACAAGAAAGCTATTGCTCTCTATAAATAAGTTTTTCAAAAGGGATGCAATAAAACTCCTCCAAACACCTGGGCCAGTCCCACCTTTGGATAAAAGGCTGGACAAGAAGCACCAGCTTGACAGGTATGGGTCTGAATTTTTATTTTCCCACCCTGACCACCAGGGGGTGGTACAAGCTGCAGCCTGTGATAAGGCAAAAGGTCCTTTTGCTTCGTACTCTTCAGAGAAGGATTCAAGGAAAATAAACAGTATGGCCAACAAAGGGCTATTTGTCAGCTTCTTTGGCCATGAGAAAAGCTCATTTCAAACAACATGGTCTTGCTATATTATGACAGTAGCAGTTTGATCCACCACTAGAACTGCTCCAGAGGTGAAATGGTTAATACCATTCCAAAATAGAACTTTGAGCACGAGCTCTAAGAAGCAGCTCTATCTGTGTAATTTCAAACCTGAACTGTCAGATTCTTTAGTCCGCCTCACTGAACAGTCGCTCCGGAGATTTCTCCTACTGCTCGGTTCATTTCTCGGTTTAAACAGTGTTTTCTCGGTTCGATTCAACCGAGAATAGTTTTATTTAACACGTAAAACCGTTCAGTTCAAGCTCTATCTGTGTAATCGTAAGTAAATCAAAGGTTTTGTCTGTGTGGAACTTGCAAGTTTATCGGTTCGGGTTTGAACGATCAGCTGGAGTTAAACTCATTAAATTTAAAAGTTCAACATTTTAGAGTGTGGTTCCCAGTTCTTATCGGTTCTAAAAAAACAGATTTTATTACGGTTTTTCCAATACCCGTGACACGGTTAGGAACCAATAAGGGTGTCTTGCCTGGCACCGCCGCTTAAAGGCAAAGTTTTCTGAAGTTAGCTGGCATTATGTCTGAGAAAACCCAAAAGAAAAACCGCCCACTGGTTTCAACACTGTGATGTCTGTGGGAAGTCTTTGCCAAGGCTGACCCACACACCACATGTGTCTATTGTCTGGGGTTTGACCACCTCCAGTCAGACTGCCAGATATGTAAGAATTTCCCTGCAGCCACCCTGGAAAAGAGATTGGGCAGGCTCAGGGAACGAGAGGCCAAAAAGTCAGCTGACCCGGATGGCCAGCCCGAGGGAGTGCCCTCTGACCAGGGCGAGACTTCCTCGGGCAAAAGAAAAGCTGGTTCTGAGGAACCAATTCCAGTAAAGAAAACAAGAAAGTCGGCAGGTTTGGAGTCCAAAACCCCTTCTCCAACTGCTGCAGAGATAGCAAAAGCCATACAAATTGTCCAGTCACTGTCTCAGGGTCTGTCCGAACCGCCACTATCTGGCAAAAGGTCGGTTCGTCCGGTTCCAGTGGTTCAGGATTATGATATTGAGGAATTTTATGAACCAGAGGAGGGGGAGGATGATTATGAACAGTATGAATGTGGCTGGGAAGGTCTGGGTGTGCCCATTGAACCGGACATTTCCCCAGACAGACCTTTAGAATCTCCCCCTATGCTATCTGAGTCCCCATCTCATTTTATGTTTTACGAAAAAAGTTACTGAAACCCTCCAGCTTCCCTTGGAAGAAGCTGTGATGAGCAAGAGGAGCCTGATTTTGTAGAAATGATGGATATTCAGAGTCTAGGAGATTGTCTATTCCTTTGCATAAGTCTTTAGGAAGCAAACAATAAAAATTTTAAAAGCTCCTAATTCTGTGCCTCCTGTAGATAAAAAGATGGACAGAAGGTACACATTGTCAGGTCCTGATACAGAATTCCTTTCTCAGCAATGCAGTCATGTTGGAGTAGTTCAGGCTGCAGCCTGTGATAAAGCTAATATCCCCTGGCTTACATCCTCCTGACAAGGATTCCAGGAAGATTGATGCCATGGCTGAAAAAACAGTATATGGCAGCCTCTCTGGGACTCAGGCAAGCAAATTATTGGCTTATGTAGCTAGGTATCAGAAATCTAGATGGGATACTGTTATGGAATTAGCTACAAGCCCATGGTCAGCTGGCTAGCGAACTAGAACAGGTGGCTGCTGATGGCATTGAGGCTTCTAAGGTTCAGTTTCATGCTGCTGTGGATGTTAATGATGTTTCCTCTAGGGTCATGGCCACATCTGTAGCTTTTGTAGGTGGGCCTGGCTCAGGTGTACTAGTCTGTCACAGGATACCCAGACTAAGGCTATGGATTTTCCTGTGGGGAAATTCTCTGTTTGGGGAGCAGACAGAGAACTACATGAAAAAGATGGATGAATATAGGACTACTTACAAAGTGCCCAAGCTAAGGAGCGGCAAGCCACTCCTCAGAGGCATACCCCAGGGGTAGGTGAGGCCTTTCACAAGCCTTTTACCAGACTCAGGCCTCCTCTGCCTATGCTCAGAGGGCTTCTTCAGAGGCAGAGGCAGACGAGGGTGGGCAGGCCTGCTCCCACCCCTCAGCCTAAAGCTCCTTATAAGCAGGCACCCTGATGGGGTGCCCAGGGCTGATTCTCCTTTACTGGGGGGGCAGGCTGGCTTACTTCAGTCAGAACTGGGCTTCTTTAACCTCAGACAAGTGGGTTCTGGAAGTAGTAAGCTCAGGGTCTGGTCCTCAGCTTCTAAAAAGTTTCCAAGTTGAGAACCAGACTTTTCTACCTAAGTGCTAAAGAGGACCCTTGCTCTAGAAGCAGAGGTCTCAACCCTGTTGGCTCTCAGAGCAGTGGAAGGGTTCCTCCCTGCACCAGGGCAGGGGTATTCCAGATACTTCCTTACCCCAAAAAAGACAGGGGAATGGCGGCCCACATTAGACCTCAGATATCTGAACAAGCATCTTTTGAAACCAAAGTTCAAAATGGTAACTCTGGCAATGATTTTACCCTCCCTAAGGCCAGGGGACTGGTTAGCCTCCCTGGATCTCAAGGATGCCTATTTCCACGTCCTAATCAGAAGCTCCCATCGAAAGTACCTCAGATTCGAACTACCCTCAGGTCATTACCAGTTCAGAACAATGCCCTTCGGCCTTACCTCTGCCCCAGAAGGTATTCACAAAGTGTCTAGCAGTGGCTCACTTAGGAGGCAAAGGATTGCTGTTTTTCCCTATCTAGACGATTGGCTCATTGTAGGCCAGTCCCCAGAACAGGTAAAATCTCACCTGCAAGTCACCTAGCAGCTTCTCACCTCCCTGGGCTTTCTCAAATCTACCAAAGTCGGTTCTGAACCAGTCCAGGTACTCACCTTTATAGGGGCAGAGTTGGACACAAAGCTAGCCAGGGCTTTTCTTCCTCAGAAAGGGTGACGAATTTGGTGGCTCTGGCCTCCTCCTTCACCCTGGGTGTCTCGAACAGCAAGACACTTTCTGCAGCTCCTGGGACACATGGCTGCATCCATAGCTGTTGTGCAGGGAGCAAGATTTAGATGAGAGCATTCAGCTCACTTGAGAACCTATTGGTCTCAGAGAAGAGACCCCACTTTCAAGTTGGTCCCAGTGACTCGAACCTTGATCCAGGCCTCCAGTGGTGGCAGGATCAGAGAATTTAAGATTGGGGGTCCTCATTTCCCTGTCACAATTTAACTCTACTACAGATGCTTCCTCTGGGTTGGGAGTTCTACATATGGACCTTTCCACTAGGGAGTGTGGTCCCCAGGAATCTCTGCTCCACATCAATTTGCTGGAACTCAGAGCTGTCTTTTTAGCTCTTCAAGCATTTTCTGCATCTGTCACAACAAGGTGATACAAGTCAGAACAGACAACACCACAACAATGTAGTACATCCAACAAACAGGGGGCACTCGGTCTTGACCTTGTGCACCGAGGCAATGAAGTTGTGGTCTCTGGCCTATTCCTTGAACACTTCCCCATAGCAGTTCATCTTCCAGGAAGGACAATGTCTAGCGGATGCTCTCAGCAGGATTTCCCAGGCCACATGTTAATGGTCCCTGGATCCTCAAGTGCTGGGGATAGTCTTTGCCAGATGGGGCACCCCTCAGATAGATCTTTTTGCAGCCCCAGACAATCACAAACTTCCTCTGTTCTGTTGCAGGCCTCCAGTGCTGGGCTCAGTTCCCCTGGATGCCCTTCTCCTGGATTGGGAGGGGAAGTTTCTTTATGCTTTCCCTCCCTTCCCTCTCCTATTCAGAGTATTAGTCAAAATCAGATCTCAGCCTTGCAGGGTGATTCTGATTGCCCCGGATTGGGCCAGGCAGCCCTGGTACCCACTCCTTCTGTCACTGACAATCCATCGTCCCTTTGCCTCCCAGGAATCACAACCTGTTAACTTGTGCCCAGGGAAGGGTTTGGTATCCGGACCTCAATCCCTCAACCTCAAGGCCTGGCTCTTGAGGGTTAGAGTTGCTGATTTACACCTCTCTCAGGTGTTCTTGAAATCTAAAGGCTTCCAGAAAAGCCTTCCACTAGGGCTTACTTGTAGTTCTAAATGGAAAAGGTTTTCCATTTGGTGTGCTGGGAAAATATTTCCCAGAATCTGCTGATTTGCCCATTGTATTAGATTACATGGTACATCTTAATTCCTTGGGTCTCAGACCAGCTACCCTGAGAGTCCATTTGGCAGCTGTATCTGCTTTTGTGTCAGCAGAAAGTCATCCTTCTTTCCTCTCACCCTGTGTTTTCCAAGTTTTTTAAGGGATTACTCCATACTAATCCACCCTTTCGGGAACCGGCCCCGGCCTGGGACCTTAATGTTTGCATTGCCCAGTTAATGCAACCCCCTTTTGAACCTCTGTTTTCTGCAGAGCTTAAGTACCTAACTTGGAAAACTGTTTTTCTAGTGGCTATCACTTCTGCTAGACGATAAGTGAGTTGCGAGCCTTGTCAGTGAAACTGACTTTATTTCTTTCCACAGGATAAGGTAGTCCTTAGGACTAATAGGAAGTTTTACCTAAGGTGGTTTCAGATTTCCATCTTAATCAATCTGTCTCCCTCCCAGTATTTTTCACTGATCACTCCTCTTCTGGTGAGAGGAGGTTGCACAGCCTGGATGTTAAGAGAGCTCTTAGTTGCTATATAGAGCGTACCAAAGGTCACAGGTTCGAATCCCTCCAACTTTTCCTTACCTGTGGTGAAGTTGGGAAAGGCAAACCTGCCACTAAGAGATCAATTGCCAGGTGGATTGTCTCTTGTATCCAATTTTGTTATCAGAAACTGGGCAGAGTTCCCCCTCTGGCTTGAGGGCTCATTCTACCAGTGGGTACAGCTGCGTCTCTAGCTGCTGCCAAGACATCCTTATATTAGAGATATGCCAGGCTGCTACTTGGAAAAATTTTACACTTTTACCAGCATTACTCCCTGGATGTCCAGGCCAGGAGAGATGATCTTGCGTTTAGCACAGCTGTTCTTTAGAGCCTATTCCTAAGTAGGTTCTGCCCCTCCTCCATGGAGGTACTGCTGTATAGTCTGCTACTGTCATAATGTAGCAAGACTTCATGTTGTTTGAAGAAAAATTACTCACCTTAGTAATGTTGTTTCTTCTAATGGAGTCTTGCTGTATTGACCTCCCCAGCCTGCCCCTCTCAGAACTTCTACTTGGGTGGGGTGCAGGCAACTTAGTGTGGAGGCACTATTTTATGCCCTTTTAGCATTTCTCCCTGTTGGGGTTTGGGGTGTGTGTGTTTATTATACTGTTGTTTTATTCTCATGTTGTTAGAATTATGTTAGTATTTGGTCCCCTGACTTGAGTCTTGGGTGTTGGGACCAGCAGTGCTTGTTAATATTTAGGTAGCCATTTGGCTAGTGTAGGTTACAGCTTCCACACAGACCTTAGTGAGTTTTTGCTCGTAAAGATCTGACAGTTCAGGTTTGAAATTACACAGATAGAGCTGCTTCTTAGAGCTCGTGCTCAAAGTTCTATTTTGGAATGGTATTAACCATTTCACCTCCGGAGCAGTTCTAGTGGTGGATCAAACTGCTACTGTCATAATATAGCAAGACTCCATTAGAAGAAACAACATTACTAAGGTGAGTAATTTTTTCTTCCAGGCCTATGAGACACAGTACCAAAAATCCCTCTGGCAGTCTGTCATGGCTATGGCAGACAAGGCTCCCTCTAACCTTTCAGCAGACCTTACTGAAACTGCTAGGTTTGGCTTGGAGGCTGCCAAATATCAGTTCCAGATGGCAGCAGACACCAATGACACTGCTGCAAGGTGGATGGTAAATACAGTTGCTCAGAGGAGGTTTGCCTGGTTAACAGCCACAAACCTTACTCAGGACACACAAACCAAGTTTCTGAATTTCCAGTTGAGGGTAACTCCCTCTTTAGAACTCTCAGAGACCTACATGAAAAAAAGTGGATGAATACAAGGCCAGTTATAGAAGTAACTCTGCCAAAGGAAAGGCTTCACCTTCCACAAGACCGTTTGGAAAGGGAGGCAGAGACCGACAATTCAACTCCAGACCTTTTTATCAGGCCATGGCTGTACCCAAAGTACAACAGTACCCTCAGCAAGGGTACTTCAGAGGCAAGGGTAGAAGGGGTTCCAGACGTGGCTCCCAATCTCAGCCCCAGCCAAAGCAGGACCTCTGACTCATCTTCCAAGGCTGCCTCCCCACTTCCAGTAGGGGGCAGACTAACTCACTATTTCCAGGCTTGGAAACAGATCACCACAGACAAGTGGGTCCTGGAAGTAGTGAGTCAAGGATTGTGCCTAAGCTTTAAATTCCTTACCTTCCTGAGAACCAGAATGTTCAAACCAACTTCCATTTCGGAAAGAAAGCTGCTGGAAAAGGAGGTTCGAAACCTACTGTTGGCAAAAGCAGTGGAACCTGTGCCTCCACAGCAAAAGTGAAAGGGGTTTTATTCAAGATACTTTGTAACATCAAAGAAAAAGGGGGAGTGGCGGCCTATCCTAGACCTAAGGGTGCTAAATAGGCACTTAACAAAGCCAAGGTTCAAAATGGTAACCTTGTCACTGATTCTGCCAGCTCTCGAAAAGGAAATTGACTAGCATCCCTGGACCTAAATGATGCTTATTTCCACATTCCTATATGGGAAACTCATGAAAATACCTTGGGTTCAGACTCCCTTCAGGTCATTACCAGTTTTCAACCCAGCTATTCGGTCTCTCTTCAGCTCCAAGAGAGTTCACAAAGTGCGTGGCAGTGGCTGTGGCACACCTGTGAAGGCAAGGTGTCATAGTGTTCCCCTATCTAGAGGATTGGTTGGTGGTGGGAAAGTCACCACAACAGGTAAAGGAACATCTACAGCTCACTCAAGGACTCCTGGAGTCTCTGGGTTTTCTGGTAAATCTCAAACAGTCAGTCCTAATCCCTGCACAAGTCCTGCAGTTCATAGGAGCAGCATTAAATACCCAGGAGGGCAGAAGCTTACCTACCCCTGGACAGAGTAAAATGCATCCTGCAATTGGCAGGCTCCTTCAGCCTCAACAGACCAAAAACTGCAAGACGGTTTCTGCAGTTACTGGGCCACATGGCAGCTGCCACTGGCACAGTTCTGGGTTCCAGATGAGAGACATTCAGTTCCACTGAAGAGCTCATTGGTGTCACAAAAGGGATTCTCTATCAAAGATGGTCCCAGTAACAAAAATGTTACTCCTGGCCCTTCAGTGTTGGAAAGAGGAAGCCAACCTCAGAGAGGGGGTCGCCTTCGAAAAAGACCCTCCATCAGTGATTCTCACAACAGATGCATCACTTCTAGGGTGGGGTGCTCACCTAGGGTATCACACTACCCATGGCACTTGGTCAAGTGCAGAGTCACTTCAGCACATAAATCTGCTCAGGGCAGTGTTCCTGGCACCGAAGGCCTTCACACCACTAATTCAGGGAAAGGTGGTACAGGTCAGAACAGACAATACCACCACCATGTATTACAAAAACAAGCAGGGAGGAACAAGGTCGGATCCTCTCTACACAGAAGCCATGCAAATTTGGACTCTGGCCTACTCTCTAGGAGTCTCTCTTCAGCCATTCATCTGCCAGGCAAGGACAATACCCTAGAAGATGCCTTGAGCTGTATCAGCCAGGCACATCACAAGTGGACCTTAAACAGGCAGGTGGTAGAAGATTTTCAGAAGGTGGAGTACCCCAGAGATAGATCTCTTTGCATCCCACGAAAGTCACCACCTGCCACAGTATTGTTGCAGATCTCCAGCTATGGGAACAGTACCCCTGGATGCTCTGATTCTGGACTGGTCAGGTGAGGTACCTGTATGCATTCCCTCTGGTGTACGGGGTGCTACTCAAGCTCAGGGCCCAGTCAGCCTCAATGATCCTGATATCCCCAGACTGGGCCAGACAGCCATGGTACTCTCTGCTGCTCTCCATGTCTGTGGCCGAACCAATACACCTTCCCCGGAGGCACAACCTGCTATCCTCCAGTCAGGGGAGACTCCTGTACCCGAACCTCAAGTCACTCAGACTCAAAACATAGTTCTTGAGGACTTAAGAGTATGCTAATCTGCATCTCTCAGAAAGTGTCCTGGATATCTTAAGGGGTACAGGAAACCTTCCACCAAGAAAACCTATGCCTCTAGATGGAAAAGATTTTCTATCTGGTGTTCTACCAGGAATATAGTACCAGCCCAGGCAGGGGTTCCTGTTGTGCTGGACTACCTTACTTATCTGCATTCATTGGGCCTGCAGCCTTCTATCCCAAAAGTACATTTGGCTTCAGTATCTGCTTACACTTCATCCTGGCAGAATGTTTCTTTGGCATCAAGTTCTATCTTTAAAAGGTTCTTTAAAGGTATGGCCCACCTGCGCCCCCCTTTCAGTGAACTGGTGCCAGTCTGGGATCTAAATATCTGTATTACCAAACTTATGGGCCCCCCTTTTCAGCCCATGTCTTCAGCTCCTTTGAAATACGTCACATGGAAAACAGTTTTCCCAGTGGCGATCACTTCTGTCAGAAGGATCAGTGAACTCCAGGCTCTCTGCATTGAGCAGGACTACATTTCATTCCACGGGGACAAAGTGGTCCTGCGAACTAACAGAACATTTCTCCCAAAGGTGGTCTCTGACTTTCATTTGAACCAGTCCATCACCTTACCTGCTTTCTTTACTGAGCATTCATGCTCTGGTGAGCGCAGGCTGCACAGCCTTGATGTCAAGAGAGCTCTTAGTTACTACATGACCGCCACAAAGTCCCATAGACAGGAAAAGAAGCAACTGTTCTTGACCTATGAGGAGGTAGGAAAAGGAACTCCAGCATCTAAGAGGTCCATTTCTCTCTGTATAGTCCAGTGTATCCAGTTTTGCTATTCAAAAGCAGGGAAGAAGGCCCCAGCAGGGCTTAGAGCCCATTCCACAAGGGGTACATCTGCTACCATAGCAGTTACCAGCGAGGTTCCTTTGGTGGACATCTGTAAAACAGCTACCTGGAGTTCAGTGCGCACCTTTACCAAGCATTGTAGCCTGGATATGCAGGCTAGGGATGATGCCAGGTTTGGCACTGCTGTCCTGCAGAGCCTGTTTCCAAAATAGGTCCTGTGCCCACCTCCAAAGGTACTGCTTCTTAGTCTGCATAAGAGTTAGGAATATTGGAGTATTCCTGGAGTGAGAAGAAAAAAAATACTTACCATAGTAACCTTGTTTCTCCAGGGTATACTCCAATATTCCTAACTCTCTCACCCTGCCTCCCCTGCTAGAACCAGTGGCCTCTGCACTCCATGATGTAATACCAGGGGCATGTGAGCCACACTCTTGCTTTATATTTGGAACTGTGTTCAAAGGTATTTCCTCTCTTGAGGTGATTCTGACATGGCGGGGTGTTTTGTTAATTTTTTTTCCCTCCAGTTGGAGTTTTTTTTTCTGAGTGTTTTATTAACACTATTATTACTATTTTTTTTTTTTTTTTACCATCTCTTTATGCCCCCTTCTCACTGTGCTGGATTCCTTTCTTCGAGGATCCCTAGGCTGTGTGTTCCCATAGTCCCACCCAAGGTACCTCCCTCCGAGTACTGGTTAGCCTTTCCCCATCCTGCCTCAGTTTTCCCTCCGGGCGGGGAGAAGAGAGACCCCCTACGTAGTTCCCCCTCTCACACCTCAAGTATGTGTCAGAAGGTGTCGCCAGCCTCAACTATGGAGCCTGGTTATGGGTTATCTCGGGACAGCCGGGTCCCATCTACAGGAGCCCAGCACAGGGCTTTTCTGTTTTCTTGGTCCCAACCCACCGGACATCTGCACCAGGGCCAGGGCGGCCGCGTCGGCGAGTACGAGCAACGCCCAGCTCCCGCAGACGCCCTCCTCCCTTATATGTTGTCTCACTGCACCTCCACCGTGGTCACCCAGGTGGCGGTATCATGGCGGGACCTGCATCCACCCATCCGAAGGGGAGGCAGCCCCCTGGGCTTCAATCCTCCTCCCTCAGCCGGCCCTCCAGCCGCCCAGTCTGCTCTCGAACCGGGTCGCAGTATCGCAGTGGTAGCCTTATTGCTGCTTCTGTGGGGCTGCTTAATACTATTATTATTATTGATAACTATTAAGCTCCTCTCGGGCCTTGTCTTGTCAGGCAACCACAAAATCTGAGGGTAGAACGTAGGCAGTTGATAGGTGGCAGCATTTGAAAAAAGCCCATCATTAGCATAATGTTCTATCTCTGGGCAGATCTGGCTTAAAGGCATACTGCATAAGAGTTAGGAATATTGGAGTATTCCCTGGAAGAAACAATATTACTGTGGTAAGTAATTTTTTTCTTCTGGACTGACACTGGAGACAACAGGAATTGTGAGACTTGGACAACCATGAAGCAAAATTTGGACACAGTTTTCCAGTGAAATAAAGGTAAAAACTTTACTTAGCTATTCTGCCAAGATGACAGACACAGCAACAACAAGTAATAAACAGTGTGCATTTTGTGACATAGAAACATAGAATTTATCGGCAGATAAAGCCCGCTTGGCCCACCTAGTCTGCCCTACCTGCTCTCTGACTATCTCCCCTCCCCCCAAGCTTCCCTACTAAGATTCCCTTGTGCCTATCCCATGCATGTTTGAAGCCCACCACTCCCATCACCTCCACTGGCAGACCATTCCAGGCATCCACCACTTTTTTTGTGAAGAAGTACTTCCTCACATCCCTCCTAAATTCCCCTTTCCAGCTTTTTTTTTAAAACTTAGCTTTATTGTGAGATGTTTCATTGTAAATTTTTATATTACATTATCTCCAAGAAAACCTTGTTTTACATTGGTATTACTGCAAAAATGCTTAATAAAGTTATTTTTCAGAGTATTGCAAGTCATTCATTGCATGCTCTCTTGTCCTGGTGCACCTTCTCTCCTGAAAGATATTCCCCTTGTGCACCCTGTTCACCCTAGTGAGGTATTTGCAGGTCTCTGTCATGTTTCCCCTCTCTCTCCCCTCTCTCAGATTGTACATATTGAGATACCTCTCTCTCTCCTCATAGGGCTTATCATGCAACCCCCACACCATTAAAGTTGCCCTCCTCTTAACAGCCTCTTCCCTGTTTGTGTCTTTCCTGGGATGTGATCTGCAGAACTTTACACAGTACTCCAGGTGGGGTCTTACCAATGATTGATACAGTGGTGATATCACCTCTCTCCTTCTGCTGGTGATTCCCTTCCCTGTGCACCCCAGCATCCCCACTGGCCATGCCTGTTGCCTTGTCACCCTGTCCTGCTACCTTGCAGTCATCAGATATAACAGCAAGGTCTCTTTTCTGTTTTGTGACCATCAATACCTCTCCTCTCTATTTTATACACTGTCTATGGGTTTCTGTGCCCTAGGTGCATGATTTTGCACTTTTATGCTTAGACAGGAGACGCCCACAATGCTCACCATTAATGGGACCCCTACCACTGACCTGCACATCATAGCCGAATCTTTTATCCTGTTGTTCTCTGATCTTAGTGCTGTCCTGCCATCAGACTATTTAAATGCTCAGAACATCCCCCTCCATGAGACCAACATAACCTCTCCCATCCAAAATTCTATTTTAAACAGGTCACAATTAGTG
The DNA here is from genome assembly GCA_016271365.2 of Neoceratodus forsteri. Classification (NCBI taxonomy): domain Eukaryota; kingdom Metazoa; phylum Chordata; order Ceratodontiformes; family Ceratodontidae; genus Neoceratodus; species Neoceratodus forsteri. The sequence continues at coordinate 1,071,757,026 of CM028134.1, read as the reverse complement.
AAGTCAGAACCTATGTACGTAAGCTGATCGGGAAAACAAGGCTAGGTAGCGATGGTTTAGACATGAAGCTTGTGGCGGTAGCACTTGAAGAGCTACTGAGACTAATTACCAGGCTGTTTAATAAATCCCTTGCCCAGGCAAAGTTCCCTTCGACCTGGAAGTTAGCCCTGGTCACCCCAGCTTTAAAAAGTGGGGATCGGTCCAACACTGCCAACTATGGGCCGATCTCCATCCTCTCTCTAAAGCCCTAGAGAGGATTGTGGTGGATCAGGTTACTGAGTCCTTCCATAAGTATGGATTCCAATGCCCTCAACAGCATGGATTCTACAGGAACCACAGCACGGCTACTGCTCTGGTGGAGTTCTCCGATACGTGCACAAGGTCATGGATGGGGGCCATTTGGTGGGATCTATATTCATGGATCTCACTAAAGCATTTGACACTGTCAATCACTGCGTCCTTCTTACTGACGTACTAAACCTAGGGCTCTCACCTGAAGTGGTCCACTGGTTCCAAGACTACTTATCCCACAGAAAACAAAGTGTCAAAATCGGGCCAGCCATATCTCCCTCAAGGGAAATTACACTAGGGGTCCCCCAAGGGTCAATATTGGGGCTGCTCCTATTTAGTCTATTTATGAATAGACTCCCTGAAGCTTGCGAGAGCAAGATCATCCTGTATATAAATGACGCCGTCATTCTGTGCAGCAGCAAGCAGCATATGGCCCTGCAGGCAGAGCTTCAGAGCTCGTTCAATGGGCTGAAGGATTGGGTCTGTGAAAAAAGCCGCTCCTCAATCACAAAAAGACAAAGACGACGATCATCTCTAGTCCCCAGCACAAGAAAACCCTCCCTGCCCTTACTGTCACCAATAGCAAGGCTGCCCCACTGGAGCAGGTACACTGTTTCAAGTACCTGGGCTGGCAGTATAGCCTAGAGGTTAAAGTAACGAGCTGTGAATGAGCTTGATACATCCAGCAGACCAGACCTGAGTCTGATTCTCACAACCTCCACTTGCATACTGTGTGACTCTGAGCAAGTCACTTAACCTCTCCAACGCTCCCAGGTCGCCCCTGAAAACAGGCACTTGTGCTTAGTGGGCCTAACCCGGTTACAAAAGACTAAAATAAAAATTGTTGACACACACTCTCCTTCTTGCAGCACATTAACTATATGGTAAAAGCAGTAAATGCAAAGCTTGATGTGCCCTATAGGTACAGGCAATACCTCACACCATTAGCTCTTCATTTCGCAGTATCCTCCTCAGTTCTGTCAGTCATCGCCTATGGACTTGTGGTGTATGGGGCTGCCTCCAATACTGCACTTGCACTTAACAAGGCCAGAGGGCTAACACTTTGCGGCAGACAACCTTATGCACACATGCTCTCTCTCTTTGAACAGACCATTGGCTTTAACCTACCCAACAGAATAAAATACGAAACCTGCCTGTTGGGCAAGAAATCACTACTAGGTAAAGCAGCGTTGTTCCTCAGCGGCTTGTTGCCTGCCTGTAGATCTGGGTACCAGACCAGAGGCTACCCCCAGGGCTCCCTAGTGGTTCCCATCAGAAAAACTACACTAGGACAGTGGTCATTTGCATACCGTGCTCCCCTGTGGCTTAACGAGATCCCAGCTCACCTAATAACAAACTCGAGCCTACCTGCCTTTAAGGCCGAGCTTAAACAGTCCCTCTCTGGAAGCATGGCCTGTTGCTGTAGGCAGTAATTGCATTCCTAGTCCTGCAAGTCTTAAGACACAATCGCCTGGCTAGCCAACATGGATCAAGTCACCTCCCACACCCTTTTCAACAAAGCCCCCACAGGGACACTGCCCACATCTCAGATCCCCCACCCCCAATTCTCTACATCAGTTCCACTACGTAGATGGGTCTAGCTTCCTGGCCACTGAAGATTATACCTTTCTGCCTAGCCTTTGGCTGTTGTAAATTGTACCTGTGTACCTGACAGTGTTTGGCCTTGTCATGTTTCTTTGCACTTACCAGATAGCTTATGTCTCTGTTAGTAGTGTTTTACCCTTGTAATTTGCTTGCAGTGGGGCTGCACCCTCCTTTGTTTTCTTCTCAGTTGTTCACACTTTGTTGTACCTGACGTGGAACCTTTGTAAAAGAACTTTTGCTCAAAGGTAATGTCCGAATCTTGAAATAAATAAATGAAACCCAGCTGTCATATCTTGGACTACTCCTTGAGTTTTCACAGGTTTCTACTTTCTATCTTATCCCCCAAAGAGTATCTACCCTGTTACAGATTTTGGTGTCATCCACAAAGAGGCATACCTTCCCTTACAGCTTTTCTGCAATGTTGCTTATGAAGACATTGAAGAGAACTGGTCCCAGCAGTGAGCCCTGTGGTACCCAGCTGGTCACTCGCCCTGTTACCTACCCACCCACCAGTTCTGTAACCAGTTTGCTACCTTGGGACCCACCCCAGACTGCTCAGCTTCCTTTTAAGCCTCCGATGCAATGTGATGCTGAAGGCGTTGCTGAAGTCTACCATGTCCACCACCCCTCCTTGATCTAACAAACCTCTGAAATAAATTTGTACTTCTATTCTATGCATTCAGTCTTACACTGTATTCACTTTTTTTCCCCACAGGTCTGTACCTGCTAACCTTGGAGACTGTAGGCTAAACCTCCACCCACCAGCCTTCCAATTTTCAAATAGCACAAGACCACCCCTCATGCCTCAGTCCATTCACTTTTACCTCTGTTGCCTTAAAGGTGATAGGAAATCGTTTTTTATACCTCTACATGTCTTCCTGTTGTCCTTTTAGAGTCGATCCAATATTCTGGTATGTTTTTTTACCCTTTTTTATTAAAGGGGCACTGTCAGCTTTGCCCTTCATTTTTGACAAAAGCAAGCAGTGTTCTTGTTGGTCACACAACACTCAGACTTAGATTTAGAGCAGTCGAAGATCAGGATTTTACCCGCCTTCCCGCTTTACATTAATATAGCTCAGCTCATCTTGACGGAGTTCTTGAACCAGAAGCGCATCCAGAACCGACCACGCGGTCGTTACGTTAGAGTTTCTGAGTCATAATCTTCTGTGTTATTTGTGTGTTGCATATTCGTTATGCTAAAGCCGCAGCACCAGTGCTGTATTATCAGATGCTGCATGCCGCGTGGCTGGAAATCTACGACATCTATGTGATCCATGAACAAAATATCTCGCTCGTGTAAAAGCATGCCATTGATGCGCATGCACGGGATTTCGGCCGCGGCTTACAAATACAAATAATGCCACTTCTAGTGCTCGCTTTGTGACGCTAGATAGCTGCAACCTTTTAAAATAACACAAGGGACAGGGGCAATATGACTCCAAGGGCTGTTTCTGAAAAAATTGTATTTTGGGACCGCACTTGTGGCAATCGCGCAGTCCTAAACTGGATGTGCTTCCGGTTTGCGGGTACTTAGCATCAGGACTACTGAAAGTATATATATATATATATATATATATATATATATATATGTAAAAATGGGAAAGCAAGTAAAATCCTGATCTTTTAAATCTCTTGGGGTGTTCTGAGTACAATACTGAGTGCTGTGTGAGTAATAGGAACACTGCATGCTTTTGCCAAAAAACGAAGGGACAAAGCTGACAGTGTCCCTTTAAGTTAATAATCTAATGTTATTACCTTTGTAACTACCCTGAATCCCTCTCTCTACAGCAGTTGCTGCTCTCTCTTTTCATACTGCTTGAACATTCTAGGACATCAATAACACCAGTCCAGGCCATTCAGATGAACAGCATGGAATGGGAGTTACTGATGTCATAGAATTGTTAGGACAATGAAGAGAGAGAGCAGCAGTTGGTGAGGGAGAGTGGAACTCTGTGTAGAGAGGGCACCTGAAAGCTAAATGTATGTATCAGAATGTGGTCAAAGCATATCAGAACATATAAATGGTATGGAAAGGAAGATGGAAGGGCAGTTAACTGTGCAAAAATCATTTAGTTGGCAAGTAGGTCAGCGTTTACTTTCAGGTGCCCAATCCCGGAGGCTGTGGGCGGTGTACATAAAATTCAGGGACATGAAAATTAAAATGTACACTAGAATTACAACAATCAACAAAATCAGTCAACATTACATTGCATGTTTAGGATATACTAACTTAAATAAGTGAGTTTTTAGACCCCTCCTGAATGCCTCCACTGTAGGGGCCTCCCTAAGAGATCTCGGGAGCAAATTTCAGAGGACCGGGCCGGCCACCCTGAATGAGGGATCACCCAAGGTTTTTAGCCTGATCCTTGGAACTGCAAGGAGGCTCTGAGTGGAAGAACGGAGGGAGTGAGTCTGAATGGCTGGGGTAAGGAGGTCTGGCAGGTAGCCAGGGCCCATTTCACATACTGACCTCCCCTCCCCGAAAGGCTTACCCCTCGATTAAGCTTTGTATGCAGGAATCCCTCCTTTTTTTCCCAGCAGCCACTTACTTTAATTTTATTTCGTAAAGTCCGTGAGCCAGAAATATGGCGGACCATGCGTGGCTCCATTTACTGTAACAGTGTGGCGCCACACCACTTACACTTACATTGATGCAAGTGGTGCGATGCCACCACTATTGCAGTAAAGAGGCACCTACAATCACATATTTCGATTCATGGACTTTACGAAATATAAGCAGCTGTTGGGACAAAGGGGGTTTCCTGTATAAAAAGTTTAATTGGGGAAGCCTTTCGAGCAGGGAGGTCAGTATATGTAGTTTTCCTTTAAGGGCCTGCAGTGACTATTAGGCCTATACCTACCTCATTTAGTCCAGTCACCCCTTGTACCCTGATACCCTTCCCTGGTATCTGTACTGTATGTATTTACTTTATATTTTTTCTAAAAAAAAAAAATTCATATTCAAACTGAATAACAATAAACTCAAAAAAATAACTCATTTGTAAATAACAAAAAAGCAATAAAAACTAAAGTCGGCTCAGTGACGTGGATGGCTGAGGTGCCTCAAGCGCCTTACCTCCTGCCACGCTAATGACCCATGTTCGGCAATGAGCATGGTTTGCTGGGGGTTGGAGAGGATCAAGCACCCCAACAGCTGCTCGCCTTTCCTGGGGGCAGGATCTGCTTGCTTCACCGAAATGACTGCCACCTAGTGGAGGGAAAGGGGCTGTGCAGGTCAAAGAGGACAATAGAAGGGAGGGCTGTGGGACTCTGTGACATGCGTGTGCTTCCACACATACACGCTTACAAGTGTGCCCCAGCATAGAGAAAGGACCTAAATTCCAGAGGAAAATTGATGGCTAGACAGGCATTAATGTATGTATTTATTTAGTTTTTGTTGACCGGGTAAGTGTACTAGACAAACTCTTGCCTATTGTCAGGCATGACCGGGGTTGGGGGGATACAGATGAATGTCAACTGACTTTGAACCAGATTAAGCTGTTGGTGGTATTTTTAGTGAATGGGGGGGGGGGAGATTTGGCCAGGCCACTGGGGAAACTTCCCTTACTCTTGGTAATCCAAAGAACAAAAACAGAAGCTGTGGAGTACTCGGATCATAAAGAGCTTTATGCAACAATAGGGCCCCTATTAAATAGACACGGCCCAGAGGTCTGGTATTTCAGTTCATCACTCCTGCAAGTAGAATACATAAAACAACAAATTCTATATACAGTACTTTGTAAAAAAATCCCTTTGGGAGATGTATAATAACCCCTCATTATGGTGAGAACATTTAAAATTAGAATTAAGACAATTATTGATCTCTCGTAGTAAGACAAGTAGGGATTCGGAGCAAATACAATATCAAAAAAGGCACCAGCTACAAAAATTAATGAGTGTAGCTCAGCACACAAAACATGATTATATCCAGCAAATTAAGGCACTCCTGCAGGAAACACAGAATTTCCATAATAAGCAAACTGTCTCTTTTTAACCATGCAACAAAAGTCTGGGACCCAGGGGAAATTAAACAATGTGCGCCCCTTCTTAAGTCGTGCTGAAAGGGTGAAGAAGAAACAAACAGATGCAATTCTAGATAAAAATAATGTACTGCAAATATCACAGCAAGGCATTTTCAAGTGCTGTTTCAAATTACATGACAGATTTTTTGAGTAAACAATCTGTGGATCTGCAAAGCTTCTCTACACTCCTTAGTTTAATCCCATTGTCTGAGTGTCCTGTTGAGACACAGAATGTGCTTATAATGGCTATTACCCCCTTGGAAGTGGAGCAGGCGGTGGCCTCTCTCAACACTGGAAAAGCCCCAGGTAAAGATGGGCTTATTGCAGAGCTGTATAAATTCACAGGCACCAAAAGTGTTAAAGAACTTGCTGCAGTATTTAAATATAACCTCACAAATATACCAGCAGGTTTAGTGATTTTTTTTTACATAAAAAAGGAGATAAAAGCTGTTTTAACAACTGGAGGCTGATTAGCCTTCTAAATATAGATTTTAAAATCCTTGCAAAGATATTGAATGCAAGGTTGTCACTTGCAGTCACTCACTTAATATCTCAGGCCCAGGTGTGTGCCATCACAGGAAGGTCTATAGTCGATCATTTGCTATTATTACGAGAAGTGATAGAAACAGATAATTTAGTAGGTCTAAAAGGATATGTTTTATCCTTGGATCAAACAAAAGCTTTCACTTTGGTAAGCCATAACTTTCTATGGCCTATGTTAAGATGCTATGGGATACCTGACAGGTTTGCTGCTTGGTTGAAATGCTTATATAAAAATGCAATAATCACCATTATTTGGTGTTTTTTTGGGAACTATGGTGCCCATACATAGGGGGGTGAGACAGGGATGTCCCCTTAGCCCACTCCTCTATGTATTTAGCATGGATCCATTACTAAGACTGCTGAATGATGTGCACGTTTTTACACCAATACAAATGCCACAGCAAAGGATCCCTGTTACTGCCATCGCCTACACAGATGACCTGTGTCGATTATTACCTGATACACAAGCAGTAGAGATGGCGATACATTTCTGTGACCACTATGGTAAGGCCTCTGGGGTATATCTGAATGCTACAAAAAGTATAGGTAGGAAATTAAGAAAAGATTCTACACCTGAAATGCAGGTTGCAGGAATCTCTTTGATCAAAGAGCTGGTTAGAATTCTTGGAATAGAGTATGGGTCAGATCGAAAGGAACTTCTAAATTGGGATCAAAAAATACAACAAGGCAGAGAAATGGTTTCCGGATGGAATAAATGGGGTATGAGTAAACTTAAACGAGTTTACTTAGTAAAAACATATCTTTTACCTATTTTTTTATTTACCAGTGCAGCCTCCCCAAGAGAGGAAAACTACTATTCTCGTTATTTTCTTTCAAGACATTTGGGGTAGTCAACTGAATCCAATTAAAAGAAATATTGGTACAGAAGAGTGGATTAAATACCCAACCTGTTTTTCTTTTGCCATTTTTTTTAACAATATCAAACCTCTATGCACGCAGGAAAAAAATAATTGGTCAAATTTACTACAGCATAAAGTAACAACATAGTATCCAGGGTGGGTTTTAGGGACACAAAAAGTCTTTAAGACGGTAACATATGCCCCACAATACTTAAGGGATGTTTGTGTTAGGTTAAAAAAATGGCACACTACTAACTCAGACCTTATTATTGAAACAAAAAAGCAGATATATCAATGTTGTGAGCCGATTTTTTACTGTACTAGACACCTTTACAAACTGTCCCAAAGAATGTTTGCCAGAGTTACAAAACCTAATTAAAGATACAAGGATTCCAAAAAAAGTCCAAGATGTACAATGGTTATGCTGCCACGAACACTTAAATGTCAAAGCGAATCAAAAGCATAGAATTATGGAAGAGCGTATCTGCTCAAGACTAAATTGTATGGTAGAATTAGAGACGAAGAATCACCTGTTTTTTAACTTGTAGTTATATTGTGGGGTGCTGGGATTATGTTGCATTACATTGGGGATCCCCTATTTTTCACAAGTTTCCTATCAAAATTTAATTTATGGAAAATATGTCATTGGGTGGGGTAGATGGGAAAAGAGTACATTAAATATTATATTTTCGATAGTGAAGTGGTATATCTGGAACACTTTTTTTTTACACTGCAACAAAAGCAGACTTCTCATGTGGAATTGTTGGCAGAAATTACAAAAGAATTATAGTTGATTTAGTATACTGAGAAGGTTACTCAGACTGCACAGTTCATATGAAGAATGTGGAGAAATTTGCCATGGGTTACATACTCTGATGTACCCGTTACACGAATGGAATTATTTTTTCTTTTTGTGTAAAGAGTTACGAAGTGTTATTTACAGAATGTTTAATATTTTTTCTGTTATATGTTATGTGTGTATACTTTCATGATTTACAATGAAAACAAATTCCTCCTATTTTTTTTTGAGAAGTGCCATATGATCTTTAACATCCACCTGAGCTACCACCAGAACAGGTAGATAGGACATCAGTTTAATATTTAACATCCACCTGAGCTACCACCAGAACCGGAAGATAGGACCTCAGTTTAATCTTTAACATCCACCTGAGCTACCACCAGAACAGGCAGATGGGACCTCAGTTTAATCTTTAACATCCACCTGAGCTACCACCAGAACAAGCAGATGGGACCTCGGTTTAATCTTTAACATCCACCTGAGCTACCACCAGAACAAGCAGATGGGACCTCGGTTTAATCTTTAACATCCACCTGAGCTACCACCAGAACAGGCAGATGGGACCTCGGTTTAATCTTTAACATCCCCCCGAGCTACCACCAGAACCGGAAGATAGGACCTCAGTTTAATCTTTGACATCCACCCGAGCTACCACCAGAACAGGTAGACGGGACCTCGGTTTAATCTTTAACATCCACCGAGCTACCACCAGAACAGGTAGACGGGACCTCGGTTTAATCTTTAACATCCACCGAGCTACCACCAGAACAGGTAGACGGGACCTCGGTTTAATCTTTAACATCCACCCGGGCTACCACCAGAACAGGTAGACGGGACCTCGGTTTAATCTTTAACATCCACCCGGGCTACCACCAGAACAGGCAGACGGGACCTCGGTTTAATCTTTAACATCCACCCGGGCTACCACCAGAACAGGTAGAGGGGACCTCGGTTTAATCTTTAACATCCACCCGGGCTACCACCAGAACAGGTAGACGGGACCTCGGTTTAATCTTTAACATCCACCTGAGCTACCACCAGAACAGGTAGACGGGACCTCGGTTTAATCTTTAACATCCACCCGAGCTACCACCAGAACAGGTAGACGGGACCTCGGTTTAATCTTTAACATCCACCCGAGCTACCACCAGAACAGGTAGACGGGACCTCGGTTTAATCTTTAACATCCACCCGAGCTACCACCAGAACAGGTAGACGGGACCTCGGTTTAATCTTTAACATCCACCCGAGCTACCACCAGAACAGGTAGACGGGACCTCGGTTTAATCTTTAACATCCACCCGGGCTACCACCAGAACAGGTAGTGGGGACCTCGGTTTAATCTTTAACATCCACCCGGGCTACCACCAGAACAGGTAGTGGGGACCTCGGTTTAATCTTTAACATCCACCTGGGCTACCACCAGAACAGGTAGATGGGATCTCAGTTTAATCTTTAACATCCACCTGAGCTACCACCAGAACAGGTAGACGGGACCTCAGTTTAATCTTTAACATCCACCTGAGCTACCACCAGAACAGGTAGACGGGACCTCAGTTTAATCTTTAACATCCACCTGAGCTACCACCAGAACAGGTAGACGGGACCTCAGTTTAATCTTTAACATCCACCTGAGCTACCACCAGAACAGGTAGACGGGACCTCAGTTTAATCTTTAACATCCACCTGAGCTACCACCAGAACAGGTAGACAAGACCTCAGTTTAATCTTTAACATCCACCTGAGCTACCACCAGAACAGATAGATAGGACCTCAGTTTAATCTTTAACATCCACCTGAGTTACCACCAGAACAGGTAGATGGGATCTCAGTTTAATCTTTAACATCCACCTGAGCTACCACCACAACAGATAGATAGGATCTCAGTTTAACGTCACATCCAAAAGACGGCACCTCAGGAGTGCAGCGCCCCCCTCATGCTGCACTGCACTGTCAGTATTAGGATTTAGCCCAAGTGCCTGCCGTGGGGATAGAATCCACAGCCTTCTGATCTTCAGAGGTGAGTGTGTTACCTGTTGAGCCACTGACACTACTATGACACCTGCCCACCGATCCCAGCCCGTCACACCACTGGACCCCTGGAGGCCAACGATTGGATGTGTGACTTTGGGGGGTTGGGGGAGGATGGACCTCCTCCTCCTGACCCCACCAAGGGGGGGGGATCCATGGGGATACCAGATGCCACGTGAATCCGGGAGGGGTTTAAGATAGTGGGGGTTCAGTGAGGCAGAGCCAAGGGGAGCCCAGCCTGTCCTGGCCGAAGAGAATAAATGATGGATGGAAAAAAAACTATAAACACATTTGTAAATTGATTTAACACAGAAATACATTTTGAACCCCAGGAATCCCTCACTGTGCTTACTATTGCATTCAGCCTGCAGGTCTGAGCTGCCCCATAGCTTAGAATGTTATGCTAATTAGAGAATCTTAGAATGAAATTCAAACTCCGCTGTGTGCTCATGCTCACCCTAACATTCTAATGGCAGATCTGTTTCTTTGCTTGAAGTAAGCAGTTGCTCCAGAGTCTGCTCTTCCACTCCAGATGAGTTTTCAGGTTACTTTTTTGTAATAGTGTATGATTTATTTTATCGATATCTCTGCATAGTTATGTCCTTTTTGTCTGTTTTTTCAGCTTTTCTCCGGTTCCCAGGAACTGGAGAAGGCCATTTTTGTGGGTGTTTTCTGCATTTAGGACCCGCTTTAAAACTTTATTTTTTACTAAATTACTAATAAAATTTAACCTCTTTGCAGTTTCTAATGTTTATTATTCTCTGTTCTCCTTTATTTTGGAATGAAGATGATTTTTTAGAGTTTAGCCTGACTAAATCATCTGTTAGGCTGTTTTTCATTTGCAGTTTCATTTTAAGGGAACAGAGTTACATTTCATGGGGAGGATTCACAAAGCAGTTGTGCTCAGCACATCTCAGCTGCCCCAGTGTACATGAGATGTGCCGAGCCCAAACTGTGGTATTCACAGAAGATGCACCACAAGATGGTCCCAGCGTATCCCCTCTGTGAATACCACAGTTGCACCCAACCTGAGAAGCGCCGGTGGAACCCCCTGGTTGGGCTGCGAAACTGATGGGGCAGCACATCTCCAGATGCGCTGTGCTCAAGGTTGGTATTCACAGCCCCAGACATGCAAATGGGGCAACTGGGCATGCAAGGCGCAGTAGGGCCATTTGTATGTCATTATGGCCCCATTTGCATGAGGCCTGCAGGGATGCACCGGCAGAATGCTCCGGGCTCCCTGCAAGGGCTGTGAGCAGTAGACCCAATCATGAACCCCTGACAGCCTAGTGGCCCCCCTCCCCATATCACCGTAGATATAGAAACTTCTCTCAAGAAGCCCTGGTAGTCCAGTGTTCCCCCCTCCCTGCCCATATCCCTGTAATGTACACAACTATGCCAAACATCCCTGGTAGTGACATGGGACCCTCCCCCACCCTGTCCCAAATGCACTGACATACGGAAACCCAAAGTAACCCTGGTGGTCCAGTGGACCCCCCCTACTCACTCAGGCACCCCCTCCCCACCCTGCTCCACCTGTCCCAGGAAGTGCTGAATGTTGGTGGGAAGCACAACCCACCTGCAAACTGTCACAGCTGCCTGCAGACTGTGCTGTCAGTGAATGACAGCGTACAGTACACCTGTAAGCCCATTGGTAGAACCTGTCGCTCAATGGGCTTGCAGTGTGTACTGTGAGCTTTCATTCTCAGCTTTGTGAATGACAGGTCTGTCACAAAGTTGTGAATGAAAGCTTACAGTGCACACTGCAAGCCCACTGGTTGACAGGTTCTACCAATGGGCTTACAGGCATACTGTACACTGTCATTCACTGATAGCACAGTCAGCAGACAGTCATGGCGGTTTGTGGGTGGTTGTGCTGCCCACCAACATTCGCACTTGCTGGAATGGGGGGAGCAGGTGAGGGGGTGCCTGAGTGAGTGGAGGTGGGGGCACACTGACCCACTAGGGTTACTGGGTTACTGTATGTCAGTGCGATTGTCTGAGCAGTGTAGGGGGTTCCATGTCACTACCAGGGATTTTTGGCACAGTTGTTTACATTACGAGGATATGGGCAGGGAGGTGGGGATACTGAACTACCAGGGAGTCTTGGGTGTGTGTGTCTGTGTATTGGGATATGGGGGGGGGGGTGCCACTAGACAACTAGGGATTCTTGTGTGCTGAACTACATGTGCAGGGATAAGGGGACTGCTGGACTGCCAGAGTAGGCAGACTTCTGTGCTGCTGTCTGTAGTACAGCAGCCTGCTTGTGGGCAGACACCCTCTTAAGTCTACTATTTGTAGACTTAACTTTCGGGGGTGCATCTTCAGACTTGCTCTGGAGATGCACCTCCAAGATGGGTTGTGGATGGGGCTGCGCACCATATGCATGGGCATGCCCCTGCAAAACCCCTCCAGGTGCGCCAAGCAAAATTATGGGTGGTGCGGTGCATCACTGCCCTTACAGAATCACGATTGGGTGCAGGTCCAGGATGGGCCAGTGCATCTCAGATGCGCTGGGCACATCCCTTGTGTGAATCCCCCTTCCCCCCGTATGTTTTTAAACACTTTTACATATACGAGGTTTTCTTCTCATCCAATTTTACTTTAATTTACACTCCCTGGTTCGTCACTGTTTGTCACGACTGAGACCCCAAAAGAAGACGGGACCTACAGACTTTAAATTTATAATGTTTTTTTTCAGCTCCTGACAAAGGCAGTCTTTCAGGGGTTGTGCTTAAAGTGCCTGGGTCCAGATCACTTTTTGAGTTTGCATGAAGTTTGCGCAAAAGGCTGCAAAATTTAAAGTCAGTCCACAAAAAGGAATATCACTGCGACGGGGTGCACACAATAAAAAAGTATGCATCAACAATCGAAAAAAGCAAAAGAATGCTGGAATCTGTCTCTTTGATAAAGGACTGTTTGTCCAAAACACGTTAGGTGACATAGTTTTTATTCTATTGGCACTAAATAAAAGATAGATATTTTATTAATATATATGGTCGAGTGGTGCAAATTAAAAGTCATTTTGGCTTCTCAGTCTGCTTCCAAGTCACAAAATAAGCAGTAGGATAAAGCTGCTGCTGCTGATGGTTCAGAAGTCAGGGTGTCCGAACGGGTAGCTCTAACCGAGTAAAACTAACAGTGCCTTTGAGCAGGCTCCAGCGCGGTACCTGCTATATATTAAAAAGAAAACGAGAGAGAAAATGATGTCACTGTCCCTCCTCCTGAGGAAGGAAAGGAGCCGCCAGTGGATGAAAACAAAATGCCCTCAATAGAGGACATGATAAAGACCTCAGTGCAGGCACCAGAGATGGTGCATGCAAAGAGACAAAAAAGGGAAAAAGTCGCTGTCCCTCCTCCTGGAAAAGGAAAGGAGTCACCAGCGAATAAAATGCCCTTAATGGAGGACATTACTAAGGCATAGAATTTCAGGAATATGTCCCCCCCCACCCGGTTCCATTCCCAGCTCCAGTGGAGGAGGAAATAAGAATGTTTTATGAAGCAGGGGGTTAATCATAGAACCAGATGGTTCTCCTAGAATTTGACTCACTTCCAAGATCCTCAGAGGATGATGCCTCTCACTGTACATTTATGGGTAAGGGGCAAAATAAGAAGAAGGAGCTGTAATCACTTGCTGGAGCAGGTGAAGAGAAACCTGAGCGGGGAGCGGCGTCTTGAGAGGCGAATTCCCGGCGGCTCCAATTGGGGCAGGTCAGGGCGTTTGGGAACAGGAGCGTGTCAGAAGCAGGAGGGGCTGAAGAGCGGGCCTTCCCGGTGGCTGCAGTCAGTGGCAGGCCAGGGGTAGGAAGAGAAGCGGACGGCCAATCAGGGGCCAGGGTATGAAGATTTGACTCGCGGCTGTGCTATAAATGACAGACCCAGCCACATTCCTTGAAAGCAGACAGGAAGGAGCTGTAATTTCTTCCCACATCACCCACCACGGCCTCGCCCTCTATAAAATGGACAGTGGGGGTGGAGCCAAGGGGGAGGAGTGGCCAGACTTTAGAGGACTTTAAAGAATATTGACTAGAACAAGCAAGTGTACATGTTGCTAGGGCAGCTCTGGCAGGTGTGTGGCGGCTGTAGTGCAGATCATTGGTGCGGGCTCAGTGGCTGCTGTGGTGCAAATTTTTGGTTTGGGCACTGTAACTAAGGGTGCAGTCAAAACTAAGATAGTCCTGATCAAGGGAGAGTACTGAAGCATGGATCAGTTGGGAACCTTGTTGGGTTGTGAAAGCTGGGAGAAAGAGGAAGTACGTATTGTATGTGTGAAAGTGCTAAGAAAGTGTTATTGAAAGAGAAGTGGGGGCTTGACCACAGATGCATGATAGAATGGGTAAGGGCCCTCAAGTCACTAGAGTGGGCATCTTTGGGAGGGTGGTTGGATGCACAGGGTATGGGGCGGCAATGGTACTAGACTGGGCTTGGAAATTTGGGGGTTGCCCAGTGTGCCACCAGCTGGCAAAGCTCCGGGAGGAAGTGGAAGGAGTTTGGAGACAGCTAAGTAGAGTGGAAAAGGAGGGGACATTGGGTTGCCTACAAAAATACATCAGGTGCTGAAACCTCGGGCACAAGTAAAGGAAATGGAGGTGCTCTGGGGGAGCAGGGGCATCCTGGCAGGAGGAGCCCAGAATGCAGGAGTGCCCATAAAACCAGGCAGGGGGAGGTGGGTGTCAAGGGAGACCTGAGGGATAGCACTGGAAGGGGTCCAAGGATAGCAGTGGGGAGTGGGGGCCCCAGATTAGAACTACGCAATAAGGCACAAACTGGGGCTCCAAGAGTGGGTCCTGGAATGCCTGTGCAGGAACAGCAAAGACAGGACGAAGAGGAAAATGTGCGGGAACAAGCCAGGCAGGAAGCAGGATCGCTGGGGACAGAGTCTTCGGTGGGTAGAGAAATGGAGCAGGGCCCAGAAATGAAGTTCGGAGTACAAGGAACAGAAGGGAAAGCTTGAGGGGGGTGATCAAATGGAGCAAAGCACAAGGGTGGATGGCACCAGATAACAGCCAGAAAACCGGATTTGGGAGAGGGAGATGAGCAGGATGAGAAAAGGGAGTATCGTGAAGATTCAGCAGAAGAAGAAAAGGGTGGCACAAAGGAATCAGAGAACCAGAAAGGGGCACAGGGAAGTGAGCAGGGGGCGGATAGGGCTTAAGCAGTTTTTTTTGGGGGGGGGAGATAGCAAGGGAAAGGATGGGGAAAAATTGGGAAAGAGGAGGAGAACAGCAGCAGTGAGGGGCGCCCAGGAGGAAAAAGGGGATATAATTTTAATAGTGGGAGACTCTATTATAAAAGAAGTTACATGGGGGATAAGAGGAGAGAGAGAGGGGAGAAAATATGGGTGGAGTGCCTGCCAGGTATGATGGCAGCCAAAGTCATGCATTGGATCCCCATGAGGGGGAGGGAAATAGATGAGAAAACTCATCTGATCTTCCACCTAGGCACAAACGACCTTGCAAGGAGCAGCGTGATGGAGGTGCAGGCAAGGTTTATGGCACTGGCTAGGTTCTGCAGCAGCTTGAACTTTAAATCCCTGTCCTTCTTTGAGGTCCTGCCAGTACCTAGGGCCAGCACGGAGGTGAGGCAAAGTATAAAGGAGTTCAATAGATGGCTTGAAGGTTGGTGTGCTCAGAGGGGGTGTGGTGTGATAGGAGATTGGGGTTCAACATGGAGTGACAAGAGCCTCTATGCCCCAGATAGGCTGCACCGAAATGGGGAGGGGAAAGCAATGCTTAAGTGCAAACTGGACGATTATGTTGACAGAAGCTACCATTTAAACTAAACGGGGGGAGGGCAGGGGGAAGCCCTGTTGATGAGAGCAGAGGCGGGGGAGCAAAAGCCCTACCCAAACAGCCAGAGGGTAAGGGCAGAATATATAGGACAGGAGGAAAGGGGGTGGAGGGTCATGTGTGCAAGCAGAAGTCTGGGAAAAGATCCCAGATCTAACAGCTAAAATGGTTTAGAGGGCCTTGACATTGTGGGGGTAATGGAAACATGGTGCCACCAGGAACAGGGATGGGAAATGGAGATACCAGGGTACAAATTGTTCAGGAGGAACAGGGTGGAAAAGAGGGGGGGTTGCACTCTACGTAAAGAAGAGTATCAGTGCATCAGAATTGTAGGGTAAGTGGGGAGAGGTCGAAGGACACTGGGTCTCATTGTCAGTGGGGAAGGGGGAGACAGTGCATATGGGGGTGGTTTATAGACCCCAGGCATAGCAGGAATCGGTGGATAGAAGCATGGCTGATGAGTTTGTGAGAATGGCGACAAGGGGGGAAGTGGTGCTGATGTGGGACCTGAACCTACCGGATGTAGACTGGAGCACCCTTTCGGCTACTTCAACCAGCAGTAGGGAAATATTGGACTCCCTGCCATTGGCCCTCCTAAATCAGCTGGTCAGGGAGCCAACCAGGGCAGGAGCTACTCTTGATCTAGTCCTGACAAATGGGGACAGGGTAGGAAATGTATTGGATGGGGAACATCTTGGTATGAGTGACCACAATACGATCAGGTTTAGAATAAGGAACACTGCCGAGATTCACCGGTCTAGGTTGAGGTGCTGGACTTCAGGAGGGCAAACTTTGGGAAAATGGGGGAAATAGTGGCGAGGGCTATGGAAGGGGTGGAGTATTTGACAGAGATAGAGGCAATGTGGGGGAGGATAAAAGAAGCTTTTGTAGAGGCCACGGACATCTGTGCCAAGAGAGTAAGTAAAAATAAGAGAAGGAGGAAACCCCTCTGGTTTACTTGGGTAGTAGTGAAAAAGGTAAAGACAGAGGAAAACCTTCAGGAAGTTCAAAGAAACACAAGCAGAAGTGGACTGGGAAAAATACCAGGAGAGCCAGAGAGAAGCCGGGGTAGAGGTATGGAGGGCAAAGGCACAGACAGAGGAGCGAATAGCGAGAGAGGTCAAAAAGGGGGACAAGATTTTCTTTCAGCACGTAAGTGAAAAGAGGAAGACTAGGCAGGGAATACTCCAGTTAAAAACAAACGAGGGGGAGATGCTACAAGGGGACAGAGAGAAAGCGGACCTGCTAAACAGCTATTCAAACAACATGAAGTCTTGCTGTATTCCGACAAATTGCAGTGAGGTCCAACCTTCGAACTGCCCCGGAGATGAAAGAGTTAACTTTCCATGCCAGGCATGGAACACTGAGCTCGAGCTCGGTTGAGACTCTGTCTGCTGTTGTTTGAACTCAAACCGTCAGATTCTTTACTCCGCCTCACTGAACAGTCACTCCGGAGATTTCTCCTTTGCGCAGTTCAATTTGTCGGTTAAAGTACCGTTTTTCTTAGTTTTCAATCGAATTTAAACCGCAACCTATCGGTTCAGTCTCTGTCTGTGGTATTCGTGAGTACTAGATAGGTTTATATTGTTTTTATATTCTGTGTGGAACTTGTAAATGTGTCATCGGTTCGGTTTGAACCAATCAGGTTGTTTAAAAATCTTTACTTCTACTTTTAGAGTGTTCTTATCGGTTCTAAAAAAAACGGATTTTATTACGTTTTTTTCCACGACCAGTAACACGGTCAGAAACCTATAAGAATGTCTTACCTGGCGGATTGCCATAAAAAGGGTAAGTTTTGTTTAGGACTGGCCATGCGTGAGAAACCAAAAAGAAAAACCGGGCCCACTGGGTTTCAGCACTGTAGTGTGTGTGGGGAAGTCTTTGCTAAGACTGACCCCCACACCACCTGTGTTGATTGTCTGGGGTTTGACCACCTCGATTCAGACTGCCAGATTTGTAAAAATTTTCCTGCAGCTACCCTAGAAAAGAGAGTTGGTAGGCTCAGGGAAAGGGAGGCCAAAATGTCCGCTGACCCGGATGGCCAGCCTGGTTCGATTCAAACCGAACCAGAAGGAGTGCCCTCTGACCAGGGCGAAACTTCTTCAGGCAAAAGGAGAACCGATTCCGAGGAGTCGGTTCCGGTTAAGAGAACAAGAAGAGATAAATCAGCTGGTGTGGATCCAAAAGTTTCTTCTCCAACTGCTGATGAAATAGCCAAAGTGATAAAAATTGTTCAGTCGCTATCCCCGGTTCCGACCGAACCGGCACCATCAGGAAGGCGCTCGGTTTAGCCAGTTCCACCAGTTCTGGATTATGAGTTGGAAGAATTTTATGAACCGGAGGAGGAGGAAGAAGAGTATGAGGAAAGTGAATGTGATTATGAAAGTCTGGATGTGCCCATTGACCCGGACATCTCCCCAGACAGACCATCAGGAGTGTCTCCTCCTAGGCTTTCTGAGTCCCCCTCCCATTTCATGTTTTACAAGAAAGTGGCTGAAACCCTTCAGCTTCCTATGGAAGAAGCTGTGGATGACCAGGAGGAGCCTGACTATGTTGAAATGATGGATATCCCAGAGTCCAGGAGGCTGTCTATTCCCCTTCACAAGTCTTTTGGGGAAACAGACAAAGATTTTAAAGACTCCTAATTCTATACCTCCTGTGGCTAAGAGAATGGACCAGAGGTATATGCTTTCAGGCTCGGATAAAGAGTTCCTTACCCAGCAATGCAGCCATGTTGGGGTAGTGCAGGCTGCTGCCTGTGATAAGGCAAATATACCCTTGGCTTCACACCCCCCAGATAAGGACTCTAGGAGGATTGATGCCATGGCAAAGAAACAGTACGTGGCAGCATCCTTGGGACTCAGGCAGGCCAATTATATGGCCTATACAGCTAGATATCAGAAATCTAGATGGGACACTGTAATGGCTTTGGCTAAACAGGTCCCTGGCCAGCTTGCCAAGGAGCTGGAGCAGGTGGCTGCGGATGATATTGAGGCATCCAAGGTGCAATTCCATGTTGCAGTGGACTCCAATGATGTTTCATCTAGAGTCATGGCTACATCTGTGGCCCTTCGCAGGATGGCTTGGCTCAGATGTACTAGCCTATCTCAGGATACCCAGACTAAGGCCATGGATTTTCCTGTTGTGGGTAATTCTCTGTTTGGGGAGCAAACAGAGAAAAATGGATGAATACAGGACCACCTATAGGAGTGCTCAGGCCAAGGAAAGGCAATCCACTCCTCAGAGGCAGCATCCCAGGGGCAGGGGCAGGCCTTTTCATAGGCCTTTCTACCAAGCCCAAGCCTCCTCTTCTGCTTATGCTCAGAGGGGGTTCTTCAGAGGGAGAGGCAGATGGGGTACAAGCAGGCCTGCTTCCACCCCTCAGCCTAAGCCCCCTGCCAAACAGGCACCCTGATGGGTTTGCCAGGTCCGATTCTCCACCACCTGTAGGGGGCAGGCTGGCTTACTTTGTCCAGGACTGGATGTCTTTAACATCAGACAAATGGGTCCTGGAAGTAGTAAGCCAGTGACTGGTTCTCAGCTTCAAAAAATTTCCAAAGATGAAAACCAGATCCTTTCCACCTGCAAATCCTTCAGAGGCACTTGCCCTAGAGGCAGAGGTCTCTTCCCTCTTGGCTCTCAGAGCTGTAGAAAGGGTTCCACCCCTACACAAAGGGAAAGGATTGTACTCCAGGTACTTTCTCACCCCCAAAAAGACAGGAGAATGGCCTACCATCCTGGATCTCAGATATTTAAACAAGCAACTTTTAAAGCCAAAGTTCAAAATGGTGACTCTGGGAATAATTCTACCCTCTCCAAGGTCAGGGGACTGGCTAGTCTCCCTGGACCTCAAGGATGCCTACTTCCATATTCTCATCAGAAGCTCCCATCAAAAATACCTCAGGTTCGAGTTGCCCTCAGGCCATTACCAATTCAGAGCAATGCCCTTCGGCCTAACCTCTGCTCCAAGGGTGTTCACAAAATGCCTGGCAGTAGTAGTTGCTTTCCTAAGAAGGAAAAGGATTTCCATCTTCCCATAACTGGACGACTGGCTCATAGTAGGCCAGTCCCCAGACCAAGTCAAGTCACACCCGCAGATAACTCAGCAACTGCTCACTTCTCTAGGTTTCCTTCTGAATCTTTCAAAGTCAGTTCTAGAGCCTGTACAGCTCCTTACCTTCATAGGCACAGAGCTAGATACAGAAAAGACAAGAGCCTTCCTTCCCCTGGACAGGGCAAGGACCCTTATCACACTGGCCTCTTCATTCACCCTATAGGTGTCTCGACTAGCAAGGCATTTTCTGCAGCTCCTGGGGCACATGGCTGCTTCTACAGCAGTGGTGCAGGGAGCAAGATCTCAGATGAGGGACATTCATTTCCACTTGAGGGCCTTTTGGTCTCAGAAAAAGGATCCTCTGACCAAACTGATCCCAGTGACTCGAACCCTGATCCAGGCTTTGCAGTGGTGGCAGGATCAGGACAATCTAAGACAGGGAGTTCCTTTTATCACTCAGTCTCACTCTTTAATCATTACTACAGATGCCTCCCTCTTGGGGTGGGGGACCCACTTGGGAGACCTGACCACCCAGGAGTTGTGGTCTCCTCAGGAATCTCTGCTTCACATCAATCTTTTGGAACTCAGAGCAGTGTGTCTAATACTTCAAGCTTTTTCCAAGTCTGTTCAGAACAAAGCAGTTCAGACCAGGACAGACAATACCAGCACAATTTGGTATATCAACAAGCAAGGGGGCACTCGGTCTATGGCCTTGTGCTCAGAAGCAATGAAGTTGTGGTCTCTGGCCTATTCCCTGAACACCTCTCTTACAGCAGTACACCTCCCAGGCAAGGACAATGTCCTGGCAGATGCCCTCAGCAGGATATCTCAGGGCCATCACGAATGGTCACTGGATCCCCTGGTTTTGGAGGTGATCTTCTCCAGATGGGGCACCCCACAGATAGATCTTTTTGCAGCCCCAGACAATCACCAACTTCCCTCTTCTGCTGCAGGCCCCAGTGTTGGGCTCAGTCCCCTGGATGCCCTGGTTCTCAATTGGGAAGGAAGTTCCTGTATGCTTTCCCCATTCCTTCTTCTGTTCAGGTGCTAGTCAAAATCAGGTCTCAACCCTGCAAGGTGATTCTGATTGCTCCAGACTGGGCCAGACAGCCCTGGTACCCTCTCCTGTTGTCCTTAGCAGTCCATCTTCCCTTGTCTCTTCCCAGGAATTACAACCTGTTAACCTGTGCTCAGGGGAAGGTTTGGTACCCGAATCTCAAATCTCTCAATCTCAAGGCCTGGCTCTTGAAGAGTTAGAGTCTGCTGATTTTCACCTCTCTCAAGGTGTTATGGAGATCCTAAAGGCTTTTAGGAAGCCTTCCACCAGAACCACTTATAATTCTAAATGGAAAAGATTCTCCATATATGTGCTCTGGGAAGAATATTTCTCCAGAGTCTGCTGGCCTACCCACAGTCCTTGACTATATGGTTCATTTGAATAGCTTGGGACTCAGACCAGCTACACTAAGAGTGCATCTGGCAGCTGTCTCTGCTTTTCTTTCAGCAGATAAGCCTTCTTCCCTTTCAGCTCATCCTGTATTCTCCAAGTTTTTCAAGGGATTGCTTCATACCAGTCCTCCCTTCAGGGACCCTGCCCCTGCTTGGGACCTTAATGTTTGCATTGCTCAGCTTATGCAACCCCTTTTGAGCCCTTGTCCTCAGCAGAGCTTAAGTACTTGACTTGGAAGACTGTGTTTCTGGTAACAATCACTTCTGCCAGATGCATAAGTGAATTACAAGCTTTGTCAGTGGAGCCTGATTTTATCTTCTTTCATAGAGATAAGGTGGTCCTCAGGACTAACAGGAAGTTCTTGCCTAAGGTGGTTTCAGATTTCCACCTTAATCAATCTATATCTCTTCCAGTGTACTTCACTGACCATTCCTCCTCTGGCGAGAGGAGGCTGCACAGCTTAGATGTGAAGAGGGCCCTTAGTTACTACATAGAGCGTACCAAGGGTCACAGGTTTGACTCCCTCCAACAGTTCCTCACTTATGGTGAGGTTAGTAAAGGGAAACCTGCCACTAAAAGATCCATTGCCAGGTGTATTGTTCCTTGTATCCAATTTTGTTATGAAAAACTGGGTAAGGTTCCACCTTCAGGCCTGAGGGCTCACTCTACCAGAGGTACAGCCGCTTCCCTGGCTGCTGCCAGGGATATTCCTATCTTAGAGATATGTCAAGCAGCTACCTGGAGAACAGTTCACACTTTTACCAAGCATTACTCTCTGGATATCCAGGCTAGGAGTGATGCTCGGTTTGGCACAGCAGTGCATCAGAGCCTATTTCCTAAGTAGGTTCTGTCCCTCCTCCATGGAGGTACTGCTTGGTAGTCTGCAATTTGTCAGAATACAGCAAGACTTCATGTTGTTTGAAGAAAAAATTACTCACCTTAGTAATGTTGTTTCTTCTAATGGGAGTCTTGCTGTATTCTGACCTCCCCCTCTGCCTTCCCCTCTCAGGACCTAGATTTTGGGATGTGGGTGGGCAGTAGCAGTGTTGACACTCAGGAGGTGCCCCACCTTTTTATTATCACCCCCTTTTTCGTTGGGTGAGTGGGTGTTGTGTTTATTTCATTTTTTGGGTTTCCTGACTTGAGTCTTTGTTTTGGGACCAAAAAAAAATCTGTTGATTATATTTAGTAGCCAGTTGGCTAGTGTAGGTTTACAGCATCCACACAGGACACTCAGTGAGTTTAGCTCGTAAAGATCTGACGGTTTGAGTTCAAACAACAGCAGACAGAGTCTCAACCGAGCTCGAGCTCAGTGTTCCATGCCTGGCATGGAAAGCTAACTCTTTCATCTCCAGGGCAGTTTGAAGGTTGGACCTCACTGCAATTTGTCAGAATACAGCAAGACTCCATTAGAAGAAACAACATTACTAACGTGAGTAATTTTTTCTTTCTACCCAGTGTTCAAGAGGGAGGAAGAAGATGAAGGCAACAAAGCAGGAAAAGAAGTGGCAGGGGAGGGGGATGTGGAGATGAGGCCCTTTCTCGGTGAGAACTGTTGTGGGAACTAGGCTGCATGAAGGTGGACAAGGCAATGGGGCCATATGGGGTGCACCCAAGGGTGTTAGGGGAACTAAAGCAGCTATTGGCAGTACCATTGACTACACTCTTCAACCAGTCCCTGGAGACTGGGGTGGTGTAGAAGACTGGAGGCAGGCAAATGTGGTCCTGCTGCATAAGGGGGTGGGAGGGGAGGAGGAAGTGAAACTACAGGCCCGTGAGCTTGACATTGGCGGTAGGCAAGCTCATGGAGAAGCTAATAAAAGACAGGATCACCTGCTACCTGGAGGAAAGTGGCCTGATGAATCCAAGGCAACATGGTTTTACTAGGGGCAGATCCTGTCAAACAAATTTGATAAGAGTTTTTTGACAGTGTCACCAAGAAACTGGGTCAGGGGAGGGTGGTTGATTCGGTTTATCTGGATTTCAAGAAGGCGTTTGACTCCGTGCCCCATGGGAGACTGCTGTGTAAAATGTCAGGCCTGGGGCAGAGGGTAGTTAAATGGGTGGGAAACTGGCTGGGCGACAGAAGGCAGGGGTCATAATAAATGGAGTGGCATCTGGAGAGGGAAAGGTCACAAGCAGAGTCCCTCAGAGATCAGTGCTGGGGCCCCTACTATTCAATATATTTGTAGGAGACATTGTGGAGGGCCTTGAGGGAGGTGTGAGTCTGTTTGCGGATGATATCAAAATCTGCAATACGGTAGACACGCAGGAAAGGTTAAAAAAAAATGCAGAGAGATTTGGGGAGGATAGAGGCATGGTCAAAGAGGTGGCAGCTTGCATTCAATACAGAAAAGTGTAGAATCATGCATCTTGGCTACAGGAACCAGAGGGCAGGGTACTGTATGGGGGGGCAGAAATCTGGAGGTAACGGAACAGGAAAGGGACCTAGGCATCATTATATCGGGGGACCTGAAGGTGGAAAAGCAATGCGGGAGGGCAGTGGCTAGGTGGAGTGGAATGCTGGGATGCATCGGAAGGGGGATCACTAGTAGAAACAGGGAGGTCATAGTACCCTTGTACCCCCATCTGGTGAGACTGCATTTGGAGTACGGAGTCCAGTTCTGGAGACCATACCGCACAAAGGATGTGGGGAGGCTGGAGCGGGTTCAGAGGACAGCGACAAAGATGGTAAAAGGGTTAAGACATCTATCCTACAAAGAAGGGTTGAGGGATCTGAACATGTACTCCCTGGAACAGAGGAGGAAGGGGGGGTGGACATGATTGAGATCTCCAAGTACCTTAAGGGTATAAACAGGGTGCCAGTGGAAAGCATCTTCCAGATGAAGGGTAATCGGAGGACGAGAGGGCATGGCCTGCAGGTGGAGGGGGGGCAGTTCAGGGGTAACATTAGGAAATACTATTTCACACAGATAGCGGTGGAAAGGTGGAACAGACTTCCAGAGGCAGTCGTTAGAGAAGAAATAGTGGAGGTATTCAAAAGGGCATGGGACAACCACAGGGGAGTGTTAAGGGTGGGGGGCGCAGGTCCAAGCAAATAGCTGGACAAATGGGCAGACTCGGTGGGCCTGGTCAGTCCTTTTCTGCCGTCACACTTCTATGAATCTATGAGACATACAGTCAGTAATCTCAGTTTTTCCTCACAGCAAACTGATGAGGATGAGGAAGGGTTTGAATTCATGGATATGATGGGTTTATGCTTCCCACCTATAAATCCCTCGGGAAAATCACTTTTACATTCATGTCAGCACCCACCTCAGCTGCTGGCATAGTTTAATTAAGTAATTATCTGTTGATAAACAAGATTCTGGGTGCCTGTACTCCCACCCTGATCTTGAGCAAGTGGTCCAGACTGCCAACTGGGACAGGGCCAAAGTGCCCCTTTCCTTCCAGCCTCCTGGAAAAGAGTCCAGGAAACTGGATGCAAAAAAACAAGTTTTGGTCAGAGCCAATATGGCTGTGGAGAGCTTTTAGGAGTGGCAAGAGTGTTGAAAAGAATATGCAGTGCTCTTGCTACACTAGAGTCAGCCGTAAGTAATACTGCAGTGGTTGTAGTACTGCACGTGTGATACTCGCCCATGTGTAGTTTGCCCTGGAGTCAGCCGTGCGCAACATGGCAGTGCTGACCAAACTATGTATGCACGATACTCATGCATGCGCAGTTTGTCAGTGCCACCATGTTGCACACGGCGGCCATCACTTCCGCAGCTGCAGAAAGGAAAAGTAGTACACCAGGAAGTGGGTATGTTTATGCAGCCTACAGAGGTGAAGGGCTGCATAAACAGAATCATTGGAAACTATGTCGGAGCACTGTGGCAGCACATCAGACAGGTGTCCGGTTACGTGCTTCCACAGTGCTCTTGCACAAATCTGATGATTGCATCACATCTGCGGAGCTTGGCCCATGCAGCCATAAAAATCAGACTCAGGAGGTCTATTAACAAACTAGAGATCTGGTCGGGGACTTGCTCGTCATCTCAGTCACTTTCTCATTCTTTTCTAAGCAGTAATTGCTGGCAAATCTGCCTTATCCACATTGATCTCAGTGCTGGTAGACTACTTTTGGTTTTCCCCTGATTGCATTAGGCAGGGTAGTAGCAGTCTTGAAGTGGTAGTTGCCGGTGGTGGCATGCTCTGAAAAAAAAGTGTTCCCCATGCTTTTCTGCACATTTTAGAAATTACCCCTTTCCATGTTTTTGCTGTAAAAAAACTGACCTGTTTAACACAAAAACAAGGATTCAGTTATGGCCTCCCCCACACACACACACCTTTTCGCTCCAAGTGAGGAACGTGATTATGGGTTTGCATCAAATGCACAGTGGCAGCCATGGATCGTAATATTGTTTAAAGTAAATGTGTGATTTGTTAAAATCGCACTTTGGGCTTCACACCTGCTACCCTGGGGTGGCGATAGCCCCGCTGTGTACAAATAAACATTTTTTACTCATGGGTGAAAGTTTGGGAAGGGCTCGTAATTTGTGCAAACCACGAGCTGGTGATCCTTAGCATTCCTGGACTGCCTACTCTGCTCACGCTCCCCATTTTGGCGTGGTGCCAGGGAGGCGTGGGGGCCGCACCACACTAGCCTATGGGGCTTATTTTCCAGAACCTTTTTAATACTTTAAACTACCTTTTGATAAAAAGACACGTTCAACAAACAGGGGTCCCTATTGGTTGGCGGTGTTTTCTTCCCTTCATAAAACGATTAAAATATTAAAAAAGATTTAAAATAAACCCCATAATTTTGCATGAAGATGGCGTCCCCACACTCTGGTGCCATCTAAAAGCAAGGGGAAGCGGCGGCGAACGAAACAGATCCAGGAAAATGGAGAAAGGATTAACTAACTCGCAGTTTGCACAAATTACGATCCTTTCTGATTTCACCCTTGAGTAAAAATTTTTTATTTTTACACAACGGTGCAATCGCCACCCCAGGGTAGTGGGCTGTGAAGCCCAGCGTGTCAGATAACAGAATTCCTTTAACAGTAATCAACTGTATGTAAAAGCTTGGGGTTTTTTTTGAATGTGTGCTTTCTTAATGTTGTCAATACCACTCCATATATTTTGTACTCTGTCCCTGGATTTCTGTGCCCCAAGTGCATTATTTTACATTTCTGTGTGCAGGACAAAAAGGCCTTTCAAATGAGGGTAGCCACTAACCTAAATTCTGTATAGTTTTTTTTTAAATAGCCATCAGAAATGTGCATTTTGTGAAAACAAAAATGGAAATACAGATAATAAGATAACCATATTTTACAAAATATAAGGAATTCAGATTAGTGCCTATCCTCATATGGAAGGTATTTTTGTCCTTAACTTTCAGGCTGGTTGTTTTAGTACACCTCTAGTGCCCCCAAATTATAGCGCTCCCCTGTTAGTCCCCAATATCCCCACATCTGCCAGCTAATCTCCAGTGCGAGTCATTCTCCCCAGGTAGTTCCCTGTTGTCCCCTAGTTCTCAAACCCAGGAGCCCTGTACAGAAAGTAAATTGCAGCTGCAATTTAAACCCCTTTTTGTCTCTCCTGTAGCCTACCCAGCCCTAGCATGAGGGAGTGCCATCCTCACGTTGGGAAGCTGACTGCCTCCCTGGTCGCTAGGGACTCGGCGTCCCAAATGCCAGGGAGGGCTTCCATGGCCAGTAATGGCCGTTTTTAAAATTAGTTCTGTGGGGAGCCAGCAGTCGTGGTGGTTGGGCAAGTGCTCTCAGGCACCCCGACGAAGAAAAACAAAAGTTTGCGGCCCAAAGCAGGGCAGTAAAAGTTATTTGGTAAAAGTACCTGCAGTCCTCCTCTTGTCCCAGCAGCAGCTCCCGAGGTCCGACGGATCCAGTGGCGGCAGTTCTCCAGCAGCAGCAGGTCTCCCAGCGACAGTCAACTGCATTGCGGGCTACTTAGCCCATTTTAATTTAATTAAAAAAAAAAGTACATTTGGTCCCTCGGCGGCGGCGCCCACAAGCGGGGCCACATTCCCAGCCAGCAGCACCAGCAGAGCATCGGGCTGATCAGTAAAGTCCCTTAGTCGGCCACCGACTACCTGCCCATTTCCCCAGTGCCAGCAGCAGCATCTCCCTCCAGCCTCCTTCTGCAGGAATTCTTCTCCCCAGGTCGGGGTGGTGAGTCGACGGCAGCACCACAGGGCAGGTGCTGACCGCCAGTTCTTTTTAATTAAAATAAATTTTAAATTTTAATCAACACCATCGGGCGCTTAAAGGGACAGCCTGAGAGGCAGCCTAGAGGGGCATGGCCCCATAGAGAAGGGACAGCCTGTGGGCAGGGATATTTTTATTTATTTAAATTAGCTCTAGCACAGAGCAACAGGCAGGGGGGCAGGGCTAAAGCAGGGCATCTTGCTTGACGGACAGGGAGGCCCCTGCCAGGCCTCACAGATTTAAAAGGACAATGTTAGGTCCAGCTATTTAAAGGGGTAATGCTAGGCCCAGCTGTTTAAATAGGCCACGCAGACCCCAGTAAGTTAAGGGGGCCAGCTCAGAGTACAGAAAGCCCCAGCACCTTAGGCTAGCTAGCCAAGTGGGCTACCAGAAAGGGCCAGTTAGCCCAAAAGCTATTGTTTATTTTTATCTAGCACATATAAGGGCCAGTTAAGGCCAGGAGGGCCCCAGTTGTTTTAGTAGCCACGGTAGCCAGGTGAGCCAGTGAGTTAGAGGTCAGGTAGCCAATGTGTTTTCTTAGTGTTCTTTACATTCTATGCATTTTTTCCAGTTATGGGTGGACCAGTGAGGAGACATCAGCCTCAGATAAGCTATAGTGCCCCAGATCGGAGTCCATTGGCCAGTAGCCAAGTGGCCACCAATAGATAAGCTAAGCAAATATTTAATGAATGCTCCCTGTGGTTTAGAACCGCACACTGTTATTAGTGATAGTCAGCATGGGGGTAATGGGGAGTGAGTAAGGCAGTTAGCCATCCCCTCCAGTTCAGTAGCCACTTCTGTGCCCAAGGGTGGGTAACCCCTGTAACTTCCTCGTCGCCGCTAGTCTAGGGAGGGACAGTTAGGGAGGAAATCTTAGTGCTTAAACTAATCAGATTACCTTTGCCTTAGGGTAATTTTCCTATTAGATGCCTTCAGATCTTATTACCAGTGGGAAGGGAGTAGAATGTATACCCCAGGGTCCCCACATAGTTAGCCCTTAGCTTTGGGTAAGTTTTCTTTTTTTGAGTGTATTCCCTTTCTAAAGTCCCTGCCTGAACTGCTGCTGCATGATACTGGGATTATTAAGGGAGGTGAAGCATTGTAGAGACATTGAGACTGTGTTTTACAGAGACTGTGCCTGAATCCTATGATATAGCTGCCTTTTCCTGCTTAAGCTGTTGTGCTGCAAGAAACTATTGGATTAACCCTGCACATGTTTTGCTTATATTGAAATATTCTGCTTGCTTTCTTCCACTGGATTATGCTTAGAGACTATGGGATCAATCCTGCACTAGTGTCTCCGCCCAATAACTGCCTTGCATAATACCGAACTGCCCACTTGCCTGAGAATTGAACTCTTTAGCCTGATGCTGATCCTCTTCCCATGATTCTCATCCTCCTCATGAACTGTTAATCGCAGTGACCAATTAGAGACTGATATCACCTTCCTTCTCCTACAAGTTGGGGCCGGTCGCCAGCATAGGTATAGCATAGTTAGCTCCCGGCCAATAGACTCACGTCCAGAACGTCTGGCCATTCCCCTTCCTAACAGTGTTTAGGTAGTGCAGGGAACTGCCCTGGTTCACAGGTAGGGATCCATCATAAAAATCAGGATGTGGCTTTGGACACAAGAATCCAGAGACCTTCGGCCCAGTGTCTGCATCCTGTCTTGTTCTCTGAAGCCCAGTTCCGGCCCAGTGTCTGCATCTTGTCTTGTTCCCTAGAGTCCAGTTCCAGCTCAGTGTCTGCATCCTGTCTTGTTCCTTGGAGTCCAGCATTGGCCCAGTGTCTGCATCCTGTCTTGTTCCCTGGAGTCTAGCTTTGGCCCAGTGTCTGCAGCCTGTCTTGTTCCCTAGAGTCCAGTTCCGGCTCAGTGTCTGCATCCTGTCTTGTTCCCTGGAGTCCAGCTTTGGCCCAGTGTCTGCATCCTGTCTTGTTCCCTAGAGTCCAGTTCCGGCTCAGTGTCTGCATCCTGTCTTGTTCCCTAGAGTCCAGCTTTGGCCCAGTGTCTGCATCCTGTCTTGTTCCCTAGAGTCCAGCTTTGGCCCAGTGTCTGCATCCTGTCTTGTTCCCTGGAGTCCAGCTTCAGCCCAGTATCTGCATCCCTGTCTTGTTCCCTGGAGTCCAACCTCGGCCCAGTGTCTGCATCCTGTCTTGTTCCCTGGAGTCCAGTTCTGGCCCAGCTGCTTGCATCCTGAATGTCCCTGAAGCCCAGTTTCGGCTTAGAAGTTCTTCTTTAGCAGTTTAGTCTTTCTCGTTTCCTTGGGGTCTTCCAGTGACCAGGAGCTCCCACACCTGCATCTCATTGTTTGCTTCCGCTTCATCACGGTTTGAGTTCCCTGGAGCCCTGCTTAGCTAGGAGACTTGGATAGCTGGGGCTCTTGCTTGTTTCAGTCCTTTCACCCTTCGCTTTCCTGATCTGACCAAAAGCCAGCCAACAGAACACATCGGTGGCCACCGCTCTGGACTTATGAAGGACTTCGTGTTCATTTGGTTACTGTTCAACATGTTGTATTGATGTAATGAAATACAGTACAAGGGTGATTATAGAGCTCGTAATGATAAGTTTACCATAGAGTTCAAAATAGAGCAATAAGGGTGTTATAGAGTTCAGAAAATAAGACTTTTCATAGAATAAGACATTCGTAGAGTATAAGAAAATTGGTGCATGCAGCCCTACCGGGCAGTCAGTCGGCAGGTGGCGGGGCAGCAGGCGGGTGGGATACTGCCACCCGCCCGGCTGCGAGAGCGTTGGTGGTGGGGCTTCATGGGTGGAGTGGGGTGAGGGGCCACTAGATCACCAGGATGTGTTCTTGGGGAGGTGTTTGAACTACTTTTCAGCCAGCGATGAGGGCTTGAGGTCCACTGGACCACCAGGGATGTTCTTGGGGAAGTTTGAACACTTCTCAGCCAGCGTCGGGCTGGTGGGGAAGTTAATTTACACTTTTGCCGCGATCGGGCTGGTGGGGGAGTGGGTTTGTACTTCACTTTGCCTTCATCGGGCTGGTGGGGGTATTCATACTTATGGCCGCGATTGGGCTGGTGGGGGTGGCAGTTTATTTAACCTTATGCCCGCGATCGGGCCAGTCCAGAGGAGGATTTTACACCTTTGCCTGCGTTGGGCCAGTGGGAAATTTTCTAACATGCCAACATGATTGGGCTGCAGGCGGGCACAGGGAGTAGTCGAGGGCCACCCACAGGTGGCAGCTGCTGTGTTGCGCCTGCAATGTAGCAGCTCACCTGTGGGTGGCCCTCGACTTACTCCTTTTTTTTTGGCCCAAAGTTGTGCAGGCGCAGGTTGGGGGTTGCGCCTGCACAACTCTGCACAGCCCGCTGAATATCAGGCTGTGCAGTTTATGCATGGTTCCTCCCCCTCTGGTTGCGCATTCCTTCATTTGCATTGCGCTGTTGCTCAGCTTGACTTGGGGGGCGCAACTGCCTCCTGCTGAATATGGCAGTATGGCGCAATTTCAGACTTTGCACAGGCGCAACCCTATTGCGCATGGCGCAACCCTTTTGAATATCCAGCCCCCATTTTATACTATATCATGTTTTTTTTTTATTAAAGTTATCCAGCCTAATCTTAAAAGTGTCTATGGTTTTACTACCAACTACCTCCTTAGGTAAGCTATTCCACAGTGTTATGCCCCTCTGACTAAACCAGTTTTTTCTTTTAAGTGTCTTCCATTTATCCATTTCCAATTGTAACACATGTCTTCTACTCCCATATCCATATTCACATTTGACTAGAAGGCCCAAATTGCTGCTCATTTGTTTGTCCTACAGTGCCCTATAAATCTTACACATAGCCCCCCCCCCAGTCCTTCCATACTGTGATGAATATAAACCCAAGTCTTGAAGTCTCTGCTGGTAATCTTTATTCTCCAACCCACAAATTACTTTTGTTGCTCTTCTCTGTACTCCCTCCTACCTCCCAATGTCTGACTTTAAGTAAGGTGACCACACCTACGCACCATATTCCAGATGCGGTCTGACCAAGGCCTGGTAGAGTGGCAGGATCACCTTGCTATCTCTACTCCTAATGTGTCTAATTATACAATTCAATACTTGATTTGCCTTTTTAACCATATGTCCACAGTGTGAACTGAAACTTAAATCATTTGTTACCATCACCCCAGATCTCTTTCAACTGCAGTGCTGTGTAGTATATTTCCTTCTAATTTATATTTTATATCTGTATTTGTTTTCCCCAAATGCATTACTGCACATTTAGCAGTATTTAATAGCAAGTTAAACCAGTCAATCCAATGATCCAATCTATCCAGAGTAAGTTGTGCATTTTTTTGTTGTTCTGTGTTATTTACTATGCTCCCTGTTCTGCAGTCATCTGCAAACTTGGTCATCCAGGTGTTTGGGGAAAGTGGTGGACACATGGAACCGCCTTCCTGGAGAGGTTGTGGGGGTCTAAAACAGTGGGGGAATTCAAACATGCATGGGACAGACATAAGGCAATTATAGTGGGGGGTTGCAGGAAGTAGGCTGTTGGTCAACTAGAATCTGCAGCTTATCCAATAGGTAGGGAAATGGGCAGACTGGGTGGGGCAAGTGGTCCTTATCTGCCATCAAAGTCTATGTTTCTAAGTTTCTGTATTTACACTCAGTGGAGGAGATGTACAAATTAAATAAGCAAGTCCCTAATACTGATCCCCGAGGAATCCCACTAGTGACATTCTCCCAGTCAGATTTTACTCCATTGACAACAACCCTCTGTCTTCTATCTCACAGCCAGGCCTCAACCCAATTTATTATGTTGTGAGGTATTTGGCATCAGTCATAACCTCAATCAGTTCTTTGTGCGGAAGTTTGTCAAAAGCCTTAGAAAATCTAAAAAAATGTTGTCCACTGCATTTCCTGAATATAGGGTTTTATTTACTTTCTCATAAAAGGTCAGCATGTTAGTTTGGCAAGATCTGTTTTTGTAAACCCGTGTTGCATCTGATCTATTATATTTTGATCTGATAATTGGGCTGTAATATATTCTTTAATTACACCTTCCAGAATTTTACCCACTACAGAGGTTAAAGTAACAGGCCTAAAATTCTCAGATTTAGTGGTCGGTCCCTTTTTTAGTAATGGCACTACTAATGCCTCCCTCCAATTTTGCATCACTGAGGCTTGATCTATCGATTTTTGAAATATATAAGTAAGTGTCGGGGCTGTGCTATCTGCTGTTTCTCTGAGAATTCGAGGATGTATACCATCTGGCCCTGGGGATTTATTTATATTTATATCACTTAATCTTTTCAATACCTCCTTGTGATTTATCACAAATTGGCCTTCATGTGAATGTATCTTAATCCTTGTATCTAAATCAGTTTTTTTATTAAATACTGAGCTAAAATATAAATTTTGCATATTGGCCAGCTCCTTGGATTCTGTTACAGTTTCCCCAATGCATTAATATATGGGCCAATGTTGTTAGATGTTTTCTTTTTGCTATTAATATATGAATAAAATGTTTTATGATTATCCCCTACCTTTATAGCTAACTGGATCTCATAGTCTACCTTAGCCTTTTTTATTTCTTTCTTCAATTGTTTAACATTCTGTCTATATATATGTTACAATCCTCTGAGTTTTGTTTTTTGCTTACTCTTTTGAGAATCTTGTCTTTTTGCTTAACTAGTTTCTTGATTTTAGTGCTAAACCCACCTATGTTACTCGATAAACTATTTCTATTTTTAATAGGTACAAATTGTTTGGTTAACATCAGTATCTTCTTATTTAATCTTTCCCACATTTGATCCAGTTAGATTTACAAATTTCTTCTTCCATGCCCAGCTGTTCATTGCTGCTTTTAGATCCTAAAAGTCTATTTTACCAAAATTGAGATTTTCTGATTTAGTTGTGCTTGTATTGGTGCTATATTCCTCAAGCATTTTAAAAAACACCCTACTGTGGTCGCTGTTCCCTAGAGGGCTGCAAACTTCAATATTTTTTATCCTAGCCCCCATATTAGTTAGAACAAGATCTAAAATGTTTGCTCTTCTAGTAGGGGATATCACCATTTGCTCCACTCCTATTTGATCTAAAACCATCTAAAAATTCCACTTCCATGTTTGTTTTGCCTTTTCGTGCAGGCCAATCAATGTTTGGCATATTAAAATCCCCAGTAATCAAGATATTTCCTGCTGGATCGAGCTTAGCAATATATTCTAACAGTAGATCATGTTCATGCTTAGCTGTAGATGGTGGCCTATAAACTAGGCCTAAGTTTGTCTTAATTTGGGTTTTATGCATTATTTTAATCCATAACATCGCCACATTTTTTATCTTAACCATTTCCTGCTCATGCTTAATGGGCTCCTTTATGTAAATTGCTATTCCACCACCCCTCGTATGTTCTCTTGATCTAAAGTAAAGTTGGTAACTGTTTTTCTCCCAAGTATCTGTTTTATCCCACCATGTTTCTGTTATAAGGGCAATGTCTATGTTATCGGATATAAGCATGTCTTGAAATTCATGAAATTTGTTAGACTTCTTGCATTAAGCAAAACTATATTCCATTCCACCTCTTTTTTTATTGTACATACTCTCATTCAAATACCCATTTATGGAAATGACACCCTTCCCCCCTCTTTCCAGTTTAAATGGAATTGTATCACTCTATTGGTCTTTGTAGCAAAAATTCTGACTCTGCCCTATTTAAGTGGATACCATCATATTTGAAAATGGCTCCCTTTGAAATGTCTTGTATTATCCATAAACCTATTTGTTCCATTTTACAAAGTCTCTTAGCCATTCATTTATCTGATTTATGGCCCAGTTCTGATACTCATTCATACCATGTGTTGGCAGAATACCTGAGATTATAATATCGCCTTATTACCTTGGAGTTTTTTTAACGATATTCCTAAAACAGGTTTTAATAGTTTCCACCTTGCTCCTTTCCATATCATTTGTCCCTACATGTAAAATGACTAGAGGTTCAGGTGAATTTTCCAGTAGGCCGTCCAGCAAATGTTCCAAATCTGTCACTTTAACTCCTGGTAATGCACTTACTGTTGGAAACATGTTTCTGTTTCTGCAAATTATTTTCTCTGTCCCTCTGGTTATGGAATCTCCTGTAAATAATATATTTTTACCCCTCTGATTTGTCAGCTCTGAAACAGATCCATGTGACGTGTGCTGCCTATTAAAATAATTACCATCTGAATGACTTAAGTCCTTTACTTCCTCTACTTCTAATAGTTCCTCATTTTGAGCCTCTGTATTAGGCTGTTTCCTACTTTCATCTTCAGTAGTATTTAATATGTCATATCTATTTAGTAATTTTGCTGCCCCTTGAAGTGTGCATCTTTTTTTACTAATAGTTTTTGCTTTGCCTGCCTTCAGGTGCCTTTTTTGTTAATTAACCTGTCCTCCACCAATTTGTGTTTGGCTGATGAAACATTACGGGTACTTGTAGTTAACTGCTCTCCTTGTTCTATTAAACTATTTGATACAGAATCAATAAACTCCTCTAATTCTCTAATTTCTTTTTTACCTCTAGCCTTCCCAGTAATAGTTTGATTTCCTCCTGCAGAGTTTCAATAAGCAAGCAATTACTAGATCTGTACTGTTGTACCTTTTCCCATTCGGTGAACATTCTACATTGAGAGCATTGTTTCTGGAGCTTTGTCTTACCCTTTCCCTGAGACATTTTCCTTAGCCTTATGACTAAACCAGTAGTACTTGCAACAGTTTGTTTAAGCTTAGTTACTACCTTTTCCTTGCCTGGCCCTGAGGTTCAGCAGACATGTGTGTCTCTGTATGCGAAACCATGAGCTCACGCTCGTAGCTCCTTTATTTATGTCCCTCAGCCAGGAAGTGCAAGGTAGCCAACTTCCTGCAAGGCATGGGCACAAACAATCAAGAAGGCAGCAAATAAACTAAATTAAACCAAGAACTTAAAATTGTTAATAAAATTACACCTCAGCGGTGGACTTTTGGTAGGGAGCATCTTGCTTGCTTCCCAGCTGCTAGCTGTGTTTTTGGGATGCTTAGGGGATCGTAGGTGGCACCTCCACCTTCCAACAATGCTCAGGGCTTTTGAGCAGGCACTAGCCCTAGGACACACTTCCTAAATGAAGCACGGCAACCAGCCCAACTTATTACCTCTCACCAGAGGCCCTCAAATTGCAATTTCTAGCCAGGTATCCCCCTCGATTTAAAAACTGAGCAGTGTTAGTTACCAGCGTATCTCCACTATCGCAATCAGCAACAAGCCAGGCCATATTGCAAGAATCTGCTGTAGTAAGGAGAGTGGCACTGGAGCAGATTTATCCTTGGCAAATTGGCGCAAGTACTTAACAGATGTGAAGGTGGGGGATAAGACTGTAAAGGGACTCATTGATTCGGGAAGCAGACAGACCGTAGTGCATGTTGAAGTGCTGGGAAAACACTATGCAAAAGGACCAGGTACTGGTGCATTCTGCATCCACGGGGACACTCAATACTATCCCACCACCCAAGTGGCTCTGACTATTTAGGGTGTGTCGCACCATATGAAAGTGGGGATAGTACCTAAGTTACCTGTACCTGTGATTATTGGAAATGACTGTCCAGGATTTACTGAGTTAATCTCAGAGGAACTGAACCCTGCAGTTTCAGCAGCAGTGGTAACAAGAGCTCAGGCAAAGAAAATCTCAAATGGCGGGGACACTTTTCCTTGTTTGAGAACAGGTCCAAGATCCGGAAGTCCAGAAAAGAAAGAAGAAGTCTGAAACAACAGTGGCAACAAAAGACTGATGGACATAAATGGTTAAAAAATGAAAATGCTGAAGTTAAACTGATAACTGATTGTGATTTTGTTTCAGAGCACAGGAGTGTAGCCAAAATTTCCATTTTGTACACAGTCTCCAACAGTTACACCCCCCATTAAAAAAATATACAAGTCCTTTCCAAATGGCACCCCTTTCCAAACAAGTCAGATTTTTGTCAGATGATTCCTGTAATCTCTAAAGAGGTTATACATACATCTGTTTTCTAAACAACAGAAGTTTAAACAGAGACACTCCTCAGTGGCCTACATTAACCCAAATACTACAGATCAGAATGAAAATGTTAACAGAAAGGCATGTGGTTTGTGACAGGCACTCAACAAAACTGTACACAAATGTGTACAGTGAGTATGCCTGTCTACACCCTTGTCAGAGCAAGCTAACCATGTTTCTCTCCAGGGTTATTTTAAGCAGCTGGGGGTGAAGCCAAAACATGGTGAACCAATGTTTTAAAAATGTAATGGATTACTGAACAGAGTTTGGGTTAAACCTCAGACACAGGAACAGGCAGAACAATTGGTTATACCACAGGAGTATTCAACAGAGTTGTTACAGATAGCACATGATAGTTCTATGTCTTGTCACTCAGGGAGGGATCGCACCCTTGCCAGATTGCTGTACAGATTTTACTGGCCTGGAATTCATGAAGATGTTGCTACCTATTGTAATTCCTGTGCTGAGTGTCAGAAAGTAGTCCCATTCACTAGAAAAAGACAAGGTGCCCCTCTACCCATGCTAGATGTGCCTTTTGAGAGAATTGCAATGGATGTGGTTGGTCCTTAAGACAAAAGTGAAAAGGGTAATAGATTTATCCTGGTAGTACGCGACTATGTTACTCAATACCCAGAAGCAGTTCCAACGTGTACCGTCACAGCTTCAAAAGTGGCAGCAGAGCTTGCAAATATTTTCAGCAGAGTGGGTACACCTAAAGAAATTATTACTGATTAGGGTAGTAATTTTGGTGCTGCATTACTTAGGGGAGCTGTAACAGAGTACTAGGTATCACTGCCATAAGAACCTCCCCATCACCCTCAGACAGACGGTCTTGTTGAACGTTTTAGCCAAACCCTAAAACGCTTGTTAAAAAGGTTTATAAAGGGGGAGGGAAGGATTGGGACCAATACTTGCCTTACTTACTTTTTGCTTACACAGAAGTGCCACAGGCATCAACAGGGTTTTCACCATTTGAAATTCTGTATTGTAGGCAGCTAAGAGGGCCACTGGATATGATAAAAGAAACATGGGAAGATAACCCCACTCAGAAATAATCTATAATGTCTTATATGTGTTCCCTAAGAAAGAAGCTGGCAAAATATATTGAAATCGCCCATAGTAATCAGGAAGAGGCCCAAAACCAGCAGAAGTTATATTATGACCATGGGGTAAAAGAAAAAGTTTTTGAGCCAGGTGAAAAGGTTTTGCTACTGTTACTCACTACAGAAAATAAACTGTTAATGAAGTGGCAAGGGCCTTATAGAGTGCTTAGATGTACTGGCACTGTTAACTACGAGATTGAGACTCCTGACAGGAAAAATACTATTAAGATATACCATGCTAACCTCATCAAGAAATGGGTTGAAAAAACACGAAAAGTTGCTTTGCAAGTTTTACCAGAAACTGATAAAGACGATATTGATGTAGCTTATGATAGACTGGAACAAACTGTAACTGCTGATGCTGTAAAGGTGAATGTTTCCTTAACCTCCCAACAAACTGCTGAAATTTGTAACTTGCTAAATACATTTAACAGTACTTTTACCACAGTGCCAGGCAGAGGAAAAGGGGTCGAGCATGTAATAGTGACAAGGAATGTTCGCCCTATTGGGCGAAAGACATACAGGTTACCAGAGTGGTTAAGAGCTGATGTGGTTAAGGAAATACAAAAAATGAAAGAACTGGGCATCATAGAGGAGTCAAGGAGTTCTTGGTCATCTCCAGTGATAACTGTAAACAAAAAAGAATGGAGTGTTAGAATCTGCCTTGAAGTTAGGTAACTTAATCAAGTGTTAGAATTTGATAGTTATCCTATGCCCAGAATAGATGATTTTGTGGACAGACTGGGGAGTGCAAAATATATCAGTACCCTCGATCTCACCAAGGATTACTGGCAAATCCCTTTAGCTAAAGAATCCAGAGGCAAAACTGCATTTGCCACTTCCGTTGGATTCTATCAATTTACCACCATGCCATTTGGTTTACATGGTGCGTCAGCTACATTCCAGTGGTACATGGATGTAATTTCATCACCTGTCATTGGTTATTGTGCTGCGTACCTGGATGATGTCGTGGTGTACAGTCCAGACTGGAAAAGCCACCTGGAACACCTACGAGCAGTTATCCAAGTTATCAGAAATGCAGGTCTGACTATTAATCTTACTAAATGTGCATTGGGCATGCAGGAAGCCAGATATTTGGGCTGTGTGTTGAGAAATGGAGAAGTCAAGCCAGAAATGTCTAAAATAAAAGCTGTAGCTAACAGCCCTGTACCTAAAACAAAGAAAAATGTCAGGTCATTTTTAGGGCTGGCTGGGTATTAGCGGAGATATGTTCTCCAACTTTGCTGAGCTAGTTACTCCCCTCACTGAACTCTCAAAAAAACGGTACCCAAATAATGTGAAATAGACCCCAGAATGTGATGAAACTTTTCAAGTCATAAAGGCTGCATTATGTTCAGCCCCTGTTTTAAGAAGCCCAGACTTTGAGAAACCATTTTTGTTACAAACAGATGAATCAGAGGTAGGCCTAGGTGCAGTCTTGAGTCAGAATATAGATGGGAAGGAACATCCTATACTGTAAGTAACTCCTGTGCCAAATTCAGAGGTTTCTAATCAAGATGCCCTGCTGGCATCGGGGAGGAGTGTGTGCATGCTGAGCTCTGCTCAGGCACACACGCGTTGTTTTTTTCAAAGCGACAAATGGCGCAAGTGTGGTGAGTCAGTCAAGCGGCAGTTGGAGTTCAAGGAGGAGTGGAGTTCCTGCTTGCAGGCCTACAGTGGAAGCCTACAGTCGGGGCTAGAGAGGCCCGGGTCCAGGGTGTGGAGATTGCCCCCCGGTCCCAAAAGGTGCAGATGGACCCCCACGAGAATCGGGTGGG
Organism: Neoceratodus forsteri; assembly: GCA_016271365.2. Classification (NCBI taxonomy): domain Eukaryota; kingdom Metazoa; phylum Chordata; order Ceratodontiformes; family Ceratodontidae; genus Neoceratodus; species Neoceratodus forsteri. Next base: position 1,071,717,535 of record CM028134.1, on the reverse strand, counting down.
GCAACAGGCAGAAAAAGAGCAACAGAAAGGCTGAGTCCCTGAGAGCCTGCTTGGCTCTTGACTAGGAAGGAGAGAGTGACTGCCATGGAAAGCTCTTCAATGACTGTGGTGGCAGTGAGGTCTCTGCTGGGGTAGGAGGCAGAGCTACCCCTGAGCTTGAAGTGTCCACTTGAGGTAAACTGCTGCTGGGATTTGGGACTGTTGTTTAGAAAGAGTTGGGCCCTGCCTTGTGAGAATTCTGCCAGGGGATTAACAGGTGCAGAGGCCACTAAAGGAAAGGACTGGTAGTGCCTGTAAATTTAACATCGTTCCCCCTCCCTCTCTTGAGAAGAATGTGTGCCAGAAGAAAATAAATTGTGCCTCCGCTCCCACAGGCGGGGTTCACAAGTGAGACAAATAGTTAGAAGGGACAGAGAAAATGTTACTGAAGGGAAATGAAGCCCATTTGGCTCGAGTTGTAAAGGGAGAAGTGCATAGGACCCTGGTTCAATCCCTGAGTCTCCCAAGTGTGTGCCGTGGCTCAGTGCCACAGAAACAGTGGAACTGTGCTAGAAATTAAATGAGGATCCTCACAATGTTGTGTTTACTGCTTGAGCATTTTGGAGAAGAAAATAAATAATGCCTAATTGCATTGAGCTTCTGTTTGGAACTGGATAATTTAAATGCTTCGGGAAAGGTGTTGCTGTACTGCCTGCCTAACTAACCATTTTACAGAAGATTCTGTCAGCTCCTGAGGTACCACCAGTTGTGTTGGGGTGAAGAATGTCATGCTAGTCAGTGCTAAAACAGAGATTGAGCTGTCGCCAGAAGAACCCGATTCTGTATTTAAAAAGGTACTGTGTTTTGTGCCCTCCTAGAGCTTCCAGTCGAGATGGTACCCACCCTCCCCTTTCCCAGAGACTGAAATTCCATCCAAAACCCATAGACAGGGAGGTGAGGGGGGTAGTTTCTGGAGATGTGACCTGTGCCTGGACTGGAGCTGCTGTCTGCTTGAGAAAAGCCCCAAAAGTGCTCGAGCAGGAGTGAGTGAAATTTAATCTTAAGTCTTCTGAAGTAATTTAAAATGCCACCTGTGAAATAGATGTAACCCCCCTACAAATGGGGGTTCCCAAAAAGTCTTCCATGAGCTTGCCTAAATGCTCACTGCCTGGTTGGTATTCGGTGCTATAGCCGTTTAAATGTATTGCCAGTGAGTGCCTGTGTGGCCTCTGTGTACTGTCCCTTTAAGGGCTGCCTGTTTACAGTGATAATTAATCTGAAGGGTGGCCTGCATGTTTCCCTGCTTGTTGAGTCCCGCCCAGGCTGCTGAATAATCGCTCTGTTTCTGCCATCGCTAATTGTGCAGAGGGAGCCTTGCTGAAAGATGTAACTAATTGCTGGTAATCATTTAGGGAGGCAGTATAGCGCAGAGGTTTAAGGCTCTGAGCTGCAAATCTGGTGATATCCAGCAGACCAGACCTAGGTTTGAATCCCACAGCTTCCATTTGCATACAGTGTGACCCTGAGCAAGTCACTTAACTTCCCTGTGCTCCCAAGTCGCTCCTGTAAAAAAGCTTTTGGCTTAGTGTGCTACTCCTAGTTAGACAACTAAATAAATAAACAACTACATTTAGAGTAGTAATGATAATGCAGTTTGTGCTAACCTGCCTTCTTTGCAGTGAGGGGTTTCTGTCTGGCTCCAACATTTTGGTCCCGAACTGGACCAATCAGTACTGGGGGACTCTAAAATGGAGCCTGCTGGAATGGAACTGTGTGGAGTAAGCCTCTGGGAATTGTAGTTTTGGACTGTTGGCGCCTTTTTGCAACAACAGGGGGAGCTCTTACTGTGACTGACAGCTGAACTGACCAACCGAACCTCTTGGATCTAAGGGAAATCCCCTGAGCTGTCTGCTGGCAAGCCAGATCTGAGCTGGAAGCTGAGAGAGAAGCAGCTCGTGATAGCCGAGCAGTAAACTGCGTAGTTCGAGCGGGAGAATTGTGAGGAGGCCTGAGTTGAGGCCTACAAGTCTGCTGTTATCCTGAGAAAGAGAGAGAATTGTTTCTGACTAATCTGATCTGTGTGCTTTGAAGCAAGCTACTGAATTGGGACAAGGCTTAACCTGTAGAAGACCGAAGATTTTGCTGAACGCGATCGGCCTGTCAGGAACTGTGGCCTGGTACAGTAATAATTTTGTTGCATGTAAATGTGCTCTGTGCCGAATGGGGATTGTGATTTAATTCCCCCTTTTCTGTGAACTGTGTGCTGATTGCTGGAAGCTGTATCCATCACGAAACTGACTACATCTGTAGTTAGATCCATGCGGCTGGGCCTTACCATGAGGGCCTTGACAGACCACCCTGCTGCACAAAGAAGAGCCATCAACGAGAGACCTGCCAGGGGATCAGCCCCCTGTTCCACGTCTGAACAGGAATGACATCGCAGTGAATCGTGTGGGCCCTGCTTCTCCTGGCAATCCAGAGAACTCATCTGCTGTCTCAATTCTTTGTCCATCCTGTGTCCGGTCTTGGGGTATCGTGAGTAACCACCAGGGTAGCTGCCTGCAACTACCATTTAATCAAAGTGTGTCACCTGATTATCTTGTTTTTTCTCCATGAACTGAGCCCTCCGGCTCCAGATACAAATAGGGAGTGTACATGTTGTTTCTTTCCTCACAGGGCCCCGACCAGCTGCAATGCCGGCCTAACCCGGGCAACGGTCCCGGCTAGCCTTTCCCTCCATCCTGGGTACCCTGAGAGTGTGACTGCTAGGGATTCTGACTGCATGCACAGCTGTGTGATTTATAGAGCCAGTAAGCAAATTATCCTGATTACCTCCATCCTTGTTATAGCCCCCTGAATAAATCATGTCTATGTTTTTTCTGCAATTCATCCAGACTGTGTTTCTATTTTGTGCATGAGGTATTACTGTTGTCATTTGTGCTGCCTAACCTTGTTTTACAGGGGGTCCTCAGGGTTGAACTGGAGAAATCAACCCTGGTGGTAAGTGTCAGTTGTGAAGGTACTTATTGTATATTGTGTTGGCCACTAGCAGGAACTGAGGGGGGTGACAGTGTTCCAGAGGGCTGCGCCTAGGCAAGTTTGATCACTACCAGCCCTGACCTCTGGGTGGAGGCACCCGTTTAAGAACTCAGGCTCCATAACCTGTTAGTAGCCAAGCAGGCAGGGGTAGTAGCCCTTGGGATAGCACCACCTAGGGGTTACATAGAGAAGGAGGGGTTACAAATATGGGGGCTGTCGTCCGGGATTCAAAAGAGAAGCGCAATCACCTACTTGGCACAAGGGATGGCCGTTAACGGGATGGGAATGTTGGTGGTCCACAGCCTGTTGTAGAAGTTTAATCCACTGTTTTAATTGCATCATGAGGAGACAAAATGGCGCCTGCCTCACATGAAGAAAAAATGTGATGACTATAAATGAGGCAAGGAAGTGATCTGATTGGTGAATGCATTTAATGAGATGCAGTACTAGTAAAGGGAGGTCAGGTGGTCTAAGCACCAGATTGCTAGAAACCCTCGAGGAGAAAGGAGTGTTGTTATCAGAGTTAAATAATTTTAGTATCCACCACCCAGTGGTGGAGAGTTTTTGTGCTCAAAGAGAAAAGTTCTACTGACTGGTGAAGAAAAGGAGAAAATTACACTCAAACCTTTGCAGTTAGAGAGGCTTGTGGAGGCAAAGTGATGTGGGTTAATCTGCTACACTGAATGTTTGGAGAGCAAGCATGGCTTATGCCCCTGGATTTGGAGGTTGGACCATCAACTTTCCGTAGGGATTGGTTAACTAGTTGTGGAGCGTAGTGGAAAGGAGCAGCTTGGGTGAGTCTTACATATTTTGTGGACAATGTGGGAGTGGGGTTATGAGGCAGCCTATAGGTTTATCATGTGCTGGTGGGAATGTTCCCCGGGTGGTGAGGCCTGCAGAAATGCAGCAGCAAAAAGGACAATATGTGTCCCCCGAGCCACCAACTCCTGCACCCTGACAATGGCCACAATTGGCTGGAAGATTGTCCCCTGTGACTAGCATGGCCACAACTGTGGAGCCATCTGAGCTGTGGGAGGAGGTTGTGGTTACTACAGAGCCAGAGGTGATACCAGGGCCTAGCCGTCTGCCCAGCCCTGTACTGCTGCCGAGTGCCCCAGAACTTCCCAGTGGCAGAGGGAGGGGCCGAGGGTGGGTCTCACGCATTCGGAGTTCAAGTTCAAGTTTATTGCAGGAAAAACTCAGTGGAGCAAGCTCATTCACAAGGAGGTCCTGAGACATTTACACAGACATATGGATATCACATAGACAGGTATAATTGACTGTAATTAGCCAAAGTGCAAATATAGATCATACAAAGGTATATCATAATAAGGTACAAGCTAGTAGTGCAAGGTCCAGTTAAGACATATTTCTTGTGGCTAAAAAGGAAAAAACAAATTGGTAACTTGTAGAAGGAAAACAAAGTAGTAACTGTATAAGGTGACAAAGGAATGGGTAGCTAGTAGGGTTGGATAAAATATACACAGGTAGGGAAGTCTAGGGGTAGGGAGGATCACGGGGGGAGTAGGAAGTAGGTTGTGGGTATCATGGAGTACTGTTGCAGGGCACATGAGGGACGTGACTGAGCAGCCAGGTCCACCTAAGGTAGTGGTGTGAGGTGAACAGGAAGCCAGGAAAGCTTGCCAGGAGCCAAACAAACCCAGGAACCCACGGTGAGGACGAAAACCTTGCCAAACAAATCAGAAAAAGCTAAGCCATTAAAACTGTGTTTACCACTCCCCAAGCGCAGGATGAAATCACTGGCCCTGATAAGTCAGAGGTGGTTAATGAAGCAGTGAAGGAAGATGATGGGTAAGATGAGGAAAGTGTTGCCAGATCCGTGCAAGCCATTTCTATTTATGACCAGCCAGACGAAGGTATTACCCGAATGTTTGAGGACCTGGTGACAGAAAGGGATATTCCCAAGCCTTATGCAATGCCAATTTTAGAAATTCTGGAACTCGCCTTGTTGCTCCCAGACCTCTGTAAGAGACATTTAATAGACATGGATGTCAGATATCAGCTGGACCTTACAGTAATGAATTACAAGGAAGGAATGTGGTTGCCTAGAGGAGTGGCCCCACTGCCCAACATTAGGTCTTTGCCCAACTGGAGCCAGGCAGAAAGATGGGTGAGGCATTACCTCAAAGTAGAGAACCCTGGAACCAATTACCCCTGCATCAGTGAGAGACTTTGGGACTTCAAATTCAAGCTTATTGCAGGAAAGGTACATTGAGCAAGCTCATTCACAAAGAGGTCCTGGGACACATATACATACAAAGGTCAAACTACATACATAAAATCATAGTACATAAAAGTAAATGGTACACGTGGTAGTGTTCAGTTAAATAGTACAAAGGTTAAGCTGGCCCAGTGGCGTTGAGGCGCTGGACGCCTTACCTCCCATCGCACTGGTGACCCGTGTTCGGGAACAGACATGGGCCGCCGGGGGGTTGGCAGGGAGGAGGAGGATCGAGCGTCCCTAGGACTGCTCTCCTTCTCTGGAAAGGGGGGATTGCAATGCTCGGCGATTGCCTGCCACCTAGTGGAGGCTGGGAAGTGGCCCATCAGTGCTGGAGACTGTGGGCGAGAGTCTGCAGCAGGCACTTGATGGGGGTGTGCACAGGTGTGTGCACGTGGTCGCCGCCAGTGCCATTACATGCTGTAACTCCGGGGGAAGCAAGAAAAAAGATGAAAAGGGGAGTCTTCTGCAAGGATGATGACGGTCCCCCACTGCAACGGCCCAGGAAGGCACCTCCCTGAACACTGTATCTGGTCAGGTGGATTGAGTCGCTGCCCACCACCTGCCATGAAGGGTAAGTCATGGGGTTAAGGGGAGGGGGTCTCATACCTGGTGCCTTCGCAGGGGGATGTCAGATGGATGCAGAGGACTCCGGGGGAGAAAAATACATAACTGTAAAAAACAATAGTACAAAGGTAGTAGTTTAAAAGCATAACCTTGTATAAATATTATAAGTAGGGGCCGGCTCGCCAGCACAGCGGTTGGATTTCCGCTTGTGATGTCTGCGACCCAGGTTCAGGAACGAACCCAGGGAGCTGGAGGGCCGGTCGGGGGGAGGAGGTCTGAGCGTCCTATGGACAGCTCACCTTCTCTGGGGGGAGGGGGGTATTTGACCCAGTACCTGGGTGACCCCGAGTGGAGACTCAAGGTACAGCAGGCTCGGGGACTAAGAGGGTAGGCATGTTGGACATCAGCGCTCGTAGCACCTTGAAGTCATGGGCACATGGCATGCCCAGAAAGCCAGAAAAATACCCAGTGCCTCCCAGTAGATGGAGCGCCAAGGTCCCGACCCTCAACGCCCCTACCACCTCCAGAGACATCATCCATACAAAGTAAAAAGACATGTTGGGGTGAAAGGGCCCTCACCCTGTACCCGCCTGGGGGGTATAACCTTGGCTCCATGAGGGATGGGCTGCTCCGGATGGTGGTCAGTTGAGCGAGGGCGTAATAGACCACCGGCAACTCCCAAAGAATGGGAGAGTGGAGGGCAGAGGAGGGGGGAAAAAACATTATAAGTAGGGAGAAAAAGCCAAATTGATTGAGACAGGAGCAGAAGGTATAGAGAGTAGGAGGAGGGAGCAGGGAGAGATCAAGGAGACGGGGGGGTCTGAAAGGGAGGGCAGGATATGGGAAATATGTGGAAAGAATTTAGTGCAAAACATAGCCAGAGATGGAAAAAGGGGGAAAGGAGGGGAGGAGACTGTACAGACAATTAGGAAAAGAAGTAGAGAGAGATGGGGAAAGAAGTATGTTGTAGTTAAGAGGATCATGGGACAAATAGGGTCTAGACAAGACTTGACTGTGATCAGATTGGGTATTCCGGGGTCTGTGGAAAAGGTACATCTTAGGCACAAGTAGGACGTCAGAGATGTGGCCTATGATAGAAACAAAGTTACCAGACTGATCAGATCAATGTGCAATTCCTCAGCTTGGGAGGGACTCACTTTGTTCAAAACTTTTGCGCTTGTGCAGGACAGAGTTGGACACAGGCTAAAGTATTTTGTAGTGTGCCATGATTGCAGAGGGGGAGAGTGCTCCAAGCCAGACCCTTGTTTCTACTTTGCACCAGAGGACCTTGCGGCTAAATACAGCACCCCCCAGAAACCAGAAGCACCTTAGATACCAAAATGCCCCACGGCGTTGAAGAAATTATATCTGAGGGACTACTGCTACTCTTAAACTGTTTGTTTTGTGTTGAAAATTGAAAATTCTGAACAATTGCCTTTAGCAGAGACAGAAGCCTGATCAGCTTATGCTTAGTAAGAAAAAAAAATCTACAAGAACTCTTTAGACTTCAGTATAATTGCTCTCCTCCTACTTGCATCAGTCAATGTTCACCCTAATCCTGGATCCACTTCCCCCACATCTGCCAGCTGCAACCCTACCACTAATGCACATACTTCCCACACCCCTTCTGCTCTCCCTAAGGGCCTAAAAATAGTTCATTTAAACATCTGCAGCCTTGCCCCCAAAATTGACCTCTACAACTTATGGTATTCTCCCTCACTCCTGATATCCTTATTCTAACTGAAACTTGGCTAAACGTTAAAATACCTGATCTCACCATAGCTGTCCCTGGTTATTTCATAATCAGGCAAGATATGGCAGGTAGGGGAGGAGGCGTAGCCATGTATATTCTGTCCTCGCTTTAGCACTCAGCCGTTCTCTCATCCTCTCTATCCTCTGCCTATGAAGCCCTTGCAATAAGCATTGTTTTGCCTTTCTCATCCCCTGTCTTCGTAGCCGGGATCTACTGTCACCCCGGATGCAAGACCTCTGTCACAACAGATCTCATCACCACTATATCTTCCTTCTCCCAAAAAGGGGAGCTATACATAACAGGAGATGTAAACATAAATTGGATATCCCTGGTCACTTCCAAAACATGAAATGACATCACTGTCCTTAATCTCTCCCAACTCATTCAGTAACCTACCTGCATAAATCAAAAAACCTTCAATCATTCCCTGATTGACTGGGCACTCACCTCCCACCCCCATCGTGTCATTAAATCAGGCGTTCTCCCGGATGCCCTCAGTAACAATCACCCAATCTTCGTCGTCAGGAAGGTCTATCACTTAAAATCACCACACAAAATCCTGCAGCTCTGTAAACCTAAATTGCCTCCTAGATGAGCTGACCAGCTCTGACTGGTCCCCAGTTGCCTCTGTCTCATCCGTGGACCAAGCCCTCGCCCACTTTAAAGATAATTTTCTAACTTCCTGGAATTCTCATGCTCCATACAAATGCATTAGAGTGTATGGCAACCATCATACTTGGGTCACCCATGAGTTACTGACCTGTCTCAGAGAATGAGACAAAGCCTGGAGAAAACACAAGATCTCCCAGCTTCCATTAGACTACGTTAAGTATCGTAAGTTTAGAAATGCCTGCACAAAAGCAACCAGACTAGCCAAGTCCGAACATTTTAAATCATCGTTCCTTAAAAACATCAACTCCCTATCCAAATTTTGGAAAGTGGTCCATGCCCTATTTTCCCCCCTTCATATCTGCCACCCCTAAAGCTCAATATAAACAACACATTGATCATTGAACCCTTCTCAGTGGCTAAAGAGTTTAATGCGTATTTCACCTCCTGTACCACAGACCTTCTAAAGTCCCTCCCCACAAACACCCCCCCCCACCCTCCAGCACCCAGTACTCAACCCCACCACACTCACCTTCCTTTCTCCTTCTCTGTTGTCTCCCCTGAAGAAACGCTTATGGCCCTTCTTTCACTCAGTCCCTCCAAAGGCTCCTCGCCGGATGACCTTGACCCCAAACTCCTCAGCCTTTTAGCTTCTACTATAGCTTACCCCCTTTCTCCTAAATCTTTCCTTTATGTCTGCATCAGTCCCATCAAACTGGAAGCATGTGGTGATCCTCCCTCTCCCAAAAGGTGGTGATCCCTCCTCCCCTGCCAACTTTCACCCAATCTCCCTCCTCCCCGCCCTCGCCAAGCTTTTGGTCCTCTCTCAACTAACCGCCTTCCTCATTGACTCCTCCTTTTTCACCCTGTTCCAATCAGGTATTAGGAAGAATCATTCCACTACCACCTCTCTCCTCAGGCTCACTGACTCCATCCTCACCGGGATGGACAATGGCCTCATCACCTCTGCCATCTTTGTTGACCTCACCAAGGCTTTCAACACTGTCTCCCATGCCCTGCTCCTTGACTCCCTTATGGCTACTGGCTTGTCTATTTCTGCTCACAATTGGTTCAAAGCATACCTCTCAGGCAGAACACAATCAGTCAAGATCCAGGATGCCAGCTCCCCCCCTTCCAGTCACCTCAGGAGTCCCACAGGCCTTTGTGCTTGGCCCCATTCTATTCTCCATTTTCCTAAATGACCTGCCCTCAGTTTGCTCCCCCTCCTCCTCTATCCATCCTCTATCCATTTGTACATGGATGACACCATCCTGTTCTCCTCAGGCAAATGCCCCACTGATGTAGCAACCACCCTTCAGCTTGATTTCAACCAAGTTCAGCTGTGGTGTGCCTCATATCAACTATCACTTAATGCCAAAAAGACTGTCTCCATGACCTTTGGCACAAGGCAGAAACTCTCTAGGCTTCCCCCTTACCTTCTTTCCACACCCTTGATGGGACAATCCTAGAGGACACCTCGTCTTTCAGATACCTAGGGGTCTGGCTTGACCAACACCTCAACTGCTCTGGTCACATTGACGCCATCCTAAAAAAAACTGCACCTCAAGCTCAGTGCTCTATTTAGGAACCATAGTTGCAACCCTCCTATGGCATGGCGTGAACTTGTCCAGAAGATGATGCTCCCTATTTTCGACTACTGTGATGTAGTCTATGGCGCTGCTCCCAAATCCTCCTTAACCAGATTGGACACTCTCTTTAACTCCTTCTGTTGCTTTCCCTTGATGCTCCATCTCATTCTCATTACTGTGCCCTTTCCCCCGCTTGCCAACAGACGCCTCACTCACTGTGCAAAACTCACCTCGAAATTCTGGCTAGGTGAACTTCCCCCTACATATTATGCACACTTGCTCCCCCCCCCACTCCCTCAGGTCCACAGACACTCATACTTTACTGGTCCCCCACTGAACCACTCTCATTGGACAGTCAGGCTTCACTCATCGATTCCCAAAAATCTGGAACACCCTTCCCCCCAAATACGCCACTCCTCCTCCTCCTCCTCCCACTCACTAGCCTCCATCTTACATAACTTTCTCTCTTCTACCTGCTCATGCTTTAACCCTCCCTAACTGCCCTCTTATTAAATATGTTGTTCTGCACCTCCCCATCCCCTTCTAAATCCATTTCCCTCTCTGAGCCTGTCCCCAGCATGCTTCCCTCCCACCGACCCCCTCCTCCATCACCAGTCCCTACTGCTATCCCCACACCTACCCCCTTCCTCCCTCCCCAGTCCCTACTGTTACCCACCACTCTATCTTTTTCCCTCCACTATGTACCTGTCCTTGCTTATCTTGCCCCCTGGCAGGGTTCTCTGCATCCTGGAGGGGTCTAGCACTGGTCAAGCCCTCTCACTCCCCCCCCCTTGTTCCTTCCCTAATCCTCACCTCAACTCTCTCTCCCCCACTCTATCTCCACCACTACCTCTTGCTTATTATGCCCCCTGGCAGGGTTCTCAGCATCCTGGAGGGGTCCAGAAATAGGCAATCCCCCCTTTGTATCTTCTCTTCCCACCTACTCCTAACCTGATTACACCCTCTGGCAGATTTCTCAGCATCCTGGAGAGGCCTAGTCTAAGGCAAGCTTCTACCATCCCCTGTGTAACCCCTAGGTGGCACTATCCCAAGGGCTACTACCCCTGCCTGCTTGGCTAGTAGCAGGTTAAGGGGCCTGAGTTCTGAAAAGGGTGCCTCCACCCAGAGGTCAGGGTTGGTAGTGGTCAAGCTAACCTGTGCACAGCCCTCCGGGACACTGTAACCCTCCTCTTTCTCCTCTAGTGGAATGAACACTGTACAATAATCACTTTCACAATACCCCTGGTACACCACACAAGTACCCACACTGTTTGCACTTACCACCAGGGCTGGTTTCTCTGGCTCGACCCTGGGGACCCCTGTAAAACAAAGTTAAGCACAGCAAATAGCAACAGTACAGTACTTTGAGCACAAACTGGAACCATAGTCAGATTACATGCAGAAAAAGTTAGATCTGATTTATTCAGGGGACTTGAACAAGGGAGGGGCAAAATCAGGTTAATTAGCTTAAAGGTTATATCAATCAAGCAGTTATGCATGCGCTTTGAGTCCCCCCACACAGTCCACCTCTGGGTACCAGGCAGAGAAGGGATGGGCTAGCCAGGACAGTTGCCCGGGGTTGCAGCTGGTTGGGGCCCTGTGATGGAAAACACAACATGCACATGTAACCCCTTTGTTACCTGGGGTTACTAGAATCCCAGTAAGACCTAGTGGTAGGCAGGGAAGGCAGCTTGTGAAACTCCAGTTAAATGGGTTTCACACTGTCTCACTCTGTCCTCAGTCACAGCTGAGACTTGAGAGATGACATCACCATAGAACTGTCGCAGCTGCATGAGCCACATTGGAATCTGCAGCTCAGGGAGTGAGTTTAGAACTTTGGGAATTTCAAAGTGAGTCTCCTGTTTACCTCCAAACAGGAAAGTGGAGTTCAGTTTGTCTTCAAGTAAGAAGGAAGTGTTCCTGTGTTTTACCTTTTTTAAAGTGGTGGAGACCGCTCCCCTGGTCTCAGTGCCCCATCCCTCCGGGGGGGGAGGAAAAATTCTCTGTGGGTTCCAGGGGCAACCCCCTTCTCCCACTATGGAAGGAAGCTGCCTGGTTTTATTCAGTCTGTTCTTGTATAATAGCAAAGATTATAGTACTTCGCCTGTGGGGCACCTGCAACTAATGGGTGAGTGTTTGGCTCCATTTGAAGGGGCAAACAAATTGTTTTCTTCAGTTGGGAAATGAATGTGGACTGCTATTTGGGAGGACTATGTTACTAGGACAAACAAATGGAGCAGTCAAACAGTCTAAGGTTTATTGGATTTCAACTAATGCTGTAGAGGGTGTGCTTCAGGTCATCCACCGTTCAATCTACATTTTAAAGTCCTAAGTTTTCTGTGTGTCCAGAGAAATGGCCGGGTATGGGCTGTGGGAGCTGGAGGTGGGAAAACCCCCCATCTTTAGTAACCAGGTCCACCTCTGCAGTTTCTTCTGTGTTTTGCTACTTGCCTCATGCACTTGGCCAGTGATGGGGTGGGTACCCAGACGTGGGTCGCAACTAGAAAATCTCTCTAGGAATCGCAGACTCTTAAGTGGTGTGGGGAGCCACAGGATGGGAAAATTACTCCTTGTTTGATGGGAGTTCGACTGGAAGTACGAAAACAAATCTCTCTAGGAGTCGCAGACTCTTAAGAGGTGTGGGGAGCCACAGTTTGGGAGTCGCCTTGTTTGATGGGAGTCTTTCCAAGTAAAGTTTGGGTTCATTCTTCAATTGGACCGTCAGTCAAGTGGCTGGTAGGGGAGCCGGGCCAGTCGGGCTGTGTATCCAAAGTGCATGCAAAGTCCGGGCTGAGTGCCTGGTGGGTCCAAAGCCAGACAACTGTAGTAATGTGTTCATTCTTCAAGTGGACCACTTGGTTAACCTCTAATCTGCACATACAGTGAACGTAGCCCTTTGGGGGACCATGCAATGCTTTGTTTATGTTCAGTTAGTTAATAATAAAAGCCACACTGAAAATCCCAATCCTGGTTCTGGACATTACAGTTATTGCTTCCTGTAGTTGGATTTACTTGGGTGCCCCTGTGCAGAAGTAGCCAAACCTAGGTCCCTTGTGCCAGGTAACCTCATCCTCCCCGAACCCAGGTCCCCCACCAGGTATTGCTGCCAACGCCAACAGCATGCCACCTGTCATTTTAGTAAAAAGGCAGGGGTGGGGTCCTTACAAAAATGGAGGCACCGCTTTGGATTTGTTCAGGAAGGAAGTTGCTTGGGCAAGTAGGCTAGCGTTTTGGCTATCTGGCAGTCGGTAGCCCAAAAAAGTTGAAGCAATTTCCCTAGTGTGTTGCTGTGTGCTGTGAATCTTGTGCTGCTGTTTAAAAAATGCCAACTGTTTACCAAGGAGCTGTAAAGCCAAAGTGTGTGTCCTTGTCCTGCATCAAAATTGTTTACAGCGTTTTAGTCAGTTTTAAAATGAAGTTCTGTGAAGAAAAGTGTGGAAAACTAGGGGTAGCAACAGAGAAATTATGCCCTAGACGTTTGAAATGCTTTAAAAATAAATTTCTGTGAAGGAAAGTGTGGAAGACTAGGTGTAGCAACAGAGAAATTATACTCTGGACGTTGGAAATGCTTTCTGTGCAATACTAGAGACTGTAGAGTTAATGGCAATGTTACATGGTTGAAATGGGCTCCCGCCGTGGAGTCAGTTGGAAAAAAAAAAAGTGCATTTTTCAGTTTAAATTTGCCTGCTCGACGATCGCAGTGAGGAGAGGAGCCCTCGCGAGGAAGAAGAGGCTCATTTGCATGATGTCGTGTGGTTGGTCAGTTTGCCATTAGTCCCGCCCCTCAGCCAGCTCTTCTGTGATTGCCTTAGCATTCGAGAGGGAGACAGAGAGTAGTGCGTGTACTGGCATTGGAGGAGCGTTCATGAAGTGTTCAAAGTGCTGTAAACAGTAAAAAAGTGACTTTTAGACTTAAAATCGGGCTCAACCCGCCAATCGATCGTGGGATCAGTGAATTTTGTGGTTTAAATGACGATCGCGGAGACTGCCTGCCCGTTTGCATTCTGAGGCCTTCAAAATCTGGCTGCAGGCCGTTTTACCCCATCACAGCAATCTGCTACAATAACAGTGAGTAAATAATTAAAACTGCTCAAAATCAGTGATTTTCAGTAATGCCATATAATATGTGTGTGCAGCTGTATAGTCGCTTTGCAAGTAGCGATTGTGTGATGTCCTGCTAGCAAGTGCAAGTCTGTAAAGCCATTAAATGTGTGCATAAGCAAAGCAAGTAGCCTCAGTTTAAAGTCTGCAGCCAGAGAGAGACTGTGGGTTGTAAAATAAGTGCAACACTAATAGAAGCAGGCAATCCTGTGCTGAAACCTGAAGTTTTAAAGGGACTATAATTAAATGAATGTTGCCAGCATGTGAAAAGTCCAAGGAAAATCCTGTGAATGTGTGAACAGCCAGTCAGAGCAAGTTGTGCAGTTTGAGTAAAAGTTATTAGTAGCTGATGCAAATCGGGTGCGCAGTGGCTTGACCCAGAGTCTGATTGTTGATGCACAGGAGTGCTGCCGCTGCCATTACAGGATGGGGTAGTAAAGTAAACATAGCAGCAGAGGAGCCATTTTAAAGCTACAGAGTGTGTTCATTAAAGTGGGACTTTCAGTTACAGTGAACTTTTGTTTATTTTTCTGCAGTTATGGCCTCAGGACCAGCTCGTTACCCGGATCATGCCCGGGTTGCAGTAACAGCAGCAGTAAATAGACTGAGAGATATTGAAAAGTGGTGCTATAGAGGGCAACTCCCTCCTGATGTGGCAATTCTTAATTATCCAGTGCGTGTATGCCAGATGTGCTTGAGTGCTGGAAGGGATGTCTTCATGATTCCTCACTGTGCTGGATGCCTTCAAAAATATGGCTTGTATAAAGCGCCTTAAATTCGTTTGGCTCCCACATGGACAAAAATCCAAGAATCTGCAGTTGGCAGCACACAGCATCAGGCGGAGTCTGTGGAAGAAGGTCCCTCGGGGGAGTGTGGCACAAAGTTAGAGAGTGCAGAATTAGAGACTGAATCTGAAATTGAAGCATTGGATGCTGGATCTCAGAAAGGAAGTTCAGATAAAGCATCAATAGACCCCTGGGTGGGGGGCCTAGCCCAAGTCTCGAAGGTGAAGATGAGATGCGGGAGGCCTTTGAATGGGAGGTGTCGACCTCCGCTCCCAGTGATGAATGGATAGTCTCAGGGGTAAGAACTACTGCTCACTCCTGGGCTCAGATCCTCAGTGAAGAGGAAGATGAGGGGGAACCTATGTGGCCTTGTGAGAAAGGAACAGGTACACAGCCTCAAGATCTTGCCTCGGAGGAATGTGTTCAAGAAGGTGGTGATGCCACTGCCTTGGCTTTACAAGAAGAAGAAGAAGTCAGGGATCCTTTTTTAATTTCATTGAGGAAGTAAAGCTGGCAGAACCAGGACTGGCCACCCCCAAGCCAGGCCAGCAGTCTCAGATTGACCAAAGCAAGTAAAGAGGAGAGACTGGTTCGTAGAAAGGCCAATGAAATCCATGGTATGACCTTTCCTACCTTTCCTCGGAGAGTCTGGGAGGAGAATGAGAACTGCAGGAAATCCTGGATCTGGGATGAAGCAATGAAACATGTGCATCCTGGGGCCAACCAGCATGTAAAGAATAGACTGTTCCATGAAAAGTATACACAGTGGAAGAGAGGCAGGACACTGTTTATGGACAGAGTGAGAATAGTGGATGGAGAAGCGAAGTCTCCCACTGTGTGAATTATGTGCGTCCAGACGGAGTAATAATTCAAGCCCCTGACCCCCTCTACTATTGGCCTCAGTGCAAGGACCTCCCAGAAATTAAGCTTGTGCCTACAAAATGGAGAGCCGAGTAGTGGTAGTCAGTACTGCCACACTAGACTGTGAAGTGCCCTTATTGATCCGCCAATATGAATAAACACGGAATCAGGTGCCCCATATTCTTCAGTCCACAGTGTACTGTCTTGTTCAGCAACCATCTACTGGCCCACCAGATGACTTCAGATCCAGAGAGGACACCAGCCTAGCTGTTTTCCTGTTCATCGCCTGGTATTCGGATGACGTCGGACCAGCTGTTTTCCTTTTTGTTCCTGTTCTAAGGTTCCTTCTCCAGAGATTACATCAACCCAGCTGTTTCCAGATGTGCACTCCTGTGGGTTCCCGGAAGAAGTCCGCCCAGCTGTATCAGAAGAAATGCTGCCAGGGAGAGTCTTCAGCAGGGACCAGGTTTGTGATGTTCGAATACTTCAAGAGGCTGGTAAGTCCCAAGAAAAACTTTCTTTTTCTATCTTTATGACATTGCAGTACACACCCTACACTACAGATTTCAAAAAATGTGTGAACTGTCCTCAAAGACTCTCCCCTTCAGGATTATGGCCTTCTAGAACTGTGTTTCACGGGGCTCCGGCCCAGGAGAGACTCTTTATTGGACTGGCCTTCGGGCCTTGTGGTCACTAGTTGGGACTTTTAGGGCACTCCATCCCCCCAAATGTGTATTGTAACCAATGTCATTATTGTACTCTAATGTAAATACTGTGTTTTTCTACCTTTTTTCTAAAAAAAATTCTTTTTTAGGATTGTTCAGTGTTTTTTTCTGTATGGTAAGGGTTTTGGTTGTTGTTGTTGTTGTCGTTGTTGTTGTTTAGATAGACTGTGCATGCAGATTAGGAGTGTTTTTTTGTTGTTGTTTTTGTCTTTTCTTACAGGTGTTCCTGGAAGACAGAAGAGAAGACAAGAAGAGGAGGAGGGGCTCATCGGAGTTCCTCGTCAGTGCTTTATAGTGTAGAATTTAAAGTACTGTGTTTGTTATTGCTAATGGTTGTAGTTGCAGGCTGCCCAAGGTCAGGGAGGTCCCCGGGTTTTTGTTTTTGTTTGGGATGTTATGTTAGAGGCAGATAGGTTTTCCCTAGAGGGTTAGGGGGGATAGACAGGCTGTGGTCCTCAGTGGCCATAGGGACTGCAGTGCTGATCTATCAGGGCTATGCTCTGGACGGTTCTACCAGAGCCACTAGGTGTCCATAGTAAGTGGATAGAGTAGAGGCTGATATGTCAGCTATAGGCCTCTAGGCCCTTGGTGTTGCCTACCTGTGCTTGCACATGGTAGGAGGGGGCCTGATCACTCCCCTCCGCAGGTAGCACATAGGGTGGGATGGCCTAAGGCCGGGGTGCATAATGACTGGGGACAGTCATTTTCCTGGTCAAGGGCGAGTGTAACCCCTTTGTTACCCAGGGTTACTAGAATCCCAGTAAGACCTAGTGGTAGGCAGGGAAGGCAGCTTGTGAAACTCCAGTTAAATGGGTTTCAAACTGTCTCACTCTGTCCTCAGTCACAGCTGAGACTTGAGAGATGACATCACCATAGAACTGTCTCAGCTGCATGAGCCACATTGGAATCTGCAGCTCAGGGAGTGAGTTTAGAACTTTGGGAATTTCAAAGTGAGTCTCCTGTTTACCTCCAAACAGGAAAGTGGAGTTCAGTTTGTCTTCAAGTAAGAAGGAAGTGTTCCTGTGTTTTACCTTTTTTAAAGTGGTGGAGACCGCTCCCCTGGTCTCAGTGCCCCCTCCCTCCGGGGGGGGGAGTTCTCTGTGGGTTCCAGGGGCAACCCCCCCTTCTCCCACTATGGAAGGAAGCTGCCTGGTTTTATTCAGTCTGTTCTTGTATAACAGCAAAGGTTATAGTACTTCGCCTGTGGGGCACCTGCAACTAATGGGTGAGTGTTTGGCTCCATTTGAAGGGGCAAACAAATTGTTTTCTTCAGTTGGGAAATGAATGTGGACTGCTGTTTGGGAGGACTATGTTACTAGGACAAACAAATGGAGCAGTCAAACAGTCTAAGGTTTATTGGATTTCAACTAATGCTGTAGAGGGGGTGCTTCAGGTCATCCACCGTTCAATCTACATTTTAAAGTCCTAAGTTTTCTGTGTGTTAAGAGAAATGGCTGGGTATGGGCTGTGGGAGCTGGAGGTGGGAAAACCCCCCATCTTTAGTAACCAGGTCCACCTCTACGGATTTCTTCTGTATTTTGCTACTTGCCTCATGCATTTGGCCAGTGATGAGGTGGGTACCCAGACGTGGGTCACAACTAGAAAATCTCTTTAGAAGTCGCAGACTCTAAGTGGTGTGGGGAGCCACAGGATGGGAAAATTACTCCTTGTTGGATGGGAGTCTCCTTGTTTGATGGGAGTTTGATTGGAAGTACGAAAACAAATCTCTCTAGGAGTCGCAGACTCTAAGTGGTGTGGGGAGCTACAGTTTGGGAGTCGCCTTGTTTGATGGGAGTCTTTCCAAGTAAAGTTTGGGTTCATTCTTCAAGTGGACCGTCAGTCAAGTGGCCAGCAGGTGAGATGGGCCAGTCGGGCTATGTATCCAAAGCGCATGCAAAGTCCGGGCTGAGTGCCTGGTGGGTCCAAAGCCAGACAACTGTAGTAATGTGTTCATTCTTCAAATGGACCGCTGTGTTAACCTCTAATCTGCACATACAGTAAACGCAGCCCTTTGGGGGACCATGCAGTGCTTTGTTTATGTTCAGTTAGTTAATAAATAAAGCCACACTGAAAAATCCCAATCCTGGTTCTGGACATTACAGTTATTGCTTCCTGTAGTTGGATTTACTTGGGTGCCCCTGTGCAGAGTAGCCAAACCTAGGTCCCTTGTGCCAGGTAACCTCATCCTCCCCGAACCCAGGTCCCCCACCAGGTATTGCTGCCAACGCCAATAGCATGCCACCTGTCGTTTTAGTAAAAAGGCAGGGGTGGGGTCCTTACACACAGTACACAATATTTGTAATCCGGAGCCAGAGGGCTCAGTTCGTAAAGGAAATGAAACAACAAGACAATCAGATGACACACTCAGATTAAGCTGTTGTTGTAGGGAGCTACCCTGGTATTTACTCACAATACCCAAGACTGGACACAGGTTGGACGAAAATTGAGACTGCAGGTGGTTGATCTGGAATGCCAGGAGAAGCAGGGCCCACACAAGTCGCAGAGGCATCGTTCCTGTTCAGGCGTGGAGCAGGGGGCTGATCCCCAGGCAGGTCTCTCGTCGATGGCTTCTTTGTGCAGTGGGTACTCTGGCTGGGCCAGTCTGGCAAGGCCCAGACCGCATGGAGACAAGTTCGGAAGCAGTCCGTTTTGGGCTGGATACAGCTTCCAGCAAGCAGAACACAGTTCACACAGTGGGGAACTAACTCACAACCCACTAGCAGCTCATAGCACATTTACATGTACAGGAATTCTACTGTACAAGGCAAAGCGCTCCCCGGGCACAATCGCAAAGTCTCTGCACACACCGGGAGCTGAGAGGTAGCTGGAACTCCTGACAGGCCGATCGCATTCAGCATAAATATTCGGTCTTCTTCAGGTTGAGCCTGGCTCACTTCAGTAGCTTACTTTAATCACACAAACTTGGCTTTAGTCCAAAATAATTCTCTTCTCTCCCTCTCAGGAGCAGCACACCGGCATGCAGGCCAAAAACTTAGCCTTTTCAGAGTTCTCCCATGCGAATCCACTCAGGCTTGCTGCTCAGAAACACTTCAGCTCCTTCTTGCTCAGCTTCCAGCTTAGTTCTAACTGAAAACTGCAAGCAGCCTGGGACTTCCCCAAGATCCAAAAGATTTGGTTAGCTGATTTGGCTGTCAGTCAAAGTAAGCGCTCCCCCTTCAGTTGCAAAAAAGGCACAAAAAAGCTCCAAACTAAAGTTCCTACAGATTTTGAATTCAGACAGCTCCAGTAGTCCGGCTACATTTTAGGTCCCACCAGTACTGTTTGGTCCAATTTGCAGTCCAGGACCAAGATAGTGGAGACAAACAAAACAGTCTTTGCTACAAAGAAAGGTTAGACAAACTACATTATCATTTAAACTGCTAAAACGCAGGACACCAGCCTGGCAGTGAGCATTTAGGCAAGCTCAAGGAAGACTTTTTGGGAACCCCCATTTGTAGGGGGGTTACACCTGTATTCGTATTACCCATTCTATCCTCCTTCTGACATGGCCCTCAACATCCTGAAAAGGTCTAGTCTCTGTGGGTAGTGTCATCCCTCTCTCCTTCACTACGCTTGTCTACCTCCAAATCCATATCTTCCTTTTAACCCATCCTTTCCTGTTTCTCTCCCCTCTCTCCCTCATCCCACCCTCCTTTCACAGTCATCCCTCTTTCTTTGCCACAGCAGGGGTTCTCTGCATTCCTGGAGGGTCCTTTCCCTTGCCCAGTACCCCCGTCCCCTTTTCCTCCTGCCCCTCCTCTCTGCCCGATTGCACTTAAACTGGTACTACCTCACTTGCGCTACTTTACTTGTACTCTTGCTCTACCTGGGCTACTCCCCATTTGCACTTGGCATTGCTAATATGCCCCTCACAGTTTATCTTCATTTTTACTCTGGCTATGCTACCCTACTATATTAGCCCCTCCTACCCCCAGCTGGCATCTACTGCCTTCCCCCTCTAAGATGACCTCTTTCACTGCACCCCATTGGTGCTGCCGTATCATCTCCTTCTTAATTTGGCAACACAATCTTTAGGGGTGTGCTTCATCGCTTATCCCAGTCGTAATTCTGTATGCTAATTCTCAGTTCTACCAAATGTGCTGTTTATTTACTCCATGACTGTGTTAACATTAGCTGTATGTTAATTATTAACTGTATTGTTGTATCATAAATGCAATTGTGTTTATGTACTGTATGAATGTTATTTTTCTGATCAGTGTAAATGTAAAACTGTATGTTTAGTCAGTAACCCAATTTATACCCCTCCCCCCAGGTCGAAGTGGGAGACAAGCAACTTGTTGCTCAGCGTGCCTTCCTGGTGAAACATTTCAATAAATAATTTTTTTTTTTTAATTAGATAGTGTTTTGAAATTTTTTTCCAGTTTTTACAAAATTTTAACTTTTTTTACTGTTACGTACAATTTTACTGAAAGCTATTTGAAATATGGTCTAAATAGCTTAGGAATTTTAGAACATGCTAAGTAGGGACCCCATAGTAATTAAGCACACTTACGCACTGATGCTGAACATGGGATTTCTTGAACTTTGAAAATTATAAAGACAGTTATCCTGAGACTTTAATGTGCACCTGTGCAGTGTGCAAAGGACAGTAAAGGGTAAAAGTGCGCTCCCCTTCCTACCGTTAAGTAGGTTAGAATATAGAAATGTAGCAGTTAGACTTTTCTGTGGGGGGAACATGTCCAGTATCTAAAATGTGTAGTCAGATTATAGATAGCCACCTGTATTTTGCAGTTAGTAATAAGTGTAGAGGTTAGCCTGCCACCCCCTGGTGGTATAGTTTAACTTAGGATGTTACTAGCTGTTAGTTAGATAGGAAATGTTTTGGTGGTGTGAAAAATGTTTGGGGTGCCAATTTAGGCCCAGTTGGGTACTGCTGATGGGTCCAATGGGGAACAGTATTGGAGCTGGAAATAATCAGGATACGGGTATCCCTGGCGGGTGGGAAGTTGGCCTAGTGGAACAGCCATTGCTGGGAAAGCCAAGTTGAGTAGCTGTGCCCCTAGTGGAGCCAGAGAACTGCAGGTAGGTGGGTTTGCCCACCTAGTTCTATTTAGACTGCTATCTAGCAGTCAGCCTGGTGGAGCCTGGATGTGATGGCCTGTGGGAGAGTGCGCATTATCCCACAGTGCACAGTAGCCATGGTTAGCCAAGGTGGAGATGGCTTCCCCGGGAGGTAAAGCATTTCTGTGGGGGGAAGTGTAACCCCTGTGCCAAATTCGGGGGTTACTAATCAAGATGCCCTGCCGGCATCAGGGAGGTGTGTGCGCATGCTGAGCTCTGCTCAGGCATGCTTGCATTGTTTTTTCAAGCACCAAATGACGCGAGTGCAGTGAGTCAGTTGAGCGGCAGTTGGAGTTCAAGGAGGAGTGAAGCGCCTCCTTGTAGGCCCACAGTGGAGGCCTACAGTTGGGGCTGGGGTGGGGAGGTTGCCCCCCAGTCCCAAAAGGTGCAGATGGACCCCACAGGAATTGGGTGGGGCAACAGGCAGGAAAAGAGCAGCAGAAAGGCAATGAGTCCCCGAGAGCCTGCTTGGCTCTTGAATAGGAAGGAGAGAGTGACTGCCATGGAAAGCCCATAGATGACTGAGGTGGCAGTAAGGTCTCTGGTGGGGTAGGTGGCAGAGCTACCCCTGAGCTTGAAGTGTCCACTCAAGGTAAAGTGCTGCTGGGATTTGGGACTGTTGTTTGCGAGAACCCTGCCAGAGGACCTACAGGCGCAGACGCCACTGGAGGAAAGGACTTGAAGTGCCTGTAAATTTAACATTGTGCCCCCCACTCCCTTGAGAAGAAAATGTGCCTGAAGAACAGAAATTGTGCCTCCACTCCCACAGGCAGGGTTCACAAGTGAGACATTTAGAAGGGACAGAGGAAATGCTGCTGAAGGGAATTGGAGCCCATTTAGCCTGAGTTGTAAAGGGAGAAGTGCATAGGACCCTGGTTCAATCCCTGAGTCCTTCGAGTGTGTGCTGTGGCTGAGTGCCACAGAAACAGTGGAACTGTGCTAGAAATTAAATGAGGATCCTCACAATGGTTTGTTTACTGCTTCAGCATTTTGGAGAAGAAAAATAAATAATGCCTGATTACTCTGAGCTTCTGTTTGGAACTGGATCATTTAAACTCTTTGGGAAAGGTGTTGCTGTGTTGCCTGCCTAACTAACTATTTTATGCAGGATCCTGTCAACTCCTGAGGCACCACCAGTTGTGTTGGGGATGAAGAATGTCATGCTAGTCAGCGCTAAGATGGAGATTGAGTCGACACCAGAAGAACCTGATTCTGCATTTAAAAAGGTACTGTGTTTTGTGCCCTCCTGGTGCTTAGTCGAGATGGTATCCCTCCCCTTTCCCAGAGACTGAAATTCTATCCAAAACCCCTAGACAGGGAGGGAGGAAGTAGTTTCTGGAGATGTGACCTGTGCCTGGACTGGAGCTGCTGCCTGCTTGAGAGAAGCCCCAAAAGTGCTCGGGCAGAAGCGATTGAAATTTAAACCTTAAGTCTTCTGAATTAATTTAAAGTGCCACCTCTGAAATAGAGAAGGAGGGGGCTACATGTACATAAGTATGAAGTTGTATGACAGAGAGAAAAGGTACTCCACCATTGAAAAGGAATGTTTAGCAGCAAAGTGGGCCATGCAGTCCCTTAAGTTTTATTTGCTAGGAACTGGTTTTGTACTTACAACAGATCACAATCCTCTCTGTTGGCTTAACCAAATGAAAGATAAAAATTCCAGAATCACAAGGTGGTACCTAGCTCTACAGCAATTTAAATTCAATGTGATACACAAATCTGTTAAAGAGAATAGCAATGCTGATTTTCTGTCAAGATCTGGATCAGGAATTGACGGTTCTGAAGGGTGAAAAACCAGGTTCCCTCTTAAAGCAACAGTACAATGTAAAAATAAATTGCCCTTTTTCGATAGTTTATTCCCTGTGTTCTGCTGAGCATTAACTGGTACTCTTTCCCTCCGGCATTGTATTATCACTGAGTAATTTGGTTGGTTATCCTTTGTTTTTGTTTACATTCCTGCCACCGACCATGTTAAACTAGAACCCCCTCTGCTGCCAACTGCACATGTGTATGACTGGCAGTATTATACAGGGACATTGGGAATGTTCAGCACAGGGTCCCACTGCAGTAACTAAAATATGTGATGCGATGTGAAAGGGTAGCACAGCTGAAAATTAGGCAGCCGCCATATTTATTGTGGTACCACAACAACTGAAATAAATTTTAAATACCTAAAAAACTAAAGATCGATAGAAAATAATATTTAGAGGTATGGAAACCTCATCTATGGCTGCATGCTTACAACCAAAAAAATGAATTTTGATAATCATTTCCTGATTATGTTGCACTGCTACTTTAAGGAGGGAGGTGTATGTGACAGGGTTGAATAGGACCCTGTCTCAGTTGTTATAGAGAGTTTGAATGCAGGGATCTCTTCTGTGCTTTCTTTTCCTGTCTCTTGTCTGTCTGGTTGCACAACCAAATGTGAGACTTAGGATTTAATCACCCTGACAGTCTTGTAATTCTATGCCTCTTACTGTCTCTCAGTCTTCCCTTGCTGTTTCTGTCTTTTCCTCCCTTGCATATCTGCTGATATAAAAATATATGCAAATCATTATGTGGAAATGCAACTAATATTGGGATCCCTTTGTTTAGAAATTATATAATGTTACTGTTGAAATGTATATATAGTTTGAGATGATTGCAGAACGCTATTGGGAACTCAAGGGATTAACCTGAGAGCAGTTGTTAAGCCCTTTTTCAGAAGATGTGGAGAAGGGGCCTCAGTTCTGAGACACTGTGTTCTTCCTGCACCTGCCTGAAACCTAAAAGAACATTTTAGAAAAAAAATAGGATGCTTGTTAAGGAGAGGATTGCAAAGACTTATAAGAGAGCTGCAATGTTTTGAGACACACACAGAGATTGAAGGAAAACTCAGATGGATCTTCTCTGTTTATTCTGCCTTTGTAAATAGTGATACTGAACAAGTTTATTTTTTTGTGTTACTACTACTACTAATAAACACTTTTTGCAAATTCTACAACTGCTCCTGGTTTTTCTTATGCTTCCTGACCTGTGCCTCGACGACAGGGGACAGGAATTGATTACTTATGTGCAGCTGTTTGAAATGTTTCTATTTGCATAAATTATATTCATACCTCTAAAGGATCCCTATTTAACTGTGCCCAAATAAAAGCTGAAGCTGTCAGTTGTGTTTTGTTTTGTTTTGTTTGTATGGAAAACGGTGCTTAATTTGTAAACAAAGAGGTGGTAGGGCTCTGAGTCCAAACACCAAAAGCCGGGGGTCTGTGGGCCTCCAGGCCCCTCGAAGCTATGGGTTTTTAGATGCTCTGTGGTGAGTTTTGGGGGTGGAGTCAGGGTTGGAGAGTCTGGCTGACCAGGTGCTGGTAAAGGATCATGGGCATGTACATGTATAATGCAATGGCAAGATGCGGTGAATTGGCTCCAATATCGAAGCTATTTGAATGTAGATGCTCTGTGGTGAGTTTTGGGGGGTTATATTGCAGATAAAACACATTTCTGTGTGGTTCCCTACCCCTGAATCTGGGTAAGAATTGTTTTGGGGGTAGAGTCAGATATTGGAGAGTCTGGTTGACCACTGGTAAAGGACCGTGGGCTTGTATAAAGGGCAAGATGCTGTGAATTGACCTAAAGGCCAGGGGTCTGGGGGCTGGTATGCCCCCAGAAGCTCTTTGGTTTTAGGTGCTCTGTGGTGAGTTTTGACTGGGATTATATTGCAGATAAAACACATTTCTATTCTGTGTCAGTTTCCCTACCCCTGAATCCAGGGGAAGAATTTTTGGGGGTTACACAGAATAGAAAAGTGTTTTATCTGCAATATAACCCCGGCCAAAACTCACCACAGAGCATCTAAAACCAAAGAGCTTTTGGAGGCCTACCAGCCCCCAGACCCCTGGCCTTTTGGGTCAATTCAAAGCATCTTGCCCTTTATACTTGGAGTTATGGTATTGGAGACTCTGGCTGATCCTACCAGGCAACAAAATGTACCACATAACATCTAGCATGGTACAAGTAGTAGAAGAGCCAATTAAAACTGAAGCATGAAAAGGTGTTTATAGGTAAAGGATCATGGGAATGTAGAAGCTATGGCAAGGTACTGTGATCCAAAGGCCAGGGCTGTGGGGTCCAGAAGGCCCCAGAAGCTCTTGGGTTTTAGATGCTCTGTGGTGAGCTTTGGGGCTTTTATTAAAGATAAAACAAACTTCTGTTACATATTCCCTTATTGAAGATAAACACACTTCTGTTACAGGCTCCCTATTAGGAAACCTGTAACAGGAGTGTGCTTTATCTTCAATAAAAGCCCCAAAACTCACCACAGAGCATCCAAAACCCCAGAGCTTCTGGCCTACCTATAACATTATAACTATGCTTCTGCAGTTGTTACAACGGGAGGTTAGCTGCTCGAGTAAGAACAAGATCTCATAATATGACAGGGTCTAAGACTTATCGAACCCCAGGCCACCGTGCACCATGCAATACCAGGCAAAGTTGTACCCTGCTAGATGCCCTGTGGTATGCGTTGTTGTTTAATAAGGTGAGCGAGAGTCTCCGTCCAGATGACAAAAAAGTGTTCCCCTAGGAGGCAAGGGGAGGTACTAGGGAACCTGTAACAGAAGTGTGTTCTATCTTCAGTAAAAGCCACAATACTCAAAACAGACCATCTAAAACCCAAGTTTCTGGGGGCCCTCAGAACAGGTTATTAAAATGTCTAGCATTGCACCATCTGCCTTTTAAAAAAAATGTTTCTTCTACAAGATTTTATTTAGTTACCTCTCTTTTATTTTACAGGTCTTGACATGTCTTACAATTGCCCTATCAGATAAGTATAAACATTTTTTTTAATCTGATGATTTACATGTGGTTTAAGTCCAACCCTTGTTTCTTTGTGTCCTGTTTAAATTTCTTGTTTTCCTTTTCAGGCATTCCTCAGGAACAGTTTTGATGAACAGCTAATCCCCAACTTGAATTGGCCAGGTAAGAGACACTACCGTTCCTTAACAAAGGTTACCATAACGCTTTGTGTGAGTATCCATCATGATGTTATGGATGGTGGTGATGGGATAGGCCACCATTACTTTATGATGGATGCTTGCACAAAATACTGTAGTAATCTGGTGTGTGTGTGTGTGTGTGTGTGTGTGTATATGTGTGTGGTAATGCATGGATATAATGAAAGTATAGCACAAACAGAAGAGTATATGAAGCACTATTTCAGCTGCTGCTAGCCAAAATATAGTTTAGACCATTAAGTAAGCATCCAGATTGCTATACCAGTTCTATAGGTTACAGAAAGAAATTCTGAGTTTGGTTTGTTCTCTGCTTATCAAGAAAAGACCATAGAATTTCCATATTTCTCTAGTTAGCCTCATGTTTTCTTTCCTTACTTTGTGTGTCACTGGCTGCTCTGTGCCCTTTGGCAAGCCATGACTGAACATAAGGAATGGGATTGATTTTATTCAACGGTGGGCTGACTAGATTGAGGAATAGTAATGATGAAATAGTTTCAATAAGCATTGATGCTCGTGTTGATGTGCATATGAGGTTCATTTGGGAAAAGCCTCGCTCACACTTGGTACTGGAGATACCAATAGTGCTCAAGGCTGTCAACAGGTCCTTGTACTGCTCCTGAATTTCTTTACCACCTGACTCCTTGTACACCCTGTATGCCCGAATGGTTTCATGAGTGGTACCAATAACAAATCTTCAGCAAAGAGATTCAATCTCACTTTCTCCATACAGTGTAGGTAGCTCATCGGGCCAGTACTGGTTATATAACACTTTCATTTTGGTGATCAGATTCTCATATCCAGTCTTGTCACCAGTGGTGCCTCCTGTAGACAGCATACATTTTTGTAAATTGTCCGCTAAGCTGCAGAAAAATTGTCCTGGGTGAATCTTCTTGTCACAAACATTTCCTTCATGCAAGAGAACACCTTGAAACATCCTTTCTTCTATGGCTTTCTCACACTGTGCCGAAAATTTGCCTCGTTTTTCTACCATTGCATCGAATACCGGTATTTGGCGGCAGATAGCTAGGTGTGCATCAACAATTGTACAACTGCGATGTTGCAATTCAAGAGATAACTCTGGCAACTCCTGTAGGGCATCATACATAATTCCAAGGTTGCTGACAAACTGAATAGATGACAACCGTTTACTTAGACCAGAGTAGGTTTTGGGTGTTGTGCTGTCACGAGAAATGTCATCAGCTGCAGATGTGAAGTGCTTATCGAGAGCAGGGTAAGCATTCCTAACAGCCTCTATTGTTCTAAAGCTCAACACGACCCACTGGGTGTCTAACGCTCTACCTATCTTGCAAAGCTGAATGTCAAGTGCTTCAGCGCACTCCTTCAGCTCTAAACTATTTTTCCCAGATGTGCTATAAAGAGAATATAGCTTGTCTAGCAGACTTTTAAAGTGATTTGTAGCTCCAACATCTTTCATGACATCACCAACTGCAAGCCCTAGGCGATGAGCAGAGCAGTGCCATGCTATGATATTTGGAAACATGTCTTTACAGCAGCTTCCGCGCGACACCGTATTGCGTCCAAACATCACTGAAGCTCTATCGCAAACAACCGCTACCAGGCACTTGGCAAGGAAGTTTTCAGTTATGTTAATTTTTTTGAGCGCAGACAATAAACTGTCCACTATTCCCTCAGCCGTCAGATTCTGCAGCTCCACAAGGTCCACAAATAAATTAGCAGGAGACTCCATGCCAGGTAACATCAGTCGCATGTACACAATAAAAGCGCTCTTCTTGTTTAAAGCAGTAGCTTCATCAAGTAAAAGACTCACTTTAGGAGCAATCACTGAGATTTGGGCAAACAACTTTTTCTTCATCTCAGAGGAAATGTGATGTTGAATGTTAGAACATGCCACATTGGAATGCAAAATCTGCCGCATGTCCAGTCCATTCAACTGCAGGCAGTCTATTTCTACTTCGAAACCATATGACGTCCGGTTACGCTTCTCTTCTTAATAAGCAGTTCTGAAGATTTTGGCCGTAGTAGCAATTTGAGCAGACTGTGAATTTGCAGCTAATTGCAGCAATGTGTCTTTCTTTGACTGCTCAAAAATGCAAGAAGCTGCGACATGTGACTTAATTTGTGCATGTTCTCCTATCTTTTTCTGTAGTGGTTTCTGTTGCTTTGTTTTATTGGTACTGTATGAAGTTACAGTAGTTTCAATACATTCTTTTGCCAATTTCATTCCGGCAGATTTTTCAGTTCCCAAGTTACTGACTTGCTGACACACACTGCAACTGAGATTTGATCCGTTGATGGCTAACCACCGGTATTTGCTTTGAAAACATTTTTTTTGTTCATGCTTCCATCCTGCAGGAAGTAAATCTTTGTTATGAGACATGACATGTTCAGGGAATTCGTCATCACTACCAGAGCTCTGTGATTCAGAGTCACTAGTAGCACAAATGTGTTCTGCAAAACTCTTCCCTTTAATCCCTTCATAATCATGAACTTGCTTTTATTTTGTACCTCTGAGGCCGCTGACAGATGTAATAGTGGCACCCGGTACATCTTCTGATTCTTTTCCGTGGTTTTCATCACTCTTCTTTTTCTTCCACTTAGTGACTGGCTCAGCTTCATTCGTACTACCTCCTGGCTTAGAAAAATATGACCATATTTTCTTTTGACCTTGGGACATTTTTTCTGATTTGTGTCTCAACTGTCACCAAAATGAATACAAAACTAACTTGCTGCCTGTTTTAGTTAGCCTTATTTCATTTATTTTTTTTAGTTACAGCACCTTCAGAGACGGTCACTAGAACACACACGAATGTATTGTATGTAGGTGGAACTTGTGGGAATAAAACTGAAGCTCACACAGTGACACACACACTTGCTTCTCTCTCTGTCTTCGTTAGCCTAGTTTTATTTTTTTTTGCAACCCCTGTCCCTTCAGAGACAACCAGTAGAACACACACCCTAATGTGCTGTATGTAACGTAGTACCTGTGGGAATCAAATCGAAGCTCACACAGTGACACACTTGCTTCTCTCTCTCTCTCTCTCTCTCTGTCTTTGTTAGCCTAGTTCAATTTTTTTACAGTCCCTGCCCCTTCAGACACAGTCACTAGAACACACACACTGATGTGCTGCTGTATGTAGGTAGAACTTATGGGACTCAAACTGAACTCTCAGAGACACAGCTCTCTCCCCTAGAGCTACTGGTTAGGAGTAAAGCTACCAACTTTCTGAGGTCTAAAACTGGGACAGTTCATCCTGATCATGACACCCCCCCACCGTGTCACTCCCATGGACACCACCGCAGTCAACGCTGCGCACTATCAGTTAAATTGTGCTGCTTGCTCTGGCCATGCCACCCCACAGTAACCCCAGTAGGAAACATTCAGATCAAAACAATACATCATTCTGCTGCAGCAAGTTCCAAACCATGATGTACAGAAAGTTCATTAGAAGCAAACCTGCATTAAATTGTGATCAGACATTCAAGCTGCATGTGTTGCTCCTCCTGATAGTCCCATCCAACCCTCTCACACTCACCTCATTTGCTGAGCAAACTTCACTTCAGTGACTCCCACCACCACACCAGATCATTTTCACACACTTCCCTACAGCTGATCAGGTTCGGGTACCTTAGTTCCCTGCTGCTGGTCTCTTCTCTGTCTGGTGTTCCTCTAAGCTGCTGGCAGGAAGACGTCCACATGTGCATGTTTGCATTACTACCCATTCTAATTTAACAGGAAGGAACATGCTTTACTGTGCTCCCACTGACATGCTTGCAGTGCAACACAGGCGCAGAGATTGAAGTTGCAAACTGCTGTTCAGCCCAAGCAGTGCCACAGTAGTGCTGAAATAGCTTTCACTCACGGATTAGCAGTCAGCAGCAAAAAAAAAAAAAAAAAGGGGGGACAAAACTGGGACAAGTAAGCAAAAACTGGGACAAAAGTGACATTTTGCAAAACTTGTAGGGACACTGGGACATGCTGCCTAAAATAGGGACTGTCCTGGGAAAATAGGGACAGTTGGTAGCTTTAGTTAGGGGAACCCACACAGTCTGCTGGCTAAATGTGATTGAAGTTCTGATCACATACAACTAAACTGAGCAGAGCTGGTCTCAGCCTCAATGCAGTCAAGGTAGTGCTTGCTTGGTTTTGTTGACAACGCCAACAACAAACACCAGTTTTTTGTGGGGTGGTGGTTCCAACTGTTCCAAGTCTGGACTAGTCTCTGACCAACTGACCCTGGTAAAAGAAGGACAAAAGAAGCGGGAGCTTCCCTCAATCAGCCCTGCACTGGCTGGCCTGGTCTGAGGCAGGCTTCTGTTCTGCCCTGCTGCACTTCTTCACTCAAGAGGGAGCCTCTGTGAAAAAAGTTGCCTTGCCTAAATAAATCTGTCAGTCCTCCCACATATGGTAAGATAATATACTCCCCAGTCTCTCAGACCTGGCTACCAAGATTTACTGTTCATCTTGAGAGTACCTTACTTCTTCTTTCTTTCCCACCGCGCCACCCCCCACACCTTCCTTGCTTTCTCAAACCCTCTCTCAGTCGACCCGCAAGGCCGCACCCACACTCCTTGCCACAGGCTTCACAGACAATTCTATCCCCAGGCCCAACGACTCTCTGATCTATTTTCAATTTCCACCGACAGCACCACTGTTTTAATTAAATATTTATTTAAATGTGCTTCTTGTGCAGTCTCTCACTCTCCGACTCCACACAACAATGAGGGACTACACAGAGCTGACTGTAATATACAGCCACACATACTGCATCAGGTCAGTGAGTCTGTATGGTAACTCCTCCTCCCCTGACGTGAGGCAAGCCACAAGGCTACAAGATGATCCCCTGACCACAGAAGAGATGGTCAGGGGATCCTTCACACAGTGGACGGAGTTCGGACTCGAAGCACGCATGTTGCTCATTGTGTGAGCACGGCGTGCCACCGGCAATCAAATTAAACCCGACCCCCCCTACAAGCAGCAAAGTCAGCTCAGGGTCCCGGGAGCAAATGCAGGTGCTGACTGCTGAGAGAGTGAGAGAGGGAGGACTAGGAGGAAGAGCCGAGGAGGACGAGCGATGAGTCAATGAGACTGGAGGATGGACTGAAGGTGGAGTCAGGAGCTGACACAGCAATCTTCACTGCTGCTGTAGCTGCTCAGTGAAAGGTGACTGTTTGACTTGTCTCACATTGTCAGTGAGTAAATATTAATAAAATTATACCTCGTGGCCACTGTCGCTCTGACGGCTCTGTATTGTGGCGTGTACAAAAAAGTAAATTGAAACTGAAGACAGGAGAGATGCCGGGGCTGAGCTCTGGCATGAAAAGAGATGCCGGGGCTGAGCCCCGGACAGCACTGGCTCAAATTAAGCACTGAGCTGGTTCAGAGATCCACAGTGGAGGGCTTCAAGAGAGGGTGGGACAGACACAGAAAACGGATGTATCAGATGATGGCCTGCCCTAGGGGGGTGGGGATGGATGATAGGGGTTTCTGGAACACAAGGGGGGGAGGACCTCGGTACACAACTAGGGATCTGAGGTTCGAGCAGACTTGATAGACCGTAAGGTCTAATCTGCTGGCAATTAGTAAAGTAAACTGATGGACAACATTCTGTGCAGTTCCTTTCATGGAACCAAGAATTTGGAGTTTTGACTATATCACTTCTTGGAGATTCCAGAGTATCTCCCTAAGATCATTCCTCCTATTCTGCTGTCTCTGAGTAATGCCACCACTGTAGCCTGGCACAGGCCAGACATGGCCCCTGCCATGCCTCGTAGGGCACATAATACTTATCATACCTCTCAGGGCCTGCCTTATTATGCTGGCCCACCTGAGACTGATTCAGTGGTCATTAAGGAGTCTCATGACAGGTCCAAAGTGCCCAAGCACCTTAGCTTCCTCCCACCAGACAGGGAATCTAGGAGTTTTGACCTTTGGGGTAAGAAGGTTTATGCCTCCTCCACCACCTTGGGGTTCTGGATTGCTAATTATTTATCCCACATGGTAAAGTACCAGAATACCATCTGGAAGAAGGGCAAGGTCGCTGATCAAGCCCTCCCAGAATGTTCGCAGAAACAGGAGGTTCTTAAGTCCCTACAGGTTGCCAAGTACATCAGTAAACACCTCCTCAGAGCCTTGTATGACATATGTGACACTGGTGCCAGGACTGCTGCTACAAGCATTTGCCTCCATAGGCTCACCTGACTGAGGGTCTCGGGCTCTGTGACAGATGTCCAGCAGAAGGTGCTCAAGGCCCCCTTCAATGACTCAAAACTCTTCAGGCCAGATGTCAAGGACATCATAAATGACTTACAGGCCTCTGGAAGGGTTATTAAGTCTGTCCTTTCACTCTACCATACTCAGCCCAGGAGCAGGCAGTGCCTGTCCTTTCATAAGGTGCCCCACAGGGCCGGAGAAAGCTCTCATCCTCAGGGCAAGCGGAAGGCAACCTCAGCTCTGCCTTACCCCTCTTCTGCGGGACCTGCCACCAAACAGCCCAGAGATGATGGCTACAACCCAATGGCTAGATCCACCTCTGCCTGACTCCTTACCAGACCCCCCCTTCCAGTCCCTGAACAAGAGGTGGTGGTCAGAGATCAGTTATCCCTCCATCTCAGTCAACGGATGTTGTGTTTGGTCTTGTACCTTTGTGTGAGGATTGAGAGGTCTGGTGGGGAAATGGTCAGGGCTGATTGATTCTCATGACAGTCAAGGAAAGGGCCTAATCCCTCCTTCCCCATCCCTTCCACCCTGGAGTATTGCACAGGACTGCCAGGTGCAGCCCATTTAATTCCCTGGCCAGAAGTCTGAAAGCCACAGGTCGTGGAAACATATAGCTGGAGTGGAAAAACACAGGAGTAAAGGCTGCAGGATTAATGTAGTTGGAAAAGCTGTACTGATATGCTGAGTGGGCAAAAATAGTCAGAAACAAGTGTCTTCAGGAGATACTGCTGCATAGGAAGGGACTATAAACTGAAGAGGGGGTACAGGCACCACTTAAGGAGTTTTAATGCATAGGGGGTAAGGGCAGCACAGAGGTATGAAAATGGAGAGAGATCAGGGAAGACGTGCCAGAGGGTGGCATTGCAGAAATAGGGGAGAATAGGGATGGTGTAATGGGGGAGGGTACAGGGGGCAGCAGGATGCTGGGGGGGGGTCAGCATGGGAAGAATAGTAGGCTGCAATGACTGTGGGGCGGCTGTTTGGATGAGCACATTATGGATGCTATGTGGGTGTCCAATCTGTCATAGGCTGAGGAGGCTGGAGGGAGAAGTGCAGGGGCTGAGTAAGGACTTGGAGAGGGTGAAGGAAGGGGGAGCTGGAGCAGGATGGCCTTCAGCACTGGGTAGCATGATGCCAAGGCATAGGAGGAGCATCAGAATTGAAAAGGGAGAGGCAGGGAGGAGGGGGAGAGGGGTCAAGATGACTAGGGTGTCTAGTAATGGAAGAAAGCCTAAGGGAGGGAGGAAGGAGCCTAGTCTCAGCAACACTGAGAGAGCAGGTAACAGGTTTGCAGTGTTGGCAGAAATAGTGGAGGGGGAGGCGCTGGATCACTAAGATGGGGCAGGAGGGAATAGGGTCAGGCACAGCCCAGGTAACAGCTGTCGGAAAGAGGGAAGGGGAAGAGGGACACAGATGGACTGGTGGACAGAGAGGACAGAGGTAATGGGGGGAAGGACAATGCTGGTGAGACAGATGCCAGAGATACAGCAGGAGAGGGATGGGGACCCAGGGTAGAGGGTAGAGAAGGGAAAGATAGTGAGGGAGTGTTGGAGGTTGGGGGAGGTACAGGGGGATTGGATGCAGTTACCAAAAGGCAGGGTAAGGGAGAGTCTACTAATGAGTACATAAAGAAGAGGTTGGCAGGAGGTATGAGGCAAGAAATGGGGGGGTTCTAGTGCTGCAGGATTCTATACTGAAGGGGATCAGATGGGGCAGTAAGGGGGAAAGGCATAGCTGAACCCGGGTTGAATCCCTACCTGGGCTGACTGCAGACAGGGTGAGGCAGTCTCTTCTTAAATGTGCAGGGAAGGAGGAGATCTCATGTCATGGTGCACGTGGGTACAAATGACCTGGCAGGGGGGACGGTGGAAATGGTACGGGAGAGGTTTGAGGAACTGGGAAGGCTGTGTGAGGAGATGGGAGGATCGGTGGCCTTCTCAGAGGTACTCCCAGTATCCTGTTCGAGTACAGCAAGGAAAGGAAGGATAGGTGAGTTTAATACTTGGTTGGGGGAATGGTGTCACTCAAGGGGGTATAGCTTGGTGAGTGGCTGGGGTAGAACCTGGGACAGGAATGACCTGTACGCCGGGGACAGACTACAACTGAGTAAGGAGGGGAAAGCAGTACTGAAGCAGAAGATAGAAAAGTACACAGAAACAAAAATGAATTTAAACTAGAAGGGTGGGTGGTGAGTGGTCAGCTGATAGACAGGAGACCCGGAGAGGGGGTCCTGACAAGCTTGCCCCTCTAGTTAATGGGGACGGCAAAGGGGAGGGGACATGGGGGAGGAGAAAGGAGTGAGAAGGGTTAGGGAGGGGAAGGGAGTGGGCTGGAGAGTGGTCTCACTGAACGTAAGGAGCCCGGAAAAAAGTCAGCCAAGTTTCAGGCCCTGTTGACAGAGGGGAGGGTGGACAGTGGCCATCATGGAAACGTGGGCCACCCAGTACCAGGACTGGGAGTTAATGGTACCAGGGTATAGGATATTCAGAAAGGATAGGACCAAGGGGAGAGGGGTGGCTATCTATGTATGGGAGGGGATAAGGTGTGCAAGGAATGAGGGGGAAGAGGGCAGGACAGAGGCCCTATGGATGCATTTTCAGGACTCAAAGGACAGGACACTGAGGATGGGGTAGTTTACAGACCACCAGCTCAACTGGAGGACCTGGACAGGGAGTTAGCTGAGCAAATCTGAAGGGTCTGCAGGAAGGGTAACACAGTGGTGGTGGGGGACTTCAACCTACCTGGGGTAGATTGGAGTACCCCAACCACCACAAGTGCAAGGGAGCAAGTTCTGTTAGGGGCATTTCAGGAAAGCTTCTTGATACAATTAGTCCACAGGCCAACTCGGATAGGAAATACTCTGGACCTTGTACTGTCCAATGGGGAGATGGTGAGGGATCTGGGGGTGGAGGATCCACTGGAGGGAAGCGATCACTACTCAGTGTGGTTCACACTCAACATGAGGAGGGAAGCTGGGGTACAGGTACCAAGGTGATTGACTTTAGGTGGGTGGACTTTAAAAACATGAGGGAAATTCTGGCGGGGCACCTGGAGGGGGATTCAGCCAGGCTGGGACACAAGTCAGAAGTGAGATGTCATAAAAAAGCAGTTAGTGGAGGCTACAGGGGCATGTACTGGAACACAGAGCAAGAAAAGGAGGACAAAGAAGCCTAATTGGATGACTCAGGAGGTCAGGGAGAGGGTGAGGGCCAAGAGAGAGGCATTCTGGAGGTTCAAAAATTTAAGGAGAGGAGAAGACAAGGAGATGTACATGAAGAAATCCAGAGAGGCCACCAAACTAGTCAGAGCAGCCAGGGCTTCCAGGGAGCTGAGGCTGGCACAGGGTATTAAAAATGGAGCAAAGGATTTCTTCAGATACATAAGGAAAAGAAGGAAGAACAAGGACCAAATAGTGAGGATAAAAAAGGTTGGGGGTGGGTGGAGAGAGGGGAGTATCAGGCAGAGGCATTAAATGAATACTTCTGTTCTGTATTCATGCAAGAGAAAGCGGGTCAGGTACCACAGGGGAAGGGTGGGGTAGGCAGGGGAGAGGGGTGACGGATACGAGGATTACTGAGGACAGGGTACTGGAATGGCTGAGGGCAATGAGGGTGGACAAGGCACCTGGGCCAGATGGCATTCACCTTAGGGTACTCAAGGAGCTCGCTGAAGTTCTGTCAGGGCCACTGGCCAACGTGTTCTATACCTCCTTG
Source organism: Neoceratodus forsteri (assembly GCA_016271365.2). Lineage (NCBI taxonomy): Eukaryota > Metazoa > Chordata > Ceratodontiformes > Ceratodontidae > Neoceratodus > Neoceratodus forsteri. The sequence goes on along the minus strand of CM028134.1, from coordinate 1,071,681,297 downwards.
GACACGGGATGCCTACCGGAGGACTGGAGGATGGCCCATGTGATGCCCATCCACAAAGGTGGCCCAAAGGATGAACTGGGAAACTACAGGCCAGTGAGCCTCACATCAATCATGGGGAAGCTCATGGAGACAATCCTGAAAGAGAGGCTGGTGACCTTTTTGGAGGATAATGGACTCCAGGATAGGCATCAGCATGGATTTGTCTCGGGCAGATCCTGCCAGATCAGCCTTATTGAGCACTATGATTGGGTGACAAGGGAACTAGACAAGGACCATGCAGCGGATGTCCTGTATTTGGATTTCAGCAAGGCCTTTGACTCTGTGCCACATGGGAGGCTGAAGTGAAAGCTGGAAGCTGTGGGGGAGGGAGCGAAGACGGTGAAATGGATAACAAATTGGCTAAGGTGTACGCAGTAGAGGGTGGTAGTGGGAGGGGAACTCTCAGCTCCGAGGGCAGCGACAAGCAGGGTGTCACAGGGATCGGTGCTGGGTCCAGTGTTGTTCGGGTTATTCATTGCTGATATCTCACATGGGATCCGAAGTAAGATCAATCTGTTTGCAGACAACACCAAAATAGGGCAGTGGTTGATGACATTGAGTGACGGAAGGGGCTATAGAATGACCTAACTAAACTGCAGGAATGGTCAGAAACATGGTGGCTGGGGTTCAATGCCAGGAAGTTCAAGGTAATGCGCGTAGGAGCAAAGAACCAGGGGAGGGACTATCAGCTGGGAGGGGTACAGTAGGGTAGCACCATGGAAGAAAAGGACCTGGGGTACTTATAACAGGGAGCATGAACAACTCTGCTCAGTGTAGGAAGGCAGCAGTGAAGGCCAACTAGATGCTGGGGTGCATAGCAAGAGGAATCTCCTCCAGAAGTAGGGAGGTAATCCCCCCTCTGTACAGGTCACTGGTCAGGCCACACCTGGAGTACTGCATGCAGTTCTGGTGAAGGATGTCAGATTGTTGGAGGGGGTGCATCGTAGAGCAACAAAGATGGTCCAGGGATTAGAGGGCAAGTCCTACGAGGAAAGTTTGAGTGAGCCAGGTATGTATTCCTTGTAGGAGAGGAGGGATGGGGGGGCATGATTGAGACCTTTAAGTACTTGAAAGGGATAAACAAGATTCAAACAGAGGGGATCTTCCAATTAAGAAGAGGAAGGGACATGAGAGGGCACAGTCTCAGACTGGAGGGGGGGAAGATTCAGGAGGAAGGTAAGAAGACAGTTTTTCACAGAAGGGGTGGTGGGCAAGTGGAACAGTTCCACGGAGGTGGTGGCCTGTAAGATGGTGGGCAGTTTCAAGAAGGGATGGGACAGGGTGAGGGTGAGGGTAAATCTAAGGTGTGGAGGAGTGGGAGGGGCAGCTGCGAGATAAGGGGCCAGCTGCACAATCGAGCAGACTCGACAGACAGTGAGGCCTATTTCTGCTGGCATTTTCATATGTTTGTAATGGAGAACTATCACTTCAGATGTTTGTATTCTTCAGATCATAGAAAGGGATCACACTCTGGAGCTTCTGGATCAGTCCCCAGAGACCTCCCCTGTTACACTCTGCCTACCCACGTACCTGCACATCCTGTTTTTTCCTCCACACAGGCAGTTTCTCTGGTTCCCTTTCTAGAGAGAGCACTATCAGCTCGGTCTTGCCCTTTGGCTTATCCTCTGCGTCATGGGTCTTTACAAAATGCTTAGCAGCAGTAGTGGCTGTTCTGAGGCGGGAGGGCCTGTATGTTTTTCCCTACCTAGACAACCGACTTCTCAAAGCTCCATCTCAAAACCAACTCCTCCAGACCCTGGAGAGGACCCTCCAGCTGTTTCACTCCTTGTGCATCACGGACAACCTGCCCAAGTCAGTCTTGATCCCGTCCCGGAGACTACAATATACTGGGGCAGTTCTTCAGCATAGGGCAAGGCCTTTCTGCCTCAGAACAGAGTGGAGAGCCTCATTTCCCAGGCTCAGGAGGTAGCCTAGACCCGTTATGTCTCAGTCAGGGTATATATGAAACTTCTAGGCCTCATGGTGGCTGCCATTGCCATGGTTCCCTTGGCCAGACTGCACGTGCAGGGGCTCCAGTGGAGCCACCAGGTGTAGTGGGACCAGCTTACAGATGACCTGGAACAGCAGGTTCTGGTCTCCTCACCTGCCAAGGAGGTGATCCGGTGGTGGATGGACCCCCAACATCTGTTAGCAGGGATACCATTAATGATCTGCACTCCCCAGCAGATTCTCACTATGGCCACCTCTGGCCTGGGCTGGGGTGCACACTTAGGTCCTTTTCAGATTCAGGGGGCCTGGTCTCCGCTCAAGATGTCTCTCCATATAAATGTCTTGAAGATGCGAGTGGTTCTGTATGCCATGCAGGCTTTCCAGAACCATCTTCTCCCAGGTCAGTTGTTAATCCAGTCAGATGGAACCAGTTGGGTGGTCTGATCCTTACATCGTGGGGTTTAATTTTAGCACTCCCCCCCCTCACAGGCCTACCCCTGTGGAGATGGTTAGGTACCACCCTTTAATGGACATAAGTTCCCATGGCCTGGTGGTGGTACTTGACCTCTCGTCCCTCCCTGTGGCCAGCAATAACCCAGAGACCCTTATGTTGGCTTATAACTTAGCCATCTCAGTGGCTCTGGATTCAATTGCTTCTGTCTGTGTTCACCCTCTCTCCCTTTGCCCTAGGTCCCTTTGGTTTGATAGGACTTTGAGGGGAGATGCAGAGACTAGGGTGAAAGTTAGAGCATTGCTGGCGAAAGTCCGCCCTTGATGCCGACCGCCTTAGATTGATGGATCATTATTTAGTCTATCAACCTGCAATCACCCATAAGAAGGCAGAATTCCTGTCTGGGGAGATTGCGGCTGCTCAGAATCAACCAGCTCAGCTATTCCGAACTATGGTCAGACTGTGCAACCCAGTCTGTCTGCATGTTCGGAAAGCTTTTCTGCAATTAGAGTGTGATGAGCTTGCTCAATTCTTTGCAAATAAGGTGGCTGACATCAGGGTGGATCTTCAGCTGGCACACTCTGTGGGAGTTGTTTGTGATCAGTACGGGGTCACCGCACCTCAGTTTTCTTGGAGTACCTTCAGTCGGCTGGAGTTCATGGATGTCATGAGGATCATCCAGTGTGTTCACCCTACGTGCTATAGATTGGATCCTGGACTGACCTCCCTAATTCTGGGTTGTATTGACATCATTGGGCAAATCCTTGTGTGGATAGTCTGGTGCTCCTTGGAATCTGGAATGTTTCCTTGTTCTCTGAAAGAGGCGGTAGTGACATCACTCTTGAAGAAAGCTTCCTTGGACCCAGACTGCCATGCAAACTACAGACCTATGTTTAACCTTCCCTTTGTAGGGAAGGTGATTGAGAAAGTAGTGGCAGCACAACTGGAGGATCATTTGACCATCAATGACATCTATGAACCACTCCAGTCTGGTTTTTGTAAAAGACATAGTACTGAGACGGCACTGGTTTGGGTGCTCAATGATCCCCTGATGGTGAGAGATCGGAAGAACAGTTCCATCTTGGTCCTTCTGGATCTCTCCTCAGCTTTTGACACCATGGACCACATGGTGCTGATAGGATGCCTGAGGCATATCTGTGGCATGTTGGGGACAGTCCTCAGTTGGTTTACATCTTTCCTCACTGGTAGAACACAAAGAGTTGTGTCTGGGTTTTCTTCCTCAGGCTCAACTGCTTTGTCTTGTGGGGTGCCTCAGGGTTCAGTGGTGTCACCCATATTGTTCCCAGTGTATATGCTGCCCCTCAGAGACGTTGTAAGAAGATATGAGCTGAGGTTTTACTGTTATGCAGATGATACCCAGCTCTACCTTTCTTTTGCACCCAACCAGGATGGAGCCGTCTCGGTCTTTAACAACTGTCTGCAAGAAATCCAGGAGTGGATGGATTCCAGTTGGCTGAAGTTGAGCTCGGAAAAGACTAAGGTACTGGTTGTGGACCCAGGTCATCGGATAGGGGGCTCGGGTGTTGGCGTACCCTCTGGAATCTTCCTGGGGGGTGTCTCAATCCCGACCTCTGATCGGGTGCGTAACCTGGGGGTAGTTCTTGATGATGGACTGATCCTACATTCTCAGGTGTTGGCTGTCATCAAGAATTCCTTTTTTCATCTCAGGAATATCACCAGGACTAGGCATCTGGTTCCGTCTAATGACCTTCCAACTCTGGTTCATGCCTTTGTGTCCTTGCGCTTGGATTACTGCAACTCCCTCTATCTAGGGCTTTCTGGGGTTGAAATCCATCGCTTGCAGCTGGTGCAGAACGCGGCAGCACAGTTTTTGACCGTATCTTCTTGATCTTGTCATATTACCCTGTTGCTGCATGGACTGCATTGGCTTGCAGTTCAGTGGTGGATCACCTTTAAAGTCGGTTTACTGACTTTTAAAGCCCTACATGGACAGGCCCCGGACTATCTGAAAGAGCTTCTGGTTCCTTACTGCTCTGGTCATCTGGTTGTAGAACTTTTGCTTATGCAGCCCCCACCCTCTGGAATTCTCTACCTCTCCGGTTACGGGAGTGTGTAACTGTGGAGGAATTTAAACAGGGTTTAAAGACTTACCTGTATAGGAAAGCTTTTATAAGCCAACTGAGTTGATTAACTATTATACAGGAATCTGATAATGTATGCGTTGATTATTTGTTGTTGTATCCCTGTTTTTACTGTGAGGTGCCCTGGCATTGGAAAGGCGTCATACAAATACATTTTATTGTTATTATTATTAGATAACCTCAGTGTTCTCTACTACTTCAACAATCGGGGGGGATACACATTCATACCTCCTATGCAGGAAGGCCAAGAGAAACTGGTACTGGGCACTGGATCATAGCCAAGGCCTTTCAGCAGTCCATGTTCTGGGTGTTCTCAACACTCTGGCAGACAGTCTCAGTCAAACTCAGTCCAGGATGCATGAAAGGGAACTTCTGTCATTGGTAACAGATGATCTGTTTGACAGATGGGGTCATGAAGAGTAAGAACTTTTTGCATCCCCACTCAGTACAAAACTGCCCAGTTTTTGCTTGCTAGATCCAGGGCCTGGAGTTTTCTGGTGAGATGTGTTGTCCCCCTCCTTGAGCAGGAGGTTCCTTTATGTCTTCCCTCCATTTCCTCTGATCCAGAGGGTGCTAATGAAGCTTCAGATGGAGGAGGCCAGCGGGATCCTGGTTGCACCATACTGGGCATGGCAGGTATGATTTCCATTACTGCAATAGTTAGCAGAGGAACCTCCAATGCCTCTGCCCCTTCTGCAGGGATCTACAGATACAGGCTCAGGGAACCCTGCCTGGTCCATCTGAACTTCCGTTCTCTTAGTCTGCATGCTTGACTCCTGAGGACATAGCTATTGCCTGGTTTGGGGTCTCTCAGAGAGTGGCGGGAATTCTAGTGGCAACCCAAAAGCCATCCACTCGGAACACTTATGCAATAAAGTGGAAGAGGTTTGCCATCTGGGCTGCTAAACACCAGCTGGACCCTTTATCTGTCCAGTAGGCCAGGTCCTGGGCTGCCTGATTTCCTTATCTGACTCATGCCTCCACTATTCCTCACTCAAGGTGCACCTTTCGTCTGTTTCTGCCTTCCATGAGACAGTAGACAGCCATACTGGGGCTCAGCTAGATGTATCCTGAACCTTTCTTAGGGGCATCTGTTCCCCTGTCCCAGTTTGGGACTTGAATTTTGTTTTGGAGAAACTGACCATCTCCTTTTGAGCCAGTCGCATCTTGCGAGCTACGTTTTCTGTCTTGGAAAGCATTGTTTTTAGTTGCCATTACTTCTGCTCGAAGGATTTCTGAACTTCAGGCTCTCGTGTGAGGAGCCTTATTTGATTTTTCACAAAGGCAGGGTGTCTGTGTGCATGAATCCTAAGTTCTTTCCTAAGGTGGTGTCTGAGTTTATGCTGAATCAATATATCCACCTCCCTTTGTATTTCCTGGAGTGTACCAATCCAGGGGAGGCACTGCTCCATAGATGTGCACAGGATTTTGAAATATTCTGTGCTCCAAACCAAGGACTGCAGAAAATCAAAGCAATTTTTTGTTTCTTCCACCCCAGGAAGAGAGGGCATTCAAGTTGCTATAACAAGCGAAGTGAAGAGTTGCCGGGGCGGTCAATGCTCACTCCACAAGGGGTATTTCTACCTCTGTGGCCTGTTTCACAGGGGTCTCAGTCATTGACATTTGTGCTGCTGCCACCTGGAGTACTGTCCATACTTTTACTAAGCATTACAGTCTGGACATTGCTTCTTGAGCCAGAGCAGGCTACGGCAGTGCTGTTCTTCAAGGCCTTTTGTCTTAGGTCCCGGTTTGCCTACCACCCAATCTGTTCTGCTGTTATAGTCACTGCTTGGATATCATTCCTTTGGTGCACTCTGGTGACTGAGGTACTCCTGAAGAGGACAGAACAGTTACATAAGAACTTACCATAACAGTAAATCTTCAATGGGATCTCAGTCATCAGGTCTGCCTTCTCTCCCAACATCCCCTTGTTTGGGGTTCCTATCTTAGACTGGTAATCTGGTGTATCTAGCCTTTTATTCAGGCCTCAGCACCTCTCTCTCTCTCTCTCCTTGGTCCCCCATGGTATGGGTTTGTTCCCTTAGTTTCTGGGAGAAAGAACTGAAGAGGAGCACCTTTATAGGGTTGATTATGTCTGCCGGTGACATTGGCATGAGCGGACCCAGTTGTACTGCTGGAAAATCTTCCATGTGGATCCTGCTTCACCAATGGTGATGTTCCTACAGTGTGACCTGATGACTGAGATCCCCTCGAAGGTCTACTGTTATGGTAAGTTCTTACGTAACTGTTCTTTATTTCTTCAATTGATAGTCCCATGCCTTAGTGCTCTTTCTTTTGGGTGGTAAGAGAAGGTAGATCAAGTGTTTTTAAAAAGTTATTTATAAGAGTAGGATGTAAGTGCTATCCCTTTGAGTAAATATGACTGAAAAAAATTTTTTTAAACTCTTTGGCCCAGATATTCAAAAGGGTTGCGCCATGCTCAATAGGGTTGCACCTGCACAAGTCCAAAATTGCGCCATTCTGTGATATTCAACAGGAGGCAGTTGCACCACTGAAAACATGCTGAGCAACAGCGCAATGCAAATGAATGCATGCTGAACTGGATGGTGAGGAACCATGCATAAAGTGCACAGCCCGATATTCAGCCGGGCTGTGCAGAGTTGTGCAGGCGCAACCCCCAACCTGCGCCTGCACAACTTTGAGCCAAAAAAAAAAGGAGTAAGTCGAGGGCCACCCACAGGTGAGCTGCTGCATTGCAGGGTGCAACACAGCAGCTGCCACCTGTGGCTGGCCCTCAACCTACTCCCCTGTGCCCCTGCAGCCCAATCAGGGAAAAGTGTAAAAATTCCCCTACCCCCGACTGGCCCAATCATGGGCAGCAAAGTGTCCTCCCCTGAACATATCCCTGATGGTCCAGTGGACCTAAGCCCGATCGCAGGCTGAAGGCGTGTAACAACCCCCGAATGTATCCCTGGTGGTCCAGTGGAAGCCCGATCGCGGGCTGAAGAAGTGTAATAACCCCCCAAATGTATCTCTGGTGGTCCAGTGGAAGCCAGATCGTGGGCTGAAGAAGTGTAATAAACCCCCAAAGCGTATCCCTGGTGGTCCAGTGAACCGCTAAGCCCGATCGCGGGCTGCATAATGTGGCAACCCCCCACCCCCAAGACCATATCCCTGGTGATCTAGTGTCCCCCACCCACCCACCCATGAAGCCCCACCACCCTGCTGCCCCGCGGCGGTGACAGCAACATCCCACCGTCCTCTGCCCGCTGCCCGCCGACTGACTGCCGGTCGGCTGCACGCCCATTGGTGCAGAGCAAGAGCCAATGGGCGTGCAGCCCATACCATACAAGGCAGTCCAGATATGTGAATGAATTCATTCATTCACGTCTTCAGCCCTCGATTGGGCTTAGCAGTCCACTGGACCACCAGGGATATGTTCTGGGTGGGGGACACATTACTGCCTGCGATCAGGCTGGTGGGGGGGTTATTTAGGCTGTTGCCCGTGATCAGGCCAGTCATGGGGAGAGGTGATTTTGATGCTTTTTCCTGCGATCGGGCCAGTCGGGGGGGTTGGGGGGATTTTATACACTTTTGCCCACGATCGGGCTGCAGGGGGCGTCGGTCCCCGATGGCTGCTGCCTGGCACGGTGCCAGGTGCACGTCCTCAGGAATCGGTGCACCTGCATTCTAATGGCATGCAAATGGGGCCATAAACAGATGCAAATGGCCCCCCTGCGCCTTGCATTAATAATGGCCCCATTTGCATGTCACCTTTTGAATACTGGAAATTTGCACATGGTGCAATGGTACTTGCGCCACGCAAGTTGAATGCTCCACTCTGACCATTTGCGGTGACGCAAGTTCCACTGCACCATGCACAGTGGCTGTGGCCGGGGGGGTGATATTCAAAGGAGTTGCTCAGTAGCGCATCTCCTTTGAATATCGCTCTGGCCACACCCCTGTGCAACTATTTTGTGCAGCGCAAGGGCTTGCGCCACAGAATAGTGCAGTTTGAATATCTGGCCCCTTATGTCTAAATTATTTAATATGAGTTTGCCACAGCTATGTGTTATTCCCGGAATTAGGTTTTGATTCTGAATCTACTTAAGACGGAAAGCTAATAACTTTCCAGATTTCTCACCTGCTTCTCAGTATTTTGCTTTGTCCTAAATAGGACATATTTAACTTTCTCAGATATAATCTTACTAATTTCAAATTTTAGGATTATTTTATGTAGAAGTTCCTTATTTTGAATTGTAGATTTTTTTAGATTGACTTTCTAGCTCCTTTAATTCTTTTTCTTTGTTTTCTTGTTCACTCTTCCTCTGTTCCATTTAGCAGAAAAACTGATTATCCTACCACACATAAAAGTCTTCACTGCTTCCCATACACATATCTGGGAGACCTATCCACTATTATTGATTTCAAATAATTATTTTATATTTGTGTTTGACCAGTTTAGGAATTCTTTATTTTTTTGTCAGAGGGCTTGTATTTAATTTCCATCTGTCGGATATTTCCTTTTTTACCTATTACCAGTCCTATTTCAATCAGGCCATGATCAGATATAATTATGTTGTCTATTTCAACTTCTACACGTGAGTCTGTAAGTGTTTTTTGAGATTAACGTACCATCGATCCTGCTGTAAGATGAATGTCTATTTGAGAAAAACAAATAGTTTCATCCTTGGGGATGAACCAAGCACCAAGAATCAATGAGGACTAAGTCACACATCATTTTTACGGCTGCACGGGTGGAGCCATGCTGACGTATTGCCATGGCATAGGAGAGAACAATTACAATGACAGGAATGTGAGGCAGTTGTCCTCTGCTAAGTGTTTCAACTGGTTCTGTGGCACAAATCTCTGCCTCCTGCTTAAAGCAGCAGTGCAACATAAAAAGAAACAACAGTACCACATAAATGTATTCCTCCTGATCTGTTGAGCAAAAAGCTGTTTAACATTATGTTGTACAGTGCAGCATTTGGCTAAGAAGAGCCCAGTTTCTTCTTTATTTTTGTTTACATTTGTATGCCTGTCATGTTGTTCCTACAACCTGTGCTGCCTACTCCACACACACACAATGGCATTCTGCTTTGTTTACAACTGGTTAGGCTTCCTGTGTGGTGCACACTCCCTTCTTTGCTGCTGGAAAGTTTCCAATCAATTCCCACAAGAAAGTCAGTGGTGAATGGGTTAATTTACAAAGGAACGTATAACAGTGGGAGGTACGTTGAGACAGAATAGATGCAAAGCTGAGAGATGAGCCAATTTCTCCAGCAGATGCAAGAGTGAGAGACAAGATACATTCTCCTGGGTTATACCTGAAAACAGGCAGTCCTCTACTTAGTGTTCCTACCTGGTCAATACAATCTAATTGTAACATGGCAATAAACAGTGTACCCTAATACTGTGACTGCATTGGTTAAAGCACAACACATGACCCAAGTTGAAGCAGGGATTAATTCCCTAGTAATGCCCACTGGTCATCGAGAGCGTGCTTATATACAAAAATCGAGAGATTAATCACTCTCTGTGCCATATGTTGTCATGGGTTGTATCCTGTAGATTGATTCCTCCCGATAGGTGGTGCTACCGACACAGACACAGAAAAGCTGACTCAGTAGCGCTGTGTTTGCTGCAGAGTATATTCCTTCCCATCCACCTACCAACCCTGTGGAACTCTGGCACTCAGCAGTCAGTCTAACAGAGGACCAGTAACTGTAGCAAAATACCTTTTTAGTGACCCACATTACGCTGAGCTGTAGAGATGGAGAACCCTACCCCTGACACCACGAGGCACACCCCACAACAATAGAGCCGTAGAACTGGATGGTGAGTTGGCCGTCAGAAAGAACACAGACTGCAGCTTGCATTGTTCCGTAACAACAGGGACAAGGAAATGAACCTCCAGTACTAAACAGTTTTCTGGAAAGTTGTGCACCTTCATTGTTCTTTCCCCACTCAGTAGTGCATTGTGGGTAACATTGTAAGATTTGCATATATCATCCTCGAGCTATATGCAAATCTTACTGTTTTACCCTAGATGCAGTAGTGAATGGGAAGGGGAAACAAAAACGACGAGTTGAGACATTGTAGCTTTTACCAACGGAGGTACAGTTTTTCGTGTCCTGTCTGTGCTGTCTTAAAAAACTGAATGCTGCAAAGTTTGAAGTACAGCCATAGCATAAATGAATGCTGAATATGGAACGTGCATGCACACAGTTCCACATAGAAGCTAACAGCAGAAAATAGCTTGTGAGTGAATATTTTCTGTTTCTTTTAATTTATTTACCAAAAGTATGTAAACAAAAACAGTGTTTTCCCTGCACTTGCCATGTAACAAGCGCATGAATCCACTTCAAAGTCCGGCTCTACTAGGGAATTGATGCCTGGTTGGTTGTTGGCAGTAAGGAGGGCTGGGGGGATACTGGGATGTATAGGGAGAATCATCACCAGTAGAAAACAGCAAGTTGTTATTCCCCTGTGCAGACAATTGGTGAGACCCCATCTGGAGTACTGCATCCAGTTCTGGAGACCCCACCTCCACAAGGACACAGACAGGATGGGGGCAGTCCAGAGGAGGGCAACTAAAATGGTGCAAGGTCTGCATCAGAAACCATATGAAGAGAGAGACTAAAGGAGCTTAATATTAATACCTTCGAGGAAAGGGAGGAGTGGGGGGATAAGACAGAAACTTTCAAGTACCTCAAGGGAATCAACGCAGTCCAAGAAGGTAGCATCTTTCGGAAAATGAGATGTGCAAGAACAAGGGGGCACAATTTGAAGATAGAGGGGGGACGGCTCAGGGGCAACATGAGGAAGAATTTTTTCATGGAGAGGGTAGTGTGGAAGGAAATAGCTGGTACACAGAAGAATTTCAATGCAGGCTGTAATCTTCAACGACTTTTAAGAATTTATTTGTAGTACTTCCAGACAAAATTCAAAATAAAGGCGAACTTATTCTGACAAATTAAATTACAAAGCATAACAGGCATAAAGGCACAAACCACGAATAGCAGTCTTTACGTCTTTAGCTAGAGCACTAGTTCAGATGCATTCACTTCATCATCCTGACTGCTACTGATGTTCAACTTGAACTGCTGGCTATATATACTTTATACTAATCACCCATTGGATGAAAGATCCATCAATCATCTGTATTGGATCATTTCTTGGATAAAATAGTTATTTATACATTCCAAACATAAGGCAATGCATTATAACACACTTTAATTGCAAATATGTATAATGGAAGTATTAGTATTTCATTTAGAAGTTTTTACATTATGATTGCACAGTAAGTCCCACCCTCCTAAGTATAAGAGTACTAGCAGGTATGGCCAGCCGGCTCCTAGAGAGAAGGAACACAATACAGCCCTTCACTAGCTGCTACACTTTCTGCCAGGTATTAAAACAACTTCATGGCTTTCTTTCCTACTACTGCTGTAAAGAACTATGGAAGCTGTTAAAACCTAATTTTCTTTAGAGGGGTACTACAGGAAATGTTTACAAAGTAAAGGAAGGTTTGTTTTAAAAGAAAACAGTTCTCAGTTGCTGATATTGAAAAGGATATATAAAGACAATATTTCATATTGGCAGTTTCAGCTCTCAGCTGCCAACACTGAAAAAGGGTCAGAATTACATGTATCTTACTAACACAGATAAATAATATATTCTTTTTACAGGGAATGGTGCAATTGTCTCTTTAGTGAGTTCCAGAGGCTAAAACGGCTTTCGTGAGCGTTCGCCGCATTTGCGAGCTGCACAAAGGTGCGCATGTTCGTGCAGCTCGCAACAAACTGTGGCGAAGGAGCGCTTTACTCAGTGCAAGTTCCTGGGGTACCTAAACATAAGGAAAAAGCCCTTTTTGAAAGAAAACAATAAAACCTTGTAGACAAAACTCTTGTTTTGAGCAGAGAAAGGAGTTTTGAATTTACCTGTCTCATTATGGCGATTTAAAGGGGCCATATATATTTAAATGACAGCCTTGCTTTGCAATTTGGCAAATATTACTTTAGTCAGCTAGAAATACATAATAGACAAAGACAACAAATAACAATTATTTGCATAGGTGGCCAGTCTATGCATAAACACAAAACAAAAACAAAAAAAACATACAAACAAGGACAATACAAGGATGATTGTGGGGGGGGGGTTCTGGCCAACAACTTCAATATCTGTCCATTACAAAGCATAAATCTACAACGCTAGATCACCCTTTGACAGTCTCCTTCCTCCTCAAAATAACAAAAGATACTGATTGTCAGTGTTCTTTGTTTATATTGTTAGAACAGATCTCTTACTATAAGAGATGGAGCCGAAGCCCACTCACTCCTCAGGCTCCACCTCGGGGTCCCAGTTTTGTTTTTATTCATATAGTAACCAATTTTATTTGCTGCTGTATAAACAAAAATGCCAATTCGTATAACTAACATTATGTTACTTTACCCCGAGGTCTGTAGTAGTATGGTCATGGCCATACCTTGACATGAAATCCGCATTTTTAGGTTCATTGCCTTTCCTATGTTTTATTTTGAAACAATATGGCTGTAATGCCAGGTACCATCTCATTATCTGGGGGTTACGGTCCTTCATAACATTAAGCCAACATAAAGGGTTATGGTCTGTCCATAGCTCAAACTCAGCTCCCCATAAGTAAAATCTTAATGTCTCTATGGCCCAGCGTACTGCCAAACATTCTTTCTCAATGGTGGAATAGTTGACTTCTCTCTCATGCAGCTTTCTACTAATATAAATGATAGGATGTTCTTCCCCATCTATAATTTGAGATAATACAGCTCCTATACCAGAATTTGATGCATCTGTTTGTAATATGAAAGGCACTGTAAAGTCAGGTGAATGTAGAACTGGGAATGAACATAATATTGCTTTGATTGTTGTGAAGGCTTCTTCACAATCTGGTGTCCACATCACCTTTTTGGGCAGACGTTTCTTTGTTAACTCAGTGAGAAGGTTAGCAATCATGGAAAAATTTGAGATGAAACGCCTATAATAACTGGCAAGTCCTAAGAAAGACCTTACATCCTTTTTAGTTACTGGCCTTGGGCTATTTGCTACAGCCTCAATTTTGGATTTCATGGGTTTTACCAGGCCCCTACCTATTTGAAAGCCTAGATACTCAGTTTCTTTCATGGCTAGTGAACACTTGTTTGGGTTAATTGTTAAGCCTGCAGAGGTAATGACATTTATTACGGTCGCTAGGTGAAGTAGATGGTCTGACCATGTGTTACTAAAAATCACCACATCATCCATATAAGCAGCGCTATACGCAGAATGTGGTAAAAGAAGTTTGTCCATGAGCCGTTGAAAAGTTGCTGGGGCTCCATGGAGTCCAAATGGCATGGCAGTAAATTGGTATAGGCCAAGTGAGGTACTAAAAGCTGGGTAGGGAGATGGGGGTGGTAGGGACGATCAGGCTTGCGGAGAGGCCAGACGGTGGTCGCTAAGCATAACAGTCACAGTTATGGGAGCTGGCCAGGAGGAGACATAGAGCTTTCTTAAATGGGTCAATGTTTTCTTACTGCAGGACGGCAGGGGTTAGGTCATTAAACCATAGAGGACCGTGATATGAAAGTGAGCATTGTGCCATGGAGGTTCTTTTAAATGGTACTTGTAGGTGGCCCTTAACTGAGCTTCTCGTATTTTTATTGGCAGGGTTGCGTTGGAAAAGTGTTGACGAAGACTCTGGTGTTTGTCCTAGTAGTGCTTTTCTCCCAAGTAGACAGGCTTGATGTTTGGCCCTTTGGGAGAGGGGGAGCCACCCAGTCAAGGAATAAAGGCTGCAGGTATGAGTGTAATGATCAGCCCCCAATACGAGTCAGCAGGCTTTATTAAGGAGGAGCTTTACTTGTTTAAGTGAGGTCTCGGAGGCTGCACTGTATATGACTAGCCCGTAGTTAATAGTTGACAAAATGGAGCTCTGTGTGACAAGATTAAGGGTCTCCGGGGTTCTAGTTTTTCTGTGTCAGTATAGAATCCCAAGTTTGACATTTGCAGATTTTATGACGTGGTCTATATGGGTAGCAAAAGAGAGGGAGTCATCAATATGGATACCCAAATAGTTGAATGTGGAGACTTGTTCTACAATGTCACCTTTATGACTAAGGATGATCAGGGATGGTGTTCTTTTTGGACCGCTGAAACGAGAAGTGCATGGACTTGTTTTTCTTGTAGTTTAATAAGAGCGTGTTGTGTGAGAACCAGGCCTCAAGTTTCGAGAAACTGTGTTGAAGGGCAGCATTATGTCCAGCAAGCGGTGACCAGGGACTGAAATCACCGTGTCATCTGTGTACAGCAACATTTTGGCAGGGCAGGCACTGGGAAGTGAGTTGATAAAAAGGCTGAAGAGTAAGGGCCCAAGGATTGACCCTTGTGGAACACCTAATGTTGCGCTCTGGGGTTCCGAAGTGACTCCGTTTGTCCTAACACGCTGGTTCCTGTGAGAGCGGTAGCTAGAGAACCATGAAACAGTGTCAGAAAATAAGACAAGGGATATTAGGTTGGCGAGCAAGATCTGGCGATTGATGGTGTCAAAGGCTTTGGTCAGGTCTATAAATATAGACCTAACCATCATACTAGAGTCTAGAGTATCATATAGATGTGTAGTGAAGTCTGAGAGTGCTGTGATGGTACTGTGGTCTTTACGGAACCTATGTTGCTGGGGGCAGAGCAGTTTGTGTTTGGACAAATATTCAGTAAGTTGGTTGGACACCAGTCTCTCAAGAGCCTTGGAAAGAGGTGGTAAGATGGAGATTGGGCGATAATTACCCAAGGAAGTTCTGTCCCCATTTTTGAAGACCGGTGTAACTAGGGCAGTCTTCCATGAATTTGGGAATATGCTTGACCTGAGGGAGATGTTTAAGAGTTTAGTAAGGGGACAGGCTAGTTCTTCCAGTATGAGGGCAAGCAGCTTCATGTCAATAGAGTCACTGCCCATTCTAATTTTACCTAAGATCCTTCTAACATATTTGATGGTTTTGGACCTCGAGACCTCCTTGAAGTAGAATAGGGGTTGAGAGGGGTTAGCGGTTGGAGGGGGATGGGGACTAGGGGGCGTCCTGTTAGGATCGTGGTCTAGGTAGTCTGGGGGAGCAATGAACTTAGGTCTGTGAAAGCTAGATTAAATGCATTAGCAAGGTATTTAGGATGTCGAACAGGGCCCAAGGGAGTAACTATTAGGTCGGGTGGTGCTCTCAACACCCTCCCTGTGAGTGTTTTAATGTTCTCCCAGAAATCTTTCCTTTTTCCCAAGCACTGTCTTAATTTCTCTCTGTAGAATGTAGCCTTAGCATTCCTAATTGACTTAGTACATTTATCCCTTGCTGTCTTGTAGGCAGTGAAATTGCCTAGTGTACCTGTGGTTCTCGCAATGTGCCATAGGTTGTCCCTTGATTTCATTTGCTCTATTAAAGGGCCACTAAGCCAAGGATTGATAGTTCCCTTAATTCTGGATGTTTTTACAGGGGCAAATAGGTCACAGGCTCTGATAAAGACTGAGGAGAAGTAGTCGAGGTCATAGTTGGTGTCAGAGCAAGCATCAAGACCAGTCAGCTTCCTTTAGATACTGTCTGACTAGGTATAGTTGCCCTTTTCTCAATTACCATTTTTGATGAGTTTTGGGGGGGTCTTTAGAGCAGTTATTAGACCATGAACAGACTATCAGTAAGTGGTCGCTCAAGGTGTTGGGGAGGACCAAAACATATTTAATATGTTCTGGCATCATTACTAGGAGCCAGTCTATTAGGGTGCTAGTTCCTGAGTGGTAGTTCCTTCTGGTTGTCTGCTTGACCATCTGCGTGAGGTATAGACTGTGTATTTTGTCTCTTACATCCACCGTTTCGTGTGCTAACCAGTTTGAGTTGAAGTCTCCAAGAATTACCTGTTCCCAATCCTGCTTGGTCTTACTGATGGATCATTGAATAGTTCTAGCCCTTTTCCTTGCTTACCAGGGGGAATGTACACTGTTGTTAGTAGTAGTATTTTGTGCTGCTGCCCGATAGAGAGTTTTAGGTTTAACATTTGTGCTTCTTTGGTGTTGGTATTATAGGGCATGACCTGACCTTTAATATTTTTGCTCAGATAGACTAGGCATCCTCCCCCTTGTTTGGCCAGTCTATCCAGGAGAAAGATGGTGTATCCCTCAAGGGAGATGGCTGTATCTGGGATTTTGGGAGAAAGCCAAGATTCTGTGATTGAGATAATGTCTGGCTTGTGCTGTGATACCTAGGCCTGGAGTTGGGGTATCTTAGGTAGAAGGCTGCCAATATATATTGAGGCAATTTTGGTGAGCCCATGGGATGATGGTTTGGGGTAGAAGACAGGGCCCGGGTTGGGGTGGATGTTCCCAGACAGGAGCAGTAGGATGAGAATTATCCTTAGTACATAGCGCCTCCTCCATGCTCTGTAGGCAAGGGTGTGCCATCGGCTGGCATTACCATGTTTTGTACGGGATTTGGTACAGGGATAGGTACCCATTAGGGCCATGACAAGGTCAGTGGTTATTTGTGACAGCTGCTTTCAGCCAGAGAAGTCATAGCTGGAACTTGGGTTAGGTACAAGCGCTACCTCATAGGCCATAGTGCCAGTTCTGGGTGGGTGACAGTTCCTTAGAGAGGGTAATGCCCTGTTTGTGGTGGTACCCCCATTTGGATCTACAAAGTCCACTACTTGTAAGGACAGAGTTAGGAGGATCAATATGCCATGTAAGAGTGAGTGGCCCAACATAGTAGCTTTCTAGGAGGTCGGAGAAGGGGAGTGAATTGACAGTACGTACCTGGTTCCTAAGACAGAATGAAGTTCCTTTAAAGGGTAGGTTTCAGAGAAGGAAGGGGTGGTCCTGTGGGGGAGGAGGTGTATTTAATTAGCTCCTGGGGTGAGGAAGGGCAGGAGAAAATATAGGACAGAAATGCCTTCGGGCAGAAAGGAGAGCGCGAGCTATCGGCTCTTATATGGCTTGATGGCAGGTATCCAATGGCAGCAGCACCCCTGTGCAGGCCAGCCAATTGCAGAGCTTGAAAAACTGCACTTGCCCAATCAGGAGGAAGATTGAAGAGCGGTATACCTTAGTTGCAGGAGCCAGGCGGGGCGGCATGGGTGGCAGCTGCAGGATGCTAGCTGACCCGCTGAATTGGAGTGCTGCTGCTCCGTGAGCGCCTGGATGTGCGCTTTTCTGTAAAAGAAAGGAATGGCAGGTTAGGGCTAGCTAAGGGGACAGGGGAGCTCAGGGGACTAAATTGGTGGGTGGGATTTAGGAGGCACAGACAAAAGGGTTCCCAGAGTTGGATGGGAGGTCTGGTCCCAGACAAAAGAAAGTAGTTAAGAGTCAATGGGGTTGGGGGGTCATCTAAGGTGCTCCTGGTGGTTGCTACATTTAGGTGCCAAGCTCAATTACAGATACAGACATGTACTTTGGATTAAAACCAGGGGGCTGTATTTTAGGCACCAAGAGAAAAGGAAAAAAACAGATTCAAAATGGGGGGGCTAAGGCACCAGGCGGCAGTGTTGGGAGAGTCGGAAGGAGGGGGATAGTAATCAGATATGGTGGCGAGTAGTTAGATGTCTAGCTAGGGTTAAAGCATTAGGTTAGAGGAGACAGAGGGTGAGTTCAGTTTAGGAGAAGAAATCAGCTATTGCTTAACAGGCTACACTTTTACACTCCTAGCATTGCAAGTAAACAGTTTTACAGGGTTCCAGTCAGTACACTAAGATCAAGAACTAAGCAATTCTAGCAGCATTCAATAAATCAGATTTAGCAGTTAAGGAGAAAATACAGGGCAGAAGTAAAATACAGGGCAGAAGTGCCTTCGGGCAGAAAAGAGGGCACAAGCTACTTTTATTGAAATACCTTCACTTTGGCATACAATGGCATTCTTCAACGTTTAATTGGAGACTGGTGGACAAGGTTACCCCAGCACTTCAGCCATGTCTGGCCTTCCTCAGGGGGTGTGTCAGCTCCTGTTACCTCTCCATTTGAATTTAGTACAGTCTTAAAGGTACAATCATACTTTATTCATTTAGATTTACACAGTCGGATAGTGAGATGTAAAAATAAAAATGACAGACATCTTTGTGATAGACTTCATTGGTTTTGTGAAATAGCTTATTCATGTGACCATGTCTGGGTGTAGTGTGTGCATGTGTGCATGTGTGCGTGTGCGTGTGCGCGTGTGTGTTGGGGGGCTGATCCCAAACTAAAAAAAGGAACTAGAAAAAGGTGAAAAAAATGCTAGGCGATGGGAGATTCTTCAGTATTAGACCTACCTTGCTTGATCAAATCACTACAAAATGTATACCTAGTCCATTACACAATAAGAATGTCTCTTCTGCTCAGCCAGCTGGTAGCAAAGAATTATGTGTCTGATAATAATTCCAAAATGGATCCTCAAGGTACCTAGAATACAAAAAAAAAAAAACAGACAACACACACTTAGTACACATACAGACAAAGACAAGGACACAGATAACATATTATCAAACTGAAGTATCATCAAGCTCATTTAATCTCTTAGTTTTCCAGATAAGGAGAAAAGTCAACTTCTTTGTGGAGTCCAGTAGGTGACATTGTGTTAAGTAAAAGAATCCACAGGTCTCTTTTTGGAGTAGCCTGGTTACCCTGTCTCCTCCCGTCTTGAGTGGGCCTTTGTGTTCTAAAGTTATAAATTTTAGAGTAGTGCAATCAAAGTTGTGAGCTAATGCAAAATGAGTGTCTAAGGCACTTGTTTCTGAGCCATTTATAATGACCCTAACATGCTCCTGTATATGGGTTTTCAAGGTGTGCGCTGTTCAAGCACAGAGATTATATATATATATATATATATATTTTTTTGTGTAGATTTTCTTTTTGCTTTCAGGGTCTGAGCATCTCTCAGGGGTGCCCACTCGAACACTGCCGCTACTCCCCGCCTAAGGCCTCTCTCACTCCAGGACCCTTCTCAGGGCATCCCAGCCCACTAGATCACCCCCAGGACCCCTGGATCACCCTCCCAGGGGACGCCCCACACCCCGGGATCACCCCCATGGGGAGGGCCCACCCCGCCCCACCTAGCTGATGGCCTTTCTGGAATTAGGAGGTCGGCCCTGGAGGAGAGCTCAGGGGATCCAGAGGAGAGATGGTCTGGTGTAAGGGATGTGGGCAGGTTCCCTGGAGCCCCTGTCACCTCCCTGATCCACCGAGGGATTTTTCATGGTGGTTTGTCCCCTTGGAGTGTGGATATGCAATGATGTCCAAGCACTGTGTGCTGACATCTGCCGCTGCTCCACCCCCTCGTTTCAGCACTGCAAGCTCATGGCAGTGCCTCTGGTCTCCTCCAGGAGCCATCAAGGAGCGGTGCTTATCCCGGATCCCTCCCCAGGAGGGAGAGCATTCCTCTGAACTCTCAGTCCCTTCCTTCCCCTGTTGACCTCCAGTGACCCGAGTCCATTCCCGAACCTGTGTGTTGCAAGGTGTGGCATCCAGTGCCTGAACCCTCAGCGCCATTGAGCGGGCCTACAGAGATTATACTGGCAAACAGAGTCTAAGAAAGCATACCTCAAAGTAAATTGTGTCCCAAAAGGGCTGAGAGTCACTAAGTCGCCCATGTACGGGCATGAGAAGGAGGATGTTCTGAGTGCTTGGAGGGAGACTGCGCATGAGGCATCACTTTAATGGATGCAGCTGATATTGGAAGAGACTATAGGGGCATAAACGGCAGTTAAAGCAGAACTGGAAGAAAAGGAAAAAGCAATGAATTTGTTTAAAGAGCACAGGGACTTTGAACTTTTTAAGGAGAAATTACAGGAAGTATTACAAAGTCAAGATAAAAGAACTTGTGCTACAAAAAAGAGGAAGTCTGTCAGGGACAGAAACTATGATACTCAATGAAATATATTAACTGGTTTATGCAGAACAGGGAGGGACCAAAATAAATAAAGTGTGGCTTGGAAGCCAAATCTATATTGATGTAAGCACCACCCACCAGTACATTGTAGACATGGAAACATAGTAAGTGACAGCAGAAAAGGACTGCAAGACACACCCAGTCTGTCCAGTATGCCTAGCTAGCTGCTAAGACTTTGTTCTTTACCTACCACCCCCCCGATCTAAAAAAACATGTGTCTATCCCACGCTCTCTTGAACCCCCCACATTTCTTGCCCCCATCACCTCCTCCAGGAGTCTCTTCCAGTTTTCCACCACCCTCCCTGTAAAGTAGAATTTTCTAATGTTTCCTCTGAACCTCCCCCCCTACAATAAGCATATCATGCCCCCTCATTTACGACTGCTTCTTAAGCTGGAATATGTCCCCTACTGGCACCCTGTTAATACCCTTGATATATTTGAAGGTCTCAATCATGTCCCTCCTTTCCCTTCTTTGTTCTAGGGAGTACATGTTTAGGTCCCTCAGTCGTTTCTCATATGACAATTGCCTGTGGCCCTTCATCATTTTTGTTGCCCTCCTCTGGACACGCTCCACTCTATTCACATCCTTCATGAAGTATGGCTTCCAAAACTGGACCCCATACTCAAAGTGTGGCCTGACAAGCTGCCTGTACAAGGGCATTAAGACCTCTCTCTTCCTGCTAGTTATTCCCCTACTGCTACAACCCAGCACCCCATTGGCCCTTGCCACTGCCTTCTCACATTGCCTTGTCAGCATCAGGTCCTGTGAAATGATTATACCAAGGTCCCTTTCTAGCTCGGTAACCTCTAGGGCATGCCCCCCCAATCTGGTATTCCGCACCCTGTTTTTTTTTGCCTAAGTGCATGATCTTGCACTTTTTCATATTAAAGGACAGCTGCCACTCCTTGGACCATTCCTCCAGCTTCCCAAGATCCCTGTGCATACTCTCAACCCCCTCAGGGGTATCCACTCTATTGAAAACCTTCATGTCATCAGCTAATAGACATACTCTACCCTCTAGTTCCTCTGCTATGTCCCATATAAATATATTAAAAAGGAGTGGCCCCAGCACCGACCCCTGAGGTACCCCACTGGTGACCATACCCTCCTTTGAAGGTACCCCATTAACAATCTCCCTCTGGCTTCTGCCCTCCCCAGCCAGTTCTGTACCCACCTAACCACTACCAGCCCCACCACAAGACATCTCATTTTGTGCAGTAGTCTCCTGTGCAGCACCAAATCAAACGTTTTCTTGAAGTCGAGGTACGCAACGTCTACAGATCCCCAATGCAGTACCCTGGTGACCCAGTCAAAGAACTCAATCAAGTTTGTTTGACATGAACTTCCCTCAGTGAACCCATGTTGCTGCCAGTCCTGTAGGCCACTGGTGTCTAGGTAGCTAGTGATTCTCTTCTTTAGCAGTTTCTCCATGAGCGTCCAACCACTGATGTTATACTATAAATATGATGCACATACTAGCGGTACAAGTGACTCTGAGACCTCTGGAGCTTTTTTTAGAAGAAGAACAGGAGAGGAACATCAGACACAATTGTCAGGGAAACATAAGAGGACAAGATGGGAGAAATGGAGGTCCCAGAAGTAACTGCGGCCAGCAAAAAAGATAGCAGAGACATTAGAGGTGCAGGTAAATCACATGGACGGATGTATTATGTCATCCCTAAACTTGATATCCTGAGTCTCAGGATGCCGAGTTTACTGGCCCAAAATACATACTCCCGAACCAATCGGATGCGCCTAACAATACAATGTCTGGCACCTGATTGAAAACCACAAAATGCAGAAGCCCCCCTAACCAACATAACCCGTAACTAAAATAACAAACTCCAAGGGGGAGCGGACCTCAGAGTTAAACAAAATTAGTTACTGAGGGTAAAAAAATGAATGGACGCAGCACGGACCAGAAACCGGGCCTCCCAGGGCATGCTAGCTGAGCTGCCAGTGGTTTAGCCCTTAACACCACCTGGGCAGCTCAGCCAGCTTCCAGATCCAGTGTGCATGTGTAGACCATCTGCAGGGGTAAGGCAGCAACTCATCACATCCACTACCTTACCCCTGTAAACATCCATCAGCTTTACTCTCACCGGGATTCTCACTATCGGGATACTGCACCTGTCAGGCAATACTGCACAGGAAGGTCAGTGTCGGGATAGTGAGTCTCAGCATAACATAAGGATACCACATGGACAGTGTGATTAACCTACAGTATCTGATTATACTCTTAGTAAACACAGAAACAGAATCTGACGGCAGATAAGACCCACCTAGTCTACACATTTCCCTACTTACTTTAAACTCTAGATCCTAAATGATCTTCAGCTTACCCTCTCTTTCCTACCACTAGGGTTGCCTTCTGCCTATCCCATGCATTCTTGAACTCACCTATCGTTTTGGCCTCTATGATGCTACAACTGCTAAATAAGGGACTGTCTTTTGTACCTACTGCAGAGTTGGATTTTTTTCAAACAACTATTGATTTGTACAAATTGCATAGGGTACTTAACTTATGTTTTTTTTTTTTTCAGAAAATAAAAGTATGGGGCGTACAGAAGGGTTACAGAATCTTGCCCTGCAAAACACATATGTTGAGGAAGCTACCCCAGGTGTACTAGACACACAAGAGGTTCTTAAGGCCCTGAATGAATTTGAGGGTACATCAACTATGAGTGGGGAGGAAAGTGTGAATAGTCAGGGTCAGAGCGGGGTGCATAGTAGAAGGAAGCCCAGCACCTTCTGTCCCTTCCCCTCAGAGTCTAGCTGTTCGCACTTCTCAGAAATTATGTATGCATTATTTGGACATTTTGAGGAAGGAGGAATTTGTTCTAAGATGTACAAATATTAGTACAGAAGAGAAAATTGTATTAGAAAGTTGAAAAATGAATCATGCAATTACTATCAAACCTTCAGATTGGGGGGGGCAGTGTTGTGGTCATGAACATTATGGGTTACATATAAGAAGTGAATAGACAATTGGACCAGAGGGAATTCTATAGGCTGTTTAGTTCTGACCCCACACTGTCCCTCAGAAAGAAGCTATGAATCCTGGATTGGGCATTTTTTGAGGGACTTGTCACTAAAAAGGAAAATGAGTATCTGACAGTAGAATTTCCTTTGAAGGCACAGATCTGTATGCTGCCCAAAATTCATAAGTCCTTAGAAAAGCCACCTGTCAGGCCCATAATTTCTGGGGTAGGCAGTGTCACAGAACTTCTGGCATGGTTTATGGATGATCATATCAAGTGACTGGTTTCACATCTTTCTTCTGTGTCAGATACAGGGGGTATGTTAAGAGTGTTAGAAGGACTAGAAATGGTGGGTGATTGCCTGTTAGTGACTCTAGACATAGAGCCACTGGATACTAATATTCCACATTCAGGTGGCTTAACAGCACTATGGTACTATCTAGATGAAAGGGGTGAAAATGTAAGACCTGTCACTGATTTGCTTGTAGAGGTCTCAAGAATGGTGTTGGGAAGTAACACCTTTGCCTTTATGGGTACATTTTACATTCAAGAGAAGGGCACAACTGTGGGTGCTAGCTTCACACCTAATTATGCCAATTTATAGTTGGGCCATTGAGAGGAGTCTTATATCTGGGATCAGCATGCAAACCCCTATTTTCAAAAAAATAGGGGTCTGGAGAAGATATATAGAGGATATATTTATGATACGGCAGGCAACATGATGGAATTGGAGGATCTGATATGGTATTTGCAGGACAGCAATGAGAACCTCTGCTTTACATTTAATGTCAGTGAGGAGGAAATTCTCTTTCTTAATGTAAAAAGACAGAGAAAGCTGGATGGTACTGTGAGGACTGGTCTTTATAGGAAAGCCACAGACCATAGTACTATCCTCTTAGCTAGTAGATGCCACCTCCGCCATGCAGTAGAAAACCTTCCCAGAAGCCAATACCACCGTACACGGTGTAACTGCAGTAGTGAATTGCCATGGGATTCAATGAATGGTTGAAAAACTGGTGTGGAGCTCAGGGTTTTGGCTTCATTGTGGACTGGGGAGCCACCTGGAGGGATGCAGGCTTATACTGGCGCGATGGTCTGCATCTGTCCAGGGGAACCAGGATCCTAGGTGACAGGTTTAAATGCTTCATTGGCAAGCATTTAAGCTAGCCAAGAGGGGAGGCACTGAAATGGAGAAGGGAAATCCCAGCCTCCCCCCACAAAACACAGTAGTTAGGTAAACACCAAGGTAGAGAAGTCAGTAGGGAGCAGGACAGGGATAAGTGCAGAAAAAGGCAGTAAGGACAGGGATGGGGCTAAAAGGGGTAAGGCCATAAAAAATAAATGGAAGGTGATGAGTACCAATGCCCACAGTCTGTGCAACAAGCTCCCTGAACAAGTGGCCTTGATGGAAGAGGGATGCCTGGATATTGTGGCAGTTGCTGAAACATGGTACACAGAGAACCATGACTGGGATGTCAACATACCAGGATACACAGTCTACAGAAGGGGCAGGGTGGGTGAAAGAGGAGGAGGAGTAGCTGTCTATATAAGGGAAGGGATTAAAGCAACAGAACTAAAGAGTAAACAGGAAGTTGATGAGTCACTATGGGTCACCCTGGAGACAGGAAATGGCACCACAATCTGCACGGGGGTTGTGCACAGACCCCCATCTCAGGGGGAGGAAATGGACAAGGAAATGATAGAAGGCATCCTTAAAATGACAGAAAAAGGAGAGATATTGTTGATGGGGGACCTGAATATGCCAGATGTTAACTGGAGTACCTTTGCTGCAGGCACATCCAAAACGAGGTCATTCTTCCTTTCCCACAGGGCATGCCTTAAGACAGCTAGTGTTGGGACCCACTCGGGAGGAGCAATCTTAGACCTGGTACTCTCAAATGGGGAAGGAGAAAGGATCTCAGATTTAGAAGTGGGTAGCCATCTGGGAACAAGTGACTACCAAACAGTGTGGTTCACAATAAACACAGCCATAGAGTCAAGCCATACAAAAACAAGAGTATTGGACTTTAGGAAGGCTGACTTTGGGAAAATGAGAGAGTGCCTCAGAAAAGCACTAGCAAATGGGCAAGAAGGAGGGGTGGAGAAACAATGGGAAATAATCAAAACAGCCATCGTAGAGGCAACAAGCCTTTGTGTGAAGCAAATCAACAAAACAAAATGAAGGAAAAAACCACTATGGTTCTGAAAAGAGGTGGCAGAGATGGTTAAGGAGAAAATGATAGCATTCAGGAAATATAAGGAAACATAGAAGGAGCAGGACAGACAACTTTATCAGTTAAAGCAGAAGGAGGCTGGGAAGGCAGTCAGAATAGCAAAGGCACAAACTAAGGAAAAGATAGCCAACTCTGTTAAGAAGGGGGATAAAACCTTTTATAGGTACATTAGGGAGTGAAGAAAGACCAATGGAGGTATACAGAGACTTAATAAAGGGAAGGGAATATGGGCAGAGGGTGACAGTGAAAAAGCAGGGATACCGAACAAACATTTCTGCTCAGTATTCACAATGGAAGAGGAGGTGGAGGTACCTAAACAAGAGAGAAACTCTGAATAGGGGGGTCAATACCAGTCCATTCACAGAAGAAAGGGTTTTGAAAGAACTCTTGAAACTGAGGGTGGACAAAGCAATGGGGCCTGATGGGATTCACCCATGAATTCTAAAAGATCTAAGGGGAGAACTAGTAACACCGCTGACTACATTTTTAACAAATCATGGGAGGACAGGGTGGTACCTGAGGACTGGAGGAGGGCAAATGTGATTCCACTTCACAAAAGTGGGAGCAGGGCAGAGGCAGGAAACTACAGACCAGTTAGTTTGACTTCAGTTGTAGGGAAAATGATGGAATCACCTCTGAAGGAAAGAATTGTTGAGTACCTAGAGGCCAGTGGGGCACAGGACCCAAGGCAGCATGGTTTCACAGCAGGAAGGTCACTTCAGATTAACCTAATAGATTTCTTTGACTGGGTGACCAAAGTAGTAGACCAGGGAGGGGCTGTGGATATGGCCTACCTAGATTTTAGCAAGGCATTTGACACAGTCTCACACAAAATATTAATATACAAGTTAGCCAGCCTTGGAGTGGGTCCCAAGGTGATAGCCTGGATAAAAACTGGTTGGACAACAGGACACAAAGGGTAATAGTAAACGGAGTCCACAGTGAAGAAAGGAGGGTAATCTAGCGGGCACCGTAGGGTTCGGCATTGGACCCGTCCTCTTAATGCCCTTATAAGTACATGGAGAGCACCTGGAAGGAAAGGTATGTCTTTTGCAGATGACACAAAGATCTGCAACAGGGTTGATACACAAGGTGGGGTGGAAGAATGAAAAGGGACTTGGCAAGGTTGGAGGAATGGTCAAATATGTGGCAGCTCAAATTCAATGCAAAGAAGTGCAAGGTAATGCATCTGGAAACAAAACCCAGGGAAGAGGTACCACAGTGGGGGGTGAGTTAATAACAACAACAAAAATCGAAGAGACCTAGGAGTAATTATATCAGATGACCTAAAGGTGGGCAAGCAATGTGAGAAGGCAGGTAAGGAGGGCTGGGGGGATACTGGGATGCATAAGCGGCATCAACAGTAGAAAACAGGAAGTTGTTATCCCTCTGTACAGACAGTTAGTGAGACCCAATCTGGAGTACCGCGTGCAATTCTGGAGACCCCATCTCCGCAAAGACATAGGCAGAGTGGAGGCTGTTCAGAGGAGGGCAACCAGAATGGTGCAGGGTCTGCACCAGAAGACATACGAGGAGAGACTGAAGCAGCTTAATATGGGGGGACGGCTCAGAGGTAATGTTAGAAAGTATTTTTTTCACAGAGAGGGTTGTGGATGCATGGAACAGCCTTCCTGAGGAGGTTGTGGAGTCAGAAACAGTGGGAGAATTCAAGAATGCATGGGACAGGCATAAGGCAATCCTAGTGGGGTGGTAGGAGGAAGTAAGCTGTTGATTAACCAGAATCTGCAGCTTATCTATCAGGTAGGGAAATGGACAGACTAGGTGGGCCAAGCGGTCCTTATCTGCCGTCAAATTCTATGTTTCTATGTGAAACAGACTTTGAAATAGAATCTGCAATGCTGGAGGAAAGATTCCTTGAAAGAGGATATACAAAGTCCTGTATAGGTGAAGCCAGGTCCATCTGTGATGCAAAACATAGAGAATCCCTATTAACTAGAAAGATGGAGGAAGAGATAGATGAAAGGACAAAAAAAAATCTAATTTTGTTGCAACTTACAGTGTAAGAGAAGAGCATGGAAAGTGAGGAACATTATTCACAAGAATTGTTATCTATTGAGTAGCGACCCATGCCTTAGAGAAACTGGAAGAATTCCTCCAAGGATAGAAGGGCTAAGAACCTCAGAGACCAAATAGTCCACTCAGTTCAGCTAACCAGTAAACCTGGTGTAACCCCCTTACAGATGGGAGTTCCCAAATAACCTCTATAGAGTCTGTCTAAGTGTTTTCCTGCCTGTTGGCGTTCAGCGTTTAAGCCGTTAAATGTGGCTCCAAGTGAGTGCTGTGTGAGTCTCCATATACTGTCTCTTTAAGAGCTGTCTGCTTGCAGACTTAGTCAGTTTTGTATGGGGGGCACTGTGTGTTTAATGCTCAAATCCAGCCCGAGCTGCTGTCAAATCGCTCCGTTTCTGCAGTCGCTAAGAGCGTAGAGGGAGCCTAACTGGAGGGTGTAACTGTTTGCCTGTAATCATTTAAAGCATTAGCAAAATTGTAGTTTGTCTAACCTGCCTTTATTGCAGCTGGGACTCTGTGTGTGTTACCTCTCCATTTTGGACCTAAACTGCTGTGCTGGGCCAATTGGGTTAAAGGAGCCCTAAAATGGAGCCTGTGGATGAATCAGAACTTGGACTCTTAATTTGAGCCAGCCACAAGGGGATTGTATGGGCAGTGACACTGGGAAATGTAGTTTTGACCTTGGCGCCTTTTTCCACCAACAGAGGGAGTCTTATTGTGAGTGACAGCCGAACCAGCCAACAGAATAGTGTGGAGCTAAAGGAAATTACCTGCTCTGTGACTGGAAAGATTAGATTAGTTGTGACAGTAAAGAGAGAAGGAGCTCTGTGCTTCTGCTGTGTATAGTTTTGCGTGGGAAGTGTGTGTGAGGCCCTGAGGTTCTGCTTGTAGCTGTTGCAAGTGCCAGATTGGAATGAATTCGACTTGTGAGGAGAAAGAAGGACATCTGAGGAGTAGAAACCAGGTTCACCCTGGAGAAGACTGGAGAAATTGCTGAATCGTGCTCGGTCTGTCAGGATCTGAAGCTGCTGTGTGTTCTCCCGAGTATCTTGCAGTAATTGCAGTCGGGATCGAGGAGCAGCCTGCCTGGTATAGTACTTTCCTTTTACATATAAATGTGTGTAGTGCTTGTGGGGAATTGCTATTTCAAATCGCCTGTACAGTGAATTGTGTGCTGAAGCTGAAAGTAAACCCCAGCTTAGTTTGGACTAAATATGTTTGCTATCAACTGCAGTGGGGTCCAGTCACAAGGACCTTGTCTCCTTGCACTGTTATTCTGGCAATCCAGAAGAACATTCTCCATCCGATCCTCAGCTTGGGTATTGTGAGTACAAATCGGGGTATTCCCCTGCAGCTTGTTTTCCAATTACAAGTGTGTCATCTAATTCTTGTTGTTTCACTGCTTCATGGACTGAGCCATCCAGCCCTGGATTACAATTGGGTGTTGTGCATATCTTTTTTCTATGGGACCCTATCCATCTGCACCTGCCAGCCAACCCCAGGCAACAGACCTGGCTAGCCCCCCCCCCCAAACCTGGGTACCCAGAGTGTGACTTTTCAGACCCTGTATATGTGCACAGTACTGTGATTTAATGCCACTAATTAACCTGATTTTCCCTCTCGTGTTACTGTCCCTAAATAAATCAGATTTGTTGTTGTTATACTATATACTGTCTGTGGTGTTGATACTTATGGAAACAGTATTGTGTTTTGCTGTGTATGTTGTTTAACCTTACTTTACAGGGGGTCCTCAGAGACGTGCTGCAGAATGAGTCTCGAGGGAAAGTGGTATCTATATGAGTGAACAGTGTGTATACGTGGGGTATTGGGGCTGTAACTCCGGTGTACTGTGTGAGCCACGAGAGGGAATAAAAGGGAGTATCCCAGAGGGCTGTGACCAAGCTAATCTAACCACTACAAACCCTGACCTCTGGGTGGAGGCACTCGCCATAGGACCTAGGCCCCTCAACCTGTCCGTAGTCAAACAGGCAGGGGTAGTAGCCTTGGGACAGCGCCACCTAGGGGTTACACTAGAAACTGGCTGCCACCCCTACCAAAGGGATATAAGAAATGTGGGTGAAATAAATTGTGCCCATTTGTTAAGGAGTGCAAGGATTTTGAGAATCTATTAACAAAAGAAACCATGGGCATACCACGTTTTATAAACTACTGTATGACAGCCTATTTTTTATTTACATGGTGACCTGTACATGTGGAGTTTTCTATGTGGGCTGTACCAAATGGAAATTCAAGAACAGGGTTGATGACCATATTAGAGCGGCCAAAAAATGAGAACGGTGACTGTGAACTGGCAAGACACATTAAAAATGCAGAAAGAAAAGAACATGAGTTATCCTTTGTAGGGCTGGAACAGGTATGCATGGGGCCCAGTGGTCGACTCGAAACAGAGAACTGGCACGCAGCAAAAGAGTGTCTTTTTCGGATATATAAATTGGGGACTTGCAGTATGGATAAAGGCCTTAATGATCAGATCGAATTGGTTCTGTTTCTAATTGAAAGGTAAAATCTGTGTTGAAACTGTAACTAACATGTAGTTCTTTTGTACTACATCTGTTTCAGGTGCCCCTAATCTTTGGAGGAGTATGCCGGTTTTTGTTTAGCCCCTTGAGAGATCTGGTTACACTCCTTGAGAAGAAGTGACTTACCCTGTGTTGAAGCTAAATAAGTTAAGTGCAACTACATCTCCTTCTAAAGAAATGTAGAGTCCATATTTTGTCATCCTCCCTTTTTCTTTTACTATTTCTGGTTTCCGGTGCCTTTGACTTTTTGGTTTCTGGCTAGATAAGAGGCTCAGTGTATTTTTCAGCATGTTTAACACCTTTAGCCAGACCCCAATCATGGGTTGTGGTGTATGTAGCTGTTTTTATCTAAAAGGGCTGTTTTTAAGGATGTTGGCAACAAGATTATTCATCCTTGTTTATAGATGCTCCCACAAAAGATTTACATGTGCTCTCTGTACCATCCATGACATGTGACTTGCATAAATTATACATTTATTTATTTGAAATTTCAGATACACCTTTGAGCCAAGGGCTCTTTAACAAAGGTTCCACTTCATGGATACAGCGCAAGTTATAACAGGAGACAGGCAAGTTAACAACAGGTATACAATGTAGGACAACATAGGAACATTAGGAAGCT
Source organism: Neoceratodus forsteri (assembly GCA_016271365.2). Classification (NCBI taxonomy): domain Eukaryota; kingdom Metazoa; phylum Chordata; order Ceratodontiformes; family Ceratodontidae; genus Neoceratodus; species Neoceratodus forsteri. The sequence goes on along the minus strand of CM028134.1, from coordinate 1,071,650,462 downwards.
TATAAATATTTCAGAAAGGAAAAACAGTAAATAAGCCACCAGAGGCTTTGTCATGAGATATTACGTCATGGGTGCATCAGAATACCACAAAGTGTACACAAAGAACTTGTAGTGAATACAGAGGAATTAGTGTTCACAGAGTGTGAAAGAGGGACAGAGGTAGCTTAAGGTGGGGGGAAAGTGATGGGAGAGAGGGCTGGGTTCCAGGGAAGGGGAGAAGGAGGAGGAAAGGAGGGGGTTGTGATAAGGGAATCAGGAGGTGAGAGGGTAGAGGGGTGCCTTGTGGCAAACGATTCCAAGTTGTAACATCTGGTTATACATAATAATGTATAACCAGATGTTATACTGCTATCTTTTATTAAATAGGCAATCTAAACATGGAGGAAAAGAATGTCTACAGTTGTGTGCTATAAATGTTTTTGATAGAGTATGGTGTTGGTTATACACTGTATATTAAACATTGTCACTTTAAATTCTATATGAGGAAACAGTTGTAATTCTGGTATAAAAAGCAGCCATACCCTAGAGGGCACAATCCTTTGACAAAGCCATAAGGTGAAATGCTAGGAGGTATCTTCTACTCCCTGCTGCTGTGGTGCTTTTGTTACTGCACAATTCACAGCAATAAAATAAGGGAAGAATTTTACAGCTGGTTTGGTCTCCCTCATTTGTTCTGGAGAGAGGTGAGTGCCGTGACTGTTGCTTGCAACTTGGAATCATTTGCCACAAGACACCCTGTCCCTCGGTGGGGCTCTTTTGTGCACAGGCATGATCTATATTCCCATGGCCCTCTCTTGGTTTTAGTCATTACAAACCATGTGAACAACCTTTCTCAGGCAAGAAGTTAGCCGGAGGGGGGGCATACTTCAAACTGACTAATCCTAAGGGGGTGAAGGGTTTGCATCTTCCTGACTTTCTATTACATTATTTTGCTTCACATGGCAGCAGGTACTTCAGATGGGGTGCCCCTGCATAGAATGACCCAGGAACCTACAAGCCTCAGTGGCTACAAACCAAAGAGGATCTGTGTCAGCAGATGGTTATCAAAAGGGAATCGCTGTTATTTCTATCCCCACCTCGCCTGCTAGGAGGGCTTAGGCACTCCCCTGTGATGTAGACCCTAATGGCACACAGGAAAATGTTCTGAGTAATGAATATCAGGCTCGAAAAGGACCTCTCCCAAGCTGTCTTTGGCACCTGGAACATCTACACTTGGTTTACTTGGTTAGAAGGGACAAAAGAAGGCCGAGGTCCATCGAGAATGTCCCCCACACTATGTGGGACTTTAGAACTGATGTAAGTTCTCTCTGATCCAAATATCAAGTCTGTTTTTGAAGGAGTTTAGGCTACAGGATTCCAACAACTCCTGTGGTAAGATGTCCCATAGCCTTGGGGCTCTTATGGAATAGAAGTTTCCCCTTTTATTGGTTTTAAATTTTGGGACCTCAAGCTGCTTGTTATGCAGTCTGGGGACTATCCGTCTAGTTGAGTATGAGAGTCCACATTGGTTCATAAGAATGGGTGATTGGAGTAATTTATATGTCAAGAGTAAATCACCTCTTGTTCTTCTGGTTTGTAGTGAATGGAGACCAGTAAGCTTTAGTCTTGTTGGGTGATGTAAGTGTGCAAATCTTGGTATAATTCTAGTGGCTCTTCTCTGAACTTGTTCTAAATGGTATATGTCACCTTTGAGGTAAGGATTCCAGAAAGGGGACCCATAATCGATGTATGGCCTTATGAAGGTCTTGTATAGGGGGATGATGCATTGCTCCGTGCGAGTATCGAAGGTGCGTTTGATTTGTTTTAACTCATTATACCCCGGGTGGCCATTTTGTATTAGGAGAATCAATGGATGGTAAGGACTTCATACGGAGCTATTGGGTACAATATTAAGAGACCATTTGCCATCTTGGCAGTTTTGATATAGTGCTCCCTTGAAGAGAGTTTGTTAGATGTAAGTATCCCCAGGTCTTTTTCACATATAGATGTTTTAAGTAGTATGTTATTCAAATAGTAGCTATGTTTTGGGTTGTTTTTCCCAAAGTAAAGGACAACACATTTGTCATGATTAAAGTACATATTATTTGTTTTGCCCAATGTTCTATATTTCCTAGGTCAGAGACAAGTGATGCCAGGTTGAAAGGATCATTAACCCTGCCCCCCAATTTTGTGTCATCTGCAAACTTAGATAGATAGATAGTTGTTAGGTCCTGCTTGCATATCACTGATGAAAATGTTAAATAGTGTAGGACCCAGCACTGATCCCTGGGGCACCCCACTTGTGACAGGACCCCAGTCAGAAAAAGTGTTGTTTATTTTAACTTTTCGAGTCCTACATGTAAGCCAATCGGTTATATACTTCACTAGGTAAGTTGAGATGCCCACTGTCCTAACTTCTGTGTTAGTTTGGTATGAGGGACTTTGTCGAATGCTGGCTGAAGTCCGGTTGTATCACATCTGTTGGAACCCCGTTATCAAGATGTGTGATAATGATATAATAGAATGCTATTAGGTTGGTTGTACAAGAATGACCTGATGTGAAACCGTGTTGTGTTACATCTGAAATATTTTGGACTTTGATTTCTTCCTCAAGTTTGGATTTGATAATCCTTTCCATGAGTTTACCAACAACGGAGGTTAAACTAATGGGATGGTAGTTTTAAACATTTCCTCCGTTACCCTTCTTAAATATCGGAGTGACTATAGCAGTGCGCCAGTTGTTAGGTACTGAACTCTCTCTTTTAAAGATTTATTGAAAATGATTGACCAGGGAAGGGAAATGGCTTGGGTGGTTTCTTTTAAGTACTTTGGATGGATATTGACAGGTCCAGGGCTTCTAGTTGTTTTAAGTTTGTTAAGGGCCTGCAAGATGTCTGAAACGGTGATTTCCTGGGTGGTCCAATTGGGATGATAGGGAGGGGTGTCTGAGGGCTCATGTCTGGTTTGGAAAAGACTGAGCAAAAATATTTATTAAAGTAATTAGCAGTGTCTATATCTGATTGGACCCTAACTCCATTGTTGGTTATTAGCCCCATTTCCCTTGAGTTGCCTTTTTATTATTTAAATATGAAAAGAGTGATTTACGACAGTCTTTAGTGTGAGCTAGTTTAAATTCCAATTTAGTTTTGGCCTGTTTGATAGTGCATTTTAGTGTTTTTACTGCTGCTCTATATTTAGCAAGGAGAATATGTTTCTTCTGGTTGCAAGCTGAGCATCAGTTTTTTTAAAGAGTTTAGTTTTAAGTTTAATCTGAGATCTAATAGTTTTATTGAACCATATGAAGATCTTCCCTTTGTTGTTATATTTTTTTTGGTTGGTATATAAAGATTTTCTAGGTTGCTTTTTATATGTTTAAAGGAATTCCAGGCCTCATCGGTAGATAGTTTGGAAAGCAATGCTTCCCACTTAATGTTTTAAGTGTCCTTGTTTATGTCCTGAAAGTTGGCTTTGTTATAATTTTTCACAGTAGGGTGTCCTCTGGGAGGGGTGGGGTCATAGGGGATTTCAAATAAAATGGAGAAGTGATCGCTGTTCCCTAGGGGATCCCAGGTTTGTAGATTATCAATTTTATAGTGTATGGTAGAACATTATTATCACCAAAATTCAGTAGAAACACAGTCTTGTTATGGTATCATTCTGACATGTTCTTTGCTGTTAACCACTGTAGAACAATACCATAAGAAGAAAGAATGCCACTGCCTGTCACATTCCATGCTTGCAGCGCTCACCTGTAATCAGCACAATAAGGAAGTATTCAAATGGCAATGACAGTTGTGCGCACTGTATCAAGTAAAAAAGTTAAAAAGCAGAGAAATAGATCATTATCAATGGCGGCCACTGTGTACTCTAAAATGGCATACCTGTATTTCAGTTTAAATGTGTGTCCCCGAAGCACCCCTCTCTGATTGAACACTTGGCTCTGCGACACTTCATGAAGACGTACAGAGCACATTTTGACCCGACCCTGTTTGACCCCCACCGTGTTCAGCAACCACTTCCGAGTGTGCCAGGGCTGATTTAAGAATTTTTTTTTGTTGTTTTAAAATGAATAGTTTTTTTCTGCCATTGTCTTGTAGCCGAATTGTAGCCGGTGTTAAAATAAATACATCCTGTCTTTATACGCTGAAAAGAATCGCATCAATATCTTCATCACAAGGTAAGGTAATGTGAAGTCTGAACCTGTTTTTATTTGAATTGCAATACAATGGTGCATCTTCTCCGCTCCTAAACTGGTGCCCATACACTATAAAAGACAATGTATGGGCACCAGTTAACAACCATGTTGGATTCGCGTCTCAAGCGTACCATGGCAACTGTAAACCTCTTGAGCTTCGCTCTCGAGGTTTACAAAGTTGTCATGGTACCCTCTCGATGCAAATACAACATGGTTGTTAACTGGTGCCCATACATTATCCTCTATATTTTCCACATTGGTCAGAAGAAAGGTCCAAGAAGTTTTGACCCCTTGTTGCCTCTAAGATAAGTTGGTCAAGCCCTGCTTCAGTTATGGTATCTATTAATAGTCTCTCCACTTTGGTGTACCCGAAGGGGATACTCCAGTCAATTTGGGGCATATTAAAGTCCCCTAAGATGATAACATCTCTTGTGTCAGACAAATTGGGAATCTCTGTTAGGAGATTAGATGTATATTCCAAGACGGCTGATGGGGGTCTGTAGAAGTTTCTACAGTAATGTGAGTGAGTGTTGAGCTGGGTAGTAACCCAAAGATTTTCTCTTGTAGAGGGGAGATGAAGTTCATAGGAGGGAATGTCATCCCTGACATAAATACACACACCTCCACCACCCTGTTTGTTAAGCTGGTTTTTATAGTATAGTTTGTAGTTAGGGATATTCCTGTATTCAGGGCTCCCAGTTTTAGACAGGGCTCAACCTGTCCTCAGTTCAGTAGCTGGTGGTGAGGGAGACATTTTTGCCTTTCCAATCTTTCCAACAGCAATATCAGGTCCCCAACAGAACCTGCTTCAAGTTTATGCAATTACAACACTGTGTTTTGTCATTCCTTGAACCCCTGCCTTGGTCCAGGGAAGGTAGCATAGTTCTAGCTAAGTTACTCCTGGTGGCATTGGTACCCTATTTAATTTCTGACCTTTACTTGAGGAAGAAGAATCAGTATTTATATAGCGATTTTCATACACAGTGTATCCCAAAGTACCTTACAAGCAATGCTAGACTGGTAGTGAAGTGACCGAATGTGTAGCGGCGGCCATATCGCACATCAGCACCCACACACAGCCTGGACAATTGCATGAACCAGTTTATGGGAAGGGGAATGTTGACCAGGACACCAGGAATTTCCCCTACTCTTTTGCAAAGAATGGCCTGGGTTCTTTTACTTCCACTGGACACCTACCAGGACAAGACCAGGATGGATAGAAGGGACCTTGGTTTAACATCTCATCTGAAGGATGGCACACCCCAGCAGTACGGCACTCCCCCTAGTACTGCACTCAGATTCCAGCATTTTATTTTTTAGGTGCAAGTCCAATCCCGGTGTGGGAAGAGAACCCACAACCTTCTGGTCTAGAGACAGATGTGCTACCAACTGAGCCATGCTGACACCTACCAAGAGCTACCTATCAAGAGCTAGACCCTAGAAGATTAGACGGGGAATGTAAATGTTGTCAGCTGCCTTAAATCTTGATTTGACTAGTGATGGATGGAAGAAAGTGTGGAGAGATGCATACAAATACTGGAAACAGAATGCATTACAATTGCAACAATTTAAAATGTTGCAAAATACGTATTTCACACCTAGCAAGTTGCATAAGTTGCACAAACATGACACTGTGCTCTACACTAGGTGTGGCCAGACAGAGGACACATTGTTGCATAGTCTGTGGCAGTGTGACAAATCCCAACCATTTTGGCAAGGCATCCTGGAAAACCTAGACCCTCTCCTGGGCCTACAGGAGACATTCACCCTAAAATATGTATATTAGGTCCATACCAGGACAGGGTCCTTGGGCCTTAGAAAGGGCACACAGCTATCCTTGCTGCAGTTGCCAAGCTAGTCATTTTGCAGCACTGGCTAGATGATGAAGTACCTCTCAGGGCCGAATGGCAGTAAGAAATTATTTTTGCTCTGAATGCAGAGAAAACAACTGCAAGCACCAACCATCACTACAAGTCATATCAAAACAGCTGGGAAACACTACACGCTCTGTTGCTCATTATATAATATGTGGAGGTTTCTTAAAATATGGAGGCTTGTACAGAATGCCACTGGGCAGTGCTGGGCAGTGCAGTAGGCCTGAGAGATACAGCACAACTGCTGGTCTATGCACACCATGGGATAATTCAGTTTAAAGTACCAATATCTGTGAGAATATGTATTTGCTGTGCCGAAATGAAATAACCGGATTTGCTCTTCGCCGGGGAGAGGGGGACTTGTTTGTATGTGATGTAGTTGTATGACGGGATATGTGTGACAGGGATGTTAATGTGTACTGTTGATTGTTGTTACTGTCTTGTATTGTGTTATCTATGACAGGGATGTAACCAGGCAATAAAAATGCATATGCCAAGACCATGTTTGCTGCCCCATCTTGCACAATATGCACAATGTATACAAGACACTAGTGAGGCCCCACCTAGAGTACAGTGTACAGTTCTGGAGACCTTACCTATGTAAGGACATAGACAGGGTAGAGAAGGTTCAGAGGAGGGCAACAAAGATGCTACATGAATTGCATCACAAGTCGTATGAGGACAGGTTGAAGGCACTGAACATGTACTCCCCTGGAGGAGAGGAGGGAGGGAGAGAGGGGATATGATAGAGACATACAAGTATCTTACATGGAGGAACAGGGTGCAGGAATACACAATTTGTAAGCAAAAAAGATGTTCCAGGACTAGAGAGCATGGGATGAAGTTGGAGGGAGGACGATTCAGAGGAAATGTGAGAAAGAATTTCTTCACAGAATGGGTGGTGGACAAGTGGAACACCCTGCCAGAGGAAGTGGTGGGGGCTGAAACAATCACGGGATTTAAGAATGCATGGGATAGACGTAAAGGAATTCTGGAGGTCAGGGGAGAGGGGCAACAGACTTCTAGGAAAATATAAAGTGAACTTACAAGCTCAAATGGGCAGACTGGGTGGGCCGTAGGCCCTTATCTGCGATACTGTCTATGCATCTATGTATCTATGTTTGTACCCATGTCATTTGTGGCTGCTCTGCCTGTGCACTGATAAATACAGTTGCCACACATTGCTCCCTCAGACACACACATACCACCCAGAGCCTGTAATATTGTTGGGTCCCTGGGAGGCGAAGACAATCTCAGTGGCCAACTCTTTTACTTTTTACACCCAGGAATAAAATTACAAAAGGACCAGCTGGTGCTGTATTGTTTTGCATGAAACAATGGCAGCAGTGCAGAACCTTGCTCTTCCCCTTAAAATAAAATTGTACACCATGGAGTACATGATTTACGTCTTCCTACATACAAACATACGAAGAAGCCAGCAGAAGAAGGCCATTTGATCCATCTAGTCTGCTTGTATTGCAGGGTCCACAGCTTGAGCTAATGTCCCTGCCCTCTCTCCACACTCCTCCCATCCTCCCTACCCATGATCCTTACCTTACCTTCCCCCTATGCCTATCCCAGCCTCTCTTGAAGTTGCCCACTGTCTTCAACAAGATCACCTCTTCTGGCAGTGCATTCCAAGTCTTCACCACCCTCTCTGTGAAGAAGTGCTTCATGACCTCCCCCCTAAACCTCCCTCCCCCCCCCAGCTTAAGACTGTGCCCCCTCGTGTTATGGTTGCCACTCAGCTTAAAGAGACCCTCCTTATCCACCTTATTTATCCCTTTCAAGTACTTGAGGGTCCCAATCATGTCCCCTCTCTACACCTATTCTCTATGACAGTTAAAGAAAGCCTACATGAATTATGTCTTCCTACACCCTTGCTCTATGATAGTTAAAATCAAATAAAGTACACTAAATTAAAAAAAGAAATGACTACTTAGCAAAATGCGCTAAAAAATTAATGGACGTATAATAGGTAATGCCACTAGAATTCCACTTGTGGAATTTAACTTTCACAAAGCACTTTTCACCACTGAATCACCATTATCTACATTAGTATCACAGCCCTGTGATACCCCTCCTACACTCCTGCACCAGGGATGCCCAGCGTCATGCTCCATCACGACAAAAGATATCCCAATACGTCTATCATGACGGCCTAAGTGGCAACTAGTTGAAAAGCTTGGCATCACTTGGTGCCACTGTTCTCAAATAGTACAAATACACATTGTTATACACAGGGTTGTTAAAGAATCAGCAGGTGGCATTGTACAGAAACAACGTTGCCCGCGCACGTGTTTCCACGGGTCATCATGTCACTCAGCTGTAGTGGCTATCTGGCACGATATTGCAGGAATTTAGGCTACTCCACAGTGCTGTCCATGACCGTTCTTCATGGTTTGCCACTCAAGATAGTGACCTGGCACTTGGCACCACTACATTTTTACTGTGGAGCCTCTTGTCAATGCTACCTTATTGCCACTTTACCTTCCCCTCAGTGGCAACTCGGGTGTATGACTGGGCAAAATGTATGGACGTGGCTTCGACAAAAGTATCACAACTGTCCATAATTTCACAAGAGCTCATGAAATATTCCACTTTGGTTACTGATTTTATTTTGGAGTCCTTGGCTGCTGATACCTTGCCCAGCCTTTAAGCAAGAGATTAGAGAATAGACACACACAGCCTCTTTTTTTTTTTCCATATTGTTTTCTCTCCCGGAGGTCAGCTCATTTCTCAAGAATTTACGCTGTTGACAGGGATATATCCTGATCAGGCTGAACACAGGAATCATTCAGTTGGCTACCGAGTTTTTCCCCGACATTGTTTACCCCTTCCATCTCCCCTGGTGTGGGTGGTGCCTCTGGCAGCCTTGCACAGCCATAGCTTTTCTCTGCAGCAGGAGAAAGCTCCCTGGCCCAGCTGCAGGGGTCGCTGTGTTGGTGGAACCCACCACTAACCCACCCCGACTGGGATGCACTGTCGAGAGGCAGCATCTCAGCCATGGCCTCCCTCCTGACATGACTTCCCGGGCTCTCTTCCAAACCTGGGTCATCAGCATGGCAGCACAATGCCCTGCTGCTGGGCCATGAGGTTCATCTTAGCACCTAATATTTAGGTGCTATTCCATGCTCTGAAGTTTACATAACTGCAAAATGTAATTTTAAAATTTCCAAACATTTGGAGGCTTATAACTCAGTCACCTTTACAGAGAGAGAGATCTGAAACATAATACATTTTTGTATGGAAGCTGGTAAAGACATCACAGCAAATGTGATACAACTTGGGCAAACACATTTTAAATTAGTACGCACAATAATTTGGCTCTCAGTCCAGACTCAATATAACAGTGCATGTTTGCTCAGGAACATTTTTAGTAGCAGAAGTAGCTCCATTTCTTCCCCTCCACAAGATGCAGGTCTAACATTTTTGTGTAATAAAGCGGGCCCTTTCTCAGAACCTGACATTAATACTAACGATCCTGCTTATGAATTCAGTCCGTGAAGGTATACACCCGAATAAAGTCACAACATTTTTTAAATTAGCAAATATACAGTGCAAAACAGTCACAAGTGCTGAAGTGCCAGTACGTACCTAAATAATTTACACATAAACTGATAAAATCAGAACCAACCCACAGACAACAAAGAGACTATGGTGTGGGTGGTGGGGGGGCACACACCACAGACTATCAAGATAGATATTATGTAAATAGATGTTATCTAATAAACAGAATGATAGACTAGGTATTATACAAAGATATAAGATATATATGAAATTCATTGCAAAAAAAACTGCATTAATGCACCAGTTACGGTTCAACTTAATGCCACAAAAGTAGGGAAATGTGGTGTTAGGGTTGCAACCCTAACTCTCCACCTACCGAAGCAGCAAAAGGTCAAGACCAAACAAGCAACCACAGACATCCATCATCAGGTAAGACAAACAACATGCAACTATTTCCAGATGACACAAATGCAGTAGTACTGATGTGCTGCCTCCGTGGATTTTTATCTGTGGCTACAGAAGTGCAGGCCCTGGTGAGGCCTGCAGTTTTGCAGCCAAAAATATGTGTGTGTATGTGTGTCTTACAGCGTGCATGAGTGCCTGTGGCTGCAGAACTGCTGGCCCTACAGGGGCCTGCGCTTCTGCAGACAGAAGTAATGTTGCAGTTTGGGTATCTCAGATTTCTATATGTAGCTGCAGAGGTGCAGGTCCACAGAAGCCTGCGCTTTTGCAAACAGAGGTCATTGTGTATGTCTTGCACTTGCAGCTGCAGAAATGCAGGACCCTTAGGGGTGTGCTTCTGCAGCCAGAAGTGTGTGCAAGTCTTACAGTCTGCATGAGTACCTGTGGCTACCTATGTGCCGGCTCCACAGGGCCTGAACTTCTGCTTACAGAAGTAGTGTTGCAATTTTGTTATCATGGATTTCATGGGGCTGGGGCTTCTGTAGCCAGAAGTAGGTCAGCATGTGTTACACCTTCAGTTACAGAAGTGCTGGCCCCGTTGCTTCCAAACGTTGTGCATGTCTTACATTGTGCTTGAGTACCTCTGGCTACAGAAGAACTGTTGTAATTTGGTTATCATGGATTTATATCTATGGCTGCAGAGACCTGTACTTCTGCAAGCAGAAATAGTTTTGTCATTTTAGTATTGTGGATTTTTATCTGTAGCCAGAAGTGAGTGTGTATGTCTTGTGGTATGCGTACCACAGATAGAAATCCATGAAGGTAGTACATCAGTGCTATCTGGAAACATTTGTATGTTGTTTGTCTTACCTGATGAGGGCTGTTTGCTGTTGTTTGTATGATCTTGTCCTTTTGCTGCTTTGGGGGAGAGTTTGGGTTGGAAACCCTAATGCTACATTTCCCTAGTTTTGTGGCATTAAGTTGAACCCTAACTGGTGCATTAATGCTGTTTTGCCATGAATTTCCTTTTGAGAACACTAATAAACTCAAAATATAACAGTACATTTGTCTTCAGAAGTAGGGGCCAGTGCTTCTGCAGCCACAGATACACATTCACATTGCAAGAAATGCATAGCCACTTGTGCAGCTACAGCTAGAAACACTAAACATTCTTCCTAATGACACCACCAAACCACACACCCCAAAAATTCATTATATCCTGTTTCCAAGTTGCCTACAGCAGTCTGTGTTATTTAAATAAACATTTGTTTTCTTACAACTTAGTTAACAGTGTTAATTAGTCTGTTATGTACAGTATGCTATAATTAACCATACCACAGATAATCAAATTAAATTATAGCTAGCATGTTGCAACACTTTATGCTCATAGCAGTATGTGGGTCATGCATGTGGTTTCAGAATTGTACAAGCCACAGTGGTGGAGACTGTAATAACCACATCTAGTATGTAAATAGTTACTCTGCTGAATAAGGTTTTATTTACTTTTTATAAAATTTTAGGGTAAAATCTAGTAATCTGATTGGCTCTTATTTATGTGTAAAATATGGTTTGCACATGGTTAAAAAAAGGACTGCTCAGCAGTAAAGAGCCTGGAACCCTGATCAATGGGCATTTGGAACATAAGCATTTCCATTAGCCCCCTTCAGCCACAACTAATCTTCCACCACAAACATTGCTGCTACATTAACACTGTAAAAAAAACTTCAACTGGGCCTTAAAAGTAAAACTGCCTTAAATAAAAAATAAAAGAAATTAAATAAATGTTGTTTCCCTGATTATTACACTCTCCTTACATACATAAACAAATTAGAAACAGTAAGTATTGCTTATAGTTTTCACTACAACTGTTCCTTTGCTGACAGTGAAATATCCCCCTTCTATCTTTACCTGCTCATCAGGGAACTCACTTCTTCTTGCCTGACAGTGAAAATCTCTGGCTTTAACAAAGGCCTTTGTTGTCTGTGTGTACAGAGTGTTAGGAGAGAAACATTCTACCATTGAAACAGCAGAAATTTGAATCCATGTAGTCCATGATTCCATGGTAAACATTCCATGATAAACATTCCATATCTTGAATGTGGAGAAAAATAGAGGGGAAAGATCAGGAAGAAGAAAGTAGGCAATAATACAATGACATCTTCAATGACATCAGTTGCAGTGGACGGAAATACTATTTTATCACAAATGCACACAGATAAATCTATTTAAAAGACAAAGAACCTCTGTGTGCAAACACTGAGGCAAGGGTTACCCCAAAGGGCACTTGGCTGGGAAGCCAAGTTTCAAGAAAATACAAAATCACACATGCCCACACAATGCAAAGCATCATGGGCTGCATATGCAAATCACCACAGAATGTTATGCTGATTCAGTTTTAAGCAGAATTGCATGGTGCCGAAAGGCCTCTCACACAGTTTGCAAAGGATGCTAACAGATGACATAGACACGTGTTTCGTCCTACCAGGACTCATCAGTATGCCTTGTCTGTTTGACACCCCAGTGGAATGAACCAACTACCCTAAGACAGTCTGTCTGGGTTATGTTGTGGTGAACCCATTAAAATAAAAAACTATTTAAAAGACAAAGAACCTCTGTGTGCAAACACTGAGGCAAGGGTTACCCCAAAGGACACTTGGCTGGGAAGCCAAGTTTCAAGAAAATACAAAATCACACATGCCCACACAATGCAAAGCATCATGGGCTGCATATGCAAATCACCACAGAATGTTATGCTGGTTCAACTTTAAGCAGAACTGCATGGTGCCAAAAGGCTTCTCATACAGTTTGCAAAGAGTGCCAACAGAAGACATAGACTCGTGTTTCATCCTACCAGGACTCATAAGTACGCCTTGTCTGTTTGACACCCCAGTGGAATGAACCAGCTACCCTAAGATGGTCTGTCTGGGTCATGTTGTGGTGAACCCATTAAAATAAAAAACTATTTCAAAGACAAAGAACCTCTGTGCACAAACACTGCGGCAAGGGTTACCCCAAAGGGCATTTGGCTGGTAAGCCAAGTTTCAAGAAAATACAAAATCATACATGCCCACACAATGCAAAGCATTAATATTATTTCTATTGTTTTTATTGCTCTCGAGGTTTTCTAGGTTGTCATGACAACCTCTCGAAGTGAGCAACAGTGTTGTTGTTCACTGTTGCCCATCCGCTATCCTCTATATTATTTCTGCATTAAACATATTTTTCCCAACAGCAAAAAGTGAAAAAAAGAGCCAATTTTATAAGCGCAATAAAGCACTCAGGGATGCATGTAAAACATATTTTACAGCACGTCCAGTGGCAGAAGTCACTCGGCCTTCGGCCTCATGCCTCACTACGTCCCTGGTTGTGCTGTAAAATATGTTTTACATACACCCCTTTGTACCTTATTGCTTATGTATTTCCTTTGTTTTATTTAAGTTGCTATTGCAAAAATTGATGGTGTTTGACTTTGAGCACTCACAGTGGACAGACAACATAGTGATAGCAAATGAGCCAGCTGGCCTGCCATCAAACTGCAGCTGACATTCCTGTAGGACGGATAAGCCCCAGCAATTAACACCTTATTATTGTAGCTGTCCTCAGAATCTCCCAATCAAAATAGAACCCCCACCCCAGAGGCTAAACTAGAGCAGCTGGCAGGCACCAAAATTAACACCTAGCCATTTCATGCTTATTAACTAGCCCAAAAATGTTTAATACCTTAACTGGGCCTTCAAAGTCTGGAGATCCATGGCACTGATGTGAAGCCCCCTGTCTGGCATAACCTCACCCTGAAAACAATGCGTACTGGAATATAATAATCAGTCACAAGCAGGCAATCATCCCTTTCTTTGTGCTACTGTATCAGACTGCTTCACTGATCACCTGAAGAATGAGTTCATTCACTCCATCATGAGCACTGGTTTGTTGCCTGGCTTCTGTCATCCATCCTACACTTTGCCAGGGCTGAGTACTCCGCTGCTTCACTCTGCTCTGACTGCTGCTTGCCCGAGTCACCTGCTGCACACTTGGAATTACAATAACAGTTGCTCAGCTCTGCCTCTAACAGCCGAATTTATGCTGTGCTCTGCACCTTGTGTCAGGGGCGCGAGAGGGTCTGGGGCATCAGGTAGGATAAACTAAGTAAAAAGTAAAGTCAAGAGTCAAGCTGGGTCACATCTGCATTTACTGCATGAGGCTGAATCTGGCAGGGGCACGTAACTATTTTTTTAATGTTCTGTATCCAGTAGTTTGTACAGGCAGCCTTGCTACTGAGAGATACAGCTTATACAATGATCACAGCATGCTGTGGTGCACATTGTAGGTTTAAAAAAAATTGTCACTCTGTGACTTCTGCATTTCACTATAACCTAAAGAACAAAGGGCAGCTGAATAAATAAGGAAACCACCATATGAAACTAATTAAGTTCCAAAGCTTTATTAATAAATGTTAATTATTAGAGTGTGTAAGTAGATACCTGATACTTGACTTCTGTGGAATTCTGATTAGAGCCTTTATTAAAAGAGATAAGAAACAGTTGACTGTAATATTTCATCAAATAAAGTATTAATGGTTCATTAGCATGCCTTTCACTGTGTAAGTCTGGAATGTATTGGAATGGTATAATTTTTTGGTCAACTTGTGTACCGATCCTGTAGCATGATTAACTGTAATGATGAATGTAGTTACTATACACACTGTTATTGGGAACACCATATAGGGTGCCAGGGGCTGCCATCAGGGGTAAGGGTCTGCACTGCTCTGCACTTTGCTGCCACACTGCATGCATGGCAGCATTATGCAGCATACTAATGAGCCCTTAATGGGCATACGAATGGCCCTTAACACCCTGCATGACCAATGGGGCCATTATCATGTATAGGGCTGAATATGGCCCACATGAACGTGTACACTGTCCCTTTTGAATGCAGTATGTCCATTCAGCTCCTGGGGGTCACGTTCTTTTAGGGTCTGTGTCAGTACAGTGCAGCCATTATGCACTGCCCCGACATAGCCCCACAGTCAGACACTCTACAGTACTCTACAGTTGGAGCTTGCTAACTGTCTGAATATAGCCCTATGGCCAGACATGCACTACCTTCTGCGGGATCCAAGACACTGGCGTGACAACCCTGACCGCTACAGTGCTGGGAACCCATCGATACCCCCCCGACCATGACATGACCCCAAACAGACTGACAACATCGTGACATACAATGCGGGGAGGCTGTGCCCCCGGCACTCCCCTACTATATAATCTAACTCCACGTCACACAGACAGTGGAGATAGACATTGACCCCCTGTCACCCTAAAGTGTCTCAACGCAAAACCTCCATCGCTACCGATTTAGGCATGGTGGGGGTTTTGCTGTGGGGGAATTCGATGTACGAGTGTCACTGTAGTGCCGGCATACCCCTTCCATGTAGTGCTCCTGTCTGCACAGTGCGCACAGCCAGCTTTGAATATAGGGCCCCAGATCCACCAGGCATTAATGTATATGATAATATTGAGCCAGAGGAAATAATTCATTGTAATGTTAGACAATCAGGGTAAGTTTAAATGGGTTAAATAACCTCTCATGAAATGTTAAGAAAGGGTATGAAGCTTTTCTGTTCCATGCCTGTGGATCAGTAGCATCATTTCACCAGAATCACAGGGGTTGCAAAGCGACTCTGTCCCCTACATTTTATATAAATAAATGCTAAAGAAACCATGTTCTAGGGGTTTCTAGGGGTTGCAATAGACATTGTAGGGGTTGCAAAGAAATCACAGGGGTCCAAATTGCAACCCCTGGCTACCTCTAAATGATGCCCCTACAGGGTGTATTGGACCAAGGGTTGGGCATTTCTAAATAACTCATCTGTCAGTACAGAGGCGAACATGTAAAATCATGACTGAACTGAGTAAGTGAGGAAAAAACATTTTGCAGTACTGTTCTAATGGTGAAGTTTGGATCAGCTTTAATCCAATTTATACTAGCAGAATAGAATGTGGTTCATTTTTGCCTGTTACATGTTATAATTTAGTACAGCACAGTGTGGAAAGTGTAAGAATTTACTATGCACGTCTCCTAAGTTATGTCTAAAGTAGTAGTAAATGCAGAGGGGCTGAGCAGCAAAATACTGTACCACAATGTCGGAGTCTACCTAGAGGGGAATGCTGCAATGTAGTCTGATTTTTCTTGTTCATTATATGTTATTTGACTGAGGGCTACCACAATTGAGTATCTCTCTTCCAGCTTTTGTCCTGAATATCTGTTATCTATACGGTATCCTGTGACCTGGGCTAACCGCAAGTTGGCGCCTACAAAAATGGCGACCCACTTGCAGAGACTGCCCCAATGGCGAGGGCGTAGGGAGGGCGACCGGATGGGGAGGTTTCACGAAAGGCAACAGGATGTCACGTGCATATATGTGCATGGGGGGGGCGAGCACACCGAGCAAGGGACGGGGGGTTTGTGAGGGGTGGTGCCGCAGATTGCCACCGAGCTGTCGCCGTGGTGTGGTGGGGTGGGTGCTGGCCTGGGATGGTGGGGATGCAGGGTTCAAAACTGGACACTGGCATATTTTGTTGTGCCTGGCCCGAGACAGTTTTTTTTTTTATTTACACGGGTGCACCCCCCTGGAGTCTAGAATCTAAAATTAGGGGGAGGGGGATGCAGCCCCCCCATAAAAGAAAAAAAAAGTTTTTGCACCGCTTTTATTGGTGCTGGAGTTGCACAGCGCCGAAATTGAATTTCGGCGATGTACACTCACCAAAAGGATGATCACCGTTCGGCAATCGCCCTTATGACATAGAACCCTGTTATACACATCTATTACAGATACTTCCCTCCATTTTAGCTTAAATAGAAATTAATGTTCAAAGTGAACATAAGAACACTGAGCAAATAACAGTGTTTGTTTAAGATTGAGAATAGATCATTGTCAGACACATTTTTTTTTTATAAATAACATTTTTTATTGTCAAATACATGTACACAACAAGATCACATGTCTTGCAAGGTAATGCACAATAAAATATAACAATAGATACTTTAACATAACATTAATCATGCATTTACTATCAATAATACAGTATTTTTAATACTAACAGAGGTTGAGGAAAGAAGGAAAGCCAAAGAAGAAAGAAAGGAAAGAAATCACCATGAACGAAGATAACAGTCACAAATAGCAGAGAGAGAAAAAGAAACAGCAAGAAGAACAGCAAAGCTTTAACTTCTAGGACACCAATTCAGATGATCCATCTACTTCATGTCATCTATTTTAATTCAACAATCTACACTATGAAATCCTTATAAGACTATCTATTGTGGGAGTAGAATATTGATAAATTAATTCTTCATGAATTGTTCAAATGTTTTATATCTGCTAGCAAATTTATGTGATAAATCATTCAAAGAAAGTGCCAATTTCTCTGTTCTGAGGTCTTCTAAAAATTGGGCTATGCACTCTTTAAATGGGGGAATTGTTTTTTCTATCCAGGGGCGTCATGTAGCCACAAAATGTGGAGGGCACAAAATCCAAACCACTCGGGGTCTAAGGGCATGCCCCTGAGAAAAATTTTGAAAATGGAGGTCAAATGGTGCATTTTGGTGACTTTTAGCAGGCTAAGAAGCTGTTCCCCAACATGCTAAATGCCATCATTATGATAGACTATCGATACAGTTCAGCCTGGGGACAGTGAACTTTTGTATTTTCAAAGACATTTTGTAAGAATTGAACTGAAATGGTGGTACTGTATGGTGAAAAGCTGGTTATGCTAAGTAAGAACCAAGGTCAACCTATTCAGCTGCATGTGGCAAAATGGTGATGTCCAGTGGCAAATAGCCCACTCAGAACCCCACCCACAGCAACTGACACAGCCCCCTTCTCTCTTTGTCAGGACAACAGCTGAAAAAAATTCACACAGTTTGAGCACACAAACAATGAGATCTGTGTAAGTCAGTTCAGATGGTGGCCAACCAAGGAAGTGTGAGAAATGGACTGTACCAGTTGTCATGTGGAGTGGAACTGATTCTATGGGTTGGAGAAGATCGGCAATTTGTAATTGCAATTTAGAGAGGCCCAGAGTAGATTCCAGCAGGTGGGGGACAAGGAACACATTGTAAGACTTGTGGTAGCTGGCCACAATGTGTATTCTGTGTGCAAAAACATTTTAGTTTACTGCTTACTGTTTATTGCAGCACAGTAGATTGTATCAGACGAATTGTTTACTTCTAGGCTGATGTCTTCTCTTACTGCAAATCCCAGAATCTCCTGCAGCTGGCCTTAGAACAGTATGCAGCGGGGAAGATTCATTAGCCTGCATTGTATGTTATAGTTTACATAAGTTTCCTTTTGATATTTTGTTTGCTGGTCCTGCCATCCTCCCTGGGCCATGCACAACCACAGAGGGCTGTAATTAGCAACTGGAGAAAAACAGAACTGGAAATGATCTAAGTGGAGATTAAACAAAAGCGCTAACATGCACTACAGGCTCTTAAACAGGGGGTAGGTGCAAGCTGTGCCCCTGCACCTTGGGGTCCCGTACTTTTTTCTTGAGGAAAAAAATAATTTAAAACATTTAAAAATGCCTAAATTTTGTTAGAGATGAAAATGTTTAACAGCAAATGAAAGTGGGAGACAACTGTCTCTGTTACTGTTACAAAAGGTAGGGGCAGCTTTGCTGTCATACCACTTTAAGATGCAGTGGAAAAGAGCAGGTTAAGTAAGTGCTAATGGTGTTAATGGCCATACTTTACACCTCCCAGGTTGACTGCTTTCACAAACATAGAAACATAGAAACATAGAATTTGACGGCAGATAAGGACCGCTTGGCCCACCCAGTCTGCCCATTTCCCTACCTACTGGATAAGCTGCAGATCCTAGTTAACCAGCAGCCTACTTCTTCCTACCCCCACCCCTAGAATTGTCTTATGACTGTCCCATGCATGCTGAATTCCACCACTGTTTTGACTCCACAACCTCCTCTGGAAGGCTGTTCCATGCATCCACAGCCCTCTCTGTGAAAAAGCCTTTTATGCAAATTACCTCTGAGCCACCCCCATCTTCAAATTGTGCCCCTTGTTCTTGCACACCTCTATTTTGAAAGATGCTACCCTCTTGGACTTTGTTGATTCCCTTGAGGTACTTGAAAGTTTCTATCATTTCCCCCTCTCCTCCTTTCCTCGAGGCTATACATATTAAGCTCCTTAAGTCTCTCTTCATATGTCTTCCGGTGCAGACCCTGCACCATTTTAGTTGCCCTCTTCTGGACAGCTTCCATCCTGTCTATATATTTGCGGTAGGCAGCAGTGGGAGATTCAAAAGCAGGGCTGGCCTTAATCATTCTGGGCCCCTGTGCAGCTCCCTTCAAAAAGGCTATATTGACAAGATAACTTGTTTGTAACCTGGACATGTAGCTGAAACAATGAATGATATGACATAATTTGTTCCAAAAGTATGTGAGCACTCAGAATGGCTCAACAACCTGACCAGCACAGAGCAAAACCGGATTACCTGATAGAGACCCTGAAAACCTCATCACCAGGTAAAAAACCTGACAAGTGGCAACCTTACAGGTGTCCCATGACAATCCTCGCTTTTCTCTCTCACTCACACCTCCAGAAAAGTTAAGTTGTTTAACTTGTTTGCAAATCGGATTATCGGAGGTGTGAGTGTCCAGTGATGATGTCCCTGTCCTTGCAGAAAAGAATACAGTAGTAGTACCATACTTACTTAGGTTCTTGCTCCAGGCTCAGTCAAATTCATTTCCAATTGGTGAAGTCAAATAATTCAGTGCAGTCAATGGCACTAATTAAAAGATGCTGGTTAAACTAGTAGACCTGGCACTGCTTTTTTAATACAGGACAGGAGGGTTAGTTAGGTGTAAATGATGGATGGGGGGAGCCCACAGGAAGTGGACTGGTGGGGCTCGGAAGGGAGCTGCATAGGGGCCCAGAATGATTAAGGCCAGCCCTGCTTTTGAATCTCCCACTGCTGCCTACTGTTCTGATGCCAGCTGAAAGGGATTCTGGAATTTGTAGAAACAGAAGATGCCAACCTAGAACTAAACAAAAGTACAGTAGTTTGATACAGTCTACTATGCTACAGTAAACAGTAAGTAAACCAAAATATTTTTGCACATAAAAAGTGCACAATGGGACCAGCCCCACACTTTAATGTGGGGTTCTTTGTGCTGACTGATCCGCTTTAATGTATAAGCCACAACTCCCCTCTCCATGAAAACAGGGGATGATCATATCTATTGTAGACTCCCCGTATACACTCAATACAACTGTGGGCACTCATGTCTGTTTAGTATTACAGCAATCCCTAATGCTATCAAAGATTTATGCGACAGGTGTCAGGATAAAAAGTAGAAGATAACTCTAGTTATCTGAGTCACTGTGTAGATAAATGAGTGATGACATAATCACTATGAGAATAACTTTGTTATTCCCATAGTAATTACGTCATCTCCCATTTATCCACACAGTGACTATGTCAGTCACCACCACCACCACCCTGCCACTCGATGGTACTACCCTCCAGTTTCACTTTTACCTTCTCACAGTGTGATTTACAACACAAGTTGTCACAAGATACAAGGTAAAGAGAAGCTATAACTTATTAACTTGGTGATGATGACAAGGGTGAAATACACAGCAAATTAATTTTAAACATCCCGGGGCACAACTTCCTCACTGATTCATTCTGCAGCACCACTAAAAAAGTAATTGAGTAAATGACCTTCTGTAGTGAAGGACCATAGCTGAACCAATTTCAAAATGCCCTTAAGCATGGGGTGTGTAGACATTGCAATGGATAAAAACCATAAGTAGGAAAATTATTTGAAATGACGTGATTTTATCTGTAACTGATATTGGATTATTTCACTAAAACATGCCGGCATTAGGGAAGGGGGGAGACAGGAATTACACTACCCTCCTCCTCCCTTTCAGAAACAGCTCCTGACATTTTTGTACTGAATTTTATTCAGATACTACAACTTCAGTCAATACATTTTAGAAACCTGACTTACTGTGAATTAAATAAAAAATAAATAAGCTGATAGTTTTGGCTTGCTACAGGCTCAGATCCGACTAATAATTCTGCTTAAAATAAAAAGTTCTCTCCCTCCCTCTCTCTCTTGATGGTAGGGGACAGGACAGCTACAAGTACCAGCCAAGCATGTCCCCACCACAATTTCCATATCAGCTTATAACCTTACTGAGACTGCAACCAGACTAGTACAGCTAGAGAGTACTGGCACTGGCCTTGGAATGAAGGAGTAAGATTACCCCTTGCCTTGGATGACATCATGGCATTTCATGCATTCGCTGCTGTAGGTGCAGTTAGGCTTTCACACATTAAACCTGTGTGTGGCCTGTCATGTACCCCAGCTGGCATGTGCAAAGAAAAGACAACTGGCCTGCCATGTACCCCAGCTGGCATATGCAAAGAAAAGACAACTGGCCTGCCATGTACCCCAGCTGGCATGTGCAAAGAAAAGACAACTGGCCTGCCATGTACCCCAGCTGGCATGTGCAAAGAAAAGACAACACATACATGCAGTCCTGAACGCTATGTAATACAAAGGCTGCCTATTGCCAAAACCCACAAACAAACAAAAAGCACTGCTGCTGCCTGAAACCCAATACCAGGCTGAGCCACAAGAAGAATGACAAAAAAAGTAATCCTAAAAAGCTGGGCCATTACTTACCAGCAGAGTTGTTAGTAACAACAAAAGTAAACAGGAAAAAGTAAAGAATCTTGCTCGTAAAAATAGCAAGTGGAGATGGGCAATGGAGCCTCAGAGTAAAATTAACAAAAGCAGTCTTACCCTGGGGTTACGCTCTGAGACAGGCTAGGTTCACACAGCAAGGAGGAACGCTCTAAAAGTCAGGTTACAATTACCATGGAGCTGAGTGTCTATTTTACTACATTATGACTATCCTGACTTTTCTTGTTTGAAGCAGAGTAGGTGCTATTCTCAGAGGAGCCATTCTTGCTGTCCTGACATTAATCCATCAATCTAGTCCCCACAAGTAAACAGGTTAATGAGTCGCTACTGCCTGAGCTGTTAATCTGAAGCACTTCACATGTCTGTGTGTGTCAGTGAGCTGTATTGCTTTCCAATTGTAGCTGTCTTTCACAGTTTCACAGGTAATGGAGACTGACGTGAGAAGTGAGAGGCACCTTATTACTGCAGTAACTTAATCGGAACTTTGTTAGGACCGTGCCCTGCAGTTCTCTCACCAGTTCTCCTGTTTGTCACCAGCCCACCCATTCAAAAGGGGCACTGTTTCACAGTCAGAAGTATGGGGAGCAGGCAGCCCCCCCCCCCATAGCTGAGCTCCAACCTCCACTTCGTTTTGGCTAATCACCTGCTTTACAAGTTTGCTTCTTTGCTCTCGCCTCTCAGTGTGGGAATCAGTTACTCCACTGTCCTGAGTCCCAGCACTGCAGCAACTGCCACTTTCCCCAGTGCAACTGCATACAGACAGGAGCTGAGCCACTGCCTCTCCTTAGCCCTGAGCCCACCAAGCACGGAATTCCTCAGCCGTGGGCTGGCGCTGGCTAGCCAAGTTGCTAGACACTGGTAAAGCGCTGAAGAATGATGCTTATCTGACTCACCCATTCCCCTATTCTCACACAATGACCTCTGACAACAGAGTATTTTACAAACCAATCCAGCCCTGTTAATGAAGAGGATGAGACTCACCTCCTCTTGCTGCTAGAACTGCTGCTACTCTTCTCCCGGGAAGGAACAGTGGTGCGACGGCACATACACAACCACTGCCACTGCCTATCTCGCTTCTTTATACCGCGACTTGCTGCCAGTGAATGTTATAGTTTACTCTCCTTAGTTGCAGCTTTGCTTTCTCTCACATAGGTTGTCTCCTCAGTCAGTTCTCCTTGCACGCCCAATGAAGATGGTGCCTGGAAATGCACACTTTGCCACGTGTCAGCTTCACTGCGGGATTGGAGAGCTCCTTGGAGACAGAAAAACAACACAAACAGGAGAAGTGATTGGTGGAAACTACATCGCATGCCATCACAGACCACCAATCACTCCTCACAGCCCAGCAAGCTAGCAGTAAGCAGATCTCCACCTGTACGACCACCAATGACTTCATAAAAAGTAAAAAGCCTTTATTGTTTTGGATGTTTGGATTTTCTGGAAAATAAAATAAAATTATATGTATTTTTTGCTAGTTTGGGCAATTATATTGGGAGGGGCACATGCCCCCTGGGCCCTATGGGCATGACACCACTGCTTCTATCCAGTATTGTAATAAACTGTTTCTAACTGAGCTTCCTATAAGTATGAGAGAGTGTTTCTGTTCCTGTGTCCAAATTTCTTTTTCGTTGAAGTATCTTAATATACAAGTGTTCAATTTTAGTTTGTTTTTAAGTATAGGGATGTTGTTAAAATGGCTTATTATTTCTTTCCATTAGATCTGTACATTGGGACAGAACCAGAACGTATGTGAAAGGGATCCTCTTTCTATTTTGCACTTATGATAAATGGCACCTTTTCTCAGACCTGTTTTGTTCATATGCACAGGAGTAAAATAGAGATTATGCAAAGTCTTAAAATGCAAAAATCTGAGATTAGAGGTTTTAAGTGCCTTACCTGCAAAGGTCCATATTTTGGACCAATCCCATTCTTCTCTATTAACCCCCAACTCTTGCAACCACCATCTAATGGAGTCAGTCAGTGAACCTCTGGATATTTCTAAAAGAGAGTTGTAAATTGAAGAGATAGAAGGAGAAAGGTGTATTGAGGCAATAAATGATTTCGCTTCTTCAGACAGATTCAGGTTTTCCGATAACATAGGGAGTAATTTCTGTTTTAACTCATCATAGAAATCTCTTCCTGCATTTGTCAATTTATATTTCTTGGCCAATACTTCAAATGTATAAAATGCATTCCCGCATATAATATCCTGCAGTTTATTCAACTTTTTTGCCAACCCATTCCTGTTTTATCATGAGCGTCGAGCTAATATTGACATTATAATTATCCCAGATCGGTTGATGTCTTGACTGTGAGAGGTTGTATTTAAATGTACTGGATACATATCTTAATATTTTGAGGGAATCTATCATAACCTTGTTATGAGGAATTGAGAATTTCCAAGCAAAGAATACTGATCTTAGTGAGACTCCCAAATTTAAGCATATTTTGTTTTCTAATTGTACCCACTCTGGGATATACCAGTCAGAATCAGAACTAGAGAGCCATTTTGATAGTTGGGATAATCTAGCTGCTAAATAATATAAGACTATATCAGGTATTTTGAGTCCGCCCCTATTTTTTGCTCTAGTTGACTTATTATGTGCTAATCTTATTTCCTTATATCCCCATATAAATTAGAAATTTCAGAATTGATATTTTCCATCCAGTGTTTGTTAATGGCACATGGAAGCATAATAAATATATATATAGAGCTTTGGGGAGAAGCATCATTTTAACCATTTCAATCCTTCCCCAGGTACCCAGTGGTAATTAATTCCATCTTGTGAGGGATGTTAGGATGTTATCTTTAGTAATAGATAAATTCTTGGACATTGTTGAGGGAATATTTCTGTATATTCTTATTCCCAGATAGTCAATGTAATCTGTAGCCCATATCAACCCTAGATTAAGCACACTATTTTTAAAGCAGTTATTATTAAGATGTGTAAATTTAGTTTTGCCTATTTTTAGTTTGTATCCAGATATTATCCCAAATTCATTTATCACCTCTAGAACCCTTGGAATAGAATTTTCTATATCTGTCAATGATAATAAGAGATCATCCGCATATACAGATGTGCGAATATCTAAACCAGCAATTTTGACGCCAGAGACCCCCTCATCTTTATTAATTTTCCTTATCAGTGGATCTATCATCAAATTAAATAACAAAGGAGACAGTGGACATCCTTATCTGGTACCTTTCATAATTGTGAAGAAAGGGGAAATGATTCCATTTGTAACTAACGCAGATGTTGCATTATTATATAGTATTTTGATATATTTAATAAATTTTTCTGGAAAGGTATATCTGCATAGAACATTAAAGATACGAGGCCATCGATCCTATCAAAAGCTTTTTCGGCATCCACCGACAACAGTCCACAAGATGTATCTAGTTTATTCGCGATACCTAGAATATGAACGATTTTTCTTATATTATCAGATGAGATTCTTCCCTTCATAAAGCTCATTTGTTGTGGGGATATCAGAAAGGGGATAACGGATTCTACTCTTGCTGAAAGAATTTCGGCAAGAATCTTCATATCCGTGTTTATCAATGAGATAGGTCTGTAACTGTTACAATCAACTGGGTCTTTTCCTTGTTTTAGTATTAAGGTGATTAAGCATATGGTTTGATCATTTGAGAGTGTTCCCTCCTCCAATGCCTCCATAAACACTTTTTTAAGGATGGGTGCTAATTCCTTTGCAAATGTATCATAAAAATTGGTAGAAAAGCCATCTAGGCCAGGGGCCTTTTTTTAAGAGACTTTATGGCCATCAATATTTCTGAGATGGAAATGTCTGCTTCTAAGTCTATTTTCTGTTCCTCAGACAAAGTTCTAATTGGCAACTCTTTTAAAAAGGATTCACTCTCTTTATTATAAATGTATTCTTCCGATTTATAAATATTTTTGTAGAATTCATAGAATTCTGTGTTGATTTTGTTAGAGTCCGCGTGTATTTCTCCGTTGTTTGTTATTGATTTCACTGCAGAAATGGTAGTGGAGTTACTATTTTGCTTTATTCTCATGGCCATCATCTTGGATGCCCTTGATCCTGTGTCTAAGTAAAAGAGTTTGGCTTTCCTGATGGCAAATTCTGCCTCAAGACTAATTAGATCATTACATGTTTTTTTTAGTTTTGTCCATTCATTCCACAAGGCATCAGCAGCTATATTGTTCAACTTTTGTTCTATATCTTTAAGTTTAGTAAGTATTTCACTTTGCTGCTTATTTCTTAACTTTTTTTGGTATGAACAAACGCTTATCAAGGAACCCCTAAGATAGCATTTAAGTGTATCCCAGACTATCTCTTTTTTTGTTTCCTCTAAGTCATTTAACTTAAGAAAATCAACAATTATATTTTTGAAATCTGCAACTATTTCTGGATTGGCCAGTATCCCGTTGTTGATCCTCCAGCTATTAAATCTATGAGATTTCTGTGCCACACAGATGTTTAAAAGTACGGGAGCATGGTCAGAAATAACTACGGGCTTGATGGTAGCATAATTAACTCTACTTACCAAAGTTCGCTCAATTAAGAAATGATCTAGTCTGGAACCTGACCTATTACATGGAGACCAGAAAGTGAATTCTTTGACATTTGGGTGCAGTAGTCTCCATATGTCTATAAAATCATGTGTCAAGATTAAGTCATTTAGATCATGTTCTGCCTTAGGCCTACTCTTCCTGATTTTGGATCTGTCTAGGTTAGGGTCCAAAATAACATTCATATCCCCCGCTATTATAATGTTTGTATATCTACTGTTAATAAGCCTGTTTTGAATTATGTTAAATTTGTCATGACATGGGGCAGTCGGACCATATATGTTAATTAATGTAAATACCTCTCCATCAATTTGTCCCTGAACAATTAAGAAATGCCCCTCACTATCCGCTATTTGTGAAGTAACTTTAAAGTCAAGTCTTCTGTTAATTAAAATCAACGTACCTGCTTTTTTGAAACTATTCCCTGCTCCGAAAACCTGACCCACCCATTCCCTTCTCATAAGGTTATAATGTTCTATTTTTAGGTGAGTTTCTTGTAGAAAAGCAAATGAAACATTTAATCTCTTAAGGTGTCTAATAACTGAGTATCTCTTCAATTTATGATTTAATCCTTTAACATTCCAAGTACACATGGTATGAGAATTTTGGATAGCCATCATGACCAAATCCAAAATATTTTATGTCCTCTTTCAACTGTAGGTGTGCCTAATAATCATCCCATCCTAATCGCAAGTAACTTTGTATCTAACAAGATATCATTGGTGTACTAAGTTAGCAAAGGAAAGAAGAGAAAGTACCAACAAGAAGAAAAAAAGTAGTTAGAGTTCTGAGTACAATCATATATAAGGTTATCTGTCACTTCCTGTAGTGAATCTTGTACAGAAGAAGGTGCAATTTGTTCCCCTTTATCTATCATAACAATTACATCTCCTTTCCCGCCCATCCCCAGTATATCTTCGAATGTTGTAGGACAAGGGTCCCCCATGCTTGGTGCTACCCCAACCCAGCAGAGAACTGTATCATTTATATCTTATATCCTATGTATGCCAGTAATGTAAAGGCAAACACAACCTATGTTATTCTATAACTATAACAGCTAAATGTCTTGATGAGGACCCAGAATACTGTAGTCCCAAACACCATTGAATGGCCTATTTCTAAAATATCAGTATTGAATCCCAATGAGCAAACATTCAAAACAGGATTAGACCATCCTTATTTATCTTAACCAGTTTTAAGAATGTAAACACTTATTTAATATGCCAATGTATAATATAATGAGAAAAAAACATTTTATTCCCAATATTGCAGTCCTCGGTTGACTTGTTCATACGCATGTAAGATTTATCCAACCCAAAACTAAATACCAACATATTTGTAACTGTAAATATAATGTTTGCCTGTTTAGTTTTTATTATCTTCCCACAAAAGTAGCATTTCTGCTGTCCTTTGGATGTTCATGGTCCCAAAAGAGCCACTCCATGTGTGACACAAGAAGGTAATGACATTATACACCTGTAAATAAAAATCAATTCTAAGGTTTAAAAAGAAGTCTATCTTCTAAGGTTTAAAAAGAAGTCTATCAGAAGGATACTGCACAAAGACATCCAGGTCTTTAATAATATCATTTAAATCCTACTGTAGCTTTGTTTAGTCAAATAAAAACGATCTGCTATGATGATTTTTGATCTCAGATTGCATTTTCAATGCAATGTTCAGTGTCAAAAGTCCCAGAATTCCTGGCTGCACAATGCTGGATATTGACGTCTTCTCGTGCAAAGACAGGCACAAGATTTCGATTCTCAAACCGATCCTCATGCACCGAATCCTGTGGCTGTCCGTTGGAAATGAAAATGAAGGCAAGTGAACAATAAACAACAAAGATGGCTGAAACTAAAAAAATCTGTATGTTTCGATTCAATGCATGGGGTACTTGAAAGAGAGAGCATGAGGATGGAAAATCAAAATGGGAAGACAAAGTACTATTTGACCCAACATACATCACTCTCCCCATTTCTTCAGTGATTCCCAGGCTGTACTTAGTTATTTTTGTTTATTCTTGCTACTCAAATAATTCTCTCCTCCTACTGAACCAACTATAGATTAGTAAAGTATATATATTAAAGGAGCATTGTACATACCCCCACATATTAATAAAAAAAATGAGAATCCCATATTCATCCATCCTAAACTCAGATGATTATAACAAGAGCTCCCAATGAAGCCTAATTGGCGAGCCTGTTGACCTCAAAACATGTTTTTTTTAAAGAATTAATGACAGAAGATCTATCCACTAATATGATCTCACTTCCTACAAGTATCTCTCCTTTCCTAAAAGATGATACCTGTTTCATATATCTCATTATAATGTCGAGGATTTGGAGCTCCTTTAGTCTCCTGACAGATTTATCCCTTAACTAACGATGCTGAAGTACAGCCTATGGATCAGAATTATCTGGGGGGAGCAAGTATCCGCAGTCAAGAGCATCCACCTTCTACCTCCTCAACTCCCCACACCCAACAAAATTCTCTCCCCACACTGACCATCCTAGAATCGGAGAACAAACAGTCTATTGATTACATAGTTTAAGCAGAGAAACCTAGCCACAGTTTATTGCTGAAAGTCGAAGTTAGTAAAGAGATTCAGAAAATCTTTATTTTAAGCCAGATTTGGCAGCATCAAGTCCATTGTATTCCTTAATACCATCTGTGGACCAAATTTTAAGTTTTGTGGGGTACAGTAGACCATAGCTGAGCCCAGCTTCCCTCAGTCTTCTTTTGATGGGGTAGAAGGCATCTCTTCTATGAATCACCTCGGGGGTAGATCATTAAAGATCTTTATTATGCTACCTTCGAAAGAAACAGATGTTGAGTTTCTTAGAGCTCTTTGAATAAATAACTTCTGTTGGAAATCTAACAGACGAAAAACAAAAGATCTTGGTCTTTCGGTTTTGGATGGTTTAGGCTTTAGAAATCTATGAGCTCTTCCAATGAAGAATCTAGCAACACCAGGAGGAGGACCTGCTATGGAAATTAATAATCTTTTTGTGAATTCAATAGGGTCAGATCCTTCAACCCCTTCTTTTAACCCAAAAACTCTTAAATTGTTTCTCCTGCTCCTGCTCCTGCTCTCCAAGTCTTCCACTTTAGCCATCAACTCAGTTATCTGTCTGTTAGAGGTTATTTTATTTTTTTGATCATTAGCTATTTAATTTTCTAGGCTGCTACTACGGACCTCCACATCCGATATTCTCATTTTCTGCACAGCTAAATCTGTTTTGACTGATTTAATATCCTCTGCCATCGAGGTGAGTGTAGGCTTAATATTACCCATTTCATGCATTAGCCTATCAAAGTGGAAAACTGTTAGAGGCTGGTCAGTGTTTTGTTTCTTGGCTTCAGGTGCTAAAGAGCTGCCCAATTGATTGTCCATTATGCCCAAAGGTCTTTTTTTATTCTTAACTTCTTTATCTGATTCTACCCCCTCGAACATCACAGCTAGATTTTTCTGCATATTCAAAATTAAATTCTGCTTTGTTTCTATTCAAAACAGTGGTAAAAGAATGTTGTCAAAGGTGAATGAGTTTTTTGGTGAAACTGTGATATTATTCAACTGATCAGAGATGTTATTTATAGTTCTGAGAATTGTGAGGGAATTATGAACACAGCAATAACCAAGCAAACCTGTCGAGTCATGTGGATATTGTGCTGAGCCAGTAGGTGGTGTGGCAGGATCAATTTACTATTTTTCCATTTGTTCGTTTCCTTAGTGATTAGTCCGAGGTTCAGGACAGTATGTAGTATTTACGGAAGTAGTGTTTTCCCTGTCAAGAGCCGCAAAAATTTGAAGCATCTGCGAATTAATGTAAAATTGCGTAATAAACAGTCACAGGTTTCATTTCTGCCATTGTGGAGGTAGGCCATACCGGAGCTCAAGGGCACATATCTGCACTGGAACGCAACATTCAATCAAATCCCACTGTCAGACACTTGCCTGTGGGACATCTCACGTTCCCTTTAAATCACACACCTCTCTATTATCTCTCTTGTATTCCTTACCCAAAGGAATTTCACAAATACTGATGAGTGTCTAGTGTAATATCTGACTAGATAGCTAGGGTAGGTAGCTAGGGGCTACAGTGAACATGTTATTGCGAGGGCACATAACAGAGTAGAACAGGTGACAAGGCGAGAGCTATTAACACCAAAAGGTTAGGAAAGGGGCAGTACATCTTATAGTAATGCACCAAGTTTTATTGCAACTTTCTCTCCTGAGGTTTTTGCCCATTTCGCTGAGAAACTGCAACATCCTGGGTACGGACAGTAAACGTAATGAGGTAGTACAGTGTACTCCCAAGATGATTTATAGGAGAGGGGAACTTTTACAAGATTCCTTGGTTCGCTGTTTGTTTTGGAAAGAAAAACAGTGCCTAAAACAGTATTTTTACACCAGGTAGACATATATGTGATAATTGCAGTTATTATGTTTACTGTATGTGAAGCGGGGTTCAGAATCTGTACAGCAAGTAACTGGGAAGAAATATGATGTCAGAGAATTCAGCACATGCAGAACTACAAACATTATATATCTGGCTACCTGCACCATGTGCTAAGCTTTCTGTGTTGGGAAGACTAAAGGCTCATTCACACTGCACCTTGCCCTAGCGGCTCATTTTTATTTATTCAAACAAAAACTATATAAAACATTATGGCTCGTTCACATGGCTGACTCTGAGCCGTTGTCAGTGGCTTACAGTAACCAGATTGGTACTCCTGCCCTCATGTGAACGCTACCGTTTTAGCACTTTTCTGTTGCGTGGTGTTGCGTCCACGTTCCCCCTTTCCCTGGGTTTGTGGAGTGGTGTAGGTGGTTTCCTGTGCTGTCTGAACAGCCAAACCACCTGCACCACTAAAACTCCAATTTTAAAGCAACAGTGACCTGAACAGCAGTCAAATCACCGGAAAGAAAAAGGGCAGCAGCAAAACCAAAGCCGTGTGAACGAGGCACTCTAATGTTTTATTACTTTTTTTTAATAAATAAAAATGAGCTGCTGGGGCAAGGTGCGGTGTGAATGAGCCTTTAAAGAGTGTTGTGTTACTTCACACGGCATCGGTTTTGCTGCTGCCCTTTTTTTTCTGGCGATTTGACTGCTGTTCCAATCACTGTTGGTTTAATAGGGGATTTTGAGTGGTGCTGGTGATTTGGCTGTTCAGACAGCACAGGACACCACCTACACCACTCCACAAACCCAGGGAAAGGGGGAACGTGGATACAACACCATGCAACGAAAAAGTGCCTAAATGGTAGCATTCACATGTGGGCAGGAGTACCAAGTTGGCCGTTGTAAGCCACTGACAATAGCTCACAGTCATCCGTGTGAACAAGCCTTAAGAGGAGACTGCCTGACAGAATTAGTGAGCACATCCGTAGCATTAAGAAACTTGACTGTATTAATGCGTTTGCCCAGCATGTAGAGAAGGAGGGAAAGGTATGTAGTTTTACCTTTCAGGCAACTGAAAAAGTGTTTCAGAATGTCAGGGGTGGGGACCAGGACAAGAGGTTACTGAGACGGGAAGAATTTTGGCAGTTTAAATTGAATTTGATTGTACTCCCGGTATTACTGATCATTTTCAATTGGCCTCCTTCCTTGTGATGCCACGGAATTATTTATGGTGCTCGAATTTGTTGGTATTCTTATCAAAAGTGCCGCTGTATGAAATGAAAGAAAAGCAACATGAGCTTACGTGATTAATTAGCACTTGTACAAGTAGCTTTTTAACATGTAAAGGAGTATTAAGCATTTAGTTTTCCAGCACTTTACTACTGAGAATGCTATATCTGTTTCATACATTTGTGTATAATGCATTTGCTATGTGTTATTTACACAGTGTGTTTTGTGTATATACCTCTACCCTACCCTCTCCTTGTTCCTATTGTAATTAACTTACTTCATATATTCTTACATCTTTATATAATATCTGGTCTAGTATTCTGATTATCAGATAACATCTATTTACATAGTATTTATCTTGCTAGTTGATGGGGTCCCCCCATAGTCCCTTTGTTGTTTATGGTCTGGTTCTGAGTTTATCAGTTTATATATAAATTATGTATTAGCATGTATATACTGGCACTTTGGCACTTGCGATTATTTTGCACTGTATATTTGGTACCGATAGTCTGAAACAAATACAGTATTCTGAGGAGGATATGCATGTGGACGGTCTCTGTCCTGGAGTAGAAGGTTACATGTAATTGAAACAATTTGTGAAGATCTCACTCTATGGATTGTGTATGAGGCTCAAAGTTAACCAACTCTAAATTTAGTAAGGACTGAAGTAAATATATACCTAAATACTTAATTTTCATGCTTTTTCATCGCAACCGTTAACGGGACTTCAAAGCTTGTGAGGGAGAATAGTTAAGAGCAAGAACATCGATCTTGGTCGTGTTTGTGACATACCCCAAAACATCAGCAAAGGCATGAAGTACTGTATCTGCCAGACTGCTGGGACCAACTGCTCAGGTTCGAGAAGGGTCAATAGGAAATCATCCGCATATAAGGACAGTTTAAAGGGCATACCCCTTAGGGGGATTCCCTCCACAGCTCGTGCTTCCCTAACTGCTGTGGGCAGTGGCTCTATGTATATTTCAAATAATAGAGGTGAAAGGGGGCAACCCTGTCGTGTCCTGTGGGCTAACGGGATTGGAGAGGATATATGACCATTCACACAGAGATATGCAGATGGTGAAGTGTAAATATTGTGATGGCAACAAGTAAACTCCTCTGGGAAACCACAGGCCGATAGCATGTGCCACATGAAATTCCATGAAACTCTATCAAACACCTTGCCGGCGTTGAGGCTGATGAAAACTGCTGGAATAGATCACCATGTGACAGAGTCCATTAATGGTATAGTTCTGAGTATATTATCCAAAGTTTGCTAACAGTGGACAACACCAGATTGATTGGCACAAATAATGGTAGGAAGCACACCATCTAGGTGGTGCGCCCAGACCAACATAAAGAGTTTATAATTAAGCAATAAGGCATGACAGGGTGTGCGTTGTCACTGAATAATGTCGCACCTAGGGTGGGTCGAAGCACAAGGCCACAGGCTGAGTGCTTCCGCCACCCTAGGTGTGACGTTATTCAGGGACGATGCACACCCTGGAGTGCCTTATTGCGATTACAATATGGCTATAAAAAATCTGACAAGACTTTAATGATTAAGCAATAAACATAAGAAACAAATCAGAAGTTACAACTTTTTTGTAATTAATTTATACATAAAACAGAGATAAAATAGTCCCTTCAAGAGCTTCACTGCATCCCTCCATATTACTTATACTGACATTTTTATGATTGATTTTATTGCTTTGAGCTTAGCAATATTTGTTATACTCCTGCTTTCATCTCATTTTCACGTTGCAGAATTGAGCACATTAATGTTGACAGTCCTATTTAGTGTTCCTATAGAGATCAATCATTCTACGGCAGAGGCATCCATATGGTTATTTTCTGTATTTCCTTGTTTTTTTTTTACAGGAGTGAAGACTGTCCAAACAAACAGAAAAAACAATAGAGTAATAAGGCATCACAGGGTATGCGTTGTGGTTGGATAGTGGCACACCTCGAGTGTGGTATGAGGCATTGCCAAGTGTCTTCACTTCAACCACCCAAAAAGTGCCATTTACACACCACAATGTCCACTCTGGAGCATCTTACTGTGATTATAAATTGGGTGCAAGATCTTTTTTTTTGGGGGGGGGGGGTGAAGAAATGCACCATATCAAAAAAGAAACATTTTTATGATTTTTTTAAAATAGTCCCAGCACATCCTAGCACTGATATTCCATCTCAGGTTTAAATATTATGTACAGCCAAATTCATGTATTTTTAATTAGCTCTTAAACCCTCTAGTTTCCCCCAAGCCTACCCCCTTTTACCCATTCCCTCACCTTTCTTTCTTCCTCTTTATAATATTCCCTCCCTTTTCTCTGTCTTGTTTATTTTCTGTCCTGCCAACATTCAAGAAATGGAATGTTTACTACAGATAGAAAGCAAGAATTCAAACCTCTGCTGAGTTCTGCTGGCAGAATGTTTACTCCCACTAGCACACAACAGAAGGCCTCAGATGGAACCAGGGCTTCAAACAACATGAAGTCTTGCTATATTATGACATATGCAGTGAGTCCCAACCTTCGAACTGCTCCGGAGGTGAAAGAGTTAACTTTCCATGCCAGGCATGGAACTTTGAGCGTGAGCTCGGTTGAAAACTCTGTCTGTTGTTCTTCAAACTCAAACTGTCAGATTCTTTACTCCGCCTCACTGAACAGTCACTCCAGAGATTTCTCCTTCTGCTCGGGTTTGTTTTGTCGGTTAAAGTATTATTTTATTGGTTTTTGACCGAAATTAAACCATAACCAGTCAGGTTCAAGCTCTGTCTGTGGTATTGTAAGTAATAGATAGGCTTACATTTATTTTATTCTGTGGGAACATGGCGCGCTTTTGGGTTCGGTTTGAACCGATCAGGTTATTTTCAAACTTTACTAGTCCTTATTTAGAGTCGGTTCCCAGTTCTTATTGGTTCTAAAAAAAATGGATTTCATTATGGTTTTTTCCACGACCCGTGACACGGTTGGGAACCGATAAGAGAGTCTTGCTTGGCGGATTGCCATAAACGGGCAAGTTTGGTTAGGCTGGCAGTATGTCTGAGAAACCCAAAAGAAAAACCGGGCCCACTGGGTTTCAGCACTGTAGTGTTTGTGGGAAGCCTTTGCTAGGCTGACCCACACCTGTGTGTATTGTCTGGGGTTTGACCACCTCAATGCAGACTGCCAGATTTGTAAGAATTTTCCTGCTGCCACCATAGAAAAGAGAGTTGGTAGGCTCAGGGAAAGGGAGGCCAAAAAGTCCGCTGACCCGGATGGCTGGCCCGGTTCGATTCTAACCGAACTGGAGGGAGTGCCCTCTGACCAGGGCGATACTTCCTCGGGCAAACGAAGAGCCAGCTCTGAGGAGCCGGTTCCAACTAAAAGGACTA
The DNA here is from genome assembly GCA_016271365.2 of Neoceratodus forsteri. NCBI lineage: Eukaryota > Metazoa > Chordata > Ceratodontiformes > Ceratodontidae > Neoceratodus > Neoceratodus forsteri. The sequence continues at coordinate 1,071,615,211 of CM028134.1, read as the reverse complement.
GAAAGTCATCGCCAAAAGTTCTTTCTCCAACTGCTGAGGAAATACCTAAAGCAATTCAAATTGTCCAGTCACTTTCCCCGGTTCCCACCAAACCGACACTATCAGGGAAGCGCTCGGTTCGGCCGGTTCCACCGGTTCAAGATTATGATTTTGAGGATTTTTATGAACCGGAGGAGGGGGAAGAGGAGTATGAGGAGAGTGAATGTGGTTTTGAAAGTCTGGATGTGCCCATTGAACCGGACATCTCTCCAGACAGACCGTCAGGGATTTCTCCTCCCAGGCTATCTGAGTCCCCTCTCATTTTATGTTCTATAAAAAGTTGCTGAAACTCTCCAGCTCCCTGTTGAGGAAGCTGTTGATGACCAAGAGGAGCCTGATTATGTAGAAATGATGGATATTCCAGAGTCTAGGAGACTGTCTATTCCTTTGCATAAATCTTTTCGGAAACAGACAGTAAAAATTCTAAAAACTCCTCACACTATACCTCCTGTTGATAAAAGGATGGACAAGAGGTATACATTATCAGGCTCTGATATGGAGTTCCTCACACAGCAATGCAACCATGTGGTGATAGTGCAGGCTGCAGCCTGTGACAAGGCAAATATTCCTCTAGCTTCACACCCCCCTGAAAAGGACTCCAGGAGGATTGATGCCATGGCAAAGAAACAGTACATGGCAGCATCTTTGGGACTCAGACAGGCAAATTATATGGCTTATGCTGCTAGGTACCAGAAATCCAGATGGGATACTGTGCTGGCCCTAGCAAAACAGGTCCCCAACCAGCTTGCCAGGGAGCTGGAACAGGTGGCTGCGGATGGTATTAGAGGCATCAAGGTGCAATTTCATGCTGCAGTAGACTCTAATGATGTGTCATCAAGGGTCATGGCTACATCTGTGGCACTTTGCAGAATGGCTTGGCTCAGATGTACTACCCTGTCACAGGATACCCAGTCTAAGGCCATGGATTTTCCTGTTGTGGGCAATTCTCTGTTTGGGGAGCAGACAGAGAATTACATGAAGACAATGGATGAATATAGGACCACCTATAGGAGTGCACAGGTCAAGGAAAGGCAGGCCACTCTTCAAAGGCAGCATCCCAGGGGCAGGGGCAGGCCTTTTCATAGGCCTTTTTACCAAGTCCAAGCCTCCTCTTCTGCTTATGCCCAGAGCGGGTTCTTTAGAGGGAGAGGCAGACAGGGTACAAGCAAGCCTGCTTCCACCCCTCAGCCCAAAGCCCCTGCCAAGCAGGCACCCTGATGGGGTGGCCAGGGCCAATTCTCCACTACCTGTAGGGGGCAGGCTGGCTTACTTTGTCCAGGACTGGAAGTCTTTAACATCAGACAAGTGGGTCCTGGAAGTAGTAAGCCAGGGAATGGTTCTCAGCTTCAAAAAATTTCCAAAGATGAGAGCCAGGTCCTTTCCACCTGCAAATCCATCAGAGGCACTTGCCCTAGAAACAGAAGTTTCTACCCTCCTGGCTCTCAGAGCTGTGGAAAGGTTCACTCCTACACCAGGGCAAAGGGTTGTACTCCAGGTACTTCCTTACCCCAAAAAGACAGGAGAATGGTGGCCCATCCTGGATCTCAGATACCTAAACAAGCACCTTTTAAAACCAAATTTCAAAATGGTGACTCGGGGAATTATTTTACCCTCTCTAAGGCCAGGGGACTGGCTAGCGTCCCTGGACCTCAAGGATGCCTACTTCCATGTTCTTATCAGAAGCTCCCATTGAAAGTACCTCAGATTCGAACTGCCCTCAGGCCATTACCAGTTCAGAGCAATGCCCTTCGGCCTCAACTCTGCCCCGAGGGTATTCACAAAATGCCTGGCAGTAGCAGTTGCCCACTTAAGAAGGCAAAAGATTGCCATCTTTCCTTACCTGGACGACTGGCTCATAGTAGGCCAGTCTCCAGACCAAGTCAAACTACACCTTCAGGTAACTCAGCAACTGCTCACATCTCTAGGTTTCCTTCTCAATCTTACAAAGTCAGTTCTAGAGCCTGTCCAGCTTCTCACCTTCATAGGGGCAGAACTGAACACAAAAGAGGCCAGAGCCTTCCTTCCTCTGGAAAGAGCAAGGACCCTGGTCTCTCTGGCCTCCTCTTTCACCCTGCAGGTCTCTCGTCCAGCAAGGCATTTTCTGCAGCTCCTGGGGCACATGGCTGCTTCTACAGCAGTAGTGCAGGGAGCAAGATTTCAGATGAGGGACATCCAGTTCCATTTGAGAGCCTTTTGGTCTCAAACTAGAGACCCTCTAACCAAATTGATCCCATTGACTCGAACCCTGATCCAAGCCCTTCAGTGGTGGCAGGACCAGAGCAATTTGAGACAGCGGGTCCCCTTCACCCCTCAGTCTCACTCCCTAATCCTTACTACAGATGCATCCCTCTTGGGGTGGGGAGCTCACGTGGACGACCTCACTACCCAGGGATTGTGGTCCCCACAGGAATCTCTGCTCCACATCAATCTGTTGGAACTCAGAGCAGTTTTTCTAGCACTTCAAGTTTTTTCCAAATCTGTTCAGAACAAAGTTGTACAGGTCAGAACAGACAACACCACTACAATGTGGTACATCAACAAGCAAGGAGGCACTCAGTCTGGCCTTGTGCACCGAAGCAATGAAGTTGTGGTCTCTGGCTTATTCCCTGAACACCTCCCTTACGGCAGTTCACCTCCCAGGCAAGGACAATGTCCTGGCAGATGCTCTCAGCAGGATTTCCCAGGGCCATCACAAATGGTCACTGGATCCCCTAGTACTGGAGGTAGTATTTGCCAGATGGGGCACCCCGCAGATAGATCTTTTTGCAGCCCCAGACAATCACCAACTTCCCCTTTTTTGCTGCAGGCCCCCAGTGTTGGGCTCAGTCTCTCTGGATGCCTTCCTTCTTAGTTGGGAAGGGAAGTTTCTCTATGCCTTTCCCCCCTTCCCTCTTCTGTTCAAGGTGCTAGTCAAAATCAGATCTCAACCCTGCAAGATGATCCTGATTGCTCCAGATTGAGCCAGACAGCCCTGGTACCCACTCCTTATGTCCTTAGCAGTCCACCTTCCCCTGTGTCTTCCCAGGAATCACAACCTGTTAACCTGTGCCCAGGGGAGAGTTTGGTACCCGAACCTCAAATCTCTCAATCTCAAGGCCTGGCTCTTGAAGAGTTAGAGTTTGCTGACCTACACCTCTCCCAAGGTATACTGGATATCTTGAAGGCTTCTAGGAAGTCTTCCACCAGGGCTACTTATAATTCCAAATGGAGGAGATTTTCTATATGGTGCTCTGGCAAGCATATTTCCCCAGAATCTGCTGACTTGCCCACAGTCCTGGATTATATGGTGCATTTGAATACTTTGGGGCTGAGACCAGCTACCCTAAAAGTGCACCTGGCAGCCGTGTCTGCTTTCTTATCAACAAGCAAACCCTCTTCTCTTTCAGCTCATCCTGTATTCTCCAAGTTTTCAAGGGGTTGCTTCACACAACCCCTCCATTCAGGGACCCTGCCCCTGCCTGGGATCTTAATATTTGCATTGCCCAGCTTATGCAACCCCTTTTGAGCCCTTGTCTTCAGCAGGGCTTAAGTATGACTTGGAAAACTGTGTTTTGGTAGCCATCACTTCTGCCAGGCGCATAAGTGAATTACAAGCATTGTCAGTGGAGCCTGATTTTATCTCCTTTCATAGAGATAAAGGTGGTCCTCAGGACTAACAGAAAGTTCTTGCCTAAGGTGGTTTCAGACTTCCACCTTAATCAATTTATTCTCTCCCTGTGTACTTCACTGACCATTCCTCCTCTGGCGAGGAGACTGCACAGTTTAGATGTCAAAGAGCCCTTAGTTACTACCTAGAACGTACCAAGGGTCACAGGTTTGACTCCCTCCAACTGTTCCTCACTTATGGTGAGGTTGGTAAAGGGAAACCTGCCACTAAAAGATCCATTGCCAGGTGGATTGTCTCTTGTATCCAATTTTGCTATGAAAAACTGGGTGAGGTTCCTCCCTCAGGCCTGAGGGCTCACTCTACCAGAGGTACAGCTGCGTCTCTGGCTGCTGCCAGGGACATCCCTATCCTAGAGATATGTCAAGCAGCTACCTGGAAAACAGTTCACACTTTTACCAAGCATTACTCCCTGGACATCCAGGCTAGGAGTGATGCTTGGTTTTACACAACTGTGCTTCAGAGCCTATTTCCTAAGTAGGTTTTGTCCTCCTCCATGGAGGTACTGCTGTGTAGTCTGCATATGTCATAATATAGCAAGACTTCATGTTGTTTGAAGAAAAATTACTCACCTTAATAATGTTGTTTCTTCTAATGGAGTCTTGCTATATTATGACCTCCCCCCCTGCCTGCCCCTCTCAGAACCTCTACTTTTGGGATGTGGGTGGGCAGTGCAGTGTTGGCACTTAGTAGATGCCCACCTTATTTGTCACCCCTCCTTTTTGGGGTGTTTGGGTGTTATGTTTTTAATTTTTTGGATTCCCTGACTTGAGTCTTTGTTTTGGGACCAAGAAAAATGTGTTCTTATATTTAGTAGCCAGTTGGCTAGTGTAGGTTTTCGGCTTCCACACAGAACCTTAGTGAGTTTTGCTCGTAAAGATCTGACAGTTTGAGTTTGAAGAACAACAGACAGAGTTTTCCAACCGAGCTGCGCTCAAAGTTCCATGCCTGGCATGGAAAGTTAACTCTTTCACCTCCGGAGCAGTTCGAAGGTTGGGGCTCACTGCATATGTCATAATATAGCAAGACTCCATTAGAAGAAACAACATTACTAAGGTGAGTAATTTTTTCTTCTGTTTTATCTGTAACAGCTTAAGCATCACAGATTTCCCTAGTAAGCAGGTGAGGATAGGAGGGGAGTTTTTCATGGTCAGCAAAGAAACACCATAATTACAATTCTAAGTACAGTAGTACTTCATTTTTTAAGTTCTGTATGTTTGTGTGACAAGAGTATTATGAGAGCAAATAACATTTAATTCTTATGTTTATAAATTTGAGACAGTTTTATTTTTAGGGCCTAGTTGAAGGTTTTTAGTGAATACAGGTGACGGCCACATGTGTGATGGCAGTCAGGAATGGCTGATACTATTGATTTTATTGTGAAGAGGCTACTGGACCTTCTTTCAGTGCTGTCGTCATGGAATATCAGCACTGGGTTCCGAGCTTCAGCCAATCAGATTACTGGATTTTTTATAGCCATATAGTGTATGGTGGAATGCTATTAGGGATGGAAATCCATCCCTAGAATAGCGTTGTTATGCTGCAGTAGCGAGGTCATCATAGCTGTTACGTTGCACTAGCTGTGTAGCTACTGCAGCATAACAACAACAAACGCCTTTGTGCATGGGCATCACTTGACCCTCCACCAGTCAGGAAGCGGTGGCAGTGGTGAGAGCAACAGACAAGAGCAATGCGGAGGCAAAAAAACAAAGTAAGGACACAGCTGTGCACCTCCTTGCTCCATAGATAGTGGACCATACACTATGAAAGACAATGTATGGTCCTCTATCTATAACAACTGTGAGATGCCATCTCGAGATTGTCATGGTGACCAAAACCTCTTGAGCTTCACTCTCGAGGTTTAAACATTCGCCATTGTCAACCTCTCGATGGCAACACACAGTTGTTTTAGATAGAGGATCATACATTATTCTTTATATTATAATCATAATTTTATATGGATATGGGTCTATAAGATGTCAGAAGCTTGGGATCTCTACCCGGTTTCTATATTGTCATTAGTATGGCATATGCCCATGAGGGAGGAGGTGGAGAGCCCTCCTTCACTGCTTGAAAGGAGGACAACAGCGTGAGAAGTAAGTGATCAAGGACTACCTTGTACCACTCCAAGGGGAAGCCGTCGGGTCCAAGACAATTAAATGTTTTAGCATGAGACAGTACAAATTGAATTTTCTCCTCAGAGATGGGAGCCAGCAACTTGTCCTGCTGCAACTGGGTTACTTTGGAATTGGCAGGGGGCTAAAAAACGCACTATCGAGTTACTGGCTGGGGGTTCTGGGTCAGAGTATAACTGGCTGTAGTACTGCCAAAAAATGTCTAATATATCAGTAGTAGCTGCCCGCCAGATGGCCGGTAGATGGGCTTTTAAGTTGCATTATGCAGGAAGCTTGCCTGTAGCCTCGGAGTTTCCTTGCAAGTGTTCTTTGTCCCCTTGGACCCCCCCAATGGTATCTTTTCAAATAAAGAAGAGCCATCTGAACCTTATAATCTGAGATAGTCTGCAGCTCCGCCTTTATCTGATGGATACGTCTCTCCCTAAGGGCCTCACTATCTTTATGCTCGTGTTATAATATTTTTAATTCATCTAGCAACTGATTATATTTAGCTTCTCTCTGCTTCCGTTGTCGGGATGAATAAGAAATTATCTCTCTGCAGACCACAGCTTTAAGCACATCCCAAAGAAGAGTAGGGTAAATGTCGGCAGTAGCATTATCTATCATTAATAACTTGTGGGATCTTTTCAGCTATCAGCACCCAGAATTCCTTGTCTTGCAACAGGGAAAGATTGAGGCGCCAAAAAGTAATTTTACATGGTTTGCCTAAATCTAGTCTTAGCACTAAGGGAGAATGGTCAGAAAGAAATTTAGCATTTATTGAGAGGTTCCAGAGGATGTCCAAGTGTTCCGCAGTAACAAAGAAATAATCATTATGGGAGCATGAGTGAAAATGGGGAGAATTATTTTATTTTATTTATTTAGCTTTTGTTGACCGGGTAAGTGCACTAGACAAATCCTGCCTATTTTCAGGCACGACCCGGGGGAGGGGGATACAGATGAATGCCAACTGACCTTGAACCAGATTAAGCTGTTGGTGGTATTTTTAGTGAATGAGGGAAATTTGGCCAGGACACCGGGGAAATTCCCCTACTCTTTTCGATAAGTGCCATGGGATCTTTAACATCCACCTGAACTACCACCAATCCAGGCAGATGGGACCTCGGTTTAACGTCTCATCGGAAAGACGGCACCTCAGAAGTGCAGCATCCCTCTCATGCTGCACTACAGTGTCAGTACTGGGATATTAACCCAAGTGCCAGATGTGGGAACTGAACCCACAGCCCTCTGATCTCCCGGCCTCAGAGGCGAGTGTGCTACCTACTGAGCCACTGACACTGCAATAAAAGGTATATCCACTGGAAGTTGGGAAAAAATATTCCTAAAAGTCCCATAACCCCAAATTAGATACCTGAGAGCGTAGCTATTTTTGGGAAGCCATAATTCAATGCTTATGAGGGTTAGAGGCATCCAGAGTAGGTGCTAGAGTTACATTAAAGTCTTCACCAAGCAGCCCTTTATGCAAGTCTAGCAATTTATTAAAGAAAAATTGGAATTTCAAAGGGGATGCCTGGGAAGGGAATTAAACATTTGCAAGTGTCACCTCCACCCCATATAACAATCCAGTAAGAATCATGAAACAACCATTAGGATCTATACATTCCTGCCGAAGAAGGAATGTCGTAGTGACCGGAATCATTATGACCCCCCCATCTCTTGCCTCATTTGAAAGAAGAGCCATAAATCCTGTACCTCCCCCCGAAGACAAATGGGTCTCCTGTAAATATACGACATCTAAGTCCTATTTCCTAATATACTGGAGCAACCGGGACCTTTTAATTGGGCAAGTAATACCATTAGTGTTAAAGGATAGCATTTTTACTGGTGAAACAGTCATCCTAAAAGGAAATACCAAAGCAAAGCTGCAAAGGATGATTCAGTAGCACTCTGTATCATTTCTCTTAACCAGGTAATGGAAGGCGTCCCTACCCGCACCTGCCCTGTAGGGCACAATGCAGCAGAGTGCACAAGGTGAACCCCCCCCCACTCCCCCATGCCTGATATTAAACGCTATAACCATACTGTATTACTGAGCATAATAAGTGCCTGCCTGGACTTCTCATCATAGTATCCCCCTGAGTTTTCTACAGAACAAGTAGAAAAGCCTATTATGCACACAAGAATACAAGTTAAACCTCTGAAGCTAAAAGCAAAGGCCAACCAGGCCAATAGAATGAGTGCAAAAACTAGCGAGGGAGTGAAGGCATCCCCCTGTGGGTTACATCATGTACAGTGCCAAGAATAATGTTCTGTGGACAAACTATACACAGGAGAGTGTATCCCAACTTTAAACAACATAAGAGGGGTAAAGTTGGCAAGCACCGTGAACAGAGTCCCGAGATTGCCATCATCTCCCCCCCCCCCAAAACAGAGTGAATCCCTCCAGTGCTCCAAGGTAAAACAATGTAGGGAGCTCTAGAGAACTCTCCATCCTTTGTTAAAGTATTTATAATAAATTGGCAGACTTCCAAGGTAGGGGAGAGTTTAAGACTAATACCTTTGTACCTAAGAAAGGGAGGAAAAAATCCCAGCCATTTCCTGAGCATGGATGATAAGCCAGAGAACCTGTAGGCCTGGGCCTCCAAGTGGTGAATAACGCCCCAAATAAGGGGAACAACATAAAAAGGGGAATTACTGTTAAAAAGTAAAAGGGGGGGTGTCATCTTGAGAGGCATGAGAATATCCAGCCCCACCTTTACGTAATAGGTAAAACAAAAACTGTGGGAACCCAATGCTGATTTCCTGTGTAAAGCAGGGTATTTTTAATGAGCTAAGAAAATAATGTGATACCCATGAGTCTGTCCGCATTGTTCCCCAGGAGAACAGGAGAGGGCGAGATGGGCACAGTGGATACAAGTCTCCTACTCATGTCAAAACCCGTCCCTGTATCCCTAGAAGGGAACAGAGAGGCCCAATCCAGAACCTAGAGGCATAAGTGTGTAGGGGATGAGTAATAAGAGAAGTGGAGACCACCACGTGCCCATCACTCCCTCAACCGCTCCAAAACAGAACCCCCCACCACATCCCCACAGCCCAAAAGTTTAAAGAATCTGTACAGCACAAAATTAATCTCTGATACCAGTCACTGTATACAAGGCAGTATCTATTTAAAAGAAAAGTTCTCTTTGTGACTGGTTTAATACCCAGACAGTGTAGTAAGGGTGGTAGCTTCATTCCCCAGTCTCCATGCTCAATATAAGTCCAATATGCTGTCCAGTATTCAGCCAGTATAGAAACGAAGGAATTGCAACCTAGACTGGCTATATAATATTTGTCACCATTATAGACTCAAAAGAAAAGGTACAGCAAGTGTAGTTAAATTCCAGCAGAAGGAAAATAATATTTATCCATTGGTAAAGCTGAGCCCTGCCAGCCAAACTGAATCCAACAAACACGGTTTCTACATGAATTAGTGACTGAGTCTCCCAAGTACTGCTGCAGTCTATGGAATATAATCCAACCTGGTAAATTAAAACAAGCAGTCTCCTTGACACCTGTGCCAACAAGGAGCAACAGTGACCAGCAAATTAAAGTAACATACTGGGGCAAAGAAGCAACAGTATGTGAGCTGCAACATTCGCCTCTACACCAGGGACCCTGCACCACATTCCAAGAGCGGCAGGGTCCTGGCACTTGCAACATGCAGGTTATGCCGCTGCATGTCGCAAGTCATGGCTTGCTACTGGCAGCCCCCCCAAAAGCCCTCCCTGCCCCAGAATGCCACGGCACACACCAGGGGGCATGGGGGGCACAGGAGTCCGGGTGGCACACTGGAGATCAGACCTCCGGGGGTCCCTGACTTTTGGGGTTGGGGGCAGGGGTGTGCTTGTGGGAGCACGGAGAGCACAGTGGCACCATTGCTGAGGCACTGCAGAGCGGGCATCTGACAGATGACACTGTCAGATGCCCCTTAGAGCAGCTCTGAGCTGCTCTAACTTAACTCCGCCAGTGTGGCACCTGAAAGCGCCACAGCAGGTTATGGCAGCCACCTTCTTGGAATAGGGTGCTGTTGCTGCCATAAGCCACACTTGTGCCATGTTGCTGCAGGCTGTGGCATAGTGGGTGGCGTAACCCATGTTTGGCATAGTCTTCAGCCAACATGGTGCATGTCGCCTCCTGGAATCGGGGCTGGCGTACTTCTTGGCATAAGCAGCCAGATACACCAAGGGGTTTGGTGTATCTCAGCTTATGCAGGGATACACCGACTTGGATTTGGCCCCCTGCTCCTTAACTGCATAATTCAAAAATAGGGTCAGGATAGAGTGAGGGAGGCCGGCCCAGTGGCACTGAGAGTTGAGGTGCTGGTTGCTGGGGGTCGGCAGGGGAGGGAGATGACTGAGCATCCAGAGGACAGCTGTCATCTCCCAAGAGGGACAGAGGTCCCTGTACGGTGCTTGGCTGCTCTCTGGCAGAAGTCGGAGACACAGCAAGTGCCAAGGAGCAGAAGTAGGAGTGGGGGGAGTGACAGAAATCGGAATCAACGCCTTGACGTCAGGGCGTCAGCCACTTCCCAGAAAAAGGGGAAAATGAATCTCGGCTCTGGCCGAGATGGAGCACCGGAGCTTGCCCCCGATTTGCGGCCGCCCTCCTGACACCCTCCCAACCGACGTTACTGCAGTGTCGGGGTGTTGGGGACCCACCTCGCCCCCACCTAGGGGGGTAAACTGAGGCTACATGGGTGAAGGAGGAGTGACTAGGTAAGAGTGGACTGCAGGGGGATGACTCCTTGCTGCTTCTGAGGAGACCAGAGCCGAGGTGGAGAAGGAGGAATAAATAAGAAAATAAAAAAAAAAAAGGATAGAGTGAGGGTGAGCATTTGGGGAAGCTGGTTTAGGGCACAGGGCTCCCTAAATCAAGAGGGAGATCGGGGGGGGGCAACTCCAAGGCTATATGGAGCAAGGTAATGATGAAATCTTTAATATTGTGCCCCTTGGAGCCCTTTGGAAAGCAGTAGAGCCTGATGTTTTTGCAGTGGGCTCTGTTTTCAAAGTCTTTTGCCTCGCTGAGATTGTCACCTGCTGATCCTTAAGTTCCTGTATGGCCTGCTCCAGCACATCTACGCGGGTCTTTGTAGCCATGAGATGGTGCTCTGTTTCATCCACCCTTTGTTCCAGTCTCTCCACATCTCTTGATACGTTTAATTTCTGCTCAAAAAGAAGAGCGTTCTTGGTAAATTGTCTCCAATTTAACTTTTTTTATTTTGCAGGCTGCGAGGAGTATGATAGGCATCTGGGAGCTGCGGTGTTTCCATCAAGGCCTGGGAAAGCTCAGAGTCAGAGGTCTCAGGATTCAATCCATGGGGATCCTCTTCATACAGGTCAGTTTTTTTCCTTCGAAGTGGGTCCCTTAGCAGTAGTCCCCTTCGTCATAATGGTTGAATAAAGTCTGAACCAAATGCACTGGCTTTAATAGGGGATTCTAAATAGATGAAGCCGAGAGCCTCAGGTTTTTGGCTGCCATGCAGCTGATGACATCACCGGAAGTTCCTGGTTTATTGTTTGTATTTATTACAGTAACCCCTCACTATAGCGAACCCCGCTACAATGAAAACTTGGATAATGAGCACTCTCTATGGCTCCCGACTTGACACTGACGATCAGCAGTTATCCTACTACTATGCTGATGGCCAGTGCCATGCGCTGCAAGCACGTGCTGTAATTGCACACATATTTGACTGAGAACAGCTTTTACACTCCAGTTGGCACTTTAAGTACCTGTACTCTGGCTGAATACACTCATTCCTGAAACACTGTTACAGTGAAGAGGTCTGGCTACACTGTCCAGTTGAAACTCGCCATACTCAACCATCTCAAAGGTGGTGAAAGCTTAGCTTCTGTCTGATTTTGCGTCAACTGAGAGAGCACTGGTCACTGACTCCCTAAAGAAACTTTCACCGAAAGGCATGGTTATTTTGTGTGGTGAGGCTTGGGGTAATGTCACAGAGGCTACCATCTGCCATTGTTGGATCCCTACCGTAGGACCTGCTTTTGTTGACAAGCTGCAAGCTGAAGATCCTGATGACACTGCAGAGGTTGCAAGCCTAGCTGAACAGCTTAATTTAATCCCCTCTGATGACCAAGTCGAAGACACAATAGAGGGCTGGCTGTGTTCCGATGATGCAGCAGGAACACATGACCAGTTAACTGTCAATGAGATCGTCAGTGCAATCTAACACAGCCAGCAGCCAGAGACTGGCAAGTAGGACCAGGAGAGTGGAGAAGATGAGGAGGAGGAGGAGGAGGAGGAGGAGGAAGAGTATTCTGTGCCCGTGCTGATGTACCAGTAAGCAGTTTCTGGGATCGAAGCTGGCTTGCTGTGGATGCAATCACAAGACACAAACCAAGTGAAAGTACTACAACTGAGGAATGCTCTTTCCTATGCCAGGGACTTAGCTATCAAATGGACTGCTACACAAACAAAGATAACATCTTTCTTTACTACTAACTAGCTGCTCGCTGCTGATGCTAATGCCAATGCTAAAATAGTCTTTTTTTTTTTTTATGTTTTATTTTTGCACACACAAAATACAAATAATTAATTGTTCACTTATACCCTGGTATCATGGTACACAGTTTTTGGTTAAAAAAAGCACCGCACCACAGTTATATTTTAACAGTGTCCTCATTATAATGAATTTGTCACTATAAAGAATACAGCTGACGGCTACTGTCATTTGTTTTATTGTATGTTATTTATTCTGCCTGTCCCTTGTAAATGTATGACTGTATGTGTCATACCTTTTTTGTAAACAGCCTACAACATCTGGGACAGGGTATTTAAGAAATTAAAGCTTATTTACTTACTTATTCTGCCACTTTGGTAATTCAGGGTCCCACATGCACTGTGCTAAACCAGATATGGCTTGGGAGGTGATTAACTGTAGCCAGCATTTTGATCATCCCTTTTCTCATCCGCCTCAACAGCCAAGAAATGTAAACTGTAGTAGCCTGCTTCAAGCTCCAGAATCATCAGAACCCTTTCAGACTTTTGTCAGTCAGCTCGAGATACAGTGCGTGTGCCCTTCCTAACAATTCTGACAAGAAGCTGACCTCTCAGAATCCTAACCCCTCCCCACTTGTGCGTCAATAGCCAAAAATGTATCTGTGGAATCTCAAACGTCTGACTACAGTGACTTCCTCATGTCCTAGAAAAGTACACCCCAGCAAGATCCTCAGGTTATGGCTTCCAGCACAATAACAATGTATTTAAACATAATTGGAAGAAGAGGACCAGGAGCCGTAGCTGGGAATACAGAAATGTAGACCTGCCAGACCTGCCACACCTAATGTGGACTAATACCATTTTCTGTTACACAGTACTATATAAGGTGTAACTGTACTTACTGATGTTTACTGTGATATACTGACAATCTACTGTTTAGCAGAAATATATTTGTGGTCTCAGCGCATCACCTACTGTTATTAGCCATATTTCTATGATTAGTATAATTAAGGGAAAGGGAACATTGTTTAACCAGGAGTAGCACACTAAGCTGAAGCTTGTTTCCAGATGCGACCTGGGAGCACAAGGAAGTTAAGTGACTTGCTCAGGATCACGCAGCATAATTAGTTATGTTTATGATACATTTGTGGTCTTACAGTGCCCTCTACAGTCATTAGTCATGATGCTACGATCAGCGGTATACTGTGAATCATTCTATTGTAATACAAGTAGATGTAGTCAACGCAATACTTATTGTGCAAGTGCAACATATAAAGGCTTTGGGTGCGACTCACCCATCCTATGCACCAATAAAAAAGTTTTGCCTAGCATCTATACTATGCAAATGAGCACATTACCAGGTAATGTGACCCTCTCATCTCCAGTATATAACTTTGCGTAAGAGCGTTGCTCTCCGAGTTTCCTTTTCTACTATGCACCTGGTGTTCAGATGTTCCAGACTTCTAGCAGGTATTGTATTACTTTGCTGTCCTTTTGACATGTTATGGAGACTAAACCTTTATCCTATACACCTGTCTCCTGCATTGTGTTTTGCCATCAGGTTTTGATCCTGTTAAATCCAACAAATTGCAACCATGGCACAGATCTGATTAGTCAGAACCAACTCAGTAGAGGAAAAGGTGTATAGGCAAGGAGAACGGACATGGGAATCACAAAGACACTTGAACCTCTGCCCACCTGTTCAGTCAATATAGACTATCTTTCAGGCCCTCTATGTCTGAACATGATGGGACAAATGAAAGTGTTTGAACCTATGCTCATATTCTACAGCGGCACAGGTCTGAGTTACTCTGTATCCCAAACGTGTAACTGCCTGGTTGTGGAATACAAGGTGGATTGATACAACTTAGACTCCTGGCTAGTGCCGGAAGGGGTAGAACCTCCAAAATGATCATTAATGCTGAGCTCAAATAGGCATCTCAAACTTTTTAAGCTTCTATGGAGATTGGGGTGATTTTGCGCTGGATGCAAAATTGCACGCCCACCCGATACAGTATGTATGCACACTGTACTTGGAGATCAAACCTATGGTCAAGAAACATGACCAAAATGGAGTGATGGTTGCCACCCTATATGCTGCCCTACAGGCAGTAGAAATGGAAGTCCTGGCTTTGCAAAAAGAGCTGGACTCCAAATCCCAAGAAATGGGCGAGCAATGGAGAAAGTTAGAACAAGAAATTGAATGCCTTAGAAATGAGATGCAGAATGAAATGCATTGTACTGTACAAGAAAGAGATAGCGAGATTGCTAGGTTGAGGGAGGATTGTGAAAGATTACAGCAGAACAAGAAGCAAGCATTACAGCTATGGTGTGTTGACTGATTCTCATCAGACGTTGCGGAATGAGGATGAGGAGCTGTATAATGAAATGGGGAAATGTCAGAAAGCACTGGACAGGGAGATCAGGAAAAATCACAATGTAAGCGCTGTGTATAGAGTTTTGCAAAGCCATATTAGCAAGGACAGTATGAAGGCAATGCAGATCGTTCTAGGCGTAGAGAAAAGCTGGCAATCCTGAAGGGTCATGTGAAAGCTTTGCTGTATGCCCCACCTATTGACCTGGCGTCATTGACGGATGACGAAGGCAATGATGGAGATTTCCAAGATGGCGGACCTTGGGACACCGGAGGGTTGAGGACTCACCCATCTCCAGTTGCCGTCTTGAGTAAGTCCAACAAGACCGAGGTTGAGGCCTTGATCGAGCAAGCGGTCACCAAGGCAGGAGCTGCTGAGGCATAATCGCCGGTGATCTGCCAAGCTGTGACTGACCTGTTGAAATTGGAGGTGAAGCAGCACAGCCTCCTGCAGGGCTGAGGCAGTGGTCAAGTCCATGACAGTACAGATGGGGCATGCCCCGAATGCTCTGCAATTCACACAGGCCATCCAAACGATTGCGGACAAAGTCGGCTATATGGCCTCTGGCGACAATTTAAGTTGCCGTTTGGAAAAGGTTCAAAATCAGTGCAAAATGCTCCGCCTCCCAGCCAAGCATAGGGCTCAGGTTTTGAGACAAACAGTGGATCCCACATTGTGGGCCAAGATACCAGAAGCAGTACATCATGACGCTGGGTCCCGATTTGATGTAGTTGCAGCCAGCCTCCTGGCAGCGCACAATCCCAATTTGCTTAGCGTGATGCTAGCTCATCCAGAGTAGCAATACGCCAAGCAGGGATCGACAAATTATAAATTTATATGGTAGTCCAGGACAACTGGCCTATCCAAAACTGGTAGTCCCACTGTTGCAAGTGGTAGTCCAATGGTCAGAAGGCCATACTTCAAGGAAAATGGCCATAAGTATAAAATCACTGCCAACCACACACACACACACACACACACACACACACTATCCCAGTGACTGACCCTGCTCACCTGATACATCGACACTCACAGCACAGACAATTTATTTTTACGTCCTCTGTCCTCAGTCAACCCAGCTTATAGTTAAGGTTAGGTCTTTTTTTTCAGTTCAACTTCACACACACACACACACACACACTTTCCCTATTCCTTTTACTTTTCTAAGGGCAGCACAAAGCTCAGCAAATGAACCCTCTGTCTTCCTCATTTACTGTCCTTTATTTTCTGGCTGGTGGCAACTGTGGCAACACACAAAGCCCAACCCTGGCTTGTTCTCTCTCTCTCTCTCTGTCTTCCTTCCTTCCTCTTTGATGCTAGCTAGACTAGTGTCCTGTCCTTATTTTATTTCCTAAACAGTTAGTTACACTAAGTTCTGCCCTTTACTTTCTGTGCAACACACTCGAGCCCACCTCTTGCTCAAGTTGTATTGCTCTGAACTGTCTCAGTGGTCCGCCCTTTTCCATGAAATTTTATTGTCCACAGGCTACAGTGGACTAAGACAGTAGTCCAGCCTGTTTTTTTCCAGATTTGATCACCACTTGTTCTGGTGCTAAAAATTCCTGTTATTTTTCTTTAGGGCAACAAACACAGACCCCAACCAACCCAGTCCCTCTCTCTTCCTTTAATATTTTACTTGACTGAAATGTCTCACTCCGTAGGCTCCTCCTTTTGTCAACTTTGCTCAGTTATGGTGTACAAGAGCAGAGCAGCAGCGCCAGTTTTAGCCCTTTGCTATTTTTTTTCTTAGGGCAACGCAAGGCCAAGCCCCTCTAGCCCCTCGCTCTATTTCTCCTAGCAAGGCTGTTTTTTGTTCAGTCTCTTCGGTGAAACTTCACAATCACGTTCTTGTATTAGGTTCCTTCTTGCCAACTTTTGTTATGGTTACGTATGCTATACTCAACTGCAGTGCAACACATTTTTTTCCCTTAATTAATTTTTCTTAGGGCAACACAGACCCTCTCTGTTTTATTTCTACCAGGCTGTTTTTTTTTGTTCAGCTAAAATTCCCACTCTATTGGGATCCTAGGTTTTGCCAAGTTGTTCAGTTATCCTGTTTACTGCAGTTCACACTGCAGTGCAAGTTTTTTTTCCCTCCTTACTTAATTTTTCTTAGGGCATCGATCAGTCACAATTTAAAGCCCTTCTGTTTGGAGTCTCTCTTAGCTGACTCCAGCTGCCTCCTTTTTGTTCATTCTCTCCTCCCGTGTAACAAGTCTTCACCCTTCTTCTCCTCCTTTCCTGAATAAGTATCGCACCCCAGCCAGCCAGCCAGCCTCTCTTTGTCTGTTTTATGGTCTCTCCTCCTAGACTAGTCATCTCACAGTTCTGTTCTGGTGGTAATTCAGTAAATTCACCACTCAGCTCCTCCCTCCCCCCCACACTTTTACTTTACTGCTGCAGTGCTGCTCGGTCAGTTTATTTTATTTATTCAATCCTCCAACCCTTTCAAATTTTTCGTTGTTCTTTCTGTCTTTTGGGGTAGATTTCAGCTGTGCTCACGCACACTGGCAGTCGGTAGCAATCTAACCCGACTTGCGGAAGTGAATCCTGCTTCTGCCCTTTCCCACCCCTCCACTCAGCAAGACTCATCCTCCTTAGTCCCTAACTATTCTCCCCTGATCTCTCTTCCTTTTTGCAGCACCAAAATTAGTTTCTTTTTTCAGGTTAGCAAAAGCAACTGTGTGTGGCAGGCAGTGGTTTCTGCACTGGTCCTGGATTAAAATAAAATACTTATGCAGTACACCAACTGGGAGAAGCACGCACATCCTTTATCCTCGCACTGAGCTGAGTAAGTGAGCGCCCTCCTGATTACCCCGCCAAGTCACCACCACAGCCAGTGGGTGTCCCTTACCGTTCTCGTTCTCTGCCTGATCTGTCATTGGATTCTATGCCTGCCAGACAGTCTGATGACTGGTTCCTCCTCAGTCACCACTCATGCTTGCTTCTGGTACTCCGCGCTCATGCTCCCTGCCACAGTGAGTGCCTTGTGGGTCACATGACCCCTGAGATGGATGGAGTTCCACATCGCCAGCAAGCTCCCCAGTGGAGAAACCTGGCACTGCAGAAAAAAATATGTTTCTTTTTTTTTTAAAGCAGTACTTGTCCGCGGACAAGTGGTTCTGCACCAACTACTTGTCCCAGCCTATGATCTGGTAGCCTGGGACGTCGGGCTATGGGATTTGTTGAACCCTGACGTCAAGGAAACCCAAGCCCAGTATGACAGTTGCTTGTGGCTTGCCAATCTATCAGGCAAGGAGCTGGCTGAAGAGGCTGCAGACCAAGACTCAATTGGGTACAAGAGCCTGTTCTTGAAAAACATGCTGCCAGGCCTTCACAAAAATGTTGAGGCACCAGTGTTCCCGAATGTTTCAGTGTCATGATGGACAAAGTGGAACACGAGTGCCAAATCTACACATTCGACCAGGCCTCAGGCTCAAAAGCCAAAGTGGCTGCGGTGCAGAACAGCATCGAGTCATCCACCCAATATGTGGTGGAAGGGAAGCAAAAGGACTTCCAACAGGATAAACCCTCCTACCAAAACAAAAGAGGGAACAGCAAGAACCGATGTCGGGAGTGGCATCAGCCCTTCCAGTAGCAGAAAGAGAAGGGGAACAATGGATAGAAACAGCAGTCCAGCCCCTTGTACAAAGAGATGGCATAGGAAAACAACCGTCTCTGCGAGTTTAAGGCCAAAGTCCAGTCACTTTCAGCTGCCCTTCCACACAAGCCCATAGTGGCTATTCTGTCTGCACCCCCACTGCAGGATGAGCCTGATGGAGATGAACAAAGTCTCCATACTCTGAGTGCACCTGAATGCTACAAGAAGTAGATCCCCCACCCTCCATCAGAACAAGATGGATAGAACTGACGGTGTCAGGCCCCGGTCCACATCATCACCACCCTGGTAGCTGATGATTCCGGCTGCCCATGTGTAGAAGCACTGATTTCATTTATTTATTTATTGAATGTTTCACCAGGAAGGCACACTGAACAACAAGTTGCTTGTCTCCTGGTGTGACCGGGAGGAGGGTACAGTAGGATGAGACATTAGACATGCAATTAACAATTAACATAACTGTGGAATACACATTCATTTGCATTTAAAATGACACATACAGTTACATATGTAGAGGCTTACAGATTAGCATTTAACATGACAGAGAATTTATACATACAGAAATATGCTCTGCCCAGACAGGGCAAGAAATGCAAGTATTCAGGTTTGAGTGAACTAATACCTATTTATGTGCAGTGGGGTAAAAGAGGAGGTGAGCTGGGGGATATGGGAAATTTGGCAGGGAGGATAAGATCAGATAAACCTAGTACTAGCCCCTCCAGGATGCAAAGAACCCTGCAAGGGGAAGAAAGCATCGGAGACCTGGAAATATAAAAATGGGGTGTGGGTGGGAGATAGAGAGAAAGGAAGGGGAAGGATGAGAGGAATATAGATTTGGAGGGGGATGCAGATTAGGTGGGTGGGTGGTAGTGGTAGAGGAGGGAAGGAAGAAAAAAGCTAGCCTGCGACTGGCCTCTCCAGGATGCTGAGAACCCTGCCAGAGGGCAGAAATTAGGGGAAGGCAAGAACTGGATAAAGAGTATAGCAGGGATGAAATAGGGAAGTAAGAGGCTTGCTCAGTACTAGACCCCTAAAGGATACTGAGAACCCTGCCAGTGGGCAAGACTAAGCACAGGCGAGTTGGTAGTGGCAGTAGATGAAGGGCAAAGGCTTAACAACGGGGAGGAGAAAAGTAGAAAAGTGGGTGTGCTGGGTAGCAGGCTCAAAGGGGGAGAGCGGATTTAGCAGGAGAGTGGTGAGCGTGCAGCGGAGCAGGCTCATAGGGGAACTAGTTAGCGAGGATTAAAACAGGAGCTGCTAACAGAGAGAAAGTTATGTAATGCAGAGGCTAGGGGGAGAGAGAGGAGGAGCAGTGCCGAATTTTGGGAGGGAGAGAGTTCAGATTTTAGGGAAACGATGAGAGAAGTCTGATTGACTAATGAGGGTGGTTCGACGGGAAACCAGCAGAGTACGAGTGTCGGCGGATCTGAAGGAGTGGGAGGGGGGAAGAGGGAGAATGAGAGGTAGGGGAGCAAGTCTTCTAGCCAAAATTTAGAAGTGAGTTTGACACAGTGAGTGAGGCATCTGTTAACCAGAAGGGGAAGGACAAGGCATGGTATAGGTCGCAATGATGAGTGCAAGATGGAGCATCAAGGGCAAAGCGACAGAAGGAGTTAAAAAAAGAGTCCAATCTGGTTAGGGAGGATTTGGGAGCGGCACCATAGACTACATCACAGAAGTCATAAATGGGGAGGATCATCTTCTGGACAAGTTCACGACGTGCTGTAGGAGGGCTGTAACTACGGTTCCTAAATAAGGCACCATAGACTACATCACAGTAGTCAAAAATTGGGGAGGATCATTTTCTGGACAAGTTCACACCATGACATAAGAGGGATACTACTACAGTTCCTATATAAGGCACGAAGCCTGGGGCGTAGTTTTTTTCAGAATGGCGTCAATGTGGCCAGAGAAGCTGAGGTGTTGGTCCAGCCAGACCCCAAGGTATCTGAAAGAGGATGTGTCCTCAAGGAATGTCTCATCAAGGGAATGGAAAGAGGGCAAGGGGTGTAGCCTAGAGAGTCTCAGCCTAGTGCTGAAGGTCATGGAGACTGTCTTTTTGGCATTTAGGAATAGCTGATGTGAGGCAAACCAGAACTGAACCTGGTGGAAGTCATGCTGAAAGGTGGCTGCTACATTGATGGGGCATTTGCCAGAGGTGAAACAAGATGGTGTCATCGGCATGCATATGGATGGAAGAGGAGGGGGAGCAGACTGTAGGAAGGTTGTTTAGGAAGATGGAGAAGAGAATGGGGCCAAGCACATAGCCCTGGGGGACTCCTGTAGAGATTAGAAGGGGGCAGAGATTGCATCCTAAATCTTGACTGATTGTGTTCTGCCTGTGAGGTAAGCTTTAAACCAGTTATGAGCAGGAGTAGACAAACCAGCAGTCATAAAGGAGTCAAGAAGCAGAGCATGGGCGACAGTGTTGAAGGCCCTGGTGAGGTCGACAAAGATAGCAGAGGTGATGAGGTCATTGTCCATCCCAGTGAGGACGGAGGCAGTTAGCCTAAGGAGGGAGGTGGTAATGGAGTGGTTCTTCCAAAAACCAGATTGGAACGGGGTGAAGAAGGAAGAGTCAGCAAGAAGGGAGGTAAGAGAGAGAGGACCAGGTGTTCTTGGAGCTTGGCAAGAGCAGGGAGGAGGGAGACTGGATGATAGTTGGCAGTGGAGGAAAGATTGCCACCCTTTGGGAGAGGGAGGACAACTGCACGTTTCCTGGGTGAAGGGACAGAGGAGGACTTAAAGGAGAGATTTAGCATTAGGGAGAGAGGGTACGCAATAGCAGAGGCTGAAAGATATTGGAGTTTAGGGTCAAGGTCATCCAATAAGGAGCCTTTGGAAGGATGGAGAGAGAGGAGAGCCATTAGCGTCTCCTCTGGAGAGACAGGAGTGAAAGAGAAGTAAGGGTGAGCATGTGAGGGTTAAGTGATTGGAGGGGGAGGATGAGGGAAGGGGAGGTTTGAGGGGAGGGATTTTAGAAGAGTTGAGGCACAGGAGGTGTATTAGGAGTTAAACTCCTGAACCACTATACACAGTTCGGACACAAATGAATTGTTTATATTAAGCACAGGTTTTTATTTATTTATTTATTTAGTTTTTGTTGACCGGGTAAGTGCACTAGGCAGATTCTGCCTATTTTCAAGCACTACCCGGGGAAGGGGGATACAGATGAATGCCAACTGACCTTGAGCCAGATTAAGCTGTTGGTGGTATTTTAGTGAATGAGGGAAACTTGGCCAGGGCACCGGGAAATTCCCTACCTGAGGCGCTGCTGCGCTTGGTCAGTAGGGGAGCTGCGACCCACGTGATGGCCACTCGGCAGAT
The DNA here is from genome assembly GCA_016271365.2 of Neoceratodus forsteri. Taxonomy (NCBI): domain Eukaryota; kingdom Metazoa; phylum Chordata; order Ceratodontiformes; family Ceratodontidae; genus Neoceratodus; species Neoceratodus forsteri. The sequence continues at coordinate 1,071,593,611 of CM028134.1, read as the reverse complement.
GCACTGATGAGTGCGGGGGAGTACTGCTGAGGCCGGAGATTGGAGCCATGGAGACCGAGGAGGAGGAGGAGGTGCATTGCAGTCGTTAGAACTGCAGATGGAGTTCTCTAATATGGAAAACAGGCGAGGCCTGTAAGACTTACCAGCCGAGGTCCTTGGAACAGGTGAGGGCCCAGGGAGGTTCGGCCGGATGCAGTTGGAGGCGGAGGGCTGCTGTGGTATTGGAGGCCGAGAGATAGGCGGAGAGTCGACCTAGGAAGATCGCTTTGGGAAGGAGGATCGCAGTACAGGCGCTTCTGAGCTGCAGCACAGCAGCAGACGGTTTCCGTTATCATGAGGGTTGCTACGCATACAGAGGAAGGAAACGGCCGTGATAGCATAGAGTGGGACCGGAGGTACAGGCCTGGAGAAGGGTCCGAGTACTGACTGGTCGGAAGAGATGACTCTATCGCAAGCAGGATGGCTTCAGCAGGCGGACGGTAAATGGGTGCCTGATCCAGAATGGTTATCCTTTCTCCAGCAAACACTGATCCAGCAAATCGATCTCTACAGGAGGGTGAGTCTTTGACTTTAGCTAAACAGCCCAAACGGGCCAGACTTTAGTCCAGAAGGGATGTTGGATGCAGGAGAGAAGGGTATTTCCCCTGCTAATAGCGTGACTGAACTGGTTTCAGAGGAGCAAGAGGTGAGGAGGGGCCCGCGTTTTTCGGATCTATTCAAAAGGAATAAAGTGGAACAAGCCCCAAGAAGAAATGCAGTGCGGCTGAGGTACAGAGGGGGTCTGCCTGAGCATCCTGATCGGATTTATGTGGCAAAGAAGTTGTTAATGGACTCTATGAACTTTTTGCCTATTGATATTTATGCATTAATTAACATACGAGGAGGATACTTTGATATTAGTTTTAAACAAATGGCCAGTTTAGAAAAGTTTTGGCATAGATATGATAGTTGCAAGTTATTGCATTTATGGTTACCTTTTCTAGCTATCCCAATTACTAAACCTGTATTTAAAACTGTAGAATGTTATGTTTAGGAATGAGGGTGTGAATGTAGGGATATTGTTCTGGTTAAAACAAGATGTGAGGTTCTGGGCCCACGGAGCCTATTCTGGACTCAGAGAGTATTTGGACGGGGCATGGAAATTTAAAGTCAAACTGCATGTGGTGAATAATGAAGTTTTACATGTTCCAAATAGTTTTTTCTTGGGTAGAGATCGTGGGGTTTGCTTTTACCCAGGACAGCCAAAAGCATGTTATAGATGTGGTAGTCATAGGCACTTAAGTAGTGCATGCGACAAAGTTAAATGTGCTTTATGTGGCGAATTAGACCATGATAGTGTGGTCTGTAGGAACGAATTCAAATGCAATTTGTGTGATGATTTGGGTCATGCCTATCACCAGTGTCCGTGGGCAGAGCAAAATAGACAAGGGGTTTAAATAGGAGGATTTGATTGCTCAGGCCCAGGTTGAGGGATGGCCTGCCCAGTCAAATTTAAGTAGCAAGGGAAGGAGTCAAGGGTGGAGACAGTATGGGCATCAGCCCGGAGGTTTCAGTCGATACCCTTAATGAAAATGAAAGCTGGTAGATCAATCCACAGCTTTGAACACAACAAGGTTTTGGTCCCCCCTCATTTTGATCAAGGACTCCTTGGCCAGCCTACGTCTATAGAAGACCCAGCCATGGAAATGCAACAGAAATCCTTTTCAGACCCCTCGGAGGGTTACTCGAGCAAGTAGTCGTTCTGGAGGGTTTGTTTGACTCAGAATTCTTTTCAGTATTAGCGGATTTAGAGGGGAAGGGTTATCAGATTTGCTAAAATCTGATGACAATTAGTATGGAAATTGGGAGGAGGTGGGACTGGAAGTATTGGAAGGAAGAAGAAAAAGGGAGAAAGAGAACAAGAAACCCTGGTGGATGAATTATAGTTGATATGGCCTGTTTGAAGATTATTTCTCTAAATTGTTGTAGCTTAAAGAGTTACAAGAGGCGTCTAATTGGTTTGCAGCAATGCAGAGATTTTAAAGCGGACGTTATTTTTTTACAAGAGACACATTTTTCTTCTTTAATGGAGGTGTCTCAAGTAAAGAAACTGTGGTGGGAAGGCCCTTCCTTTTGGTCTTTTGGGGAAGATGTGGCAGACGGGGTAGGTATATTATTTTCTAACCCTGCAGTTCAGGTAACAAGGTTGTTAGATGTCCTGCCTGGGCGGTTATTGATTTTGGATTGTCTGGTGTATGGTGTTTGTTTAGACTAATTAATACTTATGCCCAAAGTTAAAACAGCAAGGATTGCTTTGTTTAATTTGGTAAAACCATATCTATTTACATCAAGCAGGTAATTTGGGGAGGGACACTGAACTGTAGTTTAGATATTGGATAAAAATGGAGTTCAACAAAAACTTATTGTGACTCTATGCCTTTCTCAAACAATAGAGGTTGCAAAATTGAAAGATGCCTTTAGAAAACTGCATTTATCTTCAGGTTTTACTTATAAGAGGGCCTCTTTTCAAACAGGATTGATTATTTTTCTTTCCAATTGTTTAATACCTTTGGTGTGTTTGGTGGTGCCGTATGATTTTTCAGACCATAATGCCTTATGTAGCGTCGTAAGTTTACATCGGATTCCGGCTTCATTTCCAGCATTTGCAAGCAGATGGATGTTAAATTCAATGCTACTTTCAGAAACAGTGTTTTTGGCTCAGTTAAAGGAATTTATGTTTCTTCGTAAATCAGTGGCAGTGTTTTTTCCCAGACTGGATTTCATGGTGGGCAGATACTAAGTTGGCTCTAAAGGATTTTTTTATAGCTTATGGGAAAAGGAAAGGTTTGGTGGAATATCTACAGTATTTGGAATTTCGAAATCAATACTACAAATTACAGTCGCACCCAAGAAGTAAAGATATAGAGATTCAGTCTCAGATTAAATTGGTGAAGAAGAATATGTTAAATTATCAATATCAGAGGGCAGCAACCCTACATGCCAGTTTGAAGTTTGGTACACAGCAACAACCTTTTCAGGATCCCTATAAGGCGTGTAAAAATAAGATTGAGAAGAGATTTATGTCAGGGCTACGAAACTCTGTCGGGGAGTTAAAAACGTCTGTGGCAGAAATGTTGGTAGTGGCAGAGGAAGGGTGGCTTCTCAGTTTGGAGAGGGTTTGTTCCTTCCTCTGCTTGGGAGGATGTCTTACATTTCTCGGTTCCTACTATTTCTCAGGCTGATGTTGAGCTTTACAAGGTCCTATCGACTGCAGGAGGTCCAGCGGCGATAAGTTCTTCTTGGTGGGGTGTCACCTGGGATAGATGGGTTAACTAATGAATTCTATAAAACTTTTTCTGAAGACCTGGTGGTATACTGACGGACGTCTTTAATGATATCCTACAGTATGGATTTGGGGATATGAAATTTAACTTAGCAATTCTAATTTTTATTTTTAAGACAGGGACATTACAGATCTTGGTAATTGGAGACCAATTAGCCTCCTGAATCGGATTACAAGATTCTTTCTACGATTTTATGTAAAAGACTGCAGGAAGTTGCAAAGGGGGTGCTTCACCCTGCACAAACATGCGCTATTCCCCAACGATCAATCCAACAGAATTTAAAATTATTAAGGGATGCATATGAATTTGGAATACAGAAGAAGTTGTCAGGTTTCATTTTGGCGTTAGATCAGGCTAGAGCCTTTGATTCCGTGTCCCATGATTTCCTTTTTCAGGTATTAGATAGGTATGGGTTTCCAAAAGTGTTTATTAAGTTTATTTATACCTTATATTACAAAGCGAGTTCTTGTGTAAGTATCAATAAGGTTGTAGGCTCTGAAATTCGGATGAATTGTGGGGTTAGGCAGGGTTGTCCTATTAGTCCCTTATTATATGCTTTTGTACTGGATCCTTTGTTAAGAGAATTGAGTATAACAAAGGCAATTCAGGGGTTATCTCCATCATATATTTTACGGTCCAGAAGATTTCTGCATATGCAGATGATATTTGTCTGTTGGTAGAAGATGTCCAGTCAGGTGTTAAGGCTATTCAAGTGATTAATGGATTTGCAAATTTAAATGGCACTAGGTTAAATTTAGACAAATGTAAATGTCTGCTATTGGAATTCACTGATTGTCAGAATATTGGGGGTATAATAGTTAAGGATTCTATTACCATTTTAGGGCTTCTATTTGGTAAAGGGATTTAGCATTATTAAATTGGGAGAAAGCCTTGGCTATTGCTGAAAAAAAGGTTCAACAATGGAAATCCTGGGGTTTTTCTAAAAAGAAGCGGGTATTAATTATAAAAAAATTTCTATTACCCATTTTTTTACATGTGTCTTCCATTTTTCCGGTACCTGTTTTATTAGAAACAAGATTGTATAGTGTATTTTTTCAAATGGTGTGGGGTAGCCGTTTAAATCCGATTAAGCGGGCAGTTACTTATTTGAAGTTAAATCAAGGGGGTCTGGGGATGATAAACCCGGTGGTGTTTTTTCATTCCTTTTTTATGATTGCAGCTTTTCAATCAGTGGTTAAACCTCAGGATCACCCATGGTGGCTTGGGCCTATGGTGCTTTTTACCTTTTATGTCTAACTGGGAAGGAGGGGTTTCCTATTAAAAGTAAGTAGCCTTAGCCCCTTCCTGTACGGATTCCTCAGTAAGGAAATTACGGAATGGAAACTAGGAAAGGCTCAATTACAGGACATACCTAGGAAGGACTTTTATGCAGAAATTATGTTTAATTTTTCTATGTTCAAGTGGTTTCCTTTGTACCCCTACTAAACTGTCACAAGCCCTTCGAATCTTAATGAACCATAGGATACCCCAAATATATGGGATGTGCAGTGGCTCTGTTGTCATGGGAGGTTGGGAGTTCGAGGTAATTTAAAACATAAGCAGATCATGGATAGAATGTGTATTAGATCAGGGTGTACAGATCAAATTGAAACATTAGAACATTTCCTGCTTTTTGTCCATATGTAATGTCTTTTGGTCAGATTTAGCCCTTCGTTGGGAGTGGGGAGTTTTGAAACATATTACTTATCAGAGCCTTGTTTTGGGTGATTATTCGGTTTTCTGTAAGATATCACCCAAGTACCTTAAATCTGATTTTTGCTTGTATTAAATATCACCTGTGGCAAGCTAGATGCCAGTTTCTCTACAACATACTCTTCTTCCTTACAGTGTTATTTTTAACCATATAGAATTAGCAGTAGGTAAACAAAAAATGTATGAGCAGCGAACATTGAGAAGAATGTTTTCAGGATCTTTGGAAACATATTGTTTGGTTTAAATGACATAGGGAAAACTGCTTTATCGTATTTTGTTAAAGTTTTTAGTTCTGTTTATTGATTTTCGGGCATTGTATTTGAGTTTAACTAGATTTGTCATAAGAAGAATGTGATTTTTTTATTTAGAATGTTTTATGTTTATGGGTGTTTTTGAAAAATGTTAAATGAGATTGTTTCATATTGTTATTGTTTTGTTCCTTCAATAAAAAATTCCCCTACTCTGTGGTGGGGACGCTGCTGCTATGGAGGAAGGTGTTGTAGCCAAGGCCCCTAGAATTCTGCGACTGCAGAATTTTGCGCAGAACTTGCAATCTACCACAGAACTTCTGCGGTGCCACAGAATTCACTCTTCTTGGTGATTTTTTATTAATATTTCTGTTTATCCATAGAATCTGGTTCCCTTCCCCTCTTTATATCCAAAACTCCCTATGTGCTCAGAATGTGATGTTATCATTGCTATAACATCATACATTAGCTAACGAAATGGCTACATTCTGCAACAGAAATGAACAGTCACTTATCTACCACAGCTCCCACTGCCGGAGATGGTGGCACAGCACATCATGCATGGCGATATTTGCTCAACCTGCACTACAGCCTAATACAATTTTCAGTCTTACATTATTGCGCTAGGGCCAACCTAAACAAAACCTTGTCAATGGCACAGACTTGTTAAGCCCATACCTCACTTCGTACAAACCTATTTGTGCCTTTAAGGTATAGAGATGCCATCTGAAATTAATAACTGGTAAAATGAATTTAACTGTCATTTTTAAGAAAAATAAAGTAATTATGTCCAGAAAAGCGGAATATAATGTGTAGACCTGCTGAAAGGCTAGACCTGTTAAATAAATAATTGCACTGTACTCATTTTTGCCAGGGTTATTGATTACATTTTGTCATCGGTTGATAGAATTACCTAAAAGTTATGGAGAAATATTGTGTGCAGGGACAGCTGTTGGGTCAGAGGGTAGCATTCTGTGTTTCCGTGCCGGCAACTCAGGTTCAGAAATTAGCTCTGGAAGCTGGCAGGGCAGCACAAGGACTGGTGGAATACATCACTGCTCAGAGCCTGGGAAGGTATGGTGCAGTGTTCTGTCACATGGTGGACACATTGTGATGGGCTGGAGAGCTCTATCTCAGAATTGTTTCACATGCATATCATGGCCTGATAGTGTTATGCAGTGTATCAGGGTAAGCAGGTTGACATGAAAAATGAGTTTTGCAATAACTCCGCTATTCCATTTCCAATGGGACCTGTATGAATGAGGATGCAAGTTCATGGAAATAAAAAAAATATATATATATATACACATGCACACACACACGCAGTATCCCTGTCTCTCTCACCACACACACACACACACACACACTTGTACGTATGTTACAGATTGCGTATAAATATATAAGTGATACACAGTGGGAACCTCATGAGTGGTGAAAGCACATACAAATATGTAAGTGATAGACAGTGGAAACCTCATTAGTGGGATAGATAGCATGCATATAGAAATACCTTATTTATCACATAAGATCCCTCTGCATATGTTATTTATGCAACAGGCTAGGACCTTAAGGGAGAGACATTTGTTTTGCCTTTTAAGCATAAAATTATTTTATAAGTCTGTTATTTTTTGAACTAGTGTTACTGTGCTTTCCACCATCCTGACTGCTATAACCACTGCCATGAAAGTGAAGTCAGGATGACAAGCTGACACTGTGATGTGGTAGTTTGTTAGTGCCACAGAACTTCTGCAGAAATTACAAACCACCGCCGCAGAAGTTCTGCGGCAAATGGTAGTCTTGCCGCAGAACTTGGTCCCACTGTGCCGCAGAAAAGTAGGGGCCCTGGTTACAGCTGTTCATTCTTCTGGTGTACCTGTGGGTGTGCAGGTCTCCCAACCCACAGGTCCAGCTCAGGAGGCCAACAATGTTGCTAACTCTACTAGTGCAATGGATAAGGAAGTTTCTGTTAATATGACTAACTCAGCAAGTCCACCTTCAGGTCTGTTTTCTTCAGATGAAGTTTGGTTAAATAATCTACTAAAGCAAAATAAAGCGCTGCGATTTACAGAATGTGGAAGCCTAGCAACTTCATGTCATGCTATGGAAGATTCTACTGATGTGCAGTGTGACCAGCTAACACCTGCTGAATTGCGAGCTGCTGCATTGCTACTGAAGGAATTACCTAACAATTCAACTACTGTTTCAGCCAAGCACTCTGCAAACTTGCCAGGTGACGTAGGTTCATCAAACGCATTCCTGTTACATGAGTCAGAGCGAGAAGTGGAGCCGTTGACAGATGAAGCACGGCCTAAACTACTGAATGGACAGTGACAAGATTTAGGAGAAAATATGGACGCAGTGAGTATTTCTCCTCCTAGACTACAAAACCCAGTTTGTGATGCTGCTAAAAATTTGGGCTTGCATAAAGGTAAAGAAGCTGACAGTTCCCCTCCGGTTCAACGCGGGCGTTCCCCAACCTCTCTTGAACGCTCGCTCCTGTCAGCTGGCTGGAAATGGTGCGAGTCAGGTGTCTGGGTTTCTGACCTCTCGCACAGCCCCATTCCTGGTCAAATACCTTTGCAAGAGGAACTTGAGACTAATAAAGTGCAAATTCAGTCACCAAAACGAGTTAATTCCCTTGTTCTTCCCTTGCAGAGTTTTGCTGCTTCTCTTGACAGAAACGAGGCGGCAATGCTGTCTTTTTCTATTTAAAATTCCTTGGAATCAGAAGATCCTGATTCAGCTCACACAGAGAGGGGAGACCAGTCTAATATGGACAAACATACTCCATGAGATAAAGAGAACTTTTTTGAGAAGTCAAAAACTACATGGGAACAATTTCATCGGAAGTACCCTTTCGCTGGTCCCCCCCCACATAGAAGGAATGCAGTAGGAGTGGAGTATGTAGGAGGTTTAGATATGGACCCAGATCGTTTGTATGTAGGCAGAACATTATTGAAGTCATCACTTGTTTTTTTTTCCCAGTGAGATACATGCCTTGATTCATGTATCAGGCTCTAAGGTGTTTGATGTCAGCTTTAATGCCCCACAGGGGTTAGATGGTTTCTGGACTAAATATGGTGTTTTAAAGTATTCTGAACTTTGGATTCCATTTCGTGTTCTTCCTTTAACAAAACCCTCAATTAAGACTGTGACTGTTCTTTTTAGGAATGAGTCAGTGTCAGTGTCAGTCCACAATATCACTTACCGGATAGAAAAAAATGTGATGTAATCGAGTCCCCACAGCCTATTTTTGATGAGGAACATTTGTGGAACGGGGGCTGGAAGTATAAAGTTCATTTAAGAAAGAATAGTTTGGGGCCTGTGCATCTACCAAACAGTCTGTTTTTGGGGAATGAGAAAGGACGCTGCTTCTACCCTGGGCAACCCAGATCATGTTTTAAGTGTGGGGCCTCTACTCATTTGGGTTCTGCCTGTGATAGGCTAAAGTGTAATTTATGTCTAGCTTTTGGACACTGCAGTGTGGATTGTACAGAAGAAATGAGATGCAATTTGTGTATTAGCCTTGGACATACTTATAGAGCCTGTCGATGGGCCACTCACAATCGCATGGACCATGTTAGTCAAGATAGTATTAATAGAGAAGCCCAGAAAAAGAGCATGGCTAAACAGGGTGCCTCTGCAGAGAAACCTCAACCACAGATGACTAGACCCACTAACCCCTTCCCCCCAGCTGAAACAGTGGTAGAAACTGTGGCTGAGCAACCTATGAGAGAAGAATCAGTAGCCCCTTTGGTTAGTGAAGTCACCACTATAGTAGGTGAGACTGTTTTGGTAGATGAAGTCATAAATAGTGATATGTCTCCTCCTTTAACTGTCAAACGTACTGCAAAAAAATGGGGTATCAAACAAACGTGGCCCAGGTCCAAGGTAGCAAAAGCTAATATGCCTGAAGGGGAGGATATCATGTTGAAAAATAGTTTTGACATTTTGGCAAAAGGTATGATGGACTCAGAACAGGGGGGAGACTCAGAAGCATCCTCGTTGGCCCCACATTCCTCGGAATCAGATGGGGATTCACAGGTACAGGGACCAGATACAACTAGAAAAAAGAAAATAGGCACTAGAATTCAAAAGAGTGCAAGGTTGAAAAAAACACCTTAAAATATTATTCCGTCTCCTCTCTTAGTACCTCACTCATTGCTTAGCATTTCTTCAGTGAATGTTAACAGTATTAAGAATGCTAAGCGAAGCGTTATAACTATGACAGCACTTAAAAATCTTAACAGTGATATCTATTTATTACAAGACACTTGATTGAATACAGATTTTTTAATTAGAGCAGCCCAGAGGCTTTGGTGTTGGGGTCCTTCCTTTTTTCATTCGGTACTGATGTATGTATTGGTCCTGGAGTGTTATTTAGAGGGGATGGGTTTAAAATTTCACGCTTAGTTTATATATATTACTGGGGAGAGTTTTGTTATTAGATTTTACATTTAAAGGGGAGGGGTGGAAATTGATTAATATTTATGCACCGCCAAAAAAAAAGATAGGGTTGATCTTTTTACTAAGATCAAACTGTATTTACTTACGACCAAACATATTTTTGGGGCTGAGGATTTTAATTGTGTAGTGGACAGGAATGACAGGGGTGCAGTCACAAACAAGCTCTATTGTGACTCTAATTGCTTAAAAGGTTTAATCAAGCAGTGTAACTTGCAGGATTCCTTTAGCTCTCTACACCCACAGGGAGGGCATATTTATTATAGAGGGGTCCTATCCACTAGGATAGATTTTTTTTGTTCACACAGAAAATAATTTATATTCACAAGGCTGATGTTATTCCATTAGAAACTACTGATCATGCAATTCTTTCGGTGGTGTTAGGGGGCACAATTGGGCCTCAGTATGGTCGCCACTATTGGAAATTAAATACAATCTTATTAAGGGAAGAGAAAGATGGTTGGTTGGTCACAGACCTTTTAAAGGCAAGAAAGTCTGTGGCTGTTTTACATGATGATATTAGCTTATGGTGGGACGAGACTAAACAGAAAATAAGATCCCTATTCCAGACATTTTCAACACGCCGTTATAATTCAGAGTATCAGACATATCTTAAGCTTCGCCAACAACTATTTAAAGCATACTCTATTGTTAATACACATCATATAGCACTAACCTCCCAGATTTCTAATTTAAAGTCTGCTATGGTATCATTACAATACACAAGAGCAAAAGCTATGTTGAATGAACATAGAATTTGTTCATCTGGTAAAACAGGATTTGGAGATGCATTTCAAAGCTGTTTTCAACGTTCATCTGATAGATTTATGACTGACATTCAGGACCCTGAGGGAAGAATAGTCACTGATGGCCCTGGGATTTTAAGAGAGGTGACAAAATATTTGACTGCCATGTATACAGCCCCGTCGATTGAGGATAAGGAAATGGAGGACTTACTATCCACTATTTCGGTACCTCATATACCTTATGAAGTTATAGGAGATCTAAGTAAGCCAATAACAACATTGGAAATCGAATTAGTAATCGGACATCTGAAACACCATATTGCTCCAGATATTGATGGTTTACCATCAGAATTTTATAAGGCATTTGAAGGTTTGTTAAAAGAAGTTTTGGTGGTAGTTTATAATTGGGGTTTGGGTAATTTAAGTGTTGATTTTTAATTTTGTTTAGCAGTGCAAATTTTAGTTTTCAAAAAAGGGGAGAGGTCTGACTTAAATAATTGGAGGTCACTTAGCCTCCTGAATACAGATTATAAAATTTTGTTGAAAATTCTGCAGAACAGATTAGTGACTGCAGCTTCAACCCTTATTACACTGTCCCAAACTTGTTCAGTGACGAACCGTCAAATACATTATAATTTATTATTAATCAGGGAATTAGTAGAACAGGGAAAGGAGGGTAAGATACTGGGATACATTATGTCACTGGATCAGGAGAATGCCTTTGATAAGGTGCCTCATCAGTTCATTTCTAGAATTCTGTTGTACTATGGGATCCCCCAAGTTTTTATTGAATGGATAGGCTTGTTGTACTCAAATGCTCAGGCTATTCCATTAGTAAATGGAACACTGGGTTCAAATATTCATATTACATGAGGGGTTAGGCAGGGGTGCCCCCTCAGTCTGTTGTTGAATGTATTTTGTTTGGACCAATTATTGAGGCTTATCCAACAAGATACATGCATTAAAGGAATTAGACCAGTTGAAGGAGATATGGAAACAAGTGTGATAGCATATGCAGATGATGTATGTGTACTGGTAGCAGATCACACTTCAGCAATTTGAGTTTTGGAGGTGATAGACAGGTATTCTAGGCCAACAGGTGCCAAACTAAATAAAGGGAAAATATCATCTGTGCTCTTAGTGGAACGGTAGCCCAGAAGGAGGCCTGGCAAGATATACAGGTGTCAATGGACCCCTTTAAATTTTGGGGTGGTTTGGGAGGGGGGATAATGGGGAATTGAACTGGAGAAAGAAATTGAATATAGCTCAATCAAAAGTTGCAATCTGGAAGAATTGGCAACAAACAAAAAAGAAGAACGTGGCAGTAGTCAAATCCTTTCTTCTTTCTATTTTTCTGTTTATAAGTGCTGTTTATCCTTTGCCACAAATTTATGAAGTGACCCTTCTTGGGTTGATTTTTCAGCTAATCTGGGGGAATCGTCTGAATCCAATCAAAAGGGAAATATTATATCTACCTATCAAAAAAGGTGGGTTGAATTTACTTAATCCTGTGGTTTTCGTTTATAGTATATTTTTTCATGTTAATTTATTAGATCCAACAAAACCTAATCAGGCACTTTGGTCTGTATATGCAAATCACTGGATTAGGCCATTTTATCAAATGTGGGATTATTATGGGGTAATACCAGCACAGTTTAAGATAAAATGTGTTTTTTTTAGACCTGTGATAATTAAGCTAAAAAATGGAAATTGACAATGCAAATTGTGCAACTATCAACTATTAAATCCATTTATGAAAGTATGACTCTACAGATTGGGATTACTTCAGTTGATTTTAAGGATATTAACTCCTTATATCAGAGGTATGTGATAGATTCTTTGATGGATAAATGTATTCCCCCTCGAATTTGAGATATAATATGGCTCTGCTCTCATGGCAGGCTGTTCGTTAAGGGAAATTCTAAACATAAAAGCAAAGATGAGCATATGTGTCCTAGATTGTGCTGTGTAGGTCAGGAAGAAACCATGAAACATTTTCTTATACAGTGCCCTTATGTCAGGAATGTATGGGCAACATTGGCATGCTTATGGGGGAATAAGTATTGGAAGTTGATAACGTATGACAAGGTTATTGGGGGTTTTAGTTTGCAAAATCTAGGGATTGATAAGAGTCTGATTTGTTTAATACTCTCATTTATTAAATTTATTTTATGGCAGATACACTGTAAATATGTGTAGCAACTAGTGTACCATGAACCAATGTTTGTTGTTAATATGATTGAACAAGAATTGTATAATCAGTGCATGTATGAACAACAACACATGTCTCAAACTGTATGGACAATTTGTTGGTTATATGTCCCTTTTATGAAGGACAAAACTGGATAAATTCCTTGAGATGATTTTCCTTTATATATTATCCTTTCCAAGTTTAAAGTAAGACAGCGTATAAATTACTTGTATATTGTATAAGTTATACATTCTGTTTATGTTTGAACAGTTTCTCTATAATAACATTTTCCCCTACTCTTTTCAAGAAGTGCAAAGGGATCTTTAACATCCACCTTAACTACCACCAGAACAGGAAGATGGGACCTTGGTTTAATATCTCATCTGAAAGACGGATGGGGGCCACCAGCTTCAATTGTTTCAGTGCTGCATCAAGATGATCTGCAGCTATCCTGCTGGTCTACAAGGAAGGCAACTTCCGCGCAGACATTCGAGGGGACCATAGTCACGACACACCAGTCCAAACTCATACCGGTCATCACTGGTACTTTGGAGGTGACACACCGTTTTGACCTCATGGTCTTACGTCACCACCAGAGCATCCTGGGGATTATTTTCTTGCACGCTACGGATACGTCCTGGATTTAGCCAATAGGCTTTTGCTTCAGATACCTGGTTAGTATCACATGCTTTTCATTTCTGACTCGCATGTGGTAGTAGCAGTGAAGATCAATGATGTGGAGTATGACATCATCCTCACGCCGCAATACCATAAATGTTTTCCCCAAGCCAAGTCAATTCTGGAAAGGCATAGCAATGCCTTTGCCAAACACAAACATGACTGTGGGAGAATGGACACCCTGATACAAGTCACTGGTGATGCTACACCCTGCCAGAGGCAATACCCATTTCCAGCAGAAGCAATACCTTCTTTGAGGGCCACTATTGAGTCCCTTTTGAAACAACAGGTCATTAGGTCCTGTGTGTCCACAGTCAACTCTCCCATTTGGCCTGTGGTAGAAACCCAACAATATTTGGAGGCTCACCATCGATTACCACAGACTTAGCCAAGTCACTTCTAGTTGTGCACCAACTGTGGCCTCGGCCCCAAATGTGCTCAAACTTCTTTTTTTTCCATAATAGTTTTTATTAGTTTAATAGTAACAGTAATAACCAGTAAATGCTGGTGACATCCAGCAGACCAAACCTGGGTTTGAATCCCACAGATTCCACTTGCATACTGTGTAACCCTGAACAAGTCACTTAACCTCCTTGTGCTCCCAGGTCGCTCCTGTAAAAAAGCTTTCAGCTTAGTGTGCTATACCTGGTTAAAAAAAACAACTAAAAAAAAAAACAATTAAAAAAAAAAAAGTAATAACACAACAATACCGAATCAGCCAACAGGAAAAAAAACAGTAATTAAGTAGTACAATTAAATATCATGACATCAAATCTTACATTTTTAGATAACATTTTACTAGGCCTAAACACTATAGAGAGCTTGCTACCTATACAAAAATATAGTACCTATATATCTTCTTTTTAGGGCTGTGGACGGAGCCTACAGCACTATTGGGATCAGATTGTAGCTCTAAAACAGCTGATCGTGGAACTCCCTTTTTGGACTTTTGAAAGTATTCCTCCACAGCTGCAAAACAGTGCACTGCCCCTCCGAGTTTTGCTATTTGCTTCTCTATGTTAAAGGCATCTGAAGGGAGGGAGGATGCTACTGCATTGTACCTCAGAATTTCTCAAGATATTAACAAAAAAAAACCTTTTTAAACTGCTTCTGCCCAGCTCAGTCTAGTAGATTTATTCTATTTCTTTCAGCAACCTAGGGATTAACTCATTATATGTTGTCTGGAATTTACTAAAACTGAAAGTCAGACTACAGTGTCAGATTACAGACAGTGAAGCTGCAGCCTGTGTTAACTATCTCATTTCTATGGGCACTCACACACTCAAACACACACACACACACACACACACACACACACACACACACACACACAGCTAGCATGTTCTCTGACTAAATAAATTCAAGAGGACTGAATTAACAGCATGCCAGTTTTTGATGATTGTACCTAAACAACACTATATGGCACCAACAAGATAATAACTTTAGTCATTTGGTAGCCTTTCACAGCCCTATCGGCTTTGGCTAGTTCTTGTTTAAAAGGGAGCAGCACCAAAATCTTTTGAACCTAGATATTACTTCATTGTCCAAGAGGGTGTCCAGATTTGCTGAAAGGTATCCAGTTTGTCATTCATTGAATAACATATCATTTCATTATTGTACAGAAAGACCATTTGATTATACCATTCACTAGGAGTGGGTACTTCTGCCTTTTCCAATATTTTAGTATGAATCACTTACAGCTAAGAGCAGCATGCGAAACCCATATTTATTTGATAGCTATCAAAGCCCAGGTAATCAGGGAATATAACTAGTATAAAGATAAAAGGTGAAGAAGGAATGTCCTGCCTAGTAACCTTATTATAAATAGAAAGGACTAACCTCCAGAGCTCTTGTACGTTGGGACACTCCCAAAATGTATGTGGTAGCCCTGCATCCAAAGTATTATATCTCCAACAATTAGAATCCCCAGAGTATCCCATTGTCTTCAGTCTGTCTGGGCTTAGGTAGCATCTGTGTAAGATCTTAAACCGAATCAATCTGCCTTGCAGCCCTTTAAAACTCTTACTTGCCATTCCCCACGTAGAGTCCCATTCTTCAGATGACAGTGTAAGGTCTAGTTCCTCTCCCACATACTTTTGGCCTTAACTGTTAAACATGCAGAGGTTAGATTAAATGTAACAAGCTTGTATAGGATTTCTGCCCCTTTTTTAAGAGAACTTAGCTGCTCAATAGATCCCATTCATCACATCTGTGTAATGAATACTCATCACAGAGGATTTGTGTTCCTAAGGATTTCTCTTTACTGAAGGTAATAGTGGAACTGGTATCTGTGTAAATCATATTTGGTCTCTTAGTTCCTGAAAGGATGAAAGTACCTCTGTGCATACGTTAGCTAAATGAGTAAGTTTGGTAATACCCGCTCTATACCAGTCTTGATTAATTAGCCCCCTTTTTCCTCCTGTCAAGTGTGGGTTTGAACACATGGGCATAAAGTCTAGGGCTATTCTATTTGGGTTGATAATGCTATTCACGTTCTTCAGTACTTGTACAGACCCTTTCAGACATGGATTATCACCCCAATCTGAGTGAGATGGGAGAAACAGGACATTCATAAGGCAATGGGGCCCAAGTAGTCTCTTTTCCATAGTCTGCCATAGTGGCTGGGGCTTGTTTTGCCACATGTTTCATCTAAATGTTTCAGTGCATGTTTAAGAACAAAAGCCAGCTGATATCGCTCCCTCCATGGAAGAACAAAACCACCCAGGGCACAGGGGGCCCTAAATTTTGAGATACCTAATCTGGGGGGGGGGTCCCTTGCCATAGAAAGTTCCTAACAGACTTATCCAATCATTTAAAACTTGTTTTGTCCACCAGCATTGGTAGGTTTTGAAAAAGATATGCTCAAACTTCTAAAGCCTGAACACAAGTGGTTCGGTACATTGGACATTTCCAATGGTTTCTGGTCACTCCCATTGGCCCCAGAGAGCCAATACAGATTTGCCTTCACTTTTGAAAGACATCAGTACATGTGGAACTGCCTCCCACAGGGATTCCACAAGAGCCCCTCCCTATTCCAGATCCACATGAGAAATGGCATACATGCCTTCTCAACACCAGAATGCCTCTTGCAATGTGTTGATGACCTTATCTTGGCCACAGAATGAGACGTTAAACCAAGGTCCCATCTGCATGGATTGATGGTAGTTCAGGTGGATGTTAAAGATCCCATGGCACTTATAAAGAGTAGGGGAATTTCCCCGGTGTCCTGGCCAAATTTCCCTCATTCACTAAAAATACCACCAGCAGCTTCATTTGGTTCAAGGTCTGTTGGCATTCATCTGCATCCCCCTCCCTTGGGTCATGCCTGAAAATAGGCAGGATTTTGTCTAGTGCACATACCTGGTCAACAAAAACTAAATAAATAGCTGGCTTGGAGAAGCACATGGCGCTCCTAGATGAGTTCCTGACACTCCTACGGGGGGGCAGGCCTCAAGTGAAATCCTGCAAAGGTACAGTTATGCCAACCAGAAGTTTCCTTTCTGAGCCTGTGCATAACTGGAAAGGGCAAGAGCCCCACCATGAATGAAGTCCAAGGCCTTCAGGATTTGCCACTACCCACCAGTGTGGCTACTCTGAGATGCTTCCTGTGAATGGTCTACTATTCCAGGGACTTCATTTCCAATTTTGTACCAAAGGCTGCACCCTGTATGAGTTACTGAAGAAAGATGGGCATGTCAGCAGTCCTGGCACAAAAGGCAAATGGCACCCTCAGGCCCATTGCCTATGCCTCCCAGATGCTATCCCTAGTAGAGCAGAAGTGCTCCCTATGTGAGAGGAATCTGCTGGCAACCTTTTGGACCATCAAACACTTTACTACATAATAGGGCTCTACCCTATAATATTGCACACCAACCATGCCCCTACCAACTTCCTTTTGACAGACAGGATCAAGGATGGCAACGTATCTAACACCAGACTCACCCATTGGCTTCTCCTTTTACAGGACTGAGGCATCACTGTGCTTTCCACCAAAATGCCCTCCATTTTGGCACATGGTCTCCTATACCAAGGAGATCCACATGAGTGTGACCTAAAGCCACCCACCCTGCCAGAACCAGGCCCACTCTTCCCTGCCATAGAGAGCAACCTGAAAGACCCTGCGCTACGTCACATCTTCACAGATGGATGCTCCTCCCACCATGAAGGAGAGCAAATTGCACGCTTTGGGGCATTGGTCCTTCTTCCAGCAGGAGACACCTCTGTGGTGTCCAGGGAGTGCATTGTTAAATCCTCACAGTATGCAGAACTTGCTGAAGTTGTCTGTGCCCTGGAAATCACCAATGGGCAAGGAGAAGAAGATACTATCCTCTTCTCTGATTCTTCCTGGGTGTGCAGTTCCTTGACGGAGTTCCTTTCTTTCTGGAATGCTCATGATTTTGCCTCTTCAGAAGGTACCCCTGTGAAATACAGGGACCTGTTCATTCACATTGTCAGCCTTGATAAGCAAGTCATTTTTAAGCTGTACATCCACAAGGTCAAAGCCCACTCCAAGTCTGAACCTTTCCATGACTACAATGATCGAGCTGACACTTTAGCCAAAGATGGTGCTCGGTGGGGGGGGGGGTGGACCATACCTCCTCCCATTGCAACCCTAACAGTGGCTGCTCACAAAAAGGGCCAATGTTCCCCTGGATCTAACTGCAGTACAACTGTCAGATCCAGAAATAAAAGAGGTAAATGAATACCTCTCCAAGGAGACAGAGAAATAAATGTCTGTGAATAACCCATTCAAAAGACATTCTGACATCCTCCATTTTTCCCAGGATCAGAAAATGGTCCTGTATCACTCAAGTGATCAAAAACTTTGGGTGATTCCCCCAAACACTATGATCACAATTCATCCATCAGGTCCAGGACGCCTCTACAGGTGGACACCAAGGGGTGGACAAGACTACAGAGACTGAAAACTATGGGCTGGTGGCCTGGTATGACAACAGCTGTCCAACACTACGTGGAGAATTGCATTACCGGTGCACAGAACAACACTATCCCGGGCAAGAAAATGCCAAGCTGCTGTCTCAAAGCCAATCAAGCCCTTGGAATGCAATTCAGATTCACTTCATCAGACCCCTGCCTACCACAAGTAGAAGTAACAAGTATGCACTTGTGATCACTGACCTGTTCTCAAAATGGGTAGAAGCCTTCCCATGTAAGGCTGCTACAGCAAAAGCCACTTCCAGAATCCTGGTGAAACATGTATTCACTAGGTGGGGCCTACCTCTCAACGTGGACTCCGATAAGTGGACTACTTTCAAAGGAGAACTAATGCAAGAATGTTTGGAGTAATTGGGAGTTAGCCAAAAGTTTCAAATAGCGTGCCATCCTCAGTCATCAGGACAGGGTAGAGACAGCCAACAGACACATAAAACCGATGTTGTGTAAGTTTGCAGATGCAAATGGTAAAAGTTGGGATACTTTGTTGCGCTTGCTACTAATGGCAATTAGAGCTACCCCAGCAGCAGCAACCCGCTGTTAACTCTTTGAGGTGATGACCGGCAGACAAATGAGATTACCAGAACATCTGTGGATTGATTTCAACACCCCCACTGCAGATAGAGTGTCAGCAGTTATTTATATCATGCAACTGAAGGACAATCCTGTCCAAACCTACCTGTTTGTTGCCAAGAACTTAGGCCAAGCCCAACAGCAGTCCAGAATGTACTCTGATAAAAATCTCAAAGAAGTCGACTGGCAAGTAGGAGATCAAGTAATGGTACTGAAAATGTTCCACCCTTGCACCTCCATTTGCAAACAAATGGGCAGGCCCCTATGACATCATCAACAAACTGAGCCCTGCTGTCTATCAAGTGCGGATCACAGAATGCAAGAAACCCATAAACAAATGGTACCAAACCAATCAGTTAAAACTGTACAAAGGTGATTAAATGCTCATAAAATGACTTTCTCCTGGCCAGGGGAGGGAGAACTGTATGTTTATCTTTTTGTTTTCTTTCATTTTTTTTTTTAACAGTTACTTATTTTCTCCCCCTCAGAGTCCTCTGATGTCCCCCCCGCATTGATACCGGGTACAAGGCCCCTCCCCTGAACCCCATGACTTACCCTTCATGGCAGGGGGTGGGGAGCGACTCGACCCACCAGACCGGATGAGTATTCAGGGAGGTGCCTTCCCATGCCGTTGCAGTGGGGGACCATCGTCACCCTCCAGAGGACTCCCATTTTCACTTTTTCTTGGCTTCCCCAAAAGCCTGCGGCATGCAATGGCACCAGCAGTGGCAGCGTGCATGCACCCGTGCACACCCAACCAAGCACCTGCCGCAGTCACTCGCCCTCACTCTCTAGCGCTGGTGTGCCACCTCCCAGCCTCCGTTAGGGGGCAAGTAATAGCTGAGCGCTGCTAACCCCCTTCCCTGGAGAAGGAGAGCAGTCCTGGGGATGTTCAATCCTTCTCCCCCTGCCAACCCCCGGCAGCCCATGCTTGTTTCCGAACACTGGTTACCGGTGTGATGCAAGGTAAGGCGACCAGTGCCTCAGCCCTCAGCACCACCGGGCCGGACTGTTTTGTTTCATTTTAGGAAAATGTTGATGTTTCTAATCCTTCTGCCATGCACTCTGGCAAGTGTGCCACCAGGCAAAGAGTACCAGGCACGTCTTTGTGCCTTTCCTCATGCCATGAATCCTTTGGATCCAGACTACTTCCCTCTTACCCCTGTCAAACCACCTCCAGGCACAAGGGTAACCATCAATGTCCCATCCACCCATGTGACTTTCCAACAAGGAAGAGATGCCTACCTGACTGCCATGGTTGTGGCTCCAAACCACACAACTTTTCAGATTGATTGGAAAACCGATGATCTTGCTGGACAGCAACTTCCAGTAACCCACCTTGCAAAAGGGACTTTCCAAGGTTGGCCCAACACCCGTACTTGCCCCAAAGGAACTTAGTACATACGCTAAGCTACCCTGCAAAATACAGGCCTTTATAACTTTACAGCAAAGATCAATAAAGACTTTTGCACTAGTTTTCACAACACCACCATGTGCAAACTTTGTTTCAATCACACAACTGCAATAGTTGCACTTTTTCTTACAGTCATCTCAGTATCAAAAGATGAACCTCTACAATGCCCCACTCTGGAGCCAGGCCCAGACAGCAGCCTAGCAGCAACCTCCATTCCTGGGGCTCTGATTAACAATGTACAATTTATGAATGTTCCTGTTGTTTTAAACCACATACATTGGAACATGGCTGAGTTTGGTCAGTGTTCAGCCACCAATGTGTCAAAGTTTCATACTGTAGTGTTGTTAGATCTAATGGCAGCGTATCAAGCACATGCACAGGACCCTGTAGCCAGGCATCAAACAACTGAACACAAGGGGTGCTCAGGCCTAAACGCCAGAAAAGGAGTTTAAGTGTAGCTGGTGTAACAGGTATAGCAGGCACTGCTACATGCACGTTTGGGACAGGAATGTCAATTTGGAACCAAGCCGATTTGGCTCATATTCAAAGACATAACTACATTTTCAGTTCCAAATTAGCTAGTGATATGGTCGAGCCCATGCTACATGGTATAGAGAGTATTTCCCAAGAGGAAGGATTCACGATGTGTAACATGCACAATATTGCATGTTTATTTGATGAGACCCAAAACAAACTCAATCAGTTGATCTTCCAAAACAATAAAAAGGTTAACGAGCAACCTATAGGCGGGGAAATCATTTATTCAACATATGGCGATTTTGCTATCACCACTATCACCAATCTCTTCCAGGATTTGGAATCCGGAAGGTTCCCAGATTTGATCCAGGATAGACGTATGGCCAAATGGTACTGCCCCCATTGTAAAACCCTATCATGCACTACCAAGGATAGGACTGTGTTCTTTTCTCTGGCCACTGCACAGAACTTGGGTTATGTGACTCCACACCCGAAGCAAGGACCTTGTTGCACTACAAGTCAATGTAGTATTTGGGACACTATATATGGTACATTTACTGTGTCTCTTCCAGAACAGATCAACTTGCCTCCTTTGTGGGTTTTTCATCCTCAACTCGATGCCCAGGTGGCCTCACATACTGTCGGTTGTACCAAGAGGGGCTACCACTATTTGTGCAGATGTGCTGTTTTTAATGTAACTGTGCCAGTTTGTGATTACTCACCAAACTCTATGGACTGGTCATTAACATTTGATGATGACCTATTTACCAATGAGACTGTTAATGCCACTGTTCCTGATATGCCAGATAAGCCAAAAGTTAATGCCTCCAGAGATGCCTCCAAAGAAGACATACAACGACTCTCCAGCAAGATGACGAATGCTTCCATTACATCCCAAGTGGCAACCTCCTCAAGTTCGTGTGACCATAATTCTGATGGACTATACTGTGTTGTAACTAACTACCAGACCTTCAGCTATGGACCTTTGGCATGTGATGTCACGATGCCCAGTTTCTGTTTTGTACCTCATGAATGCTCTATCATAGGTCATGCAGTTATCACCCCTGTTTCTGCCCCAGAATGTGATTACATTGATAGTGACCCTGACTGTCTGAATGCTATAACACAGTATTTACCAATTTTCAATGTGCATATTAACCCCCTCACCCTGAATCTTAAATCCTTGTTAGAAAGAAA
This sequence comes from Neoceratodus forsteri, assembly GCA_016271365.2. NCBI lineage: Eukaryota > Metazoa > Chordata > Ceratodontiformes > Ceratodontidae > Neoceratodus > Neoceratodus forsteri. Next base: position 1,071,571,634 of record CM028134.1, on the reverse strand, counting down.
GGATACACATCTCATTCATATTAATAATAATATTACTAAGGCAGGTGATTCTCTAAATGCTTTATTTCATGATGGTAATCTCAGCACCACACTGTCCAACACATGGTTGGAACTCACTTTTAAAGGTTTTGTTGTTATTCAAGTTTTCTTAATTGTTTTTCTTACTGTCACCTTATGCTGTTTGCAACACACACTCAAACAACATTGTGCACAATTAAAATTTCTTTATGAAACTCACTCAGCCCAAAAGTAACCTGCCATATTTACCCTATTAGTGTTGCCTCTCTACTCAGACAACAAATGGGGGAATATGTAGACCTGCCAGACCTGCCGTACCTGATGTAGACTACCATTTTCTATTATACAACATAAGGTATAACAGTACTTATTGATGTTTACTGTGATGTACTGACAAACTACTATTTAGTAGACATACTGTATATTAGTGGTCTTAGTGTGCCACCTACTGTTATTAACCATACTACTATGATAAGTATAATTAGTTATGTTTACGATACATTTGTGGTCTTACAGCGCCACCTACAGTCATTAGTCATGATGCTATGATCAGCAGTATATTGTGAATTGTTCTATTGTACTACAAAATAGCTGTAGTCAGCGCAATACTTATCGCTGTGCAAGTGCAACATATAACAGCCTTGGGTGTGAGATGCCCACCCTGTACACCAATAGAAATGTTTTGCCTAGTGACTATACTACATAAATGAGCACGTTACCAGGTAACGGGACCCTCTTATCTCTAGTATATAACTTTGTATAAGAGCATTGCTCTTCGAGTTTCTTTTTCTACTATGCACCCGGTGTTCGGATGTTTCTTACTCTCAGTAGGTATCATTGCTCTCCTTTTTACACGTTATGGAGAATAAACCTTTATCCTATACACCTGTCTCCTGCATTGTGTTTTGCCATCAAGTGTATTTATTTATTAAATTTTGATCACCGGGTAGGCCCACTGAGCCCTGAAAGTCCCTTTTTCAGGGGCAACCCAGGATACAATACAGAGACAGTTTGGCAGGTACAACATTTTACAGAGAGAGTACATTTACTAACAAGGTTACAGAAAAAGCAATAAGACAGTTACAACAGTTTAGATCCTGCCAAATCCAACAGAAACTCCTCCAGTTCAGATCTGACCCTGGGCAGATCTTCAGAGCCTGGAACTAGTAAGGACATTCTTCCTCCAAAGGAAATGACACTCCGAATGACCTTCTGGGCTTTCCCTCCTTATTGGCACTTGTTACTGCTCTTCAGTCTGGGAACTTCAGATCAGACACGGTTTCCATTCTAGCGAGTCCAACTTGAAGTTAAGATGGGCTTCTTTTACTCACAATACAGAATATTTTGACCAGGAATTCAACACAGCTACTAGTGCAATCCCTGCAGAACGAATACCAGAGGTTGGTGAAGCTTACACATGGGGGGCATTGCATGCATTGGACTAGAGACAGTGCAAACTCTTTTCCAGACTGTACCTAACACGTATGCAATTCCCTGTCTGAAGGCTGAACTATTTAATTCCACAGATCTGCAGTTTACCTTTACTTAATTCATTATACAGTATGTGTTGCCATTGTTTTTTTGTTTTTTTTGTGGTCTTACACAGACTTTTAATGTTGGGGCCCCATTGTCTGCTGCTTACTAACCTATGTTTCTCATTCACCCACTGCCATCTGGTCAAACCCCTGCTTATGAGGGAAAGTTATATTTAACAATCTTTTTTAAGAACAACTGAAATAGGAGGACTCCAGCTTTAGGCAAACTGCTGGAATTCTGATTTTATTGGGCTCACAATAACATCCATAATAACTGGTAGACTTGTTTTGACTGGGGTTTTTCACTATGACTCTAAGAATGGGGTGTGGACAAAAGCATTTTTTTCTTCCTAATTTGTTCTATGTATATCCTGTATGGAATCTGCAGGACGTGTGCATCAGGTTTGTTCCTGGAAGAGTCTGAGAGGCCTACCTGAACCATGACCCTGTCCTAATACTATAGCAGCATTGGTCCTACCCCTTCCTCCCCCAGCACTAAGCAATTCTTGAGCCGGAAACAGGGAAGGCGATAGAGCCTGATTGATGCAATCATCTCAAGGATTAAATTGTATATTCAGCTCTGTATTCTGTTTAGAACCCTTTAGTGTGCTGGGGCAGTGGGTGAGGAACTGCGTCTAGTAATCTCAAACATTATTGTCTGGCATAAGCATCTTCTTTATGGACAAAGTATTTACTAAACAAAGAAATAACAGGATAGTCCTCCTTTGTGGGGAGTACTGGTCAGTCCTTTATGAATCTGACTATCTAACTTGTTTTGGGTTGTGAGGATCTTGGAATCCGCTTGTTGTATTCTGGTGCTAAGCAAATTTCTAGTCCTTTGGACTACAATTTTTCCTTCCCTTGGTCCTAATTTTTCCTGAACTATACAGGTTTGATCCTGTTTATTTTGCATAACATGTTTTCATTAATCTTTTCAGTATTCTTATATTGTACTATTAGAAACACAGAAACATAGAAATCTGTTGAAGGAAAAGGACCACCTGACCCATCTAGTCTACCCCATTCCCTCCCCATGGCTCCTTTGCCATATTGTCCTTTTTCCCATCTTTCTTTCGTACTCTTGCCCCTCATGTTCAGTTCCATATTGGTAGCCCATGCCCTCTTGAATTCCCTCACCAATTTCACACCCACCACTTACTCTGGTAGCCTATTCCAGGGGCTCACCACCCTCTCAGTAAAGTATTGTCCCCTCATATTTCCTCTGAAACTGCCTGCTTCCAGTTTTAAGCTGTGCCCCCTTGTTGACATGCTATCAATCATTGTAAAAATGCTCCCTTCCCTCACCCTGTTTATTCCCTTCAAATATTTAAAAGTTTCTGTCATGTCCCCCCTCTCTCTTCTCGTCTCTGGTGTGTACTGGCCAAGCTCCTCAAGCCGTTCCTCATATGATCTCTTGTGCAAGCCCCGCACTATTTTGGTAGCCCTTCTTCGGACCTGCTCCCCTGATTTGCCACCTTAAAGTTATCTGAAATGATGATCCCCAGATCTCTTTCCTTTGTTGTTTCAACTTCCTCTCCTCCCAGCCTGTAGTTTACCTTTGGATTTTTGTGCCCTATGTGCATAATCTTGCATGTCTTTGCATTAAATCGCAATTGCCACCTCCCTGATCACTCTTCCACCCTGCCTAGATCCTCCCTCATTTTTTCTAACCACCCCAGTGTATCCACCCTATTGCAGATCTATGTGTTGTCTGCAAATAGACACACCATCCCATGTAGACCCTCTGTTACATTCCCCAATGTAGATGTTAAAGAGTATTGGATCCAATACTGACCCCTGGGGCACTCCACTTGTCACTTTTTCCTCCCTGGAGTGTGCACCATTGACAACCACACTTTGAGTTCTGCCTTCTAGCCAGTTTTCCACCCAATTTGTTAATTTCCTCCATACCCCTAAGCTGCCCAGCTTGTTTATTAGCCTCCTATGAGGGATGTGTTGAAGGCCTTACTGAAGTCCAGATAGGCTACATCCACTGCCCTTCCCTGATCGCATACCTCCTTCACTGCATCATAGAACTTGATCAGGTTTGGCATGATCTTCCTCCTGTGAATCCATGCTGGCTGTCATCTAAGAACCCTCCCCTCTCCAGATATTGCACTAGTCTTTTTGTTGTGAGTGCCTCCATTAGTTTACCCACCACAGAGGTAAGACTGACCAGGCGATAGTTTCCTGGATTCTCCCTCCCTATGCTCTTGTGCAATGGCACCATGTCTGCCTTTTTCCAATCCTCTGGGACTTTCCCCTTTTCCAGGGCCAGATTGAACAGCTTTGTGAGTGGTGCCGCAAGTTCCTCCTCATCTCCCTGAGCACCCTGGGATGTTGTGCTTTAGGGCCCATTGCCTTGTCTACCCTTAATTTGCCTAGTTCTTCTAATACCCTACCTACTGTAAAAGGACTTGTGTCTATCTCCCTGCCCTCCTTCCCCATCCCTTGGTACTGGTCCCTTTCCCTTCTCCTCAATCATGTAGACTGAGCTAAAGTACCTATTTAACATGTCCGCCTTATCTTCATCCTTCTCGATCAAATCTCCCCCCTTTTAGTCTCATTGCATTATGTTTGCATTTTCTTTTCTCACTAATGTACCTAAAAAATCTTTTGTCCCCCCTCCTGGCTTCCTTCGCTGCCTTCCTGTTTGCCCTGCCACTCAAAGCCTTTCCCTGTATACTTCCCTTTTCTCCCTTTGTTGAGTATCCCTGTATGTCCTGAAGGCTTTCTTTTTGTCCCTTATTGCTTCTGCTACCACTCTAGTGAACCAAAGCAGCCTTCTTCCATATTTTTTCTTGCTCACCTTCCTTACGCATTGCTCCATTGCCCTCAAGATTCTCCCTTTTATTGCCTCCCACATTTCTTCTATGTCCTCTAGGTTCTCCTTCCCTGCCATCGCCCTCTTGAAAATTCCCTTCGTTGTCTTAAAATCTGCCCTCCGGAAGTTCATTATCTTGGTGGTGGTCAGACTTGCTTCCATCCCAGTCCTAATACTAAACCTGACCATTCTGTGGTCACTATCCCCTAGATTTTCACCCACCTCAACTTCTTCTATACTTTCCCCGTTAGTCATTATCAAGTCCAATGTGGCTTCTCCTCTAGTTGGTTCCCTGACAAGTTGTTGAAGGAATTCCTCCTTTATGAACTCTAGCATCACCCTGCTCCTTTCTGATGCTGCTGCTTGGATCTCCCATTTCATGTCAGGGAGATTTAAATCCCTCACCAACAGAGTTTCCCCCTTCCTTGTCATCCTTTGTATTGCCTTGAACATCTCCCCGTCAACCTCCTCCTCCTGATTCAGCAGTTTGTACACCGCCCCCATACGTATTGCCGCCCATGTCCTGTTGGTTAATGTAACCCAGAGTATCTCTACTGGTCCCTGATCTTCCTGACCAACCATTGCCTTTATACCTTTTTTACATATAATGCCACCCCCCTTTTCCCTTTGCTGTCTTTCCTAAAGAGACTGTACCCTGGTGTAACCACCTCCCAACTGTGGTTGACTGTCCACCATGTCTCCATGACAACTATCAGATCTAGTCCCTCCCTCACCACTATGGCCTCTAGATGCTCCAATTTATTCCCCAGGCTCCTAGCGTTTGCTAGCAAGCCCTTCCATCTTTCACCCCCCTCTCTTTTTTCTTCTTCTTTCTAATAATCCCTGCCCCCTTCTGCAGGGGAGTGCTAGCTAGGCAAGACTCACTGTTTTCACTTTCCAGTCCTTCCTTACTCTTGTTAGTTAATCTATATTGCTAGTAAGAGCTGTTTTGAATTTTGCATAATTTACATCTGAGGTTGGGTAATCCTATCTAGTGTTAATGTATGGTTTAAGTCACTGTTAGCTGATTTTACATCTATACCTCATACCCTCAACACCACTCCACATTATAGCTTTCATTCACAAATGTCACTTTATCCCTCCTGGTTAAATTTACTTTTGGGAACATTACCATATGTGTATCTCCTGAGCCCACTGCAAAAATTGCAAATAACAATTCATCTAAAGGTACCTGGACTGTTAAAAGAAACAAGATTTTAAGTTATCTGAATGAAAACAAAATTGATATTGCCTTAACACAGGAACACCATTTAATAGATAAAGGAGCCAAAAAACTAGCAAAATCTTGGGGGGCAGAAGTGAAATAATTTTGTAAAATCCACCCATTATGCAGACCCAGAATGAAGATTTCAGATTTTAACAGGAGCCTTAAATGGCCAGAACATTACAATCTGTAATGTTTATCCACCCAACACTGAGCAGGTCTCCTTCATTAACACCGCTAATTTAGATTGGAGTGTCATTAAAGACCAGGATATCATCTTAGGAGAGGACTTCATGACAGGAGTAAAGTTGGCACTTCTTTAGAGACAACTGTTTCCCAGAGAGCACTACAAAAATTATTGAATGACTTTATCTTAGTAGATATTTGGCGTTTAGTGAATCCACAGAGTAGAGACTATGGATTTTTCTCTCCAAGATGCAACACGTACAGCAGGATAATTCACATTCTGCTGTCTAACAGTCTAACTTCCAATATTGTGTCGGCAGAGAAAAAGGACATAGTGATCTCAGACCATGTCTGCTGAATATTGCAGTGTTCCTAGAGAAGAGGCAGAGTAAGTGTTTTAAGTAAGCAATAAGACACAACAGGGTATGAGTTGTACAGATATTACCACTCGCCCAGGGGAGTAGCATAAGGCACGAGGCCTGGCTGAGTGCCTTTAGCCCTGGAAGTGCGGTAATATCTGTTCAACACACACCCTGGAGTGTTTTATTGCACTTATAAAATGGGTTTCTTTATTTAAAATATTTTTCTCACCTTAAAAAATATTACTGAACTGAAAAAAACTGAAAGCATTGTGTTAATTTGATATAAAATATTCTTTCCACCTACTAGGTGATGACGTCATTGCATCTTGCATTTGTACTGTTGTGCATCCATGCCAGCCCCCCACCATCCTGATGGAGAGAACAGTGCAGCTGAGCTGTGTGGTTAGAAGGAGAGGTTTGTGTCCTTTTAAAAGAGCAGTAGAAAGAAATGAAAGGTATGCATGTAGATAATTTTTGTTTAACTGTGGGAACAGTCAAGTACCTCCTCCACTCCCGTGACAGTCCTAGCACTAGAATGGAGCGAGCGGAAGTAACAGGTTCTCCCTGACAGGTTGTGCCAGTTTTGCAATAAAGAAAAAAGAATAAGGTATGCAGATTTTTTTTTTTTTTAGTTAAATGTAGTGGGACGGAAGTGCAATTTGGTACGAGACCGTGGAGGCGGCATGGTGGGGGATGATGAATGGGAGCAGGAAAGCCCTGGAAGCAGCTCCACGATTATTGCACCTAAACCAGTCAGTAGTTTTTTTTTTTGTTTATTTAAAGGTTCCATGTGTAGGGTTCAGTTAGCGAGCAGCACCAAGGTTTCCCTGATCGGTCTCAAGTCTGAGATGAGCTGCAGTTAGCGTGGAAAAAACAATGGCGGAATTTCAAACGTGAACGTTCTAATTGCACACTGATTTACTTGCCAGTACCTTTTTTTTTACTATGTGTAAAACAGATTTGACACTTCCTTTTCAACCAGTCAGAATGTTCAATTTTCCTTCCCCATTTTATAAGTGGAAATGTAACATCTACTTGTTGCAAGCCTCAAAGTTCAAAGAGTTGGTGAACAAAGAAGCTGATGATTTTTTTAAACATAGATAACAATGGAGAAGGCACCTGCCCACTTTATGGGACTCTTTTAAGCATACATGGGGCAAGGGTCGTTAGTTTTTCAGCGGCCAAAAACAAACAGTTCTCTAAAAAAGATGTAGCAATGACATGCTGGAGGAGAAGGAGTGTAAACAACTCCAAATGGTAGATGACAACTCCTAAACAACATTGCTGAACTGCGGTATGAAATGAACAAACTATACTCTGACAAGGCAGAATATGATCTGTTTTGGACTAACAGACTGAAAAAGAAATCAGGTCAGAGCATAATAGCTGGCATCCAGAATGTCGTTGCTGAATACTGTTGTTTTCAATGAATAATTAATATCAAATTTGAACATTTCTTTTTAAACCTTTACCAAAGTACATCTTAAAGCTCCCAAGTAAACTCAAAGGCCATGTTTACCTTGTTAGAGCTACCCGAGCTCCCAGAACTTGAAAAAAATAATTTTAGCAAACCCAATAAAAAAATTAATTCCTGAAGGTAATAAAATAGCTTCCCTCTAACAAAACACCAGGACCTAATGATCTCTTGGGGGAGTTCTACAAGCCTCATAAAACTACTTATTGGATAAACTTTCCAATTTACTAGCCTTGGGCTCCTTTCCTGAGTTGAGGAAACATAGAAACACAGATTTTGACGGCAGATAAGGACCGCTTGGCCCACCCAGTCTGCCCATTTCCCTACCTAATGGATAAGCTGCAGATCCTAGTTAACCAGCAGCCTACTTCTTCCTACCTTACCCCCTAGAATTGCCTTATGACTGTCCCATGCATGCTTAAATTCCACCACTGCTTTTGACTCCACAACCTCCTCCGGAAGGCCGTTCCATGCATCCACAACCCTCTCTGTGAAAAAATACTTCCTTAAATTACCTCCGAGCTGCCCCCATCTTCAAATTGTGCCCCCTTGTTCTTGCACACCTCTTTTTTTGAAAGATGCTACCCTCTTGGACTTTGTTGATTCCCTTGAGGTACTTGAAAGTTTCTATCATGTCTCCCCTCTCACTCCTTTCCTCGAGGCTATACATATTAAGCTGCTTAAGTCTCTCTTCATATGTCTTCCGGTGCAGACCCTGCACCATTTTAGTGGCCCCCCTCTGAACCAGGCCTTTACTGTATTTCATTAATTTTAATGGATAGTAAGGACCCTTTGTTGTGTGGGAGCCATAGGCCTATCTTGCTTTTAAATGTAGATTATAAGGGGAGGGCACTGTGGAGCCTGAGTAGGAAGGACGCAGAACATTAGAGCTCCACCAAAACAAACTGAAATATAAATATTTCTAGAGAATCCCATTACAAATTTGAACAAAAGCTACACTAATAGGCACCTGAGGTGAATGTGAATAACTATGGGAAATCCAAGGAAAGAAAAACACTCTACAGAAGGAGCAAAATCCAGAGTTACTTTGGGCCCGACAACTTCACGAACAACTCTGGGCTGAGATCAAGACCGTGAGGCGGAAGCTGGGGGAGAGACTTTGCAATCCCTGGGTGAGAAGATTAATCTTCTGATCGCCTCGGTTACTGGACTTTCAAATAAATTTGACTCACTAACGTCGAGAGTCACTGTAGTGGAGACTAAACTAGAAACAGTTTCCGAGGCAACAACTACCGCAAATAAATCTGCAGATGCTGCCATGGGAGCAATGGCCTCTCTAGTGAAGGAAAACGTACATCTCTGATCCAGGTTGGAGACCCTCAAAAATCAGGCAAGGGCCGCTAACATAAGGATGTTGGGACTTACAGAGCGCGCTGAAGGAGATCACTCAATTTTGTTTCTACAAGAGTGGATGGGGCAGCAAATGGGAGACGAAGCTGTGCAGATCACCCAGAGAATCCAAAAAAATGTATAGAGTAGCCTTCAGGGGCAGACAAGATAACCCTGAGGCACCTCGCATTGTGGTTATTGTTTTGGATGGAGTGGGCTCTCGAGATAAGTTACTAGCCCTTGCAAGATGACAGAAAGTTCTCTTTTTTGATGGCAATCAGATCCACTTATTCCCTGATCTTTCCTGTGTCATGAGGCAATGGAGAAAACGGTTCGACGGAGTAAGGGCAATCCTACGGGAAGGTGGTATAGCACATGGCCTAATTTTCCCAGCTCGACTTCGTACAGTGTATCACAGCAAAATCTTCATCTTTTCTGAACCAGCGGAGGCCTTGAAATGGTGCCAGAGGAACATTTCTTCTACTAGAAGAGGAGAAGGGGTAGATGAAGTAGTTGACTATTCTTCTGAAGAAGAAGACTCTTGAAAAACTTAAAACTGTGATAATGTAGAGACATGAAAAGGAGCTATTGTTAATGTAAGTTGTTTCCTATAATTAAAGCACACCATCCGCTTTTATTTTTGACCCAAGTTTTGGTTTTCCAGTGGGTCAGGACTGTAAAATTAAGTAATGGTGGCTCAGATTAATTTGATTTATCCCCTACAATATTCTGTAATCTTACAAATATTTCCTTCTTTGGAAAAAAGTATGGAATACTGTTCATACATAAAGTAAATAGCGCCTAAGATATTTAGTAGAAATTCGGGAGATTCTCTCATGACTGGGAACAGTGGAGCTCTAAGAGGTTCTTTTCAGTGTTTATACACATTGGTGTATCAATATTTCGTCATTGCATGGAACTTACTCCGTAATTCAGGGAAGGACTTTGATTTATTGGACTTGGACCCACCTGTTAAAAACTCATGCCACTCATGGTCTCCGTTACAGCATTTCGAATTACACTATAATTTTATAGCTATCCCCTCCTAGGTCGTATCTTATTTCATTTGACTAACCCTTTGTGACTATTAAGAGGAGTGGCGCCCTCATTGTATGTCACATCTGAAATGTTGAATGAAGGAATAACTGTATGTTTATATACAAAAAGATAATAAACATAAAGTTTAAAAAAAAATAAATAAAAACAAATGTAGATTATAAGACCCTTGCCAGGGTATTGGTGAATAGGCTTAAGAGTCTTATCCATAAGTTGCTGAGAAGTGAGCAGGTAGGATCTGTTCTTGGGAAACATTCCTGGAAAACATGAGAATGTTTTTAAATGTGTCATTTGGACATCTAATAAGTTACGGATCCCCACAGTTGCATTTGCCCTTAATTCTTTTCAAGGCCTTTGACTCCCTAGAATGGGAATTCCTGTACCAAACCATATCTAAATTCAATCTAGGAGAAAATATTATCTCATGGATCAAAACCTTATCTAAATCTCCCTTGGTCAAGGTTATGATGAATGGTCACATTTCAAAATAATTCTGTTTAGGCACTGGTTCCAGACAGGGCTATCTCCTCTAGCCGCATCTATTCATTTTAGCTAGTGCACCCTTAATCAGGAAGATCTATATTGTACTTTATTTATTTAAGTAATTTACCAGATAAGCCTACTGAACGGGGACCACTTGTTTCCAGATGCGACCGGGGTGGGGGTTACATAGAATCCAACAGGTTCAATTACAATAGAATTATACGACAGCAGGTTCAGAGTGGATACATACAGGATGATTACAACAGGTCCAGACTAGGTACAGACTGGACTATGCATTATTTAGTGAGATACAAAATTTAATCTTAAGACCACGGAGTGCATAGTTTGCTATGCCATAGTTAGGCCTATGTCCGCAGGGTAAAGAAACAGGCAGAGGCAGTAGATATACAGTAAATGCAGTAAGTTTCTGAGCATTTATACAATTTAAGGCATGTTTAGATGCCTCTTTGTAGTAGGTCTGGGTTGTAGGTTGCAGTTCCATATGTCTGAGAAGTGGGCATGCAGGAACGGTTTAAGGAGCCTTGGGGCAGGGGAGAGCCTAATATCTACAGGGGGGTCATTCCAGAGTTTGGGCAGACGGTATTTGAAGGCAGATTGGCTCTTCGATGTGTGCATGAAAGGGACTTGGAGTAGCTTTGAGTCTGAGCCATTGAGGAAGTATGCCGGGGGGGTTGTGTTGACAGGATGGAGCTGAGATGGGGGGGAGGGGATTATATACTAACATACTAAAATGCCAGCAGAATAGGCCTAATGGTCTTTCGAGTCTGCTCGATTGGTCAGCCCCCACCCTGGGTGCTGACCTTGCTGCCCCTTCGCCTTCTCTGGCTTCTCCCTTCCCAGTTCCGGATATTCTTGCTGCATTGGATTTTGCTTCCAGAACCCTTCCCCTGTACCTGTCCCAGCCCCTCTTGAACCCCTCCACTGTCTTTGCCTCCACCAGCCCCCTAGGCAGTGCATTCCATGGCTCCAGCACCCTCTCAATGAAGTAGCACCTCCTCCTTTCTCCCCTGAATCTTCCCTCTCCAGCTTCCACCCATGCCCTCTAGTGGCCCCCTCCTCCTTCCTTCACAGCACCCTGACTGTTCCTCCCCTATTTACCCTCTTCATGTACTTGAAGACCTCTATCATGTCCCCCCGGTCCCTTATCTCTTCCAATGTGTACATATTTAGCTCTTCAAGCCTCTCCTCATAGGTCCTGTCCCCCAAGCCCCAAATCATTTTGGTTGCCCTCCTCTGGACCCTCTCCAGGAGTTTAATGTCCCTCTTTAAGTGTGGCCTCCAAAACTGCACTCAGTACTCAAGGTGTGGCCTTACCAAGCGGTTATACAGAGGGAGTATCACTTCCCTCTTTCTGGCGGTCATCCCCCTAGCGATGCATCTCAGCATCTTGTTGGCCTTGGCTGCCACCCTCCTACAAGTCTCCGAGTTGTTCATCTTGACATCCACCACCACCTCCAGGTCCCTCTCAGCCATCGAGACTTGTAGCATTTCCCCCCAGGGTGCACACGTGGCCTGGGTTTCTGGCCCCCAGGTGGAGTACCTTGCATTTCCCTGCATTGAACCTGAGCTTCCACTTTCTAGACCATCTTTCCAGAGCCTCCAGGTCCCCCTGTAGGGCCACCCTCCCTTCCTCCCCATCTACCACTGCCCCCAGTTTTGAGTCATCTGCAAAGAGACTCATCTCACTCCTGATTCCTGTCCTTATGTCAGAGACGTAGGCGTTGAACAGGTCCAGTATTTACCTATGAGATTAGTGCAATGTAGTTGACATCGAGACTCCAGTGAGGGAAGAGCTAGGGTGCTGTATAGGTCGCAATGATGGGTGGTGGTGGGACATTCCAGGATGAACTGACAGAAAGAATGAAAGAGGGAGTCCAGCTGGCCAGGGTGGATGAGGAGGCTGTGCTGTAGACCACGTCACCATAGTCAGATATAGGGAGAATCATTTTGTGCACTAATTCCCTCCTGACCGTGGTTGGTAGGCAGCCTTTATTGCGGTAGAGTGCGCCTAGTTTGGGGTGTAGTTTTCTCTGTAGAGTCAATGTGGATGGAGAAGTCTCGGTGACAATCGAGCTATACACTCAGGTACCTAAAGGAGGTGCAGGATTCCAGGGTGGACCCGTCCAGAGTATGGAAAGCAGGGGGAACAGCTAGACGGGAGAGTCTAGGCTGTGTGCCGAAGGTTAGGAAGACGTTTTTCTTTACATTTAAGACAAGTTGCTTGGGCCTGAGCCATGATTGAATTGAACAGCATCAAAATCCTGTTGAAGGGCTGAGTTTGTGACCCCGATGGAGGGTCGGAGGCGTACAGTACAGTATCGTCTGTGTACATTTGTATAGCTGAGTTGGAGCAGGCAGAGGTAGATCATTTAAAAATATGGAAAAAAGTAGGGGGCCCAGAACAGAGCCCTGGGGAACCCCCATGGTGACTGGGAGCGAGGTGGATACATGTGGGTCAATTTTTACTGCCTGTTTTCTACCTGCCAGGTAGGCTTGGAATTAGCTGGTGGCTTGATAAGAAAGGCCTCTTTCGTGCAGTTTTGTGATTAGCTTAGGATGGGATACAGTATCAAATGCTTTGGCCAGGTCTGTGAATATGGCTGAGGTGATATGCCCCTTGTCCATACCTGAGGAAATATCGTTTGTGAGTCTTAGTAGCTCTGTGATGGTGGAGTACGATTTACGAAATCCCAACTGATAAGGGGTGAAGAAAGAGGTAAATTCGAGGAATTGTGTGAGTTGAGAGAGGGCTAAGTGTTCCTGTAGCTTGGCCAGAATTGGTAGACGGGAGATAGGGCAATAGTTTCCAGGCGCAGATGGATCGTCACCCTTTGGTAGTGGGATAACTACTGCCTCCTTCCAAGCTGCTGGAATTTGTGCTGTGGTGAAAGAGAGGTTCAAGAGGTCAGCTAGGGAGGTAGCAATGGCAGGGGCTGATAAGTGTAGGGGTTTGGCGTCCAGTCCTAAAGGGCACTTGCCTCTGTTGGGATCTAGGGAACGTAGGGCATCTAGAACGTCTGCTGTGGAGACTGGCTGGAAAGAGAACGTGGTGACATGGGGGGTATGCTGGGGTATCATGAAAGGGCTGGGTGAGGGTGTGGTGAATTGTTGGCTTGTTAGAAGAGATGTAGCACAGTTGGAAAAATAGGAGTTGAAAGCTGAAGCAACTTCACTGGGGGCTGATACATTGCTGCTCTGCATGTTTAGAGTCGGGGTAGGTGGCTGGACAGGGGGGAATGAACAGGGTTTTAATGGATTTCCAGAATTTAGAGGGGTGTCTAAGATTAAAGGAGAGAGACACCCGGAAGTAGTTTTTTTTTGCCTGCCTTATGGCTTTAGTGCAGTTATTGCGGAGGGTTCGATAATGCTGCAGAGATTCAAGGGAGCCTGTTTGCCTGTGTTTTTTCCAGGCCTGGTCCCTAGCACGACATCTGCAGATGATGTTGGCAGATACCCAGGGGAGATGGGTTTCCCTGACCCTTTTGTTTCTTAGGGGGGCGTGGTAGTCCCATATGGCAAGAACCTGGTTTTTGAACATGTCGAAAGCATGGTCAATAGAAGGTGCCAGTTGAATGAATGACCAGTCGACGAGGGCGAGGTCATTTAGTAGGGAGTGGAGGCAGGGGGATTTGTATGCATGCATAAGGATTGTCCTTGGGGGGCGTATTTGTAGGTCTGCACATTTCTGATCATATAAACCATATGGTGATCACTCAGGGAATCAGGTAGGAGGCCAGCTTTAATTATTCTGTGATGGTGTGTTGTGACAGCCCAGTCCAGGAGGGGAGTGGTTTTGTGTTTTTGGGTTTATGCAGGTGAGTTGCTCTATTTGTTAGGAGAGGTTTAGGGATTGTATCTTGCTATGTAGTTTGGAGCAGTCTTTTCCTAGCCAGTTGTAGTTTAAATCTCCGAGGATGTAGAGCTCACCGGCTACAGGCGTAGCTTTAAGAGTAGCTAGATGGTCTATGATGATAGGCGCAATATTTCCCTGCCACATACACCGAGGAGGTGTGCGGCAGGGCTAGTTTAATCATCTTAGTTTCTATTTGGGGAGTATGTCCAGGGAGCTGGACAGGGGTGAAGTGGAAGCTGTTTAATATGTACATGGCTATTCCACCACCGTCGGTCCTGCCTAATTACTGTGTAGCCGGGGGATGGCTAGTTCAGAGTTATCATTGTGGGGCTTCAGCCATGTTTCAGATATTATACAAATGTCAGGTCGAAGGGTTTGGGCAGTGATTTGCAGCTCCGGTACTTTATTCTGTAGGCTGTGGATGTTATGGTGAATTAGGCTAAGTCCCTTTGGTAGGGTTTGGGGGTGGGGAGGGACGGTGGACCAGGGTTGGTTTCAACATCACCCGCCAAGAGAAGCAGCAGGGTGAAGTAGCGTATGGCGGTGTGCCATTTGTTTCTGGACTTAGGCTTGGGACAGGAGATTTGTGTGATGTGGGGGGAGACCGATGTCACTGGGTTGCGTAGGGCAGATAGGCACAGGGGGAAAGAGGGGGGGGATGACAGAGGAGCTTATAGCCCATATTAGGGTGGGCGTGTGAAACTGGCACACAGTGAGGGTTGATAGGGTGCGAGGGAGAGGTGAGACCGAGCAAAAGTGGAGAAGGTTAGGGTCATTTTGGGGCTGGTTAGATGGAGGTAGAAATGCAAGGGGAATAGCAATGGTTATCATTGTAATTAGGTATAGGATCATGTTTATAGATTGAAGCTTGCAGTAGCAAGCTAGAAATTCGGTGTAGCAGCCTCTGCTGGAGGGATCTGATAACCTGCAGATCTGAAAGTGGGCAGATAGGTTTTTGCATGTCACCTGACCTCTCAGCTACCTATATAGCTGTTGTGCTGACCAACGGGGGTGGTGGGGGCGGTGGGGAGCCGGCGCGCAGCGCCAGCGGGGCCAGAATCACTGCAGCACAATAACGCGAAGCACTGTGTAGCTCAGCTGCAAGTTCAATTTGGGTTTAGTGCCAAAGTTAAACAAAAGAATCTGGTCCTGTCGCCAAGTGGCTCACCCGCCTCCTCGTACCTGATTCAGCTCTCGGGGGGGGGTAGCAGTGTTTCCTTGGGGAAGGCTCGCACAGAATGGCCCTTGCAACCTCGTGGGGGGATTGGGGGAGGACAGCAGTCCCCTACCCTCGTGACCCTCTGTGGAAGAGAAAAAGAGAAAGGATTAACTATATAGCCCAGCTGGAGGGGCGGAGTTGTTAGCCAGGTCAGTCGCAACAGATTATATTTCACTGTACTTGTAAGAGTATCCCTTCTAGTTAGATATCCTTCTTTTTTGTTAAAAATTACCCCCGATTACTTTTCATTTCTCCGTGCTGCTGTTTCATATCCAGGCTTGCTAGGTCAGTCGCAACAGTGGTATTGCTAACAGCTGCAATTGCGATGTACCTTCTAGATTTAAAATAAGCCTTTTTGTTTAAAATGTTTAAAATATCCCCCGATTACTACTTAAAAAGTCCTGAGCTCCTGTTCCACAGTTGCAATGACATACCTAATGCAGAAACTAAACGCCTAGCCCTTTAAGTTACAACGGTAGAATTAAATAAATACAGTAACCAGACAGTGCCCTAGGTAACAGCCTCTTAAAGTAAATGATTGTTGCACTAAAAGTAATATGCAGGGGATCAGTTTTTTAGCCAGAATAAAACAGTCTGTAGAGCTACACCGAGTAAAAATCCTTTAAGCAGAATCACTGCAGCACAATAACACGAAGCACTGTGTAGTTCAGCTGCAAGTTCAATTTGGGTTTGGCGCCAAAGTTAAACAAAAGAATCTGGTCCTGTCACCGAGCGGCTCACCCGCCTCCTCGTACCTGATTCAGCTCTCGGGGGGGGGGTTGCAGTGTGTCCTTGGGGACGGCTTGCACAAAATGACCCTCGCAACCTCGTGGGGGATCGGGGGAGGCAGCAGTCCCTACCCTCGCGACCCTCTGAATCAGCTCTCAGTGGGGGGTGCAGTGTGTCCTTGGGAAGGGCTTGCACAGAATGGCCTTCGTGACATCGTGGGGGGATCAGGGGGAGGGCAGCAGTCACCTACCTTTGCGACCCTCTGATTCAGCTCTTGGGCGGGGGTTGCAGTGTGTCCTTGGGGAGGGCAGCAGTCCCCTACCCTCGTGGCTCTCTGTGGAATCCGGGGAATAAAAACTGGGAAGATTATTAGTAAGGTATTTGCTTAAGCAGATGACCTTCTGGTCACAATTTCCAATTCAACCTCCTCTATACCTGAGTTAGAAAGAATCCTTGGTATGTTCACCTTGGTTTTCAGGGCTTAAAATGAACAGGAAGAAACCTTAAATAATGTCCATGAATCACCACAGGAAGTCTGGGATTGCTCTAGCTAAGTTGGAAACTATTTATTGGTGTAAAGACACTATGAACTATCTAGGCATCAAAATTCCAAGGGAAATAAAGAAATTAGGTGACCTTAATCTGAATCCTCTACTCAAAGATATCAGTGGTGATCTCCAGAAAAGGCAAAAACTGAACTTATCTATCTCTGAAAATCATGATAGCCCCAAAACTCTTCTATCTTTTTCAAAATCTCCCCATTAGATTAGAATTTTTTTTATAACCTCAAAAATATAGTACAGAATATTTTATATGATGCTGGCACCCCAAGACTGTCCCTGAGCAAACTGAGGGCCCTGTGGTCCAAAGGGGACTTCAGGCTACCATACTGAGAGAAGTACCACCTACCTTTTGTATTGAAGCAGGCAGTGCTGTACTTTGACAAAATAAATGAGGGGAGTTCCCCCCTACGGATAAAGGTAAACAGACAACTAGTGGCCCCTCATAAATTGTAGAACTTCCTATTCGCCCCTCCACATTAGAACCTAAAGGATAATGCCTGCATTTCTTTTCTATTAAAAGACTGCAATCTGTATTACAGATCTAGATTTGCAGTATCGGTGGCTCAGTAGGTAGCACACTCACCTCTGAGGCCGGGAGATCAGAGGGCTGTGGGTTCAGTTCCCATATCTGGCCCTTGGGTTAATATCCCAGTACTGACACTGTAGTGCAGCATGAGAGGGGTGCTGCACTTCTGAGGTGCCGTCTTTTGGATGAGACGTTAAACCGAGGTCCCATCTGCCTGGATTGGTGGTAGTTCAGGTGGATGTTAAAGATCCCATAGCACTTATCAAAAGAGTAGAATTTCCCCGGTGTCCTGGCCAAATTTCCCCCCTCATTCACTAAAAATACCACCAACAGCTTAATCTGGTTCAAGGTCAGTTGGCATTCATCTGTATCCCCTTCCCCCGGGTCGCGCCTGAAAATAGGCAGGATTTGTCTAGTGCACTTACCCGGTCAACAAAAACTAAATAAAAAAAAAATACAAAATAATTCACCTATGATAGTTCTAGAATAACTCAGATTTAACTTATAACAAAAGACCATTAGAGGACACTAGTTGGAATTCCAAGGGAATTACCAACCTGGATGTCCTTTTGGATTCTGATGGAGGACTTATGTCCTTCAAAAATCTTACATTTAATTTCAGTTTGCACAGGTTCCAATTTGCCCTTGTTTTGCAATTAAGAAACTTGTGTCAAGACTCAATTTTGGACTCCTCCTAATATCTCCCAGAGCACAAAGAATGACACCAGATTTGCAGACTGGCTACAATGAGAAAAGGGGGCAAACTGACATACATAGAGATTACTGGATGGGCAACTATGCACAACCAGTGTGTTCTGCCACAGAGGGGTTCTGATTCCCTCTGATCTTGAGAGCAAAGCTCGAAAGGTCCATGGTGAATCATAACCCTGAGGCAGCAGAACACACTGGCTGTGCATAAAGTTGCTCATCCTGTATTTTTTTTTTATAGTGTATGGTACTGTGTGATATGTGTGCGTGTCAGTTATTTTGCAAATGAAACTGACTTGTGCAATCTCTAGAGGTTTCAGAATGCTGTTGTACCACAGTAGGGTACAATCACATTCCATGACATAAGTGTTTATTTAACTCAACAGATAATTCTATTTTTTTACCCATTCAGTGAAGGAGAAATGGGAGAGAGATTTTAATGAAAGCATAGCAGTGAAAGAATAGTCCACTATTTGGGGTAATGCTTATAGGTGCATTAAGGAATTACAGGACAACACTGTGCAGTTTAACATTTTACATTACTATTATTATTCCCCCATGAGGATGCAAGGCATGGGTTTCCAACCTGATGGAGTTTGTTGTAGATGCCAGGAAAAGCAGGTAAACTTATTGCATATGCTTTGGAGCTGCCATCTAATAACTAAGCATTGGTGTAAGATCCATCAGCTCTGTGAGTCAGTATGCCGCAACAAAGTTCCATTTACTCCTAAATTCCTCATATTAGGGATTGGCTCAGAAACTATTTCTTTGAGCAATACTTAAGAGATTACCTTTGTTTCACTGGAAATCCCCTTTCCCTCTACCCTACCAGGAATGGAGCAGTAACACGAGTGATGTCATAAACAATGAATGAACAGCACTTGGGCTGTCTGGAAAATTAGCTCAAGTCAACAAAGTCTGAGTCCCATTTTTGTCTTTTTTTAGGTAACTATTAATCCGATAATGTTCTCTAGAGGCATACTCTGTGGGTTATACCCCATGAAGTCATACTAGATTAGGTGACTTTATCAATGCATTTTAAAACAGCAGTGTAATATCGGTGAAACTTTTGACCTGTACTTTTATATTCTATTTTAGATTGCCCCTTATCCCCTGACTTGTATGATACCCTTCTCTCCACAATTTGAGTCAGCTTTAGTATTTTTTTAACATCTGAAATAATAAAAGGAGTGCTCCTTTTAGTATGGTTTGGATCATGTTTTCTGCAGTATTCTCAGCTGTTTTGTACATTAGTTGTTTACGATCACTTGTAACATGGCTTACCAGAGAGCACTGAAATGGAGCAGCCGCATTGGCCGAAGTGGCACAGGTGACACAAACCAAGCGGGTATTAACCCACAGTTAATGCCCGCTCGGTTAGTACCACCTGTGGCCACCACAGCAGTAGAGGGGACCAGTCCGCTCCGTCATCACCTCCTCATGCCACCCTTGGTGCTCGCGAACCGCAGCATGGTACGGCACAAGCCGGTAATGTTCTCCTGCCTGCCGCAGGACACCCAGCCTCCATAAGGAATGGCAGATGATGTCATGCTCACTAGAGCGATGCACGGCCACGCACCCCTGACCCCCCCCACCACGGACAAATCTGCCTGGCAGGCACCCGACAGCTGGAAGCACGGCGAATCTGTGCGCTACACAGCTGTCCGCTGCCCTGCACCTGTGTGATCGCTCTGATTCCCCCTGCCCCCCCTGCACCGCGATCGCTGACGCATGCTGGACTGAGCCCTGTGACCGGTTTTGGTGACTGCTGTCACTGTGGGTGACATAAACCGTTCTCGGGCAACAAACTGTCCCTGTGCCCGTAGGGTTGCCGGCAGCAAGGTGCACACACCGGTAACATAGGCTCATCGCTGCCGCAACGGGCCTATGGTACAAGCACATTAATTACCTCCAGCGTCGGGCTGTGCTGGTGATTAATGCCCGCTGGGTGGTTGGACCCCTCGGGCTCCGCCCTCAGGCACCAACCCCCCCCAGCAGGCATTAATCCACCGGCAGAGCCCTCCTCTGTCGGTGATTAATGCTTACTTCTGCTGTGACTGCAATGAACTATCAAGCAGCAGGCAGTGTTCCCTGGCCTTATGGGACAATAGGTGTTCAAAAACAGCTGCAAATCTTGATGAAACTTGGTCTGAGCCATATTAAATGGAGCGCTGCTTTTATTCTTTCAAATCGTGGAAAAAAAGTACTAAAGCAGATTCAAAATGGAGAAACAGGAATCATACAAGTCAGGAGATAAGGGGCCATCTAAAAAAGAATAAAAAACTACAGGTCAAAATTTTCATTGCTAGCATGCACAACTTCATTATTTGCACTATAGATCTTAATTAATTATAAGATTTGTTCTGAACATTTTATTACATTTCTTTTTAGAGATAGTTATGTTGTTCTTTAGCCATTTGTTTTGTTGCTCTTTTCTCTACTTATATCAAACAATTAGATTTCTATTGTTATTTGATACGCATATTCCATTTTCCTTAGTATTCTCATTTTTCTTTAAAAAATGTAATAAAATTTTTAAAGTAAAAAAAAGAGATAGAAAAAACAATTGTGCACAAATCTGCAGTTAAAACTCCCCATGTTTCTTTCTTTCACACTCCCTCTTTAATAAGCTCCATTTTTATACATATTTATTTAGTTTTTGTTAACCGGGTAGCCAAAGTTGACTATTAACAGGCACGACCCGGGAGAATACATACATAAAATGAAATGAGATGATACAGTACATAGTATATAGTACAGGTAGGTTAGAATACAGATCGAGTCAGACAGTACTCGAGATAATACATATAGCTATGCAGAGACGACAAAAGTGACATTAGTACATGCAAATAACAACTGAAACTGGGCTAAGTGGCGGCTATAAAGACATTTTATAGCAAAGCTTGTTTAGAAGTGCAGCAGTGTCTTGGGCAAAATAGGGTGGTTAGCTGTGAGGCATTAAGTGGGATCAAAGCATGTGCAGGGGTCCTGGGATAGGTGGCGATATAGTTCTTTTTTGAAGATTGGGTGGGAGTTAGCCTGCCTCAGGGCAGGAGGGAGGGAGTTCCAGGTGGCTGGGGCGGTGCAGTGAAATGCTCCAGAGCTTTTTGAAGTAAGACACCTGGGTACGGTAAGTAGAAATTTGTTTGCCGAGCGTAGTCTGTGGGCAGGTGTCTGTGGTACAAGTAGAGCTGCAAGGGAGGAGGGGGTTTGGTTACAGATTACAGAGTCTGTGAGGGTCCCTAGAGAGTATAGTCGGTAGGCAGTTGGGGAGAGCCAGCCTAGGTTGCTATACAGTGTGCAGTGGTGCTTGAGGCAATGGGAAGAGGAGGCATACTAACATATGTTGTTATACGCGACATCCCATTTATGGAGAGCAGTCTTATGGGCATTAGCAAAAGTGCAGACACCATATGTCAGCGCTGGAAGCAGAATACCCTTGGCAATTGCAATTTGGCAGATGGTGTTAGCAGGTGATAAGTCTTATAGGCAATTCCAAGTTTGGCATTTGTTGCTTTACAGGTTGACTGGATGTGCAGACTGAAATCAAGGGATTTATCAAGGAGAACTCCCAGGTATTTGAAGGATGTGACACAGTCGATGAGAGATCCCCCCAGAGTCATGGACTAGGAGGGGTTCCTTACAGGCCCTGAGTTTGGGAGCAGTGCCAAATAGCATGGCTTGAGTCTTTTTTGTGTTGAGGATGAGCTTTATTAGCATTTAGCCATGTTTGCACATTCCTGAAATCCGAGGAGAGGTTTTTGTTAATGATGTTAACTTTGTCAGCACTGGAGTAGAGGACGAGATCATCAGTGTATATATATATATATATATATATATATAGCTGAGCAGGAGAGTATGGCATAATCTATGTTGTTGATGTATAGCGAGAAAAGAAGGGGTTCCAGGATGGAGCCCTGGGGTACTCCGATGTCAGTGATGGTCACATCCGAGAAAGTGGAGTTGAATTTAACAAGTTGTAATCTGTTTGATAGGTAGTTGTTAAACCAGTCAACTACTGAGGATGAGAAGTTAAGTCTATGCAGGGTTGAGAGAAGCAGGGGATGATCAACAAGATCGAAAGCTTTGGTAAGATTGATAAATACTGCTCCAGTGAGTAGGTCTTTGTCCATGTTGCAGAGTACATCGGTGGAGAATTTGAGAAGAGTGATTGAGGTACTGTACCCTTTTATGAAACCATGCTGAGTGTCTGAGAGAAGGTTGCTCTTTGTGAATTAGTCAATGGTTTGGGTTGCAACAAGCTTCTCTAGTAGCTTGCTTAGCACAAAGAGGATGGCTATGGGCCTGTAGTTGTTGATATCCTTTGGGTCTCCTTTTTTAAGGATAGGCATAACTTGGACAATCTTCCAGAGATCTGGGACAATGCCAAGAGAGAGAGACAGAGTGAAAATCTTGGCCAGTGGCGAGGCAATCAATGGTGCCGCTAGCTTCAGGAGTCGTGGCTCGAGTGAATCTGAGCCAGGGCTAGTGTTGTCAGATATGTTTTGCAATAGCCTTTGGACCTTGGATCTAGATATAGCTTTAAAGTGGAAAGGGGGGAGTAGTAGTTAGTTGGCAGTGGTCAGCACCAGATGCAGATCTCTGGGGTGTGCAGTAAGGCTGAGATGCTGTGGGAGGTGAAGTGAAGGATGAGGTGTACTGAGACAGGTCCGTGAATAATCTGTTAAAGGCATTCACTTTAGTGTTTGTCATTGCAATGCACACCATTTAGGATCATATCCCCTGGGGTCAATGACTGGGTAACCCCAAGAAAGGTCTTGATGTGTGTCCAGAATTTTTTAGGGTCACCAGCAGAGTTTGTGAGCAGTTCCTTGCAGTAGATGCTCTTTGCTGTTCTGATTTGTTTTTTACAGGCACCCCGAGAGGCTCTGTAGGTATTGTAATCCTCCAGTAGTCTGGACACTTTATACTTCTTCCAGAGTTTGTCCCATGTGCGCAGGTTAGCCAGCAGATCCTTGTGTAGCCATCTTGTTTGTTTACCCTTGACCCTTCTGGTGATCTCTGGGGTATGTTTATCCTGAAGTGCTGTGAAATTATCAATGAAAATATCAAGGGCTATTTGAACATCATGGGAGTGATAGATGTCAGACCAGTTGATACAGGATACATCATAGAGGAATGCTTCCACGTCCAGTTTGGCAAAGTTGGTAATTGTGATGTAGCGCAGAGGAGGTGGGGGAGCAGTCTCCAGGCTCCATACACAGAAAGTGAAGGAGTGGTCTGTGATAGCATCTGCCAAGATGCCTGCAGTTTGCACATGGTCAAGGCAATTCACCAGTACCCAGTCTATAAGGGTGGAGATAGTTAGAGAAGGGGTGGTTCTAGTGGGTTCAGTTAAGATCTGGTGCAGGTTATAGCTCTGCATTAGTGTCAGCAGTGTGCTGTGAGTTGGTCCCAGCCTGTTTAAGTTAACATCACCTAAGATTATGACCTTGTTTGTTTCTTTCCTTTTAATATGATTTAGGTTTATTGTCATTTTGCCTTGTATATATGTAAATATTTGTATATCTGTCTCATTCATAAATCATTGTATTTGTGTTTATTCAGTACCATGTTTTTGTGTAAAATTTGTAACCTTATATTGTTATGACCACTCAGGTCCATCTTGTAAATGAGCTATGCTCAATGATGTTCGCCTGAATAAATAAAGATTTTGATTGATTGATTGATTGTTTTGCTTGGCGTTTGTGATGACTTGATTAAGTAAATCCTGAAGATCTGTGATACCTCCAGTGGGCGGGTTGTAGGCGCAGATAATGTGGAGTTTTTTTGCGCCAAGGGCAATGGTTGTGTGTAGGGACTCATGTACTGAGGGTGAGCTGGTGGGTGGGCAGACCGTAACATCAAGATGGTTTTTGTAGAGGAGAGCGACCCCCCCTCCATGTTTTGGGGAAGGCCTATCTCTCCGTATCAAGGAGTAATTGGGCAAGGAACATAAGGAGTCCGGAATGTGAGGCTTGAGCCATGTTTCAGATAGGCAGAGTAGGTCAGGATTGCACACTTTCATCCATGCCTCAAGATCAACAAGTGTCTGGTAATGTTCCTAATATTCATATGGACAATGAGAAGTCCTTTTCCTGAGACAGCCGATAGGTCAGTGGGAGAGTGGTGGACAGAGGGGCCAGGGTTAAGTTCTACGTCCCCTGACAATAGGATGATGACGTGTAGGAGAAACCACAGTTTAATAGTGTGGAACGGGAGATGAACCAATTGTGTCATTTTGTATTTTCTGAGCATATAAAACGAGTTGTAGGTACAACCCTTCAGAAGGATAAGGGTGGTGTAGGCATGCACATGTTGTGTTTCGGCAATTTGGTTGGAGAAAGTAAAGTCATTGTGTTGTGAGGTATTCTCTCCATGGTGGTTGTTGATTGGAACAGAAGTAGATACCCCATGTAAGCATAATAGCAGTATCAGAAGCAGAATTCGTCCTCCCAATCTATGAGTTGCCAGTTTTGGCAGGAGACTGCAAATGTTTACTGTAGCAAGGGTGAGTGTTCCCGAGTGACTCATGGTGAGCTACACGGGACCAGACAACTGACTGTTACTGTAGATCAACGACCCAGAATGTGTTAAATTCCTGAAGGTGATGTACATTGGCCTAGGGCAGGGGTTCTCAAATGGTGAGGCCAGCCTCCTTGGGGAGGCCCCAACCTGTTCCAGGGGAGGCTCAAGCAAGTCTGAAAAAGTACTGTATTTAAATTTTGAGTTTTATATATTTTGTGTGAAGAGATGAAGCAAACTGAAAGAGGATAATAGTAGGTGAATTTTATGTATTTATTTACTAGTAGGTGACAAGGGAAGGTGAATGAGCCAAAGTTAATTTCAGGTGTACCCGGGGAAGGGGAAGGAGTGAATACATTTCAAAAGGTAACTGCAGAACAATGAAGAAATACATAATGAACAAAAATGCAAACAAATATGAATGATAAACTAATGAGTGGTGGTAATTGATCAATTTGTAGACTGGTGGCAGAACAGCCCAAATACAAGGGTTGAGAACAGAAGTGCTAAGAGCAATAGCAGGAGGGAGCAAAGTAATCTGGGGGGGGTTACAATAAGCTGAATAATAATATTTGTTTATTTCATTTATTTTTTATTCAGATAACACCTTTGAGCACAGGAGTTCTTTTGCAAAGGTTCCACGTCAGTATAAGACAAAGAACTGAATGTGAGCTAAGTACTCAAATGGGTTTCAATTTATTCATGGAGTACTGCGCAAAGTACAATATGTTATTTTTCTTTGGGGAGGCCCAAGATTATTTCAGTTTTGGAGGAGGCTCAAAATCTTTTCCATGGATTTGGGGAGGCTCACTGTGACAAAGTCTAAGAACTATCGACCTAGGGCATATGCAGGATATAAAAATTCTTTGTTAGAATCTTCCCTTTGTCCTCCAAAACAGTTGTAAATAGACCTCAAAGACAAGCACACATCCTTTAAGAAAGTCAGATGGAAATGTGGATTCAATGCAGCACTCCACAACCCAGAACCTTGTATAAAAGATTTACTGACCTCACTTTTGCTTTTTGATGTCTTCCAAAAAAGTTGATTTATGATGAGAATGCCAATACCTGGTGGTGATGTTTTGTAGTTTCTGAGACCAGGAAATGTTCATAGATGTTATGTCAAAGAATGGTCCAGTTACCCCAAGAAGAAACACATGAAAACCACAAAAACTAAACTACTGACAGAGACAAACAGACAGCCACACTGATAAATGATAAATGACCTATCTGATATAATATAGGGGCATAGTCGTGCTCCTATAGGTAAGGTTGAGTAGGCAATTCAATGTTTAACCCCAATTTTTGCACTTTAATAACTTCGCAACTGTTCAGCAGATTTGCATGACAATTTTCATGTGCAGTTGCCTAGGGAAGATCTCTGGATGTGCCAAGCTACATTCAGGTCGGATGTGCAGTTTCCATGTTCTGGAGAGGCGAAAAAGTAATTTTTTTTTTTGCTCATTGACTTTGCTATTTTTTTTTTCTTTGAACATGCCTACAGCCAGATTGTTTGGAATCTTGGTCTGGAATTTGTAGGGTAGAAATGATCTGGAGCAGAGAGAAAAAAAGCGGCTAGGGGAGTCCATGCCAGGAGCATGCCAAACAACAAACACGAAACCAGAAAAAGGTGGCAAACTAGGCAACTAGTGTGTATGGCAGCACTAAACAGACCATCGTTTGTTGCTATAATTAAAAAAAATGTTGATTACATTAAACATCTTAACAAAACTCACCCCACCAGCAGTAGCTGCTGCTGGTAGGGTGAGTTTTGTTAAGCTATGTAATGTAAGACAAGCTTTTTTAACTATAGAGACAAACAATAGTCTCTGTTACTGCCATACACACTAGTTGCCTAGTTAGCCACCTTTTTCTTGTTTCATAGAAATGGTCTGGGCCACAGATGTGCCTTTTGCTTGTCTGGTGTAAAAATATTAATCTGCTTCAAAGTTATTTAAATTTTACATTTTGAAAAATTAGGTTAGCACTTCAGTGTAGCTGTGTGAAATGAAAAAAGAATCCTGTTTTGTATTGGAATGTTCCTTTTACGTTTGATGCCATCTTGTTTCTGTTTTTTTTTTTTATTTCCAAAAGCCACAAAAATGACATCCCGGAGAGTGCCCAACACATCTATGTGGCTCACTGAGACCCCGCTAGGTGGACTCTGCACTTAAATGTTGGCAAAATGTCCCCTGAATGTGTCTGTTGTTACATTTAAAATCCTGTTTCATGACCTCATTATACAAAAAAAGAATCTTTTTTTGTATCATGCGTCGCAAAAAAAGATACTTTTTCATGAAGGGAAAATCCTTCTCCTTTTGCCAGTCTTCTGGTTGCCATCCCTGCTAATTTCATCTGCATGCATACATATGTACGTGGATAATACTGTTATATACACATCTGACAGATCTATTAGTGATGTGACCACCAGATTCCAGCAAGGCTTCAATAAGATCCAGCGCTAGTTTAGATCACACCAGCTTTATTTGAATGCCAAGAAGACTATCTCCATGACCTTTGGCACTAGGCAGAGACTCTCAAGGCTAACTGTCATGCCCACCTTCCACACCCTTAATGGGACTACTCTTGAGGACACCTCCTCATTTCAATACCTTGGGGTATGGCTGGACCAACACCTCCACTTCTCTGTTCATATCGATGTCATTCTAAAAAACTGTGCCCCAAACTAGGTGCATTGTGCAGAAACTGTAAGTGCATCTTGCTTATGGCAAGATGTGAGATTACACAGAAGATGATCCTGCCTATTTTTGACTACTGTGACATAGTCTACAGTGCTGCTCCACTGTCTGCCCTAACAAAGACTGGACACTCTCTTTAGCTCTTTCTGTCACTTCACTCTTGACTCTCCCCCTCTCACTCACCACTGTGACCTCTATCGTGCCTTATCCTTTCTCTCACTTATTAACAGAAGTACCCTCCACAGTGCAAAATTCACCTCTAAATTCTGGCTTGGTTCTCTCCCTCCCTATCTAGCTACCACTCTATCTATTCCTACTCCTCCCCCCTACTCTCTCAGATCAGGTGACACAAGGTCTCTTGCAATCCCTTGCTGTGGGACAAAATGGCTTCTTCCACAGTCTCCTTAAGCTGTGAAACTCACTCCTCCCCCAGATTCGTCACTCATCCTCCACATCATCCTTAACTGCCACTCTTCACAACTACCTATGTATCAACTGCTCTTGCTAGTGCCACCCTGAATACTGGCTCTCTAGTTGCCTCACCCCTCCTTCTGCCCCATCTTTTCTTGACTCAGTTGTTGTGGTTTTGTCCTTCAATTACTTAGGTTCTTCTGTTACTGTAATACATGTAACAGACGATTTGCATCCAACCTGCACTTGTATTGTTAAATCGCACTTGCTGTAAATAACCTATGTATACCTATAAATGGCTGTTCTAGTTTCATTGCTGTAATTGTCAATGTTTGCTATGCTGTACTGTATTATGTTTCCCCTGTATTAGCCTTTGGATACCTGTAATTGTCTGTTTAAGTTTTATTGCTGGAACTGTCACTGATTGTATGCTTGCATGTCTATATTTCCTATTTGTACCCCCTCCCCCCAGAGCATTCTGTGAGATGAGTAACTTGCTGTTCAGTGCACTTTTCCTGGTGAAACATTTCAATAAATAAACAAATAAAAAAACAATGGTATGCTCTTGGAAAACATTTCAACTGGACAAAGGAGGTGCAGAAAATTCTGGTACTCTTTTTAGGACCTTGGAGAGGTATGCCATTGTGAGGGTGCTGTGATTAGGGCACCACCATGTGGGTGCCGCAACAAGGTCACGACAGGGTCATTCTGGATTTAGGGTGACCTGCACTCACGTGATGTTCGGTGTCTCCACAGTTTGCCCACTCTTCATGGCATGCACAACCCATGGGTTGTTACATTTAATTTAGGGGGGTGCGAGGGGCATAGCACCCAATAAAAAAGCATACAGACACTGTGTGTGGTCTGGCTGGGGGGGGCTCACCTACCATGTCGCCCTTTTGCCTGCGGTCTCATTTACTGAGCACTCTTAATTTGGGCACCGGCATGTTTTATTTTTATTTATTTATTTATTTATTTATTTGTATTTCGGATGACACCTTTAAGCCGAGGGCTCTTTTACAAAGGTTCCACGTCAAGGCAATAAGGACAATAAGGTACAAAATGTAACATGATCATTACAATGGAACTTACAAAAAAAAAAAAAGACAAGTGAGGTTACAATAATAGTAGCCAAAGGCATCGTCAAGGAATTGTGTTGTGAGTTAATTATACAGTACAAGTCATAGGCGGCTCAGTGATGCTTAGTTAGGAGTGGGTTAGTGGGGAAAGAGAAAGAAGAGTTGTGGTGAGGGGGTGGTATGGGAGAGAGAGAGAGAGAGAGGGAGGAGTGGAGAAATGGGGAGGGCATTGCTTTGGGTATGTGATAGATGGGAAACAGCATGGGTGAAGCCATTGGAGACTAGTTTGGTAAAGTAGACAACCCTCCAAATTGCAATTTGCACATTCTCTCCAAGTCCCCGAATTAACGTTTTTGCACTGTTCGTGCTTCATTAATGAACCAACTCCAATTAACTTCCAGTTAGATCTTTCCAAAACAAATACCTGCACACTCTCGCCAGCTTGGATTTCTCTTTATCTCCTTAAAATCTAATTTCTTTTTTCTCAAAAATAAGGAGACTACTTTGTTTTTATTGTGTGCTCCAAAATGTTAATTAACTTACTGGATATGCCAGAATCCCTATTAAATGATTTTAAATTTCCCACTAGTACCGAATACTGTCAGTTATATTAGACAGAACTGTATTGTTACTATTATTTTTTTAATAAATAAGCAAATGAATAAGCAAACTAAAATTCAGATGCATATAAACAAGTGTTTGCAACAAGCATTGTACAGAAATATTAAAAGAAAAGGTTAAAGCAGCAGTACTACCAAATCAGGAAGTGAGCTATCAAAATTCTGTTTCTTGGCTGTAAGCATGCGGCCAAAGTTCCAGTTTCCATATCTGTAAATGATTTTTTTCCAGTCATCTTTAATTTTTTAGATATTTGCAATGTATTTGAAATGTTGTAGCACTACAACAAATATGGCGGCTGACTAATTTTCAGCTGCGCTTTTTCTACAGGTCACATCACGTCTTTTGACAACAGCAGAGCGACCCTCTGCTGACCATTCCCGATGTCCCTGCGAGTCATTCACATGTGCAGTTGGCAGCAGAGGGGGGTTCCAGTGCAACATGCTTAGTGACAGAAATGGAAACCAAAGCAGAGAATAACTGAGCAAATTACTCGGCGATAGTACAATACCATTGAGAAAGAGTACCAGGTATACGATTAGCAGGGCACAGGGAATAAACTGTCAGAAACGCAATTTTTTTTCGTAGTACTGCTGCTTTAAAGGAGTGTTAAACTCTCTGTAGTATGCTAAAAAAAGTCACACCTACAGTACTTCAATATCGGGTTATATCTTATATGTTGTTAGACAGAGTTGATAATGTCCTAGAAATCAGGGGCCCCTTTTTGCAGTTAGCAATACCTTAAGCAATGATTTTGGTTTGTTGAAAATACCCTGAATGCAGAGTTTGTATTCTTTCTTTGTCTGCAGTTATATTATTAAGTCTATGGCGGAGCTATTATAAGCTTTAATCTTAATCATTGCCCTTATAGACAATACTTTGTATTTTAGCAATTACCTTGTATTTGTGATGTTAAGAATACAAGTTTTATATCCTTAGAGTTATTTATAACCTTCAGCTCACTATGACCTGTTTGATGATTCTGATTATATAAGTGTAATGTGTTAATCCACTGAATGTGCAAAATAAAATCTTATTAGGAAAAAAAAAATATTGAGTTTCATTTTAAGACCTCCACAATATGGATTAATGCAATATCAAGTGGATTATGAAACGATGAGACCCCTCCCTGAAAATATACGGTTAACACACACACACAATGCATTTTCACTTCCCTTGCACATTTTATATTTTACAGTGCTGGATTCCATGGACCTAGTGTGTTCCAGTTTTAATTTTCTAATAATGAAACATAGAAACATAGACTTTGACAGCAGATAAGGACCGCTTGGCCCATCTAGTCTGCCCATTTCCCTACCTACAGGATAGGACGCAGATCCTAGTTAACCAACAGCCTATTTCTTCCTACCGCCCCCCCACAAGAATTGCCTTATGTTTGTCCCATGCATCCTTGAATTCTCCCACAATTTTAGACCCCGCAACCTCCTCAGGAAGGCTGTTCCATGCGTCCACCACCCTCTCTGTGAACAAATACTTCCTCACATTGCCCCTGAGCCATCCCCCCCATCTTCAAATTGTGTCCCCTTGTTCTTGCACATTTCTTTCTCTGAAAGATGCTACCCCTCTTGGACTTTGTTGATTCCCTTGAGGTACTTAAAAGTTTCTGTCATGTCCCCCCCCCCCGTCCTCAAGGGTATACATATTAAGCCCCTTTAGTCTCTCCTCATATGGCCAATGAATTCAACAACACACTGCATCAAACTATCAGCGAATTATAGAGATCTTCAGTGTGGGGGGGGGGGTGCAGAAAATTATTATGCTTTTTTCAGGATGTTGGAGACTAGTTTGGTAATGCAGAAAATTCTCCAAACTGCAATTTGCACAGTCTCTCCAAGTCCCCGAATTAATGCTTTCATACCATCCAAATAAGTGAGCAAACCATTTGCCAATTCATTATTATACAATGGCTAGAAAAAATCCTGGACTCTGACTGGTCAGTCTTGGGCTGGACCCGTGATGTTATCCCAGCACAACATCACAGGTCTAGTCTCAGCCTTACTGTGAACCTGTAGGTGACCATTTGCATGATTGTTTCATCTTCTCTTAAAAAACAAACATATTTCTCCACACAAAAACATCTTTAAAATGATTTTTTTAATTCTGTATAACAAGCCATTGTATAATAGCAATAATGCTCTCCATGGTGAAGTTGTTTGGGATAATCACACTTCAGCATACACTCGGCTGCGGCCTCGTGCCCAACCACCTGAGGCGTGACGTTATCCCAGCATGACACACACCCTATCGGGCATTATTGCTTAAATAGATAGCACCCCAACAGATATAAATACATGCAATGGCACATTCAAAATTCAATATGAAAATCATAAGTAAAACCTATCCCATGCAAAAAACACTTTAAAAGCTGAAGTCATTCTTCATCAATTACAAAGAGTGTATAAACCAAAATTAAAAAATGTACATCTTCACTTTCATATTTACTCATGGGGAGGGAGGAAGGGAGGGGGTATTATAAGGGGAAAGGGAGAAGGGGGGAGTTTGCATGCCACAATGTGCGAGAGAATAACGTGTAAGTAATGTGTTTTTCTGTGGCTTAGCGTGCTGGTGTATTTTACAGATATCACATGGCATGCATATGGAGCTTAGCAGAGGTGGGTGCACCATTCTGCTATGGTTTTCTTTGTTCTTAACTACTGGTGCACCATACCTTAATATAATTTATGGTAGTGGAGTGCCTTTCATGCTTGTAAAATATATATCCTATCCCCAGTGCTTTAAGGAATAAAAAACTGCCGAAGACAAACCTGGCATCCAACATGCACGTTTATTGTTTAGGTACACTAAGGTATCTGCAGATGGAAAACTACAAAAATGGCTTGCTGCAGAGATACTTGTTTTCCACTGCACTGTTACCGAACTCACAGTAATAAACATATAGGGCCGGATTCACAAAAGGCACATCAGGACGCAAGGCAACTTGCGTCGGTAAAAATAGTGCAAGTAGCACTTGTGTCCTGAGTTGCATCCCGGCGGGATTCACATAGGCAGCCTGCGACATGCTGCAGACTGCCTGCACCCAGCTGCACCAATGTGCCATAAACCCCCTTGCGACATGGTGTAAAGGGGTTTATGGCAGCATTTACACCCTATTCAGGTAGGGTGGCTGCTATGTCCACAAATGGGATTCAGAGACAACCACCAGTGAACATCTGTCAAAGACCAGTTACGCCAACAAAAAGGTGGTCTAAGTGGTCTTTGCTGTTCACTGGAAGTTACCACTGTGCCCCAGCTCCACAACCCCTGTGGGTTACAGCCCCCCCATAGGCTCTGGGACCCAGGCATGGCACACACTGTGCCAGGATGGGTGTGTGGAACCCCCTAATGCCCAGACCCCCCCACACACACACATGTTGAGGCCTCCCACATGCCCTGGGGCATGATCCCTCCCCACTGCAATCCCTGTAACCCCCTGGTAGTCTAGTGGTATGCCACCCCCCACCCCACAGTGCGAGCCCCCCACACACCCCCAATACCCTGCCGGCAACTGGCACAGCCCTCGCTCACCACCAGGGCCAGTCGCCAACTCACCCGCTGGGTGTGTGTGTTTTGGGGGGTGGGGAATCACTGGGCCACCAGGGCAGGTAAGGGTGCCTGATCTTGGGGGGAGGTCCATGGCAGGGGCTTGGGGCTGGAGCCCACACCTTACAGGGCCTTGGAGGTGGGCATGGGGGTGCCATGGTGGCCCTCGACTACCCCATCCTGTGACCTGCAGCATTTCTGGGAGCTGTGCCCTACCTTGCGTAGCTACTGCAAGTCGCAGGATGCAGACCCCTGGACCCGCTCCGATACTGAATCGGGTGCACAGACCAGGTTGCAGGGATGGTCGTGGCAAGCTGCCATTTCCGCACCTTCTGGCGGACCTTTGTGAATCCGGCCCAACATTTTTAAAGGATATGTTTTATTTATTTATTCTTTTTTGTTACACTGGATTCTTACATCCACTTTCAGATCCATCACCCTTGCATTTGATTTTGATTGCACTGACCCTGTTACCTTCATGATAAGTTCCAATTCACATAATCTTCACTTCTTCTCTCATCGTGGGGGTTAACAACTCACAAACAAAACAAATAAAATGAACAGACTTTCAAACAAGTGTGTTTAAAACAAGGAATGAGCCTGTAAGCTACAGTGAGTAGATGACAAACACTGAACAAAACTGCTTAGACATGAGCGATGGCTCAGTGCAGTCATTCACCCCCTTCCCCCCAATGCACATACACACACACACACACACACACATAATAAAATAAATCCACACTTGACTGGCCTCTGGTCCGGGTCCTTGTATTTCCACAAGCTGCTGCAAGGGAATCCTACAGAATCATGTAGAACGTCAAAACTTTAGTATACCTAGAATGAAAACATTCATGGGGCAGAGAATTATGTTATATAATCTTCCAGTATTTTTCAATACCATTTCAAGGGCTTTTGATTGTATCAGTGTTACAATACATCACTTCAGATCTAACTTGAAAAAGTATCTTTTCTCCAGGAATCAATGTACATGTTTTAACTAGTTTTTTGTTTTTTTTAGTCTTTGGTAACCGGGTAAGGCCCACTAGGCACAAGTGCATGTTTTCAGGGGCAACCTGGGAGCACTGGTTGGTTAAGTGACTTGCTCAGAGTCACACAGTATGCAAGTAGAGGTTGTGAGAATCAAACTCAGGTCTGGTCTGCTGGATGTACCAAGCTCATTCACACCTCGTTCCTCTAACCTCTAGGCTATACTGCCAGCCCAGTTCTTGTGTTTGTGAATGTAATACTTTGTATGTATTGTTGACTGTTGTATTTATTTGTGAATGACTGTGACTCTGGTCGACCATGAAAATGGGTATTTGGCCTATGGTCTTACCAGATTTTAAATAAACAAAACAAACACTTGCAATGGGCTTGGATACAGATATGTTAGATTTTAGATCTCTTACAAGCTAGAGGCACACTGGAATTATGTCAAGCGGCATTGCCAACAGTACACTCCCTCCTAAAACAGTTTGCTCCTGTATTATTCATGGTTTCTGTTACTTGATCTGCCTGCATATCATTTTGTGTAATTTTATTTTAAATGATGAATTCTTTCAATAAATTATCCACTTAAACATCATGCTGTAATAAAGAAAGCCATTCATCTGAAATTCTTCTACTCCCTCATCCCCAACACAAACACACACACACACACGACAATTGGCGACTCTGCCAGTACTATAGAAATCAACTGGGCTGCACTTCCAATAAATGTATATTGATTTATGTATGTTAAGTTATTTATTTAGCTGTTTCTTATCAAACACTAGTATGAGTTTTTTTTCTGTGCGCAATACTGTATGAGGGGACATCATGTAGTCGTTGAACGTGGCATTGTGCTAAGAAACCACATCATTTATGAGATGAGTTTGCAAAACTTTGCATCTATCCCTGCATCATGAAATTGTTAATAAGAGATGATTGTCCTGGAGAAATATTACCCCTTTAGAAGGTTAGGTATATGCATATGTTGGCAGATGATGAAAACCCTACTAAATTATTATGGCTAACCTTTTGCTTAGGCTTGTATTGTCTTACACACATAGGCAAATGAATGTGCACTATACAGGGAAAGAATATGGAAAGTACATATGTATGTAAATGTACTTCAGATGATATACTGCATAACTGCACATATTTGACTAAGATATAGACCGATGATATAATGCAGTATGTAAGACGTGTATGGAAATACAAAGTTAATGTGGAGCTATGGAAAAAAATCTACAATATTCCAATTTGTTGCGATGGGTGTCCATTTTATAAGTCTGAAGTCCATTTTTGATTTACTTTTCAATCAATGAACAAAGTAGAAAAAGGGCATGTGAAGATTATTTTATTACTAATAATGATGTATATACATCTACAGTATATGGGGTTAAGGATGGGTATCTTGTGCACCACAGCACATGAGCTTGTAGCGAATAATATCTCCAGTTGCCTTTGTTTGTAATATTCACTCTAGCTTCCTGGCTTATTCTGTATTTTAAAAGCATCACACAAAGTTTACCTGGCAATTGCAATCTGATGGACACCGAATGCAATGCAGAGCAGAATGTTTTTATTTTATTCTATTCTTTTGGTAACCAGGTAAGGCCCACTAGGCACAAGTGCCTGTTTTCAGGGGCGACCCAGGAGCACTGGTGTGGTTAAGTGACTTGCTCAGAGTCACACGGTATGTAAGTGGAGGTTGGGGGAATCAAACCCAGGTTTGTTGGATGAAACAACCTCATTCACAGCTCATTACTCTAACCTCTAGGCTGTATTGCCAGCATCCCATTTGGGGGGGGGGCTGGTACCGACAGCCCTACTGTGGCTCAATACAGCTGCGATCTCTGCGCACACATATGAAATATAAATGTTAAAAAGGTGATTTTGTTTTCATCTTCAGCTGTGATGGCAAATACTGTAGTTAAATTAATATGCCAATTTCCTTATGTATACTCCTTTCTCCTTTTGCATGGGGAATGATGCACACTCATATTAATACGCAACCTGACACGACAAGTTATACAAAATCACACATGCCCACACAATGCAAAGCATCATGGGCTGCATATGCAAATCACCACAGAATGTTATGCTGGTCCAACTTTAAGCAGAATTGTATGGTGCCGAAAGGCCTCTCACACAGTTTGCAAAGGGTGCTTACAGATGACATAGACACGTGTTTCGTCCTACCAGGACTCATCAGTATGCCTCGTCTGTTTGACACCCCAGTGGAATGGACCAGCTATCCTAAGACAGTGTGTCTTGGATATGTTGTGGTGAACCCATTAAAATAAAAAACTATTTGAAAGACAAAGAACCTCTGTGCACAAACACTGAGGCAAGGGTTACCCCAAAGGGCATTTGGCTGGGAAGCCAAGTTTCAAGAAAATACAAAATCACACATGCCCACACAATGCAAAGCATCATGGGCTATATATGCAAATCACCACAGAATGTTATGCTGGTCCAACTTTAAGCAGAATTGTATGGTGCCAAAAGGCCTCTCACACAGTTTGCAAAGGGTGCTTACAGATGACATAGACATGTGTTTCATCCTACCAGGACTCATCAGTATGCCTCGTCTGTTTGACACCCCAGTGGAATGGACCAAAACTGCAGATGCAGACAGCACTGTTCAGTTTCAAGAGTCACCCTGCTTTGTGCCCCTTATCTGGTTTATTTAAATGTAAATTTACATTTTTGCCAACTAAAGAGCACAATTAACACACAAAAAACAAAAGTGCAATGCATTTTAATTTTAATAAAGTACAGAGTTCAAAAACTGAGAATTGTGAAAATGTTTGACAAAAGCCCCGCACATCCCAAGCTGTTATGATAATCCCGCAGCATACAAACTGATAACAGATACCACATTTTGGAATAGTTTCAAAATGTAAGGAATTTTTTTTATTATACATTATAGGTGTATTATCTACCCAGAGCTCTACCATCATCTAATAATCACTGCACATGATTCTTGGCCAGCTGGTTATAATTGTTGTATGACATTTGTAATATAAAAATATAGTAGGTGATTGTATCACATAAGACAGCATGTGCTTATGGGCCCATCCTCCCAGGTTTCAGTGAAGCTACATAAATTACACTGACAGAAGATCTCTGTAATGTAATGGGAAATTGCATTTTATGGCTGTTTTATGACCTGTTGCTACTCTGAAGCTGGGAAACTAAAATATACATTTTATGACTTCAGAAACAGGACATCATTAAGCTGATTCCAGCCAGATATCTTGCACCTGGGTGAGAGAATTGCAGGGTTGTAAACTTAAAAGGAACTGGTGAATCAAAAGACTCATAATTTGGGAAATTAGTTTTTGCTGATGTCACCTTATTTAATATACCTCCTGATAGGACATCCTGTTTGTATTTTTTTATATTCTAAAAGGAGGAGCTAGATGACTCACAGAAGGGGTGTGGAGAGAGACAATTTAAACTATACTGTGTCTGAACTGTTGATATATATCATCTTGGGACTCTAGAAAGACACACAGCTCTGATAAGCACTTAAAGAGATAATACATTAGATAGAAAAGATCTAAACTGTATGTTGGTAGGAGTTTGTCTGTAGTTTTCTTTGCCTTTCTTTTAAGTGATTGTATGCTGTTTGAGATATTGTTCTGTGTTTACAGTTTTCATATTTTTATCATCTTTTAGTAAAATACCTTTTATTTGAAAGACTGCCTGGATGACTCTCAGTTCTTTTTGCATGTGACGTATAGAAGATTAAGTCTGACAAAAATGGTTCAACAGCTTGATGGTGTTACTAAACTGGGAAAAGGTAAGAATATACCTAAGGTCTTTTATAGAGTTTTAAGGGTTCATTTTGGAAGCCTGGCTTGGTGCCCCAGGTGAATGATTGTACTGCAATCCCCCGAAGAGAGTACGTATCAGAGCCTGTACATTGGGTACACTAATATAAGGTTCACAGTTTGAATCCCCCCAGAACTTGAGACTAAAGGTGATCCGGACCCAAAAGCAGACAGGAGGGTTACCCTGTCTGTTACCTGTTCACATTATTGCTCTCAGAGATTGGTACTGTGGGAGCAGAGGGCCTGACCTGCTGAGTGCATTTGTGACAGAGTTGGTTGGCAGCAGTGTGGATACAATTGGTAACACAAGCTTTAACTGTTCAGTGTGTCAGCTTAATACTGTACAGCTCACTTGCAATATAAGGAAGTGATTTATTTTTTAAAAAGGAAACATGACTATATCATTTTGCTTACAGTCAAGTTCCTACCCGTTTAATTTTTTTTCTAAAGTGCAAGTTAGAGTAGCCGTAGTTAGGGAAAAAGATGACTTCCAACTACAGCGGGCACACTGCAGACTACTTGAGGCATTTGTGCTAGGACAGAGGAGTCCTGCATGAAGCAAGAGCCACCAAGTAGAACCTCGTGGATGCCCTGATGGCAGCTGATGCCCAGAGCATCAAGTCACAGACTGTGACTGTAAAGGACCAAACCTTGGGCATGGAGGGGCCAGCGGCCAGTGCAGTGTCCAGATCCGGTGAGGATGACAGCAGGGCTAGTGCCAGCGAAGGGCCATAGCAGCAGGGGAAGGTCACCAGCATTCTAGAGCCAGGAGCAATCAAGCTGCAGATTGAGTTGCACAGAATGGAGCTGGAGTTCCAGAGGGAAGAGAAGCGAGAGCAATGAGCTGCAGAGGAGAAGAGGGAGCGAGAACAGTGAGAGGTGGACAGTAAGGAGCATGAGTGCCAGAGGCGACATGAACTGGAGAAGTTACGACTCCAACCACCAGCACCAGAGCAGGGAAGTGGCTTGGGTTTAACTGGAACTACAGGACTGGGTTACAAATTGAATTCCAAATTGATAGCTAAATTTAAAGAGGGGGAGGATATGGATGCCTTTTTAAATTCCTTTACAAAAGTTTGTATTCAGGCTAAAATTTCTAGAGGGTCCTGGAGCTTCCAGCTATCCTCACTACTTACCAGGAAAGCTTGGGATGCATTGGGTCAAATGGACAATGAGGACAGTAATGATTACAGCAAACTTAAAGCTGCACTTTAAAAAAAGTTTGATTTAACTGCAGAATCATACAGAGCTAAATTCTGTAAGCTCAGGAGAAGCCCTGACATGAGCTACGAGGAGCTAGCCATGAAACAATGGCAATGTTTAAAACCTTGGTGGAAGGGAATTGAGGCAAACTCTGTAGATAAAATTGAAAATGCTATTTTGTTAGAACAGTTTTTTGGGGCATGCCCAGCAGAGCTGAAAACCTGGCTAGAGGACTGAGATCCCAAAACAGTGCAAGAGGCTGCTGAACTCTTGGACCACTATACCAAGAGCAGACCTGCTCTGAGAGTGAATGGGGAAGGCATGGCATCACAGAAGGGGAAAAGCACGCCTTCAGGGCAGCTAAAACCCTCACTGCCTCCACCGAAACCAGTTAGCCCCAGGTTTCAAAGAAAAGATTTCTCTGAGAAAAGAAACAAATGTTGATTTTGTAAAGAAACTGGGCATATTGCCAGACTGTGTAACAAAAGGATGCGCAATATGCAGAATGGGGCTAAGAAAGAAGTGGGTTGTTTTTTGTGTCCCTGGAAGCATGCCTGTGAACATGAGGGAACACATGCACCCAGTCACGGTGAATGGTGTACAGACACAAGGGTTAAGGGACACTGGGGCATCCCTGACATTGGTAAAAAGGGATCTGGTAGAGCCTGGTCAGCTTACACCCAATAAAGTTGTAATGGTACAAGACTTCACTGGTGAGGAAAAAGCATTGCCACTCGCTAGTGTTCTCCTAGACTGGGGTGAAACAGGGGGAACTGTGCAACAGGTGGCTGTAGCCAAAACTTTAGCAGTTGACACCATCCTTGGCAATAATCTCAAACAGGGGATGGTGTGTGCAGTTACCCGTAGCCAAGTGGGACGGGGAGATTGTAGTTCCCTGGACCCGACAGAAGTCATTGTGGAAACCACTGGGAGTCTAGTTCCCCAGCCTGTGTCTCCTGATATGGAGACTAATGAAAAGGGGGTAGAAATTTCCCCAGTAGCAGTTAACCACACAGCTATGGAGGGTTACTCCAAAGAAGGAGAGGTGATCCATTGTCAGAGGGTTAGGGATGACAGTGATCCTGAGTGCCTTGATGCTAGTGCTAGGGACCCTAGTTTAGAGGCTAGAGGGGACCTGCCCCATGCCTTGGCAATATGTAAGGAGTTTGCAGCTGCTCAGAAAAGTGACCCTAGTCTAGAGAAGCTGAGGGTTTGGGCAGATTCTGATGGAGCACAGGGAGGAGACAGTAAACAAAGTTTATTGGGAAAATGGACTGATGTATACTCAGGCTGTAAAGACAGAGGGAGGGGTGATAGGCAGGAAGCTTGTCGTTCCTCAGGGATATCGTGAGCAGTTGCTCAAGACTGCACACAATATTCCCTTGTCCGGTCATCTGGGAATCATGCGCACTATGCAGCGGTTGGCCCAGAATTTCTATTGGTCCAACTTCACCCTGCAGGTGAAGGAGTATTGCAGGTCTTTTCACTTGGTGCCAAGAAATAGGGAAGGCAGGCAAGAAAATCCAAGCCACCCTAATTCCATTGCCCATAGAGGAGGAGCCATTTCAGAGGGTGGGAATGGATATTGTGGGGCCTTTAAATACCCCCAGCTCCTCCGAAAAGAGGTTCATCCTGATTGTGGTGGATTATGCCACCCGGTATCCAGAGGCAGTCACCCTATCCTCACTGAGGACAGACAAAGTGATAGATGCCTTACTTGTGATTTTTTCCCATGTTGGGTTTCCGCAGGAGGTTATTACCTATCGAGGTGGTTCCTTCATGTCAGACCTAATGAAATGTTTGTGTGAGAAGTGTGGGGTGGTGTAGAGGTGCATGGTACCTTATCACCCACAAGCCAATGGGCTTGTGGAAAGATTTAATGGTACCCTGAAGTCAATGCTCCAACTGTTTGCTGAACAGCATGGGAGGGACTGGGAGAAATACCTTCCCCACCTGTTGTTTGCATACAGGGAGGTGCCCCAAGAGTCGATAGGATTTTCCCCCTTCAAGCTCTTATATGGACACCAGGTATGCGGACCCCTAGACTTGAACCGGGAGGACTGGGAAGGCAAGTATGCCACCAAGGGAACTCCCACAGTGGATTACATCCTTAGGTTTAGGGAAAGGCTGAAGGAGCTTATGGGGACAGCCCAGAGCAACCTGGCAGCTGCCCAACAGAAACAAAAAGTGTGGTACAACCGCAGAGCCAGAGCTTGCTCGTACATGGTCCTTATTCCAGTCCAGAAAGACAAGCTGCAGGCTGAGTGGGCAGGACCATACAAAGTAGTTAGAAAGGTAAATGACATGAACTATATCATAGAGCTACCTGACCGAAGACAGACAGAAAGAATGTACCATGTCAACATGATGAAGCCATATGCTAATAAGGCTGACATGGTGTTTGCAGTATGTAGTCCTGGGGAGGGGCCGAACGAAGGAGACCCCCTTCTGGACTTGCTGGAAGAAAGCAAGCGGGAGTCCTCTGAAAAGGCAGTTAAATTGTCTCCCCAGCTGGCCCCAGACAAGATCCAGGAAGTAAGGGAGGTTTTAGCAGACTTTGCACCACTGTTTAGCGCCAAGCCTGGAATAACCCCCTTAGCGACGCATGATGTAGAGACAGGGACACAGACACCCATATGGCAGACAGCATATCGGGTGTCAGAGGCTGTCCAAAAGGACATTAGGAGGGAGGTGGAGGAAATGCTGGATTTAGGGGTAATCCAGACATCCTACAGCCCCTGGGCCTCACCCGTAGTTCTTGTGCCCAAGCCAGATGGCTCTACTTATTTCTGCGTGGACTATCATGGACTGAATGCAGTCATGAAGTCAGATGCCCACCCGATGCCCCGGACGGACAAACTCCTTGACAAGTTGGGAGGGGCGACGTACCTTACAACTATTGACCTGACCAAGGGGTATTGGCAGGTTGAGTTAACTGACAGAGCTAGGGAGAGGTTGTCCTTCATCACTCCAATAGGCTTATTTGAATTTAAAGCAATGCCTTTTGGAATGAAGAATGCCCCGACCACTTTCCAAAGGTTGGTGAACCAGGTGTTAAATGGTGCTGAGGAGTACGCTGTGGCGTACCTGGATGACATTGTCATCTTTAGTGCCAGCTGGGAGGAACATCTGTCCCACCTTAGGGAAGTGCTGGGCAGGATACAAAGGGCCAGGCTCACTGTCAAAGCTGAGAAGTGCTAGGTGACCATGGCTGAAGTGGCATACCTCTGGCATGTTGTAGGCTGGGGACAACTCCATCCTAACCAAGTAAAAATAGAGGTGATCAAGGCATGGACCAGACCAGAAATGCAGAAGCAGGTCAGGAGTTTTCTAGGGACAGCAGGGTACTATAGGAAATGTGTACCAAATTACAGTGCCCTGGCTGCTCCCCTATCTGACCTGGTAAAGAAAATGATGCCTAAGAAAATTACCTGGGAACCAGCCTGTGAAAAAACCTTTACCAGAATGAAGGAGGCACTGTGCAGTGTTCCTGTATTGACAAGTCCTGACTATAGCAGACCCTTTATAGTACAGACTGACGCCTCAGACGTGGGTATTGGGGCAGTACTGAGTCAGACATCCAACCAAGGGAAAGATCACCTTGTAGTGTACCTGAATAAAAAGTTACTTCCCAGGGAGCAGGCTTACTCTACTGTAGAAAAAGAGAGTCTTGCCATAGTATGGGCCCTAAAGAAGTTAGAGCCACACTTATATGGGCAGCATTTTGAGGAACAAATGGACCACAACTCCCTGGTTTGGCTGACACAAATGGGAAAAACTAATGGTAGACTATTAAGATGGAGTCTTGCCTTGCAAGGATATGACATGACAATCTTACATAGGGCTGGAGCGACCAACCAGAAAGCAGAGGGCCTTTCGCGTCTATATAAGGAGTGAACTGACTTAGGGAGCTCATCCCATGCAGGGGATGGAGCCCCCAAATTTAGCCTAGGCGGGGAGGATTGTGACACTTGTCCAGCTGGTTATGATTGTTGTATGATATTTGTAATATAAAAATATAGTACTGTAGGTGATTGTCTCACATAAGACAGCCTGTGCTTATGGGTGCCCCCACCAGGTTTCAGTGAAGCTACATATATTGCACTGACAGGAGATCTCTGTAATGAAATTAACTTCCTTGAGAAATTGCATTTTATGGCCATTTTATGACCTGTTGCTGCTCTGAAGCTGGGAAAGTAAAATATACATTTTATGACTTCAGAAACAGGACATCATTAAGCTGATTCCTGCCAGATATCTTGCACCTAGGTGAGATAATTCCAGGGTTGTAAACTTAAAAGGAACTGGTGGATCAAAAGACTCATAATTTGGGAAATGAGTTTTTGCTGATGTCACCTTATTTAGTATACCTCCTGATAGGACATCCTGTTTGTATTTTTTTATATTCTAAAAGGAAAAGCTAGATGACTCACAGAAGGACTGTGGAGAGATGCAGTTTAAACTATACTGTGTCTGAACTGTTGATATATTCCATCTTGGTACTCTAGAAAGACACACAGCTCTGATAAGCACTTAAAGAGATACTACATTAGACAGAAAAGATCTAAACTGTATGTTGGTAGGAATTTGTAGTTTTTTTTGCTTTTAAGTGATTGTATACTCTTTGATATATTGTTCTGTGTTTACAGTTTTCATATTTTTATCATATTTTAATAAAATACCTTTTATTTGAAAGACTGCCTGGGTGTCTCTCAGTTCTTTTTTGCATGTGACGTATAGAAGATTAAGTCTGACAAAAATGGCACAACAACTTGATGGTGTTACTAAACTGGGAAAAGGTAAGAATATACCTAAGGTCTTTTATATAATTTTAAGGGTTCATTTTGTAAGCCTGGCTTGGTACCCCAGTGAAAGATTGTACTGCAATCCCCCGAAGAGGGTACATATCTGAGTCTGTACATTGGGTATGCTAGCATAAGGTTCGCAGTTTGAATTCCCCCAGAACTT
Organism: Neoceratodus forsteri; assembly: GCA_016271365.2. Classification (NCBI taxonomy): domain Eukaryota; kingdom Metazoa; phylum Chordata; order Ceratodontiformes; family Ceratodontidae; genus Neoceratodus; species Neoceratodus forsteri. The sequence goes on along the minus strand of CM028134.1, from coordinate 1,071,527,612 downwards.
GAGACTAAAGGTGATTTGGACCCAAAGGCAGACAGGAGGGTTACCCTGTCTGTTACCTGTTCACACTACTGCACTCGGAGGTTGGCACTGTGGGAGCCGAGGGACTGACCTGCTGAGTGCCTTTGTCACACCGACAGCCCTACTGTGGCTCAACAAAGCTGCGATCTCTGTGTACACATATGAAATATCAATGTTAAAAAGGTAATTTTGTTTTCATCTTCAGCTGTGATGGCAAATACTATAGCTAAATTAATATGCAATTTCCTTATGTATGCTCCTTTCTCCTTTTGCGTGGGGAATGATGCACACTCAGATTAATAAGTAACCTGACACAACAAGTTATACAAAAAACTGCAGATGCAGACAGCACTGTTCAGTTTCAAGAGTCAGCCTGCTTTGTGCCCCTTATCTGGTTTATTTAAATGTAAATTTACATTTTTGCCAACTAAAGAGCACAATTAACACAAAAACAAAAGTACAATGCATTTTAATTTTAGTAAAGTACAGAGTTAAAAAACTGAGAATTGTGAAAATGTTTGACAAAGGCCCCACACATCCCAAGCTGTTACAATAATCCCGCAGTATACAAACTGATAACAGATACCATATTTTGGAATAGTTTCAAAATGTAAGACATTTTTTTATTATACATTATAGGTGTATTATCTACCCAGAGCTCTACCATCATTTAATAATCACTGCACATGTTGTCATGCAGTTTAGCAGACAAAAGTGACTAGCCCATCATCCATGCATTTTTCTTAATCAACTTGCAACTAGAACCATATCATAAAAATTGCAAGGCAATGAGTCACTGCTATCTGTTTTGTATTTAATTTAATTTGATTTGATTTATTGAATTACTGACTACTATCCTGCTTCTGTTGTTTATGGCTGTCATTTTATTAACCTGTTTTTGTTGAAATATTATTTAAACGCTGAGCGTGGGATAGTTAGAACTGCATTAATGTTAGTCGCTGCCTCATAAACTAATTTTAAATTTGTATGTTATTTTTGTTATGCACTCCGAGCCTCCGGGAAAAGCGCTATATAAATAAAGTTCCTATCCTAAATAAAAATAAAGCTCCTATATGAGCTGGTGTATTCAAATAATGAAAATAGCCAAAATCAGAAAGAGGGAACATTATCATTTTTGAGAAGTAGACAGCACAACTGCCTACAGTAAAAGTATAGAGCATTTCCTTGTTATCACAATATTCTTAATAAGTTTTAAAACTTACTTTGTAAAAATATGTGGTTGTGAATCCATAACTCTTTCTGTATTGTTCCTTGATCTTCCTTTCTCTGATTCTTCTCTAACTATATCTCTTGCATTGCCATTTCTCTGTTTTCCAGACTTTCCCGTCTTCTCTTTAGCTGTCTGCAGAAGTTTAATTTCAGCTCTTAAACTGTTCACTCATATGATGCATACACAAACCAGAGAGTGATTGGAACATGTGGGACCCCACTTCATGATCAATGGCAGTGGAATTTCACAAATCAAGTCTGAAAGGTGATTTCATGGTTGATTGGTAAAATCACATTTTGAGCAGGATTTGAAATTTTTCACCACCCTTCTTGATGCAATGGGGTCATAAGAGGGCTATGTTGAAAATTTGGGGTCAAAATATTAAAAATGTTGTTCTGTACATTCGTTGAACTTTTGCTATGCTTACTTGTAACTTTGGCAACTTTAAATATTTTGACCCCAAATTTTCAACATAGGCATTTTTTTATACCACTTCACGAACATGACAATGGTAATTTTTCAAATCCTGGCCAGATTGTGTTGTGGCACTGAATGATATTGCAGTAACATGGAATATCGTTTTGCTGGGCATTCAAAAGTTTTCAGTACCAAGTTTATGAGGAGGGGTAATAAGAAGGCTATGCTGACAATATGCTTTCTGTTTTGCTACAAATGCAACAGCAACATACATGTATGCACCTATGGAGGAATGGGAGCCCAGGGCCCTCTGGACTCTGCGCTCCCACAGGCAAATGAGGATACTATTATACTATCTCAAGAAATAAGGAAATTATTTGCAAAAAACTTTGTCAATGCACTAGTTAGGGTTGCAATTAAAGCGACAAAAGTATGGAAATGCATTGTTAATGTTTCAGCCCTAACTTTGCATTCCACCCCTCAAGCACCCAAAGGGACAAGGCAACACAAGTAACCACAGACATCCATCATCAGGTAACACAAACAACATACAGCTCTTTCCACCTGACACAAGAGACATCCAGCGTCATGGTCCAGCACTTCTGCAGCCATGGATCCATGCCACAGGTTGTTGAAGGCACTTGGCACCTGCATGCAATAATACATGTGGGCAAGGAAGCCCAGGGCCCTTTGGCCCTTGAGTGACGACATCTACACTTCCCAGGTGGTTGATGGCACCAGGCTGCACCTTGTGCCTCACAACCCACCTAACAACCCACCTGGGGTGTGTGGCAACACATACCCAGTCATGTGTTCTTGCTTACTTGCAATGTGTAATGTTATCCTATGGGAATTTTATATTACACTTCCCAGGAGGTTGAAGGCACTCGGTTGTGACTCGTACCTCACAACCCACCTGGGGCATGCCGCAATTTAGCATTGCCACACACCCTGCCATGTGGTGTTGCTCATTTAAAATTTATAATGTGATCCTATGGGAATCATATACCACACTTCCCAGGTGGTTGAAGGCGCTCGGCTGCAACTCATGCCTCACAACTCACCTGGGGCATGTGCTAATTTAACATTGCTGCACACCCTGCTATGTGGTATTGCTTACCTACAATTTACAATGTACTGCTATGGGAATCATATACCACACATCCCAGGTGGTTGAAGGCTCTCGGCTGCACCTCATGCCTCACAACCCACCTGGGGTGTGCTGTAATTTAGCATTACCACACACCTTGTCATGTGTTATTCCTTACTTACAATTTATGGTGTGATCCTATGGGAATATTTTACTGCCTTTTCCAGGTGGCATGCAAGCTTGCATATGTATCCATGGTTACATGATGATGGATGCCTCTTGCGTCAGGTGGAAAGAGCTGTATGTTGTTTGTCTTACCTGATGATTGGATGTCTGTGGTTGCTTGTATTGCCTAGCCCGCTGTTTGGGAGGGAATGCAGAGTTCGATTGAACCCTAACATCGCATTTCCATACTTTTGTCACTTTAACCCTTGCTGTGCTGCGGACGTGTATACATGTCCTAAAACCCTATACATTCTAAATCTTCCGGCAGCTTAAGGGTTAATAACAATCCTAATTAGTGCATTAATGAAGTTCTTTGCAAAGAATATCTATATTACACTGGCACAGTAGTGCAAGTACAGTTAGGGTTGCACAGCCTCTTCTATGTTAAACCCCAAATTCTGTACTTTAATAACTTTGCCACCGTACAAATAATTTGACTGAAATTTTGCATGCGCAGTCTGGTACCATGGATCTCTGGATCTGGCAAGTTGCATTACGGTTGGATAAGCATTTGCAGAACTGCAGAGCACCAACAATGGCAAAAAAACAGGGTTTTGCACGTTTCTTTGCTCGTGGCTACAGCCCACACAATGTGTCTGTTTGGTCTGAAATCTTCAGAAAGATGCAGTCTGGGTCACTAATGTGCCTTTCATGCCGGCCCGGTGGCGTAGAGGGTTGAGGCGCTACGCCACCTCGATCGACACCGCCACCCGGTTCGGGAACGACTCGGGTCCTTCGGGGTCGGCAGGGGAAGGCAGGATCGAAGCGTCCGACGGACTGCTCTCCTGTCCTGGGGTGGGTTAGGAGCATCTTCGTCATACAGAGGCCCTAGTGGAGACTAGAGGCAATGCATGTAGTAGCGTAAGTAGGAGGAACAAGAAAAAGCGAGAAAATCCGCTCCGGAAGTTTGCGGATGGCCGGACGGCCCCGGACATCCCTGAACACTCCCTGAGAGCCACAATTGCCTCAGCAGCTCCGAGGTCGAGAGAATAGTAGTGTACTGGTTCTGCCCGGCTCGGTACCTTTCCCCTCGGAGGAGGGGGACCCATCCGGTGCAAGGGTTACACCGGACTAGCCCGAGGAAGGCTGCAAATATGAGGTAGGTGGCTAAGGGGAGATAGTAGGGGAATGCCCGGGTCCTAGGCGCCCTGAAGGAGAGGTAACTCTGGGGCATGTAGGAGGGGAAAAAGAGATAATATAAAAAAAAAAAAAAAAAATGTGCCTTTCAAAGATTTGGTGAAAAAATATTAAGCTGTTCAAAAGTTATTCAAAAAACAAACTTCCCATTATAGTAAACTGGAAAAAAATATATGTGTCTCTTGAAAGCTGCCACCACTACATTTTACTGTTGCAAAAGGTCCTTTTACTTTTGGGTGGTGGCCATCTTGTTTTCAGTTTGCAAGAGAGAAAAATGCCTGGCATTTAAATTTAGGCCCCCCCCAGGTAAACACTGGCTGTTGTGTATTCACGAGTGTCGACGCCATGAGTGAGTATCCAGAGGTCACTCTAAAGGAGTGAAGCGATTTTCCAAATCACACGAGTGCACATCATGTATCTGTTTTATACAATAGGGGCCCCTATTGTTGCAAAAATTACCGTTTGCATGGGTTTTCGCAGGTTTGCGCAGTTTATGTGGATTTGCACAGGTTTTAGGTGGGTTTGTGCTTGTGTGATAACTGGTATTTTCTCTAGTTATCACTACTGTGATGACGTAATCACAGTGTGATAACTGGAGTGCAGTGAGAATACCTGTTTTTTTTTTCTAATGGGTTATCAGCTCACCCCTATTGTATAAATAATATATATATTCTATGCAAAACCCTTTGTTAATGCATCATTTAGGTGTTAAAACACAAAAAGTCAGGAAATGAGACTGCTAGGGTTGCCCCATCCCCCCGTTGTGGATCCGCCCATCATCCCAAGATTGACAGCTGATGGGGTGTGTCATTGGGGTTGTGAGGCCTAAATGTCACCCCATTCCATCTGTAATCATATTCACAAGCCACAATAAAGAAGAATGGGGTGACATTTAGGCCTTACAATCCCAATGACACACCCTGTCAGCTGTCAATCTTGGGATGATGGGCGGATCCACGAGGGGGGGATGGGGCAACCCTAAAGGTTTCATTTCCTGACTTTTTGTGTTTTAAACCTAAATGATGCATTAACGAAGTTTTTTGCATAGAATTTCCTTTCTTTTTGAGAAAGAATAGAAAAGTAGAAAGTTACACAAGTTAGTGGGGAGCGCAGCACTTTGGGCCCCATGCTCCCACCAACTTGCAAATTTCTGCCTTAGATAAGAGTCCAAGTACTGAATATCATATGTATTGCTGGCAGCGCATATGGTTGGGAGTGTGGGGCCCACCAACTTGAAAGAAAGCAAAATGTCAGTCATCAGAGTGGCATAATTCAACACCTGTTTACATGTCAGACACCTAACCACTACAAATTACCTCCATGGCAGTAATGCTTGGCACCCTATAAATGTGAAGCCAGTACCACAATGCAAAATGCCATATGCAAAACATAAAGTGTGTCACGCAATATGGTTACAGAAAATGAATTTTCCAACACCTAAACACCATAATTCACATGGACAACACATTCCCTCAACACACTCCAAATTTCAATGTAAAAGACCAAACTGCTTCCGAGATATAAAATGTGAAAGTTGCAGGTTTTCATTCATCACACTGGCAGAATTCTACACCTATTAACATTTTACATACCTAGTGACCGAAAAGTACATCTATGGCAGTAAGGCTAGCTACCCTAGTAATTTAAAGCCAATACCACCATGGAAAATGCTGTCCACAAGACGTAAACTGCCTCATGCAATATTTCTGCAAAAAATATATTGTCTTACACCTAAGTACTATAATTCACGTCTACAGGACATGCCGTCAACACCCTCCAAATTTCAAGTTAAAAGACCAAACCGTTTCCGAGATATTCAATTTGAAAAATTGTTAACATTGTGCTATCTGGTCCCTCCCAATCTGGCCATCGAGTCCCTCCCTCACGATCAAAGATTGCAATCAAAGACTCTCACCGGCAAAGAATTTACAGGCTCATGATCAAAGAATTTGCAGGCTCACGATCAAAGAATAAAAAATGTTAAAACAATTTTTAGAGAAAAATATATGAAACCACAGCCATGACTCGACAGAACAAAGGCCCCGAGCAGATCCCATGCTCATTTGGCTTAATAAGCCACCCCTGAGCTGAAAAACATTGTTTTTTCAAGTGGCAATCTAGTCATGCCCTTGCAATCAAAGATCGCGGTCAAAGAATCTCGTTATCAAAGAATTTGCAAGCTCACGATTAAAGATTGTTAGCAAGCCACAATCAACGAATAAAAAAGTTAAAAACTCTATTTTTTGACCATTTTGAAAGAAACCACAGGCATGGCTCAATAGAGGCAAGACCCCTGAGCAAAACCCACCATAGTTTCACCTCAGAAGTCCTCCCTGGGCAGAGATATTTGAATTTTTCCGACTGCAGAATAAAAACAAGACGGTGACCATCACGATCAAAGAATTCCTCATGATGTAAGATTCTTTGATCGCGAGCCTGCAAATTCTTTGATCGTAAGGTGGGACTAGATGGCTAAAACCCCACTCTTGTTTCACAAAATAACCATATAAATTTCCCCATTGACTTATAATGGGAAATTAAAACTTTAATAACTTTTGAATGGATTAATATTTTTTCACCAAATGAAAAGTGACATGTTCCTTGACCCAAGCTCTTTCAGCTGAGAAAGTTGCAGAGCAGCATGCCACATGACGGCTGCACAGCGCCACAGACAAAATCAAAAAAGCTGCCCACATAACTGGCAAAAAGTGCATTTTCAGCACTTTGGTGTGCAAAAACTGTAAGTCCAACCGAAATGAAATTTGGAAAATCAAGAGATCTACTATGCCCCACCACGCATACCAAATTTCATGCAAATCCTTTGAAATGGTCCAAAGTTATTAACGAGCAACATTTTGAGTTTAACATAGAAGAGGCTTCATAACCATAAATATAGGGGCGCAGCCACGCCCCTATAATATATTCCATGACCAAGCATGCTGACATGCCACAGTAAAGAAGAATGGGGCGAGATTTAGGCCTCACAATCCCAAAGACACACCAAGGCATCTGTCAGACTGTGAAGGATTGGGGTGGTGTGTGTGTGAGGGGGGTTAGGGGTTCAACCCTAATGCCTCATTTCCTGACATTTTTTGCTTTAACCCTAAATGAAGCATTAACACCATTTTTTGCATAGAATTTCCTTACATTTGAACAAATGTAATATAAGTAGTTAAAAACACATATTGGTGGGAGTGCAGAGCCCAGCTCCCACCAAGTTACCAATTTTTGCATAATACTACGCATCTGGGCCCACACTCCCACTTATGCAAAGCACAGAGCCATGCAGCAGCACTATAGGGCACCAAACCCTTGTAACAGTAATTTGCACATATCTTGGGAACCGTAACAGCTAGAAAAAAAATTCTAGCATCATTGTAATCGTGACAGTAAGTATTTCATGAAACATTGAAAGACCATACCCATATCTCACACTGTTTCTGAGCTATGGGCACCAGAAAGCACTGGACAGGCACTCTTTCAACCCTTGTGACAGTACTTTCAAAATATCTCATGAACCATGCAACATCCGAACAAAATTCCAATGCAGGCTTACTCTACAAGGTCAAATCTTTTTCCAATAGCTAGGTCACCTCTAAGCCATCTGTAACAAAAAGTCTGTATCTCGCTTCGTTTCCGAGATAACGGTGCCGAAAGTCACGACACAGACTGCAATGTAATCCTATGGGAAAAATGTCAATTACATCATTGAATATCTCTGCAACAAATTACTTCCCCAACAACTAAACAGCATAGTTCACATCTATATGACATCCCATCAACACCCTACAAATTTCAAGTAAAAAGACCAAATTGTTATTGAGATATGGTCATCCTAATTTGGCCATCTGGTCTTTCTCACTAACATTCCAAAAATATATATACATTTTCCCATACGAAATAATGGGAGTTTCAAATTGTAATAACTTTTGAACAGATTAATATTTTTTCACCAAACAAAAAGCAGCATGTTCCTTGGCACAAGCTCTTTCTACGTCCTAAGTTTTGGACCAATAGCCCACACGGTGTCTGCACAGCACCACCGGACAAATAATGCCCAAAAGTAGCGAAAAGTGAATTCTTTGGCACTTCGCTGCGCAAAAACTGTATGTCTGACTGAAATGCAATTTAGTAAATCAAGAGATCTATCACACCAAACTGTGCATTCCAAATTTTGTGAAAATCTGTTGAATGGTTGCAAAGTTATTAATGTGCAAAATGTGAGGTTTAACATTAAAAGTGCCTACCACAATGCAAAACACTATACGCAAAATGTAACGTGCGTCATGCAATCGCTCTGCCATAGCTTAATTTCCCAACACCTAAATACCATAATTCACATGTATAGGACATCCCCCCTCAACACTCAGCAAATTGCAATTTAAAAGACCAAACTGTGTCCGAGATATTACATTTTAAAGTTTGAGATTTTCATTGGTCAGAGTGGCAGAATTTCACACCTGTTTGCATTTTACACACCTAACGACTGAAAAGTACATCCATGGCAGTAAGGCTAGCTACCCTATAAATTTCAAGCCACTACCACAGCGCAAAACGCTGTCTGTAAAACGTAAACTGTGCCACTCCATACCTCCACAATGAATGTAGTTTCTGACATCTAAGCACCATAATTCATACCTACAGGACATCCTGTCAACACCTTCCAAACTTCAAGTTAAAAGATCAAACCGTTTCTGAGATACTTAATTTTAAAAGTTGTTAAAATTGGGCTATCAGGTCCCTCCAAATCTGGCCATCTAGTCCCTCCCTCGGGATCAAAGCATCTTTAATTGTGAGACTGCAAATTCTTTGATTGTGAGGAGGGACCAGATGGCCAAAACCCCATTCTTTGTTCTCAGATTATACAATGGTGTGTAAAAATCCTGTAACCTCATTGGTCGAAACATGTCACGTGACCATTGGTAAATCCTGCATAACCCACAGCTGATGAATGGCATCTATAGAAAACATAATGAAACACATTTTAAATTTATTTTACACATGGGTCCATTGTATAATCGCAATAAGGCACTCCAGGGTGTGAGTTATTGGGTGATTTACCCACTTCTTGTGTGGTTAAGTCACTCGACTGTGCCTCGTGACACACCACACAAGGCGTGGGTAAATCCCTAATAACCCACACCCTGTTGTGCCTTATTGCTTAAATAACCATATAAATTTTCCCATTGACTTATAATGGGACTTAAAGCAGCAGTACTACGAAATCAGGAAGTGACCTATCAAAATTCTGTTTTTCTGCTGCAAGTATCCGGCCAAAGTTCCAGATTCTATACCTGTAAACGTTTTTTTCCAGTCGTCTTTAGTTTTTTAGATATTTGCAATTTATTTGAAGTGTTGTAGCGCTACAACAAATATGGCGGCTGACTAATTTCAGCTGCGCTTTTTCTACAGGTCGCATCACATCTTTGACAACAGCAGAGGGACCTCTGCTGATCATTCCTGATGTCCCTGCAAGTCATAAACATGCAGTTGGCAGCATAGGGGTTTCTAGTGCAACATGCTGCGGCTGAAATGTAAACAAAAAGCCGGGGATAACTGAGCAAATTACTCGGTGATAGTACAATGCCGGCGAGAAAGAGTACCAGGTATATGATTAGCAGGGCACAGGGAATAAACTGTCAAAAAAGCGCAATTTTTTTTTCGTAGTACTCCTGCTGCTTTAAAAGTGCTATAACTTTTGAATGCCTCAATATTTTTTCACCAAATGAAAAGTCGCATGTTTGGCTAGAGAAGCTCTTTCAAACGAGCCATGTTGCAGAGTAGCACACTACACAACAGCTGCACATCACCATGGACAATATCCCAAAAACTGCCTTCAAAACTGGATAATTTAGCATTTTTCAGCATTTTCGTGTGCAAAGACTGTAAGTCTGACCGAAATGAAATTTGGCAGATCAAGAAATCTACTGTGCCCCACCGTGCATATCAAATTTCAGGCAAATCCGTTTAATGGGTCCAAAGTTATTAATGAGCAAAATTTTGACTTTAATATAGAAGTGACATCTCAACCCTAAATACAGTGGTGCAGCCGCACCACTGCTATATATATATATATATATATATATATATATATATATATATATATATATATGCACAGCAGTGCAGCTATAGTTAGGGTTGTCAGGCGCTTATATGTTAAACCCAAAGGTTTGCACTTTAATAACTTTGCAACCATTTCTTTGATTAGCCTGAAACTTTACACACATGATCTCCATCCATAGATCTCTGGATCTGGAAAGTTTCATTATGATTGGATGTACAGTTGCTGAGCTATGGAGTGTCAGAAATGTGACAAATCCTCAACTTTTGTGCAATTCCTTGTCAGGCTACAGAGACCAAATGGTGTGTCTGTCTGGCTTGAAATGTGCATTTCTACACGTGGCCTGGTGAAGGTCATGCCTTTTGAAGATCTGGTGAAAAAATATTAATCCGTTCAAAAGTTATGCATGTTTTTCATGTCCCATTTTAGCCTATGGAAAAGTTTATATGAGTGACACGAAAACTTCTGAGAAAAAATTTTTCTTTTCGTGCTCTGCATTTTTCTTTTCATGCTGCTGCCATCTTTTTTTCAGTTAGTGACAGAGAAAAAACAACGTAACTCAAAAAATCCTGCTCTTTGTTAAACACAAACACTTCTGTTTACCTAATCAGGGCCCGAGGACCTCGCCCCTGGCATCGGTTTTTATGCAGGTTGACTGGAAATATGTGTTTTAAAAATTTTCCATTTTGGCGTTTTGTTTTCGCGAAAACATTTTTTGTGTTCGTAGTAATGGCCACAGACAAAAAAATATGCATGAAAACATATTTTTTGCACAGAAAGATTTAATTATAAGGTATGGGGTGCTGCAAAACCTTTTTTGTTTCCATGAAAATAATGCTTGAAAACATTGTCCCATGTGTTATTTTCTTTGTCACTTCATTGTGCATTAACTGCATCAAAATGGTTGGGGCTTTGAGATGAAATTTACAGGGTGGCAAGCCCTGGTCCCACAGATGTGCCTTTTGGTGGTTTGGTCCTAAAACATTCAATGGGGCAATAGTTACAGCACTCCGCAGTTCAGAAATTTCCCATGGGCTAACACTGCGGCACCTGCGGCAACTTTTGATGCCCATATCTTGGAAATAATTCAAGATACAGATTTTTCACTACCCGCTGCTTAGTTGGGTGGAGGTTTTGAAGTCATGATTCCAACTGCAGTGGAATTTTTTTTCATAGTTGCTATGGTTACTGAGATATTGCCAAATAAGTGTCACAAGGGTTCCTTTTCAGTACTATGGGGCTACTGTATGGCTCCTTTCTTATATGTAAGTGGAAGCGCAGGGCCCAAAGGGCCCACACTCCCACATATGCATATCATTATGCAAAAATAGGCAGTGTGAAGGGAGCACAGGGCCTGGAGGGCCCGCGCTCCCACAAACACATATCAGTTACCAGTTATATTACACTGTCTCAAAAAGAAGGGAAATTAATTGCAAAAAATGTTGTTAACAGTAATGCAAACGCAAATGAAAACGCAAAGGATAACGCACATGGTGGCGTACACGGGAATGGTAACACAAACAGAAATGCAAACGTATACAGAAATGCAAAGGGTAATGCGCACAGTCACGGTACCGCAATCGGAAATGTAAATGCTAACGGTAACAGCAATGATGACGCCAAAGGAAATGCAATTGGAAGTGCGTACGCAAATGCAAATGGTAATGCACATGGTGATGCAAAACAAAACACAAACAGAAACAGTAATGGAAATGCAAATGGCAACAGTAACGCAAACGCAAGCACAAACAAAAAGGCAAAGGGTAACACACACAGTGGCGTAAATGGGAACGCTAACGCAAACATTACGGAAATGCAAGTGGGAACGCTAACTGTGACAGCAGCAAAAGCGCACACCATTTTTTTCACCAACAGCTGCATAGAGAAACACAGTGAATACAAAGAATGTATGCATAATAATGGGCCTTGGAGTAGAAAATGAGCACTTGGAATACTAAATTGCTATTATATCTCAGAAACCGTACGACTTAGAAAAAAATTAAAATTTCATATACATTATGACTTTCCTGGCTAGTTTTGTACTTAGCCCCTGGGAGCTAAGCAGTTTTCTGACGAAAGGTCCGTATCTCGAAGCGTTTCTGAGATATGGGCCCCGAAAGGCGCGTTGGATGCCGCAATGTTAGTCTATGGGAAAAAGCGTCAACTTCAGAGCACCGTAACTTTCCATCCATGCAATATTTTGTCACCAACCCACCAAAAGGCACACTGTGTGATGTTGGCTTTCTTCCTTCCAAATTTCAGCCCAAAACACCAAACCGTTGTTTTACAGCAGGGTGGCAAAGAATTCCTGTTATTTTGGGCATGGTGCCTCAAATCACAACACTTTCACAAATGAGATCACGAAAGTGTCATGAGCGCGACACTACTTTTTACAAACATTTCAAAAACATATTTCTGGGGTGTTTAACCCCCCAAAAAAGACATGGCTAGCATCCTCAGGGTCCGACTAGGTGAACACAACAAGAATTGTGTCCCTAGAGGGTCCCAAATTTAAATGCCAAGTATGTCTGTGACCACTAACTGAAAAAAAAAAATGGCTGACTCATGACACTACAGGGGTCATTTACGACAATAAAAACTGCATTTTCAACACTATTGAACTTTTTGTTAAATTTTCCCATTGACTATAATGAGAAACTTGTTTTTTGAATAACTTTTGAACCGTTTAATATTTTTCAAGAAATCTTCAAAAGGCACATCGGGGACCCCAGCCGCATGTTTCCTGAATTTTTCGAACCAGTCGTGCAAACTGTGTGACCTGTAGGTGCAAGCAAAGAATGCACAAAAAAGCGTAAATGCGCTACGGAATGTAGCTTAATAACTCCGCAACCGTATATCTGGCGGTACGAAACTTGGCAGATCCCAAGATCTGTGCTACCGATCTGTGCCTGCCAAATTTCAGGCAAATCTATCGTATGGTGGCAAAGTTAATAAGGTGCAAAATTTCACACTTTAACCATAAATGGGGTACTCAACCCTAACTAGTGCCACCATAATATATATATATATATATAGATATACACACAGTATATACGTATGTACAGTATATATATATATATATATGTGTACATATATATATTTATATATATATGAAAAGGTGTACACACGTAGATCCTTAGACCTCATACTAGCTCCCTGCAGTTTTACTTCTTTAAAATTTATTTTATGTAATTTTTGTTGAATGGGAAAGGAGGGCTGGCGGCTCTGCCTATTTTCAGCCTTGTCCAGAGGGGGTAGTGGGGGGGGGGATAGAAATGAAAACAACTGTAACTGAAACAGATTAAGTTGTTGGTGGTATTTTTAGTGAATGGGAGGACTTTGGCCAGGACACTGAGGACATTTCCATACTCTTTTTGAGAAGTGCTATGGGATTTTTAATGTCCCCCTGAACAGGCAGACGGGACCTCTATTTAATGTCTCATCTGAAAGATGGCACATCAGGAGTGCAACACCCCCCTCATGTTGCACTACAGTGTCAGTATTGGGGTTTACTCTAATTTCCTGTTGTGGGGCTAGAACCCACAGCCTTCCTATCCTCTGGCCTTTGAGGCAGGTGTGCAACCTGCTGAGCCACTCACAGAGTGACAAACTAACTGCTTATTTTACTGTCTCCCGTCACCGCGAGTGTATGCTTACTGTGCTGAGTCTTGTGCTGAGTAGCTGGCTGATTCTAAGATGGTAGCTATTCTGTTATTGTGGTTGCCCATCCCCAATTGTACAGTGTGCTTTCTTATTTTATATTTTATGCATGCAGCCCAGGCCTTAAAACTATATCCTGGCATTTGCTGCCTGCCAAACTGATGTAGGAGTGCTTCCAACTAAATTGGCGGTCTCCAACCACCGAGAGCTCTCCCGCTCTCGCGCTCTCTTCATGCCACTACCTGACTAGCGACTGTGGTAGTGGTCTGTTTCAGCCATGTCTTGGTGACCCCCCAAGGGATCCGCCCTTGTCAGTGTGGTAGCGCTGAACTTATGAGTCACAGCTTGGCTCCTAGTCTCTCTCTCTCTCTCTCTCTCTGTTTACCAGTCACGTTGCTACCATTCTGCATTAACTTAAGCAAGCAACTTCTCTGTTGATGATTTCTGGCGTATTACTTATGTTTACTAAAATAAAATAAGAAAACTGATTCTGATTTTACAGACGACACCAGGCTGGCCTTAACTACTTTTTTTCACTGGACCACCGGGGTTCTAGTGCTGGCCAGGGCTCTCCGGTTACTAGCCCTTGGCTATCAAATTAATGCATATCATTTTCTAACAGAAATGGTGCCAGGCACCAATTGTACAATTAATTACGGTTTGTTTGCTTATGTTTGGAGTGAAGGCAATACCCCCCCCTTAGCATACTCCCTCTAACTACTACTAATATGTCTGTTCAGTGGCTAGGTACATGGACATAATATGTAGAGGTAAGTGGGGGGGGGGAGGGACACCTGTGATTAAAATAGAGTCCAGGGTGTAGTGATAGGCAGGAAAATACTGCAGACTAGACTAGATGGGCCTACCGGTCCTTAATCTCCCGACACATTCTGTGTTAATTGTATTACAGTTTTGATCTCCTTCCTATGTGGCAAGATCCCATGCTCTGCTGGCCCTGTTACCAGGTGACCCATAGCTATGAGGCAGCATTCTAATTCTTGTGGAACAGGCATTCCGTGGCTGTTACACACTGTAGCCTGGGTCTCCAGCTGTCTCTGACTCATGGAACCCACTCCACCTCCTTTGTGCGGCTGAACCATGATAAAGTAAGGTATAATTGTTTTGTTCAGCAGCAAACACTCTGTTACAATATGTATAAATAAAATAAGGTTGCCAAAGTTGTAAAACAGTTTTGGTCAAGTAAAGACCCGAGATTGCACTGCAGTGAAAAAACATGCCAGCTCAGCAGCAGTACTCCACAGCGTCCCCTCTAAAAAGATTGTAATCTTGTTAGAACTAGTTCTGACATCCAAAGAAGACTTGCATGGAGACGTTGAATGATCTTAATATGTACGCACAGGAGGTAACGGAGGCATGATCGAGATAAAAAAATTACTCACCGCAGTAATCTTCTTTCTTCCAAGGGGTCCTTTAGCATCAGTAACATTTCTGCACTTAGCCTTTAAGAGATATTTAAATGAGCGTAGGGCCAAGCCAATCAAAAGACAGGAGGGTGTGTGAGCTGAGTGACAGCTGTTGAATGCTTCAGAATTTTTTTCAAGGAAAAACAAGGGCATATTCCCCAAAAAAGAATCAACAGGATTCAAAAAATATGCAAATGTCCACAAAGTGGAAATAGAAACAACAGCAACACGAGCTAAAAACTCATCAATAAGAAACTCCAAATTTGGTAAAAGGTGATGTAAGAGCCCGTTTCTGACAGGTGAACCAGGGAGGAAGGGTGGGAGCTTATTGATACTAAAGGACCCCTTGGAAGAAAGAAGATTACTGCAGTGAGTATTTTTTTCTTCTTACCCCAGGAGTCCTTTAGCATCAGTAACTTATTTTGCAGAATATCGAGCAGTACCAAGTGGGAGGCGGGCAGAGAACCTACTTAGGAAAGAGGCTCTGCAGAACTGCCCTGCCAACTTTGGCATCAGATCTGGTCGGCACATCCAAACTGTAGTGTTTCACAAAGGCGTACACAGATTTCCAGGTAGCTGCTTTGCAGACATCCAGTATGGGACTGTCCCTTGCTGCTGCAACCAAGGCTGCAGTGCTCCTGGTGGAATGGGCCCTGAGCCCCACTGGAGGTTGTTGACCAGCTTTCTCATAGCAGAATCTAATACAAGAGACCAACCAATGAGAAATAATTCTCTTGGTAGCTGGTCTTCCTCTGCCTACATCCCCGTAAGTGAGGAACAACTGAGTGGAAGAGCATCTGGACTGTCTAGTATGCTCTAGGTAGTGACAGATGGTTCTTTTGACATCCAAGCTGTGGAGCTTTTGCTCACCAGGAGTGGATGGCTCAGTAAAGAAGACAGGCAGAGTAATGGACTGGTTCAAGTGAAATTCTGAAACCACTTTTGGCAGAAATTTCCTATTTGTCCTGAGCTCAACTTTATCGTTGTGAGGGATGAATTTGGCTTAGCGCACAGGGCCTGTAGCTCTGAAATCTTCCTGGCAGACATAATGCCTACCAGGAAGACGGTCTTTTCAAGTTGCAAACTTGATGTGGGCCGTGAACATAGGCTCGAAAGGTAGATTTATGAGCCCATCTATGCAAAGGTTCAGGCTCCAAGGAGGAACAGACTCCCTGGTTGGGGTCTGGAGGTGCAAGAGGCCTTTGAAAAACCGTTTAAAAATGTAGTGGGAAAAAAACAGATTTTTTCTTTACCACGGAAAGGTGGGCTGAAATTGCCACAAGGTGTAGCTTGAGTGAAGATGGTTTCAAGCCTGACGCCTGTAGGTGTACCAGGTAGTCTAGCAGCTGAGGGTCTGAAGCTGATAGGGATTCGACCTTTTTGCTCTTGCACCAGAGGGAAAACCTTTTCCATTTGGCTGCATAAGTCTTTTTAGTGTTCGGTTTTTAGCCATCCTCAGTATCTTAAGGACCTGTTCAGAGTACTGTGAGGATGGAAACTGTAACTCCTCAAGAACCAGGCCTTGAGGTGAAGAGAGTGTATGTCTGGGTACTGCACTCCTGTCTGAGGAAGGGTCAGCAGGGAGTGAGTCAGAGGCAGGCAAATGGCCTGTTGCAGGATACTGAGAGAAGAAAGGGGACTAGGCTTGCCTTGGCCAGTCTGGAGCCACTAGGATCATCGATGCAGGCTGCTGTCTGAGTTTCAGCAAAACCCTGAATATCAGGGGAAAAGGAGGAAATGCATATAGGAACCTCCTTGACCAGTCCAGGATCAGGGCATCCAGAGGAAGTGTTCCCGGAACTGGAGGCCTGCAACAGTACTGAGGAGGCTGAAAATTGAGAGAAGAGGCAAACAGATCCATATCTGGTGTGCCCCACCGCCTGAACACTGTGGCTAGTACTTGCTTGTTCAGTGTCCATTCGCTCTGACCTTGACTGATGCAGTTTAGAGCATCCACCAGAGTACTGAGTTTGCCTGGGAGGTGAATAGCTGAGAGGCTGACTCCTAGGGAGAATGCTAGAGACCAGAGCTTCAGAGCTTCCAAACAGAGTATTCCTGATCTGGTACCACCCTGCTTGTTTATGTAGAACATTGCAGTGGTGTTGTCCATTTGAATTTGAACTGCCTGCCCTTCTATGCCGGGAGCAAAAGCTTTGAGAGATAGTAAGACTGCTCTGAGTTCTGAAAGATTTATGTGCAACTGTGACTCTTCAGGAGTCCAATTGCCGCTTACTGAGACACTGTCTAAATGAGCTCCCCAGCCCAAAAGGGAGGCATCTATGGTGATCACCTTTGTGGGAAGAGGAACTTCAAAGGTAACCCCTGCTTGCAAATTTGCAGGATTCTTCCAGCACAGCAAGTTTTGGAGGAACTGCTCCGACACAGGTATCAACTTTGAAAATTTGTTGCTTCTCTGAGACCAGTGAGCTCTGAGGTAGGCTTGCAGGAGTCTCATCCTATACCTGACCCCTAGGACTACTGCAGTTATAGAGGCCATATGTACCAGAAGTTTGAGGAAATGTCTGGCTGGTCTTGGCTGCCCCAAATAAAAAAATCTGCCACTGAAAGGAAACTCTGAATTCTTTCCTGTGGGAGGAAAGCATATCCCTTCTGAGTGTCCAGCTGGGCCCCATTGAAGGTGAGCAGCTGGGTGGGTTCCGGGTGAGATTTCTTTAGATTTACCAGGAAACCCAGAGACTCCAGAGTGCATTCTATGAGGGAAAGAGATTTCTTGACCTGGCAAGGAGACTTTGCTACTATGAGCCAGTCGTCCAGATGGGGGTAGAGAGCGACACCATGTCTGCTGAGATGTGCTGCTACCACTGCGAGACACTTGGTAAAGTCTCTTGGGGCCGAGGACACACCAAAGGGCATTGCGGTGAGCTGATAGTGACCTGAAGGAAATATGAACCTGAGAAACATCCTGTGAGATCTCCTTATATGTATGTATGTGGAAGTAGGCATCCTTTAAGTCGAGGGAGGCTAGCCAGTCTCCCTGCTGTAAGGACTGTATGACCAGTGACAGAGTGACCATTTTGAATTTGGGTTTTTTCAGATGTTTGTTTAAATATTTGAGATCTAAGATAGGTCGCCACTCCCCCGTTTTCTTTTGTGTCAAGAAAAATCTGGAGTAGTGGCCCTTGCCTTCTTGTGGGTGGAGACCATCTCCACTGCTTGTAAAGCCAGAAGGTTTTGTAACTCCATTTCCAACAGCGGTATTTGTGTTGGGGGACAGAGGCCTTGACACCTGGGTATGCTTGAGGTCTGGCAGCTGCTTGAACTGGAATGACAGACCTTTCCCCACTATCTCCAGCACCCACTTGTCTGACGTGATGAGGGACCCGTGCTGAAGATAGTGAGAGAATCTGCCTGCAACCGGAAACAGGGAAGCAACTTGGACACTAACATCAGGACTTAGACTGAGAGGCAGATGGCTGGTTAGAGGTGGCTCTTCTTTGGCCACTTCTGCCCCTGCCTCTGAAAGACCCCCTGTACTGGCTAAAGTCAGATTTGGATAGGGATTGTAAGGCCTGGGAACGTAACTTATGCTCCTACCGCCCCTGGGATGGAATCACTGAGGGGTGGCGGGTTTAGGCTTGGATGAGTGGCTCTGCCAGGAGGCCTTGTACTCATCCACTTTTTTCAAGTAGTCAGTGGTTCTGTAATCAAACAACATATTTTGATCACAGGGAAAATTCATGACCTTGTTCTGAGTGTCTGTGGTCAGACTGGTTGTTCTAAGCCAGGCGAAGCATCTCAGAGATATGGCATGGGCCATTGCCCTATAGACTGCATCACTGTTGTCATCCGCCATGTGGAATTGATACATAGTAGCTTCCAGGGCAGTTTTTGACATATCCACCAGCTCCTGTACATAGAATCTGATCCGTTGTGGGCGATAGCCTGGACAGATTTCCAAAGGGCTTTCTGATATTTGGCTGTGAATGCCATGTAAGAAAAAAGTCTGAGAAGCAGGGAAGCTGTGGCATACGTTTTCTTTGCTATAAAGTCAATTTTCTTGGAATACTTGTCAGGAGGAGAGGGCGACAAGGAGACTCCAGCTTTCTCACAGGCTGCCTGCTGCACTATATTTTCATGCTAGGGTGTGCAGACAGGAACTCGGTTACCATTTTTAGACAATTTATATTTTCTCTCAAGCCACTTATCAACCCCTGATACTGAAATGGGGTGTTGAAGCACCTTCATGGTATTTTTTTCTAAATGCATTATAGATAGGGATGACCAGGGTCTTTGAGGATGAAAGACCCTTCATCTCCCTATAATCTTCATCTTCATCGACATCCTGGTTGGGCTCCTGCTTAGGGAGGTCCAGGGTATCCAGCATATTTTGTATAAATGTAAACATAGAGGAAGGATCCTCGTGGTCAACCGGGGGATCCCCAAGGTGAGGTTCCGGTGACTCCTGGGGCTTAAGGCCCTCAAAATCCACGTCAGGGGTATCATAAAATTCATCATCATCTGCATCACCCTCACAGTCTACAGAAGAGAGAACTGTGGAAGAGTGCTTGCCAGCCCCAGTAAATCAAGGACCCATCTTTTGAAGGGTCTGAAACAGTTGCCATGCTTTTTCCATATCTTGCACTGACGGAACAACCTGCGCAGTTTGTAAGTGTTTTGTTTTTTCTGTATGCTTTAAACTGCCTCTTGTTTTGCCATTGGCTTTACCAGGAACAACAGGAGCATATCTGCCTTGAGAGTTTCTTTTTAGCCACTTCATCAGAGGCTTGATCATGTTCCTTTTTTTGTCGCTCTTATTATTTTTCAATTTGTGAGGAACTTCATCTTTGAAAGCTTTATTTTTTGACTGGGATCTGTAGGGTTCCTCAGCATCTCTGCTTTTGGTATTAGTACTTTTGAATGGCCCCTCATCGGAAGCCTTTGATTTATCCTCAGCCATAATAATCAAAGGTTTGTCTGCTGTGTTCACCAATTTAAGCAAAGCAAACCAGTTCTGGACCTACGAACTGTGTACAGGTTTTGGTGAAAATGCCACTGGCCAGTCCTGCCCCAGTTAATAAACTCTGTCTATTACCAGTGCCTTTTTTTGGGGGGGGGTTATAAAACTGGGATCTATACCAGTACCAATCTTAACAGAAACCCAGCAATGCTCAACTGCGCACAGGTGGTTGCTGGACCCTTACAGACAGTCCTGACACAGATGATGCCAAGGTCCAGTAATATAACAAAAAAGGTTTCCTCGTAATTGCCAATCTAGAGAGAAAACCCCCAGGCACTGTTAAAGTTTGAAATCTACTGCAGGTGCCTCGTGGTAAACCCCGCGAGGTCTGAGGTAAAAAACAAGGCAACTGTTCCTAATTTGATGGTTCCCACAAGAATTTGCCCCAAAAATGAAGGAAACCATTGAAAATAAGCACCCGCGATAAAATTAGGCTTTAAACTAAATAGTCGCAGTAAAAATAAAGTCAAAATAGCGCTCTTGCGCTAAAAATAAAAAATTTGCACAGCGCTAATGAAAAAGTAAAACTTTCACTCAGCACACTAAAGGAAATAATTTATGAGGAAAACTTTACCCAGATAAACACCAGGAGGCTGTCAACTAGGAAAGCTGGGAGACACCTCAGAGGCAATATTGCTCAGTCCAGCGGAGACAAAATTCTGAATCATTTGACAGCTCTCACTCAGCTCACACCCCTTCCTGTCTTTTGATTGGCTTGGCCCTATGCTCATTTAAATATCTCTTAAAGGAACACCTCCGAGGCAGTTGCACCTAGCCAACTAAGTGCAAAAAAGTTACTGATGCTGAAGAACTCCTGGGGTAAGAAGTACCAATACCGCCTCAGTATAAATAAAGAGCTAGTCACGTAGTGTGGAAACACAGGCACCAGGGGGAATCAATAATGCTGACAGGTGGGAAAGTTAAGAGGGATGTCAGAAAGCATTTTTTCACAGAAAGGTTGGCGGAAGGATGGAACTGACTATCAAGGGAGGAAGTCTGTGTGCAGTCAGTGGGGGTGGTGGAGGAGTGGAACAAATTACCGAGGGAGGTAGTCGGTGCCCAATCAGTGTGATGGGTGGTGGGGTTCAAACATGGGTGGGACAGACAGAAAAGACATTAGCAAAAGGGAATGGGGAATAGAAGGCACGAAGGGCCACTGGGACCTTCTCAGTCAACAACATGTAGGGCTGGGCAGGTTTGACGGGCCACATCTTTTTCTGCCAACAGCTTCTATGCAGTGGTGTAGCTAGGGAACTAACATCTGGAAGCCAGGACCCTTTGGTGCCTCTTGGCCACCCCCCCCACCATGGTAGACATGCCTACAGTTGTTCCCCAGACCCCTTGTACACCCCATATTGTACTTCAGGAACAGCACAATACAGGTAAAAATTACAGTAGCACTTAGTTTTAGGAATTTAGCATTGTGTTTTATTCGGTGGCTAGGGCCCAGAATGCCACCCCCCATCCAATTAGCTTGTAAGTCATGGCTTGGTTGGAGTATGCCTTCCTAAACTCATGCTTCTATTTTTCCGAGCAGGTGCTACCCTGTCACAGGCTCAGTCC
Organism: Neoceratodus forsteri; assembly: GCA_016271365.2. Classification (NCBI taxonomy): domain Eukaryota; kingdom Metazoa; phylum Chordata; order Ceratodontiformes; family Ceratodontidae; genus Neoceratodus; species Neoceratodus forsteri. The sequence continues at coordinate 1,071,505,808 of CM028134.1, read as the reverse complement.
AGCTCGTTCCATGATATGCATTGTGCTTCTGTCACAGTCATCTCTCCTGTGATATGCACTCAGTTTTTTTGGGATGGCGATGGGTGCCCAGTTTTGTAAAGGCAGCCCCAGTGACTGACAGTGGGCCCCTACCTACAGGGACGGTCTTGGGGAGGTGTAACAGAAAAGCAAGAAGAGGAAGACAAAAACACAGAAGTCTGCCATCGTTAGAAGAGATTACCTCTAAACTGTTCTGTTTAAAACCAATAGAATAATTTTAGGGGACATTGATAGCTGAGACAAGATTTTTTAACACAAAAAAGTTTCCTGTCCTAGTACTGACAAGGTGTAGGGTTACCACTTGCCCTGATTTTGGGACAGTCCTAATTTGGGCCTGCAAAAAAAAAAAAAAAAACATGAAAAAAAAACTAAATGTCCTGACCGTCTAGTAGAAAAAAATGTTCTTACTTTCCTCTAAATGTTGCAGAAAACTATAATATCTTAATAACTAAAATACCTTAAAATAATAAGAAGCAATAGAAACAACTAAAACGGTATAACGCTTAGTCTTAATTCTGATTATTTAGAGAAAACAAGTCTGTTGAATTTTTTGAGGATGTACATTCTCCTTCCAAAAGGCATGTTTGTAGCATACCTCTCAACCTCCCACCTCACAAATCAGGGACAAGGCTTAAAATGATCAGGGGCAAATGACCACAATCAGGGACACATCTGAAAAAATAGTAATATTAGTTCCAGAAGCTGTGTACAACGTGCTTCTTAGTGTGAATAGCATTTTCTTAATGAGAACTAGAATGTAACACCAATGGCTAGCATTATTTGGTGATTCAAATCCCTACTCTTCAGTGGCAGGAATGCCAAATTTAGGAGGGACAGAAGAAATTTCTGAAGCAAAATCAGGGACAGTTGAGAGGTATGAAGAAATGCCCCCACTTTGGGCATTTTAAAAGGTGGTACTGTAATCCTAAACTGACAGCTAGCAGAGGATGAGGCGCCCCTCCGGTGATCAGGAGAGTGGAGTATTGAACATGTGACTCCAGCTGCGGATCACATGAAGCGGACGCGCAAGGCGCTGAGGGAGGGGGCAAGCCAGAAACAAACAAGGAAGGGGAACTGACATGGGAGCGCACAGCAGCCTGGCCAGGGCAAGAGCGGGCCTGTACGGGGAAGCGGTGGGTCGAATTGTGCGATAAGAAGAGCCCAACGACTAACCGAAAACAGGGCAACTATCTTACCATCGAATTTAGAAAAGAGACTGAATTAAAAAAAAAATTGGGGCTTCCTGCACTTGAAGTGGCGCTGGGTGACTTGAGCAACAGCTGATGCTGGAGAAGGGAACGCTTCAGCGCGGCTGAGCCGGCAAAGAGGTGCCGGTTCCCGGCCCGGGGAGAGAGACGTGAGGCCGGCAGAGATAAGGCAAGTCTCCGCCCGAGGAGAGAGAGAGACGTGAGGAGAGGAAAGTCCCTGGCCAGCCCGGCCCTGGTGGGGACTCTGAGCCGAGGACTGCAGGGCCGGGGGTGCGGGGGGCAGAGAGCTAATCTGCGGGGTGCCGGGCGCTGATCGCCACCTCTTGCTGCCGAGAACCGCAAGCCCAGCAGCAGTCATGCACGACGCGTTCGAGCCGGTCCCTATTCTGGAGAAACTGCCTCTGCAGATCGACTGCATGGCGGCTTGGGGTAAGTGAGCCAGCGGGTTCGATCCGTAGATTTGGGGCCAGGTAGCTGGTGTAAGTAAGATAATGCAGTCGGCCTGTAGTCTTGTTGGTCGAGGACCTAAGGTGATTGAGGTAGTGGGACCATCCCATAGTGCTGGTCCAGGGACCCGTGGTAAATGAGTCATTGAGTTCAGACAGACCCTAGTTTAGGGCTACTGTAGGGACCTGGAGTGAGGCGTTGGGGTCAGTCCGTAGTGATGGGCCAGGATCTGGGGTGAGGCATTGAGTTCAGCCCCCTAGTGTTGGCTAGGAACCTGGAGCGAGTGAGGTGGTTTTGGGGTCAGTCCCTAGTGTTCTGCCAGCTAAGTGAGGCAGCAGGTCTTGCCCCTACAGTTGGGCCATGGACCTGGAGAAAGTGAGGCATGGGGGCTGGCCCTTAGTTTTGTGACCGGGAAGTGAGGCAGTGGGGCCAGCCTGTAATGGTGGGACAGGGACTTGGGATAACTGAGACAGCCAGGTCAACGTGTTGTGGAGTTCTGCCAAGCACCTGGAGTAAGTGAGGCAGTGTGGTCGTCCCCTGGAGTTGGGTCAAAGACCTGGGATAAATCGGGCAGCAATGTCTGCCCTTTGTGTTGGGCCATAGTCCAGGTGTAATGAGACAGTGGGGTGGGCCATTAACGTTGGACAGGGACCTGGGGTAAGAGAGGCACCCACCAAATACATGGTGTTCGGCCAGGGACCTTAAGTAAGCGAGGCATTAGGACAAGCTTTTAGTGTTGTCCAGGGACCTGAGGTAAGAGAGGCAGCAGGACCAGCTCGTAATGTTGAGCAGGGACCTGAGGTAAGAGAGGCAGCAGGACCAGCTCATAATGTTGGGCAGAGACCTGAGGTAAGAGAGGCAGCGGGGCCAGTACTTATTGTTGGGCAGGGACCTGAGATAAATGAGGCAGCGGGGCCAGTACATAGTGTTGGGCCAGGGACCTGAGGCAAATGAGGCAGTGGGGCCAGTACATAGTGTTGGGCCAGGGACCTGAGATAAGAGAGGCAGTGGGGCTGACTTGTAGTGTTGGGCCAGGGACCTGAGGTAAGAGAGGCAGCAGGGCCGGTACATATTGTTGGGCCAGGGACCTGAGATAAGAGAGGCAGTGGGGCTGACTTGTAGTGTTGGGCCAGGGACCTGAGGTAAGAGAGGCAGCGGGGCCAGTACATATTGTTGGGCCAGGCACCTGAGGTAAGAGAGGCAGCGGGGCCGGTACATAATGTTGGGCCAGGGACCTGAGATAAGAGAGGCAGTGGGGTTGACTTGTAGTGTTGGGCCAGGGACCTGAGGTAAGAGAGTCAGCGGGGCCGGTACATATTGTTGGGCCAGGGACCTGAGATAGGAGAGGCAGTGGGGCTAATTTGTAGTGTTGGGCCAGGGACCTGAGGTAAGAGAGGCAGCAGGTCCTGTACATATTGTTGGGCCAGGGACCTGAGGTAAATGTAGCGGGGTCAGCTCGTAGTGTTGGGCCAGGGACCTGAAGTAAGTGAGACAGCAGGGCCAGCTTGTAGTGTTGGGCCAGGGACGTTGGGTAAATGAGGCTGTAGTGTTGGTCTGTAGTGTTTGGTCAGAGACCTGGAGTACGTGAGAATGTGGGGTCAGCAGATAGTGTTGAGCCAGGTAACATGGGTTATTGAGAAGTTGGGCTAGAAACGTAAGGTAAGTGAGGCAGCGAGGTCAGTCCACAGTATTGGGCTGCGGACCTGAGCTAAGTGAGGCAGCGAGGTCAGCCTGCAGTGTAGGAGCCAAAGGCCTGGGGTAAGTGAGACCATGGGGCTAGGCTGTAGTGTGGGGGTCAGAGACTTGGGGAAAGGGACAATGGGGTAGACTCTCAGTCTAGGTGCCAGAGACCAGGCTTACAGTAAGTAAGACAATGAGGCTGACCCACAGTGTAGGTAGGCCAGGGACCTGGAGTAGGTGAAGCTGTACGGCTAACCCACTGTGTAGGGCCCAGAGACCTGGGATAAGCATGTGTGGCCTGCAGTGCAGAGGCAAGAGACTTGGATAAGTGAGACTGCAAGGCTAGCTGGCAGTGTAGGGGCTCGAAACCTGGGGTAAGTGGGACAGTGGGGCCAGGGACCTAGGATACATCCGGCAGTGGTACCAGCCTACATTTTGGAGGGCAGGGGCATGAGGTGAGTGAGATGGTGAAACCAGCTTGCAGTATAGGGCCAGGGACCTGGTATAAGTGAGGCATCAAGGCCAGCCCATAGTGCAGGGGGCCAGCGATGTGAGGTAAGTGTGACTGGTCACAGTGATCTGGCCCGCAGTGTAGGTGAAAAAGCTAGACACTTGGATGCAGTCTGATGATTTTTTTTATTCACTGTATAAATTCAAATGAGCTATAACTGTTCTGTCTTGAAACCCATAAGTGGGTGATTTGATAACCTTTTAAACAAACAGTTCTTTGAAACTCCTGTGTATATGTTGGTGTAAACATGCAACCATCAATAAAGCTGAATTAAAACAAAAAGGGACCCTTAACACACAGATCCTGCAATTCATAGACACACACACACACACACGCACCAACATTCGTGCGGGAAGATGCGCTAATATACACTAGAGGTGGGCAAGTCAGAGCAGGCTCGAACATGGTGCCTGCTCGACCTCTGAGCAGTTAAGAGCCAAATCAAGCCAAGCCAGTTCTGCTCCAAGTAAGCATTTTGTCAGCCTAAGCAGTTTCTAAGCGAATAGTGTCTGAAATGTTTAACTCTTATATAAAAAATGGCCTGCAGTAGCCAGGGCTCAGCACGTGTTTTGGCTCATAGACTTCAGCCAGACCCCAGGCTCTGCTCTGGGTGAAAAATTCCTGGCTTGTCCACTTCTCGTATACACATAGTGATGCACTCAGACAAAAATAGATGCACCAATACACACTGACAGAATGATATAAAAAGGAATATTTGATCCACTGTCACAAACTCCAAAGATTGAAAAGTTAATATGTAGTTTTCATCCAACTGTTTGCCCCTGAGTCGGAGACCTACTTCTTCTTGTCCGGTCTTGGCACCGTCCCAGCCCCGTCCGCCAATGCCTCCACTGTGGTGACCAGTGTATCCACGTGAGGCTTGAGAGAGTGCCAGTAACATTCATTTAGATGGCTTGCAGTACGTAGGGGGTTACCCTTTTTTTTTTTTTTTTTTTTTCCTGCCCACCACCCATGTGGCACCAGGTGGTGCCCTGCCAGGCCTCATGCAAGTACCATCACCCTGAAGAGGAGGAGGAGGAGGAGGAGGAAGGCTCCCTGGCCCACTGCAGGGGTCACTGGTAGTGGAACCTGGCCCCAACCTTCCCAGGCTGGGAGTGCGGTCGAACGTCTGTGCTGACCAGCATCTGTACCCAGATTGTTGGCTCGGGAGCACATCGTGCTCCTTACTGGGTCATTAGACGGCCACAACTTATGTCATTTCTGTACACTGCTGACATAATGTTGCATGCGCTGCCTTTTGGGGCAGCCGTCAGCGGCCTGTGAGAAAGCTAGTGCCTACCATGAGCTTTGTTCCTCACACTCCCAAATAAATCTAAAGAAAATTCTTATATTTAAACACTTCATCTCTTTACTGGTCTAGATTGCAGGGGTGTCATGTAACACTACCAGCTGATCACAATGTTCCCTTCAGTTGCACGGGAGGTACTCTTATTTCCGTTTAAGAGGGTCTCATGCACTGAGCCAGTGTAAAGGGCTTCTCGCTGACTGCTCCTGCCATCAGCATTGAGAAGAAAAAAAGGAACTAAGAAAAAAAAAAATATATATATATACCGTATCTACTGTAACCCCCCTGTTACCCGGGGTTACTAGAATCCCAGTAAGACCTAGTGGTAGGTAGGGAAGGCAGCTTGTGAAACTCCAGTTAAATGGATTTCACACCGTCTCTGTTCTCAGTCTCAGCTGAGACTGCGGGATGACATCACCATAGAACTCTCGCAGCTGCATGAGCAACACTGGAATCTGCAGTTGGGAGTTAGGTTAGAATGTTGAGAGTTTTTGAACAGTGAGCAGTCTTGGAGAGGAGCACAGCAGTCTGTGCACAGGCTCTTGGAGCCTAAATCTCTGATACAGAGCTACTTTAAGGGAGAGGTGTGTGTTTCCACCAAAAGAGGAACACAGTAAGCTGTTCGTGAAGTGGTGGAGACCGTTGTTACGGGTCTCTGTGCCCCATCCCTGAGGGGATGGGGGTAAAAGGTTTGCCTGTTATTCCAGGGGCAACCTCCTGCTTCCGGTTAGGGAAGAAGCTGCCTTATTTTCCTAAGTTGTGCTGCGGCACCAGAAGCTGTCAAGAATCGCCTGTGGGGCACCTGCAACCAAAGGGTGAGTTCTGCTCTTACATGGGGCCTATGTTTCACCCGAACTGTTGTAAAGTGGGGATTGGACTGCTTAATCAGTGGGAGGCCTAGAGGAATAGGCTAAGCCAAAGTAAAAGTATGTTCAAGTCCAGCACAAGGAGAAAGCCAAGACATGTAGAGGAAATGTGCTGTGCATTTACCCTTTAATCTACACTGCCAAGTTTTTCAGAAAGAGATGTTTAATGTCCAGAGAAATGGCAGGGTATGGATTGTGGAAGCTAGAGGTGGGAGACCCCCCATCTTTAGTAACCAGGTTCACCTCTACGGATTTGCTCTGTGGCCCTTTTACTTTGCCTCAGGCACTTGGCCAGTGCTGAGGGAAGTACCCAGATGTGGCATTGAAAGGAAATTTCCCTTAAGGAGTTGAAGGCTCTAAGGTGGTTTAGGGAGCCACCAGGAAAATGTCTGTCATATGGACAGGGTTCGAGTGTCCGGCAGGGGGGCCGGGCTAGGGAAAACCCAAATAGTGTACAAGTCGGGCTGTGTACCCAAAGTAGCATGCCAGTCCGGGCTGTGTGCCTGGTGGGTTCAGAGCCTGAGGGCTGAAGTGTTGAGGAAATGTTCTGGTTCTCTTATGTGCATTACCAGGAATGTAGCCCCGTGGGGGTCCGTCTATGCTTTGTTCAATTTGGATGTGAATAAAAGCCACACTTTAGAATCCCATTCTTGGTATTGGACATTACAGTTACTGCTTCCTGTGTTCGGATTTATTTGGGTACCCCTGTGCAGAGTAGCCAAACCTAAGCCCTTGTGCATAGTAACCTAGTCCTCCCCCGAACCCAGCCCCCCACCTGGTACTGCTGTCAGCTTCAACAGCATACCACCTGTCGTTTGCAAAATGGCAGGGGCGTGGGGGTTACACTACAGTAATTTTATGGGTCCAGTTGGCGTGCCTGTTATGGATCTAGGAGTGTCTCCTCTTGCATCCTTAAAACAAGCTGCTACTGCTTGGTTCACAGTCTTCTCAGCCTAAGTATGGAGGCACGCCAACTGGACCCATAAACGTATAATGTATGAGTGCACCTGATCACCAATCTCCTGACCCCAGACTGGCGATTGTGTAGAATATCGGACCACCACCGTTAGCGTAGTGCAAAGCTACAAAGAATACAGCGTAGTTTAATCGCGTGCTTGCACGTGCTTGCTGATCAGTTCGATTTTATCAGTTTATTGGAGTTGGGGGGCTTTGCCACACCATCCCCCCCCCTTGTTTTTTTTTGAAACATGGGCGGTGTGGGGCAAAACCTCCCAGCTCAAAAAAAACGAATAAAAAAATAACTGACCAGCTGACTTGGCCAAGTAGCATAACTTGAGCTCTACGCTAATAGCGTAGATCCGATGGTGGTCCGACGTTCTACACAATCGCCCCTAAATTAACTAACTGAATGAGTGAATGAATGAAAACCTACAACAAAAAAGCACTACTAAAGCATTTTAGAATCTTCATTTTCTAGTTGCCATGAACATCTCCACCACAACCACTGCAGGGACTCGCTTGGTTCTGTTTTTATTTATTTATTTTTTTTTACTGTGTACTTGGTTGTAACTACAATACTTGTAAACAGCAAACGGTGAACCTAGCACTCACGTATTGCAAAGAACTGTGATGCAGACCACGTTGTGAAGTGAATAAGTCCTGCTTTATTAAGATGAGACAACACACGAGAGCAGTAAACAGGCCCCTCCCCTGTGCCAACAGTTTTGCACCTCTCACGCTTTTTCAAGGCAGAGATTCATGAGCAGTTCAAGGCCTTATATCGTGAGGGCATTTAAAGTGACAGTGCTTATATAATTTAATTGCTGTGATATTTAATTGTATTAAAATCACAAACTGACTGCCCCATAGTAAAGTGCCGAAACTCCGTGTGAAGATGCAGTGCGAACTGATAAAACAACAGATATGACCCTGAGGTTGGGTGGTGGTGCGTGGAGAAGGGAGGAAAGAACAGGGGGGGGTGAGAGAGAGAGAGACAAGACAAAAATGGAAGGGGAGGCAAGGGAACACTGGAATAAAAGGGAAAGGGGTTTGTGGGGGTGGCGTCATGTCTATTGGATTATCAATTCATTCTGCTGATTTGGTGGTCACGCTTGCATTATTCACATTACGGCTGATTTATAAAACCTGGAACCCCTTTTTTCATTATTATTATTATTTTTCAATCGGTATTTTATCTCCTTGTGGGTCTGCCGGCAGCACCACCCCCGTCACTGGCATTTTCATGATTTACCGGTTCTCCATTGCCTGCACAGGCCCACAGTGTGGTGCATGGCCAGCTGCACTGCTCATGCGAGAGCCTATAGGGGGTGCCAGCATAGTGCAGCCTGTCCATTTTCCACCATTGTTTCTCCCCAGGGCTACCACATATGGCAATGCAAGCTTGCATGCAGTGGTATCTACCCGTGCCTGGACATCGTGTGGCAGCCCCTCCCCTTGCATGTGCCCCTGGCAGTGCTACGACCTGGTTGCCAGCAGGCGGCCGTCCCAAAGTGGGGCTCTTGTCCCCCCCCCCATGTCCCCGGAAGGAGAGCAGTCCATGGAATGCTCAATCCTTCCTCTACCAAGCTGGCCCCCAGTGATCCTTGCTCGTTCCTGAATGTGGGTCACTGGTGTTGCCAGCCGTAGTGGTACCGCTGCACCAACGAGCCAGCTGAAGACGCCTTTTAAAATCATGGAATAGAAAAACAGTAATAAAGTAGAAAAAACTTAGAGCAACTCTGCACTTAGCCTGTCCCTATTTACCTCAGAGTACCTGTGTTGGTACTGTGGTCCAGAGGCGGATGTGCTACAAACTGGGCCACACTGACACAGATGACTTGATGACATCATAAAACATTTTTTCTTACCTTTTTCTTTATCTGGTCGGTCCTGCTGGCTTCTCTGCCCAGCCATGCTCTGTATGCAGCCACTCAGGGAGCCTCTCCGGATCCCCTGCAACTGATATCATGATCCGGACCAGTCACTGAAGTCTCAATAAAAATAAACATCACTGAGCTTTTGACAGCTCCAGTTTGCCAGCTGGTATTCCAGCAGTAATCCCAAGGCTAAGTATAGGTTGCGGGTCCTTTACTTATCCTTGGGATTATCATGACCTCCCCAGTAGCCAGAGCACTAGCCATCGATTACGTGATCAACTTACAGTTTAGGACCCATCTTGGATGTGAATATTTTGTATGCCAGGCTAGTATGAATGCATCTATAGTGTTCTGTCTTACAGTCGCTGTTTTAAAGCATTATTGGTGGGCTAATTGCACTTGCCACTGATTTATGATTGCAACCCTTTAAAGTAGTAGAATAATTGTTACTTGGAAAAAATGTCATTGTGTAATTTTTTTTTTTTTTTTTACATTCTCCTGGTCCCTGCTCAGTGGATCTTATCCACTGGTCTTTTTGGCCAGGCCACTTACGGTAGCGTGGACCCGGCATTATTCTGCGCAGGGCCGGGAGGTTTTTTTCCTTTGGTTTTCTCCTGGTCCCCATCCCTTGAGGCGCCGGCGCAGAGGACTTGCGTCAGGCGGCGACGTGCAGATACATGCTGCCGTCAAGCACCCAACGCTCCCCCACCCCAGCCTCCTGTAGGAAACCGTATTTGCCTTAGCGCCTGCGTTTCCACAGGCAGTAAGCGTGGGCATTGTTGCTCATTTAACTCGCACCCCGCCGGGAGGAGGAGAGCATCCATTGAGACACGCTTATACTACTCTCCCTGTCGGTTCCCCTGTGACCCGAGCTCGCCTCAACCCGGCTCGCCAGTGTGGTGCGAGTATAATTTTTTTTTATCAATAATATATTTCCAACAATTAATCATTTGCATGTTTTTATTTTTTTTTTTTTTTTTGTAAACTCATTGTATTATTTATTTAAAATAATTGACTCTGTCCATTAAAGATGGCCATCACTAGCAGTTTTTTTAAATCCTTATCTCTTGGAGTTACTGTTTGACTTTACATGCTGGATTCACATTCCTGGTGGTAACTCCTTATTTTTCACTCTGAGACGTGCTGGGAGTACTATCACTGTTGTGCAGATGTTAACCAAAGGAGCCAGATGATGTTAAACAAATAAAGTAACCTTGAAGTGCCTGCTCTGTAAGAAACACAGCTGGTTTGTTAAAGCCCATTGTAGAAAACATTTATATACATCTAAATGATTTATCTACTTTTACTCTTCAGAACATTTTGATGTACTTTCAAGGCTTTCGAAATCTCTCTCTAAAACTTGTTCTTCGTTCTAATTACATTTATTTTATTTTTTTAATTTACTGTGTGTTGTGCTCCCTTAATGCCTAGTCTGCCTTGTAAGCCTCTTACTCCCCCAACCCTGTGACCCGCTGTCCCTGGGACTTATCTTCTGACTCTACATTGCCTCACAGTTTGCCCCCAGGATTCCCCAGGCCCAGAAGCGGTTTAGCTCAGGTGCAAGTTGGGAGCCTAATGAGCAGTGTGGGGGGCCTGCAAGGAGAGGAGACGACATTTTGCAGGCAGGTTTTTTTTTCCCTGTTTTTGTGTTTCCCCCTCTCCCTGGGCGCCTCAAGGACTGAGAATGGAATAGATGTCCACACGCAAACCTGTCGACATCTCAGGGGACACCAGTCCACTCATCGTAGCTTCGCTTGCACTACCACTGTGGTCACCCAGGTGGCGGTACTGCAGCGGAACACGCTGACCTCCCTCCCCGAAGAAGGAAAGCCTCCTCTGGGACACTTGATCCTACCCCCGGCCAGGGTCACAAGTGGTAGTGTTACCACAGCGCCGACGGGCTGACACTAGTAACTTCATTTTATGTGCAGTTTAATCAGTGGGATTACTCTGTATAGATGGGGCGTAGGTATCCAGACCTGAACCCGACTGTAAATATAGACTTTCATACCATTTAGTACGTATTTGCTAATGAAATTGTCTAAAATGAGTTTCTGTAAGATTACCATAATGGTAGAGGACCTAGGGCAGCTAATTTGTCTTCTTTCCTGCCAGAGCAGATTGAGCAGAGTTCCTGTTTTCATACAAATGTTTATTTCATTTTTTTCCCCTTTCCTGGGCCCCCTGGAGCACCACTCCTTCAGGCTTCAAACGTTCATCCCCTCTGCACTCCAGGCTCCCTGATGTCCTCTGACACTCCCTCTGGTCTGGCTTATCTCTGTCAGGGGGCCCCCCCGGCTGCTACTAGGGAGGAAGCACCTTGTAGGCTGAGGGGGTCGGTTAAGGGGTAGGGATGGTGCGCTGGGCAGTCAGGTGTCATGGGGGGGACTTGCTGGGGGCCGTCATCTGGTGCTAGCAGGGCGGGCTATTTTTCCATTTCTGCCTTGCCTCTGCCACATCATGGCTGCACGTTGATGGCATCCTGGGAAGGATACGTGGCAGTGTGCGGTTACCCACACCTCCATGTGTGCCTCTGCCGGCTCACCAGGAGCCACTCGAGCAACAGTGCAGGCCGTACTGTCCCTTCTGGGGAGGAGAGCATCTCTGCAGATGCTCTTCGCCCGGTTCACCCACCATGGTGCGACAGGAAACCTGTCGACTGTCATTAGGGTGACAGCACAGTGCCGATGGCGCTCATCTCGCCCAGCAAGTATACCTTTCGACCCCTGTTCACCCAGTCCACCTGAGCAAATCCCGGCTGTTTGTGGGGGGGTGGGGGGCTGTGCCCCCTGCAGCCCCCGAAACTTATTGTAATCACCTCCAAGGCAGGGATTTGTCGGGAAGGGGGTGCAACACCCATGTGGCGCTGGCCCTGCAGGGTGCTTCAACAACCAGTTCACCACTGTGATAGGTGAACTGGTTGCAGCACCTTGATCTCGTCACCCTCATTCTGTTGCCCTGTTGACTTGATATCCTTCGCCCTCCCCGTCAGTTTCCATTCCAGTCACCCTGGGTGTGGGTCGTGAACTGTGTTCACCAGCATGTGCCCCACTGCTCGGCACCATAGAGATGCAAATTCTGTAAGTAATATAGCACTATGGGTGAGTATTACTGGAAAAATAAATCTAAGATGAATTGTGTCTAAATATAACATTTTTTAAAAGTTGTCCAGTGGTGTCATGGTCTTGTTAAACACCTGAACCGATGGCCCAGCAGCTGCCCGTTGCACTTCCATGCAGACATCCTGGTTCAGGAGTGAACCAGGGTCGTCGTGTTGGAATTCAGTCCCGGCTGAAGATGCTGCTGCGTGGCAGCATGCCTCAGCCGGGGAAGGTTGACGGCAAGTTCCACCAAAGCAGCAACGCCTGTGGCTGGGCTGGGGAGCTTGCTACCATCTGGTGCATGTGCATGAGGCAGACAGGAGGCTATGCTGATGTCAGGGAAGTGGGAGGGACCAGAACAAATGGGAGAAAAACCCACGGCCTTTTGAATGGCGGCTTGGACTCCTGGTTCCCATGGGTCCTAGTGCCCACTGACACTGGATCCTGGTCCACAGGGTGGAATACCGTAGGGGAGGACTGCCCTACACCCATAGCCCTTGCCATGGAGTGTAGAGCCGTGGGGTAGTTGGTGGGCTGCCTGGGGCTGGGAAGGCCTGGAGACACAGACCCAAAGAGAGTATATTCCTGGGACCAGGGTATATGCGTGACCGATGGATGTGGTCAGGGAATGAAAAATCTGCATGAAACAATGGCTTGACTATGCGTTTTTTTTTTTTTCCTCTCCCTGCAGATGACTGGGTTCTCGTTGGCACCAAACCTGGACACCTGCTGCTGTATCGGATCAAGAAGGAACTGGGTAACTTCCCACCTATTGTTAAAGGGGCCTTCCCATTACACGGGGTTGGGAGGCACTATGGCAGATTGGGCAAGTCTGGTTTGACTACATTTTGTATGATGAAAAAGCAGCACTTCTATAATTTTTCTGACTTTTGTCCCATCAAACATTGAAGAAACCTACACAATACCTTAAAGTCTGTGATCTCTGAGGAAGTGCAGGGGAGAATATATATATATATATATATATATATATATATATATATATATATATATATAGATAAATATTTCAGGCTGTATTTCATTTAGTTTCTTTACGTGCTTATATAATTAAATTACACTATATACATAGTTATGTGTGTGTGTGTGTATATATAATATACATACATACATATATATATATATATATATATATATATATATATATATATATATGTTTATTTTTTTGGTCAATTTTATTTTTGCTGCCACGGACGGTGGGGAGACTTACCCCCTTATCTGCCATTTACGTGGTCGCTCAATGTGCCCTCCATTGAGCCAGCCTTTGCCTTGACTGCTGGGATGGAGGAGGACTGTAGCTAACCCCCTACAGAGGCCCCCTTCCCGTGGGACGCGGACTGGGAGGAGAGACCACTTCACCCTTGAACTCTGCCCTGACTTACGTCGGGCTTTGTTTGACTCCGAGGGGCCAGGCGACCATCGGTGGCTTTATTGGTTTGCCATGAGGGTATTTGTACCTTTCTGGTACCCCCTCTGGACGTGACGTGCAGTGGCTCCTGCATGACCGTGCCGCTGGAGCCTGACGTCGTCTAGGCCCCTTCTGTGTCCCTTATGCTTGTGTTGCCACCGGTCTCCACCAGATGCCACCACAGCTCCGGGAACCCCCAGCAATCCTCCCTGGGAGAGGAGAGTAGTCCTCCGAACGCTCAGTCCTCTCCCTCCCCTGCCAATCCCGTGCGGCCAAGGTCCATTCCCGAACCCAGGTCAACGGCATGGCGTGAGGTGTGGCATCCAGTGCCTCAACCCTCCGTGCCACCGGGCCGGCCAAATATGTATATATTTATGTACATCTGTGTGCATTTTTATTTATGTAACTGTGTGCATATGTGTATTTATTTATGTAATTGTGTACATATGTGTATTTCTTTATGTAACTGTATGTACATCTATATTTAATGGCACACTGAGCCAAGACTTATTTTTAGGTCTGACCTGAGTATATCATAGCATCAACTATATAGTGTCATAATAACTGTGTCTTTAAAACAGCATGATATGTTATAATCACAGTAATCTGTAGCATTTTAATTTTAGGAAAAATATGATTAGAGGAAACGGGGTTTTCGGGGAACCGTGGTCGCTCCTGGAGAGAGACATGCTGCCAGAGCAGGATGTTAACTCGACATATCGTGCTGCGTGATAATTGCAATATTGTTTTCTTACAACAGTAAATTACCTTCAGTGGAAACTTTCATGATATACTGTGTTGTTATGACATACCCAAGCCCGGGCAGAGGCGAGCACAGGGACTATGAAGAATAGAGTATGTGGTGCATGTAAATCAGCAAGTTAACAACTATAAATACCACTCTCCTTACGTGGGGAGAGATGCTCGAGCCAGCTTTGTAGCGCTGAGTGATGGTTGATCTCTCTGGCAAGCTGGTGACCTGGGTTTGTGTTCTGAGCCTGCGATGTCTGGAACAGACTGGCAGGGAGGGTTTAGATGGTCCCTTGGACACTCTCCTCTTTTTTTTTTTTTTTTTGGGGGGGGGGGAGCTGAACGCGTTGTTCAGGTGGCAGCTCCTAACAGCGCGATGGAGGTGGTGATGATGTCATGGGTCAGGTGACCATGAATGGTCAGACACCCTTCCCCAGGCTGCCACAATCAGCAGGTGGGTGGGGGGACAAAGATGGAAATGTTGTACTGATATGCGGAATGACTGCCTCGCGTTCCCCCCTCCCCATGTCAACAGACCTTCTCAGCACACCACAGAAGGGCCTCTCCAGCCAGCATCCTTGCAGTGTTGGTCCCTCCTGTGGGCTGTTGTGGGGTGTCCCCCAGCGAGAACTAGCCAGCAAATTGGAGGTAAATCTGGAGCAGAAAGTGCTCCTCCAGTGGCTGGAGAAGGCTCCATCAGGGGCATGTTGGTCCCCGGATGTGCAAGCTGGAAGTGTGGAAGAATCTTTTATGGAAACAATGGGTGAGTCTGGCACACGGAGAGTGTTGGAGGCCCGGAGGAGTGAGCTGCTGATGGGAGCAAGAGGAGGAGAAACGTAAAGGGCAAAACAATACGACAGTGAAGGTACAGTGAAGGCATTTCAAGCAAGCAATGCGACACAATGAGGTGTGGGTTATCTCCTGATAAGAGCATGCCCAGGTGTGTTATAAGGCATGAGGCGCTTGCGGTGAGTGCCTCATGCACCTGGTGCTCTTGCAGGAGATAACCCCACACACACCTCTGCGTGTGTATTGCGCTTATAAAATGGGTTCCCCAAGAAAAAAAAGAACAAAAAACATCTCAAAAAATATAAAAAAAAACTGAGGTTTGATACAGAAACAGTAAAAAATAGTCCCCCTGTTGGTAATTATTGATGGCCAGTACAGGGCACTGCGCGCCCCCTCCCAAAACTACCACCACCACACACACAGATACTGGGTAGGTGGTTGTTCCATTTGCCCTCGCACTGTATTCCCGACAGGCACACATACCCAATTTAAATAAGCGTGTCTCTGCTGCTGAGCAGAGCAGGTGTTTCTTTTACAGTGAGCATCCCCTTTTATTCAGACTGAGTGTGTCCCTTGCCAGGCGTCTTATTTAACCGTCGGTTGTAACATCGGTCGCTCGCTCTGTGATAATGAAAATGTGGAAGTTTGAAAATAAATGATTGTTAAAAAAACGCTATATAAGACAGCTAGCGGAGGAGCTTTTGATTGGAAGACTGGTTGTAGCAGCACGCAATGTCATTTTTTATTTTGTTTATTTATTGATGTCGTGGATTATACGAGTGAGCAGTCATTCATTTACAGGTTCCACATCAGTTACACAGACAATACAATACAGATGACAGGGTTACATATGTGGTACAGGCAAGTTACAGGGTACAACAGCATTAAACAGCTTAGGCAGTATAGCAGCTAGCTGGCGTCAGAGGTTAACACCCTATTTGGAAGCTCTCAGAGGTGAGGAGGAGGGATTGCAAACATGAGTGGCAGGAGTAAGGTAGCTGGGAGCATCTGAGGGGGTAGGGAAATGGGAGCGATGTTATGATTGAGGGGGGTAGGTGTAACCTAAAGTGCTGGGATTGAGGTCCCTCAACCCATTGAGTTGTCAGGAGGTGTATGTCAAGGTAGTTGGTTGATGCTGTGGGAGGGTACTAATGGTAGCAGAGTTCCTTGTGGGTCAGGTGTTTGAGTGTGGAGTTAGGAGGTGCTGGACCCCTGTGGCTAGTTGGTTGAGGGAGCATTTCTTGGTGATGAGGCAGGTTTGGTAGTTTATTCTGTCCTTCAGTTGTAGCCAGCCTGCCCAGGTGTAGAGCTCGCAGGTGTGCATTAGTCTTTCTGCACCTGTGAGCAGTCGACCCGTCTTGTTTAGTGCAGTGGTGATGCGGTTTAGGGCTGTGTCTGTTGCCGACCTGTAGATTGCCAGGCCATCGTTGATTAGGGAGACTGTCGAGCTGTTGATGGCCAGGTTCAATGCCTCATGTGTTAGGCAGTGTCTATTCCTGTATAGGATCTCTATTCTTGTATTAATCGCCCTTGCTGTGTTGTCGATGTGTTGGGTGTACGAAAGTGTAGAGTAGAGTGTGATGCCCAGGTACCTGAACTGCTGGACGTGATCCAGTGGGTCCCCATTAGCGTTCCTGATTGCAAGGGATGAGTCCTTATGCTTGCTCTGTGTGCTGGTGAACATCGTAGTCTTAGTTCTTTTTTACAGTTCACAACTAGTCTATGATCCATAAATCAGTTTTCGACGGCTGAGCACCCCTTTTGGAGATCCACAGTCAGTTGTTCGGGATTAGGGTTGCTGATGAATATGACTGCGTAGAATCGGTCATGTGATGCCTTCAGGCTGAGCACAGTAGGAAGGGAGAGCTCCAGTCATCCACGATTTTAGAACTCCATAAAAAACAGAAAAACTTAGAACTTTAAAGAACAAGACATAGAAACGTTGAGGATGCTCCACTGAACGAACGAGGATAAAATCACGCTAAGCAAGGAAGGATGGACGGAGAGAAATGGAACGGGATGCAGAGTACACCAGTGACAGCTAGAGCCCAAGCACAGAAGCGCAGCAAGCTCGACTCATCCCCGGACATGTCATCGGTGTCAGTGAACCATAACCCTGACGGATATGTGGAGGAATTTGCCTTTATCAAAACCAAACTCCTAGACCTAACGGAGAGAATGACATCTCTTAAGCTGGCCATTGATAACCTTATAATGAGAATGGGGGATGCAGAGGCCCACATCAGCTCAGTGGAGGACAAAACAGAGCAGAGAAATTATCACTATGAAGAAAAAACTGCAACGGCTGGAGGAGAGAATGGAAGATCAGGAGGGACGGAGCAGGCAAAATATCCTGGGTATTACAGGACTGCCTAAGAAAGAAGATAAAGACTGCATAGCCTTTGTTCAAAAACTATGCCAGAAACTGGATGGCCCCTCTCCGAATGGCCCGGGGTACATCGTTGAGAGAGCGCACCATGCTCTGCGTCCACCACCCATGGAGGGGGAGCGTCTGAGACCTCTCATTTTTAAGCTCCTAAACTTCCTTGATGAAGTTCATATTCAAGCCCAGATAAAGAAATTACAAACAGTCCCTTGGGAAAGCAGCAAAATCCTCATTTTCAGTGACCTGAGCCCACAGACAAGGGCTAAGCAAGCCTTATACAGGGACATCAAGAACACATTGTACGTGGTGGGGTTCCAGTTCTGCCTCAGCTACCCAGCCAAACTAATGGTAAACATCGAGGGCAAAGAACACCAGTTCGCGACAGCTGAAGAGGCAAAAATGCAGCTGGCTAAATTGCTCCTGAACATATTCAAAGTAAAGGGACAGCGCTGAGGCCTTTTAGTGAGCTGGTAACGTCTGTACATGGAAAGGGGTACCCTAAAGACTGCTTTGGGTCACACACAAACCTCTGACTGGCATATGTTTCCCTTGTGAATGAGCACCTTCCATGACTCGAATGAATGAAGAATTATAAACTATGACCACGGGAAGGGGAAGGTGCGGAAAAGGGATGGGAACATGATTACAATATAATTACAAAGATCTTGCTGATGTAGACAGCTGGAGGTCCATATAGGGGGACAAAAGGGAACTGGAACTATCTCACAAATTTGCCAAACATTAGGAAATTTGGGCTCAACACTAATTGAAAGGTCCCTTAACATGAGCTAATATACTTGCGACTCATGGATGGTTCCGCTGATGGTAGACTCCATTTTGGCTGATGGCGTGCTTCCCTTCCCCCACAATGCTTCTTCATCATCTACATTGGTTTTGACAGATTGCCGCTTTCAGTGAAGCCCTGGATTTCCGTGGCAGTTGGACTAACAGTTGCCACTTACCTGAGAGAAGAATGTGGGGATCGATGGCGTTCTAAACCCTGGTGGTAAAAACTTGAAGAGCGAGCAGTGGATGCGTGTGGAAGAGGAGCATGGCTGCAAAGACCTGGTACAAACTAGGCTCCTCCCACTAGAGCCTCCCAGGGGACTGTTCAGGATGTCTCACATCAATGACTGGGGATCTCGTGGGATTTTCAGGGAGGAGGGAGGGGGGAAGAAAAGTAAACAAAAAAACATGGCGACCAGAAGAACAACCGGAACCTCCGTGATGTACGGCGAATCCCATAAAATCTTCGAATTGACCGACACCAAATAGGATGCCTTGGGGAGATGGTGGCTATGAGAGAGGGGTAGGCACAGAGAGACAATCACGGACTGGCAACTGCCACCTGAACGAAACACATGAAGATGATGATTATTGCTCCCAGCCAAATATATATATATTTTATACCATTTCTTTATTTGAGATTTTTTTTCCCCAGGAGGGTATCTGTTAGGTACATGTAATTTAATTACAATTTACAAAATACAGGTTATAGTAAGACATCCATATCAAATTATCATACAATGTAGCGGGTGTCCAACAGCTGAGAGTGGTCAACAGAATGAGAAGGAGAAGACGGACAAATCATTTTACCTGTTCCCTAGGTGATATTCTACATTAGCCATCAGTTAGGTCCCCCATTGGACCTTTCTAGGATATCCGATCTGGTCTATGACCCATCACCCAAGCTCACCATCTGGACCAGAAAGTGGAACATTTCTGAACCCGAAGATTTATATTAGCTGTTAACATTTCCATTTTATATATTTGATATGTTCTATCCTCCCACTCACGAATCGGTGGAGTGTCCTTCAGGACCGTTTCCTTGTGACAGCCTTGTGTGCTGCCAGAGCCAGAATACTTGGCAAGAGCCTGGAGCTGCCCCTTTGATCTCTGGTGGGATATCAAATATAAGTATACATTCTGGTTTTAAGATCTCTAATTCTGGGAACAGCTCTGTTAATGCTCCCCCCACCTCCCTCCAGTATTGGGATAATGTGTCACAAGCCCAGAAAATATGGGTATGAGTCATCAGTTGTCCTCCACAGCCTCTCCAACAATCCGATCCTATTTGGCAGTTAAACTTCCCTGTTATCTGAGGGGTTCTAAAAAATCGTACTATACACTTCCATCCAAATTCTTTCCATACCATGGATTTGGTCGATCTGTGTATGGTTGTAAAGATCAACCTCCACTCCTCTTCCCGTTTAACTATACCTATCTCTTCCTCCTATCTCCTCTGGAATCGCTTCATTGGAGTTCTTTGGCCATATAGTAAGGCCTGATCAGTATGTGATATTATATGTTCGGAGTGGCTTTCTCTATCGCTTGGATTTTGGGCTCTGTCAAGGGATGAACCTGTCCTCGATCCCAGGTTAACCCCAGTAGGTCTCTGCAGTGATCCCTAACCTGGAGAAATCTAAAGAAATCCTGTTTCTTTAATCCAAAAAGTCTCTCCAGATCCTGGAATTGAGTAAAAACTCCCTTTTCATATAACTGGTAAAATCTAACTAGTCCCTTATTTCTCTCTCTCTTAAATGTGCTATCAGTATTTGGTGGGATAAAGGCTGAATCCTCTGTTATTTTTTGGAATAAATCGTGTTGTTTGGTCTTTTGTGTTTAAAATTATTTTCCTCCATACTATAATTAATTGTCTTGTATATTGGGATATAATCTCATTATCTATTATTAATTTTGATAAAGTCAGGCTGAATAAAAATTTCTCTACTCCATCCTTCAAGTTTCCAAGTTCTACATCTTTCCAATGGGGGTCTGTATCACCATCTAACCATTGTAGCACATGTGCAACTACCGCCGCCTAAACATATTTTTCAGAATTCGGAAGTGCAAGCCCTCCTTCATGTTTTGGTAACTGTAATATCTCTATTTGAATTCGGGGCCTTTTTTTTGCCAAATAAAATCTGATACCATCTTGTTCCATTGTTTAAAGTCTTTCCTGGCCGGGAAAAGAGGGAGAGTCTGAAACAGAGCAATCGCGGAAGCAGGTTCATCCTTATAGCATCTATTCTTTGTGTCAGGCAAGAGGGACCACCTCTGCAGGTCCTCTCTAATAGTCTTTGTTAATGGATCATAGTTGATCTTGTAAAGATTTTGTGTGTCCCTAGGAATAGTAATGCCTAAATATTGAAATTTTTTTGTCGTCCATCTCGGGGGGGGGGACCTTCGTTGGATCTTTACACCAGGGTGGTAGTGAAAAGTTAATACTTCAGTTTTACTAGTATTAAGTTTGTATCCGGAGAGGGCCTCCATTTCCCCTAGAAGGGAAAACAAGCTCTGGAGGAATGCCTTGGGGTTTGTCAAATATTAGTAAATCATCTGCGAAAAAAGCAGTTTTCTGGATTATATCTCTGAGTTTAATCTCTGTGATATTAGGGTCTTCCAGAATCGCCTGTGCCAGGGGCTCCGTGTGTAGTGCAAAAAGAAGGGGGGATGGGGACATCCCTGCCGAGTACCCCTGGCCAAGGGGAAATGGGGAGATTAAGAACCATTCACCTTAATCTGGGCCTGTGGGGAGGAATACAGCTGTTGTATAATTAATAAAAAGGCCTTAGGGAAATTAAACTTTTCTAGGGTATATCTTAAGAACCTCATGAAACCCTATCGAAAGCCTTTTGGGCATCCATGCTCAGGAGCAGAGTAGGGACCTGGTCTCTTTGGACTTGGCCCAACAGAATCACCGTGCGCTTGATATTGTCTGCTGTTTGACGTTTAATTATAAAGCCTGCTTGGTCCTTGTTGATTAGTTCTGGAAGCAGATTCTCGAGTCTTTTTATCAGAATTGCTGCAAAAAACTTATAATTTTGGTTAAGAATGGAACTGGGGCGGTATGATTCACAGGTGGATGGGTCTTTATTTGGCTTTAGTATTGTTGATATATTGGCATACTGCCAACTGGAGGGGGACTGGAGGCGCCTTTCTGTATTTCATTAAATAGTCGTGTGAGGGGTTGAAGCAATTCTGGCTTGAATGATTTATAAAATTCTGCCGAGTATCCGTCAGGGCTGGGACCTTTATTTATTTCAGAGCTGCGAATAATAGTCAACTTCCTGTGAAAGAATCAGCCTAATTAGCCTTTGTTCACTTGGGAGCTTAAGCAACAGGTTGGTAGAAAAGAGGCCAGGAGTTATATTTTGTTTTAAACTGAAATATTTGAATAGTTTGTTAGTGAAATTAGTTCTATGTGTTAAAAATTATTACCTTGAATTTGAACTGATACTTGGGCTGTGATATTGTAGGTTTGGGGACAGATGTTTGGCAGGGAAAATTAGAAGGTAATTTAAATGTGTTGTTTGCCTGGTGTTTGGTAAGAGCCCTCCCACCCACCCTGTTTTGTAGGCTTTCTTAAATACTGAAAAGCCACTGGGGTTGGGATTGAAGGGCTGAGTATTTCTGTTTGGGACTGAAATTTGAAGCAACAGGAGTTGGTGGGCCTGTGACATCATACGGTACCTGGAGTCTGCTTCACACACTGTTAGTGGGACTGAACACATACTGGACTGTATGTGTTTGTGAGACTTAGGAACTTTGTTGGTGGGGTTGAAATTGGGTTTGTAAATAACTACAGTCAGTATAGAGAAAACTGTACTCCAGGGAAAGGGACTGAGAAAAGGGGTGTGCTATTATAAACAGAGGGGGATAATCAGGGTGGCCGTATTCCACCATGGCAGGCATCTTCGGAAGGTTGTAGGCTGCACAGGCTGTGGGATGGCAATAATTCTAAATTGGGCCTGGAGAGAGGGAGGCTGCCCACTCTGTAGACAGCTATCTTGTATCAGGAGTGAGGTATATTGGTTAAGGAGTAAGCTGTGGGAGCTGGGGGTGTCCAGGATAAGGGTGTGGATATGGGCAGCAGAAGGGTGGGGCTGAGGGGAGGCTGGGGCAATGCTCTGAAATTACAGGACATTATGATACAGCAAGCAGAAGGGGGATATTAGGACAGAGGACCCATAGATAGGGAAGTTGATGCTAAGGAAGCGTACAGGATGAAATTCTGAATTCAAGGAGACTGGAGGGAAGAATCAGGAGGGGCTGTTGTCGGAAGCCTAAAACAGCAGACTGTGGGAAGGGAGCTCTAAGGTGAACAGTGCAAGAGAGGAAGAAGAGGTCAGTTTAGAGATGCAGTCAGGGAAACTCGGGTTACTTGATGGAGGCTGACATAGTGTCACAATAAATTTGAGATACTAAGCATCCTAGAGGGAGGAAGGGGTTGGTGGAAATGAGGAAACTTATACAGAGGCCGGGAGGAGTCAGATACCCATAGGGCATCACAGAACAGCTATGGAAAGGATAGACATAGTCCCAGAGGAGAAGGAAACATATATGTTAAGCAAATGGGGGAGATGCAACATATTCCAGACATGAGGGAGGAGAGCATGATTGGAGAGGAACTGGGAGACAAGGAGGTGGGAGAGGAGCCCCCCTTCAGCAGGAAGGTCAGTACCAAGGATGGGGCCCTAGCTAAAGGGGACCCACAGAGAGCCTCTGGAGACAGGGGTACTATTACAAGGGGGATGAGGGGTGGGGAAGGGAAACCATCAGGGCCAGGATAAATGGTTCAGATAAGAGAGGGTTAAAGGGGACACCTATTCAGAGGGGGTTTGAGTTAAGTGGGCAAAATAGCAAGGGAGGCAGAAAGGGGAGGGTGACAAGGGGGTCTCTAATAAGGCAGGAAGACTCCCATGAAATTGCGATCATGAATAAAGTGGGGGGGCTGAGAGGGCATAGTGGAGGTAACCATAAGGATGATGGCGGTGTTAAGGTTCTGTTACTGGGAGACTCGATGATTAAGGGTATCCATTGGGAGGACAGGGGATGGATGCCATAGCCAGGTGAAGGTAGTGAGTATCTCTGGGCTGACAGTGCACAGAGCAAAGTTCATGGTGTATGAAATGGTTAGGGATTGTGGAGGAAACCGGATTTCCTGGTGCATTTGGGAACTATGATCTAGAGGAAATAGCATTATGAAATCAAGGAAGGTTCCAAGAACTTGCCAGAGTCTGTCGGGATAATGGATGCAACATTTCCTTTTCGAGATATTGCAGTACCAAGGCCTCAGTGGAGAAAAAAATGAAGCTCACAGAGGTTAATGAATGGCTCAGGAAGTGGGGTGAAGAGAATGGGTTGGGGGTGTTAGGGAACTGGAATGGAGTTTGGGAGGATAAGGGACTATATGCCAAGGACAGGTTTCATCTTGCCCCATTAGGGAAGGAAGTCCTTAAACAGGGATGGCTGACTACATACAAGAAAGGTGGGGTTTAAACTTGTAAGGGGGAAGGGATAGGGAGGGGCTGACCAGAAGCCCTCCCTCCAGATGAGGGTAGGCCTTCAAGCCCAAGGGGGAGGGGAAACAGACTGGAGGTGGAGGTTTCAGGAGGAGCAGGGGAGGATGGAAGTATAAGGAATCTGGGTGGGGTTCACAAAAGGATCAGGGATAAGGGTGGGGTTGGTGTTAGTAAATACCAGGAGCTTGGAAACAAGTTGCAGAGTTCAGAGCCATGCTGTTCGGGGGGTGGATATGGCGGCGAGTCACGAAGACGTGAGCCAACAAAAACCATGACTGGGACCTAAATAATGTACACTAATTGCTTAGGAAGGATAGAAAGGAGGGCAGAGGGGTGGAGTGGCTATGTTCATTAGAGATGACATAGAAATTGCTATGGTAGAAGAGGCAGAGGGAAGCGGGAGGCCTTATGGGTCACCCACGATCCCCAGCAGGAGATAAGGTCAAGCTGGGAGTAGCATATAGGCCCCCAGGATGAGTGATGTTCTAGAGGATGGTTTGCTGGACAACATCATTGCCCAGTGTGGTCCAAAAGGGGAAGGAGTGGTGTTGATGGGGGACCATATGCCAGGTACTAACTGGGGAACCATGTCCTCTAAGGTGGCCAAGGAGCAGAGGCTGCTGGATGGCTTCAGGATGTGTTCTTAACACAGCATGTGATGGAGCCCACAAGGAGGGGCATGTCCTGGATGTGGTTCTGGCAGATGGGGATCTGGTAAGGGACATGGTTGTACAGGACCCCCTGACTGGGAGTGACCACAATACTGTCTGGTTTCAAATAAGCATTGGGGGAGTGGGGGTGAGATCTAGGACACTGGCAGTGGACTTCAGGGGGGCAGACTTTATGGGCATGGGAAATATTCTCAAGGATCACTTGAAGGTGATTACCTCAACAACAAGTGTGGAAAGGAGATGGGAGGTCATAAAACGGGGACTTCATGAGGCAGTCAGGATCTGCGCTAAGTTGAAACGTAAGGGAGCAAGGTCACATAAACCATGCTGGTGGTCCAGTGAGGTCCAGGTAGCAGTCAGAGAAAAGAAGGCGGCTTACAAAATATAAAACAACAAGAGGGATAGGGATAAGAAATGTACCAGCTTGCATCTAGAAAAGTCACCCGTATGGTGAGGGAGCAAAGTCCAGTAAAGAGCACGCTGGCACAGGGGATACATGGAGGGAAAGGGGTTCTTCCGGTACATTGGGGAGCGGAGAAAACTAAGGCCATCTCAGCAGATTGAGATCAGAAGGAGGGTGGGTGGAAGAGGCGAGGGACCAGGCAGAGGTATTTAATGAGTACTTTGCCTCTGTGTTCACTAGGGAGGGGATGGGATATCCAAAGCAAGGCACAAAGGGGATAGAGAGGCAGGGGGTGGGATCAGGGAGCAGCAGAAATGGAGCAAAAGGGAGGGAAAGGTACCCCAGGGTGTCACATCTGGATAAGGATAAAAGACCAGTAAGGTGGAGGGACGGATGATGCCATCCCACCAAAGGTGTGGTTTGCCCTCAAGGCCCTAAAGAAAGACAAATCTCCTGGGCGGATGGCATTCATCCGAGTACTATGGAATTGGCGGACATACTGGCTACCCACAGGCGGAGCTTTCAACAGGTCACTTGAGACAGGGAGGGTACCTTGAGGATTGGCGAGAGGCATGGTACCAATCCATAAAGGGGGTCAAGGAAGTACCAGAAACTATAGACCCATCAGTTTAACCTCGGTGGTGGGAAAATTAATGGAGAGTATACTAAAGGAACGATTGGGGGTTTACTGGAGGAGGTGGGAGGTCTGGATAGTCGGCAGCATGGGTTTGTGCCAGGTAGATCATGTCAAACCAACCTTGTGGAGTTCTATGAATGGGTTACATCAGAACTGGACAGGGGTAAGCCTGTGGATGTATTATTCTTGGACTTCAGCAACGTTGACTCTGTCCCACAATGGTCTGGTGGAGAAACTGATGGGGTTAGGAGTAGGCCCTTTGATGGTCAGATGGATTGAAAACTGGATAGCTGGCGCACTCAGAGAGTAGTGGTCTGTGGGGAGCTCTCGAACCCTACAGAGGTTGGTAGTGGGTACCACAGGGCTCGGTCCTGGGTCCAATCCTGTTTAATGCATACATATCAGACATCAGGGATGGTATAGGGTGTGAAATGAGTCTCTTCAGGATGACTCAAGATGGAGCAGTAGTTGAGGGAGAAGGGAGGTTGGCCCTGCAAGGGACCTGGACACCCTGGAAAGCTGGGCTCACACATGGAAATTACATTTCAATATCACCAAGTGCAAGGTGTTGCATCTTGGTCGGGGAAACCCTAAACACAGGTACACCCTGGGAGGGGAGGTGCTGGAAGCCTCAACAGGGGAAAAAGACCTAGGGGTCATGGTGGATACATGTATGAATAACACTGAGCAGTGCAGGAGAGCAGCTAGCAAGGCAAACAGGATGTTGGGATGCATCGCAAGGGGGATCACCTCTAGGAGCAAGGAAGTGATTCTGCCACTGTACAATGGACTGGTTAGACCACACCTTGAGTACTGTGTACAGTACTGGAGACCACACTTGAAGAGGGACATACAGCTCCTGGAGAGGGGTACAGAGGAGGGCAACAAAGATGATCGAGGGCTAGGGGATTTGACTTACGAGGACAGACTTGAGGAGCTCTGCCTGTTTTCATTGGAGGAGAGGAGACAGGGGACATGATTGAGGTCTTCAAGTACCTCAAGGAATAAATAGGGTAAACATGGAGGGATCTTAGACTAAAGCAGGGAGGCATCACCAGAGGGCATGGTTTGAAGTTGGAAGGTGGAAGGGTGAGGGAAAAGGAGGAGGTTTTCACTGAGAGGTGGTGGACCCTTGGAATGCTCTGCCTGGTGAGCTGGTTCAGAGATCCACAGTGGAGAGCTTTAAGAGAGGGTGGGACAGACACAGAAAGTGGATGTATCAGATGATGGCCTGTCCCGGGGGGGTGGGGATGGATGATAGGGGTTTCTGGAGCACAAGGGATGGGAGGGTCTCGGCACCCAACTAAGGATCTAGGTTCGAGCAGACTTGATAGACCATAAGGCCTAATCTGCTGGCAAATAGTATGTTAGTATGTTAGCCTATTTTGCTGATCTTCAGAAATTTGAGGTAACCATATCCGGTTAAAGAAGGTCCTATATCTATCTTCTTCAGGCTCTGGGGGTTGAGCATATAGTTTTAAATAAAACTCCCGGAATCCCTGTAGTATATCCTTTGTTTTGTACAGGAACTGAGATTGAGAAGGATGTTTAATTTTAGTAGTGGTAGACATAGCCTGCAGTTTTCAAAGCCTAAATGCCAATACTTTAACTGCTTTGCTACCCCCCTCGTAGTATCGTTGTTTTAAATATAGAAGGGCTTGCTCAGTTTTTTTGGCTTAATATGTCTTGAAGTTGTATCTTGATTTTGTAAATTTGTGTAATCAATGTGTTGTCTCTATTCGCATGTAATTTCTGTAATCTTTCTAAATTTTTTTAATTCCTGTTGTTTCTGGGTTCTCTGCTTTTTTTTTTTTTTTTTTTTATGGGACAGATATGCTATGATTTCCCCTCTCAGAACTTGATTTCAAAGTATCCCATAATGTCCCGTTCAGTATCTCTAGAGATGTATTCTCTTGCAAAATGCGAGAGATCCAAGTCTTTACCTTGTCTCTAAACTGTTGGTCCTTCAATGCCATGTTATTAAATCTCCACTGCTTTTGGGTGTATTCCTGGCCCGAGTCCAGTTCTATTAAAATTGGAGCATGATCTGAGATGTAAACAGGTTTAATATCTACCTTGTTAATTCAATCTGAAAATTCAGCCGCTAATAAAAAATAATCTGTGCAGGAATAAGAATTGTGACCACTAGAATAGTGTGTATATGCATAGGAAGTCAGAAAACAGTGCTTCCAGGTGTCTGAGAGCCAAGTCTTTAATCTCCTGCCATGTTTCTGTCCCCTCGTGGCTTTAGGAGGTCTAGGGTTTGAGCTATCCCTCGATGCATCTAAAAGTAGATTAAAGTCTCCCCCTATCAGTAGGAGCCCCTGTTTAAATGCCATTATTTTGTTAAAGTTAGCCTGGTATACTGTGCTGTCTGAGCCCGGAGGAATATACATGTTGCCCACCATGTGTACCTGGCCCTCCCATAATCTTCTAATCAAAGCCAGTCTTCCCTCTTCCTCCTCATAAGAATCCTGAATCTGTAAAGTGGAGAATCTCGGAACAAGAATGGCCACTCCTCTCCTGTGGCCCCTAGCATAGGTACTGGCTATCACCTGGGACATACCTCTTTTGAGTAGTTTTTGATGTTCACTTTCAGAAAAATGGGTTTCTTGGAGGAGGATCAGATGAGGGTGCATTTTTTTTGAGATGGGAAACAATCTTAGTTCTTTTAAGGGGGCTGCTCAGACTGTTGACATTTTGAGAGATCACCCTGAGAACCAGCTTATCTTGTGGCTTTTATCTGACTTACCTCTCCCTCCACCCATCCCTCCCCACGGCCAGGACCCCCCCCCCATGGTATCTGTAGAGACTTGCAACTTTGTCTATTAAGTATATAGGAAACATCTAACATAGTGTCTCTAGCAACCTTCATTTGCCTTTGATAATCCCAGATCACCCTCCTCTTTAAACATCTCCCCAACATTGTGCAAACCCCTCCCTTAAACAGAACTATGGACATGTGAACTTCTACAGTCCGAGTGTCCCCTGACAAGGACGGTTGACTCCGTCGAGTTTGGGCCATGTGCCTGTTTCTGTAAGGCTAGCCCTCGGAGAGACACACCAAGTAATGAAAATTAAACTTGCCGTTATCCCCAGGAAACCCCAGGCTGGTAACTCCTCGGAAGTGAACAGCTAAAATACAAACACCCAAACTGGTGCTTAACATAAAAGGCTCAATCTATTTATTTCTCCTGCCCTTCCTCCACCTTCAGATTTATAATCAAGGATATATTGCCACATCAAATGGTCTCTTATGTCTTAATTTAAGAAATGTGTCCCCTATCTGATGGGGGGGGGGGGAGAAAATAATAAGGAAAAAGCAACAGACTAAATGTTTTAATTGCCCAGTATCCAGTTCTGTTCGATGAGTAATTCAGGGTTTACCCCTGATCAGCCTTCTGGGCGGAAAAGTTGCTGTCGGGCTCATCACCCCGAGATTGTGCGCTCCCGAGTGTCTTCACAGGCCCCCGTCTTCAGGGAGATCTGTGCCGTTCGAAAAAGATTCTCTAGATCAGGATTCCATGGCTCCCGACACCCCTTTCTCCATCATACAGGCAGGAGGGACAGGAAGGACCAGCCTCAGCCCGTGTGCCCCAGCCCCAGGAACCCCCACCCACGAGCCCGAGGAGCCGCCAAGTCTATGCACCATGACTGACATCTTCAGTTACTCTCAGACTATGGACTGCTCCCCCATGATCACAAACTCCACTCACATACTTTTCAGTCATCGAGCAAACCCGGCGAACATGTCCAAGCTATTCACAAAACTCTATTAATCTTTAGAGCCCAAGAGGTAGAGGGCCCCACTACTCAGCCTCTTGCCCCCTGCCCTGTTTAAACATCTGAGTCTGGATTCCACTTGCATTAACACCAATTCACCAGGTGTTCGACTTTGTTATTCATGAAGGAGCAGGCCTATTTGTTTAGTGATTAATATCGCCAATTTCAAACTTTAAAAGTGGCTAGAGGGCTCATCTCCCCAGGATCCCGCGGTGGAAGAACCCCCGTGACCCAAACACCCCTGAACCGGCCATAGAGTCCTCCCCGCTCGTCCTTGGTGTAGGTGTGGAGCACACATTATCCCTTTCTTAGCCCGTGAACCTCCCGTTGAGCACAACAACCCACCACAGGTTACTGACCCAGACCGCATCAGTCTCTGCTTGTTTGAGGTGAATTGCCTCAGAAGTTTTTTGATTTCCCCGAGGGTCTTTTGTTGAGAGTCCCTCCCTGGTCTCTGGTCTGTTGTCGCCTCGCTTTCTTTGCTGGTTCCTTGGCCCAGTAGTCTTGAAGGCAGGTCAAATCCCCTCTTATGCAGGTCCTCCATTGCCCCAGCCGCTGAATCATAGGTCATTTGTCCACTGGGGTATTGTACAATTAGTTTAGAGGGATAAGGAGTACGAAACTTCAGTTTAAGCTGCCGGAGGACTGGAAACAGGGGGATGTATACTCTTCTACACTGCATTGTGTCACGGGCGTAGTCATTATCATAGAAAATCCTCCTATTTTAAAAAAAAACCTTGCCCATGGACTACGCTTTCTGCAGTATTGCTTCCTTGAGATAGTAGCTTTGAAAGCATATTATAATTGATCGAGGTCGGACCTCCGTTCCGGATGGTTTAGGGCCAAGAGCCCGATGAACCCAGTCTATTTCTAGTTTAATGTAGGAATCCTAAGATAAGGAGCTTCTTAGCACTTTTTCTATAAAGCCCCTCATGTCCCTAAGCTATTCCCAAATCGCTCTGAAGTTCTACCTATAGACGAGGATTTCTCGGAACCTGAACGCTCTGAATTGGAGGCCTCAGTCATGTCTCAGAAGGTAACTCTGGTGGCTCAAAGTTCTCTCCCAGCCAAATATTGAGCACTATAGGTGCCTACAGGTCCCCATCAGAGAACGTGACAATGGCAGGACATTGGACTAAGATCAAATTAAAGACTTCACACCGAACAGGATCAGGGTTGCAGTATGTGGCTGATGTGCCTCTTGTGCCCCACCGATGGGGTGGGGGGCTGGGAGGGTACACACGTGCATGTTGGTGGGATAGATGCTGGAAACAAAACGGGAACAATGTGATTGGGGGGAGTGAAAAGTAGAGTCAAGAAAATGACCCTGATGGGGGCATACTGATGGGGGATGGAAGGATGGTGGCAGTTTAAACGCTCCTACTTTGTTGGTTTGTGAGACTCCTATTACCTGGCCCAGAATGTATAGATCTTGGGTTAAAGGTCTGCCCCATTCCCAGATGCCTTAGTGGGACATGGGGTGAGGGGGAACCTCATCTAAATGGGAAATGCATTAGTGGGGGGCTGGATAGTGTGTGTGTGTGTGTGTGTTTATTTGTGCCAGTCTAGGGCCCCCACAGGTTCTGAGGGAGGAGGAACAAAGAATAGATGTGAAATGGTCTATAGAAAATTGATCAATTATAGTGCCTGTGTTGGGGATGGCACTGGATTGGTGGGGGGAACGCGAACAAAAACAGAAGTTCCAAAGTTGAAAATTGATAGTTAACTGTTTCTATTCAAGGAGTTAAAGAAAGTTATTGGTTTAATAGGGTCACAAACACTCTAGATATTCAAACACGGTGGATGACTAGTCGCCCTAAATGCTTCACGATGAAAGGCAGAAGCGGACCTGAAGGGAGATTATTGGAGAGAGGTAAAGGTGGTAATCGGGTGTAGCTGGGCTCACTGGCACCTTGTGGATGGCAAGAGAGTAGGGGAAGGTAATAAGTCCCTTGCTCTGGCAGGACCTGGTGGATACATCTATACTCTGTGCATATTAAGTGCGAGTGGGACAAAGCTCGCTTGACTTACATGGCAAAGAACCAAATCAAGAACAAACAAAACACGTGTTACATTGCTTAAATGTTTTTTGTGTTTGTCACGTGGGTGATCTTTTATGTGACACTGTGTGGGGCAGAGAGGTGTGGGAAAGGGGACCAGATGACAACCGCAAGAATTGAAAAGACAGGCTAGTTTTGCATGGTAGAGATCTAAAATTGCTAAGTTTGAATACAGGGAAAAGATAAACCATGGCTGGAGAGATTATATATGCTACATGGAATATTAAGGGGGCCCACAGTACGCCCAAAAGATACCAGGTGCTGCGACACCTGAAACATCTGAGGGTGGGAGTAGCATTCCTGCAGGAGACGCATCTGCCAGAAAACAGGGTGAACCTATTCCATAGACAGTGGGTGGGACAAGCGTTTGGGGCTGGGAAAGACGCTGACAAACAAAGAGTACTGGTATTGTTTTCTAAAAGTGTAAAATTTGTGGTGGAAAAATAAATCAAAGACCCAGAGGGTAGATATGTCTTCCTGCTGGGTTTGCTAAATAGCACAAGGGTGGTGCTGGGTAACGTGTATGGACCCAACGCAGGCTCTCCACAGTTCTTCGCAGAATTACTAAAAATACTGGCCCAATTTGTGGGCCTACCAATGCTAATGGGGGGACTGGAACCTGACCTTGTCAGCAGACATGGATAGAACGGACAACCCAAGAAAAGACCTTAGCCCAGCCCAGAGGGGGATACGGGACAGCACGGATTGACTGGGGCTACATGACATATGGAGGGTCTTGCACGCGCAAGACAGAGTTCACATTCAAATTGCAGACACATGGATCAGAATCAAGACTACACTACCTACTGGAGTCGGGGGAGTGGCTACAGGGACTGAACGGGTGCGAAATTGAGGCCTGGGTGATATCTGATCATAACCCAGTAAAAATGAGACACCAGTTTGCCACAGTAATGGAGCAGGATAGAATATGGAGGCTAAATAACAGACTACTGAGAGATAAAGATGTCCAAAATAGAATCAAGGAGTTTATAGAGGAGTTGCTTGAGCAAAACCTTACGTCAGTGGAAAATCTAGATGTGGGGTGGGGTGCAGTCGGAGGGGAACTGTTGAGAATAGCAACTAAAAAGAAAGAGAAAAATAATTTTTGCACACGCTATCAGAGATACAGAGCCTGGAAAAAAAGATTGAACCCCGATACCTTAGAAAGTGACAGAATAGCCCTTAACAAGCTGAGGGATATCAAGACCTTATCAGGGATGAAGGCAAAAGGGCAATATACAGAACCAGAGCTAACTATATAGAGCATGGGGAGAGGAGCTGGGAGGTTGATGGCCCTTGGACTCAGAAAACAGGAAGCTGCGTGCACCATAGTGGGAATCAAGAAACGAAATGGGGACAGATTACTAACAGGGTGAAGGAGCGAGAGAGAGCCCAAGTCTTTAAGGAATTCTACCAGGACTTGTACACAGCAGAAGACGTCCCAGACCTAGAAAAAAGGGTGGAAACCTTCATGGAGGGCATTACACTGCCTCAAATAGATGAAGACCAAAAGCAGGTCCTTCAAAAGAGTAATAGAGCCAGCAGAAATTCTGATGGCAATTCAACAGCTAACATCTGACAAAGCCCCAGGCCCTGATGGATTTACCCCTAACTTTTGTAAGTTAATGGGCAAAGCACTGAGCCCCTTTTTGACCAAAGTCTATTCACACATGTAAGAGAAGGGCCTCACAGACCGCTCCCTGACAGAGGCCATGCTAACTCTAATACCTAAGCTGGATAAAGACCCACACCTGGTAATTAGCTACAGACCCATTTCCCTTATTAATATGGATATTAAGATTTTGGGTAAGATCTTGGTGACCAGACTGAGTAGGGGGTGTGTGTGTGTGTGTGTGAGGGGGTTGATAGGTAATGACCAGGTAGGCTTTATATAGGAAGGAACTCCAGTGACCACATCAGGAAATTGAACACCTAATCTCCATGTCGGGAGGCAGAGACCCCTCTGGTCCTGGTCTCTCCTAGATGCGAGAAAGCCTTGATAGTCTCTCATGGAGATAGCCTGTTTTAATCCTCAAAAGATACAATCTACAAGAAGAATTTGTAACCTAGGTAAAAATACTTTGCACAGGCCCATCGGCAAGAGTATTATGCAGTGGAGTTCTGTCAACCACTGCAGTTACAGCGGGGCACCAGACAGGGATACCCTTTGTTGCTTTTGCTCTTCAGCATCTTCCTAGAACCACTAGCACACAAACTTAACCAGTCTCCACTCGTACATGGTATCAAGATAGGGGGAACACAGTACAAGATGTCTCTGTATGCAGATGATATCTTACTGCATGTGAGGGAACTGAGAGAGTCCCTGCCGGAAGCACTAAGACTGATAGAGGAGTTTGGGGCCAGCTCTGCCTATAAACTTAATATCTCTAAAAGAGTAGTTATGCCTTTAAATTTTGGCATATATAAAACAGAAGTAGAAGACTTTGGGCTGCAGTGGTCCCCCAATGTTCTGAGATACTTGGGAATAGATATCACAAGGGACAAGAACACTATGAAAAAGCGGAACCTGGACAACCTTATGGATGTGGTGAGACTGGATCTAGAGAGGTGTACGAAACTTCCTTTGTCCCTCAATGGAAGAATAAGTACTATTAAAATGAATGTCCTCTCTAGAATTCTTTACCCTCTGTCTATGTTTAACATGCCACTACCCCTTAGCTGGTTTAGGAAACTACACAAAATATATATGGGTCTGGAAGGTTGCCAGAAAATCTTATGTGAAGCTAGCTGTGCCAAAGTCTAGGGAAGGCCTAAAAGTACCCAACTTCCTACATTATTATCCCGCCGCCCATAGCAGTAAATACCTGAAATGGTATGGTGGATGGGACCCCACTCTATTCCAGGGGTACACACCTGGATGGTTAGGCATAGAGAAAGAACTCTGTAAAAAGGAGAAGATAAACATCCAGGCACTGGTTCATTGTGCAGTGAAAAGATTACCGCCCGCCATCAAAAATACGCCAATAGGGGTATCTGTTAGAGTACACCAGCAGCTATGCAGGGAACTGAAGCTGGAAGCAAGAACTGACCCCACTCAGCCGGTACTTAATAACCCCAATATCTGCATAGGTAATAGGCAAATCTGTACAGCTTCATGGATACACTGGAATATACCTATGATTAGCAGCATAGTGCGTGAAGGGAGAATAAAAACCAGCAGAACCTTCCTGGCAGAGTTGGGGAATGAGAAGGGTACTGACTACCACTGCCTTCAGCTGTCCCGTGCAATAACGCTGCACATGGGGCCACAACCATGGAATGCCAATCATGCACATGTAGTTACACACCTCCAGGCACTAGCTAATAGCCCAATGCAATATGTAAAATATATGCTAAGTTGTTTTCGGACGGCCTCCATGAGGGTATAGAAAAAGGCAACTATTGGGTTCAATTCCTCCTCCCAAACGGTTATTAAAAAGACTGGTGTAACCCCCCCTACAAATGGGGGTTCCTAAAATGTCTTCCTGGGCTTGCCTAATGCCCCCTGCCATGCTGGTGTTCTGTGTTCTAACCGTTTAAAAGTGCTTGCATGTGAGTGCCCTGTTAGCCTCCGTGTCTGTCTCTTTAAGAGGTGTCATTTTCGTGGTTTACAATTAATCTGGGTGGGGGCCAAGTGGTTTTAGGCCCGAGTCCCGCCTGGGCTGCAATACAGCCGCTTTGTTCTGCCATCGCTAATTGTGCAGAGGGAGCTTTAGTAGGAACTGTGATTGTTTGCGGATTATCTGCTTTAGTAATAATACTGTTGTAGTTTGTCTAACCTGCCTTCCTTTGCAGCATAGACTTTCTGTTTTGCACTACCATCTTGGTTCGGGACTGCCCGTTTGGACCAATCAGTACCTTTGGGGACCCTAAAATAGAGCCTGTCCCCAGGGGTCTTATGGGAGTGAATTTCTGTAGGAATTGTTTTTGCATTTTGCTGCCTAAATGGACCTGGAGGGTAAGCCATTGCTGTGACAGACAGATGGATCAACTAACCAAATCTTTTGGATCACTAGGAAGTCCCACAGCTGCTTGCAGCAGTGAGTCAGTGTGTAGTTGGAGTTGAGAGAGTGAATGGCTCGAGCAGCTGCTCCTGCGTAGATGCACGGGGGAATCAGCAGGAAGGCCGTGTCTGGCCTGCCTGCTACCATCTTCTTGAGTGACAAAGTCTGCATTAATATCTCGGACTTTATCTGAATTTGCTGTGATTGTGACCAGAATCCTGAATTGTGACACAATGAAATTCGCCTGGTGTGGACCGAAGATTTGACTCTGTGCGATTGGCCTGTCAGGACTTGAGACAACCGCAGAGCATACGGTTTGTGCAGAGACATTGTTGACTGCAACCGGATTGTCATCTGAACTGTGGTGTTTACCTGTCTTTACTATAATTGTGCTGAATGTGCAGTGTGGGTCGCGATTTGGTTCCCCACATTGCTTGAATGTGTCACGCTAGCTGGAAGCTGTATCCAGCACTTTACCGAACTGTATCCGAACTGTTCACCTGGTCTGGGCCTCACCATCTTGGCCTAGATTGTAGTTCATGCTGCAGAGAATCATCCGAAATATCCTCCTGGGGATTCGGCCCCCTGCTCTACGCCATCGAACAGGATCAACCACCACGGTGCATCGTGTGGGCCCTGTGTCCCGTACCAAACCAGTGAATCATCCTGAGGTCTTCATTTTGTCCATCCTGTCTCCTGGTCTGGGTAGCGTGAGTAAACATTAGGCTAGCTTCCTGCAAGAGAACTCAAATCAAAGTGTCTCACCTGATTTAATTGTTTTGATTGATCATTATGAACTGAGCCTTCCGGCTCCGGAATACAAATTGTGGGTTAAAGTACATGTTGTTTGTTTCCTTCCTAAGAGCCCCAACAACAGCTGCAACAGTGGCCTCCCCCGGGCAATGCTTCAGGCTAGCCTGCATAACAACTGGGTACCCAGAGTGTGTATGACTGAGCTAGAGGGACTCAAGCTTGCATGTTTAACCTGACTAAATCAGATCTAAAAACAAACACTAGATTACTGCCCTCCTTGTTCACTTCCCCCCCAATAAATCGGATCTAAATCTTTTTGCATTTAAACTGGCTGTTGTATACTTTTGTGGTGGGGATACTGTGTTGCTATTGCCTTTCTCCATTGCAGGTCTTATTTTGCAGGGGGTCTCCAGGGCCAGTGCAGCTGATCCAGCCCTGGTGGTAAATGTGCCAAGTGTGGGTATAACATTGCATTCTGGTGTTCATTGTAACTGTCTAATTGCTGACCAGTATAGGCCACTAGAGGGGTTGGGGGGGGGGCTATCAGTGTCCTGGAGAGCTGTACCCAGAGCAGCTACGCTACCCTTAAACCAGCCATCCGAGTGGAGGCACCCATTCACAGAACTCGGGGCCCCTCAACCTGCGCTTAGTCACGCAGGCAGGGGTAGTATCCCTTGGGATAGCACCACCTAGGGGTTACACTGGGAAGGAAGATGGACAGACCTGTATAAATATATTAAGACAGAACCACTTCTGATGCAGTTTAAGATTCTACACAACATATATGACACCCCAGAAAAGCTTTTTAAAATGAACAAAAGAGGTAATGACCTGTGTACAAGGTGTGATATAGTTACGGGAACACTGTACCATATTGTATGGGACTGCCCTAAAGCCAAACCTTTGTGAGAGAGGGTCGAAGCTGAACTAGATCCACTGTTTGGTTTGGAGAATGTGTTCTCTCCCGAAATTTGCATAGTTGGGCACTACGACAAACAGCTGCTCACTACCCAGAGATGCCACATTGCCCTAATAGCTGCCACTGTCAAGAAAGTAACACTTACGCACTGGCTGGATGACACACTGCCGTCCGACGTAGAATGGCACAATGAGATCTTAGCAATGCTAAGAATAGAAAAGATCATTGCTAGTACAAATAACGGGTATAAAAGCTACCAGAGGAAATGCGAAAAATTGCATGTGCTGCTGACACTGGATCCTGTGGCAGACTGGGTGACCTCGTGGGCCCCCTGCTAAGATGGCTGGTGTGGGAAGGGGGTTGACAAATATGTAACTTGTCTGTTACTATGAACCTTAGAGAATAATTGTCATGGGGGGAGTAGGTAAATGTAGGATGTTTTAAATGTATGTAATGGTAATGAGTATAACGTTTGTATGTACATTGATTGTTGGAAAACTACAATAAAATAAACTATGTTTAAAAAAAAAAAAAAAAAAAAGAATATGACTGTATGTCCTGCGTATAGGAGCATTCGACCTGGGCATGCAGATGGCAGTTTGTTTAGGAATAAACTGAACAGTAGGGGTTCCAGAATTGATCCTTGCGAGACCCCTGAGTGGACTGTTCTGTTATCAGAGGTGATTTCCCCCTCCCCCATTTTCACCTTTTGTGAGCAATTGTGACAGTAACTGCTGAACCAGTGTATTGATTCCAAGGAGAGTCCTGTAGCTGACAGTTGGTCCAATAGGAGCTTGTGATGCACTGTATCAAATGCTTTTGATAGATCGATGAAAGTTGCCCCAACCAGGAAACCTTGATCAGTTGAATGGTGAATGTGTCTGGCGAATTTGAGCAAGGCCGTGATAGTACTGTGACCTGATCGGAAACCATGTTGCTCAGGGCAGAGCAGTTGGTATTGGTTCAGGTGTTCAACTAACTGGTCCGCCACTATCCGCTCAAGGGCTTTGGAGAGAGGGGGGAGTATGGAGATAGGTCTGTAGTTGTTATGTAGGGTCCTGTTTCCACCTTTGTGCACTGGCATTACTGTGCAGAGTTCCATCTCTGGGGGAATTGTGAGAGGCAGAGGGAGAGGTTGATTAGTTTGGTGAGTGGGCCTAGGACTTTAGCCAGGGCCAGCTTGATGAATTTTATGTCCAGTGTGTCCCCTCTATGTCTAGATTTCCCCAGCGCCTTCTCCAGGTACTTTTTAGCTTCAGCTTGAGAGACTTCTTTAAAGTAGAAGAGCGGGCGGTTAAGTGATGGTTGTTTGGCCGTATTAGGATCAGTCGTCGGTGGGGGGTTGAAGTAGTCTGCTGGTAGCATACTCTTTGGGTCTGTGAATGTAATGTTCAGTGCATTGGCAATGTGCATGTGGTCCAAGGATGGTACCCCGTCAATCAAGGGCATGGCTGGTGCAGATTTGGGGTCCTTGCCGGTTATTCCAGAACGACTTGCTTTCATTCCAGGCGCTGGAGAGGGTTTCTTTGTAGTATTTGCTTTTGGGGAGTCTGACGGCTTTAGTGCACTCATTCCGAGCTTTTTTATACCTCTGTATGTTAGCGGTGGTACCGTGTGCTCTCGCTATCTGCCATACGTGATCTCTGCTTGTAGTTGCTCTAGGAGGTCAGGGGTGATCCAGGGGTTACTGTGTCCTCTTATCTTTCTGTTTTTTATCGGGGCATACTTGTCACAGATCGGATGGCATTGAAGGTTTTTATTAAGTGGTCCAGGGCTGTGTCCACATTACTGGCATTATAAAGTGCTGTCCAATCTGTGCTCTTGAGGTCCATTTTTAGCAGCTCCTGGTGCCCGTTTAGTAAGACTTGGTTTGTAACTGTACTGGTGGTTGGTTTACAATAGTTGAAGTCCAGGTACATGTGATCGGAGAGTGGTCGCTCAGGCAGTCGGGGAGAACATTAGTGTTGTGGATGCGGGCAGGCCGATTTGGCTAGAACCCAGTCAAGGAGTGTGCTGATCCCAGTTTTGTAGCTGATACGGGTTGCAGTCTCAACTATTTGAGAGAAACAGACAGCTGTTAAGGCACCTTTGATTGAGGTGACAGTAGAGAAGAGTCAGTTGGTGTTGAAATCTCCCAGCATCACAATTTCAGTATTAAGAATCAGGGTGCTCACATAGTCCATCAGGTCCCCGGTACCAGCCCCAGTGAGTTTGGGTGGGATGTATACAGAGAGTACAGTGAGAGTTCTGTTGTGTGACCCCAGAAGGAGTTTTTTGGTCAGGACCTGCAGGTTATCCCTACTACTGGAGGAGGGGAGGACATGCCCCTGAAGGGTATCCCTGGTGTACAGGACACAGCCCTCACCTCTTTTTGAGAGACTGTCCTGTCTGAACAAGGTGTAATCTGGTAAAAGGATAGCGGAGTCCGGTACTTTGGGAGAGAGCCAAGACTCCACCATTGAGAGAACGTCCGGACTGTGTTGGGTAACCCATGCTTTCAGGTTATCAAATTTGGGGGTAGACTGCATATGTTGACTGAGGCAAGAGTAAGTCCAGCTGGCTTGGTCGTTCGATTCACCTGTTGTGGTGGTGGGCCTGGGTTGGGGTGCACATTGCCTGATAGTAGGAGTGGGAGCATGAGCAGGCGAGCAAGACGGCACAGTAGACGTTTTAGATTCCTTCCTAGTTTCCTTCTCCTAGATGGTCGCTCTTTCACAGTGTTGAAGTGTATCACCATCCAAGGGAAGCATAAGAGCGTGTATGGACCATTAAGTTGGTATTCTCGCGGCCCCTGCGAGATGTGCTCGGAGACTCCAATGCCGTGGGATGTGATGGTCCCATATGCATTTAGCACTGCTAGTTGGGAGGTCCATTGTATGGGTTGAGGGCGCAGTATGCTGGGTGGACCTACAGGTGATATTATAGTGAGCAGGACAAGGCTTGCAGAAATTCCTTCAGGCTTGAGGGGCATTGTGGTGATCAGAGTTCTTGTCACTGATGGTACAGGGTGAATTTAGGCTGAGAACGATATTCCAATGATCTGAGCGAAGTTCAGTTAAAGCTGGAGCATACAGCCACCGTGGAGCAGTCAACATTTTGAAGGACCCAGGACTAGAAGTGTTAGGGGAGTGCAGTGGGAAGAGGATTGCAATCTCTGAGTTGTTGCCCTCTAGTGGCTTTGCAGTATAATTTGCAAATGGGAAAGTAGACACTTGGGGGTGGGGACTATAACTTTAGCAATCTTGTTCTACTAAACAGTTGGTACTGGAAAACTCAGCAGTTTTTGTATTAAAAAAAAAAATGTGAGGTGGAGGGAGAGAGATTAAGCAGAGTGCAAGGTAGTGAGTGTGGGCGGGATTGGAACTAAGGAGAAGAGATTTGAGAGGCTGGAGCAGAGAGGGATGAAAGGAATACAACGGGCAAATTTTAGCACTTTTAGCAATATAGTCACAGGATATTAGCATACGAGCAGAAACAGTGCAGTATAAACCTACAGCAATTTAACACAGTAACCCACAAGCAGAAATAAAATACAGTGTCCAGAATAAAACGCATTTACCCATAATAGTTTGGAAGCATTCACATTTGCCCATATAGTCTGGAAACATGCAGATCCAGATATTAGGAGGTTAAGCAGTAAAGCCAGGGTAGGCTGGTTTCGTTTCAGTTGCCTTTCTTGGAGGATCACAGGTCTGAGTTTTATTTTGGAGCGTATAATTAGTATTCAAAAGATAATGTGCTGTGTGTGTGTGTGTGTCTGGAGGGGGCTGCCTGTTCTGCAGCTCTGCTATGAAGGTTCAGCAGGCAAGGTGGGGTAGTGACTATTCTGCAGCTTGGGCAGGGAGGTTCAGCTGGCAGACTGAGGCACAGTGATTTATTTTGTAATGCGTCCTGAGCACCTGAAGAGGTGTCACTTGGCACAGTATGTCCTGATAAGGACACAGCAGCTGGCACCTCTTAGCCAATCAGGACGCAGAAATCTCCAGACCCATTTTATAAGCGGGTTTAAACAATTTTTTTTTTTTTTTTTTATTTACATTTTTTCCACCAACCTGGTTGCCGGCCACCCCGGTACTCTCAACCCGTCACGGATCAGGCCGCTTCCACCCCCAATCGCCTCTAGTCCTCCGAATCCTCGCGGCTTACCCTCACAGTGGGCCACGGGATGGAGGAGGAACATCCCGCAGAGACCATAATCGGTCGGAGGACTTGGCCTGGGGCTAATCAAGCCGCGCGGCTTTATGGAGGGTGGCCGCAACCGCCCCTTTTTCCGCTTTTCTGGGAAGGCGGGACGCAATGACGACATGACGTCCTGCCCCGCCTCCAATGCTCTTTTGAGCTGCAGCGCGGGTGTTCCTAGCCTCCGCTAGGAGTCCCCATCGCCCGGATGCTGCCCGAACCCTCCATCCAGAGAAGAGAGCAGTCAACGGGCGCTCAATCCATCTCCTCAGCCAGCCTCCGACGACTGGTCCGCTCTCGAACTGGGTCGCCGGCGTCGCAAACGGAAATCCCACCGCTGCGCCGACGGGCCGGCTGGGTTTAAACAACAATGATTAAACTTGATTTAAGTACATTTATTTATTGTTCCCTTTCAATTAGAACTGTGTATGTTAATGTGAAAGATCAGATCCCTGTCCCCTAGGTGCCTGCCATCACAGTTCTCTGCTCATGACATCAGTCTGTTGCTTTGGCAATTATTATGATGTCACAAGTAGAGGATTATGATGTTGGGTGTGGACAAGAGGTCTGAGCAGGTGAAGGCAAACATACAGGGATCCTAGCCTCACACTAACGGATATAGTTAAAAAGAAAATGAAAACACTAAATACGGAACATTTATGAATGGAGGCTGAACTGTGTCAAAGGATTATGTTTTCTCAACGTTCCTCCTTTAATTATTTTTCCATAATCTGTTTCTGCTCCTCCATCGCCTGGTCCCTGTGGGCTCCCCCCCAGCCCTGTCACCCACCTTCTCATTGACTTACTGGTTATCCACCACTTGCCCACACAAGGCGGTGGGTGGCTGGCCATGTCAGCCATAGGGTGCCTGTGGGGGGGGGGGGGAGATCCGT
The DNA here is from genome assembly GCA_016271365.2 of Neoceratodus forsteri. Lineage (NCBI taxonomy): Eukaryota > Metazoa > Chordata > Ceratodontiformes > Ceratodontidae > Neoceratodus > Neoceratodus forsteri. Next base: position 1,071,463,858 of record CM028134.1, on the reverse strand, counting down.
ACTGTTTCCTGACATCTAAAATCCCAACAATTTAAATCCCATCACTGGAATCCTGACTAATTTTTTGCCCGACTGTTTCCTTTCCCGACTACTGAAATCCCGATGCAAGAAGTAAATCAGTGAAAAGTTGTGCTGCACAGCGGAGGTGGGATTTGCCGAGTGCAGCACGTTCTCTCTAAGTGAAGTGTTCAGTTCATCTTTGGGAACACTTAGTTACAGCATTTTTTTAAATGACATGGAATGCCGAATGCAGCATTGCAGTGTAACGCAGCACCATTTTTTTAACCTTGGGAACACCTTTTTTACTGACCGCAATGCGTTCACCTCAAGTTCAGTTCACATGACGTTCGGTGAAAAGTCGTGCCGCACTTTATGCAGACGGCATCCATGACTGCAGGACTGGGAATAAAATCGCAGTACTCCTTACAAGTCATCCGTTATTTAAAGAGATTACTGATACATGGCACAGTGCAACCACTTGCTTCTGTACTCCTCATGGAGACAATAAATCTGGGAAACCAGTTATTAGTTGCCTGGGGCTACGGGGTATTTAATTATTTGCAGCTGTGATCAGTGCCTGTAAGTGACGGAGGTTACATCAGGTGAATGAATTGTAGTCAGTACTGCTATTTTATTCTAATTCCTGCTGTCGTGGATGCCTTGATCCCACCCCCATCTGCCGTCCGCATAATGTGCGGAACGACTTTTCACTGAACTTCATGTGAGCTGAACTTGAGGTGAATGAATCCCACTTAGAAGGAATGTGCTGTAGCTAAGTGTTCCCAGGCAACGTCTGAAAAAGCCTACAAGTTTCGGAAATGCTGAATTCTGCAAATCCCACCCCCATCTGCCGTCTGCATAATGTGCGCTTTAAATAAGAATTTTTATTGTCGGCAAAGTTGGACAGGTTTACAAGTGTTTGCCAAGTCCGGAAAACAGTAAGGAGTGCTCACTGTAACTCAGCTTTTTCCACAGAGGTCCAGGGAAGGGGAGAGGCTATAACAAAGAGGTAATTTGGTCAGGATTTTGGCAGTCGGGTATATTAACTGACAGGCAATAGATGAGTTGGGCAATTGGTGATGGGATAATAATTGTTGGGACTTAACGTGTCGGGATTTAGTACCTAATCCGGGGAGGGGTGGTGGTGGTGAATAGTACCGAGGTATTTTCCTCCGTTTTCCATCCAGGGTGCTGGTATCCAGTGACATGCACGTGGTAGCGTATATGCGGCCAGGATCAGTCAGTACCCTTTCCTGTTCTGGTGCTCTCTCATGCACTAATTTCATAGAAATAGAATTTGGCGGCAGATTAGGACCGCTTGGCACACCCAGTCTGCCCCTTTTTCCCTACCTACAGTATCACTGCAGACCTTACTTGATCTCTGGCTCTTTTTACCTGCCCCCTTTCGTGTCCACTAAGATTCCCAGTGTTTCTGTTTCACAGCAAGACAGAGTCCCCCACCGCAAATAAGGAGCACTGTCCCTGGGGTACTCAATCTTCCCTCTCCCAGCCGTCCCCCGAGGACCCATGCTTGTTCCTGAACCTGTGTCATTGGCATTCTGAGCAGTAGCCCCACTGCTCCGCTGATGGACCAGTCTAAAGTTGTTGTGTTTTTTGTTTTTTTTTTGGTGTTGTGTAAATCACTTGCATTTTGTTGTACATTAAGTGGAAAAACTTTAAACCTATGAACTGGAATAATTTGATTGGCTAAAATCAGTCTCAATGCCACATAGTAAAAGAATAAAAATATTTACCCCCTCCCCTCGCCAATTTCTGGATGACTCAATGGCATGGTGCCCGTACCTGGAACTAACACTTGGGAGAGCGGATTTCACTTCGGAGCCCTGGAATTCTGTTCTGAGACTGACTGGGATCTGTGTGCATCGTCTAGGTGAGGTGCACAGCTTCCCGTGAGGGAGGACCGTCCAGTGTTCATGCATCTCCTATCAGCAGCCCAAAAGAAAACATGGACTTTGGTTGTAAATGGAGCCACATACTTGCACTCCTGGTTGAATGACTGGCCCAGTAGTGGAGAGCCTGAAAGGGGTGTTTGGCAGAAGGGGCCTTTTCTGGGTCTTGTTTGGGTTATAACAGCAAGCAGCTCTCTACATCGGTCATTATCAAGGAGTATGGACCAGGTCTGTCACTTACCACATGGCTACAGAGTCCATGATAAAAGTGCTCCTCCAGCATCTCCGCTCCACCAACCAATGCTCCTGTTTCCAACCTCCTTAGTCCTCTGGGTGTCCTACCTATCCAGAAGCTCTTATCTTTTCTCTACAGTACTCCCCTTGCGGTACAGCCTATCCCAGCTCTCTCCCCTCACACTAGCCCCCTGCAGCCATCCCTTTCTCTCTTTGCCAGCTCCTATCCTATACCCTACCTTTGCTTATCCCTGACCTGCTATTATCCCTACTGTTCACAATCTTGTCATTCCCCTGCCCATCATCCCCTGCACTTGTCAGTATTTCACCACATTTTTATCTATTTTTATTGTACTTTCTAAATCGTATTTTCAGGACCACTACTGCAATACTCTTGGCTACTGTATGTTTTTCATCATGCTATGACTGTAAACACCTCTCTAATCCTACCAGGACCACCCTGTGTACTACCTGTAATGCTTAGTTTATTGTTAAATATTTTTCGAAATACCCTGTATACTACCTGTGCTGCTTAGCCTATTGTTTAATGTTTCACAGCACCTTGTTTATGCATCTCGACGTAATCTACTGTTCGTTTTCATACCTGCAGTGTATGCCCTGTAACTTCCCGGGTCGTGTCTGAAAACAGTCATCTTTATAGCTAGCGCACCCACCCGGTTAACAAAAACTAAATAAAATAAAATAAATAATGCCCTTTTTGTTATACCTTAAATAAAAAACTCCGGGTTGGGGAGGGCGCATGGCGTGACCGCCGGGCAAGGATAGACGCAAGGAACAGGAGCGCCGCTAGAAGTAGATTTTAAACAGTTTTTAAATAACTCAGAAGGTGTGGATTTTGCTCTAATTTGCATATCCACTGCCTGAACTTACTTTTCTGTCCCGACTAGAAGGCTGACTGACTGCATTAAAAATAATGGGGAAGTCCAAGAACCAAATGGCTACTGAGCAGCCACGATTTAAGGCCCAAAACACGTGGGCTGGAATGGGAAATCCAGTACCGTTGACGTCTAGTGGAGAGCCCACTCTGTCCTCACTACTTTCCGCAATACAGGGGCTCGACAAAAAAATTGAAGAATTTACTCACAGAATGGTACTAATTGAACAAAAAGCCAACACAGCTTCGGACAAAGCTACTACAGCGACTGCAACAGCAGAAAAAGCCCTGGTAACGTGCATGGGGATAGTCTGGGAAAATACCATGTTGCGAGCTCACCTAGAACAAATGAAAAATTTCACCAAAGCTGGGAATGTCCATATAATAGGATTACCGGAGGATGTAGAAGGGGAAGACTTGAAGATATTCCTGTTGGGCTGGATACCGGAGTCTCTTGCCTCAGAAGAAAACTTCTCTATTAAACAAGCATACTGAATTACCCCATGACTACTGCAACAAGATGAATCTGCTCCACACCCTATTCTCCTGGTAACGGGAAGGGGAGGGGTATGGAGGGGAGAGATGTCATCCTCTCAGCAGCAAAAGGCAATAAAGGAGCCCGCATGGGAGCTGATATTAAGTTCTTTCCGGACTTGAGTTTTAGTACCAGAACACGAAGAAAGGCTTTTGATGGGGTCCGAGACACTTTGAGAGAGCTGGGGATTAATCATTACTTACTGTTGCCTGCTTGCTTAAAAGTACAGTATGGAGTTAAAACATGCTTATTTTCCAACCCGACTGATGTGGGCAAGCTAACTGAAAAAATCAGGCAGGAATTTTCTGCCCGAGAGGATGCAGCTCAGTCAGCAGCAGAGTCCAACACTTGAGCAAGAAGAAATGTAATGGACTCCCGTTGAACTGTTCACGGTTTCACAGTATGTTTCCAGTACTAGTGTTTACATATTATAAATGTACATAATAATACATGAACAGTATGTTTTGTGAAACGGAGGGTAGTTAATGGAGGGTAGCTTCATCGGACTAGCACCGGGCCTTTTAAGCCTATCTGTTATAAAATTTAGTAGATTGACCACATGGTCAAGGTGGCGCAGTACGATCCCCGTTTTGAAGATGATCTCCCTTAAGCCATTGTTTACCAATTAGGCATTGATGAGGCATAGTTCGTTCTTTAAAATTCGTTAAAATTATGCATTGTAAACTGTTTGGTGACAGATTAAGAGCGAGTTCGATACGTTAAATTGTTCTAACATATTTACCCTAAAAGGTTGGGGTTTTCTAGTTCTAGCTTTAGCGAATGTATACCAATATAGTTACATCACCAATTTCTTAAGTTCCTGCAACAACATGTGGACGTTTTATTCTTTCATGGATTATGGTCACTACACCAATGTTAATGTGGTGGGAACCTTTATCTGAGGACTTTATTCGTATATTAGTGCCCTTGGCCTTGAGTGGTCACATGGCTTTTTGGATATTACCAGACTAGTATAATCTGCTTATGATAAATGTCTCCAATGTGGTAACATAGTAGGAGGGGTACTATAAGATTTCCTTAGTTATAACGTTCAAATAACCTGTGAACTCAGATGTTCAGTGTATGGATTTCACCTCTACGTGTATTGTGATGGCTGGTCTAGTACCAAAAAATGCAATAAAGAAAGTTTAAAAAAAGAAAAAGAAAAAACTCTAGCATTCTCCTTTGATAATTGGATGGTTCCACAATTGTTTTGGTTATAATAACAAGAAGAGCACTGTACTGGTCATTATCAAGGAATATGGACCAGGTCCATTATTTACCACAACTGGAGTGTATCGTGGCACACGAAAGTAAAAAAACAGTCCTAAAGTCAGCAAGCTGTTGCTTACAATTTATTGAAAAAAACTTGTCATATGCTAGCCCGCTGGTGCAGTGGTTGAGCTACTGCTCGCGGAGCTGACGATGACCCGGTTTGGGAACAAGCCCAGGCCGTCGGAAGGCTGGCTGGTGGGAGGTAGGATCGAGCATCCCACAGGGATGCTCTCCTCCTTTAGTGAGGGAGAGTGTTGCGTCTCGCTTCACTACCACCATCTGGGTGACAGGGGTGGCAGTGCAGGGGCTCAGCGACTGACAGGGTGGGATCCTGAGACCGAGGGCATGGATTTGCTGTGCCGGCTCTGCCAGCAACCAATTCCATTGATGCTCCTAGAGGGGTGTGCAGGACAAAGAAAATGGGAAAACGAGGTGCAGGACAGGGAGGATGAAGTCTCAGCCTGCTTATTACCTCCACCACCAGAACTGAGCTACGTTCTGCTGGCGATACCGGCAGTCTTCACCTCCACCATGGGTGGTCAGATGGACAGCGGGAAAGCAATGCTGTGGAGCTGAAGGCATGCCCAACCTTAGGGGAGTAAGCCGGAGGGTGCATCACAGCGGTGTATTGTGGGTGGGTGGTCTCGACCAGATAGGCATCGTTGGACTGGCCCACCTGGATACCTGGAAATTTCCAAGTGGGTCCCCCTCAGTTGAGTACCTGGTCACCTTCTGAACTCTGAAAACTTTTGTATTTATCTTTTTTCTAATTAAATGGGGTATCTGGGATACTGTAGATAAATGTAAGATGTAATCACAGAGCCAGTGTATCACATTGAAGTGGAATACTGATATGAGTGTGTCACCCTGGGCCCTCCTGTATTGATTTTCCAGGTGGGCCCTTGTATCCTCTTTCCAGGTGGGCCCTCTGTACCCCAGTCCGACCCTGCAGATAGGTGGCAGGTTCTTGGCTAGATGGTATACGGGCAAGCTAGCTGGAGTGGAAGGAGATCCCTGCCTGGCCTGGAGTGTCAGAAAAACTGTTACAAAAAAGGAAATAAAACTTGTTACATAAAAGGCTATTTCTCACAGATTGGACTGGTGTGGTATGAGCCGCTTGACACTTGCCCCAGTTGTTGTGTTTGTGTGGTATAGGCAGAACCTTTCCGTGTGCATCTGCCGTGCATCTGCCTTGCACTGTGAGTTTTGCGGTTCCGCAGCCTTAGTGTCCTATTGTTTACCAACTGGCTCCGTATTCCATGATAATGCCCTTGGTGTTGAACCATAAATAAAACAGTCTGCCCTGCCTGCTCTCCTTCAGTACTGTGATGGCTCTACAGTTAAACATTGCAGTCTGATATGCCTGGCGTTTTATATTGTCTGATGCATGTAATCTTTTTTTTTTTTTTTTACTGTAGGAAGCAACCGGTTTGAGGTGACGCTGGAAAAATCCAATAAAAATTTCTCTCGGAAAATCCAACAGGTAATGGACCACATAGGTCAAGAAACAACAAATGTGTTTTGTGGGAGTGGGTCTGTATCAAAGATTGGCAGAATTCCTTTGAGAAATCAAGGGCTTCTTAGTTCCAGTTGGCATCCTCAGGTTCTACCCTGAGAAAAGCAAACGATCTGTCTTGAGTGCAAAGTTGTTGTCGGAAAAACTAACTTGAGAAATTGTGGTTGGCCTTTGGCTCACATGCATCACATGACCGTGTATTGACTCCACTGACTATGTCAACAAACTTCTGTGTTTTAGACATTCAAAAAGTAACACAATTTTGTAGAACTCTGTTGCAATGATGCACTCACATTTTGAAACTATTTTTGACATCCTTGGCCTGTTTTTAGGTGGCAAGCAATAGCTTCAGCCTGTTGCCGTCATGTGTTTTTCTTTTGTGCAGAGTTAAAAAAAAAAAAAAAAAAAAAATGGTTTGTTTAACTTGTGTGAGTTGGCTCTGGTGAGTGACGTCGGAGTGGTTACATGTCTAATACAATTTAATACCAGTTGAATAATTTTCTAATCAGAGTACCCCCAATCATTTTCATACCCATGATGCTTTGTGCTGGGTTTGAGGCTTTTTGGTTACAGAATATGTATTTACAGAAACATGGAAGTATAGAAATGTGGACCATGATGGCAGAAAAAGACCAGAGGTCCATCCAGTCTGCCTATATTCCTATAATCCCTGAGACCTTACCTGGAACCTGTTGTTTCTCCAGGGTACAAACCCCGCCTCCCCGTCTCATCCCCATTCTCTTCCCTGGTCTTGTTGCCCCGGGTGACCACTGTTCCCCTCATTCTATCCCATGCCTGCTTGGATCCCCTGACTGTGTTTGTACCCACCATCTCGGCCGACGGACTGTTGCAAGGTTCCACCACCGTTTCATAAAGTGCTTCTTCACATCCCTCCTGAACCTCCCTTCTGTTGATTTCCACTTGTGGCCATGTGCTCTCGAGTTGGTATTCAGGGTAAATAATTCCCCACAGTTTACCTTATTAATTCCTTTAAGTAACTTGAAGGTCTCAATAATATCTCTCCTCTCCTCTTCCTTCTGGTTTCTAGTAAATACACATTTAGTGCCCTGAGGCGCTCCTCATAGGATCCGCCCAGCTGACCTTGAATCATCTTTGTTACTCTGTGCTGCACTGTTTCCAACCTAGCCCTGTCCTTTCTGAGTTGAGGACTCCAGAACTGGATGTAATACTCCAGGTGAGGCCTCACCAGGGATCTGTATAGGGGCAGCATTACCACCACCTTCTGCTATCAGTACCCCTCCCGATACATCCCAGCATCCTGTTAGGCTTGCTATAGGCCTGGTTGCACTGGCTTGTTTATTTAAAGGAGTTACTGATGAAACATAGAAACGTAGATATTGACGGCAGATAAGGACCGCTGGGTCCACCTAGTCTTTCCATTTTCCCTACCTTCTGTAACACCGACCCTACTTGATCTTCTGATTTACTTCCCCCTTTCCTACCTTTAAGGTTCCCTTATGCCTATCCCATGCATTCTTGAAGCCTGTTACCATTTTTGCCCTCCCGGCCTCCACTGGTAGGCTGTTCAGGCATCAACCAGTCTTTCTGTGAAGAAGTGCTTCCTCACATTTCCTGTGAGTCGTCCCCGTCCAGCTTCATAGCATATCCCCTTGTTCTTTAGTATCTAGTTTTTCTGAAAAATTCTTCTCTCTTGAACTTTATTTATACCCATGAGGTATTTGAATGTTTCTATCATTTCCCCTATCTTCCTCCTTTCCTTCAGTGTGTACATATTGAGCTCCATCAGTCTGTCCTCATAGGCCTTATGATGCAGACCCTGCTCCACTTTTGGTTGTCCTCCTCTGGACCACCTCTATCCTGTCTAACTCCTAGATACCAGATTTAGTAGAAACCACACATATTGGAAAGTATCTGCTGTCTTACATCATTTATGAATCATACATATTGTTCTTTCTTATAACATTAAATTTCTTCACCTCTTTGTATTCCCTACACCAGTAACAAGAACCGATTAGAAGGGTATGCAGGAAAGGGAACACAGTGATTGTGGGTGCCTTCAATCTACCAGGAATGGATTGGGGTACCCCTGCCACCTCGAGCATAGGGTATTAAATAAGCCAAAAAAATTGATTAGCAGTTTTACACGTGAAAGTGCTAATCAGCTGTAAAAATGCATAGCAATCGGCACAATATGGTTAGCAAAATTTAAAAATATCATTTTATTAATTTTGTCTACTGTGCCATAGACTCAAGGAAAATGAGGTTAGCAGTCTACTGCTATGCATTTTTGGAAATGGTTAGCATTACCTCCTGTTCTTACCCCAGGAGTCCTTTAGCATCAGTAACTTTTGTGCACTTAGCTGGCTAGGTGCAACTGCCCTGGAGGTGTGCCTTTAAGAGAGATTTAAATGAGCTTAGGGCCCAGCTAATCAAAAGACAAGAGGGGGTGTGAGCTAAGTGAGAGCTGTTGAAGGCTTCAGAATTGTTTCTCCGACTGAGCAATATTGCCTCTGAGGTGTCTCCCAACTTTCCTTGTTGACAGCCTCCTAGTGTGTATCTGGGTAAAGTTTTCCTCATAAATTATTTCCTTTAGTGTGCTGAGTGAAAGTTTTACTTTTTCAGTAGCGCCGTGCAATTTTTTTATTTTTAGCGCGATCACGCTATTTTGACTTTATTTTAACCGCGACTATTTAGTTTAAAGCCTAATTTTGTCGTGGATGCTTATTTTCCACGGTTTCCTTCATTTTTGGGGCAAATTCTTGTGGGAACTATCGAATTAGGGACAGTTGCCTTGTTTTTTACCTCCGACCTCGTGGCGTTTACCACAAGGCACCTGCAGTGGATTTCAAATTTAAACAGTGCCTGGGGGTTTTCTCTCTAGATTGGCAATTATGAGGAAGCCTTTTTTGTTATATTACTGGACCTTGGTATCATGTGTGTCAGGACTGTCTGTAAGGGTCCAGCAGCCACCTGTGCACAGTTGAGTATTACTGGGTTTCTTTTAAGATTGGCACTGGTATAGATTCCAGTTCTACAACCCCCCCCCCAAAAAAATGCACTACTAATAGACAGAGTTTATTAACTGGGGCAGGACTGGCCAGTGGCATTTTCACCGAAACCTGCACACAGTTCGTAGGTCCAGAACTGGTTTGCTTTGCTTTAATTGATGAACATAGCAGACGAACCTTTGATTATTATGGCTCAGGATAAATCAAAGGCTTCCGACGAGGGGCCGTTCAAAAGTACTAATATGAAAAGCAGAGGTGCTGAGGAGCCCTCCAGATCCCAGCCAAACAATAAAGCTTTCAACAATGAAGTTCCTCACAAATTAAAAAATAATAAGAGTGACGAAAAAAGGAAGCTTGATCCAGTCTCTGAAGTGGCTAAAAAGAAACTCTGTCAAGACAGATATGCTCCCGTTGCTCCTGGGAAAGCCAATAGCGAGACAACAGGCAGCTTAAAGCATACAGAAAAAACAAAACACAAACTGTGCAGGTTCTTCTGTCAGTGCAAGATATGGAAAAAGCATGGCAACTGTTTCAGACCCTTCAAAAGATGGGTCCTCGATTTACTGGGGCTGGCAAGCACTCTTCCACAGTTCTCTCTTCTGTAGACTGTGAGGGTGATGCAGATGATCAATTTTATTATGCCTCTGACATGGATTTTGAGGGCTTTGAACCCCAGGAGTCCCCGGACCCTCATCTTGTGGATCCCCCGGGTGACCACAAAGATCCTTCCTCTATGTTTACATTTATACAAAATATGCTGTACACTCTGGACCTCCCTACGCAGGAGCCCAACCAGGATGTCGATGAAGACGAAGATTATAGGGAGATGAAGGGTCTTTCATCTTCAGAGACTCTGGTCGTCCCAATCTATAATGCATTTAGAAAAAATACCATGAAGGTGCTTCAACACCCCACTTCAGTATCAGGGTAAATAAGCAGCTTGAGAGAAAACATAAATTGTCTAAAAATGGTACAGAGTTCCTGTCTGCACACCCTAGCCACGAGAGTATAGTGTAGCAGGCAGCTTTTGAGAAAGCTGGAGACTCCTTGTCGCCCTCGCCCCCTGACAAGGATTCCAAGAAAATTGACTTTATAGCAAAGAAAATGTATGCCACAGCTTCCCTGCTTCTCAGACTTTCTTCTTACATGGCATTCATAGCCAGATATCAGAAAGCCCTTTGGAAATCTGTCCAGGCTGTCGCCCGCAACAGATCAGATTCTATGGTACAGGAGCTGGTGAATACGTCAAAAACTGCCCTGGAAGCTACTATGTACCAATTCACATGGCAGATGACAACAATGATGCAGCCTCTAGGGGTGATGGCCCACACCATCTCTCTCAGATGCTTTACCTGTCTTAGAACAACCAGTCTGATCACAGACACTCAGAACAAGGCCATGGATTTTCCCTGTGATCAAAATATGTTAGATTACAGAACCACTGACTACACATGAAAAAAGCCTATGAGTACAAGGCCTCCTGGCTGAGCCACTCATCCAAGCCTAAGTCCGCCACCCACAGAGATCCCATCCCAGGGGCAGTAGGGGCAGAAGTTTTGTTCCCAGGCCTTACAGTCCTTATCCCCAATCTGACTTCGGCCAGTACAGGAGGATCTTTCAGAGACAGGTGCAGAAGGGGCCAAAGAAGAGCCACCTCTACCCAGCCATCTGTCTCTCAGATTAAGTCCTGATGTGAGTGTCCAGGTCGCCTCCCCGCTTCCGGTTGGAGGTAGACTCTCACACTATCTTCAACACTGGTCCCTCATCACGTCGGACAAGTGGGTGCTTGAGATAGTGGAAAAAGGTCTGTCATTACAGTTCAAGCAGCCGCCAGACCTAAAGCATACCCAGGTGTCAAGACCTCTGTCCCCAACACAGATACTGCTGTTGGAAATGGAGGTACTAAACCTTTTGGTTTTACAAGCAGTGGAGAGGGCCCCCCCACCCACGAGAAGGGAGGTCCTCTATTCCAGGTATTTTCTGACACAAAAGAAAACTGGGGAGTGGCAAACTATCTTAGATCTCAGATATTTAAACAAATATCTGAAAAAAACCAAATTCAAAATGGTCACTGGTCATACAGTCCTTACAGCAGGGAGACTGGCTAGCCTCCCTAGACTTGAATGATGCCCACTTCCACATACCCATAAGGAGATCTCACAGGACGTTTCTCAGGTTCAGACTTCCTTCGGGTCACTGTCAGTTCACCGCAATGCCCTTCGTTCTGTCCTCGGCCCTAAGTGTCTTTACCAAGTGTCTCGCAGTGGTAGCAGCACTTCCCAGGAGACTGGGTGTCGCTCTCTACCCCTACGTGGACGACTGGCTCATGGTAGCAAAGTCTCCTTGCCAGGTCAAGGAATCTCTTTCCCTCACAGAACGTACTCAGGAGTGTCTGGTTTTCCTGGTAAATCTAAAGAACTCTCACCCAGAACCCACCCAGCCGCTCACCTTCATAGGAGCCCAGCTGGACACTCAGAAGGGATATGCTTTCCTCCCACAGGAAAGAATTCAGAGTTTCCTTTCAGTGGCAGATTCTTTAACCTGGGGACAGTCAAGTCCACCCAGACATTTCTTCAAACTTCTGGGACATATGGCTTCTATGAGTGCAGTAGCCCCCGGGGTCAGGTACAGGATGAGACTCCTGCAAGTCTACCTCAGAGCTCGCTGGTCTCAGAGAAGCAACAAATTTTCAAAGTTGATACCTGTGTCTGAGCAGTTCCTCCAAAACATGCTGTGGTGGAAGAACCCTGAATATTTGCAGGCAGGGGCTCCCTTTCAAGCTTCTCTTCCCACAAAGGTGATCACCACAGATGCTTCCCTTTTGGGCTGGGGAGCTCATTTGGACAGTACCTCAGTAAGCAGGCAGCTGGACTTCAGAAAAGTCACAATTGCACATAAATCTTTCAGAACTCAGAGCAGTCTTACTAGCTCTCAAAGCTTTTGCTCCCGGCATAGAAGGGCAGGCAGTTCAAATTCGAACAGACAACACCACTACAATGTTCTACATAAGCAAGCAGGGTAGTACCAGATCAAGAATACTCTGTTTGGAAGCTCTGAAGCTCTGGTCTCTAGCATTTTCCCTGGTAGTCAGCCTCTCGGCTATTCACCTCCCTGGCAAACTCAATACTCTGGCAGATGCTCTAAGCTGCATCAGTCAAGGCCAGAGTGAATGGACACTGAAAGTACTAGCCACAGTGTTCAGGCAGTGGGGCACACCAGACGTGGATCTGTTTGCCTCTCCTCTCAATTTTCAGCTTCCTCAGTACTGTTGCAGGCCCCCAGTTCTGGGAACATTTCCTCTGGATGCCCTGATCCTGGACTGGTCAGGGAGGTTCCTATACGCATTTCCTCCCTTTACTCTGATATTCCAGGGTTTTGCTGAAACTCAGACAGTATCCTGCATTGATGATCCTAGTGGCTCCGGACTGGCCCAGGCAAGCCTGGTACCCTCTCCTTCTCACAATGTCCTGCAACAGGCCCATTCACCTGCCTCCATCTCGCTCCCTGCTGACCCTTCCTCAGACGGGAGTGCAGTACCCAGACATACACACTCTTCTCTTCAAGGCCTGGTTCTTGAGGAGTTGGTTTCCGTCCTCACAGTATTCTAACACGTCCTTAAGATACTGAGGATGGGTAAAAAACCGAACACTAAGAAGACTTATGCAGCCAAATGGAAAAGGTTTTCCCTTTGCAAGAGGGAAAAGGTCAAACCCCTATCAGCTTCAGACCCTCAGCTGCTAGACTACCTGGTACACCTACAGGCATCAGGCTTGAAACCATCTTTACTCAAGCTACACCTGGCGGCAATTTTGGCCTACCTTTCGGTGGGAAAGAAATCATTTTTTTCCCCCACAACATTTTTAAACAGTTTTTCAAAGGCCTCTTACACCTCCAGTCTCCAACCAGGGAGCTTGTTCCTCCTTGGAGCCTGAACCTTTGCATAGATGGGCTCATGAATCCACCCTTTGAGCCTATGTCTACAGCCCACATCAAGTTTGTAATTTGGAAGACCGTCTTTCTGGTAGCCATTATGTCTGCCAGGAGGATTTCGAAGCTACAGGCCCTATGCACTAAACCGAATTACATCATCCCTCACAACGATAAAGTTGAGCTGAGGACAAGTAGGAAATTTCTGCCAAAGGTGGTTTCAGAGTGTCACTTGAACTAGTCCATTACTCTGCCTGTGTTCTTTACTGAGCCATCCACTCGTGGCGAGCAAATGCTCCACAGCTTGGATGTCAAAGGAGCCATCTTTCACTACCTATAGCATACTAGACAGTCCAGAGGCTCTTCCACTCAGTTGTTCTTCACCTACGAGGATGTAGGCAGAGGAAGACCAGCTACCAAGAGAACTATTTCTCGTTGGTTGGTCTCTTGTATTAGATTCTGCTATGAGAAAGCTAGTCAGCAACCTCCAGTAGGGCTCAGCACCAGGGGCACTGCAGCCTCACTTGCAGCAGCAAGGGACATTCTCGTGCTAGATGTCTGCAAAGCAGCTACCTGGAAATCTGTGCACACCTTTGTGAAATGCTACAGTTTGGATGTGCAGACCAGATATGCCAGAGTTGGCAGGGCGGTTCTGCAGAGCCTCTTTCCTAAGTAGATCCTCTGCCCACCTCCCACTTGGTACTGCTTGGTAGTCCGCAAAAAAGTTACTGATGCTAAAGAACTCCTGAGCTAAGATGAAAAAATTACTCACTGCAGTAATCTTTCTTCTACGGGGTCCTTTAGCATCAGTAAGCTCCCACCCTTCCTCCCTGGTTCACCTGTCGGAGAAGGGCTCTTATGTCACCTTTTACCAAATTTGGAGTTTCTTATTGATGAGTTTTTAGCTCGTGTTGCTGTTTCTGTTTCTACTTTTGTGGACATTTGCATATTTTTTGAATCCTGTTGATTCTGTTTTGGGGCATTTGCCCTCGTTTTTGCTCGAAAAAATTCTGAAGCTTTCAACAGCTCTCACTCAGCTTACACCCCCTCCTGTCTTTTGATTGGCTTGGCCCTAAGCTCATTTAGGAGTCTCTTAAAGGCATACCTCCAGGACAGTTGCACCTAGCCAGCTAAGTGCAAAAAAGTTACTGATGCTAAAGGACCCCTTGGAAGAAAGAAGATTACTGCGGTGAGTAATTTTTTATTTTGCGTAGCATTTTGCTCTACTATACCGGCTATTTAAAACCCTGGAGCAGGTGCTGCTGGATGCATTCCAGGATAGCTTCCTGGTGCAGATTGTCAGTGGGCCAACTGGGCTGGAAAACACTCTGAACCTAGTGCTAACTAACAGGGAGGCTGTGAGGGATCTGAGGGTGGAGTACCCGCTAACTGGGAGTGATCATCAATCGGTGTGGTTCATGCTCTGCATGGGCAGGGATACTGTAGGTAGAGGAACCAGGGTGGTTGACTTCAGGCAGGTAGGCTATCAAGATGGGGGAAATTCTGGGAAGGCACCTGGTAGGAATTAGGCCTTATATAGATGCAGATCAGACGTGGAATATTATTAAACTTGGGCTGATGGAGGCTACTGGGTCATGTACCAAGACGCTGAGCAAGAAGAGTGGGGCTAAGAAACCACGCTGGCTGAACAAGGAGGTTTTGGAATGGGTAAGGGCAAAAAAGCAGCTTCGGATGTTCAAGAAGTCCAGGAATGGGGAGACAGGGAATTGTATGCAAAGAAGTCCAAGGAGTTAATCAGATTTGTCAGAGCAGCCAAGGCTTCCAGGGAGCTGAGGCTGGCACAGGGCATCAGGGAAGGGGAGAAAGACTTTTTTCAGATACATAAGGGAGAGAAGGAGCTGCAGGGACCAGATGGTGAGGATTAGGAAGGATGGGGAGTGGGTGGTGAAGGGGGCAGAACATGGAGAAGCAGTAAATGAGTACTTCTGTTCTCTGTTCACGAAGGAGAAGGGTGGACAGCTACCTCGGGGGATAGGGAAGGTGGGTGGGGGGGTAACAGATGGAGTAATTAAGGAGGGCAGGGTACTGGAGGGTCTGAAGGCACTAAGGTTGGATAAGGCACCAGGTCCGGATGGCATTCATCCCAGGGTGCTGAAAGAACTGGCGGGGATATTGGCAGGGCGGCAGGCGGACCTGTTCAATACCTCCCTGGACACAGGTTGCGTACCACAGGATTGGAGGATGGCTCATGTGGTGCCCCTCCACAAGAGCGGCCCAAAGGATGAACCAGGCAATTACAGACCTGTAAACCTCACATGCATCGTAGGAAAACTTATGGAAGCAATCCTGAAAGAGAGGCTGGTGATTTTTTTGGAGGAAAATGGACTCCAGGACAGTCAGCAGCATGGATTTGTCTTTGGAAGATTCTGCCAGACCGACCTAATTGAATGCTACAACTGGGTAATGAGGGAACTGGATAAAGGCCATGCAGTGGATGTGCTGTATTTAGACTTCAGCAAGGCCTTTGATTCCGTGCCTCATGGGAGGCGGTGGGGGGAGTTGCAATATGTGGGGGCAGGGACAAAGATGGTAAACGAGATTGTGAACTGGCTGAAGGGGAGGCAGCAACAGGTGGTGGTGGTGGGGGCATTCGCTTCCCCAAGGGCAGTGACAAGCGGGGTGCTGCATGGCTCAGTCCTGGGTCCAGTGGTGTTTGGGTTATTCATATCAGATATCTCACATGGCGTTAGGAGCAAGATCAGTCTGTTCGCAGATGATATCAAGATAGGGGCGGTAGTGGACGACATGGAAGGGTGGCAGGGACTGCAGGAGGGCCTGATCAAACTGAAGGAGTGGTCGGAAAAGTGGCAATTGAGCTTCAATGCGAAGAAGTGCAAAGTTATGCACTTCGGAGCAAGGAACCCAGGGAGGAGCTACCAGTTGGGAGGGGTGCAGATTGAGGTCATGGAGGAGGAGGATAAGGACCATTCTAGCCCTCACTACTTTCTCTGGGATGCTGTTCCAAGCAGCCACCACCCTCCCCATGAAGAAGTATTTCCTTACATTTTCTCTGAGCCCCCCCCCCCCGCTTCATATTGTGACCCCTTGTCCTTGGGCATAATGAATAGCATGAACAACTAAGCTCAGTGCAGGAAGGTGGCAGCTAAGGCCAGCAAGATGCTGGGGTGTATTGCGAGAGGAATCTCATCCAGAAATAGGGATGTGATCCTGCCGCTGTACAGGTCAATAGTCAGGCCACATTTGTAGTACTGCGTGCAGTATTGGCGTCCCTTTCTGAAGAAGGATATCAGATTGCTGGAGGGGGTGCAGTATAGGGCAACTAAGATGATCCAGGGGCTGGAGGGCAAAACCTACGAGGGCAGGCTGACTGAGTTAAATATGTATACCCTGGAGGAGAGGAGGGATCGGGGGATATGATTGAGACCTTCAAATATTTGAAGGGGATTAACAAAACAGGCACAGAAGGGATATTTAAGCTGAGGAGGGGAAGGGATATCAGAGGGCTTTGTCTCAGGTTGGAGGGTGGAAGATATCGGAGAGCGATGAGGAGGCATTTTTCACAGAGAAGGGTGGTGGAGAAATGGAAAACACTACCCGAGGAGGTGGCATCCTGTAGCACAGTAGGCAGTTTTAAAGGGCATGGGACGCGGTCGGGGGGTAAAAGGTGAGGGAGAGGAGGGTGCGGCAGCTGCAGTATAAGAGTACTGGTTGCACATTCGAGCAGACTAACGTGGTAGACCGTAAGGCCTGTTTCTGCTGGCAGATTTGTATGTTCGTATGTAAGAGGAGTTCACACGTGTCTGCTATCGTGCCCTTTAAGCAGCAGTAGCTGCTCATCCCCATGGGGTTCATCTTGTGGTAAAAAAGGAGTTGTTTGTTATTTGGGAATAGTTCTTTATTCAGACTCTGGAATCTCCGGTGTGACTGTGGTTAAGGACTGGTTTACCATTGCCAGATTTCACCCCTTCCTTGATAATGAGAAAACAGTGGGTGCGCTCCTGTTTTACTTTAAGTAGTGTATTGCACTCTGATAGCTGCACCAGCTTTCTGCTTCTAAGTCTTGTGGCTTTTCCTAGGAAACTAGTTCAGTTATTTCCTCGTCAGATTACACCCCCCCCCCAACACACACACACACCCCCCACACACACACAGACACACACAAGCATGGATTTGTGGCTGAATGACTTTCAGGGCACCTGGGAAGTGCATTAATTCTCAAGAAACCCATGCCTTGGAGTAGTTTACTGTACTTACAAAATGGAAGAAGTTTTTTTTTTTTTTTTTTTTTTAATAAAAAATATTTTCTTGGTCTTAGGTTGTTGCTAGGTAGAACATGTAAATTTGGTGATGAAAGAGAGTGCCTTTGAATGAACCCAGGAAGTGCATTTATTTAGAAGAACCCTGTGCCCTGTTGTGGGTTTCTGCAATTAAAAAGTGTAAAAGTTTTTATTTTAATGATAAACGTTTTTTTTTTTCTTCTACTTAAACTGGTTTAGGTAGATTAGGGTAGGTTAATTATGAACTGGGCCTATACCAGAGATTAATCAGTGGGCAGGTGATGCGTTTAGACCAATGAAGTTAGGATTCTGAAGATCATTTTATAAAAGAACTGACTGTAGCTTCACCGAGTTGCGATTTACCCTTTAACCTGGGAAATGTTTCTTTTCCAGATCTATGTGGCGGCTCAGTTCAAGATCCTCATCAGCCTCTTAGGTGAGTTAGCAAAATACTACTAAAGCAACGCCCAAGATATCAGCATGGGGTATTCAGCAGTTTATTTTTCGTTTTTTTTTTTCCTTCTTGTCCAGTATATCTAAAACTACTCACGTGTCATGTAAACTGCGACTACCACTGGGTTTTCATTGTACTGGGGGGAGACTTGTGCTTATTGACGGCATTCATCTTGGCAGAGAAAAGTTGCAGTTGTGTTGGCAATGCATATCAGTAGGAATAATCCATAAACCACCTTTTTTATTTATTTTTTTGCTATATTCTTTCTGTCTGTACCCCTTGTCACCACTGTGCCCTCATCTGCCTTTCTTCTCCATCCCCAGTCGTGCCGTCTGCCTTCTCTTGGACTTATCCTCTCTACTCTTAAGCTCATGTGGCTTATTTCCTGTGGCAAGGCTCTGTTATCAGCGTCCTGGTGGGCTACAGACCCCTCAAATTAATTCAAGCCAGCTAATTTAGGAGAGGAACAGCACTCTGCGGTGCGAGGATTGCGAGAGGAGTGATGGAGTCTTCCCGCTCCTCTGTGGCCTTTTTCATATTTTCTCCCGGCCCCCTCAGATGCACATGCACTAAGGAAGTCAAGATTCGTGTACATAAGGTGTACTTCTGCACCACTTCCAGCCTGTGCCTCTCCCTCCATGGCACCCTCTGCTGCAGTGCCACCTGTGGTCACCAAGGTGGCAGTATTTGTTTTCTTTAGTTACTTAGTTATTTATTTATTTATTAGAAAGTTGGTAATTGGGAAAGGCACACTCAGTGAAGGCTCGTTTCCAGGTGTAACCTGGGGGAAAGGGGAGGAGAAGTACAGTAGAAACATAGAAGTTGTCGGCAGATAAGGACCACTTGGCCCACCTAGTCTGCCCTAAATTTCCTACCTCTTGTGCCACCTGAGACCCTGCTTGGACTCCGGCCTACACCCCCCACCTTGCTTCTAAGATTCCCTTGTGTCTGTCCCATGCATTCTTTAAATCCTGTGACCATTCTAGCCCTCACTACTTTCTCTGGGATGCTGTTCCAAGCAGCCACCACCCTCCCCATGAAGAAGTATTTCCTTACATTTTCTCTGAGCCCCCCCTTCATATTGTGACCCCTTGTCCTTGGGCATCTTTTTCTTTGGAAAATACTCCCTTCCTGTACCTTGTTTATTCCTGTGAGGTACTTGAATGTCATTATCATATCAGGATTTGTCTAGTGCACTTACCCGGTCAACAAAAACTAAATAAATATCCCCCCCGTTCCCTTCTGTCTTCAAGGGAGCACATATTGAAATCCTTGAGCCTGTCTTCATAGGGCTTCTGATGTAGGCCCGGCACCATTTTTGTTGCCCTTATTCGTACCGCCTCCACCCTATCTGTGTCCTTTTGGAGATGTGGCTTCCAGCACTGTACAAAGTACTCGAGGTCATGAGGCCTCACCAGTGATCTGTGCAGGGGTAATATTACCTCCCTCCCTCCTTCTGCTGGTGATACCTCTCCCTCTGCATCCGAGCATTTTCTAGCTTTTCCCACTGCTTCGTCACACTGTTTATCTACCTTTAGGTCATCATTCCCTTTCCTGCTCTGTGACCGTTAATACCTCTTCACCCTGTTGGTATTTTACCCCTGGGTTTCTGTGACCCATGTGCATGATTTTTCCACTTTTTTGTGTTAAACCCATGACCATTTTTTCATTTTGTTTTAAATTGTCCTCATTCTTTCTATTCCCCACACGTGTGTCTATTCTGTTGCAGAGTTTTGTTTTGTCTGCTAATAGGCCTACTTTCCCTTCCGGTCCTTCTGTAATGTCACTAATAAAGATATTGAAGAGGACTGGCTCTAGCACTGATCCTTGTGGCATCCTACTTGTCACTTTGCCTACTCCAGAGTGGGTGCCATTTACCACCACCCTCTGACTCCTATTTCTCAGTTAACTTTCTACCCATTTCATTACTTTAGGCCGTACTTCTAGGCTCCCCCATCTTGCTTATCGACCTCCTATAACGGCGTTGAAGGCCTTGCTGAAATCCAAGTAGGCCACATCCACCGCCCCTCTTTGATCCACCTCCTTGGTCGCCCAGTCAAAGAACTCAATCAGGTTTGTCTGGCAAGACCTCCCCCCCTGTGAAACCATGCTGCCTCATATCCTGTAGACCATTGGCAACAAGGTATTCCTGATCCTTTCCTTCAGTAGTGATTCCATTACCTTGCCCATCACAGACATCAGGCTAACAGGTCTGTAATTCCCTGCCTCCTCATTTCCACGTTTGTGCAGTGGGACTACATCTCTCCTCCTCCACTTCCCCTGGTACCTCCCCTGTTTCCAATGACAGGTTGAAAAGGGACGACAGAGGGGCAGCCAGCACCTCTTTCTGTATCCTTGCGTGCACCCGCTTTGACCCCACTGCCTTGTCTACCTTTAATGTTGATAGCACCTTAAGCACTCTTTCTTCAGTAAAAAGGACTTGTGTCTGCCTCCTGCCCCATCATTCTCTTGTCCTTAATCTTTGGCCCGTTTCCATCCTCCTCCTCCTCCTTAAATACTGAGCCAAAGTATTAGTTCCGTATATGTGCTTTTTGGTGGTCCTGATCCACAGAACCCCTCCATCCTCTTTCAGCCTTACTATCCCTCTCTTTGTGTTTCTCTTCTCACTTGCATATCTTAAAAATGTTTTATCCCCCTTTGACACTGATTTGGCAATCATTTCCTCTGTTTGTGATTTAGCGCTCCTAACTGACTTCCATGCCTCCCCTTATTTCTCTTGGTAAGTCTTCTCGTCTCCCTCCTCCTGCTTTCCTTTTTACCTTCTAAAGGCCATCTTTTTTGCTCTGACTTTTTCCACTACCTCCTTCGACAACCATATTGATCTCCTTTTTCTCTTGCCCTTGCTAACCTGCCTAACACAGGGGTCCATCGCTTGTTCAGTGCCCTCTTTTATTTTTGCCGACTGTTCCTCAGCTCCTTCCAGTTTTCCTATCCCTGCTAGGGAGTTTGAGGCATTCTTCCATTGTCTTAAAATTGGCCCTCTTGAAGTCCAGTAGTCTTGCCCAGTGTGATTCAATTCTGACCCACATCTTTTATCAGACCACACTATACGGTGATCACTGGTCCCCAGGTGGTCCCCCACTGTAACGGCAGTCACACTGTCTCCATTTGTCAGTACTAGGTCCAATACTAGTTGCCTGAGGAATGCCCCTTGCAGGGTAACTAGGATGTATCTACCCCGGCTGTAGCTGTGGCAGGGAGGCTCCAATCCACAACCAGTGGATTGAAGTCTCCTACTAGTAATACCTCCCCCTTGTGGGCCATCCTTAGGATTGCTTCCATCATTTCCATATCCTCTCGCTTCCTCCTGTGTTGGAGGTCTGTAATCACTCTTGCTTGAATAGCTGCCCCTTCCTTCTCTCTAGAGTGACCCACAGTATCTTCTCCCCCCCCCCACTCCCCTTGTGGTTCTGTGGCTTTTATGTTGTCCCTTACATAAATAGCCACTCCTTCCCCTTTTCTACCTACCCTCTCCTTCTGGAACAGAGTATATTATGGTAAAAATTTAAATTTTTATTTTATTTCATTGTTTTGGCAACCAGGTAAGGCCCACTCGGCATACGTGCCTGTTTTCAGGGGTGACCTGCAAGCACTGGGGAGGTTGTGACTTGCTCAGGGTCACACAGTATGAAAGCGGAGCTTGTCGGAATCAACCCCAGGTCTGCTGGATGTACCAAGCTCATTACTCTTACCGCTAGGCTATACTGCCACACAGCATAGACAGAATTAATGAAACGGTACAAAGTAAAGTGCAAGAAGTGCATTAGCTTACAAAAATGCAGTAGCAACAGAGGAATGCAAAAGACGATGTTACATATTGAGTAACATGGTTGTGCACAATAAAGTGAACAGTGTATGTACCAAAACAGCAGTGTAGTAGTTCTTAGGAGGAGACAGATTTTGGCAAATGTAGAACCCAGGCAGAAGCCCCCAGCTGGAGGGTAAAAGCCTCACTGGGTAAGTCAGATCAGGCAGCGGGCAGACAGGAGCAGTATAGCAGTGTGGATGGCAACACACTGCAGTGAAGGAGGGTCTTTGCCCTGATGTAACATTGCCACTTGGGGGACCATGGGTAGTAGTGCATCGGAGGTACTGGTCTCTGCCCCTGCTACAACACTGTCACCTGGTGACCATGGGTGGTAGTACATCGAAGGTATTGCAGGGAGTGAGGGTCTCTGCCCTGCTACAACACTGCCACCTAGGGGACCATGAGTGGTAGTGCATGAGAGGTACTGCAGGGTGGGAGGTTCCCTGCCCCTGCTGCAACGCTGCTACCTGGGTGACCATGGGTGGTAGTGCATTGGAGGTACTGCAGGGAGGGGAGGGTCTCTGCCTCCACTACAAAACTGTCACCTGGTGACCGTGGATGGTAGTGCATCTGAGGTACTGCAGGGATGGAGGGTCTCTGCCTCCGCTACAACACTGCCACCTGGGGGACCATAAGTAGTAGTGCACTGGAGGTACTGCAGGGAGGGAGGGTTTCTGCCCCCGCTGTAACACTGCCACCTGGGTGACCATGGATAGTGGTGGCATCAGAGACACTGCAGGGAGGGAGGTACTCTGTCCCTCTTGCAACACTGCCACCTGGGGGACCATGGGTAGTAGTGCATCAGAGGTACTGCAGGGAGGGAGGGTCTCTGCCCCCGTTGTAACACTGTCACCTGGTGACCATGGGTGGTAGTGCACTGTAGGTACTGCAGGGAGGGAGGTACTCAGTCCCTCTTGCAACACTGCCACCCGTGGGACCATGGGTGGTAGTGCATTGGAAGTACTGCAGGGAAGGAGGGTCTCTGCCCCCCCCGCTACAACCTGCCATGTGGTGACCATGTGTGGTAGTGCATCAGAGGTACTGCAGGGAGGGAGATAGTGACTGTTCCCTGGCTGCAACACTGCCACCTGGTCACCATGAGTGGTAGTATATTGGAGGTACTGCAAGGAGGTGGAGCTCCACCTCCTCTACAGCACTGCCACCTGGCTGACAATGGATGGCAGTGCGTTGAAGGTGCAGATAATAGGGGTACATCAGCCAGGCTCTGCTCGAGCAGGTATTTCTTACATGAAGGACCACTGGCTCAACGATTTGCAGCTTAAGATCTATTCGAAACTACAAAGCCCAAAGATCCGACACTCAGCACTCACAAACAAACTCCACTCCTACTGTGCTCAAAACATATTTTTTTATTTTAAAGTGCCGATAACAGTGCAGTACAAGTGTAAAATATGAAAAATAGAAACATAAACCTTGACAGAAGATAAGGACTGCTTGGCCCACCCAGTCTGCCCATTAAAGCCCACTGGAGGACCCATAGGAACCCAGTGTTTCAAGCCTGTAACTTCCCGGCACTTTGTCCTCTTGTGATCTTTAATTTAAACTTGTACTGCACTGTTATTTGCACTTTAAAATAAAAATATGTTTTGAGCATGGTAGAAGTGCAGTTTGTGCCAGTTTGAGAGAGCTGAGTGGCGAGTCTTTGGGCTTTGCCACTTTTGCATAAGCATAGAGCCCCTAATGTGCCAATGTTCCAAATGTTTTTGCATGCACAGGATAATCTTGGCCATGTTGAGCCTCGACTGCTACCACTGGTTACACACTCCACAGCCAAGGTACTCCTGTCTCCCCATTTGGGCCCCAGCCCCTGGTACTGGCCCCTTTCTCCACAGCCAGGGTACTCCTGCCTCCCCACTCAGGAGGAAGTGGGAGGTTTGAGTCTGGTTTGGCCTAGCCCCATGACCGGGGAAAGCCCATAGGGTTGTAAGCCAAAGAGAGGGAATCTTCCGAAATGCAGGCATATGGGGTTAGATGGGACCTGACCCAAGGGAAGGGGGCCAGGTCAGGAGGGAGGAGGCATGAACAATAAATAAATAAAAAATATATATATATATATATATATATATATATATATATATACGTGTGTATGTATATATATATATATATATATATATATATATATAGCTATATATTTATAAAATAGGGGTGAAATCCTAGCAATCTAATCGACCAAGAGCATCACTTGACAGTCCAGTTATCGGTGCATGCCCAGACAGTTAAAAACTAAGAGTCTTTAGACTTCACAAATCAATTTAGAACCTATTTTATAAGTAGAATAACACCCTTCGAGGTGTTCAGACGTGCTGATGTATGGACTTACCTGGTGCACCTTGTGTTTTGCAGTGCACCCTAGACATCCTATATTGGAGCATGCCTGGACACCGTGGCAGGTGTTGCTTATATACATGTATATACACACATACAAACGTAGAACGTGACGGCAGGAGGAGACTAAGTACATCTAGTCTGCATCTATTTATTTTCTACCCCCCAATAATACTGTATATGTATATAAATATTTGTGTAATCACTATAAATATGAATGCAAATCGTGCGACACTAAAAGCTTGATAAGGTGACATTCATAGACGAAACCCCAGCAGCCAGGGCAGCTTCCCCCATGTCCTTCGGAGCAACAGTTGATGGAACAATGTCATTCAACAGTCAGAGCATCGTAGAATCTTTATCCAAAACTGCTGTAGCCCACAAAGGTCCTTTGCTGAACACTGTGCAACTCCTGATTCTCAGTTGTGTTAATCTGGGGCGAGTGTGTACTCCATATTGTTTTGATGTGATTTTCTGAGATTGAAAGCTGGAGCCATTATGGAATGTGTAGATATTGCAGGAATCTTTCTGCTGACCGCACAAAAACAAAAACTAGCCTGTGAAGGAAATACTCCAAGCTGGCACTTTAAAAGGGTAAGATAGAAATCACTTGTGGGTTCTTAGTATTAAAAAAGGGAAAACTTCACTGCAGGAACCCCTGCCACTGCCTTTGATGTAGGATCGAACATACCTGACAGGGATCTCGAGAGACATTTCCTCATTATATGTTACATTTCACGCACTACTTAGTCAGTTTTTAGCCTCTTTGGAGCTTCTTTTTATACGGGTGCAGTCCTTCTCCATTTTGCTCCTGGAACTGTATCACAGTTTTAAAGTTCCCTGTCAGTTCCACCACCGTGGGTCCTGTGCTCGCTCCCTATGGGGCTGCTGCAGTAGAAGTCCTAGAAAATTGTCTCGGAGGTGGGAGGGACACAGCACAACTAAGGAGAGCCACGGAGATGGGCGGAGTAAGTGAACTCTAACTACTCGCTTTATTTCAACTCAGTCAAAGTGCTCCTGATTACTGGAGCATATTGTCACCCATTGGTGACGCAGCAACCACTCCAGTTATCCAAGCTTTAGTGGAGTTGAAATGCAGCAACTGGTTAGGTTTTTTTGTTACCTACTGTACTTCTATCTGCGTGACTGTCTCTTTGTGCTGTGCCTCTTTCAGCCTTCGGGTTCTCAGTCGAAATGATAATATTTGTAGATCTTTTCTCACTGGGCAGATGCAGACTGTGAGGTGATTTATCATTTAAGCGTCACTAATAAAGTGTGAGGTTGCTTGAGAACTGGAATTCTCTGTTAATAGCAAGCAGCAATTCTTGTCTGGTGGGCTAATTCAGGAGTTCATTTTAGCAGAACTAAACAGCAGGCTCTATGAAACTGTCACTTCTATAATCTCTCATTTGCACACTCTCACCTTCTTTGACAGGAAAGACTTGATATATTTCAGTGTTGAAAACCATTTTTGCTTTGTTTCCTCCCACCTCACTCGTGTGTTGAAATTGGCTTGAATAATATACATTGACCTGCCTACTTTGTAAGTAGGCTACCTATGCTGGATGTTAGGACAGAGCATTGTGTGTGTGTGTGTGTGTGTGTGTCTGATACACAGTGAGCCAACTTAGAATATGCCATATGACAGAGCCACAAGTAAGCTGTGTTAAGTCCTGCTCCCTCACAAGTGGCGATAAGCAGCCTATTCCGAGTCAGACCATTGTGTCCAGTTTATACGGCGTATTTTATATTGTAAAGCTTTTAAATTAGTGTGTGTTATGAGGATGCAACAGTTTCTGTTTGATATGTTGTCTTGCATTGTTCAAACTACTCTCCCATTGGTTAAGGGTTCCTTTGTGACTTGCCTAACGTGAGGATAAATGATCGGTGAAGCTAAATGATTTATCCTCATTTAGAATGTTCCAGAGGCTAAAATAAAAAAAAAAAAAAAAATATCTACATATAAGGTTCCCTTTCACTTTCACATCCATTGTATAAATAGGTGGTAGACATGGGCTAACTTAAAATTTGGGTTGCATGGATGTCTTGAAATCCGATCTACCAGCTGGATGATGGATTTTGGACTATCTTCCTCTGAAATCTGATACCTGGCTGTGAATTGGTAACATTACTAAATAGTCTCCACCCTCACCATTGCACTACAGTGCCACCCCCCCGCCACTCTGCAGTTAATTACCCCCCCAGCCACTGAAGTAAGAATTTAGTGATGCCACATTGTTGACATTTCCTATAATGAAAAGTAAAGCCTGCTATAATGATGTTAAAAAATATAAATAAAATCTTGCCCGGGTTGCCCCTAACCGCTCTTTACAGTTCACCTCTCCAGTTCCCTGTCCCTTGCATGACCAGGCATCGCCACCAGTTTAATAGTTCTTACTCCGTGCAGCACACCTACTGCCCCCCCCCCACAGCACCCATGTTTTACCTAAAGTCTGTTAAGGTGGGTGCCAGGCAGTAGGGGACTGGTCCCCCGGTGGAGCTGCTTGCACTCATCATAAGAGTTTTTGTGCATGAGTGCTAATGTCCTCCTTTAGTAACACCTGATTGGTTAATTAGGTGTAACTATAGGAACCAGAGGACATCAGCATTCATTCACAAGAAGTCGGAAGACAAGCACACTCTGCTCCGTTCATATAATGGATTATCTTAGCAACCCCATTTAAGAAGTCATTTTTATCTTCATGAGAGGGTATTGATTGGTCTGTTGAAATAGCCACTTGTGAGATGACAGTAGACCAGGATCTTCCAATGAAAATTGAAATGGTATCCTTCATCAGCCCATGTCGTATTCGATTTATACAACAGGTCTTTTAGTGGTTTTGTGATAGAAATGGTAAAAAAGCCACAGAAGGAGCAAAGTACAAAATGTAAACTGTACCCCTTGGTTTCAGTGGTTCAGCGTAAGAGTAATTGATAGTAACTGTAACAGTAAATCAAAAGGGGAATGGCATCTCCAGTGTGAAAATACATTTCTGAGCATGCTCAGTGCGCCCAAAATGAGCAGGATAAATTTCTGACCGTGCTCAGACACTCAGCAGTCACGTTGCCCAGAATAATGTTTATTTGGCACTATAGCATAGAGGTTAGAGTAATGAGCTGTGAATGAGCTTGGTACATCCAGCAGACCGGAGTTTGATTCCCACAACTTCCACTTGCATACTGTGCGACTTTGAGAAAGTCACTTAACCTCCCCAGTACTCCTGGGTCGCCCTTGAAAACAGGCACCTGTGCCTAGTGGGCCTTACCTGATTATCGAAGAATAAAACAAATTTTGGCAAATTTATGACTAGCTCTGGGGTGGGTGGGTGTGTGCACATCCGCTTATCCGAGTAACTGTATAGATAAATGTAGAATCGTATGTACACACAGTATGTCACCATCCATTTGTGTACACAGTTACGATGACACATGTGCCCCTCCCCCCAACCAGTGCTACTTCCTGCTCTTATTTTGGTGTCTTTGGTGAAAGTTAACTTTGTAAAGGTTTGTTCTGTCTTATTTATTTTATTTGTTTTATGATCTGGATAATTGATGTTTTAAAATTGGTTAGGCGCCTTGACATTTTTGAAAGGCACCCTAAAAATAAAATTATTATTATTGTTAAACTCCCATCAATCTGCAACATCACGGTCTTTCTCTGCACTGAAACACTGTCTACCTGTCAGCATACAAACACCTCCACATTCTTGAAGAACAGCCCCCCCCCTTTTTTTTTTTTTTGGTTGAGTTCGCTTACCTTAGGGCCGAAACCTCACCTTAGCAGCTCCTTCAAGTCACGTGCTAGGAATTCCTGCAGTTTTGTATGCTGCTTCCTGTTCCACATATTCTAAATGTAAACGTGAACTCCAGTCACCACAGTTCTGGACTGCCGCAACATATAAATAAGTAATTACCTGCTCACATTCTTTTATTTATTTATTTATTTAAAAATCTGCAAAACTGTGATTCTCGTACTGCACCTGCTCTCTCCTTTAAACAGCGGAAACCCACCTTCTCTCTTCTCGCACACTTTGTTGCAGTGTGAAGCACTTGCACTGAAGTTTGACAAGTGCATCTCTAAAGAATTTTGTATGTCCCATTTAATTTTTTTAATTTATACAGATTAAAAATGTTAATCGATTCACAAGTTATAAAGATTTGAAATTTCAGTTCTGAGTACGCTTAGTAGGGCCTTTTTGATAGATGATTGCTACCCTAACTGAGCGTGCTCAGTACTGAAATTTCAAATCCTTGTAACATGGGAATGGATTAATGTTTTTTCACCAAATTAAAATTCCAAACCGTGTGGGCTGTAGGCAGTGACAAACACCCTGATTTTCCCAAAACAAGGCACTAGAATAATCTCTTTAAAAAAAACGCACCACACACACACCCCTGAACCTAGCTAAAACAGGACCTATTTATTTATTTTAACATCAGTTTTACAACCTTTGAGCCAGAGGCTCATTTACAAAGGTACCTCGTCACAGGCAGGACAGCGACATACGACGACATAAATACAAGAAAGAAATTAGCAAAACAGTTTAACAATAAGGCACAGTCAAGTTTCAAGTAACACGGGAGATAACACACGTTACCCGCAATATTAGGATCAGTTTTAGCTAGAGTGTGCGCCTTTTTTTTTGCAGAAATACCTTTTCTGGGCACCCCAAAATCCAGGGTGCCCAGCTTAGCATGAGGAGCTGTTCTCCCATGTTCTCTGTATGAGAACAGTGGGACATTCCTGGGTTCTGCAGCCTCAGCTGGGAGTCGTGCTGTGGGCTGCAGTGAGAGCAGTGAACCGCCAATTCATACATCCTATCTATCTTGAATTAGGCAAAAAATGTGACCCTACCTTTTTTCACTATAAAAAAAATTCTGAGCATCTTCCAGTTTTATTTGGTGGTACAATCTTCTAATTTCACCAAAATCTGAGTATTTTATAAATGTTTTAATTGAACTTTTTCACAAGAAAGAAGGATGGCTACCACATTTTGCATAGACATTGCATTGTAGGCCTGGCGAGGTTAGGATTTTGGGTGGGGGGACGGACATATGGTGTGCAGCAAAGGAGGTACCTAGACATGTACATTTGACAGCTTTTTTGGAAGACGTTTTTTGTTGTACTGCTGCTTTAAGCAGACTGGGGTGCCCACCTCAGTATCGCTTCTTTCTCTTCCTCCCCTCCGAGTTACCCGCCCGCTGTTCTGAATGTTTACTTCAGCAGGCGGGCGGATTCTTCCCATGGGGCACAACCCAAAGTGCCCTGCACATGGGACCTCCGTGGATGGGATGGGATGAGGATACAATTTCACTATCTCAAAAGAAAAGGAAATTCTTTGCAGAAAAATTTGTTAATGCACCAGTTATAGTAACATCACAAACGTAGGAAAATGTGGCATTAGGGTAACCCCAAAAAAAAAACCCCACAAGCAGCAAAAGGAAAAAACATTAGGGTTTGGGGTCTCTGGAGGTTTGGCAAATCAGTGGTGGGGTCTCGCTTGGGCTTGTCAATCCTAATGCCCACCCCGTTCCCTGGACAAACAACGTCACACATGATCTCCTTTCTTCTTGCAGGCCCTGCATGATGAAAGCTACAACAGATTCTGTTGGCAACATGTGGCAAGACATACTTCTCTACCTTCTGAAGAGTGTATCACTGTCAGGCACTGGCTTAGAGCTGTACCTTGTGCTTTGGACTGGAGCCTACAGGCTGGGGTGAGCATTAGAGTTGACAACCCCAAGGAAGTCCCCACTACTGATTTGCCAAGACTCTGGAAACCCAAAACTCTAATGTTTTTCCTTTTGCTGCTTTTTGGGGGCTGGGGAGTTAGGTTCGGAAACTAACACCACATTTCCCTACTTTTGTGGCATTAAAAGATGATGACTTACACCATGTTTCCCTATTTTTTTCCCCCCTGTGATACCCCTTGATACTGTAGCCTGTTGACTGTTGTACATTGGTATTGTATATACTAGTCTCACCTTTATGACTCAGGTCGGTCACCACCACCCTTGAACTTGTAACCTGTTCTGTGTATATTTCTTATTGTAGACACTGTTTTTAATCTGGCAATGTATGTATATCTGACGTGGAGCCTTTGCAAAGGCGTCCTTGACTCAAAGGTTGTAATACCAATTCCTTCAAATAAATAAAGTTGCCCAAAATAGTGCATTCACAAAGTTTTTTGCAAATATTTATATATACAGTGTGTGTGTGTATATGTATGTATATGTGTGTGTGTGTGTGTGTGTGTGTGTATATATATATATATATATATATATATATATATATGTGTGTATACGTGTGTGTGTGTGTGTATGTATGTGTGTGTATGTATGTGTGTATATATATATATATATATATATATATATATATATAATAGATATACCACTCTGAGTGTCTTGATGGCGCTCTGATATCACTACGCCTTGGTGTGCGTTGTGTCGACCTCGTCGTCAACCGCCAAAGCGTGCGTATATCGAGGCGCATCACTACACCTCAGAGTGGTTTATCTATCTTATAAAATGTCAAAATTGTTTTGGAGGGGGGTAAAAGTGCAGGTGTGCGGTCGCGCTCTGATATACGCACGGTCATGTGATGCTCAGGATCCAATAGAGCAACAACAATGTCCTGATCCATTTTATAAATATATATATACACACACACACTCACACTTTCATATTTGGACATCTGACTACATCTTTGTATTTTTTGCTTTTTGTTACAGAGAACAATATTTATGTCCATGACCTGTTGACCTTCCAACAAATTACGACTGTATCGAAAGCTAAGGGGGCCAATCTCTTTGCATGTGACCTGCAGGTAAGAGCAAAAGGGCCTGGTGTATTTATTACATGCTGTATAAATAACATTAAGTGTGTGTGTGTCTCTGTGCATGTATACAAATGATGTGGGGATAAATGGATAATTAATTTGTTTTTCTTTTTAGTTTTTTTTTTTAATAAATCTTTTATTAAAATTCCAAATAACCAAAATACAATTAGATAGTTAAGCAATAAGGCATGTCAGGGTGTGTGTTATGGTGGGATAACGGCCCACCTCGGGTGGGTTGAAGCATGAGGTGAAGCAGAGTGCTTCCACTACCCGAGAAGGGCCATTAGCCACCATAAGGCACTCCCTGGAGTGTCTTATTGTGATTATGAAATGGGTCCTTTTTAGTAAATTGAATGTATTTTTTAAACATATTTTGTTTGAACTACTTTCAGCTGGGCCACTGTGCTTGGATAATGGCCTAGCGGAAAGTACCTCTTGGCCAATCAGGCGCCAGCATTGTTTCTACCCATTTCATAATTACACAATACAAATATGACAGTGTTTATTAAGTACAAAGCAGTGCAGGATAATACAGTAAAAGCAAGTTAAACCAAACCAACCAACCAAAAGTACCCCAGTTTTTAGTACATTCAATTAATGTGTTAAACTTATAAAAAAGACCACTGATGGCTCTGATAAGCCCCTTTTATATATGTAATTGATAGCAGAAAATAAGAAGCTAATTCCCACTTACCACACTCCTGACCCCCGTTGTATACTCTCTCCTTGAGTGTCGTCACCTGCTGATATGGGACACCACACATGCCAGGCCCTGACAAAATGGAGTTTTCAGAAACTGTCTCCTTTAGTCTGAGTCTTCTGGTTCAGCATGTAGGAGTTCCCACCTGGTCCAGTGATTAATGAATTCTGGGGTGCGCTTTTGGACTAGGAAAATAACTTTTCCATTTGTTGAATCTGAACTGCATGTTCCTCCCTTTCCTTAATTGTAAGGGGATCTGCAAAGAGCCACTTTCTAATGATGCCTTTTGCAGCACCACAGTGAGTATATTCCATAAATAAACACTCCGTAAATAAATAATCCGTTTCCCCGGTACAGGTCCTGGCTGAACCCTTAAGATAAGATTTGGAAAATAAAATGGGGAGGATAGAGAAAACTTCCTGTTCTGTGTATACTGTCCCCCAGCCTAAATGAATTTAAAGTTGGACAGTTCTAAAAGATAAGCATGTGGGTGGCATCCAGTTCTGTCTCTAACAGGCAGAAGAAGCTGTGCCATCCAACATGGCTTTAATATGGGGGATTAGAAAGTGCCTGATCCTGACCGTCCACGCAAATTCTTGCCACAAAGGTGAGGAGGAGGTGTGATGTGCTGTTTCCCCAGGCCTTATGCCAGTCTTCATCCTCAATAACACACCTGTGCGCCTGCTCCCACTTATGTTTAACATACTCTGTTGAATGACTGCGGGCATTCATGTAAAATTGATACGACCTTGAGCTTGCCCCCTCAGTATCCGGGGTGGCCCCAAAGTCCATGAACACCACTTTTGATTGAAGGGTTCTTATGTTGTCATGCAAGCCACATTTGTTAAGTAATGTAAGCCCTAAGTTCCAAATACCTGAACTTGTCCGTCCCCAGTGAAGTGCCTTCAAGAATCCTTTGAAGGAACAAATCCACCCCCCATCTAAAAGTTTGATGTGTTCATCCCACTTATTGATTTGTCTTCTGTACCAAGGATCTGTTGTATCTGGCCGAAAGCTCCCATTTCAGGCCCATCATTTGACATAGAAGCTAGGAGCACTGCGTCCTGGAAATCCATGATGGTGCAGCAAGAGGTGGCCAGTCCCAACACAGCAGGAACAAACAGAAACTGCAGCCGGAGTCAAAGACTGAAGTAGAAATGTAAAATCTTTGGAGTGCAGTTTCTGTTTAAGGCCCACAACTTGTACTTCCAGAAATGCTCCTCTAGCTAACCACTGGTTTGTCCCTCTATCCTGTCCTATAATAATAGGTTTAATCCACATATAGTCAGAGGTTAACTATTAAGCTTGGTGCTGAATGTCCGAGAGGACTGCCATGAAGGGTGCCCCTTCGTGCTCCTGTAGGTGTCTGGAAGAGCCCAGCCTCATTACCGAAGGTCAAGCTGTAGTGTAGGCAAGCGTACTCTGTGGCATTATGTTCTCCAGACTAATTTATTCAACTGTTGCTGCTACAGTGGCGTGAAAAAGTATTTGCCCCCTTCCTGATTTTCTCTATTATTGCATATTTGTCACACTGGATGTTTTCAGGTCTTTAGACAAAATATAATATTAGATAAAGGGAACCTGAGTGAACAAATAACACTTTTTTTTTTTTACTTATTTCATTTATTTAATGAAAAAAGTTAACCAACGCCAACTGGCACTGTGTGAAAAAGTAATTGCCCCCTAGTTAAATCAACCCAATTAAAGGGATAATTAGAGTCAGCTGATTTGAACACAGCCAGGCTTGATTACAGCCAGCCCTGCTCAATATAAACCTCACTTATTTTGGCCCTTAACATCAGAGTCACGTTGCCAGCACAAAGATTCAACAAACACATTATGCCATGATCAAAGGAAGTTCCTGAAAAGATCAGAAAAAAATGTGTTGCCCTCTATCAGTCTGGAAAGGGTTACAAAGCTATTTCTGAGGCTCTGGGACTCCATCAAACCACAGTGAGAGCCATAATCTCCAAATGGAGAACACTTGGAACAGTAGTGAACCTTCCAGGGTGGGCGGCCTGCCAAAATTACTCCAAGGCGCAGTGTAAAATCATCCAAGAAGTCTCAAAGGATCCTAAAACAACATCCAAAGAACTGCAGGCTTCTCTTGCCTCAGCTAAGGTCAGTGTTCATGACTCCACAATCAGAAAGAGACTGGGCAAAAATGGGCTTCATGTGAGAGTAGCAAGACGGAAACCACTGCTAACCAAGAAGAATATAAATGCTCATCTCTCATTTGCCAAGAAGCACCTGGATGATCCACAAGCCTTTTGGGAAAATGTTCTAGGGACAGATGAGTCCAAAGTGGAACTTTTGGACTACATGGATCCCATAATGTCTCGCGTAAAGCAAACACAGCATTCCACAGTAAGAACACCATACCAACAGTCAAACATGGTGGTGGTAGTGTGATGGTGTGGGATGCTTCTTGCCTAAGGACCTGGATGACTTGCCATAATTAAAGGAACCATGAATTCTGCTCTGTACCAGAAAATTCTTAAGGAGAATGTCCAGTCATCCTTCCGTCAGCTGAAGTTGAAGCGTAGTTGGGTCATGCAGCAAGACAATGATCCAAAACACAAAAGCAAGTCCACATCAGAATGGCTAAAAAGAAGTAAAATTAAAGTTTTGGAGTGGCCTAGTCAAAGTCCAGACTTAAATCCAATAGAGATGATGTGGCAGGACTGAAACGAGCAGTTCATGCTCGAAAACCAACCAAATGTTACTGAATTAAAGCAGTTCTGCGAGGAAGAGTGGGTTAAAATTCCTCCACAGCTATGTGAAAGACTGATATTGAATTATAGGAAGTGTTTGGTTGCAGTCATTGCAGCTAAATGTGGCATAACCAGTTATTAAGTGTAAGGGGGCAATTACTTTTTCACACAGTGCCAGTTGGTGTTGGTTAACTTTTTTTCATTAAATAAGTGAAATTAAAAAAAAAAACAAGTGTTATTTGTTCACTCAGGTTCCCTTTATCTAATATTACATTTTCTCTAAAAACCTGAAAACATCCAGTGTGACAAATATGCAATAATAGAGAAAATCAGGAAGGGGGCAAATACTTTTTCACGCCACTGTATGCCTTGAGCTCAGCTTTTCGCAAGGGAGGGACACATGGGAAGATATGTAAATAACTATGTAATGCATTAATTTTAATTGCCTGTTTACGGGAACATAAAGAGGGGATGCAAAGCCCTTCTTTGGAAGTCCGTTTTCAAGGTACTCTAAAGTGGGGAGTAATTATACTTGAAAAGAAACTGTAAGGTGAGGCCAGAGACTATATTCCCAAGTATTGCAAAGTGGACAACCTCCATTTAATAGGGTGAGCTTTTTGTATAGTCTGGGATGCATGTGTGTTGTACAGTAAGATTTCTGTTTTAGTGGAGTTCATTGTATACCCTGAAAGTCCAGAAAACTTCCCCACCATGTCAGTTACCACAGGTAATAAGGATTCTGGTTCACCCAAGTACAGCACTATGGCATCTGCATAAAGAGCAGCCTTATGATCCTGTCCTGCTACAGTGATGCCCTTTATCCTAGTGTCACGTCGGCTGTGGGCTGCAGGCTCTGTGTACAGTGCAAACCGTATAGGGGAAGAGGACACCCCTGTCGGATCCCTTTACCCAATTTAAAACTCGGGGAGACATGCCTATTAGCCTGGACATATGCCCCCTGAAGAGAGGGTTGTGGATGCATGGAACGGCCTTCCGGAGGAGGTTGTGGAGTCAAAATCAGTGGTGGAATTCAAGCATGCATGGGATAGTCATAAGGCAGTTCTGGGGGGTGGGGGTAGGAAGAAGTAGGCTGCTAGTTAACTAGGATCTGCAGCTTATCCAGTAGGTAGGGAAATGGGCAGACTGGGTGGGCCAAGCGGTCCTTATCTGCCGTCAAATTCTATGTTTCTATGTTCTATGAATAGTGGTATAGTGTCTGAATATACTCTATCAGGGTCTCTTGAAATCCAAACCTGGCAAGGACCCCTTTCTGTTTGATCTGCTTCTTCCTTTTCTGCTCTTAAATCTCTCCTCCATGAGTTCTGCATTCTCTCCTGCAGTTGCTTCTGATATTGGGTTGGACTCGTTTCACCTGTAACTCATTCACTGACATCAGTCAGCAAGTCCCCACTTCCCTAGCATCAGTCATTCCCTCTGTTCCTTTTTAGTTACGTTGATTACTGTGTAATGTTCTTTCGCCAGTTCCTCAGTTTACTGTTATGGTGACTTGCTGATTGTCGGTTTATTCTTTAAACATTCTTAGATTGTTAGTTTGACTTATTTCCTACTGTGTATTTTATAAATTGTATTTGGTATCTGTTCTCACTCCTCTCTTCCCCTTCCCCCAGGATACACCTGGAAACGAGCTGTTACCAGCTCAGTATGTCTTTCCTGATAAAATCTTTGAAGTCAGTCACTCAGTCAAGCAATAAATAAACGGATACTCCCAGGAGACCTGATCAAAGGCCTTTTCAGCATCAAGGCTTATTAAATAGGCCAGGGTTTGCTTATGTGGACCATGCAACAAATATTATCTTCTGCTTTACGGTCCATGACAAAGCCCGATTGATCTGGGTGGCTAATTTGGGGTATTGGCCTCTCCAACCATAGATGGGGTGTCAACATGTTGTAGTCCATCTTTAAAATAGAGATCAGACGATAGGATACAGAATATGTGGGGATGTTTGCCGGGCTTAGGAATGACCAAGGTCATGGCCTGATCATGAGGGAGCCAGTCTCCATTTCCTTTTTTTTTTGAGATGCTATGGCTATGAAGTGTCCCTATAGTATTGCCGTTATCACATTCCATAGTACAGTGGGTTTCACCAGCCTGGTGGCGCTGAGGACTGAGGCGCTGGACGCCTTATCTCACGTCACGCCCTATGTTTGGGAACTGACATGGGGCGCCGGGGGTTGGCGGGGAGGAGAAGGATTGAGCGTCCCCAGGGCTGCTCTCCTTCTCCGGGGAGTGGGGATTGCAGTGCTCGGTGATTGCCTGCCACCTAGCGGAGGCTAGGAGGTGGCACGCCAGCATTGAATCTGTGAGCGAGAGTCTGCGGCAGGCACTTGGCGAGGATGCGCATGGGAGCATGCGTGTCACCGCCACTGGTGCCATTGCACGCTGAGACCTCAGGGGAAGAAAAGAGGAAAAATGGGAGTCCTCTATGAGGATGACTATGGTCCCCTCCGCGACAGCCCGGGAAGGCACCTCCCCGAACACTATATCCGGTCCAGTGGGTTGAGTCGCTCCCCACCTCCTGCCACGAAGGGTGAGTCATAGGGTCTAGGGGAGGGGGTCTCGGACCCGGTGCCGGGCACGGGGGGGACATCGGAAGGGATGCAGAGGACTCCAGGACAGAAAACAGATAACTGCAAAAAAATGAAAATACAGTGGGCTTCAACTCCGAGGAGGCATTGTACTCCATCGCCTGTTGTTGTGGATTAACTGTAGTACCTCATCGTGCTTTAGAAGGGATACATTTTGGCGCCAGAAGCTAAATTTCCACATCAGACCCAATTTAAGTTTTATATAGACAGGGATGTGATCAGACGCTCCAAACTAACCCATCCAGCTGGAGTCCTCCTTTTCCTGTAGTTCTTTAGGGGCCAAGAAGTAGTCCAGTCTCAAGTAGATTTGGGTTAAGCGGTGAGACATATGTGTAATCTTTGGCCTGCCCATATAAACTGCACCATACATAGACCATTCCCAGTTTCAGTTCCACCAACAGTTTCCAGACCCTCTTGGCCACCTGATGCTCCCTTTGAGGGATTTGGGAGATATTAAGTAGGCTTGGAAGGTGAGATTAAGATGACCTCCAACCAGGAATGTACTCTCGCCCCATCCCAAAAGTGTTAACAAGCAAGACCAGAAACAAATTATACTGTGCTCCCCAGGGAGCATAAACCTAAACCAGTGTCAACAAAACACCATTACAGTAACCTTTCACCATTGCATAGGGCTTCTCTTCATCTGCTTTAGTATCCAGAACATCAAAGTACACAGTACTCAAGGACCCCATCTGGAGTACTGTGTGCAGTTCTGGAGACCCAATCTCAGCAAAGACATAGACAGGATGGAAGCTGTCCAGAGGAGGGCAACTAAAATGGTGCAGGGTCTGCACCGGAAGACATATAAAGAGAGACTTAAGGAGCTTAATATGTATAGCCTCGAGGAGAGGGGGGACGTGATAGAAACTTTCAAGTATCTCAAGGGAATCAACAAAATCCAAGAGGGTAGCATCTTCCAAAAAAAGAGGTGTGCAAGAACAAGAGGGCACAATTTGAAGATAGAGGGGCGGGCGCGGCTCAGAGGTAATTTAAGGAAGTATTTTTTCACAGAGAGGGTTGTGGATGCATGGAACGGCCTTCCGGGAGGAGGTTGTGGAGTAAAATCATTGGTGGAATTCAAGCATGCATGGGACAGTCATAAGGCAATTCTGGGGAGTGGGGGTAAGAAGAAGTAGGCTGCTGGTTAACTAGGATCTGCAGCTTATCCAGTAGGTAGGGAAATGGGCAGACTGGGTGGGCCAAGCGGTCCTTATCTGCAGTCAAATTCTATGTTGCTATGTTTCAAGATGAGAAAAGCCATTCCCCTCTTCTGGCCAGCTTTATATGAGGAGAAGATGGCCCCCAGATACCCGAACTGTAACTTTTTATGCTGAACTGCTGCTAAATGGGTTTCCCATATCATACTAAATCCTGCTTTTGATTTCTGTGGAATGTGAGCATCTTGAAGCTTTTTACAGGATTCATGAGTCTGTTCACATTGTAAGATATCACCATCTTAGACAGTTCAGCAATTGTCTGGACTAAATTATCCCCTTACGTGAGTAGAGC
Organism: Neoceratodus forsteri; assembly: GCA_016271365.2. Taxonomy (NCBI): domain Eukaryota; kingdom Metazoa; phylum Chordata; order Ceratodontiformes; family Ceratodontidae; genus Neoceratodus; species Neoceratodus forsteri. Next base: position 1,071,425,320 of record CM028134.1, on the reverse strand, counting down.
AGTGGTGTCTCAGGTAAAAGCATCGTAAGGAGTACCAGAAGCTATTCACTTTGTGCATAAACACAGAAAAGGGGTAACTTCTAAATAGTAACAATTAATTTTTTTTTTCAAATTGTTTAACCAGGAGAGAGACACTAAGCTGAAAGCTTGTTTACAGGTGCAACCTGGAAGCACAGGGAAGTTAGGTGACTTGCTCAGGGTCACACAGTATGCAAGTGGGGGCTGTGGGATTCAAACCCAGGTCTCCAGATTTGCAGCTCAGAGCCTTAAACTACTGCGCTACTGCCTCCCTTAAACATGCCAACAGGGCAGCCTTGTGCCAGGTAGGACAGATGTGCTTCAGGGTAGGAAGTCTCTTTGTAAAGGCTTCTATACTTTTCCCTGGGGCCTTTTCCCCGCATCCCTCAGTCCTAGGCTGAGGGTAGAGTGACTTTTCCTTCCCCTTCGGTGGGGTGTCACCCCGTGAGCAGCATGGTGGTTAGCTGGGCTTACCTGTGAACTCCTACTCATCACGAACTGTACCAGAAAAAATTCCACTTACTCCCCTCCCTCCACCCAGTCAACTCATGAAGTGTATGTTATGATGAATACACATAACAATTTACCTCTTCAAACAGTCACTGAAGAACAGTACCCAAGAAATGTTAGTGCCCCATAGACCACTAAAGGAAAGGTTGGTCACTTTCCTGAAGGTGAATGGTCTTCTGGATGACAGGCAGCAGGGGTTCATATCTGGAAGATCATGTCAGACTAACCTGATCGACTTTTTTTACTGGGTAACAAAAGCACTCTGTACCGGTTGGGCGGATGATGTCTTGTATCTGGACTTCAGCAAGGCCTTTGACTCTGTGCCCCATTGCAGATTAACTAGTAAATTGAAGAAACCTAGGTGCGGGGGAGAAACTGGTTAAGTGGGTTAGTAACTGGTTGAGGGACAGACATCAGAGGGTGGTTGTGGGGGGGGACTCTCAACTCCCAGAGCAGTTATCAGTAGTGTCCCACAGGGTTTGGTGTTGGGGCCAGTGCTGTTTAACGTCTTCATAGCCGATGTAGTGGATGGGGTTAAGAACAAGATTAGCCTATTCGCTGATGACACCAAGATAAGTGCAGTGGTGGATGGTGCAGAGGGAGGAAAAGATCTCCAGGAAGATTTGGTAAGGCTTGAACAGTGGTCAGACACTGGCAGCTGGGCTTCAGTGCTAAGAAGTGCAAGGTCGTGTACTTCGGAGCCAGGAATCCAGGGTACAGTTACCAGCTGGGAGGGGTGCAGTTGTCAGTCTCCGAGGAGGAAAAGCATCTGGGGCAAATGGTCACAACAAGTATGAACCACTCATCTCAGTGTAGGAAAGTGGTGGCCAAAGCCAGTAGGATGCTGGGGTGCATCGCTAGAGGAATCACCTCTAGGAGGGTGGAAGTCATTCTACCACTGTACAGGTCACTGGTGTGGCCACACTTGGGAGTACTGTGTGCTGTTCTGGAACCCCTACTTAAAGAAGGACATCAGGCTATTAGAGGGGGCCCAGCGGAGGGTGACAAAGATGATCAGAGGAATGGTGGGGAAACCTTATGAGAATAGGTTGCAGGAGCTCAACATGTACTCATTGGAGGAGAGGAGGGAGAGGGGTGATATGATCGAGACCTTCAAGTATTTAAGGGGCATGAACAGGGTTAGTACAGAGGGCATGTTTCAATTAAAGGGAGAGGGGATTACTAGGGGGCACAGTCTGAAATTAGTGAGGGGGGTAGGTTCAAGAGAGAATGTAGGAGGCACTACTTCACGAAGAGAGCAATGGTAAGGTAGAATGCACTGCCTGAGGATGCGATATCTCTAAAAACAGTGGGGCTCTTTAAAAGGGGTGGGATAGGGTAAAGGGCAAGGTAATAGTCAGTGGGAGGCTGAGCAGGGTAGGGAAAGCAGTAAGGGGTATGGAGAACAAGGGGCAGGCTGGGGGAACAGCAGCAGTTGTCTTAACTGTGGGCTGCACAATCGAGCAGACATGATATACCATTTGGCCTGGACGTGCTGGCTTTTTCATATGGTTCTGGGTGTCTTTGGTGTTGCCTTGATACTGTCTGTGGCTGCTGTGGAAGCCTATTGTCTCCCTGAAAAATGAGCTGCAGTGACTGTGATTGGCCGCACCAGTGCAGTTCAGCAATCCTGGCTGCTCCTGCAACGTAGGCAAACCCTGTGTTTGAACTCCGGTGGTATGATGTACGGCAGTGGTAACTTGGCCCTTTTAACATTAAGAACAATCTGCAAGTCCCTGCTGGGACATTGCTGCCCGCCAGTGGAAGACGAGCTGCAGGAGTGCCCTCCAGTTAGCCAGGCTCCCCTAACTCCTGCATGGCAGCTTTCAGCCCTTCCCCTGAGGGCCATGAACACCAACCCAGAGGCCCAAGGCACCAATTAATGGTAGGCCCGGTGAGCACACTGACTCCCCGCCCCCCCAAAATGCTGTCACACCAGAGGACCTGTGTTGTGGTCAGTCTGCTATAGCACTCACTAATGCATGTTCTTGAAGGAGACCAGGTAACCCTACCTACAGTCAGCTGCACTGTGAAAAGCAACAAGCCCATCTTATACAAAAAACAAAGCGAAGCGTATGAGTGAAGTTTCAGATACAGGAAGGTTCACACCCCTTATGTGTTTAGGAATAAAACAAAAACGTAGGAAGTCAGTTCAGAGCCCTAGAATCCCGCAGTCAGCAAGGCTGGACTTAAGGCAAAGGCTGTCTGGAATCCAAGTCTAGAGTGAACAGTCGGCTTGAGCAGTGGAAGCCATGCAGGTCCTGGCTTGGCCCAGGGCCCCTAGTAATTTACATATATCCTGAAGCACTGCTGGAGCCTCCTGATGGCCAGCCCATCTCTCTTTGTCTCTTCACTACACCACACCATAGACCTGGCTGGAGATCTTGATGTTTGTCCCAAGGGTTTGGTTTTCACCTGGATGCCTTTAATCAAATAAAATTTTATTATTATTATTTTGTCCATCAGCACTGCTACCGCCTCTTTAGGTGTCTTGTACACCCATGTCCCATCCTCCTGGAACACATGGAGACGGGCCGGGTAAGCAGTATGAAAGGGAATCTGTTTGTCTCGTAGGGTTTCAGAATTGTCCAATAGGCTTGCCTCTGTATCTCTGGTTGAAAGTCATTGTCAAAAGGGAGTTGGGAGCCATAATAGTTTACCTTCTTTGTGTCTATGCCTGTCGAACGATTTCTTCTTTCACTCTGTAGCTGGCAAAGTTCATTATGACAAACCACATTCTTGCTTGAGAGTCTGTTGGCTTGGGCTGTAGGGTGCAGTGGGCCCAATCTGTATGAATGTCCAGAGTCTTAAGTGAGCAATAATACACGACAGGGTGGGAGGTATTGGGCAATACTGGACCGCCCAGGGGTGTAATGAGGCCCGACACCACAGACGGAAGGCCTTATAGCCTTTGGAAGGTCCGGTATTGCCCATACTGCCCAACCTGGAGGGTATTATTGCGCTTAGAAAATGGGCACAGTGTCATCTTGTATAAGATTACAAAAAAAAAGTAATTCTATAGAAAAATGACTACAGTTCAATTGTTTGTTCTTTCTTGGAAAAGTAGTCCCTCTATTACTGGCAGTAGAGGGTGCTGTTATGTTTGCTAATATGCTTCAGGCCCCCTCCCTACCTGATTAGTGTGCTTCCTTTTTTCTTTTGTTTTTGGACCCCATTTATTTATTTATTTATTCAAAGTTCTTTTAGTGGAAACAAGGGGTAGTGATGATGAATGGACAGAGAAAAGCCATTAGTGGAGTGCCTGATCGGCGACTGGTAAAATATAAGTGAAACATTTTTGGGTGCTGTCAGTTGAGAACATCAAGGCATTTTAGATAAGTTTTGATAGTTGTGATGTGCTTCTTGGAGGTAGGGTGTGTATGAAAGGAAGGCGAGACAAGCAGCATTTCTTAGTTCAGCTGCTGTGTAGAGTCTTGTGCTGCACGGTCGAAAACAGAGTGGCAGGAGGCAGTTCCGTGAGCTGATCGTTGTCAGAGCTTTGTTTCTGTATTTCAAGTTTTCTTTTTCTATAGATCGCTACTTTTTTTTTTTTTTTATTTTACAAAAGAGGCAGGCTGTTGAGGGAGGGGCAGTTCTATGCGGTGGTGGCTGTCTGTGTGTCGTCTGGTTGCCATGAAGACCAGGAAACTTTTCGAGGTAGTGGGCAGGTGGCCGACTGGACAACGAAGGAGGGAAAGCGAGTTCAACTGTGAAATACTAGAGGTACTGTTATAATAATGAAAAAACAAACCTGTAAAGCAGTAATACTACACAAGAGCCCAGTTGCCCACAGTGGGGGTAGTATGGCTGGGGAGCGCTATGTCTCGCTTAGCGAGACAAAAAAATGGTGGCTATTTTGAATTGAGTTGCTGGATTTCGGCCAATTAGCAAACAGGGTTGACACTGTGATATTAGTTATGTTGGTGATGGGGTCAGGTGACTGGCACTTTTTATTTGCTAGGCGTCTATTGAAAGTTAATGTTCCCCCCCTGGCAGGGGTGCTAGCCAGTCAGAACCCAGAAAATAAAAAGCCCATTTTCTAAGGGAGTGTGAAAAACATAAACATTTTGTAGTAGATATTTCAGGAATTCTGTCCTGTTGCCCACCTCTGCTACCTCAGGTAGACCGTACAAATGGAGCTTACCCTTTCTAGCCCAGGTCTCGCTGTCTAGCAGTTTTCCTGTCGAGTCTCTGCGTGCTGGCATCCTCTGCATGTCCATCCTGCTCCTCAGTCTCCTCCTCACATTTTTCTACAACCTGCATTTTTTGGTGACTGTGCCGGAACTCCTTTTCATTTTCTTGTCTGGATTTGTTTGACTGGCATTTAAATCTGCCCCTCATTAATTGCTGTGTCTCAGCACTGGTGTCATAATCGTGCCCGCGCAGACTGGCTGGAGAGGGGCTCCTGCTGCTGTCCGTGATGCCCCTGGAAAATCAGTCACCATCCAACTGCTGCGGGGCCTTTTTACTCATGGATTGGGTAAGTCTGTCACCTCCTTGTCTTCCCCGAGGCATTGGGTAGGATTTGGGCTGAAATTACTTCGTTTGAAGGAGTAAACTTGAGGGAGCTACTCTCCTAAGCTCCTAGCTGGTCTGTGACGTCACCGGAAGTCCCCCTGTTTTTGTCTTTAAAATGTTCTATGATCTGTAGTTTCAGGGTTGCACAGCATTGATTGTAGTGGTAGATGGCTTTAATTGCCATGGTATACAGGGAAATAACTGTATCCTGAATCCTATAGGGCAGATGTAACATCCGTATGTTATGTATACACACACACTCGCGCGCGCACTCACGCACGCACTCACTGGTGTAAAGAGGGATAAATGTAAACCCAGGTCTAAAGGTTACTATTACCTATTATATGAAAAAATACCAATGCTTGTGTCAAAACATGTAAGGGCTAAGGGAGGAAGTTACGGCATTGCAGTATCTGTGTAAACGCTGCAATGCTGAGGTATTTATTTCTCAAATTGCGGTTAAACTGTTGCAGGAAAGGCTCTATAGATTGTGGAATGGAGACTGGATTTGCTCACCGGTAAGGTGATGCAATATTTCTCTTCTTGCTGCCTAGGACTGTAAAACACGGGTATTTGTGAAAAACCACCATAAGAAGAGGAGAACCTGGTTTCCCACTAGCTAACTGCAAACTATGACTTGGTTTGTTTTTATGCTCGCCGTTGCAGATTGAACAAGCTGGTAGCTCTCCACTTGAACTTAATGAGCGGTCTAGTGCCGCATGGATAGAGAGTAATCATGCTTAATTGTTTGCCGCCTGTTACGCTAAGTGAAAAGTGTGTCAGCATGAAAGTCTTGAAAACGGACTTGTACTGCAAGATTTGTAGTACAGTACATGATAAGGCTGGGGGGAGCCCTACTGCCTACTGTGTTCTGTTTGTTTATGTTGCTAAGATGTCTAGTCCTGAGTACTGTTGGGGGAGGGATCCTCCTATCTGTTTTGAACCACACAGGATCCCTCATGTACTATGACCCCCCCCCACCCCGTGCAACCCAGTGGAGAAAACACTGGGCTGCAGGGAAGTGAGAGTGGGCTACCATGATGCAAGTTATGAGTTGACAGCCCCCCCCAACCTACAGTTGGGGAGCACTGTAGCATCCTGACGGATGCTGAAAGAGCTTTGACTCAGAATGGCTGCTCCTGCTTTGGAGGTCATGAAGTTTACCAGATCTTACCTCGAGAGGGTTCCTTCAGTAGGTCATCACACATAGGACTGGTGCCACCTGGTATTGGGCTGCACAGCAGACTTTTCTAGCAATACCTGATGGGGAACCGCCCACCCGATGTCATGTAACCTGATGTCAGTGTGACTGTATATAGTGGGCGGTCCCCATGCCTGCCGTCGCCTCGTCTCAGTCACATAGCAGACTTCCATATAGCGATCGTCGAGAAAGTGTCTTGCGTTGGAATTTCCCTCGCTAATTTTTCATCTAATTTCGTGTTTATTTTTGATGTCTTTTCCAAAGAAGTGGTGCTTGTCCTGTGGCATGCAGATCCCACACAAAGACTGTCACCTAAAGTGCGTCCTCTGTTTAGGCCCGGACCATCCAGTCTCCTCCTGCCCCGAGTGTCAGACCTTCAATCAGGCCACAAAAAAGAGGAGACAGCAGGCTTTGGAAGCCCGTCTGCTAAAAGCTCACCTGGCTTCTCTCGAGAAGAAAATGGATCAACTTAGACATTCTTCATCTGAAAAGGCTTCTCCTTCTAAAAAACATAAGGAGAAATCTAGGGAGCGGGAGTGCTCTGTGGACGACGCCAGACCCTCGACGAGCAAGGCCCATCCGCATCCCAGCAAGGACGGTAAGTCTGGTAAATATATGGCTGGTCAGTTGGCCGTCTGTTCCTCCGGCGAATGGACCGCCTCAGTTGATAAGTTGGCCCTCAGCTCCTCCAGGTACCGCGCAGTGGCCAGTAAGATGACTTCCCAGGCTATAGGTACTCGCCTGGCTCCGGTCGATAAGCTAACCAAGGGCTCCTCCCCTGCCGGCCCAACTCCACCTGATGATAAGTTGGCCATCCTGGACGACCGCACAGGTACGGTTCCCGCCGTCGGGGCCTGATGGCGTCTCACCCGACGACCGGCAGGACCAGAGGGAGAAAGCCCCTCTCCCTGCTCCACCTTCCTTGCTTCTACCCTCATATTCTCTGGGTACCTCTGGCAACGACAACTGAGAACTCCTCAACTCAGTCGATGCCTCTGGGTCTGCTCTGCTGTCCCCTCTCATGGTCAAGGAGAAGGAGGCTCCTTTTCGGCCATCTGGCCTTACTATAGAGACTCCTCCTCCGCCTTCTGGCAGGCTCCCGGCGCCTCCGACGCTGGTTGTCCCAACAACAGTTCCACAGCCAGGACTGGTTGTCTCTGACTCCGCTGCCAGATCAGGTCCCGTCGCCAGGGCCCTTTCGTCTGGATCTGACGCTGGACCCCCTTCCAGCGCTGGATCGGGTGGTGCCGTTCCCGACGTTGGTTCCCCTAATGTGGGCTGTCCCAACGCTGGACCCTTTGCGTATCTACACAACGGTGGGTCCGACGTTTATACCCCCGACGCCAGATCTGATTATGGAGATTTCTACCAGACCCTGAACTGTCCTGCATTACCCGCAAGGGTATCCTGGGGGCTACTACCCGGGGGGGGGGCCCACTCCGGATTGGAGTAATTTTGGTCAGTTCTACCCTGGATCCAATCCCTACTTGAACTTTCAGGGATTCCAGGGTTGTTATCCTCCACTGGTTCCTGCTCCCCAACCCCCCAGCCTCTACCTACTCCACCACCTCCCCTCCCCTCCTCCTCCAGTCACCCTGGATTTCAAAGCTTTAATCCAGTCTTGGTGGCAGGGGCGCAGTCGGAGTTGGTCTAGGACCTGGAGACTAGGCTCCCACAACTGCGGTCTCCCAGGTCTCTTTCCCCGAGCAGCTCTTCCTTTACCACAGTCCATATCTCGGGGAAGACTCTGCAGGCCTCCTGGATACGAGACGTCATCCTATCGAGGAGGTGGGTGACGATAGGTCAGAGGGGGTGGACGATTCTTCTGAAGAGGTTCCGGAGGACCCTGGGGACACGAAAGGCAAGGAGTCCTGAAGTCCCCACCAGAGGACCCTGCCTTTTCAGATTTGTTGAGGTCCATGAAGGATTACTTCGATTTGGAGTCGGAGGAACAGGACCCCCCATGAGACAGAGACTGGCGGAGCATCTGGACCTAGAATCTCTGTCTCCAGTCCCCATTCCTCCCTGGATGACACCTCACCACTACCATCTGGCAGATGCCTCATACCCTCCCAGCTGTCCCCAAACTTGCGGACAGGCTTTCAGGCGCTAAAGGATGCTCAGTTCTTGAAGGTTCATCCCAAGGCTGACTCTGTGGTCATCTCTGCGGCTCATGATCGCTCCACAACACCAAAGCACATGAGCACCTCTCCTCCTGACAGAGTTGAGGCAGATGGACCAGTTCGGAAAGAAGATATACTCATCGGCCACGTGCGCTCTTCGGTCCCTCAGTTACATGGCCCACATGGTGTCCCACCAGAAGGCTTCCTTGGCCAGGCTCGAAGCTCGAGTCCAGTCCATGGATCCCTCGCATTTGAAGGAGGAACTTGCCAAGGATCTCCACCTCTCCAAAGTTTCTTGTAGTTTGCGTTCCGCGCCACCTATGATTCTTTCGACTCGGTGACTCGCATCTCAGCAACGGCCATTGCCTTTAGATGGTATTCCTGGCTTCACCTTTCTGGACTCACCAATTAAGTCCAGTCGTCGATTCAGGAGGCCCCTTTAAGGGGCTCACTACTGTTTGGTGGAGACACCAAAGATATTATCACAGACCTACAGGACAAGGGCCTTGCCCTTCGGTCTGTGCGGTCTATGTACCGATTGGGCTCCCAACTACAGCAGCAGCAGCCCTTTCGGAAAAGGACCCGGAGGCAGAGGAAAAATGCTCAGGCGGGCCACCAAGAGAAGCATAAGGCCACAGGTACAGCCACCCCTCTTGCCTCCAAAAATCAGAGACATTCAGGAGGCCCTCCCCCTGAATGTCCTGCCACTTCTTGACTCCCCAGCCCCACTGCCTCCTCAGTCTCGTGATGGGGAGGAGGTGGGGGAGAGGTTTACCCTCCATGTGCAGGAGTGGAAAGCGATCACCTCCAGTGAATGGGTCCTGCAACTAGTGTCCATCGGATACACCATAGAATTTCTGGAAATCCCTCCGGAAACTCTGCCCTGGAAGTCCTCCTATTCTTGGGACCAGGCCCTTCTAGTTCGCGAGGAGGTAAACTCGTTCTTGCTCAAAGAGGCAATCGAGCAGGTCTCCTTCGAGCAAATGGGAAAGGGATTCTACTCCCACTTTTTCCTGGTTCCAAAAAAGATGGGGGACTTCAGACCCATACTCTACCGAAGTCAACTAAACCAGTTTGTCAAGTACAAACAATTTTGCATGCTGACACTCCAGAGCCTTCTCCCTCTCCTCATGGAGAACCACTGGCTCTGCGCCCTGGATATGCAGGATAGCTACCTGCACATCCCCATCTTCCCCAGCCACCGCAGATTCCTGCGTTATCACTTCCAAGGGGAACACTTCCAGTTCCGAGCACTCCCTTTTGGTCTGTCCTCGGCACCACGGGTTTTTACCAAGTGCCTGGCGGTGGTCGCAGCATTCTTATGCCGCAAGGGTATTGCAGTTTTCCCTTACCTGGACTATTGGTTGATTTCAACTTCATCCAGGGATTCTCTGTTGGAGGCTCTTACCTTTACCCTGGACCTTTTCAGCAGACTAGGTATCACAGTCACTGTTCCCAAGTCATCCCTTATTCCTGCCCAGAAACTTCAATTCATTGGGGCAGTCCTGGATACGGTCCAGTGCAGAGCCTTCCTGCCTCCAGACAGGGTGGAGACCCTTATCTGCCAGGCCTCCAAAGTGGCTTCTCACAGAAGCATCCCAGTTGGGAGGTCCCACGCCTTCTGGTCCTGATGGCGGCTACCATCACAACTGTTCCCTTAGCAAGACTTCACATGAGGGTCACTCAGTGGTCCTTGCGAGTGCAGTGGGATCAGCTCCTGGATGACCTGGACCATCCGGTTCGGGTCTCCTCTGCGGTTCAGAAAGAATTTTAGTGGTGGAGAGAGTCTTGCAATCTTTCTGTGGGACTTCCCTTTCAGAGCCCTGCACCACTAGCTACCCTCACCACGGATGCCTCGAATATGGGGTGGGGAGCTCATCTCTGGGATCACCAAGCCCAGGGACTGGTCCGGCCTGGAGACTCATTTGCACATCAGTGTTCTGGAGTTGAGGGCGGTCCTGTACGCCATACAGGCCTTTCAGGACCTACTTCCAAAGGGATCACTGCTAATCCAAATTGACATGTCAGTAGTTTGGTATATCAACAAATGAGGAACCCGATCATACCCCCTGTGCAGGGAGGCGATACGGGTGTGGAACTGGGCAGTCCAGCACCATCTGGTCCTCATGGCCATGCATATTCCGGGCGTGTTAGACATCCTGGCAGACAGTCTCTGCAGATCTCGGATCCTAGCTCATGAGTGGGAACTGCTTCAGGAAGTGGTGGAATCCATCTTTCAACTTTGGGGGCGTCCGGAAATCGACCTGTTCACCTCCGAATCCAACGCAAAGCTTCCCAGTTTTGTTTGCTTGTTCCACGGCACAGTGCTTTCTGGATCGACGCATTGTCTCTATCTTGGACAGGGAAATTTGTGTACGCATTCCCTTAGTTTCCCATTCTGCAGAGGGTTCTTCTCAAGCTTCAAGCAGAGAAGGCAAGGATAATTCTCATCGCTCTTCTCTGGCCGAGACAAATCTGGTTCCCGGTGCTGCAGCAGCTTTCCAGGGAGCCACCGGTTCCACTTCCAGTGACTTGTGACCTCCTGGCTCAGGATCGAGGTCGACTGTTGCACCCGGGGCTCAGGACCCTGCACCTCCATGCGTGGCTCCTGCAGACATAGCAATCTCTCGCTTATGGGTTTCCTCCAGGGTTGCTAGTCCTCATTGAGGCTAGAAAGCCCTCTACCCGTTCCACTTATGACACGAAGTGGAAGCAGTTCTCCATTTGGGCGACCGCTAAGGGTTGGACCCCCTTCTTTTGCTCAGCCCCACAGGTCATGGAGTACCTCCTTCACTTATCAGACTCTGGTCTGTCCTACTGTTCTTTGAAGGTCCATATCTCCGCTATCTCAGCATATCACGAGCTAGTGGATGGTAAACCTGTGGCTCAGTTGGAGGTCTCCAAAGACCTTTATGAAAGGGGTTCTTCATCTGAAACCCCCCATCCGCAGCCCAACTCCACCTTGGGACTTGAACTTTGTATTGGAAAAGCTCACCCTTCCTCCTTTTGAGCCGACTATGAGGTGTGATTTGAGCTTCCTGTCTTGGAAGGCACTGTTTCTCGTGGTTATCACGTCAGCTTGAAGGATTTCGGAGCTTCTATGCAAGGAGCCCTACCTGATTTTCCATAGGGATCAGGCAGTCCTCAGAACTCATCCGAGGTTCCTTCCCAAGGTGGTGTCGGAAGCCACACTGAATCAATCAGTGGAGCTTCCTGTGTATTACCCATCCCCCTCTAATAAAGGTGAGGCACTCCTTCATACAATGGATGTCCATTGGATTCTCCGGTGTTACACCCACCGGACCAAAGAGTTCCATTCTTGCGACCAGGTGTTTGTTTCCTTTGCCCCGAGGTCAAGGGACAAACCAGCTTCTAAGCAGGGCCTGTCCAAGTGGTTAGGCAACTGTATTAGATTCTGTTACTAGAAGTACGATAAGCCTCTGCCTGGTTCTATCAGAGGTCATACTACTAGGGCATGTCTGCCTCCATGGCCTTTTTGCAGAACGTTTCTTGACTGACATATGTGCTGCCGCTACTTGGAGTTCTGGCCATACCTTTTCCAAGCATTACAGTCTGGACATTGCTTCTAGGTGGAGGGCTGGCTTTGGCCTAGCTGTCCTGCAGGGCCTTCTGTCCTAAGACTGGGTCCATTTTGGACTTCATTTTTTTCGGCTGGAGTTAGTTTTTTCCTCCTCCCTAGTTTCTCTCAGTCTCTCCTTAGAGGGACTGCCTGGGACTCTGTCCTATGTGTGATGACCTACTGAAGGAACCCTCTCGAAGTAAGCTAGTACAGTTACGTAGGAACGTACCATAACAGTAGATCTTCCAGGGCGGTTCCTTCAGTAGGTCATATTTTTTTCTCCCTCCTTCCCCTCATTACTGTTTCTACAGGGACTCCAAATCCTGTTCGCTCCTGCTATCAGGCGTCTTCCTGGCTCTGGCGGGAGAACTGGAGGGTCGATGGTCCCCCATCAGGTGTTGCTAGAAAAGTCTGCCATGCGGCCCGATGCCAGGTGGCGCCAGTCCTGTGTGTGATGATCTACTGAAGGAACCTCTCTCGAAGATCTACTGTTGCGGTAAGTTCCTACGTAACTGTACTTTCCCATTTAATGCTCACTGCTTACTGTTGTATACTGTTCCCTTTTTCTATGTTCTGGTGAAAAATCTTGGGTCTGATTACTGGGAAGGGGGACGGTTAGTGGGGAGGAAGGGGGGCACAGTGTTGTGCAACAAGGCTTTACTCTTGTTTAATGGCTAGCAGACCATATACGCTTACTTTTTTTTTTTGCTCCTTACTTGTTCCCTGGCCTGCCTCTCCTTCTATCTGCTCAAGGACCCCCGCCCCCCTCACCCTGACCCCCTTCCACTCACCTCAGATTTGCAGCCATCCCAGGGTGGCCGGCATATCCCTTTGCCAAATGAGTCCCTCTCCTCTCCTCTCCTCCTAGGGGAAGGCCAGGAGGGGTAACCAACCTTCTCGGTCAGTCCAGGCGCTGCTGAGGTGGATTCTGGAAGTCAGGACACTCGAGTCGGCAGGAGCCAGCAGTCATCATCCGACCGACCAGGAGGCTGAGTTTTTTCCGTTTTTCTCTGCGGGGGCGTGGTGTGCCATGGGCGTCTAGGCGGATACCGATGTTCACAATGCCCCTGTGTGCAGTGGGGGTTCACTTGAACTGTTGCTCTCCGGCCTCCGCCAGAAGTGGCGAACAACGAGCCATGTCCCGGAGAAGGCGAGCAGTTGCAGGGCGCTCAAGCCTTCTTCTCGACCGAGTCCATTCCCGAATCCGGCCAGGCGTGTAAGCGGAAATTCAACCGCCGACGAGCCGGGCCTTTTACTCTGTTACTTTTTAATGTGAATGGATTCATAATCCAGTCAAACGCTATAAAGTAATGTCACTACTGCATAAGGAGGGAGGAATGTTTTCCTTTTTTCCTTTTTTTAACCAAGAAAGGCATCTGTCCATAGAGGAGAGTGTTAAGCTGGAGAGATTTGGTTCTGCCAAGGGTTCCATAATGTCCATGACTTTGGTCAGAGATGGCAGTCACCATCCTCATGCGTCCGTCTTTTGGATTTGAGGAGTCAGAAGTATGTAGGGATAGGGAGGGCCAATACGTCTTGGTGTGGGGTACACTCTGGGGGGAAGTCACCTTACTGCATGTGCATGCCCACTGAAAGTGCCTAAGGTATTCTGCCAAGCTCTTTGACCTACTGGCACTAAGGGGAAGGGAACGGTGATATGGAGGGAGACCTAAATCTTATCCTGAACCCAAACGCCGACTCTACCAACACTCGACAAACCAAACTGTCAGTGGAGCAGAGATATGTAAAATGTCCGCTCACAAACTTGGGGCATCTGAACACATGGAGGGAGATGTGCCCCCAGGCCAAACAGTACACATTTTTCTCCAGACAACATCACATGTAAACTAGAATTGATTACCTCTTCCTGAAGGAGGAACTCCTACCCAGAATGCATGCTATTGAAAACCTGCCATGACATGTTTATAACCACGCTCTGCTCAAGTTGACGCACCAAGAACTACAGAGAGAGGAAACTGACAATTTCATGCAAGAAATGTTATGTCTTAATGGCACACCTGACACTTTAGTGGTCACACTGTAGGAAACTATTCAAGTTACGGCACAGGGAGTGCTCATCAGCGAGACCACCTATCGGAAGAGACAGGCACATGAAGAGACTAGGCCTCCAGAGAAATAATAGGGGAGGCCCAATGAACACATGCTGCAGGGGACGGAGAAGCACGGGAATGTATTCAAAATCTGAAACACTGACTGGACGAGATTGCATTCTCCCAGCCTGAACTAGCTCTCTGCCTACTGTAGCAAAAGTTATTATGAAGGAGGCAGTAAAACTGCTGGCATATCGACTGAGGCACCACAAAGCACGGTCTCAAGTGGCCCACATCTATCACCCAGAGAGGAGCACTGAAGTAAGTTGAGCCACAGACGCAGCGGATGCATTCTCTACCTACTAAAGAATGCTATACACAGCCCTCCTGGAGGTGCACAGTCAAGTCAGAGACACATTCCTAGTTAAGTTTACCCTTCGAGCCCTCACACAAGAATTGCAACGGCTACTGCAGGCACCCTTTTGCACTGATGAACTGGCCCAAGCAATTACAAATCTGAAGGCAGATAAAAGCCTGGGGGTGGACAGATTTACTAGCAGATGGTACAGAATCTTTCATGACATGTTGCACAGCCCCCCCCATTGGATGCCCTGAAGGAGACACTTGCGTCCGGAAAACTGCACCCTCCCCAGCTGGAAAAAAGCAACAATATTAGTTATTACTAAAGACACCAAGTATTTTGAGTCCCACTGACCCATCTCGGTGCTCAGTCTAGGTTACAAGATTTACACCTGCATGCTGGCCAGAAGTGAACAAAATGGGATTTGTTCCTTGGAAGCAGACTCTGGACAATGTCAGAAGAGCATTGCGTCTTCTGAACAATGTGAACTCTACCAAGATGCCGGCCCTGCTGGTCGGAGTGGGTGCTGAAAAGGCGTTTGATAGAGTGGACTGGAGTTACTTGGTCCGGGTACTTTAGGTGATGGGCTTCCTGAGCCCTTTCATGTAGGTGGTTCCAGGCATTTACACCTCGCCTACAGCACGTGGGAAGGTTAATGGGCATGTTGGAACCAGTTTTGCATTGGGAAGGGGGACTAGACAGGGCTGCCACCTCTCACCAATGCTCTTTGTCATCTACATTGAGCCCCTATCCCAGGCCTTCAGAGAAAAGTGATAGTGGCTGGGCAGGAGCTTAAAATACAGCTGTATGCATGTGATGTCTTGCTCACCCTAACGCTTGTCAGCCAATCAGGTGTTACTATAAGGGAGATATCATCATTCATTAATAAATACCTGCGTCTCTGACTCCTACTAGATCAAAGATGAGTGTGCCGTGGTCGGCTGGGATCGGGGGAAGCTGGCATCGGGAAGGATTCAGAATGGAGACACAGGGTGGGGGTAAGACCTTGGCAGAAGGCCTGAAGGAGAGGCGGTCGGACGCAGGGGGCGATAAACAAATAATGCAAAAAAAAAGATGAGTGTGAGCAGCTTCACCTGGGACCTGCCTTTCTAATTTATATATAAGGTATTTGGTTTCCTTGGGTTGGTGGAGAAGCGGGGCTAGTGAGTGTGTTGAGTGGGAGGTAATTTACAGCACAACAGGGTCAGGATGGATTGAGTCGTACCAGGGTGTGGGGAGGCTCAGTCTTCAGTGCGGCTGGGGTGAGAATTTTTTTTTATTAGGATGACCAGTGCAGAGTCCGATTTTGGATGCCAGAGGTATTTGGGTGCAGTGGGGAGGTGAGAGAAGGGGGGCTGCTGGTTTTGTTGAATGGGGGTGATTTACTACATAACAGGGTTGGAAGGGACTGGGTTGCACCAGGGTAGGGAGGCTGATACACTAGTGTGGAAGGATTTTTTTTTTATATATTACAAAGAAGACAATTTCAGATTTTAGGGTATCAGATGTTGGATGATTCAATATCCCAAGCTCTGATTTGACATCTGAGTTTTTTTTTCCTTAGGATATCAGATTTTATGACCAATACCCTAAAATCCTAATATCTTTAAAAATTACCTGTTATCCTAACTATCTGTTTTCCAAACAGATTGTCTGAACAAACTGTAGTTTCCATCGAGGGGTTCTGAAGATATCATAAGGACCTTGCGAGCAAGCTAGAGGTCCCTCATACCATCAAAACCGAGATGGAAACACAGCCATGTTGTGCATGGTTGCCCAAGTCTTGTTTTCTATAGCACTGTATGTTGTTGAAACACAAAATAAAAAAAAGCTTCTTTTTTGTTTCCAAGAAATCTTTGGTTTAAATAGAGAATATACATGGGGAGCGATGTATAATGAGAATTACACACACACCTGAGGTGTGGGATGCTACATAACCCTGAGAGTGATGCTTGAGGGTTTATAAAAGCATCCCACACTGAGGATGTGCGTAAAATTCAAGTTTTACACACCTCCCCATGTTTTGTTTCAAATAATTGCTGGGTAGTATTTTCTGCATGAAAATGCTACCAGCAATTATAGAAAAACATATTATGGGCAGTGGTTCAGTAGCGTGGTGTTCAAGCATCGCGTGTATGAGGGAGGCATTGAAGCGCCAGGAGTGAGGGAAACTGGCGTGTTTGCCATTGCGTAACCAGCCGGTTATAACTGCAAATTATAACAGAGTTTTCCTCTGGGAGAAAACGCTCCCCAGTCATTATATTTTAATTATTAAACCCCCACCCAGCTGCTGAAACTCAACCCAGGTGAAGATCATAGAAACTCAGAAACATAGAATTTGACAGCAGATAAGGACCGCTTGGCTCATCCAGTCTGCCCATTTCTCCTTACCTATACTCATTACTGCAGACAGGTACCTGATTTACAGTTCTTCCTCCCTCAGCCCTTCCTTTCCACTATGAATCCCTTGTGCTTATCC
Source organism: Neoceratodus forsteri (assembly GCA_016271365.2). Lineage (NCBI taxonomy): Eukaryota > Metazoa > Chordata > Ceratodontiformes > Ceratodontidae > Neoceratodus > Neoceratodus forsteri. The sequence goes on along the minus strand of CM028134.1, from coordinate 1,071,408,479 downwards.
TATGAATGCTTGAACCCCATCACAGTTTTCACCACCGATCACTTCCGCGTGAAGATATTTCCAGGAATCCACCACTATCGGTATTTCCTAATATCTCTCCTGAATCTATCACCCCTTCCCCCCAGCTTCACAGCATGTCCCCTTGACCACCTTTTCCTTTGAAAAATAATCACTTCCTGTACCTTATTTATACCCCGTGAGGTATTTAAAGGTCTCCATCATATCTCCCCCTTCCAGTGTGTACACATTGAGGTCCTTTAGTCTCTCCTCCTAGAGCTTTCGATGCAGACCCTGCATCATATTCTCCTCTGTCTACATCCTTCCGGAGATGTGGTCTCCAGAACTGGACACAATACTCTATGTGGTGTCGTACTAGTGAGCTATTCAGAGTCAACACTACCTCTCTCTTTCTGCTGGTGATACCCCTCCCTATGCACCCCAGCATCCCACTAACCCTCCTTGCTGCCTTGTTGCACTGCCTGGCCACCTTTAGTTCATCCAGTATGATTCCCCCCCCCCCAGGTCTCTTTCCTGCTTGGTGGTTGTCAATACCACTCCCACCCATTTTGTGCACTGCCCCCGAGTTTCTGTGCCCTAAGTGCATTGGTTTGCACTTTTCAGATCGAAACCTAGCTGCCATGCCCTTGATCACTCCTATGGGTCGGATTTCTGTTTTCAATAATGTGAAGCAGAAGCTCTTCTCCTTGGCAGTCTTCACCATTCATTGCTGCTGGGCGAAGCCAGAGGCACGCATTTGTACGGGAGCTTTTTTGGGGCCTGCATTTATGTGCTGCCCATGAGGCAGACTCATTGTGTGGCACACAAGTGTTGTCCGCTAGGGCACCGTGAGACTCCTCCTCCTCCACCCCAGTTCTATTTCTAAGCCATTCGAAATTCGCACCTGCTGTGTGAATGTCGGTGCTGCATCATCGGGCCTTCTCCGAATTTTGACGCGTGTTACAACTTCTCCATCCCGGTTCTGATTTTCACCAGACACCGTCTGGAAACCAGTAAGACTGTTCCATTTATTACTGTTACCAACGGCGCCTGGTCCTTTTTCTGTGAATTTTGTTATTTTTGCTTCATGTCTGGTTCGGGGGCTAAGAGAAAATCCAAAGTGGGCCATGCCCCCCTGCGTTGGTGCCCCTGTGGCTGGCATTTTTCCGTCACAGGACAACGTGATTTTTGCTTGCATTGCCTGGGTCCCAATCATGATATGGACAACTGTGATGCCTGTTTCTCTATGTACTGCTGTGTTCTTGAGATCCATGCATTTAAAGTTGGCAGGACCCCACTGACTTTCAGAGAACGGCGTCATTCTAGGGATGCCATGGCAAGATCTCTTGACCCTGCCTCTGGGTCCCTTCCTGGGTCTATATGATCTAGTGAGGTGAAAACCTCCTCGGATTCCAGTTTTACCGTCAAGGAGGTGTCTTCCGCAGTGCTGGAAGAGTAGCTCGGTTCCCTGCGTAGCTGGGTTGAGAGCACTGTCATGGCAGTCACCTCCATGGAGATGCAGGCTCCCCCAGTATTGTGGCCCATGGCTGCTAGGCCTGGCACTGGTGGACCCTCGGTGCCACCTGTCGGCAGTGCTTCAGATCCCGGCGCCGATTGCGGTGTCGGTGATAGAGGCGGCGCTGCAGGTGGTACCATGTCCTGTGACAGCTCTGTTCGCGGTGCTGCTGGTAAGAGAGCTCCCAGGGTCACTGTCTGGCGGTATATGTGGTCACCTGCTTTTTGGAGGCGGATGACTTGCTGACCAATCTGGACTGGCGGCCAGACGCCAGACTCCTTGGACTCCAGGAGTCATCCTGGATGTGGCATCAGGTGGCCCAGTGTTCACCCACCGGACTCCCTGGAGTCTGCGGTCCCTGCAGCCACCCACGCTGACACTGGTGTTGGGGGTGTTGCGGTGGATAGCAGTCTCGAGGGGCCTGGTGTGTCAGTCTCGACTGTGGGCCATGGAGCCTGGGCAGCTGCCATTTCTGGTGTTGCCATGGCCTCCTTGGTGGCGATGGGGACCTCCTCTTGTATGACCTCCCTTGGGGGGGGCATGTGGGATTGGGGTACCCCTGGACTCTGGGTTGAGGAAGAGGTGGCCTTGGAGTCCGAAGGGGTTGAGGGGCCGGGGAGGTGCATAGGCCCTTCCACTACCCCTCACGGGAGTGGGGAGGAGCCAAAGTGCTAAGCCCCGCTTATCCTCCTCTGAGAATTCAGGGGCGCCCTTAGTGGCAGCGCTGAGGGTTGCCCTTCTGGAACCATGCAACCTCAGTCATACTACAGGGGAGATTCTCCCACGGGGCTCAGCCAGGTTTATTTCACACATTTTCAGCGTTCGCTGACTGGATCGACTCCAGAGTCCCCCCGCGTGGGAGGACCTTCTGCGGGTCTCAGAGCCCTAGTAGAGGCCGGACACTTTCTATGAGGTGCGCGTTCCCCAATCCCTCTGCAGACACCTCCCCTCCCTGGTCATGTGGGCCCTGTATGTTAGAGTAGGTCTTTCTCCTGTCTCCCTCACTGCAGGAGGACTCCGAACACCCAAGCTCCTCTACTTCCTCATCTGAGGAAGAGGAACATTCTGTCCACCTTTCCTCCGATGCTAATTTCACCGAATATCAGTGGTTCCTCTCGAGGTTAATTCAGGAGCTCCACATCTGGTAAGACGCAATATCAAGCGGGAGACACGCTCTTTTCTGAGCAAATTCAGTGCCAGCCACCTAGTGGTGCCTTCCTGGCCTATTCCCTTTCAGGCAGCGTCTATCCACGCCTAGCAGTCACCAGCAGCCTCATCCCCAGTGGACTGTAGGATGAGGTATTGCGCTTCTCAGAAGTCTCTTGGTTCTCTGCCTCACCCACCTTCGGGGCTGACGGCCTTAGATACTCCTTCCGGGCTTCAACACCCGGCGCATGACCGTCCACCAGATCCAGATTCTGCTGAGTTTGACTGATGGGGAAGAAGAGTTTTCTCTTCAGTTCGTGTGCTGTTTTGTATCAGTTCATATGAGGTTCACCAAGCTGTCTGTATTCGATGTTAGCATCTTTGCCTGATTCGAAGGAATCTAGGCAAGCCATTGCCCTCTCTGCACAGGGTCTAGAGCTTGCAAGGCACCAAGCAAGGGCATCATACGACGCCAACGAGGTGGCTTCCATACTGGCAAGGACAGAGATCTGCATTATGCAGACTGCATGGCTTCGCATTTTAGATTGTCACCTATTGCCCAGCGGAGGATGATATCCTCCGCTTTCCGAGGGACCTGTCTTTTTTTCTCCCGCAGGGTGAGGAGGAATCTTCAGGGGTGTCTTCCATCCCCCCGGCAACAGGGGACACCTCCTCGACCGAACCAGCCTTAGGCCATTTTGATCTAGTAAGGCAATAATCTGTTCCCTCAGGGTAGTGCTAGGTCCCCTCTGGGGGGCTTGGTACTCACCTAGCAGTAATGAATGGTGAAGATGGACAGGGGGAAGATATGAAAATTACATACCTACCATGATTCTTGATCTTCTTCTCTTATATCTTCACCATTCATTACTGATTCCTGCCCACGTTCCCTTCTTGGGCCTCAATCAAGTCTTGGGCACCGCCTGCTTGACCCCCCCCCCTTGGTTCCTTGGGACCCTCTGTTTCCTTCCCTAAAAGTCACAGAGCACCCATCCTAGGAGGGTGGTGAGTAGGGTATTCGCCCTGGCCTCAGAGGGAACTACCTGGGATTCTCAGTGGGGGGCACTGTGGTATCCTCCTTAACCTGTCATGGATATCCGTTCTTCTGTTGTTCTTGAAGTAGGTACTGCGTCGGTGCATCTTGTGGGAAAACCCATTGGGATTTCCTCCCCCTTTCTCTTCTCGCTTTTCCTCTACCTTAGAGGTAATTCCGGACAGAGTCCTCTCCTGTTTGAGTCCCCCACCAAGCCATCAGGTGTTAAACTGTAGAGGCCATATTCCAGGACTTTCATCCCAAATGTGGGTTTAGGGGTGAGAAGGGGAGGGCTAACTCGGCCATGTTTTATAATCTTCAAGACCATTTCAAATTCTCTTGTTCTGGACCTCCGTCCAGTGGTCCCTGAAGTTGACAGGTTCCTTGCTCCTGTGTCTTCGTGCCTTTCAGGTTTTTGAGGCTAAAATAAACCAATGATCTTCCAACTCAGCATGGCTGAGGGCCCCCCCCTTCTTCCCCTATGTATGCTATATCTTTCTCTCTCTCTTCTCTTTCTCCTCCTCTTCTTCTTCTTCTTCTCCCTTTTCCTGTGCTTCCGCCCAAAGGTTGGGGCTCTGTGGCCTCTTGGGGTAAAAAGTCCAATCCCTCTGTCCTCTGGTTGGCTTCTTCCTTTTTCAGTTTTTATCTTTTCCTTTTCCTATCCCTCTACTCTCTTGCCTGATTTTGGTTTCTCCGTCCCTCTTTGTTTCATCCTCTCTGGTAGAACAGAACTGGGGTGGAGGAGGAGTCTCTGGTAGCAGCCAACCTTCATGCACCACGCCAATGCGCCAACTTCATGGGCAGTGACATCAGTGCCGACTCCTCCCCCCCAAAAACAAATCTCCCCTATGGTCTGGTTGTTGCCGGGGGGAGGGGGGAGGGCGTGAAACGAAGTCGGCAATTGGCATGAGTTTACAGTTTAACACGGATGTTATACCACAGAAGGGTAAAACAACAGTCTTGACTTTTGAACTGTGGTACAACAGCTTTTTAGTTAGGATGAAAATCCATGCACAACAAGGGGCAACCATGTGTACGGTTTGCCGTTTAGCAGAGGAGCTTTCCTTTATTCCGTGTTTCATAGGTTTTTTTTCAAGCTAAGTAGACTTGCATCCTTAATGATTGCCTGGCCTATTCTATATTGGAGTGCTTTTGTTTCTATAGAACTTATCCAAACCAAGTTTAAAAGACTCCATTGTCTTACTCAGTACCACTTTCCTTGGCAAACTGTTCCAAAGTTGAACCCCCCTCTGGCTAAACCAGTTTTTCCTCTTCAGGGTGTTTCACTTATCCTGTTCCAGTTGTAGCTTATGACTCCTGGGTTCATACAGATAGGTCTTTCTTACTCTAAGTCCCAAATTCTCCCTTAATTGTTCATCCTGGAGGGCCCTATGTATCATACACATATATCCCCTTATTCTGCGATATTGCAGTGTAAATAATCTTAGCTTGTGTAATCTCTCCTGGTACGATACTTGTTCCTGGCCTGTGGTTCTTTTTGTGGCCCTTCGTTGCACCCCCTCCAACCTTCTAATATCAGCTTTCTTGTATGGGGACCATACCTGGGTGCAGTATTCGAGATGTGGCCTCACCACTGCCTGGTACAGGGGCAAAATCACCCTGCAATATGTCGCAGTATGCAATTTACTGCCTGGTTGGCTTTTTTGACAATCAGACTACAATGTGTACTGAATTTCAAATCTCCTGTCACTCTAGCTCCCAGATCTCTTTCCTCCACTGTCTGATGAAGCAAAATTCCTCCTAGATTGTACTCAAGGTTACTGTTCCTTTTTCCCAGGTGCATTACCGCACATTTGTTTTAGTTCCAGTGTAAACTGAACTGTCCACTGCACCAGCATATCTAGGGGTTTCTGTACATTGTTCTGGTCCCCTACTGTGTTCACAATGCCTCTAATCCTGCAGTCATCTGCAAACTTACTCCACCAAATGTTGGGGAAACTGCACTTTATTGAGGACACATACAAATTAAATCAACATGGGCCCAACACCGAACCCTGAGGGACTCCACTTGTGACTTCCTCCAAATCCAACAGTACCGCTCTGATAGTAACCCTCTGCCTCCTGTTACTCAACCACACCTCCACCCAATTCACTATATTAGTAGGTAGCTTTGCGCTGGTCAGATCCTCAATTAGTTCCTTATGTGGTAATTTGTCGAACGCTTTGGAGAAGTCCAAGAATATGATGTCCACTGCATTCCCCATATCTAAAGCCTTATTTGCTGTTTCGTAGAAGGTTAGCATGCTTGTCTGGCAAGATCTTGTTTTTGTAAAGCCATGTTGGGTTTGATCCGATAATTTATGTAAAGCTGAAATGTGATCTTTCAAAATACCCTCAAATAACTTACCCACTGTAGAGGATACACTAACTGGTCTAAAATTCTCAGGCTTTGTAGGAGGGCCTTTCTTCAATAAGGGTACTGCTATTGCTTCCCTCCAACCCTGCACCACTATACCCTGGTCCAAGGATTTTTGAAATAAGTAAGTCAATAGTGGAGCTAGACTAACTGCCAATTCCCTAAGCACCCTGGGGTGTAACCCATCTGGTCCTGGGGATTTATTGATGTTAATATTTCCCAGTCTTTTTAATACCTCGTTAGGATCAATTAATACTTGTCCTGCCTGTGAGCCTAATTTGTTCTTATTTATTGTAACAGTGTTTTTATTAAATACTGAACTAAAATATGAGTTCTGTATATCTGCCAATTCCTTGGTATCAGCCACAGGTTCCCCCCAGTGTATTTGTATAGGGACCTATATTGTTATGCACTTTCCTTTTACCATTTATAGATGTGTAAAATGCTTTGTGACTGTCCCTTACTCTTGCAGCTAGAGTAAGCTCGTAATCTCCGTTAGCCTTTTTTCTTTCTTTAGTTGCCTAACCTTTTCTCTATACACAAGCCGTCCTTCTTGATTATTTTATTTACTCGCTTAAAGATTTTATCCTTTTCTCTAAACAGTTTTTTAATCCTAGCATTAAACCATCCTTTACTACCATTTTTCTTTTCATAGTTGCACACGCGTGGTATGTGATTATGCACTTCCTTCGTGATATTTGTAATCAAGGTTTCCCCACATCCTTTCTACTGTTTGGTTGGAAAACTGTTTCCCAATCCCCGTCAGCCATTTCTGCTTTTAAACCCGGAAAGTTTGCTTAGTTAAAATTAAGTTTATGTGGTAGGCCTGTGACACGGTTTGAACTGGATTCCCCCATTGTCCGGAAGAACACTTTCAAGTGATCGCTATTTCTTAAGGGGCTTTCGACGGTTCTATTACTTATTTGATCTCCCATGTTAGTCAGGACCAAATCCAAGAGGTTTTATTTATTTACTATACATATCGGAATTTTGACCCCTAGTTGCTGATAACACACTTTGTTCCACCCCGATTTGGTCAATTACTTCAAGGAATTTATTTTCTACGCTGTTTTTTTCCCCTCGATTCCAAGCAGTCTGTTTCAGGCTTATTAAACTCCCCTGCCAAAAGAATATCCTCTGCTGGGTCTAAATTGGAAATATAGTCCAAGAGAAGATCATTATCCTGTTTAGCTATAGACGGAGCCCGTTACCAATCCCAATCTAGTTTTAGCTTGAAACTTGTGCACTGTATTTATCCATAACATTTCCACATTATCCAAGTGTATCATTTCTTGCTCCCTTTTTATAGTGTCGTGTGTATATATATATATATATATATATATATATATATATATGGCAATCCCCTCCTCTTCTTTGAGCTCCAGATCTAGAATATAATTTATATCCTATGATGTTCTTTTCCCAAAGATCTGTTTCATCCCACCAGTGCTATATCGATATTACTAGATTTTAGCATGTTCTGGAATTCATCAGATTTGTTTGGTACGCTCCTTGCATTTAATAATCCTACATTCCAACCCTCACATTTATTTCCTTGCAGGCCTGTGTCATTCACTTCCCTCATGTCTGTAGGTTCCTGCCCCTCTCCTTCCAGTTTAAATGAAACTGTATTACCTTATTTATTTTGGTTCCTAGCATTCTAGTTCCTGCTCTATTTAGGTGCAGCCCATCATATTTGAAAATAGCTTTATTTTGAAATGTCCTGGTATTATCCATAAACCTGATATGCCTATCCGCTCAGGAGCGTAGCCACTTATTTGATTTCTGGCCCAGTTTTTATGTTCATTTGGTCCGTGCGCTGGCAAAATCCCTGAAATTATGAGATCACCCCCCTTTACCTGGATTTTAGCCACTATACCCTTAAAGCATTCCTGTAAAACATCCACTTTGTTTTTACCTATGTCGTCGGACTCCACATGCAGTATAACCAAGGGTTCATGCGTGTTTTCCATTAATCCATCAAGTAGTTTTTCCAGATCTGTTACTTTCACCCCAGGTAAAGTACTAACTGTCGAATACATTTTCCTGTTTTTACAAACTGTTTCATCAGTCCCCCTTGTAATTGAATCTCCAATTACAAGAATATCCTTTCTTTTTAGTTCCCTTTGACTCAGACTGTCAGCTGCTACAGTATGTAATGTCTCACTGTTCATGTTTACAGGCTGGTATGGTTCCTTAGGATTTTCTAACTCTACTAATTCCCCACTCACATTCACATCTCTTAATTTTTTGCTGCTGTCTGCCCCCGCTTCAGGTGTTTTAATTAAGGTTTCATACTTATTATGTAGTTGTAGAGGCTTACTCTGATGTATACTCTCCTTTCAGATTTTTTTGTTATACACTTTAATCAGCAAACCCTTATCTATTTTGTTAGTTCCAGACTTCTTACTTCCTGGTAAACAGCTAGGAGTACTAGTTGTAATACTCTCCCCTTGTGCCGTGAGACTTTGACATTGAATCAATAAAATTCTCAAATTCTCCTATCTCTTTTTTCACCTCCAGTCTCCCCAATAACATTTTAATCTCCTCTTGCAGTGTTTCCACCAGCAGACAGTTGTTGCATCTGAACTGCTGCTCCTTGTCCCCCTCAGTATACATTTTACATTGCAAACATTGTTTTTGCACTTTTTAGCTTTTCCTCTACCCTGTGACATTATGAGTCTTGTTCCAGCCACCCACTTAATCAGGCACGTAATGTTCTACCAGGTGCCACCGTTTTTATTTCCTTATTTCGTCTTCGTGTGATAAGTTTTAATGTTATAATGTGTAAAGGCGCCCTGAGCATTGGAAGGGCGCCTTATATAAATAAAAACTTGATTGATTGATTCCTGGAGCCCGGCTCCTGTCCCTGGTATCTACAGTAGACACAGCAGACACGTGTGTCTCTGCGCGCGGAACCGCGCGCTCACCCTCGCATGTGCTAATCTTTACTTTATTCCGTATATAATGCACTTGAAAAACAACCCTCTTCTTGTCTCCATGTGTATATCGGAGTACAGTGTATTCACACCCCTTGATCTTCCAAAAATCAATCTTCACCATTGATTCCCAGTTGTGGGTCTAACCTGGAGGCACTAGGACCCTGCGGGAGCCAGAACATTGATGGCGGGAGCTGGCAATGCGAGAGGCCTGACACATGCATCACCGAACACTCCTGTTGGCATACAGTGATGGCAGCCCTCAGCTGCCTCAGTTCCACTGTTCTGCCATCAAGTGCACATTGGTAGCATTGTCACTCTCCTCGTTGGGGCCAGAACTTCACCATCTATACAACAACAGTGTTCAGTTGTTCGGTTTTAATTCATATACACTAGGAGTTTATTTTTGTGTCACTTTAAACAAAACAATCTATAGTTTCTCTCAGCCCTACATCGTGCCAACTGTCGACAACCATGGAAGAAGGTAGGGAGCCTGAAAAGGCTAGTTGCTTTGGCAACGGGGCTGTGTCTGGTTGCCATCTCTCTCTGGTGCTCTGACAACTAGCAGTCTGGTGCCCGAGAGATTGGATCATCCTCACGGAGTCCCAACAAGAAATGGTCCAGATCCTGCCCACGCTCAGCGTTGGGGTCTTTGCACCATTCAGGCTTGACCTCTTCCCACAGGAAGGAGAAGAAACACCACTGGTTTAGGTCATCCTTTGGCTGTTCTGCTTTACGACATTCATCTGACATGGGCCTGGGTCCCTCACCATCATCGCCGAAGGCACCTGGGATGCCTGGGCCTTTGAGATCAGTGTCTTCATCTTGGAGCCTCTCTCTGTCTATTAGAGAGGACCCCTGTGGGCAGTTCGGTCATTGGGTAGCTCTTATGGAGCAGTGGGTGCAGCGCTTAAGTCAGCTGGGCTGGCGCCATCTACTGTGCCACTTGATTTAGGTGTGTGACTGCCTGCGGCACCAGCTTCTGAGCTGGTGCTGCTGTCTGCACTGCCATCTGCTCCACTTGTGTCGTCCCTGTCTCCTCCAGAGCTGGGGGTAGCCAAGATGACACCCCTGGTCACTTCAGTGGCTGCAGTCGTTAACGCTGCATATAGTTTCAGGTCCCTTGGGGCCTACCCCAGTGCCACTTGCAGCTCTGCATGAATCTGTAATGTTGGGATCGTTCCCCCCAAGGGAGTGCTCGTGGCACCACTCTTGACACCACTACCGCTGTTTCTCAGGCCCCTGGGGCCGGTTCCAGTGTCGCCTGTGTTGCTGTGGCCACGGTTTGTGCTGTCGAGTCAGACTCCCTCCTCTCTACTACTGTTCAAGAGAGGAGGGTGTAGAGGGATGCGAGTCAGATCCTGACCTCTTTACCTCTAATGGGGAGGAAGATGACTCTTACTGTGGTCTGCTAAGAAATACAGTATGCATTCTTCATTAAATTTCTAGCCAGCAGCCATAGACCAGGCAAAGCGTCTCCAACTGGGGTTTCTAAACGTGGCTAATATTCTGGTCTTGGCTTCTCCCAGCCAGCCCTTGAGACACTCTGAGAAGGGACTTGGAGGAGGCCTGCTACTGTAGCAGCTGTCTCCAAACAGGTGAACAAGAAATACACGGTACCTAAAGCTAAGCTTATGTACAGTACTTCACTCAGCCTATAGTGAATGCCATTGTTATTCTGGCTGAGAATGACAGAGCCATAGTGACCAAGTAGATCACAGTGCACCCTGCTAACAAGGAGTTGCACAACGTGTACACCATGGGCAAGTGGGTCTGTTCCTTGGCTACTCATGGGGTGAAGATAACTATCTACGAGGATCACCTCTTTAAGTATGAGTATGCCCTCTGGAGCAAGCTGTCTGACACAGAGGCAAACCAAGAGATGCTACTTGCTGTTAAACAGGGTATTGAATCTAACAGCCACCAGCTTAAAGTCTCTAGGGATGCCTTTGATGCAACCGCTCATTCTGTGGCTACAACTGTCTGCATCATGCAGCACTCCTGACTGCTGGCTTCACCCTGGCTGTCCAGCAACAGATCACGAATGTGCCCTTCGATGGGACTTATCTGTTTGCATGGCAGGTGTAGCAGTGTTTTAAAAGTCTAATGAAACTAGAATGACTCTTAAGACCTCCAGGCCCACCCCCTTTATCCCACATAGGAGTTGGGAATGCTCACAACAAGCAGTCCTCTCATGGAAGAGGCAGGGGAACCCAAAACAATTTATTTTATTTTTCTGATACAGACTTTGAGCTCAGAGCTCGTTTACGAACATTTCACCTCAAGGAGAACAATACAGTGGCAGACAAGCATATTATGTATACAGCAGCAAGTATAAATTTACAGAGTACATAACATCAGTAGTCAAACCAAGTACAAGTAACGCTATACAATAAGATAGATATGGCACATAGATGAACTATAAAAAAATTTAGGGAGGGTATGGAGAGCCATAGGCCAGCACCCAGAGATGTGGGATTGTCACAATTGTATCAGTAAAGTGAGGATGGGAGGCCAGAAAGTGAGAGATAGGTACAGGTGGTTAGGGGAGATGCGGGGAAGGGGGAGGATGTTCCATGGGGAGGATACAGGGTTAAAGGTGTGCAGTTGAGGTTGGGTAGGCAGTGGGAAAGAGGAAGTAGAAAGGGGAGGCTGGTGGCAGGGAGATGAGGGGGATGTAAAAGGGTCGATTAAAGGTTCCTGGGATAAGGACGGGGTGAAGTCAGCTTTGCTAAAGCAGAGGGGAAAAAATAGTCTCGAGGCCGAAGAGTTCGCGGTTGTTTAGCAGTCACAGCTGCTGGAGGTAGCTAGGTAGTGTTCAATTTTTTTTAATTGTTTTTAAAAGAACTGATGGTGTACTTGGCTAGATCGGCAGGGAGCTTGTTAATCCAATGTGGGGCTCTGTAATCAAAAGAGCACTGAGCGAGAGGGGTTCTCCTGAACAGTGCAGATAGTGAGCATCGTGCAGTGCTGGGTGTGCGAGAATTGCAGTAAGTTGCAGATGGCAGGCAGGATAAGACCAAGAAGCACTTTCTTTCCCATGAGGCATATTTGGTACTTTACTGGCCCCGGTAGGTTTAGCCATTGTGTTTTGGCATACTGTTTGCACATGTGGGTGAGCCTGTCTGCACCCAGGATGAGTCGGCAGGCTTTGTTGAGTGCTGTTTTGACACTTTACGGCCATGTCGGTGGCAGCACTGTATACAATCAGTCCATAGTCCGTAACTGACAGGACTGATCTGGTGACGGCAAGGCACAGGGCAGCAGGGGTTAAGTGGCTCCTGTGCTTATACAGGACTCCCAAGTTTGACGTTGACAGCCCTGACAATGCTGTCAGTATGTGAGAAGGAGAGGGGGAGTCTGTATGTACACTGAGGTACTTGAATGTCCTTACTTGTTCAAGGGCTTTTTTTTTTTTATTGACAATGAAGCCCATCCTCCCGCCGACCCACTGGCATGATGGGTTGAGGCACTGAACACCTTATTTCCACCCACACTGGCAACCTGGGTTTGGAAATGGAGCAGGGTCACTCGGGCTGGCTAGGGGAGGGAGTATTGAGTGTCCCAAGGACAGCTTTTTTTCCTCCCTCTGGTGACACTGAGTCCAGCAATTTGCCTGCCACCCTGGGTGGCAGCACAGTGGGACCAGCAGCCGTGGGCGGGAGTGTGATGACGCAGTCCATTTATGCATCATAAAGCACATGCGTGGTTGCATCATGTGCAGTACCTGGTGAGCAAAAAAGGAGAAAACCACCCTGACTTACTTGGAATCTGCAGTAAACTCCACATGACCATGTGTAGCAGCACAGCTGCCAAACGTGGCTCTGTAAGTGTGGTTAACCGGTAAATACATGAGATGGGTCGGTGATGGGACTGGGGGATGCTGCTGGGACCCTCTACTCCCCATCACTCCTGTAGTGCCCATTAGGACAGATCTCAGTGGATCTTGTCAAGCATTGGCAGCTTGTGAGAAAAAATTCTATAAGCTGGAATCTTCTTGGGTGCAGTCACTGCTCTTCTGGTAATGTTAAGAGCCCTGGTAGCCAGTCAGATCAGACCCTTCTCTGCCCTCTGAAAACCCTAGAAGCCAGAGAGTCTCTGCCTGTTGAGCATTCTTTCAGGGCTTCAAGACAGTATCGAAGCTGTCCATTTTCTTATACTAACTTGCTGGTAGTTGAAAGAGCTGTCGTCGCTTGTGCTTTGGCTGAAGTAACAGTCTAAGCTGCAGTTTCAGGTTTTATATTGTGTTCTCCTAAATGTTTTGAAATCTTCTCCACCTTACCATCTATGGCCCTGATGAACAACATCGGGGACTGCCATGGCAGCTTGCTGTCCCTAATGTTCCTGCCAGCTGTGTAGTGGCCTGTTGCTCAACAGGTGGCTGAGTTTTGGAGCACCCTCCTCTTCCCTTATTTGGTCACACTTTGCCAAGAACAGTATTGGTTTGCGCCTCTCAGAAAGAGCAGCTAAGGTCTGTAGCTGGAAAGTGCTGTATTTGCTAAATAGGTATTTTTTGATATAAAAGAGGATTGCAGACCTGAAACGGAGCTTGTCTTCATCGTTTCATAGTATTGTGACAGCAGAAAAGGACTTTCTTGGTCCATCTAGTCTGCCCTAGCCTCCCTCCCCTTACCCATTTCCCTTTATCAGAAATATTTTTTTCCTCTCTTCCTTCAACCCCTTATACCTGTCCCAGCCTGTCTTAAAACCTTCTACAGTTTTATTAACCACCACCTCCCCAGGCAAACTGTTCCATGGCTCCACCACCCTCTCAGTGAAGAAATACTTCCTGACATTACTTTTAAATCTATCTTCTTCTAGTCTCAAGCTATGGCCCCTTGTTTTAACTTTTAAGTTTCGTCTTAAATATTCTACCATCTCTTGCACTATGTATCCCCTTGATGTACTTAAATGTCTCCGTCATATCCCCTCTCTCCCTTCTAATATCCAGAGGGTACAACTTTAACTCTTTCAGTCTAGATTCATATGCCTTGGCCTTCTTTTCCTGAACCATTTTAGTTGCCCTTCTCTGAACCCTCTTCCGACAATCAATATGCATCTTTAAATGAGGTCTCCAAAACTGGACACCATACTCCAAACGTGGTCTGATCATTATCTTGTATAATGGCACCAGTAGCTCCCTTTTCCTACTTGTGATTCCCCTTCCAATGCAAACCAGCATCCTGTTTGCTTTACCTGCAGCCTTCCAACATTGGTCTCCTACCTTCAGATTATCTGAGATTATAACCCCAAGGTCTTTTTCTTGCCTTGTTATTTTTAACTGTTCAGGGATTGTGCTCCAACAGCACTGTCTTGCCACCTTGAGGGTAATCAGATATGATTACCCCGGGTCCCTTTCTGGTTGATGACCATCAATACCTCTAGTCCCATTTTATACACTGTCCCTGGGTTTCTGTGCCCTAGGTGCATGATTCTGCACTTTTTCACATTGAAACCCAGCTGCTATATATGCAACCACTCCTCAAGTTTCTCAGGTTTCTGCACATTCTTTCCACCCCCTTTGGAATGTCTACCCTATTGTAGATTTTGATGCATCTGCAAAGAGGCATACCTTCCCTTCCAGCTCATCTGCAGTGTCACTTATAATTACATTAATGAGGAATGGTCCCAGTACCCAAGCCTGAGGCACCCCACTGGTCACCCTCCCTTCCCCGGAGTGAACTCTGCTCCCAATTACCCTCTGCTGCCTATCCATTAACCAATTTCTTATCCAGTTTACCGCCTTTGGACCCTCCCTTAAGCTACCCAGTTTCCTTATGAGTCATCTGTGTGGTACAGTGTTGAATGCCTTAATAAAAATCCAAGTAGGCTGTGTCCACCACCCCACTCTGATGTATTTCCCTGGTCACCCAATCAAAGAAATCTATCAGATTTGTCTGACGTGCCCACCCCCTGTGAATCTTTGTTGCCTCGGGTCCCGTGACCCACTGGATTCAAGATACTCCACAGTCCCTTCCTTTAGCAGTGACTCTGTTAAATTCCCCACCACTGAGAGACTGACAAGCCTATAGTTACCAGCCTTCTCACTGCTACTGCTTAAGCAGGACTACATCTGTTCTTCTCCATTTCCTCTGGAACCACTCCTGCGTCCAGTGAATAGTTGAATCTGGCTGTGGGTGCAGCCTGTACCTCCCTGAGCTCCCTCAGTATCCTTGGGTGTACCTTATCTGACCCCATAGCTTTGTCCCCTTTCAGATTTGTGTGTTCCTTTAGGGCTGTCTCCTCTGTAGATATGCTTGTGTCTGCCTTCCTCCCCTCAGTGCTTCTGCTGCTTTTACTTGGCCTGTCGCCTTTCCCTTCCTCTGTGAAGACCGATTTCTGCTTTTTCCTGATCCTCCTCTGAATGGTCTCTCCCCCTCCTCCCCCGTCCTCCTTAAAGGGAAACACTGGAAAAGGTGCAGCTTTACCCAGGCACTACAAACCTTCCTGATTAGTGCTTTCAGACAGTACCATTTTTTTTTTTTTTTTAATTCCTCTAATTGCTTTTTTTGGTGATTTATACACTGGCCTTCAACTTTCACTTTCTATTGCTGGCAGCCACCATTTCATGAGTAGCAGAGAGCTTCCTGAACTCACCTTTTGCTAATATGTCCTGCCAACCAATAGCAGAGATCAAACAGCATATTAACATACAGGGAGCTCAGGAATTTCACTGCTGCTCATGAGATGGCGGCTGCCAGCAACAGAATGTGGAAGTTGTGGGTAGTGATTCTAAATAATTTAAAAAAGTTGTTACTGTCTGAAAGCACTAATTGAGAGTTTCTGTAGTGTCTGAGGAAAGCTGTCTCTTTTCCATTGTTTTCCTTTAACCTCTCAAAAACTTCCCTAGTGTTCCTGTTTTCACTTGTGTACCTAGAAAAGGTGTTGTCCTCTTTACTTACCCCTTGGGCTGTTCTTTGATCAGTTTGTTCCTTTGTGCTTCTCATCACTTTCTCCTGTTACACCGCTCTATTTACCCCCCCCCCGAGCCTCTTCATGCCTCCTGAATGCTACCCATTTATCCGTTACCTTGCTGACCACTTCCTTTGAGAACCATAGTGGTCTCACTTTCTTTTTTCCTGTTTGCTCACTTTCTTTGCACAGAGGTTTGTTTCCTTCACTGTGCCTTCCCTAACTTGCCACTGTTCCTCCACCTCAGGTCAACTCCCCAAAGTCATCCTTGAGGCATTCACCCATTGTTTTAAATCTGCCCTCCTGTAGTCCAAGACCCTTGTCCTTGTGTGGTTTTATTCCACTGCCATCCTTACGTCGAACCACACTGAACAGTGATCACTGGCTCCCAGGTTGCCTTCCACCTTGACATCTGCAATACCGCTCCTATTTGTGAGCGCCCAGTCCAGTATTGCTCCATCACATGTGATCTCCCAGACTAGTTGCCTGACAGACGCCCCCTGCATGGAGTCTAGGACGTCCCTGATTCCAGCTGAAGCTGCGGCTGGGAGACCCCTGTCCACATCTGGCAGATTGAGGACCCCCACCAGCAGCACCTTCCTTTCTTTTGCCATTTCTGCCATTGTGCTAATGGCTCCCCCCAGCACCTTATCCAGTTTCTCCCCTTGTTCTGGAGTTCTTTAGATCATGCCAGTGACAATAGTGGTTCCTGTTTTCCAGGGTGACCCACAATACCTCCGAACCTTCCAGTCCCCCGGATTCCCTGTGTCTGCATCGCTTTGATTCCCTCCTTGCATACAGCACCACTACTTCTCCCATCCTTCTCACCCTGTCGTTCCCAAACTAAGTGTAGCTTGGTATGGCCATGTCCCAGTCGTGGTTTCATGTCACCACAACTCAGTAATGACTGCATTATACAGATTTGCCTCTGTCATGATGGCACCTAGATCTGGAACTTTTATTTCCTTGACTTCTTGTGTTTGCACTTATGGCTGTCACACTTTGTTCTGTCTCTGCCTGCTACCCACCACTTTTCCCCTCTCTTTTCATGCATTTGGGGCACAGGAACAATGGGGAGGATTACACGAGTGGGGAGATGTTAGTGGCCACAAAACAGGAAAAAGATCTGGGGTTCATCCTATCTGATGACCTAAAGGTGGCCAAACAATGTGCCCTGGCCGTGGGGAGAGTAAGAGGGATGCTGGG
Source organism: Neoceratodus forsteri (assembly GCA_016271365.2). Classification (NCBI taxonomy): domain Eukaryota; kingdom Metazoa; phylum Chordata; order Ceratodontiformes; family Ceratodontidae; genus Neoceratodus; species Neoceratodus forsteri. The sequence goes on along the minus strand of CM028134.1, from coordinate 1,071,391,353 downwards.
ATGCATAGGGAGAGGTATTACCAGCAGAAGAAAAGAGGTCATAATGCAACTGTACAGGTCATTGGTGAGCCCTCATTTGGAATACTATGTTCAGTTCTGGAGTCCGCATCTCTGGAACGACATAGACAGGGTGGAGGCAGTTCAGAGAAGGGCAGCAAAAATGGTGCAGGGCCTATAGCAAAGGTCATATGAGGAGAGATTGGAGGAACTCAATATGTATACCCTGGAGGAGAGGGGAGTCGTGATAGAGACCTTCGAGTATCTCCAGGGGATTAATAAGGTACAGGAGGGCAGCAAGTTTCAGAAGAGATGTTCTAAAACAACAAGAGAGTATGACATGAGACTGGAAGGGGGTAAACTAAAGGGGAACATGGAAAGTAATTTTTCACAGAAAGGGTGGTGGATGCTTGGAATGGCCTGCCCCAGGAGGTGGTGGGTGCAAGCACAGTGGGGGGATTTAAACATGCATGGGATAGGCATAAGGGAATCCTGTAGGGGGGAAGGAGAGACTGCAGCCAGTGACCAAGTAGGGTCAGCGGCAGCAAATGGAAGGTAGGCTATAAGGGCAGACTAGATGGGCCTAGCGGCCCTTATCTGCCATCAGTTTATGTTTCTGTGTTTTCACAGTCCTTGTTCTGACTCCTTTGCTTTCTACTGCATTGCTTTTTACTATATTTTACGCCCTGTGGGCTCTTCCTCCCCTCAGGTCCTCCTTTCTCTCTCTGCTTCAGTCTGTGTGTCTGTGGGGGGGGGTTGTTTATGCCTCCCCTCTTCCTTCTGCCACTCACCTCAGCTAGTTTAAATGTTCATCAATGTAACAAATTATCCACTGAGGACTGCGGTTCCCCTTCCAGACGAATGCAGACAATCACCCCTTTATAGGCCAATATGCATCCAGGTTGGTCCCCAGTCTCCAGTGTAGCTGAACCCCTCTTCTCTACACCATTCCTTCAGCCATGAGTTGAAGCTCTTGGTGCAGAGAACCTGTGAACAGACACAACCTGCCCTGGATTCCCTCTTCCATGTTGCTGATGAACATATTGAAGAGGACTGGGCCCAGAACAGATCCCTGTGGATCTGACCCACTTCACTACAACTTCCTGCTGCCTCCTCTCCATCCAACTCCCTACCCTCGTAAACATTTCCTTCACTTTTCCGAGATCCCCCATCTTCTTTAGCAGTCTTCGATGTGGCACTGAGTTGAATGCCTTGCTGAAGTCGAAGAAGAGTGAGTCTACATCGTGGCCCTTATCAACTACCTTTGTTACCCAGATAAAGAATACTATCAGGTTGGTCCGACAAGACCTCCCTCTCAGGAATCCATGCTGTGCACTCTCCTGAAGTCTGCTTTTCTCCAGGTATTCCACTAGATCTTCAGTGATTAGTGTCGCCATCAGTTTCCTGACCACGGATGTAAGACTGATGGGTCTGATTTTCCGGCTGCCTCTTGCCTGTCCCTTGTGCAGCGGAACCACGTCTGCGAACCACCCCTTGCTTCACAGAGCTATTGAATAGCCCTGCCAGGGTTCGGCTAACAATGTTGCCGGTTTCCTTAGTACCCTTGGATGCATCCCATCTGGCCCCAGGGCCTTGTTTACCTTCAGGACTGCTAGCCCCTTTTTGATTCTTTCACCAGTACATTTCTTCAGTTTAATTTTTGGAACCCCTCTATCAGCTGCCTGTGTGCCGCTCACTGGCAAGGGCCTGCTATTCTCCCTAGTGAACACTGAGCACAAGTAGTTCTTTAGCACAGTTGCTTTCTGCCTGTCCTCCTCTGTTACCCTGCCCCTCTTCATCAGCCTGACAATTCTCCCTCCCGTCTTTCTTTTGTTCTATTATATATCTAAAGAAGTGTCTCCCTCCCACCCGTGTTGGCCCTTTCTGCAGTACGCAGCTCTTTGTCTGCCTTTGCAATCCTGACTGCCCTCTCGGCCTGTCTAGTTTTCTTCTGGTACACCAACCCGCCCGTGTATTATTCTCTGTATTTGTCTACAGTACAGATAGTGTCTGTCTTTTACACAAATGAGTGTTAATTATTTTGCTTTATTTTTCTGACAGCACTCGAATGCAGGAGAGGATGTTCTACGGATGTGTGTTGCTGTTAGAAAGAAGCTTCAGTTGTACTATTGGAAGGACCGGGATTTCTATGAACTGCAGGTAAGGCTCTCTTTGGGTAGTATAGGCCCCCCAATAACAACTGGTCTGTCTGTCATCCAGTCCTCATCCACTGTCCCTTCCCCCCTCTCATACTTCAGAGGGTGCTCCGGTTCAACTGAACAAACAAAGCAGCAGGTGCCGGGCAAATTCTTTCTACCCACATGCTGCAGAAATGTTCAGATCTGGTCAGTCAAGCTTCACATCTGTAAGTGCAGCCTCTGAGGCAATATGCAGTGTTTAGAACATAAATATCTTGTTGGCTCACAAAGCAGGGAGGCTGAAAAGGTAAGATTTGAAGCTGTGCAAACATCAAATAACCTCCCTGTTTCATTTCTTTAATAGGGGGACTTGGGTGTTCCAGATGTGCCCAAGTCCATGGCATGGTGTGAGAACTCCATCTGTGTGGGCTTCAAGAGGGACTATTACCTCATAAGGGTAAGGAAGCCATTTAAAACCATATTACCTAATTCTGCTGCTAACTGTTGCAGTCTCTAGCAAGGAAATCTGAGTTGCATTTGCACCAGACAGGCAAAACATAACTGGAGATGTTTCTGGCGATGGGTCTTCTATTGTTTTACAAGTACATTACATTTCTTTCTGATTTTGGGACCTGCACCCTTTGTTTGATTGATTTACTGACTTGTTTCCAAGAACGCCCTTAAGCCTATTTTCAGGCTTGCTCAGCTGCGCAAGCGGTCATTTGCTTGGTACACTGCTAAATCTCCCCACGATTAATCAGTTTGAGAGATCCTTGTTGTCTGCAATTGCATCTTAGTGCAGTTATAATCATTAAACAATCTTATTTTGTTCTGTCTTGCCTGTGACTTTTTGTACAATGATCTGTACAGATTTTTTTCTCCAAAACTCTGTATAATTGTTCTGCCTTCGGTTCTTTGAGCCTGACTCGACTGCATTTCCTTTGGAACTGGTTATTGTACTTGTAATGTGTTTTTGTGACTGTTTTTGATGGGGAACCTTTGTAAATGAGCACTTGTGCTCAAAGGTTATCTCCAAAGTTTTCAATAAATGAATACATTTCAAGTTCAAGTTTATTGTAGGAAAACTCTGTTGAGCAAGCTCATTCACAAGGAGGTCCTTTGACACAGACAGGTAGTTACAGATTGCATAATCGAAAAACAGTACAAATTCAAGTACAGAATTATGGGCAAGCATTAACATGTTGTATAAAAATGATAGACATAGAAAAATACAAGTACAGAAAAAATGTACAAAGTGCTTGTTTCGGAGTATCAAGGCAGCTAATTTCTAGGTAAGTAAGAGGAAGCAGTGGGCTAGGGTTAGAGCAGTGAGCTGGGATTTAGAAGCAGCTGCACGTATCTTATTTTTGCTGCAGCCAATGTTTTAAGTAGGCTGACAGGGACAGTACCGGGAAGCTTCAGTATGCCTTGGAGCTGGTTCCAGATAGTTGGGAGTACGCTCGATATGGCCCGCTTGCAGAGTGAGGTGCGAGTTCTCGGTACATCGAGGAGGAGGAGGCCATTTTTCCTAAGAGAGTAGGCGATATGGGAAATATGGAAAAGGGTTGTGAGACAGTTCAGGAGCTTGTTAAGGAGTAGCTTAAGAGTCCAGATACCAGCATGAAGCATGTGTCTAGTTGAGAGTGATGTCCAGCCAGTGGCTAGGTACAAATCGCAGTGGTGGGTTCGGTAAGGTAGGTTTGTCATGAACTGTATGGCGCGGTGGTAGAGGACATCTAGATTGTTCAGTCCTGAGGCTGCTGCGGAGGAATAGATTAGATCTCCATAGTCGAGTAGCGGCAAGAAAGTGGCCTGGACCAGCCTAGTTCTAATATCCAGTGGAAAGAGGGACTTGTTACGGAAGAAGAAACCTAGGCTAAGTTTTAGCCTCTTTGCCAGATCGTCAAGGTGGTTGTGACAGGGAAGCTTGTTGCCTAGCCACATACCAAGACATTTGAATTTGGAGGTGATTTCAAGGGGTTCACCTAGAGAGGCAGTGATGAATTTGTTTGTGCGTGTTTGCAAGGGAAGTGGAGGTGGTGTTTGGGGCAGAGATCATGGCCTTAGTTTTCTTGGCATTGAGGAGTAGTTTGGCATTGATTAGGTTGATTTCTAGTTGTGCAAAATCGGCTTGGAGTACATCCCTCACTTCAGCTAGTGTAGGGCCTGATGTATACAGTACAGTATCATCAGCGAAGAAATGCATATGGGACTGGGATATATGGGCATCAAAGTTATTGATGTACAGGGAGAAGAGGATGGGATCTAATATGGAGCCTTGCGGGACTCCCCTGACAACTGGGAGGGATGCAGAAAAAAGGCCACCAACTTTTACTTTCTGGGTCCTTCCAGATAGGTAGCTGGTAAACCACTGGTCAGCAAGGGGGGTGGCGCCTACTTTTATTAGGCTTGAGACTAACAGATTGTGGTCGACAGTGTTGAACGCTTTGCTGAGATCTAAAAATACTGCACCAGTAACTTTCTTGGATTCCATGGCTATGATCCATTCATTGATAACTGGCTAGAGCAGTGACTGTACTATGGTTAGTCCGGAAGCCAGATTGCGCAGGGTTTAGGATTGAAGATGATTTGATATGGAGTTTCATTTGGGAGTAAACTCGTTTTTTGAGGACTTTAGAGAGGACAGGTAAGACTGAGATGGGCCTATAGTTGTTTAGGTTGCATGGGTCCCCTGACTTGAATACTGGGAGGACGTGGGCAGACTTCCAGCAGGAGGGAACAGTGGCAGTGGAAATGGAAAGATTGAATATGTGGAGGTTGGGGCGGTGAGGTCGAGATAGCCTAGTTTAAGAAAAAAAGGTTCTAAACCATCATCCCCTGCACTTTTTTGAATGTCTATGTTAAGAAGTGAATCTTTGAATTCTTTACAGCTAAGCGGGCACAACTGGAGCGGGCGGGTCGAAGTTTACGAATCAGTGTTATTACAGTTTTGGTTGCTACCACAGGCTGCACAAGGCGAAGAGTGGAAAGCTAGTCCAGCAAGTGATTGTTGATTTCCTCAAGGATTAGGCAGTTGTTTTCTACAGCCCTACCATTGCTGAGTATCTTCAGAGGAATGGAGGGGGCTAAAGACTGACCTTCGATGGACTTGAGTATCTTCCAGATTTTTTTGGGAATTCCCTTTTGCCTGTTGAAGGGTGGAGACTTAAAAGTTGGCTTTGCTTTCGCGGATTTGTTTAACACAGGTGTTTTTAGCTGCTCGGAATGCTTGCCAGTCAGCTGGGCTTTTGGATTTTCTAGCCTTAGCCCAGGGTTTATCATGGCGTAGGAATGTAGCTTTGAGATCCGATGTAAACCATGGGTTGGATGTTTTACGCACCCTGACTTTGATCAAAGGGGCATGCTTGTTGGCCGGTGAGGTTGTCATTAAGGACAGTGACTGCCTCATCAATCATTTTGGCAAGGTAGAGGTCTTGCCATCTAATTTTGCTCAAGTCGGATAAGTAGTCTGATGCATTAAAATTGTGAAAGGACTGTTTAGTTATGAGTGTTGGTTGCTGTCAGGCTATAATTTGTGATCTTGTACAAACAACCACCCCATGATCACTCATGTCATTGTGGAAAACTGCAGAATGAAGAATCTTGTGGGGATGCGTAGAAAGTATGACATCAAGGAAAGGACTGTTGTCGGGATTGGATGTATTGGTTCTAGTGGGTTCACCGACTAACTGGGCCAAGCCGACTTCGTCACAGAAGGATTTCAGGCTGTGCGACTTGGGGTAAGCCAGTCCATATTAAAATCCCCAAGTATTAAAGTTTCAGTGTTGGCGAGGCGATTAAGCATTTAAGTATGGTGAGGATGTCGGTACCACCGGGGCGATAACTACCAATGATAGTGACACATTCAGTGGACGGAAGGTGTAATTTGAGAGATATGATTTCGTACTCCTTAGGTTTAGATTTACAGTGAATATCACTGACTGTAAACTTAGATTTAGTGTAGATGGCCACACAGCCCCCTCTGGCTTCCCTATCTGCCCTGTGCAGATTGTAGCCAGGAAGAGAGACTTGTTGATCACTGTTTGACTTTTTGAGCCAAGATTCGGTTATAATAATGAGGTCCGGCTCAGTATGGGCAGCCCATACTTGGAGCTGATCAAACTTTATTGCGAGGCTCAGTATGTTGACTAACATTAACTTACGTCCAGGTGCAGATTCAAATTCTGCGGGAGATGCAGGTGGTAATGGGGGCCCAGGGTTTAGCTCCACGTTACCTGAACAGAGACAGAGCAAGAGAAGCAGTTTCTTGATCCAGTTTTGTAGGATAGGAGCACGTTTTTCCTTTGTGACCTTCCGCAAGGTGATGATGGATGCGACATAATGCTAGGGCGGTAGTGAAGGGAAGCTAAGGAGAGTTCTCTGATCAACATATTTGAAGGGAGCAGAAAGCGTAAGGGTGAAGGATGTGGGCCGAGGATAAAGGAAGGTGGACATATTAAATAAGGGGAGGTGCAGTGGAATGAGGTTCCGGTTACAAGATTGAAAATTTCCAGAGCTGGACCTGATCCTTGTTCTTTGTTGTGGTGAGCCGCTATGGATAAGGTGGTTAGGAATAAGAAAAGGCTTGTGTATAAGGAGCGTGCCATGGCACTGCAAATATGAGGGCTGGGAGAGTTATGGACACAGTCGGTTAAGTGGATAGGAGAAGACAGGATTAGGAAATGTCATGCCTGCCAGAGACAGCAAGCCTGGTGTGCAGATCAGTAGCTCTAAGGAGGAGTAGAGGCGCACAGAAGGATTGGATGGGTACTTGGCTGGGTGTGGCCAGTCAATCCGTATCAATCAGTAGAAGAGGGAGGGGGCAACGACTGATGAATAGCGATAGACTGACCACACAATAAGTGAAATGAGACGGGTATTGTGTTGTGTTGGATTGGGTTAGTGTGCTTATAACTGGGCCCTCTAGTGGCTAAAAGATATAATCTGCTAATGGAAAAGTCAGCGCTGGGAAAATAAAACAGGCAGGGAGGTTCTGAAGCAAGTTTTTTTTTTTTGGGGGGGGGCACTGCAGCAGCCTCAATGGGACGCAGAGGTCAAGGGTGCAGCCCACAGACTTACAGCTCTAAGAGAGGGGGCGCAGGGCTCAGGGCAGATAGCATCACAGTACCTTAAAAACCTCTCTGAAAACTTAAATCAACTCTAAGAAATCTCTACATCAGACTAAACATTACTTAAAGTGAGAAATCAAAAACATTTCAAGCAGAGATCAGTCCTAGTATTAATTTCTTGGCAGCAGTTCCTAGAAGACTTCTGAATTACTGCATATAGTGTGAGTAACACTGGCAAACAGGAGCAAGTGAGATTCCCCCAGGGGTAGATGCCAAAATTCAGAGTTCCAACCCATACCTTGCTTGGAGGGAGAGCTTCAGGCAGCTTCTCCTTGGTCTGCTTATCAAACTGCAGAATGCAGTTTGCTTCCGAGGAAACGGCCCGAAAGGGCACAGTAGTCACCTCTGAGCCTCCATTTCAAGCGTTTTACCTGGAAAGACCTACTGAGCTGGTAACAGCTCCTTTCCAGATGTATTCTAGCAGGATGGGGATGAGGAGTGAACATTACAATATGTGCAAATGAGGATAACCTACTGAAGGTGCAATAGTGGTAAGAAAATATATCATTTTTGTTCTACAGTTTTTAGCCAGGAAAGACTCCTAAGCCGAAGCTTATTTCCAGCTGCAGCCTAGGAGCACATGGAACTTAAATGACTTGCTCATGGTCACAAAGCATGCAAGTGGTTGTTGTGGGATTCAAACCCAGTCCTCAAGGTTTGCAGCGCAGTGCTTTTAACCACCAGTGCTATAGTGCCTAACACGTGTACACGTCTCAACGCTTGCCAAGAGTGGTGCATGCTGGCAAGTCCTGTATAAGCGTCTTTGTGTTATAGTCGGGCCAGGGGATGAAAATAGCTCACCTCAACATCTGTAGCCTCTTGCCCAATCAGAATGAACTCTCTGCCTGGGCTACGCTGTACAAGCCTAATATCCTGGGTATCACCGAGACTTGGCTGAAACCTTCCACTCCTGACTCGGTCTGTGCGCTCCCTGGCTTTGATCTCATCAGACAGGATCGGCCAGGGAAAAAGCAAGGGGGGGGTATCTTGATTTACTACAAGAGTCACCTTAATTTGTCTGTGCTGTCTCATCAGCAGTCCTCCCTGTCTTCATGTGAGCTGCTTCACTCTGTCCTATTACTTGGAAATACTAAGAAGCTGCGCATCATCTGTGCATACAATCCCCCCCCAAGGGAGGCCTACCTGGGTTATCCTATCTCCTTGATACTGTTGGTGCTAAGACGTGGGATAATGAGCTAATGATCTTGGGAGATCTTAATTTAAACTAGTGAGAAGGAAATTCTAAGCTGTTTGAACCTCTGCTTGCTGGCCTTTCCTTGTCTCAACTTATTCAGGAGCCCACTAGGTGGTCCTCCAATGGTGGTACTAGTTCCCTCCTGGACTGGGTCCTGTCCAATCAGCCAAAGAGGATCAGTTCCGCTGGTACCCTTCCTGACTCTATCTCTGACTATACTACTGTGTATGGAAGATCTCCTCCCAGAAAATCCCCCACAAAATCATTCAAGTAAGTGATTTTTCCAGATTTGACCTGCCTGGAGTCATTTCACATGGATCTGAGGCTCACTGACTAGTCTGTGGTGCTTAATGCTTAGGACCCTTCCACTGTTGTTAGTAAGTTTCTTAGCACCTTTGGCACTCTGCAGGACAAGCATGCCCCCTTATCAGGCGGAGAGTAAGGGGGGGTCTGCCACAAAATGGCCACATGGAGGGAGTCTCCTAGCCCTCATGAAGTCTAGAGACAAGTGTTGGGCCAACTTCAAGGCAACGATGGACCAGGCCATATTTCAGCAATACAGGAGGCTCAGAAATGAATGCAAAAAAGCAATCGGGGCAGCCAAAAGTGAATACTGTAAAACTGCCTTACTCAACTCAGCTAAGGACCCTAGAAATTTCTGGAGGAACATTAAAAATATAGTTAGTGGTTCCTCCAACTGTGGGGTTTCTGACCTGCTCGTGGTCGGGTCTAATTGTAACAATCCACTAACTGTTGCAATGCATTCAACTCCCACTTCTTGGACCTGTCTGCCTTCACCTCCCTGTTCTCTGCTGATAGGAGTGATAGCCATCTCCTGGCCTTCACCCCACAGGTGGCCCTCACCTTCCGTCCGTTATTTTACTTTAAGGCTGTGACGGCACTGGAGACGCACAGACTTCTCTCTGGTCTCTCCCTACATTCTAGTGCTGGCCACGATGGCATGGAACCTAAGCTTCTCCATCTTGGTGCCCCTTTTGTAGCCTTCCCAGTGGCCCATATCTTCAGTATGTCCCTTGCCTCTGGTGTCATCCCTGACATCTGGAAGGTGGCGAGGATTGTCCCTCTTCTCAAACAGGGCAACTCTAAGATCCTTGACAATTACCGACTGATAGCCATCTTATCGGCTGTCAGTAAACTTCTAGAGAAAGTTGTGGCTGGACAAGTCACGGATTATATCCAGGCCCATGAGCTACTGTCCTCTGCGCAGCATGGCTTTCAAAAAGGGCACAGTACGTCCTCAGCCCTTGTCACTGTCTCCTCTGGAATCCGGGCTGCCATGGACCAGGGCAGACTCACAGGTGCCATATTCATTGACCTATCCAAGGCCTTCGACCTAGTTGACCATGTCTTACTTTGCTCTCAAATTCGGTCCCTTGGTCTGTCCCCACCTGTCCTGAGTTGGTTCAGTAATTACCTCTCAGGGCAGACAGCAACTTACCAGATTCAGCAAGGTCCTCTCGGGCACCACTTCTGTGACCTCCGGTGTCCCCCAGGGATCAGTCCTGGGGCCCCTTTTCTTCTCTATATTTGTCAACAATCTACCAGCGACTGCTACCAACTGTAGTACTATCCTATACGTGGATGACTTGGTCATCCTCACCCATTCCCAGGACACTGGGGTCATCAACCATCAACTGAGTGAGGATTTCAGAAAATATTCAGTCCTGGGTAACTACTCAAGTTGGTCCTCAACCTAAAAAAAACTCAGGCTGTGCTTTTTGGGTCCCTGGCCAAGATTAAGGCTTTACCTGCCCCTCTGTGTGTTACTGGTATCGGTGGTACTCCTCTTCTAATCACTGACTCCATCAAATACCTTGGGGTGACACTGGACCCCCACCTTGACCTTGGATTCCATATCCAAAATGTATGCAGAGCTGTCCACGGCAAACTGGGTCTGGCCTACAAATGTTACGTCTGCTGCTCGCCTTGCATTGGCCAGAGGAGTGTTGCTTCCCTCTCTTTGTTATGGACTTCTCCTGTTTGCACGCACCTCCAGAGTTCACCTCACTAGATGGAACACAACCTACAATAACATTTGCCGCTTTGCACTTGCTGCCCGTCGCCTTATCCACCACTGTGACCTATATGACAAACTCGGGTGGCTCTCCCCGCCCAACCACATGAACTTTGTCCTGGGCTGCTTCATGGGCAAGGTGCTCAGTACTGGCACTCCCCCAGGGCTGGCTGAGCTTCTTAAACCGTCTGTCTCTTCTACCTACTCTCTCAGATCTCTGGGCCCTAGCGTTCTTAAAGTCCTTATCACCTGCACGCAAATGGGGGACAGGGATTTTGCTTCATGTGTCCCATGGCTGTGGAACTCCTTTCCCGCTCAAGTCCACTCCTCCCCCTCCCACTCATACCTCCAGAGCTCCCTGTGGTATCACTTGAAGCTCCCCTCTGCATGTGGGTGTCCTAGACCTCCATAGCTATTTCCAGTCCCCTGCACCGGACTCGCATGTCCTCTCTGGCACCCCCTTGCAGTTCCTGCTGGCAAAGCCTGTCTAACTGGACTCTGAGGTGCATATAATGTGTTTATTCTCTGTTTCAGGAGATACTCAGACTGTGGCTCTGTTTGTGGCTTGGAGCCATGTATACCTTGTAAAACTGTACTGTTCTTAGCCTTGGTGTCTGTGTGTGTGTGTGTGTGTGTGTGTGTGTGTGTGTGTGTAGGTATAGATATATATGTGTGTATATATATATATATTCATGTAAATATCTTAACTGTGCTTACTGTCTACTGGTTATGTTCACATGGTTCTATTTTTGACTCTGTATACTGCCTAACTTGTCATGTTGTCCTCTTTATGAACCTGTATCTCACTGTATCTGTATCTCATTGTACTCTCCCGGGTCGTACCTGAAAATAGGCATATAACTTGTTTAGTATACTTACCTGGTCATCAAAAGCTAAATACATAACTAAATCTTGTATTACGTGGGCTGCTTGGGTTTGGGGGCGGAACCTCTGGCTGCCACGGTTAACACACAAGTACCTACGTATCCTGAGCTTGTTCTCATGGGGGAAAGGAAGAACGTGATTGGCTGAACCACATCGCATGACAGAACAGTGAGAGTTGTCTTACTGCACAGCTAGTTGTCCATCAAATTAGCAGTTGTTTGTTAAACTTAAAAACAGCTGATTCTGAAATGTTATCTGCCTAACAGAGCTATTTTATAAATGCAAGTTAACTCACTCCAGCATGTGCATTTAGATGAACCTTACCGCACTTCCTATGTGTATGAATGCACTTATCCATCCCACATGCTAGGCTCCAGTCACATTATCTTGTAATGTGCAAAACTGTACGATTTCAGTGCAGACATCAGAAAGGCGTCCCAACACCCAGTGTGACCCTGTGACCCAACACCCCCACCACGTGTTAAGGCTCTGCCTCCTCTCCAGGGAATGGAGTTGGGGCATGGCATGTGCGTTTATCTCACATCTGAAAGAAACAGTATCTTAAATTAGGACTGTTTTATAGTTAACTGATTTAGTTAGCATTATAATAATTTAACATTTATTTATTTGAAATTACACCAACCGGGATAAAACCATGAGATGCAGCATCTTGTTTTCATGGGTGTCCCAGGAAGGACAGCAGCAGTCAACAGGTTGAGTCGGGCAGTCATAGATACATACAGGTTAATATATACATGGAGGAAAAACTTTGTAAAGATAGTTATTACTTGTTGATCGCCTCGTAAGTCGTAATCCTCGGCAGGGTGTGCAGTAAAACAAATCTTACTGCATTCCACAGGTGGGCTGTAAGGTACGAGGCACAGTGGAGTGCACCAGTGAGTAGCACAAGGCACAGCGCAGTGCACCGCTATTAGGCCAAGGGTGGCAAATGGGGTGATCTTTAATTACTTTTTTAAACATAAATATATGAGGTTTTTGCCTTTAATCAAAGTCATTACTCAACTAACAATTTGCTTATCAGAATCCTCATTATCACATAAAAAGATAACAAGGAAGCCTGAGATGCTGGGTGCCTTCTCACCCCAGGAATACTCCAATATTCCTAACTCTTCTGCAGTGTGCCTTTAAGCCAGATCCGCCTGGAGACAGAACGTTAAGCAGTTGATGGAATCATTGGCATGTCCCACTTTTTCAAATGCTGCCACCTATCAACTACCTACATTCTAACCCACAGATTTCTCTCTCCGCCTGTCAAGCCTAGATGCTCGGAGATACTTTCCTCAACATCTCATCACAAAAACCTAGAAAATAAAAAACTTAAGTATAATTTTCTTTTATTTTCAACTGCTGCCCTTAGCTAGTGTTTATTTTGATAACCGTTAGTAGTTTTAGTTAAATTACATTGTTTTGTCTCTCTTTCTCACGGTTCGGTATAACCAGTGAGAAACAGAGGAATTTCTTTAGCTTAGTAGGATTTGTTTTCCCCTAGTTTACTGTTATTTTACGTTTAAAGTTTAAATTTTTTATTTTTGTAACTGCTAAGTCCGGTTCCTTTTTGTATTGGTTCCCAGTCCCGCTCGGTTCTCCGATCGGTACCTTTACTGATCGCAACCAATGGATTTGTTTTAAAATTCTTTAAAAATTCTTTAAATTACTTGTTTTATTGCCATTGCGGTTTTTCATCTATGTCAGAAAAAAGGAAGAAGAGGGCCGGTGAACTCTGTTTAAAGAACTGCACGGAGTGTGGTGAGGTCTTTGCCAAGGCAGATAAACATAGTTCTTGTGTCATCTGCATTGGTTTTGACCATTTGAATGCAGATTGTGAGGTATGTGAAAGTTTTCCTGAGAAGATGCTACAAAAACGTCTGGAAAGGTTGAAAAAGAAAGTACCTCTTCCTAAGGGTCCCTCTGACTCTGACCAGCTGATACCCTCAGGGACTGTGGGTGAAACCACAGTTCCCATTATTTCTACCCCTGATATGGGTACAAAAAGATTGGCTGAACTGGCTAGCTCTCCAGTTCCAGCAAAAAAGACCAAGAAAACAAAGCACACTGAACCCCCTGCTGGCCAGCCTAAGAGGACTTCTGTGGTGCCGCCTGCCATGCCTTCTCCTCTGGAAATAGCAGACTTTTAACATTTTTCTAGCCTTACAAGGTCTGACGCCTGCCGAGCCACAGTCCCCAGTCCAGACTACTATTGCTTCCAACCAGTCTTCTTTTCAAGAAGATTTTGGTGAAGAGGAGGAGGAGGAGGGGAGCCTATAGAGCCTGAGGTCTCCCTGAACAGGAGTTTGACTCTCCCCCCCCAGGTCTTCTGAGGATTACTCCTCACATTTTTCCTTTGTTAGGAAAATTGTGGATGCTTTGGACATCTCTACCCAGAGGTGGTAGAGGATGAGGAGGAGGCTGAGTATCTTGAGATAATGGGGTTAACACCCACCAAAAAGCTGTTGCTCCTTATTAAAAAGTTTTTTAAAAGGGATGCTCTCAAGCTCCTCCAAACACTTGGATCTGTCCCATCTTGGATAAAAGGTTGGATAAAAAAATACCAGCTTGACAGGGAAGGGGTTGAATTTCTTCATTCACGCCCTGACCACCAGGGGGTGGTGCAAGCTGCTGCCTGTGGCAAGGCAAAAGTCTCTCTGGCTTTTCACCCTCCAGAGAAAGACTCTCACAAAATAAACAGTATGGCTAAGAAGGGCTATTTGTTAGCCTTTCTGGCCATCAGGCAAGCTAATTTCCAGGCCTTTGCAGCTCAGTACCAGAAGACTATCTGGCAATCTGTGCTGGCTATGGCTGAAAAGGCTCCATCCACCTTATCTGCAGATTTAGCTGAAACTGCTAGGGTTGGCTTGGAAGTAGCCAGATGGCAGCAGATGTCAATGACACTGCTGCCAGATGGATGGCCAGTACCATTGCTCAAAGGAGGTTTGCATGGTTGAGAGCCACAAACCTCACACAGGACATGCGGAATAAGTTGGGAGTCACACACAGGCCTATATGAAAAAGGTGGATGAATATAAAACCACCTTTAGGAGCAATTCTCCCAAAGAACAGGCTACTTCCTCCACAAGGCCCTACAATAGGGGAGGCAGGGGCACACAGTTTCACACTAGGCCTTTTTACCAGGCTATGGCTGTACCCCACGTACCTCAGTAACCCCAGTAAGGGTATTTTAGAGGTCGGGGCAGGAGGGGTTCCAGGCGTGGATCCGACTCTCGGCCCCAAGCTAAGCAGGATCACTGACTTGCTCTCTCAGGCCACCTCCCCCTTCCAGTAGGGGGCAGGCTGACCCATTATTTCCAGGCCTGGAAACATATCACCACGGACAAGTGGGTCCTGGAGACAGTGGGTCAGGGACTGTCCCAAAGTTTCAAGTCCTTCCCCTCTCAAAAAACAAGAGCTTTCAAACCAGCTTCCCTTCTGGAGAGGAAACTATTAGAAAAACAGGTCAAGAATCTACTGTTGGTAAAAATGGTGGAGCCAGTGCCTCCACCGCACAGGGGAAAAGGGCTTTACTCAAGATATTTTCTTACTCCAAAGAGGAACGGGGAGTTGCGGCCTATCTTAGACCTAAGGGTCCTCAACAGGCTTTTAACAAAACCAAAATTCAAAATGGTGACACCGTGTCTGATTCTGCCAGTACTCCAACAAGCATTTGTCAATGCCGAATGTTTACTTGCTGGTATTAGCATTGGAAATGCAGGAGGTAGACAGATGCAGAGTAGAAATGGTAGTGAAGTATTGAACTTCACGCCAACCCCACCTCCAGCCTGCAGAGATGGACAGGCATTGGAATATGCGTTTGGGTTGTCGCCCATAACGTTCATGCCATTTCACTTCACCCTATCCTGCAGACACCAGCAAGTGTTGAGGTGTGCCTTGGGGTGTTTGGCTTTATAGTTACCCTGCTCCATAAGGACTTATGGTGAAATGGGTGCAATATAGGAGAACAGGGTGAACTCTGGGGCTGAAGAGTCCAAGGCACACCTCGATGCCTGTCATTGGCTGCAGGGTGGGGGTGGAACGGCATGAGCATTACAGTCGGCAATCCAAAGGCACACCCCTGATGCGTGTCAGTCTGTACAGGGTGGGACATTATGGTTAGAAACCCTAACGCCCCGGGTGTTTGTTGGTATTTGCACTACAAATTTTCAACATGGCCTTTTTGTGACACCCATCTCATGAAAGCATTTGGGACCTCTTCTCATGAACAGTGGCACTGTGATTTTGTTAATGTGTCCCCAACTTTGAATTCCCACAGTGACCGTGCCATTGTACGCCAGATGTACGAAAACACAGATTGGGCAGGATGTGAAGAATGATAGCTGCACCATTCATAGAGAGGTGTGAAGAGATGGCAATGTTAAAAATTTGTAGTGAAAATATTAAAAATGCTCGAACTTTCGAGCGTACGTGGAAACTGCACAATGCAGGCACGTAACACAGTCATTTGGTGGAATTATTTGACCAGATTTTCAACGTAGACATTTTGTGACCTCTGCTCGTGAACACTGTCACTAAGATTTTCTTAATCTGTCCCAAACATTGATTTCCCAAAGCAACCACGCTGTTCTGCTCTAGATGTGTAAACACATATTTTGGGCAAGATGTGAAAAATGACAGCTGTACTGTTCATAAGGAGGTGTGAAAAAATGCCAGTGTTGAAAATCTGGATGAATACTACAAATTTGCGAGAAGTTCTGAGGACGGCGTGGAAACTGCATAACTCGCTTGAACAGTTATTTTATGGACGTTTGTCACCAGATTTTCAACATAGGTATTTTAGACCGCTGCTCATGAACAGTCGCTGTGATTTTACATATGAACATACAAGTCTGCCAGCAGAACAGACCAATCAATCTGTCTTATCTAAGTCTGCCAGTGTGCAGCTAGCATCCTAGATTGCAGCTGCCCCACCCCCTCCCCTCAGTTCCTCCCCCACTTGTCCCAACCCCTGCCCCTGACTCTTCCTCTTGCTTTATCCCACCTTCTTAAAGCTATTGACTGTCCTGCATGTTACACCCCTCTGGTAGTACATTCAACTAGATACCACCCTCTCATTGAAGTAGTGCCTCCTTATTTCCCTCTTGAAGCGTCCCCTTCCAACCTTAGTCCATGCCCCCTCGTCTCTCTTCCACTCCTCAGTTTAAACACCCCCTCAGTACTAGGTTTATTTACCCCCTCAGGTATTTAAATGCTTCAATCATATCCCCACTATGCCTCCTGTCCTCCAGTGTGTACATGTTCAGCTACTTCGGTCTAACTTCATATTCTTTTCATCCCCTTTAACATTTTTGTTTTCCTCCTTTGCACCCCCTCCAGTAGCTTTATATCTCTCCTCAGGTATGGCCTCCAGTATTGCACACAGTGCTCCAGGTGCGGTCTGACCAATGATCTGTAGAGAGGTAGGATCACATCCCTTGCAATGCACCCCAGCATCCTGTTTGCCTTCACTGCTGCTCTCCTGCACTGGGCTGAGTTGTTGATGCTCCCAGTTACCAACACCCCTAGGTCTTTCTCCTCCTCTGTGATCCCCCAACCTCACTCCCGCCAACCAGTAGTCCCTCTTCTGGTTCTTAGCCCCGAAGTGCATCGACTTATACTTCTTTGCGTTGAATCCTAACTGCTACTCCACTAACCATGTCTCTAGTTTGATTAGGTCCCCCTGCAGTTTTCCCTATATGTCCTCCTTGTCCACCACTGCCTCCAATTTGGTATCATCTGCGAACAGACTAACCCTGCTCCCCACTGTGTGTGCTGTATTGGAGATAAAGAGCCCAAATAGCAATGGGCCCAGCACTGACCCCTGCGGCACCTCGCTTGTCACTGCTGTAGGTGCTGAGAGCTTCCAACCCACCACCACCCTACACCCTCCCCATAACCAGTTCTCTATCCATTTAATCAGCTTTTCCCACCCCCCACTGCCGTAATTCTCCCACCCCCAAGTCTCCTATAAGGCACTGTATCAAAGGCCTCACTGAAGTCCAAGTACAGGACATGTACTGCATGGCCCCTGTCCAACTTCCTTGTCACCTAGTCATAATACTCTATTAGGTTAGTTTGACAAGACCTCCCTGAGACGAACCCGTATTGCCAGCCATCTTGGAGGCCATTACTCTCTAGGAATGCCACCAGCCTCTGCTTCAGTATCGCCTCCATAAACTTACCCACTATGGACATGAGACTGACCGTCCGATAATTTTCTGGCTCTTCCCTAGGCCCACTCTTGTGTATGGACACCACATGGACCTCCCTCCAGGACTGGGGAATACACCCTGTTTCCAGGGAGGTGTTGAACAGATATGCCAGCGGCTCCGCCAACAGCTTTGCCATCTCCCTCAGCAGCCTGGGGTGGATGCCATCTGGACCTGGTGCCTTGTCCACCCTTACTGCCCTCAGCTCCTCTAGCACCCTACTTCCTGTGATCACTCTGTCAATCACCTCCTCCCCCCTTTCCACACCCCCCAGTCCATGCTGGTAGTGGACCATCCCTCTCCTTGGTGAAACGAGAAAGTACTGATTTAGAATTTCCGCTGCTCCTCCTCTTTTCCACCCAGTCCGCCTCCCGCTTTGTCCTCACAGTATGTCTTGCACTTCCTCTTTATCTGACATACCTTAAAAAAGTCCTTTTCCCCTCCTTTTATGCCCTGTGCTAACCTTTATTCCTCTTGAGGCCTTAGCTTTTTTCACCCTCCTGGCCTCCTCCCATAAGCCGCCTCCTCCTCTCCCTTCCCTGTTCTCCTGCACTTCCGGTATGTAGCCCTCTATGCCCTCACCCCCTTGCAGCACTTCCTTGTTCAGCCAGCATGGTTTCTTGGCTCTGCTCTTCTTACTTCTGGCCCTAGTGCAGGCTACTGTGGCCTCTGTTAGCCCAGTCTTTGTGACTCCCCACTTTTGTTCTGCACCCATCCCTGGCCTTATATCCTGAAGTCTCCCTCACAGTATTGCTTCCATCCTCCCAAAGTCCACCCTGCTAAAGTCCACTACCTTAGTGTCAGTGCCTCCTGTCTTCCTGCCCAGTGCCAGAACGAGCCACACTGTTTGGTGGTTACTACCCGCTAGTGTTTCCTCCACCCTTACCTCCCTCACTGCCTCCCCATTTGCCAGTACTAGGTCCAGAGTGCTACCAAGCCTTGTAGGCCCACTTACCAATTGCGTCAGAAGGCCGTCCTGGAATGCATCAAGGAGCACCTGCTCCCTGGTACTGCTAGTGGCCGGGGTGCTCCAGTCAACCCCTGGTAGGTTAAAATCCCCCACTGTCACCACACTCCCCCTTCTACACACCCTCCTTATCTGCTCTGCCAACTCCCCATCCAGTTCCCCGGATTGGGCTGGTGGTCTGTACACCACTCCCAGCCTCAGCTTTCTGCCTTTGGAGTCCAAGAGCTGCACCCAAATCGTCTCTGTCCTCTCTTCTTCTCCCTCGTCCCTTATGCATTTGATCTCTACCCTCACATAGAGTGCAGCCCCCCAACCCCTGGTCCCTGCTGTATATCCTGCATACCGGGATTGCCAAGTCCCAGTCATGGTACTCTGTTGCCCAAGTCTCTGTCACTGCAGCAGTGTCCATCTTCCCCTCTGAAAGAATCACCTGAAGCTCTGCAGTTTTATTCCCCAGGCTTCTTGCATTGAAAGAGACCACCTCCCTCCTCCTTGTAGTCCACACCCTTTCTCCTCGTTATTCTTACTGGGAGGTGGTGCCTTTTGTATTACACTCAGACCACTCTGGCACCCCCCTCCCAGGGTTACTCGCCTCCGCCTTTACCTGTATCTAAGGGTGAGCTCATTAGGCTCCTTGTCTGGACCTTCCTACTAACCTCAGTCTTTGGCCCCCCTCCCCACTAGTTCAAATCCACCTTAGTAGAGATGCCCCTCTAATCCGTCTTTAATACTTCCTTCCCTCCTGTTCAAGTGTAGCCTGTCCCCGCGCCAAGTCACTATTCCCCAGACTCTACCCAGATTAGTCACTAACCCATAATTTTGGTGTGGCACCAATTCCTCCAGCCACTCGTTGAACTCCCCGATCCTACCCTTCCTTCCAGTGCTTGCTACATGGAACGAGTACTCCGGAATGCCACAGACTCCCCACCCCCTCACACTTGCCTGCCCAACCCCAGAGCTCCCCTCACTATTTCCACAGTCTCCCCCGCCAAGTTGTTTGTACCCATGTGCAACAGTAAATGAGGTTTCTTCCTCCCCCTTGCTGCACATTTGAGCAGTGCCTGCCCTACCCCTCCTGCAGTTAACCCGGGGATAGCTTCAACCCAAATACAGCTGTGCCTTCCACTCCATCTCACCCCTTTCAGTATAGAATCCCCAGGACTAGTATCCCCCCATCCCTTACCCCTTTCCCTTCTAGTGCCCCTTCCACCACCCCAGTATTCGTTCTTCCCTACCCCTTACCCTCGCCAGCTGCACCTTCTGTGACTTCTGTATCTGCACCCCCTACTTCTGCCTCGCCCCTTTTCTCTGCCTTGTTCCTCCCATCCCCCTTGAACCCCTTCCCAGCCTGACTACTTCCTACTGGGCTTCCCATGTCGACCACCCATCCTCCCCTGCTGATTTCCAACTCTCTCCTTTTCCCGTTGTTGTCGATTTACAGCCCCATTCCTTCGACCCTATAGTGATGCCCTTCCATCCTTCCCCTTCCGTAGCCTCTCTCTCCTCCAGTCACCCCTCCTTCCTTACTAGCCCCCTTCTACCCTTTCGTCCTCGCTATCTCTTCCCCTACCTGTTGCCATCCCTCTGGTGCCCTGCTTGTCCTCCCCTTCAGTATGTTCCTGCTCCCCCCATATAGCAGAGGCTCAGATCTATTCCTAAGTCGATACCCCTCCCACATCTCTTTCCCTTATCAGTCTCCCCCCACACTTGTTCCTCTCTCCCTGCCTCCCTGGTCCCTCCTACCGCAGCCATCTGCTCTCTCCCTAGTACTCCCTGTGGTCTCTTCCTCCCCATCAGGAGGCTCCCCCTCGCCTTGGGCACCTCCTCCCTTCTCCTGTCTTTTCTGTTGGTGCCTCTGATACTGGGGTTGGTTTCAGTCCTAGATGTTCTTCCTTGTCCCCCTGTAATGGTGTCTTCCCCCTGCATTTTCAGATCCAGTCCAGGATCTGAAGTCTTTATTTTCTCTTCCTGTAACTCTTTTATTTACATTTCTAAGTCTGTTGCACAACAGCATATTTAAATATTTTTTTGCTTATACTTTACTTCTTTGCTAAGCTACTGTCATTCTTGCTGTAAAGCGTGTTGGCGCTTGCTATTCAGTTTCCGTTTCATTTCTGCCTTCAGGATCCCTTGGCACTGGATATCTGATAAGCTCAGGAAGGGGATGGGTTAAAATAGAATTTAAATGGTAGATTTGCCTTCCTGTCTTTGCCCCTCAGCAGTCAGTAAATTAAACTCTGTCCTGAATCCTGACAAAGCTCAGCCAAACACTTGACTTAAACGAAATAACTTAGCTGGGTGCTGAGCATTGTTGGTTTGTCCAGCTGAACTGTACACTGAGAAGGGTCTGCTTGTCCTTGAGCTACACAGCAGCTTCTGTGAGTGACTGTTCATTTTTCTTTAATGTGCTAACTCAGGCTTATGCGCAGGTATTACACAATGTAAAATAAACATATTTAAATACCTGAGTTTCCTTAATATAAGCCTTTATGGCACTCACTCTTTAGTCATGTGTCTGCTCAGAAGCTTGCCTTGTTCTGAGCCTGTATAGGGGATGGGCAGCCCTAGGTATTCTCCTTTTATCTTGTCAGGAAATCTCTTCCACTTGCGCCTTTGGGTGGAGTTTCAGTAATGTAGCCCATATGAGTATATTAAGGGCAAAATTGAGTTTCTCAAAATGTTTGCTCTCTAAGGATAGAATGTTCTTGATTATTTGTAAAAACAAATCCGTGTAAGATGATTTTGTAATAAAATATTGATGTTATTTGGGAATAATGCATGTTTTGAAATAATCGATGGGAGTGTTTTAGATTATAGGAGGAGCTAAAGCGTATAAAAAGTATTTAGCTGAGACTCCCAGATCAGATGTTAGTGGGGAGGCCCTGTGGGTTCTCCTGGGAGAGCTCTGTGAGAGGTCAGGCACAGATAGATGTTGGCAAGATAGCTCTCTGTTTTATAGCCAAACTGTGCTTTATGATTTTCTTTTGATTTATTTACTCTGTTTGAACAACAAGTCATTTGTTTGTGTTTTCTTGATTTATTTTTATTTTTAAATAAAATCATACCTATGAGTGATGTTGTAGCCAATTTGCTGTTTCTGGTAAAGTAATTTCTGCACCCCCGACACCCCCCGCCATCCTCTATCCCTCCCCAGCCAGGATGCCTACCATACTCACCTGCCTTGCCACTTAAACTCCTCCCTAACCTCTACAGTGCCTCCCTCAAACTAGCCAGTTGTCTACAGACCATACACCCCCAAAATCCTCAAGCCCAGTCCAGGATCATGGTGGACCCACACCCTGTACACCCCACCACCCTTCAAGGATGCCCGCCCTATTGACATCGGCACTTGCCCCATTTTGGCCTCCATCTTATGTTATGGGCTCTTACTCCCTGTTTCTGACCTACTACAACAGTTAGGGCCCTGTTTACTCAAATTCCTGCCCCCGTCCCCTACTGCCCCCTTGCCAACTAGGTTAATTCAGTCTCAAATCTCATCCATTAGATACTGTATTACTGCAGCAATCCTAAAGCCTCCTTGTCCATTTTTCACCCCTCAGCTACCATACTTTTTGTTCTCAGCCCTCATAGTTTCACTTAGCCCAGTTAGAAATCGTATTGCACTCCAAGTATTACTCAGCTCAGTTAGAGAAATAAACAAAAGAACTAAATCTTTATTATTACAGCAATCATAAAAGTGTCCAATCATTGTTTTGTCTCCACCCCAGAGACCCTGGTGTAATATAGGACCACACAGGATCATGGGTGGTTGGGTGGGCAACTCTAAAGTCCTGACAGAGCTCCATCGAGCTCGCTCACTCCCTCTCTTTCACTTGCTCGTTCAGTTTCTCCCGGCGCTGCAGGCTGCCCTTTTGTACTCGGCTCCTGCCTGCATTGGTGCCTTTTTCTGCCCACAACGAATTCCGCAGCAGTCCCGACAGAGCTCCATTGAGCTTGCTCATTCCCCCCCTCTCTCACTCACTCGTTCTGTTTCTCACAGCGCTGCAGGCTGCCCTTTTGTACTGGGCTCCTGCCTTTTCTGCCCACAAAGTAATTTGCAGTAGTCCTGACAGAGCTCCGTTGAGCTTTCTCACTCCCACACTCGTTCTGTTTCTCCTGGTGCAGCAGGGTGCCCTTTGAACTGGGCTCCAGCGTGCGTTGGCGCCTTTTTTTTGCCCACAGAGAAATCCGCAGCAGTCCTGACAGAGCTCAGTTGAGCTTGCTCACTCCCCCTTTCTCACACACTTTTTCTCAATCTGTCCCAAACACTGATTTCCCACTGTGACTGTGCTTTTCTGCGCCGGAAGTGTGAAAACGCGTTTTGGCCAGGATGTGAAAAATGACAGCTGTATTGTTCATAAGTAGGTGTGAAAAAATGCCAGTGTTGAAAATCTAGCCTGAAAACTTTGCACATTTGTGAAGTTACAAGAGTACGTGGAAACTGCGCAATGCACGCTTGTAACACAGTAATTTTATGGACTTTCATCACCAAATTTTCAACATAGGCGTTTTAGGACCTCTGCTCATGAACAGTGTCTTTGTCATTTTTTTAATTTGTTCCAAAAACTGATTTCCCACAGCGACCACGCTAGTCTGCGCCGGAAGTGCAAAAACATATTTCAGCCAGGATGTGTAAAATGACAGCTGTACTGTTCATAAGGAGGTGTGGAAAAATGCCAATTTTGAAAATCTGGAGTGAAAATATTACAAATTTGCGAAGTTACAAGCATGTGTGGAAACTGCACAACAGATGCTCGTAAGTCATTTTTTTTTTTTTTTTTTTTAAACCAAATTTACAACATATGCTTTTTGAGAACCCACCTCATGAACAGTGGCGCTGTCATTTCGTTAATCGGTCCGAAAGGTGATTCCACACAGTGACTGCGTGAATCACCCTTTGGGCTCCGAATAACACCATGACAGTGACTGAATTAATGCGGAGGGGTCCCACTAACCCCATGTTGAAAATTTGGTGCCAAAATTCCCAAAAATGCCTGAGATATTCACCAAAGTTGAAAAAACCTCATTTATGCCATTATGTGGCTTACTGGCATTTCTTTAGTTCGCGGTCGGCTTTGAAGAGTGCAGACATGTTCCTAGTCTAACGAAGATCATCGTGCAGGGCTCCGGAGGTAAGTTTGGGGTGAAGAGGTGGGGTACACAGAGGGTGGGCGAGGGTTGGGGAGGAGCACCGGAGGCGTCAGGGACCGTTTTCTTGTTTTACGTAAAAAAAAAAAAAAAAATTAAAAGACAACGGGGTCAGTTTTCTTCTTCGAGGGTGTGTTTGGTACACTGGGATGGGCTTCCATTGTGCCACCTGCATTTGCGGGAGGGGGACCGAACCTGATGGGGATTGGGCCTCCTGTCAGCACAGAAACTGTGGGGGCGAATGATGCAGAGGGGATTGGGCACCCCTCAGCACACAACAGAAATTGGGGTGGGGACATTATGCCGACGGGGAGTGGGCTCCCCATTGGCCAACTGAACAGGCAGGGGGACTGAAGCTGATGGAGATTGGGCCCAGTCGGCAAAGAAAGACTGTTGGGGGTGCATGATGCCGAGGGGGATTGGGCACCGTCGGCACACAACAGAAATTGGGGGTTGGGGACATTATGCCGATGGGGAGTGGGATCCCCTGTCAGCAAATGAAGTGGGTCGGGGGCATGCCGACAGGGGGATTGTGCACCCCCGCAGGCTTTCATGGGGCTCCGAGGTGGCTACATAGAGCTGCCATGTGCCTGGTAATGTTACACCAGCCAAGGTACCACCCTGCAATGATGGGTCGCTCCCTCATTGCAGCGGAATTGGAATTGCTGATGCTGCAGTGACGACGCGGCCCCTCATTTCAGCGGCCAAATCGTTTCAAGTTGGTGGCACTTCTGCAGAACCATTGTCATCAGGACACTGGGCCTGTGTTGGGTGCACACCACCAAGCCCACAAATGCAGTGCTGGCATTGGCTGCCACACTGCCGCACCTCCACAACCCGCTTTTCTCCTAAGCTGCCGCATAATGTTTCTTGCGCATGCACGCAAGCAAACATAAAAAGGGGGCTGGCTGGCATCCCTGGACTTAAAAGATGCTTATTTCCACATCCCCAAAAGGGAGTCTCACAGAAAATATCTCGGGTTCAGACTCCCTTCAGGTCACTATCAGTTCTCAGCCCTGCCATTCGGTCTCACCTCATCTCCAAGGATGCTCACAAAGTGTTTGGCAGTACTGTTGGCACACTTGCGAAGGCAAGGTGTCAGTGTTTCCCCACCTGGACGACTGGCTAGTGGTGGGAAAGTCTCCACAACAGTTAAGGGAGCACCTGCAACTCACCCTGCAACTTCTGGAATCCTTGGGGCTCTTGCTAAACTTAGAAAAGTCAGTTCTTCTTCCCACACAGGTTCTGCAGTTCATAGGAGCAGAACTAAATACCAAAGAGGGCAGAGCTTTTCTACCCCTGGACAGGATAAAACGCATATTACACCTAGCCAGTTTTTTCAGGCTGAATGTGCCAAGAATCGCAAGGCAGTTTCTTCAACTTTTGGGCCACATGGCACAGTCATGGGTTCCAGGTTTCAGATGAGACACTCAGTTTCACTTAAGGGCTCATTGGTCTCGGAGGAAGGATCCTCTTTCAGAATTGGTCCCAGTAATGAAACATTCATCCAGGCCCTCCAGTGGTGGAAGGAGGAAGCCAACCTCAGAGAAGGGGTCCCTTTCCAAAGGGAGTTTCCCTCAGTAATCCTCACAACAGATGCGTCCCTCTTAGGATAATGGGCCCATCTGGCAGAGCACACCATCCAGGGAACTTAGTGTAGTGCAGAGTCCCTCCTACATATGAATTTGTTGGAGCTCAGGGCAGTGTTTCTGGCAATGCAAGTTTTCACACCACTGATACAGGGGAAGGTGGTACAAGTTAGAACAGACAATACCACCACCATGTATTACATAAACGAGCAAGGGGGAACAAGGTCAAGTCTTCTTTGCAAAGAAACAATGCAAATCTGGACCTTGGCTTACTCCCTAGGGGTCTCTCTACAGGCCATTCATCTGCCAGGCAAGAACAATGTTCTGGCAGATGCCCAAACTCGAATCAGCCAGGCCCATCACGAATGGACCCTGAACAGGCAGGTGGTGCAAACTGTATTCAGAAGGTGAGGCACTCCAGAGATGGATCTCTCTGCCTCCCATCAGAGTTGCCACCTCCCACTGTACCGTTGCAGGCCTCCAGCAGTGGGCTCCGTCCCCTGGATGCTCTTATTCTGGACTGGCCAGGAAAGTACCTGTATGCCTTCCCTCCATTTCCTCTGGTGTACAGGGTACTGCTCAAGCTGAGGCTTCAGCCAGCCACAATGATACTGGTAGCCCCTGACTGGGCCAGACAGTCATGGTATTCCCTACTGCTCTCCATGTCAGTGGACAAACCAATATACCTTCCCAGGAGGCACAATCTGCTGACCTCCAATCAAGGGAGGCTCCTATACCTGACTCTCAAGTCACACGGACTCAAAGCTTGGCTCTCGAGGACCTAGAATATGCTGGCTTACACCTCTCTGAAGGGGTCATGAATGTTTTAAGGGGTATAGGAAACCCTCCACTAAGAAAACCTATGCTGCAAAGTGGAAAAGGTTTTCTATTTGGTGTTCCACCAGGCACATAGGGCCAACACAGGCAGGAGTACCGCTTGTGCTGGACTACCTGGTTTACTTGCATTCTTTGGGATTGCTGTCCTCTACACTGAAGATCCATTTGGCTTCAGTCTCTGCTTACACCTCAGCGGGTAAGACTGCTTCTATGGCATCAAACCCTATTTTTAAAAGGTTCTTTAAGGGTCTATCCCACTTGCACCCACCATTCAAAAAACCGGTCCCAGCATGGGCTCTCAACATTTGTATTGCTAAGCTCATGGGTCCTCCATCTGAGCCTATGTCTTCAGTACCTCTGAAGTATGTTGCATGGAAAACAGTATTTTGGTAGCCATCACTTTAGCCAGATGGATCAGTGAAGTGAGCTTCAGGCCCTTTGCATTGAGCAGGACTACATCTCCTTTCACAGGGATAAAGTTGTCCTTAGAACTAATAGGAAATTTCTTCCCAAAGTGGTTTCAGATTTTCATCTAAATCAAACTATTACTCTGCCAGTGTTTTTCACTGAGCATTCCACTTCCGGCGTACGTAGACTGCATAGTCTGCATGTCAAGAGAGACTTGAGCTTCTACATGACAGCTACTAAGCCCCACAGGCAGGACAAGACATAGTTTTTCTTACATGTGGGGATGTGGGAAAGGTAATCCAGCATCTAAATGGTCAGTTTCTCACTGGATTGTTCAGTGTATTCAATTTTGTTATTCTAAAGCAGGCAAAGAAGCCCCAGCAGGGCTCAGGGCCCATTCACAAGAGGCACAGCTGCCACACTGGCAACTGCCAGGGATGTCCCTTTGCTGGATATCTGTAAAGCAGCTACCCAGAGGACAGTTCACACATTTACCGAACATTACAGCCTGGATATGCAGGCTAGGGCTGATGCCAGGTTTGGTACGGCTGTCCTGCAGAGCTTGTTTCCAATATAGGTTCTGTTCCCGCCTCCAAAGGCACTGCTTCTTAGTTTGCAGAAGAGTTAGGAATATTGGAATATTCCTGGGGTGAGAAGAAAAAGTTACTTACCATAGTAACCTTGTTTCTCCCAGGGGATACTCCAGTATTCATAACTCTCCCACCCTGCCTCCCCTACCAGAACCAGTGGCCTCTGCATTCCGTACTGTACCTTAGGGTAGGTATGCCACATTCTGGTGTTTATTGAAACTAGTTTCAGTGGTTTTTCTCCTCTCAGGTGATTCTGACATTGGAGATAGTGTTTATGAATATTCTTAAATATTTTCTTCCTCCAGTTGGAGGCTGGTGGTGGGAATTCTAAATTTTAATGATTTATAATGTATGGTAGAACTCTGTTAACCTTAGGCAGGGCCCATGGTGTACTGCTGCAGAATTTTCTGATTTCTGTGGCAGCATTTTCTGATTTCTGCAGCATGATTTATTCATTTCTCTGGCAGAATGCAGTTCTGTCATTGGCTAAATGTGATATGATGTCATCGATGACATCATATGCTGAGCATAGAGGAGGGGCTTTAGGATAAACGAGGTGGGAAAGAAAGCCTGACACTATGGAAAAACAGTATATTTATATGAAAATTCACCAAAAACAATGAATTCTGCGGCACTATATATATTCTACGGCATGATGCAAATTCTGTGGCCAAATTGCAACACATGAGACAGCAGAAATTCAGGGGCCTTGACCTTGGAATTCATCATTTCTAAGGTTGTTGTAGCGTAGAAATGTTGTTAACCTATCGATGCTACGTCACATCGATAGGTCAACAACGGGGATTGGTCTGCGCATGTGCGCGCCTTTTTTTCACTCGGGAACCGACAGATGCACGCAACGGTAAGGGAATGACTGAAGGGCAGCTGTGGTGACTATATTTTGAAAAGTAAGGAGCCGTTTTCATTTTTTCTTGGGACCAAACACTATAAAAAATAATGTATGGTCCTTCTATTGGCAGCTGGTTTCTGTTGACTGTCTCGAGGTTGCCATGGCGACGTAAACCTCTCGCGCTTCGCTGTTGAGGTTTACATGGTCGCCCTGGCGACCTCTTGACGGTTAACAGACTGGTTACCAATAGAGGACCATACATTATCCTCATATATATATATCTTTCGGGCTCTGTCTTTCCAGGCGTCCATGAAATCTAAGGGTTAGAATGTAGGCAGTTGATAGGTGGCAGCATTTGAAAAAGGGGCACATGCCAGTGATTCCATCATTTGCATAACGTTCTATCTCTGGGCAGATCTGGCTTAAAGGCACACTGCAGAAGAATTCTAAATATTGGAGTATTCCCTGGGAGAAACAAGGTTACTATGGTAAGTAACTTTTCTTACCTCTTACCACACTGGTGACCCAGTTCGGGAACAAGCTTGGGCCAAGGGTTAGCCAGTGGGGGAGAGGATAGTGTGTCCATCAGACAGTTCTCTCTCTTGGGGTGGAAGGCATGCCAACACGGCCCTTGACTGCCCATAGGAGAAGGTTTGGGGTAGCTCTGGTGCTTGAGGGACATAGAAGGAATGGCTGCGGTTCTGTAGCGCGTGTGCAGCTCCATGTGCACATGCTTACATGTTGCAGTGGTGGCAGGGTACCCAGGGTAGAAAAGCAGAAAAATGGTTAGCGGTGCAGGCTTTATGAAGCCCTGCCCATTTACCCCTGTCCCATGCCACCACCTGAACCACCAGCCCTGTACTGGATGAGAGTCACTGGGTGGGGGGGCGAAGACAGCCTTCCCCTTCCTGGCCCTGTCACTTGGGGGGGGAGGGGGGATCCATGGATGGTCTTCGGGCATGGTGCATCTGGAGGAGGCGGACACAGGGCCGGGAGCTCACCTGTGACTACTGCCAGGAAAAAAGCATTCTGGGGAAAAAAGTAATGTAAAATTTCGCCAGTTGCCCTTGATGGCCCATTGGGTTTCGCATCGCACTTCCATGCTGGAGACCCTCATTTGGGAGCAGATTCGGAAACCAGCTTGGGCAGGAAGATCGCTTGGGAAAGCACTGCTGCATGACAACTTTCCCTACCAGGAGGGAAGAGGCGCTGGGCGCAGCTGTGATCCCTATGGTGGTCTGGGAGCTTGTCTCCTCCACATGGCCCCGCCTACATGCTTGCAAGGTCTGTTGGAGCATCCCTGGTGACCAGCGGATGGTGGGAGGAAGTGCGTGAACCAAGGCAGAAACACCAGAAAACCCTTGTCCCCTGAGCCGCAGGTGTGATGGTCACCAGTACTCTCTGGTCCCGTTCTGTAAGGATCCCAGCTGACTCGGATGGTAGGGTGAGCAGCTGATTGGACTGGGAGGTCGCCAGCCTATGACCATAAGTCAGGCGAGTGGTGGGGGATCAGGAGCAAAAGTCCATAAAAAAAAAAAATCAATCAGTTTAGTGGAGTGTGCCCTCCTGCACTTTCCCCGGTCAGACGTCATAAAACGTCTGAGCATAGCAGTGGCACATCACGAAATAGAAGGGTCTAGCCTGCCACCTCCTGTGGGCCGTAATGTGATCCCTTTCTTTAAAGGGGGCTTAACAGATAAATTCACATTGTAGCTAGGAAGACGTTTGCAAAGGTAAGGGACTTCTGGATTTTATATTTGTCATTTTTTGCAATCTTAGATGATGTCTAAGTTATCACTGTTTCTGCTGTTCCTTCCAGGGACTTTGTAACCTGCAGAACATCCTGTGTGTGAATTTTCCCTGTAAACAAGAGGTTCCATTCTCTCTGTATTACCCAGCCATATGGGTTGAAGAAGTGGGCCCCCTGCCCATAGGAGACATTTGGCTTTAGCTAGGAGATCAAGTTGCCAGCAAAGGATTCTTCCATTTAGGTTTCAGCTATGATTGTGCGTAGGGATTTGCCAGACTTGGGAGGTGGCAGTTGGGTCCCGTGTCTTGGGTGAGCACCTGTCCTCACCAGGCCAAATGTCCGGAGTATGTTAATTTGCCTTTGTCATCGGGAGAGCATCACTGGGAGGTTTGGAGGCAGCTGGCAATTTCCTATCTCCAAGGGTTCAGCCTGATGGTGTCCACTGAGTAGCCCAGCCTGGCTGTGGATGGTGCTGTAACCACATGCAGGCAGGGGTGATGACAGCTTATATTTGGATCACCGTGCTGGTGTCCACCCAATGCCACCCTTTGAGACAGAATAATGAGGATCTGCATAAAACCCTCTTAACCTCATCAGTGTTCAGGTGTGGGTGCTGCCAAGTGTTAATATATCATACAGAGGTTAGCCCCTCGGTGAGGTCATCGAATGTAGATCTTCAGGAGACTCTCCTCCACTGAGCCACAGATCACCCTCCCTCCTTCCCCATTACTTGCAGCGGCACTGTTGTGGCTGCAGTACATCTGTTGTACACAATTCATCATGGCGGCCACTGGCTCAGTGTTTGGGATTTCCGTTTTGACCTGAACAACCCAGGTTCAGGAATGGACCTGGGAGTCGGAGGGCCAGCCGGGGAGAAGGATAGAGTGTGCTAGGGACTCCTCTCCTTCTCCGGGAGGGAGGAAGGAGTGTCGGTGCTTCACAGACCCCTTGCAGGCGGGGGTATCACTGCGACTTCAAGCTGGTGTGTTAAGGCGAGGCACTGGATGTCCCAGCACAATGCCCCGCCCCAGGGATCAAGCATTGAGGAAAAAAGGTGGACCCCGGCATGAAGACCCGCTCTGTCCCGGCGGCCCACTGCCTCCATTGTCTGACGGGGGGTCTTGCTCCTGTGTCCTGACCCGGGGGGTAAGCTGGGGCTTTGCCCATAGTGTCTGTGGGGTAGGAGCCTCCCGGCAGCCCTGCCCTGGGGGACAAGTCTGGGCATGGGGACGGCGGGCAGGGAGGGTCCGAGAACAAGGGGAGGGACCCAGAACAATAACCAAAAAAAAATCAAAGTAAAATACAATTCATCATCTGTCTCATACCCTTTACTGGGTTTATTGTTGTTGCACCCTGTCAATGTGTCTGTTGGTTTGGTGTTGATTTTGGAGGGGTGGGGGTGGGCTTTTCTTCCCATCAGTTTAACTGCTCGCTGTTTGTGTCTGCTGGTGAGCAGAAAGAACTGGGAAGCATACGCCAGCCATGCTATGTAGGTGCCAGTGATCGCATTATTTGGGATGACCTCAGCTAGCCAAAAGCTTCTGAGCAGTCCCTGTACCTCTGGTGTCCGAGTTCCGTAGGTGTGGTTCAATGGAGGAGATTCCTGTGCAGATCTACTGTTACACTAAGTAACTGCAATGTATGGCGGAGACGTTGTTATATGTGGAAATCTTACATTTTTATAACAACGTTGACCATCGATGTGATGCCACAATGTTGTTAACCCATCGATGGTACGTCACTGATGGGTTAACAACTGGGAAAGATCTGTGCATATGCGCACCTTTTTTCGCGCGAACGATGGCCTTTCAGAAAGAGTGCAGCGGCTTGCGATGCGGCGATCGGGTTCATGAACGGACCTGGATCGTCAGAGGGCCGGCCGGAGGAGAAGGATAGAGCGTCCCATGGACTGCTCTCTTTCTCTGGAGGGAAGGTGTGGTGTGTCGCTGGTGCTGGGGGACCCCTGGCAGAGGCCGGGGGCACCACAGCAACCAGCGCCAACAAGGATCCAAGGGAGCGGGATGGGCGCTGGCATCATTACCGTTCCCGCCCCTGCTTACAAGGGTAAAATGTCTGCTGTCTGCCTCAATGAAGCCGCCCCCTGGCTGCATTCGGCTCCCAGGCCGACTCCGCCTATCCGTCGTTCGTGGCACCTTGGGCTGGGTTCCGTGACCCGCCCTGGGGCAAGCCAGGGTCCCCAGGAGGCAGCTAATGTGGGGCTTGCAGCTGAGGGTCCATGACCAGGTGGAAGGTCTGGCAGTGGAGCACCCAGTAGTAAATAAAAAAAAAAAAAAAAAAAGGTGCAGCGGTGAGAGCATGACCCAGAACTGCCACAGCGGTGACTTAAACCTTAAAAGTAAGGAGCCTTGTACTGTTTTCTTGGGACCATACACTATAAAAAAAATAATATATGGTCCTTCTATCGGTACCCGGTTTTTGTAAGGTCTTGAGGTTGCAATAGTGACGTAAACCTCTTGAACTTCACTCTCGAGGTTTACATGGTTGCCCCGGGAACCTCTCGATGGTTAGCAATCCAGTTACTGATAGAGGACCATACATTATCCTCTATGTTCTTTGTAGGGGATTTCATTCTCTTGCAGCATGACTGCTATAGCTGGTTGGCAAAAAGAAGAAAAGCCAAATGTACCACGTTGCAGATCGTGGTAGTATTTATTAATTTTTTTTCAATTTTACCTCCACCTAACCTGACTACCATACCTGGCTGCCTCTTCCCTCGAGACTCCTCCCATGGAGCACTGGCTTGCCCCCCCAGGCGGGGACATAGTGGGGGGGGGCACCCTGCCCCTGAACCCCCTCCCCAGAGGAAATCAAGTCTTCGTCATGGAGCCTTGTCGGTACTGCAGCCGCCGGTGGGTGAGGACCCCCTATCGGGTCCTCACGTTGGTGTCACATTGGGAAAGGCATTTTTCAATGTACACCATCCCAGAGCATGATGTGCCACAACGCCAAGGCTTACGCCAACATCTTTCAAGCTCTCCCCTGCTGTTACAGGCATCGGGGCTGCGCTACCTCCGGATGCCACCAGAGGTGAGCCACCCCAAGCCGAGTGTGTCCCCCTCCACCCGGAGGAGCTGTGCGGTCCGTTGGATGCTCAGGCATCCTTCCCCCGGCCAGCCCTCTGACTCCCGGGTCTGCTTCTGAACCCAGATTGCCAGCGGAAATCCAACCGCTGTGCCGGCGATCGTGGTACTAGTTTGTGTTCTTTGCCAACCAAGTGGGCATGGCAGCTGCCTCTCACACTGCTCTGATGCATCTTCGAAAGCTGGCTTTTGGGTTCAAACAACCTGTAGATTTTTTTTTTTTGTTTGCACAGAGTTCTAAAGGCAAGTAGTTAGATGTTTGTGTGAGCATGTCTCCATTTAGATCTCCAGTCCCTGATTACCAGGAAGCTGATAGTTGTCTGTCATTCACCGACATTGATTGGGCTTTGGCCTGGTGCTGTCAATAGCTGTCTGACTTTATCATGATCACCTCATATGACGGTCCATATCCAAACACGCTAAAGCACAGGAAAAGCAAGATTTCATTAAGGGCCGAGTTTTCACCTTCTTTTTTTTTCATAGACATTTTTCCACCTTCTGTCGGAGCTGGCAGGTGGCTCTGGCCCCTCCCTTGGAGGGAACTCGTCTGTCTGGTGAGGCCTTCCTCACACCCACCCCAACCGTCCATCCCCCATGTGTTGCGCCCCACCCCCCCGTGATCAGACCGGTGGAGAGGGGTGCCGGCCTCCCTCCACCCTGGAAGCCAACATCTAGATTGCCAGGGAGAGGCGTGGGCGCAGCCTGCTATCTTGGAGCCTGCCAGCTCTGATCCCTTTTCTTCCAGACCTATGCATGTGCAATGGGTGGGGCACTGTCTCCACCTCTGCTGGGGCAGTCTTCACACCCTCTCGTGGGTCCCACCTCCTTTTGCTAGCATCGTGCCTGTGCTGACCCCCAGCCTTCGCTGGGTGTCAGTCTGATGTG
Organism: Neoceratodus forsteri; assembly: GCA_016271365.2. NCBI lineage: Eukaryota > Metazoa > Chordata > Ceratodontiformes > Ceratodontidae > Neoceratodus > Neoceratodus forsteri. The sequence goes on along the minus strand of CM028134.1, from coordinate 1,071,357,631 downwards.
ACTGCATCTCCCCGAGGAAGGAGAGCTGTTGGCGGATGCTCAATCCTTCCTTGCCTGGCTGGTCCCCAAATGACCTGAGTCCATTCCCGAACCTGGGTAGCCGGCCTAGCACAAAGTAAGGTATCGCGCATCAGCCCCTTAAGGCCATACGGGCAGTCTTCACTTTCTAGGAGAACCAGTTAAGGACTAGTACACTTCCTTTTTGTGTGTGCAGAGAGTGACTCTCTATCTTTGCTTTCCTGCCAGGTAGATGGAAAGGGTCCATAAAGGGCTTTTCCCAACAGGGAAACAGCTGGAACCTCTGGTGGCTCCACTGGCAGACAGGAAGGTGGCGGTGGGGCAGGATGACCTCACAGTAGTTTTAAACGAAGAGGGTGTCTGCACTCAGAAGTGTGCTTTGAATTGGACAGATATCCCTATAGCCATGGGTAAGTTGTATGGATTTCATGTTATCTTATGTTTACAGTAGATACTTTACATTTGGTTCTGTAGTTCCAAAAATATTTTTTTACAAGCAGATTTTTTTTTTATCTTTATGGTCTCAGGTTCAAAACTGTTTTCTCGTTATGAATTTTTGCTCCATGTCACTTGACATCATATCACTCCAGTCCAGAAATTGTTGTCTTGGGCTTAAGAGTGGCAGATTTTGGCAAGATTGGGGAAATGATGAAAGATTAACTGGTAGGGGTAAGAGGGAGCAGAAGGCATAAGAGGTGACGGCATCATGCACGAGACAGGGTGGGAAGAATAAAAAGCTAATTTGGTTTTCCAGAGTGGTGGCAATAAGGGCAAAAAGGGTGTCATTCCAAAAATACAAAGGGGGAACAGAGCGAGGCCAACCCGTAGAATTATCTGAAAAATCTGCAAGAGGCCAGAATAATGGTAAGAAAAAGTAATAATAATATTTTTATTTATATAACGCAATTCCAGTATCAAGTGCTGTACGTACATACATATCATAGAATAAGTCAATAGAACCTTACAGATAATTCAGCTTCAATTAAAATTTCCCACAAAGCATAAAACATCAGATGCTGAAAGCCTGCTTAAACAGATGTGTGTTTAAGCTGGTTTTGAAGCTCTCCATGGTCCTGCACTCTCTAATATGACTAGGTAGAGAGTTCCACAGGGGTGGTGCCACAGAGATAAAAGCCTGGGCCCCAGATGTTTTCAGCCGCACCTGAGAACCTCCAATAACCCCTCGTCAGTTGAGCGGAGAGGGCGGCCGGGGCTGTGGGAACTAGGAGCTCTTGCAGTAACTCTGTCCCTGTCCATGCAGGGCTTTATAGGTCAGAAGACTGCCTTGAAGGTGATCTGCCACTGCATGGGCAGCCAGTGCAGATGCGCCAGCACCAGGGTAATATGACTGGAATGCAAAGTCCAGGCAACAGTCATGCTGCAGTGTTCTGCACCAGCTGCAAGTGGCAGATATCAGCCTGGAAGCACCAGGTAAAGGGAGTTACAGTAGTCAAGGCGAGAGGTCGCAAGGCATGTATCAATGTGGGCAAATCATCAGACGGAACAAGGTGCTTAATTCTGGCGATGTTCCTAAGGCAGTAAAGGAAGAGTTGATGACTGCTGACACCTGCACATGCAGTGTCAGCCCGTTAGTCAGAACCACCCCAGATTATGCACCCATTTAGAGGTAGGCAGTTGTACACCATCAAGCCAAAGCCGACAGGGTAAACCCACCACCGTCTCTCTATCTGGCGCTCCGGATCCACTACCAACACCTCAGTCTTCCCAGAATTCAATTTAACCAGCTAGACTTCATCCAGTCATGGATCTCTGCCAGACAGCTGTTAAACATCGAGACCGCACTATCCTGGTCGGGTGCAAAAGACAGAGCTGTGTATCATCAGCATAGCAGTGAAACCTCAGCCCATATTGTCTTACAATGTCTCCGAGGGGCAGCAAATACACTGTGAACAACATGGGAGACAGCACTGAGCCCTGAGGGATCCCACACGGCAGAGAGAATGGCTCAGAAGAAAAAATCCCAGATACCACCCTCTGAGACCTGTTGGCTAGAAAATAATGAAACCATGTGAGAACTGTGCCAGCCAGGCCACATATAACCTCAGCGCCAAGCAAAACCCCATGGTACACAGTGTCAAACGCTGAGGAGAGATCCAGAAGCACCAAGATGGAATGGTGGTTCTGGTCCCTCGCCATCAGGAGATCATTGAGCACCCGAACCAGAGCAGTCTTGGTACTATGTCTCTTCCAGAAAGCCTGACTGGAGAGGATCGAAGATATCGTGGATGGTAAGATGGTTCTCCAGTTGCAGCGCAACCACTTTCTCAGTCACCTTTCCAACAAAGGGAAGATTAGAGATGGGTCTGTAGTTTGCGCAGCTGTTTGGGTCCAAAGAAGCTTTCTTAGAGCGGTGTCACCACTGCCTCCTTCAGGGAGCTAGGGAACTCTCCTGAATCTAAGGAGCACCAAACAATCTTTGCAAGGACTGGGCCGATGGACTCCATACGCCCCAGTAATAGGTGTGTAGGGCCCAGATCCAAACTACAGCATGTTGGCTGCAAATTCTGGACAATCCACACGATGGCCCCTATCTCCAGCTGGTCGAAAGATATCCAAGAACACTGAGGGGAAGTGGCCATACACTGACCACCACCAATCTCCATAGGCGCTGAACAGATTTCGGCCCTGATATCAGCCACCGTATCCGCAAAAAATTGAGCAAACTCCTCACACTTAACTTGTGAAAATGCTCCCACCGAGCCTGTAGACAGGTTGGGTTGCACAACCTGTCTACGATTCGAAAAACTAGGTCGATTTTGAGCAGCAGCAGTCTCATGAGGCAGAAACTCTGCCTTCTTACATGTGATTGCTGATTGATGGCCTTGATAATGATCTACCAATCTAAGGTGGTCGGCTTCAAGGGTCGATTTCCGCAAGTGACATAGAACAGAAATGTAAATGAGCATAGTGGAGGGGGTCAAAGGAGGGGAGAGAACCTACATTAGGGATCTTGTGGGGGGGGGAATTAAGGAGGGTATTGTCAGTTTAAAGTAGGAAGGGGCATGGGTGAAGGAGGATGGGGTAAAAGGCAGAGTTACTGTATGATTACTTCTGTTCAGTATCCAGCATGGAGGAGGAGGAGGGCCACTACTGTTGTGCAGGCCGGGGGGTGAGAGGACTGGAGTTAAGACCAGTCTCGTCATAAGAAAAGGATGTTTGGTGGCCATAAAACCCTGAAGGTGGATAGAGTACCTGGTCCTGGCAGGTTTCACCCTAGAGTGCTGAAGGAGGTGGAGCAGACATTGTCAGCACTGTTGACAAATCTGTTTAATTGTTCTCTAGAGATTTTGGGGTCCCAGCAGACTGGAGCGTGTCTAATGTAGTGCCATTTTGTAAGAGCAGGGACAGAGACGTCCCAGGAAGTTACAGACCAGTCAGTCTAACGTTGATTGATGGCAAGCTGCTGGAAACCGTCCTGAAGGAACAAACCAGGGAATTCTTGTTATCAAGTGGGATGCAGGACAGGAGGCAGCACAGGTTTGTAGCAGGGAGGCCTTGCCAAACTAACCTGATTGACTTCTTTGATTGGGTCACAGAGGTGGTAGACAGGGGTCAAGTGGTGCATATGCTGTAATGTGAGCTTAGCAAGGCCTTCAATTCAGTTATATAGATACATAGATACAGTACATGGATATTGTCAGCAGATAAGGGCCTTTGCCCACCTAGTCTGCCCATGAATAGTAATAACTGTGCTTTCAAGCACACAGAAGTCTAGTAAAATGCTGTGTGACCTGAAGGTGGGGACAAAGTAATCAAGTGGCTAGGGAACTGGCTTGGGGAGGGGTTAGAATGCAGAAATCAGTCATCAGAGGGATGCACTCTAAGCTGGGGAGTCTAAGTGGTGTTCCCACTGAACTGGTTCTGGGACCATGCTCTATAGCATCTTTATTTGTGATACAGGAGAGGGACTGCAGAATAAGGTGCATATCTGTGCTGAGGACACGAAGATTTGCAGCAGAGTTGACCGTGAGCAGGGAGTTTGAAAAGAGAGAGGTGGCAAAATGGGCAAAGTGTTCCAAATTATGGCAATTAAAGTAAAAACTAAATGTGCGACATGATGCACGTTGGTAGAAAAAAAACGTTACAACGGACTACTGGATGGGGGCAGTAAGAATGGTGCTGACAAATGAAGAAAGTGTCTGGGATCAGTGAACCATATGGGAAGGCAGAAAGGATGCTGGGATGTATAGAAAGGGATTGGATAGGAAGAGGTGATATCACCCCTGTAGAGGTCCCTGGTAAGGCCACAACTGGAGTACTGCACTCCTTTCTGGAGTCCTCGCTTCAAGAAAGACCGGGACTGCACAGAGACCATCCAAAGAAGGGGCACAAAGATGGTTCATGGGCAGTAGCAGGGGTCATGTGAGGAAAAGCTGGTGGACCTCAATGTGTATGCACTGGCAGCCAGGAGGGATATGAGTGAAACATCCATGTTCTTGTGAGGAATCAACAGGGTGACTTGTAAGTACTTGTTCATGAGGAATGAGGCCGCAGTAATTAGATTGCAGTGGTGCGAACTAGCTGTATAGAGATTGGGAAGGCTGTAAGGAAGAGTTTCTTTTCAGAGCGGGTTGTGTATGAATGGAATAGACTGCCCAGAGAGGTGGTTGAAGCCAAGATTGTGACACTGTTTGAACTTGGGTGGGACAGATCTACGGGAATAGTGAGACCCACAGGCAGAAGAGGGGAAGGGGGTGATCAGTCACTAGGACTTTTAGATGTCTAAATCCAGCCCGGTTGTTAGGCTGAGCATGAAGCTAGGCAAGGAAATGGTCGGACTGGATAGCTGGACCTCTGGATCTTTTTCTGTGGACACAGTCTGTTTAGTGTATGTTTCCATGACTTGATTACCCTTTGTTTTGGAACAGTGTGGGAAAAGACACATGGCTTATACTGTGCATTCAAGTGCGGTTTTTGCCTGTATACATAGTTAAATTCAGGCTGCACAGAACTCAATAAGTGACTCTCTTGCATTTGCACTGGAAGGCCCACTGGTCTAGAACCATTTAGCAGCCTCTCATGTATAGAAAGCAGTTGATTGCTAGAGATGCCTCCCTTTTTGATTGAGGACCTTAGCTAGAAGTTTGTCCAGAATGTGGATTTAAAGAGCAGCTGACATGTTGGGAAAAACGTGTGAAAACGTAATATTCAGTAAGATCAAAGGGGATAAGGGGTGTGAGGAGAAGGACCAAAGAAAGCATTTATCCTAAATAGATACTTCTGCTCAGTATTTACTGAAGAGAAGGTCAGGTAGACCCACAGCTCAGCACCATGGACATGGAGGAGGTGTTGACTAGTCCCTTAAAAGAAAGGGTCCTACATGAGCTCGCTAAGTTCAGGGTGGACAAGGCAATGGGACCTGATGACATACATCCCAGGGTACTAAAGGAGCTAAGGTTGGAACTAGCAGAGCCATTATTGGAACTGTGTAGTGAGTTTCTGAGCACAGGAGAGGTCCCAGAAGACTGGAGAAGGGCTCATGTGATCCAGCTCCACAAGACTGGTAGCAGGGAGGAGGCAGGGAACTACAGACCAGTCAGTTTTACCTCGGTAGTGGGCAAGATTTTGGAGGCATTCCTTAAGGAAAGGATAGTGCAACCCCTGGAATCCATAGGCGCACAGGATCCAAGACAGCATGAGTTTACAATAGGAAGGTCTTGTCAAACTAATCTCATAGATTTCTTTGACTGGGTAACCAGAGTGGTGGGCCAAGGGGGAGCAGTTGATGTCACCTACCTTGACTTCAGCAAAGCTTTCGATACTGTTTCACATAAGAGATTGATTAATAAGCTGGGTAGGCTCGGGGTGGGTCAGAAGCTGGTCAACTGGGTGGCAAACTGGTTGGTGGGCAGAAAACAGAGTAGTAGTAAATGGTATGCAGTCAGAAGAGATGCAAGTCACAAGTGGAGTACCTCCGGGTTCAGTCCTTGGGCCAGTCCTCTTCAATATCTTCATCAGTGACATTGCAGATGGACTGGAGGGTAAGATTTGTCTGTTTGCAGATGACACCAAGATCTGCAACAGAGTCAATGATGCAGATGGGGTGGGCAAAATGAGAAGAGATTTGGATAAACTGGCAAAATGGTTGGAAGAGTGGCAACTGGGGTTTAACTCAAAGAAGTGCATGATCATGCACATAGGGAAGAGAAACCCTGAAGCCACCTATAGGTTGGGAGGGGAGTTACTGGCAATCACAAGGGAAGAAAGAAACTTTAGCATCATCATCATCACAGATGACCTGAAATCATCCAAGCAGACCACTAAAGCAGTAGGTAAGGCTAGAGGGATGTTGGGGTGTATTAGGGTAGCATGAAGTTACAAGACACTAGTTAGGCCCCATCTGGATGCAGTACTGCATGCAGTACTGGAGGCCGCATCGCTAAAGACATTAACAAAGTGCAGGCAATTCAGAGAAGGGCAACAAAATGGTGCAGGGACTGCTTCAGAAAACCTATTAGGAAAGATATACGGAGCTCAGTATGTATACCCTAGAGCAAAGGAGGGAGAGCGGTGATATGATCGAAACATTCAGACACCTTAAGGGCATTAACAAGATGAAAGAGTCTAAACTGTTTCAATATAAGAAAAATAATAGGACAAGAAGACAAAGCATGAGATTAGAGGGAGGCCAATTAAGGGGGAATGTGAGGAAGTTCTTTTTCACAGAAAGGGTGGTGGATGAATGGAACGGCCTACCTCAGGAAGTGGTGGCTATGAATACAGTGCAGGGCTTCAGACAGGCATGGGATAGGCATAAGGGAGCAATAAAGATGAGTATGAACAGATAGGCCACTGACAGAGCAAAGGCCGATGGCACATTTATAAGGTAGGAAAGATGGGCAGACTGGATGGGCCTTGCGGTCCTTATCTGCCGTCAACTTCTATGTTTCTGTGTAACAGCCACCAATAGCTTAACCTGTTAGTGTCAGTTTGCATCTGTATCTCTCTGCCCTCAGGATGAGGTGGAAAACTAGTCTACTTGTCCACTCAAAAAGAACTAAAATAAATAAAATCGACAAAACTCCATTTATTTTTCTCTCTCTCTCTCTCTTTTATCTAGCAGTTTGCTTCCCGGGCCGCCACTTCCGGCCCGACCAGTAACTCCAAGCCCCATCAGCCACTTCCCTACCATCAGTCAAGTGGGGATCCAGCAGAGTGGGCTCAGAGAGTGCTTTCGGTTGTCCTACAGGCAGCTGGGAGATGTAGGTTTTTTTTTGTTTTCAGTCCCATCCCCTAGTTCTGTCTGCACTCTGCTGATGCTATGCAGTGACACCTCTGTGGAGGGGGCAAGCTCCCTGGCCAACCGAAGGAATCGGTGCAGTGGTGGATCCCATTGCTGTCACTCCCCGGCACCACCCTTGTCCCCAGCCAGTCTAGGGGGCCTAAATAAGGCTGCTCTGAGCACTAGTTCAGGTTTCTATTTTAGTAATTGGCGCCTGCTGCTTTAAGCAGCAGCAAGTCAATGGGGCTTCCAGCAGCGCTGTGTGTATGTGCAGTGTCAGGAGGAGGGGTGTGTTTGAGCTCCACGGTAAGTAAACGACACACAGGGCTGAAACTGGAGTGGGCAAGTTAGCGAGAGCAGAAAAGGGAAGGGGGCATGATGTATAAAATGTGTTGCTGAAGAATGTTGTGAGGGATGGATGAAGGAGAGCTGAAGTTCGAGCTGCATACTGGGGTGCATGTGAAGGTATGTGGGGAAGGGGAGTATGTAAACTGGACAAGCAGTTTGGGAATGATGTTATGGAATGAGTTGGGTTGAAATAAGAGCAGGCTAGAGCCCCTTTTACATCACTGCTTCCCTGGAGTGTTGCCGTCTCGAATCGAGTTGCTTCGCTCCGATCGCACTGCTGCCTTGTTCTGATAACACGCTGCAGCTGAGCAGCGTTCCTAATGGCCTTCCCACGTTTTGGGGGCATTTCATGTGGAAGGTTAGTGAATGGGAGTGGCATCGGCACAGACGAAGCAGCTATTTTACACGCTTGCAAAAAATGTCTGCACCGGTGCACTCCACTCTGCATTCCCAACAATTCAGGGAATGCTTTGCGCCACTGTGGAACGGGTTGCAACACTGGCAGCTCTTTACATTGCCGAATCTGCACTAGTGCAGCTGGTCTGCACTGCTAGCACCGGTGCAGATCCAGTAGTGTAAAAGCCCCTTATGTCATGCAGCACACAAAAAGAGGGAGAGGGAGATAGCTTTTGGTGCTGTATAGCATGCTGACCTCTTATGCCATTCTTGCAGTTTCAGCTTTGCTGGAATTGGTGCAGAGTATGCATATTTTGTGTAATAGCCCGTAAAAGTATGTCTAGGTTTACATTTTGAGAAAAGGAATCTTAATATGGCAGGTTACAGGTATCACGTTTAAGTGTTACTACTGCCCAGTATTCTTACACACTACAGGAGGGAAGGATATGTTCAACTCCTGCCTCCCCATTCTCTCCCAAACCCATAATAAGTACAGCAGAGGATGCACATTAAGAAGTTTGCAGACATCTCATATATTTTTATTTCACAATTTGTCCTGGATTGGCCAGCCTCCTAACAGACCGCACTGCCTCTATTCATATATTTAAAAGTCAGCTCCCAGTTTTGCCAAAGTAGCTTCTGGTCAGCCAGAAAGGGCTGATACCTAGGAGCTGTTCCTGGCTCTTGGCTGCTAAATCCTTGATCTTACTTCGAGAGGGCCCTTGCAGTGGGTAATCACTTGTAGGACTGTGCCCCCTGGTGTCAGGACCACACGGAAACTTTTGCTAGCAGTGTCTGATGGGGGACTGCCCACCCGACGTCACGTGACCGAGATCAGCGTGACACTATATAGTGGACGGTCACTACGTCTGCCCTCCAGTTCTTTCTGGCCGTTGACCTGCGCACGTTGCATCGACTGAAGCTCGTCACAGCAGTTTCGAATACCCACCCGGATAAGTACTGTATCCGCTATTTCTCACTTTTTCCTCTTAAAAATTGTTTGTCCTCTTCACCAACGGATCAGCATTAAAAACAAGTGCGGTTCATATGGTGTCCAACTACCGCGCAAGGACCAACATTCCCTTTGCCTCTTCTGCCTAGGGCCTAACCACAAAGTCAAGAAGTGCGAGGCCTGCGCTCATTTCAACCAGGCCACGTGGAAACTGCGCCAACAATCCTCGAGGCCCACATCCTGAAAGAAAAAATGGCTTCGATGAAGCAAGAATTTAAGAAAGCTTAAAGGCACCTCTTCCTCGCCTGGAGACCCTCATAAGGAGAAAAGGGATAAAGAAACACAGGGAACTGGAGCAGTCCCTTCCTCCAGAGAAACGCCCATGAGCCCTTCAGCGGAGGACCAGCCCTCTTCTTTTGAGACGGTGAGCGCCGTGACCAAGTCTGTGCTCCTGTCTACCAGACTGACTTTGGTTCCTCCGCCGCCACTAGTTACGTGGTGGTGGGCTCCTTGGGTTTGTCCGAGGCCGCTGCCATTCTTAGGCCAATTTCTACCCAGGGCTGTTAAGTCGGCAGGCGCAGCCGATAAGCCGCTCGTCAGACCCGCCGGCGAGCACCCGGCTGGGGTTGGCAAGTCTTGGCCTCCGACTCCTGCATGACCCAGGTTGATCAGGTGATCGTCGGACACTCCGACAATTGCATGACCTCTTCATGTCCGTCAGGCCCTGATGTGACGCTGCCGGACATGAGCACCATCCAGGCTGGAGGACAGGTATCTCCTTGGGGCTTCCTTCATGGTGAACCCCCGTCACCTGTTCTCTTGGAGGTTCCTCCGCTGTCACCAGACCCGCAGGTCCCAATGGATGACCACCCATCGCCGGGTTTGCCTGATGACAGAGTGCCGACCAGCCTTATGGTGACTCCGTCACCTATTGGGGTGTCAGATTCCATCCTCAATGCCCACAGGTTCCCTTACCTTCGCCAGGACCACCTTCGGGCCTTGCCCTGTTGGGACTTCCTTTAACCCTTCCTCTCTTGGGGCTTCCCTTGGGACCTCACCCTTCTGGGCCCGCAGGTCCTTCGGGACAACCTACAGGAGGCACCCCTCTGTATGGGCCACTGTCAGGCTTCCCTGCATTGGAGCCGCCATCAGTCTATCCCCTGTTGGGGCCGCCGTCGGGTTACCCTCCAGCGGGGCCCCCTTCTGGCTACCCTTCATTAGGGTCTTCAACATACCTTCCGTCAGGGCAGCCGTCTGGATACCCTCCGTCAAGCCTATCACCAGGTTACCTTCACTATGGTCTGTTGTCAGGTTTTCCGATGCTAGTTTATCCTCCATCGGGTTATCCACCGTCAGCCCCGATACCGGATCCCTTTTCGTCGGCTTTTTACTATTCAGGCTACCCTGGTTCTTACCCTTCACCAGGCTACCTACATCATTACCTGTCACCTAGTTTTGGGGAACATGGGCCTGGATCTGGGTTTACTGAACCACCTCCTCCTCCCACTCCACCTCCTCCCCAGCCTCAGGTGGATTTTTGGGAAATCCTAAATTCATGGTGGTCGTGACCAAGACTCAGTTCGTCTCAGAATTTGACAGCAGGCTTCCGGTTCCACTGGACTTCGGCCGCCCAGCTTCTTTGCCTAGGGCGCCTTCTCTGGTACATACTCGTCCTTCGACGTCAGGCTGCCCATCAGAGTCTGCGCAACCTCTGGAGTCTGAAATCATTACCATGGAGGCTGACCCTCCTATTACTGAGAATCCGGAGGATTCAGAAGATTACAGCGTTGATTCGAATTCCACATCCACCGGTTCGGACCTGGAAACCCCTCCCCATGAGGAACCAGTACCTCAGGAATCTCCAAAGTCCCCACCAGAAGATCCCTCCTTTGTGGATCTCCTCAATCTTAAGGCAGAGGCCCAACGGTGGAAGTCAGAGGCTCTGGACCCCAAAAGATGAAGGTTGGCAGAGTATCTGGACTTCCCAGATACGAGTTCGGTACTCACCCCCACCTCTTCCCCCCTCCTGGAATCCCATGAGTTATCCTCCACCATTTGGCAGAGACCTTTCTCCATCCCAACCATGGCAAACAAGGCCGACTGGGTCTACAGGACACCTGAGGACAAGGACCACCTGAGTGTACACCTAAGTTGACTCACTGGTCATCACGGCAGCCCATGATAGATCTGCTAAGTTGAAGCACCTCAGCACTTCCCTCCTGACGAGGAGTTTAAACAAATGGACCAGTTCGGAGAAAATTCTATGCCTTTTCTACTCTAGCTTTCGTGCTTGGAACTATGTCTCGCACATGCTGTAGTTCCAGAAGACCTTGTTCCGCCAACTTGAGCCTGTTGCCGAGGCCTACGGACTCTGATTAGAAGTCTTCTTTGGCATCCACCTAAAAATGGCCAAGGTGGCTGCACACCATTCTTCCAATGGGCCACCTGCGTGTGGAGGATTCCTCACGCTAAGTGCGGCCACTGCTGTGAGCCTTCGCCGTTACTCTTGGCTAAGAGTATTGGGCCTAGCCCCTGATGTTCTGTCTGCTATCCAGGATGCCCCTTTCAGGGGCTCTGTCTTATTCATGGGGACGCCCAGGACATCATAACCAGCCTGCAGGATAAAGGCACAGCTCTTCAGTCAGTACATACCATGTATCAACTGCAAGAACAACAACAAAAGCGTCATTTTCATTGGCAAAACAGACACCAGAAGGCTCCCAGTACTGCCATCGCCCCCACCCCCTCAGCCAAAACACAAAGAGCTGCGGGAGTGGCCCTCTCGAACTCTCCCTCCCACTCTTGACTTGTTGACTGCCCCCCATCTTCCTCATCTATCGGAGGAACAGGTGGGTGGAAAATTCATGAGGCTTCTGGGAGAGTGGGAGTCCATCACAAGACGCATGGGTGCTTCAGTTAATAAAGCTTGTTCATGTTCTAGAATTTTGAGAAAAACCTCCAGACAACCCACCAAGGTCTTCTCATTGTCCAAGGGCGCATATTCCCCATCTCAGGGAGGAAATCATGGCTCTTCTTCATGAAGAAGTAATAGAGCCAGTGCCGGCAAAGCAGATAGGGAAGGGATTCTACCTCCGCTTCTTTCGGGTACCCAGAAAGACGGGATTTTCGCCCGATTTTGGATCTCAGTACACTAAACCTCTTCATAGAGTACAAGAGGTTTTGGATGCTAACTTTGCAAAGCCTTCTGCCTCTCCTGTCCCAGGGTTAATGGCTTTGTTTCCTGGACATGAAAGATGCATATCTTCACATACCAGTCTTCAGTCCTTACCTCAAATTCCTCAGGTTTTCCTTCCAAGGGAGCATTACCAGTTAAAGACATTCCTTTTGGCCTGTCCTCTGCCCTACAGGTTTTACCAAATGCCTAGCAGTAGTGGCAGGTGCCTTGAGGTGCCAGGGGCACGCTGTCTTTTCCCTAGCTCGATGAATGGCTCCTCGCAGCTCCGTCAAGGAAGGGGTTGGAAGCCTCCTTATCAGCTACTCTGCACCTGTTCGAGCACCTGGGTATCACGGTCAATTACCACAAGTCCCAGCTTGCTCCTTCCCAACACCGCCAATTTATTGAGACGGTGTTGGACACAGTGCAGGGCATGGCTTTTCTCCCCCTGGACAGGGTAGACACCCTGGAGAGTCAGACCAAGCTAGTATATTCCAGTCGACATATCTTGGCCAGAGCAGTTCATCTTCTTGGTGTCTCATGGCAGCGGCTATTCCCACAATCCCATTGGCCAAACTCCACATGAGTATTTCGCAGTGGACTCTTAAGATCCCAGTGGGCTCAGAGGGAAGACATCTTAGACTGTCTGATCCTTATCTCCACCCCAATGCAACAGGACTTGTTGTGGCAGGATCCAACAATCTGTTACTAGGAGTCCCTTTCCAGACCCCTCCTCACTCCCAAATACTGACTACAGATGCGTCGGGACAGGGATGGGGTGACCATCTGGGACCCCACAGGACCCAGGGCCTGTGGTCCCCTGTAGCAGTGCACCTGCACATCAGTGTGCTAGAGATGAGAGCAGTGCGTTATGCTCTTCAGGCTTTTCAGCACATCTTCTTCAAGAAGTCCTGTTGATCCAGACGGACTATATGTGTGTGGTGTGGTACATCAACAAACAGGGGAGCATCCACTTATACCCTGTCTACAGAGAAACGATGCGGGTGTGGAACTGGGCAGTTCTGCACAAATTCAGTCTCTGGGCGGTTCGTGTCCCAGGGGTGCAGAACGTTCTCGCAGAGAGTCTCAGTTGCACCAGGGTAAGGGCTCGTGAATGGGAGCTAAAGCAAGATATGATAGATGACATCTTCGACCTTTGGGGTCATCCAGAGGTGGATCTGTTTGCAGCCCCATCAAACACAAAACTTTCCCGGGCATGGTGCTTTCTGGCAAGATGCACTGTCGCTTTCTTGGACAGGGATATTTCTGTACGCATTCCCTCTCTTTCCAATATTACAGAGAGTGTTGACCAAGCTCCAGTCGGAAGGAGCACAAATGTTTTTGATAGCTCCATTTTGGCATCAACAAATCTGGTTTCCACTGCTTCAGCAACTAGCAGCGGAGCCTCTGATCCCTCTACCTCTATCCTACGATCTACTCACCCAGGAAGGGGGCACAATGGTACATCTATGGCTAAAGTCCCTTTATCTTCATGCATGGCACCTCAGGACATAGCCGCTTCTAGGTATGGGGTTTCCCCTAGCTGAAATTTTGGTGGAGGTGCGAAAACTATCCACGAGAGCTACCTGTGCCATGAAGTGAAAGCGTTTCTCTATTTTGGCCACCGTGAAAGATCTGGATCCCTTCACGTGTCCCGCTCCCCAGGTTATGGAGTACATTCTTAATCTGTCGGAGCTGGGCTTGAGTTATTTGTCCCTGAAGGTGCATCTAGTGGCTGTCTCTGCCTACCATGATCCAGTAGGAAGCAAGACAATAGCTCAGTTAGAGGTCTCCAAAACCTTTTTCAAAGGTATCTTGCATCTGAAACCCCTGGTACGTAACCCTACTCCACCGTGGGACCTTAATTTTCTTTTAGAGAAATTGACCCTACCTCCCTTCGAGCCGGCAGGTTCTTGTGATATGCGCTTTTTGTCCTGGAAAGCGCTCTTTTTAGTTGTAATTACCTTAGCTCATAGAATTTCCGAGCTTCAGGCCTTGATGTGTAAAGTGTCTTATTTGATTTTTCACAGAGACAGGGTAGCTCTGTATACAAATCCTAAGTTTCTTCCTAAAGTTGTTTTGGAGACGACCCTAAATCAGTCTTTAGAATTGCCGGTTTATTATCCCGAGCATTTTGATCGGGGGGATCCATCCTACATTCGTTAGATGTTCACAGGATTTTACGTTATTACACGAACAGGACTAAAGATGTCTGCAAGACGGAACTGTCACAACTCCAGTCAGCAGATCAGGCCCTCTGCTCCCACAGTGTCAACTTCTGAGCGCAGTATTGTGAACAGTTAACAGAACAGGGTAACCCTGCTGTCTGTTTTGTGGATTCAAATCAAACTTTGGTCTCAAGTTCTGGAGGGATTCAAACTGTGAACCACTTACTAGCATACCCAATGTAAAGGCTCAGATAATTCTGTTCTTCTGGGGGTGCCAGATATCTTTTGCCTACAGGCACCTAACCAGGGGTACAAAATGAACCCTTAAAAACTCTCTTAAAAACCTCAGAATAAACTCTTACCTTTTCCCAGTTTGGTAAAACCAGTAAGCTTTGTACAGTGTCCGCTTTAACCATATATGCTTCACTTGTCAAAGAATTTCAAAGGCACACCAGGTAGTCTTTAAAAATAGAGGTTTACTTAAAATAGATAAAAATGTAAAATGTAAAACACAGAACCATATATCACAAAACATACAATCTTTTAAAACAATAAGGCTTAAAAAATGCAAATTCCTACCAATAATACACTTAGACTTGTCTACCTAATGTATTCTTATCTTCTTATAGTGCTGTAGATGTTTCTTTTTTGAGTCCAAACATGTGTGTCTCTAAAGGTCTGTTACAGCATAATTAAAATGGTGTCTTGACCCTGCCTTCTCCGTGATGTCACCCAGCTCCTCCTCTGTTTGTTAAAAATTATACAATCAGGATGTCTTGTGTCAGGAGGTAAATTAATAGGTGACATCAGCAGAAAAAACTTGTTTCCCTATATGACTTCCCAATTAAATCTGTAATTTTCCAAGTCCTTTCCTTCATCCATGAGCAGCATCCTCTCTCAAGGACATCAAAGGACCTTTTATGATTTCGCACCACAGTGACATAACCTGTATTCTTTTTCTAAACGTCATAAAAGTTCGATTTTCCAGCCTAGCAGCTGGCAGCTACAATTAAGCTAGATAAACAAGAGATCCTTACTTTGTCTCTTCTAGCCTATAATTATTTCCTGGCTTTTATCTTTTAGCTGAAACAGCATGCCTCATGAGAGACACTCAGTAACACATTTTTATATTACAAAAAGCATAGATTAATCAGAATCAGCTGTCCAAGCGTCACAATCCTCCCTGCTTAGACTGAATTTGGGGGCACTATTCCTTGCATGGGATAAGCTTCTCAAATCAGTTCACTCCTCATAGATGTGAGACAACCCATCCGAGTTCTGATTTTTTGCTTCAGCCCTATGTAGAATTGTCATGTCATGCCCTTGTAAAGCAAGACTCCATCTTAACAATCTACCATTGTTTTTTCCCATCTGCGTCAGCCAAACCAGGGGGTTGTGGTCAGTCTGTACCACAAAATGCTGCCCATACAAGTATGGCTCCAACTTTTAGGGCCCACATTATGGCAAGACACTCCTTTTCCACAGTGGAGTATGCCTGCTCCCTGGGAAGTAACTTTTTACTCAGATAGGCTACAGGGTTATCTTTCCCTTGGCTGGATGTCTGACTCAGTACTTCCCTAATACCCACGTCTGAGGTGTCAGTCTGAACTATAAAGGGTCTGCTATAGTCAGGACTTGTCAAAACAGGAGCACTGCACAGTGCCTCCTTCAGTCTGGTAAAGGCTTCTTTACAGGCTGGTCCCCAGGTAGTTTTCTTTGGCATCCTTTTCTTTACCAGGTCAGATAGGGGAGCAGCCAGGGTACTGTAATTGGGTACAGATTTTCTATAGTACCCTGCTGTCCCAAGAAAACGCCTGACCTGCTTCTTTGTTTCTGGTCTGGGCCATGCCTGGATTACCTCTATTTTTATTTTTATTTGGTTAGGACAGAGCTGTCCCTGGCCTACCACATGCCCGAGGTATGCCACCTCTCCCATGGCCACCTGGCACTTCTCTGCTTTGACAGTGAGCCCGGCCCTCTGTATCCTGCCCAGCACTTCCCTAAGGTGGGATAGGTGTTCCTCCCAGCTGGTACGAAAGATGGCAGTGTCATCCAGGTACACTATGGCGTACTCCTCAGCACCATTTAACACTTGGTTCACCAACCTTTGGAAAGTGGCCGGGGCCTTCTTCATTCAGAAAGGCATTACTTTAAATTCAAATAAGCCTATCAGGTGATGAAGGCCGACTTCTCTAGCTCCGTCTGTCAACTCTACCTGCCAATACCCTTGGTCAGGTGTGGTGGTCATAAGGTGGTCGCCTCTCCAACTTGTCCAGGGGTTTGTCCGTCGGGGTATTGGGTGGCTGCCTGACTTTGTGACTGCATTCAACCACGATAGTCCACACAGAAACCAGTAGAGCCATCTGGCTTGGGCACAAGGACCTCTGGATTACCCCTAAATCCAGCATCTCCTCCACTTCCTCCTAATGTCCTTTTGGACAGCCTCTGACACCCGATATGCTGTCCACTGTATGGGCGTCTGTGTCCCTGTCTCCACATCGTGAGTTGCTAAGGGGGTTAGTCCAGGCTTGGCGCTAAATAATGGGGCAAAGTCTGCTAAAACCTCCCTTACTTTCTGGATCTAGTCCGCGGTCAGCTGGGGAGACTATTTAACTTCCTCCACAAAGGACTCCCGCTTACTTTCTTCCAGCAAGTCCAGAAGGGGGTCTCTTTCGTCCGTCCCCTCCCCAAGACTACACACTGCAAACACCATGTCAGCCCTATTTGCATATGGCTTTATCATGTTGACATGGTACATCCTTTCTGTCTGTCTTCGGTCAGGTAACTGTACAATATAGTGGCTTCTACCAGTACTTTATCTAATCCATCTCCCTGTGTCGGAGGTCTGTAGATCATACCAGTGCGAATAGTGGCTCCATTTCCCCATCTCCAGGGTGACCCACAGTACCTCTGCCTCCCCAACCATATTCCCTGTATCTCTGTTGCTTTTATGCTTTCCTTCACATAAAGCACCACACCCCTCCTTTCCTTCCCACCCAGTCCTTCCTGAACACAGTATAGCCTGGTATGGCCAAGTCCCAGCCATGGCTTTCAGGGCACCATGACTCAGTAATGGCCACAATATCCAGGCTGACCTATGCCATGATGGTCTCTAGGTTTGGAATCTTAGTTCTTATACTTCTAGCATTCGCACACGTGATGTTCCAGATTTATGATGTGCCCTCAAAGAACAAGTATCCTGTTTTCATGCATATGACCCCAATAAGAAATAATTGGGTTAAGAAGTATAAGCTGCTTTGTTCAGATTGTATGTTTTTGAAAGTTCTTCTCGAACCCTTGGTGGCTCTCTGACATTAGGAACCACATTGTTCAGAGGGTGGTGAACCCATGGAACAGCCAAGCAGCAGAGAAAGTGGATATGTAGACAGTACAGGCCTTGGACTTCCGGTTGCATCGCAGCTTGAATTTAGAGCTCCTGCTACACCCTGCCAGAATTCCCCTTTCCAGCTAATATACAGGCAGAAATTCTATTTGAACATTACAAATTACGGGGAGAATACTTGCCAGACTCCAGAACAATATTGGGGTATCCAGAAAACAGCCTAAAAATGAAAGAGGACTTCCAAACCTCACAACCTGATCTTTCCGACTCTGAGCAATCACAGGCCTCGGTAGACCCTGGAGGACGTACTGACCCAACAGTAACGCCATGCAAAAAGGCACAGAAGAACAAAAAAATTAAATTGGACACAATCTACAAGGAAATACTGTCTTTCCAATCAGAAGTCAAGCAATTATATTCGGAGCTAAGGCGGGACGTGGTGAATTTGGAGCAACACGCTGATGACTCTGAAAGGCAGATCACTGCGGCAGAAAACCACACAGATGACCTGGAAGAGAAAGTAAAGGCCTTACAAGATCAGCAGGCCCGACTCCAAGCCCGGCAAGAAGATGCCGAGAATAGGGCCAGGTGCAAAAAATGTACACACATACTGCATACCAGGGGGATCGGAGGGTCAAGGCATACTAGACTTCACTGTGACACTACTCCAGATGGCCCTAGAATTGCCTTCAGATTTACAGCTAGAAATGGAGCGGGTACATGGGGCTCTGGGGTCTAAACCCACGTCACCTGAAGCCCATCCACGCTCCATAATTGCCAGATTCTTGAGCTATGCCATTAAAGAGAGAGTCCTGCTCACGGCTGGGCGCCAAAAAGTATTTTATGGCCAGACTAGGATTTTCTGGACAAAGATTATGCACCAGAAATGATGAGAAATCAGAGGGCATATGCAGACACCTTTTCTGCATTACGAGACAAGGGCTACAAATTTACCACTCCATACCCTGCTCGATTAGTTGTCCAGCTACCAGAGGAAGAAGAGAATTTGAAACAGCTGAAGAGGCACGATTAGAGCTACAGAAGTTGGGCCTGCAACTCACAAAGCGACAAGAAAACCGTACGCAGTTAAAGCCTCAACCCTCCCGATGGCAGACGGTCACAAGGCGGAAAGGCACTCCGAACACCAAACCTGAAACAGTGATTCCAGTAGTTACTTGTCTTGCCTCCTTCCAGCGCTCCATGAGACTCAAATCCTGAGCAACAGGCGAATGGGTACTGTGATTTTTTTTGTGTGTATACTCCTTGCCTGGTTGGTTTCCCAGGTCCCAAAGGCCTGCAATGAAGTCTGATGACTTGGGCTGCTGGCGGAGCCTATTCCACTACAGAGACCAACGAAAAGTTTTAAAGAAAAGAAGCAGACTACACTTTTAATCCAGTTGACCCATGGGGCAGAATAGACTCTTACTTTCCCTTCCCTCTACCACTCCTAAGTTCTTCAGTCATAGCTGAATACGGATGATGAGCGGGTATATCCCATGGCTTTGCAGTTGTATATTAATATCTGTGATGATATATGGATTCCCATCATTAAGAGGAAGGGACACTCTAGAAGACTCCAACAGCTCACCAGAGACTAAGCCTATACATACTATACAGCAATCACTGCTCCCCTCCCCTTTTTTCTTTTTTTCTGTGTTTCTAATAGTCTTTTATTGCATACTCGGTCATAGATCCAAATAGACACTCTGGGGGGGAAAGACATAATTAGATTCTGAAACGAACTGGCACATTGGCTGTTTCGAGACTAAGGAAAAGATAATTAATCCTTCATTTACAGACATGGTCACTCTCCTGATTCGTAGTACTTGTTCATTGGTTCCTAGAAATTTATAAGGGGTTCTGGATCAAAAATTGATGCGTAATTATGGTGATTGAGATTTTCTGGCGGAGGGCAGCTCGTCGGTACAAGCAGTTGGATTCGCTGCGACGCGGCGACCGGGTTGAAACGGACCGAGTCGTCGGAGGGCTGACCAAGGGAGAAAGATTGAGCGTCCGTCGGACTGCTCTCCTTCTCCGGGGAGGGATGGGGTAGCATCCAGGCGATGGGGACTCTTAGCGGAGGCCAGGAGCACCACGCTGTGCCGCTCCAAAGACTCTAGGAGGCAGGCGGACGTGGATGTCATTACACGACCCCGCCTCCCGGAAGAAGGAAAATGGACGGCTGCGGCCACCCTCCATAAAGCCCGCGGCTTTTGATTACCCCCAGGCCAGTCCTCCGACCAATTATGGTCTCTGCAGGATGTTCCTCTCCCCGCCCGCAGCCCAGCTGTGGGGGTAAGCCGACGGTATCGGAGGACCCGAGGCGATGTGGGGGTGGAAGCCGTTGGCCCGTGACCGGGCTGAACATTGGGTGGCGGCAGCTAGGAGGAGGTGGAAAATGCAAATTAAAAAAAAAAAAAAAGATTTTCTGTGGGTGGAGGGGAAAGTTGTCAATGGTGGGATGCATTACTTATTTCTGTGTGTTCTCCTTTTTAGTTACAGCGCTGGTTTCAAGTGCTGTTACTTTTTGTTTGCTTTTGGGGTGAAGTGCTACCCCCTGGAGGCTCCAGAGGATATTATTTATTTATTTGAAAGTCAAATTTACAACCTTTTGAGTCGTGAACTCGTTTACAAGGGCACCTCGTTGCAGGAAGGGTAGACATGAAAACAGTGTGAGGTACAACAGTGGTAACATACAGGTGCAATACATATAACAATAAGAAAACGTTTACAACAGTGGTTTACAGATAAAGTTGCATATAGTAAGTTACACTTATAAAATGTTACAAAAATAGAGGTACAGCCTTGGACATACCAGGGAGGAAATACCTATGAGGAAAGGTTGGAGGGAACAGAGGTGGGAAGAAAAAAGGGAGAGGGAAGAGCAGTCCAACTGACATTGTCAGGCTAAGGGTTAGGCGGGATGGCCCCAACATGACAATTGTTAGGGGCAATTACAGCTTCTGAGCGTCAAAGAGGAGTTTGAGCGAGCGTACTTGAAAGGGCCAGTTTTGGTAAGATTAGTGACCGAGGGCAGGAGGAAGTTGAATCATGTGGGGGCACGGTAGTGGAAGGACCTTTGGGCTAACGAGGTCTTGGGACAGGGCACCTGGAAGGTGGACTTAACTGCGCTACGGGTGGCAACAGATGGGGATGCACGCCACAGGATGCAGTGACCCCTGGGGGGGGGGAGACCTAGCAGGGATTTTTTTGGCAAGTAGGCAGGTTTGGTAGTGCAGGCGCTTGTCAAAGGTGAGCAGGTTGGCGGTGGAATAGAGCAGGCAAGTATGAGTGCGGTGGGATGTGCTGGTCAAGAGCCTGCAGGCCTTGTTTATCGAGGTCTGAATTTTGGTGAGGGTTGTTGGCCGCAGTATAGATGGGTAGGCCGTAGTCTACTAAGGACAGGATGGAGGAGTTGATGGCCAGTCAGAGGGCAGTTTGGGGGAGGAAGTCTCTGTCGATAGAGAAGGCCAGTCCGAGAGTTTATAGCTGAGGACAGGGTATTGATGTGGGTGTGGAAGGTAAGAGCCGAGTCGAAGGTGATGCCCAGGTATTTGTAGGATGACACCTGCTCGAGAGGGTGTGGATTACTGGGGAGAATGCAGAAGGGGACATTTTTGGCCTTATTCTGGTGGTGAGAAAAGAGCATGGATTTGGTTTTCTTGAGCTTTATGACCAGTCGGTGGTCAAGGAACCACTTTTGGCTTGGTTAAAAGTATGCTGCAGGGATTCCTGTAGGATTGGGGTCAGGGTGGAAGGCAAAAGGACTGCATCATCGGCATAGAGGAGCATATTACTCGAGCAGGAGTTGGGAGAGTGTTGAGCAAGAGGCTGAACAGGATGGGGCCTAGGATGGAACCCTGGGGACCCCGAGATGTGACGGAGCAGGGTGCCATTCACCTTCCATCACTGGGATATGGTAAAGAGATAACTGGTAAACCAAAAGAGGGCCAGGGAGGAACCAAGTTGGTGGAGGGGAGTCAAGTAGGAGGGGTGACAGACTGTGTCAAAGGCCTTGGAGAGGTCAATGAACACTGCTCCTGACGTGACCAGAGTCAAGAGCAGAGTGGAGGTGATGAGAGAACTCCAGGAGGGCTGTAGTGGTGCTGTGTCCAGGACAGAATCCATGTTGTTCCGGACACAACAGGTCGACGGCTGTACTGAGATCTGTAAGGCTATTATTGTTTTTTCTAGTGCTTTGGAGAGTGGGGAGAAAATGGAGATGGGCCTGAAATTGTAAGGGGAGGTTCTAGCCCCACTCCTATGGATTGGGGTGATTTCTGCAAATTTCCAAGCACTTGGGAACTGGCCCAGACATAGTGATCGGTTTAAGAGGTCGGTGAGAGGGGCTAGTACAGTATCCAAGACTAATCTGAGGATCCTGGAGTCAAGGGGATCACTGCTGGGGTTGTTGCTAGCTAGGGCTTTTGCAGATGAGGCCTGGCTTCAAGGGGTATATGGCATGCGGTAGAAAGGGGTGATCCAGGGTTTTGGGGGTGGAGGCAAGGATAGGGTCAAAAAGTAGTTGGGAAGGACCGAGCTTAGATCTGAGAAAGGCATTGAGGACTCAGCTGTGCAGGGTGGATCTGTGGCGACGGTACCATCACTGGAAAGTTGTGATGGTGGGGGGGAGTGGATCTTTCCATTGAGCTCCCAGAAGGCATGGGACAAGCCCCAAGTGGATGCATGGGAGGTTTGATGATAATCGGCCTTAGCCTGCCTTATAGCCCAAGTGCACCTATTACGGGCTGCATTATAGGCTTGTCTGTCAGCCAGTTTGCCTGTCGCGACAGCAGTATGCCAGAGATTATCTCTTTGTTTCAGTTTTTGGATAAGGGACAGGGAGACCCATGAGGCCTTCTGCTTTTTGGTATGGATTCTAGACTGGGGGGTGAAAAGGTCACAGGCCTTGCTGAAGGCACTGGAGAAGTAGGCTAGGGTAGAATCGATATCTGCTGCAAGAAGGAGTGGGGACCTGTCTAGCTGGGCTAGGTGCATTTTTAGCTTTCTGAGACCTCCGGGGTGAAAGTGACGGCGCGAGGTGACCTGGGACACTGGTTTTGGTGCGGGGGATGACCAATAACAGAGGACAGGAGAGTCAGAGCGTCTGGTAGTACATTAATATCCCTGATTTTATGGGGCGGTTTGACAGAATTACATCTAGAGGGAGCTGGAGCCACTTGACTGGTTAAATCTAGTAGGCGAGGTAACTAGTTGGGTCATATCTAGAGCAGCAAGGAGTCCCATATATGGAGGGCAGAGGTACCCAGCCAATTGACATTAAGGTCACCTAGGATGAGCTGCTCCACTTTGTGTGGGGTGTGGTGAGGTAATGAGGGATTGGACAGCTTGCCCTGGTCCTAAGGAGTAGTAAGAGACTGTGTGAGAGAGGGGTCCTGGCTGGGACAGGTAATCTTAAGGGTGAGGCTTGAGCACTAAAGCCCAGCTTGAGGGACTGGGAGTGCATGGCCTAAAAGTGTGTCACATAAAGACTGCACACCTGCGCCACACGTTTGCCTATGCGGTCTTCCCTGAACAGAGTGTAGCCAGGAGGAGATAAGTCTCGGGAGTTTTTGGAGAGCCAAATTTTGACTAGCGCTAAAATATCAGGTCGGTGCTGTACAACCCAGCACTGGAGAATGATGGATTTTTTAGGAGGCCACATATATTCATAGAAGCAACGTGGAGGCCAGTTCCAGTGGGGGGTGCGGGGTGGCTAGTTGACAGTGGCCCTGGGTTGGGGTGTATGTTCCCGGAGAGCAGAAGGAGAAGCACAATTAATCTGATGAGTGGACTGTGGTGACTAGGACCCTTAGCCAGGTACCGATGCAAGGTCCTGTCAGTGGGGGTGCAGGGGATGGGTAGGGAGTGGAGGGTAGGTAAAGAAAGGAAGGGTGGGCCAGGGTGTCCCAGAGGGGATGGGGAAGGAGGTTTGGTTGGTGGTGGGTGCCGAGGAGTAATAGGGGTGGCCAAGGTGGGGGGGGGTTACTGTTGTGGGGTGGTAGTGGGGTGTGGGGCTCAGTGTGGGGGGCAGGGGAGCAGGATGGGACGTGGGCTGAGCGACAAAGGTAACCAAGAGTAGGCTGAGAGTAATAGCCATGGTACCCATTGCTACTTCCTATTGGAGGTGTAACAGGGATAACTGACCCTCATTGAGGGTGATTGCTGCTGTGGAGTAATGGTAGAGCTGCTGCCATTGGTGCCAAGGGTACCAGGTTCAAACCTCAAGGTGGGGGGGGTTGCGGGACCTTGGTATAGAGGCTGGTGGGACTGGCTAGTGGGCAATAAGAGGCTAGTGGGCAATGAGAGGCTGGAAAAGGTGCTCAGATGGGGGTAAAATAGCGACTCCTAGTGGCCACTCTGGGTTACTTAAAAAGGCAGTGGGGGGAACACAGAGGGGTAGGCGGTGGAGAGGTGGAGGAGAAAAGGGGTCAGAGAAGGGTGAGGTGAAGAGGGGGCAAGAGGAGCAGTGAGGTACTAGGCAGGAGACTGGGCACTGGAGTGGCTGGGAGGACAGAGTGCCTGCAAGTAGTAGAGACAGGAGATGTAGAGAGGTTGGAAAAGACAGGGAGGGAGCTCCCTCTGGTGGCTGAAGAGTATAAGCTGCAAATGGGAAAGTGGGGTCTTGGTTTCAGAAGGTACAGGAAGTCACATGACAGGAAAAAGGAAATAAATTGAGGGTCGGACTTGGGTGGGAGGGTGGCTGGGGCAGGTGGGGCAGTCGACGCACACAGCGCGTCGATGGGCTAACACCCCACACATAGATACCAGAGGGAGGAGATAGCCTTTACCTCTTAAGGCGCTCGCTAGACATCCATACTCCCGATGGAGTTTCTGTGGCAGGTCAGGTGTCTGTGTGGGAAGGGGGGGACTGGCTGAGGCCTATATGGGAAAGAGGACAATGAGAGCATTAGAATGCAGCAGGAAAACTCCTTCTGTGGGTCTGCCCCTGACTGCGCATGCACAAACTGTTGGGCTGTGTCCCGAGCACAGATGTCTTGTGCAGTTGCGCGAGAGCACGATCAAGATGGTGATATGCAGCTACAGGTAGGAATCATAGACATTGACTGGCAAACCCCAAATCTACCCTGTAACAGTAATTAGTTACTCCAGTGCAGTTAGAGCAGCTAACAATTAGAATATGCAGTCACTAAAACCCCCAAACTAACCGTGTGACAGTAATTAGTGCCTCTATAGCAGCTGTACAGAACAGTGAATGCAGGTGCTAGAACAGAGAAAGGCCTACAATTAAACAACACTTTGGTAATCTGTTCAGGCGCAGTGGAATGCCAAGCAGAATAAGCCCTTTAGAGTCTATCAGTCGCTGTGTGGGGCAGTAAATCACAGTCCAAAACAACACCCACACAAAGATACCAGAGGAGGAGGTAGCCTTTACCTCCTAAGTCGCTCACTAGATGTCCGTGCTCCCGATGGAGCTTCTGTGGCAGGTCAGGCATCTGTGTGTTAGAAGGACTGGCTGAGGCCTCTTAAAGGCACCAGATGTCCATGTCCCGATGGAGCTTCTGTGGCAGGTAAGGCGTCTGTGAGTGGGAGGGGGGGGGACTGGCTGAGGCCTCTTAAGGCGCTTGCTAGACGTCTGTGCTCCTGATGGAGCTTCTTTGGCAGGTCAGGCGTCTGTGTTACTCCTGGCTTTCCCCCAAAGCTCAAGTACTATACTGAGCTAATAGGGAGTCAAAATACTGTCTCCCCTACCTTGGAAATCACAGGTTTGGAGCTACCCCAGACAACCAAACAGAGGATACAAAACCTGAGATCTTTCACGGGGATAATCTCTTGCAGCAGGTAATACACCTGGGTTGTCACCAGAGGGTGCTCTGGTGCACGACAACTCTTTTCAAACAGTCTTTTACCAGGGACTGCCACACACGACATTGTCTTCCTGGTTCCTATATGAGTGGGCGGTCCCTGATATCCTCAGTTCATTTTCCCGCCGTCTTTAGCTCGAGGAGTTATTTTACTCTGTTTTCAGGTGGAGCTCCAGGAAAGATGTAAATAGTTTGAAGGATGAAGGTAGTCAACAAGTTCTGATACCTTCTACCCATAGTTTGCTCTTAAAGGTTACTCAGTTACTGAACAAAGCAAAGTTTTATAATGTGAAGAAAATGGTTGTAGAAATAGAAATAATCATGCAGAAGCGAAGGAAGGATGTCAATATTGAAAGCTATCGGATTTTATGTTTTAAAAAACAGTTGAAATTTAGATGTTGTTTTCTGAGAAAAGGTTATACTCCATCCATAGACCCTGAGGAAAGGGAAAGAGGAATTAGTGTTCAAGGAGGTTTCAAGGTACATCTGGGCCGTAACAAGGGGAGACACTACAGATAAGTTAAAGCATTCTCAAAGGTCAAAGGCATATTCCCACTGGTATAAATGGCTATGACGTCTGCAAATACTCTCCCTCAACATCAACAGGTTAAACAACCCTGTTAAGAGGTCGAGAGTCTTTCAGTACTAAAGGAAGCAAGCTCCAGATGTAATTTATTTACAGGAGACTCACCTTACAGCTGGAGAACACTCGAAGCTAACCTGGGGTGGTAGATATCAGATAATGGCATCCTCCAGCAAGGAAGATAAGCTAAGAGGAACGGCTGTATTAATTCCCACATCACCGTCCTTGGTGCTTCAGAAGGAATATGTTGATTCAAATGGTTCATATGTCATTTTAGCAGGGCTACTTTATGGGAAACCAGTCACCTTGGCCAACATATATTCCCCCCCACAATCACTCCTCATGAAGTTTTCGGGTGTTCTTCAGTAAACTGTTGTAGATGATTCAAGGTACTTTAATAATGGGGGGGTGGCATAAATATAACTTTAGACCCATAGATGGACTGTACCAATTGCTCCCCTCACAGGCGTACACACTCGCACAGAAACTGTTCCAGACTCAAATGGACTCATTAGGGATAGTAGATGTGTGGAGATTTTTCTTTCCCACTGCCAGAGCATATACTTTTCTCCTCGGTACCATACCCATTCTCGAATGGATTCTTTCACCACAAAGGAACACACAGGACTGTTGCAGGATATCAGTATGGGCCCACGTTTTCTTTCTGACCATTCTCCTATACTGTTGAAACTGGACATGGGCCACCTTCAGGGATAATCTCATTGGCACCTACAGTGCCTTCAGAAAGTATTCACCCCCCTTGGATTTTGTCACATTTTGTGATGTTGCAAACCAAATTAAAATACATTTATATGGGATTTTTTTGTCCCGTATCTACACAAATTACTCTATAATGTCAAAGTGGAATGAAACTGCTGGAATTTTTTGTACATGTAATTTAAAATAAAAACCTGAAATGTCTTGATAAGTATTCATCCCTTTGCTATGACACTCCAAATTGAGCTCAAGTGCATCCAATTTCCTTGTGAGATCACTCTAAAACTTGAATGGAGTCCATCTGTGGTCAGTACAAATGGTTGACATGAATTCAGAGGAAATACACCTGTCTATATAAGGTCCCAGCAGAAACTCTACTATGAAGACCAAGGAGCTGTCCGTAGAACTCTGATAGAATTGTGAGTAGGCATAGATCTGGGGAGGGGTATAAAAACATTTCTGGGGTGTTGAAAGTTCCCAGGAGCACAGTCAAGTCCATCATTAGGAAATGGAAAGATTACGGAACCACCCAGACTCTTGCTAGAGCAGGCCGTCCTCCCAAACTGAGCAACCGGGCAAGAAGGACCTTGGTCAGGGAAGTGACCAAGAACCCAATGACCACCCTGACAGAACTGCAGAGTTCCATGGCTGAGATGGAGAACCTGTCCAGAGGACAACAATCTCTGCAGCACTTCACAGATGTAGCCTCTATGGGAGAGTGGCTAGACGGAAGCCACTCCTGAGAAAAGACCACATAACGGCATGCCTGGAGTTTGCAAGAAGGCACGTGGCAGACTCTGAGACCATGTGGCAAAAGATTCTCTGGTCTGATGAAACAAAAATTGAACTCTTTGGCCTGAATGCAAAGTGCCATGCCTGGAGCAAACCGAACACAGCTCAGCACCCGTGTAACACCATCCCTACCATGAAGCGTGGTGGTGGCAGCATCATGTTATGGGGATGTTTTTCAGCGGCAGGGACTGGGGCACTTGTCAGGATAGAGGGAACAATGAATGGAGCCAAATACAGGCATATCCTTGAGGAGAACCTGCATCAGTCTGCAATAGACCTTGGACTGGGGCGCAGATTTACGTTCCAGCAGGACAATGACCCCAAGCATACAGCCATAGCAACACTGGAGTGGCTTCAGAACAAGAAGATGAATGTCCTTGAGTGGCCCAGCCAAAGCCCAGACTTGAGTCCCATTGAGAATCTGTGGAAAGACTTAAAGATTGCGGTTCACCGACGCTCCCTATCCAACTTGACAGAGCTTGAGCAAATCTGCAAGGAAGAATGGGCGAAAATCACCAAATCCAGATGTGCAAAGCTGATACAGACCTACCCAAGAAGACTCAAAGCTGTAAATGCTGCCAAAGGCGCTTCTACAGAGTATTGACTCAGGGGGGTGAATACTTAAGTAAACAAGATATTTCAGTTTTTAATGTTTCATCAATGTTTGTTACACAATACAAATATTTTTGCCCCTTTAAATTGTTGAGTATGCTGTGTGAATCAAGGGGGAAAAAATCATTTCAGTGCATTACAAATTCTGGTAGTAACACAACCAAATGTGACAAAATCCAGGGGGGAATACTTTCTGAAGGCACTGTAAATTTGGCAATGCTTAGGACTCAGACTTTAAAAAGAAGATTAAAGCTAAAATTCCACAGATCCTGGCAGATAGCAACACTTCGAAGTTACGGCAGGTATAATATGTGATACATTAAAAGTATTTGTTCGAGGAGAGATAATGGCTTATACATCATATAAACGAAAGCAAAGGGAAGTTGCTTATGCAAGGCTAGAAAAAGTTGCATACCCTCCAACAAGCCTGGGGCTCTGGAACATCCCAGGTGCAAACCTGAATTTGTTAATTAAAAGCAAACTACAAAAAATTCCAGACCAAAAGGTGCAGCAGGCCCTGTTTTATTTAAAAAAAAAAATATATAGATATGAGTGAGGTCCAATGGGGTCTAGAAATCTGGCATGCTGGCTCAGGAGACAAAAGGCCATTTCCTGTATCATGCAGATTAATTCCAAGCTTTTGTCCCGGACAGCACGTACAGCCGAGGATGTACTGGCTGCTTTTCAGTGATTCTATTCTCAGTTATATACAGCTCCGCCCCACCGACCCCACGCAGATGGGCCAGTACCTAGCTACAGTGGCTCTCCCGACCTTATCCCTTGATCAACAGACCTCATTACTAACCCCGATCAGGTCAGAAGAAATTATATTAGCCATAGCAGAAGCAAAAAAATCCAAAATGCCCAGGTCCAGTTGGATTTCCTTCTGAATGGTACAAAATGTTTTCCAAACAACTGATCCCTTCCCTACTGTCCACTTATAGGGAGGTCCAAGTGGGGGAGAATCCCCCCCCGTGGGCCTATGCCACATTATCCCCAATTTTGAAACCTGGAAAAGACCCCAAGGAGAATTCCTCCTTTAGGCCTGTATCCATATTAAATATGGATGATAAGTTCTATATGTCCATTTGGGCCTGGAGATTGGAGAACATTCTGCCAACCATAATCCATCCAAGCCAATCAGGGTTCATTTGCTCCAGACAGACAGCAGACAATATGTGCTGAACAATACATTTAATGGCATACTTAAATCAAAGGAAAATACCTGCAGCCTTAAGTCAGCTTAGACGCTGACAAGGCTTTTGATCGAGTATCGTGGCCTTTTTTATGGTATACTCTGAAACACATGGGTTTTCTAGAAGGCCTCCTCGCTTGGCTACAGAACATTTATCAAAGTCCAAAAGCTTTTGTTCGAATTAATGGCCAACTCTCTACACCGATTAGTTTAACTAGAGGAACACATCATGACTGTCCCCTCTCCCTTCTCCTTTTTGCTATCTATGTTGAACCATTAGCAGCAGCAATTAAAGATTCATTATTAGTAGAGGGTATTCCACTGGGAGTCCGGCATTTTAAACTCTCACTTTATACCGATGATGTCCTGCTCGCTCTGTTGAATCCAGAACAATCCGCTCCAGTGGTACTGGAAATTACATAAATATGCAGCTTTCAGGATATGTGATAAACATTCAAAAACAGAGATATTGCCCTGAACTTTCCCCTCAATTGCACTTAAAAGGTTGCTTCTTTCTAGATGAGGCTGCCCCAAAATAAAATATTTAGGAGTATATTTGCCTAAAAACCTGATACATTTAGAATTAATTGATTATATGAGTACCTGACCCAGGCGATAGAGGGCAAACTAAGTGGCTAGGCACATCTGCACCCCTCCTTCTATTCAAAGATAGAGGCAGTACGAATGACAATTCTGCCAAAGTTTCTACATCTGTTGTAGACACTTCCATTGGCACCAGCCCCTACCCTGGAATACATACAAACATTTTTATTTATCTCAGATTCAGATTAATATCTTTGAGCCAAAATAAGCTCATTTACAAAGGTTCCAAGTCATAGTACACTGAACAAAACATATGAAACAGGTATTTTCGTATATGGCGGCACATGCAAGTCTGCTTACACGGAGGGTGGGGTTACACTAACAACAGTTGTATACAGGGATGTCATACAACTAAGGTAGACAAAGATACACAGACAATGTCAGTCCTAAGTACTATGGAGCAGATGACATCTGCACTGAGAGGTGCGCGCAGTGTTTAAGTAATTACATGATACAACCAGAGGCAAGCAGATTTCTAGGTAGCATCGGTGCAAATATTAGCTGTCAAAGGAGGCTTTGTTTAGGGTTCAGCAGGGAGACTGGTAAAAAAGGGGAGGGGAGGAACCAGGGAAATGCAGGCATTAAGTAGGTGCAATTGGAGCCCTTGGGGAGGAGCTGAAAGAGAGAGGGGTAATCAGCCAGAGGCGAGAGAAGAGAATGGGTAGGGTGCAGCCAATGCGAGCTGAGTCAGGGGAGATGGTAAGGTACGAGGCGATGCAGTCAGGGTGGGTAATGTCAGTAGGCAGAAGGCAGAGGGGTGGGCTGGGGAGGTTGAGAGGGAAGAAGGGAAGCAAGGGAGGGAGAAGAAGCTATGATGGAAGGGAAGAGGGGTATAGTGGGGTGAGGCATTAGGGCGGTGGAGGGGGTACCATTAGGTCGTCGAAAGAGAAAAGTAGGGCGGGACTTAATCCTGGTCACATGTTAAGTAAAGCAACCGCGAGACCATATATACGTACAGGTGGGAGCGAGCCCTTGTTTGTACTGGCTGAGCTTGGTGCATTTGATGAGGGCGATGGGTAGCTCCTGAACCACTGGGGTCCTCGGAAGGACAGGGATTTCTGAGCCAGCTTGATACGCTTAAATGGCACCTGGAGACCCCTCCTGCGACTACTAGTGTTTTTTGTTGGTTGTGTGGCTTTGAAGAGGCTGCTGGTAGACTCTGGCCCTAACACTGATTTTTTTTTTTTTTTTTTTTTTAACCCGGCAAGCACGCCTGGTATTGTGCCCTGAGGTGAAGATAGAGCCACCCATTTTCGTTGTATAGGTGCATGTATGGGCAAGTGATCAGCCCTTAGGTCAAGTGGCAGACCTTATTAAGGAGTATTTTTACTCTTTTTAGGGCAGTGTCTGAACTGCCCCATAGATTGGCAGGCCATAGTCGATGGTTGCTAGGACTGAGCAGCTCGTGGCAAGCTTCAGGGTGGCAGGAGACAGAGTGTCTGTGTCGATAAAGGACACCCAGTTTGATATTAGCGTTTTTAACAATGTGATCCATATGGGTGTTGAAGCTGAGTATATCGTCCAGGTGTACACCGAGGTACTTGAAAGTGGAGACTCGTTCCAAGTGATCACCCTTGTAGTTCCATACCAGCAGCAGGCTATATTTCTTCTTTCTCTGTGGTACAGTAAAGAGCATGCTTTTGATCTTCTTGTGGTTGAGTAGGAGTCTGTTCTGGGAGAACCACGATTTGAGTTTAAAGAAGCTATCTTGCAGCTCAGTGGTAATAGCAGTTAGCTCTTACCAGAGATAGAGATGATGACATCATCGGCATAAAGTACGGTGTGTGTGCCGGCAGATAGAGGGAATGAATTTATGAAGAGGCTGAAAAGGAGTGGTCCTAGAATGGACCCTTGGGGACTCCGATATTCACCTCCTGAGTTCGGAACGGTGCTGCTGATTTTAACACATTGTGTTCTGTGGGTGAGATAGCTGTTGAACTAGGGTGACAGTGTCTGTGGCAGGCCTACAGACAGCAAGCAGTTTAGAGATACTGGCGTGCTGACAGTATCAAATGCCTTAGTGAGGTCTATGAAGATAGACCCCACTGCAATCCCTTTATCCAAGGAGTCATAAAGATGAGAGGTGTACTCCACCAAGGCAGTTAGGGTGGAGTGATTTTTTTTTCAGAAACCATGTTGCTGGGTACAGAGCAGACGGTACTTCTCCAGGTACTCTGTAAGTTGATCACAGACTACCTGTTCCAAGGCCTTGGAAAGGGGCCGGGGGTAGAATAGAGATGGGCCTGTAGTTGGAGGTGTTAGCTCTGTCACCAGCTTTGAAAATGGGGGTGACAATTGCTTCCTTCCATCTGTCTGGAAACACACCTGACCTCAATGAGGCATTGAACACCTTTGTGAGTGGATCAGCTGGTTCATTTAAGGTGAGTGCTACTAGCTTCATGTCAACTAGGTCACTCCCCATCCAAGTCTTTCCAAGGACCCACTGAACATATTTAATAGTCTCGGCCTAGTCACTTGTTTGAAATAGAATTGTGGTATACCATTGTTATTGGTTGGAGGAGTATTCAGGCTGGGAGGCTGGCCTGGTGGAGAAGCATGAGATATGCAACCGTGAGGTCAATGAAAGCTGTATTAAAAGCCTCCCGCGATGTCGCTGGTTTCCTGGAGTGTCCCAGATCCGGGTTGTAATCAGGTCAGGAGGGATCTTAAGGCCCTTCCAGTGAGTGATTTCATAGAGTTCCAGAACTCCCTACCTGATCCCCAGTTTTGTTTAGGAGCTCAGTATAGTAGGAGGCTTTGCTGCCCGTGATGAGCTTGGTACATTTGTTTCTGGCTGCCCTGTAGGTATAGAGGTCAGACTGCATCTGAGTAGCCTGGGCCTTGTGCCAGAGATTGTCCCTTAAATGCATGAGCTCAATCAGGGGCCTGAGAGCCACAGGTTAGCAGCCCTCTCACTTTTTGGTCTGAAATGGGGCAAAATGTCATAAGCCAAAATAAAGATCCTGAGGAGATATTCCAGGGCTTGGTTCCCATCTTTGTGCCGTCCAGTGGTGACCAGTCGGGCGTGTTTCAGGTACTGCCGAAGGTAGACAATAACGTAGGCCTTAGAGTATGATTTCTAGATAACTTGGGGGGTGATGCTTAGTGAACTTATTCGTCCAGGTACGTATTACTGGAGAATGGTCATTAAAGGAGTCTGGGTAAGACAGAGACATTAGTGATGTGGTCCAGGCAGGAGGAGAGGAGCCAATCTAAGAGGGTGCTTGTATCTGTCCTATAATTTTGTCTAGTGGATTGCGTAACCATCTGTGTGAGGTAAAGCCCAGATATTTGGTCTCTGGCCGATGCATCAACTGGGGATTGCCAGTTGATGTTGAAGTCACAAACAATTACACGTTCCCGTTTGTGCCCCAGCTGCTGTTGATTGTTGATGAACTGTTCCAGGCCAGTGTTGTGCTTAAAAGGGTGTGTGTTAACTGTGGAGAGCAGTAGTACTTTGTTTTGCTAGTCTATGGTGAGCTTTAAGTTTAAGATTTGGGCTTCCTTGGAGTGCAGGCTGCTGGGCAGAGCATGACCTGTGATGTCACTCCTGAGGTAGACCATACACCCCCTCCCCTGCTTGGACAATCTGTCCTGGCGGAAAAGAGGTGTAGCCATCTAGGGGAAACGGCCAAATCGGTGATCTTAGCAGAGAGCCAGGTCTCTGTGAGAGCAATGATGTCAGGTTTGAGCATCATCACCCAGACCTCGAATAGCGAGAACTTGGGTAGTAGGCTTCATAAGTTTAGTGAGACAATCTTGAGGTGTCCCAGGCTCTGATTTTGTCTTACATGAGTGGGACCTGGGTTCGGATGCACAATACCGGATATTAGGAGTAGTAGCAGGATTTGCTTCCTGAGGAAGCGTGACCAGAGTATCTGGAATGAGTGATAGGACTTTTCGTTTTTGAGGGTATTGGGTTGTGGGTGGTCATTGAGGGGGAGCGGTAGAATAGTAAGGCAGCTATAGGGATCTTGGGGGATCCTGGGGTTCAGGGATCCGTGGTGGTAATTTGGAGGCTTGACGCATGAGGGGATCAGTAAGCATCCCGCCCATGATGCGCATAACAGCCAGGGGTATATCAGATGTGGAAGGGTCAATAGTGGGTCCAGCCATCTTCCTGCGTAATTTTGCTCCAAGGCAGGGGACAATGGCAAATATAAGTGACAGTTTATGGTGTCCCAGCATTGTGGCTATTGCCAGAGTTCACAAGGGAATAAAGGTGAATTGGGGCTGTTTATAGGGAAGATGTATGCAACCACTTAGTAGTATGGTGCCGAGGAGAACATTTTTCAGTATTTCGCTGTGGCACTGTGTGGGGCAACAATTGAGAAGAGAAGGGTGGGAGGAGTTGTACGGGACTTCATCAGCCACTTAAACAGTGGGGGTGTAAGATGAGTTTTAATCACTATATGGCTGTTGAGATGTAGGAGGACAACATATAGACGATAAGAAATGAGGAGGGGAATGAGAGGCAGCAGCCAATAGGAAGAAAGTGGGAGTAGGAGGAGGAGCCTGAGAGAATTTAATAGAGGCCAGGGTGGTGGGACAGAAATCGGAAGAAATAAAGTCGGAGATTCAGCTTTAGCAGTGTGGCACCAAATTTAAACAGAGGAATGCAACTCCTTCCGATACCTGCGGTGTGGGGAATTCCAGGCTGGCAGCAGTGCCAGATGAAATTTTCGGACCGCAAGCACAGTTTGAGTTGAAGGAGGGAGGGTGCACTTGTCCCGGTCAGGGCTCAGGATCCCCTGAGGAAATAAAGAAAAAGGCTCGAATTAGTAAGGCTCAATAGAGGGTGGAGAGCAAAGGAGAACAATAGGACAAAGACAGGAGGGGTGTCCCTGGTAAAGCGAGGTGGGTCAGACAGTGGCAGGCTGCAATTTAGCAATTGCAGGGCATACAAATTGCTGGCAGAAAAAAGGCCCTCAGGTCTATCAAGTCTGCCCGATTAGCAGCTCTTAGTTTCATATCACTACAGCTGCCCATTGTGTGCTTGCCTGTACTATTTTATTTATGACTTTGGTAACCGGGTGGAGTGCGCTGATCTTGGGGACCTTTTTCAGGCAGGACCCGGCCACATAATGTGACAGGAACTAATGTAACAAACAACAAAGCATGGAACAGTTGACAAAACAAAACAGGATAAAGGTTACAATAGTGCATGGAATAGCAAATAGAAGAGCAACAAAATACAGGATTCCATAAACCATACATCAGTTAGGCATAACAATAAATAGAGGTATGCATAAACATGACAGTTCTAGCAGCAGCAGTTACAATAGGAGACAAACAAGGGAGTCTAAGTATAAGCAGAAGAGGACAAGGCATAGCAAAGCATAGGGGTGGGAGGGAAGGTGGGGCGGAGGGGTGGCAGGCAGGATTAACAAACAGAGGTACTAAAGCTGAAGTGTACATGCAGGCCAGCCTAATTGATTCCTACTTGACCTAATATACTTACACATTCCCTGGTGGAGTGCAGTCAGGAAAGTGAGTGAACTACCCATGGAAGCAGTGGCAGCAGGAAGTCCTACCCTGCCCTTGACTCTATCCCAACCCTGCTTAAAACTATCCACTGTCCTTTGAGCGATTAACTCCTCCGCAGTGTGTTCCAACCCGCCACCACTCTGTGAAGTACTGCTTCCTCATCTCCTCCTAAACCTTCCCCTTCCAACTTCAAACGTGCCCCTAGTGACCCCTTTAAGTGGAACAGTCCTTCCTTCCTGACTTTATTTATAGTTTTCAAGTACTTGAAGGTCTCTATCATGTCCCTCTTACCCTTCTGTCTCATAGTGAGTACATTTTGAACTCCTTCAACCTCTCTTCACATGGCAGCTCCCCTAGTCCCATGATCATTTCTGTAGCGCTATGCTGCACCCCCTCCAGTAATCTCCCATCCTTTTTGAGGTATTTCTTGTATCCTTCTCCCTCCTTGAAAATGAGCATGCTCGATGGAGACTTCCTGCCAACAAACTTACCTAATCTAACCTAAGAGTGGCCTCACCAGTGATCTATACACTAGCAGGATAACCTCCCCGTTTCGAGAGGTGATCCCTCTGGCAATGCACCACACCATCCTATTTGCCCTTGTTGCCGCCCTCCTACACTGCGCTGATACCTTAATGTCCCCTGTGACTATTGCCCCCAGGTCCCTTTCCTCCTCTGAAGCCATTATCTGCACTCCACCCCCAGCCAGTAGCTTTTCCTGGGATTTCTGGCTCCAAGGTGCATGACCTTGCACTCATCATTAGGAGGCAGTATAGCGCAGTGGTCTAAGGCTCTGAGCTGCAAATCTGGTGACATCCAGCAGACCAGACCTGGGTTTGAATCCACAGCTTCCACTTGCATACTGTGTGACCCTGAGCAAGTCACTTAACCTCCTTGTGCTCCCAGGTCGCTCCTGTAAAAGCTTTCAGCTTAGTGTGCTATACCTGGTTAAACAACTAAATAAAAAAAAAAAAAATTAAACGAACTGCCACTACCTTGACCAGTGTTTGAGTTTAGCTAGATCCTCTCTGAATGTCTGCTTTCTTCCTCATTGTCCATTTTACACAAATCTTTGTGTCATCCGAAACAGGCTGATCTTACTCTTGACCCCCTTTGCAGTGTCTCCAATGAAGACATTGAACAGAACAGGGCCTAGTACTGAACCCTATGGTACCCCACTCGTTACTGGCCTTGGCTTGGATATCTCTCCCCTTACAACTACCCTCTGTTGTCTGCCCTGCAGCCAGCTCTCAACCCACCCGACCAGTTTTTCCTCCGCCCCCACATACCTCAGCTTGTTTATTAACCTCCTGTGTGGCACCAAGTTGAAAGCCTTGCTGAAGTCCAGATACAGGACATCCACAGCGTGGCCTTTGTCAACCGCCCTAGTGACCCAGTCGAAGAAGTCAATCAGGTTAGTTTGGCAAGACCTTTCTGTGATAAACCCATGCTGTCTCTCGTCCTGCAGACCATTGCTATTGAGAAAGGTTCTTAATCTCTCCTTCAGAATGGTCTCCATCACCTTCCCCACTATGGAAGTCAATCTCACCAGTCTGTAGTTACCCGGTTGGTCCTTGGGTCCACAAGGGCACCACGTGAGCCATTCTCCAGTCCTTGGGTACATTCCTCGTCTCCAAGGAGGTGTTGAACAGGTCTGTCAGAGGGTCTGCCAACACCACTACCAGTTCCTTCAGGACCCTTGGGTATACACCATCTGGTCCTGGTGCCTTGTCCACCCACAAGGCTTTAAGGCCCTACAGAACTCTTTCATCTTGGATGACCCTGTCAGTTATCTCTGCCCTTCCCCACCTTTGCCCCCTTTGTCTTGCAGTATTGGGCCATCCCTTTCTTTCTTGAACACTGAGCAGAAATACTCATCGAGTGCCTCTGCCTGATCTTCCCTTGTCCCGCCCATCCTCCCTCTCTCATGATTCTAACAATGTCATCCCTACAACTCCTCTTCTCTCTTATGTATTTAAGGAACCCTCCCCCCCAATGATCCCGTGAACCAACTTCAGCTCCTTTGCTGCCCTGACCTATAGATTTTTATCATGTTTTATCGGGCGCTCAGGGTCTGGTGGTCATTACTGATATTACCAATTGATAAAGGTGTGTGAATTTACCTAACCTACTGGAATATCAAAGGGCTGTAATAATTAAAGTGGTCTTACTGTGGATCAACCCACAATATGAGGCAACGTGGAAATACATGGAATTTGTGTTAAATGACTTGTTTAAAATAGACAAAATATTGTTTGCACTGTTGAACTCACCACAGAGTTTCAGGATATTTACTTTTGATACAGAAGATACTATCAGATATGGTATAAGTTTTTTGGGACGCGCCCCCCCCCCACCCCCAAGTGTCAAGGGATAATGAATTTTCTGAAGTTCACAAGGGAACCCTTAAAAATCTGACTTAAGGTCAGTAATAATTATTTTACATTCCTGAAAAATTGTTCTTGGGAACAATGAAGTATAATGCAATTTGACAGCAGGTCCCTCAGGCCCCTATGTAGTTCAATGGCAGAGATCTGCGTTTATTCATTTTCAGTTAGTGGGCAGAACAGGTCTCCTTCCCTTTGTCTCCTTGAGAAGGACTATCACGCGTCTCTATAAATATTTTATTTCTTATTTACGTCTTAAATCCTACCTTCAGCCATACGAGTGGTCCCTCGCGGCCCTTATTGAAAATCCAACCCAAATAATACAACTGGTACAAGCTGATATCAGAGGAACTACTTCAGATCACCCGATTAGTAAGATATGTAAGGCCTTAAATGAAAGACAGGGAGACTCTGCCAACCCAATCGGGCTTAGATGGGAACATGAATTGCACATATCAGAGAGCAGGACTGGAATGAGTCTGTTTTACCAACTATAAAAAATCTTTTCGTCACCATACTGGCGTGAATGCATGTGGAAACTCCATTCTCGTTTCTTCCGTACGCCAGCCTTGCTGGCCAGTATGGGAGAAGTAGGGGAGGGACAGTGTTGGAGAGAATGTGGGGATGATAGAACAAATCAGAGCCATGTCCTTTGGTCATGTCCTAAGCTATCCAAGTTTTGGAAGGAGATCCTCAGGAGCTGAGTGCAATCTATGACACCACTGATTTATTCACTCCCACATTTATATTGACTTTTATTAAAGCAGAAGATCTGCGAATTGATAAAAATTGCTAAAACAAATTTTAAAATTTATAACAGCAGCCCACAAAATGATCACTAGATTGTAGTTTACAAATAAAATGCCCACTAAAAAGCCTGGATTGTTTTGTCCAGGGAGATATATGCCCTTGAGCAACTCTCGGCCAAGATGATGGACAAAGTTCAGAAATTTGATGTACAATGGCAAAAGTGGATATCATGTCAACTAAATCATTATGATGATTTTGTACCTTAAGCTATGTACTGAACATGTAAATTTGTTCTTTTGCATTGAAAAGTTACTCAGGACGTGACCTGTGATGTTCCTTGAATTTTAATGGGACTAAAATCTGGGAGGGAGCGGGCAGGGCCCTCTGTGCTATGCCTGGTTTGATTTGAGTGGATCACAGACTGAACTTAAAATGAGTAACTTTGATTCTCTGGTTACTGAAGTAGTAAGATGTAAATTTATTTTCCTCTAACATGACTGCTACAAGTATACATGTGCTGTACTGTGATATCAACTGGTATTAGTAAGTGATGTATTGCTGCCTGTAAAATTGCTGCATTTATACATTAAATAAAAGACTAAATTAAAAAAAAGAATGTGGTATATGTTAAAGGGAAACAATGGAAAAGACAAAGCTTTTCTCAGATACTGCAAAAACTCTCAGTTAGTGCTGTCAGACAGTAACAACTTCATTTAATGATTTAGAACAGCTACCCACAACTTCACTTCCTGTTGCTGGCAGCAGCCATTTCTTGAGCAGCAGTTAGCTTCCTGAGCTCACTGTATGCTAATGTGCCTGTTTGACCTCAGCTATTGGTTGGCAGGACATATTAGCATAAAGTGAGCTCAGGAAGTTCTTCATGGAAATGGTGGCTGCCAGTACAGAAAGTGAAAGTTGAAGG
The DNA here is from genome assembly GCA_016271365.2 of Neoceratodus forsteri. Lineage (NCBI taxonomy): Eukaryota > Metazoa > Chordata > Ceratodontiformes > Ceratodontidae > Neoceratodus > Neoceratodus forsteri. The sequence goes on along the minus strand of CM028134.1, from coordinate 1,071,318,114 downwards.
CCACTGTTTAAATCACTAAAAATCAGAGTTATTTGTTAAACAATGTTACCACCTGAAAGACTAATCAAGCATTTTTGTAGTGCCTTGTAAAGCTGTGCCTTTCCACGTTTCCTTTAAGTGCTACTCCAATGCTGAAATTTCCTTTATTTTGTTACGCTATTAAAATGGAGCTGGATTTTCTTCTGTCTCTGATGACCCTAACATTTCAGAAATGGCACTGTGTGGGATTATCCTATCTATATCAGCTGCTGGATGCCGATGGGGTTATTCCATTTGCCAAGTTAAAGGCCCGTATACCAATTACTCAATGCAGACCATGTATATTACTTGCAAGTTTGAGCCTTTCTACAAGAAAAGGGCTCACCATGGAATACCTCCCTCAGTTCCACAATTAATGAAACTAATCATAGACACATTGAGAGGGTTGACATATCCCCACTTAACTGGATTATCATGTAAGGCCCTTAGGGCTCACTGGACTGATACTACCAGCACTGCGCTCCAGGCCTGGAACAGAGAATTACAATCCGATACTGCATATGAGAAGTGGTTGGAACTGATCATTCCTTCCATGCACATTTCTCAAGCCCCGTACTGGAAAGAATTTATATGGGAAGTGTCCGATTAGATTTTATAATACACCAGTCAAATTATTAAAATACTTACCCAGTCAGTATGGATAATGCTGGAGGGGCTGGGGAGAATCTAGTGCTGATTCTGCCCATATTTTATGGAGCTGTGACAAACTGGGCTCTTTTTGGAATAGCAATATCTCAATTACTTACACCTGAACCGACCATTACTAAGCAATTAATATTATTATATATAGACCAGAATGGAACAATACCTCCTGCCTGGAATATACTCTATTTATACATAGCGGTGGCTAAGAAAGTTAAAACCCGCCTATAGCATACCACTACATCCGAGCCTCCCAATGGTAAGCAATGGTTAATGATATCTATTACCTAGAATGAATGGTAGCACATCACCTAGGGACGCCAGGCCAGATTCGAATTGACCTGGAGGCCTTGGGTCTTTTATATTTCCAGGGAAGATTATGTTTTGTCCCTTGAAACAGGCTGGATTGGGTTCTTAGAAGCATAGTCTTACTTATAAAACCTACCTGAATGGATGATAAACCAATAAAAAGTAACTAGGATTTATGTAACTGTTAGAATTAATTTCCTCATATACTGGAATAGATTTAAAGACCTATAAAAATACTGGATATTAGTTAAAGGTATGTAAACTAATGGAAAAAATGTTGAACTATTGTAAACATTGATGATATTCTGCATGAATTAATAAAGTTTGTAAAAAAATAAATAAAACAGTACAGGCCTTCAAGGTAAGACATAGGAACATAGAAAGTGACGGCAGAAGGGGACTGCAAGGTCCATCTAGTCTGCCTAAAAACCTACCAGATGCTATTCCCCCTCCCCTCCTTTACCTTTCTGTGTGCTACCTTTATGTCTGTCCCATGCGTTCTTAAACTCGCTTACCAGTTTGGCCCCCACTACCTCCTTGGTAGGCTATTCCATGGGTCCACCACCCTCTCTGTAAAGAAGAACTCCCTTGTGTTACTCCTGGACAGATATCTGCCTACCAGTGGAATCTCTAGGAAACACTCTGTAGTAGAGTGGGTGGGGAGCCCTATAGAAACATAGAATTTGACGGCAGATAAGGACCACTTGGCCCACCCAGTCTGCCCATTTCCCTGCCTACTGGATAAGCTGCAGATCCTAGTTAACCAGCAGCCTACTTTTTCCTACCCCCATCCCCTAGAATTGCCTTATGACTGTCCCATGCATGCTTGAATTCCACCACTGTTTTTGATTCCACGCTCCTCCCGGAAGGCTGCCCATGCATCCACAACCTCTCTGTGAAAAATACTTCCTAAATTACTCTGAGCCGCCTCTCTATCTTCAAATTGTGCCCCTTGTTCTTGCACACCTCTTTTTGAAAGATGCTACCCTCTTGGACTTTGTTGATTCCTTGAGGTACTTGAAAGTTTCTGTCATGTCCCCCCTCTCCCTCCTTTCCTCGAGGCTATACATATTAAGCTTCTTTAGTCTCTCTTCATATGTCTCCTGGTGCAGACCCTGCACCATTTTAGTTGCCCTCCTCTGGACAGCTTCCATCCTGTCTCTGTCTTTGCGAAGACTGGGTCTCCAGAACTGCACGCAGTACTCCAGATGGGGTCTGACCAGCTGTCTGTACAAGAGGATAATAACTTCCTGTTTTCACTGGTGATGCCTCTCCCTATGCATCCCAGTATCCCCCCAGCCCTCATTGCTGCCCTCTCACATTGCTTGCCCACCTTTAGGTCATCTGATATGACTACCCCCAGGTCCCTTTCCATTTTTGGTATAAATTAGTTTGTGTTTGCAAAGCATACTGTTGGTCACTGCTTATGAAGTGTTTTTTTGGGGGTCAGACTTGATATGCTTAGTGTCCTTCCAACATTGTATTACAGTGTTACTATGTATGTACCAAAATTTCTAACAAACTGCTCTTCTGTTTACTGTAACCAGATCACCAGCCACCATACATCATAAGCGGTGCTGCCGAGATATGTGGAGATTCGGACCTTGAGCCACGGCTGCTGGTACAGAGCATTGAGCTGCAGAGACCTCGATTCATCACATCTGGAGGGTGGGTGAGCCAGGCATAGGCTCTGCTTTTCCTCTTTCCTCTTGTTTTCCAAGTTTGTCTTCTGGAATCCTGAAACAGTGTTCTGAAATACCTGTACATAAATTACACCCCATAGGAGTGCTACAGTACTGTGCTACACTGTCCTTCGAGGCCAGGGCATCATACCTCCATCTTTAACTCTGAGCACACTGGCCTGGGGTTGAGCTCGATGTTGAACTCTGGTCTCCCATGTGGTAGTGCCCAGGCACTAATCAACAAGTGAAAAGTCCCATTAATCATCCTGACTCTGCTGCCCTGATAGTCCAGCAGCAGTACGCGTGGTGCTGCCCTGTAGGCCACCCAGGTTCTGGAGCGGACTCTGGTTGCTGTGGTGGGGGCCAGGTTGACGTAGCTGCCGCTTGGCAGTTGACTTTGGGGGTCGGATGGGTTCTGTTGTTTGTGAGACCCCTGCAGTGGAACCAGGAGTTTGATTCTTTTATAGGGATACCATGACGGCAGACATAGATGCAGGTGCAACTCACACCATGGGGACAGACCCAAGGGAGAAAACGGGGACAAGTATGTGCAGCGAGGTGCCGCATGTGACAGTCATGGTGCCCTTAGGTTCCGCTCCTTGTACATCCCCACTGGCTGGGATATTGGGGGTAGCTGACAGAGCTGAGGGGTCAACTGACAATGCACAGGGACACCTGAGGAGGAGGAGGAAGTGATGAAGGGGGCAAAAGCAGGATTGGGGGAATCATCCTGATACCTAACAAGGATAATCTCATTTATGAAAGTCTTATTAATTATAAATTTTTGGATTGCCTAACCTGTGTCTTCTAGTACTTCCTAGTGCTTGACATCCAAATGCAGATTTGTTCTCCACTGGTTGACCTCACTTAGAATGTAACTGGAGTGGAGCCAGCCCAGTAGTACAGAGAGAGAGGGCTACATGCCACGCTGGTGACTTGGGTTCGTAAGTACCTCGGGTCACTCTGGGCAGGCCAGTTGAGGAAGGATTGTGCATCCTAGGGACAGTTCTCCTCACCTGGGTTGGGGGCTAGACACTGGATCTGACTGTGTGACTGCCACCTGGTGAAGGTCAGGTGGTAGCGCACTGGAATGCACACTGCAGGGGAAGGGACTGCACCTGGACACCATACACCCCATGTGCTTCATTTCAGTCCAGCATCCAGGGGCTGGAGTGCGCCCTGCGGGGAAGAGACTACACCCTGATACCATGTGCCCATGTGCATTGTTTCAGTCTGTCACCTAGGGGAGGGAGTGCACTCTGCAGGGGAAGGGACTGCACCTGAACATCATGCACCCATGTGCATCATTACAGTCAGGGAGTTCGGGAGGAAGTGCATGCTGTGGGTGAAAGGGCTTTACCAGGACATCATACACCCAAGTGTATCATTGCACAAGGCACCCAGGGAAGGGCGTGCACACTGCGGGACATGGGACTTTACCTGACACCATGCACTCATGTGTATCATCGCACTTTTGTCACCTAGGAAGGGGAGTGTACACTGCAGGGGAAAGGGCTGCTCCAGACACCATGCACCCATATGTATCATTGAATGTGGCACCTGAGAGAGAGAGTACACACTACAGGGGAAGGGACTACATCTAGACACCATGCACCCATGTAGATCGTTGCATGCAGCACCCAGGGGTGGGTGTGCACACTGTGTGGGGGATGGACTGTGCCCTAACATCATGTACCCATGTGCATAATTTCACAAGGCACCCAGGGAAGTGTGTGCACACTGCGGGGGAAGGGACTGCATCATTTCACATGGCACCAGGGGAGGGACTTCACCCAGACATCATGCATCCATGGTCATCATTTTAGTCTGGCACCCAGTGGAGGGGGTACACACTGCAGGGGAAGGGACTTCACATGTACACCATGCACGCCATATGCATCATTTCACATGGCACCCAGGGGAGGGACTTTACTCGGACATCACGCATCCATGTGCATCATTTTCGTCTGGCACCCAGGGAGAGGGAGTGTACACTACAGGGGAAGAGACTTCACCCGGACACCATCCACCCATGTGTATCATTGCACTCTGTCGCCCAGGGGAAGGAGTACACACTGCATGGGAAAGAAATGCACCTGAACACCATGCACCCATGTGCGTCATTGCAAGCAGCACCCAGTGGAGGGAGTACACACTACGGGAGAAGGGACTGCACCAGGACACCATGCATCCATGTAACACAGAAACATAGAAACAGAATTTGACGGCAGATGAGGACCGCTTGGCCCACCTAGTCTGCCCATTTCCCTACCTAATGGATGAGCTGTAGATCCTAGTTAACCAACAGCCTACTTCCTCCTACCACCACTAGAATTGCCTTATGTCTGTCCCATGCATTCTTGGAGTCCCCCACTGTTTTTGACTCCACGACCTCCTCAGGAAGGCTGTTCCATGTATCCACAACCCTCTCTGTGAAAAATACTTCCTCACATTACCTCTGAGCCGTCCCCCCTCTATCTTCAAATTGTGCCCCCTTGTTCTTGCACATCTCTTTTTCTGAAAGATGCTACCCTCTTGGACTTTGTTGATTCCTTTGAGGTACTTGAAAGTTTCATCATGTCCCCTCTTCCCTCCTCGAAGGTATACATATGAAGCCCTTTAATCTCTCTCTTCAGAGGTCTTCTGGCAGACCCTGCACCATTTTTAGTTGCCTCCTGACAGCTTCCATCCTGTCTATGTCCTTGTGGAGATGGGGTCTCCAGAACTTAACGCAGTACTCCAGGTAGGTCTCACCAACTGTTTGTACAGAGGGATAACAACTTCCTGTTTTCTACTGGTGATGCCTCTCCCTGTGCATCCCAGTATCCCGCCAGCCCTCCTTACTGCTTCTCACATTGCTTGCCCACCTTTAGGTCATCTGATATGACTACCCCAGATCCCTTTCCATTTTTGTTGTTAGTACCTCACTCCCCATTGTGTACTGTTCTCCTGGGTTTTTGTTTCCCAGGTGCATTACTTTGCACTTCTTTATGTTGAATCTAAGCTGACATACATTTGACCATTCCTCCAACCTTGCCAAGTCCCTTCTCATCCTTTCCACCCCACCTTCTGTATTGATCCTGTTGCAGATCTTTGTGTCATCTGCAAAGAGGCATACTTCTTCTTCCAGTCCCTCTGCAATGTCACTTACAAAGAAATTAAAGAGGACCGGTCCCAATACTGAACCCTGCAGCCCCCGTAACCCCCTCTTTCTTCAGTGGACTCTGTTGATTATTACCATCTGCGTCCTATTGTCCAGCCAATTTTTTACCCAGGCTACCAACTTGGGACTCACTCCAATGCTGGCTAATTTGTATTTTAATCTTTTGTGTGGGACTGTGTCAAATGCCTTGCTAAAGTCTAGGTAGGCCATGTCCACAGCCCCTCCCTGGTCTACTACTTTGGTCACCCAGTCAAAGAAATCAATTAGATTCGTCTGACATGACCTTCCCAGTGTGAACCCATGCTGCCTTGGGTCCTGTGCCCCACTGGCCTCTAAGTACTCAACAGTTCTTTCCTTCACAAGTGATTCCATCACTTTCCCTGCCACACAGGTCAAACTGACAGGTCTGTAGTTTCCTGCCTCTGTCTTGGTCCCACTTTTGTGAAGGGGAATCACATCTGCCTTCCTCCAGTCCTCCGGTACCACACCATCCTCCCATGATTTGTTAAAAAGGGTAGTCAGTGGTGTCACTAGTTCTCTGCTTAATTGCTTAGAATTCTGGGATTAATTCCATCTGGCCCCATTGCTTTGTCCACCTCCAGTTTTAGGAGTTCTTTCAGATCCCTTTCTTCTGTGAAAGGACTGGGATCGACCCTCCTATCCAGAGTGCTTCTGTTAATTGGATTAGGCACCTCCCCCACCTCCTCTTTTGTGAATACTGAACAGAAGTATTCATTCAGTATCCCTGCTTTTTCACTGTCCCTCTCTGCCCACCCACTATCCATTCTATTCAACCTCACCATCCCTCCCTTTGTCTTTCTATGCTCCCTGACATACCTATAAAAGATTTTATCCCCCTTCTTAACCAAGTTGGCTATCTTTTCCTCAGTTTGGGCCTTTGCTATTCTGACTACCCTCCCTGCTTCCTTCTGCCTTAACTGGTACAGTTCTCTGTCCTGCTCCTTCTGTGTTTCCTTATACTTCCTAAATGCAATCTTTTTCTCCCTAACCTTCACAGCCACCTCTTTTGAGAACCATAGTGGCTTTTTCTTTGTTTTGATTTGTTTATTTGCTTCACACAAAGGCTTGTTGCCTCTGTGATGGCAGTTTTGATATTTCCCCATTGTTGCTCCACCCTCCTTCTAGCCTGTTTGCTAGTGCTTTTCTAAGGCACTCTCTCATCTTGCCAAAGTCAGCCCTCCTGAAGTCCAGAACCCTCACTTTTGTATGGCTTGACTCTGTAGCTGAGTTTATCGTGAACCACACTGTTTGGTGGTCACTTGTTCCCAAATGGTTACTCACTTCTAGATCTGAGATCCTCTCATTGTCCCCATTTGAGAGTACGAGGTCTAAGATTGCTCCCTCACAAGTAGGTTCCAAAACTAGCTGTCTGAGGCATGCCACCTGAAGGGCATCAAGAATGGCCCTGCTTTTGGATGTGGCTGCAGCAGAGGTGCTCCAGTTAACATCTGGCATATTAAGGTCCCCCATCAACAGTATCTCCCTTCTGCCATCCTAAGTATTCCTTCTATCATATCCTTGTCCATTCCCTCCCTGACATGGGGGTCTGTATACAACCCCTCTGCAGGATTGTGGTGCCATTTCCAGTCTCTAAGGTGACCCACAGTGCCTCCTCTCCTCCCTGTTTACTCTTTTGTTCAGTTGATTTTATCCCTTCCCTTACATAGAGAGCTACTCCTCCCCTCTTCTCCCTCCCTGTCTCTCCTGTAGGTTGTGTACCCTGGTATGTTAACATTCCAGTCATGGTTCTCTGTGTACCATGTTTCTGTGACTGCTATGATATCCAGGCATCCCTCTTCCATCAAGGCCACCAGTTCAGGGAGCTTGTTGCCCAGACTATGGGCATTGGTACTCATTACCCTCCATTTCTTGATGGCCTTACCCCTTTTTGCCCCATCCCTGTCCTTATTGCGTTTGTCACTTTCTCCATTTACCCCTGCGCTTCTCCCTATCGATATCTCTATGTTGGTGTCTACCTCACTTAGTACCCTGATTTTTTTTTTTGGAGGGGCTAGGATTTCGCTGCTCCTCTCCAGTGCCTCCTTGGCTAGTTTAAATGTCTGCCAGTGAAGCATTTAAACCTATCACCTAGGATCCTGGTTCACCTCCTGGATAGATGCAGACCATCACGCCAGTATAGGCCTGCATCCCTTTCAGTCTCCCATATAGCACAGTGTTGAAGGCCTTGATGAAGTCCAAGTAGGCCATGTCCACTGCCCTTCCCTGATGTATTACCAGGCGAAGAAATTGATGACGCTTGTCTGGCATAACCTCCCCCTCATGAATCCATGCTGCTTTTGGTCTTGCAACCCACTGGGTTTAAGATATTTCACTAGCCTTTCTTTTAACAGGGTTTCCATTAATTTCCCCGTGAATGATGCGAGACTAACCGGTCTGTAGTTGCTAACTTTGTCCCTGCTGCCACTCTTATAGAGTAAAACTATGTCTCCTCTTCTCCCGTTCCCTAGAACCACTCACGTTTCCATTGGTATGTTGAATAAGTTTCAGTGGTGCCGCAAGCTCCTCCCTGAGTTTCCTTGGCACTCTTAGGTGTATCCCCTCAGGTACCTTGGCCTTGACTACTTTCACGTTTGCCAACATCCTTTCATGCACTCACCACTGTTTCCTGTACCAGTACCTCTCTATCCCCTCTTGAATTACATTGTTTCTCCCTCTTGGCAGTCGCTCCACAAATACTGGATAACCTCTCCTTGTACGCCTGTGTGCTACTCTCACCTTGTATTGTTACCTTTTCCACTTATTCACTCCACTCCTCGGATTTGGGTTCTTTCAGCGTTCCTCACTGTAACACCACTGTTGGCCAGTCCGCCTTTGCAATACATTTGACCTCTCATTTTAGAGCTTACTACTCCCAAGTCTGCTCTTGCCTCTAACCTCTACTTTAGTCTAACTCTCCATACCTGGGTTCTTCAGGTTTATTTATACAATTTGTTGGTTATTGGTGGTTCTAATCCTTGGTTTAGTTTAGTTTATTGTTCTAGGAATTACTACCTTTGAGCCAGAGGCTCTTTTACAAAGGTTCCACGTCAATTAGGTACAGTACAAAAGGTTACATAGATAACACAACAATTTGTGTTGTGTCAAGAGCAAGAAAACATATACAAATACATATCAAATCACCTGTGCAAAAGGACATGAGATATCAATAATCACATTATTATTACAAGAAAGAGGTCATGCCAGATTAGAGAAACAAATAGGGAAAAATCCAGAACAGAGAGGTTAAGTGAAAGGTGTGGGGAGCAGACAATAGCAGGAGAAAAGGTTTCAAACACGCTTTTTGTCAAATAACGGAACAGGGTGGGTAGTGAGAAAATAGGAGGTTTAATCAGAGCAGTCCCAGGAGCTGGAGGTGGCAAGGTGAGAGAAAAGCCTTGATTTGAAAATACCTAGAGAGGTGGAGGCAGTAATATGAGTGCTGAGGGCATTTAGCCAGCTGGGGGCACGATAGACAAATGATCTTTGTCCTGGAAGTTCGGCATCAGGGGACTTGGAGAGGCTGGTGTTCTGATCTTCTGGTAAAGCAGGTGCTAGCGCTCGGGCACAACAGGTCTTGGATACAGGGTGGAGTGAGGCCCAGAGTGGATTTTTTCACCATCAGGCAGGTAAGGTACTTTATCCGGTTTGAGAGTTGCAACCAACCTGAGTCAGCATAGAGTTCACATGTGTGGGTACGTCGATGTGCACCAAAGAGTAGCTGACGGGCCTTATTTAGGGATGTTGTAATGTGACTAAGTGCTGTAGTAGTGGCAGATCCGTATATAACTAAGCCATAGTCAACGACTGAGATGATAGAAGATTGGATGGCAATCCTCAGTGCAGAATGGGTAAGAATCTGTCGGTTCCGATACAGAATCCCAATTCGCTGATTAATAGTTTTGCTGTACTATCAATGTGAGTTGCAAAGGTTAGGCCTTGATCAAAGTTGATTCCAAGATATTTAAAATTGGCACTTGTTCAAGGGTATTTCCAGGTATGTATTAATGGTGAGTGGGACTTGCGTTTCTTGTTTTTGGGTTAGAGAAGAGCATGGATTTAGTTTTTTTGTGGTTTAGAACCATCTTATGTTCAAGGAACCACATCTCAACTTTGGAAAAAGCATGCTGAAGGTTGAGGCGTAAGAGGTTCGGATCTTTGAGTGGCAAGAATCACGGCATCATCGGCATAGAGGATTAATTGTTCAGGGCAGGATTTGGGGAGGGAGTTTAGGAAAAGGCTGAAAAGGAGGGGGCCCAGGATGATCCCTGGGGAACTCCTGAGCGAACCGGTTTTGAGTCTGAGAGAACTCCACTACTTTTACAGATTGAGAGCGCTGAGCAAGGTAATTTTTTACCCAGTCACCAGGACCCTGCGAGAGCCCAAGGGATAGAAGTTGTTTGATAAGTAGGCCATGGTGAACTGTATCAAATGCCTTGGTTAAGTCAATGTAGACTGCTCCAGTTAGGTTTCCTTTGTCCATGGCATTGTGGATTGCTCCTGAGAATTCAAGTAGGGCAGTTGAAGTGCTGTGCTCTTTCCTAAATCCATGCTGCTGAGTGCATAGGATGTTGTGCTTTTCCAGGTAGTCTGAAAGTTGGTCCGCCACCAAGTGTTCAAGGGCCTTAGAGAGAGGTGGTAGTATTGATATTGGGCGATAGTTACCAGGCAGTGACTTATCATCACTTTTGTGCACTGGGTGACAACTGCAGCCTTCCATTTCCTAGGGATTGGCTGTAGCAGAGGTAGAGACTGAAAATTGTTGTGAGGGGAGCAGTACTTCCTCCAGAGTGAGGGACAGAAGTTTAAGGTCAATAGTGTAAGCTGCTTGCTCGGGACTTAGAAATGGCCTTCTTTACATATTTATAGACTTCATGTGCCTTTACTAATTTGAAATGGAAGGGTGGTTTTGGTTGGAGAGCAGTAGTAGAAGTAGAAATTGGAGGGTCAGCATCAGTAAAGAAATCAGATGAGAGGACACCACTAAGGTCTGTGAAGGTATCATTTAGGGTGTTTGCAATGATCTCTGGGTCTAATGTAGTGGTTCCATCCACATTCATTATTGTAGGAGAGGATTTGGACTGCTGACCCATTGGTTCATCATAACTGCCTCTTCTGCTTACTGCCACATATAAGCGTGAGAATTTGTCATCAGGAAAGGACCGCTTGGCCTACCCAGTCTTCTCAGATGGTCCCTTCCTAGTCTGTTTCTGTAGACCCCAACTGATCTCCAGTGACTTTCTCTTCCCCTTGCCTATTTACTGATATTCCCATATGTCTGTTTCAAGCATGCTTGAAGCCCCCGCACTTCCACCTCTTCCACTGACAGTCTATTCCAGGTGTCCACCTCTCTTCAGTGAAGTAGTACATCTTCACATCCCTCTTAATCCCCCCTTCAACTTCACTGTATGCCCTCTGGTCCTGGTGCTCTTTCTCATTTTAAAGGTACTCCCCTCCTGTACCCTGATCACCACCCACCATGAGGTACTTGAAGTTCTCTGTCATGTCCCCTCTTGCCCTCCTCTCTTGCAGAGTGTACATGTTGAGATCCTTCAGTCTTTCCTCATAGGACATTTGGTGCAACCCCAGCACCATTTTTTTAATTTTTCCTATTTATCCTCCTACCATATCCTCCATTGATCCCACTCTTCGGGCCTCTATGATGACCCATGTCGGAGCTCTCCGAGCGCCACTCTGTGCATATGAGTGCCCCACCCGAGACCCTAGATCTCCAGATTACCACCTGGTCGTGGTGGAGGCGTTCCCCTGGATATAGATGGAGTGTGCACCTTGGGTCAGGAGCCCCCGGACCTCCGAACACTGCCCTCTGAAGCACGTCTACCAGCGTCAATGCGAGGAGTGTTTTCCTCCTTTTTCTCCCCGCCCCCTGGACGTCAGTGTGCAGTGAGGGCCAGTAGCTAGGGCACGCTGAGGCATCCCTGCTCCGCCTTCAGCTGATGTCCACCCTCCCGAATGCTGCTACCTTCTTGCACCTACCACCTGAGTTCCCCTAGGTGGTGGTATTGCACCAAGGCCTGCAGGTCTTCCACCCCAGGGAAGGAGAGGGCCATCGGGCACTCAGTCCTTCCTGTCCCCTGCTGAACCCTGATGACCCAGGTTCTGCTCCTGAAACCGGTCGCCGCATTCCATGCGGTATGGCATCCAGCACCTCAACACTGGCGCCACCGGGCCAGCTCCAGCACCATTTTAGTTGCTCTCCTCTGGACTAACTCCATCCTGTCTGTCCTTTCTGAGGTGTGACCTCCAGAACTGGACACAACACTCCAGGTGGGGTATTACAGTGGCAACACCACCTTCCTCCTCCTGCTGGAGATGCCTCTCCCTATGCATTCCAGCATCCCACTGGCCCTACCTACTGCTTTGTTGTACTGCCCTGCTACTTTGAGGTCATCAGATATGATAACCCTAAGGTCCCTTTCCTGCTTAGTGACTGACAGTACCCCTCTCGTCCGTGTACTCTGCTCCGGGGTTCCAGTGCCTGAGGTGCATGATTTTGTACTTTTTGGCAGTGAACCCCAACTGCCATACTCTTGATCACTCCTCAAGTTTCCCAGGGTCCCTGCACATTCTGTCCACCACCTCCTGAGTGTCTACCCTTTTACAGACATTGGCGTCCTCTGCAAAAAGGCATACCTTCCCTTCCATTTCATCTGCAGTGTCACTTTAGAAGACACTGGAAAAGGCTGCTCTCCAGTACTGGGTTCTACCGCACCCTGCTGGTCACTCTTCCCCTCATTAAAGTGAGTGCCATTAACCACCGCCCTCTGTCACCTGTCTGTTAACCAGGTCCTAATCCAATTCACCACTTTGTATCCCACTCCTAAAATAACTGAGAAATTTAAACTGCACACTCCACTCATGTAATACTGAGCTTGCTGTTGCTGATTCAACTGTGTTTGTATTGTACCCCTTCTGAAATGCATACGCACCCCCCGCCCATCCGTCGCACTTAGAAACAAGCTCCGGCTCACAGTCTCTCTCCTGGTTACCAGTTTCTAAATTTAAAAAAAAAATCAAATAAAGGACATGGGGGACAAAATAATGTAACTGGAACTGTTTCTGAAATTGGTCAACATACAAAATGGATATTTACTCCTTCCCCACTTGGCAGAGTAAAGGTGAATGAAATTACTCTGAATTGCAGACTATAACATTAGTCTGCAGTATGTAACAAAGTGCGCTGTTTAACGCTTTTCCCGATCCTGGGTGGGTGGTCTGCTGTAAAATGACCCTTTCGGTGTGCCATGGCTTGGGATCCTGGTGCCAGATATTGAGCTGTGATCCTCCCTGTAGTGGGCTGTAGTGGGCGTCCACTTGATGCACTGGGGTGCTGCCATTCTTTTTTAAAGGGGAAGGTAAGTGTGCCAGGTCTCTTAAACTTCTGAAAGGCCATGAAAAGATTTCTCAAGTGAGGTATTTGGTTTACCTACAGAAGATGGCAGTCTGGAGAGCTAAGTATTGAAATCATCCATGAATGAAATCAAGACAGCAGTCATTTCATGAAAACATGAGACAGAAAGTGATGTCATTGAGGGGTAAGCTGTCTTGGTGACATCACTTCATGTTTAACATTTGCATGAAATGACTGCTGTCTTGATTTCATTCATGGATGTTTTCAATACTTAAAAGATCAATGTCAGATGTAAAAATATGGTTCTTGGTGTTGGTAGTTTTATTACTGGCCTGTAAAATCACCTTATCAGGCAGACTAGAAGTAGTAACCTTGCAGGTCGATTTTAAAGAGCAACTGTCGTGGTCCCTGCCCAGAGAAGCACAACTGAAGCTTACCTGAGCAGAAGTCCTTGGATGCCCATCTTTAATTTTTTAATAGCCCCTACTTTAGAGGGAAAGGGATCGTATTTTGGCTCCGTAGAGGTAAAGCTCGTGATCCCTTCACTTCCTGATAGCATTCGGTCCGTGATCCACCCTGTTCTGCCCTCACTCTCACACGTTTTTGATGTCATGGTTTGTAGAAGCGAGGGCATGCTTCCAAAGGAATGAATAGGGGCTGTTTTAAAGTTAAATTCACGTTGTTTAGATGGCCGTTTGGAACAAATCATGGCCCTGCTTAACTAACAAGGCCCTTGTTGGTTAAGCAGTGGCCATGATTTGTTCAAACGTCCGATCTAAACAGCATAATAACTTTAAAAAACATCCCTATTCATTCCTATGGAAGAGTGCCCCCAATGCCTACAAACCATGACATCAAAAACGGGTGAGGAATGGGTGATCGCAGACTGAAGTGTTATCAGGAAGTGGAAGGATCAGCGCTGCCTCTTTCATGGAGCCAAAATACTATCCCTTTCCTTCTAAAGTAGGGGCTATTAAAATGAAAGATGGGCATCCTAGACTTCTGCCCAGGTAGGCTTTAGTTGTGCTTCTCGGGGAATGGTCAGAAAGCCCAAGAAAGTTGCTCTTGAAGTACTAAATCAAGCTACAGAAGCCTATTATAAACCAATTAAAGAAAACCAGTTAAGGTATCAGAACTCACAGTGGGAACAGATGATGAGGGTCATCAGTAATGCAGATTATCAAGCCTATTGGCAGAACGGGTCGCTTAGGAACAAATAATTTTAAACAATACATAAATTCCTATATTTCTATAGATACATGGCAAAAATATTACACTGACATTTTTGGGATCCAGACCATTCAGATGTATGCCCCTGTGTCACAGTTTATATTCTATAGGTACTGTGATGCATACTATGCTATAGCTGCCATGGAAAAACATAAGCTCTGGGTCCTGATCAGATTCCAGCAGAAATAGTTCTCGATTCCCCTGCACGTTGGGCTTCTGTTATTATGCCACTTTCCAACTGCTACGTCAAAGAGCCAAATGTTCCTAATACATGGGAAGGGGCTAAAATAATTTCAACACACAAAAAAGAGGACAGGCCGGACCCCAGGACATATAGGCATATTTTGCTTTTGGACAATTGTGGGAAATGTTTCTCCAGAATAGTATTGTCTAAACTGTTAGCGCAAATTAAATTACTGGGAGGTCTCTCCAAATATCAGGCTGGCCTTTGTGCTGGTTACTCTGCTATATAGACAATTGCTTCATTCTGTCTCGTCTTTTTGAAAAATACATAAAATTATGCAAACGAACTATTCCTTGCTTTTATTGACTTCTGCCCTGCCTTTGATATCATCTCATGAGCAACAATGAGGGAATGGGGCACTGATGTAAAACGTATTGCTGTCATTAGAGAATTGTATTCGAACACTTGGGCCCAGGTTAAATTGGGGACAACTGGACACATTTCTTCCTCATTTATAACATATCGTGGGGTTAGACAAGGTTGCGTGCTGGCCTCTACTTTATTGTGTAGCTACATGAATAACTTGTTACTTTCATTAGAAAGCTCATCAACAGACGCTCCCAGAATATTAAAAAAAAAAAAAAAAATCTGCCCTGTACTCACGTACGCTGATGGTCAAGTTTTATTGTCACTGACACAAGGGGGACAATGGAGGAAACTAGACCTTTTTTTTTTCTCTCTCTTTCTGCTTGTCCCTACCTGGCTTGTTCCCATTCCTGGCAGCCCTAGGGACTCTGGCAGCTGTCCGACAACTCCCACACTCCATCAAGGTCCTTGCCATTTCCCTGGAGCTTACCCCCCGCAGTGGGGTGGTGGGGAGTCCCCTAACTCATCCAGATTGTCAACTTTCCCCAGAGCTGGTGCACCGTTGGACGCCCTCAAGCCACCTGACCAGGAGGACATCCTTTTTCGCTTTTTTTCCCCCTGGAGCAGAGACGCTATGATGCCGGTGGAGGGAGGGCACACGTGTCTGTACACGCCCCTCCTGGCATCTGTCCCCAACTCCTCCCCACAGTACAGCGCAGCACCTTGCCCTCCAGCTTCACCAGGGGCACCGGGCACTGACTGTCGGGACCCTCCCTGGAGAAGGAGAGCAGTCCTGTGGATGCTCGATCCTTCTCCTCCCCTGCCGACCCCTGGTTACCTGCGCTCATTCCCAAACACGGGTCGCCGGTGTGGCATGAGGTAAGCAACCTGCACCTCAGCCCTAGGCGCCACTGGGCCAGCACGAAACGTGACCTCTTGAATGATTATTATGTTAAACACAAGCTCATAATTAACTAAAATAAAAGTCAGGTTATGATTATGGGCTGTAATAAAGGTAGTAGTGGAGGACAGGAGAGAGAAAAAAACTTAGTACTGTGGAAACGCATGGCTGTTTGGGCCTACATCTGTCAAATGATGGGAAATGGGCCAAACATGTTAACTCTCTGCTTCCTAAATTAAAACAAACTGCAAACTCTCTAAGGTCCTTCAGCTATAAATATGGGGGTTACTCTCTTAAGCCGCTAGTTCCTGCAGTTAAGGCAAAATATTATTATGCTCAAGCTTTATACCGTACAGAAATTTGGGATTCTAATAATTTCCAGGTACTTGAGACTCCATTACGCAGATTACTGAGATCCTGCCTTGGTTTGAATACTTTTATTCCTGCAGCATTACTGCAAGCACAGATGGGTCTAGTTAGACCTTTAGCATATTCATAAAGTAGGAAAATGAACTACCGGATCAAACTATTGTCCCTTGATTGTAACAGGTTACCAGCTCTTGCATTAAGGGAATAGTATTCTTGGGAAGAATTGGGATGTATGACATCTAGATGGATCTTAGGGCTTAATGTCATTTTGGAGATGACAGGTTTAACTTTTAAGGAAATATATGGTCAAAACATAGCCATTAGTCTTAAATATAAATCGAGATAGCGCAAGGAAATGATAAATTATTATAAAACTTTGTACCTACAATCTGTTTCAAATTTAAAATATCCCCATGGGTTTGTTCTATCGATGATCTGTTTCAGTACAGAAAGTACTTGGATGTACTGACTGATCTAAAACAGAACAACTTTTCACTAGGTATATGTTTCCAAGCAATGTCCTTATGGCCAGGTACCATAAAGTCTTGAGTGTTAGTTCTACTTATTATTCATGTACTGGTGATTGTGAAGAGGACCTGTATCATGTAATTATGATCTGTCCCTGGTATGAAAAACCAAGGAAAGTTTGGTTAACTCCAGTTTGGAATAATACTACAACAACAATAATCTGGCTCTTCTACTGAATAGTCTCTTTACTACAAATGACAAATATATAATCAAAAAAACCTGCAGGGTATTTAGGGGCAATATCAAGAAATAAAGCTAAACAAAAACAAACTTTTCCTTTGAAACCCCTTTAACAATAGGTTACTGTGTTTGCTGCTTTCAGACCCAATGCTTGCAAGACTAGGGTACTAGAGTATTTTGATAGAGAAAGCTTACAATTGCACTGTTCTAAGTACTGTTTTTATTTATTGCTAAAAATTGCACTGATTTCTTTTTAAATGCTTTTGTTTTGAAATGTTTATGTGTAATATTGTCTTTTGATACTGAATTGATTGTATCTTTTTGTTTATTATTGCTATATGTGTGCATGTATTTATAACATTTTAGTGGTCTACGACCGATCAATACACATTCTTAACTACTGCCTGTATATTAGTCTTATTCCCTGACAATAAATATACAAATCTCCTGTCTTCTTTTTTTCATAAAATGTAAATTTCATGTCCCCCGCATATTTACCCAAATGAAATCTGACCAACTTCTTTTTTCAGCTGCGCCGCTCGGTTTCACTCCGCTAATTACGTCATTGAAGGCGTGAGGTGTTATGCTCACGGTTGACGCAAGAATGCAAAGCCAGATGGAAGCATGAGTTTAAGGACGCATCTGGTTGATTTTCCTTTGTAGCCCCATCATTTGGTATTGTACTGTGCTGTGGCGTTCATTACATAGTTGAAATGAAAAGAAAGCACAGTCTTGATTTGCTTTGCCATACAGGCGCAGTGCTTGCTTCAATTTTTTTTTTTTTTGACTTCATCCAAATCAGTCGTCTTGTTCTTGTGAGTTTACAGCTGATCGGGTTCTGCTTCAAATTGCTCTAGGATGGTACTTTTTACTCAGGAGAAACCAAATCGGTTCCAAGGCTGTATAAAACTTTAGGTACTCTGCAAGTCCGGGAGTCTGTATCACATCCACGAACACATGAAAAATGCAAAAGGGGGGGGGGCACGTGGCTAGTGGCCAACGGCCAACAGAACAGGTTGCAGCTCTGAGAGCTCTTGCCCCCACTTTACTGTTTATTTTTTTGTTTACAGGTGAACCGTTTACATTCTAAAAACTACTCCAGCTCATAAAGGAAGGGTTACTCTACCTACATATCTGTTTTTGGGAGCACCAGCGATGGGCAAGACCCACCAAACGGCACCTTGAGAGTCCGGGAAAGGATAGAACAGAGTGGTGCGACTTGGCCACTGGCGCGAGTGGTGGAACAGAACCTTCAGTCAGTGAGGTACTGCAAGCAGTAAAAGATTTAGCTAAGCGGGCGCAGGACCTAGCTCGGAAAATTGATTATTTTAATAATAGGGTCACTATCCTAGAAACGAAGATGGAGCTGGTGTCCGCTGAATCTCATTTGGCAAAAGAAACTGCAGACAAAACGGCAGCAGTTGCCTCTGGAATTATCACAGAGAATAAACCTCTTCGCCTACATTTGGAACAGTTGGAAAATGGGGCCCGCCTCACTCATATTCGTCTCTTGGGAGTCCCAGAATGATCGGAAGGACCAGACCTGGTACAGTTTGTGACAGACTTATTTAAAATGCTTTTGGACTTGCATCTGTAGGGGCTTATTTTTAAAGCATATTGAATCAACCCCAGAAGGCAAGCAACAGGTCCAGATCAGCCTAGGACTGTTTTAATTGTCACAGTGGAACCACATGTGAACGACAGTATCCTATACGCAGCTAAACTAAAAGGGCAGCTTCAGCTTGCCGATGGTACCTGTGTGCTCCGTTTTCCAGACCTTTGTTTCTCTACGTGGCAGGGTAGAAAAGTGATGCTGTTCTTGCAGGACTTGAACTTATTTCCCATTTTCTTCAGTTGTCTGTCAAATTTAAGATTGTATCTGTGGGTAAAACATACTCGTTTAATGACCCAATTGAAGCAGTTAAAAGACTCACTAAAAATAAAAAGGACGTTGCCTCGCAATGGGCTGAACCCGGATGTAGACCATGAGGGTTGAGCAGGGGTATCCTTTTTCAACACTGTCTACCAAATATAAGGACTTGAATTCACCACTGTGACTCTACATTTTATTGAACGTTTGTTGATGTTGCTCAGTGTGTTTTTTGTTTGTTTTTTATTGTTAAAGCGCAGGACACCTGGCGCTCTTTTTAGGATTATTGATGCCTGGGACTGGCACATAGTCAGTATTCTCTTCTTTGCTCATTTACTTGGTCATTTGATTTGGGAGGCGGGGGCTAGCTGACTCACAGTGGCTGTGACCGTATGGTCAAGTGCCCAGTTACTGCTCCAGTCCTAGGTACGGAGCAATGCATAGCGTCCAAAAGCCTTTCAGTGGGGTTTACTTGCTATTAGGGCACCTATGCGATTCTAACCCCAAGAAATATTACTGTATTCTGACATATGCAGTGTGGTCCCACCATAGTACTGCCCTGGAGCTGAAGAGGTTAATAGAACCTATGCAAATGACAGAATGCTAGGCTGGAGCTTGGTTTTCAAACCACTGCAGGGTCTGCAACAGAAGACATACGAAGAAAGACTAAAGGAGCTTAATATGTATACCTTTGAGGAAAGGAGGGAGAGAGGGGACATAATAGAAACTTTCAAGTACCTCAAGGGAATCAACAAAGTCCAAGAGGGTGGCATCTTTCAGAAAAAGAGATGTGCAAGAACAAGGGGGCACAATTTGAAGATAGAGGGGGGACGGCTCAGAGGTAATGTGAGGAAGTATTTTTTCACAGAGAGGGTTGTGGATGCATGGAACTGCCTCCCTGAGGAGGTCGTGGAGTCAAGAACAGTGGGGGAATTCAAGAATGCATGGGACAGACATAAGGCAGTCCTAGTGGGGGGTAGGAGGAAGTAGGCTGTTGGTTAATTAGGATCTGCAGCTTATCTGTTAGGTAGAAATCTGGCAGACTAGGTGGGCCAAGCGGTCCTTATCTGCCGTCAAATTCTATGTTTCTGTGTTTCACTGTCTGTAGTAAACAACCTATCAACCGTCAGATTCGTCACACCGCTTGACTAGTCAGACACCTTGGAGAATCCTCTGCATCTTTACTCAAGATTGTTTTATTTTCTCGGTTTTTACTGTTTATAAAGAGGCAGTATAGCGCAGTGGTTTAAGGCTCTGAACTGCAAACCTGGAGACCTGGATTTGAATCCCTCAGCCCCCACTTGCATACTGTGTGACCCTGAGCAAGTCACTTAACTCCCTTGTGCTCTCAGGTCACACCTGTAAACAAGCTTTCAGCTTAGTGCGTGTCGCCTGGTAAAATAAAATAATAAAAAAAGAAAAGTTATTTGTTTTTGAACCGTAGTCCCTGGTTTACAGGAAGACTACTTTAGATTAGCAGATATTTGGTAAGTTCTCGGTTTCTGTCCGGTTCGCCAGTTGGGAACTGAGATTTTTTTCTTTCTTCTATTTGCTAAGGTAATTCTTCACACTTTTGAATTTTTGTGAGAACGCTACCGGGCTAAACCTTGGTTCATTCTTTGGTGATTAAATTGACCCCAAAAAAAAAAGACTTTTGTCTAAAGGGGGTTCAGCAATCTTCTGTTGGCTATGTCTCGGACTCCTTAAAATAAAATGGTCCAACAGGTTTCCAGCACTGTACTGAGTGCGGGGAAACGTTTTGCCAAGGCTGATCCCCATCTTATGTGTGTTCTGTTTTGGGTTTGACCACTTAAAGACAGATTGTGAGAGATGTCAAAATTTTCCTCTGTTGATGCCTGGTTGGCGCTTGAACCAACTGAAGGAAAGATGTCAAACAACTGCTGACTCGGTCATGGGCAAATCTTCTACCTCAAAAGTTAAGGACGAACTGGACTAAACACCCTCTAAGCGGGGTACTGGTTCGCGGGGGGGAAAAAACGCACCGCTGAACCGGCAACCGTGGGCAAGAAAAAGAGGAAGGAGAAACATGGGCCAAAAGAACTGTTCCAACCGCATAGGAGATGGCTAATGCGAACCGGATTATTCAGTCCCTTCAATCTCCTGCCGGTTCAGTTCCGCGGTCCTTGGTTCAGAATCCTGTGGTACTGCCCCCAGGTTCTTCCACGGTTCCCGGTCCTCACAATTTTGAAGCTGAGGGCTTTGGGGACAATGAGGAAGTGGCGTAGGATGAAAATGAGGACCTAGAGGAACCTCTGGAACCAGATATTTCCCCTGATCCCCAGCGTCCTGACTCCCCTGATAAGGGGTCAGAGGACTTCAGTACTCTGTTTGCGTTTATGCAGCAGGTTGCTCAAACCTTAGACCTCCCCACTCAAGAAATGAACGAGGAGGCGGCCAACTATACAGAAATTATGGATGTAGCTGAAGCTAAGAAGCTTTTATTCACCATCCATAAATCTCTCAAAAAGCATGTGCTAAAAATTTTACAGACTCCAGCTTCCATACCTCCAGTAAACAGGAAGCTGGTTAGAAAGTATTGAGTGGCCAGACCTGGTGCGGAATTTCATTTTGGGCACCCTAGCCATGAAGGAGTGGTACAGGCTGCTGCCTGCGACAAGGCTGGTATACCCTTGGCATTCCATTCTCCTGATAAAGATTCCAGGAAGATGGACTTAATGGCCAGAAAGATTTATCTTGGTTCTTCTCTGGCTGTTAGAAAGGCCACTTATGTGGCTTATGTAGCCAGGTTTCAGAAGAGCTTGTGGAGCACAGTAGCAGAGATTTCCGACTCCTGTCCAGCACCAGTGGCATCTGATTTAGCAGAAGTTGCAAAAAGGGGCATTGAGGCATCCAAACTCCAATTCATGGCTGTGGATGCCAGTGATACTGCAGCCAGGTTCATGGCTACCTCTGCATCCCTGAGAAGATTTGTGTGGTTTAGGACTATCAATATCTCCCAGGATACCCAAATGAAATCTCTGGATTTCCCCTGTGACCCTTCATCCCTCTTTGGCCAGCAGACCAAGGCCTATATGAAGAAGATAGATGAATACAAGGTGGCTTATAGAAGTGCAGCTGCCAAGGAAAAAGCAGAGTAATGGAGAGCAAGGCTTCACTATAGGCCTTTCTTCCAAACTCAAGCCCTTCCAGTCCATCAACCCCAGAGGGGCTATTTCAGGTGCAGGGGTAGAAGGGGTGTTGGCAGGACTGGACCCAGTCTCAACTGAGCCACAGTGAAGCGGACCCCCTAAGAGTCTTATCAGGGTCACCTTCCCTCCTCCAGTAGGGGTAGGCTTGTCCACTACCTCCAGGTCTGGCAACCATACCTACAGACAGGTGGATCCTGGAGGTAGTGGGTCAAGACTCTTACCTCAGCTTCAAAGCTTTGCCCAAGCTGAGGGCAAGAGCCTCAGTCCTCCCTCTCCATCAGAAGTCCAACAACTAGAGAAGGAGGAGGTCAGAAATCTGTTGTTGGGCAAGGGTAGAACCTGTACTCCCTACTTCAAAGGGAAAGGGATTCTACTCAAGATACTTCCTCACAGTAAAGAAGACAGGGGAGTGCCGACCCATTCTGGATCTCTGACAACTAAACAAATACCTGACAAGACCAGAATTCAAGATGGTCACTCTGTCAACCATCCTGCCCACACTCTGACAAGGGGACTGGTTGGCCTCAATAGATCTGAAAGATACCTATTTCCATATTCCTATCAGACCAGCACACCAAAAATTCCTTGGGTTCAGGCTTACATCAGGCCACTGCCAGTTCAGAGGAAGACCTTTCCTCAGCACCAAGAGTGTTTACATAGTGCCTGGCAGTCATAGTGGCACACCTCAAGGCAGGGTGTTAGTCTTCTCTTATCTGGATGACTGGTTGGTAGTCAGCCAGTTTCCTCAGCAAGTTTCCGACTCCCTAACCTTGATCCAAGGGGTCCTACAGTCCCTGGGGTTCCTCCTAAACCCCAAAAAGTCAGTATTGACCCCAGTCCAGCTACTGGACTTCATAAGGGCAGAGCTAGACATGGTGGGGAAGGCCTTTCTTCCCTAAGGAAGGGTGGAAATATTGAGTCAGCTAGCCAATTCCTTCCAGTTGTCCAGTCCAGGCCAGCAAGGCACTTCCTCCAGCTATTAGGCCACATGAGCTACAGTTTCAGGAGCCAGGTTCCAAATGAGGGATATTCAGGTCCACCTTAGGTCTTATTGGTCACAAAATCTCTACTCTTAGCGCTTCAGTGGTGGAAGGAAAGAGAAAACCTAAGGCAAGGTGTACCTTTCCTGCAACAGCTTCCCTCAATGGTGTTGACCACGGATGCCTCCCTCCTAGGGTGGGAAGCACACACAGGAGACCAGACAGCTCATGGGACTTGGATCAGGAAGGAGAGCCTCCTTTACATAAACCTGCTGGAGCTCAGGGCAATGTGCCTGGGGAGCCAGTCTTTTGCCCCGGTACTCGAAGGCAAGGTTGTGCAAGTCAGGACAGACAACACAACCACTATGTATTACATAAACAAGCAAGGGGGTACAATGTCCTCTTCCCCTGTGCACATAAGCCATGCTAATACAGAAGTTGGCTTACTCCCTGAATCTCTCTCTAACAGCTGTGTATCTGCCAGGGAAAGACAGTGTCCTAGTAGATGCCCTGAGCAGAATCAATCAGAATCACTACGAATGGACACTGAACAAACAGGTTCTCCAAACAGTGTTCAGAAGGTGGGGCACCTGCTTTTAGCCCAGACAATCACCAACTATCACAGTTCTGTTGCAGGCCTCCTGCAGTGGAAACTGTGCCAATGGATGCACTACTGATGGACTGGATGGGGAAATTCCTGTATGCATTCCCCCCCTTCCCTCTACTTCTCAGAGAACACACTCAGGACACAGCCAGCAACTATGATCCTCATAGCGCCAGACTGGGCCTGACAGCCATGGTACTCCCTGCTCCTCTTCTGTCAGTGGGCAGACCAATATCCCTACCCAGGAGGCACAACCTCCTAACATCCTTACAGGGAAGAATCCTTTACCCCAACCTGCAGTCCCTCAGACTCAAGGCCTGGCTCTGGAAGACATAGAATATGCTGATCTTAGGTTGTCAGAAAAGGTTCTTCAGGTGCTCAGAGGCTCCAGAAAACCTTCCACAAAACAAACCTACTCTTCAGAATGGAAGAGATTTTCACTCTGGTGCCAGCACCAGGAGAATGGTCAGTACTCAAGCAGGTGTATCAGTAGTAGTGGACTACCTGGTGCACCTTCATTGTCTCGGCCTCAAGCCTCTTCCCTAAAGGTTCATCTAGCAGCAGTCTCAGCCTGTCTCTCAGCAGGTAAGAAATCTTCCCTGACTTCAAATCAGGGGTTCAAAAATATTTTTTATGGGGCTTTTGCATTTGCACCCTCCACACAGGGAGTCCATTCCTGCATGGGACCTGAACATCTATATTGGACAACTGATGCAGCCACGTTTTGAACCGATGTCTTCAACAGAGCTGAAGTACGTCACATGGAAAACTGTGTTCCTAATAGCCATCACCTTGGCCAGAAGGGTCAGTGAGTTACAGGCTCTGTGTACAGAACTGAATTACATCGCTTTTCACAGACAGAGTAGTCCTGAGGACAAAAAAAAAGTTTCCCCCAAAAGTGGTGTCTGATTTTCACCTAAATCAGTCCATCACCTTACCCGCCTTTTTCACTGACCATTCCAGTTCAGAGGAACGCAGGTTACACAGCTTGGATGTCAAGAGAGTGATCAACTACTACCTTGAGCACACTAAAGGTCATAGACCGGAAAGGACTTAGTTGTTCCTGACCTATGGAGAGGTAGGAAAAGGAAAACCTGCCTCAAAGAGAACCATTGCCCTTTGGATTGTTGCTTGCATTCAGTTTTGTTACAGCAAGGAGGGCAGGGAACCCCTTATTGGCCTTAGGCTCATTCCACAATGGGCACAGCTGCTTCCATAGCAACTGCAAGAGACATACCTTTGTTGGAAATCTGTAAAGCAGCTACCTGGAAAACTGTTCACACATTTATCAAGCATTATAGCCTGGATACACAGGCCAGGAGTGATGCTAGATTTGGCACAGCAGTACTGCAGATCCTGTTCCTTGAATAGGTTCTGTACCCACCTCCAAAGGCACTGCTTGGTTAGTCTGAATATGTCAGAATACACTAAGATTTCCTGGGGTTAGAAAAAGGCATCACTTACCATTATAATCTTGTTTCTTCCAAGGGAATCTTACTGCATTCTGAGCTCCCACCCTGCCTCCCCTACTAGAACCTGGGGGCACTGCACTACAGCTCTGTAACTGTGGTGGATTCCTGGGCTGTTTTTTTCCTCAGGCCATCGCAGACCTGAGTCTTAGCGATGAATGCCTGTTGCTTTTCAGATGGGAGGCTGTTTATAGGAGGGGTGAATTGTTATAGTTTGTTATTAGTTTAATTTTAGATGGTATAGATAGCTTCCTTTCAAGCTTTAAGAATCTGACGGTTAGAAGGTTGTTTACCAGAGACAGTGGTTTGAAAACCGAGCTGAGCCTAGCATTCTATCGCTTGTATAGGTTCTGTTAACCTTTTAGCTCTGGGGCAATATAGGGTGGGACCATACTGCATCTGTCAGAATACAGTAAAAGTCCCTTGGAAGAAACAAGATTACTATGGTAAGTAATGTCTTCTTAAGTTTACACCTGTGTCATTTTCTCATGGATTCTTGTGCTATATGACACGTTACAGTTTTTCCTACACTTTAGCTGCATGGTACACTTGTATGTTAATCAGTTCACTGTATTACTATTATTCTTCTTGGTTAGTGTGGTGGGAGTGGGGGCTCTTTTTGCTGAATTTCATGTCCTCTGATATAATTATCAATTTATTATAGGTTTCATGGACTACATATAAAGTCACCTATGACTTTATTTCGTTTTTTCTACCCAGGGATATTTTTGGTATTTGTCTTTTCACTCCTTAGTCCACGGTCATGGTCGACTTAGTCTTTGATGCTGTTCCTTTATTTTTTTCTCTATTTCTTTATCTCTCCTGTCTGCTCTCGGAGCCCACTCCTTCCTTCCACTCATTCCCTCCATGGGATCTGCCCCTAGAGTGTCTTCTCTCCTCCTGCACAGTGGGGTCTGTCCTCATGGTGGTCCGGATGGAACCAGAGTGGCTTTCATCCAGGGCTGCCGAGAGGTGTTCTCCGTTTCTCCCTGGTTTCCCCTACCCTCTGGGGCGTCGAGCGGCTTCAGGCCGTCGTCCCGGTGGTGTGCTAGCGCACACCAGACCTCTCATCGCGCTTGCCGTCGGCGTCCCCTCGGCTCCGACGAATTGAGGCCGCCCATCCCTTTCAAATGTCGGTGCTCCACCGGCCACGGCGATGTAGAACACAGGTGCGTTTTGGTCTCCTGACCCCTGAGGGAGGAGAGCATCCATTGGGACGCTCGATCCTCCCTCTCCCCTGCTGACCCCCGGCCACCCGAGTTCATTCCCGAAACCGGGTTGCCGGTGATGTTGTTCCTTTTAATAACTGTTCCAAGTTTGAAAGATTCTCCCCTGCCATGTGTAACAAGGGGAAATAAGAGAAAACTTTGTGGTTTATAATTATTTTTTCTGTGCAATTTCTATGTCTTGGAACCGTGATAGAATGTTTCATATGTGTATCTGCATAATGACTAAAAATCAAGTGTGAAAAAAAAAATATATATATATATATAAAATTAGAGAAGGACTTGGTCTCTCTGTTCAGCTTTTGCCGCTTTTATTTGGTAGATCTGTTTGTTATAATAAAAGTCAGACTGCAATAGCAATACTGTTCAGTAAATGTCCCTGTAGAAACAAAGTAATAAAGACGATTAATCCTCACCGATATGTCCCGGAGACTCATTCAGTACACACCAGCATTTCAGTATCTGACTCAAGCAGGGGTGGAGCGCCAGTTCTGTTAAAAGCGGTAACCAGGTTGCCCATAAGTAGCTATCTCATATGGGGAACCCGACCCAAAGAAAAGCCAGGGAGCGGGGGAAAAGACCAGCCATCAGGAAGAGAGCGGGATCATAGTAGTACTTCTAGCCCCAGTCGTTGCTAAGATTGCCCTGCTGAGTCACATAAGTTGAGCGTTTCATAGGACACTGATATTATGGGGATCTACCATAGGTCGCATATTGAGCCCACGTCCTGCGGACCGACCAGATGTAATTCAGTTCATACCCCAAAGGCCTGCATCAGAGAACTGAGAAATGTAATGACTTCCCACAGTGCTCCTGACTCCACCACTGCTTCAGACATAGTTACAACATGGGGTCTTCATCAGTATTGCATCAAAATCTGCTGTAAAACTGACTCTTGATCAGTATGAAGTATTAAACAACCTTGAAGTAAGCATTGTGTCTGCATGGCAAAGCAAATCAAGACTCTGCTTTCTTTTCGTGTCAACCATATAATGAATGCTACAGCACAGTACAATACCGAAAGATGGGGCTACAAAGGAAAATCAACCAGGTGCATCCTTAAACTCACACTTCCATCCAAAGACGCAGTTAGCTGTGCGAAACCCAGTGGTGTAAAACTCAGTCAGATTTCATTTGGGTAAATAAATGGGAGCACGGAATTTACATTTTATTTAAAAAAGACAATAGGAAATTTGTACGTTTATTGTAAAGAGTAAGATTTTAACATCCAGGCTGTAATAAAAGTACTGACACCAAGAACAGTATTTTTACATTTGCCATTGTTTGTTAATTCTCCAGATTGTTGACATCTACGGGTAAACCAGTACCGCCTCTGAAAGATGCTTTTATGAGCTTGCACAATTTGAGAGACCGGGCACACTTGCCTTCCCCTTTACATAGCTGTAGTGCCAAAAATAGCAGGCAGAAAATATTATTTTTTTTTTTTTTTAAGTATTTTATTTTATTTCAGAAGCAGTTTCCTTTTCCATTTGATCATCAGAAGGTGTTCTACCTGATAGTATCGGGTGTGATGAGAAGAGCAGTACTTTACCTGAAGACGGACAGAACTAGTTCTGTTCCTAATCATTGTGACTACACTCATTGTGACATCACAAGTGACTGCTCTTGCAGTGGTTGATTGGCTCGTTCTTGGTCAGTTGTGATGTCAGACTGTGAGGTCATAAGGGTGATGATGTATGAGAGTAGAACTCACTATGGCAGCCTCCAGAGAGAGTACTGTTCCACGCATCACATCTAGCACTGTCAGGTAGAATATATATATTTTAACTAGCAAAATGGAAAAGAAAAAAAATACTAGAGGTAATAACGGTTCATTACTTTTGAAGGTTAACATTAATTTCAGGCAGTTCACTTGCTCTTTTTATTTTTTTCCCATCATGTCTTTGCCTACCTGCCCCTTTCAACCCACCCCTTCCCATGGCTACCTCCCAGCCCTGGTAGGTGGGTGCAGACCCTGTGGTACACTAGCTCTTTAACCAGTTATCCACTCACCTCTTCTTTTGGACACTTTCTTTGCCCAGTTGTTGGTTTATCCTGGGAAGTTCCTGCGTAGGTTTGTACCCACTACAAGGGTTCGTCAGGTTAAGTAATAGCTGGTGTGGTAAGAGTCCACTGTCAAGGCTGATAGAAAAGGAACTGGTTGCGCAGTTGCAGAATGGGTGATGACTCATGCTGTCCTCGCAGACTTGTTGCTGTGACACGTCTTGCTAGGAAGCGCCTAGAGAAGGGGAAGAAGAGTTGATCAGTAAGACAGAAGCCAGGGGGGAAAAAGGGGAACATTTCACTACACTGGCTTGATGACTGAATGATGATATTGCTGCCTACCGTTTGGTGAATCTGGGTTCAGTAGAAGGACACGTAGACCAGTCTTTCTGGTGGAAGCTGGACATAGTCTCCAGAGGAACATGGACTGTTTTCAGATAGGGTTAGTGGCACCTGCCACACCCCTTTATATCCTGGGGGGAGTCATACTGTGCAGACCTTTGTCTTAATAAAGTCCCCCTTTCCCCTGTCAATCAGTGAAGTGTTGGCATAATGGGCTTAGGCAGTGTATTCCCTGCTGTTCAGGCTGATGTCACATGTTGAATCTTGTGGAAGCTTCTCCTTCCTGATTGCCAACCAGATCAGGTTTGTCCTCCCATCAATCGAGAATCCCATCTTTGGAGGCAAGTTGTGGAGACATATACAATGACAAAAAACAAAGCCGACACTACGTAACACTGCCAAAGCTGGGTTGGTGCTGCCATAAAAGCCAAAAAGTGTCAGGCAGTGCTACCAGGTAGCCCGCAACCCAGCGCTTTGTGGCACACTGCCACTTCGTCAGGGGAGGCGTGACTAATGACACACAGTAACAGAATCTGACGGCAGATAAGGATTGCTTGACCCACCTAGTCTGCCCATTTTTTCCTACCTACTTGTATCACCGTAGACCCTGATCTCCTGCTTATCCCCCTTTGTCCTATCACTAAGGTTCCTTATGCCTATCCCATGCTTTCTTGAACCCTGTGCAGTTTTGCCCCACAAATCTGCTGGGAGGCTGTTCCAGGCATCCACCACCCTGTTGGTAAAGTACTGCTTCACATCTCCCATGAGTCTACCCCCCTCCGGCTTAATAGCATGACCCTTTGTTCTTGAGTATCTTATTTTCTGAAAAATACTTCCTTCTTGAAACTTATTTGTACCTGTGAGATAGTTGAAAGTTTCTGTCCTATCCCTTCCTCCATTCCTCCAGAGTATACATATTAAGGTCCTTCAGTCTTTCCTCATAGGGCTTTTGATGCAGACCTTGCAAGATTTTGGTTGCCCTCTTCTGGACCGCTTCCACTCTGTGTCCTTCCGGAGATGAGGTCTCCAGAACGGGACACAGTACTCCAAGTGAGGTCTCACCAGAGATCTATACAGAAGCAACACCACCTCCCTCTTTCTGCTGTGATCACCTCCCTATGTACCCCAGCATCCCACTAGCTCTCCCAACAGCCTTGTTGCACTGCCTAGCCACCTTTAGGTCACCAGCTATAATAACTGCCAGATCTTTCCTGTTTGGTGGTTCGTCAGTACCTCTGCTCCCATTTGTCATTCTCCTGGAGTTCTGTGCCCAAGTGCATGATTTTGCATTGTTTTTGCACTGAAGCCTGGTTGCCATACTCTTGACCACTCCTTTAACGTTTTCAGATCCCTCTCATTTTTCCACTCCCGGGAGTGTCTCACCCTGTTGCAAATTTTAGTGTCATCCGTGAACAGGCAGACCTTTCCATCCAGTCCTCTGCGATGTTGCTAATAAAGACATTAAAGGGACTGAACCCAGTACAGATCCTAGAGGTACCCCACTGGTCACCCTCCCTTCTTCGGAGTGAACTCCGTTTACCACCACCCTCTGGCTCCTATTCCTTAGCCAATTTCTTGCCCAGTTTACCAGCTTATGCCCCACTCTAGGTTACCAAGCTTGCTTACTAATCTTCTGTATGGGACAGTGTCAAGGCCTCTGCTGAAATCAGGTGGGCCGCATCCATCGTATCTCCTGATCACCCAGTCAAAGAACTCTAGATTCATTTGACGAGATTCTCCCCTCCCCAATGAATCCATGGTGTCTCATGTCTTGTAAGTCACTGGATTCAAGATATTCCACTATCCTTTCCCTCAGTAGTGATTCCAATAATTTCCCCACCACTGAAGTCAGACTGACTGGCTTGTAGTTGACTGGCCTCCTCCTCCTACCACCACTTTAGTGAAGTGGGACTACATCTGTCCTTTCCAGTCCTCTGGAACCTCTCCGTCTCCAGTGAGAGGTTAAACAAGACTTTCAGAGGTGCAGCTAGCACTTCCCTGAGTTCCTCGGTATCCTTGGTTGGATCCCACCTGGCCCCTTTGCCTTGTCCACTTTCAGATTTGCAAGTTCCTTCAGGACTCTGTCCTCTGTAAATGGACTACTGTCCACCTCCCATTCTTTGGTGCTCCTGTCACTTTTCTGTGGCCCCTCTCTTTCCCCTTCTGTGAACATTGAGCAAAAGTATTTAAGAAATCTTTTTCTTTGTCCTCCTCCACAAAACCCCCCCTTCCCTTCTTAGCCTTACAATCTCTTCCCTGGTCTTTGTCTTTTCGCTTACCTACCTAAGAGAGGTATCCAGTGATATGGGCATGGTCAAATTGAGCGACTCACTTTATTTTATTTTTTTTTAATAGTCTCTTTATTTCATGTGCCCTGTTGTGGTGCACTGACCCTGCCTGTGGGTACAGCAGCAAGCTCACTCGCATGATTTATTTATATTTTAGTCTTTGGTAACCGGGTAAGGCCCACTAGGCACAAGTGGCTGTTTTGAAGCACCTGGAGCACTACGTTATGATTTGCCCAGAGTCGACAGTATGCAAGTGGAGGTTGTGAGAATCAAACTCTGGCCTGGTCTGCTGGATGTATCAAGCTCGTTCACACCTCATTCCTCTAACCTCTAGGCTATATTGCCAGCCCAATTGACCCGCTGGAAGGCTCCCCCATCCCTGCCAGCCGGACCGGCGCCGAACCCCCCCAGCGTGATTCCACAATGGTCCTTAACGCAAGGCAGGGCGCAGCCATCAAGCTGCACGGTTGTGTCCAGCCCTTTTTCCATTTTTCGGCCCAGTGGGAGTGTGGACATGTAGTGACATCCGTACACAAGTGTGCAAGCATCCGCCGTGCTCCCCTCCCCCCCCACTGGACACCGCGCACCTGCAGTGCCTCCACGCATCCCCAGGGACCGCCAGAGCGCGGTGTGGTACCCACCCTTTCCCCAGGACTAGGAGAGCTGTCATTGAATGCTCAATCCTAGTCTTCCCCTGCCGACCCCCGATGGCCTGGGCTCGTTCCCGAACCCGGGTCGTCGGCGTGGAGCTAGGTGTGGCGTCCAGTGCGTCAACCCTCAGTGACACCGGGCTGACTTAAATGACTCACTTTATGCGACTCAATTTGAGCGATTGTCTGTACAGTGAGTGTGAAAAGAGAGCGAGTGTGTAAATGTCGAGGGTACAAGGCTAAAACAGCAACTGTAGGATACTGCGCTGGTATGAGGGACGTCACGTGAAGCAGAATGTAGGAAGTAGGTTGGATAGGCAGTGCCGAGCTGGCCATGTGGGTTTGTGGAGGCAATGTATACCTCCAGTATGGAAGGACCTGGGTTTGATTCTGGGTTGGCGTGCTACTGTTTTTGGGTGGGGAATGTGCTGGGTCTTGTAATTTTCTCAGTCCGTGTCTGCTCCTTGCCCCTCTGTCAGGCCCTTCCTCGGGTTGATTATTTTTTAGTAGGGAGGTCTTGGGCACAACCCCCACTAAGTCTGAAATATTATTATTTAGTAATATGGGCGCCGAATTTGTAGTCTGTGTAGTGCACTGTTGCTGTTTGTGTTTTTGGCATTGTGCACTCGCCCATAGGTAGGGCGCCATTATGTAGTCGCTGTTATGATGCGGAACCCCTAAAAGATGTCTTGTCCCCTTTCTTTTACTTCCTGGGCTGTTTTCTCCTCTGTTGGTGCCTCTGTGTTCCTAACTGATTTCCCTGCCTCCCTCTGTTTCTCCAGATGCAGCTCCCTATCCTCCTCTTTCTGTGTTGTCTTATACCTCCTGAATGCTAAGTTTTTTGCCCTTGCTTCCCAGCCACCTCGTTTTGGGGGGGGGGATTGTTTAACCAGGAGAGGCACACAAAGCCAGAGCTTGGTTCCACTTGTTTCCTGGGAGCACAAAGGAAGTTAAGTGACTTGCTCAGGGTCACAAAGTATGCAAGTAGGCTGTGGGATTCAAACCCAGGTCTCAGGTTTGCAGCTTAGAACCTTAAACCATCAGCGTATACTGCTCTATAGTGGTCTCTTTCCTCTGGCTTTGCTTACTAGACTGTCACAGAGGTTTGTTGCCTTCTCTATGCCTCCTTTTAGTTTTGCCCAAAGTTCCTACACTCCATCCAAGTCCTCCTCCATGGCCAGGGCATCCCTGAGTTATTCCCCCATCTTTTTAAACTCTGCCCTTTTGAAGTCCAGGGCTGTCATCCTTGTGTGGTTCAGTTCTGCCCCACTCCTTATATTGAACCACACAGTATGGTGATCACTGGTCCTCAGGTGGCCACCCACTGTGACGTCTGCAGCACTGTCTCTGTTGATTAGTACAAGATCCAGTATTGCCCCCTCACGAGTGGCTTCCTTAACTAGTTTCCTGAGGAATGGTCCCTGCAGGGAGTCCAGGATGTCCCTGCTCCTAACTGTAGCTGGGATGCTCTAATCAACATCCAGCAGATTGAAGTCTCTCACCAACGCCACCTCTCTTTATTTACCATCGCTTGAATGGCTTCCCCAGAACTGTCCAACTCCCCCTCCCACCTTGTTGGGGTCTGTAGATCACGCCAGTGTGAATAGTAGCTCCATTTCCTGCCTCTAGGGCGACCCGTACCTCCTCCCTCCCTATATTCCCTGTACCTCTGTCAGTTTTATGCTGTCTCTCACATGAAGAGCAACTCCTCCCCTTTCCCCCACCATGTTATTGCTTAACAGTATAGCCTGGTATGGCTGTATTGCAGTCATGGTTCCCTGGGCACTAGTTTCGATGCAAACTCATGCAGTTGGAGCCCAGAAACCCAGGGGCAACATACCAGTTAAGGGAGGTATTGGCAAGCACAAAACAGGAAAGGAACCTAGGGTAACCATTTCTAATGATCTGAAGGTAGCAAAGCCGTGTGATAAGGCAATTGGGAAAGCTAGCAGGATGCTGGGGTGCATAGGGAGGGGTATCACCAGCAGAAAGAGGGAAGGTAGTGTTACCCCTGTATAGATGGATGGTGAGGCCCCACCTCGAGTACTGTATCCAGTTCTGGAGGCCCAATCTCCAGAAGGACCTAGATGGAGTGGAGGGCAGTTCAGAAGTAAGTACTTTATTTGGCTCCCAATCCCGAGGCTCTGGGCGCTTTACAGTAAAAAAAATTGACAGAGTGATACCAATATTCATGACAGATAACTAAACAGATTTAAAATAAAATATAAGTTTTATGGACCAGCCTGCTGGCACAGAGGAACGATAGCCATCTGCGGCACCAATGACCCAGGTTTGGGATCGGACCCAGGAGTCGGAGGGCCGGTTGGAGGGAGTAGGATTGTGCATCTGGTGGATTGCTCTTCTACTCCAAGGGGAGGTGGGGATGAGTGTCCAGCGGACGACAGACCCCTGACAGAAGCTGGGAGTTCTTCTGTAGTTGGCCCTGCATGTTGGGGGTGGGGGTGGGGCAGACACGAGTCGTCATTACACGTCCCCGAGGGGTTTACGCATACAAAATGCCTGCCCTCGTTAATGAGCCCTGCTCCATTGCCGTCCTTCTGGCCTACCAGCAGCTTCTTCTCGGCCCCACTTGGGGTAGGCCTGAGTATGAGGGGTGGCTGCCGAGCCTGGTGAGACCATTCAGCGCTTGTGAGCCAGCACAAAAATAATGTAATGGAAAAAAAAAATTAAGGGTTAAATACATCGGCAGAAAAGTTTTTTTTTTTTTTTTTTTTTGTATAAAGAGTCTTCAGAGCTCTCTTGAAAGCCTCCATCCAAGGAGCCTCCATCAAGGATCTTGGCAGAGAGTTCCAGAGGAGCAGGCCAGCCACCCTGAATGAACGCTCACCCAAGGTTTTTAGCCTGGGCCTTGGAACTGCCAGGAGGCCCTCGGTGGAGGAACGGAGGGAGTGTACTGGGATGGCAGGAGTAAGGTCTGACAAGTAGGCAGGGCCCACTCCGTATAGGGCCTTATAGGTGAGCAAGCCCACCTTGAAGAGAATCCTCCACCTGACCGGCAACCAATGCAGATCTCGCAGGACCGAGGTCACATGGCAGGACTGTGACAGCCCCATCAGTAACTTGGCCGCTGCATTCTGCAGTAGCTGCAGCCAGCGGATGCCCCCCCCCCGCCCAACTGACCCTGAGGTAAAAAGCATTGCCGTATTCAAGCCTGGATGTCACAAAGGCATGTACCAGTGACAGCAGGTCCTCTGGCGGAATTAGGGGTTTAATCTGGGTGATGTTCCTCAGATGGTAAAAACCGCTCTTGACAGCAAGAAGAGGGCAACCACAATGGTGCTGGGCCTGCATCAAAAGCCATGTGAGGAATGTACTCTAGCGGCATGGAGGTAAAGGGGAGTCATGATAGAAACAGCTTCGATAAAGAACTGTTTGGTTTGAAACATGTCAGGCGAGATGATGTCCGTCGGGTATGTTAATAAATATTTGCTTATATAAGACTTAATAGTCTGTGGCATCCCAGGGAATTGAGGGAAAGAGGGGACATGATAGAAACATTCAAATACCTCACAGGTATTAATAATGTAGTTGAGGTACATGAAGGTAGCATTTTACATAAAAAGAAAATGCTCGAGGACAAGGGTCATGCTATGAAGCTGGGGACTCTGGAGATGTAAGGAAATACTTCTTCACTGAAAGGGTGGTGGATGCTTGGAACTGCTTTCCAGCAGAGGTCATGGGTGATAAAACGGTAACTGGATTCAAGCATGCATGGGACAGACACAAGGGGACCTTAGAAATAAGGCTGGGGGGGTGGGGAGACTGGAGATCAAGTAGGGTCTGCGGTGGCACAGTAGGCTGGGAAAATAGGGCAGACTAGGTGGGCCAAGACATCCTTCTCTGCTGACAACTTCTGTGTTTCTGTAATGGCAGCAGTGTCTGGGTCAGCCTCTGCTATAATGGCCTCTAAGTCTGGAATTTTATTTCCCACACTTCGAGTGTTGACACACATGGCCTTCCAACTTCTAGTACCACCCTGCTAGACAACCCCCCATTTTCCCTTTTGTGTTCTCTCTTTACAGCCTCTGTTCACATTCCTATCTCTCTTTATTACTACTGACTTGTTTTTGTTTCTATTAGGCACCCTTGGGGATTTGTTTCCCTCAGGGTTCTCCCTACTGACTACTCCAGTTTTGGGGGGGGGCAGTTTGTCTCACT
This sequence comes from Neoceratodus forsteri, assembly GCA_016271365.2. Lineage (NCBI taxonomy): Eukaryota > Metazoa > Chordata > Ceratodontiformes > Ceratodontidae > Neoceratodus > Neoceratodus forsteri. Next base: position 1,071,282,349 of record CM028134.1, on the reverse strand, counting down.
GGCTCCTTCTGCCACCCCCGCTCGGCTAGTTTAAATGTTTGCTAATGTAACATTTAAACCATTCACTGAGGACTGCGGTCCCCCTTCTGGATTGATGCAGGCCATCTCCCCCTGTATAGGCCTTTTATCCCTCTAGGTGTCCCCAGTGTAGCCAAACCCCTCCTCTCTGCACTATTCCTTTAACCATTGGTTGAAGCTCCTAGTACAAAGTACCCTATTCTCCCCCCCTGTCATACACAGGCAGCACCTCAGAAAAGGCCACTGAGCTTGCTACCTGCTTAATACCCTTCCCCACTCCCTGAACTCCTCCTGAACGATCCTCTCCCCATCCCTAGCCAGGTTATTTGTCCCCAAGTGGACAGTGACATCTAGATCCCCCACCCTTCCTGGTGCTGTAGTTACCCCCAGGATCTGCTTTCCATCCTTCTGGAAACTGTGGCACCAGGTAGGCATCTAACCTCCCTCGCTCCACCCTTTCTTTCCCAAGATCTATCCCTCTGATTATGGAGTCCCTCAACAAGAGTTGCTTCTTTCTCCTCTGGGTTCCTCTGCCCATCTCCCTTGGGGTCTCCACTATGGAGGACCCCCACATCCTCCCTGGTCATTGCCTCGGTTGCCTCCATGGGATGGTTCCACCCTGCCAGAGCAGTGTAGGAGTTGCGTAGTGTTACTGGATGGGGAATGTACTTCTGTCTCACCGCTCTCCCTGAGCCCACCGTAGTCCAGCTGCTCTTCCTCCTAAGCATCCGTTGAGTTAGCAGCAGCAGGTTTGGTGATCCCTGGGTGGGGGAGGAGGTTCCTCGAATCCTAGTCAACTCGGCTTGGAGACTAGCAACTTCCCGCCTCAGCCCAAAGGGGCGAACGATGATGAGGCACCACTGCAGTCTCCAAAAGGTCTCCCGAAAACTGCTGCCCCACAGCCACTGCACTGCACCACTCCCATCATACTTTCCTTCTATTCTGCCTGTTTTTCTTTTAAATCCTTTCAATTTTTTAAATCTCTTTATACTCCTCTCCTATAAAGGGTGTTGCAGGGATTCCCAGTTTTGGCCTACCCTTGATCTTCAACTCTTCCCAGCAGTGACTGTTACATAGTAGTGAACAGATTCCATGCCTTAGTTGACTGGCAGAGTCCTCTGCTTCTCCGCTTCCTTCTGCTTGTACCTATTGATGCCTACGACGCCAATTGCCTGTTCCACTCATTCACTGTTCTACTCGCTGGGACACGGATGTGCTAGACCTGTTAGAGTGGAAGTACTGTTACAGTGCTCTTGTAAGGAGGCACTAAGCCTCTGTCAGCTACACCCCCTAATTACGCGCCTGATTAACAGGACTTCCCGAATCTACTCACCACAGCTACCCATTTAAGTAGATGTAACAGATCACTTGACACATTTAAAACTGCATGTAAACAATAAAGTGCATTACACAAGGAGGCAGTTTAGGTTATATTACAGCATAGTCAATGCAGGCAGATTCTAAGAAACTGCTACTTTGGTCTGGGTCAGTTTAGTGTATCTGCCCATGTGTGATCACACTAGGATTAATAATTCAAGGCTGTGTACAAAGACATACGAACCATCATAAAAATAAAACAACCTCAGCAAGTGCTCCTGATTCTAGTAATGTGCAGTGAAGCGCTAGCTGTCAACATTCAGACAGAATCGTATAGCGTCCATATGTTCTTCTTGATTTCAAAAATAATTCGTTAGTCTCGGGCCTAATTCAGGTCAGTGTGCTGTTTGTAACTGCATTATGTTTACCTCCTAGTCCTACCAAACTCTGCCTAGGTTTTTGGCATACTTCTATATCTATATATTTTGTACGTATCTGTATTTAAATTGTTTACTAAACCTGTAGATGTAGTTTTACCCAGGCTATTGTAACCTGCTTGAGTATCTGTACTATTTAACGTCCCTAGTTCCCCCTCCCCCGGGTTGCACCTGGAAACGAGCCTTCCCTCAGTGTGCCTCTCCCGGTTACCAAACTTTAAATAAATATAGTGAACTGAGGGACAGAACAGAGAATTGGTGAAAATCGCAGCTTAAACTCCTGTAAAAAGGGTAACCAAATGAGCTGTCAGGATAAGAGGTGAACTAGAAATAAAAATTAAGAGTCTAAGTAAAAGCAAAAGGAAGAAAATGAGTAAAGAAAGAAACTACAAAGAGTATGGGGAAAACAAAAAGGGGGTGGCGTAATGGGGGAGGGAACGTGACGGGTACGTGGGTAAAGGGAAAAGTGACATTCAGAATCCGGAGGGGGTTAAAAAAGAGACTAAATGGGAGAGAAAAAGAAGTTGGACCTTGATTTCCCACCTGTGCTGCCTGCTTACTCTTCATCTTTAGTGATGTTCTGTTATTCATACGGGATATTGTTCCTTCTCTGATGTTAACTGTTCGTATTTCATCTTGTTTTGTAATACGGTACTTTGTATGAGTCTCTGCTGCACTGCTGTTACTGTCCCCCAAGACATTCTTACGAAAATACAGTAGGCACATAACTTAAATTAGGCTATCCTGCTCAGCAAAATTTTAACTAACGTGGCAAGAGGGATTCAGTCAGACCAGGACTCCTGGAAATGAGAATGGGGGGGGGCTACTTGAATGCTCGGAATTGATTCATTCCAATCCGATTGGACTGTCAGTGAATTTAGGAATTTCTGAATAAGATCCCTTTCTGATTTCTGAAAAAGACCTCAAAATCAGAATTGGATTTGGAATCCTAATTCCTAAATCCCAAATTTTAGCCTTAAAGCAGCAGTACTTTTTAGAAATGTAAATAATTTGGTTGGCAGTTAGGGGAAAACAAAATATCAGTATATCCGATTTTCTTTTTATTTTATTCCTGAAGCAAGATACAGGATTTTGAAGTTCTTTTAGAAGTTAGTGGTCCGTTGCCACGTCCACCATCATGGATGTAAGGAAATCCGGGTGCTGCTGTGCTGTTGGCCATCAGAAACATGTGCTGGCAACACCCTGACGTATATGAATTATTAATACAGTGTGTGCAGTTAGTGTGTGATCTTTGGGGAGAAGTTTTGAAAGTTGCTGGGGGCTGTCATCTTTATTGCAGAACCACACACATCACAAAAATTAGACAGTCTTAAAAATAGCTAACTGGAATACATTACTACTAAAAAAAGGTAGAATGGCATTTTTTGCTGACTAACTAGTATTGCTGCTTTAAATTTCTGAGTTATGATTTTTAGGCTGCAGTTCCATGAATCTGATTCCGTGACTCTGAATCCAAGCAACCATAGGGGGCTATGAGAATGGGGGAGCTGGGACTTGAGGATAACATTTGAAAAAATACAGAAAATCTGTATGAATGATGAAAAATGACACACTGGTCTGCTTTAGCTCACTAAGTGTGGTCTCTTCTTTGTATCACCTTGTATCTCTCGTTCCTCTTATTTAGGTCCTACAGCAATAGAAAAAAAAAATATGGGAACAGTTTCCGAGCTCAAAGGAAAATCTTTAAAGTAACTGCAATTGTTTTATTTTTTTTTTTCAGACCTAACATTGTGTATGTGGCCAGTAACCATTTTGTGTGTCGGCTAGTTCCTGTATCGATTGCAACGCAGATCAAGCAACTGCTTAACGATAAGCAGTTTGAACTGGCCCTGCAGCTGGCGGTATGTCACGATCTCATCCGGTTACAAAAAAACAAAAAAAGGGTAGCACCCAATTTACTAGTACAGTGGTAACAAGAATAGTGTACTAGTGTAATAGTTTATAGTGACTCACTCCTCCTGGGGAGGGATTGAGGACTGGATTAGTGGCAAGCACCAACTGCTTGCTGTTGTATTGTCTACTGCATCTCCTGTTAGGAGAGGCTGGGGTGCACATAGTTTTGAGTCCCCCCCCACACCACTGCATACAGTAACTCCCATCAGGAGAAACAGAAGTGTTGCCCCCTCAGCCATCACTGTCTACAGTAACTACTGCAGGGAGATGCTAGAATTGGAGTAGCTGTGAGCTCTCTTAGTGCTAAGGATGTGCAAGTGAGTACCTTTTTGAATGCTTGGGTATTCAGCCAAAATACATTTAAATATAAAAATAATGAAATAAAATTTAGCCCTCCCTAGGTAATCAGGGCTAGTTTCATGGTGACCGCCTCCCCGTTCTCCCATACTGAGTTAAACGAATGTAGGAGTCAGTGAGGAGGGCAGCGTGTTCATGCAGGTCTGGCTAGGGAAGGGGTGAGACCTGTAGCAACTGTGTCAGCCTCTGGCACAACGTCAGGAGCCACCAAAAAAAAAAGAGAAAACCTGTGTGGGGAAATGGGGGAAGGGTCGCACGTGGGAAATCAGTCTGGTTGGGAAGGAGTGTGGTCATGCGACTAGCCATAGCAATCTGGAGAGGGAACATTTTTTTTTTCTAATTATGAATAGTATCAAGAATAGCAAAAAAATAAACTGTTGGTTCAGGAATTAACTTGGAAACATAGAAGTTGTCAGAAGATAAGGACCGCTAGGCCCATCCAGTCTGCCCGTAGACGTATACATTATATGTGACCACTGATCCTATATGATCTAATGTTCAGGTTGTGCAGTTCTCCTACACAGCTATCTACAGTGACTCCTGCTGGGAGAGGCTGGGACTGGAGCAACTGTGAGCTCCCCCACAGTCAGTGCTGCTACACCATTACCTACAGTGACTCCTGCTGGGAGAGGCTGGGACTGCAGTAACTGTGAGCTCCCCCACAGTCAGTGTTCCTCCTACACCATTATCTACAGTGACTCCTGCTGGGAGAGGCTGGGACTGGAGTAACTGTGAGCTCCCCCACAGTCAGTGCTGCTACACCATTGCCTACAGTGACTCCTGCTGGGAGAGACTGGGACTGCAGTAACTGTGAGCTCCCCCACAGTCAGTGCTGCAACACCATTATCTACAGTGACTCCTGCTAGGAGAGACTGGGACTGCAGTAACTGTGAGCTCCCCCACAGTCAGTGTTCCTCCTACACCATTATCTGCAGTGACTCTTGCTGGGAGAGCCTGGGACTGCAGTACCTGTGAGCTCCCCACAGCCAGTGCGCTTACACCTTTGTGTACAGTGACTCTTGCTGGGAGAGGCTGGGACTGCAGTTGCTGTGTGCTCCCCCGCAGTCGGTGCTCCTGCACCATTACCTACAGTGACTCCTGCTGAGAGAGGCTGGGACTGCAGTAACTCTGAGCTCCCCCACAGTCAGTGTTCCTCCTACACCATTATCTACAGTGACTCCTGCTGAGAGAGGCTGGAACTGAAGTAACTGTGAGCTCCCCCACAGTCAGTGCTGCTACACCATTACCTACAGTGACTCCTGCTGGGAGAGGCTGGGACTGCAGTAACTGTGAGCTCCCCCAGAATCCGTGCACCTTTACCATTATCTGCAGTGACTCCTGCTGGGAGCGGCTGAAACTTAAGTAACTGTGAGCTCCCCCACAGTCCGTGCTCTCCTACACCACTATGTACAGTGACTCCTGCTGGGAGAGGCAGGGACTGCAGTAGCTGTGAGCTCCCCCACAGTCAGTGCTCCTACACCTTTGTGTACAGTGACTCCTGCTGGGAGAGGCAGGGACTGCAGTAGCTGTGAGCCCCCCCACAGTTGATGCCCCTACCCCATTACCTACAGTGACTTCTGGGAGAGGCAGGGACTGCAGTATCTGTGAGCTCCCCACAGTCAGCGCTCCTGCACCAGTGTATACAGCGACTCCTGCTGGGAGAGGCTGGGACTGCAGTAACTGAGCTCCCCCACAGTCAGTGCTGCTACACCATTACCTACAGCAACTCCTGCTGGGAGAAGCTGGGACTGCAGTAGCCATGAGCTCCCCCACAGTTGGTGCTCCTACACCATTATCTACAGTGACTCCTGCTAGGAGAGGCTGGGACTGCAGTAGCTGTGAGCTCCCCCACAGTCAGTGTTCCTCCTACACCATTATCTACAGTGACTCCTGCTAGGAGAGACTGGGACTGCAGTAGCTGTGAGCTCCCCCACAGTCAGTACTCCTACAACATTACCTACAGTGACTCCTGCTGGTTAGGGTAAATAAATGCAAGGGCCTGAAATGCCAGATCTTCCTGGACTGTCTCCATCACTCATTCACACTAGTGGGATAGTGCCAGAGGCTCTAGGACTAAGCGTAAGTGAAACATTTTCAGAAGGGGCGGCGCTGAGACAGGACCACGCATGCGCGGTACCGCGAGACTTAGCTCGTGCCTGTGTAGGCTATCTTGGCATCGACCCTCCAACCGCCTCAGTTCCTTTTCTCCCGCCGTCGAGTGCGCTTGGATGTCGACGTTGCTTATCTGCCGGAGTCAAAGTTTTCGTCTATATGACAGCAGCTTTTAGCATTTAATTTAACTTTGTAGTAGTAATTTCTTATTTTTCGAACAAGAAGATTATGAAGAAAAGAAAAAGAAATTCTTTCCTGCCATCTATGGAGTCGTCCTTAGACTGTAGCGGTGACGGTAGGAAGACTTCGTTTGAAAGTTGTTATGGCAGAGGGGCTGTGCCCGGTCCGCCACCCTTGAGAAACGGGGGAGGGTCCGACTACGGACAGTCCTGTGCTGGGGGGGCGGGGGACAGTCCAGCGAAGCATGAATCTAGTGGTTCTGGGGATCTGGCTCTGCTTAACCTCGAGCTCTTCTTCCTCATTTATGGGAAGAAGAATCTGTGCCTCTCGAGGTTGCCCTTTGGTACATCTGCATGAGGTTTGTTTTGTCGGGAGGCGATAAGCCTGAACTGACTTCAGTGGAGTTCCCCTTGGCCCGCTCTAATGACGCATTCTTGACTCCGGACTCCATCTCTTCCTCGGACCTCCGTGAGCAGTTTCACCTCTGGGCGCTTCTGTGGAGTAGGGGTTTGCCTCGAGCCGTTGGACGGGCGGGTCGATTAGATCAGGATGAGCGCGGCGCCTTCTTGGTGCCTTCACCATCCTGTCGACCCCTCATGCCTACCCCCTCTTCTTTTTCCATGCTGGGGCCGGCATGGGCATCACTTTTTTCCTTCTCCCCTCTTTCTCAGGATTTCCATTAGCATTTTCCTTTGGCGCCGTGGGTCGGTGCCATGGTCGGTGCTGTGAGTTGGTGCCATCGCTGTGTGTGGCGCCATGGGTGCTGTTGCTGTCGTTGGTTGCCGTCACTGCTGGTGGTGCCGCGGGTGTCTCGTGGGGCCGAGGGTGGTGCCGGGCACCACAGGTGCTGCGGGTGGTGCCGGACACCCGCAGGTGGCGCGGAACACCCACGGGTGCCATGAGTTCATGGATGCCGCTGCTGCCTCGAGTGCCATTCTTGCCATGGGATCCATGGGTGTCATGTGTGCCGTGGTACCATGGCTGTCATGAGTGCCATGGTACCATGGGTGTCGGGGGGGGGTGCCTCGGGTGCCATTGCTGCGTGGGTGCCGGGGGTGCCTGCAGGTACAGCTGTAGGCACCCTAGGGTGCGCCCACGTTGGCATAGGAACTGCTTGGTGCCCTCCTGTGCCATGAGTGATGCTGGGCCTCAGGGGTGCTAGTGGGTGCTGTCTGGCAGAACTGGTAACAAATATTCCTTCTTCAGATTTCTTCTCCACGGAACTTGTGGTGGGATGTTTTCCGCCAGAATGAAGTTCTGTTCTGTGGATTATTTTTCCGCACATCTTAGTGAGTGGTGGTCTACTTGGGATCTTGTGACATCCAGCGGTTTCCTGCTGATGGAACTCTTTTGTGCTGTTCTACCAGTGGAATCTCTCATTCCGCTCAGCACTTTCTTGGCTCCCTACACGGTGCCAAGCTCCTCGACATCCTCCTTGGTGGTGGAGTCTCTAGTGGCTCTGACCTAGACTCCCTTAGGGGTCCTTCTGGGGTAGAAGTGCATTTAGATGAGTCTCTCCCTGTCCTTCTGGTCAGTGATAGAGCAGATGACTCATTTTATATACTGAAGGGCACGCCCTCTCTATCATCAGAGTCTGTGATGGAAGATCTTTTCAGTAGTTCCTCAGTGATGGGGTCCACCATAGTATTCAGAATGTATCTGTGGACCATACACCTCTGCTTCTAGCCCTCTTTCAGTCGTCAAGACAATTGCACTCTGTGGAACATTCTAATTCAGTGGTCAGGAGCCACACAGACTCTTCCGCTCCTTTGATAGGGGTATATAGCCCTTTCTGATACTGCCCTTTCGGTGGTTTCTTCGGCAGGGGGTTAACATCTCTTCAGCTGTGATTATTAGTTCGGTCACGATTTCAGTTATGGACGCTCAGGCTCCTTCTGCCCCACAGAGGGATGACATCTTCGTCATTTTTGTATCAGGCAGTCCATGCGAGATAGCAGCCTGAAACCTTGTCAGGTTTGGACTAACGGTGGTTAAAAGAAAAAAAAAAAGTTAAAATTATCACAGCACAGGACCTAGCCGAACTTACCCGATACCACACTTTTGGATCTGGTCAGGTTCCACCTCAGCCCCTGAGGCAGTCGTCTCTAAACTACGGTAAAGAGTACCTGACTTCTTCTACCCCTAGGGGAGTCTGATCCAGCGGAGGTATGGGTCATCTCTTTTCCCCAAGAGAGATTTCTCTTATTCCGAGATATTTCTTAGACCTAGGCGACTGCCCAGTTTGTTGGTCCCCTTTTTTTTTTTTTTTTTTTTTAGTCAGGCTTTCTTGTCTTGATCAGAGCCTCGCAGCAACAGAAGTGACTCTTCAGCGAGTTGGAACTTGGGGTACCCTGCTTCCTTGCTTGCTTCAACTTAACAGATGGCATGCTCCTTTCTTGACCGTAGGTCAAATAGGTCTTTTTCTGAGATGGCTTCTCAAATATTCACACCTTCAGTTCCTGCGCACTGGTTTCGTGCCAGTCGCATGCGAAGCTATCCTTTCCGAGTGCATGGCAGAGCTGTGATGTTTGTTTTTCAGCAAGCAAACTAGAGTCCTTCCTACTCCCTTCAGGGAGGCCGGAGTGAGTGGTGCGTCACCACATTGAGTCACTTCTGCCGCTATTCAGTCACTTTCAACGAATGGGTTAACCCTAACTTGGTCCTGCTGTGTCCCTCCTTGACTCACATCTGCCTCTATTTGCCTTAGAAATCCAGCCCATTTTTTTTTCTGTCGGGATGTTTTTTTCCACAGTGGACACATCCTCCTGTACACTTTTTCCTTTCTTCTCTGAGTTCAGAGACTGCTACTACAGTTGTACACACAGAGGCAGGATGATTCCTTTTTGGAGTATGCAGTGGGTAGGATCTGGTTCTACTAGACCACCACAAGAGGCTTCTAAGTCATGCTTGGCCTTCCATCAGGAAGGTTCCAGTGACTAAGTGGAGACCATTCTCCTTGATGGGCTAACCCCACCTGGACCGTCTTTGCTCACCAAGTAAGGGGTTCAAGTGCTCCTGGACCTGTTGTTTACAGTATACTTGATAGTGGGGGTTTCCATCTGCACTTTCCGGTCTACCCTGAACCAGTAGACTTCACCTCCGACTTTTTCAGTTCCTGAGGTTCCTTTATGTTACATTAGTACATGTCTTTGACACTGTTAATTTTGGTCCTAGACCAAATTGTGAGGCCAAGTTCTCACCGCTGTCTTAAAGTGGTTTCGGCTTCCTGGCAGACTTGCATTCTGTGCCCATCGCAGTCATCTGCAAAGTGGTGAGTTACAACTCGAGCGCTTATCTTGTAAGCACTGTGTTCTAGATGCTCTTTACAAGACAGCTCTTTTTATTAGCATGACAGTCCTTGGACGTTCTTTCTGAGTGGACCCTATCTCCTACCACCCTACTCAGGGTTGTTGGTTTTAGCTTGGTACTCTCCCACTAGTGTGAATAAGTGATGGAGACTTAGCCCAGGAAGATATGGAAATTACGTACTTAACCTAATTATTGATCTTCTTGGACAGTCTCCATCACTCATTCACACGCCCACCGACCATCCCCTGGGCTCACTCATTTTCTTTCCTGGTCTTCATGGTCCTATGGTTCAGTCTGTGAAGACACTGTTCTTTGACCTTTCTTGCAAAGGCCCTCTCAGGCCCAGAAACTCAGGATGAGTTATTCTCATTAGTTACGCTGCACCTCCTCTGTTGAAAAGGTACTGAGGCAGTTGGAGGGTCGACGCCGAGCTAGCCTACACAGGCACGAGCTAAGTCTCGCGGTGCCGCACATGCGTGGTCCTGTCTCGGCGCCGCCCCTTCTGAAAATTTTTGACTCACGCTAGGTCCTAGAGCCTCCGGCGCTATCCCACTAGTGAGAATGAGTGATGGAGACTGTCCAGGAAGATCAATAATTACAGTAAGTACGTAATTTCCATTTTTTTGAGGCAGGTATAAGGGGCAGGAAGAGATGCAGTCGAAGGTGCAAAGAACCTGTTTTTGTGCAGATGCCTTCAGTAATACAGCACGGAGTATCTGGAAATTCAGATTGTTGGAATGGGATGAGAAATCTGTCCTGCTGGTTCCAGCTGTCCTCCCCACCACTTGCAAACAGCCGCACTGCCCACTGTGCTAAACTCACTTCAAAATTTTGGCTAGGTGAAATCCCCACTTATCTCTCATGCTTCCTCTCCACCCCTCCTCCCTCCCTCTCACTCCTTCCGGTCCACTGATACTCGGACCTTACTTGTCCCCTGCTGCTCCACTCGGATATCTCTGGAATTCCCTACCCCTCCAAAATTCGACACTCCTCCTCCACCCCCTCCCTTGCTTTAGCCTTACATAACCGCCTCTCCTCTGGCTGCTCCTGCTTTAATCCTCCTTAATGTCCCTCCCAAGTGATTGTTCCCAGAGTCCATATCCAATCCCCTACCTGTGATGCCCCCCTTGCCTTTTCCCTGCACCCCCATCTTCTCTGACTACATATCCTTGCTAAAGTGCTTCCCTCTTGCAGGATCTTAGCCCTGGATGGGGCTAGTTCTAGCATGCCCCCAACTAACTACTTTCTCCTCCTTCTGTCCTCTGGCACACCCCTGCCCCCCCTCCCCACCCTCTTCCTTGTCACCTTACCTGCTTGTCTTGCCCGGTTCATCCCCTGGCAGGATTCTCAACATCCTGGAGGGGTTAGACATAGGCACATCTTCCTCCCTGCTTAACCTCTTCCCTATTTTCTTCACACCTTAAATGCCTGGTTCTGCCCCTGGCAGGGTTCTTCAGCATCCTGGAGGAACCAGACCTAGGTTTAAACTCCCTCCTTTTCCTGACCTCACCTCACCTCTCCCCCCACCCCTCTCATTTTGCCTCTGTACCCCATTGCACTTATTAACCTGCCCCCTCATGGCTGAGCCAGACTATTGCCGCTTTGTACTACTAATTCAGCCAGCTACCTTCGATCGCTTCTACCTACCTCATTCTTCTGTGCCTAGTACCAGTCACTGGTTATTGTTCTAGCACCCTCTATATTCTTTGCCTCACCTTCATCTGGCTAGACCCTCCTTTCCGTCCCCCCCCCATTAGCAATTCAGCTGTTAAAATGTGTCTAATTTACTGTTTTACCTGTGATTAATTGTAACACCAGTCCAACAATGTGGTGGCAATACTGCTGTTTTATTCTCTGTACGTAATCTCCATTGTATGTTGACTGAGACTGTATGTATAATCGCTGTTTTTTATCCACTTGTCATCAACCCCCCATTGCACTGGGAGATGAGCAACTCGTTGTTCAGTGTGCCTTCCCAGTGAAACATTTCAATAAATAAAACTGTAACTGTATTGTAAAAAATTACAGCTAGCTTTACCAGTCCCTTATCTAAATACTTTTTTGTCCCCCTCAGAAAATGAAAGATGATTCAGATGGCGACAAAGGACAGCAAATACAGCACATTCAGAACCTCTATGCCTTCAACCTCTTCTGTCAGAAGCGCTTTGATGACTCCATGCAAGGGTTTGCAATACTTGGCACAGGTACAGCAGGCCGTAAAGTAGGGGTCCCACTCCTGAAGTGGACCTTATTCTAACTTCATGGACTTGGTTGTGGCTGTACACACTGGCAAGTGTGTGTTTGTGTGTGTGTGTGTGTGTGACTTTTTTTTACAGATTGCAGTGAGAAAAAAATAATGTGACCTACTGGGAATTTATCCCAGGCCACTGGAATACTGTCCCAGTGCTCTAACCACTGAGCTGCAAACTCGCATGGTTGAGCCTGGGGTTCCCGGACACCGTTCCGGTCTCTAGCATTGCATATCCTGCAGCGAGGAATAATCAAGATGACAAATGTTTTTTTGGAGCAGTATTACCCACTGCTTAGTAATTTAAAATCCCAAACTGTAGTAAGAAAGAAATAATATGACCTACTGGGAATTGAACCCAGGCCCGCAGAATACCGTCCCGGTGCTGTAACCACTGAGCTGCAGGCTCACAACACAACAGTGGCTAATAGTGCATCAAAAACAAAGACGACTTCTTGGAATGCTTAGGTATGTCCACCTGATCCTATGCCTTGCATCTGCTTTATTTATTTTATTTATTTATTGAAATGTTTCACCAGGAAGGCATACTGAACAAGTTGCTCGTCTCCTGGTGCGGGGGTACAGTTGAATGAAGAATTAGACATACAGTTTAACATTTAACGTATCTGAGAATTTTTTTTACATTAATTTGTTTCTCTCCTTTGGTCCCCACCAGTCTGCACACATCTGCAGCCACCCACCCCCACACTCCGACATCAGGCAGACTATCCCCATCTTCCTTCACAGTTTCCCCTCCATGGCAGGGCGGTGAGGAGCCCCCAACTCAACGTACCACAAACAGGATCCAGCGTCTGGGGAAGCACATTCAGAGTCAGGGCCTGTGGTGGGCGGCTGTTCACTCTGCTCAACCTGGGACCGTTTTTCCTAGTTTCTGATTGGTCCCCTTTGGAGATGTGGCTTGCAGTGTCGCCAGCAGAGGGAGCACACATGCGTCTGCACACGCTCACCTCTAGGCGTCGGCCCCATCTCCGCCCCCTTTCTGCGGCATCAGCACGCTGACCCCCTGCCTCCAACAGGGGCCAGTCAGGAATCGACCACTGACACACACCCCCTTCCCCGGAGAAGGAGAGCAGTCTCTCAGGCACTCGATCCTTCTCCTCCCTTGCAAACCTCCTGCAGCCTGCGCTCGTTTCTGAACACGGTAGCACGAGGTATGGCGTCCAGCGCCTCAGCCCTCAGTGCCACCGGGCCAGCTACATATCTGAGAAATTAAACATTCAATTACATTTGTAACAAGACATATGGTTAAAAAGTATAGAGGATAATGCCTGCTGTGCAGGTGATAACCACAGTGTAATCACCTTGAGTGGTTGCTAGGGCATCAGCAAACCTCGAGAGTGCAGCTCGAGAGGTTTACCATTGCCATGGCAACCACGAGAGGTGGTTACACCATGGTTTTCACCTGTAAATTAGGCACTGTCTTTTATAGTGTATTGGACTCGACATGAGAAGTTCCCCCCCAACTCCCCAAACACAAGTAATTTAGCCTTACCTTATTAATGAATCTGCACTATGATCTTATGATTATGTAGGAAAACAATGTATTAAGATACATGAACTGAATGACAGCAGACCGAAATAGCACCAGAGTTAAAATATCTGTCGGACATGGTGATTGCTAGACTCTAACAGTAAACTGTGACAGTTGGAATGTTATTTGAATACAGTACTAAGACAAACAATCGCACTGCTATGACATAGACGAGAGGGGTTTATAAGGTTCTGACATCATGACAGTGGAATTACAAGGTTTTAAACTGCTTACTTTGAGTGGGTAATAAGGGCTACCCATACATTATATAATAATCGCACAATCGCATTTGTGACATAACACACAATTAAATATATCATACCTGTGGAATATGCATTTAATTACAAGTGGTATGTCTGAGGAACATTGTGCAGAAATTTAATGTAGCCTTGGAACCAACTCCTTGCAGGAATGGATCACAGTTAAGAGGCAGATTATTTTGCAATTGCTGAATGAATGAGGGGTCATCACGGAGGGTAGGTGGTACACAGGGGAAACTAGCTGGGGGAAGGAGAGGATAAAGATGGGGGGAACATTACTGGAGAAAAGTGAGCAAAACAAAAAAATCAGTTGTGAAGGGCAAGTTAACACAAGGCTAGTGCAATGTAGGAGCACCTCAGACAGAACAAAAAGTGTAAGTTATTAGCTCAGGTGAACAGATTCCTTTGTTTAAGTGCAGGGGGGGTAGTGAGGGGGGCAGGAGAGAGGTAGGGGTAAGGGATTGGGTAGTGAAGGACGAGTCATACCTGGAACTGGCCCCTTCAGAGTGTGGAGATCGCTGCCAGTGGTGGAATGAGGTGAGGACTTAGAATAAGGGGCAGGAGTAGGCAAGGACAAGTTGGGTAGAGATAGTAGAGGGGATGGTAAAGGGAAGGAGAGGGAGGGGTGGGAGAAACTTGCCTAAGATTAGGCCTCTTCAGGATGCTGAGAACCCTGCCAGAGAGCAGAGTCAAGTGAGGACAAGTTAGGTAGAAAGGATGGAGGGGAAAGGGGAGGGAAGGAAGAGTCATTTCCCAGTGTTGGACCCCTCCAGGATGCTGAGAACCCTGCCAGAGAGCAGAGTCAAGTGAGGACAAGTTAGGTAGAAAGGATGGAGGGGAAAGGGGAGGGAAGGAAGAGTCATTTCCCAGTGTTGGACCCCTCCAGGATGCTGAGAACCCTGCCAGGGGGCAGAACTAGGTGAGGACAACTTGGAAAGCGAGAAAAGAAAGGATGAAGGGAAAGGAGGGAAGAGGAGGGAAAGAAGAAGCTTGCCTAAGACTAGGCCACTCCAGGGTGCTGAGAACCCTGCCAGAGTGCAGAATCAGGTGAGGACTAGGAGGAGGAGGAGGAGGGAAGGAAGAGTAATTGCCCAGTACTGGGCCCCTCCAGGATGCAGAGAACCCTGACAGGGAATAGAATTAGGTGAGGACAAGTTGGGCAGAGGGACTGGGGGGCTAGAAGAGAAAAGGAAAAAAAGGAGGGAGGGAAGATACTTAACTGAGTATACATCATCAGGGTGTTAAGAATCCTAACAGAGGGTAGATTTAGGCAAGGACAAGTTGGGTAAAAAGGAGAGAGGGGAAGGAGGAGGCTTGCCCAGTGCAAGACCCCTCCAGGGTGCTGAGAACCCCTGTTGGAGGTCAAAACTAAGCAGGGGCAAGTTGGTAATGGAAGAAGGTTAGGGGAAGGAGTGAAGGGGTAATCGGTGAAGGGGAAAAAGAGCATGCTGAGAAGGAGGCTCGGGGAGGAAGGTTTAATAGGGGATGTGAGTCATGGAGAGGAGCAGAGGTATAGGAAGACGGTTAAGGAGGGTTAAAGCAGGAGCAGTTAGATGAGAGAAAGTTATGTAAGGCAGAGGCAAGGGAGTAGGAGGAGTGCCATATTTGGGGGGGAGTTCCTGATTTGTGGAAAATGATGGTTGAAGTGTGACTGGTCTGGATGGGGACCAACAAAGACCGAATGCCAGAGGATCTGGGGGTGGGGGTGGAGGAAGCATGAGAGGTAATCGGGAAGTTCTCCTAACCAAAATTTAGAAGTGAGTTTGGCATGAGTTAGGTGCCTGTTGGCAAGCAAGGGAAGGAACAAGGCATGGTATAAGTCACAGTGATGAGCGTGTGATGGTGCATCAAGGGCAAAATGCCAGAAGGAGTTAGTGTGTCCAATCTGGTTAGGGAGGATTTGGGAGCGGCACCATACACTATAGCACAGTAGTCGAAAATGGGGAAGATCATCTTCTGGACTGATTCACGCCACGCCGTAGGAGGGATGCAACTACGGTTCCTGAACAAGGCAGCAAGCTTGGAGCTAATTATTTTTAGGATGGAGTCAATGTGGCCAGAGAAGTTGAGGTGTTGGTCCAACCAAACCCCAAGGTATCTGAATGAGGAGGTGTCCTCTAGGATTTTTCTCATCAAGGGTATAGAAAGAATGTAAAGGGTGGAGCCTAGAGATTCTCTGTCTAGTGGCAAAGGTCGTAGAGACAGTCTTTTTGGCATTTAGGAATAGCTGATGTGAGGCAAACCATAGCTGAACTTGGTGGAAGTCATGCTGAAGAGTGGTTGCTACATTGGCAGGGCATTTGCCAGAGGAGAACAGGATGATGTCGTCGGCATACATATGGACAGAGGGGGGGGAGCATACTGAGGGCAAGTCATTTAGGTAGATGAAGAGAATGGGTCCAAGCACTGAGCTCTGTGGGACTCCTGGGGACATTGGGGGAAGGGGGATATTGTATCCTGGATCTTGACTGTGCTCTGACAGAGAGGTAAGCTCTAAACCAGTTTTGGGCAGAACCCAGCAGCCGTAAGAGAGTCAAGAAGTAGGGCATGAGAGACTCTGTGAAAAGCCTTGGTGAGGTCGACAAAGATGGTAGAGGTAATGAGGTTATTATCCATCCCAGTGAGGATGGAGTGAGTGAGCCTGAGTAGGGAGGTGGCTGTGGAGTGGTTCTTCCGAAAACCAAATTGGAATGGGGTGAAAAATGAAGAGTCACCAAGGAAGGAGGTTAGTTGAGAGAGGACCAGGGGTTCTTGGAGCTCAGCATAGGCAGGGAGGAGGGAGATTGGGTGAAAATTTGCAGGGGAGGAAGTGTCACCACCCTTTGGGAGAGGGAGGATCACTGCATGTTTCCAGGACGAAGGGACAGATGAGGACAAGAAGGAGAGATTTAGGATTAAGGAGAGAGGGTAGGCTATAGCAGAAGCTGAAAGGTAGAGGAGTTTAGGGTCATGGCCATCCAATGATGAGCCTTTAGAAGGATTAAGAAAGAGAAACATAGAATTTGATGGCAGATAAGGACTGCTTGGCTCACCTAGTCTGCCCATTTCCCTACCTAATAAGAGAGAAGGGCAGTTAGTGTTTCCTCAGGGGAGACAGCAGAAAAGAAGGAAGGGTGGGCACAGAAGGTTGAGTGCTGGGTGTGGGAGGATGGGGAAGGGGGAGGTTGAAGGGGAGGGACTTTAGAAGTGATGTGGCGTAGGAGGTATAATAGGAGTTAAACTCTTGAGCCACTGTGCACGGTTCGGAGACCATAGAGTTTTAAGTACTGAGGTAGGCGAATGTGAAGTGGAGAATTGGGCATGGACCACTTCCTAGAACTGGGAGGGGGAATTGATGTTTTTGAGAAAAGATGATTTAAAATATTCAGACTTAGCAGGTCTGGTAGCTTTGTGCAGGCATTTTTAACATCGATACTCCGGGTATAGTTGGGGGGGCTGAGGCCTTATGTTTCCTCCAAACTTAGACTGCCTGAGACAGGTCAGTAACTCGGGGTAGACCCAGGGATGATGGTTGCCACAAACTGTAGTGCTTTTGAATGGAGCACAGGAGCTTTCTGAACTGACCCATCTTCTCCCCCTTTTTACTTGGCAGATCCTGCTATGTGTTATAATTTTTGTTTTATTCTTTAACATATCAGTGGTCTCATTTATTTTGGACAGTTTTTGACCCCTATGCTCCGGCACCTTTTTTATTTTAGTGTTAACATTCTTTCTTTTCTCAGCAGTCCTGCTTGCGTCTCTCTTAGCCTTTCAGCTTACTTGCAGGTTGGAAAGGTGGGCTTCATTTTCTGCTCCACTTGTTCTTCCAAGATACGTCCCAGATCCATTCACACTCAGGCTATAAAAGGTGCAAGTTGCAGCATTTGTTATACAGTGAATATACCGCTGGTCTGCTGGGGACAATGACAGCTTCTTTCACAAGTTCATGTGGCCAGCTTCTGCACCAGTGTCTAGTAGTAGTAGCTTTATTTATAAAACTTAGGGCACTGTACAGAGTGATGTACAATAAATAGATTTAAAAAATCATAAATAACTTAAAATACTAGAATCATTTACACAGCAGCAAAGGGATAAAATAATGTGTCTTTACTCCCCAAAGTAGAAAAGTTTTCAATCCCCTTTTAGAGGCCTCCACTGATGGGGCCTCCCTCAATCCCGTGGGTAGTGCATTCCATAATAGAGGGCTGGCCACCTCAAAGGTATGGTCAGGGCCTTTGGGACTGAAAGGTGGCCCTTCTTTGAGGAGTGGAGGAGGCACGAAGGATTGGACAGGATGCAAGAGCTCCCAACAGGTAGTAAGGATCCACCCCATGTAGTGCTTTATAGATTAGAAGACCAGCCTTGAAGGTAACTTGTCACTTTATAGGCAGCCAGTGCAGATCCCACAGTATAATAGTCACATGGCTAGACCTCGAAAGGCCTGTCAGCTGCATTGGGCACCAGCTGCTAGCGTCGTAAGGTGTCTTCACTAACCCTGAGGTAGAGCGCATTACAGTAATTGAGCCTAGATGTCACGAACACATTCACTAGAGTCGACATGTCTTCAGGAGGGACAAGTGGTAAAATCCATTCTTAACTACAGCTGACACCTGAGCCTCCAGTGTCAGCCATTCGTCAAAAATAACCCTCACATTTTTCACCTTGGCGGAAGCTAACAGCCTGGATGACCCAAGCTGAAGCCCTGTCTCTTCCATGATTACCTCCACTACCCCCTTCGACCCAACTCGATCACTAGCACATCAGTCTTATCTGGGCTAAGTCTCAGTCAGTTAGATTCCATCCATTTCTGAATATCAACCAGGCATAAATTTAGTACCTCAGTAGCATCCGGTATCCCCAGTACACAAGACAAATACAACTGTATATCATCTGCACAGCAGTGAAAACCAAGGCTGTACTGTCGAATGACCCTTCCCAGGGACAGCATGTACACTGCAAACAACATGGGTGAGAGGACCAAATCTTTGGGGACACCACAGGGCAGGGCCATCGGGGGATAATGAGAAAGTACCCATCACCACTCTTTGCATCCTATTATTGAGATGGGACTTGAACCAGCGGATGACAGTGCTGATGAGTCCTGCATGCTCCCTCAGATGATCCAACAACCACCGATGGTCCACAGTGTCACATGTGCAAGAGAAATCCAGGGGAATGAAAACTGACCGTCTCCCCTCCCCCCACCCGTCTCTTGCCCTACGAAGGCTAGGGGGATCAGTAGTAGGAGAGAGGAGGTTATACTGCCCTTGTACAGGTCACTGGTGAGGCCACATCTAGAGTATGGAGTTCAGTACTGGTGCTCACACCTCAAAAAAGGACATTAGAAAAGGTACTGCCCACACAGAAAATGTACTGTAAAGTGAGCCTTTAAAGCTGAAATCCATAACATTCTAAGATGCTAAATGACAAACTTTCTGAAAGTTAACACAGTGTTTTCCACAGTATTCTGAGATTGTAACTCCCTGTTTGAAGATGTGTCCCTCATTATGAGGGTCAGTGTCCCTCATTGTTCCTCATTTTAATTGTCCTGTGCCCCTCATTTCAGTCACAGAAAGTTAAGAGGTATGATGCTCGGTGTCCCCAGATTGGTTTGGCCATTTTCCCTGTAAACTGTGGGGCAGTCCTAAAGGGTTTTCCTGTACATTATTTCCTATGAAAGCTGAATTGCTTTGTCTTCCTGTGCAACCAGTGAAAGTCTATGGGAACAATTTCCCTGTTGATAGCTGAAATTCTCTGTAAAATATAGGAATCCCTGTAGATATGGGAGCCCTGTAAGCCTCAGCATACGAGTCAGACTTGTATCAGTTCACAGACTAGTTCAAGTTTCTGAAAATTAATTGGTGAGGTGATTTCACATTAGGCAATAAGATTGCTTGGTTACAGTGCATTGTATTGTGATACTGCTCCTCCATAAGCTTCATAAACAGCAGTGGTACTTGGATTATGTTAATTAGGTAGTTAAAGCATTTGAATATGCAAATAGGGTAGAAAAGATATTTCAAACATGAAGTCTTGCTATATTATGACAATTACAGTATGACCGCAGGTTAGAACTGCTCCGGAGGTGAAATAGTTAACTTTCCATGCAGGCATGGAACTTAGAGCGCGAGCTCGGTTGAAAACTCTGTCTATTGTGCTTCAAAGGCAAACTGTCAGATTCTTTACTCCGCCTCACTGAACAGTCGCTCCGGAGATTTCTCCTTCTGCTCGGTTCATTTTGTCGGTTTAAAAGTGTTATTTTTCGGTTTTTAGCTGAAATTAAATTGCAACCGGTTGGTTCAGGCTCTGTCTGTGGTAATGTAAGTAGTAGATAGGTTTTACATTTAGTTTTTCTGTGTGGAACTTGTAATTTGTTATCGGTTCGAACCGATCAGGTTGTATTTAAATCTACTAGTCCTTTTTTAGAGTGCGGTTCCCGGTTCTTATCGGTTCTAAAAAAAAACAGATTTCATTACGGTTTTTTCCATGACCCGTGACACGGTTGGGAACCGATAAGGGTGTCTTGCTTGGTGGATTGCCATAAATGGGCAAGTTGGTTAGGCTGGCATTATGTCTGAGAAACCCAAAAGAAAAACTGGACCCACTGGGTTTCAACACTGTAGTGTTTGTGGGGAAGCATTTGCTAAGGCCGATCCACACACCACATGTGTCTATTGTCTGGGGTTTGACCACCTCAATTCCGACTGCCAGATTTGTCACAATTTCCCTGCTGCCACCATAGATAAGAGAGTTGGTAGGCTCAGGGAAAGGGAGGCCAAAAAGTCCGCTGACCCGGATGGCCAGCCCAGTTCGGTACCAACTGAACTGGAGAGAGTGCCCTCTGACCAGGGCGAAACTTCCTCGGGCAAACGAGGAGCCGGTTCCAGCAAAAAGGACTAGAAAGTCAGCTAGTGTAGAACCAAAAGTTCTCTCCCAACTGCTGAGGAAATAGCTAAAGCAATTAAAATTGTCCAGTCTCTTCTTTCTCTCATCGAACCGACTCTTCTGGTAAGCTGCTCGTCTGGCCGTTCCACCGGTTCAAGATTATGATTTTGAGGATTTTTATGAACCGGGAGAGGGGGAAGAGGAATATGAGGAGAGTGAATATGGTTTTGAAGATCTGGATGTGCCCATCGATCCGGACATCTCTCCAGATAGACCCCTAGGGGTTTCTCCTCCAAGACTTTCTGAGTCCCCTTCTCATTTCATGTTTTATAAAAAAGTTGCTGAAACTCTCCAGCTCCCTGTGGAGGAAGCTGTTGATGACCAAGAGGAGCCAGACTATGTAGAAATGATGGATATTCCAGAGTCTAGGAGACTGTCTATTCCTTTGCATAAATCTTTTCGGAAACAGACAGTAAAAGTTTTAAAAACTCCTCACACTATACCTCCTGTGGATAAAAGGATGGACAAGAGGTACACCTTATCAGGCTCCGACACTGATTTCCACACTCAGCAATGCAGCCATGTGGGGGTAGTGCAGGCTGCAGCCTGTGACAAGGCTAATATTCCCCTAGCTTCACACCCCCCTGAGAAGGACTCCAGGAAGATTGATGCAGTGGCAAAGAAACAGTACATGGCAGCATCTTTGGGACTCAGACAAGCAAATTATATGGCTTATGCTGCTAGGTACCAGAAATCCAGATGGGATACTGTGCTGGTCCTAGCAAAACAAGTCCCTGACCAGCTTGCCAGGGAGCTGGAACAGGTGGCTATGGATGGTATTGAGGCATCCAAGGTGCAATTTCTTGCTGCAGTGGACTCTAATGATGTTTCATCAAGAGTCATGGCTACATCTGTGGCACTTCGCAGGATGGCTTGGCTCAGATGTACTACCCTGTCTCAGGATACCCAGTCTAAGGCCATGGATTTTCCAGTTGTGGGAAATTCTCTGTTTGGGGAGCAAACAGAGAATTACATGAAGAAAATGGATGAATATAGGACCACCTATAGGAGTGCACAGGCCAAGGAAAGGCAGGCCACTCCTCAAAAGCAGCTTCCTAGAGGCAGGGGCAGGCCTTTTCATAGGCCTTTTTACCAAGCCCAAGCTTCCTCCTCCACCTATGCTCAGAGGGGGTTCGTTAGAGGGAGAGGCAGACGGGGTACGAGCAGGTCTGCTTCCACCCCTCAGCCCAAAGCCCCTGCCAAGCAGGCACCCTGATGGAATTGCCAGGGCCGATTCTCCTCTACCTGTAGGGAGCAGGCTGGCTTACTTTGTCCAGGACTGGAAGTCTTTAACATCAGACAAGTGGGTCCTGGAAGTAGTAAGCCAGGGACTGGTTCTCAGCTTCAAAAAATTTCCAAAGCTGAGAACCAGATCTTTTCCACCTGCAACTCCATCAGAGGCACTTGCCCTAGAGACAGAGGTCTCTACCCTCCTGGCTCTCAGAGCTGTGGAAAGGGTTCCTCCCCTACACCAGGGCAAAGGTTTGTACTCCAGGTACTTCCTTACCCCAAAAAAGACAGGAGAATGGCGGCCCATCCTGGATCTCAGATATTTAAACAAGCACCTTTTAAACCCAAAGTTCAAAATGGTGACTCTGGGAATTATCCTACCCTCTCTAAGGTCAGGCGACTGGCTAGCTTCCCTGGACCTCAAGGATGCCTACTTCCATATTCCCATCAGAAGCTCCCATCGAAAGTACCTCAGGTTCGAGCTGCCCTCAGGCCACTACCAGTTCAGAGCAATGCCCTTCGGCCTCACTTCTGCCCCAAGGGTATTCACCAAATGTCTGGCAGTAGCAGTTGCCTACCTAAGAAGGCAAAAGATTGCCATCTTTCCTTACCTGGACGATTGGCTCATAGTAGGCCAGTCCCCAGACCAGGTCAAATTACACCTTCAGATAACGCAGCAACTGCTTACCTCTCTAGGTTTCCTTCTGAATCTCTCAAAGTCAGTTCTGGAGCCTGTCCAGCTTCTTACCTTCAGAGGCACAGAACTGAACACACAGGAAGCCAGGGCCTTCCTTTCCCTAGACAGGGCAAAGACCCTGGTCTCCCTGGCCTCCTCATTTACCCTGCAGGTCTCTCGGCCAGCAAGGCATTTTCTGCAGCTCCTAGGACACATGGCTGCTTCCACAGCAGTTGTGCAGGAGCAAGATTTCAGATGAGGGACATCCAGTTCCATTTGAGAGCTTTTTGGTCTCAAAGAAAGGATCCTCTTACCAAGTTGATCCCAGTAACTCGAACCCTGATCCAAGCCCTACAGTGGTGGCAGGATCAGACCAACCTGAGACAAGGGGTTCCTTTTGTCACGCAGTCTCATTCTCTAATCCTTACTACAGATGTGTCCCTCTTGGGCTGGGGAGCTCACATGGGCGACCTCACCACCCAGGGTCTGTGGTCTCCCAGGAATCCCTGCTCCACATCAACCTGTTGGAGCTCAGAGCAGTTTTTCTAGCACTTCAAGTTTTTTCCAAATCTGTTCAGAACAAAAGTATTCAGGTCAGAACAGACAACACCACTACAATGTGGTACATCAACAAACAAGGGGGCACTCGGCCTACGGCCTTGTGCACCGAAGCGATGAGATTGTGGTCTCTGGTTTACTCCCTGAACACCTCTTACACGGCAGTTCACCTCCCAGGCAAGGACAATGTCCTGGCAGATGCTCTCAGCAGGATTTCCCAGGGCCACCACGAATGGTCACTGGATCCCCTGGACTTGGGAGTAGTATTTGCCAGATGAGGCACCCCGCAGATAGATCTGTTTGCAGCCCCAGACAATCACCAACTTCCTCTTTTTTGCTGCAGGCCCCCAGTGTTGGGCTCTCTCCCACTGGATACCTTAGCCCTCAGTTGGGAGGGGAAGTTTCTCTATGCCTTCCTCCCTTTCCTCTCCTGTTCAAAGTGCTAGTCAAAATCAGATCCCAATCCTGCAAAGTCATTCTGATAGCTCCGGAGGGCCAGACAGCCCTGGTATCCACTCCTGCTGTCCTTAGCAGTCCATCCTCCCTGTGCCTTCCCAGGAATCACAATCTGTTAACCTGTGCCCAGGGAAGGGTCTGGTACCCGAATCTCAAATCTCTCAATCTCAAGGCTTGGTTCTTGAAGAGTTAAGAGTTTGCTGATTTACACCTTTCCCAAGGTGTAATGGATATATTGAAGGCCACAAGGAAGCCTTCCACCAGGGCTACTTACAATTCCAAATGCAAAAGGGTTTCCATATGGTGCTCGGAAAAGCATATTTCCCCAGTCTCTGCTGATCTACCCACAGTCCTGGATTATATGGTCCACCTGAATTCTTTGGGGCTGAGACCAGCTACCCTCAAGGTGCACTTGGCAGCTGTGTCTGCTTTTATTTCAGCAGGTAAATCCTCTTCTCTTTCAGCTCATCTTGTATTTTCCAAGTTTTTTAAGGGGTTGTTTCACACCAACCCTCCTTTCAGAGATCCTGCCCCTGCCTGGGATCTTAATGTTTGCATTGCTCAGCTTATGCAACCCCCCTTCGAGGCCTTGTCTTCAGCTGAGCTCAAGTATTTGACTTGGAAAACTGTGTTTCTGGTAGCCATCACCTCTGCCAGATGCATAAGTGAATTACAAGCGTTGTCAGTGGAGCAGGAGTTTATCTCTTTTCACAGAGATAAGGTGGTCCTTCGGACTAACAAAGTTCCTGCCTAAGGTGGTTTCAGATTTCCACCTTAATCAATCTATTTCTCTTCCAGTGTACTTCACTGACCACTCCTCCTCTGGGGAGAGGAGGCTGCACAGCCTAGATGTGAAGAGAGCCCTTAGTTACTACATAGAGTGTACCAAGGGTCATAGGTTTGACTCCCTCCAACTGTTCCTTACCTATGGCGAAATTGGTAAAGGGAAGCCAGCCACTAAAAGATCCATTGCCAGGTGGATTGTCTCTTGTATCCAATTCTGCTACGAGAAGTTGGGTAAAGTTCCTCCTTCAGGCCTGAGGGTTCAGTCTACCAGAGGTACAGCTGCTTCTCTGGCTGCTGCCAGAGACATTCCTATTCTAGAAATATGTCAAGCAGCTACCTGGAAAACAGTTCACACTTTTACCAAGCATTACTCCCTGGACATCCAGGCTAGGAGTGATGCTCGGTTTGGCACAGCCATGCTTCAGAGCCTATTTCCTAAGTAGGTTCTGTCCCTCCTCCATGGGGGTACTGCTGTGTAGTCTGCAATTGTCATAATATAGCAAAACTTCATGTTGTTTGAAGAAAAATTACTCACCTTAGTAATGTTGTTTCTTCTAATGGAGTCTTGCTATATTATGACCTCCTCCCTGCCTGCCCCTCCTAGAACCTCTGTTTTGGGATGTGGGTGGGCAGTACAGGTTGGCACTTTTTGATGCCCACTTGTTGTTTTCACCTACCTTTTGGGTGAATTGGTGTTGTGTTTTGCATTTTGGGTCTCCTGACTTGAGTCTTTGTTTTAGGCCAAAAATGAGTGTTTATGTTAGTAGCCAGTTGGCTAGTGTAGGTTTACAGCTTCCACACAGAACCTTAGTGAGTTTTAGCTTGTAAAGATCTGACAGTTTGCCTTTGAAGCACAACAGACAGAGTTTTCAACCGAACTCACGCTCTAGGTTCCATGCCTGCATGGAAAGTTAACTATTTCACCTCCGGAGCAGTTCTAACCTGCGGTCATATTGCAGTTGTCATAATATAGCAAGACTCCATTAGAAGAAACAACATTACTAAAGTGAGTAATTTTTTCTTGGAGTATGAAGATGAGTTTCTGACATAATGTTCTCTTGAACATTCTGTCAGACACCCAACTGTCAAATAGAAATGTCTTCATCTGCAGGGCTCCTTCAGCTGTCAGAAACTGACAAGCTGGAATTAAGTTCTTTTAAAAATCTTCAGTTTTTGTCTCTTAGTGTTTTACCTTGATATAATTGCAGTTATGGGATGCATTGGTTGCGGAGGGACTGGAAGGAAAGTATGACTCTTTGCAGACGATCATAAAGATCTGCAACAGGGTTGATGCACAAGGAGAGGTGGAAAGGATGAGAAGGGACTTGGCAAGGTTGGAGGAATGGTCAAATGTATGGCAGCTTAGATTCAGTGCAAAGAAGTGCAAAGTAATGCATCTGGGAAACAAAAACCCAGGGGAAGAGTACATTGGGGGGGGGAGGTACTAACAACAACAGAAATGGAAAGGGACCTGGGGGTAGTCATATCAGATGACCTAAAGGTGGGCAAACAATGTGAGAAAGCAGTAAGGAGGGCTGGGGGGGGGACTGGGATGCATAGGGAGAGGCATCTCCATTAAAAAACAGAAAGTTGTTATCCTTCTGTACAGTCAGTCAGTGAGACCCCATCTGGAGTACTGCATGCAGTTCTGGAGACCTCATCTTCACGAGGACATAGACTGAATGGAGGCAGTCCAGAGGAGGGCAACTAAAATGGTGCAGGGTCTGCACCAGAAGCCATACAAAGAGAGACTAAAAGAGCTTAACATGTATACCCTCAAGGAAATGAGGGAGAGGGGGGACATGATAGAAACTTTCAAGTACCTCAAGGGAATCAACAAAGTCCAAGAGGGTAACATCTTTCAGAAAAAGAGATGTGCAAGAACAAGGGGGCAGAATTTGAAGATAGGCGGGGAACTGCTCAGGGGCAATGTGAGGAAGTATTTTTTCACAGAGAGGGTGGTGGACACATGGAACAGCCTTCCTGAGGTGGTCATGGGGTCATAAACCGTGGGGGAATTCAGGAATGCATGGGACAAACATAATACAAGTCTGGTGGGGGGTAAGAGGAAGTAGGCTATTGGTTAACTAGGATCTGCAGCTTATCTGTTAGTTAGGGAAATGGGCAGACTAGGTGGGCCAGGTGGGCCTTATCTGTTGTCAAAGTATTATGTTTCTATTAACCTGCTGGAGAAAGTCCAGAGGAGGGTTACAAAGATGATAGCGGGTCAGCAGTGTAAGGCATACAAGGAGAGGTTGAGGGCACTGAACATGTACTTCCTGGAGGAAAGGGGAAAGAGAGAGAGAGAGAGAGAGACAGAGGACATGATTGGGATCTTCAAGTACCTGAAAGGGATAAATAAGGTGGAGAGGCTTCAAGCATGGATGGGATATGCACAAAGGAATCTTGGTAGGAAAGCGGGGGTAGTGGGGAGTAGCCAGAGATTAGGCAGATTCGGTGGGCCAAGCAGTTCAAATCTGCCAGCACATTCTGTATTTCTGTTTTTGAAGACGACAGAGAGACAGTAGATCCCGAGGTATGATGGGGTAATCTGGGCAGACTGGATGGACCATCAGTCTTTTTTCTGCTGTCATTGTGTATGTTTTCGTAAAGTCCAAATAGATATGTCTGTGGCTTTGCTTCCTGTCTGCTTCCTTGGTCGCCCCCTTAAGAAGGTAGTCAGACTAATGTGGCATGAGGTGCCTCTCAAAAAGCCTTGCTGACGTAAATGAGAACCCTGGCTTCATCCATTATTGTGTCCTTGATACAGGATTGCAGGACCTTGCCTAGAAATGAGGTCAGGCTGACTGGTTTGTCATTGCCTAGATCTGACCTAACTGCCTCCTGAAGATGGGGGGCCACTTTCCAGTCCTCCGGCACCACACCTGTCTGGTCGCACTTATGAAATGTTGCTGTAATGGGCCCTGCCCGTTTGATTCCTTTAGCTTTACTCTGATCCTTGGGTTTGTCCTGTCTGCTCCTTGGGAGTTCCCTGGCTTGATTTTTGCCGGGTAGTCTGCTTCCAGAGTGGGCATGATTTTTGCAGGTTGCATTATGTTTACCCAGACTTCTCCTTTGCCACTAGAAACAAACGCAAGCAGTTTGATGTCGTTCGCACAAAGCTGTGCTCCTTGGGAATCGTTAACTCTTTTATTCCCAGCTAGGCTCCACACTGTCTATAGAGGCAGACAGTTTGTTTTCTGACACCCAAGGCACCAGGCGTTGGACCGAGTAGACAGCCGCAGAATTTAACTCCCATTCCGTGGCTTCTGTAGGATTACCAGGGGACTAAGGTCTTTTTCCCCCTGCCTAAATGCTGTTATCTGGAGAGATATCATGCAGGGCTAAGTAAGCATTTGCAGAGCTTTGCCCCATTTACGAAATGGTCCCTCCTGAATTTTCTTTTTATTGTTAATTACAAATTACTAAGGCTGATTGAGGGTGCGTTTCTGTTTGATCAGCTAAATGTCTTTTTGTCTTGTGAAGGGAGTTGCAGGCTGGAGATATTAGTAGCACTGCTGCATGTATATCAGTAGAGTACATTTCTCTGCCCCTTACTTCATATTAGGTGCAGACTTGTTTATTCTGCTTACAGTTTTAGGTTGCCTGGTTCTGTCAGGTTAAAAATTGTATCCTGTGCAGATGTTGTCTTTTTATTAAATTAGGACTTGGGTTTGGATGCCTAGAATTTATTAAGATTAAAAATAGGCCTTCATATGGTTTATAGCAACTTTATAGTTGTGTTTAAAAAGCTCCTAAGTAATTATTACCTGTGCCACCATAGTCCTGGTTGGCATTAACTAGTAATTTCCTAACAAAATTTAGTGTTATCCCCCAGTTCCTTAGTATATAGATTAGGGCATTAAATTTACCGAATGTAGTGTGATGAATATCTCAGAACCATTATTGTAAGCCTCTTATGAATTTGTATCACTGTATCAGCTGGTTCAGTTGAAAACAACAAACAAAAATAAAAAAAAGGTCACCACATTTTGCTTAGAAAAAACATAGACCTGGCAAGGGTTAGGATAGAGGGAAAAAAAAACCTAGAAAAGTAGATATAAATATGCAAACATTTTTATTAATTACAGCGGAAACTAGCATTTAGGAATACAATTTTTCATTGCACTGCTGCATTCAGACTCTTCATCATGACTTTACAGCTTCCTCCTGCAACTGTTCTGCACCTCAGGCAATTGTTGCCGCTCTCTGCTTTTGTCCAAGAGCAGTTTATCTACCTAAGGCACTTTGTTCTGTATTACTTTGCACTAGATTTTGGTTTTGCACACCTGTTATGTATTGTAATTCTGCATGTTACTGTATTTTGTTTGCACTGTAGTTGGCACAGAATGTGGTTGCTGCATATCTGTGAAATTGTTTTGTATTTTTTACTCTTGCGCCTTACTGTATTGTCTACTCTACCACACCCTGCTGAACCTGCTGGCAGGGGGAATGCATCATTCTGAACCCTCTGGCAGGGGGAGTGCATCGTTCTGAACCCGCTGGCGGGGGGAGTGCATCACTCTAAACCCATTGGCAGGGGAAGTGCATTGCTCTGAACCTACTGGCAGGGGGAGTGCATCACTCTGAACCCAGTGGCAGGGGGAGTGCATCACTCTGAACCCAGCGGCAGGGGGAGTGCAGCACTGTGAACCCACTGGCAGGGGGAGTGCATCGCTGTGAACCCACTGATGGGGAAAGACATCGTTCTAAACCCACCGGCAGGGGGAGTGCATCAATCTGAACCCACTGACGGGGAGGGCATCACTCTAAACCCACTTGTGGAGGAGTGCATCGATCTGAACCCACTGTTGGGGGGAGTGCATTGCTCTGAACCCTCTGGTGAGGGGAGGGCATCACTCTGAGCCAAGTGGCAGGAGGAGTGCATCGCTGTAAACACACTAGCAGGGGGAGTGCATTGCTCTGAACCCACTGGCAAGGGGAGTGCATTGCTCTGAACCCACTGGCAGGGTTAATGCATCACTCTGAACCCACTGGCAGGGTGAGTGAATTGCTCTGAGCCCACTGGCAAGAGGAGTGTATCGCTGTGAATAGACAGTCAGGGGGAATGCATCTCTCTAAACCCACTCACAGGGGTAGTACATCGCCCTGAACCCAGTGGCAGGGGGAGTGGATTGCGCTGAACCCTCTGGCAGGGGGAGTGCATCACCCTGAACCCACTAGTAGGAGGTGTGTAATGCTCTGAACCTACTGGAAGGGGGAGTGCATCGCTCTAAGCCCACTGGCAGGGGGAATATATCACCCTAAACCCACTGGCAGGGGGAGTGCATCACTGTGAACCCACTGGCAGGGGGAGTGCATCACTCTGAACCCAGTGGCAGGGGGAGTGCATCACTCTGAACCCAGCGGCAGGGGGAGTGCAGCACTGTGAACCCACTGGCAGGGGGAGTGCATCGCTGTGAACCCACTGATGGGGAAAGACATCGTTCTAAACCCACCGGCAGGGGGAGTGCATCAATCTGAACCCACTGACGGGAGGGCATCACTCTAAACCCACTTGTGGAGGAGTGCATCGATCTGAACCCACTGTTGGGGGAGTGCATTGCTCTGAACCCTCTGGTGAGGGAGGGCATCACCTGAGCCAAGTGGCAGGAGGAGTGCATCGCTGCAAACACACTCAGCAGGGGAGGGCATTGCTCTGAACCCACTGGCAAGGGGAGTGCATTGCTCTGAACCCACTGGCAGGGTTAATGCATCACTCTGAACCCACTGGCAGGGTGAGTGAATTGCTCTGAGCCCACTGGCAAGAGGAGTGTATCGCTGTGAATAGACAGTCAGGGGGAATGCATCTCTCTAAACCCACTCACAGGGGTAGTACATCGCCCTGAACCCAGTGGCAGGGGGAGTGGATTGCGCTGAACCCTCTGGCAGGGGGAGTGCATCACCCTGAACCCACTAGTAGGAGGTGTGTAATGCTCTGAACCTACTGGAAGGGGGAGTGCATCGCTCTAAGCCCACTGGCAGGGGGAATATATCACCCTAAACCCACTGGCAGGGGGAGTGCATCACTGTGAACCCACTGGCAGGGGGAGTGCATCACTGTGAATCCACTGGCAGGGGGAGTGCATCACTCTTATACCAATGGTAGGGGGAGTGCATC
Organism: Neoceratodus forsteri; assembly: GCA_016271365.2. Classification (NCBI taxonomy): domain Eukaryota; kingdom Metazoa; phylum Chordata; order Ceratodontiformes; family Ceratodontidae; genus Neoceratodus; species Neoceratodus forsteri. The sequence continues at coordinate 1,071,251,894 of CM028134.1, read as the reverse complement.
GCCTCGAACCCACTGGCAGGAGGTGTGCATCACCCCAAACCCACTTACAGGAGGTGTGTATCACTCTGAACCCACTAGAAGGGGGACTGCATCGCTCTGAACCTATCAGCAAGGGGAGTGCATCGCTCTGAACCCACTAGCAGGGGGAATGTGATAGTTTCTGTGGAGGTTGCAACGTTTGCCCTTTTGGTGCACATTAGAGCTGTCTGTTGATAGTTTCTTTTTTGGGTCAAATATATATTTTTACTGTCCTGCAGACTCACATGGTTCAGGCTTCAACAAGCAGTATATGTAAGTGACAACACATGATGAGATGTGTGATTCTGCTGTAATAATCGCACACCCTGGGTGGGTTGTGAGGCACTGGTGTGTGACAGGGTTGAACAAGACTCTGTCCTAGTTGTTATGCAGAAAGTAATCATCCTGACAGTCTCATGATTCTCCACCTCTCACTATCTCTCTGGCTTCACTTGCTGTTTGTCTTTTCTTCCCTCTTGCATATCTATGGTTATAAAAACATATGTGAAACTGGGAATCCCTTGGTTTGAAAATGTATGTAGTTATATCGTTGAATGATTGCAAAAAGCCATTCGGAATTTAGGGGGTTAATCTGAGATGCAGTTTGAGCTCCTCTCAGGCTTGTTTGCAAACTCTTTTGCAGAGCTAACTAAATGTATCTGGGTAATGGTCCAACTCATTTTCTCTTCTTTTTTAATTGCTCCCTAAGGTAGCTTGTTTGATCAAGAAATAGATCTGGTGGGAGCTCGTGCTACATACAAAAGATTCTCACTCCAATTTTAATCAGTGTTTTGCTGGTATTTACCACATGAACTGAAGAAATTCCTAATATTCAGGTACTTTCAACTTTACATTTGCTTAACTTGCTGCCGGTGAACATACAACTAGATTTTGTTGGCTGTGGGTGGATCCTACAGCCAACTTGCTATCTGTAGCTGGAAAGTGGAGTACCGTGGAACACATGTTTTGGACTTTTCAATGTATCCTTCCATGCCAGCTGAAATAAAATACTCCCTTCTTTCTGTTAAGAATGTTGGAGACATAACTCCAAGCTGCTTATCAGATGCCATTAGGAAACTGAAACAGCTTATTAAATATTTGTTAAATATTGGTTGCCTGTTAAACTGGAGATTTGTTTACCCCCCTTCAGAATGCAACAACTTGCACATTTAAATACTTAGCATTTAAACAGCTTCTTACTACTAGTTTCACTTGGGAATGCATTGTCTTTCAAGAAAGATTCATACCTCATAAATGTCATCCCTTTCCCAGCAAATCTACAATTTACACTTATTTTTTTAACCTCTAAAGACACTATCTGATAAGTACTGTCTCAGACATATGCCAGATCTTCAGTGAACTACTCGGACTAACTATGCAGCAGTCAGCAGGCATTTTCTACTATGCTTTTTGGGAGAAAAAATATATTGAGCTACATCAAACGCACAAACTCACACATACACACTTTACACACCATCTTCACGGCCACAACATTCAAAATAAATACTGCATTCTGATATGTTATAAAACAAGAAACTGTTTATGTCATTAACACAGTGAAGTTCAGTTTAGAGTAGATTTCCTTTAAATATTTCTTATCCTATATTTTGTATCCTGGATACACACACACACACACACACACACACACACACACACACACCATCCTCATGACCACAGCATTCAAAACAAATACTGCAATTCTAATATGTTATAAAACAACTATTTATCCTTCTCCTTTGTGGAGTGGTCCCCAGCGGCACCCTCACCCCCAGACCAGGTCTGGCGTGCGAATTTATTCGCCTTTCCTTCACAGGCCAGCCAGTAAGCAGGATTCCCCCCCCAGTGTGGACCTGTAGCACAGACACCCGGTGGATGCACCTCTTGTGTCCATGGGCGCTGGGCATTGCCTTTAGCCGTCGCAATTGCACTGCAATTTTTTCCACCAGTGTTTATTCCCCTTTAGGAACCGGATGTGCAATGGCATCAGCGCACAGCTGAGGGGACGCCTGCCGCGCTTCTCCCCTTTTACTGTGCATGCAACTGTAGTGCACCTAGCCTCTGCTAGATGCCACTGCAGCGCGATGCAGTTCCCCTACCCACCCCAGAGGAAGGAGAGCAGTCATGGGACGCTCAATTCTTCCTCTCCCTTGCCAACCCCCGGCGACCGGAGTCCGTTCCCGAACACAGGTCGCCGGCATGGCGCAAGTTGTGGTGTCCAGTGCCTCAACCCTCAGCGCCACTGGGCCGGCATGAAGTTCAGTTTAGAATAATTTCCTTTAAATATTTCTTATCCTATATTTTATATCCTGGATAGGGTAGGGGAGCTGCTGCATCTCATTGTCACAGGGATGTTCATTTACATATTTTTGCACTGTATTTACTTAGGCTGTCCCAGATTAGATGCAATATCTTGTTTTCAGTGAGGTCATGATTTTACCATTTTGATAATGTATTTCTTCAGGGTAGCCTAGTCCAGGGGCCCCCATATGGAGATGCACGGCACATCCAGGCAGAAAAGGGAGATACGCAGCGCAACTCCAAGCAGCATGATATTCAGATGTGCAGGATGCGTTGGCCACTGGGGAATGGGCCAGGGTGCACACAAATAGTATGCCGTGCAAGTCGAGGGTGCGTTCCCATGCATATGCCGCTCTTCGGCATACTCAGTGGGAATTCGCCCTTCACAGTGTGGCAAGGTTTACTCTTCATTCTAAGCCACTCATTTTTTCCTATACACACTATTACATCACGTTGTACATTCTTTAGGCACATGTTAATGGGGGGGGGGACAAAAAAAGCTTACTGTTCAATACATGCATTTTTGTGTTCATTGTAATTCATACAACTTTCTCACAACTGCAGTACTCAGTCTTTCATAACCAAAATCCGTTTTACCTACTCGATTATGTTTTGATTTTTGCTCTTATATTCATCCTCTATGTTAGTCTCATGTTTTTAGATAAATCACTTATTTTTGCCTATTTCTAATTGTTTTTAGGTTTTCTCTCTGCAGATGGTGTAACCGCCTCCAAATCCCAGAGCCTCTCTTAGGTTTTGGGGTTTGGAGGTAGTTAAACCATCTACCAGGGAGGGAATTATAAAAAAAACAATTAGAATGGGCTGAAATGAAGTGGATTTTCTATCTAAAGACATTAGACTCTAGAATAGGGATGAATGTTGAGAGCAGTTGGCAGACATGTATGAAGGGGCAGACATAGGGGTATATAAGTATTATATATGAAATAACATGTGCATTATGTTGGATTGATGGTTAACAAGTGGCAGAAGGCCATGATGTATTATAATTACTGATTGAAAGTTTATGTGCAAAAAACGAAACATAATCGAGCAGGTAAAACGGATTTTGGTTATGTAAGACTGAGTATTGCAGTTGTGAGAAAGTTGTATGAATTACAATGAACAAAAACACATGTATTGAACAGTAACCTTTTTTTGTCCCCCCCAATTAACATGTGCCTAAAGAATGTACAACGTGATGTAATAGTGTGTCTAGAAAGAAATTAGTGGCTTAGAGTGGAAGAGTAAACCTTACCAGACCCTCAGACAAGTGAAATATAATTCCTCTTGATCAACTGTAACAAATATCCGTTCAAACCACACACTGGTGTAGTAAACACAGTCAGAGCCTGCTTGGAGAAACCGAGCAGAGCGTGCAACGACTCTCGCATCGCAAGATGTACAGGTGGTGTTGCATCGCTACGATGGCATTTTCCAATCAGGCTCGAGAGGAAAGGCCATACCAGTGCAGGCAGTTGCAGGAAGCAGTAGTGTTTGGGGCACAATTAGAGAAAAAACTAAGTAAGTGTTGCAAATGGGACTTTGAATGGAGTGCTGAAAGCCCAGGACTACGATCAATTTAAGGTAAAAATAAATAACGTATAGATTAACAGACCAGTATTGGATTCAGAATATAAATTCATTGAAGGAATGGTCAAATTTGAGCGTGGTCTCAGTATGACATCACCGTATGTATTACAGGCCTTAAATAACAGGCCAAAAGCATGCTTACCAAATGGGCAAAACTTGGCTAATATAAAAACCACAGTTTGCAAGGTATGTGCCCTGGCAAGGGGAATCGGGTTTTTTACAGAAGTCGCACAAAAAACTGTTGCTTTGCTCACGGTGTAAGGTGAATTAATTTAAAATGTATGAAGGTGCAGAACAACTACAAAATCTCTTTGCACGTTCACGGCAGCAAGTTAAACAAATGTAAAGTTGGAAGTAACTGAATATTAGGAATTTCTTCAGTTTATGTGGTAAATACTAGCAAAATATTGGTTAAAAGGAGAAAAAAAATCATTTTTTTTTCTTTGTTTATCCCTCCTGACCTACCCTTGGCCATCCACTCCGTCGGACCGTTCATCCGTCCCATGCCACCGTCGTGGAGTCTGCCTCTAGAGTGCCAGGCTACTCTGGTACTTCTTAGATGCCTGGATGACTCCCAGGGTGGGGCGAGGAAGGACCACCTTCCTCAACCTCAGAGGAGAGCCCGCACAGTGGGGTCTGCCCGCGGATCGGTGGCTTGGAGCGGTCGTCATCTAGGACCGACGAGGGGTGTTTTCCACTTTTCTGTGGGCCCCTTCCTCCGCTGAGGACGCTGGCGCGGGTAGACAACGTACTGACGCATGTCGCTACGAAGTGCCTCTCAGCATCCTCCCCGACTCCATCCCAAGGGAGCTGCCAAAACCCGGAAAGCCAATGCTTCCACTGACCCTCAGGGACTGTCTGGTGCTTAAAGCACTCCTCGTAACCCACCCCAAAGGAGGAGAGCATCCGTTGGGACGCTCAATCCTCCTTTCCCCCTGCCGATCCCCAGCAACCCGAGTCCATTCCCAAACCTGGGTTGCCGGTGTGGTGCAAGGTGTGGCATCCAGTACCTCAACCCTCCATGCCACTGGGCCATCTAGAAAAAATTTTTTTTTGAAAACATTTTTTGGAATGAAAGTAAGTTATAATGAAACTAAAATATATAATATATATTTTCTAACCAAAATAAATCCCCGTGATCAAGCTTCTAGAGAGCGAAACGTAGGGGGAAGAAAAATAAAAGAAATCTGAACTAAATCCCTTTGGAGTGAGAATCTTTTGTATGTAGCGAGAGCTCTCACTGGATCTATTTCTTGATCTTTTGCAAAGCTGTCAGCAGAGGGCCAGCTTGGGACACGGTTCCATTTGCAAGCCTGCTCCACAAAGAATCTGGGAACGTTTTGTGAAAACTAGGGTGTCTTTTAATGAGTTCCCAGGCAAAGACTTGGAAAAAGAACAGCAATGCTTTTCCTAGGGAGAGTGAGAGACAGAAACTGAGATTTGAAATTGAAAAGAAGCCCTCGGATGAAGGACTTTTTCTCTGTTTATACTGTCTTTGTAAATAGTTATACCGAGCAATTTTTATTTTTCCTGTTATTGATAATAAAACGCTACTTGAGAAGTTTATAACTGCGTCTGGTTTTCCTGTGCTTCCTGACCTGTGCCTTGACAACATGATGATGTCGGTTTAATAAAAGGTATCAAATCATTTGCTTCTGGATCTGTTCTTACAAGGACCAACACGGCAAAGACTAAATCTGTAGTTCAACCACCTGGGAAATGTGATCAGTATATCATCCTTCACGGAATCCACCAGTGAGATAATAGGGGCAGTAGATGCTGAAGAGTCTGTGGGTTTTATGTACGTAGACCTCTCAAAGGCATTTGATATGGTAGACCACAAAATCTGCTGCACAAACTAGAAAAAATGGGAGTTGACTAGGAAATCACCCAATGGTTTGCTGCTTAACATGCTGAACCAAAGGCAGTCAGTTTCACTAATAAATTCACTGTTGGAAATGAGGTACTTGTTCAGGGGACTCCCACAGGGTCAGTTTTAGGGCCCCTGCTATTTCATATTTATGTAAATGATCTCCCCGGGCAAATGCAACACTCTTAAACCGTACTCCGATTATGCAGTTCTTTTTTTTTTAACTCTTTATTTATATCAATCAGTTTTTCTTTTATAAATTCCATACACATACATAAAACATATTTACAGAAATACATAAATAGGTGTCCAAGTTAATCACTGTCACATAATATTTAAAAACACTGGAATTGCGTTGTCATTTCTCGATTATGCAGTTCTAATAGCAAAAGCTCCTGCCTTGGCCTAAATGGAAGAAGAACTCCAGGCCAATTTTGATATCCTGCAAAAATGGTTCGCAGATGCTAAGTGAGAAAAATACACACTCTGCGTACTTCCATAAACAGAGTACAAGAGCAAGTGGATAGCTAAGCATAAAACTACTTGACGGATCCACAGTAAAAGCCTCTACGAGTTATATATGTCTAGGAGTGGAGATCGATGAGAGACTGTGCTTCGACAAGCACAAAACAACACACTGTAATGAAAGTAAATCACAGATGAGGAGCCTTGAGTCAAAATGCCGATGTCATCCCAAAAAAGGCAAGAGAAACTCTGGCTACCCAACTACTGCTTCCAATACTGAAATATGGGAACATAACATAAGAGTATGCCAGCAAAGACAAAACTGATTCTACCTGCAACAGAATTGCAAGGTTTGTGCTAAGATGACCGTACGGCACCCACCGCTATAAAATGCTGAGTGAACTAAAGTGGGACACGCTGCCGACTAGATGCAAGAAACTTCAGGCATTAACGGTCTTCAGAATGGCCAAAGGGATTGCAGCAGGTCACCAAGAGCTATTCACCAAAGTCCCACAACTACCAGTATACTAGGAGTGACATAAAAACAGAGGTCTCTGTGCACCTAAAGTGAATACCGCTTAGAGCAGCATGACTCTAGAATATACTGTACCAAACATTTGGCAACAACTGCCACCAGTGTTGAGAGGTTGTAAAAACCTAAAAGGTTTTAAAGCAGCGCTGCGTGATTTATTTTCGGATTCATGCAAATGTCAATAATGTGTATGGATCAGTTCTGTAAAATTCTGTCAAACTGCTATACCCCGAGGGCCATACACCCCTAGTTGCCCAGGGTACTGTGATGCATGTCTCACTGTTGTCAAGTGTGTACCTGACCTAGCCGGCACGGTGGCACTGAGGGTTGAGGCAGTGGACACCACACCTTGCGCCATGCCGGCGACCCAAGTTCAGGAATGAGCCCGGGCCGTTTGGGGTCGGCAGGGGTGAGAGAGGATCGAGCGTCTGGAGGACTGCTCTCCTCTCTTGGGTAGGATCCAGGGCTTGCCCAGCACCGCAGTAGCCCCTGGTGGAGACCGGAGGCACTGCAGCAGCTAGGGGCACACCTAGTCAGGCACGCATGGAGCCACGACGGAAGTCCCTAGCATCAGTGCATGCTTGGGCTCTGTGAGGGAGGGAGGGGTGGGAGGGGCATAACCACAGGCTGAAAAATTCCATTCCTGGGGATGAACAAGCGGCACCACTTCCACAGCCACACTCCATTAGCGGACTCTCTCTCTCTCCTGGGCGAACCCAGCCTGGCCTGAATGTAGATAGAGCTGGGGTCAGTGGATCCCTGAGAGTTTCCCGGGGTAGACGGTGCCATAAAAAGAATGGGGAGTGTATACCTGACCAGCAGTTTAAAGACAAATGCTACAACATTTGGAAATCAAAATTGTTATACTGAGTATTATGAACTGAACCATGAGTAAGCTATAGCCCACAGCAGGACATGTGTGTATTGGGGCTTATTGCATGCCCTGTTTGCATTATGAGACATGAGATGAAAGTCTGAGTGTCCTCCAGTGACCCGGGATGTGCATTAATGCCCCTGTATACCCATGGCCTGGAGGGGGTTCCTGCACTTGTTGAGGGGGTTATGCATTTTAAAAACAAAATTGGAGAAAGTGTGCTTTTTTATTTAGTTTTAAACAGGAGAAATGTATTTATATTCTGCTGCATTGAGAAGCAGTCCAAATAATTCATGAAAATATAATTACTTTTACAAGAAAAGTTATTGCAGAAATAATAGAAAATACAAAATCACACATGCCCCCACAATGCAAAGCATCATGGGCTGCATATGAAAATCACCACAGAATGTTATGCTGGTCCAACTTTAAGCAAATTGCAGAAATAATGTAATGAACTGATATGGGAAATTTGTTTTTAATAAAATCATTTTTAACAATTTTCTCCCAGGACTACTATCCCTGCTACTCACACATTTATCAAGATCAGCTTGCATAATGCTACCCCCTTCCCCCCACACCATTGAGATGCGCTCCCCCAAACCTACATGTAACCACCACTCCCTGCTACTTTACACAGTTAGCTACCCCTTGGTACCCTTGACTGGGCACAAACTACTTCGGACATTGGTACCATCCTTAGCTTTGGGAATGTATACAAGGTTCATTACTTCTAGAGGTCAGAAAAAGGGGTGAGGGTGTACGAAAGCAGTACATTATGACCAAACCCAGGTCCTGAGGAAAGAATATTTTGCTAGGGCAATGCTAGATCTATACTTCTGGAGGGGTACCCAGTAACTCCACACAGGAAGCAAGAAATGTGAATGTCCAAACCAGATTGGGGTTGTAGTGTGTGACTTTATTCCAAAAGATGTTCTGCAAAGCAAGGGTGGACCCCCTAGGTTCCCACATCGTGGCAAAAGGCAGTTGCAGAACAATAAAGTGACCTTATCTGACAGAAACTCTATGTATTCCCATATTTCATTGGACATTGAATGCTCTTTGGTAGCAGTGGCCTTAACTGAGCACACACTTCTTCTAGTGGCAGTGGCCAAAACTGAGCGCACACATTTCCCAAATGATATAGGACTTAAAAACTTCTGCTGGTGGCAACTGGCCACAACTGAGCCATATCTTCTAGTGGCACTGGCCACAGCTGAGCACACTGAACTCATTACTAGCACAACCCACACCAGGGGGTAAACTTCCTCTTCAGGCATTGGCCAACCTGTTCTGAATAACCCAGGCCCCCTTATGGAACCTGTAGTGCTGAACTAGTTACTCCAGATGGGGGGCTGCCCACCCTTCGCTTCCTCGTCCATACCCAGCCATTAAAACCTTAAAACTCCTTAAAAAAAATCTCTTAGAAAATGCATCTAGGAATGAACTTTCTCATCCAGCATATGAAAACCACTACTCCAGGAGTGTAGAAATTAAAGTCCTGAACAATGTGCATTATTCTGCCTCTGGACTCTACAATTGTCAGCCAACTTTAAACTGAGGAAAGTCTCAAACTTTGAACAGAACTGGTGTACCTTTTCCCTTTTAGTCAGAGAAACACCAGAGCACAAGCACTTTCTTCAGGAAGCACACAGTCAGATCTCCTCTTAGAACGTATAGGCAGCTTCAAAGTGTGCTGGATCAAACAGGGGATTGCCACAGGATCCATTCCCTAGCAGTCCTTTTCATCCCACTGGGGAAGAAAATCAGGAGCTCCTGCTGTAGACAGCGATTTCCACCACTTCTGTTGGCAGGCTGATGATTTTCAGGACTAGGGTGAGAAAGTAAACTCTTCTCTCAGAGCCCACAGCATCTCTCACTCCTCACACTTCAACTACTGACTACCAACTAGCAACTACCAACTGACCCAAGATTCTGAAACTCCCCACTCACAGTCAGCTGCTGTGGCTTATGCTGCTGCGAGAGTTCTAAATCTCATCTCTCTCATCTCAGCAGACACGAAGTAAACAAGAGAGTGAGTAGGTGAAAAACCCACTTAACTAGTTATTCACCAGCTACCTTCCCTACTAAGTACTGACACTGATGGAACTCTAGTAACCCCAGGGGACTGGATGGTTACATAAACCATTACGAACATACGAAATTTGCCAGCAGATAAAGGCCTAGAGGTCTATCAAGTCTGCTCGAATGTGCAGCTAGCACCCCTTATTCTGCAGCTGCCCCTCCCTTCCCCTTCATTAACCCTCCCCCTTGTCCTGTCCCATCCTCGTTTGAAGCAGTCCACTGTTTTACTGCATACCACTTCAGCAAGTAATGCATTCCACCCAGCCACCACACTCTCTGTAAAAAAAAGTGTCTCCTCATCTCCCTCCTGAACCTTCCTCGCTCCAGTCTCATATCATGGCCCTGGTGGCCCTCCCTCCTTTACTTTGAACAGCCCCTCTGTACCCGTCTTGTTTATTCCTTTCATGTATTTAAAGGTTTCAGTCATGTCACCCTGTCTTTCCTCTCCTCCAGTGAGTACATGTTCAACTCCTTCAACCTCCTCGTTATGATAAGTTCCCCAGCCCCTTGATCATCTTTGTCGCTCTCTGCACCCCCTCCAGTAACTTAATGTCCCTCTTCAGATCGGACACCAGTACTGCCGAGTACTCAGGTGTGGTCTAACTAATGACCTATACAGTGGCAGAATCACCTCCTCCCTCCTTGAGGATATACCCCTTGCAATACAACCCAGCATTTTGTTGGCCTTTGCAGCTGCCTTCCTACATTGTGCCGAGTTGTTCATTGACCCTGTAATGAGCACACCCAGATCCTTCTCCTCCTCTGTCTGGGCTAGCTGCACTCCCCCTAGCTGGTAACTCCTCCTTGGGTTCTTCATCCCAAAATGCAGCACCTTGCACTTTTTGGCATTAAAGCCCAGTTGCCAGGTGTCTGACCAGGTTTCAAGCTTTGCCAGATCATCCTGCAACCCCTGCCATCCCCCTAGGTCATCCACCACCGCACCTACAGTACCTTGGTATCATCAACAAACAGACTGATCTTGCTCTTGATGTCCCGTGATATGTCTGCAATGAATATCCCAAACAACACTGGTCCCAACACTGAGCCCTGTGGAACACCGCTCGTCACTGCCCTTGGGTGTGAGAGCTCCCCACCCACTACCACCCTCTGTTGCCTTCCCTGCAGCCAGTTTCCTACCCATCTCACCAGCTTTGCACCGGCCCCTGTGCCTACTAACTTCCTTCCCAGCCTTCCATGTGGCACTGAGTCGAATGCCTTACTGAAGTCCAGATACAGGACATCCACTGCATGGCCCCTGTCCAGTTGCCTAGTTACCCAGTCATAGAACTTGACCAGGTTGGTTTGGCAGGATCTGCCACGTATGAAGCCATGCTGTCTGCTGTCCTGTAGTCCTTTGGCTTCTAGGAGGGCCACTAGCCTCTCCTTCAGGATAGTCTCCATTAGCTTACCCACGATGGATGTGAGGCTCACTGGTCTGTAGTTCCCCGGTTCATCCTTGGGGCCACTCTTGTGGAGTGGCACCACATGAGCCATCCTCCAGTCCTGAGGTACACACCCCGAATGTAGTGAGGCATTAAATAGGTCTGCCAGAGGTCCTGCAAGGACCTCTGCCAGCTCCTTCAGTACCCTGGGGTGGATGCCATCTGGGTCTGGCGCCTTGTCCACCCTCAGTGCCTTCAAACCCTCTCGAACTCTGCTCTCCATGATTTCCCCATCTGTCACCACTCTTCTCCCCGCTTCTCCCAGGACAGTAGAGCCTCAGTATGTTGCAGCCATTGGGCTGCAATATAAAGAGAACAGCCACTGATGCAACTTCTTTGTGAAGCTTTAAATTAGAGCCATTGGGCTTTGATGGAAAGTGAACAGCCACATCACTGGTAAATGGTTTATAATCCTAGGCAGGGGACTATGTTACAGTGCTGGGATTACAGAGTTTGTCGGGGAGAGAATGCTGGGGTGGGGGGGAATCTTTGATTTAATATAGAAAATAATGGATGGAAAACCGACAATAACCACATTGTAATCGCATCGAATGGTTTCTGTGACAACTAGGTAAACCTTGAGAGGGCATCTCGAAAGGTTTACAGTTGTCATGGAAACTGCGAGATGCGATTTCAACGTGGTTATTGTCTGTTTGCCATCCATTAGCTTTTAATAGTGTATGGGGCTAGATACACTATAAAAGTTAATGTAGGAACAACTGCGTCCGCTAGTCAGAAGTCCCATTATAGGGGTTAAAACCAGCTTACTTACTTTTTTTTGTTGCTCAGGATCCCTCTATAGTGGCGCTCACTGCCATGGCCGTTGATCTGAGCAATGGCACTAAGGATAAGCGTTGATTGCCCGGTATACATGTGGGTGTAGCCAAGAGGGAGTTATCAACCTCTTGACGTCACATCGATACCATAACTACGTAGTAAACTGTTAGCACCCTTTGCAAACTGTGTGAGAAGTCTTTCGGAGACTTCGGCATCATGCAATTCTGCTTAAAGTTGAACCAGCATAACATTCTGTGGTGATTTGCATATGCAGCCCATGATGCTTTGCATTGTGTGGGCATGTGTGATTTTGTATTTTCTGTAGTAAACTATCTGAATTCAGACAGTAATAAGGACTCCTCCATACAAAAGATTGATCAGGAAGTTGTTGGATCCCGGGGTTGGGGAAAAGATTGCCAGATGGGTGGAAAACTGGCTGAAGGACAGAACCCAGAGGGTGGTTGTGGTGGTGGTGGGGGGGAGTTATCTGGCACTAGAGAGGTAACCAGTGGGGTCCCGCAGGGCTCGGTGCTGGGGCTGGTGTTCTGTGTCTTCATCAGTGACATTGGAGATGGCATTAAGGGCAAAATGTGCCTATTCACGGATGACACCAAGCTCTGCGGGAGAGTGGACACAGCTGAAGGGATACAGGACCTACAGGATGATCTGGAAAAGCTAGGGAGGTGGTCCAGGATCTGGCAGCTTGGCTTCAGTACCAAGAAATGCAGAGTTATGCATATTGGAGCCAAGAACCCCTGGACAGAGTACTGCCTGGGTGGAGTCCCAAATATCTGCATCAGCAGAGGAGAAGGGCATGGGAGTGATGGTCACTAGTGACCTGAAGCACCCCACGCAGTGCAAGAAAGCAGCAGCAAAGGCAAACAAGATGCTGGGATGCATATCTAGGGGGATAAGTAGTAGGAGAGAGGAGGTTATACTGCCCTTGTACAGGTCACTGGTAAGTCCGCATCTAGAGTATAGAGTTCAGTACTGGTGCCTGCACCTCATAAAGGACATTAACCTGCTGGAGAAGGTCCAGAGGAGGGCTGTAACGATGATAGCGGGTCAGCAGGGTAAGGCATACGAGGAGAGGTTGAGGGCACTGAACATGTACTCCCTGGAAGACAGGAGAGTGAGAGAGAGAGAGAGAGAGTCTGTGTGTGTGTACGTGATTGGGACCTTTAAGTACTTGAAAGGGATAAATAAGGTTGATAATGAGAGTCTCTTTCAGCTGAGTGGCAACCATAACATGAGGGGGGACAGTCATAAGCTGGAGGGTGGGAGGTTTAGGAGGAAGATCAGGAAGCACTTCTTCACAGAGAGGGTGGACACTTGGAATGCGTTGCCAGAAGAGGTCATCTTATTGAAGACGGTGGGCAGCTTTAAGAGAGGCTGGGATAGGTATAGGGGAAGGTAAGAATCATGGGTAGGGAGGATGGGAGGAGTGGGGAAGGAGGGCAGGGACATTAGCTGAAGCTGTGAACCCTGCAATACAAGCAGATTTTATAGACCAAATGGCCTTCTTCTGCTGGCTTCTTTGTACAGAAACATAGAATGACGGCAGATAAGGACCGCTTGGCCCACCTAGTCTGCCCATTTCCCTACCTGATGGATAAGCTTCAGATTCCAGTTAATCAACAGCTTACTTCCTCCTACCCCCACTAGAATTGCCTTATGTCTGTCCCATGCATTCTTGAACTCTCCCACTGTTCCTGACTCCACAACCTCCTCAGGAGGGCTGTTCCATGCATCCACAACCCTCTCTGTGAAAAAATACTTTCTAACATTACTTCTGAGCAGCCCCCCCTCTATCTTCAAATTGTGCCCCCTTGTTCTTGCACATCTCTTTTTCTGAAAAATGCTACCCTCTTGTACTTTAATTCCCTTGAGATACTTGAAAGTTTCTATCATGTTCCCCCTCTCCCTCCTTTCCTCAAGGGTTCACATATTAAGCTGCTTTAGTCTCTCCTCGTATGTCTTCTGGTGCAGACCCTGCACCATGTTAGTCACCCTCCTCTGAACAGCCTCACTCTGTCTTTGTGGAGATGGGGTCTCCAGAATTGCACGCTGTACTCCAGATGGGGTCTCACCAACTGTCTGTACAGAGGGATAACAACTTCCTGTTTTCTACTGTTGATGCCTCTCCCTATGCATCCCAGTATCCCCCCCCAGCCCTCCTTACTGCCTTCTCACATTGCTTGCCCACCTTTAGGTCATCTGATATAATTACTCCTAGGTCTCTTTCAATTTTTGTTATTGTTAACAACTCACCCTCCCATTGTGTACTGTTCCCCTGGGTTTTTGTTTCCCAGATGCATCACCTTGCCCTTCTTTGCACTGAATCTGAGCTGCCATTTATTTGACCATTCCTCTAACCTTGCCAAGTCCCTTTTCATCCTTTCCACCCCACCTTGTGTATCAACCCTATTGCAGATCTTTGTGTCGTCTGCAAAGAGACATACTTTTCCTTCCAGGTGCTCTCCAATGTCACTTATAAAGACATTAAAGAGGACTGGTCCCAGTACCGAACCCTGTGGTACCCCACTAGTTACCCTCCTTTCTTCACTGTGTACTGTGTTTACTATTACCCTTTGCGTCCTGTTGTCCAGCCAGTTTTTTATCCAGGCTACCACCTTGGGACCCACTCCAAGGCTGGCTAACTTGTATATTCATCTTTTGTGTGCGTCTGTGTCAAATGCCTTGCTAAAATGTAGGTAGGCCATATCCACAGCCCCTCCCTGGTCTACTACTTTGGTCACCCAGTCAAAGAAAATTATTAGGTTCGTCTGACATGACCTCCCCTGCTGTGAAACCATGCTGCCTTGGGTCCTGTGCCCCATTGGCCTCTAGGTACTCAACATTTCTTTCCTTTAGAAGTGATTCCATATTTTCTCTACCACTGAGGTCAAACTAACTGGTCTGTAGTTTCCTGCCGCTGCCCTGCTCCCACTTCTGTGAAGTGGAATCACATCTGCTCTCCTCCAGTCCTCAGGTACCACCCCATCCTCCCATGATTTGTTAGAGAGAGAGTCAGTGGCGTTACTAGTTCTACCCTTAGTTCTTTTAGAATTCTGGGGTGACTCCCTTCGGGCCCCATTGCTTTGTCCACCCTCAGTTTCAAGAGTTCTTTTAAAACCCTTTCTTCTGTGAATGAACTGGCATCAACCCCCATTCAGAGTGTTTCTCTTGTTTGGTTTAGGTACCTCCCCTCCTCTTCCATTGTGAATGCTGAGCAGAAATATTAGTTCAGTATCCTGCTTTTCACTGTCACCGTCTGTCCACATTCCCTCCCCTTTATTAAGTAGTAGTAGTAGTAATACATTTTATTCATAAAATATATATGAAAAGGATGGATCGTACAAGCTGCATTGAGTCGAAGCTCATTTCCAAGGAAGTCCTGTTTTTACATAGTGTTACACATATAAATTACAGTAAGTACAATGCATACAAAATCAACATATCACAAATTTAGAACTCATTACAGTACATCATATGTAAATGTACATCCTACAAAACAAGGTCACGTGCAAATTTTGCTGATTTGTAGTAAAAGAACAAAATTATATGTCTCGTTATGCACTGTGCTGTTCCCCACAGCAATGCAATAGCACTGCTGATTTCTCATAATACCATCTTTTAATTGGTGCCATATTTATCATACAGTTTACATTGCGTAGAGAAACAGGCACAGAATTCCACAATATTGGTCCCCTATACTAAACTGCTGACCTGCCTATATTTAAACCATACTTTGGGAATTATGTATTCCAAACCATAAGCAGACCTTAAACTTTCTTTTATTTTCCTTACCCTAAAGTATTCCTGAATATAAGAAGTCACTTTTCCTTTCTGCACTTTGAACATAAATGTTAGGAGGTGCCACTCTCTCCTATCCTTTAATCTCATCCAGTTTAATGATTTGTACAGTTCACAGTGGTGAGTTTCCTTGGGGGCATCGAGGATGAAACGAGCCAGCCTGTTATACATTGTGTCCAGTTTGGCTAGTTCCACCCTTGAGGCCTCTCCCTTGGTCTTTCTTCGCTCCCTAATGTACCTATAAAAAGTTTTATCCCCCTTCTTAACAGAGTTGGCTATCTTTTCCTCAGTTTGTGCCTTAGTTATTCTGACTGCCTTAACTGATAAAGTTATCTGTCCTGCTCCTTCTGTGTTTCCTTATACTTCCTGAATGCTATCCTTTTCTCCTTAACCTTCCCTTCCACCTCTTTTGAGAACCATAGTGTGTTTTTTCTTTCGTTTTGTTTTGTTGATTTGCTTCACACAAAGGCTTGTTGCCTCTGTGATGGCTGTTTTGATTATTCCCCATTGTTCCTTCACCCCTCCTTCTTGCCCGTTTGCTAGTGCTTTTCTGAGGCACACTCTCATTTTCCCAAAGTCAGCCCTCCTGAAGCCCAGTGCTCTTGTTTTTGTATGTCTTGACTCTATGGCTGTGTTTATTGTGAACCACACTGTTTAGCGGTCATTCGTTCCCAGATGGCTACCCACTTCTGAATCTGAGATCCTTTCTCCTTCCCCATTTGGGAGTACCAGGTCAAAGATTGCTCCCTCCCGAGTGGGTTCCAATGCTAGCTGTTTGAGGCATCCCCCTGTAGGGCATCAAGAATGGCCCTGCTCTTGGATGTGCCTGAAGCAAAGGTATTCCAGTTAACATCTGGCATATTCAGGTATGTCTGTATTATGAAATGACTGCAGAAATCCCATAAACTGTGTGGTCCGTGACCATGCTACCGGACTCCATTAGCGACCATTCACCTGTCACCTGTGTCTGGGATGTCAGCCCCCACCCAAAATCGTCTCCATGTCTGACTTCTCTGCCTCCGACACCTCAGCTTTTCTAAGGGATCTTAAGCATGTCAACTGGTCCCCCATATTCGTGACAAATAACATTGACTTGGCTGTGGAATACTTTTTACCAACTCTTTGCGCATCAAGCACGTTCCTTCCATCAGGCACAGTGTAAGGGGTCTGCCTACCAAATGGTTAACTAGGCCTCTTCTACGTATGCTTAAAGCACGGGGCAAACTCTGGACCAGATGGAAAACCTCCTCCCTGCTCTCTGACTTCATCGCATTTTGCTCCCTTCGTAAATCTTGTAAGAAAGCGCTATGGACTGCCAAAAGCAGTTACTATAGAGGCCTTCTTCACGCCATCTCTAGTAACCCAAAAAGGTACTGGGCACAAATAAACCACATAATGGGACGCTCCACGTCCCAAACCCCACCATGACATTCTAATAAATAACGTCTCCTGTAACAATCCTAATACCATAGCTAATGCTTTCAGCTCACTCTTTACCGCCCTCCCTAGTTTTGATGCTGATGGTCCCCTCCTCGCCACACCACACCTCCCCTATCCCATCCCTCCTTGATTCTCCACCCGGTCTCCAGGCTGGATGTCCTGCAAGCTCTTAACATGTCTCCCCACGGCAGCGCAGGCCCTGATGGACTGGAACCCAGAATTCTCAAATTAGGTGTGTCTCTTCTTGCCACCCCCATTATGTGATTGTTCAACCTCTCCATTAGCTCGGGTACTGTGCCCCTCACCTGGAAAAATGCCAGGGTTATCCCAGTCTTCAAAAAGGGCGACCAAAATACCTAACAAACTACCGTCCTATTGTGCTCCTGCCGATCCTCAGTAAACTTCTGGAGAAGCTTGTCCATCGCCAGGTGTCTAACTTCATTGCCAACTTTAACCTGCAATCTCCTGCTCTCATGGCTTTAGGCCAAACCACAGCACCATGATAGCCCTAGTGCAATTCACCAGTGACATCAAATCTGCTATGGACCAAGGCCGGCTTACTGGGGCTGTTTTCATTGACATGTCAAAGGCGTTTGACTCGGTTAACCACAACCTGCTCTTGCATCAACTAGGGTCTATTGGCGCCTCCCAATCCACACTTGCCTGGTTTGCCAGCTATCTGAGGAACCGCTCCCAGTCTGTCTTCTGTCATAAAGTTCTCTCTGCCCCTGCCCTGCTTCGTTCGGGAGTCCCACAAGATTCCATACTTGGGCCCCTGCTCTTTTCTTTGTTCATCAGTAACCTACCTTCTGTGCCCTCCCACAGTCCCTCCTTGCTCTATGCCGATTACTTGGTTCTCTGTCTTCTCCAGCTCTGTTCATGAAATTAACTCCCACCTCTCCTCTTCATCGTATCCAAACTTGGCTTACGTCCCACCGCCTGGTGCTAAATGCTGCCAAGACCCAGGCTATGCTCTTTGGATCACAAAGGAAATCTGTCGCTTTAACTCCATCTCTCCAGGTTTCTTGTCTTGATGGCTCCCTTGTGGAAGTAACTCAGTCCTTCAAATACCTAGGGGTCATGCTGGATCCATCTCTTAACTTCTCTCTGCATGTCAAAGCTGTCTGCAAATCAGTCAATGCTAAAACTGGACTGGCTTACCGAGTCCGTCAGTTTCTGACCCTGCTGCCAGGATCTCTGTCGCACAAGGCCTTCTCCTCCCTGTACTCTGCTACACTCTGCCTGTCTTCACTATGGCACAGGCAAGCATCTTGCAAATGTGGGATATTGCCTACAAAAATGCTTGTAGATTTGCACTATCTGCTCCTCGTTTTAAGCACCACTGTACTCCCTACTCTGACCTCCACTGGTTGTCTCCTTCCTCATGATCGGGCTTATTCATTAGGTTGTCTGACATTATTCATTCTTCTATTCCCGCCACACTCGCTGCTGTGCTCACCCCCATGGACTGCCCTCATTCCCTCTGTTCCATGTCTTTAGCTCTGTTATCTGTCCCAAAATGCTCTACCAGGATGGGTGAACTTGCTTCTCCTATGCCCCCAAATTTTGGAACTCTCTCCCACTTGATCTTAGGCACTCGAAATCCAACCCCACTTTCAAGGAAGGCCTCTCCAGTTACCTCGCCTACCTTGACATTTGCAAATGTCCCTAGCTTCAGGAGTCACGCACATCTACCATTGTCCTGCACTTAAATTTCCCTGTGGCCTCTTGATTCCTTCCATCCCCACTCTTCCTCAGCTGCAGCTACGCACTTTGTTCCCTGTCTCTGCCTGGAATTGTCTCCTTGCTGACTTACCAACAGCACTGTCATGTTTTGTACATTATTAACAGTAAATTGTGCCTTTTTGTCTGTTTTGCTCCTATTGTACTGTGTGATATGTACCTCCTGTATGTACTATGTAATTTGCAGCTCTGTATAACTGTTTGGAATCTCCTGTTGTACAACACTGTATATGTATTTGTTTTTACCTGTTCCCTGATTTGTACTCTCCTGGGTCATGCCTGAAAATAGGCAGTTCTGTCTAGTGCACTTACCCGGTTACCAAAAGCAAATAAAAACCAGCAGATCCCATAAACTGTGTGGCGGCAGACAACATGACTGCAATAAATTTCTCTTAAGGACTGAGGTGGCGGATTGTTTTGTTAACTGAACTGAGACTGTTACTAGGTGGAATAGGTGACTTTGTGCAGTGGTGCCTTTACTGGGCCTTAATCAGTGGTCAACTGACTGCTTTTAACCAGTGATGTTTATGGGATTTCAGTACCCATTGTATAATACTGTACGAAGCACAGAATAACTTTGAAAATAGGGTCAGCTGGACCTAAAAGTTTTTTTATCCTGTCAATAAAGAATTTTACTACTACTACATTCTGTGGCGTTATTGCTATTATAAAATGGTGAAAAAAAATTCCCCCAAAACTTGTTATATCTCGATATCCAGGTGTGACCAAACTTAGTCTATACATTGGCAATAAAGTATTGTTTAAATATGCAGCTCTACATATGGGGAAACCTGTTCAGTATTAGGTTCGAGCAAGAATGTAGGCCCCATAAAGAGGGCGTTGCCCGTTTAAGATTCCTGGCTTTCATGTGCCTGCACTTTCTCTTTTTAACTTGTAGACCCCACCCACGTGATTGGCATGTACCCTGAGCTGCTGCCTTCTGACTACAGAAAACAGATACAGTACCCAAACTCTGTACCAGAGCTGTCCGGAGCGGAACTAGAGAAAGCCCTCCTGGCGCTTATAGACTATTTAACACAGAAGCGTAAAGTATAGCCAGGCACCCGCAGCAGATGAAGTCCGACGGATAGTGAGTCTGCTTTCATGTTAATTTGCATAGTTATGGAAAAGAAGAACCTAATACAGAGAACATATGAAATGCAAGTTAAAAACTATGCAAAAATGTTTTCTGAAGTTTCCACTGTGATGTTGGGGAGGGGGATTATAGGAATACACTACTGTGTACTGAGGTCAGCCATTTAACAGGGCACTGCTATATCCCTGAAAGGCTTACTTTGCTCTCTCCTTTCTCCCTGGCAGAAGCGAAGCCACCTGGTGAAACATCTGAATGACACTGACCCCGCCACCACGTTCATCACCTCTCCTTTGGTGGAGGGCACCCCCACCATCAAGTCGAAGAAGAAGCTCCTGCAGATCATAGACACCACGCTGCTGAAGTGCTACCTGCATGTGAGTACGAACAGGCCCGCCGCCGCCACAAGCCCAGAAACTAGAATGTGGTTGAATACAGCACCTTTCAGAGTCTCATTAAGTCAAAAGTGCTTAGTTAAGCTCTGAATTAGATACTGCCATTATGTCTTGAGAAACATCCATGTTAGAGAGAGAGGGAGTGTTGGGCCAGAACAAAACAGTGTGATGATCTGCCATTTGCAGACAGAACCACATGTTTCTTAAAGCAGCAGTATTTGTTTTTCTGGCACAAACATCAAGAGAATCAATTTTTCTTTTTGTTTTCTCTCATTCCTGAATGAAGATACGGGATTTTGAAGTTTTTAAAAGTTCCTACTCCCGTGCCATGCCTGCCATGAAAAAATTAAATATCTTGGGTATTGTGCTGTGCTGTTTACCATCAGAAACAGGTGGTAGCACCACCCTAATACACCCGCAGTATTAATCTAGTATGTACATGTAACGGTTAAGCCTCAGCAGAAGAAAATTAAAAAAAATGTCCTTGTCATTAGTTACAAAATTAGCTATAAAAGCTGTTTGAAAAACGTCTGCAAAAATTAGAAATACACGGAGGATGGATCTAAAGATGTAAAAAATACATTTCAAACAACATATGAAGTCTTGCTATATTATGACATATGCAGTGAGTCCCAACCTTCGAACTGCTCCGGAGGTGAAAGAGTTAACTTTCCATGCCAGGCATGGAACGCTGAGCTCGAGCTCGAGCTCGGTTGAAAACTCTGTCTGTTCTTCAAACTCAAACTGTCAGATTCTTTATTCCGCCTCACTGAACAGTCGCTCCGAAGGTTTTCTCCTTCTGCTCGGTTCATTTTGTCGGTTAAAGTATTATTTTTTCGGTTTTTTGACCGAATTTAAACCGCAACCGGTCGGTTCAAGCTCTGTCTGTGGTATTGTAAGTACTAGATAGGTTTTACATTAATTCTTCTGTGTGGAACTTGTAAACGGTTATCGGTTCGGTTTGAACCGATCAGGTTGTGGTAAAATATACTAATTTGTCTTTTAGAGTGTGGTTACCGGTTCTTATCAGTTCTAAAAACCGAAATTTCTTACGGTTTTTTCCATGACCCATGACACAGTTGGGAACCGATAAGAGAGTCTTGCTTGGCGGATTGCCATAAATGGGCAAGTTTGGTTAGGACTGGCACTATGTCTGAGAAACCCAGAAGAAAAACCGGGCCCACTGGGTTTCAACACTGCAGTGTGTGTGGGGAAGCCTTTGCCAAGGCTGACCCCCACACCACCTGTGTTTATTGTCTGGGGTTTGACCACCTCAATGCAGACTGCCAGATTTGTAAAAATTTTCCTGCAGCTACCCTGGATAAGAGAGTTGGTAGGCTCAGGGAAAGGGAGGCTAAGAAGTCCGCTGACCCGGATGGCTAGCCCAGTTTGGTTCCAACCAATCCAGAGGGAGTGCCCTCTGACCAGGGCAAGACTTCCTCGGCCAAAAGGAGAGCCGACTCGGAGGAGTCGGTTCCAGCAAAAAGGACTAGGAAATCAGCTGGTGTGGAGCCAAAACTTTCCTCTCCAACCACTGAAGAAATAGCCAAAGCGATTAAAATTGTCCAGTCGCTTTCCCCGGTTCCGACCGAACCGGCACCATCAGGTAAGCGTCCGGTTCGGCGATTCCACCTGTTCAAGAGTATGATTTAGAGGAATTTTATGAACGGAGGAGGGGAAGAGGAGTATGAGGAGAGTGAATGTGGATTTGAAAGTCTGGATGTGCCCATTGAACCGGACATCTCTCCAGACAGACCTTCAGGAGTGTCTCCTCCTAGGCTTTCTGAGTCCCCTCTCATTTTATTTTTATAAAAAGTGGCTGAACCTCCAGCTCCCTATGGAGGAAGCTGTGGATGATCAAGAGGAGCCTGACTATGTGGAAATGATGGCTATCCCAGAGTCTAGGAGACTGTTTATTCCTTTGCATAAATCTTTTGGGAAGCAGACAGTAAAAATTCTAAAAACTCCTCACACTATACCTCCTGTTGATAAGAGAATGGACAAGAGGTACACTTTGTCAGGCTCTGATACGGAGTTCCTTACACAACAATGCAGCCATGTTGGGGTAGTGCAGGCTGCAGCCTGTGACAAGGCAAATATTCCCTTGGCCTCCACACCCCACTGACAAGGACTCCAGGAGGATTGATGCCATGGCAAAGAAACAGTACATGGCAGCATCCTTGGGACTCAGACAGGCAAATTATATGGCTTATGTTGCTAGGTACCAGAAATCCAGATGGGATACTATTATGGCTCTAGCAAAGCAGGTCCCTGGCCAACTTGCCAAGGAGCTGGAGCAGGTGGCCGCTGATGGTATTGAGGCATCTAAGGTGCAATTCCATGCTGCAGTGGACTCTAATGATGTGTCAAGAGTCATGGCTACATCTGTGGCACTTCGCAGAATGGCTTGGCTCAGATGTACTAGCCTGTCACAGGATATTCAGACTAAGGCCATGGATTTTCCTGTTGTGGGTAATTCTCTGTTTGGGGAGCAGACAGAGAATTACATGAAGAAAATGGATGAATATAGGGCCACCTATAGGAGTGCACAGGCCAAAGAAAGACAGGCCACTCCTCAAAGGCAGCCTTCCAGGGGCAGGCCCTTTCATAGGCCTTTTTACCAAGCCCAGGCCTCCTCTTCAGCTTACGCCCAGAGGGGGTTCTTTAGAGGGAGAGGCAGACGGGGTGCAAGCAGGCCTGCTTCCACCCCTCAGCCTAAAGCCCCTGCCAAGCAGGCACCCTGATGGGGTTACCAGGGCTGATTCTCAGCTACCTGTAGGGGGCAGGCTGGCTTACTTTGTCCAGGACTGGCAGTCTCTGACATCAGACAAGTGGGTCCTGGAAGTAGTAGCCAGGGACTGGTTCTCAGCTTCAAAAAGTTTCCAAAGATGAGAACCAGATCCTTTCCACCTGCAAACTTTAGAGGCACTTGCCTCAGAGGCAGAGGTCTCTTCCCTCCTGGCTCTCAGAGCTGTGGAAAGGGTTCCACCCCTACACCAGGGCAAAGGGTTGTACTCCAGATACTTCCTTACCCCAAAAAAGACAGGAGAATGGCGGTCCATCCTGGATCTCAGATGCTTAAACAAGCACCTTTTAAAACCAAAATTCAAAATGGTGACTCTGGGAATTATTCTACCCTCTTTAAGGCCAGAGGACTGGCTAGCGTCCCTGGACCTCAAGGATGCCTACTTCCATATTCTCATCAGAAGCTCCCATCGAAAGTACCTCAGGTTCGAGCTGCCCTCAGGCCATTAGCAGTTCAGAGCAATGCCCTTTGGCCTCACCTCTGCTCCAAGGGTATTCACAAAATGCCTGGCAGTAGCAGTTGCTGCTCTAAGAAGGCAGAAAATTGTCATCTTCCCTTACCTGGATGACTGGCTCATAGTAGGCCAGTCCCCAGATCAAGTCAGGTTACATCTACAAGTAACTCAGCAACTGCTCACCTCTCTAGGTTTCATTCTGAATCTTTCAAAGTCAGTTCTAGAGCCTGTCCAGCTTCTCACCTTGATAGGCGAAGAACTGAACACAGAGAAAGCCAGAGCCTTCCTCCCTTTTGGACAGGGCCAAGGACCCTAGTCTCTCTGGCCTCCTCATTCACCCTGCAGGTGTCTCGGCCTGCAAGGCATTTTCTACAGCTCCTGGGGCACATGGCTGCTTCCACAGCAGTAGTGCATGGAGCAAGATTTCAGATGAGGGACATTCAGTTCCATTTGAGAGCCTTTTGGTCTCAAAGGAAAGACCCTCTGACCAAATTGATCCCAGTGACTCGAACCCTGATCCAGGCCCTACAGTGGTGGCAGGATCAGAACAATCTGAGACAAGGGGTTCCTTTTGTCACTCAGTCTCACTCCTTAATCCTTACTACCGATGCATCCCTCCTGGGGTGGGGAGCTCACATGGGCGACCTCACTACCCAGGGGTTGTGGTCCCCTCAGGAATCTCTGCTCCACATCAGTCTGTTGGAACTCAGAGCAGTTTTTCTAGCACTTCAAGTTTTCTCCAAATCTGTTCAGAACAAGGTTGTGCAGGTCAGAACAGACAACACCACATCAGTGTGGTACATCAACAAGCAAGGGGGGCACTCGGTCTATGGCCTTGTGCACCGAAGCAATGAAGTTGTGGTCTCTGGCTTATTCCCTGAACACCTCCCTTACGGCAGTTCACCTCCCAGGCAAGGACAATGTCCTGGCAGATGCTCTCAGCAGGATTTCCCAGGGCCATCACGAATGGTCATTGGATCCCCTGGTCCTGGAGGTGGTATTTGCCAGATGGGGCACCCCACAGATAGATTTTTTGCAGCTCCAGACAATCACCAACTTCCCCTTTTTTGTTGCAGGCCCCCAGTGTTGGGCTCAGTCCCTCTGGATGCCTTAGTCCTCAGTTGGGAAGGGAAGTTTCTCTATGCTTTCCCCCACTTCCCTCTCCTGTTCAAAGTGCTAGTCAAAATCAGATCTCAACCCTGCAAGATGATCCTGATTGCTCCGGATTGGCCCAGACAACCCTGGTATCCACTCCTGCTGTCCTTAGCAGTCCATCTTCCCCTCTGCCTTCCCTGGAATCACAACCTGTTAACCTGTGCCCAGGGCAGGGTTTGATACCCGAACCTCAAATCTCTCAATCTCAAGGCCTGGCTCTTGAAGAGTTAGAGTTTGTTGATTTACACCTTTCCCAAGGTGTAATGGATATCCTGAAGGCTTCTAGGAAACCTTCTACCAGGGCTACTTATAATTCCAAATGGAAGAGATTTTCCATATGGTGCTCTGGAAAGCATATTTTCCCCAGAATCTGCTGATTTACCTACAGTCCTGGATTACATGGTCCATTTAAATACCTTGGGGCTGAGACCAGCTACCCTAAAAGTGCATCTGGCAGCTGTGTCTGCCTTTATTTCAGCAGGTAAGCCCTCTTCTATTTCAGCTCACCCTGTATTCTCCAAGTTTTTCAAGGGATTGCTTCATACCAACCCTCCATTCAGGGCCCCTGCCCCTGCCTGGGATCTTAATGTTTGCATTGCTCAGCTTATGCAACACCCTTTTGAGCCTTTGTCTTCAGCAGAGCTTAAGTACTTGACTTGGAAGACTGTGTTTCTGGTAGCCATCACTTCTGCCAGACGCATAAGTGAATTACAAGCTTTGTCAAGTGGAGCCTGATTTTATCTCCTTTCACAGAGATAAGGTGGTCCTCAGGACTAACAGGAAGTTCTTGCCTAAGGTGGTTTCAGATTTCCACCTTAATCAATCTATTTCTCTTCCGGTTTACTTCACTGACCATTCCTCCTCTGGCGAGAGGAGGCTGCACAGCTTAGATGTGAAGAGAGCCCTTAGTAACTACATTGAGTGTACCAAGGGTCACAGGTTTGACTCCCTCCAACTGTTCCTCACTTATGGTGAGGTTGGTAAAGGGAAACCTGTCACTCAAAGATCCATTGCCAGGTGGATTGTCTCTTGTATCCGATTCTGTTATGAAAAGCTGGGTAAGATTCCTCCCTTAGGCCTGAGGGCTCACTCTACCAGAGGTACAGCTGCTTCCCTGGCTGCTGCCAGGGACATCCCCATTCTAGAGATTTGTCAAGCAGCTACTTGGAAAACAGTTCACACTTTTACCAAGCATTACTACCTGGACACCCAGGCTAGGAGTGATGCTCGGTTTGGCACAGCTGTGCTTCAGAGCCTATTTCCTAAGTAGGTTCTGTCCCTCCTCCATGGAGGTACTGCTGTGTAGTCTGCATATGTCATAATATAGCAAGACTTCATGTTGTTTGAAGAAAAAATTACTCATCTTAGTAATGTTGTTTCTTCTAATGGAGTCTTGCTATATTATGACCTCCCCCCCCTGCCCCTCTCAGAACCTCTGTTTTGGGATGTGGGTGGGCAGTGCAGTGCTGGCACTTAGTAGATGCCCACCTTGTTTTTTCACCCCTTCCTTTTTTGGGGTGACTGGGTGTTGTGTTTTTCATTTTTTGGGTCTCCTGACCTGTCTCCTCCTTGGGACCAAAAAAATGTGTTCTTATATTTAGTAGCCAGTTGGCTAGTGTAGGTTTACAGCTTCCACATAGGACCTTAGTGAGTTTAGCGCGAAAAGATCTGACAGTTTGAGTTTGAAGAACAACAGACAGAGTTTTCAACCGAGCTCGAGCTCAGTGTTCCATGCCTGGCATGGAAAGTTAACTCTTTCACCTCCGGAGCAGTTCGAAAGTTGGGACTCACTGCATATGTCATAATATAGCAAGACTCCATTAGAAGAAACAACATTACTAAGGTGAGTAATTTTTCCTTTTTGCTAAAAACAAAACAGAAAGACAAACAAACAGACTACTATATGATTAAATTCTTTGCCAGACAGCAGGTGCTGCTGCTTTCATGTCCAGAGACAGCCAGCAGAAATGGTCAGACGAGACCGTGGTTTATCATGTCATATGAAGGATGGCCATGTAACAGATCTGCCCTACTAGTACTACACTGGGCTGAAAGCATGCCCTTTGACCCAGAAGCAAGAAACGGAGCCGTTCTGACACTTGCACGTTGAAGTGCCTTTCGGTTTACTGTGCCGACTTAGTAGCACGGTATCGGAGCATTCCACTTCCGAGACTGGGAATTGCATGTAATCCCTTCCCTAAAAAATTCCACTCTGAGGCTGGACGGAGATTGGGAGCATGATGGAAGTGAGGCGCTCGCGGGCAGGAGGACAAGAACTGCTTGGCATTCCAACACCCTATTCTGGCTGAACACGTAGTTGCATCGGCAATGTCCTGGTAAAGACGGACAGTTAAAGGAACATGCTCAGTTACAAGCAGTGATATAGCCAGACAGTAAAAATGTGTACTCCACAACCATGTTTGTCACCTCTTCTGGCACTATCAACACAATTTGTGTACCCTTAATAAATGCAGTTAGCTGGCCCAGTGGCGTGGATGGATGAGCCATCCGTGCCTTACCTCCTACCATGCTGGCAATCCGTGTTCATGGTTCGAGCGGGTCACCGGGGGTCGGCCAGGGAGAGAGAGTATTGAGTGTCCAGAGGACAGCTCTCCTCTCCCGGGGAAGGACACTTGGCTGCCCAACCGAATGACTGCCCCCAGGTGGAAGCCTGAGGGTATAAGGGGACGGGGGCGCCAATGGAAGGGTGGGTGCTGCGGGACTCTGCAGCATGTGTACACCTTCACACTCACACACTGACGTGTCGCGCCCCAGCAGTGGTGAAGAATTGGGGGAAAAAATGGAGGAAAAACACCTCACAGTGGCAGGATGAAGATCGCCCCCCGCAGGCAGTGGTCCGGTGGCCAGGGAGTCGATCCTGTGGCCAAGACGGCTAAAGGTAATGTAACTGGGTAATAAAATTACCTTTCTCAGGTTCTTGTTGGAACTGCACAAAAGGAAGAGATGACAGACAAGTGGTGTCCAAGTAATAAATGTAATTTATTACTGGTAAATAAGAATAATACAAGCTTACAACCAACAATGTAATAATCACTGGGAGAGTATCCAGTCTCCTTACCTATAGGTGCAGTCAAGTCTCGCTGAGAGAAAATACGAGATACAAAGGGTCTTATACCCTGATAATTGCTATGGCAACTATAAGAGAAGATGCATAAAAAGTAATTGGCTAAAAACAGGTGGCCAGAGAGTAACCATCCTCACTAGCCTGGGAAAGTTGCTTAGCAGAAGATAAAACATGAACAGTAAGACCTGTGATGCTTTCCAAGGTCACTTGCAGTTACAGTTGGCACAAGCACTAAAGATGGCACTGTTGCCTAACTGATTATACAATAAAAATATACTAGAAAACATCTCCCAGTGGTACAATATATTGTGAGAATATAGTGAAGCATAATATGCATTACAAAAGTACAGTAGAACTCTGGTCCTGACACTTCTGCTTATATAACAAGTGTCTGTGCCTGAAGGTTAGTACATACAGTATACCTACATATATATCCACCGGTGGCGCTGAGGGTTGAGGCGCTGGGCGCTACACCTCACGCCCAGGCGGTGACCGGGTTAGGTAGCGAGCCTGGGCCACTGAGGAGTCGGCAGGAGAGGAAAGATCGGCGTCCGGAGGACAGCTCTCCTTCCTCGGGGAGGGGTGGGGCAGGATTATGCCCGGCATCGGGTGACCTCTGGTGGAGACCAGAGGTACCAGCGCCACAGAGCTTAACTAGAGGGATGCGGACCCATGGCAAGACATTCCCTGGTGTCATTGTATGTCTGGGCTCGCTCTGGGGTGGGGGGCGCATCGAGGAAAAAAAGAACTAGAAAACCTCCACCTCCTGATAGGTGACAGAGGGTCCGGGGTTGAAGTCCACCACGCCAGAGTCTGGTCATCCTCTCGCCCCTGTGTGTTCTCCTCCGCCTCACTCCACCAGACTGGATTGTTAGCTAGAGTGCCAGGAGGAGTATCTGGCGGTCCTGCTTCAGGGGACTAAGAGCTGGGGGTGCGGGTGTTAGTGGGGAGGATGGAAGGGACGAGAAGGGGGCTTCAGATGGGCGGGAGCAAGGACTGATACCCCGTGTGACCACTCTTGAAAGAGTTCAGGAGTGTGGAGTGAGAAAGAAAGATAAAAAAAAAAACTTCATATATTTATACCACGGGGGTGAGAGCTTTCTCAGTAGGATATCCTGTTATTTCCATTGCAGTAAGAATAAATCTTGAAGATGACATTTATCCATACTCTGCTGATGTCACCAGAATGAGAATAACTGCACTGCAGCTTGCACTCTAAAGGAAACTGTTTCAGAAAACAGTTTCTTATATTTTACTAGGAGAGAGAGACACTAAGCTGAAAGCTTGTGTATAGGTGCAACCTGGGAGCACAAGAAAGTTAAGTGACTTACGGAGGATCGCTCAGTATGCAAGTGGGGGCTGTGGGATTCAAACCCAGGTCTCCAGTTTTGCAGCTCAGAGCCTTAAACCACTGAACTATACTGCCTCCTTAATTTTTCTCTTATCTCTTTTCCACTGAAGCTGCAACTTACACAATTAGCTTTGCAAATGACTCTCACCTGTGTCCCATTGTGTTTCTAACTTTCCTAGCCCAGTACTGTGCTGATCTGAGCTTCAAAATAACCTGAATTTTAAATGAAACTATTTTACAAAGCAGTTTCTGTTTCTCAGTGCTACCTGCAGCAATTTGTCTTTCTCAGTGAGCCTCTGACTTACTCAATTAGCTTTGCAAAACACTGTCAGCTGTGTTTCTCACTCCCAGTCCATTCAGAACACACACACATGCACTGACAGCACACACATAATGAGCAGGAAACACACAGAATCAGAAAAAATGTTCCTACAGCTCTCACCCCTGTGGTATAAATCGTGCACATGATGGGCAGATCATGGGATATGGAAAATATTCTCACTCCTGCAGAGTGAGTTGTATTTCACCAGGCCGGTGACCATGTGAATAACACACACCACTCTGCAGGAGTGAGAATATTTTCCATATCCCACCCTGTCCATCATGTATCCTGTATGTGTATGTGTGTATATATATATATACATATGTATGTGTGTGTATATATGTCTGTGTGTGTGTGTGTGTAGATATATGGATATGCAGTGGAATTAGTGTAGATAATGCATTTATCTTGTACAGTTTCCAGTGACCTCAAGTAAACCTCACGAGAGGTCACTGGAAACTGTACAAAATAAATGCATTATCACATACTGAACCGCTGCATATTCCATTTATGCAACAGGTTTAGATATTGTGTGAACATTTTGATTTTGGTAGGTGTAAATAATTTGTCAAAATGGAAAAGAAAATTGAATTTTATGCTGTTTTTTGCTAATTATAAAAAAACAAAATGGTATCTATAAATGAAACACCACTCATTTTGTAAATATTTTTGAGCTGAACATTTTTCGTGCTCACAGTACCATGCTATCATTTTTTGTTTTAAAGTTATTTATATTTGTCAAAAAAGTGAACAAAAAATTTCATTTTCTTCTGTTTTCTTGCTAATCATATACAATATACAGGGTTATTATAAATGAAACAGTATTCATTTTGTAGATAATTTTGTGCTGAACAATTTTCGTGCTCACAGTACCATGTTATCTTTTTTCATTTTTAAGTTATTGACATTTAAATATGGTTAGTACTGCTTCTGAGGCCGAACATTCTAAATGAATTCTGAAGAGAACTGTGTAGATAAATGAGCTAGTGATGTAGTTACTGTGTGAATAAATGGGTGATGATGTAGTTACTATGTGGATAAATAGAGAATAGTGGATGGGCAAGTATGCACAACCGATGTGTTGTGCCACTGAGGGGTTCCTGATTCCCTATGACCTGGGGAAGCGAAGCGAGAGTCCTGGAGACCCCAGTAACACAACACACTGATTTGAGCATAACATTGCCCATCCATTATTTTTATAGTGTATGGTGCCCCCACATGAATTTAAGTGAGCATTTAATTTTTTTTTAACCCGTAAAAGGAATTCTTTGTACTACAGTTTAATCTGGTATTCGTCAGGTTGCTAAAGTTAGTGCTGTGGTTGTTAGGGACCAAGCGTCCTCGTCTGTAGTGTGGTCTGTCATTGGCTGTCAGTTCCTTTGGTAGGGATTCCAGGAAAAAACATGGTAGGAGTTTATCTCTCGCTAAGCGAGAGGAGCGTGGAGGAAATGATTCACCTGTTAATGTGAGTACTTTTAAATATCTGGTTGATCCTGCATTTTTTTTTTAAATAGTTTAAAGTATCTGGTCAATCCTGCCTTTTTTCGTGGTGCCCTGTTCGTCATCAGTTCGGTGGATGATCGTGCCGCTGGCTCCGAGTTTTTCTGTGTCTGGTCCAGTTTTAAAATGAGCAGAGTGCGTGTAGCCTCTAGAGGCTTTCAAAATGTTGTTGTAGTACAGCGTGGTACAATCACGTTCCATGACCTTTTGAACTGTAGTACTACAACATTTTGAAAGTCACTGAATTCCATACGTAACAAGCCCTCGCCATACACTATATAAATTTATTACCGTAGTAGTGAAGATAAATGGTTTTATTCTACAGTTTTTATCCTGACCCCTGTTGCATAAATATATATATATGTATGTGTGTATATATATACATATATGTATATATGTTTATATGTGTATACAAATAGAATAATAGATAGGTGAAAGTGTATTACAAGGGAGTAATGCCATGGAAAGGTTCCCTTGTCCCCAGAACCTCGAGATGGTATTACTTCAGTAATACCTCTCACCTATTTTTATTTTGTAATATATGGATCCGATTTAAACTTGTGCGCTTGCTGCTGCTTTGAAGACACTCGCTCTGCGTTTCACTGCTGCACTGAGGACTCGCTCAGTGTGTGTTCAACAACTGCCCCCCGTCGTCTGTCTCTGTACTTCAGTGCGTGTGTTTAACTTTCGTGGTGAGCCCTACCTTTTTGCTGTTTTGATGTGCAGGGAAGGCAGGATCCACCGAAAAAATGGCTTTGTTTATAAAAAAAAAAAAAAAAATCGCGAAGACGAAATACTCTCTCGCTAAGCGAGAGACGGCTGCCATGTTATTTTAAATGTTTTGCCAGCCCACAGACAGAATTCGGCCAATCATGAGCCATGATTTGAAACGTATGCACGCTGCTGTCTGATTGACAGCTGGGGGGGGAGCACGGCAACCATTGAATGGAGTGGGAGAGCTTGCGCTTTCGTTGTTTAGATTTTATGATAATA
This sequence comes from Neoceratodus forsteri, assembly GCA_016271365.2. Lineage (NCBI taxonomy): Eukaryota > Metazoa > Chordata > Ceratodontiformes > Ceratodontidae > Neoceratodus > Neoceratodus forsteri. Next base: position 1,071,219,790 of record CM028134.1, on the reverse strand, counting down.
GTATTGTTCAGAGCTCGGAACGATAGTATTACGGGCCCTGAACGATACTATTATCACCTACAAACGATGGTATTATCACTTTGGCTCCGGTGTATTACCAGAAATTTTTCATATGCTTTTTGATGGCATTATTTTAACTATCTATATATATATATATCTATATCTATATCTATATATAAAAATGTAGTTTTTGTTGACTGGGTAAGTGCACTAGACAAATCCTGCCTATTTTCAGGCACGACCCGGGGGAGGGGGATACAGATGAATGCCAGCTGACCTTGAACTACATTAAGCTGTTGGTGGTATTTTTAGTGAATGAGGGAAATTTGGCCAGGACACCGGGGGAAATTCCCCTACTCTTTTCGATAAGTGCCATGGGATCTTTAACATCAACCTGAACTACCACCAATCCAGGCAGATGGGACCTCAGTTTAACGTCTCATCCGAAAGACGGGACTCAGCCTCACTCAATTAGCTTTGCAAAACACAATAAGGGGAAGGGGTCGAGCAGATGGGGGCTGCCAAGGGGAGGAAGGTGCAGAAAGTGCAGATAAAAAAAAAAAAAATGCAGTCATTCTTTCTGCATCACTCCACGTTGTCAGTAGGCAAACAGTTACTACATTTGGGTGTTTTGTACTCCTGTCAGGGGCTAGTGGTATTGTCACTCCTGCAGTGTTCCAGCAGCACAGAACCTGAAGAACATGAGCATTCCAATTGTGTTCGTTAGCCAGTCTTTCTGTACCACTTGAAGTGGAAAGCAGCACACTGAGGAGTGCTCTGCAGCAAGTGTGTAGCCAGACAATAAAAATATGTACACAATGGCAGTGTTTGTTGCCCCATCTGGCAGTGTAACAAGCAATTTCTGTACACAATGGCAATGTTTGTTGCCCCATCTGGCAGTGTAACAAGCAATTTCTGTACACAATGGCAATGTTTGTTGCCCTTTCTGGCACTGTAACAAGCAGAGCTTACTTCGAGATATAGCTCTTGCAGCAGGTTACACCAGAAGGACTGAAGGCGGCAGGACCCCATGGAAAACTTCCAGCTAGCTATACTCAGCGGGGACCACCCTGCCCCTGATGTCAGATACATCATTAAAGGGGCAGTCCCCCAGCATCTCTCAGTTCTTTTCCCGCCATGGACTCGCAAGCTTTGGCTCCACAGACGACGACAGCCTACGAACGATGCCAGAACTTAAATTTCTCGAGATTTTCGAATTTTTTCGACTAAAAAGCCTCGCATGTCTTCTTCCTCGACTCCTTCTACCGAAGGACACCCCTCAAAGTGCGCTTGCGGCAAGCAGATCCCCTTTAAGGACAGGCATTCGGCCTGTGTGCTGTGCCTAGGCCCAGACCACGATACCAAGGCCTGCACCATCTGCCAACAGTTCAACAGCCGCACCAGGATCCGCCGCCAAAAAGCCCTTCAGAGTTTCCTTCTCAAAGAAAAACGTAAAGAAATGGAGAAGGAACCTTCTTCCGAGGGGAATCGTCCCATCACAAATCGGGGAAACATAAGAAAAAGAGACGGGATAGGGATAGAGATAGATTCCCCCAGCTGTGCCTCAGACTCCCGGGCCAGCTCCAGCTCTAACCGGTTGGATAGATCTCCTTCCCGGGCAAAATCCCAGCCCCCACCAGTCAAGGTCCGGACCTCGGATGGGTCAGGTACGGTGTCTCTCCAGTCTTTGAAAATTAAGCCTAAGGACAGCCCATCATCTGGTTTGGCCACCAGGTCTGAGGCTTCAGACTGACAAAAGTACTCATCCAAGTCGGCCGCCAAGTCACGCCGGGACACCGACCTCCGATCAGTCTCCCAGCCTCCGAGGGGCTCTGATGCTCCCCCAAGGAAGACCACGGAGCTGACGTTCCTGAAGCAGATATTGGACACCAAGTGGACATCAGATACCAAGCGGACGCCAGACCCGGCAACTGCCAAGCGTCCTGCGGAGCCGATGCCACCCCTGCCTCCTGTACCTGATACCAAATGCCGGGGAATGTCGGAGGAGGATGTCGGTGCGCAACTGATGACCAGACGTTGGGCAGTATGAAGGACGCTGGGCTACCTCTGGACCAGACTCCCAACCCGACTACACCTCAGGCACCGGTGCCCGATCCGAAGGATGGGCATGCACCGACGCCAGGCCCGTCGTCCGACCTTAATATTAATGAGGTGAAGGAACTTTTCACCTTTTGGTGGGACACCATCAAGAAGGACATGGTCCCTACCAAGCCCCCAGAGGAGGCACCCCCTCCCAAGGCACCATCTCCTGATCCTAAGGATCCTACCCCACCTCCCAGGGGTAGATCCTGTGAAAAGAAACGCAACCCAAAGAGGCAGCAGTACTCCGGGACCCCCTCAGGGTCCCCCAGTGATCGTGGGTGCAAGAGACCCAGACGGAGATCCTGCTCTTCCTCTGGGGAGGACTCTCGTCCAGACATTTCGGGCACATCCAGGTCACCCTCACCTCTCAGTATCCCGTCGCTTGACCCCCGTGATCTCCCCAGGTCACCGCTGGACGATCCCTCATTTGTGGACATTATGAGACATATGCAGGAAAATATGGGATGGGATACTGAGGAGTTGGACCCGGAAAGGCAACGCCTGGCACAGTACATCACACAACGGGACACAAAGCCTGTGGTGGTTCCACCCTTGGTGGACACTTTTCAAGACGCTACCAAGGCAGCATGGAAGCGTCCCTGTTCCACTCCAGTGGTACCCGAGAAAGCAGATTGTCTTTATAGGGCCCCGCTGGAGGACCCATGTTTGAGCTAACCACTGGTAGCCGACTCTTGGGTTATAACTGCTTCCCATGACTGTTCCCAATGTCCACAACATCTCAGCACCCAACCACCGGACCAAGAATCCAAGCAGTTGGATTCTCTGGGGAGGCACATGTACGTGGCTACTACATGCTCCATATGCTCCCTCAATTACCTCACCCACATAGTGGAATTTCAAAACGCACTATGGGACCAGGGGCAAGATATTCTCAAAGATTTTCTGGATGGGGACAAAAAGGAGGAACTTTTGAATCTTCTGAAAACCGGTTCTGATGTTGGTACTCTGGTCCTTCGAGCCGCATATGACTCTGTGTACTCCGCGGCCCGGGTGCCGCTGCAGTCGTTTGCCTCCGGAGACAGTCTTGGTTAAGGGTCTCCGGTTTTACCCCGAACGTCCAGAAGGGCATTTTGTACGTCTCTTACAGCAGTTCAGTGCTTTTCGGTGAGGACTCAGAAAAAGTCATCACCAAGTTGCAAGATGCTGGGAAGGCCATTAGGACAGTACAAGCTATGTACAGACCTAAACCTGGCTCCTTTGGTAGGAGTCAGAACTGTTTTTGTGGCCATCAGGGTAGACAGCAACCTCGCTCTGGCCAACAACCCAGGGGAAACTTTGGCAGAAAAGGTAAGCCAAAATACTCTGGAGGTCAGGCTCAGCGAAGCCAAAAAGCTACCCAACCAGTGGCGGAGCCAGATTTGGGAGCATTTGAGAGCCAGGGGGGGCCTTTCAGTCAATTATGGGCTCCACAATGGGCACCAAACATTGAATAAAGATAGTGGTGGGGCATCACTACTCACACTGGGGCAGCCAGGAGGGGCGACCGCCCCCCCAGCCCCGCCTCTGGCTCTGCCACTGTACCCAACCTGCCAGATCTAACGCCACCACAGCATGACTCCTTCCCGACCCCTGCCCCACCTCTGGATCAAAGGGAAGAAAGGGTCAGGAGCCGATTCGCCTACCACCTGCCAGGGTGGCAGAGGATAACCTCCGACCGGTGGGTACTTCAACTTGTAAGTCGGGGGCACTCTATAGAGTTCCTCGACCGCCCACCAACAAGACCTCCTCTGCGATCCCGTTACTCAAGACAGCATGCCCTGCTTATTTAGCAGGAAATCTCTGCACTCCTGGAGAAGAATGCTATCGAGATCGTTCCAGGAAACCGGAGAGAAGGCGGATATTACTCCCACTTTTTCCTGGTTCCAAAGAAAACAAGGGACCTACGCCCGTTTTTGGATCTCAGCGCTCTCAATACCTCGGTGGCATACAAACGATTTCGCATGGTCACACTTCCAGGTCTCATTCCCATGCTCAGGCAAGGTGCATGCATCCCTGGATATGCAGGATGTGTATTTCCATCTTCCCATCACTCGGCCACACTGGAAGTTCCTGCAGTTCAAGTTCTTGGGACGCCATTATCAGTTCCGAGCACTCCCGTTTGGACTGTCCTCGGCACCACGTGTTTTTACCAAATGCCTGGCGGTCATGGCAGCGGCGCTCAGAAGACAGGGCCGTTACGTGTTCCCGTATCTGGATGACTGGCTTCTCTTGGCCTCCTCTCAAGAAGCACGGTTAAGGGCAATCCACGATACTCGTTCCCTATTCAGGTCACTGGGTATCACCATCAATCAGGAGAAGTCATCTCTCGTACCCTCGCAAAGGTTAGAGTTCATTGGTGCGGTCTTGGATACCCGCCAAGGAAGAGCCTTCTTGCCTGACGACAGGGCAGAATGCATTAGGTCACTGATATGGGACATCACGTCGAGGAAGCAGGTTCCCGTGGGAAATGTGCTCCGCTTGCTCAGACACATGGCGGTTGCCATCACCACAGTGCCCCTGGCGCGCCTCCACGTGAAGGTTACTCAGTGGACACTTGAGAGCCAAATGGGACCAACAGCAAGATCACTTGGATCAGCTCGTCGGCGTCACAAGGCCAGTCATTCAGGACTTACAGTGGTGGCTCACCAGGGGAGTCCTCTTCTTGATGCCTGCTCCATCTCTGACACCACGGATGCTTCGGGGTCTGGTTGGGGAGCTCACCTGAACGGAACCAGGAGTCAGGGAATCTTGGGGGCTGGAATCACACCTCCATATCATTATTCAGGAGATGAGAGCAGTCCTATATGCCCTGCAGGCCTTGCAGTCAGAGATTCCACCAGGTCACGTGTTAGTCCCGACGGACAATACATTGGTGGGATACTACATCAACAAGCAGGGAGGCACTCATTCCTACCCACTTTGCAGAAAAGCAAAGATGGTGTGAGATTGGGTACTGCAGCACGGCGCACAATTACTGCAGTGCATGTTCCCGGTGTCAGCAACACCATCGCAGACCTACTGAGCTGATCACAGGCCAGAGCTCACGAATGGGAATTACTGTAGAGGACCTGTTCTGCAAATGGGGGACTCCAGATGTAGACTTATTCGCGTCCCCATACAATGCAAAACTGCCCAATTTCTGCTCGCTAGATCTAGGGCCTGGTGTTTTCTGGCGAGACGTGTTGTCCCTCTCTTAGACGGGTAGGTTCCTCTACGCCTTCCCGCCCTTCCCTTTGATCCAGAGGGTTCTCCTCAAGCTCCAATCAGACGGGGTGTTGATGATTTTGGTAGCGCCTTTTTGGCCCAGACAAATCTGGTTTCCACTGTTACACCAGTTAGCTCAGGAGCATCCCTTCCCTTTGCCAGTCAGCTCTCACTTGCTGTCCCAGGAGGCCGGATCCCTGGTCCACCCGAACCTAAAATCCCTGAACCTGCATGCTTGGCTGCTAAGGACGTAGCCATTATTAGGCATGGAGTATCTCAGGGTGTTGCTGACATACTGGTAGCTGCTAGGAAACCCTCCACCCATGCTACCTACGCTATGAAATGGTGCAGGATCTGTCTATGGGCCACAGCTCGAGATCTTGATCCACTTTGCTGACCTGAGAGGTCAGTTTTTGACTACCTCCTGTCCCGGTTCCACACAGGGTTAGCGTATTCCTCCTTGAAGGTGCACCTCTGTGCCATCTCAGCATATCATGCACCAGTTGGTCAACAGGTTCTAGCACAGCTGGACGTCTCACATGCATTTTTGCATGGTATCCTGCATCTGAGACCCCCCCCCCCCCCAATCAAGGACCCAGTTCCTCCTTGGGATCTTCCTTTTGTTTTAGAGCAACTTACGTTGCCTCCTTTTGAACCAGCCACAGATTGCGAGCTACGCCTTCTCTCTTGGTGCTATTTTTAGTTGCTGTTACCTCCGCAAGGAGAATTTCAGAGCTCCAGGCATTCATGTGTAAAGAGCCTTATTTAATTTTCCATAAGGACAGGGTGTCCTTAAGGACTAATCCTAAGTTTCTTCCCAAGGTAGTCTCAGCATTAACCTTGAATCAGGATATTGATCTTCCGGTGTACTATCCTAATTACACCAATAAAGGGGAAGCTTTATTGCACACTTTAGATGTGCACAGGATTCTCAGGTTTTACCTGACCAGGACCAGACCGCATCGGCAGTCCAGTCAGCTGTTCTTATCTTTCGCCCACAGGATGCTTGGGGCGCCTGTGTCAAAACAGACACTTTCAAAATGGTTGGTAAACTGTATAGCGTTTTATCAGCAGAAGCGCAACAAACCCTTACCGGGATCAGTAAAGGGCCATTCTACTAGGTGGGTGGCTACCTCCTTCGCTGCGCTGAAGAACGTTTCAGCACCTGCCATTTGTGCAGCTGTTGCTTGGAGTACAGTACACACCTTCATCAGACATTACAGCCTGGACATTGCCTCCAGATGTAGAGCGTGCTTCGGCCTGGCAGTGCTACAAGGACTTTTGTCCTAGGCAGTTCATTTCCTGGATTTCTCCTATCCACCTCCTGAACAGGTTAGTTATCACCCTCTACTGCTTGGGAATCTGTCCTTATGGTGTAACCTGCTTCAAGAGCTGTATCTCGAAGTAAGATAGTACAGTTACTTAAGAACTTACCGTAACATTAGATCTTCGAGGACAGCTCTTGCAGCAGGTAGTTTCCCTCCCACCTTCCCTTCTGGAGGTTTGGTTCTTCTTTATGACGTCTCAGACGCAATCAGATTTAGTCTTCCTCTGGCAGTGGATCTTCGGTCTCCCCTTCAGAATTGCATTGTTTTGCCGGGAGTTTCCGGCGGGAGAACTGAAGGATGCTGGGGGACCGCCCCTTTTATGATGTGTCTGACATGGGCGAGGCCGACATCAGGGGCGGTCTCCCACTGGGCATAGCTAGCTAGAAGTTTTCCGTGGGGTCCTGACGCCTGCCAGCCTCAGTCCTTATGGTGTAATCTGCTGTAAGAGCTGTTTCTGAAGATCTGCTGTTACGGTAAGTTCTTACGTAACTGTACTTTTCTGTACACCGTGGCAATGTTTGTTGCCCCATCTGGCTCTGTAACAAGCAATTTCTGTTCACCATGGCAATGTTTGTTGCCCCATCTGGCACTGTACCAAGCAATTTCTGTAACAAGCAATTTCTGTACACCATGGCAGTGTTTGTTGCCCCATCTGGCACTGTAACAGACAATTTCTGTACACCAAGGCAATGTTTGTTGCCCCTTCTGGCACTGTAACAGACGGTCTTACTTCGAGAGGGCTCTTGCAGTAGGTAATTACATATAGGACTGACGCCGACAGGCAGCAGGACCTCACGGAAAAATTTCTAGCTAGCAGTCTCTGGCGAGGGACCTCCCCCACGTCAGGAGACGTCGGTATAAAGGGGCGGTCCCTCATGCCTGCCTTACAGTTCTTTCCCGCCGTTAGCTCATGCCAGCGCCTCGCGGTAAAGTTCCTTGCTCGTCAGCCTCTAACGTCGGTATTTTAACCAAGTATTTTTCGATTTTTTTTCAGCAATTTGTCAGGTGTTCGTCAGTGTATGTCGTCCCCTACACCCTCCGAGCACAAAAACAAGTGCGACTCGTGCGGCACCCAACTCCCGTACACCAAGGCAATGTTTATTGCCCCTTCTGGCACTGTAACAAACAATTTCTGTACACCATGGCAATGTTTGTTGCCCCCTTTCTTGCACTGTGACATAGAGGATAATGGCTGGGAATCGGGAGATAACCATGCTGTAATCACCTTGAGCGGTTGCTAGGGCAACATGGTGACCCTCGAGAGCGCAGCTCGAGAGGTTTACTGTAGCCCTAGCAACCAGGAGAGGTGATTTCAGCGTGGTTGTCACCCTATCCCCGGCCATCATCTTTTATAGTGTATGGTCAAAAAAACACTGTTTGCATTCTATGTGTGTGAGAATTATGGAACTCTGGTGCATTCTTTTTTGTTATGCCACTGTTTGGAAGTTCCGAAGTGTGGTTAACAACTTTTAAAATTCTAAACAGTGCATAACAAAGCTGTGTGACTGCTGATTATGGTGGTTAATAGGCGCATACCATACATTATAAACAGTTCTTGTACACCATGGCAATGTTTGTTGCCCCTTCTGGCACTGTAACAGACAATTTCTGTACACCAAGGCAGTGTTTGTTGCCCCTTCTGGCACTGTAACAGACAATTTCTGTACACCAATGGCAATGTTTGTTGCCCCTTCCTTGCACTGTGACAAACAGTTTCTGTACACCATGGCAATGTTTGTTGCCCCCTTCCTTGCACTGTGACAAACAGTTTCTGTACACCATGGCAGTGTTTGTTGCCCCCTTCCTTGCACTGGTAATTGCTTCCTCAGGGGCCCAGATACCTCACCGGTGCCTGTTATGTTGTGTGGACTTGGGGATGCAAAGACATTCTAAAGTGGCTAACCCCTCTGGCTTTGACGCCCAAGGAGGAAAGTACAGAAATGATCAGCTGGTGCCCTGTTCTGTTGCATCAAACAAAATAGCAGCAGGACACAGCCTTGTTGTTGCCCCCTTGAAATGAAATAGTACACCATGGAGTTACATGGAGTATGCCTGCCTACGCCCATGCAGAATCTAAAGAAACCTTGGCATTGTTGGATGAGATTGGTGTGTGGTTTATAAGCATTTATTAACGACACATAGGAGGACTGCAAATTTTGTTCCCTGTGGTCTCTCCTTCGTGATTCATGTTACCCGTGTGACATTATTCTGATTGTATTGTCCCAGATCGTGCCTGGAAATAGGCAGCTTTTTGCCAAGTGCTCTTAGCTGGTAATAAAAACGAAGTCAATAAAACAAATCATCCTGTAAAGGTAGTGACACAGCTAGCGCGTACAAAACCAGAAAATGCACTCCCTCTTGTAGCTAAAATGTTTACTGACAACTTTAGATGCAGTCTGGCGAAAGAACGTTCAACAGCAGTGCTTAGTTACTACTGAACAGTCATTTTCATTATTTGTACCAGATAGTTTGACTTTGGATCAGGTGGATGCTACCAGGTGACAGGCAGCCACCAAAAGTGTTTTATCTTTGGCTTTCAAATTGGTTAATCTGCTACAAAATTCTCATTATAGCATCAAGATGCCTGAATGAGGATCACTTGCCACTGGTATGGTGTTCTTAAAAAAAAAATATATATATATATATACATTGTGTATGCTAGAAACAAAGCCTGGTGCCTCTGGTAAGTAGGGGAATATTTTTTTATTTAAAATTTTGAAAGTTTTTTTTTTTTTTTTAAATTTACAATGCTTTTTGTGGAGGACCGCCTAAGACTCAGCCCCCGCACCCTCTGGACCCCCACCCTTCCCCGGGACTTACCTCTTCCGATGATTCAATTGGCTTGCCCCAGGACAGGGCCATCAGGTAGCTATGGATCCACACAACGCCGGTGCTCCTACCAGCATTGCCTCCTTGGCTTACCCACCGGGGTGGGGCGTGGAGTCTGGCCATACTGGATGGACACCAGTACTAGGTCACCGTAGAGAGCCGCAGTGGCGAACGAGGCTGGAGGAGCGGGTGTCATATGACTTTTTTGAAACTAAATTTTTGAGGGGGTGGTGTGGCGGCGTGAAATGACATGAGGCTCTTAAGCGCCAACGTCTGGCACACCCTTCACAACAACGAGGCATCAGTAACTGCTGGTCCCCTTGCCTCTGTCAGGGGTCAGACAGAAACTGCATGCTTGCCCACCCTCTTCCTGAGGAGGCGAGAAGTCCTAGGGATGCTCAATTTCCCCCCCCGGCCAGCCCTCTGACTCTCGGGTCCATTCCTGAACCTGGGATGTCAGCACCATGAGTGGAAATATAACCGCTGTGCCGGCAGGCCGGCCCTAAAATTTTAAGTTCTTCCCTCCCTATTTTGTTATCTAGTACAGTTGGCTCCTGGGCGGTAGTATAGTGTATAGATTTTCCTGCATACTTTAGGCTCTAGGGCTTAGAATTACATACGAACATACAAATGTGTCAGCAGATAAAGGCCTTATGATCTGTCTAGTCTGCTTGAATGTGCAGTTCCCACTGTGTTTACAGAGGAAACTGCCTCCCCCCTTCCCATATCCCCTTGATCCCTCTCAAATACACTGTCTGCCCCCTCTGCCTTCCTTACCTGCAACTCCCCCCTCACCATGTCCCAGCCTCTCTTGAAGCTGTCCACGGACTGCTGTTTTCCAGTTTTTGTTGGGTTCTTTTTTCTAGTTTTAGGTACTTCCTGCACTACGAGGACTGCTGTGCTATTTTCATGCTTTTATTTTGGCTCTCCTTGAGCTCCAGTGTCCACAGGTGCCAGTGGTTTACTTGGAGCTGGCTTCCCACATCATGTTGTTTGTTTAAGCTCAGAGGCACCTTGCAGGAGTGTGCAGAGCCATGCCTGCCTCTGAGTGATGTCAGCAATCGCACATGCAAGACAGAGCTGCTGCCGTGCAGCAGGATGCTCTGTGTGGGATCCACTATAGTCACTGTATAGGCTTTTATCCCTCTTGCACTCCGTTTCCTAGGTATCCTTCATATCTCTTCCTACACTACCTCCATCCCCCACCCAACCATGCATACCTCTTTCCTACTTGCTCTCTGTTTTCTCCTCCTCTGTTTATCCCCATCATTCTGCCCACTCCCCTGCCACCCCCTCCCCTCCACTTCCTGACTTGACCTACCTCTCCAGTCCTCCCTCCTGTTTCCGCTACCTCCTCCTCCTTCATCTCACCTTCCCCAGCCTCTTACTTCCCCCAAACCTCTCCTTCACTCTCCTCTTCTTGACTTGACCTACCTCTCCAGTCCTCCCTCCTGTTTCCTCTCCCTCCTGCTTCATCCCACTTTCTCCAACCTCTTACTCCCCCCCAAACCTCTCCTTTACGCTCCTCTCTGTTCTGTCCCACTTAAACCCCCGTCCCAGCTACCCACTCCTCTCCCTTCTCCCACCCACTCTAGTTACTAATTAAAGTGATACACTCCTGAGTTGGGAGCTGGTGGTGCACATACCAGGTTAGCAGCCCTCCACAAATGAAATATCCCAAAATGAACGTGCACTCACTGCTCCAGATAGTCCGAGGCTGTATTTTTCCAAAATTATCATACATTTATTTTTCAAACTTGTACAGCATTTAACAAGCCTAGGTAGTATGAGCTTGGACTCTGTCTGTAGCAGTAAGTGCATGTTCGTTTTGGATATTTCATTTGTGGAGGGCTCCCACCCACTGTAGCCTGCTCTCTACCCCTTCTCTAAATCTCGAGGCCCTTCTCCGCTGGATCTGCCTCTCCTCCTCCCTACCCATGCTTCCCCAGAAGATCCAGATACCCCCCCCGCCCCCAATCCTCTGCCTTCTCCTCTTGCTTCTCTCTGGGGATATTGAACTCAACAATTCCAGAAAAAAACCGTGAAAATCAAACGGATGAAAAACAGCCGTGCAGCACCACTGAAACAGGGTGGCTAACCTCAAAAATCAGAACATCAAACAAGTAGTAGTGTGCAACAATGCCTTCCCACTAGAAATCCAATTAATGTCAGTGAACTTTGAAAGAATGCTGTCTACAAGAAAGGTTAAAGCACAATTGCCAGAACTGCAGTTTATTTCGTCACCGTTCCATACAGAAAGTGGGTACAGCAGGACCTTCTGCAAACAATGGAAAAACCCCTAGCACCTCGACTCACACGAGTCTTCAGCCCTGGCCCCCCCACCTTCTCGGACTCCCCCTGCGCAGGCAGAGGGTTTGCGCATTTTTCACCTTTACGCCAGGAGCCTCCTTCCCAAAATGGATGTCCTAAAAGTCTGGGTCGCCTAACACTCTCCGGATGTTCTGTACATCACTGAGACTTGGCTTTCTGTAAGGATCACAGACTTAACCCTCTCCTGTCGTGGCTACAACCTGTTTTGCCAGGACCACGGTAAGCGTAGTGGCGGTGTGGCTATTTATGCTATGGACTCACTCTCCTGCTCCGTCTCCCCCAGAGACATCAAGCCGTCCTCCCACGAGCTTCTTACAATCCTCCTCTCCCTTCCTCCTACCCTCTCCATCTACTTAGCAGTTCTATACTGCACTCCCAAAACTCCCCACAACTCCTTGGTCGAGTGTATCTCCTCTATCTCCTTGCACTCAAGTAAAGGTGAGCTCATCTTGTTAGGTGACTTAAGCTTGGATTGGCTCTCCCCCACAGCCAGACCCTCCGTCCTAAAAATTTAATCTTTAAACCTCTCCCAGATGATCTCCGAGCCCACCCGCCTTAACTCCAAATTTTCTAAGCACTCTCTCTTCGACTGGGTGCTCGCTTCCCGTCCTCCCTGCATTTCTGCTGCCAGTGTACTCTGCGATGCCTTTAGTGATCACTGCCTTACATTCTGTACAAGAAAAGTTTCTACTCCCAACTCCACCCCAGATATATTTGGCTTCGCCCCACACACAACCTGGACTCCAGCTCCCTCCTACAGAACTTATACCATGCTGATTGGTCATCTGTGTACATAGCCCTAAATGTAGACACAGTTTGACAACTATTCTCTGATACCATAACCTGGATATGGAACTTACATGCCCCCATAAAAAAGGCTAGGGTTAAGCGTCGTCACCTTCCATGGATAACAACAAACCTTCTTTCTCTCTGTAGTTCATGAGACAAAAGCTGGGCGAAATACAAGGCCTCTCTCCTACCCTCTGATTTCCAGCTCTCTAGATCCCTCAGAAACGCCAGCACCCAGGCCATCAGAAAATCCAAATCAAACTACTTTAAGTCTCAGCTTCAGGCTAGCTGAGGCTCTCCAGACAATTTTTGGCAAACCTTACAGACCCCTCTTTCTGCTCATGTCCCCAAACACTAAAACTAGAGGGTGTGACAGTCACTGACCCTGTTACTGTTGCCAAGACTTTCAACAAATTCTGACCCTAGGGGTCCTTTAGCATCAGTAATGTTATGCAGTCAGCCAACCCTGATAATCCCTCTTCCCTCTCCTTTACTCCCCACCACAGATGGACCTGGTTTCACTTCCACCCTATTCCTTCCCACAAGAGTTTTACAAGGCACTAATGTCTCTAAACCTTGCAAAACACAGTCCTGATGGTCTCCATCTAAACCTTCTCCGCATCTCCGCCCCTGCAATTGCAGCCCCCCTCGCTCATCTCCTAAACCTCTCCCTCTCCACCAGCTCTGTCGTCTCGGCTTGGAAAATAGCCAAAGTGCTCCCACTTCACAAAGGTGGTGACCCCTCCTTACCCGGCAACCACAGACCCATTTCACTCAACCTTGATCTTGCCAAGCTGCAGGAATCCCTTATCCACTCTTGGCTCCTGTAACACCTAACTGCCAGCGACACTCTCTCTCCCTGCCAATCTGGCTTCAGGAAACAGCACTCCACAGTCTCCTCCCTGCTCCTCGTAACTGATGCGATCCAGTCAGCCATGGATGGCAGCCATCTTTCTGGATCTGGCTAAGGCCTTTGACTCTCTCTCATACCCCTCTTGTCCAGAAACTTCACTCTCTTGGGCTGGCCTGTGCAGCCACAGACTGGTTCAGTTCGTATCTCCAACACTGACAGCAATCTGTGGTTGTAGGGACCTCCCTTTCACCCCTACCCCGCGTCTTGGCTGGTGTCCCCCAAGGCTCCATTCTGGGCCCCATTCTATTCAGAATTTTCATAAATGACCTCCCTTCTGTCTGCTCCCCCTCCAAGATCCATATGTACGTGGACGATACCATGCCATTCTACTCCGGCCCATCTGCTGCAGATGTCACTGTCCCCCTTCAGAGGGATTTCAACAATGTACAGACCTGGTTCTCCCAAAACCAACTAAAACTAAACTCCAGTAAGACTGTTTCAAAGCTATTTGGATCTAGGCAGAAACGGTCCAAATCTTTACACCCCTCCCCCCATCTTTACCATCCTCAACTTTTCTTCCCTCCAGTCAGTCAGTTCATTCAAATACCTGTGGGTCTGGTTAGTTGCAGCCTCGACATGTCAACCCACATCGATTCCATTTGCTCCAAACTCCATCCCAAACTAGGTGCCCTCTATTGCCACAAAGATTGCCTTCCTATCGCCAACAGGCTCAAATTAGTCACCAAAACCATTTTCTCTATTATTGACTACGCTGATATTGCTTACAGCTCTGCTCCTGCTACTTCACTAGCCAGACTGGATACCCTACTGAATTCTTTCTGCCGTTTCACCACCTCCCCCACTCACCATTGTATCCTGTACTCCTCTCTCTCTCCCCCCCCCCCCCGCCATGCCCCTTCCAACAAGGCAGTAGTTGCATAGCCTCTCCTTCATCAGCAGATTCTGGTTTGGGACTCTACCCTCATACTTAATCTCCTGTCTCTCCCCAGTTAGCCCCTTTGAATACTCCCGTCGCTTTAGAGATGCGCGTACGCTTTCCCTCCTGCTCCTTCGATAATGCTTGGGCCAGGTGGCTTTCTCTTACTGCCTCCGGCACCAACTCCCGTGGACCTCCCACCATTCCTCTACCTTCTCTCCCTCAAAGCCCAGCTCTGGGCCACCACAGCATCCCCATGCACGTGCTCCTTCTCTTATTCTACCCTCCCCCTCTCCCCCCCCAGTGCTTAGCACCTCAATCAACTTAAGGGTTCACCAGTTCCTTTAAAGGAAAGCTGTCGTTTGCAGGGGCTCCTGCCCCTGCAAACCTTATCCTCTGGTTAAGCTTTTTTGAGAACAGTGCATTGTTTCATATTTCTGTTTATTTATTTGTACAAGTCGGATTTACAACCTTTGAGTCAGGGACTCATTTACAAAGGGACCTCGTCAAAGGGAGGGTGGACAAAGTACATTGTGCAGAAATACAACAATGGACAACATTACAGGTGCAGAGAAACATTGAACATAGAAGACACTCAGTTGCAGATACAGTAGTTTTATATCACAGGTTACAAGCATTGAATGTAATAATTCCTCTAGTGTTAGAGAGGCACATCCTTGCGTAACCAAGTGGGGCAGGGTAGCGAAGGGTGGGGGGATAGGCTGTCCAGGGATGTTGTCAGGGTTGGGGGGCAGGTGGGAGTTCCTCGTGGAGGGGGGAAGTAAAGGGGCTGGATTTAGTTGGATCTGCAACAGCAGGTATCAAAGAGATGGTTCCGAAGGGCGGGTTTAAAGGCGCCAATTGTGGCAGTGCTGGAGATGCCGAATGGGAGGGAGTTGCACCATACAGAGGCTCGGTAGAAGTAAGACCTCTGAGCAAGTGAGGTCTTGGTTCTCGGCACTAGGAAGGTGGCTTTAATGGAGCAGCGGGTGGTAATGGACGGGGAAGCACGCCGAAGGGAGGCAGTGACCCCGGGGGGGGGGAATCCAAGCAGAGATTTCTTGGCGAGTAGGCAGGTCTGATAATGTAGATGCTCCTCAAAGCTGAGCAGGTTGGCGGAAGATTGGCGGAAGAGTAGAGCAGACAGGTGTGCATGCGAGCTGGAGGCTCCGGTCAGGAGCCTACAGTCCTTATTGATGGAGAGCTGGGTTTTGGAGAGGGCAGTGTTGTCCATTAAAGACAGGACGGAGGAGGTGATGGCCTGCCGGAGAGCAACTTGTGGCAGGCAGTCCCTGTGGCGGTATAATAGGCCGATCCGAGAGTTTATGATGGAGGAAAGGGCGTTGATGTGGGTGTAGAAGGTGAGGAAAGTAATTTAATTTAATAACAAAAGTCTGCTACCGGGAAGTATGGCAGATTGTGGGCGAGCCCATTAACTGTAAGTGGTGCCGCACCCTGCGCTTCAATGCATTTGTATTGAAGTGCAGGGTGCAGAGCTGTACCTTTACAGTGAATAGAGCCGCCTGATAGTCTGCCATACTTCTGGGTAGATGCCTTTTCCTTTTTAAATTAAATTGCTTTCCTGGACATAAAATAAATGCGCTTTTCTTAACCGGAGGGTAAAGTTGCAAACGACAGCTTTCCTTTAAACTGCCTCTCCAAATCCTTTTTCTCCTTGGGACTTCATCTCTGCCTCCTCCTCCTCCTCCACTGCAGTTCATAGCGCTCCGGTTCATTACCTTATTGTTATGACATGTAAATATTGTAACTGCACTTACATTGTGACGATTGTAATACTTTGTGCAAAATTTACTTTTTTATCTCAACTATTGTTGATGCCCTTAAAAGTATTATACTTCTGTACCATGCATGTTATCTCCCCCCATCCGCCCATGTTCTGTATTTTGTTCCCCCGGATCACACCTGGAAATGAGCCCTGGCTCAGTGTGCCTTTCCCGATTATCAACTTTTAAATAAATAAACTAAAATTAAGTGCATCGGGGATGCCTGGCAAGGCTCATGGCATCTTGTCTGTCACCAGACCCAGTAGGGGAGCATCTGCTGCCGAAATTGAAGGTGGCAGAGTTTACCACTGTGAGTATTTTGCACTGCATCCTATGAAACTGTAGTGGACAAAACTGAGGCTGATGCAGGTTTTTGCTGCCTTCACTCTGGCTGGCGATTTAAAGGCCCAGTACCAAGCAGATAGTGAATGTGCCAGACCTGGATTTTCTTTAGGAAGATCAAAATGCAACTGATAGCTAGGGAGGGGAGAAAACTTGAGTGTTCAGCCTATCTAATGGATTTGACCTTGAAAAGATTCTCAGTAAAAGCAAGCTAAAGTGATGCTATTCATTCCATTTACATTTGTGATTTTTTGAAATGGTACTTTTAACCAATGAGAATCGTTTCTGTTTTTTTTTTTTTTTTTTTATTAATTGCCTGGCTCCTCTGCTTCCGAGGGGGGTCTTGCACCCCCTCCTACTCCATCCGCCAGGTCCTATCAAGGCTTTCTTCCTCTGGTTTCATGTTGCTCGATGGGCCAGGGGTGTATGTATTTTTTCCTCGTTTTCTCCCCGATACCCCTGAGGATGCCGGCGCAGAGGACATATGTCCACACAGATGACGTGCTGATGCACGCCGTTGTCAAGCACCCAACAGTGTCCTCCCCTCCCTGACGCCGGAGAGCCATGCGCCTCGCCTGCCCGTGCTTCCATAGGCAGAGGAGCTACAGGTGCTGTTTGCTACCCGGTAACCCACCCCAGGAGGAGGAGGGCATCTGTTGGGATGCTCAACCCTCCGGCTCCCATCCGACCACAGGCAGCCCAAGTCCGTTCCCGAACCCAGGTCGCCGGCATAGCGTGAGGTGTGGCGTTCAGCGCCTCAGCCCTCAGCACCACCGGGCCGCCCCGTTTTTATGTATGATTTGGGTGTTAATAGATTGTGACTCTCTGAACAATTGTCCTAAGTCTCTGAGGAAGGACTTGGTTGGTCCGAAAGCTTAGACATTGTTTTCTTTTCGTAATGTCTATGTTGGTCCAATAAAAGGTATCAAACCATTTGCTTCTGGATCTGTTCTTACGAGGCAATACCCACCTCCTTGATATCTTGACCATCAAAACTCCCAGGAGAATACTTTGCTAATCCTCTAATACCTTGCTGGATATTTCGAGACTAAGAACTTGCGCAGGTAGAAGATCTTTAGCCTTCTTAGCCCTGACCCACTGGAATGCACTACCTGAATCTCTCAACTGTTACTCCCTTGGTGTCTTTGAAAAAGGACTCCAGACTCCCCATCTGGAACATTGCTTTTGTAACTGTAATCGTTAAGAGAACCATCTTGGTTCCTGTTGCACTATGTTATTGATACTCCAAAGTCTATTGTATGCCCCTATTTGTACTTACTAACTTGTGTTATCGTCTGTCTAGTGTTGTACATTATCTATGCATACTGTGACATGTATTGTTTTTTCCTTGTTGTGCCTTTACTTGTAATTAATCGTGCGTCGCACCTGAAAAAGGGACTCTTAGTCTCAGTGGGCCTACCCCGTCAACAAAATTAAATAAATAAGTAAATAAATAACCACTCCGTGGCATAAACATGGAATAAGCAGAATATTGAAAGGTTACAAGACACTGGGGAAGTTGGTCAAACACTTGTTTCAAAAACCTGTCAAAAATAGACTAAACAGTGTGAGGCTAACCTTTATAGCATAATAGAAATAAAAGTACAGGACTTAAGTAGAACTTAACAAAAACAGCCAATTCAAAGTCTGAAAACTAGACACCAGTATATACAGAAACCTTTGTGAGATGACTGCAGTATCCCTTTTTGAAGGGGGGTAACAGCCTTACACAATTGTAGGTTAGCCGATAATGGAATTCCATAGCAAATACACGAAGAAGTGTGTCTCAGATGCATATTTGTTCTGGGTATGGTCAAGGCCCCTGGGATTCTGCGGTTGCAGAATTTTTCGCAGAATTCACATCATGCCACAGAATTCATTGTTTTTGGTGACTTTTCATTCAGATATACAGTACAGTGTTTCCATAGTGCCAGGCCTCGTACCATCTTGTTTATCCTGAAACCCCTCCTCTATGCTTGGCATGTCATCAGTGACATCAGATCATATTTTAGCCAATGACAAGATTGCAGTCTGCCACAGAAGTAAATCATGCCGCAGAAATCTGAAAATTCTGCTGCAGAAGCCTAGGAGCCCTGCCGCAGAGCACTAGGGGCCCTTTGTATGGTCAGCAAACCAAGAGTAGAGGATCTAAGTGGGTGCATGCTAATAGGGGATTGGAGAAGGTTTGTAAATGAGTAAGGAGACTGGTTATGAAAAACAAAACCCCCATGCTATCTCACGCAGGGCAGCAGGAGGAAGCCATCCCAGTTTCAGTATAAAGTGCAGTGATGAGTATGACAATTTAATGACATGGCGAAGTGACAGATTTTATTGTATGTAACATCCCACTTTTGCAAATTAGTTTTATCTGATGCATGATGACAGACACCCTGTAGCAAAGCTTAAGAAGTAGGACACCCCCCGCCCCGGGTTATGGCTAGGCAGGCAGAAGAAGTAGGACTTTGTTTAATCTTGTACAACAAAAAAAAAATATTTTGGTGTTCACCAATTTACAGATCTCCAGTATGTGTCAGGAAAAATCAAGGGATGTGTCAAGCATCACCCCAAGGTATTTAAAGAGATTTTCCAACCTATCTTGAGAGCAGCTGCCACCCACATGATGCGCTAGCTGCCCTCATGGATAGTTCTTCTAGCCAGGATTTTTGAAGAAATAACATTACATACCTTAGTGATATGCCTCATAACTTTTTTATAGACAAAGCTGGCCCACTTGATTTTTAGTGCCCCGACACGCCTCACATTGAAGCACGTAATGACGTGTGGCCAGGGAGAGTTTGGGGGCTGCCCCATTGAAATGAAGGGGGCTGGATGTTTCTTCTGTTTTTAAGCTAAAGAATGGTCATTCAGAGATTAATGAAGGACACCGCTCGACTAACAATGGCCTTGTTAGTCAAGCGGTGTCCTTTATTAATCTCTGCATGGCCATTATTTAGCTTAGGAATGGAAGAAAAATCCAGCATCATTCATTTCAATGGGCACACCCCTGTGCTTTCCCTGGTTACATGTCACTACGTGCTTGAGCGCGGGGGCATATTAGAAGCACTGGGGCACTAGAAATTGAGCAGGCCAGGTCTGTCTGCAACAAAGTTACGAGGCATACCACTAAGGTATGGAATGTTATTTCTTAAAAAATCCTGGCTAGAATAACTATCCATGAGGGCAGCTACTACAACATGTGAGTAGATCTCCTACATCCGAAATTTCCTTTAAAAGAGGGTACTGACACAAGAGGGGTTCTGTCTCTACACAGAATGGTTAAGGGGGTTGTGCAGCTTTTAATGTTGGGAGCTTAGACAAATAGCGTAGCTTGGGGCTTTGTTGTGTTTAAAAGAAATTTGTTCGCTAAAAAGCCAGTGCTGCTCTCCCCGAAGGTGAGTGGACAGATTTGTGTTAATCTCAAAGATGCTGTGAGAGTTTAGGTGTAGGACCAAGTCATCTGTATAAAGAACTTGGATACTGCGATCAAGGGCATGGTAAATGTCATTTATATGCAGGGAGATATGGAGGGGACCAGGTATAGAGCCTTGTGGCACTCCCACCACGGTAGGTGCAGGATCTGAGAAAGTAGCTCCAGCTTTCACCTGTGGACTCTGCCGCCCGTCCTAATGTGAAGCATCCTGAGCACAGTAGTTCAATTGATGTCATCTCGGTAAACAAACCCCATTTCTTCACACATTCAGGTGCGCTGTTCATTGACCCGAGTGATCACTGCCCTGGTGGCTTGCGTGATATCTGCTCCAAAACCTACCTCCACGTCTCGGTATATATTCATGAGAAGTCGCCACAACTTAGACTGTCATGCATTCATTTCCGATTTGCAGCACTCCTGCTGGCAAGAATTTTACTTGGCCCCTACTGTGTCAGAAGCATACAGTGTGTTCACTAGTATGCTCCTAAGCGTCATAAATCAACATGCCCCGCTGATCAAATTATGTACCAAGAAAAGGCCCTGCCCGTGGTTCTCCCCTAAGCTCAAGACCTCCTTATTTAATCGGGATGTTCTCTGGAAGAAAACCCGCAGAACTAAATTTCCAACCAACTGGTCTGCCCTTAGGGCAGCTAGGAATCTATGTACCAAGCTTATTAGGCTGTTGGTTAACTAGGATCTGTGGCCTATCCTGTAGGTAGGGAAATGGGCAGACTAGGTGGGCCAAGCGGTCCTTATCTGCCGTCAAAGTCTATGTTTCTATGCTAAAGCGTTCTACTTTTGTAACAAACTAGACTCTTGTTACAATTGTTCTGCAAAACTTTGGCAAGCACTAAAAGACTCTGAGGGACATAGATCCACTAACTACTTCCCTGCCAAAATTAAAACTGGAGACACGACCACCCTCGATAAGCAAATTGTACTCGAACTCCTTAACACCCATTTTGCCACAGACAGGCTTGCCTTCAACTCTTTACCCACTAGCAGACTTTGCGATCAGCACAGTGGTCAGACCCCTGCCAACATTGTCTCCACCCATTCTGACCATGCTTCCTCTTTCGTCACTTTGAAGGTAGTGGAAGACCTTTTACTGCAGTTGGATCCAAAGAAAAGCACTGGTGCTGACCTTATCGATCCATACTTCCTAAAATGAGGCTACCATATAGTAGCAGTTCCCATAATGCACCTCTTTAACATGTCTCTAGCTGAAGGTGCCCTCCCTGACATTTGGAAAATAGCTTATGTCATACCACTCTTCTAAGTCCGGTGACCTTACTGACTTAACTACAGGCCTGTTTCCTTGCTCCCACCCCTAATAGAACTCCTCGAAAAAAATAAACTCGCAACTAAGGAACTATCTTGACTCCACAGATCTACTCATGCTAGTTCAGTCTGGCTTCAGACGACGCCACAACACTATTACTGCACTAGCCAAAGTCTCTAATGATTGGTTTGATGCACTGAATGGCAGAAAACATGTATGTGCCTTGTTTCTTGACCTGAACAAGGCCTTTGATACAGTGGATCATACTCTTCTGCTGGACACCCTATGCAACACTGGCCTGGAACAGACTGCTTTGATATGGTTTGCTAGCTATCTCATCAGTCAACAGCAAATCAAAGCAGATGATGACTTCCCCCATTGAAGACTCTCCCAAGAGGTGTCCTCAGGACTCCATCCTGGGCTCACTCTAATTTGCCATCTATATTAACAATATTAACACTGGTATAAACTTGGCAAGTATCCACCTGTTCACCGATGACACTGTTATTTACGTAGAAATACCAGCTCCTGAACTGGCATGCAGGGACCTCCAACTCAACTTCGACAGACTGCAGATGAACATCCTTCACCTGAAATTACTACTGAATGCCAAATAAACGAAGGCAATGTTTTTTCTCACATGCTACCAGAGCAGCTCTCACCACAACACTACACACTTTCCCCCAAAATTACTTCCTTCTTAGGTGAATCGATAGAATTTGTGACAAAATTTAAATATTTGGATGTGTGGGTTGACCACAGGTTGTCCTTTATAGGCCACATAGGGGACCTTAAGAAAAATCTGAAACAGTGGCTCGGAATCTTCTTTAGGATTAAATGCCTACTTATACTAAGGATGCCAGAACTAGACTAGTATAAGCCACCTTCCTACCTCTCCTTGACCATGCAGACATTCTGTATGGACAAAGTGCTAGCTCTGCTCTTTCTAAGCTAGACATACTGTATCACCGCTCACTTAGATTTTTCACTTGTGCCCCCCCCCCCGCTCTACACACCACTGCTCCCTTTAGTCCCTTGTTGGATGGACCTCTCTTAATCTCAGGCGGCAAAAAAACGCAGCCATTTGGACCTTCAACACTATCACCAAAAGGCTACCTCCATATATCTCCCGACTTGCCTATCTGTGCACCTGGAAGCTATGCCCTGAGGAGGTTATCCTGTGTAACACTTATTCCCAAAATCAGAACTAGGTTTGGTAGTTCGTCCGTAGGTCATGCTCTTCCCTCTCTGTGGAACAAACTACAAAAAAAACTTAAAATTGGCTAGCCCGGCAAAGGTGACTACCTTTAAGACCACGTTCAATTATTCCCTCACTGCAACATGCAAGAGCAATCATTGACAGTACGACTGATTGGAATGATACCTATGAACCCTCTCAGTCTCGACTTTCTCTCCGTCTCCTGCCTCTGTTCTTCTTTGATGTCCCTATACACCTCTCCTCTTGATGCACAAGTAATCTCTTCTGTTCCTTCTGTCCCTCTCTACGTGTTATGTACCATCCCTCTGTTACTATGTTGACAGGACCATCTGTACCTCACCACATTTATGTGTGCACACTTGTTCTGTGGACATGTAAACTACTGTACAGAACTGTATTTTTGTACATCTTCCTGTAGCTGTTTATGTGCTGAATGTCCTGTTATCCATCTCTACTCGGTATAAAATGTATTATTTAATATACTATTTTGTATATTTTCCTGTAACTGTTTATGCACTGAATGTCCTGTTACCCATCCTTACTCTATATACAATGTACTATTTATTATATTGTTATTTTATTGTCACTTTTACATTGCCCAGGTCCACCTTGCAAATGAGTTTTACTCAATGGTGTTTTCGCCTGGTAAAATAAAGATTGATCGATTGTCTCCTTCCGTCAAGATAACTCCTGAACCATGATGGGGTAGGATAGGATACTCCCAGATTGCTTAACTTGGTGCAGAGTGTCTGGTGGTCAGCCAAATTGAAAGCCTTAGTGAGGTCTATGAACTCAGCCCCATGGCCCCTAGATGCCCTCCTGTTTTCCTTTTAGTGTCTATCCAATATCCTGATTTGTTTTTGACCTTTTGTTTGCTGAATTAAATAGTCTTAATTATTTTTGCCTTTGTACTACCCTGAATCTGTCTCTCTTCTCAACAGTTTTTGCTGTTATTATACTGCCCGAACATTCTATTACATCAGTAATGCCATTCCAGATTACTCAGATCAGTAGCGTGGCATGGTGTAACTGATGACTAAGAATGTCTCAGAATATGAAAGAACAGCAACTGCTAAAGAGAGTTGACTTCTCATAGATCTGAGGGGACCCCAACGCTGGATTATTCATCAAAAATTGGTCAAAGCATGTCAGAATACATAACTGGTATGAAAAAGAAAATGGGAGGGCAGATAACTATGTAAAAACTATTTTGTCACCTTTAAGTTATGGCACTCCCGAACCCTTTGGGAATGAAGCACCTTGACTTACTTGTCCATGTTCAGCTGTCAGTGAACATAACTCATTGTTCCCTTAATATTTAGATGTTGGTGGAATCTTTTTTTTTTTTTCCATATAGGTTTTTATTACTTCTCCATAGCAGGCTGGGCAGCAGTGTGAACCCTGTCCCAGTGCACCGTGGCTGTTCTGAGTCTCTGTACGTCCTCTGAGATGGGGTGGGACACTGGTGCCAGCAGGGAGGGCTTCATGAAGCCCAACCTCCATTTTTTCCTCCAGTTTTCACCCTGGGCCATGGCATACGTGCAGTGCGTGCCCAAGCGCACTCCACCTCCAAGGAGGCGCACCAAGCTTGTTGTATGCCCACCATTCCCCTAGTTACTGAACTCACACGTACCGCAGTCTGGCTTGGCAAGTCATGGTACCGCCCCCCCCCCCAAGAGGGAAGAGAGCTGTCCTACAGACGCCGAGTCCTCTCCCTCTCCCAGCCGAGCCCCTGAGCGACCTGAATCTGCTCCCGAACTCTGGTCACTGGCATGGCAGCAGGGAGGCATGGGGTGCCTTAACCTGCTGTGTCACTGGGCTGGCTAGGTATAATCTCTTCTTAAAGGTATCCACAGTCTTGCTGTTTATCACCACCTTGGGTAAACTGTTCCTCAAAGACTCTACTCTCTGAATAGATAACTAACCTCACTCAAAGTGTAGCTACACTTTAAACACTAATTGTATTCAACCTCGAGTTGTGAGGCATAAATATAATCAGATAGTTGTGTCATAGTTAATTGGGGACTGTCATGAAAAACAAGTGTTTTTGTTGTGTCTCTTCAGTCCCATTGCGTTGTGTTGCTTCTGTGCTTTAAAGAAATATATAAAATATATGCTCTGTTTTTAGAATTCTCCTGAAGTCAACAGAACCCTGCTGCTGGTGTAATTACAGAAACGCATGAAGTTCCCGTAATCTAGAGAAAAAAGATTGCAAAATATTGAGGCTGTGAAATGTACTTCACTCAACATAAACAATATGTTTTACCATTATAAGTCTTATATTGTTACCAGGCGTCTTATTTTGTTTTTACTGCAGTGTAAATCCAACTGTTTCTTAAAGCAGCAGTACTACCTTATCAGGACGTGATCAGTTTCCAGTTTTGTAGTGCTGCTGTCTGGTACTGCTACTTTCAGCATGGTGGGTGGCAGAAATGTAAACAAAAATAAAGGAAAACTGGGCACATTTTGGGGTGATAGTAAAGTGCTGGCGGGAAAGATTACCAGGTAAATGCTCAGCAGAGCGCAGGGCATAAACTGATTAAAAAGCGCCGATTTTTTTTTTTTTTTTTTTTTTATCTTGCACTGCTGCTTTAAAATTTATACACTTCCTGTCAGCGTAACAGTCGGATTTCCGCTTGTGACGTCGGTGACCCGGTTCCGGGAGCGAATTTCGGGTCACTGGAGGACCGGACAGTGGAGAAGGCTTGAATGTCCCATGACTGCTCATCTTCTCTGGGGGAAGGGAGGGGACCAAGGTCCGCAGTTTGCCTGACCCTGGGTGGAGGCTCGAGGTACAGCAAGTCCTGCAGTTGCAGGAGGGGCTGGTGAGAGCTGTGTGGTGGATGTCTGCGCATAGCGCCTTGACGGCAGGGCGCACAGCACACGGGGAGAAAACTGGAGGAAAATGCACTGCTGGAGCATGGGTAGACTGAGCACCAGTGCCGACCCTCATTATGGCTGCCTGCCTGACCACCGGGGGACCCGACAAAATATAGAAGATATCGGGGCGTCCTAGCCCCGCACTGTACCTGCCTGGTGAGGTACAGCCATGGCTTCATGGGGGAACCCCTGGGCATTCAGGTAAGGCAAGCTGTGGGGTGGTTCACAGGTGTCTCCCAAAGAAGCATAGTTCTGGGGTGGGGGAGGAGGATGAACGGGGGAAATCGATTTATGCACTATAATCGCCCAGTTTGCAATACAAAAATATTGTAGTATCTTAGTGGCCAGCACTCCTTGTTTTGACTCCCAAGAATGAAATGATAGAAAGGATCAGCTGGGCTCTGCATTGTGGGACATATTACAATGGTGGCAGTGTAGAGCCTTTGTTATTGCTGTCCCATCTCCCCCCAATAGAAACTCTAAACTACGGAGTATGTCTTCCTAAACCTCATGGTTTCAAGCTGCCAGTTGGTCATTGTGTGTGGCGGAGTGAGTGAGGGGTGACATTTCAGAGTGACTTTTTTAATGTGTATGGACTCAGTTATTCTGCTTGACTGAAGGAGGTGTGTAGTGGCGACACCGTACATGAGGCTATTATAAATTAATTACTCCTCTCCCTCCAAACTCTGCTTTGTTTTTAGACTAACGTGGCTCTGGTGGCCCCACTCCTGCGCCTAGAGAATAACCATTGTCATGTTGAGGAAAGTGAGCTTGTCCTGAAGAAGGCACAAAAGTACAGTGAGCTGATCATCCTGTACGAGAAGAAAGGGTTGCATAAGAAGGGTGAGTAGGTTGGTCCTATTATCCCGCATTGTCCAGATTTTTGCGATGTTGTTCGTCCATTCTTTTTATCCTGGAGGCATACTCCATACACCTTCCTGCTTCAGGGACCTTACAGTCCCCTGCAGTCACTACCCCACCACAAGAATAGGTATCTGCATGGAGTGGGTGCCCATTGAGAGAGCTGGCACCACCATTTTGACAGTCTCCGAGGAAGTTCAATCTATGGAAGCTTATTAGAAAATACATATACAAAATTGCATCATCCCAGTCTTGGTTTCTTGCCCCAGAGACCAAACTTTAGAATAAACTCTGCACCGTAATCATGCTCCAGTGAGTGTTCTAATAGCAGATTTATTTCTCTTTCAAGCAGATCAGACGCCCTGGAGTCCTGTTCCAGTTCTGTTGACTATGTTTATTTAAAGTCTGCTAGCATTTATCATGATATTTTTTTATTTAGTTTTTCGATGCGCTGCGTTAGTTTGGTTAGTTGTTTTCAGTGACTTTTTCTCAATTTCCCGACGGTTTCTGGAGCTGACGAAATTGTGGTTTTAAGTGGTTCCCAGTTTGGGTTCCCTCTATTTAAACTGACTAAACATAAATCTTTTTTTTTTTTTTTCTTAAATTGGCTTTAGTTTTAAACTGGCTGTACTTTTTACATTAGTCCAACAACACAAAATGTTTTTGGCATCCCTTTTTTAATCGAACTGGTATGCCAAAAAGGTCTAGAAAAACAAGTCCCTCACGATGTAAACATTGTAAATCCTGTGAGCACTGGTTGGCAAAACCAGATGGCTATGACATGTGCTTTAACTGTAGGGGTTCCAATCATGAATTGGAGAATTGTGACTCCTGCACAGTTTTCTCCCCTAAAAGAAAAAGAGGGCAGCTGAACAGTAGTTGTCTGCACCAGCTTCCACATCAGTGTCGCATGAGTGCTCTTCTGTGAAAATCACACACATAGTAATGGAGGGGGTGTTCCTCTGAAGGTGGAAAGCACGCTTTGGACAGTTCCTCATATCTGCAAAGGTTCTTGCATTTAAATGGGACTAAAAGTGCTGCAAGCAGTTGTCACTTCCCACGAACACTGATAAAACTGCCAAACTACTAACAGTGCAGTGCAGCATGAAGGGGTCAGTGGCAGAGCCAGAGGGGGCTGGGGTGGTCGCCTCTCCTGGCTGCCCCAGTGTGAGTAGTGGTGCCCCACCACCATCTTTATTCAATGCTTAGTGCCCATTGTGGAGCCAGTGATTGATTGAGAGGCGCCTCCCCCCGGCTCCCAAATGTCCCCAAACCTGGCTCCGCTACTGAGGGGGGTGCTGCACTCCTGAGGTGTGCCGTTTTTCGGATAAGACATTAACCCGAGGTCCTGTCTGCCTGTTCTGGTGGTTTCAGGTGGACACAGTGGCGGCTCTACACCAGGGCCTGCCAGTGCACGTGCCCCGGAAAAAAATGCTGCACCCCAGTTGGTGCCCCATATGGTGCAGAGCTTCCCCCATAGTAACAATATATCAGTGCCCTGGCTGCCATCTGTTGTGCCCCAGCTGTGCACTGGTAACCATTTGTGGCTAGAGCCGCTACTGGGTGGACATTAACAATCACTTGGTACTTCTCAAAAAGAGTAGGGTTTTTTTTATTGAAAAAATATAATACAAGGTATATAAATGAAATGCAGAAACAAAGTAAAAAATCCTATACATCAAACAGCTAAAAGAAAACACACATGGAGCCTGAAAACCCATATGAAGGAAAAAATAAGAAACACCATAAACAAATACTTAAAGGCAATTTTTTGTTGGAGATGAATATTCGACTGAATATACAGTCTCCTAATATCGGGACCTAGTCTCGAACCCCACCTAAAAAAAGGCTTAGTTCTTCCCTTTCCTTATTCCTGAAAAGGAAACCCAGCAAAATTCATAAATGTAATATGTGCGGTAAGCTCCTCCACGTATGTTGTGCAGTAGCACGAGGGTGATATTTCAGCTCATTTTGAAAGACTTCTGTACATGTAGTTTCACACATTTTCCCTATGGATAAATAAGTCATCCCTTGCTGTTGGAATACGTATTTGTTCCTTGTCTGCCACAAATAGAATTCCAGTATAGCAAACACTGCTTCGTGCATATTCCTGTCGAATTTATGCAGTCATCCAGTAAATTCTCCCCAGATCAGCTGGCTATACGTCATGTTTTTTATCCAAGACAGTTTCCATCTATGAGCTAAAAATGTCCATAATTCATTGTGTAGGTACATTCAAAAAGAAAATGGGTCATAGATTCAAGTGGAGCTAGGCACTCTAAGTAAAGGTAAGATCTGTTCTCTGTAGGCTTACGCTTCCAATTTCCCCGGACATTTATCCTACCATAGGTGTAAAGCCACACACTATCCCACATTCTTAGGAGGATTCTCCGATTATTTAACTGGTGGATAGCGATCTGTATATTTTCGACATGGCAGTTGTGTAATTCTGGTGTTGCAGGGCCAGTCTGCCCCAAAATTAAATAATACAGTTGAAGTCTATTTAGTGATACAATCTGGGCTTTAGTAATTTTCCAGTTACTCATTTTCCTGAAGGTGGGTTTAAAATACACAGGTATATGCAGAGAAGGGACCAATTTGGGGGGCCTCACCTCCCATCTCTCGAGGTAAGGGCCTTAAACACTCCAGATCCATTCCCGACAAATAGAAGAGTTCTCCTGGAGTCCTATTTTGAGGGAACCCATCCAAAACAGGGTGTGAAAGAATACTAATGGGTGCAACATGACTAATCCACCTCGTTTCCTGCGTAAATAAGTAGTTCAGGCGGCTGCCCCACAACATCTGAAAAAAACAGACGGTAAAGTCTGGTGTTGTGCTGTAAGGGAATAGGAAAAATCCATTCAGTATGCAAAGGAATAGGAACCAAAAATTGCTTTATCATAAATATGCATTTAAATTTGGATAATTGCCACTCCTTCCATCTAGCGACAAGTGCTTCACATTTGGTAAGGGAAATATTCCAGTTTCTGACCGCTGCATCCTCATCCCCAGTGTAAACCCCTGGAATTTTAATAGGGTCTGTCTTAATTTGTGTACCAGCTATGGTAGTCCCAGGTCCCCTGAGTACCTACATAAATACTACAGCATTTTGACATATTGATTTGGGCTCCAGAAATAGCCGAAAACATTAGCAATTCGTCTACAGCCATTTCAGTACATGTTCATTTTTACAAAATAAGTCGTCCCCCTAGGCCAATGATTTTAATTCGGAATCTCCATAGGGGTTACTGAATCCTCTATCCCATATGTGGCATATGCATGAGTCCAAATATAGAACATATAGTACCGGACTGAGGGGAACCCTTTTCTGACGTCACTCTTTTGTGAAATCGGTGATCCTATAAGCCCTTTAATCAGGGGTGCAGCTGTCGCCTGGCTATACAAAAGCTGTATCCATTTTGTAAAAGGAAAGGGGATTCCATATTGTTCCAGTGAATGGAACAGAAAGGTGTGTGATACTCTGTCAAAGGCCTTGCTTTGGTCCATTGACAGTAACAATCCAGTGTGATTCTTTTGTTTACAGAACTCATAGCAGTCCCTAACAATCATTAAATTGTCCTGTATCTTTCTCTCTGGCACAGAATATGCTTGGGAAAAATGAATTAGAGTTTTTAGAGATTTCTTCAATCTGTTTAGTAAAATGGTTAAGATTTTCCAATCTGAATTTAGAAGGCAAAAATTTGCCTCCAATTTTGTACTGAGGTTTTATCCCCTTTTTTGAACAAAATTGTAATATTCCCATTGAGAATTTTGGGTTAATTTTACATTCTGCAGTTATTTCAGTAAATAATAGAAACAAGAAGGGAGTGATTTCCTTTATAAAGACTTGGTAAAATTCAATGGGCAGTCTGTCCCATCGCAGTAGTATATTTTTTATTTATTTATTTGAATTTTGGTGACCGGGTAAGTCCACTGAGACAATACAGTCCGTTTTTCAGGGTCGACCTGGGGTCGTTGACGAATAGCAGAGAGAAAATTTCAAGAATACAGTAGCAGAATACAATGGCAGATAAGGAGATAAAGCAAGTACAATAGCAGACATTGAGGTAACTTATGTACAGTGGTAAAATATACAGTTACGGCATATAAGTATTTACAAAGGAGTGAGGTACACAAGCAATAAGTACAACAAAGCAGGCAAAAATGTCAGTGGTATATACAGTAATCCTAGAGTAGCAGGCAAAATCCAAAGGATTTTGGATATAGCTAATTCAATCTCCTCTATTGATATGGGTGTCTGTAATGCCACCTGTTCCTCTGGGGACAAAAGCGTGCCAATGCTGGATAGGTTCTCTTTCCTCTCTTCCTGAGACCCTACTGGAGTGTCCTCTAGTGTTTGAAAATGAAGTTTTATAATAATGATGATAATAACTTTATTTAAAGCACGCTTTTCAAAAACCAAGGCGCTTTAACAATAAGATAAAACCAAATACTGAAAACACAGTTAAATACAGATTCTCATAAAATTCGGACTTCAATAAAATCAAACAGGATAGGCTAGATGCCAAAGGTGGGTTTTTAAGGCCTATTTAAATCCCTCCACGGTTGCGCACTCCTGAAGCTGACGGGGTATAGCTTTCCAAAGGGCTGTGGTCATGTACATAAATGCATGGGCCCCCGAAGATTTTAAGGATACCCTTGGAATCTCTAGCGACCCCTCGTCAGCTGAGCAGAGTGATCACCCGGCACAGTAAGGAACCAGCAGATCTTTCAGGTAGTCAGGCCCTGCCTGTGTAGGGCTCTATAAGTCAGAAGTCCAACTTTAAAGGTGATCTGCCACTGGACTGGCAGCCAGTGCAGTTCACGCAATACCAGAGAGAGAGATGACAAGTCCGGGGAGTTCCAGTCAATAACCGGGCTGCAGCGTTCTGCACCAGCTGCAAGCGGTGGATATCAACCTCAGGTAGCCCTAAATAGAGGGAGTTGCAGTAATCAAGGCGCAAGGTCACAAAGACGTGGACCAGCATAGGAAAATCACAGGACGGAACTAGGTGCTTAACCCTGGAAATGTTCCTCAGGTGGTAAAAGGAGGATATGATGACTGCCAACACCTGTGATCGCAGTGTCAGCCCATCGTCAAAAATCACCCCCAGGTTTCACACCCATTCAGAGGTAAGAAGCTGGGAGCCTCCAAGGGAAGGTCCCAAAGGCAGACACGCTCCCAGTCCTTCTATCCGGTGACCCGGGTCCACGACCATCACCTCAGTCTTTTCCGAGTTCAACCTCAGCCAGCTCGAATTCATCCAGCCCTGGATTTCAGCAAGGCAGTTGTTGAATGCCGAGAAAGCTCTATCCTGGTCAGGTGCAAAAGACCGGTAGAGTTGGGTATCATCAGCATAACAGTGAAACCTCAGCCCATTCCATCTTACAATGTCTCCGAGGGGTAGCATGTACACTGAAAACATGGGGGACAGTACCGAACCCTGAGGGACCCCACATGACAGAGAGACTGCGTCGGTGGAATAAATCCCCGACACCATCCTCTGAGTTCTGCCAGTGAGGAAAGATTTAAACGACCTGAGGACTGTACCAGACAGGCCACAGATGAACCTCAGGCGTTCGAGAAGAACCCCATGGTCCACAGTGTCAAATGCTGATGAGAGATCCAGAAGAACCAGGATGGAATGTTTTTTCTGATCTCTCGCCATCAAGAGATCATTGAACACCAGAACCAGCGCAGTCTCGGTACTATGCCTCTTTCAGAAACTGGATTGGAGAGGTTCATAGATGTCATGGATGGTCAAATGGTTCTCCAGTTGTAGGGCCATTACTTTTTCAGTCACCTTCCCCACAAAAGGGAGGTTAGAGATTGGTCTGTAGTTGGCAGGGCAGTCTGGGTCCAGAGAAGCTTTCTTCAGGAGGGGTGTCACCACCGCCTCCTCCTTTATTATCTGTTCTATCTCATTCCTTTCCATGCACAATGTGCCAGACTCTTCTTTTAGTTTGGTTGGTGTTGCAGAGTCTAATTTAGTTTTGCACGCTACACAGGGGTCACCTGTAGATGTCTTGACTATGCCAAAGCTAAGTTCCACTTTTAATGTTGCGGCCCAGTCATACTGAAAAAGTTTAATCTGTTCTATATTTGAAATTTGTGTGGAATAATCTGTACCAAATGTATTTGTTGCAGAAAATAATTGTAGTTGGTGTCTTAATGCTAGATATTTTATAAATTTTCTAGAGTGTGTCTTCACACCCTGTTTCTGAAGCCAACGTCTGATGGCTGTTTTTGAGTCCTCCCACCATTCACCCACAGAATTTTACAGGCAGCGTACTGACCATTGAGCCTGAAGCTCTGAAAAAATGCCTGATTTCACCCAACTATTCTGAAAGCACTGTACATTGGGTCTCCATCTGCTCTTGCTACAGGAGCTAGTGGGTGCCAGACCTATTTTAGCATATACTAAGAGGTGGTCAGATAACTCACAGGGCACTGTGCCTAAAAATTGCATTTACCAGGTGTGGATGAATAAATACATAATCTATCCGAGAGGCCAAATTTCCTCTGAAATAAGTACTCTCTGGGGCCTTTCCTATGATCCGATAGATATCTTGCATACTTGCTTTGGAGATGCATTGTAAGAGTGTGTGGGAATCATAATAAACTATTTTCCCTGCATTTAGCCAGTCCAAAGTGTCTATTGTACAGTTTAAAGTCACCTGCTAAAAAAAAAAAAAAAAACATTCTTGATGCTGCCAGGAATGGTTGAATCTGTTCTAATAAATTTACTAGTTTAGCTTTAACCTGGGGAGCATTAACATTAATAAACCTACATGTTCGTTGTCCCATAATCCATCCAGAATGAGAACTCTGCCTGGAATTAAGTCCATTAATTTCAAACAACATGAAGTCTTGCTATATTATAGACATTAGCAGTTTGATCCAGCTCTAGAACTGCCCCGGAGTGCAATGGTTAAAACCATTCCAAAATAGAATTTTGGCACGAGAGCAGCTCTATCTGTGTCATTTCAAACTTGAACTGTCAGATTCTTTACTCCGCCTCAGTGAACAGTCGCTCCGGAGATTTCTCCTTCTGCTCGGTTCATTTCTCGGTTTAAAGAGTGTTTCTCGGTTGATTTAACCGAGAATAGTTTTATTTTAACCGCGAAAACTGCGCGTTCAAGCTCATCTGTGGTAACCGTAAGTAAATGAAGGTTTTGTCTGTGTGGAACTTGTAGTTATCGGTTCGGTTTTGAACCGATCAGTGGGTTTAAAACTCATTTAAAACTAAAAATTACTATTTTAGAGTGCGGTTCCGGTTTTATCGGTTCTAAAAAAAACGGATTTATTATGTTTTGTTCCAATACCCGTGACACGGTTAGGAACCGATAAGGGTGTCTTGCCTGGCACTGCCGTTAAAAGGGCAAGTTTTTGGTTAGGCTGGCATTATGTCTGAGAAACCCAAAAGAAAAACCGGGCCCACTGGGTTTCAACACTGTGATGTTTGTGGGGAAGTCTTTGCCAAGGCTGACCCACACACCACATGTGTTTATTGTCTGGGGTTTGACCACCTCCAGTCAGACTGCCAGGTATGTAAGAATTTCCCTGCAGCCACCCTGGAAAAAAAGATTGGACAGGCTCAGGGAACGAGAGGTCAAAAAGTCAGCTGACCCAGATGGCCAGCCCGGTTCGGTGCCAGCCGAACCAGAGGGAGTGCCCTCTGACCAGGGCCAGACTTCCTCGGCCAAAAGAAAAGCTGGTTCTGAGGAACCAATTCCAGTAAAGAAAACAAGAAATCAGCAGGTCTGGAGTCCAAAATTCTTCTCCAACTGCTGCAGAGATAGCAAAGCCATACAAATTGTCCAGTCATTGTCTCTAGGGTCCGGTCCGAACCACCACTATCTGGTAAAAGGTCGGTTCGTCTGTCCCAGTGGTTCAGGATTATGATATTGAGGAATTTTATGAACCAGAGGAGGGGAGGAGGAGTATGAACAGTATGAATGTGGCTGGAAGGTCTGGTGTGCCCATTGAACCGACATCTCCCCAGACAGACCTTTAGAATCTTCCCTATGCTGTCTGAGTCCCCATCTCATTTTATGTTTTAAAAAAGTTGTGAAACCCTCCAGCTTCCTTTAGAAGAGGCTGTGGATGAGCAAGAGGAGCCTGATTTTGTAGACATGATGGATATTTCAGAGTCTAGGAGATTGTCTATTCCTTTACATAAGTCTTTTAGGAAACAAACAATTAAAATTTTAAAAGCTCCTAATTCTGTGCCTCCTGTAGATAAAAAGATGGACAGAAGGTATACATTGTCAGGCCCTGATACAGAATTCCTTTCTCAGCAATGCAGTCATGTTAGCAGTAGTTCAGGCTGCTGCCTGTGATAAAGCTAATATTCCCTTGGCTTCACATCCTCCTGACAAGGATTCCAGGAAGATTGATGCCATGGCAAAAAAACAGTATATGACAGCCTCTCTGGGACTCAGGCAAGCAAATTATATGGCTTATGTAGCTAGGTATCAGAAATCTAGATGGGATACTGTTATGCAATTAGCCAAGCAGGCCCATGGCCAGATGGCTAGTGAACTAGAACAGGTGGCTGCTGATGGCATTGAAGCCTCTAAGGTTCAGTTTCATGCTGCTGTGGATGGTAATGATGTTTCCTCTAGGGTCATGGCCACATCTGTAGCTTTTCGTAGGTTGGCCTGGCTCAGGTGTACATAGTTTGTCACAGGATACCCAGACTAAGGCTATGGATTTTCCTGTGGTGGGAAATTCTCTGTTTGGAGAGCAGACAGAGAATTACATGAAGAAGATGGATGAATATAGGACTACTTACAAGAGTGCCCAGGCTAAGGAGTGGCAAGCCACTCCTCAAAGGCATGCCCCAAGGGGTAGGGGTAGGCCTTTTCACAGGCCTTTCTACCAGACTCAGGCCTCCTCTGCCTATGCTCAGAGGGGCTTCTTCAGAGGCAGGGGCAGACGAGGGGTGGGCAGACCTGCTCCCACCCCCCAGCCTAAAGCTCCTGCGAAACAGGCACCCTGATGGGGTGCCCAGGGCCGATTCTCCTGTACCAGTGGGGGGCAGGCTGGCTTACTTCAGTCAGAATTGGGCTTCTTTAACCTCAGACAAGTGGGTTGTGGAAGTAGTGTCAGGGTCTGGTTCTCAGCTTCAAAAGTTTCCCAGTTGAGAAGCAGACTTTTCTACCTGCAAGTGCTCTGAGACCTCGCCTGGAAACAGAGGTCTCATCCCTGTTAGCTGTCAGAGCAGTAGAAAGGGTTCCTCCCCAGCATTAGGGCAGGGGTCTGTATTCCAGATACTTCCTTACCCCAAAAAAGACAGGAGAATGGCGGCCCATTTTAGATCTCAGATATCTGAACAAGCATCTTTTGAAACCAAAGTTCAAAATGGAAACTCTGGCAATGATTTTACCTTCCCTAAGGTCAGGGGACTGGCTAGCCTCCTTGGACCTCAAGGATGCCTATTTCCATGTCCTAATCGGAAGATCCCATCGAAAGTACCTCAGATTCGAACTGCCCTCAGGTCATTACCAGTTCAGAGCAATGCCCTTCGGCCTTACCTCTGCTCCAAGGGTATTCACAAAGTGTCTAGCAGTGGCAGTGGCCACTTAAGGAGGCAGAGGATTGCTGTTTTGCCCTATCTAGACGACTGGCTCATTGTAGGCCAGTCCCCAGAACAGGTAAAATCTCACCTGCAGGTCACCCAGCAGTTCTCACCTCCCTGGGTTTTCTGCTAAACCTACAAAGTCGGTTCTGGAACCAGTCCAGGTACTCACCTTTATAGGGGCAGAATTGGACACAAAGCTAGCCAGAGCCTTTCTTCCTCCAGAAAGGGTAAGGAATTTAGTGGCTCTGGCCTCTTCCTTCACTCTGCAGGTCTCTCGACCAGCAAGACACTTTCTGCAGCTCCTGGGGCACATGGCTGCATCCACAGCTGTTGTGCAGGGAGCCAGATTTCAGATGAGAGACATTTAGTTTCACTTGAGAACCTTTTGGTCTCAGAGAAGAGACCCCCTTTCCAAGTTGGTCCCAGTGACTCGAACCTTGATCCTAGCTCTCCAGTGGTGGCAGGATCAGAGCAATTTAAGAGCGGGGTCCCTTCATTTCCCTTCTCACGACTTGACTCACACTACAGATGCTTCCCTTCTGGGTTGGGGAGCCCACATGGGCGACCTTTCCACTCAGGGAGTTTGGTCCCCCCAGGAATCTCTGTTCCACATCAATTTGCTGGAACTCAGAGCTGTCTTTTTAGCTCTTCAAGTTTTTTCTGCATCTGTCCACGACAAGGTGATACAAGTCAGAACAGACAACACCACAACAATGTGGTACATCAACAAACGGGGGCACTCGGTCTTCAGCCTTGTGCACCGAGGAAATGAAGTTGTGGTCTCTGGCCTATTCCCTGAACACTTCCCTCATAGCAGTTCATCTTCCAGGGAAGGACAATGTCCTAGCGGATGCCCTCAGTAGGATTTCCAGGGCCATCACGAATGGTCCCTGGATCCTCAAGTGCTGGGATAGTTTCTGCCAGGTGGGGCATCCTCAGATAGATCTTTTGCAGCCCCAGACAATCACCAACTTCCTCTGTTCTGTTGCAGGCCTCCAGTGCTGGGCTCAGTTCCCTGGATGCCCTTCTTCTGGATTGGGAGGAAGTTCCTCTATGCTTTCCCATTCCTCTCCTATTCAAAGTACTAGTCAAAATCAGATCTCAGCCTTTGCAGGGTGATTCTGATTGCCCCGGATTGGGCCAGGCAGCCCTGGTACCCACTCCTTCTGTCTCTGACAGTCCATCTTCCCCTGTGCCTCCCCAGGAATCTCAATCTGTTGACTTGTGCCCAGGGAAGGGTTTGGTATCCGGACCTCAAATCCCTCAACCTCAAGGCCTGGCTCTTGAGGAGTTAGAGTTTGCTGATTTACACCTCTCTCAGGGTGTTCTTGAGATCCTAGGGCTACTTATAGTTCTAAATGGAAAAGGTTTTCCATTTGGTGTGCTGGAAAAATATTTCCCAGAATCTGCTGAATTGCCCATTTTGTTAGATTACATGGTACATCTTAATTCCTTGGGTCTCAGACCAGCTACCCTGAGAGTTCATTTGGCAGCTGTATCTGCTTTTGTGTCAGCAGGAAAGTCATCCCATCTTTCCTCTCATCCTGTGTTTTCCAAGTTTTTAAGGGATTACTCCATACTAATCCTCCTTTCGAACCGCCCCTGCTTGGGACCTTAATGTTTGCATTGCCCAGTTAATGTAACCCCCCTTTGAACCTCTGTCTTCTGCAGAGCTTAAGTACCTAACTTGGAAAACTGTTTTTCTAGTGGCTATCACTTCTGCCAGGCGCATAAGTGAATTGCAAGCCTTGTCAGTGGAGACTGACTTTATTTCTTTCCACAGGGATAAGGTAGTCCTTAGGACTAATAGGAAGTTTTTGCCTAAGGTGGTTTCAGATTTCCATCTTAATCAATCTGTCTCCTTCCAGTATTTTTCACTGATCACCCTCTCTGGTGAGAGGAGGTTGCACAGCCTGGATGTTAAGAGAGCTCTTAGTTATTATATAGAGCTACTAAAGGTCACAGGTTCGAATCCTTCCAACTTTTCCTTACCTATGGTGAAGTTGGGAAAGGCAAACCTGCCACTAAGAGATCAATAGCCAGATGGATTGTCTCTTGTATCCAATTTATCAGAAACTGGGCAGAGCCCCCGGGTTTGAGGGCTCATTTCACCAGGGTATCAGATGTGTCTCTAGCTGCTGCCAGAGACATTCCTTTATTAGAGATTTGCCAGGCTGCTACTTGAAAACGGCACACACTTTTACTCAAGCATTACTCCCTGGATGTCCAGGCCAGAGAGATGTCAAGCTTCCAGACAGCTGTTCTTCAGAGCCTATTCCCTAAGTAGGTTCTGCCCCTCCTCCATGGAGGTACTGCTGTGTATTCTGTTAATGTCTATAATATAGCAAGACTTCATGTTGTTTGAAGAAAAATTACTCACCTTAGTAATGTTGTTTCTTCTAATGGAGTCTTGCTATATTATAGACCTCCCCAACCTGCCCCTCTCAGAACCTCTACTTGGTGGGGTGCGGGCAACTTAGTGTGGCACTACTTATGTCCTGTTAGCATTTTGTCCCCTTTGGGACTTTGGGGGTATGTGTATGCTGTGTGTGTGTTTTTATTATACTTATGTTCCATTTTCATATTATTAGAATGGTGTTAGTATTTCTGGTCCCCTGACTTGAGTCTTGGGTGTTGGGACCATCAGTGGTTGTTATTATTTGGGTAGCCTTTTGGCTAGTGTAGGTTACAGCTTCCACACAGACCTTAGTGAGTTTGGCTCAGAAGATCTGACAGTTCAAGTTTGAAATGACACAGATAGAGCTGCTCTTGTACCAAAATTCTATTTTGGAATGGTTTTAACCATTTCACTCCGGGGCAGTTCTAGAGCTGGATCAAACTGCTGATGTCTATAATATAGCAAGACTCCATTAGAAGAAACAACATTACTAAGGTGAGTAATTTTTTCTTCTGTAATTTAAAGGCTTCTCCCTTAAATAGAATTCTTACCGCATCCCCCCTATCTAGCACGAATGACCAGTAGGAGGGTCCCCAAATCCACTCTCTTTTGGACTGTGTAAGATGATGCGCATCAGCCATCCATGTTTCCCGTAAAAATAAATAAATAAATAAATCTACGTGTAGTTGTTCAAATTCTGAAAATGTGGCAGCTCTTTTCCTAGCATTTTTTATACTGCATATGTTGAGTGGCTATGTTCAGATATTCCACAAGACCATTAAATTACTAAGATCAAGAAGTATTTTTGCCCCTTCAATTTGTTTTTTCTTCTTCCTGCCATCTTGGCTATCAGGTAGGGGTAAAGAGTGTGTGGAAGTGTCCAATTCCATTTCCTCATAATTGGAGCCCCCCAGTTCTTGGATTTTGCCAAGACTTCAAACCTGTTAGTGGTTGCAAACGGGGAAGCTTTAGATGCTTGCAGTCTAGCACTTTTCCTAGTTGTGGGAGAGGACCATTCGGGGGGGGGGGCATGTTTGTATGAGGTGTAATCTCGCCCTTACGGATATTCGGAGCAGCAGAATCCGAAGGATTAGTCACTGGTACTGTTGGTGTGTCACTTGTAGTAGGAATAGTTTCACTGGGCGTATCTTGAGGTCAACAATCTCTTTACTCGCTGTCTTGCTGTGCAGCCATGGTGGTCACCTCTGGTCCCGCATCAGGAGACTCAATGGGAGAGCGAGGGGGTAGGTCCAGAACCCCCTGACGCCCCTGCTGCTTTCCTTTGGGCATTCCTGATTAAAATGTCCTGGTTTCCTCCGTCCGTTCAGTTATGCGCTGCCCAGGGACAGTTTTGGAAAACATGACCCCTGGTGTCACATAAGTTACATTTTGCGACATTTTTCAGGCTGTACTCAAATGATTATATTCCCCACATATGATGCATCTCAGTTTATCACAGGTGCTGGTGAGGTGTGTACATTCTGGACATCTATGGCAGGCTTTTTTTTTAATTTTTAATTATTATTTATGACTTTGGTGACTGTTAGGTGCACTGATCCCAGGGACTGTTTTCAGGCATGACCTTGGCCACATACAGTGGCACAGAGTAAAACGCAAACAACAATACATAGAACAGTAGACAGCCTGACAAATAAAAGATTACAGTAGTACACAAGATATAAGGTAGCAAAATACATAAATCCACATGATATGAGGTGATACAGTACATAAATCCGATGTACATAGACATAAAGAGAAAAAAATATATATATATATATATATATATATACATATACACACACACACACATGAAATTGATATACAGCAAGTTGCATAGAAGATGGGGGGGTGAGAGGAAGGGGAATTGGAGAATTTACAAAGGGAGTTGCATAGGCAAGAAACTCTGATGGTAAGTGCAGGCGGGAAATGAATAACTACTCAAGAAAGCAGTGGGAGTGGGAAGTCCCCAGGAGCCAATCTTTGAGGCAAGATTTGAACTGGCAGTGGGTGTGAATGGAGCGGAGCTCAGCAGGCAGTTTATTCCACAGTAAAGGGGCTTCCACTGACCAGGCTCTACCGCCCATATTGGTGGATACTCTGGGAACATTCAGAGGAGGAATGCTGTTTGAGTGGAGGCCGCGGTGTAAAGTTCCGACCTTGAGGAGGGCTGCAAGGGGAGATTCCTGGCCAGTATGGATGGCGGAATCCACCATGCAGCAAAGGGCAAGGTTACGCCGGTTGTCCCGCTTAAAAACAAACCCCATGTTTTTTTCCAATAAAAAAGCTATTAAAGATATGAACAGTTCCTTTCTCCGTCTGGTGCAGTTTCACTCTGAAGTGCCATCCCCCTGTTCAAAACTGCTCCAAGTTTATTATGGGCTCTAGTGCACTGAGAACATCGTACCTCTTCTGGAGCCAGTGATAAACTTCACTGATACTGACCCCTTCGTTTCTGAACATTATTGTGATTTTTGATCAACGGCTGGGTTAGTGGAATCGCCATGAAAGTGATCCATAAAGGAGGGAATTTTCCTTGGTTATATTTAAACCAAAAGCGTTCCAGACCTTTGGGGGAGTTGAAGCTAATGTTGAAATTGTCCTCCCCTGATTATATATATTAGGGCATGAACATTCCCCAGAGAAAACATCAGAGTCTCCTTGATCAGTTTCCGACTCACATATTCCCTATCTGGGTGTAACTCTAGTCCTCCCCTATAACTCAGTCGGACTGCATTCCTATGCAGTTTGGGGGATGGTTCGGTCGAATAACTCAGAAAATCTCAGTTGGGTGAGGGGGTGGGGTCCGGGTGTGCACCCTGAGACTCGTCTTTGCTGGAACTGGCTGCACTATGAAATTGTTCAGACACACCTGGCGGATCTTCCTATGAATTCACCCTTGACTCTTTATCTAGCATTGTTGTCTCAGTTACTGTGGGCCCAGGATCTGGGTTGTCAATGGTATTCGTGTCACGGGTTCCCGCGTTCTCTCTAGTTACATTCAGATCGATCTCTGTATCAACAGGAATATTTGAAGTACATGACTGAGTAGTTTGTTCACTAGATATAGTAGCTGTTTTTATAACCAGGGAAGACTGAGACTCCAAACCTTTACTACCCATAAATAAAAAGGGATTTCTTATGCCTTCCAGTTTTTCAGTGATCACTACTTCTTGTGACATCCCCAGATCTGATTCTGAAATGTTTTCACTCACCCTGTAAGCTCTGTTCTCTCCATTGTGCTCCACTGAATTCACTGTTGCTTTCGGGTGCCCTGGCTCTACCCCAGCTGTGCTTTGAGTCATCCTGTGGAGTTTGTTCGCTTGGGAAATCGAACGAAGGATCCAGTACCTAGATCCCATCCTTGTCTAGCATCCATCCCGCAACTCTCAGAGCTAATTCCAGTGTCCAAGATTTTGCAGTGTTCTCCGGTGTCTCTGTGTGAAATTATTTTTAATGGTGTCTGTGGCAGTAGGCCCACCCAGTATGCTCGTGGACCTGGATGGAAGGGACTTCCATTTCGTTTGTGAACTCGTACATTTTTCTAACTTTCTCCGTTTCACTTCCTTTTTGGCCAAATCCTTCTTTTTCCTCAGAACTACTGCTTCTTCTGTTGCCATTTCTTCCGTAAGTTGCACACGCTTCTCATGAATATTGCGGTCCAAGAGTTTCTCGGCATGGTTAATCTCTGCTGCTGAACAATCCATATCTGATTAACTGTTTGCTGAATCCTGTGTGTTCATAGAAGTTCCTGCGATATCAACCGTCTCAGTATTATCCTTTGATGTATTTCCATTCGTCTCCATATTCGTGTTCATTTGGGAGAAAAGCTTCTCTCCCTCCTCCACAGCTTCGTCTGGCTCCTCCAGCACTAGAAATGGGCCGACAGCACCCCCTTCCCCAGAGATGGGGGATTTCCCTGGTGTCCTGCCAAAATTTCCCCCACTCGCTAAAAATACCACCAAGAGCCTCCTGATTCAATAGGTCACCTCTGGGATGGGGCTGAAAATAGGCGTTCTAGGAGCGTGGATGTGTTGTTCATCCACACTTCTTGGCATGTCCCTTTCCCCTTTAAATCTTGCTGGAAAGTCTTCAAGCTGGCTCCTCCCACCCACCCGGGTGGTAAATACCTCGGCTCCGCCCCATGACGCCAGATCTTCTTTTCCGTTGGAAGATACAGGTTCTCTCATGCTCTTGCAGCAATTCGTAGGCCCTGGATTCAAAATGTTGGTATTTGCCAAAGTTACTCTTAAAACTCATTCAAGTTAGCGATTGCGTTTCTACTGCATCAGATATGGAGGAAAAATCTTCCCCCAGATTTCTCCGGTGCCCCTGCGGCCAGAAGATGTCACGCACCGATCCCCACCTAACGTGCATTTGCTGCCTAGGTACATGACGCCTTGACATGTACTTTTTGCTCAGCCTTCCATCCCAATGTCCTGGACGACCGCATGGCACGTTTGAAGCTGGGGAGACCAGAGAAAAGGAACCCACCGATGAAATGGAAGGAGGTGAGGTGGGCAGTTTCCGCTGCCACGGGATCCACCGAACAGCTGGAACAAATGAAGGCATTTGAGGAAGCAGCAGTTAAAGCTTCGGCTAATTGAAGCTTCTTTGCTGAACCCTGGCTTCACCTTTCGGGCTCCTTCAAGGAGTTGTGCCAGTCTCTCCCCACCCGGGGTGAGGTGCCCTCGGGCTCACACTCCTCCTGCTCTTGGAAGAGAGACAAGGACCAGATGTCTTCGTCCCAACGAAGATGTTTCTGGGACTGAGAAAGGTCCGAGTCCCGGGAAACCGCGCTGTCGACTTCGGTCGAGATCGCATCCTCTGCCGCCGGCTTCACGGACTTTCCATCTGGCCAGGGGACTGAGGGTACTGAGGAAGTGGTCTAAGAGGTAGAGATGGTCCTCGATCCCATCAACCCTTTATAACTGGCTCCGGACGATGATTTCTTGGAGAGGACTCCTTTCCTCGTGTTTCCTGATGGGGAGACCCAGCCTGCTGGTGTCCCCATCAAGGAACCGGTTCCAGACCCTCTGCTGTTACTGATCCCGGTGTCTCCTGATCAACCGAGTCGGCCTTCCTGATCTCGATCGAGGTCTAGGACTCCCTCAGCCGAACGACTGAGGAAGAGCCATAAACGCTCCAAAAAGAGGCGACGCCACAGATCGTCCTCATCCTCCTCAGACGAGGAGAGGCTTCAGTGGAAACTCTGTTGACGCTATGAGGACCTCATGTGGCAACAGCTTATTTTGACTGGGCAAAGGCCGGCTCTGCCGTCCACCCCGGCCATCACTTGGCTTTGCCTCCTAGGCTAAAGCTGACCTCGGAACCAACTGTCTCGGTTCCTCACCGCCGGGCTGGCCCGTGTTCCGTTCGCCAAACGGGTTTCTCCACCTATCCGGTGGAACCACCGCCTAAGAGCTTCAGGAGGCGCCGAAGAGGATCGGCCAAACACCGGCTTCCCCGCCTGTCATCACTGTCACCCCGGATAGCCCTTGGCGTATCAAGGGTGACCTAGGTGGTAAACCACTTTATCCCAGCTCTTCAGACTCGGACGTCACAGGACTACACTCACATCCCAGGGATGATGAGTCATCCGTGGCAGGGTTGGAGGAAGGTCCTTCCTCCTTCCAGGCATCCTCTGCCTCATATTCGAATCTACCGGAATGCCCTTGGAGTCCATCCAGAAAAAGGCAGAGTACCCTCTCACTGATAACTTCAAGAGAGGGGATATACCGACGGAGGCCTTTCCAGTAGCCGAGGCCATTGTGGGCCTGGCTCTTGAACTTTGGCAGCGCCCTGGTTCCTGCCCAGCACCATCTGCCCGCATGGCCCGCAAGTACGCGGTGCCCATGGGGTCTCTTGTGGGGTTCACAGAGCACCCTTCGGCCGAGAGCATGGTGATCGCCTCTGTGTGCAAGCGAACTGGGAGTTCAGCTGACACTGACCGACCACCGGACAAAGAGTCCAAGTATATGGACCACTCTGCCCGTAAGGTCTGTTTGGCCTCTTCTTTGGGCCTTCATCAGGTCAGCTCGGCGGTTGTTATTATGGCACACTTCTCTCATGCCCTTCTTGGGTCATCAGACGAGGTCCTCCCTCATCTCCCAGCAGACATGCAGACTACGGTCAAGAAAGTCCTTGACCAGGGTCGTGCTGTCGCCAAACAGCAGCTCCAGATGGTCTTGGACG
Source organism: Neoceratodus forsteri (assembly GCA_016271365.2). Classification (NCBI taxonomy): domain Eukaryota; kingdom Metazoa; phylum Chordata; order Ceratodontiformes; family Ceratodontidae; genus Neoceratodus; species Neoceratodus forsteri. The sequence goes on along the minus strand of CM028134.1, from coordinate 1,071,175,441 downwards.
TGGGAGACTGTTGTGCCTGCTCTTTACCAGCCGCAGTGGCCACTCGCCGCAGGGCTTGGCTGAGGCTTTCCTCCTTCCCGGTGGATACCCAGCACAAGCTTGCTGATGTGCCCTTTCTGGGTACCGACTTGTTTAGTCCAGGAGTGGCTGGTCACCTTCAGCATATAGAGCACTCCAATGCCACCTTGGATGCCACTTCTGCTAAGGGTTCTTCAGGCAAGAACCAGCAGAAGAAAAAGAAGCCTTTTTGGCACTCTTCTCCTGCGGCCTAGCTGTCCTCCTACCAAGGTGGATAGCAGCATCAACAGCAGCAGGCTCAAGCTTGGCGCCCGCAGCCCAAGCAGGGCCCTCAACAGCCCCGTAAGGGAGGCCGAGGCGCAGGGGCCTCCTCTTCCTCTTCCAAGCCTGCTCAGTGACGTGTTGGGGGTCGCCTTCCCCATTTCCATCACGCCAGCTCCGGGTCCTCCCATGGGGGTCTGGCTACGCCACTTTCTTTCTTCCTGGTCCGATATCACTTCAGACAGGTGGGTTCTTGAAGTGGTTGGTCAGGGACTTCCTCTAGAGTTCTAGTAGTTCCCTCCCAGCCGAGCCCGCACCCTTGGGGAGGAAAGGATCTCAGCTTGCACCCAGTCAGCTCTTCGAGTCATTTTGGCTCAGCTCCTCCTCAAGGAGGCTATAGCTCCGGTACTGGATCCTCCGACAGACCCAAGCTTCGTTTCCAGGTACTTCCTGGTGCCCAATCGGATGTGGGGTTGGTGCCCCATCTTAGATCTCCACAACCTGAATCAGTATCTCAGGTCTCACACCTTCCGGATGGTAACTCTGAACCAGGTCATACCATCCCTGGAGTGCAATATGTGGTTTTGTTCTCTGGATCTACAGGACATGTTCTTTCACGTTCCTATCCATCCATCCCACCAGCGGTTTCTCCACTTCAGGGTCAAAGGGACCCTGTACAAGTTTCGAGCCATGCCGTTCGGCCTGTCATCGGCCCCTCGGGTCTTCACCAAATGCATTGCGGTGGTGGTGGCCCACCTTCGGCGTCGAGGAGTCCGAATCTACCCTTATCTCGATGACTGGCTCTTGGCAGGTTCCTCCCTTCAGGAGGTGGAAAGGTCCAGGGATCTGGCCCTCCAACTCTGCCTCCAACTCTGCCTCCTGATCAACGAGGCCAAGTCGGAACTTGTACCTTCTCCGGTGATGTGCTTCATTGGGGCAGAGCTCGACTCTTGTCAAGCCAGAGCTCAGCTCCTGGCAGACAGGGCGGAGGTTCTCTCCTCCTTTGCCCGATCATTTCTGGTTGGGCACTTGCGCCCTGCCTGGGACTTTCTGCACCTTCTGGGTTACATGACGGCGTGCACCTCAGTGGTCAGTTGGGCCCGGTGGCACATTCGCCCCCTCCAGTGGGAGCTGGCTGCTCAGTGGACTCAGCATCATGGTCACTTTGACCAGCCGATCACTGTGACCCAGAAGATGTGGGATGCTCTCCAATGGTAGACCGCCCCAGACCGGTTGCAGGAAGGGATCTCATCTGTCCACCCCAAGCCGACGGTCGTTTTTACGACCGCCTCTCTCATTGGCTGGGGAGCCCATGGGTTCTGGACCCCCGAGGAGTCCCGATGCCACATCAGCCTGTTGGAGCTCAGAGCAGTCAGACTGGTGCTGTCAGCTTTCGCTCCTCAGCTCCGGGGTCAAGTGGTTCACATCCAGATGGACAATACCACGACCATGTACTGCCTCAACAAACAGGGCGGCACGCACTCCCATCTGCTATGCAAGGAGGCACTCTGCATCTGGACCCTCATAAGCCGGCTGGAGGCGGATCTCCTAGCCATTCATGTGGCAGGAGCCTCGGACCAGCTGGCAGATGCTCTCAGATGCTTAGGCCAGACATCCCACGAGTGGTCTGTCCATCCAGAGGTAGCTTACAGCCTGTTCTCCTGTTGGGGCAAACCACTGGTGGACCTGTTTGCCTCAAGGGAAAACACCAAGCTGAGGCTGTACAATGCCCGCCCCCCCCTCAGCAGGGCTAACTGCAGGAAGATGCCCTGAGGCTGTGGACTCCAGGCCTCTTCTACGCCTTTCCTCCATTTCCCTTGATCCACAAGGTGTTACTCAAGGTGAGGAGGGACAAGGCGAAGGTGATCCTGGTAGCCCCAGACTGGCCGCGCCAGTTCTGGTATCCAGATCTCCTCAGCTGCAGGCCCCCGGAGCAGCTGTGTACACACCCAGACCTGATATCTTTTAACCAGGGGAAGGTCCTTCATCCGGGCCTTCAGTCCCTGCACCTCACAGCCTGGTACCTGAGCGGCTAGAGTTCCAGGCTTTGGGTCTTTCCGATGATGTCTACACCGTGGTTGAGGCATCTCGTAAGGAATTGACCAGGAAATGTTATGCCTTCAAATGGAAAAGGTTTTCCATTTGGTGCCAGGATAAGCATCTGGACCCCTTATCTTGCTCTGTGGCTAACATTCTCGACTACCTTTGATCTCTCTCCAAAGAGGGTCTGCGGTCATCGACCCTCATAGTGCACCTGGCAGCCATCTCTGCTTGCCGGGCGCGGACGGCCGAGTATGGTGCAGGAGACAGTGGTCGGGCATTTTTCAAGGCCTAGATCACATATCCCCTCCGGTGCATGAACCACCACCTCTGTGGGATCTGTTGCTGGTTTTGGCAAAGCTCATGGGCAAGCCATTCGAACCCAAGCACAAGTGTGAGCTCTCACACTTGTGGAAGACGGCCTTCCTGGTGGCTATCACGTCAGCCAGAAGGACAGGGGAGCTCCAGGTGCTCTCGGTGGACTCCCCTTATCTGGTCTTCCACAGGGACAAAGTTGTCCTGCGCCCCCATCTGAAATTCCTTCCAAAGGTGGTGTCAGAGTTTCATCTTAACCAGGTGTTGACTCTGCCGGTATACTACCCTAATTACACCTCGGATGCCAAGTACAGGCTCCATACTTTGGACCTGAGACGTACTGTCTCCTGTTATAAAGAGAGAATGGCGGAAATTCGTGGAGAGGTTCGCCAGCTGTTTACCTATGCTGAAGCCGCTTCTGGCAGACCTGCAGTCAAATGGACCATAGCAAGATGGAGTACATCATGCATAGGTCTGTGCTATGAGTTGGCGGGCAGGGAGCCTCCCAGAGGGATAAGAGCTCACTCTACCCGCCATACTGCTGCTTCGGTGGCTGCTTCCAGGGACATCCCTATCCAGGAAATCTGTCAGGCTGCTACCTGGAAGTCAGCAAACACCTTCATTACCCATTACCACATTGACTTTGAGTCACGACGGGATGCTGGTTTTGGGGCTTCAGTTCTCCAATCTTTATTTCCCAAATAGGGGGTGTGCGCCTTGCCTCCCTCCTCCCAGAGCAATGCTTGGAGTCTGCCAAGAAGTGTGGATGAACATATCCACGCTCCTAGAAGAACAGGTTACTCACCTGTAACAGTAGTTCTAGGAGTGGTATATGTTGCTCATCCACGCACACCCTACCCGACCTCCCAACCCGAGGCCAACCTGCTTCTTCCAGCGGCTAAGATCTCAAGGCCATGGGGTGGAGCTGAGGTATTTACCACCCGGGTGGGTGGGAGGAGCCAGCTTGAAGACTTTCTGGCAAGATTTAAAGGGGAAAGGGACATGCCAAGAAGTGTGGATGAATAACATATACCACACCTAGAACTACTGTTATAGGTGAGTAACCTGTTTGTATTTTCTGGCCCTCCTTCCCTGATCAACAAAAACTAAATAATAAAACCATCCTCAGATTCCGGTAAAGAGTACAGGATAGTTAAAAAGGGAAGCCCTAATGGTGATGATCACAAAAAACAATAACAAATTCCTGACTAGTTGTTGAAAATGGCAAAAGAACTGCACTCTGCACATAAAGTAAATGCACACTGCAGCTTATTTTAGCTGAAAGACCAAACAGCCCTAACAGAGACAGACAATACAATATATAAAATAGTAGATGGGTGACCCTCCACAACAAGGCTGTGTTTCCATTGAGGGACTTGATGACATCATACAGACCTCGAGAGTGAAGTTCGAGAGGTCTGTATGATGTCATTGGCTCCAAGGAAACACCGCCTTAGTGGTGGATGGTCACCCATCCACCATCTTATATAGTATATGGTGGGCCCATCGATTCTTTTTTGTATTTTTATTTAAATTTGGTAGTTACCTTCATTTTCTAGTGCCACTCTCTGGCCCAGCTGAAGTTTGAGGGACGAGGAAATATGGTGGCCAAGAATCTGGAACATAGAGCGTCATCACTGACATACAGTGTCTTCTTGAGTTCACTTTATATAGATGGGTATTTGGAATAGTAGTATAGTATAGGTATTTGGAATGGTAGTTAATATGAACTTGGTAGGGAACAGTGTCACGGCACTACTGGGGGTTGGGCGTTGGGGGTGGGGTATGGGGCAGAGCCCCCCAGTGATAGACACACTAACAGTAATTGAAGTTGCCATTTTCCATTGCTATGACAGTGTGATATGTGTTTGAGGACACTCATTGAGGGCTGAGATCTCGTCGTGATACGAGATTACGTATGTGAGATCTTGGCCGCCAGATTCCTCGGCCCTCATATACTGCAGCCACTCCCTCTCTCACAAGTGTCGCTCACTTCAGCTTCTCTGCTTGCTCCAGCTCGCTCTGGCTTCACCAAGTAACTTCAACCATGTTAGACCGGAGAATGTGACAGCTTGTAGCTGTACTGTTTATTTTAAAAAATGACAAAATAAAAAAAAAATGTAATTTTTTGTGACAGGGAGAGGTGTGCCACTCCCCGTGTCTCAACTGTGTCAGCCCACTGCTTGGCATTCACTAAATTGTGCCATCATGTTTTCATCACTTTTCCTGTAAGAGCACTGTGGAGTGAGCCAGTCAGGTGGCAGGATAAGGCTGAAAAGTTGTGTACTAACGATATGACGTCAGAACGATAGTACAACAACTTTTTTGACCTTTGAACTGCCCTACAAGATTTTTTCAAGGCTCCAAATTCCATAAACAATAAGCCTTAACCATATACTCTAACAGTGTACTACATAAACAAGCTGGGAGGTACCAGAATATCACAACTCTGTGCAGAGTTGCTGGAGATATGAATCCGTGGCATACTCAGTAATGCACGGGCGGTGTCTGCGGTACACTTGGCGGGCATGGGTAATGTGCAGTACTAACAGATACAACTCATCACGGTGGGTCATGTTACCTACACTTGGTCCATGAACCAATAAATTCTTAACTCTGTGTTTTCAGAGATAGGGAGTGTGTGAGGTGGACCTATTCGCCTCCTGGAAGAACAGAAAGCTCCTCCACTTCTGTTGCTGACCACCCACAGTGGGGACAGTCCCATGGGGTGCTCTTTCCCTTCACTGGATAGGCAAATTCCTACGATTCTCTCCATTCCCACTGATTCAAAGGGTCCTGTTGAAATTTAGAAGAGTCAGCACCTGTAATTCTAATAGTACCAGACTGGGCCAGTCTGATCTGGTACTCACTCGTGTTGACAAAGTCAAAGAAAATGACAGTAAAGTTGCCACTGAGGCAAAATCTTCTGACATTGTCTAAGGGCAGGGTGAATCACCAAGATCTTAAAATCTTTATTTATTTAGTTATTGGCTTGTGTTAACCGGGTAGGCTCACTGAGACTTGAGTCGCTTTTTCAGGAGTCACCCCGGGATTAAACATACAGTATAAAAAATGTAGACATAATTGCAGTGTGCGGAGCTTTACAGATATGGGACAGTATAACCGTAGTAACAGATTCATTCAGCTCAGAAAGTCATAGTGCAGTGTGCCTGTTCTGCTTATACAGCGTACCTCAGTGGACAGAAGGAGACTGAGCTCACAGACTATGCGTCGTAGTGCCGCCTCCTGGGCTTTCGGACCAGTACATCCCTGAGACTGAGAGAATAGTTCTTCGGCATCCTGTAGGGCAGGGTAGTTGAGAGTCTCTTCAAGGGGTGTGTGCTGCCGAGAGAGGCAAGAACATTACAGTGAAGTTCTCTGTTGCCTGCACCCAAGTTAAACCTGCATATTCTGTGGCACAGTAATTTGAGCTTATTGAGTTCGGTGTCCTTCAGAGGGAAGACAGTAGGGCCCAATACAGGAGTGTAGGGATTCGGACACTGTTAGCTATGGACAGTTGAGCTTCAGTAGAGAGAGAGTCCCTAAGTCTATAAAGTAAGCCTAGTGTTTGTAAGAGAAACTTAGTTAAATGTTTAATGTGAGGTTTGAAGAAAGTTCCTAGTCATGCCAAACACCAAGGTACTTTATAGCTTCCATGACCTGTAACCGAGTGCCCTTAGAGGAAGTGATTTGAAGGAACTCACTATGGTCAAAACCAAATTTCCGAGTTCCAAATAGCACGGCCTTTGTTTTTTCACATTGAGGGCAAGATGGTTAGAGGTGAGCTATGTTTCTGGTTCTTTAAGGTCCCTGTTAAGCCCTGAATTGATGGCATTGGGGTCAGGCTCCATTCTGTAAATAGCACTGCGTCATCTGCATAAAGAAGTACTTTGGCTTCATCATAGTTGGAGGGAAGATCATTGATGAATAACGAGAAAAGAATGGGTCCCAGAGTAGAGCCTTCTGTGGTACCTCATCCGAGATCTCACACTGGGAGGAGAGACAGGCTCCCCCTTGACTGATTGACTGCAGCCTGTTAGGTAGCATCTGAACCAAAGACAGGAGAGAGGTGCTCAATCTTTAATTTTTATTAAGTGATTCAAACAACATGAAGTCTTGCTATATTATGACATATGCAGTGAGTCCCAACCGTCGAACTGCTCCGGAGGTGAAAGAGTTAACTTTCCATGCAGGGCATGGAACCTTGAGCGCGAGCTCGGTTGAAAACTCTGTCTGTTGTTCTTCAAACTCGAACTGTCAGATTCTTTACTCCGCCTCACTGAACAGTCGCTCCGGAGATTTCTCCTTCTGCTCGGTTCGTTTGTCGATTAAAAAGTATTAATCGTTTTTTTGACCGAAATTAAACCGCAACCGGTCGGTTCAAGCTCTGTCTGTGGTATTGTAAGTAATAGATAGGCTTACATTTATTTTATTCTGTGTGGAACTTGTAAACGCTTTTCGGTTCGGTTTGAACCGATCAGTTTATTCTCAAACTTCACTAGTCCTTCATTAGAGTGCGGTTCCCGGTTCTTATCGGTTCTAAAAAGCGGATTTCATTACGGTTTTCCGCGACCCGTGACACGGTTGGGAACTGATAAAGGGGTCTTGCTTGGCGGTTGCGGGAAAAGGCCGCGTTTTGGTTAGGCTGGCATTATGTCTGAGAAACCCAAAAGAAAACCGGGCCCACTGGGTTTCAGCACTGTAGTGTCTGTGGGGAAGCCTTTGCCAAGGCTGACCCACACACCACATGTGTTTATTGTCTGGGGTTTGACCACCTCAGTGCAGACTGCCAGATTTGCAAGAATTTCCCTGCAGCTACCCTGGATAAGAGAGTTGGCAGGCTCAGGGAACGAGAGGCCAAAAAGTCCGCTGACCCGGATGGCCAGCCCGGTTTGGTGCCAACCAAACCGGAGGGAGTGCCCTCTGACCAGGGCGATACTTCCTCGGGCAAACGAAGAGCTGACTCGGAGGAGCCAGTTCCAGTAAAGAGGACTAGAAAATCAGCAGGTGTGGAGCCAAAATTTCCTTCTCCAACTGCTGCAGAGATAGCCAAAGCGATCCAAATTGTCCAGTCGCTTTCCCCCGGTTCCGTCCAAACCGCCACTTTCAGGTAAACGGTCGGTTCGGTCGGTTCCACCGGTTCAAGAATATGTTATAGAGGAATTTTATGAACCGGAGGAGGGGGAGGAGGATTATGAAGAGAGTGAATGTGATTTTGAAAGTCTGGATGTGCCCATTGAACCAGACATCTCCCCAGACAGACCTTCAGGAGTGTCTCCCCCTAGGTTTTCTGAGTCCCCTTCTCATTTTCTGTTTTATAAAAAAGTTGCTGAAACCCTCCAGCTCCCTTTGGAAGAAGCTGTGGATGAACAGGAGGAGCCTGACTATGTGGAAATGATGGATATCCCAGAGTCCAGGAGATTGTCTATTACTTTACATAAATCTTTTAGGAAACAGACAATAAAGATTTTAAAAAGCTCCTAATTCTTTACCTCCTGTGGATAAAAAGATGGACAGGAGGTACACATTGTCAGGCCCTGATACGGAGTTCCTTTCACAACAATGCAGCCATGTTGGGGTAGTGCAGGCTGCAGCCTGTGATAAGGCAAATATTCCCTTGGCTTCACACACCCCTGACAAGGACTCCAGGAGGATTGATGCCATGGCAAAGAAACAATACATAGCAGCATCCTTGGGACTCAGACAGGCAAATTATATGGCCTATGTTGCAAGATACCAGAAATCAGATGGGATACTGTTATGGCTTTAGCGAAACAGGTCCCTGGCCAGCTTGCCAAGGAGCTGGAACAGGTGGCTGCTGATGGTATTGAGGCATCCAAGGTGCAATTCCATGCTGCAGTGGACTCTAATGATGTATCTTCAAGAGTCATGGCTACATCTGTGGCTTTTCTGAGAATGGCTTGGCTCAGGTATACTAGCCTGTCACAGGATACCCAGGCTAAGGCCATGGATTTTCCTGTTGTGGGTAATTCTCTGTTTGGGAGCAGACAGAGAATTACATGAAGAAAATGGATGAGTATAGGACCACTTATAGGAGTGCACAGGCCAAGGAGAGGCAAGCCACTCCTCAGAGGCAGCTTTCCAGGGGCAGGGGCAGGCCTTTTCACAGGTCTTTTACAAGCCCAGGCCTCCTCTTCAGCTTATGCCCAGAGGGGGTTCTTCAGAGGGAGAGGCAGAACGGCGTACGAGCAGGCCTGCTCCCACCCCTCAGCCTAAAGCCCCTGCCAAACAGGCACCCTGATGGGATGCCCAGGGCCGATTCTCCATTACCTGTAGGGGCAGGCTGGCTTACTTCGTCCAGGACTGGGAGTCTTTAACATCAGACAAGTGGGTCCTGGAAGTAGTAAGCCAGGGACTGGTTCTCAGTTTCAAAAAATTTCCAAAGATGAGAACCAGATCTTTTCTACCTGCAAATCCATTAGAGGCTCTTGCTTTGGAAACAGAAGTCTCAACCCTCCTGGCTCTCAGAGCTGTAGAAAGGGTTCCTCCCCTACACCAGGGCAAAGGACTGTACTCCAGGTACTTCCTTACACCAAAAAAGACAGGAGAATGGCGGCCCATCCTGGATCTAAGATACCTAAACAAGCACCTTTTAAAACCAAAATTCAAAATGGTGACTCTGGGAATTATTTTACCCTCCCTAAGGCCAGGGGACTGGCTAGCGTCCCTGGACCTCAAGGATGCCTACTTCCATGTTGTCATCAGAAGTTCCCATCGAAAGTACCTCAGATTCGAACTGCCCTCAGGCCATTACCAGTTCAGAGCAATGCCCTTCGGCCTTACCTCTGCCCAAGGGTATTCACAAAATGCCTGGCAGTAGCAGTTGCTCACTTAAGAAGGCAAAAGATTGCCATCTTTTCCTTACCTGGACGACTGGCTCATAGTGAGTCAGTCTCCAGACCAAGTCAAATCACACCTTCAGGTTACCCAGCAGCTGCTTACATCTCTAGGTTTTCTTCTCAATCTTCCAAAGTCAGTTCTAGAGCCTGTTCAGCTACTCACCTTCATAGGCGCAGAACTGGACACAAAGCAGGCCAGAGCTTTCCTTCCTCTAGAAAGAGTAAAGACCCTGGTGGCTCTGGCCTCCTCCTTCACTCTGCAGGTCTCTCACCAGCAAGGCACTTTCTATAGCTCCTAGGGCACATGGCTGCTTCCACAGCTGTAGTGGGGAGCAAGACTTCAGATGAGGGACATTCAGTTCCATTTGAGAGCCTTCTGGTCTCAAAGGAAGATCCTCTAACCAAATTGATCCCAGTAACTTGAACCCTGATCCAGGCCCTGCAGTGGTGGCAGGATCAGAGCAATCTGAGACAGGGGGTTCCTTTCATCCCTCAATCTCACTCCTTGACCCTTACTACAGATGCGTCCCTCTTGGGATGGGGAGCTCACATGGGCGACCTCACCACCCAGGGATTGTGGTCCCCTCAGGAATCTCTGCTCCACATCAATCTGTTGGAACTCAGAGCTGTTTTTCTAGCACTTCTGGTTTTTTCTGCATCTGTTCAGAACAAAGTGGTACAGGTCAGAACAGACAACACCACTACAATGTGGTACATCAACAAGCAAGGGGGCACTCGGTCTTCGGCCTTGTGCACCGAGGCAATGAAGTTGTGGTCTCTGGCTTATTCCCTGAACACCTACCTCATGGCAGTTCACCTCCCAGGCAAGGCCAATGTCATGGCAGATGCTCTCAGCAGGATTTCCCAGGGCCATCACGAATGGTCACTGGATCCCCTAGTACTGGGGTTAGTATTTGCCAGGTGGGGCACCCCTCAGATAGATCTCTTTGCAGCCCCAGACAATCACCAACTTCCGCTTTTTTGTTGCAGGCCCCCAGTGTTGGGCTCAGTCCCTCTGGATGCCTTCCTTCTCGATTGGGAAGGGAAATTCCTCTATGCCTTTCCCCCCTTCCCTCTCTTGTTCAAGGTGCTAGTCAAAATCAGATCTCAACCTTGCAAGATGATTCTGATTGCTCCAGATTGGGCCAGACAGCCCTGGTATCCACGTCTTCTGTTCTTAGCAGTCCACCTTCCCCTGTGTCTCCCCAGGAATCACAATCTGTTAACCTGTGCCCAGGGGAGAGTTTGGTATCCGAATCTCAAATCCCTCAACCTCAAGGCCTGGCTCTTGAGGAGTTAGAGTTTGCTGACCTACACCTTTCTCAAGGTGTACTCGAAATCTAGAAAGCTTCTAGGAAGCCTTCCACCAGGGCTACTTATAATTCTAAATGGAAAAGGTTTTCCGTGTGGTGTTCTGGGAAGCATATTTCCCCAGAATCTGCTGATTTGCCCACAGTCTTGGACTATATGGTCCATCTAAATACTTTGGGGCTGAGGCCAGCTACCCTAAAAGTGCATTTGGCAGCTGTCTCTGCTTTTATTTCAGCAGGAAAGCCCTCTTCTCTTTCTGCTAACCCTGTATTCTCCAGGTTTTTCAAGGGATTGCTTCACACCAACCCTCCATTCAGGGACCCTGCTCCTGCCTGGGATCTTAATGTTTGCATTGCTCAGCTAATGCAACCCCTTGAGCCTTTGTCTTCAGCAGAGCTTAGTACTTGACTTGGAAAACTGTGTTTCTAGTAGCCATCACTTCTGCCGGGCGCTAAGTGAATTACAAGCTTTGTCAGTGGAGCCTGATTTTATCTCCTTTCACAGAGATAAGGTAGTCCTCAGGACTAACAGGAAGTTCTTGCCTAAGGTGGTTTCAGATTTCCACCTTAATCAATCTGTATCTCTTCAGTGTACTTCACTGACCATTCCTCCTCTGGCGAGAGGAGGCTGCACAGTTTAGATGTAAAGAGAGCCCTTAGTTACTACATAGAGCGTACCAAGGGTCACAGGTTTGACTCCCTCCAACTGTTCCTCACTTATGGTGAGGTTGGTAAAGGTAAACCTGCCACTAAAAGATCCATTGCCAGATGGATTGTCTCTTGTATTCAATTTTGCTATCAAAAACTGGGTAAGGTTCCCCCTTCAGGCCTGAGGGCTCACTCTACCAGAGGTACAGCTGCGTCCCTAGCTGCGGCCAGGGACATCCCTATCTTAGAGATATGTCAAGCAGCTACCTGGAAAACAGTACACTCTTTCACCAAGCATTACTCCCTGGACATCCAGGCTAGGAGGATGCTCGGTTTGATACAGCTGTGCTTCAGAGCCTATTTCTAAGTAGGTTCTGTCCTCCTCCATGGAGGTACTGCTGTGTAGTCTGCATATGTCATAATATAGCAAGACTTCATGTTGTTTGAAGAAAAATTACTCACCTTAGTTATGTTATTCTTCTAATGAGTCTTGCTATATTATGACCTCCCCCCCCGCCTGCCCCTCTCAGAACCTCTGCTCTTGGGATGTGGGTGGGCAGTGCAGTGTTGGCACTTAATGATGCCCACCTTATGTTTTTCACCCCTCCTTTTTGGGGTGTTTGGGTTTTGTATTTTATTTTATTTTATTTTCTGGGTCCCCTGACTTGAGTCTTTGTTTTGGGACCAGAAAAATGTGTTAATATTTTAGTAGCCAGTTGGCTAGTGTAGGTTTACAGCTTCCACACAGAACCTTAGTGAGTTTTTGCTCGTAAAGATCTGACAGTTTCAGTTTGAACAACAACAGACAGAGTTTTTTCAACCGAGCTCGCGCTCAAGATTCCATGCCTGGCATGGAAGTTAACTCTTTCACCTCCGGAGCAGTTCTAAGGCTGGGACAAACTGCATATGTCATAATATAGCAAGACTCCATTAGAAGAAACAACATTACTAAGGTGAGTAATTTTTTCTTTCTACCCTCCTGGCTCTCAGAGCTGTGGAAAGGGTTCCACCCCTACACCAGGGCAAAGGGTTGTACTCCAGGTACTTCCTTACCCCAAAAAAGACAGGAGAATGGCGGCCCATTCTGGACCTCAGATACCTAAACAAGCACCTTTTAAAACCAAAATTCAGAATGGTGACTCGGGGAATTACTTTACCTTCTCTAAGGCCAGGGGACTGGCTAGCGTCCCTGGACCTCAAGGATGCCTACTTCCATGTTCTCATCAGAAGCTCCCATCGAAAGTACCTCAGATTCGAACTGCCATCAGGCCATTACCAGTTCAGAGCAGTGCCCTTCGGCCTCACCTCTGCCCCGAGGGTATTCACAAAATGCCTGGCAGTAGCAGTTGCCCACTTAAGAAGGCAAAAGATTGCCATCTTTCCTCACCTGGACGACAGGCTCATAGTAGGCCAGTCTCCAGAACAAGTCAAACTTCATCTTCAGGTAACTCAGCAACTGCTCACATCTCTAAGTTTCCTTCTCAATCTTCAAAAGTCAGTTCTAGAGCCTGTCCAGCTCCTCACCTTCATAGGTGCAGAACTGAACACACAAGAGGCCAGAGCCTTCCTCCCTCTGGAAAGAGCAAGGACCCTGGTCTCTCTGGCCTCCTCTTTCACCCTGCAAGTCTCTCGACCAGCAAGGCATTTTCTGCAGCTCCTGGGGCACATGGCTGCTTCTACAGCAGTGGTGCAGGGAGCAAGATTTCAGATGAGGGACGTCCAGTTCCATTTGACAGCCTTTTGGTCTTAAAGGAGAGACCCTTTAACCAAATTAATCCCAGTGACTCGAACCCTGATCCAAGCCCTTCAGTGGTGGCAGGACCAGAGCAATCTGAGACAGGGGTTCCCCTTCACCCCTCAGTCTCACTCCTTAATCCTTACTACAGATGCATCCCTCTTGGAGTGGGGAGCCCACATGGGCGATCTCTACTACCCAGGATTGTGGCCCCACAGGAATCTCTGCTTCACATCAATCTGTTGGAACTCAGAGCAGTTTTCTAGCACTTCAGGTTTTTCCACATCTGTTCAGAACAAAGTCGACAGGTCAGAACAGACAACACCACTACAATGTGGTACATCAACAAGAGAGGCACTGGTCACGGCCTTGTGCAATCAAGCAATGAAGTTGTGGTCCCTGGCTTATTCCCTGAACACCTCCCTTACGGCAGTTCACCTCCCAGGCAAGGACAATGTCCTGGCAGATGCTCTCAACAGGATTTCCAGGGCCATCACAAATGGTCACTGGATCCCCAGTACTGGAGGTAGTATTTGCCAGATGGGGCACTCCGAGATAGATCTTTTGCAGCCCCAGACAATCACCAACTTCTTTTTGCTGCAGGCCCCCAGTGTTGGGCTCAGTCCCCCTGGATGCCTTCCTTCTCGATTGGGAAGGGAAGTTTCTCTATGCTTTCCCCCCCTTCCCTCTTCTTTTCAAGGTGCTAGTCAAAATCAGATCTCAACCCTGCAAGATGATCCTGATTGCTCCAGATTGGGCCAGGCAGCCCTGGTACCCAGTCCTTATGTCCTTAGCAGTCCACCTTCCCCTGTGTCTTCCCAGGAATCACAACCTGTTAACCTGTGCCCAGGGGAGAGTTTGGTACCCGAACCTCAAATCTCTCAATCTCAAGGCCTGGCTCTTGAAGAGTTGGAGTTTGCTGACCCACACCTCTCCAAGGTGTATTGATATCTTGAAGGCTTCTAGGAAACCTTCCACCAGGGCTACTTATAATTCCAAATGGAAGAGATTTTCCATTTGGTGCTCTAGCAGGCATATTTCCCCAGAATCTGCTGACTTACCCACAGTCCTGGATTACATGGTGCATTTGAATACGTTGGGGCTGAGACCAGCTACCCTAAAAGTGCACCTGGCAGCCGTGTCTGCTTTCTTATCAGAAGGTAAACCCTTGTCTCTTTCAGCTCATCCTGTATTCTCCAAGTTTTTCAAGGGGTTGCTTCACACCAACCCCCCTTTCAGGGGCCCTGCCCCTACCTGGGATCTTAATATTTGCATTGCTCAGCTTATGCAACCCCCTTTTGAGCCCTTGTCTTCAGCAGAGCTTAAGTACTTGACTTGGAAAACTTTGTTTTTGGTAGCCATCACTTCTGCCAGGCGCATAAGTGAATTACAGGCATTGTCAGTGGAACCTGATTTTATCTCCTTTCATAGAGATAAGGTGGTCCTCAGGACTAACAGGAAGTTCTTGCCTAAGGTGGTTTCAGACTTCCACCTTAATCAATCTATTTCTCTTCCTGTGTACTTCACTGACCATTCCTCCTCTGGCGAGAGGAGACTGCACAGTTTAGATGTCAAGAAAGCCCTTAGTTACTACATAGAACGTACCAAGGGTCACAGGTTTGACTCCCTCCAACTGTTCCTCACTTATGGTGAGGTTGGTAAAGGGAAACCTGCCACTAAAAGATCCATTGCCAGGTGGATTGTCTCTTGTATCCAGTTTTGCTATGAGAAATTGGGTAAGGTTCCTCCCTCAGGCCTGAGGGCTCGCTCTACCAGAGGTACAGCTGCCTCTGGCTGCTGCCAGGGACATCCCTATCCTAGAGATATGTCAAGCAGCTACCTGGAAAACAGTTCACACTTTTACCAAGCATTACTCCCTGGATATCCAAGCTAGGAGTGATGCTCGGTTTTGGCACAGCTGTGCTTCAGAGCCTATTTCCTAATTAGGTTCTGTCCTCCTCCATGGAGGTACTGGTAGAAGCCTGCATATGTCATAATATAGCAAGACTTCATGTTGTTTGAAGAAGAAATTACTCACCTTAGTAATGTTGTTTTTTCTAATGGAGTCTTGCTATATTATGACCTCCTCCCCGGCCTGCCCCTCTCAGAACCTCTACTTTTGGGATGTGGATGGGCAGTGTAGTGTTGGCACTTGGTAGATGCTCACCTTATTTTCACCCCTCCTTTTGGGGTGTTTGGGTGTTATGTTTTTATTTTTTCTGGATCCCCTGACTTGAGTCTTTGTTTTGGGACCAAGAAAGATGTGTTCTTATATTTAGTAGCCAGTTGGCTAGTGTAGGTTTACGGCTTCCACACAGAACCTTAGTGAGTTTTGCTCATAAAGATCTGACAGTTTGAGTTTGAAGAATAACAGACAGAGTTTTCAACCGAGCTTGCGCTCAAGGTTCCATGCCTGGCATGGAAAGTTAACTCTTTCACCTCCGGAGCAGTTTGAAGGTTGGGACTCACCTCATATGTCATAATATAGCAAGACTCCATTAGAAAAAACAACATTACTAAGGTGAGTAATTTTTTCTTTGCGACCTTCTTTTTAGTAACTAGCCAAAAGTGGAAGTTAGGGTGAATGGTACGAGTAGGGGAATAGGAACAGCACAGCTCCTACAAGCATCCAAATCTGTGAAAAAATGTGTTAAACACTTCAGCAATCAGCTTGGGGCTGTTGGTAGTGTCTGCCTTGTATTGTATTTCCTGGTTAGATGCTCCAGCCTGCTCTTTTAGGAGACTGTTTACTGAGTCCAGAAGAGTTTTGGATTTTGCAGGTTATTAGACTGCAGGTTCTTCAGATAATTAACCTTGGCATTTTTTAAATTGGACTTGCAGGAGTTTTGGAGTTGTCTGTATGCAAGCCAGTCTTGCTGATGGCATGAGGTCTTGTATACACCCCAGGCACGATCCCTCAGTTTCATTAAATTGTGAAGGGCAGGGGTTAACCATTTGTAGCAAGCACCTTTAACCTTTTTTTGTACAAGGTTGGAGGGGGCATGCTTTTCACTGTATAGGTGACGTTATTGATCAGAAAGTCAAGGGTACTGTTGACATCTACAAAAGACCCCCAAATCCACCCAGTTTACCCTGGTAAGGTCTTCAAGAAATACGTTGCCCATTTTAGAGTAATCCCTAGTGGTTATACTTATAGGCGGGATCTTTGGGAAGATCTTTCAGGTGCACTATACAGTGGAGTGGTCAACCAAGACGTCAGAGTAGGTACCTGCTGCACCAACATGACCAGTTCTGCTAACCAGGACCCACTCAATAAAGGAGTGACTCCCAGATTTGGCATTTAACCAGGTAGGGTCACCAGTGATTTGATGCAGATTAGAATCACTGAGTACATTTTTAAAGGTACAGCGGCCTTTATGTGTCCAGTTAAGTTTAACACCTCCCCAGCAAAATAAGCTCACTAAGGGTTAATCCACTCCCCCCAGGCAACCCAGTAGTTCATCCAGTGCTAGCTTGGCTACTGTGGGAGGGCCGTAGTTGCAACCTACATATAAGGATTTGCTGTTACCTAAGAGTACTTTTAACGAGGACACATTCCTAAGAGGGGTGAAGGGAAGGTAGAGGAAACTCAGTGGCTCAGAGAGTATTCCTGACATAGTAGATAACTCCTCCTTTTTCCCCCAGTCCAGTCTTTCCTGAATGTATTATTGACAGGTAGGGTTACCACCTTTTAAGAAGCGCAAAGTGGAACATTTCTTACTGAAACATGATTTTTTGGGAGGACAGTGTGTAATCTGGACCAATGCAACAGACATGTTTTCTCTAAATAATCAGAATTAAGACTAAGTATTGTCATTTTTTAGTTGTTTCTAATCATTTTAAAGTATTTTAGTTAGGTATTCTAGTTTTTGCAACACTTAGAGGAAAGTCAGAAAATATTTTTCTAGGGACGTGGATATGTTGTTCAATCCACACTTACTGGCAGGTTTCTTGCCACTTTAAATCTTGCCGGAAGGTCTTCAAGCTGGCTCCTCCCACCCACCCGGGTGGTAAAACTCTCGGCTCCGCCCCATGACGCCAGATCTTCCTTACAGCTTGGAAGCTCAGGTTCCCTCCTTAGCGTCTGCGTTTTAGGTCTGGATCCACACTCTTCGGTTAAACCGAAACTCATTCTAAAGTTTAAAAGACTTCGGTCTTCTTTTTCCCTCGTGGCTGCGATGGACAAATCGACTCCTGGATTTTGTCGGTGCCCCTGTGGGCAGAAGATGTCCCAGACCGATCCACACTCCACGTGCGTTTACTGCCTAGGACTCGTCCATTACTCAAAGGCTTGTGAGTTATGCAAATCCTTTTCGGCTTCGGTCTTGGAGGACCGCGCTGCCCGATTGCTCTTGGGGTGATCTGAAAAACGTTATGCTCCAGTCAAGTTGAAGGAGGCCCGTTGGGCGGTGTCTGGCGGGCTCGGCAGACCAGCTGGAGCAGATGATCGCCCTCGAGGAGGAGGTGGCTCAGGCCGCTTCATCATCTTCCTCAGTCGTAGCATTTGTCCCGCTCTCCTTGGGCTTTTCTTATACAGCTTCTTTTAAGGAGCTTTGCCAATCCCTCTCCACCAAGGGAGAAGAGCCATCGGGATGGACATTCCTCTCGGTCCAAAAAGGAGGACTCCAAAGGTAAGTCCCACCGTCGATGTTCATGGGAGCGGGAGAGGTCCCCTTCCCCGGATGGTCGACAGTCGACTTCGGTCGAGGTTGCAGCTAAGGCCGCTAGCTTCAAAGTGTCCCGTCAGGTCAGCCGGCTGAAACAACTGTCGAGGCAGTCGAGATTTTTCTCGACCCGTCGGACAGTTTGTCGACTGGAGAAGTCGACAACCCTTCTTCAACGGTTCCCCCGGTGGAAACCGAGGACTTGCCTGTGCTTCCTGTGCCAGAGTCCCTGGTTAAGGTCTCTGAACCGAGGGAGGAGCAGGTTTCCCCGCCCCTTCTCTGACCCACCATCGGAATCCCCGAAGTTCTCGGTCTCGGACCTCTTCTAGGTCCAGCCGGTCCCACCATCGGCGGTCTCGGCACCATGGAAAGTGGTGGCGCTGCTCATCTTCGTCGTCCTCTTCGGAGAATACGTTCTGGCGCAAGTTGCGTCGGCACTATGAGGATTTAATGTGGCAGCAGCTCTTATTTTCCGGGAATAAGCCGACTGCGTCGCCTTCTCTGGCCATTAAGTGGCTGTCACCGGAGCAGCCTAAACAACCCCTCGTAGTGGTCGAGGAGCCGAAGCTGGCACCGGTTGTTCAGCCGAAACCGGCTTCACCACCCATTGTGGTGGAACCTCCGCCTCCACAACCAAAGACTGGGACCCCGAGCAAGGATTCTCGGTCTGGTCAGGGTTTGTCCCATAGGTTGTCGGTCACCCTCACTCCTGATCAACCTCTGCATGTGGAGGGTGGCTCTGGCGCTCGGCAGCTGTTCGCAGACTCCTCGGAGTCTGACGACAACTCCTTGTTCTCCATGCTGCTTGACATGGAGTCCACTGGGGGTCAGTTGGTGGACAAGAGCCCATCCTCATTCCTAGGTATAGTTTGACTCATCTCAGAATCCACTGGGATGAAGCTCAAACCCATTTCAAAACGGGCCAAGTATCCCCTCATGGAGATACTGGACCGAGGGGATTCCCCCATGGAGGCCTTCCCGGTGGCCGAAGCCATTGTTGGCCCGGCCCTGGAGCTGTGGCAGCGGCCAGCTTCTTGTCCAGCACCTTCGGCCAGGATGGCTCGGAAGTATGCTGTCCCTACCGGTTCACTCTCCGGTTTCTTGGAGCACCCCTCTGCGGAGGGGTTAGTGACTGACAATGTTTTTCAGCGTTTCGGGAACG
Organism: Neoceratodus forsteri; assembly: GCA_016271365.2. NCBI lineage: Eukaryota > Metazoa > Chordata > Ceratodontiformes > Ceratodontidae > Neoceratodus > Neoceratodus forsteri. The sequence continues at coordinate 1,071,156,428 of CM028134.1, read as the reverse complement.
CTCGGGATGTGGACAAGCCACCCGATAAGGAGTCCCAGAAATTGGACTACTCAGGGCGGAAAGTCTATGCTGCTTCCTCCCTAGGCCTTCGTCAGGCCAGCTCGGCCGTGCTGATGGCACACTTTTCACACACCCTTTTGGGTTCCCTGGATGAGGTGATTCCTCATCTTCCAGCTGACCTTCAGACTGTCAAGCAGGTGCGGGATCAGGGAAGGGCGGTAGCTAAACAGCAGCTCCAAACCTCGTTGGACATTGCTGATTCGTGTGCCCGGTCAGTAACGGCCGTAGAGCATGGCTGCGGATCTCCACCTTCATGGCAGATACCCAGCAAAAGCTGGAAGACGTTCCCTTCCTGGGTACCGACTTATTGGGGCCCAGGGTGGAGGGTCATCTCCAACAGATCGAGAAGTCCAGTGCCAGCTTGGACTCTGTCACGTCTGCCCAGAAGGACAAAGGCCGCCAGCAGCAGCGTAAGCCCTTTCATCCTTCAGCCCCTGCGGCATGTCCGGCCCAGCAACACCAGCATCAGGGTCAGCAGGCCTACGCATGGCGTCCCAAAGCCAAGCCTGCTGCTTCCTCCAGCATGAAGCCTGGTGGGAAAGGCCCAGGAGGTTCCTCAGCCGGCCCTTCTTCTAAACCTGCCCAGTGACGGGTTGAGGGGTGTCTCCCCCAACCTCGTCATTCCTCCCCGGGTTTCCCCCATGGGGGGACGGCTCTGCCACTTCCTTTCCGCCTGGTCCGCTATCACAGCGGACCGCTGGGTTTTGGAAGTGGTAGGCGAAGTCTGCCTGTGGAATACCGAGCAGTCTCCCCATCGAGCCGTCACCCACAGGGGGCTACGGGTTCCGCAGTCTTTCTTTCGGCTCATCGAGCCGACATTACCTTGCTCCGCCAGAAGGAGGTGATCAGCGAGGTGGCGGACCCCCCAGCCTGGGGGTGAGTGTATATTGCCGGGGTATTATATTATCTGTAGTAAGTACAGCCCTTATGAGGGCATGAACAGCAGTTTTTCTGGTGAGTCCTGAGGCTTATTGCTTGGCCCTCCATGAAGACTCAATTGTTGGTTAATGAGGCAGGACAAAAACACAACAGGGGAACTGTACATACTTCCTTCACTGTGCAGAAGGGTGGTGATCCACTCAATGTTTACTGTGGGAGCAGAAGTCAAACATATAATTTTCTTTATGAAACTGAAAGCTCATATGCAGCCCCAGGCAGTACTAAGGACACGATATGGATAGTGTGGTGTTCAACAGAAGCCAGGCTAGGTGCAGGGGGTTAACTTGGAAAAAGAATACAAGAGAAGCTTTTTTTGTGGATTAACAAGAATGCATGAGCTTTGGAATTGGGCCAGACCAGTACTTCACTGTGTGACCCTGAGCAAGTCAGTTAACTTCCTTGTGCTGCCAGGCCACATCTGTAAACAAGGTTTCAGCATGGTGTGTGTCTCCTGGTTAACAAAAAAATATTCAGGGCATCACATAGCCACTAGATCATCAGGTATTTGAAGTGTTGTACTGTTCTGCAGTTTGCCAAAGAGAAAGTCAGCTAGATTGCAAAACATTTTCAGCAAGTTAAAGTAAATAAAATAAACAAAATCATAGCCTAATGTGTACTGATCAAAATAATCCACATATTAACTCATGGCGTTGATTATTCTGGTAAAACAATTCCAAAACAAAGAGGGAAAGAAAAACTAGTTAGCCTATAGGAATCTATATTAGTCTCTGGCTCCAGTGATGTTATCATGACTCATCACTTAACACAGTTGGCAGACATCTTAAGGAGAAGGCAAGGCTGTTTTTTGTAAGTGAAAGGCTGATGTTTACATTTTTCAAAAGCTATGAAACTGCATTTATGTTACTTACATAAATGCAGTTTTAGCAGAAATGTAAATAGTGGCCTTTACTTTACCTCGCAATGAAGCCAGATTTTAGAGTTTGCAGTTTTAAAATACTGCTTGTGTATGTAACCCCCCCTACAAATGGGGGTTCCCAAAACCTTTCCTGGAGCTGGTTAATGGCTCCTTGCCTGACACAATTGATTGGTGCAATGCACTTAAAATGTGGTGGATTGGCAGAGTGCTTTTAAAGCCTCCAGTACTGTTTCTTTAAGAGCTACCTGCTCACAAGCTCCAGCGGGTTTGTATGGGGGAGGATTGGTGTTTCCCTGCTCGAATCCCACCTGAGCTGCGGTGTAATCGCTCCATTCGTAGTCGCTGAAAGCGCAGCAGGAGCCCATCTGACAGATGTAACTGTTTGGCTGTGATCATTTAAAGTATTAGTGAAATTACAGTTTGTTTAACGTGCTTTCATTGCAGCTGAGACTCTGTGTGTTTGGCCCCTCTGTTTTGGACCTGGACTTTTGAGATGGACCAATTGGGAAAAGGGGGGAAACTAAAATGGAGACCAGATGAGCCAACCAGAATCAGGACTCATTTTGGAGCTGGCTGGCCATAGGGGATACAGTTAGTAATTCTGGGACATGGAGTTCTGGAATACAGTGCCTTTTTGCACCAGTGGGAGGCCCACCAATGGGATTGGGTGGCGCCCTAACTAAGAGTCCTTGCCCACACTGCCAAGGGGCAGAGTCGTTGTGAGCGAGGAAGGAGCTCTGGGCTCCTGCGCTGTTGAGCTTTCACATGGGAAACACGTGTGGAAGGCAAGATTTCGTCGGATTGAGCGCCAGCCGTTTCGGACTAAATCCACTAGGCAGCGGTCAGAGGAGGCTGAGCAAAAGCGCAGCTACCTACCAGGCTCATCCTGTAGAGGACTGGAGAATCTGCTTTAATCGCGCTCGGTCTGTCACGACAAGTGAAGCTACATCGTTTGGGCCAGGTGTTCGGTAGTGAAAGCGATCGGGATTATACAGCAGCTGCCTGGTATGGTACCCCTCTGCTCTTCATATAAATGTGTGGAGAAGTGCCTGAATCCCGGGCCCCGACCTGCAAGTGGTGTGAGAGCGCTCTTCTGTCTGGAGTTGTGAGTACTAAATCAGGGTAGCTCTCTGTCAGATGTTCATAGTGAGGGCAAGATTTGTCTGGCTACTTTACTGGCTACTCGAACTGAGCCTGCTGGTTGTACTTAATCCTCTTAGGAATCAAATGCTTGTTTTCTGCATCAGGGCCCCAACCAGCTGCATCGAGAGGCTAGCCTTCTATTGCCTGGGTACCGGAGACAGTGACTTATTAGTTAGGCCTGTGCTGGTACCTAGATATATACATATATATATATATATATATATATATATATATATATATATTAGAGTGGTAAGCTAATCAACCTGATTTCCCCCAGTCCTTGTTATTCCCCCCCTAAATAAATCAGATTGGTTGTTTTGCAAAGGTATACTGACTGATCCGTGTGTTTATGTTGAATTACTGTACAGGTGGTTATTGTCTAGTTGCATCTTACTTTACAGGGTGTCCCCAGAGCCAGCTGATTGAACTTAGCCTGGGGGTAAGTGTATATTGCAAGGGTACGGTGATTGACTTGTGTGGGCCACTAGTGGGAAGAAAGGGGGGTTGCAGTGACCCAGAGGGCTGTGACCAAGTCATATCATACTGTCTTAACCCCGACCTCTAGGTGGAGGCACCCGCCATCAGATCCAGGCCCCTCAACCTGTTAGCAGCAAGTCAGGCAGGGGTAGTAGCCCTTGGGATAGCACCTCCTGGGGGTTACATTTAGGTATCCTTTAAATTGATAGTATATTCGAAGACGACAACCGCTTCATATATAGAGCTTTTCAAGCTGCATAATCTAAATAGGAAAGTGCACTGCTTGCAGAACATTAGAGTTTTGGGGCCATTAAAAAAAAACAAAAAAATCGGTCAAACTATGGTTCCAAAAGTTAAGGACCTCTGAGTGTTACTGGCACAAAGCTCCACAGAAGAACAGGTGGAATAGTAAGTGGGTCATTTCAGGTTTCCAGGAGTTTCTGAGACACAGACATAATCAGCTTGCAAGCAAGACTCGAACCTGCAAAAACAAAGAAAAGACAAAGAACATACTATACTTAAGCTTAAAATAGCCATTAATATAGAATAGCAAACATACGTGCGCAGACTGACGTACAAAGCTAGCAAGGGGTCGAGAGGGAGAATACTTTTTGCACCACCTCACCCCCCCCCCACTGATAGTTGCTGGAGCCCAGAAACTGCTGCAGTTTCCCAGCTGCGTTGCCTCAGAGAGAAAGGCACTCCTCAGTGTGAACCTCGTCACTCCAGACCTGAATTTCAGATTGGCCAACTGGGTGGCCACATGGCGCAGGAGGGCAGTGATTATTTGAGCCCAGAGCACGAAGAGCTGCAGTGCAAAGGGCGGAGTCTGCTGTGAAGTCATCCATGGTAACAATCAGAAGACACTGCCCTTTCTTCTGGTATGGAGACTATCCTGTAGTCTCTGACCTTACCTCTACATCGTCATGACTGTCGCCTGGTGTGCTTAACATGGACCTGCTCCACTCTTAACTGGGGTGGGGGGGGGGTGCTGAGACCAAGCCCTGGAGGGAGCGGTCCGATCTAGTGGAGCCTGAGCTGCGGGAGTCCGAGGCCCGGTTTGGGGATCTGGACCTTACTTTCTCCCGGTGCTTGTCCCGGTGTTTATGGACCTGCGAGGAAGATTCTCCTCTGGAGGAAGGTTCTTGGTTCATCCTTTTCAATTTTTCTTCTAGAAGATAAGCCTGAAGTGCCTTCTGACGGCGGATCCTGGTGCGGCTATTGAACCCTTGGCAAAAGGTGCAGGCCTTGATATCGTGGCAGGAGGAGTGAGGAACCCTGAAAGGGATCTGTTTTCCGCTGGCACACTTGGAAAGGTGACCCTCAAGCAAAGGAGTTGGAGAGGACATCAGTTTGAAAAACACAGTAAGTTCTGTAGTCGTTGTGCGCTAGGTAGAGACCGAGAGGCTGATGCTGGCGAGTCGACGGCGGGAAAAGAACTGGGGATTCTGGGGGACAACCTCCTTATATACTACACCTGGCGTGGGGTGGGACCGACGTCGGAGGTGGTCCCAGCTGAATATTGCTAGCTAGAAAATTTCTGTGGGATCCTGGCGCCTGCCGGCTTCAGTCCTAATGGTGTAACCTGCTGCAAGAGCTGTTTCTCGAAGTAAGATTCTTGTTTCCGTTGCTACTGTACATGTTAAGTAATGATACAGATAACAAAGTACACATATAACAGTAATATTATGCATAGTACATAAGGCTCCATAGTGACTGCATACTGGGAACTATCAGACTTGCTAAGATAACATCATTGTGCTGCACGTTCCCAGCAGCCTTAGTCCCGATCGGCACAGTCTTCTAAAAACGTTTCCTGGTTTCGGCAATTTGAAAAAAGTTGCCGAAAATGTGTTAAACTGCAGTATTTAAGGTAATGAATAATTTTATTCAAAACCTCTCTCCCTGTCTGCTCTAATTCCACGGGAGGGTTTTCAGAACAGTGTGCCCTATCACAATTGTATTCCGGTAGACTTTAAAGTAATGGAAAAAGAAGAATTTGTCTGGAACACAGCAGACTGGGGCCCAAACGCCATGCTTTGAAATTTTTTAGTATTTAGGAGTAGAAGATTATTGGAAAACCAGTGCACAGTTTTATCAAAATCTCCCTGAAGAGTTGAGGAAAGAGAGGAAAGATTCTTGTGACAATAAAAAAGAGCCATGTCATCGGCATAAAGACATGCAGAACAATTATCAACTACAGAGGGCAAAGGATCGACAAAAAGATTAAAGAGAATAAGACCAAGTATATATATATTCCACCCAGACTTACAACCACAAGCCTGAACCCATTCCTTACCTGCATCAGTAGTCTAAAGCTCAACTCAGAAGTTATATTGCTAGGGGATTTTAATGTCCACTGGCTTGCCCCCAGTGCAAGCAACTACAAGGATGCCTTGGCAGCTGCACATTTTACACAGCTAGTTACCTCACACACTAGGATCAACTCTAGAACAGGGACCAGTACCTTACTGGACTGTGTTCTCTTAAATCGCCCTGACCATATTAGCCACACTACAGTTTTCCTTGATACCGTTAGTGACCATTCCCCAGTCCAGTGCATATGGTCAAATAAATTCAATAACCCCCCCGCGAATCAAGGGACACCTTGCACCACTTAAGGCACTCCTGCGACAAGAAGACTGGTCCCCGATTGACACCGCTCTGGATGTTGAAGCTGCACTTCAGTACTTCATCTGAAAGTTCAGTGCAGCGTGTGCTATCCATGCCCCCTTTAAGAAACGCACAATTAAAGGTCTTGACAACTCTTGGATCCTAGGCAAACTCCGAGACCAACTCAAAGCTTGCGACCTGCTATGGGCTTGTGCTACAGCTTCTGGCAACCAAGCAGACTTTTAGGCATACAGGGCCACCAGGAATGCCTGTACCAGAGCTATCCGCACTGAAAAAGCCAGCTACTACAGGAGCACCCTATCAAACTCATGGTCAGATGGAAGGAAATTCTGGCAAAGTCTCTCGGAAGTGATAGGGAAAAAGTCCAAAGCAGCTCCTAATATACTAAAGGTTGATGGCAGCAACACCCTGGACCCCACCACAATTGACAGTACTTTCAATCTGGCATTCATTGACCTCAGCCACATGCTTCCCTCTAACTTCTTTGACACCAGCCAAACCATGGCCTCCCAATATCAACAGTCAGGATACAAATCATCCACATTTCTATTTCAAGGCAGTTACTGAAAGGGATACCAAAAAATACTCGGAAAATCCAGATCAAGTGGGGACACACTTGACTTGAAGCTCATCGCCCTCACCCTTGACGATGTCCTGCACCCTCTTACCAAGATTCTTAACTGGTCCCTCTTGCTCTCCCAGTTCCCGCTCAAGTGGAAGTCCGACCTGGTGACCCCAGTACACAAGTCTTTGGATAGGACATTACACTGTAACTACAGGCCCATCTCCATCCTACTCCGTTTATCCAAAGCTCTTGAAAAAATCGTCGCAGACCAATTGGTGGAGTACTTGGAGAAATACAACTGCAATGCCCACAGCAACACGGCTTTCGCAAAGACATAGCACCACCTCTGCCCTCCTGAATTTACAGGCCACTTTCATTCAGCACTAGACCAAGGACAACTGTTGGTGCCACCTTTATAGACCTCTCGAAGGCCTTCGATACAGTCAGCCATCCATTACTACTGGAACAACTTGGCAACTTAGGGCTTTCTCACGACACTTTACAATGGTTCAACAGTTCTCTCTGACAGGTCACAACAAGTTAAGATTGGTGACTCCCTCTCCTCCAAACTACCTGTCCGGGCTGGTGTTCCCCAAGGGTCAATATTGGGACCCCTTCTTTTCAGCATCTTCCTGAACAATCTCCCTTCTGCCTGTGATGAAAACATAATTCTGTATGCTGATGACGCAGTGATTTTCTCTTAAGATTTCTGACCCTTCCCTCTTGGAGAAACAACTGCAGGAAAGTTTCAAGCAAGTTGAGGCGTGGTTCGTCTCACAGAAACTAGTGCTAAATTACAAAAAAACAAAGACTATGCTGTTCCATGGCACACATAACAAACATAAACACCAACATTTGGCAGTCCAAAACAGCTTGGGTGTGACCCTGGACCAGACGCAGACTTTCAAATACCTTGGTATAACCCTGGACCCTACTCTGTCTTTCTCCAGCCATATCGATTCAGTTGCGAAATCTGTAAATATCCGTATAGGCTTTCTCTATAAACATAGACACTGCCTGACACCTGATGTCCTTAAGCTAGCAATACACAGCTCTGTTGTCTCCATCGTTGATTATGGGCTTATCTATGGAGCAGCCACAGCTACAGCACTGCGGTGAATTCTTACAGCGCTGAATAGGGCCTGCAGGCTGCTTACTGGTGCTGCCCACCGTACGCATACCTGCAACCTCTACGAACAGTGAAACTGGCTACAACTTCAGGGAAGCATTACTTTCCAAACCAGCCTACTAGCAAAAAAGTAATTGATGGGACTCGTGCCCCCTGGGGTTCAGTCTCTCTTAAGCCCAGCCAACCACCACCGTTACATAAGAAGCTCTGACAACTATTCTCTGACTGTTCCCCGCTGTCGCACTGCCCAAGGCCAGCGGTCTTTTGCAGGTAGAGCCCCTAAGATGTTTAACTCCCTGGGCAGCGGACTCACCAACTTGGGCACCCTCTGCTCGTTCAAACACAAACTACGTCAAACGCTTGTGTCCAGAGCCACCTGTGACTGTTTCTCCTAACCTCCCAGGTAGTCACTTCTATTCTTCGCACCTCTCTATCACCACATCTGCCTACCACCACCCTCCCCCCTCTCTATATCTACCCCTGCCTCTCTCCCTAGCCCAGGTCCACCACCTTCCTCTCTTGCCCTCCTTCAACTCCCTTCCTCTCTTCCTTTTCTAATCTGCTCACCCCACCCAGTGTTGCACTTGTGCCCTGATCCTTGCCTCCCACCCACCTGTCCTTCTACCTCCCTTCAGTTACCCCTCTACACCCACTCTTTCTTCCACTTTCCTACGCTACCTGGCACAATTGGCAGCAACTCAGTTTTTTCCATTCTACCTTTCCCTTTGACAATGCCCTTCTGGTAGCTTTAATTCATGTAAATATTATTTGTTGTGACTCGACAGTCTTAAATGTATGCCTGATTGTGTTGTTCTAACTGTTATTTATATCACCTGTAGCTTTAGACCATGTATACCCAGTACTGAATTATGTATTCAAACTGCTTGCCTGCTAATCTCACACAAACTGTACTTCTATTCTTTGTATACCGATGTGGAACCTTTGTAAAAGAGCGATTGGCTCAAAGGTGTTTATCCTAAATTCTGATAAAGTATAGACCCCTGACCTGTCTGGGCCCAAACCATGGCATAGATGTGTGTGATGCCTGTTTCTCTATGGAACTCCAAACTCTTCACTCTCAGCTCTGCACGTTAAAGTTGGGGTGAGACCCCCCAACTTCCAGAGGACGACGTCGCACCCAGGATGCCAGGGTCAGGTCCCTGGGCTTTTCCCCTGAGCCCCTCCCCAGTACTATATGTACCGAGGGAGAACAGGCCTCCTCTGTTGCTAGTCTCGCTGAGACGTGAGGCCCATGCAAGGGGTCTGCGGGACAGCTTGCATCCGGGGGGGCGCTGAGCACCCCTCACAGTCCAGTGCTCCCTTTGGGGTTTGTACATCCTTAGTGGTGGTGGTGGTGTCTCAGCTTTACGCTGTTCCCGCAACAGTGGAGCCCTTAGCGGCACCTGCAGAAGGAAGGTCCAAGGGGTTGTTTGGTTGGAGATCTCCCTGATCTCATCCTCCAACTCTGAGACTGATGGTCGGGATGATCCCGACTGGCTCTCTGGCTCTGGTGAGCCTCGGGACTCTTACAGGCACAGTCCGAAGCCTTCTGTGTCTCTGGGGCCTGGGAGTCCCCTTCTCGACGACGCCCACAGCGCCGCCGCCTCTGCATCCCTTGGTGCTGCTTGCAGAGCCGGAGGTGCTTACGGTGTTGCCCCAACACCAGTGGGGATGGCGGTGCTGGGTTCAGTGTTAGGATGGGGACAGCTCCATTACTGGTGCTGAGCTTGTTTCTGATGCTGTGGTTGGCACTCATGTGGGCCTCAGTACTGGGGGTGGTGGTGTGCTGGGTTCCAGTGCCGCTCACAGTACTGGATCTGCTTTGCCACCTTTTTAGGCTCTGCTTCTAGTCTTAGGCCTCTTTTACTGGGCAGGTCCCTGTCAGGTGAGGCGGGGGTTGGGAGGCAGAGGTAGGCACTGCTGCCTGTCCCCAGAGCAGCTGGAGGCTCTGGGAGAAGCCATAATGCTGACTCTGGCCCCCCAACCGAACTATCGAGGCCTGTAACTGGTGGGGCTGGGGGCCACCCAATGGACCCAGAGTGGCTCAGATTTCCCAAGTAGGGGGTTCCCCTCAAGGGCACGACCCTGTTCAGCCCTCCATGATTTGGTATTCCTCAGTGGGCAATTGCACAGCCCCTCCCTCTGGAGGGGTCCCCTGCTTGCTCCTGCAGCCCTAGCAGCCTTACCAGAGGACCTAGTCTGGTCTGCCATGACTCTCCTCCTCCTCCTCCCAGGTTTCTCTGGCCCTATGGGGCCCATGACCTGGGAGCAGTTCAAAGCTATTGTCAGTGCGTTCTCTAGATACCCAAGGGCCATGGATGAGGTCACTGCCTCCCCGAATCCAGCTCCTCTACATCTTCGTCTGACTCTTCCGTCCATTACACCTCTGACGCTGATCTCACCACCTATCAGCACTTCTTTTCGGAGATGTTGGAGGAGCTACACATCTCCCACTTTGTGGGATGCAATCCTGCGCGTGCGACACTGTCAGTCCTGGGAGAATACAGCTCTGACAAAACTGTCATACTTCCATGCACCAGCCATTCACAGAGGCATCGCAGTGTCTGGCATCATCCCTCTGCCCCTGCTCTAGCCCCTTCTGACAAAAAAAGGGGAGATATGCAGCAAGGAGAGCAGTGCTTCTGCTCCTTATGACTCCTTTTTAGCCCCTGCCTCCCTTTATGCAAGGAAGGTTGCTCTACCTTGGCTGCCCTCCCCTTTTCAAAAAAATAAAAAAAATTAGGGTTACTAAGATGTGTAATTCATTTCCACCGTATGTAGTTAATGTAAATTCATTCGAACGATTTAGAAAAAGCCTTGAATAGCTATCTACTTGACAATGGGAAATAATATACACCCCGCAGGTACGGGGAAGGTGGTCTCAATGGGCTTTTACCTTCTTCCACCTTTATCGACCAAGTAATACCGAGTAAAGAAAAGGGAGAGAAGGACAGAGAAACTGCTCTCTAACAAGTCCCTTCTGACATATCCCTTTTTCTCTCTGTGCTCTTGCTCTACAGAGCCACATTCTGTTCCCTTCAGACAGAGAGAAGACAGTGAGAGATGCATAGAATTTTTTGGCAGATAAGAACGGCATGGCCCAGCTAGTCTGCCCATTTTTCCTGCCTTTTACTTTCATTCAGCAGCTGTCACTTTTTTCCTGGTGTCTAGGGTTCCCCTATGTCTGTCCCACGAATTTTTGAATTCCTCCATCGTTTTTGCTCCACCACCTCTGCAGGGAGGCTGTTCCAAGTATCTGCCACCTTTTCTGTAAAGAAGTACTCCTTCACATTACCTCTGATTCTGCCTCCCTCCAATTCATTTCATATATCCCTCTAGTTCTTGTCCATCCTCTTTCTGAAAGATGCCCCCCCCCACCTTATTTATCCCTTTAAGGTATTTGAACGTCTCTATCATGTCCCTCCTCTCTCTCTTCCCTCATCTCCAGTGAATACATGTTGCGGTCTTTCAGTCTCTCCTCATATGACTTCTGGTGTAGCCGCTGCATGATTTTTGTAGCCCTTCTCTGGACTGCCTCCACTCTATGTCTTTCCTGACATGCGGCCTCCAGAACTGGACACAGCACCCCCAGATGAGGTCTCACCAATGATCTGTACAGTGGCATCACCACATCCCTACTTCTGCTGATGATGCCTCTCTCTGTGCACCCCATCATTCCACTGGCCTTTCTAACCGCCTTCTCACACTGTCCGGCTACCTTTAGATTCTCAGATATAATCACCCCTAGATCTCTTTTTTGCTTAGTGACTGACAGTACCCCCCCAACTGAGTACTCCTCCTCCCTCGAGCTCCCTCGTCCTAAGTGCATAATTTTGCACTTTTTTTTAGCATTGAATCTCAGCTGCCATACATTTGACCATTCCTCCAGCTTGCCCAGGACCCTTCTCATTCTTTCCACACACCCCCCCAGGTGTGTCGACCCTATTGCAGATGTTTGTGTCATCTGCAGAGAGGCTTAACTTCCCCTCTGGCCCCTTCGCAATGTCACTTATGAAGACATTAAAGAGGACTGGGCCTAGCACTGACCCCTGAGGCACCCTGCTGGTCACCTCCCTCTCTGTGGACTGAACTTCATTCACTACAACCCTTTCTCCTTCTCTGGGAGCCACACCTTTCTCCTTAGGGAGTAACCTGCTCCCCTTTTGGCTCTTCACCTCCTCCGATTTTCCACAGAGAAAGGCTGACAGCATCAGCCTCCTATGTGAGCTAACTCCTCTCTAGCTAGCGCTTCCTCTTTTTACCTAGTGCAGTTATCTCCTTTTTGTGATGGAATGCCTGTCATTCCTTCCTTAACTTTCCCACTCTCCCACATTTTTTTTGTTCCAGTGGAAATCTCTTTTTATACCTTCCACTCCTGGGCAGACCCCTTAACCCCTTCCGGGCCCATAGGAGTACCCCTCTCCCACTTTCACGTCTAGGCACAGAGTCTCTACTAACATCAGCAAGTCAGAAACGTTTCCTGCACGCACTGACCTGAAAAGACGAATGCCAAGCAAGGTCTTCTTAGGAAAACATTTAATCGGACACGGCCAGGCTCCAGCCTGACATGTTTCGGACAGGGCCCTTTATCACTCTTTGATAAAGGACCCTGTCCGAAACATGCTTGGCATCCCTCTTTTCAGGTTAGTGTGTGCAGGAAACTTTTGACTTGCTACTTTTTTGGTTTTCTAGCACCACGCCCTTGTGCATACTCTATAGTTACCCTGCCTGAACATCACCCTGCTCCTCAGGCTTTCTAGTATTTCCACTTTTCTTAAAGTTTTCTGCTAACTTCCGGCATTTAGCATTGGCCTACCTCACCCCTTCTTGGAAGGGAGTTATCTTCATCAGTCAGAAAGCACATATGTGTAGGACAGGAAGGAGGACCTCTCCTATCTTCTGTGACACATGGCAGGGGTACACCTTCCTTCACAGATGTTCTGGTCTAGATTCTCAGCTGTGAGGTCAGCATTCCAGGATTTCCTCCTTTTAGAGGCCAAATGTCTTTTTTGGCCTCCCAGGACAGCACCTTGCCAGACTTAATTACGATTGGGGATATGGGGACCCCTGAAACTTTTCTCCCCCCGCCCCCCCCAACCGCAGTCTCCTCTTTTGGCCTACCCAGTTGTTCTGGTCTCCCTTGGCCAGTCTACTTCCCTCAAAATCATACCCCCTCCTCATTTCTCATAGCTGTTTTTTATTTATTTGTTTGTTTAGTTCATATCCCAGATCCTTTTCCTATCCCTTGGGCTCCCACGCACCACCTTTCCCTGGCTTCTAACCCTTTTTCTTTCCTTTCCAGGCAGACAGAACTGAGGAGAAGGGGGGAGCTGGTGTCAGTTACTGGCTAGTCCATGAGCGCTACCTAGTATGTCTGCCTCCTGGGCAGTGCTGTTCCTGACGTTGGCTCCCCTACTCCAGAATCTTAGAGCTGTATGCTCCTGTGAGGGTTCTGCACCTCTGGCTAGACCCATACTGTGGTGAATAGTAAAGATATTTGGGAAAATCAACAATTACAATGAGTATGTAATTTTCGTCTCTGTTGAAAATCCATGGTGCCGACAACATTTCTTTCCCCTACACCCTATCTTCCAACTCCAGTTCTTTTTACCCTCCCGTTCAAAAAAAAAAAAGAAAAAAACTGGATCAACATAGCAGTTTGCCTCATGGTCTACCAGGCTTGCTAACTTTGTTCCATATCAGTGCATGATCTTCCTGGACATAAGTCTCCACCACTCATTCACACTATTGGGATCTGCACTGGAGGCACTAGGACCCATCGGGAGCAAACTTTTTGCTGGAGGGTCAGTGCCGGAGATGGCGCCATGAAGAATGACACCGTGAGCCCTAGCTCGCGCGGTAATGACTATCTCGGCGTTGACCCTTCAACCGCCTCAGTTCCTTTTTTTCCCGCCCTCGAGTGCACTTCAGCGACGACATCGCTCGCCTGTCGGGAGTCAACCTTCAAACTAGCAGCATAGTTTTCAGTTTTTATTATTTTGTAGTATTATCTCGATACAGTATCGCTTTAGTTTATTCTTATTTTTAAATAAAATAAAGAAGTCTCAGCCTACATTGACAGAGTCGACCATGAGCAGGTCAGGTGATGGTAGGAGACTTAGATGAAAGCTGTTCAGTCAGTCGGGCTGGGTCCAGTCCGCCGCCTTCTCCGGGGGTCTGACAGCGGTCAGTCCAATGCCGGGGGATGGGTGGTCCCAGCGGAGCATAAAATAAACAGTTGCATTCGGCACCGTTGACCTCGAGCTCTTCTTGACCCGCAGGTCAAAAGAGAAGGCATCCTGAGTTGCCCTCTGATGTGTCTGCGGCGTAGACATTCGGTTATCGGGGCTGATTGCCAGTCTCCTTCTTGGTCGCCAACCTCTGCTTTTGGTAGCCAGCGGCTTCAACATCAGAGCCCTACCCTGCCCGTAGGTAGGTCTTCAGATGAGCAGTTTACGTCAGTGGGCGCTCTTATGGAGCAATGGGCGCCGGAGGTTGGTTCAGCACCTGGCTTTCGAGTCAGCTCGTGGGCTTTTGGGCTCTTTAGGCGACCAGGTAGGGTGGTTGAACTTTCCTGGTCGCAGCGGTACCTTCCCGGTGCCGTCGACTCCAGCGGCAAGTGTCCCCCAATATGGCTCCAGCGCAGGGGGCCACACCGATGCCCTTATCTCCAGTTTTTCCCTCTTCAAAATCTGCTTTTCGGGGCCTAGGAGTGTTTTCCACTCTGTCCTCGGCATCGATGATGCGCTCGGTGCCGTCTTCGGCACCACATGGCTTCTCGGCACCGTCCTCGGTGCTGCGCAGCTTCACGGTGCCGTCCGGCTTCTCGGCGCCATTTTCGGCACTGCGTGGTCCCTCTGCATCGTTCTTGGCGCCGGGAGCTCTTGGAGCTCCCTCTGTTTTCCAAGACTCCTCTTTTCACTCATTTCCTTCTTCCTTCTCTTCTGATTTTCATCCCTTTCCTGTCCATACAGTCCCTCCTGGACTGTCAGGAGATGACGTTGAGCCTGACCCAGACCTTCGGCTGGGTGATGAAGTGGACGAAGCAGGATCTATTACTGCTACAGAGCCTGTGGTCGAGGACCTGTCATTTAAGTCTCTGTTAAAAAATCTGAGCTCCACACTTTCTCTCCAGACTACAAGACATCGATCCTGGGAAATTAAGACTCCAATACCTTCATGCTTCGGAGATCCCTACAGATTTGACTCCTCCGGTTCAGCCTTCATTTGAGACGCTGTCTCAAATGGTATGGAATAATCCTGCTCTTACCCCTTCGGTGGCTAAATCCATTGATAGGAAATATTCAGCCCCCAAGGATCATCCCATTTTGGCATCTCAGGCCTTTGCAGATCCTATTGTAGTCCTGGCGGAGAATGATAAGGTCGTCCTTCCTCAAACTACTACAGCTCGACCTATTAACAAAGAATCTCATAAGATAGACACCTTAGATAAGAGAGTCTTTGCTGCTTCTACCCTAAGTATGCGTATTGCCAGTTACCAAGGCTATTTTTCTCAGTACGAGTATATCCTGTGGCACTCTATCAAGCAAATGGTTGAAGCTCTACCGGAGTCGGATTCAAAGCCAGAGCTTCTTCAAACCATTACTAGAGGTATTGAATCTAACAACCAGCAGGTTAAAGCAGCCATGGATGTTTTCGACACTGCTTCCCGTTCAGCAGCTGCTGGTATTTGCACCCGCCGCCATTCCTGGCTGCGTACTTCAGGCTTCACGAATGATGCGCAGCAGCAGGTGATGGCATTGCCCTTTGATGGTGCATATCTTTTGGTCCTCAGGTTGAGCAAGCTCTAGAAGCTACACAAAAGACTAGGTCAGCCATTAAGTTGGCTCGACCCCCTCCTGCCCCCTCTCGAGGGCATATCAGTAAACGTCAGTTTCATAATCGTCAGTCCTCTCGAGGCAGAGGAAGTTTCCATAAGAACCAACCTGCCCAACCTCAAAAGAAGGCGCAACAGAAAGCGCAAGGGCCCAAAGTGCCCAGCGCTACCTTATGAATTGCTGGCCCAAGTCCCATCTCGGCTGCCTGAGGTGGACTTTTCCTCTCCGGTGGGAGGTCGTCTGATGCACTTCTACAGCCAGTGGAAGTCCATAACCTCAGATAAATGGATCCTTCGGATAATTTCGCGAGGGGTATTCACTCAATCTTGTGGAGACCCCTCCGGATCGTCCTCCCAAACAGCAGCCCAAGCTGTCTACCCTTCAGTCAGACCTTCTCGCTGCCGAGATTCAGGGCTTTCTGAACAACAGGGCAGTAGAACTGGTGCCACTGCATCAACGGAACACGGGGTTCTACTCTCATTACTTTCTGGTTCCAAAGAAGTCCGGGGGAATGTGCCCCATTCTAGATCTCAGAAAGCTAAACAAATTTCTCCCCAAGGAGAAAGTCAAAATAATTTCTCTGGGAACCCTGTTACCCTTGCTTCATCAACACGACTGGCTAGCTTCCCCTAGACATGCAGGATGCTTACCAGCACATTCCTATTCACCCGAGGCATCACAAATTCCTGAGGTTTGTGGCTCTGGGACAACATTATCAGTTCAGAGTCCTGCCCTTTGGGCTATCCTCGGCGCTGCGAGTTTTTACAAAGTGTTGTACAGTTCTCGCAGTGCACCTCAGAAAGGTCGGAATACAGGTGTTCCCCTATCTGGACAATTGGCTTCTGGCAAGCCCTTCCAGGCAAGGGACTCTGGATGCCATAGAGACGGCCTCTTGCCTCCTTACGTCCATGGGAGTTCTGCTGAACCTCAAGAAATCGCAATTGTAGCCCTCCCAGAGGCTCCTTTTTATAGGGACTCTTCTGGACACCTCCTGTGTGAAGGCTTTTCTTCCAGAAGACAGAAGGAATGATATCCTTCAGATGGCCCATCACATTGGGGAAAACAGATCAGTTACAGCTCTCTCGATGCAACGGATGCTAGGCCTCATGCCATCCTCAGTGCTCACTGTACCACTAGCACGTCTGCACATGAGAACCACCCAGTGGATGCTCAGTACTCAGTGGTCCCCAACCACTCATCCACAGTCCTATCTCATCAAGATGACAGAACCTTTAAAGAGGTCACTCACCTGGTGGTCTCTAGAGAGCAATCTCCTGGAAGGATATCCCTTTGCTGCTCTAGACTATCAAATCTCCATTACCACAGACGCATCCCTAATGGGGTGGGGAGCTCACTGTCAGGCTCTCCACACTTAGGGTGTGTGGACTCAACTCGAGTCCCAGCTTCACATAAACGTCCTAGAAATGAGAGCCGCTCTTTATGCGGTCTGAGCATTGAAGGACATTCTCTGTCACAAGAACATTCTCATTCGTACAGACAACAAAGCAGTGATGTATTACATCAACAAACAGGGCGGTGCTCATTCTTACCACTTATGTAGGGAAGCAGTTTGGGTCTGGGAATGGTGCTTGGAGCACAAGGCTCTAATTCAAGCGGTGTACCTGCCAGGTGTACAGAACGACTTGGCAGACCGTCTCAGCAGAACAGAGACAGATCCTCACGAGTGGTCTCTCGACTCAACCATAGTTCAGTCACTATTCGAAGAGTGGGGAACTCCAGACCTGGACCTTTTTGCATCCCCACTCAACACAAAACTGCCTCTCTTCTGCTCCAGAAATCCAGGGCCTGGCATTTTCTGTCAGGATTCGTTCAGGCTGCGATGGACAAAACGCTTTCTTTACGCCTTTACGCCTCTTCCTCTAATTCAGAGAGTACTCCTCAAGTTCAAGGCCCAGGGGGACAAGATGATTCTCATTGCTCCCTTTTGGCCTCGGCAGCTGTGGTTTCCACTACTCAACAATATGTTGGCAGTTCCTCCAAGACCACTTCCCCTGCAGATGAACCTTTTAACTCGGGGACCGGTGGTCCATCCCAACCTGAGATCGCTTCACCTTCACGCTTGGCTCCTGAAGAGGTAGAAGTAAACCGGTTCAATGTCTCTCGAAGGGTTTCAGATATTCTTCTGGCTGCACAGAAGCCAGCCACTCGGAAAGCTTACACAGCTAAGTGGAAGTGTTTTTCGCTTTGGTGTGCAAAGTCCTCTTTGAATCCCTTTTCCTGCCCACCAGATGAGGTTTTGGAGTACCTCTTGGACCTCTCAAATTCAGGTCTGCAGTACTCTACGGTCAAAGTTCACCTTAGTGCCATTTCAGCGTATCATGAGCTGTTTTTTTCCTCAACACTGGCTCAGTTACCTATGGTTAAGAGATTTCTTAAAGGAATTCTGCATACCAGACCTCCTACAAGACGTCCAGTTGCAGCCTGGGACATTAATCTTGTGCTAGATATGCTCACTCGGAAACCTTTCGAACCTCTGGCTACCTGTGAGCTAAAATTTCTCACCTGGAAGACTGCATTTCTAGTGGCCATTACCTCAGCCCGCAGGGTATCTGAGATACATGCCCTGGTCACAGATCCTCCGTATACTGTGTTCCATAAGAACAAGGTAGTTCTTCGTACTCATCCTAAATTTCTTCCTAAGGTTGTGTCAGAATTTCATTTTAACCAACCTTTGGTCCTTCTCTCTTACTTTGCGGACTTCCAAAATGAAGGGGAACGTTCTCTTCTTTCGCTGGATGTTAAGAGGGCCTTGCGTTTCTATTTAGATAGAACCAAGGATTTTCGCAAAGCCCAGCAACTATTAGTTTCCTTCAGTGAGACCCGGCTGGGTCAACCTGTCGCTATCAGATGTGTCTCAGCATGGCTAGTGGCATGCTTTCACCACTGCTATTCCATGGTGCAGATTAAGTTGAAGGGTAGAGTTTACGCTCACTCTACTAGAGCGGTCGCGGCATCCCTAGCGGAAATTCACAACATGCCCATTGCAGACATCTGCAATGCGGCCACCTGGAGCTCAGTGCATACTTTCGTTAAACATTATGCACTTGATGTTCATGCCAGATGACATTCTTCCTTTGGCAGAGCCATCCTTAATGGACTTCTGTCCTAAGAAACGTGAGCTCTTGGTCTCTCTTGCCGCCCTCTCGGGGATTATTAGCTGGTACTCTCTCCTAATAGTGTGAATGGTGGTGGAGACTTATGTCAGGAAGATATGAAAAGTGCATTACCTACCATAATTCTTGATCTTCTTGGACGAGTCTCCACCACTCATTCACACGCCCACCCTCCATCCCCCGAGCTCACCTCTCTTGTTGGTCTTCATTCCCTCAAATCTTTAGGCTGTGAAGACTTCTTTGTTGACCCTTCTTACACGGGTCGTCCGGACTATCTTATGTCCGTTTTTGAGGTTAGGCTACCCTTCTAGGTTAGTTACGCTGCACCTCCTTGGTAAAAAAGGTACTGAGGCAGTTGGAGGGTCGACGCCAAGATAGTCATTACCATGCGAGCTAGGGCTCACGGCGCCATCTCTGGCGCTGACCCTCCAGCAAAAAGTTTGCTCCCGATGGGTCCTAGTGCTTCCGGCGCAGATCCCAATAGTGTGAATGAGTGGTGGAGACTCGTCCAAGAAGATCAAGAATTACGGTAGGTACGTAATTTTCATTTCTTCCCCTAACTCAGGTCCCCCTGTATTCTGACATGGGTGGCTGTTCTCTGCTTCACCTCTTTTACTGCTCTGCCCCCTCTGCTTCAGCTGCGCCACTTCCTTTCTTTTTTTACGTTGTCTTGTGCATGCACAAGCAGCATGTTGTGGCAGTAGGAGATCAGTAGGAGAAATGCAGAGATGTGTCAGTTTTGGCGAATGCAGGGCACGTGTTAGAATGTGCATTCCTCATTCACCAGTTAACAAGCATGCTAGTGGTGACACAAGTGTTTTTTAGTGTCACCAACTTGAAACGATTTTGCTGCTGCAATCAGAGCCAAGCTCGTCATGCAGCGGTACCGATGCCACACCTTAGCTACGTGCCTTGCTTGGTGTAACATAATAAACATGGTGGCGGCTCCATCGTCTGCCTCTTGCAATCACTAGAATGCCGACTTCGGGGGTGCCCCATTCTCGTGTCGGCATGTGTAAACCCCTACCCCCAAGATTGTGTGGCACACTGGGAGCCCAACTCAGTGTACATCTGTGTATTCGGAAGCCGACTGCGTCAGCATTTTCCTGCCCCCGCCCACCCCCTTTGTGAGCCACACTGGGAGCCCATCCTAGTTTGGCAAACATCATGCTTCCAAAGTCATGGGGCACACTGAGAGCCCACCCCAGTGTGCCCCATTGTTTCATACACCTGTAAAGGGAAAAAAAAGTCTGCCCTTTTTTTTTTTTTAACCTGAAACAAGGAAAACAGTCCCTCACTGTTGGCGGGCGCCCATCCCCCAACCAGCACCCACCCTCTGCACACCCTACCTCCAAACACCCCCCTCACCCCATACTTACCTCCAGAGGCCCAGCGCCGCAATCTTCGGTGGAGCGAGAACACGTCTGCACTCTTCAAAGCCGGACGCAAACTGAAGAAATGCCGGTAAGCTGTATAATGGCACCAGTGGAGGAGGTTTCAACTTAGGTGGATATCTTGGCCATTTGTTTGACTTGACTCCAAATTTTCAACATGGCATCCTTGGGACCCCACCTCATGAAGTCAGTAACTGTCATTTCATTGTTCGGCCCCAAAAGGTGATTTGACGGTCACTACGTGGAATCACCTTTCGGGACTGATTAACAAAACGACATTGCATTGTTCATGAGGTGGGCTCCCAAAAAGCCTATGTTGCAAATTTGGTGAAAAAATTCAAAAAAAAGACTGTCACTAGCGTGCATTGCTCAGTTACCACACACGCTCGTAACTTCGAGAATTTTTAATAGTTTCACACAATATTTTTAACATTGCCATTTTTTCACACCTCCTTATGAACATTGCAGCTGTCATTTTTCATATCCTGCCTGAAATGTGTTTTCACACATCTGGCGCACAATGACACAGTCGCTGTGGGAAATCAACGTTCAGGACAGATTAAGAAAATCACAGTGATACTGTTCATGAGGGAAGGTGTGTTAAAAATTTGGTGACAAAATTCAAAAAAATGACTGTTACGAGCGTGTGTTGCGCAGTTTCCACACACGCTCGTAACTTTGAGATTTTTTTAAATATTTTCACTCCAGATTTTCAACATTGCCATTTCTTCACACCTCCTTATGAATGGTACAGCTGTCATGTTCATCAGCGGAGGTCCCAAAATGCCTGTGTTGAAAATGTGGTTAAAAATATCCCCTAAATAATTGCAATACGGACGTCTTTTGCCGAGTTTCTGCGCATGCTCACGACTTCACTTTTTCATATTTTCACTTTAGGTTTTCAACATTACCATTGTTTTACACCTTCTCATGAACAGTATAGCTGTAATTTTTCACATCCTGCCCAAAATGTGTTTTAGCACCTTTGGCGCCAAATGACGCAGTCGCTGTGCAAAATTACCTTTTGACTAACAAACTGATAGTGCCACTGTTCTTGAGGTGGGGTCATAAAAAGCCAGTGTTGAAAATTTGGAGTGAAAATGACCAACAAACGCCTGGGGCATTAGGATTTCCAACTGTAATGCCCCACCCTGTAGAGACTGCCAGGCGTCAGGGGTGTGACTTGGGATTTTCAGCTGTAATACTCATGTCATTCCACCCTGGTCTGCAGCCACTGACAGGCATCGAGGTGTTCCTTGGACTCTTCGGCACCACAATTCACCCTATTCTCCTATAGTGCATCCAGTGGATGCCTGAACCCTGCCTCGCTGGCCGGCAGCAGACATTCCGGGCTCAGGGTTTGAACCCGGGTCATCTAGAAGCCAAGCAGTAACACGTTCAAATGGCAGGTGGAAGAGTGCAGTTGCAGCAAGACCGAGACGCCCCGTGTTATGCCTTGAGCTGGGCCTTGGCAGACAAAATGCTCGGTCAAGATGATAGGGTAACGAGTAAACAACTCCTCAAGTAGGGGAGTCAGTAATATATGGAAGCTTGGCTTGTGCTGTATTCACAGAGATGGGTCTGGAATCTGTTTCCTGTTTCTGATTTGAAGGAATATGAGGCATTCAAGGTAGGGGACAAGATCCCATTTAGGTAACCTGGGGGTTTCCCTGCCTGAAATGTGACTCCCAGGAGGGTGGTGTGAAGAACATGCCTCTACTCAGGAGAAGCCCACCTGATTTTGTTGTACATAGCACGGTGATGGGTGCAAGGGGGGCAGAGCAGGGCAGACCTGCATAGGGCATTTAATAAGGTAATGAGTTTGGAGTTGCAAAGTTGAGAGGCAGTAGAGCAAACCGCAGTACCATAGTGCGCGATGTCTGAGAAATCATACGTTCAGTTCTAAATCACTGACGTGATTTCAGCCAGTCAGTGCGCAGAGCCATTGTATGTCTTATCCTGTGTAGCTTCAGGGGAGAAAACACTACTTTCGTGCCAGGGGAAGGATAGCATTAGTAAATTTAAAAATAAAAGGCTCTAAACCTAGGCTAAATGTGAGTAATTTATAATACATTAATAGGGCCTCCGAGGGGTGTCTTTCATGGTATAAGAGACTCCTCTTGTGAGGCTTAAGTAGACAGAACTGCTCAGCTTTGCTTCACAATCCTCTCGCCTAGACCTCAGGCTCACGTGTCATATACTGTACCATAAAAGAGCCCCTCAGAGGTCCTATTAACTTATACTGTACTCTTCCTGGTGTGCAGGGGATGCACGTGCTAAAAGCCTGTGCAGAGCATCTAGTTTAGAGAAACATCTGGAAACCACACCATCAATATGAATGGAGTAATCCAGATGTTGAGTGAGCAGTAGGGCAAGATCCTTGTAGCATGCAATATGTTACATTGTCAAGGCAGTCCCGTAACGGTGAGTGGATGCTTAAAGGGAGGGGTTTATTGGCCACTGTTTGGTGCTGATTAGCACAGAGACCGTTTTCTTTTGGTTTGAAACTAGTTGATTTGTATGGAACCGGTTTTGGGCATTGTTGTAGTCCAGTTGCAGGTTCTGTTCAATAATTCAGTTGTTGGATCCTGAGGAATAGCAGTATAGATGATGGTATGGTCAGTGTACACAAGTCACCATACTACAGAAGCAAGGAATGTGTGCACACATGCTCACATGAAAGCAAAAATGTAATAGCACACACAGACACAATTTCATGCACGGTATACATGATTGGTGGTCATTGCTTATGAGAGATCCAGCCATGAATGAGCAAGAGACTTGCTGTCAGCACTGAGCTCCTGGTTTCAGTACCTGCCAAAGGTATATTGCATTCAGTGTTGGACTGTAGTTGGCCAGTAGATGGCAGTAGTAGGGGCTTGACGGGTAGCATTCCAGCCTTGCTTCGGTACACAGTAATACAGGACAGGGTGTGCGATAATGCTAAATTACCACCAACCACCAGTCAACCACTTAGGAAGTCTGGTAATTTGTGATATTTATGCACACCATGGATGGTGTTATTGCACTTATAAAAATAGTTTTAAAAAGTTTAAAAAAAAAAATCAGGAAAAAAGAAAGCAAAATCTGAACATGTGGAAATATGAAATGAATGCAGTTATGTGACCAGTGTTGACCAATCGTCTTGCTTGTGTGATAAAAGGCATTTTATAAGTGATGATGAAGCGGTCTTTAAATGCATTCCGGGGTCCGCATACTCCATAGATCATTTTTCTTTTGGTTTTAGTGGTATCACTAGTTTTAAGTTTCTGTGAGAGAGAAGTAGACCAAGCTCTTCCGTGAACTTTTTGTTTTTCTCTTGTTTCCAGCTTTGCAAGTCTTGATGGACCAATCAAAGAAGGCCAATTCTCCTCTCAAGGGACATGAGAGAACAGTGCAGTATCTGCAACACCTAGGTGAGTAGTGTGTGTGTGTGTGTGTGTGTGTTTTTGGGGGGGGGGGGTTACCTTATCCTAGACCTGTAGTTTGGCTCTTAGTAAATGGTAATTCTAGGAGCGTGGATATGTTGTTCATCCACACTGTCTGGCATTGTTCCTTTCCCCTTTAAATCTTGTCGGAAGTCTTCAAGCTGGCTCCTCCCACCCACCCGGGTGGTAAATACCTCGGCTCCGCCCCATGACGCCAAATCTAGCCCACTGGAAGCCAGGTTGTGCACCTAAAGCCAGGGAGGTCAGGTGGGTGCATGTGGATGAACAACATATACCACTCCTAGAACTACTGTTACAGGTGAGTAACCTGTTCTTCTAGGAGCGTGGATATGTTGTTCATCCACACTGTCTGGCAGACTCCAAGCAGTTCTCCGGGAGGAGGGAGGCAAGGCGCACACCCCCTACTTAGGGAATAGAGATTGGAAAACCAAGGCCCCAAAACCAGCATCCCGACGTGACTCTAGGTCAATGTGGTAATGGGTAATAAAGGTGCTTGCTGACTTCCAGGTAGCAGCCCGACAGATTTCCTGGATAGGGATGTCCCTGGAAGCAGCCACCGAAGCAGCAGTATGACGGGCAGAATGAGCCCTTAGCCCTTTGGGAGGCTCCTTACCCGGCAATTCATAGCACAGACTTATGCATGATGTGATCCATCTCGCAATAGTCCGCTTGGCTGCAGGTCTGCCAGAAGCGGCTTCAGCGTAGGTGACAAACAACTGGCGAACCTCTCCCCGAATTTCCGCTCCTCTCCTTATAATAGGAGAGAACACGTCTGAGGTCCAGAGTATGGAGCCTATACTCAGCGTCCGAGGTGTAATTAGGGTAATATACTGGCAGGGTCAACACCTGGTTAAGGTGAAACTCTGACACCACCTTTGGAAGGAATTTCGGGTGGGGGCGCAGGACAACTTTGTCCCTGTGAAAGACCAGATAAGGGGAGTCCACCGAAAGTGCCTGGAGCTCCCCTGTCCTTCTGGCTGACGTGATAGCCACCAGGAAGGCAGTCTTCCACAAGTGCGAGAGCTTACACTAGAGCAGGGTGTGTCACCTACAGTGATGTTGCGGTCAGTGGGGTCACAGTGTGTGGTGGTGTGAACGGACCTGGGTGTGTTGCCTGCCTGGCAGAGTGCTGTTCCGCACATCCAGTATAATACTGTCACATAAAAAACTTTATATTGAGCAATGGAGAAAGAAAAATACTTCAGAAATGAAAAGTTACAACTTGTACACCTCCTACAGGCTGACTCAAGAAGCCCCTTTGGCCTCTGCTGTGAAAGTAACTCACCCTGCCCTCCAGTCCAGAGTACGGGTGCAGTGACTCCAGTTGTTGGGTTGGAGGACACGGACTCAAAACCAAAGCAAGAAAGGACCGACTCCTATGTAATTCAGTAAGTGGTACTATTTATTACTGTCCAGCATGTCATTGACAGTTTCTGGCCCACTGACCACGTCATCAGAATCTGGGTGGTTACTGCTGCAATGTTGTTAGTACAAAAGCAGTCTCTGTGTCTTGTCCCGATTCCCTGGACTTGGTAGAGCCTGTTATGGCCTCTGTCAAACAGTTATCCTGGTTTATATTCACTCATTCGGTTCAGTGTAGGGCGGTGACCTCCAGATGAGCATAGGGGATGGCCGCTCATTCAGTGTATACAAGCGGCCATTCCCCATGCTGATCTGGAGGTCACCGCCCTATACTGAACAGAATGACTGAATATAAAGCAGGATAAAGCTTTGACAGAGGCCATAACAGGCTCTACCAAGTCCAGGGAATCAGGACAAGACAGAGCTGCTGCTTGGGTACTAACAGTGCAGCAGTAACCACCCAAGTTGTGATGATGTGGTCAGTGGGCCACGAACTGTCAGTGATGTGCTGGACAGTGATAATAGTACCACTTACTGAATTACATAGGAGTCGGTCCTTTCTCGCTTCGGTTTTGCTTCACTTTATGCATACCAATGATTCTACAAACTGACAATTCTGTATATCCAAGAGAATCCTGAGAGTTGTTTAGAGATTAGATGACAGGGAGAAAGATGAAATGAAAAAAAACCCAAAGTGTCTCATACACGGACAAAGAGAGCAAGTGAACGAATAAATTAGTGAGCTCTGACAGCGCTAGTGGCTGATCCTTGCCCACTTCCCAGGGTACCCCTTGCCCTTCTTCTGCCTGTGGGTCCCACAGTCCCCTTATATCTGTCCCACCCAAGTTCAAACCCCATCACAATCGTGGCATCAGCCACCTCTCGAGGTAGTCTATTTTGTTTGTCTACCACCCGCTCCATGAAGAACTTGCTCATGTCCCTCGTTTCTCCTGAACGAGTTCTCCAGTATTTGAGTACAGTCAGTGTGAAGTACAGGAATATTAACTTAGTTCAGCCTTGGTGGCAATTTTGTAACAAAGTTAAGTGGTAGAAAGCTCAGACTTCTATTTATTTACAAAAGGTTTCACCGGGAAAGACAACATGGGCTGAGGAACAGCTAGTTTCCAAAAGTGTCCTGGGGGGAGTGGGTACAAAGGTTGGGAGAGCAATTAAACATAATATAATCATATTACAAAATAAAACAATACAGGAACAAACATTTTACACAATAGAGTAGTTGACTACAGCACTAGATAACATATGCCTGGGGCCACGGTGAGCAAACCTCCAGACAGAACTTACATGGTACAACCCAAGGCCGAAGACCAGGAGACCAGTGGGTGCGAAAAAGACAAAGAAGTGCTAAGAGAGTTGGAAAGCATGGATTTAGTAAGTGCTAGTGAAAACCTAACGAAAGAGTGGAGGGCGGGGGGTGGGGAGAGAAGAGAGAGCCAGGTCCAAGGAACCCCTTCAGGATGCAAAGAAACCCTGCAAGGAGGGCAAGACCGATGGGAAAATTGGAGGGGGAGAATGAGGCGGGTGGAGATGGGGGTAGGTGACTAGTAGTGCTGCGTGTAAGCTGGGTGGGCAAAAGGGGGGGGGCTGAAAAATTGGCACAGTAGGTAAGTAGAGCTATTTTGGAGATTTACTGAAAGGCAGTAGAAGAGAGAGGAGAGTTTGTGAAGGCTGGAGGTAGGTAGAGCAGCACCTGACCAATGGCTGGGGCACTGTTGGAGGGTAAGAGAGGAGCGAGGACTAGGTAAGAAATGCAGAAGTTAGGGATGGGTTAGAGGGGGGTAGAACGAGTAGGGACTGGATGAATGGATAACAATGTTTAGGGGGTTGGGAGTAGGGTACAGGGGTTAAGAGGGGCCAGGATGCAGGGAGGGTAGAGGGGTGAGCTAGGAATACAAATTTAAGGGGTTAGAGGATGCAGGGGAGGGTGGATGGGGTGGGTGAGGAGAAAGTGCAGTTTAGGGGGGAACGAAGGAGCATAGGGGCATGGGAGAGGATAAAGGGATGAGGAAAGTCAAAAAGGGATATCGAGGTTTATGGAGTTAGAGAGGGGCAAAGAGAGGGAGGAGGGGGGCTAGGAGCAGATGCAGTTAGGGGAATTGAAATTGCGAAGGTCTAAGGAGAGGGATAAAGGGGACGAAGAAAGTTGGGATAGGCGAAGGAATGAGTTCCAGAGTTTGGAGAAGCGGTACAAGAAAGCTTCCTGACCAGTGGAGGTGTGGCGACAAGGGATAGTGAGAGGGCACGCACCCCAGGTAGTTAGGAGTACCATTCCTGCCTCTGCCCATTTACCTGTATTGTCCACCTTCCTTACTTTCTTATTTCATCCCCTTCCCCACCTTTTTTCCTGATTCTTTTCCCAACATTGAATAAATGAACGCAAAAATTCAAAATTATGCATAATTCTGGTGGCAGAATGTTCACTCCCCTTCCCCCACAGGAAATATTTACCATGGAATACATGAATTCAAAATTATGCATAATTCTGCTTGGTGAGTACAGATACTTAGATAAAATGGCAGATGAGATTTCGTAGTAAATTTCACCCATGATGTCTTGTATGTGATTAAAAGCATCTATGCTTGAAAGTGTTTTGGAACTCTAGTCTAAATGTGAGTTGGCGCTGACAATATGTTTAAAATCTCATTACAGTTGGAGCCCTCCCATATACAAAATAACATTGTATACAACCAAGACATGATGTAACATGGTAATCTTTAATCTCGCTGTAATGTAATCTCATTGTGACATGGCAATCTTGCTGTAAAGTTCTACAAGTCGGTGTCTCTAGAATTTACCCCAGAATGTTCACTGCCTACTCGACAAACCCACTCATAACCAGGTGGTTGCATGTGGAGGCAGGTCATCAGTTTAATTTGTGGCAGGGTAAGCGCCAGAGATTTCCCTAGAAAGCAGGCAAGGATGGGAGGGGAATTTTCGTGGTAAGCAAAAGAACACAAGACATTAAAAGTATGACTAGTACTTCATTTTTAAGTGTGTGTGTGTGTAAGTAATGAGGGGATTATGAAGCGATTACAAAACAACATTTAACTGTTTTTTTTTTTTTATTTAAAGCAGCATTGCATGTTACTGTGAAAATTGTGACCCGCACCTTTTTATTCCATTTTAGAGTACCCTTGCTCTTCTGCCTTGTAAGATGGTCTTTTCCCCCATTTTTTTTCTGACGTATTAATTAAAAAGTGCGTTTTTATTTGTAATATGGCTTTCACAACTATTCTGCCTTGTTTTTGAACAACCATTGTTTAACATCACTGTACTTGCACTGAGGTGAAATATGATGCAACAGACACAGCTGACTAACCTTATGGGACAAATGGGACAATGAGTGCTCAAAACCAGGGGGGAGTAAAGATGAAATCCTGGGGATAGCCATTTTAAAGAGCGCCTTTGTTCAATTTTTGTAACGCCACCCTTAGAAACACTGTAGCTCCCTTACCTGCCCCAAAGTCTAAGGCTGGTACTGATTGATGTAAATACGCTTGTATTTTGGGAGGGAAGAGTTTGTATTTTGGCTCCTTGCAGCCAAGAGCCCAATCCCTTACACTTCCCAGTTCCTAGACATGCCCCCACACTCTCCTGTTTTGTGATGTAAGCGTGGGGCTCACGTCATAGACGTGTATAGGGTTGCATTTTAAACTGCAGTTTTGACTATTTTAGAGGGCCAATTCAAACAAATCAAGGTATCACTCAACTAACGAGACTAACAACACCCTTGTTAGTTGAGCAGTGGCCCTGATTTGTTCAAATACTAACACATTTAAATTAATCGTGTACCCACTCCTCCTACTATATGCGCAGCCACCTGCAAGTGGCGCTGACTAGGAGATGTAGGAGGGCACTTGAGTTCATGGTTAGCAGTGGGCTTTTAAGAGGGTGTGAAGCCTCCACCTATGGGGATCCTTATAGCAGGGTGCTTCCCTACAGGGAATAAATACAGCCCCCTCCCTTCGTGACAAGTGTGTTTGTAAAACAATCACTTCCCCACTTATCACCCATAGCATGCAGATAATAGCACTGGCACAATAAATGCAAAATACTTCAGCAGTTGCAAATAAATAACCAGAGGGTTTTATTTTGAGGTTGGAAAATAAGGTTGGGGGCAAGGGAAGCAAAGGGAAAAAAACAACACAGTCAGCTTTAAATAAATACAACAACACACACCCTGTATAGCATGACATCTGTCCCAGTCCCTCGCCTCCACTGGTGCACCAGTTAACTCCTCAGTCCTTCGGGTAGCTCCCAAACAGTCCAAGTGTGCATGCAACGAGGAGCTGCAGGCCTGTGACGATTGGATTTCGGTTCGGTACCATTACAGTTGGGATGGGACTGCAGCTGCTGTTCACAAAACTACACAGTTGTTCCTGGATGTAACTGTTGCTGCGGGTTTGCAGTTACGGTCGTGCAGGATGACAAGCCGGCCCAGTGGCGTGGAGAGCTGAGGCATCCGTGCCTTACCTCCTGTCACACCGGCGGCACAGCTGCCAGGGATCAGCTGGGGAGGGAGAGGATTGAGCGTCCGAAGGACTTCTCTCATTTCCCGGGGAGGGGGGTTGGTGCTGCTGCTGAATGACTGCCCCAGGGTGGAGGCCCAGGGGTAGTGTGCGTCTCCTGGGCACCATGGAAGGGAGCGTGCTGCAGGACTTCTGCGAACTTGTGCGCACCTCCACATAAGCACGTCTGGTGTGTGAGCCCCAGCAATAGGGAGGGAGGGACAAAATGGAGGAAAAATCCCTGGCTGCAGGTGATGACCGACCCTCCTCAGGCTCCACACCCGGTGACTGGGCAGAACTCTGGAAGTTAAGTCCCAGTGATTCTGAGGTGACGGGGCTGGGGGGGTCGGTCTGAAGGGGGCAGCTAGGGGTGACAGGAGATAAATACCTATATAGAATAAAAATGTCACACAGGATGCCCTGAGCTTAACTAGCTAGCTAGACAGTTGAAATTGATAGTTCTAGATGAAACCCAGTACTCACGACCTTTAGATGACCAGGTGGTCTAGGTGTTGTTGGGACGTCTCCCCAGTTCAGGCAGTTATGGACAAGCTGTTCTGCTGGTGTAGATGATGATGATGATGATGATGATCCTTTTCACCCCATAAAGGGACTTGTCTTCACCCACCCTCGACAGGCGGGCTGTCTCTCCAATCTTCACCCCACAAGTGGATATGTTTTCACCCACTCTTGACAGGCAGGCAGCCTCTCCGATCTTCGCCCCACAAAGGGACTTGTCTTCACCCACCCTCGACAGGTGGGCAGCCTCTCCAATCTTCACCCCATAAGGGGACTTGTCTTCACCCACCCTAGGCAGGTGGGCAGTCTCTCCAATCTTCAACCCACAAGAAGACTTGTCTTCATCCACCCTCGACAGGCGGGTAGCCTCTCCAATCTTCACCCCACAAGGGGACTTGCCCTCCACCCACCTTTGAGAGGTAGGCATTTGAGACCTCAGTGGGTTGGTCCTGTCAGGACAAAGTTGTGTCGTGTCTGAGAAGCAGTGGCAGATCACCTCCTCAGACCAAGAGGAGCTTTCAAGGCAACCCCTGCTCTTTGTTGGTGCTAAAACCCTGACGGTGGCACTTTACCTGCTGGAAATCCCTTTTTTTCTGGGACTCCAAAGTATGTTCAGTAACAGACTTTCAGACTTCATTCAGTTTAACAGTACTTGAGAGCTGTCAAAATTAGTTGCTTTCTCTTCAGAGGTTTCTCACAGAATCTGTCTGGTTAACTGCCAAAGCTTCTTAGAATGCCTTCAAACCAATTCGACATCCCATTGGCTAAGAAAGTGTTTCTAGCTCCACCTTTGATTTGACCACTGCAGCTACCAATCGGGTCATTGCTGTCCTTGAGGCAAACCACACAGTCTGGATCAACTTTGAAAAATTACTTGTAAATTAGTGCACTCTGGGCAGCTTCAGGCTGCAGGATCAAACTCCGCTGGTCCCTCCTGGAGGTCGCTGGGGTCAGGGGACATGTAGGGAAGACAGGGGCCCCTGTTGAAAGCTCAGTTTTGTGGGTTTCCCAGGCAGGAGCAAGTCTCTGTTACCAGCGGCTCTTATGCCACAAAGGCTTTTGGGACTTGTAGTCCCAGCGCCATGTTGATCTTTTTCCTCTCTCTCACTGCGACCCACTGGAGGCTTGGATTGGGTCAGAGAGCTGTTTAAATTACTTTCAGCCCCATGCTGCATGTCCTTGGTGGCTAGGGAGGTTACAGTTCAGGCGGTGCTTCTGCCCCAGCAGCGCTGGGTGCTGTGAAGCACTGGAAATTCCCCGCCCTGCTTTGAAAGTCTTCGGAGGTGGGGCTCGGCATACGGGTGACTCAGTGGCCATACTGTCAGGAGTAGGAGGTGTCAAAAACTGTTCCAGTTGCTTCCTGGCCCTGGCATCAGTTCCGTAGATGGCCGGGGGAGCAAAAAAGTGAGTGGCTCACCGGCCACGAGAAGCAGGAACCGAGGAGTGACTGCTGGGTCCCTGGTAAGCTCCTGATATCGGGGTACGATTGGTTACCAGCACCAGACTACAGAGCTACAATGTTTCTGTGGTGAGCATCACAAAAGGTGCTCTTCGAAAGGAGTGCACCTTTTGATATTTTCAATGTAAAACGAAAAAAGTACTAGAACAGACTGAAAACTGGTATCAAAAAGGCACCTTTCAAATCAGGAGAACAAGGGCTCTGTAAAATTAAAACAGAAAAGTATAGGACAGAATGTTCACCGCAATGTGCACTGCTGCTTTAAGGTTTCATACATTGTAAGGCCTAGCTGGGGGTTTTTAGTGGGGGGGGGGAGGATGTTGTTTAAGCTTTCAATATGAGAAAGTTCTGTGAGGTGGCTGTAAGATTGTAATATTAATGAGTCTGACTGGTACTTTGCTAGATAAAGACCTAATCTAGCCAACTGAATCACAGGATTTTTCCTGCTCATTTTATATTCTACTATATTGTTATGACTTAGGTGCATTTTCAGGTGCGAGGCAAACCTGAGTGCTTACAACCACCCAAAAAGTGACAGTATCCCGTATGTGTATCGCACATTGAGTGTATCGTTGCGATGATACATTCATAAATGGTATATGGCTGATCTTGTAATTAGTTTGAATTTTTAATACATGGAGAGATCATCACGGGTCTGACTTTGTCAGCCAGTAGTTTTTCAGGATCCTTCTTATCTGTTTTGTTTTTTATATAGCTGTTTGTCCCCATACTGTCTTCCTTCTCCTGCTGTATGGTTCCATGCCAGCAGCCTACATAGAAACATAGAATTTGACGGCAGATAAGGACTGCTTGGCCTACCCAGTCTGTCCAGTTTTTTGCTTGCCTGTACTGTCTTGCAGACCCTACTTGATCTCCCACTCCCCCCCTTGCTTCCCACTAAGATTCTCTTGTGCCTTTCCCATGGATGCTTGGAAGTCCACCACTGTTTTCACCCCACCAACTCCTCTGAAATTTTGACCTTACCTTTATCAGTCTTCATCATTCATCACTGGTGGGTTCAAGCTGGAGGTGCTAGGACCTCATAGGAAGCGTTCTGTTTGGAGGAGGGGCCGACTTCGGGGATGGTGCCACCCTCGAGGACAACATATTGCATGGTGCTCGTGGGTTGGCCAGTAACTGACGCCGGCCCCTCCACCACCTCAGTTCTTCTTTTCCCACTGTCAAGTGTCCATCACCTCGTGTGAGTTGCAACCATCTTGTGCTACACATCGAGGAAAACCTTTGAGTTCTGCCACCACTACTCGATGCTGTAGAGCATCTGGAGCCAGCAAAACATTCCTTTTATTTCCTTTTCTTGTTTTTTATTCTACAGCGCTGACTCTGTTGCTTTGCTTAATTTTATTTGTATCTGCGCGATTATGTCCATTTCGGGGCCTAGTCCTAAATCCAAGATGGGGTGTGCCCGAATGCGTCTGTGCCCCAGCGGCAAGCCCATGACCATGAAGGATCATGATAATGGCTGTTTATCCTGCCTGGGTTCGAATCATGACATGGACAATTGTGACGCATGTTTATCCATGGACTGTTGGGTCTTTGAAGTGCGCGCTATGACGGTGATTCAGGATCCTCCCACCTTCGGAGGGTGGCATTGGTCCCGGGACACCAGGGCCAGGACTTTGGGCCCTTCCCCTGGGTCTCCCCTCGATGCTGTGTGTAACGAGGGAGAGAAGGCCTCCATTTTTGGTGTCACTAAGGCTGGGAGCCTGCGTGAGGGGTCGGGTAGACAGTTGTCCTCCGGGGGATCGGTTGAGCACCCCTTACAGTCCATGGCCTTCTCAGAGGCTCAGATGTCCCTGGTGTTGTGGTTACTGCTATACTAGTGGTGCAAGCTGGTTGTGCCCTCTGTACTGCCTTCTGACACCGTTTCGGCTCCCAACACCACCTCTGGTGTCGGTGAATGGGGCGTTGTCAAGGTCAGTGGGGGTTGGCTGAGCACCCCTCACAGTCCGTGGGTGCCTCAGAGGCCTGGACTGCCCCAGTGTCGCAACTGCTGCTATACTCACAGCCCAAGCTGATGGTGCCCTCTGTCCCGCCTTCTGACACCACTTTGGCTCCCAACACCGTTGCCAGGGGCGGTGCCAGGGTTGGTGCCGGGTCTCCCTCCGGTGCAGTTCGCGGTGCTGTAGGAGGGAGAGTCTCGGGGGTTGCCTCCCTGGAGGTCTCCGTGGTCTCTTCCTCTTTGGAGGAGGAGGACTGGGTTGACCTTGACTGGTGGCCCAACTCCTCGGAGCACCGAGGCTCTCCTTTGCCCAGCTGTGGAATCTCTGAGCCCCGGGAATCTTCCGCGCAAACCGGTGCTTCATCTCTTCTGGCAGGTGCCAGGGATGGCACTGCAGTCGATGCCGTGGCTGGCGCTGCAGTCGGTGCTGGGGCTGGTGCTGTGGTCGACGCAGGAGTGTGCACTGAGGGCTAATCTGGCACAACGGTTGGTGCTGGAGTCGCTACCGCGGCCGGCGCCATGGTGGATTCTGGTGCAATTTGTGGCGCCATAGTCTGTGCTGGGGATGACTTCAACGCTGCTGAGGAGGTCAGCACTGATTCTGTGTCCGGTATGGATGTTGATGCCAGGTCCATTGTTGGTGCCACTAGTAGTGCTGTTTCGGACCCCGATGCCACGTTGGGGTCCAGGCTAGTTTCCAGCACCATCTCGGGTGTGGGAAGCGCTTGGCCTTCCAGTCTCTGGGCCTCGGGGTTCCCCCTGAGGAGCAGATCCCTCTCTGAGGGGATGGGGGTGGGGAGGTCGAAGGAGGCATGGAGGCTCCTTTCCAGGACAGCTGGTGGTTCTGAGAGGAGCAGAAGTGCTGACTCTTCCCTCCTAGCCTCTTCCTCTTCGAGGAGGTCTGCGGTTGGTGGGGTCAGGGGCTGCCCGCAAGGGACTGTATGGCTGCGCTCGCCCTATCTGGGGGATTCAGCCCAAGTGCCATGGTCACCCTGGTCCAGTTGGGTGTCCTTCAGCTGGTGGGATCAGCAGCCCCCTCCTTCAGGAGGGGTCCCATTCGCATTCCCACAGCCCTAGCAGAGGGTCAGCTCTGCCCAGCCAGAGATCTTTCCTCCACCCCTCTGCCTCACCCTCCCCCTCTTCCAGGCCTCTTTGGCCCCTCTGGGCCCATGATGTGGGAACAATTCAGGGCTTCAGCAGCTATGTTCTCCTGTTACGTTAGAGCCATGGATGAGATCGTTTTCTAGCCTGAGCCTCTAGCAGCTCCAAGCTCTGAGTCAGCTCCTCAGCTTCCTCGCTTCCTCCCCTGAGGAAGGGGACTTCTACATCCATCTCTCCTCCGACGCGGATCTTACCAGCTATCAGTGGTTCCTGTCAGGGATGCTGGAATAGCTCCATCTATCCTATTTCAGATTGAGCAATCCTAACTGTGTGACATGCGCCTTCCTAGGTGAGTTCAGTGGTGACCGCTTGGTCATTCCTCCATGCCCCATTCCCTTTGAGGAAGCATCACACAGGATCTGGCAGAGCCCCACCTCCCCGTCACCAGCCCCTAGGGACTGCCACCACAGGTATTGCACACCCCTTGGGTTTCCAGGTATTATGCCCCACCCTACTTTGAGAGTGGTGCTCCTGGAACCCCCTTGGGGCATCATCATCCAAGGCAGGACACCCCCCCCCCCCCGAGTCAGACTCGGCTGAGTTCAACCGCTGGGGTTGCAGGGTCTTCTCTGCGATGTGCCTCCTTTTGTGCGTGGCAGCGCACCAGGCCACCTACACAAGGCACCTATGGATGGTGTTTGGCCAACTCCTGGCATCTATGCCTGATTCAGAGGTAACCAGGCAGGCCATTAGCCTTTCTGCACGTGGTCTGGAGCTGGCGAGACACCAGGCAATCTTATGATGCCAATGAGTGGCCTCCAGATTGGCTAGAACTGTGGTCTGCATTCGGCAGACGGTATAGCTTCACCTGTCTAAGTTGTCTCCCTTGGCCCGGTGTAGGGTGATTGCCTCCCCTTTCCAGGGGGCCCATTTTTTTCTCCCACAGGGTGCAACGGGAGTTAGCGTGGCGCCTTCCCTCTCCCAGGCAATGGGAGTCCTTCTCTCATCTTGACCTTTCGTGGGCCTTGCCAAACCTGTAAGGGGTCCCTGCCTTCCTGCGTCCCCAAAACAAGAGGTTGAAGGAGACTTCTCCCTCAGGGAAGTGCCAGTGCCTTTAGGTGCTTGGTACTCACCCACCAATGATGAATGGTGAAGACTGATACAGCTAAGATATGAAAATTACACAGCTGCCATAATTTTTGATTCTCCTGTATATCTTTGTCATTCATCACTGCTTCCCGCCCACCTTCCTTTCTCAGGCCTCAGCTTCCTGGGCAGTGCCTCCTCCCTGCTTGCCTTCATCCCAGTTGAGGCCAATTGTGGGCATAGTCCTGCTGGCACTGCCGGGTCCACTGATCCTTCTATGAAGCAACAGGGGCCCACCTCTGGGAGGAGGTGGGCAAGCAGGAGCCTCTTGTCCTCTTTTGCCTGTGGCTTCTTGAAGCTCCATACAGTCTGGTGAGGTCATCTCTGGGACAACATTATGTACCCAGGGTTCCTGGTCCTGGGACCCCTCCTTTGCTTCCCTTGGGTCCGGTCCTGATCGGCGGGGCTCCGAGGATCCCTGTCTTCTTCTTCCTCTCTGGGGACACACATGGTTCCTTTACTCTCGTGTGAACACCCAATAGTATCCTTGGGGCAAGGTCCTTCTTACCTCCTGCAGAGGCAAACCCTGTCTTCCTCCTCCTGGGGGTAAATCTAGGTGCAGACAGCTCCACTAGATCTCAAGTAGAGCTCATTTCCAGGTGACCCCTACTCTTGTGCCAGAGGGACCTTGCCCTGGGGTGGATCATTTTTACCCTCACCTTATCTAGAGGTTGGAGAGGGGAGAGAGGGAGGGGTAGTGGTGGAGAGTGAGAGGGAATTGGTCTGATCCCTCCTTCTGGGGCCTGGGAGATTACTTTTTCTGTGGCAGCGGGCATCTTCTTGCACTGCCAGATAAGTCCTTGTGTCAATCCTTAGGCCTGGGCTAGAGCCAGAGCAGTTGAGTCGCTCTCTTCCCTGAGGCAGTGGAAGAACCCCTGCACTGTCGTCCGGTTGGGGTCCATTATCTCTCTTTTTCTTTCTTCACTCCCTCTTCTCCCCACCTCATTATTAACTTACTGTCTTTCTCTCTCTTCTTGCCCCTTTTTCTCCCCCCACCCATCATTTCAACTCCTCCTAGCCTGCCCAGTGGTTGGGGCCTCCCTCCCACAAAACTTAGGGCCCATCCCCTTCATTTGGTCGGCTTATACCTCCTTTAAGTTTATATCCTTTCCTTTTTCTGTCTCTTAGGCTCCCTTGCCTAACTATTCTAGTTTCACTCTCCGGCAAGCAGAACTGAGGTGGTGGAGGGGCTGGAATCGGTTACTGGCCAACCCGCAAGTGCCACGCAATACGTTGCCCTCGAGGGTGGCTCTGTCCCTGATGTCAGCCCCTCCTCCAAATAGAAAGCTTTAGCTAAAAAGCCTACCACCAGTGATGAATGGTGAAGATATACAGTAAGGTCAAGAATTACGGTAGGTATGTAATTTTCATTTCTAGGGATATGGATATGATGTTCTATCCACACTGTCTGGCAGATGCCTTTCCCCTTTAATTCTTGCCGGAACATCTTCAAGCTAGCTCCTCCCACCCACCCGGGTGGTAAAACCCTTGACTCTGCCCTTAGACGCCGGATCTTCCTTTCCGCTTGAAGGTTCAGGTTTCCTCCTTACGCTCCCGCGTGTAGTAGGCCCTGGCACTTGAATCTTCCAATTTGCTTCCTAAACTTAACCTTAAAACGCGTACAAGTTCCAGCTTCAGCCTCCTCTTCAATTGTTCCCATGATGGAAGACAAGACCGCTCCTGGGTTTTGCTGGTGCCCCTGCGGGCAGAAGATGTCGGAGACGGACCCTCACGCCACATGTGTGTACTGCTTAGGTCTCGATTTGCAGGCCTGTGATTTTTGTCAGTCCTTCCACCCGACTGTGCTGGACGACCGCACTGCCCGACTCCAGCTGGGGTGACCAGAGAAGCGTTACTCGCCGGTCAAATCCAAGGATGCCCATTGGGTGGTCTCCGCGGCTGCGGGGTCGGCTGAGCAGCTTGAACAACTCGAGGCTTTCAAGTAGGAGGCAGCCCAGGCCACCGCTCAGTCCTCCTCAGCTTCGGCCTTTGTTCCACTCCAGTTGGGATTCACTTACTTGGCTTCCTTCAAGGAGCTGTGCCAGTCCATCTCTACTGAGGGGAAAGGGTCCTTTGGGATCACACTGTTCGCGTTCTCGCGAGAAGGAGTCGAAGAAAGATGAGAAGACTCATCATCGATGCTTCTGGGATCTGGAACATTCCCGTTCTCAGGAGCCTTCGGTTTCGACTTCAGTCAAAACTGCAGCTGTGGCCGCTGGTTTCACAGTGACCCCATCAAACCAGTTGGCCGAGATGCCGGTCGACGACGCAGCCAAGATTTTTCTCGACCCAGTCGACCAGTTGTCATCAGAAGAGGCCGATAATTCTCTTTTTAGGAGACTGGTCCTTCCGGTGACCTCTTACGGGTCGGCCCAGCCCACTGAGTCTAACCCGCTGGTCTCAGACCCTGACCAGGAGGAGCCGGTGGGTTACCCGGCTCCCTCTGAGGCTCCCCGTCGGCACCACCAACGGTTGAGATCGAGGTCTCGGTCTTCTTCTTCTTTCGAGTTGGGCAGATCTTGCTGTCATCAGCGATCTGGCTCCCATCATCACGGAAGGCGGCACCGCCGCCACTATTCTTGTTCATCCTCCTTAGATGAGGAGAGGTTTTGGAACAAATTTGTGTCGACACTACAAAGATTTAATGTGGCAGTAACTGGTCATGACCGGACCAATACTGACACCGGTTTATACCCCAGCCATTAAGTGTCTGTCACCCGACCGGCCGATGTCGACTCCCCCATCTGGGTTGGTCACCACCGTCTCTCCCCCAGTGGAGCCGGTGCAGACCACATCGGCTCGGACGAAGCAGGCCTCTGCCCATCGTAGTGGAGCCGCCACCTTAACAGCCGACAACTTGGGCTCTGACTAAGGAGTCTCGGATGGCCAAGGGACTTCCCCATCAGCTGTCTGTCACCCTCACTCTTGACTGTCCTAGGTGGGTTGAGGGCGACGCTGGTGACCGCCCGTTTTATGCAGACTCCTCGGAGTCCGAGGATTCCTCCCTGCACTCACGTCCTATCGACACTGAGTCATTGGGAGACATCTCCATGGACGAAAGTCCCTCGTCATTCATGGGCATTGTTCAGCTCATCTGAGTCCACGGGGATGGAGCTCGAGCCTATCCAGAAACGGGCTCTGTATCCCCTCAGAGATTCTGGACAAAGGGGATTCTCCCACGGAGGCCTTCCCGGTGGCCGAGGCCATTGTCGGCCCAGCCCTGGAGCTTTGGCAGCGTCCCGTCTCTTGCCCTGCCCCCTTGGCCCAGATGTTCTGCATGTATGCGGTACCAACCGGCTCCCTTTCGGGGGTTTCGGAGCATCCCTCAGCCGAGGGATTGGTGACTGACTCCGTCTTCCGGTGCTCGGGCAATACAGGGGACATTGATAGAACGTCGGACAGAGTCCAAGAAGCTGGACCATTCAGATATAAAAATCTATGCTGCTTCTTTGCTCGGCCTTCACCAGGCTAGTTCGGCAGTGCTGATAGCACACTTTTCTCATGCCCTGTTGGGCTCCCCTGGATGGGCTGAATCCTCACCTCCCGGCAGACCTCCAGACTACGGTCAAGCAGGTCCAAGACCAGGGGAGGGCAGTGGTGAAGCAGCAACTCCAGACAGCTCTGGATATTGGCGACTCTTGTAGCTGCTCAGTCGCAGCCACAGTAGCCATGCGTCATAGGGCTTGGTTGAGGATCTCGACCTTCATGGCGGATACCCAACACAAGCTGGCAGATGTCCCCTTTTTGGGAAATGACCTGTTTGGGCCCAGAAGGTCACCTCCAGCGCACTGAAAAGTCCAGTGCCACCCTGGACTCTCTGACATCCACCCAGAAGGACAAGGGCCCTCAGCACCAGAAGCACAAGCCCTTTCGGTCCTCCACTCCTGCGGCAACAGCAGGGCCAGCAAGCTCAATCCAGGCGATTTGGGGCTAAGTCAGCAGCCTCGTCGGTCAGAAAGCCGGAAAGAAAGGACCCAGCGGCCCTTCGGCCGGTTCCTCCTCCATGCCTCCCCAGTGACGGGATGGGGTCACCACCCTTATGCCCATCATGCCTCCCTTGGGTCGTCCCATGGGGGGGGCTGGCTCTGCCACTTTCTTTCCAACTGGTCTGTTGTCACCACGGACAGGTGGGTTCTGGAAGTGGTTGGCTAGGGTCTGTCTCTGGAGTTTGAGCAGTACCCTCCAAGCTGAGCCCGCACCCACGGGAGGACTTTGTTTCCGCAGTTAGTCAGTCGGCTCTTGAGACGACATTGCCCAGCTCCTCCGAAAGGAGGTTGTGGTCAGAGTTACGGATCCTCCTGAACACCCAGTGTTTGTCTTCAGGTATTTCCTGGTACCAAAACGGATGGGGGGGGCTGGTGCCCCATTCTAGATCTGCACGACCTGAACAAATTTCTCTGGTCTCACACTTTCAGGATGGTAACTCTGGCACAGATCATACCATCTCTGGAGCAAGGCATGTGGTTTGGCTCCCTGGATCTTCAGGATGCGTTCTTTCATATCCCGATCAGTCTGTCCCATCGAAGGTTCCTCCATTTTCGGATGGAGGGAATCCCTTCCGAGTTCCGAGCCATGCCCTTCAGCCTTTCCCCGGCTCCCAGGGTCTTCACCAAATGCATTGCAGTGGTGGCAGCTTATCTGAGGCACCGAGGGGTCCAGGTGTAGCCCTACGTGGACGACTGGCTCATAGCAGGTTCCTCCAGGCAGGAGGTGGAGTGGTCCAGAGACCTGGCCCTCCAGACTTGCTTAGAGCTTGGCCTCCTTGTCAACGAGGCCAAGTCTGAACTTGTGCCCTTGCAGGTGATACATTTCATTGGGGGTGAGCTCTACTCTTGCTGAACCAGAGCCCGGCTCCCAACGGACAGGGTGGAGGTCCTCTCCTCCTTTGCCCAGTCATTTCTGGTTGTGCAATTGCGCCCTGCCTGGGACTTCCTGCGCCTTCTGGTTTACATAGTGGCCTGCACCAGCGTGGTTCGATGGGCCTGCTGGCATATGCTCTCTCTCTCCAATGGAAGCTGGCCAGCCAGTGGTCTCAGCGCAAAGGTCATTTCAACCAGCTGGTCACTGTGACCGAGGATGTGGGACGCCCTCCAGTGGTTGCTCGTCCCAGCACATCTGCAGGAAGGGATCCCGTTTGTCCGCCCCAAGCTGACGGTCATCTTGACAACCAGCGCCTCTCTGACGGCTGGGGTGCCCACCTGGGGGGGCACAGAGTCCACAGGCTGCTGGAACATCCAGTGGTTTGGCTAGCCCTGACGCATTTGCTCCGTTCATTCGAGATCAAGTGGTCCAGGTCCAGACAGACAATAACAAGCAGGGCGGGACGCACTTCTTGCCTCTGTGCAAGGAAGCTCTCTGCATCTGGACCCTCGTGCACAGCCTGCAGCTAGAGCTCCTCGCAATCCATGTGACAGGAACCTCGAATCAGCTGACAGATGCCCTCAGCCTAGTAGGCGAGGCATCTCACAAGTGGTCTCTCCATCCAGAGGTAGCATACCATCTGTTCTCCCAGTGGGGTGCCCCTCAGCTGGACCTGTTCGCCTCCAGGGAGCACACAAAGCTGAGGCTGTTTTGTGCCTGTCCCCCTCCACAGGGCTCGCTGCAGGGGGATGCCTTCTCAAGGCCGTGGACCCCAGGCCTCTTTTTTGCCTTCCTTCCACCTCCCTTGATCCACAATGTGCTTCTCAAGGTCAGGAGGGAGAAGGCACAGGTGATCCTGGCAGCTCTGGACTGACCCCGCCAGTTTTGGTACCTCAATCTCCTTAGCCTCAGCAACAGGCTCCTGAGGCGACTTCCAGTACACCCAGACCTGCTCTCCATCAGTCAGGGGAAGGTACTCCATCTGGACCTTCAATCCCTGCACCTGACAGCCTGGTTCCTGAGTGGCTAGAGTTCCGGGCTTTGGGTCTGTCCGACAAGATCCTCACGGTTGTTGAGGCATCCCATAAGGAAGC
Organism: Neoceratodus forsteri; assembly: GCA_016271365.2. Classification (NCBI taxonomy): domain Eukaryota; kingdom Metazoa; phylum Chordata; order Ceratodontiformes; family Ceratodontidae; genus Neoceratodus; species Neoceratodus forsteri. The sequence goes on along the minus strand of CM028134.1, from coordinate 1,071,114,762 downwards.
GACCAGAAAATGCTATGCCTTCAAATGGAAGAGTCTCTCCATTTGGTGTCAGGGGACAGGGTTGGACCCTTCGACCTGTCCAGTGGCTAGCATTTTGAACTACCTTTGGTCCCTCTCCCAAGGGGGACTTCAGTTGGCGACCCTTAGGGTGCACCTGGCAGCCATCAGTGCTTACCAGGTGCATGCCAGTCAACAGTCAGTGGCGCAGGAGAAGATAGTCTGGTGCTTTTTCAAGGACGTAGATCACATATCCTCTCCGATGTGTGAACCATCACTTCCTTGGGATCTACTGCTGGTTTTGGCAAAGTTCATGGGCAAGCCATTTGAACCAGTGCACAGGTGTGACATCGCCCACCTGTCGTGGAAGGACCACCTTCTTGGTGGCTATTACGTCAGTCAGAAGGATTGGGGAGCGCCAGGGACTTTCGTTGTGGTCTCCTTACCTGGTCTTCCACATGGACAAGGTTGTCTTGCGCCCCCACCCGAAATTCCTTGTACTACACCAGTTACACCTCGGAGGCAGAGTACAGGCTCCATACTTTGGACCTGAGATGAGTGCTCTCCTACCATAAAGAGCGTGTGGCTGAAGTCTGGGGAGAGGTTCACCAGCTGTTTGTCACCTATGCTGAAGCCGCACCTGGCAGACCTACAGCCAAGTGAATGATTGGCAGGTGGATCACTTCCTGCATTGATCTCTGCTATAAGTTGGTGAGTAGGGAGCCTCCCATAGGGCCAAGGGCTCATTCCAGCTGCCATGCTGCTGCATCGGTGGCTGCTTCACGGGACGTCCCTATCCAGGAAATCTGCAGGGCTGCTACCTGGAAGTCAGCACACACCTTCATTTCCCATTACCACATTGACCTTGAGTCACGCCGGGGTACTGGTTTTGGGGCCTCAGTTCTCCAGTCTCTTTTTCCCAAGTGGGGGTGTGGGCCTTCCCTTCCTCCTCCTGGAGAACTGCTAGGAATCTGCCAGAAGTGTGGCTAGAACATCATATCCATATCCCTAGAAACACAGGTTACTCACCTGTAACAGAAGTTCTAGGGACATGGATATGTTGTTCATCCACACTGTCTGGCAGGTTCCTACCGCTTCAAATCTTGCCAGAAGGTCTTCAAGCTGTCTCCTCCCACCCACCGGGTGGTAAAACTCTCGGCTCCGCCCCATGGCTGAATTTTCCTTACCGCTTGGAGCTCAGGTTTCCTCCTTAACGCTCTGCGTGTTGGCTGGATCCTAATTCTTCGGTTTGTCCGAAACTCGTTTTAAAATTTTCAAGACTTCGGTCTTCCTTTTCCTTTGCGGCTGTGATGGACAAATCGACTCCTGGTTTTCGGCTGTGCCCTTGCAGGCAGAAGATGTCCAGGATGGATCCACACTCCACGTGCGTCTACTGCCTCGGCCTAGAACACGACCCGCAGGCCTGCGAGTCTTGCTGTTCATTCTCGGCCAGCGTCTTGGAGGACCGGCTGCGGTTGAAGCTTCGGCCCGAGAAGTGCTACCGCTGGTTGAAGTCAAAAGAGGCCCGTTGGGCGTTTACCATGACGCTGGCTCGAGCAGATGATCGCCCTCAAGAAGGCGGCGGCCCAGGCCGCATCTTCCTCCTCCTCGGTTGCAGCATTTATCCTGCTCCCTTTGGGTGCCTCATATTCTGCTTCATTCAAGGAGCTTTGCCATTCGCTTTCCACAAAGGGAAAGGGGCCATCGGGCCATTCCTCTCGGTCCAAGAAGAATGATCCCAAGGGTAAGTCCCATCGTCTGCGTTCGTGGGAGCGGGAGAGGTCCCCTTCCCCGGACAACTGACCGTCGACTTCGGTCGAGGTTGCGGCTAAGGCTGCTGGCTTCATGGCGTCCCCATCAGGTCAGCCGGCCGAGACAGCCGTCGACGCGGTCGAGATTTTTCTCAACCCGTCGGACGGGTTGTCGACTGGTGAGGCCGACAACCCATCTTTGCTGGTTCTCCTGGTGGAAACCGAGGATTTGCCTGCGCCATCGAGGCAGCAGTCCCCGGTTAAGATGTCTGAGCCGAGGGAGTAGCGGGTGTCCCCTGCTCCCTCCCATGCCCGCCCTCGGACACACCGAGGTTCTTGGTCTCGGCCCTCTTCTCGGTCCAGCCGATCCCGCCGACATCGGCGGTCTCGGTCTCAGCACCGAAGTGCAGCGCGCCACTCCTCCTCGTCATCTTCCTCGGATGAGGAGAGGCTTCAGCGCAAATTGCGTCGACGCTAGAAGGAGCTGATGTGGCAGCAGTTACTTTTGTCTGGGGCTAAGTCGACACCAACACCTTCCCCGGCCATCAAGTGGCTGTCACCTGAACGGCCGAAGCAACCTCTCACTGTAGTCAAGATGCCCATGCCTGGGCCGGTTGTTTGGCCTAAACTTGCTGCCCCGCCGATTGTGGTGGAACCTCTGCCTCCACAACCTAATTCGGGGGCACCGACCAAGGACTCTCGGTCGGCTCAAGACATGCCCCACAGGTTGTCGGTCACCCTCACTCCCGACTGTCCTCGGCAGGTGGAGGGTGGCTCAGGCCCTAGGCAGCTCTTCACGGACTCTTCGGAGTCTGATGACGACTCCTCCCTGTTCACCAGGCAGGTTGACCTGGAGTCCTCCGGGGGCCAGTCACTGGACGAAAGCCCATCGTCCTTTATGGGTCTGCTCGGCTCATCTCGGAGTCCACCGGGATGCAGCTCGAGCCGTTTCAAGCGGGCCAAGTATCCCCTGTCGGAGATACTGGACGAGGGGATTCACCGGAGGCCTTTCCTGTGGCTGAGGCCATTGTCAGCCCAGCCTTGGAGCTTTGGCAGCGCCTGCTTCCTGTCCTGTGCCTCGGCCAGGATGGCCAGAGTATCGGTCCCTACCGGCTCCCTGCCGGGTTTCGAGACACCCTCTGCCGAGGGTTGGTCACCGACAGCGTTTTCGGCATTCTGGGAATGCCAGGGGCGTGGACAAGCCCCGACAAGGGTCAAAAAGCTGGACTCGCGGGTGCAAGGTGTGCTACGTCCTCCCTTGGCCTCCGCCAGGCCAGCTCGGCCGTGCTGATGGCACACTTCTCCCACGCCCTTATGGGCTCCCTGGATGAGGTGATCCCTCATCTCCCGGCCGACCTCCAGACCACGGTCCGGGACCAGGGTAGGGCAGTGGCGAAGCAGCAGTTCCAGACAGCTCTGGACATAGGGGACTCCTGTGCCAGATCAGATCAGTGGCGGCTGCAGTGGCCATGTGCCGCAGGGCATGGCTGAAGATATCCACCTTTACGGCGGATACCCAGCACAAGTTGGCAGATGTCCCCTTCTTGGGGACCAACCTCTTCAGCCCTGGAGTGGAAGGTCACCTCCAGCAGATCGAAAAGTCCAGTGCCACCCAGGACTCGGCCACCTCCGCCCAGAAGGACAAAGGCCGCCGTCCACAGCAGCACAAGTCCTTCTGTGCCTGCGGCACGTCCGGCCCAACAGCACCAGCATCAGGGTCAGCAGGCTTGCGCTTGGCACCCCAAACCCAAGCCCGCGGCTTCCTCCAACAGGAAGCAGGGAGGTAAAGACCCAGGAGGTCCCTCCTCCAAGCCTGCCCAGTGACGGGTTGAGGGGTGTCGTCCCCAGCCCCGTCACTTCCCCCAGGGTGCCCCCAGTGGGGGGACGGCTCCGCCACTTCCTTTCCGCCTGGTCCGCTATCACCACGGACCGGTGGGTGTTGGAGGTGGTAGGAAGGGCCTGCCTCTGGAGTTCGAGCAGACCTTACCCTTTAAGCCATAGCGCCTCCCGGGGGCTACAGGAGTCCGCGGCTGCTGTCGCCGCCCGAGCCAATGTGCCCTGCTCCTCGAAAAGAGGTGATCAGGAAGGTGGCGGATCCTCCTCCAGACCCGGGGTTTGTGTCCAGGTATTTCCTGGTCCCAAAACGGATGGGGGGCTGGCGCCCCATTCTTGAGCTGCACGACCTGAACAGGTTCCTAAGGTCTCGGACCTTCAGAATGGTCACTCTGGCTCAGATAATACCATCCTTGGGACGAGGCTTGTGGTTCTGTTCCCTGGACCACCAGGACGTGTTCTTTCATGTCCCAATCCTTTCGTCTCATCAGAGATTCCTCCACTTCAGAGCGGAGGGATCCCTTTACGAGTTCGGGCCATGCCCTTCGGCCTCCTAGCTCTCAGGGTCTTCACCAAATGCATGGCAGTGGTGACAGCATTCCTCCGGTGCCGAAGGGTCGGGTGTACCTACCTGGACGACTGGCTGATAGCAGCCCCTCAAGCGCGGAGGTGGGCGGTCCAGAGATCTGGCCCTCAGGTTTGCTCTCAGATTGGCCTCATCGACGAGGCCAGAGTCAGACTTCGTGCCAAACGGTGATACATTTCATTGGGGCAGAGCTCGACTGTCTTGGAGCCAAACACGGCTCCGGTGGACAGGGCGAGGTTCTTTCCTCCTTTGCCCAATCATTTCTGGTTGGGCAGTCACCTACCGGGACTTCCTCGCCTCCTGGGCCTCATGGCGGCCTGCACCAGTGTGGTCCGTTGGGCCGCTGGTACATCGCCCTTCAATGGGGACTGACCAGCCAGTGGTCACGGCGCTTGATCCGTTGGATCAGCTGGTGACAGTGACCCAGGGGATGTGGGCGCTGTCCAGTGGTGGACTGTTCGGCACATCTGCAGGAGGGCATCCCGTTTGTCCGCCCGAGCCGACAGTCTCTCTATCGACCGATGCCTCTCTGATGGGTTGGGGTGCCCATCTGGGGAGCACAGGCGCACAGCCTCTGGTCCCCTGGAGTCCCGATGCACACCAACCTGCTGGAGCCGGCGGTTCATCTAGCCCTCACCGCCTTCCTCTGTTTCTCGGGGTCAAGTGGTTCAGGTCAAGACGGACAATACCATGACCGTGTACTATCTAAACGGCCAGGGCAGGATGCGCTCCATGCCTCTGTGCCGGGAAGCTCTCCGCATTTGGTCTCTCGTGCGCAGCCTGGAGGCGGATCTCCTTGCCATTCACGTGGCAGGAGCCTCCAACACCCTGGCTGATGCCCTAAGCCAGATAGGGGCTGCGTCTCACGAGTGGTCTCTCCTGCCGGAGGTAGTACAAGATCTCTTCTCCTACTGGGACATGCCTCAGGCGGACCTGTTTGCCTCAAGGGAGAATGAGAAGCTGAGACTGTTCCATGCCCACCCCCCTCAGCAGGGCTCGCTGCAGGGGGATGCCTTTTCGAGGCCGTGGACCCCGGACCTCTTCTATGCCTTTCCCCCATTTCCCTTGATCAACAAGGTGCTTCTCAAGGTGAGGAGGGACAAGGCACAGGTGATTCTGGTAGCCCCAGACTGGCCCCGTCAGTTCTGGTATCCAGATCTCCTCAGTCTCAGCTCCAGGCTCCCGAGGCGGCTTCTAGCCCGCCCGGACCTGATCTCAGTCAGTCAGGAGAAGGTATTCAATCCAGACCTTCAATCCCTGCACCTGACGGCCTGGTTCTTGAGTGGCTAGAGTTCCAGGCCTTGGGTCTTTCCAATGAGGTCCTCAACGTCGTTGAGGCATCCCGTAAGGAGTCAACCAGAAAATGTTACGCCTTCAAATGGAAGAGATTTTCCATTTGGTGTCAGGGCAAGGGCCTGGACCCTTCCTCCTGTTCCTTGGCAAGCATTCTGGACTACCTGTGGTCCCTTTCTCAGCAAGGGCTTCAGTCGACGACCCTTAAGGTGCACCTGGCAGCCATCTCTGCTTACCGGGTGCGTGGTTGGGCGCTTTCTCAAAGGCCTTGATCACATATCCCCACCGGTGCGAGAACCTCCACTTCCGTGGGATCTACTGCTGGTATTGGCTAAGCTCATGGGCAGGCCATTCGAACCAATGCACAGGTGTGATATCTCCCACCTGTCGTGGAAGACCGCCTTCTTGGTGGCTATCACGTCAGCCAGAAGGATGGGAGAGCTCCAGGCACTTTCCATCGAGTCTCCTTATCTGGTCTTCCCCAGGGACAAGGTTGTCCTGCGCGCCCACCTGAAATTCCTTCCGAAGGTGGTGTCGGAGTTTCACCTTAACCAGGTGTTGACTCTGCCAGTGTTCTACCCCAATCACACCTCGGAGGCTGAATATAGGCTCCATACTTTGGACCCTAGAAGAGCTCTCGCTTATTATAAGGAGCAGATGGCTGAAGTTCGGGGAGAGGTTCGCCAGCTGTTTGTCACCTACGCTGGAGCCGCACCTGGCAGACCTGCAGCCAAGCGGACGATAGGCAGGTGGGTCACCTCCTGCACAGATCTCTGCTATAGGTTGGCGGGCATGGAGCCTCCCAGAGGGATAAGAGCTCATTCTACCCTCCATACTGTTGCATCGGTAGCTGCTTCCAGGGACGTCCTTATCCAGGAAATCTGCAGGACTGCTACCTGGAAGTCAGTACATACCTTCATCACCCACTACCACATCGACCTTGAGTCACGCCGGGATGCTGGTTTTGGGGCCTCGGTTCTCCAGTCTTTATTCCCTAAGTAGGGGGTGTGCACCTTGCCTCCCTCCTCCCAGAGAACTGCTAGGAGTCTGCCAGACAGTGTGGATGAACAACATATCCATGTCCCTAGAAATACAGGTTACTCACCTGTAACAGGAGTTCTAGGAATGGTATGTTGTTCATCCACACGACCCACCCGACCTCCCCGGCTTCGACGCACAACCTGGCTTCCAGCGGGCTAGATCTGGCGTCATGGGGCAGAGCCGAGAGTTTTACCACCCGGGCAGGAGGAGCCAGCTTGAAGACCTTCCGGCAAGATTTAAAGCAGCAAGGAACCTGCCAGACAGTGTGGATGAACAACATATACCATTCCTAGAACTCCTGTTACTGGTGAGTAACCTGTATTTCTAGGAGTGGTATATGATGATCATCCACACGAACCCACTTGACCTCCCCAGGCTCAGGCACACAATCTTGCTTCCAGTGGGCTACGATCTGGCATCTAGGGGCAGAGCCAAGGGTTTTACCACCCGGGTGGGTGGGAGGAGCCAGCTTGAAGACGTTGTTCAGACAGGAATTAAAGGGGGAAGGCATCTGCCAGACAGTGTGAACGAACATCATATACCACTCCTAGAACTACTATTACAGGTGAGTAACCTGTGATCTTACTTGGAGAGGAAGCTCTTGCAGCAGGTAACACATATAGGACTGACACCACCTGGCAGCAGATCTTGGCAATTCTTTTCTCTAGCAGTACCGACGTGGGACCGCCCACCTGATGTCAGCTCCACCCCCCGACGTCACCCAGTATAAAGGCAGGAGGCGGTCCCCATGTGCTCCAGTTCTTTCCCGCTGCGGCAGTGCGTTAGTCAGCTCTTGGCTGTCTAACCAGTTCCTCAGCTTTAAAAACGTTATTTCTCTATCTCGCTTCAACGATTCTTCGACGTATGTCCTCTCCACCGACCGGCACCGTAATAAGTGCCCTTGTGGGAAGCAGATCCCTTCCAAGGATGGACATTCGGCCTGCCTCTTTTGCCTGGGCCCAGACCATGACACCAGCACCTGTACCCATTGCCAGGCCTTCAACAGCCAGACCAGGATTCGGAGACAGAAGTCTCTCCAGGCTTACCTAGCACAGCAACGTTTGGCCCAGATGCAGCAGGAGACATCCTCCAGGAGGGAATCTCCTTCCCCCTCTCCACCCAAGAAACATAGAAAGGAGAAGTGCCACCATCGGGACCGGGATCGCTCGCCCTCCAGACCAAGGTCTTCCAGCTCCCAGTCCACTAGTCACTGCGGCTCCTCTGGTCATGAGGCCCAGCTTATCTCCTTTAAGCCTCCCACCTCAGCTTCTCTCGCCAAAACTTCTCTTCAGCCTGTCAAGGTCAGGCCCCTGGACCCTGGTTCTGCAGCAGCTAAAGGGCCTTCGGACACTGGTTCTACAGTGGCAAAAAGGCCCTTGGACTCCGGCTCCTCGGTGCCTAAGAGGCCCTCCGATGCCAGCTCCGCAGAGGCAAAGGGTAAGTCCTTCTCCCGATCAGCCTCGGTCAGTCCCCGGGAGTGCAAGCAGACAGCAGGGCACTCTTCCAGGGCTTTATCCCTGCTGCCGAAGCGTAAGTCCGACTGGCGTCTGCCCACGGATTCCGACCGATGCCCCTTGGACAAGCCCCACAAATCTTCTGATAGGCTGACTAAGGCCTCTTCATGCTCCAACCATCCCCACCTTTCTCCTGTCAAGGGACACCTGTCGGACAAGGCTTTTGGCCCAACGCCGGAGAAGCGTCCTTCTATTCCTCCTCCAGCACCAGATAAGCCACCCACGTACCACGGCAGTCGTTGGTCCCTCCCCCAAAGTCCCCTGTCGGCAGCCCTGACGTCTCTCCTAGGGACCATACTCTGGTCCACCTGATGATGGTACCACGGAGGTACCACAGACATCACCCATTAGACCGACGCCGGATCCAACTGACGCCGGTTCAAGAGAAGGCCAACTGATGACCCCTCCAACACCTGAGTCACCAAGGCTGGGCATGTCTCCGGTTAAAGAACTTTTCACTTATTGGTAGGAGACTGTTAAGCAAGATTTGGTGTCTCCTCCTCCTCCTAAGCCTCCTCCTGTCACCCGAGTCAGATGTTCGGGTCACCCCTGTTCCATCTGGGAATGAGGAGGATAAAACCCCTACTAGCCCCAAGAAGCACAAAACTAAGCGCAGGAGGACCAGATCTCCTTCCTCCTCCCACCCTCCTTCACCCAGAAGACTCAGATATAGGAAGAGGAGACAACGTTCCTCCTCCTCCTTCTTCAGAGGCCTATGGAGAATTAGAGCCTTCCTACTCTGATTCTGACCCCCCTGGTTTGCTTCCTGGAGACACAGAGGACCAGCAAAAGTCTCCGCCCGATGACCCCAGCTTTATGGAGGTCATGAGGCACATACAGGAGAACGTGGGATGGGATACAGAGGTCTTCGACCCCGAATGCTTGCGTCTAGCAAAGTATTTGCGCCAGAAGGACCCCAAGCCAGTGGTTATCCCCCCATTAGTGGATACCTTCCAAGACGTCACCCTTGCCACTTGGAAGCATCCACACGCTTCCTCTCCGGTGCCCAAAAAGGCAAATTGTTTGTACCAGGCCCCCAAGGACCACTCTTACTTAGCTGAACATCCCACAGCTTATTCCGTGGTTATATCGGCTGCACATAATCGTTCGCAGAGGCCGAAGCACCTAAGTACCCAGCCACCAGACAGGGAGCCTAAGCAGCTGGATTCTTTGGGGCATAGGGTGTACTCGTCTGCCACCTGCAGCATACATAGCCTCAATTTTTGGATGCACATGGTCCAGTTCCAGAACACCCATTGGGACCAAGGACTGGACATCCTGCAAGGCATGCCCGACTGCCCTCAAAAGGCAGAGCCTGCAAAGCTTTTGCAGACGGGCTCGGTTGTGGGTACTCATATCCTCCGAGCAGCGTATGACTCTGCGGACACCTCAGCGAGGGCGTCTGCAACCAGAATTTGTCTTCGGTGCCATTGCTGGCTCCAGGTCTCTGGGTTCAACCCAGAGGTTCATACTACCCTTCTGGACGCCCCTGTCAGAGGCTCAGTGCTCTTCAGTGAAGATACAGAGAAGGTCATTGTTAAACTGCAGGACTCTGGAAAGGCCGTCCATTCTGTGCAGTTTATGTACCACCCGAATTGGGAGCATTTTCATTGGCCCCGTTTTCGTGGCAGAGGGGGACATCAGCCACAGCAGCCCCATGTTTAGTCTCACACGCATCGGGGAGGCTTTGTTCGAAGAGGTGGGTCCAGAGGTGCTGCCTCAACCTCCTCTAGACAGGCTAGACCTTCTGCCTCCGCCCTTCCTCCTCCTCCTTCAACCTGACTATCTGGGCGCCCCCCCCCCAGGTCTGTCGTCAGGAGAGCCGGTGGGAGGTCGTTTTTCTCTTTACGCCCAGGCCTGGAGAGAAGTGACGACCGACCAGTGGGTCCTCGACCTTGTGGAGTTTGGACGCTCCATAGAGTTTGAGTCTTTACACCCTGAGAGACCACAGGGCTCCTATCACACAGGAGAGCCAGTCTCTCCTGGCCAAGGATGTCATAGAATGCATCCCGGAGGCAGAGGTAGACTCTGGTTTTTACTCCTGCGTCTTCCTGGTTCCCTAGAAGTCGGGGGAATTAAGGCCCATCCTGGATCTCAGCAACCTCAATGGGTGGGTCTCCTATTGGAGAATCCACATGGTGTTGCTTCCAGATCTCCTCTCCTTCCTTTCGGTCAGAGATTGGATGGCATCCATGGACATGCAGGATGCATATCTGCACATTCCCATCTGCCAAAATCATCGGAGATTCCTGAGATTCCGGTTCGAAGGTCAATCCTACCAGTTCAAGGTCCTTCCTTTCGGCCTTTCCTCTGCCCCCAGGGTCTTCACAAATTGCCTTGCCATCGTAGCAGCAGCACTGCACAGAGACGGACATTTCCTGTTCCCCTATCTAGACGATTGACTTCTGCTAGCCTCGTCCAGTCCTCTTCTCTGGGAAACCATCCTGGACACTTTCTCCCTCCCTCTCTCGGTGCCTGGGGATCACAGTAAAACCCAGAAAAGTCACAGCTCCTTCCCTCCTAGTGTCTCAAATTTATAGGAGTCCCACTGGATACCTCCTTGGGGAAGGCCTTCCTACCTTCCGACAGAGCAGAGTGCCTCAGGGCACTAGCAATCCAAACTTGTTTAGCATCTCTCGTCCCCGCCAGATCCATCCTTCGGCTTCTGGGACACATGGCGGCCGCCATAGTTTTGGTCCCCTTCACCAGGCTGCACATGCACACCATTCCGTGGATGCTTCGCGTCAAGTGGGACCAAACAAGGGACTACTTGGATTTGCCCATCCGGATCACAGAACCAATTCATTGGGAACTCCCCTCACGATCTCTGCAGAGGCCTCCCCTCCCAGCCAGATACACCTACCCAGACTCTCACTACAGATGCATCTGGGACAGGATGGGGGGGGCTCATCTGGCGAGTCACAGGACTCGAGGACTGTGGTCCCCATTGGAGGAGAACCTTCATATCAATGTGCTCGAGCTAAGAGCTGTCCGGTACTCTCTACAGGCAATGACTCCATTCCTACTGCCCAGTCACTGTTGAGTTCAGATGGACAACACCTCTGTGGTGTTCTACGTCAACAAGCAGGGAGGCGCACACTCTTATCCTCTTTGTCGGGTAGCCATGAGAGTATGGGACTGGGCGATGGAGCATCAGCTCAGTTTTTCGGCAGTCCACGTTCCAGTTTCTCTGAACGTGGTTGCAGACGCTGTCAGCCGGGCCAAACCGTTAACTCACAAGTGGTCCCTGCTACAGTCAGTAGCAGACACCCTGTTCGCCAGATGAGGGATGCCAGAGTTGGAACTTTTTTGCGTCTTAGTGCAATGCAAAACTGCCCAATTTCTGCTCGCTCGGTCCCAAGCCTGGACCTTTTTGGCAAGATGCATTGTCCCTATCCTGGAAAGGGAGGTTCCTTTATGCCTCCCTTGCCCCACTTGCAGCGGGTTCTACTCAAAGCGCAATCAGAGAGGGTGGTCATAATCCTGATAGCCCCTCTGTGGCTCAGACCGATTTGTTTCCCACTCTTCAGGCGTCTGACAGTGGAGCCGCCATGGCCCCTTCCCCTTTCGGGTTTCTGCTACTCTCTCAGCAACAGGGAGCTTTGGTCCATCCCAACTTACACTCACTCCACCTGCATGCTTGGCTCCTCAGGACCGAGCGAAGCTCAGATTTGGAGTATCGGACGAAGTAGCTCAAATCTTGGTTGAGACGCAGAAGTCCACTACCAGGGCCATTTACGCCATGAAATGGAAACGCTTTTGTCTATGGGCCACAGCCGGGAGATTGGATCCTCTGGTCTGCACCTGCAAACAAGCTTTCAGCTTAGTGTGTCTCACCTGGTAAAATAATTGGTTAAAAAAAAAAAAACTCTATCTTACAATACCTGTTATCTCTTTCGGAGTCGGGTCTCAGTTACTCCTCCATAAAAGTACACCTGGCTGCTGTTTCTGCCCATCATCACTGCGTCCATGACAGGACAGTGGCTCAACTGGAGGTAGTTAAAACCTTCCTTAAGGGGATCCTGTATCTCCGTCCCCCTGTTCGATATCTTGTTCCTTCTTGGGACTTACTGTTTGTTCTGGAAATGCTTAGACTTCCCCCATTTGAACTGGCCATGAGTTGTGAGCTTTGTTACTTCTCCTGGAAGACTTTGCTTTTGGTAGCAGTCACCTCTGCTAGAAGCATTTCTGAGCTTCATGCGTTGATGTGTAGAGAATCTTATCTGATTTTTCATAAGGATAGGGTGGATCTCCACACCAGTCCAAAATTCCTTCCTAAGGTAGTCTCGGAGCTTACTCTTAGTCAGTCAGTTCAGCTTTCGGTTTGTTACCCGGAACACTCCCAACAGGGGTGAGGCGCTTCTGCACACCTTAGATGTGCATAGAGCTTTGTGCTGTTACCTGTCCAGAACTAAGAAGGCCAGACAATCGGATCAGCTTTTTGTGTCCTTTGCGGACAGGTCCTTGGGGCGCCTGGTTACCAATCATACGCTTTCATGTTAGTTGGTCAACTGCATATCCTTCTGTTATGAGAAGGGTGCGAAAACCCTTCCAGGTGGAGTCAGGGCACGTTCTGCCAAACCGGTTGCTACTTCTTTTGCAGCACTCAAGAGAGTGTTGGCGGCTGACATTTGTGCTGCTGCCAGTTGGCACTCTGTTCATACGTTCATCAGGCACTACAGCCTGGATATAGTTTCCGGGCGTCGAGCAGGTTTTGGCCTTGCGGTTCTCCAGGGCCTTATCTCATGAGAGGTCTCTCTCCCAATGTGTGTCTGCCTCTCCTTTCCCACTCCCAAAGGTTGTCTTAAGCTTTATACTGCTTGGGAGTGTGTCTGTATGTTTACTTCCTCTTCCGAAGGGTTGTCTTTAGTTTTATACTGCTTGGGAATCAGTCCTGTATGTGTTACCTACTGCAAGAGCTACCTCTCGAAGTAAGATAGTACAGTTGCGTAAGAACTTACTGTAACAGTAGATCTTCGAGAGAAGCTCTTGCAGCAGGTATGATTTTCCCTTCCTCCTTCCCCCAGGAGTAAGTCTCTCTGCTCTGATCCAACTTTCATTCTTTCAGTTGCGGGCATTGTGTTTACGCTTGTTTGTTCTGTGGAGTTTGTTTGATCCATAACTGTTCGTTTTTGGCCTGTCATTGGAGTACAAGAACTGGGGCACGTGGGGACTGCCTCCTGCCTTTATAGTGGGTGACGTCGGGGGTGGAACCGACGTCGGGTGGGCGGTCCCACATCGGTACTGCTGGAGAAAAGAATTGCCGAGATCTGCCACCAGGTGGCGACAGTCCTATATGTGTTACCTGCTGCAAGAGCTTCTCTTGAAGATCTACTGTTATGGTAAGTTCTTACGTAACTGTACATTTCCAGGCAACCACCACTCCTTCAGTGAAATACTTCCTCACATCTCTTTTGAATTTTCCATCTTCGTTCCATGTCCCTTATTCTCATGCCTCCTTTCCTCTGAAAATATTCCCCTCCTGTATACCTTATTTACCCCATGAGGTATTTCTAGATCTTCATCGAGTTATTTCAGTCATCGGATTACACTGTAGGAACCTTTACTGTTGGTGATGGGAACCCACACAGAAGATTTTCAGCAGCACGACTGGGGCCGCCCACACTGTCGGATGTCCATTGACGTCACCAACCCTATAAAGGCGTGCATGGCCCTGCTTCCTCCTCAGTTCTTTCCCATTGTCAACTTGCTCACATGGGGCGCGTCCACATAAGCTCCAACGCAGTATTCATACCATTTTTTGCCTTCAGCATTTTCTTCAGTTTTTTCCAAATCTCTTATTTTTTTTTTTTTTTATTTTAGTCTTTGGTAACTGGGTAATGCCCATTAGGCACAAGTGCCTGTTTTTAGGGGCGACCTGGGAGCACTGGGCAGTTAAGTGACTTGCTCAGAGTCACACAGCATGCAAGTGGAGGTTGTGAGACTCAAACTCAGGTTTGGTCTGCTGGATGTACCAAGCTTGTTCACACCTCATTCCTCTAACCACTAGGCTATACTGCCAGCCCAAAATTAATTATTAAAGATTATTAAAGACTTATTAAAGAGATTTTTCTATTTTATTTATGTAGAGTTAATCCTTCAACCTCTCTCTTCTGTCGCTGCCACTGCAGAAAGAAGATTGCCTTCGCAGATGATCATTCTGTCTGTGTCTGCTGTCTTGGGCCTGAACACGTAGTTTCTGACTGTGAGCTCTGCCAGAAGTTTAACCAAATAACCATCAGGTGATGTAAAAAGGCTCTTAAAAATGTTCTGATGGATCAGCAGGTAGCCAGTTCCGGGCAGGGGTCCTCCAGGGTCCTAGTCGCTGAGTCCCCGCCTGGATCGCCTAGCTCCCAGACCTCCAAGGTCCGAAACAAATCCTTGGGGAGATAAAAAGATCGAGATTGTGACCGCCGCCCCCAGCATCAGTCTTGATCCCTGACATCCTCTTCTCCTATTTCTGGGAATCCTCATCAGCTGTGGTTGCACCGACGAGGAAGACTGCTGTCCAGGTCTCTGTACCCACCACACACATACCGACTGCATCTCTGCCCGAATCTCAGGGCGGCTGGTCATTAACCTCCAAGTCATCTGCCTTCTTTTGTCGACAGTGAGCTTGTACGTCAACAACTCTCCCATTGAGGCTTGCCCTTTCTCCCTCAGGGCTACAGGCTCGTCTGGTTCCTCAGGATACAGCAGGTGGGTTGTCAACATGTGTGCCATCGACCCACCCCATCGACAACTACCGTCGACTTGAACAAAATCCTACTTAAATTTGCTAACGTGCTTTAGTACAGCAGCGGGTCACCTTTAGGCTCCCTTTGCCAATGCCAGCAACGGTAGCTTCTTCATCGACACCTACTACGGGCCATGGAAGCTCCCGTGAGCTGTCATCAGTGCATCCAACGCCAGACCCAGATTTCAAAAAGTGGTCGAGGAGTATCATCACCCAGACCTCATTCTTCTTGATGATGAGGAGGAAAAGGAAGAGATCCTGCTGTCTGACAGATCTACTCTATTTTCTGTCAGTGAGGACTCAGCGAAGCATGCTCCTAGGTCTCCTCCGGGGGCCCCCACATGCCTCAGTGTGATGAAGCAGCTGTCCTCAGCCATGGGCTTCCACACTGAGGAAGAGGATGCCACCAGAAAGGAGCTGGTGGATTTCCTGGAGATCCCTGAATCTCACCCAAAAATCGTTCCTCTAATCCTTCCTGCCCTGAGGAATGCAGCCGCAGCAGCCTGGCACAGACCAGACATGGTGCCAGCTATGCTCGGAGGGCAGATAAACTCTGTCATGCCCCTCAAGGGCTCCTCTGCTATGCTGCCCAGCCCAAGACAGACTCTGTAATCATCCAGGCGGCTCATGACAGGTCTAAGACACTGTAGCACCTTAGTTCGATTCCCCCAGATAAGGAGTCTCCCTCTCTACCTCTGGGGCAAGAGGGTTTATGCTTTCTGCACCCTGGGTTTGAGGATTGCAAATTGCCTGTCTCACATGGCAAAATAACAAAATGCCAACTGGAAAAAAGCACGGCTGCGGCACAGACCCTTCCGGATGGCACACAGAAGCAGGAGCTGCTCCGTGCCTCCAAGCAGCCGAGGATGTTAGCAAGCACCTCCTCAGAGCCCTCTGTGATATGGCTGACACCGTTGCCAGGCGACCGCCATGGTCATTGATTTGCAGGCTTCAGGTAGAGCCCTCAAGTGTGTACACTTCGCTACCATACCCAATCAAGGTGAGGGCACCCTCCCTTTCGCAAAGCGCCTCTTGGCCCCCAAGGAAACTGAGCCCGGCCCTGACTTGTCCCCCGCCCCGTGTGGGAGCTGTGGCGCCCCAGACACGAGGGACCAGCCCCAGCAGCTGGCTCTGCCTCTGCTTGACACCTTGCTAGACCCCCCCTCTTCTGGTCCTGCACCAGGAGGTGGTGGTTGGAGGATGGTTCTCCCGCCATCTCAATCAGTGGAAAACCATAACTTCCGATGCATGGATTCTGCAGATCATAGAGACAAGGCATACCCTGGAGCTCATCAAGCAACCACCAGAAACCCCTCCTCCACCCTCCAATCACCCCCCCCCTTCTCACCTGTTTCTCTGGGAAGAGGTGCAGTCCCTTCTACACAAACAGGCCATCAAGCCAGTTCCCAGGTGCCAGAGAAACAAGTGGTTCTAGTCCAGGTTTTTCCTGGTACCCAAAAAAAAAGGGCAATCTGAGGACCATTCTACACCTAAAGAACCTCAATTTGAATGTCCAGTACAAAAAGTTTTGGATGGTAACTTTACCGGGCTTAATGCCCTTCCTCAAAATGGGATTGGCTGTGCTCCCTGGACAGGCAGGATGCTCACCTGCACATTTTGGTCTTCTGTCCTCACAGGAGGTTTCTCCACTTTGCGTTTCAGTGCGAGCAGTATCAGTTCAAAGTGCTGCCCTTTGACTTGTCCTCTGCGCTTCAAGTCTTTACCAAGTGCTTGGCAGCGGTAGCAGCAGCTCTCAGAAGGGAGGTGCTGTATGTTTTCCCTTATCTGGACAATCGGCTCCTAAAGGCACCATCCAGGGAACAGGTTTTGGTAGCTCTGGAGCGAACTCTCCAGCTTTTCCACCTCTTGGACATCACCATCAACCTGCCCAAGTAGGTTCTGGTTCCATCCCAATGACTACAGTACATAGGGGCGGTCCTGGATTTGGCCCAGGGGAAGGCCTTCCTGCCCCAAAACAGGGCAGAGTGCCTTATTACCCACACTCAAAAAGTCGCCGGAGTCTCCAGATTCCTGCCAGGGTGTACCTCAGACTGCTGGGCCTGATGGTGGCTGCCATACCCACTATTCTCCAGTGGACCCTCCGAGTGCAGTGGGACCAGCAAACGGATGAGTTGGATCATCCAGTTTTGGTTTCTTCCCCAGTCTGCAAGGTACTGCGGCTGTGAATGGACCCTTCAAATTTGCTTCAAGGCATTCTATTCCAGATATCCTCCCCACAGCAGATCCTCACTATGGATGCCTCCAGTCTGGGCTGGGGAGCACACCTGGGCCCTTTTTCAGACTCAGGGCTTTTGGTCTCAGTTAGAGACCTTACTGCATATAAATGTCCTGGAGATGAAGCGGTGCTCTATGCCCTGCAGGCCTTTCAGGAACACCTTGCTCCAGGGCAGCTGTTGGTGTAGGGACAACTTGTGTGGTATACTACATTTACAAACTGGGGGGGGCTCATTCGTACCCCCATGCAGGGAGGCCATGAGAGTGTGGTACTGGGTGCTGGATCACGGCATAACTCTATCGGCAGTCCACGTGCCAGGTGTGCTAAGCATTGTGGCGGACAGCCTCTGCTGGACTCAGTCCAACATGCATGAGTCAGAGCTCCTCTCATCCATCGTAGAAGACTTGTTCAACAGATGGGTCGTCCAGAACTGAACCTTTTTGCATTCTCTTTCAATGCAAAACCGCCCAATTCCCTTGCTAGATCCAGGGTGTGGAGTTTTTGGCGAGATGTGTTGTCCCTGTCTTGAGGCGGGAAGTTCCTTTATGCCTTCCCTCATTTCCTCTAATTCAGAGATTGCTCATCAAATTGCAGATGGAGGGGAGCCAGCATGATTCTGGTAGCTCCATTCTGGCCTCGGCAGATATGGTTCCCCCTGCTTCAGCAGCTGGCGGAGGAACCTCTGGTCCCTCTTCCCCTCTGCAAGAACCTGCTGACATAGGCTCTGGGGACCCTGGTCCGTCCTAATCTCAGGTCCTTCCATCTGCATGCTTGGCTCCTAAGGACATAGCCATCGCTAGATTTGGGGTCTCAAACAGAATGGCGGACATCCTTGAGGCTGCACGGAAGTTTTTCACTCGAGCCGCATATGCCATGAAGTGGAAGCGGTTTGCCATCTGGGCTGCCAGACATAGTTTGAACCCTTTCACCTGCCCGGTGAACACACCCTGGACTACCTGATCTCTCTGTCTGACAGGTCTCCAGTACTCTTCCCTCAAGGTGCACCTTTCAGCCGTGTCTGCTTTTTATGAGCCTGTGGGTAACCATACGATTGCTCAACTGGATGTCTGCTGTACCTTCCTCAGGGGCATCCTGAAACTGAAACCCCCCATCCACTCTCCTGTTCCAGCTTGGGATTTAAATTTTATTTTGGAGAAGCTGACCCTGTCTCCTTTTGAGCCTATCGCAACTTGTGATCTGTGCTTTCTCTCTTGGAAAGCATTGTTTTTGGTTGCCATTACTTCTGCTTGAGGAATTTCAGCACTCCAGGCCTTCTGGTGTGAAGAGCCTTATCTGATTTTTGACAGACAGGGTGTCTTTATGCACAAATTCTAAGTTTCTCCCTATGGTGGTCTCAGAGTTTCCACTTAACCTGTCTATCCACCTTCCTGTTTACTTTCCTGAGCTTGCCAATCCAGGGAAGCACTGCTCCATATGTTGGATGTATGCAGAGCATTGAAGTACTACTTGCTTTGGACCACGGAGAGTCGAAAGTCAGAGCAGTTGTTTCTCTTTCGCCCCAGGTAGAGAGGGCGCTTCAGTTTCTAAGCAATGTTTATCCAAATGGTTGGTAAATTGCATTGTTTTAGCTTAACAAATGGGCAAAAGAATTGCCTGGTGATGTCAAAGCTCATTCCACCAGAGGCGTGGCTACTTCTGTGACTTGTTTTCGAGGGATCTCAGCCGCTGACATCTGTGTGGCTGCCACCTGAAGTATCATCCACACTTGCACTAAGCACCACGGTCTAGACATTGCCTCTAGAGCCCGTGCAGGTCTCAGCAGGGCTGTGCTGCAGGGCCTCTTGTCTTGATTTTATGAAGAGCCTCCTCCCAGACTGCCTGCTTGTACCGGTCGCTGCTTGGGACTCATTCCTATGGTGTGACCTGATGACTGAGATAACCCGACGAAGATAGAGCAGCTGTGTAAGAACTTACCATAACAGTTGGTCTTCAGGGGATCATGATCATTATGTCTAGTTTTCCTCCCACCATCCCCTTCTTGGGGCTCTTGTCTAGGAACTGGCTGGCTGGTGTATCCAGTCTTTCACAGGGTCTGGGCACCTCTCCCTCTCCCCCATGGCTAGGGCTCTGCTCCCTTTGTTTCCGGGAGGAAAGAACTGTGAAGGGAGTGGGGCCACTCACGTCTTTATAGGATGAGTCATGTCAACGGACGTAGATGGCGTGGGCGGCCCCAGTTGTACTGCTGAAAATCTTCAGTGTGGATTCCCCTTCACTGACGGTGAAGGTTCCTGCGGTGTAACCTGATGACTGAGATCCCCTCGAAGATCTACTGTTACAGTAAGGTCTTGACGTAAGTGCTCTGTTTCTATCATATCTCACCCCCTCCCTTGTTTCTTCCAGGGTGTACATATTGAGGTTCTTTAGTTTTGCCTTATAAGGCTTTTGGTGCAAACCATACACCATTTTAGTTGCCCTCCTCTGGACTGCCTCTACTCTGTCCATGCCCTTCCTGAGATGTGGTCTCCAAAACCGGACACAGTACTCTAGGTGGGGTGTTACAGTGATTTGTGAAGTGGCAATACCACCTCCTTCCCTCCTTCTGCTGGTGATACCCCTCCCTGTGCATCACAACACCCCACTGGCTCTAACCACTGCCTTGTCACCTTGAGGTCATCTGATATGATTACTCCTAGGTCCCTTTTCTGTTTGGTGACCGTCAATACCTCCTCTTCCATTCTGTATTCTGACTCTGGGATTCTGTGCCCTTAACGTATTATTTTTCCTTTTTTTTTTTTTTTTTTGCATTGAAACCTAGCTGCCATGCCTTTGACCACTGCTCGAGTTTTCTCAGGTCTCTGCACATTCTTTCTACGCTCTGTAGAGCGTCCACCCTATTGCAGATTTTGGTGTCATCCACAAAGAGGCAGACATTTCCTTTCAGCTCATCTGCAGTGTCACTTATAAAGACATTAAATAGGACTGGTCCTAGTACTGAGCCCTGTGGCACCCTGCAGGTCACTCTTCCTTCCCTGGAGTGAACTCCGTGTACCACTACACTCTGCCGTCTTTCCTTAACCAGTTTGTTACCCAGTTTATCACCTTAGGACCCACTGTAAGTTGCCCAGTTTCCTTATGAACCTCCTATATGGAATGGTGTTGAAAGCCTTACTGAAATCTAATAGGCCACATCCAGCGCCCACCCTGCTCCAGTTCCCTGGTCACTTAGTCAAAGAAATCATATTAGTCTGACATGCCCCCCACACACACACAGGGAATCGTGCTGCCTCTGGTGTTGCAACCTGCTGGCTTCAAGGTACTTCACAATCCTTTCCTTTAGCAGCGACTCCATTAGCTTCCCCACCACTGATGTCACGCTGACTGGGCTGTAGTTGCCAGCCTCCTTCCTGCTACCGCTTTTATGAATGGAGACGACATCTGCCCTCCTCCAGTCCTCTGGAACCACTCCTGCTTCTAATGAGTTGTTAAAAAGGACTGTCAGAGGTGCAACCAGTCCCTCCCTGAACGCCCTCAGTACTCCTGGATGTACCCCATTTGGCCCCATAGCTTTGTCCCTTTCATATTTATCTATTTATTTCAAAGATTTTACCAGGAAAGTCATACTGATCTGGTATCCACTTGTTTCCAGATGGATCGGGGGGGGGGAGTATAACAAAATATATAGATTACTAGAAACGATTCAAGAATGAAACTGACATACAGTTTAATGGAGAACAAGCAAAACAACATTAAACAGTGAGCAACAGAACAATGATATGAGGAGCAAGGAGTAGTGACTGAGAGGGGCTGAGCTAGCATCAGTGCAGGGTAGAAGGCTGCTGATGTCCATCCTGACATCAGAACCAATCCAAGAATCGCCCCAAAATCCGAACAATGACAAAGGTATGATGAGTTCTTCCTGGGGCAGCCTCTATATCAAACTGATACAAGCCTTCTAGATTGGACTCTATTGCTGAGCTAAAAGCCAGGCCTCTTCATGCTTTCCTTGTTGTATGCTGGGGCAGGTGGTGTGTCAGATATCAATAGTCTAGGATTACCCGGTTACATTACCAAGCAGGGATTGGTATCAGGCGCAAGCACGACTACAGAGTGTTAGCCTGCTAGAGATGAAGTACTCACCGGTTTTTGTTTTCTCTTGCCAGGAAGGAGCACATGGGGTACATTTTGAGCACGCGCCTTGGGTTCTCCGAACATGTCCTCAAGATGGATTGAAGGTAGAGAACCCTTTACAACCTCACTTCAGTAGTAGGGTTGCCACTGTAGTGCTGTTGTGATCCCAGACCCCTCCCCGGTTTGTTCCTTATGAAGACCCAGCTGAATCCTCCCTCCCAGTCTGGAATTCTCTTGCCTTAAGGAAAATAATTTGAAAGTGTTTATAAAACAAAACACGTTTGTTAGGGGCTTGTATGGATTTCTAGGTGACATCTCCATGAGTTTACAAGAGATCTGAGAGAGTAGTACACTAACCATATACAAGTCACATTTAAGTCTGAATTGTAATGGCTCCCAGCATTTGTGAGACACACACACACACACACACCATTGCTGACCATCTTTACCGAGTGATTTTTTGCAGCAGTCCCCTCTTCCTCAGGGTAGCGGTCCTTGTGCAGTGTCCGTTTCAGATCAACAGTAGATGGCTGTTTGAAGAGGCTGGAATTCTGCTGCCATATTTGCACACCTTCTTATGAACAGTACAGCTGTCATTTTCACATCCTGCCCAAATGTGGTTTTGCACATCTAGGCGCACAATGGCATGGTCGCTGTGGGAAAACAACGTTCGGGACAAATTAAGAAAATCGTACTGCCACTGTTCATGACAGAGATCCCAAAGTGCCTATGTTAAAAATTTGGTGAAGAGATTCCAAAAACAGACTATTACGGTAGCGTGTTGCCTAGTTTTCATACACGCTTGTAATGTCAAGCATTTTAATATTTTCACTCCAGATTGTCAGCTTTGCCATCTCTTCACACCTCCTTATGAATGGTGCAGCTGACATTTTCATGTGGTGCAGAATTGTGTGGTCACTGTGGGAAATCAACGTTTGGGACACATTAACAAAATTACAGGGACACTGTTCATAAGCAGAGGTCCCACATGCTTTCATGAGGTGGGGTCACAAAAGGCCATGTTGAAAATTTGGGTCACGAATACCAGCAAGCAGGGATGTTAGGGTTCTAACCATAAAATTCCACCCTGTACAGACTAACAGGCATCAGGGTGTGCCTTTGATTGTCGTCTGTAATGCTCACGCTTGCACCCCCACCCTGCAGCCACTGACAGGCATCCAGGTGTGCCTTAGACTCTTCGGCTCCAAAGTTCACCCCATTCGCCTATGCTGCACCCATCTCAACATACTTCTTTATGAAATGGGGTGAGCGTAAGGCCTGATGACCCCAAGGCACAATGTGACACTTGTCAGAGTCTGCAGGTTAGGGTGAAGTGAAATGGCATTAGCGTTATGTCCAACGACTTAAAGGCACACCCCAATGCATGTCACTCTCTGCAGGGTGGGCTTGGGTTCACGTCAGTTCAATACTTCACTGCCATTCCTATTATGTGTCTCTGTAACTCTTGCACTACCAGTGCCAATGCCAGCAAGACAACATTCAGCATTGACAAATGCTTGTTTTTTTTTTTTTTTAGCAAGGCAAATTTTATTTATATAATGCCCTATGCAAGGGCTCAGAACGCTTAACAAAATAACAATAAAATGGAGTAAAACAACCCCAGAATTAATTGATTCAGATCAGATTAAACACCTTATCAAATAAATACATTTAAAGAGGTTTTAAAGACCTCCACCGAGGCTGTCGGCCTTAATATTTGGTGGAAGGAGTTCCTCGAGAGCGTGTAGCCCCCTCAAAGGCTCTATCTCCTGATCTTCTTAAATGGGAGGGTGGTACAACTAGTAGGTCAGCTTCAGTGGAATGTAGGGAGCAGACAGGAGAGTAGGGATCAGGAGCTCTTTAAGGTAGTCGGTCCCAGACAAGCATAGGGCTTTGTATGTTGTAAGCCTGTCTTGAAGGTGATCGTGCACTCACAGGCAGCCAGTGCAGAGGCGCGGGGCAGGGGTGACATGATCCTCATAGAGGTGCCAGTCAGCATCCTGGCCATAGCATTCTGCACTAGCTGCAGGTGATGCATCAAACCTCCAGACAACCCCAGGTACAGGGCATTACAGTAATCAAGTCGGCTAGTGACAAAGGCATGGATAACTGTGGCCAGGTCAGTGGGAGTCTGTGGATCCTAGCAATATTCCAGGGATGGAAAAAATGGGCCCACATGACCCACGCAAGATCAAGCCGATCATCAAGAATAACGCCAAGATCTTTGACCACCTTTATCACTGTCAGGGGGCGACCATCAACCACAAGGGCTGGCAGTCTCTCGTCAGTGAAAATACCCCCACGACCCGGCTCGATCACCATAACCTCTGTCTTGCTGGGGTTGAGACACAGCCAGTTTGCAGACATCCAGTCATTAATCTCAGCTAAATAATGACTCGGTGTATCTAGGGCAGAAAGCTAATCAGGGGCACAAGATAGGTACAGCTGGGTATCATCTGCATAGCAGTGAAACCCCAGATTGTACTGTCTAATGAGCTCTCCCAGCGGCAAGATATACAAGGAGAACAATCGAGGTGCCAAGATGGAACCCTGCAGAACACCACAAGACAGCGAGAAAGAACCTGAGGAAAAATTTCCTAGGACCACACGCTGCGATCTTCCGGTTAGGTATGAGCGGAATTAGTGCAGAACTGTGCCAGTAGCGCCTACAGATGACCCAACAGCACCCCATGATCAACCGTGTCAGATGCTGATGATCAGTCCAACAGCACCAGAATGGTATAGTACCCTCAGTCCCTCGCCATGAAGAGTTCATGTGTCACCCCCTTCAGTGCTGTGCCGAGGCTGAAAACCCAACTGGAGCGGTTCATAGATGGATAGTATCTCCAGATGCTCAACCAGTTGGTCAACAACCACCTTCTCAATAAGCTTCCCCAAAAAGGGAAGATTAGAGATAGGCCTATAGTTTGCAAGAACGTCTGGGTCAGTAGATGCTTTTTTAAGGAGGGGTCTCACTACAGCCTGTTTCAGAGATGCAGGAAAAACTCCCTCACTTAATGACCCATTTGACGATCTCAACAAACACTGGTCCTAGGGAATCCAAGCAGCTGATGACCAGCCATGTCTGACCCGGGTCCAGGGCACAGGTGGTGGGATGCATACTGGTGAGCACCCGAAGAACCTCATCCACCAAAACCGTCTGAAACTCAGTCCAGCATGGCAAACGATGTTCACCAGCAGACTGATCACCTCCAGTGAAAACCGGACCGGAGGAGGTAATACATGCCCTGATAGAGGCCACTTTGTCAGCAAAAACCTGCCTAAACTGCTTGCACTTTTCTGCAGAAAAAGCTCTTCCAGACTGGAGACAGGAGGTTCACATACTAAGGGTCATACTAAGGATGTAGGAGTCAAGAAGGCAGTAAGCCCATTAGGACTCCTGTGACTACTCGTAATAATTAATCTTGTTGCCTGTAAGTATGTAATTGTCCAGGTTTATTTTATTTTTTTTTTGTACTTTCTTTTTACCCTCCTTGCCTGCCCCCGGGGTCCTCTCCTTCCTTCCTCTCCCTCTCCCGTACCACCTTCGGTGGGATCTGCCCCTAGAGTGCCTCCTTCCTCCTCCTGCACATTGGGGTCTGTCCCTCTGTGGTGGCCCAGATGGTACCTGAGAGGCTATCATCTAGGGCCGTCGGGGGGTATTTCTCGTTTTCTCCCTGGTTTCCCCTGCCCTCTGGGGACGCCCAGTGCTAGGACGACGTCTCGAGAGGAGGCGTGTTGACTTACGCCAGACCTCTGCGCGCTCACTGAACGGAGCCATACCTCCATCCCCTTCAGTTGTCGGTGCTTCCACCGCTGCGATGGGGATGCAACAGATGCGTTCTTGGTTCCACCCTGAGGAGAGCATCCGTTGGGCGCTCGATCCTCCCTCCCCTGCCGACCCCGGCCACCCGAGTCCGTTCCCGAACCTGGGTCGCCAGCGTAGCGCGAGGTGTGGCATCCAGCACCTCAACCCTCAGTGCCACCGGGCCGGCTGTCCTGGTTTATTTTAAACTGATTTTTGTTCATACTCTGAATTATTTCAAGGGGTAAGCTATTCTATGGGTTCACAACCCTCTGGCTGAAAAAATACTTCCTTCTGTTGGTTCTAAAACTTCTAGGCCTTAATTGCAAGGGCTGTCCTCTGGTCCATAGTCATTTTTAAACTCTAAATTAAGTTCATTAAATAAGTAGTTATCATGTATTACATTATAACATAGTAATAAATCTCCTTATTCTTCTAGTCTCCAGGGGCAAGAGGTTTAATTTCCATAGCCTCTCCTCATATGGGACATTTTTTAGCGACTGTATCATTCTAGTGGCGTGTCTCTGGACTTTCTCTAATTGCTCATTGGTTCTTTTGGTTATGACACCCCAGGCCTGGCTACCATAGTCGAGGAGTGGTCTAACGTAGGCTCTATACAAAGGCATCAGAACTGTTTCGTGTCTGCTATTAAAATTCCTCCTTATCATCCGTAGTATTCTTTTTACTTTATTAATTTGTGTGTTAAGTCTTTTTCTTCCGTAGTTTTTCTTAGGGTCAGTCCATTTAAATAGCACGTACTGGGAAGTATTCAGCACTTCTACCAACAGACGGTGCTTCATTAGCTCTACAACTGATTGTTATAAATCTCAAGTTTTACAACTGCAGAGAGATTTTGGACAAAATAATCTATACCTTCAGACTCCTAACATCATTCTGCAGATTTGGACATCAAACAAGATCATGGGGGACGTAATAAAAGCGGCCTAGAAGTGCAAAAATCAGGCCACAACAGAGCAACAGGCCGCATCTAATATAACAGCTCTCAACTCTGGTGAGCCGCTGTGGAAGACTTTGCAGACAGCCATGCAGGCCATAGAAGGGAAGGTGGAGTCTGTTCCACAGCGACTGGGGGAGCAAGATTTAAAAATAGAGGCTGCCACCAAAACTGCATCCTCGGCTGAATCCCAGGCAATAAAGGCTATGTCCACTGCAGCTAAACTAACTGAAGAAAATGGGCAGCTCCGTTACCGTTTGGAGGCGCTTGAAAAATGCATCCAGGGCACCAAATGTTAGAATTATTGGACTGCCGGAGGGGACTGAAAACCCTGACCTCCTTACCTTCCTGAAATCCTGGCTCCCTACTGCCCTACACCTGGAACAGGATTTGGAGATGCACTTTATTAAGGCCTGCCAAATTTCTCCCGATCTGCAGGGGCGCAGAAAGAGCTGCCCTGAACAGCATTGTTGGTGATGAGAGTTCTGCCTTGAAAGATCAGATTCTTCAAGTGGCCCGTAATTCAGATCACCTTAACTTTGAGGGGCATACTCTGCACTATTTCCCGGATCTCTTCTACGCTACAAGGGCCTCAGAAAGTGATTTGATGGGGTTAGTGCTACTCTTAGGAGTCTTGGGGTGGCGATTCTTTGATGATGCCAGCGCGCCTGAGAATTTTCTATGGAGCCATACGTTTCCAATTCACTGACCCAGGAGAAGCAGGCAAATGTGTGCAGCAGATCCAGCGGGAGTTCGAGGCCTCAAGAGCTTCAACTAAATCTGGAGTCGAGTCTGATCAGGAATCTGAGGACGAAGATACCTGAAGGGGGTAAAGTACAAAACTGAACTCTCAGAGCCTACTGTAGCTGCATAGACTTTCCGTTCCACTAATATCCCTGAACTGAGACTTTTAGTTAATAATAATTGAACTGGATTTACTTCACGGGTCTGAAACAGGGTTTATAATATGCTGCGTGTAGTGTACACCAAAGGGAGGGGCGTAAACTTCCCAGTTTTTTGGAGTGTTTTACTCATGAATCAGTTCTTTGTTTTACAAGATAATTGGTTTAATAAATTGGTCATGTTCAAATCTCTATAGCATGTTGTTGCAATATAAGATTTTGATCTTAAGTTGTTAGTATGTGGGGGGGGCACGCTTACGTTTTAGGATTCCTGTGTTTGGAAATCGGGGCTAATCAACACTGGATGTTGAATTATTCTTAATGTTTGGACTACAGTATTCGGACTGACCTTTTTTCATGTGGAAGTGCAGCTGTTGGGATTATAACCATATAGATAAGGTATTGTTGAAATACCCCCATATTCGTAACCTATATGCCTAGATTAAGATATCGTTTTTATACTAGCTTATCTTGTATTAACTTGTCGATATCTGGCTAATGTGATATGGAACTCTGTGTTTAAGAGAAATCAATAAACAGAAGAAAAAAAAAATAGTACATATTCCTCAAATTTTGCCGACCTAAGTGCATTACACAGCATTTATCAGTGTTAAGGCTCATGCTGCTGTTGTTCACCCACATAGTGATTAAATTTATCTCGGTCTGCAATTCGTTTATATCGCCAGTGTTGATACTTTTCTGGCAGTTTTTGTATCATCCACATATTTACTTATCCATCAGTTAAAGCTTTTGCACATATCTGATATAAAGATTTGTAACAAAACCGGTCCTAGCACAGAGCCTTCCGGCACCCCGCTAGTCACATCCATGGGGTCTGTGAGTCATCCCTTTATTCTTACCCTTTGGTTTCTGCCACTGAGCCATCTCCTAATCCATGAAGTAATCCTGTGATTTACACCCAAGTCTGTTAAGTGTTGTATGATTATATTATGCGGTACTTTGTCAAATGCCTTTGCGAAATCTATGAAGATACAGTCCACTGGAGTACCTTCATTCAGCGCAGCAGATATCTTTTTCATAAAAGCATAATAGATTAGTTATGCACAACCTCCCAGTAGTGAAGCCATGTTGCTCCTCATCCTTACAACCCTTTCTTTCGATGTGTTTGTTTATTGAGTCTTTTATAATGGATTCCATATTGTCCCTGGTACTGAGGTCAGACTACTCGGTCTATAATTTTCCTAATTTTCTTTATTACCCTTTTTGTGAATAGGGACAACCACAGCAGCCAACCAGTCCTCCAGTATTTCATTGAATGTTAACGTACACTCATACAGTATACTTAGGGGTGTTATCTGAGGGGATAATTTCAGCATTTTGGGGCTTATATTATCTGGTCCGGATGAGTACAGTGGTGATCATACAAAAGTTTATCAGTACTGAGGTATACCTTGGCGGTACTGAGGCAGGATCACATTACAGTCGATGCAATTGAACTTGAGTGCCTCAGTGGTACCTCGAGGTAGTAAACTTTTAGGTAACCACCACTTTATGTGCATTTAAGGGCTTGTATTTTACGGTTTACTGTTTATTGACTCCCATGTAATTTGCAGTGGTGGTGTAGACTGTTCTGGTATGTGTCCCTCGTTACTTCTCGTTTGTGTAAATACAGAACCGAAATGGGTATTAAAAATATTAGGCATTTCCTTAGGATCCTCAGTTTGTTTATTGTTATGGACAATAGTACACAGATCGTTATTAGTTTGCCGTAGTGAGTTTACATAGCTAAAGAATGGCTTCATATTATCCTTACTTGCTCTGTTTGTGAGTCTTTTCTCCATATCCTTTTTCTTCTTCCTAATTTTGTTTTGCATTTGTTTTGTATTATGTATTTATTCCAGTTTGATCTGTTCTATTATTATAAAAATTTACATAAAGTTTTCTCTTTTTCCTTATTAATTCTCTTATACTGGTTGTAAGCCACTGTGGTTTGGAACCTTTTTTGCTGTGTTTCCTAATCTTGTTAATGTTTCTGTTACAAATTTCAAATATTTTTCCTTCATTCAAGACCACATTTCATCAGCTGTTTTATTATTCAAAAGTTGTTTCAGTTTATTTTCACAACTCCTCCTGAATTTGTGACTGGTTTGCTGTGTTAATGTCATATATTTCTCTAGTTTCACTTTTTATGGGGTTATATTCCTCTAATGGACCGCTGACTATTCTCTTTAACAAATCATGGGAGGATGGGGTGGTACCCGAGGACTGGAGGAGGGCAGATGTGATTCCTTTTCACAAAAGTGGGAGCAGGACAGAGGCAGGAAACTACAGACCAGTTAGTTTGACCTCAGTGGTAGGGAAAATGATGGAATCACTTCTAAAGGAAAGAATTGTTGAGTACCTAGAGGCCAGTGGGGCACAGGACTCAAGGCAGCATGGATTCACGATGGGAAGGTCGTGTCAGACGAATCTAATAGATTTCTTTGACTGGGTGACCAAAGTAGTAGACCAGGGAGGGGCTGTGGACATGGCCTACCTAGATTTTAGCAAGGCATTTGATACAGTCCCACACAAAAGATTAGTACACAAGATAGCCAGCCTTGGAGTGGGTCCCAAGTTCGTAACCTGGATAAAAAATTGGCTAGACAACAGGACACAAAGGGTAGTAGTAAATGGAGTACACAGTGAAGAAAGGAGGGTTACTAGCGGGGTACCGCAGGGTTCAGTACTGGGACCGGTCCTTTTTAATGTCTTTATAAGTGACATTGCAGAGGAACTGGAAGGAAAAGTATGTCTCTTTGCAGATGACACAAAGATCTGCAACAGGGTTGATACACAAGATGGAGTGGAAAGGATGAGAAGGGACCTGGCAAGGTTGGAGGAATGGTCAAATGTATGGCAGCTCAGATTCAATGCAAAGAAGTGCAAGGTAATGCACATGGGAAACAAAAACCAAGGGGAAGTGTACACAATGGGGTGAGATACTGACAACAGTAAAAATAGAAAGGGACCTGGGGGTAATTATATCAGATGACCTAAAGGTGGGCAAGCAATGTGAGAAGGCAGTAAGGAAGGCTGGGGGGATACTGGAATGCATAGGAAGAGGCATCAATAGTAGAAAACTGGAAGTTGGTATCCCTCTGTACAGACAGTTGGTGAGACCTCATCTGGAGTACTGTGTGCAGTTCTGGAGACCCCATCTCCGCAAAGACATAGACAGAGTGGAGGCTGTCCAGAGGAGGGCAACCAAAATGGTGCAGGGTCTGCACCAGAAGACATCTGAAGAAAGACTAATGGAGCTTAATATGTATACCCTTGAGGAAAGAAGGAGAGAGGGACATGATAGAAACTTTCAAGTACCTCAAGGGAATTAACAAAGTCAAGAGGTAGCATCTTCCAGAAAAGAGATGTGCAAGAACAAGGGGCACAATTTGAAGATAGAGGGACGGCTCAGAGGTAATGTGAGGAAGTATTTTTCACTGAGAAGGTTGTGGATGCATGGAACAGCCTCCCTGAGGAGAATCGTGGAGTCAAGAACAGTGGGGACTTCAAGAATGCATGGGACAGGCATAAGGCAGTCCTAGTGGGGTGTAGGAGGAAGTAAGCTGTTGGTTAACTAGGATCTGCAGCTTATCTGTTAGGTAGGAAAATGGGCAGACTGGGTGGGCCAAGCGGTCCTTATCTGCCGTCAAATTCTATGTCTATGTTTCTATAATCTAAATGATACTATATTATGGTCACTGTTTCCAAGGGGAGCATTGGAAGTACAGTTTCCTATGATAATCTCATCTGTGCTCAAAACCACATCTTTCTGGACATAGTCTCCACCACTCAGCCACACTAATGGGATCTACGCCGGAGGCGCTAGGACCCCGTTGGAACAAAAATTTTGCTGGAGTGCCTGCGCCAGAGATGGAGCCGCGAGGAGCGGCGCAGCGAGCCTCTGCTTGTGCGGCAGTGACTATCTCGGCGTCGACCCTCCAACCACCTCAGTACCTTTTTTTCTGAGGAGGTGCACTTCAGTGATGACATCGCTTGCCCTCCGGGAGTCAAACTTCAAACTAGCAGCATAGTTTTTAGTTTATTATTTTGTAGCATTTCTCAAATAAAGTACCGCTTACGATAATTTATTCTTACCAAAGAAAGAAGTCTCAGCCTACTTTGACAGAGTTGACCATGAGCGGGTCAGGTGACGGTAGGGAGACTTCGTATGAAAGTTGTTCAGGCGGGCTGGGTCCGATCCGCCGCCTTCTCCGGAGGGGGAGTCTGATTGTAGACGATCCAGTGCCCGAGGGGATGGGCGGTCACCCCGGAAGCATAAAAGAAAATGGTCACATTATCGGCACCATTCGGCCTCGAGCTCTTCTTCGACCCGTAGGCCATAAAAGAGAAGGCATCACCCGAGGTCGCCCTCTGATATGTCTGTGCGTCAACGGTTGGTCAGTTGTCGGTCTCCTCGTTCAGAGTTGCTGGTTCCTGGTTCTGGTCACTGACCTCTTCTACATCAGCTGCGACACAGGGGGCCACATCGATGCCTCTATCTCCTGGTATTCTTCCTTCCTTTCCCTCAAATCCTAACTTTCGGGTCCC
Organism: Neoceratodus forsteri; assembly: GCA_016271365.2. Classification (NCBI taxonomy): domain Eukaryota; kingdom Metazoa; phylum Chordata; order Ceratodontiformes; family Ceratodontidae; genus Neoceratodus; species Neoceratodus forsteri. The sequence goes on along the minus strand of CM028134.1, from coordinate 1,071,083,473 downwards.
TGGATTGGTTTAGGAGGCGTGGTGGGTCGCTCAGTACCAATTTTGTATCGATGTGCCTGCCCGGTATCAGTCTGACCATCGGCGCCATTCTCAGCACTGTTGAGTTTCTTGGCGCCACCTTGACTTTCGGCGCCGTGTTCCTCTTCGGCGCCATCTGCTTTGTCGGTGCCGTGCGGCCTTTCAGCACCGTGCTCTTCTTTGGCACTGAGGTCTGGCTTTTCATCAGCCAATCTTCAGGGCTTCTCCTCTCCGAATTCTTTTCCTGCTGATTTTCATTCCTTTCCTGTCCATGCAGTCCCTCCTGGACTGTCGGGAGATGATATTGAGCCTAACCCAGATCTTAGACTGGTTGATGATGTGGAAGGAGCAGGACCTAATCCTGTTGCAGAGCCTGTAGTTGAGGACCTGCCATTTAAGTCTCTGCTGAAAAATTTGAATTCCACTCTTTCTGTCCAGACTATGGACATCGATCCTGGGAAGCTTTTAAAACTCCAATACCTTCATGTTCCGGACATCCCTATGGATTTAACTCCCCCGGTACAACCCTCTTTTGAGATGCTTTCTCAAATGGTATGGAACAATCCTGCTCTCATTCCTTCTGTGGCTAAGTCCGTAGATAGGAAGTATGCTGCTCCCAAGGATCGACCTATTTTGGCCTCCCAAGCCTTTGCGGACCCTATTATAGTCTTGGCAGAGAATGATAAGGTTGTCCTTCCTCAGACTACTACAGCTCGACCTATAAACAGAGAATCTCATAAGATAGATACTTTAGGTAAGAGGGTCTTTGCTGCATCCACCCTGAGTATGCGTATCGCCAGCTACCAGGGCTATTTCTCTCAATTTGAGTATTATTCTTTGGCATTCGCTCAAACAAAGGTTGAAGCTCTACGAGTCTGACACTAATTCAGAGCTTCTTCAAGCCATAACCAGGGTATCAAGTCCAACAACCAGCAGGTTAAAGCAGCTATGGGCGCTTGATACTGCCTCCCGGCGGTGGTGGCAGGCATTTATACCATCCGCCATTCCTGGCTGCGCTTAAGGTTTCTACGAATGATGCCCAGCAACAGGTCATGGCGTTGCTTTCGATGGTTTGTACCTCTTCAGCCCTCAAGTAGAACAGGCTTTAGAGGCCACTCAGAAGACTAGGTCAGCCATTAAAATGGCTCAAGCTCCTCCACCCCTGTCGACGGGTGTTAACACATGCCAGTTTCATAACCGTCAATCCTTTCGAGGCAAAGGAAGGGGAGGTTTTAATAAAAACCAAGCCCCTTAGCCTCAAAAGAAAATGCAACAGAAGGTGCAAGGACCCAAAGCGTCCAGTGCTGCCTTCTGAGTTGCTGGCCCAAGTCCCACCTCAGCTGCCCGAGTGGGACTCTTCCTCAGCAGTGGGAGGTCATCTGACTCAATTTTACAACTGGTGGAAGTCCATAACATCAGACAAATGGGTCCTCCGGATAATCCGCGAGGGGTATTCCCTCAGTCTTTCAGAGACCCCTCCGGATCATCCCCCCAAACGACAGCCCAGGCTGTCAGTACTTCAGTCAGAACTTCTCGCTTCCGAAATAGAAAGCCTTCTGAACAACAGGGCAGTGGAAGTAGTTCTGCTGGATCAACGGAACACAGGGTTCTACTCTCATTACTTTCTGGTTCTATAGAAAACCGGGAGCATGCGCCCCATTTTGGACCTCAGAAAATTAAACAAATTTCTTCCCAAAGAGAAATTCAGAATGATATCACTAGGAACCCTGTTACCTTTGCTTCATCAACACAACTGGTTAACCTCCCTGGACATGCAGGATGCTTACCAACATATTCCTATTCACCCAAGGTATCACAAATACCTAAGGTTCATGTCTTTGGGCGAGCATTATCAGTTCAGAGTCCTGCCCTTTGGGCTGTCCTCGGCGCCGCAAGTTTTTACAAAGTATTGTGCAACACTCGCAGTGCATCTCCGAAAAATCTGAATACAAGTGTTCCCATATCTGGACAACTGGCTTCTAGCAACCCCTTCCAGGCAAGGAACTCTCGATGCCATTGCCATGGCCTTAGACTTTCTCATGTCCATGGGAGTCCTGCTAAATCTCAAGAAATCACAGCTACAGCCCTCCCAGAGACTCCATTTCATAGGAACTCTTCTGGACACCTCCTGTGTGAAAGCTTTTCTCTCAGAGGACAGAAGGAGCAATATCCTGCAGATGGCCCGATACATCCGAGAGAACAGCTCAGTTCGAGCTATCTCAATGCAGCGGATGCTAGATCTCATTTCATCCTCGGTGTTCACTGTACCCCTAGCACACCTGCACATGAAACCTCTCAATGGATGCTCAGTACTCAGTGGTCCCCAACCACTCATCCTCAGTCCTTTCTCATCAAGGTGACAGAACCTCTGAAGAAGTCACTCACCTGGTGGTCGCAAGAGGACAGTCTTCTGGAAGGGTATCCATTTACTCCTATGGATCATCAGATTTCCATTACCACAGACGTATCCCTGACGGGGTGGGGAACTCACTATCAGACTCTGCACACTCAAGGTATGTGGACTCAGGAAGAATCCCAGCTTCACATAAATGTCCTAGAAATGAGGGCTGTCCTTTATGCAGTCCGGACTTTGAAGGACATTCTCTGTCACAAGAACATTCTCCTTCAAACGGACAACAAAGCAGTGATGTATTACATCAACAAGCAGGGCAGTGCTCACTCTTACCCTTTATGCAAGGAAGTGATGAGAGTGTGGGAATGGTGTTTGGAGCACAAGGCTCTAATTCAAGCGGTTTACCTGCCAGGAGTGCAGAATGATCTGGCAGACCGTCTCAGCAGAACAGACACAGATCCTCATGAATGGTCTCTCGACTCAACCATAGTTCAGTCACTATTCAGAGTGGGAACTCCAGACCTGGACCTTTTGCATCCCGACTCAACACAAAACTGCCTCTCTTCTGCTCCAGAAATCCAGGGCCAGGCATTTTCTGTCAGGATGCGTTCAGGCTGCAGTGGACAAAATGCTTTCTATCGCCTTTCTTCGCTTCCTCTAATTCAGAGTAGTTCTCAAGTTATAGTCCCAGGGACAAAATGATCCTCATTGCTCCCTTCTGGCCTTGACAAATATGGTTTCCGTTACTCAACAGTATGTCGAAAGCCCCTCCAAAGCGCTTCCCCTTCAGATGAACCTTCTGATTCAGGGACCTGTGGTCCATCCCAATCTGAGGATAACTCACCTTCGCTTGGCTCCTGAAGAGATAGAAGTGAACAGGTTCATTGTCTCCATGAAGTTTATAGATATTCTTCAGGCTGCGTGCAAGCCAGCCACTAGAGAAAACTTACACAGCCAAATGGAAGCATTTTTCGCTCTGGTGTGCAAAATCCTCTTTGAATCCTTTTTCCTGCTTACCAAATAAAGTTCTAGAGTGTCTCTTAGACCTCTCAAATTTAGGTCTCCAATACTCTACAGTCAAGGTTCACCTTTGTGCCATTTCAGCTTATCATGAGCCAATGCTTTCCTTGTTACTGGCTCAGTTACTGGTGGTCAAGAGGTTTCTTAAAGGAATTCTGCATACCAGACCTCCTATCAACGTTCAATCGCAGCCTGGGACATTAATCTTGTGCTAGACTTGCTCACTCAAAAACCTTTCGAGCCTCTAGCTACCTGTGAGTTGAAATTTCTCACTTGGAAAACTTCCTTCCTGGTGGTCATTACCTCAGCCCGCAGGGTCTCTGAGATGCATGCATTGGTCACAGATCCTCCATATACTGTTTCATAAAGACAAAGTAGTTCTTAGGACCCATCCTAAGTTTCTCCTTAAGGTTGTTTCAGAATTCCATCTAAACCAACCTTTGGTCCTCCCTACTTACTTTGCGAACTTCTAAAATGAAGGGGAGTGTTCTTTTCATTCTTTGGACTTCAAAAGGGCTTTGCATTTCTATTTAGATAGAACAAAAGAATTTAGCAAAACTCAACAACTGCTTGTTTCCTTCAGAGAGACCTGGCTGGGTCAACCTGTCACTATCAGATGCATTTCTCGTGACTGGTGGCATGCCTTATACCGTTATTCCACAGCGCAGGTTAGCTTGAAGGCAAGTAAGCTCACTCTACCAAAGCGTTCGCGTTACTGGCGAAATCCAAGAATGTGCCCATTGCAGATATTTGCAGTGCGGCTACCTGGAGCTCAGTGCATACTTTCATCAAACATTATGCCCTGGATGTCCATGCCAGGCGACATATTTCATTTGGCAGAACCATCCTTAATGGACTTCTATCCTAAGTTCGTGAGCTCTTGGTCTCTCCTGCCTCCCTCTCGGGGATTATTAGCTAGTACTCTCCCACTAGTGTGAATGAGTGGTGGAGACTTTATGTCCAGGAAGATATGGAAGTGCAGTACATACCGTAATTCTGATCTTCTTGGACCTAAGTCTCCACCACTACTCACACTTCCACCTCATCCCCAAGCTCACCTTGTTGTTGGTCTTACTCCCTCAATCTTAGGCTGTAAAGACTTCTTTTGACCCTTCTTATATGGGTCTTTCGGACTATCTTATGTCCGGTTTATGGTTGAGCTATCCTTCTAGGTTAGTTATGCTGCACCTCCTGGAAAAAAAGGTACTGAGAAGCGGTTGGAGGAGGTCGGCCTTGAGATAGTCATTGCCGCTTTGACAGGAGGCGCTCTTGCACTCCATCTCTGGCGCCGGCCCTCCTGCAAAAAGTTTGCTCCTGCTGGGTCCTAGTGCCTCCGGCGTAGATCTCATTATTGTGAATGAGTGGTGGAGGCTTCATCCAAGAAGTTCAAGAATTACAGTAGGTATGTAATTTCCATATCAAGTATGTTCTCTCCCCTAGTTAGTGTAGTTACCTGGTTGTTTCATATCTAACTAATTGCATTCATGAAGGTGATACAACTTGGTCTGTTGACTTCTGGTGTGTCCCATCTTATGTCATTATAGTTTTAACTCACCTGATGATTACCCTACCCAGTTCATATTTATTATTTCTTCAGTTAGCCCCATTTAGCTATTTGTGGTGGTCTATAACATACTCCTAGAATAGTAAGTTTGATTTTGTTAGTATTTTAAGCCATAGTGATTCAACTTTACTATTCTGGTCCTTTATTTTGTAAGATATAAAACTTGAGTGAAGTTTATTCGAAATGTATGCAGCTACTCCACCACCGTTCTTAACGGAATTATTTAAATGATGTAGACTGTAATCTGGTTTCTCAGTCCCCCATTTGTCCTTTCCTGTGCACCATGTTTCGGTAATACAGATAACATTGGGTTTCTTGGGATTATTCATCAAAGCCCCCAGTTCCTCCATTTTATTGTTGAGACTCCTAGCATTCATCATAACACAGTTTAACCCTCTTGATTTAGTTCTGTTAATAGTATGGTTTGTCCGTGGAGTATTCGTATTTATAATGTTTACTAGGGTTTTTCTTCCAGTATAACTTAAGGTGTAGTCCACCCTTAGCATATAGTTCCTTTCTTTTGGTAAAAAGGTTTCCCATGTATTAATGAATTTAATTCCATCAGTTATGCATCTACTATCTAGCCTAGCGTTGATTCTTTGAATGTTGATTTTTTTTTCCTAATGGCCCTTGTTTTTTTGGTTTGCTTTGAATTTCTGCCCATTTTCCTTCCCTTTCCATTACACTACTAGTTTCAGGGGTAGTTTGGAATTCAGTTTGGTCTACTTCTAAATGTTCGTCTCTTTCTTTTTCCTTCATAATAGAGTTAGTTTCTCTTAAAGTGCTAACTTTAACTTTTCCGTTAGAATGTTTTTCTAGGATCGTGGATATGTTCTATCTGTACTGTTTAGCATGTCCTTTCCCTTTAAGAATTTTGCGGAAGGTCTGAAGGTGGCTCATCCCACCTACCTGGGTGATATATCCCTCAACACCGCCTCGTGACTCCAGATCTGTCTTTCCGATTGGAAGATTCAGGTTCCTTCTTAAGCTCTGCACGTTACAGTAGGCCTGGCAAACAAATCTTAGGGTTTACCTAAAATAAAACTTGTTCGGATTTCTCCACATCTCTTCGCGATTACAACTGTGATGGAGGACAAGTCCTCACCTGGTTTCTGCCGCTGCCCGTGCGGGCAAAAAAAGTCTCTCACTAACCCGCATGCATCTGCGTCCGTTGCTTGGGCTATGCCCATGACACCCAGGCCTGTGATTTTTGTTGTGCGTTCCACCCCAGTGTCCTGGATGATCGTCTCGCATGACTTCAGTTGGGCAGACTGCAGAAACTGACCCCACCGGTCAAATCGAAATAGGCACGTTGTGTGGTCTCCACAGCTGCAGGGTCTGCTGAGCAACTGGAGCAGATGAAGGCCTTCAAAGAGGAGGCGATGCGGGCCGCTGATCGGTCCTCTTCCTTATCGGTCTTTGTCCCACTCAATTTGGGCTCCACCTTTTCAGGCTCCTTCAAGGAGATGTGCCAGTCTCTCCCACCAAAGGGAGGGTCCTGCGGGCGTGCACATCTCTCGCTCCCGTAAAGGACAAGGAGTCAAAAAGGTTTGTCTTGTCGACGATGTTCTTGAGATCATGAGAGATCTCGGTTCCAGGAATCTGCTGTCTCGATTTTGCTGAGATTGTGGGCTCGGTCGCTGAGCTCACTGCACTTCAATCGGCCAGCTGCTCAGACACAGGACAACGACAACCCGGTCCAGATTGTGCTTGACCCAGTCGACCAATTGTTGCTTGATGAGGCCGACAGTTCTTATTCAGGACTCCTGTCCTGGCTGGACCCACTGAAGAGACCCAGCCATTAGGAGCCTATTTATGGTCCCAGTCCTGAGCCGAAGAGCCACAGTTTTCCTGGCTCCTTCGAGGCGACCTCGTTAGTCCTTCCGGCGATCTAAGTCAAGGTCTCGGACTCTAACCAATAGGCCAAAGAAATCGCATAAAGCGCTTCAAAGTGGTGCCTTCACAGTTCTTCCTCATCGGAAGAGGAAAGGCTTTGACGCAGGCTGCGGGGGAAATATTCCGCTGGTCCCCAAGCAGTATCCTCCTCCTCCAAGCCTGCATAGTGATGGGATGGGGGTCACCAACCCCATACCTGTCGCACCCACTCTGGGTCCTCCTGTGGGGGTGGGGCGCGGCTCTGCCACTTCCTTTCTGCCTGGTCCAGCATCACAATGGACAGGTGGGTCTTGGAAGTGGTCGGCCAGGGGTTGCCTCTGGAGTTCGAGCAGTACCCATCAAGCCGAGCTTGTGCTCCACGGGAGGAAATGGTTTTTGTGTACATCCAGTTGGCTGTCTGAGATGACATCACCCATCTCCTCTGCAAGGAGGTAGTTGCCAGAGTCGCATCCCCTGCCAACCCAGGGTTAGTTCCAGGTACTTTCTGGTCCCAAACCAGACAGGGGCTGGCACTCCATTTTAGATCTGCATGACCTGAACCAATTTCTCAGGTCTCACACATTCAGGATGGTAACTCTGCCGTAGATCACACCATCTCTCGAGCAAAACATGCAGTTCATTTTTTTTTAATCATATCATATTTTATCCTCCTTGCAACCACAGGCCCTGCTTACCTCCAGCCACTGCTCCTCCTTCACCTCCGACCCCAAAGTTAGACGTGCCCAGCTGGCATATGCAGCTATACCATCAAAAGGGACTCCCCCCATGTCCCCGTGCCTGGCAAGGAACCAATACCGGTACACGCCTCTGGTTCAGGCATTCGTCGGCCGGTGAAGCTACAGCTGTCATGCTGCCGCAGAACTGTGCTGCCATTTCCTCCTGATTTCTGCCCCCAGATTGCAAGCATGCAATGGCACAATGCCGATGTCTGCCGCCTCCGCCCCTTGTGCCTGTTTTCCCGCGGTCATCACACGGGCCACCATCAAGCGATGGTTCCCTGGATCCTCCCCAGGGATGGGAGAGCAGTCACTGTCGCGCTCAATCCCATCCCTCCCTGGCGCCAGGCTCGCGTCGGAACCCGGGTCTCCAGCATGGGCGTGGTGTGGCGTCCAGCACCTCGACCCTCAGCGCCACCTAGCCGGCCCCAGAACATGCAGTTCTGCTCACTGGATCTGCAAGATGCGTTCTTTCACATCCCGATCAGTCCATCACACTAAAGGTTCCTGTGCTTCTGAGCAGAAGGAGCCCTCTTTGAGTTCCAAGCCATGCTGTTCGGCCTGTTATCGGCCCACCGGGTCTTCACCAAATGCATTGCAGTGGTGGCAGCCCATCTTTGCCGTCGGGGGGGGGGTCAGAGTGTACCACCATCTCGACGATTGACTCATAATGGGTCCCTCCAAACAGAAGGTGGAGAGATCCAGGGATCTGGCTCTTCAGACCTTCATCGAACTTGGTCTTCTAGTCAGTGAGACCAAGTCAGAACTTCTGCCTTTGCAAGTGATCTGCTTCATCGGGGCAGAGCTCGACTCTTGCCGAGCCAGAGCCAGGCTCCCAGAGGACAGGACGGAGGTTTGCTCTTCCTTTGCCCAATCATTTCTGGTTGGGCACTTCTGCCCTACCGAGACTTCCTGCACCTTCTGGATTACATGGCAGCCTGCACCTCCACGGTCCAATGGACCCGGTTGCAAGGTCCCTTAAATGGGAGCTGACCAGCCAGTGGACTCAGTGATATGATCACTTTGATCAGCTGGTCACTGTGACCCAGAAGATATGGGACACTCTCCAGTGGTGGACTGTCCTAGAACATCTGCAGAAGGAGATCACATTTGTCTGCCCTGAGCCAACAGTCATCCTAATGACCGATGCCTCTCTCACAGGCTGGGGTGCCCACATGGGGGAACCACAGAGTCCACGGGATCTGGACCTCCGAGGAATCCTAATGTCATATCAACCTGCTGGAGCTCTGAGCAGTTTGGCTGGCACTGACTGCATTTGTTCCATTCCTTGGGTCAGAGAATGCATGTCCAGGCGGGCAATACCACGACCATGTGTTATCTCAACAAGCAGGCGGCATGCAGTCCTGGCCCCTGTGCAGGGAAGTGCTTCGCTTCGGATCCTCATGAGCTGTTTGGAGGCAGATCTCCTAGCCATTCATGTGGCAGGAGCCTCAAATCAACTAGTGGACGCCCTCAGCTGTGTGGGCGAGGCGTCCCACTAGTTAGTGGCCTGTCCATCCAGAGGTAGTACACAGCCTGTTCTCCCACTGGGGCAAACTTCAGGTGGATCTGTACACCTCCAGGAAGAATGCAAAGCTGAGGCGGTTTCATGCCCACCCCTTCAGCAGGGCTCGCTGCAGAGGGATGCCTTCTTGAGGCCATGGACCCCAGGCCTATTCTATTTCTTCCCTCCACTCCCTTGGTTCATAAGGTGCTCCTCAAGGTCAGGAGGGACAAGGCACAGGTGATCCTGGTAGCTCCAGGCTGGCCGCCAGATCTTTCTGGGCAGTTTCCATCACTCATTCACACTAGTGAGATAGCGCAGGCGCTTGGACAAGCGGAGTCAAAAATTTTCAGAAGGGTCGGCGTCGAGACAGGACCACTCGTGCGTGGCACCGTGAGAACAGCTCATGCCTGTGTAGGCTATCTTGGCATTGACCGTCCAACTGCTTCAGTTCATTTTCTCCCTCCGTCAAGTGTGCTTGGATGTCGACATCGCTCGTCTGCTGGAGTCAGTTTTTGTCTATACGACAGCAGCTTTTAGCGTTTAATTTAACATTTTAGTAGTAATTTCTTATTTTACAAACAAGAAAAGAAGATTATGGAAAGAAGAAAAATAAATTCTTTCCTGCCGTCAACGGGGTCGTCCTCAGATGGTAGCGTGACGGTAGGAAGACTTCATTTGAAAGTTATGGCAGAGGGGCTGTGTGCAGTCCACCGCCCTTGATAAACTGGGGGGGGGGTGGTGGTGTCTGACTATGGCCAGTCGTGTGCTCAGGGGGAGGACAGTCCACTGAAGCCCGAATCACAGCAGTTCCGGGGATCCAGCTCCGCTTAACCTTGAGCTCTTCTTCCTCGTTGGGGAAGAAGAAATCAGTTCCACTCAAGGTTGCCCTTTGGTACGTCTGCACGAGGATTGATCATCGGGAGGGGCTATAGGCCTGAACCGACTTTGGTGGGTTCCCCTTGGCCCCGCTCCTAACGGCCGCATTCTCGACTCCGGACTCAATCTCTGTCCTCGTTGGCGCTCCGGTGAGCAGTTTCACCTCTGGGCCGCTCCTGTGGAGCAGGGGGTTTGACTTCTTCCAGTTTTCCTGCCCTGTGTTCCTGATTTCGAGGCCTTGGAGCCGCTGGACCGGACCCAGGTCGATTGAATCAGGATGAGAGCGGTGCCCTCTTGGTGCCTTTGCCATCGTGTTGATCCCTCGTGCCTTCCCCCCTCTTCCTTTTCCATGCAGGGGCCAGCACGGTCACCACCTTTTTCCTTCTCCCCTTCTTCTCAGGATTTCCATTGGCATTTTCCATCGGTGCCTTGGTCAGCGCTGGACCTTGGCGCTGTGCCTTGGTGCCTCAGTCAGTGCAGTGGCTTGGTGCAGCAGGTCGGCACCATTGGTTGGTGCCATCGCTCTGTCATGACTTCAAGAGATTGCTGTTGTTGCTGCCATTTGTTGCGGCGATGCTGGTGGTGCCGTGGGTGTCCCGGGAGCCACAGGGATGCCGAGCACCCATAGGGTGCCATTCTTGCCATGGGTGCCGGAGGTGCCCTGGGTTTCATGGGTGGCATGGGTACCATGGGTGTCGGAGGTGCCCTGGGTTTCATGGGTTTCATGGGTGCCATGGGTGTCGGAGGTGCCCTCGGGTGCCATTGCTGCATGGGTGCCAGGGGTGCCTGCTGGTACCGCCGCAGGTGCCCTTGGGTGTCGCCCAGGTTGGCATAGGCACTGATTGATGCCCTTCTGTGCCACGAGTGATGCTTGTGCCGCAGGGGTGCTAGTGGGTGCTGTCTGGCAGAACTAATGACAAATTTTCCTTCTACATACTTCTTCTCCACAGAACTTGTGGAAGGATGTTTTCCACAGAGTGGAGTCCTGTTCAGCGGAGTATTTTTCCACACATCTTAGTGAGTGGCAGTCTACGTGGGATCTTGTGACATCCAGCGGTTTTTATTTATTTTATTTTATTTTATTTAGTTTTGTTGACCAGGTAAGTGCACTAGACAAATCCTGCCAATTTTCAGAGCACGACCGGGGAGTGGGATACAGATGAATGCCAACTGACCTTGAACCAGATTAAGCTGTTTGTGGTATTTTTAGTGAAATGAGGGAAATTTTGGCCAGGACACCGGGGAAATTCCCCTACTGGCTGCTGGTCAGTGGCTGGTGGGGAGTCTTTCTGACGTCACGTCTCGACATGGCAGACGATTTTGCAGTTGGGATGGAGGAGGAGGTTGGAGAGTGTGTGCAGCTACATAGTGAACAGGGTCGCGTTTTGGAGAGCGGCCCTCAAGCTACAATAACAGCTAACAATTTGAAATCAGCATCGGAAGATCGGGCTCATGAGTTTCAGCAGGTTGGAAGTGTTTCAGTGGCAACTACCGATTTTCTGACCAGGATTTGCTTACCGTTGTTGAGCCCTCATCATCTTTGCAGAAATCAGTACACCAGAGTGTCGGCTATTCGGATCCACAGCAGGAACCAATATTGAAGGAGGATGTTTCCGGGAGGACTGTGTAGCAGCGGGACGCGCCGTCGCATTTAGTGCGACGACAATTCGGTCTGAAGGATGAAGGTACTGGGAGCAGTATATCGGAATGGTCTGAAGAAGTTGCCCTATCTGAAGCTGGCTGGAAGCGCTCTGAATCGGGTGACTGGGTACCAGATTTTTCGTGGTCTCCATCTCCAGGTACATTAAGACCTGATTCAAACTCTGTTAATTCAGGGGTAGGTGGGGGAAATGTTCTACATGAAGAGACTCTTAGTACTCCTGTAGCTAGTACTTCAGCTGCCTGTGTACCTGAAAAGCCTTCTTTGACCCAGACTCTTAAACCCACAATGTCTGACCTATTTAAATCTAAACTTGAACAAGCCCCTAATCGTAATGCTGTTCGTTGAAGTACAGAGGTGGCTTAAAGGACCATCCTGATAGATATTACATTTCAAGCAGCTTTGAAAACTAAAATGGGATTTTGTGCAAAGGATATTTATGCTTTAATACACATCTCTGGAAAGACTCATTTGATATTAGTTTTCAACGAACAGCTCTTATGGATACATTTTGGGATAAATATGCTAATCAAAAGACATCCTTTATGGTTACCTTTTTTTTGCAATTCCATTAACTAGACCTTTGATTAGGTTTGTTACCATTATGTTTAGAAATGAGGGTGTCAATGTTAGCGATATATACCATTGGCTGCAGTCTAAGTGTGAAGTATTAGGTCCACCTGAGGCACTTTTGGATATAGAAGGCATTTGGACAGGGGGGTGGAAATTTAAAGTGAAGCTATTACAAGTCAACTCTGAAATTGTTCACCTACAGATAGTTTTTCCTGGGCAAGGATAGGGGTGTGTTTTAGGAGGACAGCGAAAGCCTGTTATAAGTGTGGGGACAGAGCAGCATATCAGCAGTGTTTGTGATATGATGAAATGTCCTTTATGTGGGGTTTTGGACATTCAGTGGATATGTGTAGTAACATTTTCCAGTGTAATTTATCGAAGAAAAGGACATACCTTTCATCAATGCCCCTGGGCTAGAGCATAATTGTCCTGATGGGTTAGATCATGATGGCTTGCTTGTAAGCTCAATCTAAAATTCAGAATTTACATAGATCTGTTTCCCTCACTCCTCCGACAGGAATCTATTCTGACCCCTTTGGTAGCAGATAAACCTAAAGAAGCGCCTCCTGTAGTTAATGACTCCCAGACTACTACTGAGCAGGCCTCCACTCACTTAGGGGTTAAGCAGGCCCCTGTTCTTTCTATGCCACCGCCATTTGAAGTTGTTAAAAGTAGGAGATTTACTAGGGCTTCATTGAAACAGACTCAAGCTAGTCCATTGGTAACAGAGAATTTTTTTTCGCCCCTTCAAGATGAAGTTAGGGATTCAGATTTAGAATCTGAAACTTCTCATCTTTCTGAAATTGTGACTGATGAGGAAGAGAGTAAATCTACGGAGCTTGCAAAAGATAAAAAAGGAAAGAAAGGAAAAAAAAGAAAAGTAAGCCAAAAATAGTGTTTAAGCATTTCTAGGCTTCCTTAAAACTTACTTCTTTTAATGTCTGCAGTTTGAAAACATTTCAGAGGCAGATATCCATTTTCTCATACCTAAAATCTTTACAGCTGGATGTGATTTTTTTGCAGGAAACTAGGCTGTCCTCTCTTTCTGAAATAAATCGGTTACAAAGAAAATGGACATGTGGACCTTCTTTTTGGTCTTTTGGTTCAGAAGTGGCTGATGGGGTTGCTATATTATTTGGGAACCTTTCTTTTAAAATATCACGAGTTATTGATTTGTTACCTGGCAGAGCTCTCATTCTAGATTGTTTATGGGGGGATTATTTTTTTCGTTTTATCAATATCTATGGCCCACAAACTAAAACAGGCCGCATCGATTTATTTAAGGACATAAAACCCTTTTTATTTACAAGAAAACATTTAGTATGGGGTGGAGATTTTAATGTTTCTCTTGATATCCAATTCGGAGAATATCTGGGAAAAAGGTTTACTGTGATTCAAATGCTCTTTTGGAAATCGTGAAGGATGTTAGACTCACGGATGCCTTTAGACATTTACATTCACAGGGTGGTGAAACCTACCATAGGTATACTTTTGCAACCAGAATTGATATGTTTTTATTTCATCCTATCTTCAGATTTTATCTTGTACTATATTCCCTCAAATTTTGGATCATCACATTTTGCTTTGTACCCTATCATTCTGAAACCTCCCACCAAGATTATATTCTTCAATACAAAGATGGAGGCTAAATATTTCCTTTTAATGGATTCAACCTATTTTTCTAATTTAGAATTTTTCTAGCTGCAAAATTTTCCACTTTAGAACTTTTTTCTTCATATTTTGAGTGGTGGAGGCATGTTAAAACAGAAATTAAGCTTATTTCAAACCTGGGGTAAGGGTAAATTAATGAGGATTATCGAAAATATTTGGTTCATAGAAATCAATTATATAGATTAATGTCACTTCCCCCAAAAGATCATAAGTTATTTCTATCTCAAATAAAAGAAATTAAACAACAAATGAAGAACTATCAATATGATAGAGCTAAGTCTTTAGACTTAGAATTTCGTTTAACATTAAAAATACTCCAATGGCTGATCCTTTTCAGGCTTGAAAGCACATAATAGATACTCTAATGACAGGGTTGTTAAATTCAGAAAGCAGAGACAATTACTTCTGATTTGGGCATGTTGCAAATAATTCAGAATTATGTTAAAATTGTTTTCATCCCCACAAGTATTATCCACTGATTCTTTTCAGGATCTATTTTCTCTACTCTTCCTAGAGTTTCAGGTGACTCGATACAATCCTTAATCGACCCATTTCATCCCAGGAGGTGATTGAAGTTATTAAACAATTGAAGACTGGGTCCTCTCCTGGGATAGATGGAATTCTAATGAATTTTATAAAAATGTATAGTTTATATGAGTTTTTTCTTCCTTTGGTGTTTAACTCTTATTTGTCCTCTGGGATCTCCTTGCAGATTTTACTATGTCTATAATGACTTTCATTTATGAAAAAGGAGATAAAGCGGTCCTTTCAAATTGGAGGCCGATTTGTTTATTGAACAGTGATTATAAAATTCTCTCAAAATCCTGCACAATAGGTTGGAAAAACTGGCGAAGTGTTAATTCATCGGCACAAACATGTGCTACATAAAAACAGAAAAATTCAATATAATCTTTTTTACTCAGGGATCTTTTAATAATCAGTCCAGCTTTTGTGCATCTGAATTAGTTGCTGCTTTAGACTAGTCCAAAGCTTTTGATGCTGATTAGTCATTCCTATTTGTATTTTGTCCTGTCTTCATATGGAATCCCTACTATTTTTGTTCAGTGGATCTACTCAACTGTATAATAATGCAGTCACTGTCCCAATAGTTAATGGATTAATGGGTGATAAGATTAGAATTTCTAGAGGGTCCGGCAGGATGTCCCTTGAGTCCTTTACTATATACTTTCACTTTAGACCCGATTATCAGACATATTATATATCATGACTCCATAAGGAGTTTGCCTCTGCCTCATTTAGAGACAGTTAAAGTAACTGCCTTTGCTGTGATGTCACGCTTCTTTTAGCAGACACATTATCATTAAAAAGGCATTGGAGTTTTTTCCTCTTTAGTCAGTATTCTGGGGCTTCTCTCAACATTCAAAAAGTTTTGTTTTACAGTTGGAAGTATTGTTCCAGATTTATCCGATTGCTTTGGTATTTCCTTAGTAGATGGGCCTCAAAAAATCTTGGGAATATGGTTTGGGGTAGAACACATGGAAGTATATAACTGGGACAAGCAGCTAGGAGTTGGTGAATTTAAAATTAATCAATGGAAACATTGGAAATTTGGAAAAAAGAAAAGGGTATTAATCATTAAAACATTTTTATTACCAATTTTTCTCTATTTAAGTCATCTTTTTCCGCCCCCTTTAGTCCTGGAAACTAGAATTTATAGTATTTTTTTTCAGATGCTCTGGGGAAATAGGCTGAACCCAGTGAAGAGGGAATATACGTATCTTCAACAAAGGGATGGTGGGCTTAAAATGATTAACCCCCTCATTTTTTTTCATTCCATTTTTTTGTTTTCTTCTTTCCCGTTTATTTGGCAGGAACCTTCTTTGCCATGGCATTTTTGGGTCAAAGCTTTATGGCATAAATATTTTTTTCGATGGTCACTTTTTCGCCTAGAATCTTATTGTGGATGATATTCCAAAATATGGCCTTTCCACTTTTAAAAGTTATTTCAATGGCAGATTCCTATGCAAAATTACTCTAGCTAACTAGAAAAACTTTTATGATTATATTGTCTATGATTTACAAAGGTAATCTTACTCTTTCCTATTGTTCTCCAACAAATATGAAATATGCCCTCAGTAAGTTAACAGACATTAGGATTCCTGTTAAAACCTGGGATATTGTCTGGATCTCTGCTCATGGCTGCTTGGGGTGAGAGGAAATTTGAAATATAAACCAGTAACTGATCGTTATTGTTTAAAACCTGGTTGTATTGATGTGGAGGAAAGTCAATCCCATTTTTATTGACTGTCCAGACAGTCAGAGTTTTGGAACTTTGCAGCTTTACACTGGAATATGCCTTCTTCTGATCTAGTACTTATAATACTTTGATACTGGGGATTATTCGGGTAGATGGGAGCAGTATCATAGAAGCACATTGAATGTTTTCTTTGCTCTTTGCAATATTTTTATAGCGAGCGCGTTGCCATTTTGTATTACAACAACTTCATACAGATTTTTTACTATTGTATCTTCTGTTGATTCTGAGTTACATGTTTTGCGTTTACGAGATGGAAAAAATACTCCAAATCTTATGTTAATCATTTATGGAACCATTTTCAACTGTTTAAAACTCTCAGTTTTGTGTAATCTTTTTCTTTTTTTGTTGGAATCTGGAATGTTTCT
This sequence comes from Neoceratodus forsteri, assembly GCA_016271365.2. Taxonomy (NCBI): domain Eukaryota; kingdom Metazoa; phylum Chordata; order Ceratodontiformes; family Ceratodontidae; genus Neoceratodus; species Neoceratodus forsteri. The sequence goes on along the minus strand of CM028134.1, from coordinate 1,071,066,976 downwards.
GTTTAATGTGATGTTGTGTTTATTGTTAATAAAATCTCCCTACTCTTTTCGATAAGTGCCATGGGATTTTTAACATCCACCTGAACTACCACCAATCCAGGCAGATGGGACCTCGGTTTTAACGTCTCATCCGAAAGACGGCACCTCAGAAGTGCAGCACCCCTCTCATGCTGCACTACAGTGTCAGTACTGGGATATTAACCCAAGTGCCAGATGTGGGAACTGAACCCACAGCCCTCTGATCTCCCGGCCTCAGAGGTGAGTGTGCTACCTACTGAGCCACTGACACTGCTATGGAACTCTTCTGTACTGTTCTGCCAGCAGAATCTCATTCTGCTCAGCACTTTCTCAGCTCTCCATGTGGTGCCAAGCTCCTCGACATCCTTCCTGGTGGCAGAGTCTCTAGTGGCTCTGACCTAGACCTCCCTTAGGGGTCCTTCTGGGGTAGAAGTGCATCTAGAAGAGTCTCTCCCTGTCCTTCTGGTCAGTAATACAGCGGATGACTCATTTAATATTCTGACGGCATGCCCTCTCTATCATCAGAGTCCGTGATGGAAGATCTTTTCAGTAGTTCCTCAGTAGTGGGGTCCACTGTAGTATTTCAGACTGCATCCATGGACCATACACTTCTGCGTCTAGACCTTTTCAGTCGTCAAGACAATTACACTCTGTGGAACATTCCAATTCAATGGTCGGAAGCCGCTCTGGCTCTTCCGCTCCTTTGATAGGAGTACATAGCCCCCTTGTGATATTGCCTCTTCGGTGGCTGCTGTGATTTAGTCCGGTCATGATTCAGTATGGACACTCAGGCTCCTCCTGCCTCTCAGATGGAGGACATCTTCGTCATTTTTATATCAGGCAATCCTTGCGAAATAGAAGCCTGAAAGCCTTGCTAGGCTTGGACTAATGGTTAAAAAAAAAAAAAAAAGAAAATTTATCACAGCACAGGGCCTGGCCGAAATAACCCGATACCACCCTTTTGGATCTGGTCAGGTTCTGCCTCAGCCCCCTGAGGCACTCGTCTCTAGAATACAGTATAGAGTACCTGACTTCTTCTACCTCTGGGGGGGGGGGGTCCGATCCAGCGGTGGTATGGGTCATCTGTTTCTCAAAGAGAGATTTATTTTATTCAGAGACATTTCCTAGACCTAGGCTACTGCCCAGTCTGTTAATCCCCCCTTTTTATCAGGCTTTCTTCTCTTGAGCAGAGCCTCACAGCAACAGAAGTGACTCTCCAGTGAGTCGGAACTCGGGTTCCTGCTTTCTTGCTTGCTTCAGCTTCACAAACTACATACTCCTTTCTTGACCATAGGTCAAGTAGGTCTTTTTTCAGAGATGGCTTCTCAAATATTCACACCTTTGGTTCCTGCGCACTGGTTCCGTGCCAGTCACTCATGAAGCTATCCTATCCGAGTGCGTGATGGAGCTGTGATGTTTGTTTTTCAGCAAACAAACTAGAGTTCTTTCCTACTCCCTTTAGGGAGGCTGGAGTGAGTAGTGCCTCACTGCATTGAGTCACTTCTGGTGCTATTCAGTCACTGTCAACGAATGGGTTAGCCCTAACATGGTCCTGCTGTGTCCCTCCTCGACGCACATCTGCCTCTATTTGTCTTAGAAATCCAGCCCCTGTTTTTTTTGTTGGAATATTTTTTCGCAGTGGACACGTCCTCCTGTACAAATTTCCTCTCTTCCCTGAGTTCAGAGACTGCTACTACAGTTGTACACACAGGGGCAGGATGATTCCTTTTGGAATATAAAGTGGTTAGGATCTGGTTCTACTAGACCACCACAAGAGGCTTCTAACTCTTACTTCGGACTTCCATCAGGAAGGTTTCAGTGACTAAGTGAAAACCATTCTCCTTGATGGGCTAACCCCACCGGGACCTTCTTTTGTTCGCCAAGTAAGGGGTTCAAGTGCTCCTGGACCTGTTGTTCGCAGGTCAGCCATACTTGGCAGTGGGGGTTTCCATCTGCGCTTTTCGGTCTACCATGAACCAGTAGACTTTACCCTCGGCTTTCTCAGTTCCTGACACCTTTTTACTTTAGATTAATACATGTCTTTGACACTATTATTTTTGGTCCTAGACCAAATTTTGTGGCCGGGTTCTTGCTGCTCTCCTAGAGTGTTTGCGGCTTTCTGGCAAAGTTTCATTTTGTCCATTGCAGTTGTCTGCAGAGTGGTGAGTTACAACTCAAGTGCTTATCTTGTAAGCATTATGTTCTAGATGCTCTTTCCAAGACAGCTCTTTTTATTAGCAGGACAGTCCCTGGCTGTCCTTTCTGAGTGAACCCTATCTCCTACCACACTTCTCAGGGTTGTTGGTTTTAGCTCGGTACTCTCCCACTAGTGTGAGTGAGTGACGGAGATTTAGTCCAGGAAGATATGGAGATTACGTACTTACCATAATTGTTGATCTTCTTGGACAGTCTCCATCACTCGTTCACACGCCCACCCACCATCCCTTGGGTTCACTCGTTTTCTTTCGTGGTCTTCATGGTCCTATGGTTCAGGCTGTGTAGACATTGTTCTTTGACCTTTCTTGCAGAGGCCATCTGGTCCCCCTCAGGCCCAGAAAGACAGGGTAAGTTATTTCCATTAGTTCGCTGCACCTCCTCAGTCGAAAAGGTACTGAGGTGGTTGGAGGTCGATGCGATAGCCTACACAGGTGCGAGATGGTCTCACGGTGCCACGCACGCGTGTGGTTCTGTCTCGCGCTGATCTTTCTGAACATTTTTGTCTCTCACTTGGTCCAAGTGCCTCCGGCTTATCCCTCTAGTGTGAATGAGTGATGGAGACTGTCCAAGAAGATCAACAATTCACGGTAAGTACATAATTTCCATTTCTGGTATCAGAACCCTGAACCTCAGCACCAGGCTCTCAAGGCACCTTCCAACATGCCGGGCCTGCTCTCTGTATAGGAGACCGTCGGGTTTACAAGTTTGTCGGCAGTTTGGGTACCATCTTAGATATTCGCACACCGACAGGAGACACTTGTGTTCACATGGCATCAATAACATGCAGATGCATCCTGTGGTATAAGCTCTTAGAAGATAAAAGGTATGAGCTCGGTCCAAGCAAAATTGTATTTTTCAGTTAAAATGATAAAACTGGGCATAGTAGGCACTTAGGAAACCAAAATATAAACAGGATGCTTATGTAATATTACAGCAAACTTGTCCCCCATTACACAAATTACCAGTAAACGTTGCCAGTGTCCCTTTAAACGAGAATAGTGAGCACTAAGAGCCCCACACCCAAGTATGGGGCTAGTCACATTTTGCACTTGGTGTGCAAAACATGATGTTTTTTAACCTGGTGTTTACTGCAGTATAATAGCTTGTATCAGACTGATTCTTTTGACTTGCAAGCTGACATTTGTTGTAACTACAAATCCCAGAATCCCCTGCAGCAGACATCAAAGGATGGCCGCAGCAGTGGGAGATTCAATAGACTGCAGTGCATGTTAGCGTTTGTTTTATAAACTCTGATCTTTTGTTTGCTGGTCCTGCTGTCCTCCCTGGGATAAGTACAGTCCTAGAGGACTATACTTAACCTTGGGAGAACAGCAGAACCAGCAAACATCTGATTGGAGCTTACAAAAGCTCTAACATATGCACTGCAGGCTATTGAAACTCCCACTGTTGCAGCATTGCTCTGATGTGAGCTGCAGGGGATTCTGGGATTTTTGGTTGCAACAAACCTCCCTGCCCATCACACAACTGGGCAGCTTCCAAGACTAGCTGTGGTCACAGTTCAGTTTCTCTGGCTGCAGCACAGCAAAATGGGAGATGCTAGTCAACACATGGGGAAACAATAAGAGCTTCTGGACCAACATAAAAGATGTTACCGGGAAAGACTCAAGGTTTTACCTCCATGCTCAATATAGATGGAATCCCACCCTTGACCCACTAACCATCGTAAACACTTTCAACAATGCCTTCATGGACCTGGAAGTGTCCTCCCACCAGACTTCTTGAAGATTCTGACACAACTAATACCCACTGCTCTTCTAAGAATCTCAGTTTCCTCCTCCTTTCTACTTCAGAAAGGTCTGTCTATCATTGGCTAGGAAATATCTTAACAGTGCTTGGGAAAACATGACATAGCAGTGATTCACTGGACATCAAGCTTGTGGCCCTCACCCTAGATGAGGTGCTGCTTCCTCTAAGATTATCAGCCTTTCTCTATGGTTCTCACAGTTCCCACAAGCTTGGAAATCTGCCCTAGTCCACTTGTTGACTACCTTGAAAAATGCTCTATCCAATGCCCTCAGCAACATGGATTCCATAAGGGACACAGCACTACTACAGCTTTCCTGGAATTCACTGGCTTAATTCATCAGTCCCTGGATCAAGGCACTCTGGTAGGTGCAGCTTTCATAGACCTAACAAAGGCCTTCAATATCATTCACCACCACTACTCCTCCAGCAACTGTCTTCTGTAGGCCTCTCCTCGGATGACTCTGTGGTTCAAAGTTACTTGATAGCCGCTCTCAGCAGTGAAAATAACAATGTCCTCTCTGACCAACAGCCTGTTCATGCTGGTGTCCCTCAGGGCTCTATTTTGGGACCACTATTCAATATTTTCTCAACAACCTCCCTCACTCTTGCCAACAAAGGATCCCTCTCTATGTGGATGATGCTGTTATCTTCACCAGCAACCTCAACCCCGAGCAACTAGAACAGCACCTTCAGTATGGCTTTGAGGAAGTAGAGGCCTGGTTTAACAAACACAAACTGATCCTGAACTACAAGAAAACTAAAGTCATGATGTTCAGCAGCACTTGTAATAAGCATAAATCACATGCTCTCACTATCAGAAACTGTCTTGGAGTCCCACTTGACCAAGTGCAACACTTTAAATATCTGGGGGTTACCTTAGACAGCTGTCTTTCCTACAACCAACATATTGATTACGTCATGAGTGGCCAACATCAAGATTGGATTACTCTACGGCACAAACACTGCCTGGCCTAGGACACCCTCAGACTTGCCTATATAGCTCTGTTACCTGGTATATAGTTTTGTCCTATCCGTTGTAGACTATGATCTGGTAATCTATGGGGCAGCCTCTCTGACATCCCTTCACAGGACTTCCATGGGTCCATGGGCTCTGGACCCCTGAGGAGTCGTGGTGCCACGTCAACCTGCTGGAGCTTCAGGTAGTTCAGCTGGCACTAACAGCCTTTGCTCCACACATTCGGGGTTGGGTCGTTCAGGTCCAGACTGGCAGTTCCATGACCATGTACTACCTCAACAAACAGGGCAGGATGCACTCCCTTCCTCTGTGCATTCGGCATGTGGACCCTCGTGCTCAGCTTGGAGGCTGATCTCCTGGCCATACATGTGGTCGGTGCATCCAGCCAGCTGGCGGATGCTCTCAGCCGTGTGGGTGAGGCATCTCATGAGTGGTCTGTCCACCCAGAGGTAGTACACAGCCTGTTCTCCCAGTGGGCATCCCTTTGGTGGACCTGCTTGCCTCCAGGGACAACACAAAGCTGAGGCCTAATGTGCCTGCCCTCCTCAGCAGGGAACACTGCAGGGGTATGTCTTCTCAGGCCCTGGAACCTGGTCCTTCTCTATGCCTTTCCTTTGTTTCCTTGATCCACAAGGTGCTGCTCAAGGCCAGGAGGGACAAGGCTTGGATGGTCCTTGTAGCTCCAGACTGGTCTCGCCAGTTCTGGTACCCTGATTGCCTCAGCTGCAGGCTTCGAGGCATCTTCCTCTATGCCTGGACCTGCTCTCGATTAGTCAGGGAATGTACTTTACCTGGACCTTCAATCCCTGCACCTGATAGCCTAGATCTTCCTGGACATAAAGTCTCCACCACTCATTCACACTAATGGGATCTACGCTGGAGGCGCTAGGACCCAGCAGGAGCAAACTTTTCGAGATGGTCAGCACCAGAGATGGAGCCACAAGGAAGTGGCACTGCGAGCCATGGCTCGTGCAGTAAAGACTACCTCAGCATCGACCCTTCAACTGCCTCAGTTCCTTTTTTCCCGCCATCGAGTGCGCTTCAGTGACGATGTCACTCGCCCTCCGGGAGTCAAACTTCAAACTAGCAGCATAGTTTTCAGTTTATTGTTTTGTAATTTATCTTTGAAAGTACAGAGTAGATTTTAATTAAATTTATTGATTAATAAAGAAGTCTTCAGTCCTCCATTGTCGGAGTCGACCATGAGCGGGTCAGGTGACGGTAGGGGGACTTCATGTAAAGCTGTTCGGTCAGCTGGGCTGGGTCCGGTCCGCCGCCCTCCCCAGAGGGTGGGTCTGACAACGGACGGTCCAATTCTCAGGAAGATGGGCAGTCCCCCTGAAAGCATAAAAGGAAACAGTCCCATTCGTGGCACTGTTTGGCCTCGAGTTCTTCTTTGGCACACAGAGTCGAAGAAGGCATCTCTGAGGATCGCCTTCTATGGTATGTCTGTTAAGTCGATGGTGGGTCATTGGGGCTAGGCACCGGTCTCCTCCCCTCTCAAAGTCGCCGGTTTCTGGCTCCGGTGCCTGACCTCTTCGACATCGGAGCTCATCCCTGCCTATTGGACGGGCCTCCGATGAGCAGTTTCACCAGTGGGCTGCTCTTATGGAGCAGTGGGCTCAGAGGTTGGTCCAGCTGCCTGACCCGGTCACTCCGATCCTTCGGGCTGCTTGAGAGACCGGGTAGGGTGGTTGGACCTTCCTAGTCAAGCGGCACCTTCTTCGGTGCCGTCGACTCCGTGCTCAGGTGTTTTCCCCCCTCACATGGCTGCGGCACAGGGGCCCACACCGATGCCTCTATCTCCTGTTAATTTTCCTCCTTTCCCTTCAAATCCCAGTTTTCTGAACCTTGGGACTCTCTCGGTGCCATCCGTGGCACCAAGGGCTCTGTTGGCGCCGTCCATGGCACCGGGGGCTCTGTCGGCGCCCTGATCTTTGTCGAGCGCCATGTGCTGGAGCTGTTTCTGATGGCGCCGACTTCTTTTGAGTTCGGCACTGTGTTTTTCATTGGCGCTGATGCTTGGTGTGGTGCCGTCCATCCTCTAGGGCTTTTCTACTCCCGATTCTTTCTTCTTCTAATTTCCATTCTGATTTTCACTCATTTCCTGTCCATAAAGTCCCCCCTGGACTGTCAGGAGATGATTTTGATCCTGACCCTGATCTTCATCTGGGTGATGATGTTGAAGGAGCAGGAGTTAATCCTGCTGCAGAGCCTGTGGCCGAAGACCTTTCCTTTAAGTCTCTGCTGAAAAATCTAAATTCCACTCTTTCTCTACAGGCTACAGAAATTGATCCTGGATGCTTTTAAGACTCCAATACCTCCATGTCCCGGAGATCTCTATGGATTTAACTCCTCCTACAACCATCTTTTGAGACCCTTTCTCAGATGGTATGGAACAATTCTGCTCTCATCCCTCCATGGCTAAGTCCCACAGATAGGAATGCAGCTGCTCCAAGGCTCGAGCCCATATTGGCCTCCATGCTTTTTCTGATCCCATTGTAGTCTTAGCAGAGAATGACAAGGCTGTCCTTTCTCTGGCACCTTCAGCCTGGGCTATCAATAAAGAATCTCATAAGATAGACACCTTAGGTAAGGCGTCTTTGGTGCCTCCACCCTGGGTATACATATTGCCAGCTACCAGGGCTATTTTCTCAATATAATTATGTCCTTTGGCATTTGCTCAAGCAAATGGTAGCAGCTCTGTCCGAGTCGAAACTAGTTCAGAGCTACTTCACACCATAACCAGGGCATAGAGTCCAGTAACCAACAGGTTAAAGCTGCAGTGGGCGCTTTTGATATTGCCTCTCGAGCAGCGGTAGTGGGCATTTGTGCCGTCGCCACTCCTGGCTATATACTTCGGAGCTACAAATGATGCCTAGCAGCAGGTCATGGCTTTACCCTTCAGTATGTATCTGTTCGGACCCCAGATAGAGCAAGCTCTGGAAGCCACACAGAAGACTAGGTCAGCCATTAAGCCAGCTCGACCTGCACCGGCCCCCTCTTGAGGTGCCAATAAACGTCAATTTCATAACAGTCAGTCCTTTCGGGGCAAAGGCAGGGGGGGCTTTAACAAAAGCCACAGCCACAAAAGAAAATGCAGCAGAAGGCACAAGCCCTCAAAACGCCCAGTGCCACCTTCTGAATTCTCGGCCCAGGTCCCACCTCAACTGCCCGAGGGAAGACTCTTTCTCAGCAGTGGGAGGATGTCTGATTCAGTTCTATGACCGGTGGAAGTCTATAACATCAGACAAATGGGTCCTCCAGATAACCCACGAGGGGTATTCACTCAATCTTTCAGAACCGCCCCTCCGATCATCCCCCCATACAACAGCCCAGACTGTCGGCAGTACAGTTAGACCTTCTTGCTTGCAAGGTGCAAGGCCTTCTGAATAACAGGGCAGTAGTAGTAGTTCTGCCGGACCAACAAAACAGAGGTTTCTACTCCCGTTACTTTCTGGTTCTGAAGAAAACTGGAGGCATCTACCCCATTCTGGATTTCAGAAAGTTAAACAAATTCCTTCAGAAGGAAAAGTTCAAGGTGATATCTCTAGGTTCCCTTCTACCTTTGATTCATCAACACGATTGGCTAGCCTCCCTGGACATGCAGGATGCCTACCAACACATTCTTAAACACCCAAAGCACCACAAATACCTGAGGTTTGTAGCGTTGAGTCAACGTTATCAGTTCTGAGTCCTGCCCTTCTGGCTATCCTCTCGCAAATTTTTACAAAGTGTTGTGCAATTCTCACAGCACATCTCAGAAAAATTGGAATTCAAGTGTTTCCATACCTGGACGACTGGCTTCTAGCAAGCCCTTCCAGGTAAGGAACTCTGAATGCCGTAGCCAAAGCTTCAGACTGCCTCCCGTCCATGGAGTCCTGCTAAATCGCAACAAATGCAGTTGCAGCCCTCCCAGAAACTCCTTTTCATAGGAACTCTTCTGGATACCTCCTGTGTGAAACTTTTCTTCCAGAGGACAGAAGGGAGATATCCTACAAATGACCCGGTACATCGGAGAAATCAGCTCGAGTTCGAGCTATCTCGATGCAACGGATGCTGGGTCTCATGGCATCCTCTGTGTTCACTGTACCCCTAGCTCGACTCCACATGAGAACCTCTCAGTGGATGCTCAGTACTCAGTGGTCCCCAACCACTCACTCTCAGTCCTTTCCTATCAGGGTGACAGAACCTCTAAAGAGGTCACTTACCTGGTGGTCACAGGAGAACAACCTTCTGGAAGGGTATCCCTTTGCTACTCTGGATCATCAGATCTTTATTAACACTGATCGTCCCTGATGGGGTGGGCGCTCATTGCCAAAGCTCTACACCCAAAGTTCGTGGACTCCGGACGAGTCCTGGCTCCACATTAATGTCCTGGAAATGATTGCCATCCTCTATGCAGTCTGGGCCTTGAAGGACATACTGTGTCACAAGAACATTCTCCTTCAAACAGACAACAAAGCAGTGTTGTATTGCATCAACAAACAGGGCGGTACACACTCTTACCCATTATGCAGGGAAGCTATGAGAGTGTGGGAATGGTGCCTGGAGCACAAGGCTCTAATCCATGTGGTTTACCTGCGGCGTGCGGAACGAACTGGCAGACCGTCTCAGCAGAACGGAGACAGAGCCTCTCGAGTGGTCTCTCGACTCAACTGTCACTCAGTCACTCTTCAAAAAGTGGGAAACTCCAGACCTGGACCTTTTTGCATCCCCACTCAACGCAAAACTGCCTATACGGCGCAAGCCATGCTCGCAGTTCTGCTTTCCCACAGCCCTACCTCGGTGCTGGCCCTCCTGAAGATTTTTCACTCCTGCTCGGTCCTAGTGCCTCCATCGTAGTCCCATTAGTTTGAATGAGTGGTGAGTGGTGGAGAGTTCATCCAAGAAGATCAAAAATGACGGTAGGTACGTAATTTTCATTTTTTGTTTAAACTATATCAATTGTGTTTTTGATTGTTTTTTAATTAATTGTCATTTAGTATTACTAATTGATTATGTGGTTACTGTATAAATGTATGCACAAGACTTTTCAATGCCATGTCCCCTGACGAAGGATTCTCATCTACAGCATTGGGGCAAAGTGGATTGTGGTGTGTTCTGAATCTCAGCAATAAAGCTGTTATTTTGCACCAGTTTCTGGAGAGAGTGTGCCTTTTATGCTTCTGGAGTGCAAAGTTTGTGGAGACTGGTTTACTGAGCAGGGCTGGCTGCCATTTTGTTTGCACCCCCACCCCCCAGAGTGTTCGCAGACCAGTTTCTGTGGAAGTGTCAGGTGGATTGCATCCTGCATCAACCTCTACTAAAGGTTAGCAGGTAGGGAGCCTCCTGTTAGGCTAAGGGCTCATTCCACCCATTATACCACTGCCTTGGTGGCTGCTTCCGGGGCGTCCCTATCCAGGAAATTTCTCAGGCTGCTACCTGGAAGTTGCACACACCTTCCTTTCCACTACCACATCGATCTTGAGTCGTGCAGTGATGCTGGTGTTGGGACCTCAGTTCTCCAATCACTATTCCCCAAATGGGTGTGCGCCATGCCCCTCCTTCTGGAGAACTGCTAGGAGTCTGCCAGAGTGTGCATAGAACATCATATCCACGTTCCTAGAAAAAGCAGATTACTCACCTGTAACATAAAACATAGAATTTGTGACAGATAAGGATTGCTTGGCCCACCCAGTCTGCCCATTTCCTACCCAATGGATAAGCTGCAGATCCTAGTTAATCAACAGCCTACTACTTCCTACCCCCCACTAGAATTGCCTTATGTCTGTTCCATGCATTCTTGAATTCCCCCACTGTTTTTGACTCCACAGCCTCCACAGGAAGGCCGTTCCATGCATCCACAACTCTCTCTCTCCATGAAAAATACTTCCTGACATTACCTCTGAGCAGCCCCACCCCATCTTCAAATTGTTCCCCCTTGTTCTTGCAAATCTCTTTTTCTGAAATATGCTACCCTCTTGGACTTTGTTGATTCCCCTGAGGTGCTTGAAAGTTTCTATCATGTTCCTCCTTTCCTCGAGGGTATGCATATTAAGCTTCTTTAGTCTCTCTTCATATGGCTCCTGGTGTAGACTCTGCACCATTTTAGTTGCCCTCCTCTGGACTGCCTCTATCCTGTCTATGTCCTTGCAGAGATGGGGTCTCCAGAACTGAATGCAGTTCTCCAGATGGGGTCTCACCAATTGTCTGTACAGAGGGATAACAACTTCCTTTTTTCTACTGGTGATGCCTCTCACTATACATCCCAGTATCCTCCCAGCTCTCCTTACTGCCTTCTCACATTGCTTGCCCACCTTTAGGTCGTCTGATATGACTGCCCCCCAGGTCCCTTTCCATTTTTGTTGTTAGTATCTCACCCTTCATTGTGTACTCTTCCCCTGGGTTTTTGCTTCCCAGGTGCACTTCTTTGCGTCGAATCTAAGCTGCCGTACATTTGACCATTCCTCCAACCTTGCCAAGTCCCTTCTCATCCTTTGCATCGCACCTTGCATATCAACTCTGTTGCAGATCTTTGTGTTGTCTGCAAAGAGACATACTTTTCCTTCCAGTTCCTCTACAGTGTCACTTACAAAAACATTGAAGAGGACTGGTCCTAGTACTGAACCCTGCGGTACCCCACTAGTAACTCTCCTTTCTTCAGAGTGGACTGTTGCTCTCTGCGTCCTGTTGTCAAGCCAATTTATTACCCAGGCTACCACTTTGGGACCCACTCCAAGGCTGGCTAACTTGTATATTAATCTTCAAACAACGTGAAGTCTTGCTATATTATGACATATGCAGTGAGTCCCAACCTTCGAACTGCTCCGGAGGTGAAAGAGTTAACTTTCCATGCCAGGCATGGAACTTTGAGCTCGAGCTCGGTTGAAAACTCTATCTGTTGTTCTTCAAACTCAAACTGTCAGATTCTTTACTCCGCCTCACTGAACAGTCGCTCCGGAGATTTCTCCTTCTGCTCGGTTCATTTTGTCAGTTAAAGTATTAAGTTTTCAGTTTTTAACCAAATTTAAACCCAACGGTCGGTTCAAGCTCTGTCTGTGGTATTTGTAAGTACTAGTTAGGTTTTACATTTACTTTCTGTGTGGAACTTGTAGCGGTTTCATCAGTTCGGTTTGAACTGATCAGGTTGTTTCTATTACATCTGCTATCTTTTAGAAGTCACGGTTCCCGGTTCTTATCGGTTCTTAAAAAGCGTATTTCATTACAGTTTTTCCACGACCCGTGACACGGTTTGGGAACCGATAAAGAGTGTTGTGGCGGTTGCCATAAATGGGCCGTTTTGGTTAGGCTGGCACTATGTCTGAGAAACCCAAAAGAAAAACCGGGCCCACTGGGTTTCAACACTGTAGTGTCTGTGGGGAAGCCTTTGCCAAGGCTGACCCACACACCACATGTGTTTATTGTCTGGGGTTTGACCAGCTCAATGCAGACTGCCAGATTTGTAAAAGTTTTCCTGCAGCTACCCTGGATAAAAGAGTTGGTAGGCTCAGGGAAAGGGAGGCCAAAAAGTCCGCTGAACCGGATGGCCAGCCCGGTTCGGTTGAAACCGAACCGGAGGGAGTGCCCTCTGGCCAGGGCGATACTTCCTCAGGCAAAAGGAGAGCCGACTCTGAGGAGTCGGTTCCAGCAAAGAGAACTAGAAAATCAGCTGGTGTGGAGCCAAAACTTCCCTCTCCAACCGCTGAAGAAATAGCTAAAGCAATTAAAATTGTTCAGTCACTCTCCCTGGTTCCGACCGAACCGGCACCATCAGATAGCGTGCGGTTGGTCGGTTCCTACCGTTCAAATGCGATTCAGAGAATTTTATGAACCAGAGGAGGCGGAAGAGGAGTATGAGGAGAGTGAATGTGGATTTGAAAGTCTGGATGTGCCCATTGAACCGGACATCTCCCAGACTTCAGAGTGTCTCCCCTAGGCTTTCTGAGTCCCCTTCTCATTTTATGTTTTATAAAAAAGTGGCTGAAACCCTCCAGCTCCCTATGGAGGAAGCTGTGGATGATCAAGAAGAGCCTGATTATGTAGAAATGATGGATATCCCAGAGTCTAGGAGACTGTCTTTTCCTCTGCATAAATCTTTTGGAAACAGACAGTAAAAATTCTAAAACTCCTCACACTATACCTCTTGTGGATAAAAGAATGGACAAAAGGTATACATTATCAGGCTCTGATACGGAGTTCCTTACACAACAATGCAGCCATGTGGGGGTTGTGCAGGCTGCAGCCTATGACAAGGCAAATATTCCCCTGGCCTCACACCACCCTGACTAGGACTCCAGAAGGGTTGATGCCATGGTAAAGAAACAGTACATGGCAGGATCCTTGGGACTCAGACAGGCAAAGTATATGGCTTATGTTGCTAGACACTAGAAATCCAGATGGGATACTATTTTGGCTCTAGCAATGCAGGTCCTTGGTCAGCTTGCCAAGGAGCTGGAGCAGGTGGCCGCTGATGGTATTAAGGCATCTAAAGTGCAATTCCATGCTGCAGTGGACTCTAATGATGTGTCATCAAGAGTCATGGCTACATCTGTGGCTCTCCGTGAGAATCGCTTCGGCTCAGATGTACTAGCCTGTCACAGGATACCCAGACTAAGGCCATGGATTTTCTGTTGTGGGCAACTCTCTGTTTGGGGAGCAAACAGAGAATTACATGAAGAAAATGGATGAATATAGGACCACCTATAGGGTGCACAGGCCAGGAAAGGCAGGCCACTCCTCAAGGCAGCCTCTCGGGCAGGGGCAGGCCTTTTCATAGGCCTTTTTACCAAGCCCAGGCCTCCTCTTCAGCTTATGCACAGAGGGGGTTCTTTAGAGGGAGAGGCAGACGGGGTGCAAGCAGACCTGCCTCCATCCCTCAGCCTAAAGCCCCTGCCAAGCAGGCACCCTGAGGAGGTGCCCAGGGTCGATTCTCCACTACCTGTAGGGGGCAGGCTGGCTTACTTTGTCCGGGACTGGGAGTCTCTAACATCAGACAAGTGGGTCCTGGAAGTAGTAAGCCAGGGACTGGTTCTCAGCTTCAAAAAATTTCCAAAGATGAGAACCAGATCCTTTCCACCTGTAAATCCATCAGAGGCTCTTGCCCTAGAAGCAGAAATCTCTACCCTCCTGGCTCTCAGAGCTGTGGAAAGGGTTCCACCCCTACACCAGGGCAAAGGATTGTACTCCAGGTACTTCCTTACCCCAAAAAAGACAGGAGAATGGCGGCCCATCCTGGATCTCAGGTACCTAAACAAGCACCTTTTAAAACCAAAATTCAAAATGGTGACTCTGGGAATTATTTTACCCTCTCTAAGACCAGGGGACTGGCTAACGTCCCTGGACCTTAAGGATGCCTATTTTCATGTTCTCATCAGAAGCTCTCATCGAAAGTACCTCAGATTCGAATTGCCCTCGGGCCATTACCAGTTCAGAGCAATGCCCTTCTGCCTTACATCTGCCCCAAGGGTATTCACAAAATGCCTGGCAGTAGCAGATCTTACTTTGAGATACAGCTCTTGCAGCAGGTAACACCATTAGGACTGAAGCCGGCAGGCATCAGGACCCCACGGAATTCTTCTAGCTAGCTATCTTCAGCGGGGACCGCCCCCCGACGTCGGTCCCGCCTCCGACGTCAGGCGTAGTACTTAAGGGGGTGGTCCCGCCAGATTCCCCAGTTCTTTCCCGCCGTTGACTTGCATGTCTCAATCCTTCGGCTCGTTTCTTAGCGTGTGACGCATGGTAAAGTTCTTCCTTCGGGAAAAGTTCTTTTTTCCAGATCGATTGCTGTCTGATGTCCTCTCCAACCTCCGCTGAAGGCCATACCTCGAAGTGCGCCTGCGGGAAGCAGATCCCATTTAAGGATCCACAATCAGCCTCGCGACCGATGCCTAGGCCCGAACCCGCGACCCGGTCCTGTATGTTCTGCCAGGGATTCAACAGCGGACCCGGATCCGTCCCAGAAAGGCTCTACAGGCGTTTTTACTTGAAGAGAGGATCAAGACCACGGACACCTCCTGGGGGGAATCTACAGAGAAGGCCCGCAAACATTCGGAAAAGCACAGGAAGAAGGTTTCCTCCAAGTCCCCGTCCAGGGCCTCCGACTCTTGTAGCTCTGGCTCCCGGTCCGACCGGTCGCCCTCTCGGGCCCGTTCTCAGCCTCCCCCCACTGCGATGAAGAAAACTTCGGGATCCTCTTCCTCCTCACAGGCCAAGACCTCCAGGCCCCCTTCTTCGTCCTCCAAAGCCCTGGTTTGGTCTGGGGACCATCACCATCGCTACAAGTCGGGTTCCTGCCATTCTGAGCCCGACGTCAGGTCTGCCTCCTTGCCTCCTCCTCCCAGAGGAGAGACCAAGGAGCTTACCCTCTCAAGAGACCGTTGGACCCGACATTGGCTTGGCTGACGCCGGCCTCTCACCATAGGTCCCAGGGCCGTCCGACGCTGGGCGTCTGTCGCGGTCAGGCCTACACCCTCTAAGTCGTCGGCAGAGGGGCCGGCGTCCGC
This sequence comes from Neoceratodus forsteri, assembly GCA_016271365.2. Lineage (NCBI taxonomy): Eukaryota > Metazoa > Chordata > Ceratodontiformes > Ceratodontidae > Neoceratodus > Neoceratodus forsteri. The sequence continues at coordinate 1,071,051,514 of CM028134.1, read as the reverse complement.
TCAGTCGAAGAGGACCTGATGCCTTCTACGATGTCGGTCAGAGACTATCACAGAGGAGGAGCTGGCGCAGCCCGAGGACCAGACGGGCAAACCCGGTCCTGTCACACCTCCCAGGGAACCCTCTCTCAGTCTGAGGCCTTCATGGAGCCGAGCGTTAAACTTGACGACCGACCACTGGCGCCCGATCCGTGCGCGGTCTTTGCATTTCAGAGGTCAAGGAGCTCTTCACGATTGGTGGGATACCATTAAAAGGATATGGTTCTACACCTCCTCCTCTTCCTCCTCCTCCTCCTCACGACTCCTCCAGCTCTCCCCCCCCACACCTTCTGGGGCTGCAGGCTGAGTACCTTCCCCAAGAGCCTCCCAGGATCCTCCTAGGGGGAGACCAGAAAAAAAGGAGACCTCCGTCTAGATCTTCTTCAGGGTCACCCAGCCCCAAGAGACCCAGAAGACGCCGCCTTTCACCTTCGACAGAGGACACGGGATCAGAATTCTCAGGATCCAGATCCTCCTCTCCGTTCCACATCCCCTCTCCGGACCCACGTGAGCTTCCTAGATCTCTTCCGGATGACCCCTCATTCTCTGATATCATGCAACATATTCAAGAGAACATGGGCTGGGATGCGGAAGAATTAGACCAGAGACTATGCCTCTAAGGTATCTTCGCAGAAAGACCCAAAGCCTGTGGTGTTACCACCCTTGGTGGACACTTTTTTTTTTGCAATTCACTGTATTTTACCGAGCTGCCTGCGCCCTCCAATCAGCTCGGTCACGGCTCGCGGCTTCTGCTCCCCAAATCAGCCACCCCCGATACCCGTGGCTTGGCCCCACGCGCGGGGCCAGCGGCATGGGGGCTAGATGCATGGGCGAAATAGTCAGGGTCGGGGTCTTGGCCTGGGAGCACGTCGGAAGCCGGGCGGGCTTCATCCATGGCGGCCGGCAGCTCAGTTTTCCTCGGTTTCCCCACCCGAGGAGGCAGAGGCGTGCAATGGCGCAGCGTCCGTCCCGCCTCTCTCCCACCCACTTGAGTAAGCATGGCAGCGTGGGTGTCCACCAGCCTCCGCTAGAGCCCCCATCGCTCGGTTGCTAGCCCAACCCTCCCGGAGAAGAGGCAGTCCGTTGGGCGCTCAATCCTTCTCCCCGGCTTGATCCTCTCCGACTGACCGGGTCTGTTCCCAAACCGGGTCGCCCGGCATCCATAAATCCACGCTGCGCCCGGGCCGGCTATAGTGGACTGCACGTGGGATGTCTGCGGCAGCATGGAAGCATCCACATTGGCTCCTGTTGATGCCGAAGAAGGCTGACCGCCTGTACAAGGCTCCTAAGGAGGACCAGTACTTGGCTCAACGTCCTCTGGCCGACTCTCTGGTCATAACAGCCTCTCATGACCGGTCCCAGAGACTGCAACATTTGAGCACCCTGCCACCGGACCCGGAGTCCAAACAGCTGGACGCTATGGGCAGGCGCACGTATGCTTCCGCTACTTGAGCTAGCCTGAGTACTAGCTCTGTTTGCATCGTTTATTTTTCGTTTATTTTGTTTATTTGCTTATTGTGTTTACTGTGTTTATTTCGTTTTATGTTTATTTTAATGTTTAAAGACTAGATTAGGGTTGAAGAAGTGAGCTAGACTAGGGTCCCGTATATCGAGTTTCGGTTTGCGGATTTGCGTATTCGGGTATTGAGTTGCGGTTTTAAGTTTGAGTGCAGTCTTCTCTCGACTTTTTGTATACGCTATGCTCTTACTTGCGATGTGCTAGCCTGTGGAGTCGGGGGTTGCGGAGGATTTTTGTTCACCCCACAGTAGTTGTGATTGTTGAAGTGCTTTTGAACTGTGGGGATTCTACTTTGTTGATGTTGCCCCCTCCCCCCAGCGAGTCTTGGCGTTTGTGTGACCGCTTACCCGACCGCAGTGTGGCAGACTGAGGAATCGGAGAGCAGCGGAGAGGATTCTGCGCCATTCTTCCTGGACTGGTGGTGGTGTTTCTGCTTTTTGCTGAGGAAACTTGATTTGGGAGTGTCTAATTGTGCCTGGGGATTCTCGGACATTCTTCGAGGTTTAAGCTTCAGTTGTGGGATAAGGGTTCCCTTAAATTGTGCTGTGGTTGCCTATTATCCATGAAACTGCTACAATAGGCGATTGTTTTAATTTGTGGGGAGTGTTGTCCACTTATTGATCTTCAGCCGGGCAGGAGTCGCCCTGGGTGCTTCCCCAGGGAGCTGGGGGAACTAGGGCTTCTCCTAGGCTACCTTGGGGCCAGCGGTTTGGGCTGACTTACGGGACAGCTTTAGCAGTTGGCTGTTGATTGAGTGAGGGTAATACTCCCTGCAGAAACATATTTCGCCTTCTGAAGCTCTTGCTGTCTTGGATAATTAACTGCTAGAACTGTTGACGTCTGAAGAGCAGCTGTTGGAAGACCTATTGGACATTTTCTGGGTTCCCATGTTTGCACATTTGAACAATTTGATTTCTCTGCTGAGAACTCTCTGACTTTGCCTGGATTTTATGGTTGGATTATCGGAGAATTGTTTTTCTCTGATTTTTAGTGATGTATTTTTATTTATTTTAATTTTATTACAAATTTGATTTATTTATTTAACTCCCTGCCATGTGAGAGGTGGTATTGGGAGATTATTACATAACATCTTTAGCAGTGCTGCATGTGAGAGGTGCTACACTGTTTAAAACACAAATTTGTTTAATAATTGATTAGTTATTTTATTGTGTTTTAAATTATTGTATTTTATTTTATTTTTTGCTTTTGTATTTGAGCTGGGGTTTATTTTGGTTTATGTTAGTTTATTTTGTTTTACTTGTCCTCCCTCAGTGAGAGAGAGGGAGGAGAGTGTTATTGAGTGTGTTATTTATAGGTTCGATATTCTTAGGTTTCTATTTTTATTTAAGTAATGACGGTTGGGCATTATTCCCCCACTAGGCTTAGGGAATTACGTCCATTCGAGTGCACACCATTGTCATCCGACACCTATTTTAGGTGTCGAGCATTGGGCATTTTGAAGAGGCGAGGACGAAGGTGGAAAGCTGGGCCTTGTGGGGACAGGAGAGGGAGGGCGGTTGGGGTTCTAGGGTCCAGAAGGCGTCCTGGGTGAAAATAGGGTCAGGATAGAGGTTGCTCTTATCTTGTCCCCATACCCAAGAGTCCAAGATTTGGACAGGTACCGAGGTCTTCCCGACATCTCATCCTGCCTTGGTGGTGTTGTGCAATGCCAGATCTATAAAAACAAGACAGCTATTATAGCCGATCTTGTTGGGTCATCTGATCTGACTTGCATCACGGACTCTGGCTGGATGAAAATCCTATTACCTATATTGGCCTTGGCAACTCAGCCGGTTCTCGGTGATACACCGTCCAAGGCTGGATCGAGAGGGGCGGAGGTGTGGCCATTATGTTTAAATCTGAACTGGGCCTTGTGGATGTGCCATTAGGGAACACCAGATCTTTTGAATATATCCTGGGTGAGGGTGCAGGTTGTGGGATTCTCCTCGTCTACTGTCCACCAGGTGGCGGAGGCGAATTCCTACAGGAGATTGCAGACTTCATTGTTGACCTGGTGTTGAGGTTTCCCAGATTAATACTTCTGGGCGACTTCAACGCCTGGGTCGACGATGAACTCTCACATTTTGGTCAAAATCTCCTCCAGTTGATGAATACACTGGGCCTGACACAGGTGGTTACCACCTCTACCCATAAAGGGGGGCATTCATTGGATCTGGTCTTTCTCTTGGGTATGGAGATCACTGACTTGGGGGTGGAACCAGTCAGTTGGTCGGATCATTACACCATAAGGTTCAATTTCAGGGCCCCCTCTAATAGGTCTGCCCCTACGGAGATGGTCCAATACCGCCCTTTAAGGGGTATCGGCCCTGATGATCTAATGGCGGTGCTGGATCTATCGAGTTTGTCGGGTGAATGCATGAGTCCAGATGATCTTGTCTCTGCCTATAATGAGGCTGTGAGAGATGCTCTGGACAAAATTGCTCCTGTTCGTGTTCGGCCTCTCACCATCCGTCCAAGGAGCCCATGGTTTGATGGCTCCTTGAAGGAATTAAGGCGAGTAGGCCGAAGGCTGGAGAGAGCCTGGCGGAAATCGGGCCTTGATGCTGACAAGCTTAGATTGCTAGCCCATTATGAAGGCTACCAATCAGAAATCACTCGTAAGAAGGCAGAATTTCTGTCCAGAGAGATTTCTGCTGCAAGGAATCGACCAGCTCAGCTTTTCCAGACTGTGGACAGATTGTGCAATCCAGTCTGTCTTTAGCCTAAAGCTTTTTCAGCTTAAATGCGAGGAGTTCGCTTTCTTGCAGATAAGGTTGCCAGCATCAGGTCCGGTACGGCCTCTCCTTCGGGGATTATGGTGGACGACTGGTGGTATCTAATCCTCGGCCTGTTTGGTTGGATTTTCACCGCACGGAATTCATGGACATTGTGAAGATCATCCAAACAATGCGACCAATTAGTTGTAGTTTGGATCCGGGTCCTACACCGCTGTTACTAGGTTGTATAGAAGTTATCTACCCTATCCTTGCTGACATTGTCTGGAAATCCTTGGAGATGGGGGTTTTTCCTGATCCCCTTAAGGAGGCGGTAATTCGACCACTCCTTAAAAAATCCTCCTTGGACCCAGACTGTCTAGCTAACTACCGGCCTATCTCTAACCTGCCATTTGTTGGTAAGGTTATTGAAAAGGCAGTTGCATTGCAATTGTATGATCATCTCACCTTTCATAATGTCTATGATACTCTCCAGTCTGGCTTCAGGAAAATGCACAGTACTGAGACTGCCCTTGTTCGGGTATTGAGCGACCTCCTAATGGCCAGAGATCGAAAGGCTTGTACCATCTTGGTCCTTCTTGATCTTTCTGCGGCATTTGACACTGTAGACCATGGGGTGCTATTGGAGCGACTGCGGGTCTTTTGTGGGCTGTCTGGTACAGTCCACAAGTGGTTTCGTTCTTACCTCACTGGTAGGTCTCAGAGAGTTGTCACTGGAATCTATTCCTCTGACGCTTTCTCCCTACCATGTGGGGTACCACAGGGCTCCATTTTAGCTCCCATGTTGTTTGCAGTGTATATGCTGCCATTAGGGAGAAATCATCAGGAGATACAGTTTGAGTTTTCACTGCTATGCGGATGATACTCAGCTGTATATGTCCTTTCTCCCGATCAGGTGATGCACTCTCTGTACTTAATAACTGCCTGGATGAGATCAGAATTTGGATGAGTTTGAGCTGGTTAAACTTAACCCGGATAAGACCGAGGTATTGGTTGTGGATTCAGGTCATCCTGCGGAGGACTAGGTGTTGGAAAGCCATCGGGTTTATCACTTGGTGGTGTACCGCTCTCTAGTTCTCCACAGGACCGGAAATCTGGGCGTTATTTTTGATGACGGTCTGACCTTGAAATCACAAGTGTCAGCTGTTGTCAAATCCTCTTTTTACCATCTGAGGAATATCGCCCGGGTGAAACATCTGATTCCCCGGGAGGACCTTCCAACTTTAGTCCACGCCTTTGTTACCACCTGTCTGGACTACTGCAATTCCCTCTACCTAGGGCTACACAGGGTTGATATCCGCGCCTTCAGCTGGTGCAAGCAGCTGCAGCCAAGCTTTTGACTGGGACTTTAAGAACCAGTCATATTAGCACTATAGCCAGCGAAATGCACTGGCTGCCTGTTCGATGGCGGATTATCTTTAAGGTTGGTTTACTAACCTTTAAAAGCCCTACATGATCAGGGACCCGGTTACCTGAAAGATCTCTGGTTCCTATTGCCCCCTCCGTCCTCTCGCTCCGCCAGTGAGGATTGCTAGAGATTCCCAGGGTTCGTTTGAAGTTATCGGGATCTTGTGCTTTGCCTTTTTCGGCTCCAACCCTGTGGAATTCTCTACCTCGCTGGTTAGAGAATGCTCTGACCGTTGACCGCTTTAAAATTGCTTTAAAAACACATCTTTACTTTGGCTTATTCTTTATAGTTATGGTTGTTAATGTTTGGATTTTCTGTTTTTTTTATTTATTGTTGTACAGCGCCTTGATTTTGAAAGGCGCTTTATAAATAAACTTGACTTGACTTGTGCCATCAGATCCCTGAACTACTTGACCCACATGGTACAGTTTCAAAATGCCTTGTGGGAACAGAGACTGGATCTGGCAGAAAAAAATGCCAGAAGGTGAGCAGAAGGAGGAAATGTTGCAACTCCTCCGCACGAGTTCAGATGTGGGAACCCAGGTGCTGTGAGCTGCGTATGACTCCGCGGACTCCTCGGCCAGAGTGGCAGCTTCAGGCATATGCCTCCGGAGACACTCATGGCTCCGTGTCTCCGGATTTACCCCAGACGTCCAGAAGAACATCATGGACGCCTCTTTTGAGGGAGAAGTTCTCTTTGGTGAGCCCTCTGAGAAGGTCCTCACCAAGCTCCAAGAGGCCGGGAAGGCGGTGAGGTCAGTCCAGGCAATGTACCAACCGAGGCTTAGTTCCTTTCGTAGGAACCAAAGCCGTTTTCGTGGACGGACGCAGAGACAACAGTCCCGCACCACTCCACAGCAGAGGGGCTCTGGTTCATGCAGAGCCCAGGGTAGACAGTCCGCGGGCCGAAGCCAGCGCCCAGTTAAGCCGGCCCAGCCCGCGGTTCCCTCAGCCGTCACAACCCGACTCCTTCCCGGCCCCCGCCCCTCAGGATCAACGGGATATCAAGGTTGGGGGTCACATTGCGAATTACCTGTCAGGATGGCAGTCTAGGTCGAAAGAGGCCACTTTATAGAATTCGCAGACAAGCCACCCTCGAGGCCTTCTCTGCTCTCCCGTTACTCGGATCAACACAAACTGCTTATCAGACAAGAGATACTTGCACTCCTGCAAAAGGGAACGGTAGAGTACGTCCCAGAGAACCAGAGAGGGTTCGGATACTATTCTCACTTCTTTCTGGTTCGGAAGAAAACAGGGGACCTCCGTCCAATCTTGGACCTCAGCGACCTCAATCTGTCGGTCGCCTACAAGCGATTTCACATGGTGACTCTTCCAAGTCTTATTCCCATGCTAAAGAAGGACGCCTTCTTAGCGTCCCTAGACATGCAGGACGCATACCTGCATATCCCTGTAGTTCCAGCGAACAGGAGGTTCCTGCGCTTCGAGTTTCTTGGCCACCATTTCCAGTTCCGAGCTCTTCCATTCAGACTGTCATCAGCCCCCAGGGTCTTTACCAAATGCATGGCAGTCGTGGCAGCGTCTCTAAGGAGACAGGGCCACTACGTGTTCCCGTACCTGGACGATTGGCTTCTCATGGCCGCTTCCAGAGAGGCATTGTTGAGGGCTATTCAGAGCACTCAAGAACTGTTTCAGTCCTTGGGCATCCTCATCAATTATGAGAAGTCACTCCTCGTACCGTCCCAGAAGCTGCAGTTCATAGGAACAGTTCTGGACACCGTTCAAGGGAAAGCCTTTCTCCCCGACGACAGAGCAGAACGCATCAGATCCCTCACCAGGGATCTTCCGAAGAAGACGACCATCCCCGCCAGGTCGGTCCTTCGCTTGCTCGGACACATGGCTGCGGCCATTCCAACTGTCCCTTTGGCAAGGCTCCACATGCGGGTGACTCAGTGGATGCTCAAGGTGCAGTGGGACCAGAGGCAAGATCACATGCAGCATCCGGTCAGAATCACGGGTGCCGTGATTCGAGACTGGCAGTGGTGGCTAGGCCCAGGAACGCTCTCTGCAGGTGTCCCGTTTATAGCGCCGTCCCCGGAGGTAATCCTCACCACAGATGCCTCAGGGCTGGGTTGGGGTGCACACTTGAACTGGGTGAAGTCTCAGGGAACATGGACCCCTCAGGAGACTCACCTCCATATCAACGTCCTGGAGATGAGGGCGGTGCTATATGCCCTGCAGGCCTTTCAGTCAGAGATCCTGTCGAGTACTCTTCTGCTTCAGACAGACAGCAGCGGTGATGTATTACCTCAACAAACAAGGAGGCACACTCTTACCCCTTTGCAGGGAGGCAATGAGAGGTGGGGATTGGGTAATCCACAGCGAGCCTGGTTGCAGTTCACGTTCCCGGCCTGGACAACACAATCGCGGACGGCCTGAGTCACTCCCAGGCCAGGGTCCACGAATGGGAACTCCTTCAAGAGGTAGTGGAGGATCTGTTTTTACGATGGGGAACTCCAGAACTGGACTTGTTCGCTTCCCCGTCCTACGCAAAACTGCCCAATTTCTGCTCGCTAGATCCAGGGCCTGGTGTTTTTTGGTGAGACACGTTGTCCCTCTCTTGGGTGAACAGATTCCTCTGCCTTCCTTCCTTCCCGCTGATCCAGGGTTCTTCTCAAACTGCTCAGGGATCACATAACAATGATCCTGGTAGCCCTTTCTGGCCCAGGCAGATCTGGTTCCCTTTGCTAGCCAGCTGTCCGGGAACCTCCGCTCCCGTTGCCTTTCAGCTCCCATCTTGTCTCAGGAGAGAGGTTCACTGGTCCATCCAGACTTGCGTTCACTGAACCTGCATGCATGGCTCCTAGAGACACAACCATTTTGCGACACGGGGTCTCACCAGTGGCATAAGTCCTTTCTGCAGCCAAGCCCGGCAATGCATGTGACATACGCCATGAAATGGCGTCACTTTTGTTTGTGGTCGCAAGCACGCGGCCTTTCCCCTCTAGGTTGCCCGGTGAAAGTGGTGTTAGATTACCTGCTGTCCCTTTTCCAGTCGGGTCTAGCCTACTCCTCTATCAAAGTGCACCTCTGCGCTATTTCTGCTTACCACTTTCCGGTGGGACAGCGCACAGTGGCGCAGCTTGTTGTCTCTCGAGATTTTTTAAGAGGAGTGTTACACCTTAGGCCTCCCATTAAGGACCCTGTTCCCCCATGGGATTTACTCTTTGTCCTGGAACAATTCACGCTTCCCCTTTTGAACCTGCCTCGGATTGTGAGCTGCATTTTCTGTCTTGGAAAACGTTACTTTTAGTTGCTGTCACATCAGCAAGGAGAATTTCCGAGCTTCACGCTCTCATGTGTAAGGAACCTTATTTGATTTTCCACCAGGACAGAGTGTCCCTAGAGCGAATCCTAAATTTTTGCCTAAGGTGGTCTCCACACCACTCTGAATCAGGATATAGACCTACCTGTCTATTTCTCTAAGTACTCAATAGAGGAGAAAGCGGCTACTTCGCACTTTGGATATTCACCCGTCCCCTAAGGTACTACCTCAACAAGCGAAACAACCCAGCAAATCGAGCAACTCTTTGTTTCCTTTGCTGAGAGGATGATGGCCAACCAGTATCAAAGCAGTCACTCTCTGCTGGGTTGTCCAGTGTATATCAGACTGCTACGATATCAAACAGAAGCCTCTCCGGTACAGTCCGGGGCCATTCCACAAGGGGGGTGGCTACCTCCTTTGCAGCACTTCGCATCGTCTCCACCTCTGCCATCTGTGCTGCAGCTACTTGGAGCTCTGTACACACTTTTATCAGGCATTATAGCCTAGACATTGCTTCACGGCAAAGAGCCGGTTTCAGCCTGGCCATGCTACAGGGTCTCCTGTCCTAGAGTCAGGACTTGGCATGGATATTTCTTTTCTCCTCCTCCCAGTATGCTTACAAGCGTTATTGCTTGGAAATCAGTCCTAATGGTGTTACCTGCTGCAAGAGCTGTATCTCGAAGTAAGATAGTACAGTTACGTAAGAACATACCGTAACAGTAGATCTTCGAGAACAGCTCTTGCAGCAGGTACCTTCTGCCCACCTTCCCCCTTGGAGGAGACATGGCTTTCAGAGCCTTTGGCAGGGGTCTATGCCCCTTTTGTCTTTTGATGATGGATCCTTGGTCTCCCATTCTGATGTCATCCTGCGGCCGGACGTCTCCGACGGGAGAACTGGGGAATCTGGCGGGACCGCCCCTTATCTACTCGCCTGACATCGGAGGCGGGCCGATGTCGGGTGGTCCCCTGCTGAAGATATCTAGCTAGAAGAATTCCGTGGGGTCCTGACGGCTTCAGTCCTAATGGTGTTACCTGCTGCAAGAGCTGTTCTCGAAGATCTACTGTTACGCTAAGTTCTTACGTAACTGTACTTTGCTACATAAGAAGGCAAAAATTGCCATCTTTCCTTACCTGGACGACTGGCTCATGGTAGGCCAGTCTCCAGACTCAAGTCAGATTACATCTTCAGGTAACTCGGCAACTGCTAACTTCTCTGGTTTCCTTCTCAATCTTCCAAAGTCAGTCATTAGAACCTGTCCAGGTTCTAGCACTTCATAAGTCATGGAACTGAACACAAAGAAACCAGAGCCTTCCTTCCTCTGGAAAGAGCAAGGACCCTGATTTCTCTGGCTTCCTCCTTCACCCTGCAGGTCTCTTGACCAGCAAGGCATTTTCTCCAACTCCTGGGACACATGGCTGCTTCCACAGCAGTAGTGCAGGGAGCCAGATTTCAGATGAGGGACATCCAGTTCCATTTGAGAGCCTTTTGGTCTCAAAGGAGGGACCCTCTAACCAAATTAATCCTAGTGACTCGAACCCTGATCCAAGCCCTTCAGTGGTGGCAGGACCAGGGCAATTTGAGACAGGGGGTCCCCTTCACCCCTCAGTCTCACTCCTTAATCCTTACTACAGATGCATCCATCTTGGGGTGGGGAGCTCACATGGGCGATCTCACTACTCGGGGATTGTGGTCCTCTCAGGAATCTCTGCTCCACATCAATCTGTTGGAACTCAGAGCAGTTTTTCTAGCACTTCAAGTTTTTTCCAAATCTATTCAGAACAAAGTTATTCAGGTCAGAACAGACAATACCACCACAATGTGGTACATCAACAAGGAAGGGGGCACTCGGTCTACGGCCTTGTGCACCGAAGCAATGAAGTTGTGGTCTCTGGCTTACTCTCTGAACACCTCCCTTGTGGCAGTTCACCTCCCAGGCAAGGACAATGTCCTGGCAGATGCTCTCAGCAGGATTTCCCAGTGCCATCACGAATGGGCTCTGGATCCCCTAGTACTGGAGGTGGTATTTGCCAGATGGGGCACACCCCAGATAGATCGTTTGGCAGCTCCAGACAATCACCAACTTCCCCTTTTTTGTTGCAGGCCCCCAGTGTAGGGCTCAGTCCCCCTGGATGCCTTCCTTCTCAGTTGGGAAGGGAAGTTTCTCTATGCCTTTCCCCCCATCTCTCTCCTGTTCAAAGTGCTAGTCAAAATCAGATCTCAACCCTGCAAGATGATCCTGATAGCTCTAGACTGGGCCAGACGGCCCTGGTACCCTCTCCTTTTGTCCTTAGCAGTCCACCTTCACCCGTGTCTTCCCAGGAATCACAATCTGTTAACTGGTACTCAGGGGAGAGTTTGGTACCTGAACCTCAAATCTCTCAATCTTAAGGCCTGGCTCTTGAAGAGTTAGAGTTTGCTGACCTACACCTCTCCCAAGGTGTATTGGATATCCTGAAGGCTTCTAGGAAGCCTTCCACCACGGCTACTTATAATTCCAAATGGAAGAGATTTTCTATATGGTGCTCTGAAAAGCATATTCCCCCAGAATCTGCTGGTTTACCCACGGTCCTGGACTATATGGTCCATCTAAATACTTTGGGGCTGAGACCAGCTACCCTAAAAGTGCACCTGGCAGCCGTGTCTGCTTTCTTATCAGCAGGTAGACCCTCTTCTCTTTCAGCCCATCCTGTTTTCTCCAAGTTTTTCGAAGGGTTGCTTCACACCAACCCCCCATTCAGGGACCCTGCCCCTGCCTAGGATCTTAACATTTGCATTGCCCAGCTTATGCAACCCCCTTTTGAGCCCTTGTCTTCAGCAGAGCTTAAGTACTTGACTTGGAAAACTGTGTCTTTGGTAGCCATCACTTCTGCCAGACGCATAAGTGAGTTACAAGCATTGTCAGTGGAGCCTGATTTTATCTCCTTTCACAGAGATAAGTAGTCCTCAGGACTAACAGAAAGTTCTTGCCTAAGGTGGTTTCAGATTTCCACCTTAATCAATCTATGTCTCTCCCTGTGTACTTCACTGACCATTCCTTCTCTGGCGAGAGGAGGTTGCACAGTTTAGATTTCAAAAGATCCCTTAGCTACTACATAGATCGTACCAAGGGTCACAGGTTTGACTCCTTCCAACTGTTCCTCACTTATAGTGAGGTTGGCAAAGGGAAACCTGCCACCAAAAGATCCATTGCCAGGTGGATTGACTCTTGTATCCAATTCTGCTATGAAAAACTGGGTAACGTTCCTCCCTCAGGCCTGAGGGCTCACTCTACCAGAGGTACAGATGCGTCTCTGGCTGCTGCCAGGGACATCCCTATCCTGGAGATATGTCAAGCAGCTACCTGGAAAACAGTTCACACTTTTACCAAGCATTACTCCCTAGACATCCAGGCTAGGAGTGATGCTCGGTTTGGCACAGCTGTGCTTCAGAGCCTATTTCCTAAGTAGGTTCTGTCCCTCCTCCATGAAGGTACCGCTGTGTAGTCTGCATATGTCATAATATAGCAAGACTTCATGTTGTTTGAAGAAAAAATTACTCACCTTAGTAATGTTGTTTCTTCTAATGAAGTCTTGCTATATTATGACACCCCCCCGCCTGCCCCTCTCAGAACCTTTACTTTTGGGATGTGGGTAGGCAGGGCAGTGTTAGCACTTAGTAGATGCCCAGCTTGTTTTTCACCCCTCCTTTTTGGGGTGACCTGTGTTGTGTTTGTCATTTTGTGGGTCTCCTGACCTGAGTCTTTGTTTTGGCACCAAAAAATGTGTTTATATAATTAGTAGCCAGTTGGCTAGTGTAGGTTTACAGCTGCCACACAGAGTCTTAGTGAATTTTGCTCGTAAAGATCTGACAGTTTGAGTTTAAAGAACAGATTGTTTTCAACCGAGCTCGAGCTCAAAGTTCCATGCCTGGCATGGAAAGTTAACTCTTTCACCTCCGGAGCAGTTCGAAGGTTGGGACTCACTGCATATGTCATAATAAAGCAAGACTCCATTAGAAGAAACAACATTACTAAGGTGAGTAATTTTTTCTTTTGTGTGGGACTGTGTCACGTGCCTTGCTAAAGTCTAGGTAGGCCATACCCACAGCCCCTCCCTGGTCTACTACTTTGGTCACACAGTCAATGAAATCTATTAGATTTGTAACAGTAGTTCTAGGAGTGGTATACTGTTTGTTAATCCACACTGACCCACCCAACCTCCCTGGCAAGTGGCACACGGTCTTGCTTCCAGTGGTAAAGATCTGACATCACGGGCAGTGCTAGGGAGTTACCGCCCAGGTGGGTAGGAGGAGCCAGCTTGAAGACTTTCCGGCAAGCCTTAAAGGGGAGAGGACACTGCCAAGAGTGTGGATGAACATCATATACCACTCCTAGAACTACTGTTACAGGTGAATAACCTGTTTTTATATAACGTTAACAGTAACTTCCCATAGGCAGTGGGACATCCAACTGTTTTAGCACAAAACCTCGTGTCATTCTATAAATCAAATATAACAGGTGTCTCATAAAATATGTCCGATATTTTACTTGTAATCTGTGACCCGTGTGCAACCTGCAGGTCTTTACCACTTGTGATGTCAAGGAGCCACAAACCACTCATAAAATATCAGGCATATTTGTACTAGGCCCAAACCCATCAAGGAAGCAGTGTTCCATGGTTTTTGCCACTATTAAATTAAATTAAAAAAAGACTTTTTAAGCATTATTTTTGACTAACTTATTAGGCTATTTTCAAGCTAGACAAATTTCATGCAGTATGAGAACTCTTCCAGGGACTGTCCAAAGTAACATTCAGAGATTGGAAATGGGCAAGTTCATGAAAGGAGTTACCAAAATGTGACATGAGGGTCAATTTTTCAAATCCCACAATAGATGAATTTTAATAAGCTTGTCAAAACAGTGTGACTGAAGAGTCAAAAAGGAACCAGATTATGCAATAACTACCTAGCAGGAATTTGAGAAAAATCACCATCAGTGTTGCACATGCAACAGGACACCAAACGTTACATATGCAACAGTGGACACAACAGGTGTTTAACTTGGGGGTGGGGAATGTTACTTTTCTTTTTACTTTATTTCACTAAGCATTTCAAAACACTATGACTCGAGTGAAAAAGGGACAATGCTGTGGGATAAGTCTGTATCAGACGTGAGAGAAAAGCACCTTCAGTGTTACTCGTGCAACAGGGACACCAAACGTTGCATGTGCAACAGTGGACACCACACAGCTGTTTAAGTTAAAAAAGGCATTGCCTGCCGCCTCTCTTACTAATGTCATGCAGTACTTTTAGGGACCCCATCCCAAAAGAAAATCACCCATTCAAAAAAGCTGGATGATTTTGCTGAAAATTTGGGAACATGTCTTCTGGCTGTGGCAGAGGGGATTGGCCTCTGTGCTAGCTGTAGACTGTTCTTGTGGGGGAGGGTCTTTGGCCAGTAACACAGCCAGCCAGTCAAGGTTGTTTGCATTTCAGTTAATCTCTGTTTAAAATTCTCACTGAGGCATTTTATGTCTTCTGGCTGTGGCAGAGGGAGGTAGCAGTTGAAGTTTGAAATTGTGGTGAAGTTCTGGAAAGCTAACTTTGTCATAAGTTTCTGTAAGTTTTTATTGTTTGTAAGTTGTGTTTTAAAATGGGCCTAACTCCTTAAGAACTCTCTGGAAAGCCCTCCCACCCACCTTGCATTTGCCTTTGCCTTTCTTAAATATAGAAGAGTCACTGGGGGTTGAGCTTAAAGGATGGGATAAGGAGCTTAAGGAGTTGCAGACTTCCCCTGTGAGCAAACTCTTCAGGCTAATAGGTGGGGAAAAGTTCAGCCACTCAAGTGTTGAAAGTTTAAAAGTCTTGGACTAGTGTGAACTTGGTTGCTCACCCAAGAAAACCTACTTGGAGGGGGATGGGACCACATGTCATCAGGGCCGGCACCTTTGGGAGGGTGGTGGGGTGCACAGGGTGTGAGGCAGCCATGATACTGGACAGGGCTTGGAAGTTTGGTGGTTGCGCAGTGTGCTACCAGCTGGCACAGCTTAGGAAGGAGGTTAAGGGGCTTAGGAGACAGCTGGGGGAAGGGGGAGGTATGGTTGGGGAATAGGGCAGGGGCTGTCCCACGGGGTTGCACCAAACACTAGGGGTGGGGGCATAGGGAAAGGAGTGCAGGAGAGTACTCTGGGGTCGCATAGGGACCCTGGCAGATGGGGCACAAAAGGAGGATACTACGAAGGAAGCTGGCAGGTAACTGGGGACCCTCACAGACGGGGCCCAAAGGGAGGACATTCTCAGGGAAGTAGGCAGATGGCTGGGGCTGGACAGAGGAAGAAATGGGGGGAGGTGGATCGGACCTTAAGCTCAGTAACTGCTTCAATTCTCTTCTTCTACTTGAGGATGAGGGGGGTGATTTAACCATGAAAAGGGCATTTAGAAATGGAAAGAGAGTAGGATGAGGGGGGTAGAGGGAGGAAAGCACAAGGAAAAGGACCGGTTGGGAGGAAAGGGCAAGGAGAAGGACCAGAAGTACAAGGAGGATACAGTAAAGGGAGCTGAGGGTTTAGGCCAGGGGAGCACAACAAGCAAGGAAGGGCTGAACAGAGACAGGAAGGAAGGGAGGACAAGCCAGGCTAGTTTAGCAGATGGGGGGGAAGGACCAGTCACGAGCAGTAACGGTGGGGGTAGCGAGGTACAGAAGGTTACTCAAGAGGATGAGAGGCATAGGATCAGAGGGAAGGGGGGTGGCCAGGGTAAATAAAGAGGGGATGGCATGTGGCACCCAGATAGGGGAAGGACCAAGGAGCCGGCTGGGAGGAGGGGCCGGTAGAAAGGATAAGGGACATGGAAGGAGGGGGAAAATAGAGGAAAAGGGGCGTCCAGAGTGCTCCTGTTGGGTGATTCCATAATCAGGGGCATCAAATGGGATAGGGAGGAGAAGCCTGCCGGTTAGAACAAAATGCTTCCTGGACTAATGGTGCACAGGGCCAAGCATGAGGTATATCAGCTGGCAAAGGATTGTGGAGGTTCCCGGGCATACTGGTCCACCTGGGTACAAATGACATTGAGAAAATAGTGAGCTAGAGATACAGGCAAGATTCAGGGAGCTTGCCAGGGTCTGTCATGACATAGGATGCACAGTTTCCTTCTCAGAAATCCTGCCAGTGCCAAGGGCTAGTAGGAAACACAAGAGGAAGATTGGGGTGATAAACCAGTGGCTCAGGGAATGGTGTGGGGCCAGAGGGTATGGGTTGATGGGAGACTGGGGGGAGACCTGGGAGGATAAGGGGCTGTATGGTAGAGATAGGCTCCATCTCAATTTGGAGGGGAAGGAAATCCTTAAGTTGAAAATAGAGGGGTTCATTGGTGAAAGGTGGGGTTTAAACTTGTGAAGGGGGAGGGATGGGAGAAAAGGCTGTCGGGGGGTCCGATAAAGGAGGGACTCTGTCTCCACCATCCCCCGGGGAGCTGGAGGAATGCAGGAAAAGGCTGACTTTAAGGTGCAGACCAGGGAAGACAGAATCCCACAGGAATACGAGCAGGGAAATCAAGTATACAGAAAGGGTGGAAGGTGTCTCTATAAATGCCAGGAGCTTGGGTAACAAAATGCCTGAGCCCAGGCGATGCTAACTGAGGAAGAGGTGGATGTGGCAGGGTCACGGAGACCTGGGCCAATGCAGGGCATGATTGGGACCTGAACCTGGAGAGTTGCACCATGTTCAGGAAGGACGGGGAGGAGGGTAGCAATAATAGTCCAAAAACTGCATGGCCATAAGAGGGTGGAGGAGGCAGAGGGAACTGTGGAGGCAATTTGGGTCACATTGATAGCAGGGGGGCAAGAAAGTAAAATAGGAGTGGTGTGAGACCCTGCCCTGGCAGAGGAGCTGAAGGAGAGTTTGGTGGCAGAGGTTGGGAAACACTGCAGTTTGGGAAAGGGAAGAGTGGTGGTGTTGGGGCACTTAAACATGCCAGGAACAGAGTGGGAGACTATGACATCCTCAGTGGACAGGGAACAGAGGTTGTTTGATGTCTTTCAGAATGCGTTCCTAACTCAGCAGGTGGGGGAACCAACCAGGGAGGTGCAGATACTGTATGTGGTCCTGACAGACAGTGACCAGATTGGGAGCCTGGAGGTAAGGGACCTGTTGGCAGGGAGCGACCATGTCATGGTCTGGTTCTGCCTGAACCTAGGAGAGGTAGAAGGCTGCACAAAGACTGAGGTAACTGACTTCAGGGGAGCGGATTTCAAGGAAATGGGAAGGACCCTTAAGGAGCACTCGGATAGGATTGGGCCAGACATGAACACTGACAGTAGGTGGGAAATCATCAGGAGTGTTGTGCAGGATGCTACCAGCACCTGTGTTAGAGTAAGACAAAAATGCGGTAGGGCCCGTAAACCCTGCTGGTGGTCCAGGGAGGTTCAGGAGGAGGTGAGGGGAAAGAAGGTGGCTTATAGGCAATTCAAGTGCTCAAGGAGTGAAAGGGATCGAGGGGAGTACAAGCTGATGGCCAGAAGGGCCACTAGGGTGGTGAGGGCGGCTAAGGCAAGGAAGGAGCAGAAACTGGCCAGGGAAATTAGGAGAGGGAACATGGGGTTCTTTAGATACATTGGGGAAAAACGAAGGGTGAAGGGCAGATTAGCAGGATTAAAACAGGGGAGAGATGGGCACAAGACCCGGGGGAGCAGGCTGAGTTACTAAATGAGTACTCACCTCAGTTTTCATCAAGGAAAATGGGGGCTGCATCTACATGGGAGGAGATGGTGAAACTGAGGGGAGGACCCTTACCTATTGGGTCTGGGAAGGGGGCATCACTGGCAGGTTGGGGGGGCAAAGCAGGGGGACGAGGTAGCGGAGGTGGAAATCACGGCAGAGAGAGTGAGGGAAGCCCTCAGGTCTCTTAAGATGGAGAAAGCACCAGGGCCAGATAAATTATATCCCAGAGTGCTGAAGGAAATGAAAATTACGTACCTACCGTAATTCTTGATCTTCTTGGATGAGTCTCCACCACTCATTCACACTATTAGGATCTGCGCCGAGGCACTAGGACCCTCGGGAGCAAACTTTTGTTGGAGGGTCAGCGCCATAGATGACGCTACGAGGACGGCACTGAGTCAGCCGTGAGCTCACGCATTAATGACTATCTTGGCATTGACCTCCAACCTACAGTACCTTTTACCAAGGAGGTGCAGCGTAACTAACCTAGAAGGGTAGCCTAACCTAAAGATCGGACATAAGATAGTCCGGGTGACCCGTGTAAGAAGGGTCAACAAAGAAGTCTTCACGGCCTAAAGATTTGAGGGAGTGAAGAACAACAACAGAAGTGAGCTCGGGGGATGGAGCGTGGGCGTGTGAATGAGTGGTGGAGACTCGTCCAAGAAGATCAAGAATTATGGTAGGTACGTAATTTTCATAGCTTCCTGGACACAAGTCTCCACCACTCATTCACACTATTGGGAGAGTACCGAGCTAATAATCCCCCGAGAGGGCGGCAGGAGAGACCAAGAGTTCACGTTTCTAGGACAGAAGTCCATTTAGGATGGCTCTGCCAAAGGAAGAATGTTGTCTGCCATGAACATCCAGTGCATAATGTTTAACGAAAGTGTGCACTGGGCTCCAGGTGGCCGCATTGCAGATGTCTGCAATGGGCACGTTGCGAACTTCTGCTAGGGATGCCGTGACCACTCTAGTAGAGTGAGCGTAAACTCTACCCTGCAACTTAACCTGCGCCATGGAATAGCAGTGGCGAAGGCATGCCACTAGCCATGACGAGACGCATCTGATAGCGACAGGTTGACCCAGCCGGGTCTCACTGAAGGAAACGAGTAGTTGCTGGGCTTTTCGAAAATCCTTGGTTCTATCCAGATAGAAACGCAAGGCCCTCTTAACATCCAAAGAATGAAGAGAACGTTCCCCTTCATTTTGGAAGTCCGCAAAATAAGAGGGAAGGACCAAAGGTTGGTTTAGATGAAATTCTGAAACAACCTTAGGAAGAAATTTAGGATGAGTACGAAGAACTACTTTGTCCTTATGGAACACAGTATACGGAGGGTCTGTGACCAGGGCATGTCTCAAGAGACCCCACGTGGCTGAGGTAATGGCCACTAGGGAGGCAGTCTTCCAGGTGAGAAATTTTAGCTCGCAGGTAGCCAGAGGTTCGAAAGGTTTCCGAGTGAGCATGTCTAGCACAAGATTAATGTCCCAGGCTGCAACTGGACGTCTTGTAGGAGGTCTGGTATGCAGATTTCCTTTAAGAAATCTCTTAACCATAGGTAACTGAGCCAGAGTTGAGAAAAAAAATGGCTCATGATATGCTGAAATGGCACTAAGGTGAACTTTGACTGTAGAGTACCGCAGACCTGAATTTGAGAGGTCCAAGAGGTACTCCAGAACCTTATCTGGTGGGCAAGAAAAGGGATTCAAAGAGGACTCTGCACACCAAAGCGAAAAACGCTTCCACTTGGCTGTGTAAGTTTTCCGAGTGGCTGGCTTCCGTGCAGCCAGAAGAGTATCTGAAACTCTTAGAGACATTGAACCAGTTTACTTGACTTCTTCAGGAGCCAGCGTGAAGGTGAAGCGATCTCAGGTTGGGATGGCCCACTGGTCCCTGAGTCAAAAGGTTTATCTGCAGGGAAGTGGTTTCGGAGGAACTGCCAACATATTGTTGAGTAGTGGAAACCATAGCTGCCGAGGCCAAAAGGGAGCAATGAGAATCATCTTGTCTGCCTGGGACTTGAGGAGTACTTCTGAATCAGAGGAAGAGGCGGAAAGAAAGCGCTTGTCCACCGCAGCCTGAACGCATCCTGACAGAAAATGCCAGGCCCTGGATTTCTGGAGCAGAAGAAAGGCAGTTTTATGCTGAGTGGGGATGCAAAAGGTCCAGGTCTGAGTTCCCACTCTTCAATAGTGACTGAACTATGGTTGAGTGAGAGACCACTCGTGAGGATCTGTCTCTGTTCTGCTGAGATGGTCTGCCAAGTCGTTCCTTACACCTGGCAGGTAGACGGCATGAATTAGAGCCTTGTGCTCCAAGCACCATTCCCACACTCTCCCTTGCTTCCCTGCATAAGGGGTAAGAATGGGCACCGCCCTGTTTGTTGATGTAATACATCACTGCTTTGTTGTCCGTTTGAAGGAGAATGTTCTTGTGACAGAGAATGTCCTTCAAAGCTCGGACCACATAAAAGACGGCTCTCATTTCTAGGACATTTATGCGAAGCTGGGACTCGACTTGAGTCCAAACACCCTGAGTGTGGAGAGCCTGACGGTGAGCTCCTCACCCCATTAGGGATGCGTCTGTGGTAATGGAAATTTGATGGTCCAGAGGAGCAAAGGGATATCCTCCAGGAGATTGCTGTCTTGAGACCACCAGGTGAGTGACCTCTTCAAAGGTTCTGTCCCCTTGATGAGATAGGACTGTGGATGAGTGGTTGGGGACCACTGAGTACTGAGCATCCACTGGGTGGTTCTCATGTGCAGACGTGCTAGTGGTACAGTGAACACTGAGGATGGCATGAGGCCTAGCATCTGTTGCATCGAGAGAGCCGTAACTGATCTGTTTTCCCCGATGTGACGGGCCATCTGAAGGATATCGTTCCTTCTGTCTTCTGGAAGAAAAGCCTTCGCACAGGAGGTGTCCAGAAGACTCCCTATAAAAAGGAGCCTCTGGGAGGGCTGCAGTTGCGATTTCTTGAGATTTAGCAGAACTCCCATGGAAGTAAGGAGGCGAGAGGCCGTCTCTACGGCATCCAGAGTCTCTTGCCTGGAAGGGCTTGCTAGATGCCAATCGTCCAGATAAGGGAACACCTGTATCCCAGCCTTTCTGAGGTGCGCCGTGAGAACTGCACAACACTTTGTAAAAACTTACGGTGCCTAGGATAGCCAAAAGGGCAGGACTCTGAGCTGATAATGCTGTCCCAGAGCCACAAACCTCAGGAATTTGTGATGCCTCGGGTGAATAGGAATGTGCTGGTAAGCATCCTGCATGTCTAGGGAGGCTAGCCAGTCATGTTGATGAAGCAAAGGTAACAGGGTTCCCAGAGAATTCATTTTTAATTTCTCCTTGGGGAGAAATTTGTTTAGCTTTCCGAGATCTAGAATGGGGCGCATTCCCCCGGACTTCTTTGGAACCAGAAAGTAATGAGAGTAGAACCCCGTGTTTCGTTGATGCAGTGGCACCAGTTCTACTGCCCTGTTGTTCAGAAGGCCCTGAATCTCAGCGGCGAGAAGGTCTGACTGAAGGGTAGACAGCTTGGGTTGCAGTTTGGGAGGACAATCCAGAGGGGTCTCCACAAGATTGAGCGAATACCCCTCGCGAATTATCCGAAGAACCCATTTGTCTGAGGTTATGGACTTCCACTGGTTGTAGAAGTGCATCAGACGACCTCCCACCAGAGAGGAAAGGTCCACCTCGGGCAGCTGAGGTGGGACTTGGGCCAGCAATTCATAAGGTAGTGCTGGGCGCTTTGGGCCCTTGCACTTTCTGTTGCACCTTCTTTTGAGGTTGGGCAGGTTGGTTCTTATGGAAACATCCTCTGCCCCGCCTCGAAAGGACTGACTATTATGAAACTGACGTTTACTGACGTGTCCTCGAGAGGGGGCAGGAGGGGGTCGAGCCAACTTAATGGCTGACCTAGTCTTTTGTGTAGCCTCTAGAGCTTGCTCCACCCGAGGACCAAAAAGATATGTACCATCAAAGGGCAATGCCATCACCTGCTGCTTCACATCATTCATGAAGCCTGAAGTGCACAGCCAGGAATGGCGACGGGTACAAATACCAGCAGCTGCTGAATGGGAAGCAGTATCGAAAGCATCCGTGGCTGCTTTAACCTGCTGGTTGTTAGATTCAATACCTCTGGTAATGGTTTGAAGAAGCTCTGGCTTTGAATCCGAGTCCGGAAGAGCTTCAACCATTTGCTTGATAGAGTGGCTAGGATATACTCATACTGGGAAAAATAGCCTTGGTAACTGGCAGTACGCATACTTAAGGTAGAAGCAGCAAAGACTCTTTTACCTAAGGTGTCTATCTTACGAGATTCTTTATTAATAGGTCGAGCTGTAGTAGTTTGAGGAAGGATGACCTTATCATTCTCTGCCAGGACTACAATAGGATCCGCAAAGGCTTGAGATGCCAAAATGGGACGATCCTTGGGGGCTGAATATTTCCTATCAATGGATTTAGCAACGGAAGGGGTGAGAGCAGGATTATTCCATACCATTTGAGACAGCGTCTCGAAGGAAGGCCGAACCGGAGGAGTCAAATCCGTAGGGATCTCCGAGGCATGAAGGTATTGGAGTCTTAACAATTTCCCAAGATCGATGTCTGTAGTCCGGAGAGAAAGTGTGGAACTCAGATTTTTCAACAGAGACTTAAAGGACAGGTCCTCGACCACAGGCTCTGTAGCAGTAAAAGATCCTGCTTCATCCACTTCATCACCCAACCGAAGGTCTGGGTCAGGCTCAACGTCATCTCCTGATAGTCCAGGAGGGACTATATGGACAGGAAAGGAATGAAAATCAGAAGAGAAGGAAGAAGGAAACGAGTGAAAAGAGGAGTCCTGGAAAACAGAGGGAGCCCTGAGAGCCCCCGGTGCCGAGGAGGCGCACGGCACCGAGAACGACGCTGAGGGACCACGCAGTGCCGAGAATGGCGCCGAGAAGCCGCATGGCACCGAGGACGGTGCCACAAAGCCACGTGGTGCCAAGGACAGCGCCTACAAGCCGCACGGCGCTGAGAATGGCGCTGACAAGCCGCATGGTGCAGAGGACGGCGCTGACAAGCCACACAGCGCCGAGGATGGTGCTAGACAGCCGCACGGCGCCGAGGGACGCGCGCCGAAGCATCATCAGCGCCATGAAGGCACTGAGAGAGGGCTACATGGCGCCGAGGGCGCAAAACACTCCCAGACTCTGAAAACAGATTTTGTAGAAAAAGAGCAGGAGATAAGGGCATTAGTGTGGCCCCTGTGCCGCAGCCATGTGAGGAGGGGAAATACCTGAGTACGGAGTTGACGGCACTGAAGAAGGTGCTGCGCGACCAGGAAAGCCCAACCGCCCTACCTGGTCACCCAAAGAGTCCGAAGGCCCACGAGCGACCGAGCCAGGCAGCTGAACCAACCTCCGAGCCCATTGCTCCATAAGAGTGGCCCACTGACGAAACTGCTCATCTGAAGACCTACCTGTGGGCGGGGTAGGGCTCCGATGTCGAAGCCGTTGGCTACCAGAAGCAGAGGTTGGCGACTCCGAAGGAGGAGACTGGCAACTAGTCCCGATAACTGAATGTCTACGCGCAGACATATCAGAGGGCGACCTCGAGTGATACCTTCTCTTTTTAGACCTGTGGGCCGAAGAAGAGCTCGAGGCCGAACGGTGCTGAGAATGCGACCATTTATTTTTATGCTTCCGGGACCTCGCCCATCCCCCGGCATTGGACCAACTGTTGTCAGACCCTCACCGCGGCGGACCAGACCCAGCCCGACTGACTGAACAGCTTACATGAAGTCTCCTACCGTCACCTGACCTGCTCATGGTTGGTCTACTAAAGTAGGCTGAGACTTCTTTATTTTATTTTAATTTAAAAATAAGAATAAACTTAAGTGATACTGTATCGAGATAATACTACAAAATAATAAAAACTGAAAACTATGCTGCTAGTTTGAAGTTTGACTCCCGACAGGTGAGCAACATCATCACTGAAGCGCACTTGACGGCGGGGAAAAAAGGAACTGAGAGGCAGTTGGAGGGTCGACACCGAGATAGTCGATACTTGGCGGTGGGAGCTCCATGGCGCCGCTCCTTCGCAGAAAGCACCATCTCTGGCGCCGACCCTCCAGCAAAGAGTTTGCTCCCCGATGGGTCCTAGTGCCTCCGATGCAGATCCAAATAGTGTGAATGAGTGGTGGAGACTTATGTCTTGGAAGATTTGGCGGATGTCCTGGCGAAACCCCTGGTGGAGCTCTTCAGCATCTCTCTGAGGACAGGGTGGGTGCCCCAGGACTAGAAGGTGGCATATATAGTGCCTATCCACAAGGGGGGATCAAGGAACGTGGCAGGGAACTACAGGCCTGTCAGCCTGACATCGGTGGTGAGCAAGGTGATGGAGGGCATTGTCAAGGAGAGACTGGGGGACCTCGAGAGTTGGGGTGCCTGGACGATGGACAGCATGGATCTGTCCCAGGAAATCATGTCAGACAAACCTTGTAGGTTCTATGACTGGGTGTGAGTGCTTTGGACCTGGGTAGACCAGTGGACATCCTCTTTCTTGACTTCAACAAGGTGTTTGACTCTCTTCCTCATGGAGGCCTGTTGGATAATCTGGGAGAAATGGGAGTGGGGAACCAGATGATCAGATGGATAGGAAATTGGTCTCAGAACCGGACCCAGAGGGTCAACCCGGAGACTTGTAGGAGGGCAGCGCAAAGGACAACAGAATGCTTGGATGCATCGCTAGGGGCTCACCTCCAGAAGGAGGGAAGTGATACTCCCACTGTATAACTTTTTGGTGAGGCGAACCTTGAGTACTCGTGAAGTTTTGGAGACCACATTTAAAGAGGGACATTGAACTCCTGGAGAGGGTCCAGAGGAGGGCAACCAAAATGATTTGAGGATTGGGGATAGGACCTATGGAGAGAGCTCAAGAGCTAAATTGGTACACATTGGAAGAGAGAAGGGACCGGGGAACATGATAGAGGTCTTCAGGTACATGAAGGGGTAAGAGGGAGGAGCAGTCAGGGTGCTCTGAAGGAAGGGAGGCAACTAGAGGGCGTGGTGTCAAGCTGGAGGGGGAGAGTTTCGGGGAGAAAGGAGGAGGTGCTGCTTCACTGAGAGGGTGGTGGAGCCATGGAATGTGCTGCCCAGGGGCTGGGTGGAGGTAGAAACAGTGGAGGGTTCAGGAGGGGTGGGACAGGTATGGAAGGCTTCTGAAGCAAAACCAGTGCAGCGAGAATATCCAGGACTGGGAAGGCAGAAGCCAAGGGGGGAGGCAGCAAGGTCAACTCCCAGGGTGGGGGCTGACCTAACGAGCAGTCACGAAAGACTGTTAAGCCTATTCTGCTGGCATTTTATTATGTTAGTATGTGAAAAATGCAGTTTGGTTGGACACCACAGTTGCATGCACCATGCAAAACTCTGAGTGAGTTGGCCCGCCGGCGCAGCGGTTGGATTTCCGCTTGCTCCGCCAGTGACCTGGGTTCAGGAACGAGCCCAGGAAGCTGAGGGCCGGCGGGAGAAGGCTTTAGCGTCCCAGGACAGCTTGTCTTCACAGTTGCGGGGGTCGACATCCGGTGCAAGACTGGCCCCAGGCAGAGGTATGAGGCACAGCATACGCTGAGATGCAGCAGTGGGAGGACATCATGGGCGTTGCGCATGCGCCTTGATGTCTGGGATCACACGACATCCACAGAAAAACGGGAGAAAATGGCCAGCCCGCATCTCCGTAGACTCAGCGTTGTCCCGATCCTCAATGCCTCCTACCTGCCACCAACTGGCATCCCGATGAGACAAGGAAAGACGGGTAAGGGCCTCACCTGACACCACCTGGGGTAAACAAAGGCTCCATGGGGGATGAGACCACCGAATTTGTTTGTTTATTTTTGTTTATTTATGAAATCAGTTTACAACCTTGAGCCAGAGGCTCGATTTCAAGGTACCTCGTCACATTAAAGACATACATAGAGTTTTAGGTTACATAGCATAGGTTTGCAAAACAATAGGCATTCAACAGAGGCGCCACGTCACACTGAGGTCAGACAAAATACATTTAGGTTACAGGGTACATGTGATTGAGAACAGGTGTTACACAAGTTGGTATCAAACATTGAGCAATCTAATAGGTATACAATGAAACAGCTGGCACTGGCCAGGCTAGACATAGATGCGGTGTACTGGGAGCGATGATGGGGATGGCTGGGTGGAAGCCGCCGGTGGCGTTGTCTTGAGAAGTCGAGGTGGAGGCTACTTTGAGACAGGAGCAGCTCACGAGTGTTGAATAGTTGGTTTCAAGGGTGCTTTTGAACTTGGAGATGGTGGTGGCATTGGTGATGGGGGCAGGGAGAGAGTTAAACCAGGATGGGGCTCTGTAGCAGAAGGACCTCTGGCCATGGCTGGTTCTTGATCTGGGGACCATTAGAGTGGTCTTGTTGGATGACCGTGTTGCAATATTGGGTGGGATCTGGTGGATGGTGCCGTTACCCGGAGAGCAGTGAGGTTTTTTGTGAGGAGGCAGGTTTGATGTGAGCTGTTCATCCAGGGTAAGGAGTTTAGCCTCGTCATACAGCTGACAGGTGTGTGTGTGAGCCTGGGGCACCAGTAATCAATCTGCAGGCTTTATTCAGGGTTACGTGAATTCTTTTGGAGTGCAGTCGGTCGGCAGCACCATAGACTAGTAGACCATAGTCTACAAGGGACAAAAGCAGGAGGCTAGCGAGCCGGAGTGCATTTGGGAAGGCAGGTTCTGGCGGAAGAGGATGCCAAGCCGTGTGTGAGTGGCTGATGTTAGGGCATCAATGTGGTTGTGAAATGTGAGGGCTGAGTCGAAGGTAACCCCAAGGTATTTGTAGGAGCAAACTTGTTCCAGTGGCTGTTTGGTACTAGGGAAGGATATAGAGTGGTGATTGCTAGCTTTGTTTGGGGGTGGGAAAAGAGCATAGCTTTGTTTTTAAGATTGATGACGAGTCTGCGCTCCTTAAACCAAGCTTAGCATTATTGAGAAGACTGCTGTAGGTGTCCTGAAGGGAGACGGGATTGGGTGGCAAAAAGGACAGCATCATCTGCATACAGGAGAATTTTGCCAGGGCATGCACTGGGCAGGGTGTTCAGATAGAGTGAGAGAAGAGGGGCCCAGGATGGAGCCTTGGGAACCCAGAGTGAATGGGACGGTATCAGAGAGTATCCAATTAATTTTAACACACTGTGATCGAGTGGCTAGATAGCTTGTGCATCATGCTAGGGGGCCAGCCGAGAGACCAGTGTGGCAGAGAGCATTCAGCAGAAGAGGATGGGAGACGGTGTCGAAAGACTTTGAGAGGTTGATGAACACTGCACCAGCTAGGGAGCTGGTATCCGAGGAGGAGTGTAGGAAGTTGGAGAATTCAATTAGGGCAGTGCTGATACTGTGACCAGCACGGAAGCCATGTTGCTCTGGGCATAAGATGTTATGCTTAGCCAGATAATCAGTGATTTGAATGGCCACCACTTTCTCCAGGGCTTTGGGGGAGGATGGAGATTGCCGGTAGTTGTTGGCCAACCCACCTGTCGCCCCTTTATGAATTGGTGATTATGGCTGTTTTCCAAGCTGTGGGAAATTGTCCCAGGCAGAGCGATCGGTTAATTAGGCTGGTGAGTGGGGCAAGGACTTCATCTAGCACCAGCCTGAGGATACTGGGGTCCAGTGAGTCACTGCCGGGGCTGTTTCTATTCAAAGCTTTGATTAGGATGGGTCTGGCTTCCCGGGCAGAAATCTTGCGCAGGTGGAAGCTGGGGTGCTGGAGGACAGGGGGTTGGTTGGGGAGGGTCAAAGAAATTACTAGGAGTACTGAGCTAAGGTCAGTGAGCGGTGTTGAGCCAGTTAGCTATGGTGGCAGGCTCGGTGGTAGTAGTGCCATTGCTAGTGAGCTGGGATGGGAAGGGGCGATATTTTCCATTTAGTTGTTTAATATTATCCCAGAAAGTCCGGGCCGAGCCCCAGGAGGAGGTAAGGGTGGCCTGGTAATGGCCGGCCTTGGCTTTCCGGATGGCCCAAGAGCACTTATTCCGGGCTGCATTGTAAGCCTGCCTATCAGACAGCCGATCCGTTTCAGTGGCAAGGTGCCAGAGGTTATCCCGATTTCTTAGTAATTGTAGAAGGGCAGGGCTAACCCAGGGTGCATTCTGCTTTTTGGACGGATTTTGGTGAAGGGTGCAAAGAGATCACAGGCCATGAGAGGTGTGTGTGTGTGTGTGAAGAAAGGCGAGGGCAGTGTCAATGTCGGTTGCACGATGAATGGGGGACCAGTTTATCTGGGTGAGGAATAGTTTAAGTTTTGCAGCCCACCAGAGGCGGGCGCATCTCTGAGGGTGGTCTGGGCTTTGGGTTTGGGATTGGGGACTGCCCAATGAAATAGGATAGGGAGTGGTCACTTAGGAAGTCTGGGAGGACCTGGATGTTTTGGATTTTTGGAGTCGGTTTGTTATAATAACATCAGAAGGTGCATGGTACCTCTCTTAGAGTTTATTCTAAGTGGGCTGGGTGACGAGTTGCGTCAGGTCTTGGGCGGCAAATGAGTCTCTGATCAGCGGAAGAGGCAGTGCTGAGCCAATTTACGTTAAGATCCCCAACTAGGATTTGTTCCACCTTATGGTGGAGGAGGCCAGATAGTCGGTTAAAGATACCAGGGCTGGTGCTGGTTCTTTGGGGGACGTGAGGCCGTGGTGAGATAGAGAGGGCTCCTAGAGGGGTCTGGGGTGAGTTTGAGGGTAAGAGCCTGGGCCCCATTTACAAGGGCAGGGGTGGGGAGTGCGTGTCCAAGTATTGTGTCCCTGGTGTAGATTGCACAACCTCCCCCTCGTTTGCCTACTCGGTCCTCCCGGTATAAAGTATAGCCTGGGAGGGAGACAAATGAGTCAGGGGGGGATTTGGACAACCAGGTTTCAACCAGGGCTATGATGTCTGGTTGATGAGCCATGGCCCAGCACTGGAGGGCGTCAAATTTTCAGCAGGCTGCATATGTTCATGGAGGCTATTTGGAGACCAGTGGGCCGAGTGGGTGGGTGGGAGGGGCAGGGCCTGGGTTGGGATGTATGTTCCTGTCAGGAGTAGAAGGAGGAGAACTGCTCTGGCCAGAGGGTGGCAGAAGGAGAGAAATGCGCGGGAGGCGATAGGATGGGAAAGAGGGGTTTCGTAGCACAGAAGTTGGGTAGGGCAGCACAGGCAGAGAAGGCTTGTGTGATCAGATGCCCAAAGGGGCAGGGGAGGAAAGGTAATGTTTGGGTGGGGGTGAGGTGGAGGAGCATATGGGGTGTGTGGAGGAGGAGGGAGGGGGAGGAGCAGTGGTATAGGAGGAGGGGAGGACAGGAGGTTAGGTAGGAACACTGGAGTAGTGAGGCTGAGCGTTAACAGGGACAGTAGGATTGGTGGAAGGCAAAAGGAGGAGGAGGAGGAGGAGAAGAGAGAGGCAGGTGGGCAGGAGGTGCACATGCATAGTTGGTAAGGTTGGGAGAGCTGAAGTGAAGGAAGAATGGGGAACTAGGATGATAGAGGGGGAGATAGTAATGAGAGGTCACCTCTAAGCGTAGTTGCTGCTTTGGTGCAGTGGCAGAGCTGGTGCCTGAGGTGTACAGGGCACTAGGTTCAAGTCTTGCCCAGGGTAGCAGGAAGGACCCCAGACAGTGGCTGTAGCAGCAGGGAGCTGGGCTCAAGATCTGCAGAAACAATCAGATAATAATTTAGCAGTGTCTGAGGGTTAGAGTGTTTTTTAGAGTTTGAAATCCTTCAGAAAGAATAGACAGGTGTGCTAGCTGAGTGGTGGAACTGCTGACTTAGACAGTGAGGGTGCAGGGTTCAAAGTCTGCAAAGGCAGCAAGAGAGAAGTGGAAAACTTTATATTTTGCCGGGGGGGGGGGTAAGAGACTAAAAGGCTTAGAAAGTAGGAATAAAATAGGTAGACAAAGTGGTTAAGAGGTAGAGCAGCTGACTCTGCCTGCAAGGGTACTGGGTTTGAGCACAACTTAGGGACAGAGTGTAGAAAGTTTTTTAATTCAGAAAAGGAGGGAGGAAGGGTTAAGAATGTGAAAGTAGAGGAAGATGTTGGCCTGGTTCATTGGCTTAGTGGTTAGTCAGTAGACTTTGGAAAAAAGAGTACCAGGTTTGAGGCTGCCAGGTGCTTAGTGGTAGGCTCATGGGAGGGGTGAGGAAAGTAGATAGCAGAGAGGATTTAAAGGGAACTTCGGGGACCTCTAGTGGCTAGGTTTGCAAACAGTTGCTAGGAAGGGATGGAGAGTTGAAAGAGGAGCTAGAGTGGAGAGTGCAGCAACCCCTTGTGGTTGGTGTCTATAAGCTGCAAATGGGAAAGTGGACACAGTAAAAAGGAGGGTAGGTCACGTGTCACATCTCGTGACCTGCCAGCAGCAATAAATGAAGCGCCGACCCTGGCTTGGGGGGTGGTTGGGGCGGACGGGAAGTCCTACACAACAGTCAGGCTGTAGTGCAGGACACTTTACCTCTTACAGGCTCTGGCAATCCCTGTGTTCAGGCTCCGCTGCTGGGCAGAGTAGTGAATGGAGAGGGGTGCTTCAGGGCCTATAAAGGAAGGGAAACAAAGGAATCACATTAGTATGCAGCGGGCTAGTTCAGGACCCTACTGCGCATGCGCCAACTATTGGGACTGTATCCCGATACAGAAGGCTACTGCGCATGTGCAAGATGGCGGACACACGCTACATTCTCTGCAATTCTGCTGAAGGTAAGCACTCTAACAGCAGCATTTAAACAGCTACTAAAACAACAGAATAATAGTGCTAGATGATCACACACTAGCCCTTAAAGTAACACAGCAATAGACCCCAAATCCCGTGCAGAGCAGTCCAGAATTCCAGATGGAAAAACAATCAGTCACTGTGTGGGGACAGAAAAACAGACCCCAAAGGCGATTAAAGTTCTCCAACAGTCAGGCTGTAGTGCAGGACACTTTACCTCTTACAGGCTCTGGCAATCCCCATGTTCAGGCTCCGCTGCTGGGCAGAGTAGTGAATTGAGAGGGTGCTTCAGGGCCTCTTACAGGCTCTGTAATCCCGTGTTCAGGCTCTGCTGCTGGGCAGAGTAGTGAATTGAGAGGGTGCTTCAGGGCCTCTTACAGGCTCTGGCAATCCCCGTGTTCAGGCTCCGCTGCTGGGCAGAGTAGTGAATTGAGAGGGGCTTCAGGGCCTCTTACAGGCTCTGGCAATCCCCGTGTTCAGGCTCCGCTGCTGGGCAGAGTAGTGAATTGAGAGGGGTCTTCAGGGCCTCTTACAGGCTCTGCAATCCCGTGTTCAGGCTCCGCTGCTGGGCAGAGTAGGAATGGTCAAGTAGGAGGCGGGACGTACAAGGTATAGGTGACTCCCGAAGGGCATGCGTGGCGTGGGCACTATAAAGAGAAGTAAAAAAAAAAAAAAATCTTTGAGTGAAGCAGAAATTTTATATGCATTGAAAAACTGGGGTAACAATGTTCTCATTAGCCCCCCCTCGTTAGCCTCCCGAGTTGCTCATATGGCGGCCCTGCTGCACCGCTCCCCTCTGTACAGCTAGTGTCGGCTCTCCGTAGTAGCCACTCTTCCTCTCTTTTGGTACCCCCCTCCATTAACCTACACCTTGTCCCTGAACTGACACTAAGCATCCACTCTGTTCCACCCACCGTCCCTCCTGCCCCCCACCTCCTCTGACATGCCTAGGGCCAACCCCACCCCATGTGACTTTCAGCGTGCCGTCCCTGCTGTTCCCCTGAGTATCTCCCTTCATCGTAACTCCATCCCCCACTCCACTTTCCTCCCCATTTCCCCTGTGTGACCATTTAGTCAAGCAGTTTTCCCTTCTGGTGCCACCTCCCCCGCACCCCCAGCCA
The DNA here is from genome assembly GCA_016271365.2 of Neoceratodus forsteri. Lineage (NCBI taxonomy): Eukaryota > Metazoa > Chordata > Ceratodontiformes > Ceratodontidae > Neoceratodus > Neoceratodus forsteri. Next base: position 1,071,019,986 of record CM028134.1, on the reverse strand, counting down.
TTGTTTCACCCTCCTATTTTTGACAGATCCCCAACACGAGACTGCTTACTCTTCCTAAGTCTCACGTCAACTTGAAAGGGGTTCCTCCCCTGCTTCCCCCACGTAGCTCACCACTGCTTTTCTCTATCCTTTACTGACGCTGTACTGATTCCATGGTACTAGTGATAACACTGTAATATTGTAACCTAAGTATGTTCTATACCTGCTCGATGTAATATGTATGTTGTCTGTCAGCCTGTTGTGGAACCTTTGTAAAAGAGCTTGTGCTCAAAGGTCTTCTCTGAATCCTTAAATAAAAATAAAATTAACAAAAGACAACACCTGAGGCAGTTTTCAACATAGATTTACTGAAGTGCAACTAAAATAAAGTCTTCATAGAAGCAATGGAATGTACTATGATTTTGCATGTCACATATTGTTAGGGAAAATCGGTGGTATTTTGGAGCTGGACATGGAATAAAGATAAAATGGGTGCACCTAGGTTTCTCAAACTATGAAATGTATCTACGTGTGGCTGCCTTTTAAATTTACTTACGACTGCAGTGGCTGTTTAATTTTTTTAAATCAGCATACAAAGTATTGGGCACATTGGTACCCCCACCTCACATTGTTGAACCTTCCTAACGCTCGTCTAGCCGTAGGTAGGCAATCTTTACCTTCTGAGTCCTCAAAATGGAATTCCATCCCCACAGCATACTCTCATGTTCGATGCTTCCTCAGTTTAAGAAGATCCTCAAGAATATTTCTCCACCCACCCACCCCAAACCGGTGCAGTGACTGCTCCTAATACCCTCTGACAAACCCTCTGTCCTTCACACCTTATCATGGACCCTCCAAATCTCCCACCTATCCCTCATATCAATTTCCAACACTGTACTGGCTCACCTGCTTCCTCAATAATCTCTCCCACACCCCCCGCTCTCCCCTCTCTTATATACTGTAAATAGCTTGTGAATATTGTGAATATGTATGATACATAATGGCTGTATTCGATTACCTCATAATGTTGGTCACCGTACTATACCGCTGCTTGTTGCGACAACATTCTGCGACAGACCTACCAGAACTCCATGGTCTAAAGTCTATTCCATTGCAGACTCCAGCCCTTCCAAAGTTCTATCCTCATTGGACGCCGCAGGACCTCCATGGAACCTTCGGCCAAAGCTATCGGACCAACTGCATATTCCGGAATGTACAGCGACTCCAACTGCTTTTCCAATGTAAACTGCTTTCCTGCTTTTCCAATGTAAACTGCATTCCTGCTGCACACTGATCTAGCTGCTACCCGTTTGTATCCATTGTTGAAATTGTATGCACCCTCTGTATTTGTATTCTGCTCTTGGAATTGTGTCTATTTCCCGGGTCGCCCCTGAAATAAGGACTAGACTGTCTCAGTCGGCCCACCCAGTTATCAAAATATTCAGATAAATAAATACATTTCATGAACTTACCCAAATGCAACCCTCTCGGAAACCCCACAGTCAGCCTAAGGGTCCAGTTCCAGAATGGAGGTGTATAATTTGTAGATTCTCCTGTGTCCCAATACACACACATATGCAAATGAAATAAGCAGAAGCAGCATACTTCATATGGCTGGTTCTTTCTCTTATATTAGTTCTTACAGAAAGAAAAAATTCATTATGACTGTGGGGCTGTCGAATAAACATTAAGTACGCGCTTGCTGTAACTTAATGATAGGATGGTGATGTATCAGAAATGAAGTATACTGCAAATCTTCTTCGAGATACATCTCTTGCAGCAGGTTACACCATTAGGACCGAAGTCGTCAGGTGTCAGGACCCCACTGAAATTTTCTAGCTAGCAGTCTTCAGCGAGCACTGCCTCCGACGTCGGTCCCGCCCCCGACGTCAGGCGTAGTACTTAAGGAGATAGTCCCGCCAGAATCCCCTGTTCTTTCCTGCCGTCGACTTTGCATGTCTCGACCTCTCGGTTAGTCTAGCGGGCGACGACCAGGAAAACTTTCAAACCTTAAAAATTCAACTCTCTTCGGTCATTTTTCGTCTGATGTCCTCTCCAACTTCAGTGGAGGGCCATTGTTCGAAGTGTGCCTGTGGAAAGCAGATTCCTTTCAAAGACCCTCATTCAGCCTGCGTTCGTTGCCTGGGCCCGCACCACGACACCCAGGCTTGCTCCTTCTGTCAGGGCTTTAACAGCCGTATGAGAATCTGCCAACAGAAGGCCTTCCAGGCTTTCCTCCTCAAAGAAAGACTTAAGGCCATGGAACCTTCCTCCAGAGGGGAATCTTCAGGGAAGTCACACAGGCACCATGAGAAGCACTGGGAGAGGGTGAGGCCCAGATACCCCTCCAGGGCCTTGGACTCTCACAGCTCCAGCTCCAGGTCGGATTGCTGTCCGTCGAGGGCCCGCTCTTAGCCTCCCCTGGTTGTGGTCAGATTGGTCAGTGGTTCCTCTACTCTGCGGCCTGCCAAGACCTCCAGGCCCACTTCTTTGGCTAAGGCCTTGTCCAGGTCTGGGAGTCCCACAAGTCGTCCCTCCGGCATTCAGCCCCGACGTCGGTCAGTTTCCCTACCACCACCTCCCCAGCGCAAGACCAAGGGCTGACCTCCCTTAAGCGGACGCCGGACCCGACATCGGCCAGGAGTACACAAACACTCCAGGGCGGCCCGGCCGTTCGTCTCCGTTGCTGGTCAGGCAGTCGCACCCAGGACACTGGCAGGAGGACCGGCGTCAGATTCCGCAGTCAGGAGGACCACACCACCGCCTACCGACGTCAGTCGGGAGGCGCTGTCGGAGGAGTAGTGTACCCAGCCCAAAGACCAGGCTAGAGATTCCGGACCCGTCGAACTCCCATGGGAACCCTCTCCAGAACCAGAGACCCCCAGGGAGCCGACGCCCGGCAGTGACGACAGGCCACTAGCGCCCAGTCCGTCGTCAGGCCTGAACTTTTCAGAAGTGAAGGAGCTCTTCACCTTCTGGTGGACACCATCAAAAGGATGTGGTCACCAGGATGAGGACCAGTACCTGGCTAACCATCCTCTGGCTGACTCCTGGTCATTGCAGCCTCTCATGACTGGTCTCAGAAACCGCAACATTTGAGCACGCAGCCACTGGACCCAAAGTCCAAGCAGTTGGACGACGGGTGGTGCACGCACGCGTCAGCAACTTAAGCGCCATTAGATCTTTGAATTACCTCACTCCATGGTTTAGTTCCAGAACTCGTCATGGGAACAGGGACAGGATCTGGCGGAGACACTGCCAGACGGTGGCCAAAAGGAGGAACTCCTGCAACTCCTCCACGTCACAGGTTCAGGCGTGGGGACCCAGGTGCTCAGAGCATCGACTCTACGGACTCTTGACCAGAAGGCGGCAGCCTCAGGCAGGCATGTGTCCTCGGAGGACACTCATGGCTTAATGTCTCGGGTTTACCCTGGACATCCAGAAAAATATCATGGACGCTCCTTACTATGGCGAAGTTCTGTTTGGTGAAGCCTCGGAAAAGGTGATCACCAAGTTGCAGGAAGCCGGGAAGGCTCTTAGATCTATCCATGCCATGTACAGATCTAGACTTAGTTCCTTTCGTAGGAACTAGAGTCACTTTCGCAGCCGGACCCAAAGGCAACAACCTCGTTCCATCCAGCAACAGCGGGGCTCCTTCTCTTGGAAAGCCCAGGCTAAGACATCCTCAGGAAGAGGCCAGTGAGCCACATCGTGGACCACCTGCCAGGGTGGCGGTCGATCACCACCAACAGATGGGTGCTACAGTTGGTCGAAAAAGGCCATTATATAGAATTTGTAGATAACCCTCCCAAAAGGCCTCCTCTGCTCTCCCGTTATTTGGGTCAGCACGCCCTTCTCATACGGCAGGAAGTGCTCACACTTCTACAGAAAGAAGCTTTGAGAGCACGTTCCAGGGAACCAGAGGGAGCAGGATACTATTCACACTTCTTCCTTATTCCAAGAAACAGGGACCTCCTTCCAATCTTGGACCTCAGCGACCTCAATATGTCGGTCATTTACAAGTGCTTCCGCATGGTGACCCTTCAGGACTAATCCCCATGCTGAAGAAGGGCGCTTTCTTGGTGTTCTTGGACATGCAGGACGCTTACCTGCACAAACCTGTTGTTCAAGCACACAGGAGGTTCCTGCGCTTCGAGTTTCTCGGCCACCATTATCTGTTCCGAGCGCTTCCTTCCGGGCTGTCATCAGCACCTGGGGTATTCACCAAATGCATGGCAGTCGTGGCAGCGTCTCTGAGGAGACAGGACCACTATGTGATCTTATCTGTGTCAGTCTTCACCATTCATCACAGATGGGTACTGGCCGGAGGTCAGGACCCCACGGGAGCTTTTTTTTTTTAAAGGATAGGCGGAGCCGATGCAGCATCGGTGCCGCTCGAGGTCGTATGTACGTGGTGCCTCGAGGATTAACCATTAGGCCGCGCCGACCACTTGCCTACTAGTTCTTCGCCTCCTGCTGCCGAGGTCGCTTTGTGGGAAGCTGCTGAAGAGAAACTAGGCCTGTCAGCCTTATTGTGACGCTTAAGTCCGTCGATCTCACTAGTTCTGGGTTTGCCTCTACTCGGCACGTCGCCTGTAAGATCTTTCCTTTTATTTTAAAGTATGCGATGTCAAGTCTGTTTTGGTGTTTTTTCCGTAGGTCATGTCTTGGTCGGAGGGCAAGAAGGTTTTCCAAGCGGGTCGGCCCCCTGTCGTCGGTGCCCGTGCGGCTACCAGTATTCGTTACCGACCAACATGACGGTGTCTTGCGTGTCTTGGCCGCTTCCGACATGGATTAGATGCGATGCCTGCTTCTCCATGGACCGCGTCCTCGTGACAGCGCAGCATTTAAAGTAGGGTGAGCTCACTGACTTTTGGGGGTAGGGTTCACAATCGTCTGGCCAAGCCGCACTCTCTCAGCCTTTCCTCCGGGTTCCCTCCCGGTTCTATACGGACCAAGGAGGAGGGAGCCTCGGCTACTTGTAGCCTGGCCTTGGTTGAGGCTCCTCCCACAGTGCATGAGGCCCATCCCACTTCCTCCCGGGAGCAGGTGGGAGGCGCCGCTATGGCAATCGCCCCTTCGGGGGTGAAGGCTCCCCCAGTCCGGAAGGCCCGGGTCGTGCTGTCCTCGACGCCGTTGGTCAGTGCCATCGGGGCCTTCGGCGCTGTTCATGGTGCTGTTGGCCCTGTCGGCACTGACATTGGCACCGACTCGTCTCTCGGCACCGTGGGCCCTGTCGTGCCGACGCTGCTCGTGGCACCGTGACCCTGGATTCGGCGTCGCCTTTCATCATGTCTCGCCTCAGCGCCGTCCTCGGCACCGAGGTTGAGCACGGCACTGTGGGGCCTTCGGCGTCATCGGTCAGTGCCGTCCTCGGCGCCGTTGGAGCTCTTGGTGCCACCGGCAGCGCCGAGGGGTCTAGCAGTGTCATATTCGGCACCAAGTCCGCCTTCGGAGCCCTCGGTGCCACTACGCGGCACCGAGGGGCCTGCTGGTGTCGTTGGCACCGAGTTCACCTTCGGAGCTGTCGGGCGCTGCTTATGTCCTTGGTGCCGCTTGCGGCACGGGGCACCAGCGGTGTCATCGGCACCAAGGTAGTAGCTGGGGCTGCCGTCTCTGTCCCTGGTACTGCTCCCAGTGCCAGTGGACTTGACGGCGCTGTGGCTGGCCCTGGCTCTGGACCTTTGACCCGAGCTGCCCTGGCACCTTCTGTCAGCCCCGCTTGCGGGGCTGTGGAGGACGCGGGTGCCGCCTCGGCCACTGCTCCGACTGCCGGGCCCTTTGGTAAGGTTGCCTTCCCCCACCCTCCTACCATTTGGCTTAGGGCCTCAGACTCTACCTCTTTGGAGTCAGTCGGGCTCGGTCGGACGGGCAGTCACACCCTTGGGGTTGTCTGCAGAGGAAAGCGGGCCAGTGGTCTCCACGGCGAGTCATAGGCAGCCCCCTTCTGCGGAGCGTCAGGTGGCTCGAGGTTAGGGTCAGTGGTACTGACCAGCAGGCTGTGGTGCATGCCACCATTGCCATGCAACCTGGCCTTGGTGGGTTCCTCGACCCCTCAGCGGTGGTACCCCTCCGGTAGTGTGTCTTGATCACCCCAACTTTGGGGCCCATCAAGAAGCCTACAGGAGGGGAGGTGCTGTTCCCTGGGTCTCCCCTTGGTGGCAGCCCAGAGCTGCCAGCTACCTAGGCTGGCCCTCTCGAGGATCAGGACCCTCTTGGACTCTGAGGGGTGTGGGGTTGGCATGTCTGCCTTTCTCTGAGGTCCACCCGGGCCCTGGACGAAGCCGACGTGCGGACTTCCGCCCTTCCCCTTCCTCGAGTGGGTCCCATTCTTTGGAGGCAGGAGACCGTCCTTCTGGACCTATACGGCCCTGGTCGCCTCACTGGGGGGATTCTTCTGGGCGCAGCCTCGGCAGTACCAACGTGGTTGTACAGCCGTCGGCTATGGAGTCTTCCGGGACACCCTCCTCGGGTGTCCATGGTCCACTCCCTAGCCCTGGCAGAGGTCATTTGACTTCTTCTCTCGACTCTGCCCCTATCCCTCTGCCTCATTCTCCAGCGCTCCCAGGCATTCTTGGTCCTAGCGGCCCTCTCACCTGGGAGCAGTTCAGAGTGGTGGCTGCTTGGTTCCCGGCCTATGTTAGGGATATGGACAGTCAGGTTTTCCAACCTCCCCCTGTGCAGCCGCCCTCAGAACATTTGGTGACCTCCAGCTCCTCATCCCCCTCTTCAGGAGGAGAGGAACCCTCTGTCCATATCTCTCCGACCGCTGACCTCTCTTGAGTACCAGCGTTTCCTCAAGAGGATGATGGAGGATCTTCACCTTTCTCCCCTGTCTGTGAGCAATCCTGATTTTGGTGCGACCACCCTTGTGGTGCCACCCTGGCCTACTCCCTTTCGGGAGGCGTCCATGCATTTCTGGCAGAGGCCCTTCTCCGGAGTTCCTGCCCCTAGGGACCTCAGCCAGAGGTATTGTGCTCCCCCGGGGTCTCCAGGTTCTATGCCTCATCCGCAGTCCGGATTGACGCACCTGGACACCCCTGATGGGCTTCGCGCACTCCACCGTGACTGGCCTCCAGACCAAGACTCTTTGGATTTTGATTTCTTGGGGAGGAGGACTTTCTACTCGGCATGGTTGCTTCTCTCCATCTCTGCTCATCAGGCCCACTATGCAGCCTACAACAGGTTCTTGTGGTCTGCGCTAGGTCAGGTCCTAGCTGCTTTGCCTGAATCGGAGCAAACCAGACAAGTCATCGCGCTCTCTGCACGCGGCCTGGAGCTAGCAAGGCACCAAGCAAGGGCATCTTACGACACCAATGAGGTAGCTACCAGGGTCGTTGGGACAGTGATTTGTAGTAGGCGATCGGCGTGGCTTCATCTTTTCTGGTTGTAACCCTTGGCCCGGCGTAGGGTGATTTGCGCCACTCACCGGGGAACCTATCTCTTTTCCTGTAAGGCGAGACAACGTTTGTCGGGGCAACTTCTTCCCCTCCGGGGAACCTCGTCTCCTCTCCCACTCTCGGGCTTCATCAGGCCCAGAAGGTTCCCGCTTAGTGTGTCACCCACTGGGGGCTAGGGACTTTGTCCCTTAAGGTGCAATGAATCAACCCCTTTGGGGGCTTAGTACTCACCCATCTGTGATGAATGGTGAAGATTGACACAGATAAGATATAGAAATGCATTGCCTACGTAATTGTGATCTTTCTGTGTATCTTCACCATTCATCTAATCCCGCCCGCTATCCCCCTGGGGCCTCAGTCTCTGGGTCCTCCTCCCTCTGTGCCTACCCCTCTTCTTGAGCGGGGTAAAGTTGGGACACACAAGGGGGTATTTTCTTCCCTAAAGGGTACAGCTCGAGTGGCACCCTTCTACTAACATTTCTCCACCCTATAGGTGGGAGCTGGTGGTTGCCCTCCTTCTGTTATCCATCTAACTGTTTAAAAAAATAAAAAAAATTCCCCTTTTTTTCACCAAATATCTTTCCAGAGAGAGTACTAAGTCCCTGTACCCTGTCCTTCTCCAGAATAGCCGACTCTGCTTTTGGGGTCTTGCCGGTTATTCTGTGCCTTGAATTCTGGCAGAGAGCTTTGCTACTTCTTGCAGTTCCTGTACAGTCTGGTGACTGACTAGGGTCTCGGACCCCTATTATCTCTCACTCTCTCCTAAATTTTCTTCCCTCCCTTCTTCCACTTCCAGAGATTGGGGCCCCTATCCAGTCCCCTTAGTCTTACTTCTCCTATGCTGTCCTCTCAGTCATTATTTCTCCTTTTAGTTCAGCTTTTCTCTTCCTTTTTCTGTCCCTTGGACTCTCTTGTCCCACCCTCCATCCCTTCCTCCCACCTCTCGGTGACTCAGAACTGGTAGGCAGGCGGGTCAGCGCAGCCAATGGCTAATCCTCGGCGCCATGTAGTATGTCGGCCTCAAGGGTGGGCGCCGATGCTCGTCAGCTCCGCCAACCTTTTTAAAAAAAAAAAAGCTCCTGCGGATCCTGATCTCCGCCAGTACCCATCTGTGATGAATGGTGAAGATACACAGAAAGATCATAATTACGGTAGGTACGTAATTTCTATTTCCCGTACCTGGACGACTGGCTTCTCATGGCCCCTTCCAAGGAGGCACTTCTGATAGCCATCCAATGTACCCGGACCCTTTTTCAGTCTCTGGGCATCCTCAATTACGAGAATTCTCTCCTGGTACCGTCCCAGAAACTGCAGCTCAAAGGGGCAGTTCTGGATACAGTTAAGGGGGAAGCTTTCCTTCGAAGACAGAAGCGGAGCATCCGATCCTCATAAAGGACCTATCAGCGAAGAAGACCGTCCCAGCCAGATTGGTTCTTCACCTGCTTGGACACATGGCTGCGGCCATTCGTACAGTCCCGATGGCAAGACTCCACATGTGGTGACCAGTGGATGTTATGAGTGCAGTGGGACCAAAGGCAAGACCATCTGCAGCATCCAGTCAGAATCACGAAGACCGTGATTCAGGATTGGCAATGGTGGCTAGATCCGGGATCCCTCTCTGTGGGGGTTCCCTTCACAGTGCCGTCCCCGGTGATAACACTCTCCACAGACTCCTCAGGGCTGGGGTGGGGGGTTGCACTTGAACGGGGTGATGTCTCAAGGAACATGGACTACCCAGGAATCTCATTTCCATATCAACATATTGGAGATGAGGGCGGTCCTTTATGCCCTGCAAGCCTTCCAGTCGGAGATTCCACTGAGTACTCTCCTGTTACAGACAGACAATACTGCGGTGATGTATTACTTCAACAAGTAAGGAGGCACACACTCCTACCCCCTTTGCAGGGAGGCTGTGAGGGTGTGGGACTGGGTAATATGACACGGCGCAAACCTCATTGCAGTTCACGTTCCCGGGGTGGACAACACGGTCGCAGACAGCCTGAGTCGTTCCCAGGCCAGAGTCCATTAGTGGGAACTTCTACAGGAGGTGGCAGAGGATCTATTTTACAGATGGGGCACTCCAGAATTGGATCTATTCGCGTCCCCATCACATCAAAACTGCCCAATTTTGCTTGCAAGATACAGGGCATAGTGTTTTCTGGTGAGATGCATTGTCCCTCTCTTGGGTGGGCAGATTCTCTATGCCTTCCTCCTTTCCGTTGATCAGAGAGTCCTTCTCAAACCGCGGGGAGCACGCGATGCTTATTTTGATAGCGCCTTTTTGGCCCAGACAAATTTGGTTCCCACTTCTGAATCAGTTGTCTGGGAACCTCCGCTTCTCTTGCCAATCAGCTCCCACCTGTTGTCTCAGGAGGAGGGTTCACTAGTCCACCCGGACTTACATTCATTGAACCTACATGCCTGGCTCTTAGAGACATAGCCATGATGCAACACGGGGTCTCGCAAGAGGTGGCAGACGTGCTTTCTGCCACCAGAAAACCGGCAACACAAGCAACATACGCCATGAAGTGGCGCAGGTTTTGCCTGTGGACTCAAGCACGCGGTTTCTCGCCCTTAGACTGTCCTGAGAAGCTAGTTCTGGAGTACCTGCTTTCCCTTTTTCAATCCAAGCTAGATTACTCTTCGATCAAAGTGCACCTTTGTGCAATCTCAATTTACCATCACATGGTGGCCCAGTTGGATGCTACTCGTGCCTTTCTAAGGGGGATCTTCCACCTTAGGCCGCCCATTAAGGATCCTGTTCCTCCTTGGGACTTGCCCTTCGTACTGGAGCAGCTTACACTGCCACCTTTTGAACTAGCCGCGGATTGCGAGCAACGTTTTCTGTTATGGAAAACGTTGTTTTTAGTTGCCGTTACTTCAGCGAGAAGAATCTCCGAATTACATGCTCTCATGTGCAAAGAGCCTTATTTAATTTTCCACCAGGATAGGGTATCCCTGAGGACAAATCCTAAGTTTCTGCCTAAGGTGGTTTCAGCCCTTACCCTCAATTAGGACATCAATTTACCGGTGTATTTTCCCAAGTACACCAATTGAGGAGAAGCACTGCTTCATACCCTGGATGTTCATAGGTGTCTCAGATATTATCTGACCAGAACCAAACAGCACTGGAAAGCAGAGCAGCTGTTCGTATCCTTCGCTGAGAGGATGAAAGGGGCCCCTGTTTGAAGCAGACCCTTTCATGCGCTCATTCAGTGTATCTCTTTCTGTTATGACAAACACAGAAAACCCTTGCCAGGAGCGGTCAAGAGCCATTCCACCAGAGGAGTGGCTACCTCCTTCGCAGCACTGAAGAATGTGCCCACTTCAGCAATCTGTGCTGCAGCCACCTGGAGCTCGGTGCATATTTCTATCAGGCATTATAGCTTGGACATTGCCTCAAGGTGAAGGTTGGCTTCAGCCTAGCCGTCCTCCAGGGATTTCTGTCCTAGGCTCAGAAGGGATCTTAATCTCCATCTTTCCTCCTCCCGATGGCTTTACAATGTCACCATTGATTGGGAATCAGTCCTAATGGTGTAACCTGCTGCAAGAGCTGTATCTCGAAGAAAACAGTACAGTTACTTAAGAACTTACCGTAACAGTAGATCTTCGAGAACAGCTCTTGTAGCAGGTACCTTCCCGCCCACCATTCCCCCTTGGAGGAAGTAGGTTCTAACCTAACACCCATCCTTCAGATTGGAATGGTCTGTCCTTAGTCTTGGCCATCTGATGGCGGGTCCTCTGTCTCCTCTTCTGATGTCATCCAGCGGCCGGAAGTCTCCGGCGGGAGGACTGGGGATTCTGGCGGGACCGTCTCCTTATGTACTATGCCTGACGTCGGGGGCGGGACCGACGTCTGAGGCGGTCCCCACTGAAGACTGCTAGCTAGAAAATTTCCGTGGGGTCCTGACGCCTGACAGCTTCAGTCCTAATGGTGTAACCTGCTGCAAGAACTGTTCTCGAAGATCAGCTGTTACGGTAAGTTCTTACGTAACTGTACTTTACATTGCTCTATATGGAAAGGAAACAATATTTATTTATTTTATTTTTATTTATTTGTCAACTGGGTAAGTACTTTGATCCAAAAGATCTTTTTCAGGAATGATCCGGGTCTAGATATGCCAAGAATAGGGTCACCCTAGAGATGGGGAATGGGGTCCCTATTCACACTGGTGTGATCTACAAAACCTCCATCAGAGGGGAGGAGTCAGATGTAGTACTGGTGGAAGCTGTTGGCAAGATGGCAGAAAAATGGGAGATACTTGCTGGTGCAGCACTTCATCTGCCAGATAGATTGGAACCTTTGAGCTATGACTTCAGCTGGAAGCATGGACATCCTGGACCCCATGCAGGGGGCACTGCTCAAGCAACAAGTCTGTGAACCCACTTGCAATGGGGCCGTAATGGACCTGGTACTCACTGACTGGGACAGTATTACAGACATCAAGGTAAGAAGCCACCTGTGGAACAGCGATCACCATTCAGTGTGGTTCAGTAAAAGGATGACTGCGGAATTGAACCACACAAGCGTGAGGGGTCTGAATTTCAGGACGACAGATTTTCAAAAGATGGACTAATGCCTCTGGGATGGCCTGGCAGGGGGATGAACTCAGGAGGATTGGAGAAACAGTGGGCAAAGCTAAAAGGCCATAGGAAGGAACAACCCCTTGTGTCAAGCAAATGAGCAAAAGCAAGAGGAAAAAGAGACTGCAATGGTTCCTGACTGTGGTGTCTGAAAAGGTAAAATCTAAAAGGATAGCATTCACAAGGTATAAGAAGATGTATCAGGGCAAACAGAGGGACTCGGTGAGAGCAGTAAGGAAGTACGAAGGCTCAAACTGAAGAGAGAATAGCTCAGAAACTGACAAAGATGGAGAAGACATTTTTAAGGTATGTATTGAAAGAATGAAAACCGGGGGTGGGGTCATAAGATTAAAAAGGGAAAGGGGGTGGGGGACTGTGATCAGGGAGACCAGGAAAAGGCAGATATCCCGAATAAATACTTAAGTTCACTGTTCACAGAGGATGGAAAAGGGGAGAGGCCACAAAAAAATAGGAGCATTGAGGGGGTGTGTAGTCGCTAATCCGTTTCAGAGGAGAGTGTCCTGGAGTGAAGTGACTCGCTAATCTGAAAGTGGATAAAGCAATGGGGGCAGATGGGGTGCATCCTAGGATATTGAGGGAGCTCAGGGAAGTACTGGCTGCACCTCTGATAGTCTCATTTAACAGAGGACGGGAGGAGGGCAGATGCAGTCCCACTTCATAGAATTGGTAGCAGGGGCCGGCTCGTCGGCGCAGTGGTTGGATTTCCGCTTGCGACTCCGGCGACCCGGGTTCGGGAACGGACCTGAGTCGTCGGAGGGCCGGCCGGGGGGAGAAGGATTGAGCGTCCGTTGGACTGCTCTCCTTCTCCGGGGAGGATGGGCAGCATCCGGGCGATGGGGACTAGCGGAGGCCAGGAGCATACGCTGCCGCTCAGCACGCTTAGGAGGCGGGGGCGGGCGCTAAGCGTCATTACCTGACCCGCCTCCTGGGAAAATCAGGAAAGGAAGACAGCTGCCTGCCGCCTTCCATGAAGCCTGCCCGGCTCAATTAGCTCCTCAGGCCAGCCCTCCGACCTAATTCGATGACTCGGCATGCACGGGAGTGCCGCAGCCCCTTCGTGGGGTAAGCCACGGGCTTTCGGAGGGCTCGCGGGGTGATGTGAGGAGGGGAGTCGTGGTCCGTGATCGCCGATAATACCGGCGGCGGGCGCCCAGGGAGGATAAATAAAGAATTTAAAAAAAAAAAAAGAATTGGTAGCAGGGAATAGGCTGGCAGTTATAGGCCAGTCAGCTTAACTTCAGTTTGTGGGAAAGTTTATGGAAGGAAAAGATTGTGGAAGATTTTGAATCCAGTGGATTGCAAGACCTGAGGCAGCATGGATTCATGGGTGGAGGCCATGTCAAATGAATTTGATAGTTTTCTTTGACTGGGTGACCAAATAATTAGATCAGAATTTAGCAGTGGGACATGGTCTACATAGATTTCAGTAAGGCTTTCTGCACCCTTCCATATAGGAAGCAAGTAAACAAGTTAGGAAGCTAAGAAGTGGGTCCAAAGGTAGTAAACTGGGTAAGAAATTGGGGGCTAGGTGACAGAGGGGGGTGGTGAACGGAGTTTACTCAGAGGAAGGGAGGGTGACCAGCAGGGCACTTCAGGGATCAGTGCTGGGACAGTCCTCTTTAATCCTTTATAAGTGACATTGCAGAGGTGCTGGAAGGGAAGGTCTGCCTCTTTGCAGGCGATACCAAAATCTGCAGTAAGATGGACACTGTAGGAGTGGTGGTGAAAGGGATAAGTGACCCGATAAAATCAGAGGAATGATCAAGGGTATGGTAGCTGTGGTTCAGTGTGAAAAAGTGCAAAATAATTTACTTGGGGCAGAGTATAAAATGGATGGTACTGACTGGCACCAAGCAAAAAAGAAACCTGGAGTGATCACATCGGCTGACCTAAAGATGGCCAGGCAGTGCGACAAGGCAGTCGGGAGGTCTGATGGGATGCTGTGGTGCATAAGGAGGGATATCACCAGCAGAAAGAGGGAAGTGGTGTTGCTTTTGTATAGATCACTGGTAAGACACCACCTAGAGTACTGTGTTCTGTTCTAGAGACCACATCTCGGGAATGACACAGACAGAGTGGAGGTGGTCCAGAGGAGGGCAAATAAAATGGTGCAGGGTCTGCATCAGAAGCCTTGTGAGGAGAGATTAAACTACCACAGTATGTACACCCTGGAGGTGTGGGGGATATGATAGAGACCTTTAAATACTTCATGGGGGTAAACAAGGTACAGGAGGGAAGTATTTTTCCCAAAAAAGTGCTGCAGAACAAGGGGACATGCAATGTAGCTGAAGGAGGGTAGATTTAGAAGAGATGTCAAGAGATGATACTTCACAGAAAGAGTGGTGGTTTCCTTTTGACAGCCTTCTGGCGGCAGTGGTTGGTGTAAAAACAGTTGGGGGTTTAAGAATGCATGGGATAGGTATAAGGGAATCTTAGGGGAAAGGAACGGGGGAAGGGAAGATGGGCCAGAAATCAAGCAAGATCTGTGGTGTTACTGTAGGTAGGGAAAAATGGGCAGACTAGGTGGGCAAAGCAGTCGTCTCCTGGTAAATTCTTTCTATGTAAATCAGCACAGAAGACATGGGAGCAATGGTGCTAATATAGCATGTGTTAAAACTGTCAAGATAGTAGCTACCACCTTCGGTTGCACAGTTGCAGAGAGATGCAGTCAATAGGTGATCCAAGAGCTGTGATTTAAAGAGGTACTGGAATCCAGAAAAACAGCAACCGCTGCATGGATCAGTATTTCATTACCCCAGTCCTCCCTGCAAGGCCATTTGTAATGAAAGAACCGCAGTCCTCATAAACACTGTTCTTCTCAAGAAAATCTCCTCCATTGAGCCACATTATGGAACTGTAAACCGTAGGCATCAGGACCACCCAGATGTTTTATAGGCTGGGGCCACCACGCCGACACCCTCTGCCTGCGCCTATATAAAGTGGACGTCCCCCAGCATGCCTCAGTTCTTTCTCCATCATCAACCGCCATCAGTCTACGCTGCCAAGAATGCCGTTGAACTTTTGCGTATTTGCTAACGCTGCTACTTCTAAGTTTATTTTAAAATGTTCTTTTATGCTGCCGCTGAATGGCAAGAAACCTTAATTCCATTATTGCCATTGCGCAACGTTAAGATTTACAAAGATGCCGACCACTGTGTTTGTGTCCATTACCTCATACTGTGACATTCAAGACTGCTCAGTTTGCCAGAGCTTTAACCAGGCAACCAGGAGACCTCACATGAAGGCTTTAAGTCTTCCTTAAACTAAAAAAATGGAGAAACATGTTGCAGCAAAAGAGCTTCACCAACATTTGCTGCTTCTGTTCCCAGTTCACTTGTCGCTCCTCCACTTCCTGCAGTCGATGGCGGACTCCGCTGACTCATCAAAGTAAAGGATGAGTCCTCCAAATCAGCAGAAAAACATCACCACTCTGACAAGGACAAGCAGAGAAAAGATAAGGTTGCGTCCCCTGAACACTGACGTTCACCTCTAAGAAGAGGTAAGTTTACTGACTAAGATGGCTCCCCGGCTCTGGCCGCAGGTCCTGCCTCCCCTCCCCAACTGTCTCTCAGACACTAAGATTGGGGTTTGGCATTGGCTCGTCTCTCCCATTGAGGGATTCACAGCCTATTCTGCCATTGGCACCATCCTTGGGACAGCTCAACCATCGACCCCTTCAGGGCCCATCGATGCACAGCGTTTGTATTGGGTAATTCCCGAGCCGTTCCAGAGGCTTTGCTGCTGTCACCATCATTGCCCACTCCGTTGGCACCCTCGGCTGGTCCGTCATCGACTTTACTGTTGACGATTCAGTTCTCTGTCTGTGCCACAGTTCCGGGCCCTGAACTGCCTCTATTGATGGCTACGCCTCAGTTGTCTCCTTGTCCCACTGACTCTCAGCTGATGGCGGTCGATGACAAACTGTAGTGTAATCCATAGTATATGGGGGAGGAGGAGGCCATGGATGAAGAAAAGGCAGTAGATGTGGTGTGTTTAAGCTCCATTTTATCCTCTTACTTGGAGGAAAGTATGAAATATACTCCAAGGTCTCCATCCGAGGATGCCTCATTTCAGGTGGTCTTAAAACATTCAGGCCAAATTGGAGTTTCAGGCAGAAGAGGAATCTGAGTTCTTGGAGGTTTTTGCCTTCCCTACCATTATTCCTCCGCTGCAGTCAGCACTTGAGGATGCTACTGTAGCTGCCTGGCACAGGCTGGCTCCATTACCTGCAGTTCCTAGGAAAGCAGATAAACCCCATCCAGCCCCATGGCTAAACCTTATTCTTCCTCTCAGCCGTAAACGGATTCAGTGGTCATTGTGGCTGCTCACGACAGATCCAGAGTTCCCAAACACACAAGTTCTTTTCTTCCCGATAAGGAGTCAATGAAACTGAACATTATGGGGAAGAGGACTTTTGCTTCTGCTTCCCTAGGTCTCAGAATTACTAACTATCAGGTATGTATGATAAAATATCTGACGTGCCTTTGGAAGACTATGGCAACCCTGGCAGAAACATTGCCAGAGGGCCAGGATAAAATATTGGCGCAGCAGATCATTGTTGCTGGACAAGAGGCTAGTAAATACTTGTTGAGATCTGCCTGTGATGCCTTAGATGCTGCGGCCAGAGATGCTGTGTATGGGATTTCCCTCCGCTGCCACTCTTGTTTGAGCGTGGTTGGTTTTGCATCTGATTTGCAACCAACATGAGGCTGTGATAAACAGCAATCACTCCTGAGGATGGGAGAGTGACCCAGTGGAGTACCTCCGGGATCAGTACTGGGCCCTAACCCCTTCAGTGCCTTCCTATGTGACATTGCTGAGGAACTGGAGGGGTGTGGCTCTTTGCAGATGACACAAAAATCTGCAACAGGATGGACACCTAGGAAGGGGTGGAGGGAATGGAGAGGTATCTGAAGAAACTAGAGGCGTGATCTAGGGAGTGGCAGCTGGGTTTCAGTGCTAAAAATTGCTGGGTCTTGCACCTGAGGTGTGGTAACCCAGGGACTGTGTATAAGATTTGGGGGGGGGGACGGGACTTACAGTTACCAGGAAGAGCGAAACCTTGATGCGATCATATCTGATGATCTCAAGGTTGCAGGGCAGTGCAGTAAGCAAGGTGAACAGGAGGCTGGGATGCATGAGAGGGGATCTCTAGCAGGAGAAGGGAAGTGGTGTTGCCTCTGTATTGCTCACTAGTGAGATCCCTCCTGGAGCAGTGCCTCCAGTTCTGGAGACCACACTTCACTAGCGACAAAGGGTGGAGGTGGTCCAGAGGAGGGCTACTAAAATAGTACTGGGTTTGCAAGAAGCCATACAAAGAGAGTCTGTGGCAGGTCAGCATACCTCTGGAAGAGAGGGAGAGTGAGAGGAACATGATTGAGACCTATAGGTACTTCATGGGGTGAATAAAGTGCAGGGAGGGAGCCTCTTTCAAAGGAGGAGGAGGAACAACAGTACATGGGGGCATGCTATGAAACTTGGGAGAATAGTTTAAGGATGTGAAGAAATACTTCTTGATTTTATTTATTTATTTAATCTGATTAGTCCATGGGCCAAAGACCCATTTTCATGAGTCGACCAAGTACAATAATGACATCCACATTACAAATACATAAAACATCATAGGGTATGGTCCATTCATACATTCTTCACAGAAGGGTGCTAGATGCCTCAAACAGCCTGCCGAAAGAGGTGGTAGGTGCAAAGACAGTGGGAAGTTTCAAACATGCATGGAATAGGCATTGGTATTATAAGTAGAGGTAAGGAGAGACAGCTGTGACCAAGAAGGGCTCCAGGGTGTAGTGTTAGCTGGGGCAATAGGGCAGATGAGATGGGCCTACTGGTCCTATCCTGCCGACACTTTCTACATTTCTGTGTAATCTGTGATGAGTGCTCCATTCAGGGGAAACAGTTGTTCAGAACTGACATAGAAAATGTATAAAGGGATTTCTAGGAGCGTGGATATGTTGTTCATCCACACTTCTTGGCATGTCCCCTTCCACTTTAAATTTTGCCAAAAGTTTTCAGGCTGGCTCCTGTCACCCACCCAGGTGGTATATACCTCAGCTGCACCCCATGACGCCAGATCTTCCTTTCCGCTGGAAGATACAGGTTCCCTTGTGCTCTCAGCATATTGTAGGCCCTGGATTCTAACCGTCTGGTTTTTACCGAAAATTAAACTTGTTCGAGTTAGGGATTGCACTTTCGTCGCAGCTACCATGGAGGAAAAATCTTCCCCAGATTTCGCCGGTGCCTCTGTGACCAGAAGATGTCACGCACCAATCCTCACCTCACTTACGTCTACTGCCTAGGTGTCTGCCATGACACTTCATTGTGCAGTTTTTGCCTGGTTTCCATCTCAGTGTCCTGGATGACAGCAAAGCATGCTTGAAGCTGGGGAGACTGGAGAAAAAGAACCCACCAGTGAAATCAAAGGAGGCAAGATGGGCGGTTTCCACGGCTGCGGGATCCGCCGAACAGCTGGAACAGATGAAGGCGTTCGAGGAGGAAGCAGCTCGCGCTTCAGCCAGTCGAAGCTTCTTTGTTCCTCTGAACCTTGGCTCCACCTTTACGGGCTCCTTCAGGAAGTTGTGCCATCTCTCCCTCCTCCGCTCTTGGAAGAAAGAGAAGGACCCTGTCTTCGTCTTGCGAAGATGTTCCTGGGACCGAGAGGTCAGAGTCCCAGAAATATCGGTCTCTTTTTTTTTTTTTGTAAATATCATTTTATTAGAGAAGCTTTACAGTACATACATAGTTTGACAGTTACAATTTATCATGATACTATCACATATCATCAGGCAATCAGAGTTACCAGTTTACAAATAGGTTCGCCCATTATTATTTTAACAGTGATCCTAAACCCCCATCTCATAACCCATCATCTTTCCATTAATTGTGTCATAGTTGAATCCACTCACCACACCCCCACCTCACCACCCCGAACCCCTCCATTCATCCAGTCAGTGTCACCATAGTCTCCCCCTGCTGAGCCTCTAGGGCTCAGGAGGAAACCTGGCGCCATTAAACTATGACTTGAGGAGCCAGCCAATGAAGCGCTGCCTTAAGGCACAAAAAGGGAGTCTTTGGCCATAATATAAATAATCCATCTCCTCCACTTCAAGGAGCCTAGCTCAGCCTGCTCATTTAGATTGTGAGTTATTTTTTCGGACTTATATGTAAGATGGACTATCTCTCTCCAATCAGAAAGGGAAGGGGGTTCAGCTGTGAGCCAGCGTTTAGTGATAGCTTTCTTCGCTGCCAGTAGAAGGATATTTAGTAGGTATTGGGCGTGAGGGTCAAATAGGTCCGGGGGGAAGCAATGCAGGATAAAAAAGTCACCACTATAGGGGAGGCCGACCCCCAGGAGTTCCTCCAACTCCTCATATAAACCCTGCAGAAAGGGCTGCTGTTTGGGGCAGGACCAGAAAATATGGGAGTGGTGAGCGGTGGCATCTCCACACAGGCGCCAACATTCTGCAGATCGGTAGCACCATAATGAGATGTTATTACGGGTTCAGAAGAATCTGACCATAATTGCCATGCAAATAACCTCCAAGAATGAGAGTAGGTGATTCTTGATGTCATACAGAAAAGCGCCTCCACTGTTGGGGTGTGATATGAGTATCCAATTCTCACTCCATCTTTCCCTTAGTCACGAGGTGTCTCCCCTACTGTTTCCAGGAGGGATCCGTATAACACTGAGATAGCGTGAGGAGCTGTCAGATTTGAATACTTGCTGGAGTACTCAAACAACAGGGGTGGGCTCAGGTAAACGGACACTGAAGGGTAATGATTCGAAGTAGTGGCGAATTTGCAGATACCGAAAAAAATCTGATCGACGTAAGTGAAAATCACGACTGAGTTCTCCAAACTCTCTAAACTGGGGGCCAATCTGCAGTTGTAAGAGTTGAGAGAGGCCTGCATGTCGCCAAGTCTGAAAGGTATGGTCTAAGAGGGCTGGGGGAAAGTCTTCCAGCAGATCTATTGGACAAAACAGGACCAGGAAAGGGGCAATCCGTAGGGCCTTTCTCATAGAGCACCAGACCTGTACCTGGTACTCCATCCATGGATTCCAAGTGAACCGTCCCATTGAAGTTAAGGTTTTATGGTATATCAGCTTTTGATATTCCCGGGACGGTAGGACGCCTTCCTCCACTTCCCTCCACCTGGCCGTAGTCATTCCCACTAGGCGCTGTATTATAAAAGAAAGGTGAGTAACCCAGTAATAAAGTTTCAGATTAGGAAGTGCCAACCCCCATCCCCTGGCTTTAGGGAGGCAAAGCGTCTCCAATTTGATTCTAGGGCGTTTACCTGCCCAAACAAATTTCACTAAGGCCCTGTTCCAAACTTTAAAAAGATTGTTTGGCAAATTACGGGGGTAAATTCTGAAACAGGTAGAGAATCCTCGGAAGGGTCACCATCCGGACCACCTCAATGCACTGCAGCATATTCAGTGGGAGAATATTCCACCTTTCAAGGTCCTGCTTCATTTGGGCTGTTTTGGGGCGGTAATTATTATCTAAAGTGTCTTCCGCCTGATGCGAGAGGTAGATTCCTAAGTATTTTAGCTTGGTAAGTCCCTAGCGAAAGGGGTATCTTGTCTTAGTTGTATCCGATGGGACGTAGTGAAAGGTGAGGGCATCAGTTTTGCTGGTATTCAGCTTGTAGCCTGAATGTGACCCAAATTCATCCAGGAGGCGGAAAATGGAGGGTACCGATTGCTTGGGGTTAGTGAGGAATAGCAGAACATCGTCTGCATACAGGGCTACCCGGTGCTCTGTGCCGTCCATAATCACCCCTGAAATCTCAGTTGACATTCTGATCGCCTGGGCCAGGGGTTCAATAAAGATAGCAAAAAGACTTGGCGACAATGGGCAACCCTGCCGGGTACCCCTGAAAAGAGGGAAGTATTCAGAGTGGTATCCTGATGTCTTAACACAGGCTTTCGAGGCCGCATGTATTTTCTTAAGAGTATCAATGAGTGGTCTCAGAAAATTCATAGCCTCCAATGTGGCAAACAGGAAAGGCCAAGACACCCGGTCAAAGGCCTTCTCCGCATCAAGGCTTAGAAGGACCGGTGGGTCAGCCTGGGATTGCATCTCATGTACCAGATGAAGAGCCCTACGAGTGTTGTCCGATGTGGACCTTGAACTCACAAAACCTGTCTGGTCAGGGTCAATCAGCTCTGGTAGTACCGTGTCCAGTCTTTGGGCCAGGGTGGACATGAAGAATTTGTAATCCAAATTGAGGACCGATATGGGTCTGTAAGAACTACATTGTAGCGGGTCCTTACCTGGTTTGGAGATGACAGAAATTGTGGCATACGCCCAGCTGAGTGGAGGGGGTTCACCAGCCAAAACCTCATTGCATGCTGTGAGTAACAACTTACTGACAGACTGCGTCAAGTTTTTATAAAATTCAGCATCATAACCATCAGGCCCAGGGCCTTTTTGGGTTTTGGACCTGGTGATGACCGACCACAGCTTGTCCAGCGAATTGGTTTCACCATGAGTGCCTGCTGTTCATAGCTAAGTGTTGGCAACTTTAGGGCTGATAAAAGGATTCGTTCCTCGATCTGGCGCTGTATAGGGTTTTATAATATTGGCAAAAGGCCTGAGATATGTTTTTGAATTTAGTATGACACTCTCCTGTTCCAGGGTCCTTTATCATAGCAATGGTAGACAGCTTGCGATGTTGGAGAAGCGGGTACGCAAACAACCGGGAGGCTCGGGGGCAAATCTCACCATATCTTTGGCGAAGGTAGGCAAGGGAGTCCTCAGTTTGCTGCAGGCAAAGGGAATCCAGCTCATTTTTAATCTGTTTTTATCTGGGGGAGGGTCGAGGGATCACCTTGTTGGTGGGCCTGCTGGAGAAATTGGAGGGTCTGTTCCAGCTGAAGCTGTCTTTCCTTACGTGCCCTCGCCACTCTGGCAGAATATTTTATTAAGTGACCTCTTAGTATCGCTTTAGTGTGTCCCACTGAATTGTTGACGATATTTCCTGTGTGGAGTTGTCCGACTGATTTCCTCAATTTTATCACCGAGGAATTCTTTAAATTGCTCACTTTTTAAGTGTATGGGATTAAATCTCCACACAGTGTTAGGCCCCTCTAGGCCCAGATTCCACTGAGTGATGAGTGGGCATGATCTGAGTGGGCTATCGGGCCCAATGTGGCCTCGACCAGGGAGCCAAGCTCTTCCTTCTGTGTATAATAATGATCAATTCTTGTATACGTCCATGTACTGCAGAATAAAAGGAGTATCCCTATCTCTGGGGTGCAAGGACCGCCACCCACCCCTCTGGAATCAGCGGTCTTGACTTTGGTTGAGATCGCAACCTTGGCTGCCGCCTTCACGGATCTTCCTTCTGGCCAGTGGACTGAGGAAGTGGCTGACGCGAAATTATCCTCGACCTGATAGACCCTTTGTCGCCAGCCGTGCCGATGACTCATTGGAAAGGACTCAGTCCTTGTATTCCCTGGATGAGGAGACCCAGCCTGCTGGTGTTCCCATCAAGGACCCGGTCCGGACCCTGGTTTTCACCGACCCTGGTGTCTCCTGATCGACCGAGTCGGCCTCCCCAATCTAGGTCGAGATCCAGAACCCCCTCGGCCAAACGACTGAGAAAGAGCCATAAGCGCTCTAAGAAGAGGTGTCACCACAGGTCCTCATCCTCCTCGGATGAGTAGAGGCTCTGACGAAGCTCCATCAGGCGCTATGAAGACCTTATATGGCAGCAGCTGATACTGACTGGGCAGAAGCCGGCTCCACCGCCGACCCCTCCGGAACTGAAGCCACCAGTTCCTTTGCCCGTGGGGCCGGACCATCTCCCTGTTCGGCCTGTTACGGTCTTACCACTGATTCTGGTGGAACCACCGCCTAAACAGCCTGATGGAGGGGTGCCCTCAAAAGAGGACCGACAAGACACCGGGCTTCCCTGATGTCTGTCGATAAGTCACTCTGGATCGCACTCGGCACATCGAGGGTGACTCAGGCGGTAGACCGCTTTATCACGACTCCTCTGACGTCACTGGCTTGCACTCACATCCCGGGGATGATGAGTTGTCGGTCAGCGCAGGGTTGGAGGAAGGCCCTTCCTCCTTCCAGGGCATTCTCTGCCTCATCTCCGACTCCACCGGAATGCCCCTGGAGCTCATCCAGAAGAAGGCGGAGTACCCTCTCACTGACATCCTTAAGAGAAGGGATACCCTGACGGAGGCCTTTCCAGTGGCCAAGGACATTGTATGCCCGGTCCTTGAACTTTGGCAGTGCCCTGCCTCCTGCCCAGCACCTTCTGCCCGCATGGTCCAAAACGCAGTACCCATGGGGTCCTTGCGGGGTTCACTGAGCACCCTTCAGCCAAGAGCCTGGTGACCACCCTCGGTGTTCATATGTATGGGTAGTTCGCCGATACTGACCATTGCCTTCTTCTCTGGGCCTTCATCAGGCCTGCTTGGCTGTGATTATGACACACTTCTCATTCCTTTCAGGGGTCATTGGACGAGATCTTCCCTCATCTCCAACCGGACATGCAGACTACGGTCAAGCACATCCATGACCAAGGTCGTGCTGTCGCAAAACAGCAGCTCTAGACAGCCTTGGATATAGGAGATTCTTGTGCCCGCTCGTTGACAGCCACAGTGGCCTCTCACCGCAGGGCTTGGCTAAGGCCTTCCTCCTTCCGGGCGGATACTCAGCATAAGCTTGTTGACAAGCCCTTCTTGGGGACCGACTTGTTCTGTCCAGGAGTGGCTGGTCACCCTCAGCATATAGAGCAGTCCAGTGCCACCTTGGATGCTACTTCTGCCAGGGTACATCGGGCAAGAACCTGTAGAAGAGAAGAAGAAGCCATTTCAGCACTCTTCCCCTGTGGTCAGGCAGCCCTCCTATCAAGGAGGTCAGCAGCAACAGGCTCAAGTTTGGCGCCCGGCCAAGCAGGGTCCTCAACAGCCTCATATAAAGGAGGCCGAGGTGCGAGCCCGGAGCCTCCTCCACTAAGCCTGCTCAGTGACGGTTTGGGGTCGCCACCCTATACCCGTCACGCCAGTTCTGGGTCCTCCGTGGGGTTCGACCTCCACTTCCTTTCACCCTGGTCTGCCGTCACTCGGACAGGTGGGTTCTCGAGTGGTGGGTCAGGACTGCCTCTGGAATTCGAGCAGTACCCTCCCAGCCGAGCTCCGCGCAACTTGGGAGGAACGGATCTCCGCATGCATCCAGTTGGCTCTTCGAGATGACGTGGCTCAGCTCCTCCAGCAGCGAGGCAGCCCCAGTGCCGGATCCTCCGACAGACCCAGGCTTTGTTTCAAGGTACTTCCTGGTGCCCAAGCAGACAGGGGGTTGGCAACCCATCCTACATCTCCACGACCTGAATCAGCATCTCAGGTCCCGCACCTTTCGGATGGTCACTCTGAACCAGATCATACCATCCCTGGAGCGAAACATGGTTCTGTTCACAGGATCTACAGGACGCGTTCTTTCACGTCCCAATCTGTCCGTCCCATCACCGGTTCCTCCACTTCAGGGTCGAAGGGACCCTGTACGAGTTCCAAGCCATACCGTTCAGCTTGTCATGGCCCCTCGGGTCTTCACCAAATGCATTGCAGTGGTGGTAGCCCACCTGCCATCAAGGAGTCAGAATCTACCCTCATCTCGATGACTGGCTCTAGGCAAGTTCCTCCCTTCAGGAGGTGGAGAGGTCCAGGGATCTGGCCCTTCAAACCTGCTCCCAACTTGGCCCCCTGATCAACGAGGTCAAGTTGGAACTCGTGCCCTCTCAGGTGATGAGCTTCATTGAGGCAAAGCTCGACTCTTGTCAAACCAGAGCTCGGCTCCCGGCGGACAGGATGGCGCTTCTCTCCTCCTTTGCCCAATCATTTCTGGTTGGGCACTTGCGCCCTGCCCAGGACTTTCTGCGCCTTCTGGGTTACATGGCGGCGTACAGCTCAGTGGTCCGTTGGGCCCAGTGGCACATGTGCCCCCTCCAACAGTAGCTGGCCGCCCAGTGGACTCAGCGATATGGTCACTTTGACCAGCTGATCACTGTAACCCAGAAGATGTGGGACACTCTCCAGTGGTGGACCGCCCCAGACCGGTTGCAGGAAGGGATCCCGTTTGTCCGCCCGAGCCGATGGTTGTCCTTTCGACCAGTGCCTCTCTCATGGGCTGGGGAGCCCACATGGGGGACAACAGAGCCCACAGGTTCTGGACCCCTGAAGAGTCCCGATGCCACATCAACCTGCTGGAGCTCAGAGCAGTCAGACTGGCGTTGTCAGCTTTCGGTCCTCAGCTCCGGAGTCAGGTGGTTCAAGTCCAGAAGGACAATACCGCGACCATGTACTACCTCAGCAAACGGGACGGCACGCACTCCCCTCTACTGTGCAAGGAGGCGCTTTGCATCTGGATCCTCGTAAGCCGGTTGGAGGTAGATCTCCTAGCCATCCATATGGCAGGAGCCTCGAATCAGCTGGTGGATGCTCTCAGCTGCATAGGCCAGACATCCCATGAGGGTCTCTCCATCCAGAGGTAACTTATAGTCTGTTCTCCCATTGGGGCAGACCGATGGACCGGTTTGCCTCCAGGGAGAACACCAAGCTGAGGCTGTTTCATGCCCGCCTCCCTCAGCAGGGCTCGCGGCAGGGGGATGCCTTCTCAAGGCCGTGGACCCCAGACCTGCTCTTTGCCTTCCCTCCATTTCCCTTGGTCCACAAGATGTTACTAAAGGTGAGAAGGGACAAGGCGAAGGTGATCCTGGTAGCCCCAGATTGGCTGCGCCAGTTCTGGTATCCAGATCCCGGACGGCGTTGTACACACCGGACCTGATATCTCTGAACCAGGGAAAGGTATTCCATCCGGACCTTCAATCCCTGCACCTCACAGCTTGGTACCTGAGCGGCTAGAGTTCCAGGCTTTGGGTCTTTCCGAAGATGTCTACACCGTGGTGGAGGCATCCAGAAAGGAATCGACCAGGAAATGTTATGCCTTCAAATGGAAACATTTTTCCATGTGGTGTCAGAGTAAGGGTCTGGACCCCTTATCCTGTTCTGTGGCTAACATTCTTGACTACCTTTGGTCTGTCTCTCTCTCCAAAGGGGGTCTGCGGTCATTGACCCTTAGGGTGCACCTAGCAGCCATTTCTGCTTACCGGGCGCGGGCTAGTCAGCCGACATTGGTGCAGGAGACAGTGGTCGGGTGCTTTTTCAAAGGCCTGGATCACATATTCCCTCCGATGCGTGGACCTCCACCTTAATGGGATCTCTTGCTGGTTTTGGCAAAGCTTATGGGCAAACCATTTGAACCCATGCACAAATGTGAGCTTTCACACTTGTCGTGGAAGACGGTCTTCCTGGTGGCTATCACATCTGCCAGAAGGACTGGGGAGCTCCAGCGCTTTTGGTGGACTCCGCTTATCTAGTCTTCCACAGGGACAAAGTTATCCTGCACCCCAACCCGAAATTCCTTCTGAAGGTGGTGTCAGAGTTTCACCTAAACCAGATGTTGACTCTGCCGGTCTACTACCCGGACGCCGAGTACAGTCTCCATACCTTGGACCTGAGACATGCTCTCTCCTACTACAAGCAGAGGACTGCCGAAATTCGTGGAGAGGTTCGCCAGCTGTTTGTCATCTACGCTGAAGCTGCTTCTGGCAGACCTGCAGCCAAACAGGCCATAGCAAGGTGGATTACATCATGCATAGGTCTGTGCTATGAGTTGGCGGGCAAGGAGCCTCCCAGAGGGATAAGAGCTCATTCTACCCGCCATACTGCTGCATTGGTGGCTGCTTCCAGGGACATCCATATCCAGGAAATCTGTCGGGTTGCTACCTGGAAGTCAGCAAACACCTTCATTACCCACTACCACGTCGACCTTGAGTCACGCCGGGATGCTGGTTTTGGGGCCTCGGTTCTTCAATCTTTATTTCCTAAGTAGGGGGTGTGCCCCTTGCCTCCCTCCTCCCGGAGAACTGCTTGGAGTCTGCAAGTGTAGATGAACAACATATCCACGCTCCTAGAAGAACAGATTACTCACCTGTAACAGTAGTTCTAGAAGTGGTATATGTTGTTCATCCACACGCACCCACCCGACTTCCACGGCTTCAGGTGCACAACCTTGCTTCCAACGGGCTAAGATTTGGCGTCATGGGGTGGAGCTGAGGTATATACCACCGGGTGGGTGGGTGGGAGGAACCAGCTTGAAGACTTCTGGCAAGATTTAAAGTGAAGAGGACATGCCAAGAAGTGTGGATGAGCGACATATACCACTCCTAGAACTGGTGTTACAGGTGAGTAACCTGTTCTTACTGTTCTCTAAGCGGTCTCCCTAGCTCCATACTTTGAACAAAGAGCCCACTGAAAGGGGCTGTAGTTTTTCGTAGGCTGTATGCCCGTCCAGGCTTTATGCTATTCCAGGGCCTGGGACATGGTTCCCAAAAGTTCCATTCTTCCACATCGCAGTTACCAACAGATGTCCTCTGGGACATCCCAGGTTTAAACCCTCCTGCGCATCAGGGCTGTAGAACCTGTCCCTGTCTCAGAACAGAATTTGGGCAATTTTTCCTGGTACTTTCTAGTTCCAGAATGGACTGGGGGTATCAGGCCCGTACTAGACCTTTGAGGACTGAATCTATTCATTGAATATAAAAAGTTTTAAATGGTCTCATTGCAGTTCCTCCCCCCCCCCACCTCCCGGTCACAGGGGATTGGATTGCTCTAAACATGGTGAATACATACCTTCATGTCAGAATTAGAAAATCACACAGAAAATACCTGAATTTCATGCTTCAGTGCGCTTACTGACAGCTTTGTGTCTTGCCCTGTGGTTTATACTCTGTACCATGTATCTTTACAAAGTATTTGCCACAGTGGCAGTGCCCTCCATAGGAGGTCCTTTGTGTCTTCCTCTACATATACAACTGGCTTCTAAACACCCCTTCTCTGGAAGTGATAGTTCACACCCCATTTCTGACCTGAGAGTTGTTTGACCAGCTGGGTACTCTGGTCAACAAACCAGAATCGGTCCTCACTCCTTGCCAGCGGCTCTAGTATATAGGAGCAGTTCTAGACACCAGTCTGGGACAGGCATTTCTGCCCTCAGAACGTGCTGCGGCACCGGTGGTCCAGACACGACTGGTATTATCCCATGACTGTGTTCCCCTCAGTTGCCATACTAACTGTCCCTCTAGCTTGCCTCCACATGAGAACCCCTCAATGGTTTCTCAGGGTGTAGGGGCTCAGCATTCCAACGACTGGAGCGCCTCAGGCAGGTGACTGCTCCACCCGCCGCCTCCCCGCGCCTGGTAGTTGGACTGTTCCAATCTAGAGCCGGGTCCCCTGCTCCTCCAGCCGTCTCCTCTCCTGGTGATGACCATGGACATCTTGGGTTCAGGTTGGGATGCCCATGGGTCAGTGGACCCCTCTGGATAAGGTTTTGCACAGCAGCACTCTGGAAATTAGGCTGTTCTGCATGGTCTGCAGGCCTTCACTGCCCTCCTCCAGGGGACCCAGCTACTGATCTGTACAGACAATATTTTGGTGGTGTACTACATCAACTATCAAGGTGGAGTTCATTCATGTCCCCTGTGCAGAGAGGCAATGAGAGTTTGTCAGTGGGCGGTGGAATGGGATGTATTTCTGTGTAGTGTTTCTGCCAGGGACCCAGAATGCTCTGATGGATTGCCTCAGTTGGTCCCAGGCACAGTGCCACAAATGGGGACGTGGACAGCTTCTTAAATGGGATCAGCCAAAGACCTATTTGCATTTCTGTACAATGCAAAACTGCCACGTTTCTGCTCACTTGCTCCAGGGTCTGGAGTTTTCTGACAAGATATATTGTCCCTCTTCTGGAAAGGGAGGTTTATGTTTGCTTTTCCCCATTCCCTTTATTGCAGAGGGTTCTGGTCAGGCTATGAGCTGAGCCTGTCTCCACGGTTTTGGTGGCCTCTGACTAGCACAGACAAATTTGGTTCCCTTTACCTCAGCAGCTGGCAGTGGAACCTCCTGTCCCACTGCCCCCTGTGGGCGAGACTTCTGACTCAGGAGCAGGGTGCTGTGGTGTACCTGGATATTTGATCCCTGCACTTACATGCCTGGCAGCTGAGAACACAGAGCTGTCCAGCTTTGGGTCTTCCCGGTGGATGCAGATGTTGTGCTGGTGGCTAGAAAGCTGCCTACGTGGTACTCCTACTCGGAGAAATGTAAATGTTTTTACGATTTGGTGTACTAGACATGCCCTGGAATCATTTAACCCTTAGGCTGCCAACAGAATTAGAACATTTAGGAATTTTGACTGGTTTATCAGTACAGCACACAAGGGTTAAAGTGTCCAGTTCCAAAAGTGCTGGACTACCCCTGACTGTTTACAACTCTGGACTGAGGTATTCCTCTGTTAAGGTCCATCTGGCCATGGCATTGGCACTTTATGCCCTCACAGATGGCAGATGGTGGCCTAGATGGAGGTGTCCCATGGATTCCTAAGAGGTATCCACCTGTTGCACCCCGGTCCCTAAATCTGGTTCCAGGTGTGTGACTTTACCTCCCTTAGAGCCTGCTGCTAATTATGAACTGCGCTTCTTCTCTCGAAGACACTGTTCCTAGTCATTATGATGTTTGCTAGGCACATATCTGGACTGCAGGCTCTGATTGTAGACCCTCCTTTTATTGTTTTTCACGAGGATGGGATTGCATTTCATACTAATCTTCATCTCCTTCTGAAGGTAGTGTCTGAAAGAACACTAAATCAGACAGTTGACACTCCTGTTTATTTTTCTTCTCCCACGGATAGTGGGGAACGTCATTTACACACGCTGGATGTCCAGAGGACACTGCATTGGTACTTAGACCATTCAAGGAATTATAGAAAATCCTCTTAACAGTTCATGGCTTTTGCCCCAGGATGGTGGGATTCTCTGTTTCCACACAAGGTCTGTGCAAATGCCTGGCCAGTTGTATTACATTTTGTTACCAGAAGTGTGGTAAGTAGCTTACTGGTCCTGTTAATGCTCACTCTGCTTGTGGGATGGCCAAGTGGTCTGGTTTTAGAATGTGCCTGCTGCTGACCTGTGTGCTGCTGCCACTCGGAGTACTGTTCATACATTTACTAAACGCCACAGTTACAGTCTGGACATCGTCTCTGGAAGACTTACCAGTTTTGGCCTCAGTGTTCTGCAAGACCTCCTTACTTAGGATCATCTTTAGGTCCTGCCGTCCTCCCTCATTGCTTGGTACTACTTGGGAATTATCCTACGACGTGGCTCATTGGAGGGACATATCCTCGAGGAAGATAGAATAGTTACCTACCACAACAGTAAATCTTCAACAGACTCTCCTCCACTGAACCACGGTTCTCCTTCCCATCTTCCCCCCCTTGGCGGGTGACAGTACTGCCTGCTGTTGCAAGCTAATTTTCCTATGCCGCCTAAATACAGCATTTCTACTCGGGTTTCCATATCCTCTCCCATGTGCCTGGTTTAGTCCTGGTTGCTTTGATCCCTGCCAGTCTTATGATCTTGAGAGGTTGTTTGCAGGCAACTGAGGCATGCTGAGGATTCCACATTATATAGGCACTGACGAAATGCTGCCGGTGTCAGCGATCCCAGCCTGCAAAAATTTCTGGGTGGTCGGGCACAGATGGCTTGCAGTTCCATGATGTGGCTCAATGAAGGAGATTTCTCGAACATCTGCTGTTACAGTAGGTAACTATTCATCTTCCTGGACTCAAGTCTCCACCACTCACTCACACTAATGGGATAGCACCAGAGGCACTAGGACTCCACAGGAGCCAGAAATTTTCAGAGGGGCCAGCGCTGGGATAGGACCACATGTGCGACACTGGGAGACTAGCTTGTGCCTGTGTAGGCTATCTCAGCCGACCGCAACTGCTTCAGTTCCTTTTCTCCGCCATCAGTCGCGCTTGGATGTTCATCACCTGCCAGAGTCAAAGTTTTCGCTTATACGACAGCAGCATTTTGCCGCTCAGTATTCATTTAAATTAACATTTTTAGTATTCTTTTCTTATTTTAAAAAGAAGATATATAAAGAAAAATAAATTCTAACCTGCCATCAACGGAGTCGACCTTAGATGGTAGTGGTGACAGTAGGAAGACTTTGTTTGAAATTTGTTATGGCAGAGGGGCTGTGTCCGGTCCGCAACCCTTCATGAAGGGGGGGTCCGACCACTTCTTCTGGGGAGGTTGTTGCGAAGTGTTTTCCACGGAATGAAGCCCTTATTCCTGCATCTCTTGTTCTGTTGGCAGAATTCGCATTCTGTGCAGCACTGTTGGCTCCATAAGTGTCATTGAGCTCCTCGACACAGTTCCTGGTGGCAGTCCCTGGTGGTCTCTAGTGATTCTGACCTAGACCTTCTTTTGGAGGTTCTTCTGAGGCAGAAGTGCACCTGGATGAGTCACTCTCTGTCCTACTTGTTTGTGATACAGCGGATGACTCATTTTAGAGACTGGAATACAAACCTTCTCTATCAGCAAAGTCTGTGATGGAAGATTTTCTTTTCAGTTTTTCCTCAGGTATATGGGGTTCACCATAACATTTCAGTCTTTTTCTGTGGACCAGAGACTTCTGCATCTGGACTTCTTTCAGTCATCAATACAGTTACACCCTGTGGCGTGCACTAATTCTATGGTCGGGAGCCGTCCGGACTAGATAGCCCCCATGTGATACTGCCCCTACGGTGGCTCCATCAGCAACGGGTGATAAACATCTCCTTGCTGTGATTATTGGTCCAGTCCTGGTTTGAGTTATGGGTGCTCATGCTCCCCCTGCCCCTCAGATGGACATCTTGGTCATTCTTGTATCAGCCATTCATTTCAAGGTAGAAGCCTGAGAGCCTTGTCAGGCTCTTAATTGTTAAAATAAATAATCACAGCACCAAACTTCCAGTATCATCCTTCTGGTTCTGGCCAGGTTCCACTTCAGCTGTCAGAGGTGGTCGTTCTAGACTACAGTGGAGGGCACCTGACTTCTGCTTCTAGGAAGTCCAATCCAGCAGAGGTATGAGTCATCAGATTTCTCAGAGGGATTTTCTCTTAATTCAGAGATGTTCCCTAGACCTAGCGGCAGCCCAGGCTGTTGCTTTTTTCTGTCAGACTCTCTACTCTTGGATCAGAGCAACAGAAGTTACTGCAGCGAGTCAGAACACAGGTTTCTACTTCCTTGCTTGCTCCAAGTTAACAGATGGCATGCTCCGTTTCTCGACCGTGAAGGTTAAAGTAGGTCCTTGTTCAGAAATGAGTTCTTGGTATTCATACCCCCCCCCCCCACCGGGAGAGTGTGTACTCCTGCACCCTAGCAATAACTCCCGCTCAAGCAGGGGGTCTGAATCACAGCTCCTGCAGGTTCCACGCTGTCGTACCTTACAAGGTCAAAGATCTTTTGCCTACAGGGCGCCCAGCTGGCTAAATGGTCTAAACAATTACATCTCCTCCACTCCTACCCTTGGTGCATTTAAATCAAGGCTACGCCTCTCTCTGACTGCCTCCACTAGCTGACCCCATGAATATTTCCCTAACCTTATGCAGTTCTCTCTCCTATTAGCACTTGGTTGCCCCTTAGCATGCACTTCCCCATGTTATGTCTACGACAATGCCTCTGGCTGCGCTCCTTCTCTACAGCTCTCCGCCCCCTCTACTCTTCCTCTTTTGTCCTCTATCCTCTCTGCACCTCATCCGCTATATCCTTGTAACCTAGCCTCCAAAACTTTAGTTTCTCAGATGCTTTGTAATTCTGTTTAGCTTACACTTTTGTAACCTTGTCCTATGTATTGAATTTGTAATCTGACTTGCATCTTATGTTTTGAATTGTAACCTGACATGGAACCTTTGTAAAGAGCCTGGCTCAAAGGTATTGTAATCCTAGACCTAATAAATAATAAAAACAATAAATAAAATAAATACCTTTGCTTCCTGCGCATTGGTTCCATGCCAGTCGCTCCGGCGAGACTCTTTGGAAGCAGTTGCTCAGCTCTCCTCACCCTTTCCCAGGAGGGTTTTCTGTTTAGGGAAGGTGTCTGTTTCACCTTCCCAGCAGCTCCTTCTCTTGGAGCTCCCTAGACCTCCAGGGCAAGGAGGCCCTCTGTCACGGAGTTTTTCACTTTCAGCAGATGTCAAAATTATAATGTTTTTGTCAACAATCAGGTGGAGCATTTCCTACCTCCTTGTACAGGAAGGGCATAGTGAGTGGTGCCTTGAGCACGTTGTGCCAGTTTCAGTCGTTGTACAGTCGCATTCGACGACTGGGGCAGCCCTAGTCTGGTCCTTTTCATGTCCCCTCTTAATGCAGGTCTGCCCCTATCCCGCTTCAGAATTCCAGACCCTAATGTCTTCTGTCATTATCATTATCGCAGTAGACAAGTTGTCCTATACATTTTTTTCCCTCTCCTTCCTTAGTTCAGAGAGTACTGCTCGAGTTGTGGGCAAGGTGGAGCAGAGTAATTCCTCCTTGGAATGGAAGTGAGTAGACTATGGCTCTTCCAGACCTTCGCAGCTGTCCTTTAACTCATGTATCGGCCTTCCTCCTGGAAGACTTACATGGTTAAATGGATACCTTCTCCGTTGGTGAACAAATCCCACCTGGACCCTTCGGTGCCCACCAAGTAATGTGTTTGAGAGCCTCTTGGACCTATCGTTCGCAGGTCAGCCATACTTGGTAGTGGAGGTACACGTCTGCGCCTTTTTCGGTCTAGCTTGAACCAGTAGACATTCCTCTAGCTCTTACCATGTCTAAAGTTTTTGTCTTAACTCCAGAAGAGAAGGGTGCGCCCCCTTCTCTCTGTAGTGTTAGGGCGGTTCTGCGATTCTTTCAACAGAATGAAAAGCTACACCTCGAGCAATTTTTGTAGCTTCAGCATGTCTCAGCTAGATTAACTTGCCCTGAGATTTTTCATCTAGGTTAAGTAGCATGTCTTCGACACTACTAATCCTTGTCTCTGACCAAATTGAGAGGTCGGGTTCAACGCTCTGCTATAGTGGTTGCGACTTCCTGGTGAAGACTTGTAATGTGTCCGTTGCAGTCTTCTGCAAAGTGGTAAGTTTGAGCTCAAGTGCATACCTTTGTAATGCACTATGTTCTGGATGTCCTTTCCAGACAGCTCTTATCTTGGCAGGACAGTACTTCGAACTTCTTCTCTGGGTGAGCCCTATCTCCGACCGCCCTACTCAGGGTGGGTTGATTTTATCTTGGTACTCTCCCATTAGTGTGAATGAGTGGTGGAGACTTGAGTCCAGGAAGAAATGGAAATTACGTACCTACCATAATTCTTGATCTTCTTGGACGCAGTCTCTACCATTCAGTCACACACCCACCCACCATCCCCCGCCTCACTCGTTTTGTTGCCTTGGTCTTCACTGTCGGGTTGTTCCTGCTGTAAAGACATTGTTCAGTTGCTCCTTTTTTTGCATGGGTCATCTGGGCCTTCTCAGGCCCAGAGTTTAGGATAAGTTATTTTGTTAGTTATGCTGCACCTCCTCGGTTGAAAAGGTACTGAGACAGTTGGGGTGGTCGACACCGAGATAGCCTACACAGGTGCAAGCTAGGCTCGTGGTGCCACGCATGCATGGTCCTATCCCGGCGCCGGCCCCTCTGAAAATCTTTGCCTCCCGCGGGGTCCTAGCACCTCCAGTGCTATCCCATTAGTGTGACTGAGTAGTGGAGACTGCGTCCAAGAAGATCAAGAATTACAGTAAGTACGTAATTTCCATTTTTCTTCTTCTGTAGCTGACAGGCATTGTCTGCCATCCTGTACCCACCCCACTGTCACGCTTGACAAGAGTGCCATCAGCGAGGTAGGATAATATGCAACTGCCCCATGTAATACAGTGCCCTATCCTATATCTCCTTTGCCAAAGCCTAAATGTGCCATGTGCATTCTTAGCATCCACATGGCGTTTAGGCTTAGACTTTGAAAATATAGCAGGGTATAGGAGACTATAAAATCTCCATACATAGGGCACTGTATAAGAGGGGCAGTCATGCATCATCCTACCTCAGTGATAGCACTCTCCTCAAGTGCAGTGTCGGGGACAGGAATGGCAGACAATGCCTGCCAGCTGCAGAATGAGAAACACTGTTTAAGAGGGCTCTGGTATGTAAGGGGGGGGGAGGATTGTTTAATCAGGAAAGGCACACTAAGCTAGAACTTGTTTCCAGGTGCGACCTGGGAGCACTAGGAAGTTAAATGATTTGCTCAAGGTCACACAGTATGCAAGTTGGGGGCTGATGGAATTCAAACCCTGGACTCCAGGTTTGTAGCTTAGTGGCCTTAACCACTGTGCTATACTGCTTCCTAAAAAATACGTTCCCTCGCCCATAATCAAACCTCTGACCAGCACACATCCAGTGTGCCAACTGAGGAGCTTGTAAACACTTTCATTACAGCTGTGCCTGCAGGGAGGATTGGGGTACTGAGTCCTGGAAAATTCTGTGGTAATATGCAGTAGTTGCTGCTTTTTAGCTTCCATTATTTCTCCTTAACTAGGGGGTGGGAGGGGAAGTTCAGATGCCCAAACAGAGTGTTCCAGAGGGATGGGCCAGCAGAGGAGAATGTCATTTTGCCCACCCTAGAATATACACGACACTTCAAGCAGGAGATCAGAGGAGCACTGGTTGCATGGGTTTGTTTTGTCTCTTCGGAACCTTGATGAGAGAGAGAGAGGTTATAGATAAGGCACCACTGATAACTTGAGCAAGCAAAGTGTAACATCAGATGTACTGTTTATAATGTATCTGTGCTGATTGTTGGTTGTTAAAGTTCTTAAAAAAAAAAAAAAAGTGATATATTAAAAAAGGCATTGTGTATATGGCACAGCTAATAATTTGAACAAGCAAAATATAAAATCAGATGTACTGTTTATAATGTACCTGTGCTGTTTTTTGGTTGTAAAAGTTTTTATTTAACAATAAAAAGAATGATACATTAAAAAATGCTGTTGTGAGGTTTCAGTAGAGTGGCAGTGCCCTCAATATCGCCTCTCGCACTAACTCTACCAGCTGGTCTTTATTTAAATAGTAAGGCATGACAGGGTGTGAAACTTTGTGCTGGGATAATAGCGTGCCTCAGGAGGGTTGAAGTGCGAGGCCAAAGGCAGAGTGTCTCTACCGCTCGAGAAGTACTGCTATCCCAGCACAAATCACACCCTGGAATGTGTTATTGTGTTTACAAAATGGACACATTAGGATTAGTAGAGAAATAATTGTAAAAAATAAAATCAGTAAACAGAAAAACAAAAAGGAGAAAAAGAAAAAAGGGGGGGTGGATGTGGCGGCGGTCACGGAGACGTGGGACAACAAAAACCATGACTGGGACCTAAATGTACGGGGGTACATTATGCTTAGGAAGGATAGAAAGGAGGGCAGAGGGGGTGGAGTGGCTATGTTCATTAGAGATGACATGGAAATTGCTATGGTAGAAGAGGCAGAGGGAAAGCGTGGAGGCCTTATGGGTCTCCGATCCCCAGCAGGAGATAAGGTCAAGCTGGGAGTAGCATATAGGCCCCCGGATGAGTGATGTTCTAGATTATGGTTTGCTGGACAACATCATTGCCCAGTGTGGTCCAAAAGGGAAGGGTGGTGTTGATGGGGGACCTTAATATGCCAGGTACAAACTGGGGAACCATGTCCTCTAAGGTGGCCAAGGAGCAGAGGCTGCTGGATGGCTTCCAGGATGTGTTCTTAACACAGCATGTGATGGAGCCCACAAGGGAGGGGCATGTCCTGGATGTGGTTCTGGCAGATGGGGATCTGGTAAGGGACATGGTTGTACAGGACCCCCTGACTGGGAGCGACCACAATACTGTCTGGTTTCAAATAAGCATGGGGGGAGGGGGTGAGATCTAGGACACTGGCAGTGGACTTCAGGGGGGCAGACTTTATGGGCATGGGAAATATTCTCAAGGATCACTTGAAGGGGATTATCTCAACGACAAGTGTGGAAAGGAGATGGGAGGTCATAAACCGGGGACTTCATGAGGCAGTCAGGATCTGCGCTAAGTTGAAACGTAAGGGAGCAGGGTCACATAAACCGTGCTGGTGGTCCAGTGAGGTACAGGTAGCAGTCAGAGAAAAGAAGGCGGCTTACAAAAAATATAAAACAACAAGAGGGGATAGGGATAAGGAAATGTACCAGCTTGCATCTAGAAAAGTCACCCGTATGGTGAGGGGAGCAAAGTCCAGTAAAGAGCAGCGGTTGGCACAGGGGATACATGGAGGGAAAAAGGGTTCTTCCGGTACATTGGGGAGCGGAGAAAAACTAAGGGCCATCTCAGCAGATTGAGATCAGAAGGAGGGTGGGTGGAAGAGGCGAGGGACCAGGCAGAGGTATTTAACGAGTACTTTGCCTCTGTGTTCACTAGGGAGGGGGATGGGATATCTACAAAGCAAGGCACAAAGGGGATAGAAGCGGCAGGGAGTGGGATCAGGGGAGCAACAGAAATGGAGCAAAGGGAGGGAAAGGTACCCCAGGGTGTCACATCTGGATAAGGATAAAAGACCAGTAAGGTGGAGGGGACGGATGATGCTATCCCCGCTAAAGGTGTGGTTAGCCCTCAAGGCCCTAAAGAAAGACAGATCTCCTGGGCCAGATGGCATTCATCCGCGAGTACTATATGGGAATTGGCGGATATACTGGCTGACACCCTGGTGGAGCTTTTCAGCAGGTCACTTGAGACAGGGAGGGTACCTAGGATTGGCGAGAGGCACATGTGGTACCAATCCATAAAGGGGGTGAGGAAGTACCAGGTAACTATAGACCCATCAGTTTGACCTGGTGGTGGGAAAATTAATGGAGAGTATACTAAAGGAGCGATTGGGGGTGTACTTGGAGGAGGTGGGAGGTCTGGATAGTCAGCAACATGGGTTTGTGCCAGGTAGATCATGTCAAACCAACCTTGTGGAGTTCTATGAATGGGTAACATCAGAACTGGACAGGGGTAAGCCTGTGGATGTATTATTCTTGGACTTCAGCAAGGCGTCTGACTTTGTCCCCCACAATGGTCTGGTGGAGAAACTGATGGGGTTAGAAGTAGGCCCTTTGATGGTCAGATGGATTGAAAACTGGCTAGCTGGACACACTCAGAGAGTAGTGGTCTGTGGGGAGCTCTCGAACCCTAGAGAGGTTGGTAGTGGGGTAGCACAGGGCTCGGTCCTGGGTCCAATCCTGTTTAATTTATACATATCGGACATCAGGAAGGGTATAGGGTGTGAAATGAGTCTCTTCACGGATGACTCCAAGATGGGAGCAGTAGTTGAGGGAGAAGAGGGGAGGTTGGCCCTGCAAGGGGACCTGGACACCCTGGAAAGCTGGGCTCACACATGGAAATTAAATTTCAATATCACCAAGTGCAAGGTGTTGCATCTTGGTCGGGGAAACCCTAAACACAGGTACACCCTGGGAGGGGAGGCGCTGGAGGCCTCAATAGGGGAAAAAGACCTAGGGGTCATGGTGGATACATGTATGAATAACTCTGAGCAGTGCAGGAGAGCAGCTAGCAAGGCAAACAGGATGTTGGGATGCATCGTAAGGGGATCACCCTAGGAGCAAGAAGTGATTCTGCCGCTGTACAATGGACTGGTTAGACCACACCTTGAGTACTGTGTACAGTACTGGAGACCACACTTGAAGAGGGACATACAGCTCCTGGAGAGGGTACAGAGGAGGGCAACAAAGATGATATGAGGGCTAGGGTTTGACTTATGAGGACAGACTTGAGGAGCTCTGCCTGTTTCATTGGAGGAGAGGAGACAGGGGACATGACTGAGGTCTTCAGGTACCTCAAGGAATAAATAGGGTAAACATGGAGGGATCTTTAGACTAAAGCAGGGAGGTATCACCAGAGGGCATGGTTTGAAGTTGGAAGGTGGAAGGTGAGGGGGGAAAAGAGGAGGAGGTTTTTCACTGAGAGGGTGGTGGACCCTTGGAATGCACTGCCTGGTGAGCTGGTTCAGAGATCCACAGTGGAGGGCTTCAAGAGAGTGTGGGACAGACACAGAAAGTGGATGTATCAGATGATGGCCTGTCCCGGGGTGGGGATGGATGATAGGGGTTTCTGGAGCACAAGGGATGGGAGGGTCTCGGCACCCAACTAAGGATCTAGGTTCAAGCAGACTCAATAGACCATAAGGCCTAATCTGCTGGCAAATAGTATGTTAGTATGTTAAAAAAGAAAAAAGTAGTACTATTCTTCAGCTTAGATTCAGTGCTAAGAAGTGCAGGGTAATGCACCTGGGAAACAAAAACCCAGGGGAAGAGTACACAATGGGGGGTGAGATACTAACAACAACAAAAATGGAAAGGGACCTGGGGGTAGTCATATCAGATGACCTAAAGGTGGGCAAGCAATGTGAGAGGGCAGCAAGGAGGACTGGGGGGATACTGGGATGCATAGGGAGAGGCATCACCAGTAGAAAACAAGAAGTTATTATCCCTCTGTACAGACAGCTGGTGAGACCACATCTGGAGTACTGCATGCAGTTCTGGAGACCCAATCTCCTCAAAGACATAGACAGGATGGAAGCTGTCAGAGGAGGACAACTAAAATAGTGCAGGGTCTGCACTGGAAGACATATGAAGAGAGACTTAAGGAGCTTAATATGTATAGCCTCGAGGAAAGGAGGGAGAGGGGACATGATAGAAACTTTCAAGTACCTCAAGGAATCAACAAAGTCCAAGAGGGTAGCATCTTTCAAAAAAGAGAGTGCGCAAGAACAAGGGGCACAATTTGAAGATAGAAGGGGCGGCTCAGAGGTAATTTAAGGAAGTATTTTTTCACAGAGAGGTTGTGGATGTATGGAACGCCTTCCAGAGGAGGTTGTGGAGTCAAAAACAGTGGTGGAATTCAAGCATGCATGGGACAGTCATAAGGCAATTCTAGGGGGTGGGGGTAGGAAGAAGTAGGCTGCTGGTTAACTAGGATCTGCAGCTTATCCATCAGGTAGGGAAATGGGCAGACTGGGTGGGCCAAGCGGTCCTTCAAACAACATGAAGTCTTGCTATATTATGACAATTGCAGTTTGTCCCACCATTAGAACTGCTCCGGAGGTGAAAGAGTTAACTACCATTCTAAGAATGGAGTTTAGAGCGCGAGCTCGGTTAGAGAAGCTCTGTCTGGATAATTTCAAACTGAAACTGTCAGATTCTTTACTCCGCCTCACTGAACAGTTGCTCTGGAGATTTCTCCTACTGCTCGGTTCATTTCTCGGTTTAAACAGTATTTTCTCGGTTAAATTCAACCACGAGTATTATTATTTTAACCGCAAACCGATCGGTTCAAGCTCTGTCTGTGGTATTGTAAGTAATAGACAGGTTTTTTCGTTCTGTGTGGAACTTGTAAATGTTTATCGGTTCGGTTCGAACCGATCAGGTTGGTTAAAACTTTAAAGTATAAGCATTTTAAAGCTTTTAGAGTGCGGTTCACGGTTCTTATCGGTTCTAAAAAAAACAGATTTCATTATGTTTTTTTTCCACGACCCGTGACACGGTTGGGAACCGATAAGGTGTCTTGCCTGGCACTGCCATTAAAAGGCAAGTTTGTTGGTTAGGCTGGCATCATGTCTAGAAACCCAAAGAAAAACCGGCCACTGGGTTTCAACACTGTAGTGTCTGTGGGAAGCCTTTGCCAAGGCTGACCCACACACTACATGTGTTTGTGTCTGGGTTTGACCACCTCAATTCAGACTGCCAGATTTGTAAAATTCCCTGCAGCCACCCTGGATAAGAGTGGGCAGGCTCGGGAATGAGAGGCCAAAAGTCCGCTGACCGGATGGCCAGCCGGGTTGCCAACCGAACCGGAGGGAGTGCCCTCTGACCAGGGCGAGACTTCCTCGGCCAAACGTAAAGCTGGCTCGGAGGAGCCAGTTCCAGCAAAGAAAACTGAAAAATCAGCAGGTATGGAGTCCAAAATTCCTTCTCCAACTGCTGCAGAAATAGCAAAAATTATACAAATTGTACAGTCACTTTCTCCGGTTCCGTCCGAACCGCCACTGTCTGGTAGAAGGTCGGTTCCACTGGTTCAAGAATATGATATTGGAGATTTTTATGAACCAGAGGAGGGGGAGGAGGATTATGAACAGTGTGAATGTGACTTTGAGAGTCTGGATGTGCCCATTGAACCGGACATCTCCCCAGACAGACCTTTAGAATCTCCCCCTATGCTTTCTGAGTCCCCTTCTCATTTTTTGTTTTATAAAAAGGTTGCTGAAACCCTCCAGCTCCCATTAGAGGAAGCTGTGGATGAGCAAGAGGAACCTGATTTTGTGGAAATGATGGATATCCAGAGTCTAGGAGATTATCGATCCCTTACATAAGTCTTTTAGGAAACAAACAATAAAATTCTAAAAGCCCTAATTCTATGCCTCCTGTTGAAAAAAAGATGGACAGGAGGTACACTTTGTCAGGTCCTGATACAGACTTTCTTTCACAGCAATGCAGTCATGTTGGGTAGTTCAGGCTGCAGCCTGTGATAAAGTAACATTCCCTGGCTTCACATCCTCCTGACAAGGACTCAGGAAGATTGATGCCATGGCTAAAAAACAATACATGGCAGCGTCCTTGGGACTCAGACAAGCAAATTACATGGCTTATGTGGCAAGATACCAAAATCTAGATGGGACACTGTCATGGCTTTGGCTAAACAGGCCCCTGGCCAGCTTGCCAGGAGCTGGAGCAGGTGGCTACTGATGGTATTGAGGCTTCCAAGGTGCAATTCCATGCTGCTGTGGATTCTAATGATGTATCCTCTAGAGTCATGGCTACATCTGTGGCCTTCAGAGGTTAGCTTGGCTCAGGTGTACTAACTTGTCACAGGATACCCAGACTAAGGCTATGGATTTTCCTGTGGTGGAATTCTCTGTTTGGGGAGCAGACAGAGAATTACATGAAGAAAATGGATGAATACAGAACAACTTATAGGTGCACAAGCCAAGGAGCGGCAAGCCACTCCTCAGAAGCAGACCTCCAGGGGTAGAGGTAGGCCCTTTCACTGGCCTTTTTACCAAACCCAGGCTTCTTCTGTTTATGCTGAGAGGAGTTCTTCAGAGGCAGAGGCAGACGGGGTGCAAGTAGGTCTGCTCCCACCCCTCAGCCTAAAGCCCCTGCCAAACAGGCACCCTGATGGGGTGCCCAGGGCCGGTTCTCCACTACCTGTAGGGGGCAGGCTGGCTTACTTCGTCCAGGACTGGGAGTCTCTAACATCAGACAAATGGGTCCTGGAAGTAGTAAGCCAGGGTCTGGTTCTCAGTTTCAAAACATTTCCAAAGATGAGAGCCAGATTTTTTCCACCTGCAAACCCTCTAGAGACCTTTACCTTAGAAACAGAAGTCTCAACCCTCCTAGCTCTCAGAGCTGTAGAAAGGGTTTCCCCACACCAGGGCAAGGGTCTGTACTCCAGATATTTCCTTACCCCAAAAAAGACAGGAGAATGGCGGCCCATTTTAGACCTAAGATATCTGAACAAGCACCTTTTGAAACCAAAGTTCAAAATGGTGACTCTGGCAATGATTTTACCTTCTCTAAGGCCAGGGGACTGGCTAGCTTCCCTGGAGCTCAAGGCTGCCTATTTCCATGTTCTAATCAGAAGCTCCCACCGAAAGTACCTCAGATTCGAACTGCCCTCAGGTCATTACCAGTTCAGAGCAATGCCCTTCGGCCTCACCTCTGCCCCAAGGGTATTCACAAAATGTCTGGCAGTAGCAGTTGCTCATTTAAGAAGGCAAAGATTGCTGTCTTTCCCTATCTAGACGCTTGGCTCATTGTAGGCCAGTCTCCAGAACAGGTCAATCACACCTGCAAGTTACCCAGCAGCTGCTCACCCTCTGGGCTTCTTGCTCAATCTTCCAAAGTTAGTTCTGGAACCTGTTCAGGTACTCACCTTCATAGGTGCAGAATTGGACACAAAGCAGGCCAGAGCCTTCCACCCTTAGAGAGGGTAAGGAACCTGCTGGCCCTGGCCTCCTCCTTCACTCTGCAGGTCTCACCAGCAAGGCACTTACAGCTCCTAGGGCACATGGCTGCTTCCACAGCTGTAGTGCAAGGAGCAAGATTTCAAATGAGGGACATTCAGTTTCACTTGAGAGCCTTTTGGTCTCAGAGAAAGATCCCTTTCCAAGTTGGTCCCAGTGACTCAACCCTGATCCAGGCCCTTCAGTGGTGGCAGGATCAGAGCAATTTAAGACTGGGGTCCCTTCATCCCTCTATCTCATTCCTTGACCTCACTACGGATGCATCCCTTCTGGGATGGAGAGCTCACATGGGCGACCTCCCCACTCAGGGAGTGGTCGTCCCCTCAGGAATCTCTGCTCCACATCAATTTGCTGGAACTCAGAGCTGTCTTTCTAGCACTTCAAGTGTTTTCTGCATCTGTTCAGAACAAAGTGGTTCAAGTCAGAACAGACAACACCACCACAATGTGGTACATCAACAAACAAGGGGGCACTCGGTCTTCGGCCTTGTGCATTGAAGCAATAAAGTTGTGGTCTCTGGCTTATTCCCTGAACACTTCCCTCATAGCAGTTCACCTCCCAGGAAAGGACAATGTCCTGGCAGATGCTCTCAGCAGGATTTCCCAGGGCCATCACGAATGGTCACTGGATCCCCAAGTACTGGGGATAGTTTTTGCCAGATGGGGCACCCCTCAGATAGACCTTTTCGCAGCCCCAGACAATCACCAACTTCCACTGTTTTGTTGCAGGCCCCCAGTGATGGACTCAGTCCCTCTGGATGCCTTTCTCCTAGATTGGGAAGGGAAGTTTCTATATGCTTTTCCTCCCTTCCCTCTCCTATTCAAGGTGCTAGTCAAATCAGATCCCAGCCTTGCAGGATGATTCTGATTGCTCCAGATTGGGCCAGGCAGCCCTGGTACCCTCCTTCTGTCCTTAGCAGTCCATCTTCCCTGTGCCTCCCCAGGAGGCACAATCTATTATCTTGTGCCCAGGGAAGGGTTTGGTATCCGAATCTCAAATCCCTCAACCTCAAGGCCTGGCTCTTGAGGAGTTAGAGTTTGCTGACCTACACCTTTCTCAAGGTGTTCTCGACATCCTGAAGGCTTCCAGGAAGCCTTCCACTAGGGTCACTTATAATTCTAAATGGAAAAGGTTTTCCATCTGGTGCTCGGGGAAG
The DNA here is from genome assembly GCA_016271365.2 of Neoceratodus forsteri. Taxonomy (NCBI): domain Eukaryota; kingdom Metazoa; phylum Chordata; order Ceratodontiformes; family Ceratodontidae; genus Neoceratodus; species Neoceratodus forsteri. The sequence goes on along the minus strand of CM028134.1, from coordinate 1,070,975,894 downwards.
CATATTTCCCGAATCTGCTGATTTGCCCATTGTTCTGGACTATATGGTGCATCTTAATTCTTTGGGCCTGAGACCAGCTACCCTGTAAGTTCATTTGGCAGCTGTCTCTGCTTTTATTTCAGCAGGAAAGCCCTCTTCTCTTTTCACTCACCCTGTTTTTTCCAAGTTTTTCAAGGGATTACTTCATACTAATCCACCTTTCAGGGACCCGGCCCCTGCCTGGGATCTTAATGTTTGCATTGCTCAGTTGATGCAACCTCCCTTTGAACCTCTGTCTTCTGCAGAGCTCAAGTATTTGACTTGGAAACTTTTTTCTAGTAGCCATCACTTCTGCCAGGCGCATAAGTGAGTTACAAGCCTTGTCAGTGGAGACTGACTTTATTTCCTTTCACAGGGATAAAGTAGTTCTTAGGACTAACAGGAAGTTTTTGCCTAAGGTGGTTTCAGACTTCCATCTTAACCAATCTATCTCCCTTCCAGTGTTCTTTACTGACCATTCCTCCTCTGGTGTGAGGAGGTTGCACAGTTTAGATGTTAAGAGGACCTTAGTTACTATATAGAGCATACCGAGGGTCATAGGTTCGAATCCCTCCAACTTTCTCACTTTTGGTGAGGTTGGAAAAGGTAAACCTGCCACTAAGAGATCCATTGCCAGGTGGATTGTCTCTTGTATCCAATTTTGTTATCAAAAACTGGGAAAGGTTCCCCCTTCAGGCCTGAGGGCTCACTCTACCAGAGGTACAGCTGCGTCTATAGCTGCTGCCAGAGACATCCTATTTTAGAGATGTCAAGCAGCTACCTGGAAAGCGATTTACACTTTCACCAAGCATTACTCCTTGGATATCCAGGCCAGGAGGGATGCTAGATTTGGCACAGCCGTGCTTCAGAGCCTATTCCCTAAGTAGGTTCTGTCCCTCCTCCATGGAGGTACTGCTGTGTGTTCTGCAATTGTCATAATATAGCAAGACTTCATGTTGTTTGAAGAAAAAATTACTCACCTTAGTAATGTTGTTTCTTCTAATGGAGTCTTGCTATATTATGACCTCCTCCCCAGCCTGCCCCTCTCAGAACTTCTACTTGGGTATGGGGTGGGCAGTCCAGTGTGGGCACGGTTATGCCCATTATATGTTTTTCACCCCTTTTTGGGGTTTGGGGTGTGATGTTTTATTCTACCTTATTTTATTATTTTCTGGTTCCCTGACTTGAGTCTTTGTGTTGGGACCAGGAATATGTGTTAATATTTAGGTAGCCAGTTGGCTAGTGTAGGTTACAGCTTCCACACAGAACCTTAGTGAGTTTTTGCTCGTAAAGATCTGACAGTTTCAGTTTGAAATTATCCAGACAGAGCTTCTCTAACCGAGCTCGCGCTCTAAACTCCATTCTTAGAATGGTAGTTAACTCTTTCACCTCCGGAGCAGTTCTAATGGTGGGACAAACTGCAATTGTCATAATATAGCAAGACTCCATTAGAAGAAACAACATTACTAAGGTGAATAATTTTTTCTTATCTGCCGTCAAATTCTATGTTTCTATGTTTACTATTGACCATTGCTATTTTGTTTGTCTGGTAAATAGTAGATGTTGCATTTTTCTTTAAAATACAAGTGAATTGAGGTGTGTTGATACAGCTGTGTTTATTGTAAACAGGCCGGTGAAATCACGGATCTTCTTTTCAGTGTTGTGCTGAGATATCAGCACTGGGTTCCAAGCTCCTCAGCCAATCAGGTTTCTAGATTTTTATGCCCATTTCATAATCTAATAAAGGACCACTATATCAGTTCTTATTGCTTTAATGGATACACCTACCTCTGCCCTTGCCCCACTCTCAGGTGTCAAATGAGCATCTCTACATCTTTGTTCAGCTGTTTTTCTACCCTGTAGATTTTCACCGAAGATCTCCTGGAGGTGGAAACACTGCCCCGTGAAGAGGTCCTGAAGTTCTTGATGAATGAGTTCAAGGAGCAGGCTATTCCCTATTTGGTAAGGATGCTATCTACACTGCACAATACCTAACCGCGAAGAAGTAAACCCGAACATTAACGAGAATGATGCAACTCCCTTTTTTTTTTGCAGTAGGACTTTGAAGTACACTTTTTTAGTTTAATACAGCGGTGGAGATCACGCCTATTGCTGTGTGTGAGAATGATGTCACAGGCATTCTTGGAGTATGAGAAACCATTCTGATACCTTAAGAATGTAAGTGAGACCACTCTTTAAACCAAAGGTGTGGTCTCTGCAGAAGTATTAGTATATCATTGATTGAGACTGATCAATAATATAATATTAACATGGTGGCCCGTGGGCACAGCTGTAGCACTACTGCTCACAATGCCCGTGACCCGGATTTGAGAACAAGCTTGAGTCGCTGGGTTCGGCTGGTGAATGAGGATCAAACATCTCAGAGGACACTCTCCATCTTCAGGGGAGGAAAGATTTGATCTTTGCTACCATACTGCTGCCTGTGTGACCACAGGTAGCAGTGCAGCAAAGATGCATAGGGGAGGAAGGGAGGATGTCTACCAGGCTGCGTGCTTGGGACTTCTTGTGTGCTGATGTTCCAAGGGAGTGGGATGAAACAGACAAAAGATGATCTCTAGAAGGAGTGGGATGATCCCATGTGCACACGAGCCCTGGCTTCCTCCACCAACTGTCCTCTCCACCTGAGGTTTTCCTGCCTCTACGCTGCCCCATCCCTGAGGTAGGAGGTGCATGTCTGGTATGGTCAGGCTCAGCCTAGAGGACCAAGCTCATGGGGTTGAAAAGCAGAGGGATAAGTGCTAGGGACATGGGGGATGCACGAGGCTGGGCCCAACCTAAAGGATAAAGGCTGTCCTAGTGAGGGACGTATACTGTAATTATAAGTCTAATTAATTAATCATGAGCCTAGCGAGGCTGTTGATTGGCTACTGGATCAGTCATTAACCTTTTGGAAATGACTGATCCAGCTGCCAACTGATGCTGTATGGCACGCTTGGCTTGCACCACACAGCTAAAACCTAAACTGTAAGTGGAAAAAAGGAGGAATGAAAGTTATTGCGATTAGACTTGACACAAAAACAACCTCAAAGCCAGTCATTTCCTTGGATTAATGACCAATTGGAGGTGGGTGGCCCTTGTCTGTGCCTCCTGCCTCACATCCTCAATCGTTAATCCCTCGGAAATGACCGGCTTCTCATTCGTTATTGCTTAAGTGTCAGCTTGGTGACACTGTACATCTGGTCCTTGTCTGCATTACCTGCACTACTTAAACAGGAGTTTGATTCCACTCACCTCCTCCTACAACTTTTGCAACATGGAAGGCATAAATCTGTCTAGTAATATCCTCAATTGGGTCTCGAACTGGCTACAGGATAGAAGGCAGAGGGTGGTCATCAATGGGGAATATCCTGCTTGGGCTTCCATTTCTAGTGGAGTCCCACAGGGTTCGGTGCTGGGACCTAGCTTATTCAATATATACATCACCTCGTTAAAAATTAGAAATAACATCTGGATGTATAAATTTGCAGATGATTGTAGGCTGGGGTTAGTTGTTAATGCTGAACAAAGAGCAGCCCTAAGGCATACATTGGACTCAATATATGAATGGACCAGCTTAAACTAGCTTGTACTAAATAAAACCAAGTGTAAGGTCATGCACCTAGGTAAGAACAATAAGGAAGAAATATACCTATTGGACAATACCGCTCTGGGGGTAGTTACTAAGGAAAGAGATTTTGGGATTACAGTTACGAATGACTTAAAATTTAGAGCACATTGCAGGATCCAACTTAAGAAAGCAATCCAAAATTTAAACTGTATACTCAAGCACATAGCAAGTAGAGACAGGAAATTGCTGATCCCACTCTATGGTGCATTGGTTAGGCCTCACTTGGAGTATTGTGTCCAGGTTTGGTCACCCCAAAGTAGAGAAGACATACTGTCTATTGAGGGGGTTCAGAGAAAGCGAACTAAACAAATAAAGGGATTAAAAAATAAAAGTTATCACAACAGACTAGTCAGCTTAAATCTTTATACTACCATAGATTAAGGGAGATCTCTGTTTCCTCTACAAGAGCATGAATGATGAAGTGTTGCTAGAGGAATTGGGTTTCATACGTAATCATGGTAGAACTAGTACAAGAAAACATATGAAACAACTATGTCAACGAGCTTGGGATCACAATTTTCGTAAACAGTGGTATAGTTTGAGTGGTTGGAGTTTGGAACAACTTACCGACCAAACTTGTGAATAGTACCATGATGAATGAGTTCATGAATGGGATAGATCTGCATTTTGGAATTAATCAATTTACTTTTTAATAATTGGTTGGCAAGCCTTATAGGGTAGAATCTCTATCTTCCGGCTTGAATATACCTATGATACCCCCCACCTACAATTTTCACTTGTGTGGTGACCCATGACAACATGGAGTTAGAACAGTAAATAAGAGCAAGAAGGGTGTCCATCCCTGGAGGTGTCATGCTGTGGTTGTGATGTGCTTCTCTGGAGGAATCCGCTCCTTGCAGGAAGAATTGGAAATTAAATGACACTGTGGTCTGTCTTCCTCTCCTCACCCTCACAGGAACACATAATCCATGTCTGGGACGAGACCGAGCCACAGTTTCACAACGATCTGATCCAGCTGTACCGAGAGAAGGTGCAGGATTTGATGACGAAGTACCTTAAAAATCTTCCTGAAGGTAAGGCTGTCCATGAAGGGGAGAGAGAGAGGCTGCTGCTGGCAAAGTTGTCTGTGTCTTGTTGTGCTTTAGACCTTCTGCATCCTGAGGTCACGGTTTGAATCTGAAAAGGGTCTCCTGCTATGTCGTTCTTGCTGACATGCAAATGTGAGGGCTTCAGAATTGAGCATCCTGTTCATTATTTTTTTTTGGGGGGGGGACAAAATTTAATTTTATATGGCACCTTTCATAAGCATTGTATCCCAAAGCCGTTTACAATCTATGAACAGTTGGCAGCAGCTATTAAGAAAAGGAAAGTAGCTGGGTTTCATATGGTGCCTTTCATAAGCAATGCATCCCAAAGCACTTTACTGTCCATTACCAGTTGGTGGCAGCCATTGAAGAAAGGAAAGGAATTTGGTTTTATATAGTGTCTTTCATACACACAGTATCTCGAGAAGCTTCACAATCTATGAACAGTTGGAAGCAGCTATTACATGCATAGAGAGGTTAGAGATTTTTTGGCGGGGGAGGGGAGTATATTTTCTGCCCCATCCTCTCTCCAGCCACTGATTCCCTCTGCCTCACACCAATGCACACCTGATCCTACTGTGCTCCTTACCCGAGTGCCTGTCCTCCACAGAGCCTCCATTATACCCCTTCCCCACCGCAGGGTTTGGGTGGGAGTTGTACCCCTCTAATCTACATATTTTGGCAGGCGTCCACTCAGGTGGTGGCATGAAGTCCATATATACTGGGGTGGAGTGTCATCTCGGTAGCTGAGACCATTTTCCATGCATTTCTTTTTCTTTTTTCTTTTTTTTTAAACCTTCTGTTTCAACTCCTTACCCCCACCCGGGCTGCGCTTCTTGGAGACTCCTATGTTGCCCCCCATTGAAGCCTACCTGAATCCTCAGGGTCCCCCCATGGAGCAGTAGCGTATACTCCCCCAGGCGGGTATGGGGTGGGGCCCAGACACCCCGATATATTCTAGTCTCGTCAGGTCCCCCGGTGGTCAGGCAGGCAGTCGCAATCAGGGCTGGCACTGGCGCTCCGTCTACCCGCGCTCCGGTGGTGCTTTTTCCCCTCTTTCCTCTCTGTGGTGTGTGCCCTGATGCCAAGGCGCTACGCCGACGTCCACCAAACAGCTCCCCATTGGTCTGTCCTACCAGCTTGCCGTACCTCGGGCCTCCACCCGGGGTTAGACAAGCAGCGGATCCTGTCCTCCCTCCCCGAGAAGGTGAGCAGTCCCTAGGATGCTCAAGCCTTCTCCCAGCTAGCCCTCCAGCGACCCGAGTCCTCTCCGAACCTGGGTCACCGGCGCCTCACGCGGAAATCCAAGCGCTGCACCGACGGGCCAGCATTCAATGCATTTCTGCCGACCCAGGACATTGGCATGCAAGGAGCACAGTGTGGAGGTGCGACAGCGGTGCATCGGCCACATGCCTGGTTGACGTCCTTCCACCTTCTCTGCCTCAGGCTTTGCACTACCTGTGGTCCCCCAGGTGGCAGTGCTGCAGTGGAGGAAGAGATCCTTCCTTTGCGATGAAGTGGAGCGTTCTTTGAGACTGTCGATTTCTCCCCCCCAGCTCCCGACAACCTTTGCTTAGTCCCAAAACCAGGTCATCAGGGGTTACACATTTTAATGATCTTTGGCAAACAATTCAGTTGGCATCAAGCTTCAGCTGCACTGACTTCCTCCAAAATATGAAAATTACGTACCTACCGTAATTCTTGATCTTCTCTTGTATCTTCACCATTCATTACTGCTTGGGTTAAGCCGGAGGCGCGCACCGCTACGGGAGTTTTTTTTTTGAGTCGGCTCAGGCGCCGCCTCAAGGAGCGATGTACCGCGTCAGGCGCGAGGGGCGGCCGTTAGGTGCCGCAGACCTCCATCTCAGTTCTGGTAGCCGGAGAGGCGAAAATAAAGTGTAAGAAAAAGAAAGTGAGGCAAGAGAGCCGAGGGATAGAAAAGGAAAGAAATAAACTGAAAAGGAATAAGCCGATGGAGAACAGACAGAGAGAAATTCCTACCTAAGGGACACAGGGCCTCCTTTCCAGGCGGCTCTGGGGAGGAACAGAGAGAGAGAGGAAAGTAGAAGAAGAAGAAAGAAAGAAAGAAAGGCATGTTGAGAGGAGAACAGTGCCCATCGAGCATTGTTGGTTGAGAGGCTTATAGGCTCGAAACTAATAAGGACAAGAATCCCAGTTGCTAGGACTGAGGAGAGGTTCCACGAACCTCCTGAACAGATCCAAGTGAGGCAGACTCTCTGAACTCTCAACATGCCAAGTCCCTTCATCCTAGTTGAGGGCTCCTAGACTGTCCGAGCAGAACCTGTTCCGGTAGAGCGCCCATCCAGGAAGAGGACTAAGTCCCTTAGCACCTTGTTAAGTGCTAACACAGAAGAGTATGGGAAAAACTATGCCTTCTCGAAGGCAGTTTGTAAGAAAAGTAGAGAGGAACTCAATCAGACTTGCTAGGACAAGGCAGACAAAAGCTTGAAGCTGACAAGTTCAGTCAGCAGCTAGAAAAGCTTGAATAATAATACCTGCCAGGGGGATTCCAAACTTTGAGGAGGCCAAGACAGGGCATGGCCACCAGGCTGTGAAACTACATGACCTGAAGAAGGTAAGGAATCGCACCATAGGGCAGTCAGAAAGAGTTCCCTCAGAATTAAAGAAATTTGCAACCGTACTCGTTCCCCCTACCTTGAGGAAAAGAGAATCCATTCACAGAATGGGAGAAAAAACAGGAAAAAAATGTATTTATTTTTTGGGGGCATAAAGGCCAAGGGAGAGAGGCAGGACAGGAGGGAGATGCCACAGAAGGAGGCCACTGAGGGAAGGTGGGCGGGTATCAGTAATGAATGGTGAAGATACAAGAAGATCAAGAATTACGGTGAGTGCGTAATTTTCATATCTTCCTTGTCAGTCTTCACCATTCATTACTGTTTGGGTGAGTCAAGCCCCTCCCCTTGAAAAAAGGGGGTAGAACGTGAGAACCCTGAGGGAACAAGACCCCAGCCTCCTGTTGGTGAAGAACAGAAGGGAAGACCCTGGCTAACACAAAGAGAAGCCTAAGTGGGAGAAGAGCTAGGAGGTGCCCCGAGGTCGGGAGGCGGAGGAAGCCTGCAAAAGTCTCCTAGCTCTGGAGGAAAAAAGGCGGGTCCCCGGAAGAGTGGGCGCATCACCTCAGCTGGGCCAGGGTGACAACCTTGATAGGCGGAGCCATGCGTCCGCCTAATGCAGATCGCTGTCCCATAGCCTGGAAGCCACCTCATTGGCATCATAAGATGCCCTTGCTGTGTCTTGCCAGCTCCAGGCCTGTATGGAGGAGGGCAATAGCCTGTCTGGTTTGCTCGTATCAGGCATTGATGCTAGGAGCTGGAGAGCATCGACCACAGATGCCGATTGTAGGCAGCGTGGTGAGCCTGATGTGATGCAATGCAAGCCACGCCACGAGAAGAAGAGAACACTCTTCGCCCCCACGGTGGATGCAGGAATCCGAATCTGGTGGGCGGTCGTGCAGCCAGGTGGTGACACCGGAGAGAGTCTCTGGTACACCAAACCCGAGGGACGGGTTGGGAAGGGTACCAGGGATTCTGAGGGGCACAATACCTTCGACGACAGTCTGCGGGGCTGGAGAAAGGGCGGCTGGCGACTGCCAGGAATGGATAGACGCCTCCTGGAAGGGGATAGGCAAGGAAGGTACCACCAGGTGCTGGGCACTGAATTCTCCAAGGAATTCACGCGGCTCCCGTTCAGTATTGTCTCGCCTAACATAAGAGATTCGAAGATCCCTCACCATCCTCGAGAGGAATCGCTGATATTCCGTGAAATTAGCGTCGGAAGAAAGATGAGCAAGGGGTTCCTCTCCCTCAGAGGAGGAAGACGAGGATGATGGAGAGCTCAAATGTCCAGAAGATTCCTGCGGCGGTGGGAGAGTGAAAGACCAGCTCATGCATGCACCTAATGTTGAGGAGGCCGCCTGGAACCTCTGAACTGCTCCCAGGATAATGGACCCGTAGGACCGACATGGCCTGGAAGAGCGGGGGGTGGATGGAGAGGTAATGGAGAAGGGCACCTACGAAGAGGCAACTGACCTCTGCTAGGGCTCTGAAATTGGGGGAACGGAGCCCGAGCTGGCGGGATCCCGGACAACAAACCAGGCCGCAAGACGAGACCCTGAGGATGCAATGCCTGGAAGAGCCCAGGGGGGAACCACCCCTGTGACGAACCCGGGACAGCATGGATCCAGAAGGGCAGTCCACAGCAACGCCACCGAAGGAACCCGGGGCCCAAGAGGAAAGAGGCGGGGTCGGCGCTACTGGCTCCCTAGCCACCCACGAGGGTGGCCGGTGGAGACTGGGACCACCGCCCTCGACCCCTCGGACTCGAGAGCCCTCCTCCTCGACTGCAGCGTTCCCCACCCGAGAGGAGGCAACAGCACCGGGAGGGTAGCTGTCCAGAGCCCCTAGGAGGGCCTCCCCTCAGTCCCCACCATCACCCCCTGGGACCCAGGGCCACCCCTAGCCCGAGGGCCCTCAGGGAGGCAGGGAGTGGGGACAATGGAAGAGCCGCTCGCCGCCTAGCACCCTGTGCACCGGGGACCCTGACCCCAAGAGTCAGGGTGCCAGGATGGGTCCACATCTGGTCATCGACCTCCGAAGGGACGAGACCAGCAAAACCTCAATGCTGGCAACCCCAGGGGTCCCCAGAGCAACGGCACCGGTGCCAGGGATGGCGCCGGACGACCTCAGCCCACTCGCGACAGCCAGGCCCGGTCCTGGCTCCCCTGCTGCACCAGTTAGGCCCACGGCGCTGCTCCTGGCATAGGACCCCAACCTGGCGCTGCCGGGAGCACAAACCAGGCCCGCGGCGCCGAAGGCCAGGGCAGCGCCGCCTATGGCACCGTCTCGATCACTGGCGCCGCAAGCGGTGCTGGGATCCGAAACAGCGCCGGAGGGTGGCGTCGAGGGTCCACCGGTGCCAGGCCCAGAAATCGTGGGCCTTGACACTGGGAGCCTGTACCTCGAGGAGGTAACTGCCGGGCGGTGTCCCGTCATGGCCCGGGAGGGTACGGCGTTCCCCGACACCCACGAGAAGCTTCCTCTTGACGAAGAAGAGGAGAGCTTCCTCCTCCACGGACCCGTATAGGCCCGGAGGACCAGGGGAAGGGCCTAGAGACCTTACCTGGGAATCCCTGGAGCGACGCCGCCTCGAAGGTCGGCGGGGGCCTTGCCGAGCTTGAACGCTGCTGGACTTCGAGGACACGACGGTCCATGGAGAAACAAGCATCGCACGCGGCCCATGTCGTGGTTGGGTCCCAGGCAGCGAAGACAGACATCATGCCTGTCCGAGATGGAAAATGCCGCCACAGGAGCACTGACGATAGGCCTTTGCCCGCCTCGACTTCACAGCTTGCTCCCGAACCGGACATGATCACGAACTAAACAAGGAGAAAAAAGGCAATAAAGCACTCAGCACCGCAGTATAGAAAGAAAAAGGAACGGTCTTACCGGTATACGGCGTCGAGTGAAATCGTCTGAGAAAACGAGGAGTCTTGAGGTTGGAAAAACCGAGAACACTATTAAGCTACCGCGCAGCAGGTGCAACCTCGATGGCAGGAGAAACAGAACACTGTGATGGAGGAGGAGTCTGCGGCACCTAACGGCGCCCTGGCATAATGATAGAAAGTAGATCCTCGAGCGCTGCGGTTGAGCCGACTCAAAAAAAAACTCTTATAGCAGTGTGCGCCTCCGGCTTAACCCAAGCAGTAATGAATGGTGAAGATTGACAAGGGAAGATTATAATTTCTGGACCTTTCGTGTTTTTATTACTGAAGATATTCTCATTACAGCAGAACCATTTTTGCCCTTAGACTTCATCTGTTCCCATTGCTAAAGCTTGCTATGAAGTCATGATCTCCTGCGTATGACATTACAACCTTTTGTCACAATTGAAATGATTCTGATGGCTCAGGCAGAGTATTTCAATTTCGGGGCAGCAGGAAAAGACCAAAGTTGAAGTGACAACGTACCGGGTTTTTCGCAGATGTCACTAGCAGTAAAGATTGACTGGGAAAGGCATACTGAGCTGAGCCGCCTTCTTAGTTGTGACCCATGGAAGGGGGTGGGAGAAAACATACAATTACATAGACATAAAATAACGAGGACACAGCGGTAAAACTGACATGGAGTTGCCGCACAGCATCATTCCTGCATGCAGGATGGGATACCTTGGAAAATGAAATTTGTAAGCCAGAGTACCCTTTGGTGCCCTCGTACCCTCCACCCCCGATTTACGTAGCGGTATTTGCTGCCTGGCTGATTTATATACCCCATGCATTTAATATTACGTTTAATTCAAGCAGAGCGCAACATTCGTTTTGTAAGACCAGTAGGGGTGGATGTCGGACAGTAGGTGTAACCCAAATCAGTGGTCATGTCTCAGAATGCTACTGCCTCCCAAATAGATTTGGAAGCCGTGATGGACTACATGGTCTATGCGTTCCTACAGCCAGCTTAGAGATTACAGCACCAAGCTGTGACCAGCAGACCTAGGTTTGAATCCTACAACCACCACTTACATACCATGTGACCCTGCACAAGTCACTTAACTCCCTGTGCTCCTGCATCACACCTTGGAATGAACCTCAGCTCTGTGTGACTTCCCCGACCCAGAATTTTAAAATAATTTGAGCTTGAAGGTGCAAATTATACAAATTTGAACCCCATAGAAAGGATCCAAATACCAGTAAGCACAATAATTTTTTTTTTTTACAGAAGGTGGGGAGCAAGAATGAGGGAGATTGGAGAAGGAGGAGCTAGCAGCAGGAGTAGATATGAAAAAGATTTCATGGTCACAGATTTGAGAGAGAGGTCAGGAAAGAAAGCTTTGAACGAGGAGAATGAAGATGAGGAGTTGAGAGCAGGAGGGACTCTGGAAGCTGTTCCAGAAGCGGAGCAAGTGGGAGGAATAGGCAGAGCTTATTTGTGTCAGTTTTCACTGTTCATTACTAGTGGGTATGCTGCCGGAGGCTAGGACCCCGCGGGAGACTTTTGTTTTTCTCCAGAGGCGGAGTCAACGCAGGGGCGGTGCTGCCCTTGAGGCCAACGTACTACGTGGCACTTGTGGGTTGGTGCAATGTAATGGCTGTGGGGCAGCAGTCTTCCGGGAGTCTTTCTGGAGGCTGAGATGCTGCCCTATTTGCAGACAACTCTCTGCCCTGAGGGAGGAAGTTGCCCGTCTTCAGGCCACACTGGACAGCAGTAAGAGAACCTTCCCCCAGGCCAGACTGGATGGTAGGAAGGGAACCCCCCATCCAGGGAGCACCAGAGCCACCACCACTACCTCAGAGGTTGCAAAGAAAGCACAGCAGTTGGACCACAGTGGGCTCAGGGAGGGTGAGGAGGGTGGAACAGAGGCACACCCAGTCAGTTGTTCCACTCCACAATCCATACACCATTCTGGGGGAGCACAGCTCCCCTATGGATGCACCGAGCGGGACTCAATTAGGGGGATGAGGCAGGGGGCAAGGAAAACTGAAGTAAGGTTCCTGCCTGGTGCCATGGCTTGTAGGGACAGGGCGCATCCTCAGGATCACAAGAACAGCTGCGGGAGTCTGAGCTGGGCGTAATTATCCACCTAGGGACAAATGACTTGGCTAATCATGAGATTAGAGCAGTGCAGAAGGACTTTTTAGAACTGGGGAGGGGCCTAAGGCAAGTAGCACACACAGTATCCTTCTCAGAGGTGCTGCCTGTAAATGGCATGAGTGAGGCAAGGGTACTTTGCACCATGCAGTTTAATGAGTGGTTGAAAAAATGGTGTGGAGCACAGGGTTTGGCTTCACTGGGGTCTGGGGTTCCACCTGGAGGGACACCAGCCTATACTGGCAGGATGGTTGCATCTGTCCAGGAAGGAACAAGTCTTTTGAGCAATCAGTTTAAATGCTTCATTGGCAAGCTTTAAACTAGTCAAGGGAGGCACTGATAAGCAGCAGGAAAATCCCAGCCTCTCCTACAAAACAGGGTATTAAATGGGAAAAAGACCGAGGTAGAAAGGTCAGTGGGGATGCTGCAACAGAAAGTAAAGCCATCAAAAATGGAAAGCAATGAGTACCAATGCCGTAGTCTGAGTAACAAGCTTCCTGAATTAGTGGCCTTGATGGAGAGGAACATCTGGATATCGTGGCAGTCACAGAAACATGGTTCGCACAAAACCATGACTGGGACGTAAACATACCAGGATACACTATCTACAGGAAGAGACAGAGAGGGTAAAAGAGGAGGAGGTAGCTCTTTCGTGAGGGAAGGAATCAAAGTAACAGAACAAAAGAAAAACAGGGAGGAGAAGAAGCACTGTGGGTAAATTTGGAGACCAGCAAGCACCACAATCCACACAGGGTTGTATACAGACTCCCTTCTCAGGGAGAAATGGACAAGGAAATGATGGAAAGTATACTTAGTATGGCAAAAAGGGAGATATTGCTGATGGGTGATCTGAATATGCCAGATGTTAACTGGAGTGCAGTTGCAGCCACTTGAAGAGTGGGGTTATTCTAGATGCCCTACAGGGGCATGCCTTAGACAACTAGTATTGGAGCCCACTCAAGAGGGAGCAATCTTAGACCTGGTTCTCTCAAATGGAGATGAAGAGAGGATCACAGATGTAGAGTGGGTAGCCATCTGGGAACTAGCGACCATCGAACAGTATGGTTCACAATAAACACAGCAATAGAGTCAAGCCATACAAAGGCAAAGGTACTGGACTTTAGGAGGGCTGACTTTGCAAAAATGGTAAGTGCCTAAGGAATGCACTAGCAAATGGGCAGGAAGGAGGGTGGAAGAACAATGGGGATAATAAAACTGCCATCACAGAGGCAACAAGTCTTTGTGTGAAGCAAATAAACAAAACTAAATGATGTAAGAAGCCACTATGGTTCTCAAAGGAAGTGGCAGTGAAGGTTCAAGAGAAAAGAAAGCTTTCAGGAAGTACAAGGAATCAAGAAGGAGCAGGACAGAGAACTGTATCAGTTAAAGCAAAAGGAAGCTGGGAAGGCAGTCAGAACAGCAAAGGCCCAAACCGAGGAAAAGATAGCCAACTCCAGTTAAGAAGGGGATAAAACCTTTTATAGGTACATCAGGGAGCAAGAAGACCAGGGAGGGATAGTGAGGCTTAATGGGGGCAGAGGAGACTGTGAAAAGGCAGGGATACTAAACAAATATTTTTGCTCAGTATTTACAAAGGAAGAGGAGTACCTAGAACAAACAGTAGAAACACACTGGATACAGAAGTTGATACCAGCCCATTTACAGAAGAAAGGGTTCTGAAAGAACTCTTAAAACTGAAGGTGGACAAAGCAATGGGGCCTGATGGGATTCATCCCAGAATTCTAAAAGAACCAAGGGTAGAATTAGTGACACCACTGACTACCCTGTTTAACAAATCATGGGAGGATGGGGTGGTACCCGAGGACTGGAGGAGGGCAGATGTGATTCCCCTTCACAAAAGTGGGAGCAAGGCAGAAGCAGGAAACTACAGACCTGTTAGTTTAAGCTCAGTGGTAGGAAAATGATGGAATCACTTCTGAAGGAAAGAATTGTTGGTATCTAGAGGCCAGAGGGCACAGGACCCAAGGCAGCATGGATTCACAGCAGGAAGGTCATGCCAGACAAATCTGATAGATTTCTTTGACTGGGTGACCAAAGTAGTAGATCAGGGAGGGCTGTGGACATGGCCTACCTAGACTTTAGCAAGGCATTTGACACAGTCCCACACAAAGATTAATATACAAGTTAGCTAGCCTGGAGTGGGTCCCAAGATGACAGCCTGGGTAAAAATTGGCTGGAAAATAGGACACAGAGAGTAATAGTAAATGGAGTCCACTCTGATGAAAGGGGGGTTACTAGTGGGGTATCGCAGGGTTCAGTATTAGGACCAGTCCTATTCAATGTCTTTATAAGCGACATTGCAGAGGGACTGGAAGGAAAAGTATGTCTCTTTGCAGATGAGACAAAGATCTGCAACAGAGTTGATGCACAAGGTGGGGTGGAAAGGATGACAAGGGACTTGGCAAGGTTAGAGGAATGGTCAAATGTATGGCAGCTTAGATTCAGTGCTAAAGTGCAAGGTAATGCACCTGGGAAACAAAACCCAGGGAAGAGTACACAATGGGGGTGAGATACTAACAACAACAAAAATGGAAAGGGACCTGGGGTGGTCGTATCAGATGACCTAAAGGTGGGCAAGCAATGTGAGAGGGCAGCAATGAGGGCTGGGGGATATTGGGATGCATAGGGAGAGGCATCACCAGTAGAGAACAGGAAGTTGTTATCCCTCTGTACAGACAGCTGGTCAGACCCCATCTGGAGTATTGCGTGCAGTTCTGGAGACCCAGTCTTTGCAAAGACATAGGATGGAAGCTGTCCTGAGGAGGGCAACTAAAATGGTGCAGGGTCTGCACCGGAAGACATATGAAGAGAGACTAAAGGAGCATAATATGTATAGCCTCGAGGAAAGGAGGGAGGGGGACATGATAGAAACTTTCAAGTACCTCAAGGAATCAACAAAGTCCAAGAGGTAGCATCTTTCAAAAAGAGGTGTGCAAGAACAAGGGGCACAATTTGAAGATAGAGGGCGGCTCAGAGGTAATTTAAGAGTATTTTTCTCAGAGGAGGGTTGTGGATGCATGGAGCGGCCTTCGGAGGAGGTCGTGGAGTCAAAACAGTGGTGGAATTCAAGCCTGCATGGGACAGTCATAAGGCAATTCTAGGGGATGGGGGTAGGAAGAAGTAGGCTGCTGGTTAACTAGGATCTGCAGCTTATCCAGTAGGCAGGGAAATGGGCAGACTGGGTGGGCCAAGCGGTCCTTATCTGCCGTCAAATTCTATGTTTCTATGTAACTGCCGTCGACTCCACCCTGGTCCCAGTTCTTCTTCTTATGCTGTAGAGTGAGGACCTTGTGGAGATTCTTCAAGCAGCTAAGTTTCTCGGCCTTCTTGCAGCCTAGTCCGTCGGGTGGTGTAGTAGTCTCAGTTTCTGTTTCGCCTGCTCGGCGCCGCTTCTTTGATCTCTGTAAGATTGTTCCTTTTTTCTAAAGCGACGCCCAGTACTTGTTTTGATTTATTTTCCGTCTGGTCATGCCTCATCCCGGGGACAAGAAAAAGTTGAAGGCATGGCGGCCTCTTATGCGTCTGTGTCCCTGCGTCCACATTTACTCCATTTCAGACCAGCATGACTGGTGTCTGTCCTGCCTCGGCCCGGCCCACGATATGGATAACTGCGATGCCTGCTTTTCCATGGACCGCCTTGTTCTAGAAATGTGCATGTTTAAAGTCAGGCATGCGCCACCGACTTTTGGAGGGCGGATTCGCAGTCGGTGGGCCAAGGCAAGGACTCTCGACCCTTCCTCAGGGTCCCCTCCCGGTCCTATATGGCCCATGGAGGAGGTCTCTGCCAGTTCTAGCCTGGCCATGGCCGGGGATCCTTCCACGGTGCAGGAGGCCAGGCGGGAGGCTTCGTTCTGGCTATTGCTTCTTTGGAAGCAAAAGGCTCCCCAGTGCTGCGCTCTGGGGCCTGGGAAGCGAACTGGCGCCACCACCAACACCAACTGTTGGTGCTGCTCTTGCTCAATGTCACTTGGCGACACGGGAACTCGGGCGCCGCTTCTTTCTGGTACTGTTCAGAGTGCCGGGGAGTGCGCCATGGGGTGTAAGACCTGATCTCGGGGCCGCCTCTGGTTTCAGCACTACCGTGGCGGTGGAACAGGAGTTGGCACAGTGCCAGTCTCCAGTACCATTCACGGCATCGGGGTCAATGCCGCATGACTCCGGTGCCGTTGGCGGCAGAGGAGGGGTGGGCGCCGCAGTGGTGCCTTGGCTCAGGTGCCGTTAGTGATGCTGGGGAGGGTCGGTGCTGATTGCGGTGCCACTCTGGGCTCACGATGCAGCTCGCGGTGCTGGGGCTGGAGTTAGTACGGCTCGTGGCCCCAGGACTGGGAGGGATCGGGGAGTGGTCTGGCTTAGGGCCTCTCAGTCCTTTTCCTCAGAGGAGGATTTGGGGTCTGATCTGGACTGGCTTCCGGATTCATCTGAATCCTCCGGTCCCTCTGTGTCCAGCACCTTGGCCCCCACTCAGCCTCCCTCTGTTGGACAGACAGGTTCTGTTGGTTCTGGGGTCAGTGGGACTGAACAGCCTGCGGCAGTCCAGGTGGCTGATGCTGCACAGCCCAGGACCATGGACATGTTCATCCCCTCAGCTGGGGTATCCCCCTCCTTGGTGTGCCTGGACAGTCCAAGTTTGGGACAGTCCGAGGTGCCCCAGGAGGGGGAGGGTACTGTACCATGGGCTGACTCCCAGGGATCAGCTAAGGGTTGCCAGCTACCTAGGCTGGTGGTCACGAGAAAGAGGGCCCTTTCAGAGTCAGAGGGGTCAAGGGGAAAGGGTTTAGTGCAGCGGCCTCTCTCGGGATCCATCCAGGTTCTGGAAGGAGCCGTGGTACAGATCCTCGCCCCCCGGAACACTCTTCAAGAGGGGCTTCTATTTTGGAGGTCAGGGGTCGTCTTTCTGGCTCACACGGTCCTGGTCACCTCACAAGGGGATCTCTTTCTGTGGGCACAGCTCCTGCTGTTCCGACCCGGTTTAACGGCTTCTGTCTGCTGGGACCACCGGGTCTCCCTCCTTGTTGGGGGCATCTGCTCGGTCCCAATGCCTGGGCAGAGGCCGTGCTCCTTCTCTTAGGTGCTTGGCCCCCGTGCCTCTGCCTGCTCCTACTCCTCTCCCAGGTATTCCTGGTCCTGGGACCCCTTACCTGGGAGCAGTTCAGGGCTTCAGCTGCACATTTCCCTTACTATCTTAGAGCCATGGACGAGCAGATGTTTCACCACTCTCCTGTGCAACCTCACCCTGAATCTCCGGACTCGTTGGCTTCCTCATTTTCCTCCTCCGAGGGTGAGGAACCCTCCATCCACATTTCCCCAGCAGCTGATCTCACTGCTTATCAGCGCTTCTTTTTGGGGATGCTAGGCAGGCTCCACATTACCCCTCTTACTGAAAGCAATCCAGACCGGGCAGTGCACTCCTTTTTAGGCAAGTTCAGTGCGGCCAACCTTGCGGTTCCCGTCTGGCCTGCTCCCTTCCAGGAAGCATTGCATTGGGTCTGGCAGTGTCCCTTCTTCTCCATTCCAGCCACAAGGGGCCTTCGCCAGAGGTATTGCACACACACACACACACACACACCCCCCGGGGGTCTCCAGGAACTCTGCCTCACCCCCCCTTCGGGCGTGACATGCCTGGATACCCCCTCTGGGCATAGGACCCCAGCCCGTGACCGACCCCCAGACCCAGACTCTTTTGATTTTGACTTCTGGGGGAGGAGAACTTTCTCCTTGGTACAGATTCTGCTCTGCATAGTAGCTCATCAGGCCCACCATGCTACCTATAGCAGGTACTTGTGGTCCAGGCTAGGACAACTTCTAGCCTCCATGCCTGATTTGGAGGAAACCAGGCAAGCCATCACCCTCTCTGCGCAGGGCCTGGAGCGTGCAAGGCACCAGGCAAGGGTGTTGTACGACGTCACTTAGAAACGTAGAAACATAGAATTTGAAGGCAGATAAGGACCGCTTGGCCCACCCAGTCTGCCCATTTCCCTACATGATGGATAAGCTGCAGATTCTAGTTAATCAACAGCTTACTTCCTCCTGCCCCCCCACCAGAATTGTCTCATGCATGTCCCATGCATTCTTGAATTCTCCCACTATTCCTGACTCCACAACCTCCTCAGGATGGCTGTTCCATGCATCCACAACTCTCTCTGTGAAAAAATACTTTCTAACATTACCTCTGAGCCGTCCCCCTCTATCTTCAAATTGTGCCCCCTTGTTCTTGCACATCTCTTCTTCTGAAATATACTACCCTCTTGTACCTTGTTAATTCCCTTGAGATACTTGAAAGTTTCTGTCATGTCCCCCTCTCCCTTTTCCTCAAGGGTATACATATTAAGCTGCTTTAGTCTCTCCTCGTATGTCTTCTGGTGCAGACCTTGCACCATTTGAGTTACCCTCCTCTGAACAACCTCTACTCTGTCTATGTCTTTGCGGAGATGGGGTCTCCAGAATTGCACACAGTACTCCAGATGGTGTCTCACTAACTGTCTGTACAGAGGATAACAACTTCCTGTTTTCTACTGTTGATACCTCTCCCTATGCATCCCAGTATCCCCCCAGCCCTCCTTACTGCCTTCTCACATTGCTTTGCCCACCTTTAGGTCATCCAATATAATTACTCCTAGGTCTCTTTCGATTTTTGTTGTTGTTATAAACTCACCCTCCATTGTGTACTCTTCCCTGGGTTTTTGTTTCCCAGATGCATTACCTTGCACTTCTTTGCATTGAATCTGAGCTGCTATTTATTTGACCATTCCTCTAACCTTGCCAAGTCCCTTTTCATTCTTTCCACCCCACCTTGTGTATCAACCCTGTTGCAGATCTTTGTGTCATCTGCAAAGAGACATACTTTTTCTTCCAGGTGCTCTCCAATGTCACTTATAAAGATATTAAAGAGGACCAATCCCAGTACCGAACCCTGTGGTACCCCGCTAGTAACCCTCCTTTCTTCACTGTGGACTCCGTTTACTATTACCCTTTGCGTCCTGTTGTCCAGCCAGTTTTTTATCCAGGCTACCTACCTTGGGACCCACTCCAAGGCTGGCTAACTTGTATATTAATCTTTTGTGTGGGATTGTGTCAAATGCCTTGCTGAAGTCTAGGTAGGCCATATCCACAGCCCCTCCTGGTCTACTACTTTGGTCACCCAGTCAAATCTATTAGGTTAGTCTGACATGACCTTCCTGCTGAGAAACCATGCTGCCTGGGTCCTGTGCCCCACTGGCCTTTAGGTACTCAACAGTTCTTTCCTTCAGAAGTGATTCCGTCATTTTCCCTACCACTGAAGTCAAACTAACTGGTCTGTAGTTTCCTGCCTCTGCCCTGATCCCACTTTTGTGAAGTGGAATCACATTTGCCCTCCTCCAGTCCTCAGGTACCACTCCATCCTCCCATGATTTGTTAGAGAATAGTCAGTGGTGTTACTAGTTCTACCCTTAGTTCTTTTAGTATTCTTGGGTGAATCCCATCAGGCCCCATTGCTTTGTCCACCCTCAGTTTCAAGAGTTCTTTCAAAACCCTTTCTTCTGTGAATGGACTGTTTTCGACCCCCTATTCAGAGTTTCCCCTTGTTTGGTTAGAGCTGCGCCCTCCTCATCTGTTGTGAATACTGAGCAGAAATATTAGTTCAAGCATCCCTGCTTTTTCACTGTCACCCTCTGCCCACATTCCCTCCCCTTTATTAAGTCTCTGTATTCCTCCCTTGCTCTTTCTTCGCTCGCTAATGTACCTATAAAAAGTTTTATCCTCCTTCTTAACTGAGGTGGCTCCCAGGATAGTGGGGACAGCGATCTGCACTAGGCGGAAGGCATGGCTTCGCCTTTCCTGGTTGTCATCCTCCGCCCGGCATGGGGTGATTTCCTTTGTTTTCCGGAGAACCCATATCTTCTCCCGCAGGGTGAGATGGCAGCTTCAATGGCGCCTTTCTTCTTCCATGGGGAGTTCCCCGTCTCACCCAGACCAGTCCCAGGCTTCACCAGCCCTGTCGGGGTTCTCCCCTCTGGTGTCTTCCCACTGGAGGCTAAGGGACTTCGTCCCTTAGGGACGTATTGGGCCCCCTTCGAGGTGCTCGGAACTCACCCACTAGTGATGAATGGTGAAGACAGACACAGATAAGACATGAAAATTACGTACCTACCGTAATTCTTTTTTTTTATACTATATATTATATTTTACATTTGCAAAATCATAGGACAGTTTTTACAATGTATAAGTTAAGACAGTACATAATTACATCAGTCAGATACGTAGCAATAGATTAGTCAAAGGTCTCAGGACTACTTACATATTTTACAAAGCAACTCATATAATGAGCTCTAAGACATTTATGTAAAAGACATCATCAGTGTTGATATGTTTCTAAGGTATAAAAGTAGGATCTAAAGATGAAATATATAGAATCCATTTCCTTCATTTAAGCTCAAATGCAGACCTTTTATCTGTGCTTTTAGCTATTAATCTCTCTAATACATAGATTTCTCCCATTATTCCCCGCCAGTTCTGTATGTTTGGAGACATCTTCTTCCCCCAGTTTCTAGTAATTGCTTTTTTAACTGCTAGCATATCAGTGATTAACAGTGATCCTCTGGGTATTGGGAGACCCTCTGGCAGTACCTGCTGTAATTCTTGATTTTTCTATGTATCTTCACCGTTCATCACTAAATCTCGCCATCTCTCCCCTCTTGGGCCTCAGTCTCTGGTCATTCCCCCCTCCCCCCCGTGTGTGTGTGTCTGTTACTCCTCTCCTCTTCTTCCTCCTCTTCCTTGTGGTTAGGAGGAGGGGACCTGTTTGAGACACACGGGGAGGAGTTTTTTTCCCTGGGGGTCTTGGGGTGTCTCCTCTTCTCTCCCCTCCCTTGCCCTTGGCTCGGCACTCCCCCACCCCTTCTGGGGGTCCAGGGTGGACATGAGGGATTGGGAGACTCCTAAGAAGCCCCACATCTATCCCTGTTATATTAATGTCCCCTTGGGGCTACTCCTCCTCCCCTTCCTTTTGAGTTAATAGGGGCAGACCCCCTTTTTGGAGTTTTTCTCTTTAATTTGGTGAGAGGGGTGGACTCCGCCTCCCTGTCTGGCCTGTTCAACCTCCAAAGTTCTTCTAAAAGTTTTGGTACCCTTGGGACTGTTTGTCTGCTTAGAGGCAATATCGTTTCTTCTGCACCTGGAGGTGTTTAAATCACTTCCCCCTCTCGAGGTCCAGGTTTGCCGTAGCAGGAACAGTGTCCCTCCCTCCCCCTCCTTTTTCCCTCTTCTACCTTCCCTTCCCTTCTTTCTTTTCATCCAGAGATTGGGGCCCCCTTCTCCCAATACCTTAGGCTGTTCCTCTCTCTCCTTTACTGTCCTCGTTGTTGTTTATTTCTCCTTTTAGTTATTATATCCTTTCCTTTTCTCTATCCCTTGGGCTACCTTGCCTCACCCCTCCATCCCTTCCTACCTCTCTGACGTTTCAGAACTGGGACCATGGTGGAGTCAGTGGCAGTTAACGACCAACCAGCGGCAGCCATGTGGTATGTCAGCACATCGGCGATGCCACCCATCGTCGACTCTGCCTCTCTGGGAAAATTTTTTTTTAAAGCCTCCGCAGCATACCCACTAGTGATGAATGGTGAAGATACACAGAAAGATCTAGAATTACGGTAGGTACATAATTTTCATTTTGGGTAAGTGATGGAAGCTTCAGAGATAATCGGTGCAGAATGCCATCAGTCAGAAGATGCTTGATCTTGTTAATGGAAGAGCAGAGAAAATAACTAGCAAGGCAAAGCCCTCTGTTAGTGACTCTGCCACTAGAACAGGTGAAACCAGTTTCATTCAGTATACGAATTTAAATTTACAGATTCGGTCTCCAGCCCCCCACCACCACCACCAATATACATGGGAGGGGCTCAACTGTACAAATATTTCAAAACCTTGTACCCCCTCCCAACAGGATGCCATAACAGAACTCAAAGTGGTCACATCGTTGTACCACTCAGGGCACAATGATGCTTTAGTGTATAACAAAAAAAATCACAAAATTAATGAACAAAAAAAAAAGTAAACACCAGTGAATGAGCAAGAATATAGTTTCAAAAGCCTGCAGAGTAGCCCAAACTTGCCAGACACCATGCCCCCCACAACAAAACAGAAGTTACCAGCTGACGGTGTCAGTACAACTACCAAGGTATATAGGACCCCAGCTATTGGCTCACACTGGCTACTCCACTTACTGGCATTCCTACTCCTACTTCCCCTGGTAGGAACCAAGGAATATATTCTACCTAGTGGCATTTCTAGTGAATTGCCCTTGCTACGCAACTCGCCAGCACCGAAACAGGGTACATGTATATGGCAGGCTGTTTACCAGTTAGTACCATGGCTTTACCGTCCCCAGATAGAGTAGCACTCCAGTGCCAGTCGACCCTGAGGTGCCATGGCGCCTGATGTGCCTGTCTGTGAACTCCTGCAGAATGCATGAACCCATTACATAAACGAGCCAGGGCTCTTAAAACTTGGCTGAAGCTCTACCTCTCCAGGATTATTATCCTCCTACTACTAATATCAGGGAATGTCCACCCAAACCCATGCCCCACCAGATCAGTGAACACCCCCACCTTGTGGACATCTAAAAATTGCTGCTATCAACATCCATGGCCTTACTAATATACTAAAATGCCAGCAGAATAGGCCTAACGGTCTTTTGAGTCTGCTCGTTTGGTCAGCCCCCACCCTGGGAGCTGACCCTACTGCCCCCCCTTGCCCTCTCTGGCTTCTCCCTTCGCAGTTCCGGATATTCCAGCTGCACAGGACTTTGCTTCCAGAATCCTTCCCCTGTACCTGTCCCACCCCTCTTGAACCCCACCACCATCTCTGCCTCCACCAGCCCCTGGGCAGCCATTCCATGACTCCACCACCTCTCAGTGAAGTAGCACCTCCTCCTTTCTCCCTAGATCTCTCCCCCGCTTCCACCCATGCCCTCTAGTTGCCCCCTTTTGGAGCACCTGACTGCTCCTCCCTATTTAACCCCTTCATGTGAGACCTCTATCTGTCCCCGGTCCTTCTCTCTTCCAATGTGTACATATGTAGCTCTTGAGCCTCTCCCCATAGGTCCTGTACCCCAAGCCCCAGATCATTTTGGTTGCCCTCCTCTGGACCCTCTCCAGGAGTTCAGCGTCCCTGTTTAAGTGTGGCCTCCAAAACTGCACACAGTACTCAAGGTGTGGCCTCACCAAGCAGTTATACAGAGGGAGTATCACTTCCCTCCTTCTGGAGGTGATCCCCCTAGCGATGCATCCCAGCATCCTGTTGGCCTTGGCCGCTGCCCTCCAACAAATCTCAGAGTTGTTCATCTTGACATCCACCACCACCCCCAGGTCCTTCTCAGTCATTAAGCCCTGTAGCATTCCCCAGGCATTACACTTGGCCGGTTTCTGGCTCTCAGATGCAGTATCTTGCATTTCCCTGCATTGAACCTCAGCTTCCACTTTCTAGACCACCTTTCCAGAGCCTCCAGGTCCCTCTGTAGGGCCACCCCCCTCCTCCCCATCCACCACCGCCCCCAGTTTTGAGTCATCCGCAAAGAGACTCATCTCACTCCTGATACCCTTACTTATGTCAGAGACGTAGGCATTAAACAGGAGGGACCCCACTAATGACCCTCCTTGGGGATGAGACTATCCCCGCAACCATGACCCTCTGGGTCCAGTCCTGGAGCCAATTGCATATCCATCTGATCGTCTGGTTCCCCACCCCCATTTCTCCCAGCTTATTCAACAGGCCCCCATGAGGAACAGAGTCAAACGCCTTGCTGAAGTCAAGATAGAGGACGTCCACCGATCTACCCAGGTCCAAGGCACTCGTCACCCAGTCATAGAACTCCACAAAGTTTGTCTGACATGATGTCACTGGGACAGATCCATGCTGTCTATCATCCAGACACCCTGACTTTTCCAGGTCCTCCCTAGCCTCTACTTGACAATGCCCTCCATCACCTTGCCCACCACCGATGTCAGGCTGACAGGCCTGTAGTTCCCTGCCACCTCCCTTGATTCCCCCTTGTGGATAGGCACTATAAGCGCCACCTTCCAGTCCTGGGGCACCCACCCTGTTCTCAGAGAGATGCTGAAAAGCTCCGCAAGGGGTTTCGCCAGGACATCCGCCAGTTCCTTCAGCACTCTGGGATGTAATTTATCTGGCCCTGGTGCTTTCTCCGTCTTAAGAGACCTGAGGGCTTTCCTCACTCTGTCTGCTGTGATTTCCACCTCTGCTACCTTGTCCCCTGCTTCTCCCCCGCCAGTGATGGCCCCCTCTCCCAGACCCGCCCGATGCGACAGGGGCCCCCTCCTCAGTTTCACCATCTCCTCCCATGTGATGCAGCCCCCATTTTCCTTGGTAAAAACTGGGGCAGTACTCATTTAGTACCTCAGCCTGCTCCCGGGTCTTGTGCCCATCCCTTCCCTGTTTCAATCCTGCTAATCTGCCCTTTCACCCTTCGTTTTTCTCCAGTGTATCTATAGAGGACGTCCACCGATCTACCCAGGTCACATTTTTAAGCTTGAATTGTTTAATTATTTAAATGTTGGTTGTAATTGTTTTTAGGTTATGTTTTGGTATTGTGTGTATTCTGTTATGTTTGATGTTTTGTAAGTTACCACAGGTATTTGTTGAAAATGGGGATTTATTTCCCAACAGATAAACCTGTATAAAAATAAATTTTAAACAACAACAACAAAGAACCCCTTGTTCCCTCTCCAGGTTCTGCTCCTTCCTTGCCTTAGCCGCCCTCACCACCCTAGTGGCCCTTCTGGCCATCAGCTCGTACTCCCCTCGATCCCTTTCACTCCTTGAGCACTTGAAATGCTTATAAGCCACTTTCTTTCCCCTCACCTCCTCCTGAACCTCCCTGGTCCACCAGCAGGGTTTACGGGCCCTACCGCATTTTTGTCTTATTCTTGCACAGGTGCTGGTAGCATCCTGCACCCCACTCCTGATGATTTCCCACCTACTGTCAGTCTCCATGTCTGGCCCAGTCCCATCCAAATGCTTCTTAAGGATCCTTCCCATTTCCTTGAAATCTGCCCCCCGAAGTCAGTTACCTCCATCTTTGTGCAGCCTTCTACCCCTCCTAGGTCCAGGCAGAACCAGACCGTGGCATGGCCGCTTCCCGCCAATGGGTCCCTTGCCTCCAGGCCCCCAATCTGGTCACTGTCTGCCAGGACCACATCCAGTATCCACGCCTCCCTGGTCGGTTCCCCCACCTGCTGAGTTAGGAACACGTCCAGAAAGACATCCAACTACCTCTGTTCCCTGGCCAACGAGGATGTCATAGTCTCCCAGTCTGTTCCTGGCATGTTTAAGTCCCCCAACACCACCACCCTTCCCCTGCCCAGTCTGCAGTGTCTCCCAACATCTGCCACCAGACTCTCCTCCAGCTCCTCCGCCAGGGCAGGGGGTCTATACACCACTCCTATTTTTACTCTCCTGCCCCCCCTTGTTATCAAGATGACCCAAATCGCCTCCACAGTTCCCTCTGCCTCCTCCATTCCTCCTATGCCAATGCAGTTTCTGACTATTATTGCTACCCCTCCTTGCTTTCCCTCTCCCCTGTCCTTCCTGAACATGGTGTAACCCTCCAGGTTCAGGTCCCAGTCGTGCCCTGCGGTGGCCCAGGTCTCAGTGACCGCTGCCACATCCACTGCTCCCTCAGTTAGCATCGCCTGGAGCTCAGGCATTTTATTGCCCAAGCCCCTGGCATTTAGCAGGACTACCTTCCACCCTTTCCGTATACTTCATTTCCCTTGCTTGTGTTCCCATGGGGATTCCGTCTTCCCCAGGTCAGCACCTTACCAGTTGGCCTTTTCACGCATTCCTCCAGTTCTCCAGGGGGGTGGAGACAGAGTCCCTCCTTTATCATACCCCCCTCGACAGCCTTGTCTCCATCCTCCCCCTTCACAAGTTTAAGCCCACCTTTCACCATGAGCCCTCTATTTTCAACTTAAGTTCCCTCCTCCAAATTGAGATGGAGCCTATCTCTAGCATACAGCTCCTTATCCTCCCAGGTCTCCCCAATCCCCCATCAACCCATACCCTCTGGCCTCCACCACTCCCTGAGCCACTGGTTTATCTCCTAATCTTCCTTTGTGCTCCCCACTAGCCCTTGGCACCAGCAGGATTTCTGAGAAGGAAACTGTGCATCCTATGTCATGACAGACCCTGGCAAGCTCCCTGAATCTTGCCTGTATCTCTAGCTATTTCCCTCAATGTCATTGGTACCCAGATGGACCAGTATGTCCGGGGAACCTCCACAATCCTTTGCCAGCTGATATACCTCATGCTTGGCCCTGTGCATCGTTAGTCCAGGGAAGCATTTTGTCCTAACCAGGCAGGCTTCCCCCCTCCCTATCCCATCTGATACCCCTGATCATGGAATCACCCAACAGGAGCACTCTGACCACCCCTTTTCCTCCATTTCCCCCCTTCCATGTCTCTCATCCTTTCTACTGGCCCCTTCCCCCAGCTGGCTCCTTGCTCCTCCCCTATCTGGGTGCCCCGCCTCCTTCTTATTTACCCTTGCCACCCCTCCCTCCGATCCTATGCCTCCTCCTCCTCAGTATCCTTTGTACCCCACTCATCCCCGCCACTGCTCTCGCAACTGGTCCCCCCATCTGCTAAACTAGCCTGGCTCATCCTCCCTTCCTTCCTGTCTCCGTTCAGCCCTCCTTGCTTGTCGTGCTCCCCTGGCCTAAACCCTCAGCTCCCTTTACTGTATCCTCCTTGTACTTCTGGTCCTTCTCCTTGCGCTTTTCTCCCTCTACCCCTCATCCTCCTGCTCTGATCCACGCTCCCCCATTTTCCCGCATTCCAAGTTCCCCCGTTTTTTCCTGCTATCCAGCCCCTGCCTCCTGCCCTCCACTCCCTTTCCATCTCTAACCGCGCCTGTCATGGCTACATCACCCCCCTCATCCTCAAGCAGAAGAAGAGAATTGAAACACTTTCTGAGCTTAAGGTCCCATCCGCCTCTCCCCCTTGCTTCCTTCTGCCCAGCCCCAGCCATCTGCCTACTTCCCTGAGAATGTCCTCCCTTTGGCCCCCCTCTGTGAGGGTCCCCAGATACCTGTCTGCTTCCTTGGTAGTGTCCTCCTTTTGGGCGCCCTCTGTCAGCGTCCCTGTGCGACCCCAGAGTACTCTCCTGCACTCCTTTCCCTATGTCCCCGCGCCTAGTGCTTGGTGCAACCCTGCGAGACAGCCCCTGCCCTGTTCCTCAACCATACCTCCCCCCTCCCTCCAACTGTCTCCTAATCCCCTCAACCTCCTCCTTAAGCTGTGCCAGCTGGTAGCACACTGGGCAACCACCGAACTTCCAAGCCCAGTCCAGTATCATGGCCACCCCACCACCCCCCAGAGATGCCGGCCCTAATGACGTGTGGTCCCATCCCCCTCCAAGTAGGATTCCTTGGGTGAACCACTAGGTTTCCCACTAGCCCAAGATACACCCCTACGCACTAATCCGGTCACCCACTAATCCTAGATACAGTCCCACAGTAAACAGGTACCCCTGTTACTAGGTGCAGTACAACACAGTAAACTTATAGGGGAAGTGTACAACTCCCTAAGCTCCTCTCTTCCAGCCCTTAAACCCGACTCCCAGTGGCTAGAACTACATGAGCTGCACCTGAAGCCTTTTCCTCCAGTTGCAGGGCAGGTGTTCCCCTTTAAAAGAGCCGAGCTCTGGAGAGGGAGGGTGGAATCAGGGCCTACACCCGACTCTCACGAGAGTGTATCAGCCCTGTGTCTGTCCCTCACTGCACCTCCAAGCACTACCAACTAAGAAAATATTTTAAGTCTCCTTAGTCTCCCAGCATCCAGCTATAAACTTCTTCCCCCTTCCCCTCCAACTGAAGACTGACTGAGTTGGGAGTCCCACCTTACTTTCAAACAGCACTAATCCCCTGTAATATGATGCCTGGACTTACAGGCCAGATAGCAACTTTTAAACACCCACAAACACCAAACAGTCTGCTAGAAACGCACAGAAAACTAGCTAAGAAAATCTTTCAAGTCTCCTTACTCTCCCAGCATCCAGCTAGAAGCTTCTTCCCCCTTCCCCTCTAACTGAAGACCTTCTTGCCAAACTTCCCAAACCGTAGGCATGGATAGCAATAAACAAGCCGGATATATTGGCACTAACTGAAACATGGCTCTCTAGAAAACCCCCCGATACCCAAATCTCACTTGATGGCTACACCACTTTCAGACTGGATAGGCTGGCTAAAAGGGTGGGAGGGTGCCTCGTCTACCTGAGAGACAATATCAGTGTACAGATTCTGCCACACACTGTTAATCCTCCCCATCAAACTCTCTATTGGTCCCCCGGGTAAAACCCTCTTACTCATAACTGTCTACATACCTCCAGGAAAGCAGGACCCAGGCCTTGATCTATTCTACGACTATTGTAACAAAACTAAACAGGGATGGAAACAGATAATACTGGGGGACTTTAACATTAATTGGATGGCAAAAAACTCAGTTTCCGTAAGGGATAAAATTCATAGCCTGTTCCTTACGCAGATGGTCACGCAAGCAACTAGACTAAACTGCCAAACAAGGACCAGCACACTTATTGACTGGGTTCTCGCCACTACCCCTGAGCATGTCAAAAGCACCACTGTGCTTCCTGACACATTAAGCGACCACTCGCAAGTTGTCTGCTACTGGACAAATAAAGCAAAAAAAAGACCCTCCTTTGGTCTCCAGGAATCACATTTTGAAGAAAACACAGCTGGGGAACCTCAGAAGGTACCTGGCAGAAGCTGATTGGACACTGTTGGAAAATTTGTGATGATGCTAATGCAGCCCTTGATTACTTCATAGCCATCTTCAGTGAGGCTTGCGATCTATTCACACCTTACAAAACCTCCAAAGTCAAAGGATCCTTAAATCCTTGGCTCAGTGGCCTTCTATTAAATAAAATGAAATTGCGGGACAATCTCTGGCACATAGCAAGAGCGTCAGGAAGTCAGGTGAATATTGCAGCATGCAAAGCTGCTAGAAATCCGTGTACTAGGCTGATAAGGAATACCAAGGCCTCCTACTACAAGGAGCAGCTCTCCAAAACATGGGGCAGCGGAAGGGAATTCTGGAACAACGTCAAGTCGCTGACCGGTAAGGAATCAAGAGCTACACCCGACCTTATTGTAACCCCATCCTGCACACTGCAGCATCCAAGGGACTTAGCCAGTGCCTTCAACTTTGCTTTCACAGACCTAAGCCCCGTCCTGCCGCCTGAATACTTATTAACCTCAACCACCGCATTTCACCCTGTCACTACCCTCCCTTGACGACAAAATCTGCCATCCATGGTTCTACTTCAAGCAAATCACCATTACCCAGACTGTCCAGTATGTCAAAAGAGTCCTGGGAAAAAACAGAATCGGTAGTGACATGGTAGATATGAAGATACTGGCTCTCGTCTTGAGTGAAATTGCCTTCCCAATAACCAGTCCCTGTAACCTATCACTTAGGACAGGCATCTTCCCAGACAGGTGGAAGACCGCCCTGGTCACCCCTGTTTTCAGAAATGGGGATAGAACCAGATTGGGTAACTATCATCCAATCTCCATACTTCCGCCCCTCTCAAAAGCCCTTGAGAGAGCTGTCTCGGACCAGCTCAAAGAAAACCTTAACAAGTTTGACCGCCTCTGTCCACAGCAGCACGGGTTTTGGCAAAAACATAGCACTGTAACAGCGCTAATTGATTTCACCTCCCACTTCTGTGAAGTGCTCGACTCAGGTAGGACAGTGGGGTCTATGTTTATAGACCTCACCAAAGCATTTGATACGGTTAACCAGCAGATCCTGACCAGCCACCTTGGGGCCATAGACATCTCCACAGATACCATCTCTTGGATCAATAGCTGCCTAACCAACATAACCCAATGCGTTAAGATTAGAGGGATTACTTCTGACCCAAAGTCAGTAATACTAGGGTCCCTCAGGGGTTGATTCTTGGACCCTTCCCGTTTAGTCTGTCAACTCCCTTCCAGATGAATGTCCTGCCAAAATGTTACTCTTCACGGACAATGCAGTACTCTCAGTCTCTGGAACTAACACTGAGGAAATCAACTCGGAACTGCAGGATAATTTCAGAATCCTTGAGTCCTGGTTCACCCAAAACCGACTGCTGCTCAATTATAAGAAGACTAAATTAATGCACTTCTTAACACACACAAAAAAGAAAGCTGCCCCCCCCTAGTTATCCAAAGTCAAAATGGAGACATTATTGAACAGGTTTTATGCTTCAAATACCTCAGTGTATACATAGACGACATGCTCTCCTTTGCCCCCATATAGACCACATCATAAAATCCGTAAATATGAAACTTGGAATTCTATATCGGCACAGACAGGCCACCATGATGTACCTGCTGTGTTACTATGATGTATCCTTGTACTGAATGTGATGTTTAGTACTTTGTGTCAGGGACCTCCTTGTGAATGAGCGTGCTCAGTGGAAGCTATCCCTACACAATAAACTGAACTGAACTATGTATATTCTATGTATATTTATGTAGCAAGGAATTGTGGATACAGTGCATAGCTGTATTTTCTATCTCCCTTATCAAAGTGCAGTCTTCTATGTTGGTAGTGCTTATAGCAGTACTGTCTATAGGAAGGTTTCTGGGAAACGGTTTTTGTGATGCAAATAGGCCACAAAGATAATCTGCCAGTTTGTGTAGATGTTGGTTAACTTTTACTGCCTGCTGGTGAAGTAACAGGTCTGACCCAGCTCCACAGCTCCTGTCAGAATGTGGGAGCATGATGATACTTTTCTGTACTTATTTTATACGGCCTGAATGACTATAAGTAGTTCAGGAGTACAATTATGGGTCAGACCACTTCTGTTTTTCTTTGGTGTCCAGCTTCTGCTATGAGCCAAACTTGTGAAAGAAAAAGCGTGCCTACAATACCAAGACTGACCAACAGAGGTCTCTGGAGATGCATGGTAAAAATGGGCAATGTGACATCATATTCTCATAAGCTAATGCAGTTTTCATGGACAATAAGATTTACACAGCCATGAAATGGAGACCCCCCAGGACAGTTGTAGGGGACTAGCAAAAAACAAGCTAAAGCGAACGTGTACATCCCTAACAACCACAGGAGAAGAGCTGTCTGTTGACATGGAAACAAACTTTACAAGATGTAGTTCTCCTTTAAAGACTATCCAATGGAATTTCTCAAGCCAACCCCAATTTCTAGGAAAGTTATGAGATTTAAGTTATGCTGATGCTAACTGTTTTGCAGGAAACTAGCAAACCACTTACAAACAGCGGTATTTGTTAGTCATCGTGGTTTTATAGTAATACATTTCTGGCAAAAACATCACTTTCCAATGTGTCTTTTAATTCCTTTCATTTTTGAATGGAGTCAGAGATGTAATTTTGAAGTTTTTAAAAGTTCTTGCTTGCTTGCCATGCCCTCCAAGAAAAATCTAAATATCTTGGTGTGGTGGGATACTATTAGCTATCCAAAACCTATGTCAGCACCATCAAATATATCCCCAACATAAATCCAGTATTTACAGATCTTACTTCAAGAAGGTTCCTTCAGTAAGTCATCACATGTAGGACTGGCGCCACCTGGCGTCGGGCCGCCTGTGAACTTTTCTAGCAATCATGGCCAGGGGACCGCCCACCCAACGTCCGCGGCTGTATATAATGGGAGGTCCCCATGCCTGCCCCTTCTATACCTTCGCCGTCACCTTATGTCAATGTCGCCTCCGCAGACTTCCATTTGGCGATCGCCGCGGAAAGTTCATCTATCAGGGTATCCTCACTGCTTATTTATACAGAATTCTGTTCTTCATTGATGTCTTCTCCTAAGAAGAAGTGCTCTCCTGTGGCACCAGATCCGCACAAAGACAGTCATCGAAGTCGTCATTTGCCTAGGCCCAGACCATCCAATCTCCTCTTGCCTTAAGTCCTTCAACCAGGCCACGAAAAGAGAGACAGCAGGCTTTAGGCCCACTTGCTCAAAGCCCACCTAGCTTCCCTGGAGAAAAGATAGGTCGGCTCAGGGCGTGTCTGAAAATTCTTCCCCTTCTAAAAATACAAGGAGAAGTCTAGGGCGGGCTCACTCTACGGAAGGCGTCAGGCCCTCGGCAGCCAAGGCCAAGCTGCCGCCCAGGAAACCGGACAGTAAGTCGGACAAAACTTGAGTGGATAAAGTCGATCGTCTGCTCCTCCAGCGAACAGCCGCCTCAGCCGATAAGTCGGCTCCCGGCTCCTCTGGAGACCACGTGGCGGCCGGTAAGTTGGCTCCCCCAGCTGGGGGCAACCGCCTGGCACCGGTCGATAAGTCTGCGGGGATTCCACCCCTGACCGCCCGCTAAGTCGGCCGTCTCCGACGACCGCACGGGCTTGGTTCCCCCGTCAGGGCCTAATGGTGCTTCACCCGACGTCTGGCGGGACCAGAGGGAGAAAGCCCTTCTCCCTCCTCCTCCTTCCTCGCCCGTGTCCTCGCATTCTCCAACGGACACGGCCGGCAATGGCAATGGAGACCCCATCGACCCTGTCGACATTTTGGGTTCCTCTCCACGCTCCCCTGCTGGGGTCCAGGCACAGGAGGCTCCTCCTCGGCTGGCTGGCCTTTCTGTGGAGGCCCCTCCTTAGCCTGCCAGCAGGCTGCTGGACCCTCCTCCGACACGGCGGTCCCAACGACAGTCCCTCAGCTGGGACTGGCCATCCGGCCTATACCTTGCCCCCGACGCCAGACCGGCTCCGACATCCAAGCCGCCGTCCGGAAATTGCTGCCGCATCCTTTCGGCCGGATTAGGTAGCGCCCGGTGCTGACATCAGTCCCTCTGATGTAGGCTGTCCCAACGCTGGACCCTCCTCCTGATTTATACTCCCGGCCAGGTCCGGCGGTAGGTTCCCCGATGTCAGGTCTGGCCCGATGGGGCTTTATACTGA
Organism: Neoceratodus forsteri; assembly: GCA_016271365.2. Taxonomy (NCBI): domain Eukaryota; kingdom Metazoa; phylum Chordata; order Ceratodontiformes; family Ceratodontidae; genus Neoceratodus; species Neoceratodus forsteri. The sequence continues at coordinate 1,070,942,620 of CM028134.1, read as the reverse complement.
CCCGAACTGTACCCCCATTACCCATGGTATCCTTACCTGGGGTTCCACCCGATTGGAGTCATTTGGGACCGTTCTACCTGGGATTTAACCTCATTCTACTCACGTGAGACCCAGGGTTATTGTCCCCACGGTCGCCTCCTCCTCCTCCTCCCTCAGCCTGCTCCACCTCCCCTCCTCCGGTTGTTCCAGATTTCAAGACCTTGATACAGTCTTGGTGGCAGGGGGCTAGGTCAGAGCTGGTTTTGGACCTGGAAACTAGACTCCCACAACCGCAGTTTCCTAGGTCCCCTTCCTCGAGCGGCTTGCTTCCAACTGTCCACATCTCAGGGAAGACTTGACAGGACGTTTCCCTTCCGGATCTTAGACATCGTCCTGTTGAGGAGGCGAATGACGATAGCTCAGATGGGAGAGAAGATTCCTCAGAGGAGGAGGTCCTGGAGTCCCCTGAGGAACCGAAAGGCAAGGCCTCGCCGAAATCCCCGCCAGAGGATCCTTCCTTCTCAGACCTCTTGAGGGCCTTGAGAGACTACTTCGACTGGGAGACTGAGGAACAGGACCTGATGAGACAGAGGCTCGAGGAACACCTAGACTTAGAGTCTCTGTCTCCCATCCCAGTTCCCACATGGATGGGCCCCCATCAAGACCTCACCACGACCATCTGGCAGATGCTTCAGTCTATCCCATCTGTCCTCCAAGCGGTGGACAGACTCTACGGGCGCCGAAGGATGCCCTTTCTTGAAGTCTCATCCTAAGGCTGACTCTGTAGTCATTTCGGCAGCTCATGATCGCTCCTCTGCTCCAAAGTACGCATGAGCACTACTCCTCGGACAAGGAGTTGAGGCAGATGGAAAAAGGTTTACTCTTCAGCCATGTGTGCCCTTCGGTCCCTTAGTTACGTGGCCCATATGATGTTCCACCAAAAAGCGATTATGGCCAGGTTGGAGGCAAAGGTCCAGTCCATGGACGCTTCACCTCTAAAGGAGGAACTTGCCAAGGATCTCCGCCTCTCCAAGATCTCTTGCAGGCATGCTCTGTGGGCCACTTACGATTCTGTCGATTCTGTGGCCCGTACCTTGGCAACTGCCGTTGCCCTTAGACGGCACTCCTGGCTTCGCCTTTCAGGCCTCGCTAACGAGGTCCACTCGTCGATTCAAGATGCCCCTTTTAGGGGCTGTGTCCTTTTTGGTGGGGACACCAAAGATATCATAACAGACCTACAGGACAAAGGAGTTGCACTTAGGTCTGTTAGGTCTATGTACCGATCGGGCTCTCAGCAACAACAGCAGCAGCGGCCTTTCAGAAAAGACCTGGAGGCAGAGGAAGAGCGCTCAGGCGCACACATGAGAGCGTGGGCCATGGGTACAACCACCCTCCTGCCTCCAAGAATCAGAGCGTTCAGGAGGTCCTCCACCTGAGCGTCCGCCCTTCTTGACTCCCCAGCCCCTGCCTCCTCAGTCTTGCGATGGGGAGCAGGTGGGGAGGTTCGCCTACGTGCAGGAGTGGAGGCGATTACCTCCGATGAATGGGTCCCTGCAACTAGTGTCCATAGGACACACCATGAAACCCTGGGTTTCCCCAGAATATCCTCCACAGAAGTCCTTGTACTCTGGGACCAAGCCCTTCTCGTTCGCGGAGGTAAATTCGCTCTTGTTCAAAGAAGCAATCGAGCACATCCCTCGGGGCAAGGGAAAGGGATTTTACTCCCATTTTTCTTGGTTCCAAAAAGACCGGGACTTCAGACCCATACTCGACCTACGTCAACTCAATCAGTTTGTCGAGTACAAAAATTTTGAATGCTGACACTCCAGGCCTCCTACCTCTCCTCATGGAGAATCAGTGGCTCTCGCCCCTGGATATGCAGGATCTACCTGCACATCCCTATTTTCCCCAGCCACCACCGATTCCTGCATTTCCATTTCCAAGGGAACACTTCCAGTTCAGGCGCTCCCCTTTGGTCTGTCCTCGGCACCATGGGTTTTACCAAGTGACTGGTGGTGGTCGCTGCGTTCCTGCACCCGGGTATTGCGGTCTTCCCTTACCTGAGCGACTGGTTGATTGCAGCCCGTTCAGGGATTCTTTGCTGGAGGCTCTTTCCTTTATGCTGGACTTGTTCAGTCGATTAGGGATCACAGTCAGCATGCCTAAGTCATCCTTATCCCTGCCCAGAAACTCCAGTTTATCGGGGCAGTTCTGGATACTGTCTGGTGCAGTGCCTTCCCTCCAGACAGGGTGGAGACCCTTATCCGTCAGGCCTCCAAAGTAGCCTCCCTCAGGACCATCCCAGTCCGGGAAGTCCTTCACCTTTTGGGCCTGATGACGGCCTCTATCACTACGGTTCCCCTAGCAAGGCTTCACATGAGGACCACCCAGTGGTCCTTGCAGGTGCAATGGGATCAGCTTCTGGACGATCTGGACCATCCGGTCCTGATCTCCTCAGCGGTTCAAAAGGATATGCAATGGTGGATGGATTCTTGCAATCTTTCCTTGGGACTTCCATTTCAGAACCCTGCACCAGCAGCTACCCTCACCACGGATGCCTCGAATATGGGGTGGGGTGCTCACCTGGGGGAACATCAAGCTCAGGGACTTTGGTCCAGCTCTGAGATTTCTCTCGACATCAATGTTATGGAGCTCAGGGCGGTCCGGTATGAATTACAGGCCTTTCAGACCCTCCTTCCAAAGGGAACACTGCTGGTCCAAACGGACAATATGTCGGTAGTTTGGTATGTCAACAAACAAGGAGGAACCTGGTCATACCCTCTTTGAAGGGAGCCGACCCTTGTGTGGAACTGGGCAGTCCAGCACCATTTGGCCCTTGTGGCTATGCATGTTCCGGGCATTTTAAACATCCTGCTGGACAGTCTCAGCAAATCCCGGACCCTAGCCCACCAGTGGGAACTGCGTCAGGAAGTGGCAGAATCCATCTTCCGAAGTTGGGGGCATCCGGAACTCGACCTCTTCGCCTCCCAATACAATGCAAAACTTCTCAAGTTTTGCTCACTCGTTCCAGAGCAAGGTGCTTTTTGGAGCGACGTATTGTCTCTATCTTGGACAGGGAAATTTTAGTACGCTTTCCCTGCATTTCCCATTCTCCAGAGGGTTCTTCTCAAGCTTCTGGCAGAGAGGGCAAAGATGATCCTCATCGTTCCTCTCTGGCCGAGACAGATCTGGTTCCGCTGCTCAGCAGCTTTCGAGCCTGGCACGGTTCCATTTCCAGTGACTCACGACCTTCTTACTCAGGATCAAGGCCATCTGGATAACCCAGGGCTCAGGACCCTGCATTTGCATGGATGGCTCCTGCAGACATAGCAATATCCCGTTTTGGGGTTTCCTCTCAGGTTGCACAGGTCCTCATTGAGGCCAGAAAACCTTCTACCCATTCCACTTATGCCATGAAGTGGAAGCGGTTTTCCATATGGGCGACTGCTGAGGGCTGGGACCCCTTCTCTTGCTCGGCTCCGCAAGTCATGGAATACCTCCTTCACTTGTCAGACTCCGGTCTGTCCTACTCTTCCTTAAAGGTCCATATCTCGGCGTACCACGAGCTAGTGGATGGTAAACCCTTGGCTCAGTTGGATGCCTCTAAAACCTTTCTGAAAGGGATTCTCCACCTGAAACCCCCGCCCATCTGCACCACAACTCCACTTTGGGACCTGAACTTCGTCCTGGAAAAGCTCACCCTTCCTCCTTTTGAGCTGGCTATGAGCTGTGATCTGTGCTTCCTGTCTTGGAAGGCGCTTTTCCTTTTGGCCATCACTTCAGCCCGAAGGACTTTGGAGCTTCACGCTCTAGTCTGTAAGGAGCCTTACTTGATTTTCCATCGGGACCGGGCGGTCTTTAGATCCCATCCGAGGTTCCTCCCAAAGGTGGTGTCAGAAGCCATGCTGAACAAATCGATGGAGCTTCCGGTGTATTACCCGTCCCCCTCTAACAGAGGTGAGGCACTCCACATGATGGATGTTCACCAGATTCTCCGGTGTAATACCAACTGGACTAAGGAGTTTCGCTCTTGTGACCAGTTGTTTGTCTCTTTTGCCTCGAGATCGAAGGGCAAACCGGTTTCTAAGCAGGGCCTTTCCAAATGGTTAGGCAACTGCATTCGATTCTGTTACCAGAAGTACAATAAACTTATGACAGGTGCCATCAGAGGTCATTCTACTAGGGGCATGGCTGCTTCCACGGCCCTTCCTGGAACATTTCCACGCGCTGACATTTGTGCTGCGCTACTGGAGTTCTGTACATACTTTTACCAAGCATTATAGTCTGGACATTGCTTCTAGGCGGAGGGCTGGCTTTGGCCTAGCTGTCCTGCAGGGCCTACTGTCCTAGGCTGGGTCCTGTTCAGACCTCAGTTCTTTTCCGTTGGAGTGAGTTGTTTCCTCCTCCCTACTTTCTCTGTCTCTCCTTTGAGGGACTGCTTGGGACTCAGTCCTATATGTGATGATCTACTGAAGAAACCCTCTCGAAGTAAGATAGTACAGTTACGTAAGAACTTACCATAACAGTAGATCTTCGAGAGAGGTTCCTTCAGTAGGTCATATTTTTCCCTACCTCCTTCCCCTCATTTTATGTTTGACAGGGTCTCCAAATCCTGTTTGCTCCTGCTGTCGGGCCTCTTCCTGGCTGCGGTGGGAGAACTGGAGGGCGGGCGTGGGGACCGCCCATTATATATGGTCACATGACATCGGGTGGGTGGTCCCCCGTTAGGGATTGCTAGAAAAGTCTGCCATGCGGCCCGACGCCAGGTGGTAGCAGTCCTATATGTGATGACCTACTGAAGGAACCCCTCTCGAAGATCTACTGTTACGGTAAGTTCTTTCGCAACTGTACTTTAGCAGGTACCCTCAACAGAAAGTTGAAAAGGTTGGGAGGGGGGCTGATCTTCCAAGAATCGGTCTTCAGCATTCACTCACGCTAATAGGCCTAAGCCATAGGTGCTAGGATCCCATAGATGCAAAAGTCTTTTTTTTTTTTTTATTTTATACTTCTCTCCTTTTTTCTGGCCGCCTGGTCTGCTCCCCTGTTTTTGTCCTCGCATCCTTACCAGGAGATGTCCGACTGCCTCTCCCCAGTCCAGGCACTCAGCAGTGTCAGTGGCTCAGTGGGTAGCACACTCGCCTCTGAGGCTGGGAGATCAGAGGGCTGTGGGTTCAGTTCCACATCTGGCACTTGGGTTAATATCCCAGTACTGACACTGTAGTGCAGCATGAGAGGGGTGCCGTCTTTCGGATGAGACGTTAAACTGAGGTCCCATCTGCCTGGATTGGTGGTAGTTCAGATGGATGTTAAAGATCCCATGGCACTTATCAAAAAGAGTAGGGGAATTTCCCCAGTGTCCTGGCCAAATTTCTCTCATTCAGTAAAAAATACCACCAACAGCTTAATCTGGTTCAAGGACAGCTAGCATTCATCTGTATCCCGTCTCCGGGTCAGCTCTGAAAATAGGCAGGATTTGTCTAGTGCACTTACCCAGTCAACAAAAGCTAAATAAATAAATAAACTAACTCCTGCAGTTTTACCCTTTGCAGCAGGGAGCCCTTCATTCTCAAGGAACACTCTACAGCTTGGGTGCCCGGCCACTGGGCAACGCTCATGGACGGCCATCAAACTGTTCAACCAGGCACCCTCCTCCGTTTCTCCCTGGAGCCGAGGACATGCAGTGACGTCACCGGAGGGAGGCGTGCACACATCCGCACGTGCCCCCTCCAGACGCCTGCCTACAGCTCCACCCCAGTGCGCTGCAGAGCGTGTTGTCCACCAGCCTCCGCCAGGAGACAGCAATGCACCGACAGCCTTGGACCCCTCTCCCCGGAGAAGGAGAGCAATTCTTTCAGACCACTGATCCTTACGCCTCCCCTGAGAACCTGTGCTCGTTCCTGAACACTGGTCGCAGGCGTGGCAAGAGGTGTGGCGACCAGCACTTCAACCCTCCGTGCCACTGGGCTGGACTGTTGCAAAAGTCTTTTGAGGCTAGGAGGGGACTGACATTGTCTGGTGGCACTGCTTGTGCATTATTATTTTATTTTTTATTTATGACTTTGATAACTGGATAGGTGCACTGATCCCAGGGACCATTGTCAGGCACAAGCCGGGCCACTTACAATGGCACAGAGTTGAAAATAATACAGTACATAGAAAAATAGGCAGATTTCCTGAGATAAAAAGGTAACAAAAGCGCACATGACACCGGATGTTGACTACATAAGTCAGGTATGCATATACAAAAAGTATAGCATATTACATAACGGTTGGTAACAACAGGGATTGCATAGTGTACAACCAAGTATACATTAGTAGTGAAAGGAAAGGGAGAGGCGGGTAAAGGAGGGAGAGGGGTGGGAGAGATGATGGGTTGATGGATCAACTAAGGGGGTTGTGAAAGCACAAGACTCAGGAGGAGAGTGGGCAGTTTGAGCAAAAGTGGGCTACCCAGGAAAGCAGTGGCAGGAGGAATTTGCCAGGAGCCACTGCTTGAAGCGGTGATTTAAATGGGCAGAGTGTGTCGATGGAGTGCAGTTTGTTCCACAGCGTGGGGGCTGCTGCCAACAGTGCTCCGCCGCCCATATTTGTGGATACCCTTGGAACAGTTAGCAAGGGAGGTTGCTGTTCAAGCAGAGGGAGCAGTGGAGAGGTTGGGTCGCAAGGGGAGGATTCCTGACCGGTCCGGATGACAGTATCTACCACGCAGCAAAGGGTGAAGTGGAAGCGGCCTTGCAGCGGGAGCCATCCAAGGGAATTGTGGAGGATGCAGTGGTGGGCGCAAAAGGGGGCCAGAGAGGCAAATCAACAAGCACTGTTGTAGGCAGAGGAGAGCTTAGTCATAATGGTTACAGATGTCCTGGCATAGATAGGGGAACAATAGTCCAGTAGTGGGAGTAGATTTCTCTGTACAATGGCTAGTTTGGTCTCGGGTGAGGTATTGCCAGAATCTATAGGCTGCACCTAATTTATGATGAAACCAACGAACTAGGGAATTTACATGCTCGGAGAAGGTGAGGAAGGGGGGGTCAGGTAAGACTTCTAGGTATTTGAAAGTGTTGGCGTGCTCCAGGGCTAGGCCATCAGGGAGACGGTGTTTAGTGGGAGGAGTCTTTGATTTGGCAGGAAGGGCTTTGATCAGAACAACATAGATTTTGTTTTTTTGGCATTTACCAGGAATAGGTTGTTTGTAAACCAGTTGTGGGTTTCTTTTTTTTTTTTTTTTTATTTAGTTTAACCAGGTATAGCACACTAAGCTGAAAGCTTTTTTACAGGAGCGACCTGGGAGCACAAGGAGGTTAAGTGACTTGCTCAAGGTCACACAGTATGCAAGTGGAAGCTGTGGGATTCAAACCCAGGTTTGGTCTGCTGGATGTCACCAGATTTGCAGCTCAGAGCCTTAGACCACTGTGCTATACTGCCTCCGGCTTCTGGGTAAGAGCTGAGGAAATACTGGTGGTGGATTTGTTGCTGTAGAAGAGTACGAGGTCATCAGTGTAGAGGAGACAGTGGCATTTGAGGCTGTCTGAGGGAAGGGAGTTAATAAATATGGAGAATAGGAGGGGGCCCAGAATGGAGCCCTGGGGGACCACTGTCGAGATAGGCTGGGTAGGGGAGCAAACCAGGCCGATGCAGACGAATTGGGAGCGGTCTGTCTGGTACCTCCAGAGAACAGCCAAGGTAGCTTAGCTTGGAGAGGAGGAGGAAGGCATGATTGACCATGGCAAAGGCCTTGGAGAGCTCGATGAAGGCTGCACCAGTGGCATTACCAGTGTCCATATTCATGAGGATATGGTTGGTCAGAAGTGCTAGGGCAGTGGCGGTGGAATGGTTCTTGCGGAAACCATGCTGTTGGCTGCACAGGAGGTTGGATTTACCTATGTGCCCATCAATCTGATTGTGGATCACTTTCTGAAGCAGCTTGCTAAGATGGGGGAGGATGGAGATCGGTCGATAGTTGTCGGTGGATTGAGGATCACCGGCTTTGAAAATGGGGGTCACTTTTGCAGTCTTCCAGGGGTCGGATATGGCGGAGGTGGAAAGGGCGAGATTAAAAATAAAGGTGAGTGGTTCGGCGATGGCTGGCAAGATGAACCTGAGGAAAACGGGGATAGGCCATCTCCTCCAAGGGAGACATGATTGGGGTGGCTTTTGAGGAGCTTGACGGTGTCCGCGTTTGAGAGAGAACTTTGAAGTAGAAAGGGGGATGGGGGTGGGTGATAGAGCTGGTAGAGAAACACAGAAACATAGAATTTGATGGCAGATAAGGACCACTTGGCCCACCTAGTCTGCCCATTTTCCTACCTAACGGATAAGCTGCAGATCCCAGTTAACCAACAGCCTACTTCCTCCTACCTCCCACTAGGACTGCCTTATGTCTGTCCTATGCATTCTTGAATTCCCCCAGTGTCCTTGACTCAACGACCTCCTCAGGAAGGCTGTTCCATGCATCCACAACCCTCTCCATGAAAAAATACTTCCTCACATTACCTCTGAGCCGTCCCCTCTCTGTCTTCAAATTGTGCTCCCTTGTTCTTGCACATCTCTTTTTCTGAAAGATACTACCCTCTTGGACTTTGTTGATTTCCTTGACGTACTTGAAAGTTTCTATCATGTCCCTCCTCTCCCTTCTTTCCTTGAGAGTATACATATTAAGCTCCTTTATTCTATCTTCAGATGTCTTCTGGTGCAGACCGCACCATTTTGCTGCCTTCCTCTGGACAGCCTCCACTGGATGTCTTTGTTTTTATGAGATGGGGTCTCCAGAACTGTGCACAGTACTCCAGATGGGGTCTCACCAACTGTCTGTACAGAGGGATAACAACTTCCTGTTTGCTACTGTTGATGCCTCTCCCTGTGCATCCCTGTATCCCCCCAGCCTTCGTTACTGTCTTCTCACATTGCTTGCCCACCTTTAGGTCATCCGATATAATTACCCCCAGGAACCTTTCCATTTTTATTGTTGTCAGTATCTCACCCCCCCCAATTGTGTACTCTTCCCCTGGGTTTTTGTTTCCCAGGTGCATTACCTTGCTCTTCTTTGCATTGAATCTAAGCTGACATACATTTGACCATTCCTCCAACCTTGCCAAGTCCCTTCTCATCCTTTCCACTCCATCTTGTGTATTAATCCTGTTGCAAATCTTTGTGTCGTCTGCAAAGAGACATACTTTTCCTTTTAGTTCCTCTGCAGTGTCACTTACAAAGACATTAAAAAGGACCAGTCCCAGTTCTGAACCCTGCGGTACCCCGCTAGTAACCTTCCTTTCTTCACTGTGGGCTCTGTTTACTACTACCCTCTGCATCCTGTTGTTCAACCAATTTTTATCCAGGCTACCACCTTGGGACCCAATCCAAGGCTGGCTAACTTGTGTATTAATCTTTTTTGTGGGACTGTATCATATGTCTTGCTAAAATCTAGGTAGGCCATGTCCACAGCCCTTTCTTGGTCTACTACTTTGGTCACCCAGTCAAAGAAATCTATTAGATTTGTCTGACACAACCTTCCCACTGTGAATACATGCTGCCTTGTGTCCTGTACCCCACTGGCCTCTAGGTACTGAACAGATCTTCCTTGTCAATCTTCACCATTCATTACTGCTTGGGGTTAAGCGGATGGCGCACCCTTCTGAGGAGGTTTTTGAGTTGGCTCTAACAGCGCCGTCTTGAGGGCGACGCACTGCGTCATGCGTGAGGGACGGCCGTTAGGCGCCGCGGACTCCTCCTCCATCTCAGTTCTGTTTCTCCCACCATCGAGGCTGCACCTGCTAGCGTGGTAGTGTATAGTGTTCGTTCTCGGATTCGTCCCGACTCCTCATCTCGTGTTCTCAGACTTCCACTCGACGCCGTATACCGGTAAGACCGTTCCTTTTTATTTCTATCTACGGCGCCGAGTGTTTTCCTACTTTTTTTCCTCAGTTAGTTCGCATCATGTCCGGTTCTGGAGCAAGGCGTAAGTCGAAGGCGGGCCGCGCCCCTATGCGTCGGTGCTCCTGTGGCCGGCATTTTTCCGTCTCGGACCGGCATGATGTCTGTCTCCGTTGCCTGGGACCCAACCACGACATGGACGCGTGCGACGCTTGTTTCTCCATGGACCGTCGTGTCCTCGAAGTCCACGCGTTCAAGCTCGGCAAGGCCCCGCCGACCTTCGGGGGACGGCGTCGCTCCAGGGATTCCAGGTAAGTCTCAGGCCCTTCGGGTCCCCTCCCTGGGCCTATATGGTCCGTGGAGGAGGGAGCTTCCTCCTCTCCTCTTGCCGAAGAAGCTTCTTCAGCGGTGTCGGGAGCGTCGTGGGTCCCGGGGCATTGACAGTGACACCGCCTCGGCAGTCACCTCCCAAGGTGCAGAGCTCCCAGTGTCGAGGCCCATGATTTCTGGGCCCAGGCACCGGTGGACCCTCGGCGCCGCCCTCTGGCGCTATTTTGGATCCTGGCGGCGCTGCGGTGCACGGTGATCGAGGAGCGCGCATCGCCAGTGAGCGCCCGCCTAACCCCGGTGCGCTCGCGGCGCCGTGAGCCGATCTCTTCTCCCGGTGGCGCCGGGTCAGGTTCCGGCGTCGGGAGGCGGCGCCGTGGGCTTGGCTGGTACCGCGGGAGGTAGGGCTGGGCCTGGCTGTTGCGTGGGGGGCGGGGTGAGTCGGAGCCCGCCCCTGGCACCGGCGCCGTTCGCGGTGCCGTTGCCCCGGGGATTCCAGGAGTTGCCAGCATTGAGGTTCTGCTGGTCTCGTCTTCTTCGGAGGCCGATGACTCTGATGTGGACCCATCCTGGCACCATGACTCCTCGGAGTCAGGGTCCCCGGTGGCACAGGGTGCCAGGCGGCGCAGCGGGCCCCTTCCACTGTCCCCTCTCCCGTCCTCCCCTGAGGGTTCTTGGGCTGGGGGTGGCCCTGGGTCCCGGGGGGGTGATGTGGTGGGGACTGAGGAGGAGGCTCCCCCTCCTAGGGGACCTGTGGCAGCTGCCCTCCCGGGTGCTGTTGCCTCCTCTGGGGGTGCGGGGACGCTGCAGTCGAGGAGGAGGGCTCTTTCGGAGTCCGAGGGGTTGAGGGGCAGGGGCCGGGGGCCCCGGTCTCTGTCGGCCGCCTCAGGTGGGGTGGCTAGGAGCCGTAGCGCCGAACCCCGCCCTTCCCTCCTGGGCTCTAGGGTGCCCTCCGGTGGCGTTGCTGTGGACTGCCCTTCTGGAACCATGCAGTCCCGGGTTCGTCACAGGGGAGGTTCTCCCACTGGGCTCTTCCAGGCATCGCTTTCTCAGGGTTCCGTCTTGCGGCCTGGTTTGTTGTCCGGGATCCCGCCAGCTCGGGCTCCGTTCCCCGGATTTCAGAGTCCTGGCAGAGGTCAGTTGCCTCTTCGTAGGTGCCCTTCTCCAGTACCTCTGCTTCCACCCCCCGTGCTTCCAGGCCATGTTGGTCCCTGAGTCCGTTATCCTGGAGCAGTTCAGGGGTTCTCCCGGCCTTGCCCTCTTCGTTAGGTGTATGCATGGCGGTCTTCGACTCTCCCCACCGCCGCAGGAATCCTCTGGACATTCGAGCTCTCCATCATCCTCATCTTCCTCCTCTGATGGAGAGGAACCCCTTGCTCATCTTTCTTCCGACGCTGATTTCACTGAATATCAGTGATTCCTCTCGAGGATGGTGAGGGACCTTCGAATCTCTTATGTAAGGAGAGACAATACCGAACGGGAGACACGTGAATTCCTTGGAGAATTCAGTGCCCAACACCTGGTGGTACCTTCCTGGCCTATCCTCTTCCAGGAAGCCTATCCATTCCTGGCAGTCGCCAGCCGCCCTTTCTCCAGCCCGGCTGACTGCCGTCGTGGTATTGTGCCCCTCGGGTCCTGGTGCTCTTCCCAACCCGCCCTCGGGCTTGGTGTCTGAGAACTCCTTTCGGGCGCCATGCTCATGACGACCGCCCACCTGATTCGGATTCTCTACAGTTCGACCGTGGGGCGGAAAGGAGTGTCCTCTTCTCTCGTGCGGTGGCTTGTATTCATCATCAGGCTCACCCACGCTGCCTGATCGGCATCTGGGTGATGCTCTCCCAGCTCCTAGCATCAATGCCTGATATGGAGCAAACCAGACAAAGCTATTGCCCTCTCGCTATAGGCCTGGGCTGGCAAGACGCAAGCAGGGCATCTTACGGCGCCAGTGGTGGCTTCCAGGCTTCTGAGGACAGCGATCTGCATGAGGCGGACGGCATGCCCGTCTATCAAGGTTGTCACCTCTGGCCGGCGTGGGGTGATGCGCCGCTTTCCGGGGACCCGTCTTTTCTCCTCCCGAGCTAGGAGACTTTTGCAGGGGCTTCCTCCGTCTCCCCGTCCTCGGGAGGCACCTCTAACTCTTCTCCCATAGGCTTCTCTCTGTACTAGCCAGGTCTTCCCTTCTGTTTCTCACCAGCAGGAGGCTGGGGTCTTGTTCCCTCAGGGTTCCACCTCCTCCCTTTTTAAGGGGGCTTTCTCTCCAAGCAGTAATGAATAGTGAAGATTGACAGGGAAGATATGAAAGTACATTGCCTACCGTAATTCTTGATCTTCTCTTGTATCTTCACCATTAATTGATACCCACCACCTTCCCTCAGTGGCCTCCTTCTGTGCGTCTCCCCTCCTGCCTCGTTCCTCTTATTCCCTTGGCCTTTATGCCAAAAAAAAAAAAAACTTTTCTGTTTTCCCATTCTTGGTGAATGGATCCCAGGGATTTACTTCACTCTAAGATCGATTAGTTTTGCTCCTTAAAAGTGCTGAGTCGTTGGGAGATGCATGGCTCTTGCCTCGCCGTGTTTGGCAGCGCAGCACTTCCTGGGACTCTGTGTAAATACTGTCTGTACAGTTAGTTTAGTCCCAAGAAGGAAAAAGAAAACTGCTAATCAATTATTTAAAACCCTGGACCCCTTTTTCCTCAAGGTAAAGAGGGCAATCTGAGTTACAAATTTCTTTAATTCTGAGGGAACTCTTTCTGACTGCCCTACGGTGCGATTCCTTGCCTTCTCAGGTCATGTTGTTCCACAGCCTGGTGGCCATGCCCTGTCTGGGCACCTTCAACTTAGGATACCCTTGGCAGGCATTGTTTTTCAAAAAGCTTTACAGCTGCTGGCTGACCTTGTCAGCTTCAAGCCTCTGTCTGTCTTGTCATGCCAAGTCTGATTGAGTCCCTCTCTATTTTTCTTACAATCTGCCTTCGAGAAGGCTTAGTTTTTCCCATACTCTTCTATGGTAGCACTTATCAAGGTGCTAGGAACTTAGTCCTCTTCCTGGCTGGGCGCTCTTCCGGAACAGGTTCTGCTCAGTCAGTCCAGGAGCCCTCAACTGGGATGAAGTGACTTGGCATGTTGAGAGTCCTGAGGCTCTGCCTCTCTTGGTCTGTTTAGCAGGTTCGGTGGAACCTCTCCTCAGTCCTACCAATGGGGATTCTTGCTCCCTCATTAATTTTGAGCCTATAAGCCTCTCAACCAACACTGCTCGCGGACTGTTCTCCCTTCTCAACATGCACTCTCTCTTTTTTCTTCTTCCTTCATTCCTCTCTTTCTCCTTCCCCTCTCTCTCTCTGTTCCTCCCCTAGAGCCTCCCCGGAAAGGAGTCCCTGCGGTCCCTTAGGGTAGGAATTCTCTCTCCTTTGTTTATTCTCCTTCGGCTTATTCCTTTTCCAGTTTATTTCCTTTCCTTTTTCTATCCCTTGGCTCTCTTGCATCGCTTTCTTTTTTCTCACACTTTATTTTGCCTCTCCGGCTAACAGAACTGAGATGGAGGAGAGTCCAGCGGACTCCTATGGCCGTCCCTCACGCGCCCAGCGCCAGTGCGTCGCCCTCGAGGATGGCGCCGTTAAAACCAACTCAAAAAAAAAAAAAACTCACGTAGCGGGTGCGCGCCTCCGGCTTAACCCCAAGCAGTAATGAATGGTGAAGATACAAGAGAAGATCAAGAATTATGGTAGGTACGTAATTTTCATTTCTTTCCTTCAGAACGATTCCATCATTTTCCCTACCACTCAGGTCAAACTAAATGGTCTGTCGTTTCCTGCCTCTGCCCTGCTCCCACTTTTGTGAAGAGGAATCACATTCACCCTCCTCCAGTCCTCAGGTACCACCTCATCCTCCCATGATTTGTTAGAGAGTAGTCAGCTGTGTCACTAGTTCTACCCTTAGTTCTTTTAGAATTCTTGGGTGAATCCCATCAGGCCCCATTGCTTTGTCCACCTTCAATTTTATTAGTTCTTTCAGAACCCTTTCTTGTAAGTGGACTGGCATCGACCCCCGTCTACAGTGAGTTTCTCTTGTTTGGTTTAGGTACGTCCCCCTCCTCTTCCTTTGTGAATACTGAGCAGGAATATTCGTTCAGTACCCCTGCTTTTTCACTTTCACCCTCTGCCCACATTCCCTCCCCTTTATTAAGCCTTAGTATCCTCCCTTGTTCTTTTTCGCCCCTAATGTACCTATAAAAGGTCCCGTCCCCCTTCTTAACAGAATTTGCTATCCTTTCCTTGGTTTGGGCCTTTGCCATTCTGACTGCCTTCCCTGCCTCTTTCTGCTTTAACTGATAAAGTTCTCTATCCTGTTCCTTCTGTGTTTCCTTATATTTCCTGAATGCTGTCCTTTTCTCCTTAACCTTCCCTGCCACTTCTTTTGAGAACCATAGTGTTATTTTCCTTCGTTGTGTTTTTTTTGATTTGATTCACACAAAGGCACACATAGAAACATAGACTTTGACGAGTAAAGGATCAAAGCCCATCTAGTCTGCCCATTTCCCTACCTACAGGATGAGCTGCAGATCCTAGTTAACCAACAGCCTATTTCTTCCTACCCCCACAGAATTGCCTAATGTCTGTCCCATGCATTCTTGAATTCTCCCACAGTTTTAGACCCCACAACCTCCTCAGGAAGGCTGTTCCATGCATCCACTACCATCTCTGTGAAATAATACTTCCTCACATTGCCCCTGAACCGCCCCCCTTCTATCTTTAAATTGTGTCCTCTTGTTCTTGCAAGTCTCTTTTTCTGAAAGATGCTACCCTCTTGGACTTTGTTGATTCCACTGAGGTACTTAAAAGTTTCTATCATGTCCCCCCTCTCCCTTCTTTCCTCAAGGGTATACATATTAAGCTCCTTTAGTCTCTCTTCATACGGCTTCTCTTGCAGACCCTGCACCATTTTAGTTGCCCTCCTCTGGACTGCCTCTATCCTGTCTATGTCCTTGCGGAGATGGGATCTCCAGAACTGGACACAGTACTCCAGATGGGGTCTCACCAACTGTCTGTACAGAGGGATAACAACTTCCTGTTTTCTGCTGATGATGCCTCTCCCTATACATCCCAGTATACCCCCAGCCCTCCCTACTGCCTTCTCACATTGCTTGCTAACCTTACGGTCATCTGATATGAGTTACCCCCAGGTCCCTTTCCTTTTTGTTGTTGTTACCCTCCCCACCCATTGTGTATTCTTCCCTGGGTTCTTGTTTCCCAGGTGCATTATTTTACCTTCTTTGCATTGAATCTAGCTGCCATACTTCTGACCATTCCTCCAACCTTGCCAAGTCCCTTTTCATCCTTTCCACGCCTCCTTGTATGTCAACCCTGTTGCAGATCTTTGTGTCATCTGCAAAAGGCATACTTTCCTTCAGTCCCTCTGCAATGTCACCAGTGAGAGACATTAAAAGGACTGGACCCAATCTGAACCCTCACGGTGCCCACTAGTAACCCCCCTTTCTTCAGAGTGGACTCCATTTACAATTACCTTCTGTGTCCTGTTGTCCAGCCAATGTTTTACCCAGGCTACCACCCTGGGTCCCACTCCCAGGCTGGTTAATTTGACTATTAATCTTTTGTGTGGGACTGTGTCAAATGCCTTGCTAAAGTCTAGGTAGGCCATGTCCACAGCCCCTTCCTGGTCTACTACTTTGGTCACCCAGTCAAAGAAATCTATTAGATTAGGTCTGACATGACCTTCCCTGTGAACCCATGCTGCCTTGGGTCCTGCTCCCACTGACCTCTAGGTACTCGACTGTTCTTTCCTTCAAGTAGCGCCATCACTTTCCCTACCACAGAGGTCAGACTGACAGGTCTGTAGTTTCCTGCCTCTGTCTTGGACCCACTTTTGTGAGAGGAATCACACCGCCTTCCTCCAGTCCTCGGGTACCACACCATCCTCCCATGATTTATTAAAAGAGTAGCCAGTGGTTTCACTAGTTCCTCCCTTAATTCTTTAGAGATTCTGGGGTGAATTCCATCAGGACCCATTGCTTTGTCCACCTTCAGTTTTAGGGTTCTTGCAGAACCATTCCTTCTGTGAAAGGACTGGGATTGACCCCCTATCAAGAGTGCTTCTGTTAGTTGGATTAGGCACTTCCCCTCCTCTTTTATGAATACTGAGCAGAAATATTCGTTCAGTATTCCTGCTTTTTCACTGTCCCCCTCTGCCCACCCACCGTTCATTCTATTCAGCCTCACTATCCCTCCCTTTGTCTTTCTACGCTCGCTGATGTACCTATAAAGGTTTTATCCCCTTCTTAACTGAGTTGGCTATCTTTTCCTCAGTTTGGTCCTTTGCTATTCTGACTTCCCTCCTGCTTCCTTCTGCCTTAACTGGTACAGCTCTCTGTCCTGCTCCTTCTGTGTTTCCTTATACTTCCGAATGCTATCTTTTCTTCCTGACTTTCACAGCCACCTCTTTTGAGAACCATAGTGGCTTTTCTTTCGTTTGATTTGTTTATTTGCTTCACACAAGGCTTGTTGCCTCTGTGATGGCAGTTTTGATAATTCCCATTGTTGCTCCACACCTCCTTCTAGCCTGTTTGCTAGTGCTTTTCTGAGACACTCTCCCATCTTGCCAAAGTCAGCCCTCCTAAAGTCCAGTACCCTCAATTTTGTATGGTTTGACTCTGTAGCTGAGTTTAATGTGAACCACACTGTTTGATGGTCACTTGTCCCCAGATGGCAACCCACTTCTAGATCTGAGATCCTCTCACTACCCCGTTTGAGATCGAGGTCTAAGATTGCTCCCTCACAGTGGGTTCCGAAACTAGCTGTCTAATGCCTGCCACCTGTAGGGGCGTCAAGAATGGCCCTGCTCTTGGATGTGGCTGCAGCAAATGTGCTCAGTTAACATCTGGCATATTCAGGTCTCCCATCAACAGTATCTCCCCTTTCTCTGCCATTCTAAGAATGCCTTCTATCATATCCTTGTCCATTCCTTCCCCCTGACATGGGGGTCTGTACACAACCCCTGTTGCCTCTGTGATGGCTGTTTTGATTACTCCCCATTGTTCCTCCACCCCTCCTTCTTGCCTGTTTGCTAGTGTTTCAAACAACATGAAGTCTTGCTATATTATGACATATGCAGTTTGTCCCAACCTTAGAACTGCTCCGGAGGTGAGAGTTAAAGTCCATGCCAGGCATGGAACTTGGAGCTCGAGCTCGGTTGAAAATTCTATCTGTTGTTCTTCAAACTTAAACTGTCAGATTCTTTACTCCGCCTCACTGAACAGTCGCTCTGGAGATTCCTCCTTCTGCCTGGTTCATTTTGTCGGTTAAAGTATAAAAGTTTTCGGTTTTTTAACCGAAATTAAACCGCAACCGGTCAGTTCAAGCTCTATCTGTGGTATTGTAAGTACTATATAGGTTTTACATTTATTTTCTGTGTGGAACTTGTAAACATTTTCATCGGTTCGGTTTGAACCGATCAAGTTACTTCTATTACATTACTGTCTTTTAGAAAAACCGGGCCCACTGGGTTTCAGCACTGTGTTGTATGTGGGGAAGCCTTTGCCAAGGCTGACCCCCACACCACATGTGTTTATTGTCTGGGGTTTGACCACCTCAGTTCAGACTGCCAGATTTGCAAGGTTTTCCTGCAACTACCCTGGATAGAGAGTTGGTAGACTCGGGAGCAGGAGGCCAAAAGTCCACTGACCGGATGGCCAGCCTGGTTCGGTTTCAACCAAACCGGAGGGTGCCCTCTGACCAGGCGATACTTCCTCGGGCAAAGAGAGCCGACTCTGAGGGTCGGTTCCAACAAAAAATCTAGAAAATCAGCTGGTGTGGAGTCAAAACTTCCTCTCCAACCGCTGAAGAAATAGCTAAAGCAATAAAAATTGTTCAGTCACTCTCCCGGTTCCAACGAACCGCATCATCAAATGGCGCTTTCGGTTGATCGGTTCCTCCAGTTCAAGAGTATTATTTAGAGGAATTTTATGAACCAGAGGAGGGGAAGAGGA
This sequence comes from Neoceratodus forsteri, assembly GCA_016271365.2. NCBI lineage: Eukaryota > Metazoa > Chordata > Ceratodontiformes > Ceratodontidae > Neoceratodus > Neoceratodus forsteri. Next base: position 1,070,924,449 of record CM028134.1, on the reverse strand, counting down.
GTATGAGGAGAGTGAATGTGGTTTTGAAAGTCTGGATGTGCCCATTGAACGGACATCTCTCCAGACAGACCTTCAGGAGTGTCTCCCCCTAGGCTTTCTGAGTCCTCTTCTCATTTTATGTTTTATAAAAAAGTGGCTGAAACCCTCCAGCTCCCTATGGAGGAAGCTGTGGATGATCAAGAAGAGCCTGATTTTGTAGAAATGATGGATATCCCAGAGTCTAGGAGACTGTCTATTCATCTGCATAAATCTTTTTGGAAACAGACAGTAAAGATTTTAAAAGCTCCTCACACCATACCTCCTGTTGATGAAAGAATGGACAAAGGTATGCATTATCAGGCTCTGATCGGAGTTCTTACACAACAATGCAGCCACGTGGGGTGGTGCAGCTGCAGCCTGTGACAAGCAAATGTTCCTTAGCCTCTCACCCTCTGACAAGGGACTCCAGAAAGATAGATGCCATGGCAAAGAAACAGTACATGGCAGCTTTCTTGGGACTCAGACAGGCTAATTATATGGCTTATGTTGCTAGATATCAAAAATCCAGATGGGATACTGTTTTAGCTCTAGCAAAGCAGGTTCCTGGCCAGCTGGCAAAGGAGCTGGAGCAGGTGGCCGCTGATGGTATTGAGGCATCCAAGGTGCAATTCCATGCTGCAGTGGACTCTAATGATGTATCATCCAGAGTCATGGCTACATCTGTGGCTCTCCGTAGAATGGCTTGGCTCAGATGTAGTACCCTGTCACAGGATACCCAGACTAAGGCCATGGATTTCCCTGTTGTGGGCAACTCTCTGTTTTGGGAGCAAACAGAGAATTACATGAAGAAAATGGATGAATATAGGACCACCTATAGGAGTGCACAGGCCAAGGAAAGGCAAGTCACTCCCCAAAGGCAGCCTCCCAGGGGCAGGGGTGAGCCTTTTCATAGGCCTTTTACCAAGCCAGGCTTCCTCTTCAGCTTTTGCACAGAAGGGTTCTTTAGAGGAGAGGCAGGCGGGGTGCAGGCAGGCCTGCTTCCACCCGCAGCCTAAAGCCCCTGCCAAACAGGCACCCTGATGGGCGCCCAGGGCCAATTCTCCACTACCTGTAGGGGCAGGCTGGCTTACTTTGTCCAGGACTGGGAGTCTCTAACGTCAGACAAGTGGGTCCTGGAAGTAGTAAGCCAGGGACTGGTTCTCAGCTTCAGAAAAATTCCAAAGATGAGAATCAGATCCTTTCCATCTGCAAATCCTTCAGAGGCTCTTGCTCTGGAGGCAGAAGTCTCTACCCTCCTGGCTCTCAGAGCTGTGGAAAGGGTTCCACCCCTACACCAAGGCAAAGGGTTGTATTCCAGGTACTTCCTTACCCCAAAAAAGACAGGAGAATGGCGGCCCATCCTGGATCTCAGGTATCTAAACAAGCACCTTTTAAAACTAAAATTCAAAATGGTGACTCTGGGAATTATTTTACCCTCTTTAAGGCCAGGGGACTGGTTAGTGTCCCTGGACCTCAAGAATGCCTATTTTCTTGTTCTCATCAGAAGCTCCCATCGAAAGTACCTCAGATTCAAACTGCCCTCAGGTCATTACCAGTTCAGAGCAATGCCCTTCGGCCTTACATCTGCCCCAAGCGTATTCACAAAATGCCTGGCAGTAGCAGTTGCCCACTTAAGAAGGCAAAACATTGCCATGTTTCCTTACTTGGACGACTGGCTCATAGTAGGCCAGTCCCCAGACCAAGTCAGGTTACACCTTCAAGTAACTCAGCAACTGCTAACTTCTCTAGGTTTCCTTCTCAGTCTTCCAAAGTCAGTCCTAGAGCCTGTCCAGCTTCTCACCTTCATAGGTGCAGAACTGAACACAAAAGAAGCCAGAGCCTTCCTTCCTCTGGAAGGGGCAAGTACCCTGATTTCTCTGGCTTTCTCCTTCACCCTGCAGGTCTCTCGACCAGCAAGGCACTTTCTACAGCTCCTGGGACACATGGCTGCTTCGACAGCATTAGTGCAGGGAGCCAGATTTCAGATGAGGGACATCCAGTTCCATTTGAGAGCCTTTTGGTCTCAAAGAAAGGACCCTCTAACCAAATTAATTCCAGTGATTCGAACCCTGATCCAGGCCCTTCAGTGGTGGCAGGACCAGGGCAATTTGAGACAGGGGTTCCCCTTTGCCCCTCAGTCTCACTCCTTAATCCTTACTACAGATGCATCCCTATTGGGGTGGGGAGCTCACATGGGCGACCTCACCACCCAGGGATTGTGGTCCCTCAGGAATCTCTGCCCACATCAATCTGTTGGAACTCAGAGCAGTTTTTCTAGCACTTCAAGCTTTTCCAAATCTGTTCAGAACAAGGTTATTCAAGTCAGAACAGACAATACCACCACAATGTGGTACATCAACAAACAAGGGGCACTCGGTCTCGTGACCTTGTGCACCTAAGCAATGAAGTTGTGGTCGCTGGCTTACTCCCTGAACACCTTCCTTGTAGCAGTTCACCTCCCAGGCAAGGACAATGTCCTGGCAGATGCTCTCAGCAGGATTTCCCAAGGCCATCACAAATGGGCTCTGGATCCCCTAGTTCTGGAGGTGGTATTTGCCAGATGGGGCACACCCCAGATAGATCTTTTTGCAGCCCCAGACAATCATCAACTTCCCCTTTTTTGTTGCAGGTCCCCAGTGTTGGGCTCAGTCCCCCTGGATGCCTTCCTTCTCAGTTGGGAAGGGAAGTTTCTCTATGCCTTTCTGCCCTTCCCTCTCCTGTTCATAGTGCTAGTCAAAATCAGGTCTCAGTCCTGCAAGATGATTCTGATTGCTCCAGACTGGGCCAGACAGCCCTGGTACCCACTCCTTATGTCCTTAGCAGTCCACCTTCCCCTGTGTCTTCCCAGGAATCACAATCTGTTATCCTGTGCTCAGGGAAGGGTTTGGTACCCGAACCTCAAATCTCTCAGTCTCAAGGCCTGGTTCTTGAAGAGTTAGAGTTTGCTGACCTACACCTTTCCCAAGGTGTATTGGATATTCTGAAGGCTTCTAGGAAGCCTTCCACCAGGGCTACTTATAATTCCAAATCGAAGAGATTTTCCATATGGTGCTCTGGGAAGCATATTTCCCCAGAATCTGCTGACTTACCCATAGTCCTGGATTATATGGTTCATTTAAATACTTTAGGGCTGAGACCAGCTACCCTAAAAGTGCACTTGGCAGCCGTGTCTACTTTCTTGTCAGCAGGTAAGCCCTCTTCTCTTTCAGCTCATCCTGTATTCTCCAAGTTTTTCAAAGGGTTGCTTCACACCAACCCCCCATTCAGGGATCCTTCCCCTGCCTGGGATCTTAATATTTGCATTGCCCAGCTTATGCAACCCCCTTTTGAGCCCTTGTCTTCAGCAGAGCTCAAGTACTTGACTTGGAAAACTGTGTTTTTGGTAGCCATCACTTCTGCCAGGCGCATAAGTGAGTTACAAGCATTGTCAGTGGAGCCTGATTTTATCTCCTTTCACAGAGATAAGGTAGTCCTCAGGACTAACCGAAAGTTCTTGCCTAAGGTGGTCTCAGATTTCCACCTTAATCAATCTATATCTCTCCTGTGTACTTCACTGACCATTCCTCTTCTGGTGAGAGGAGGTTGCACAGTTTAGATGTCAAAGATCCTTAGCTACTACATAGATCGTACCAAAGGTCACAGGTTTAACTCCTTCCAACTGTTCCTCACTTATGGTGAGGTTGGCAAAGGGAAACCTGCCACTAAAAGATCCATTGCCAGGTGGATTGTCTCTTGTATCCAATTCTGCTATGAAAAACTGGATAAAGTTCCTCCCTCAGGCCTGAGGGCTCACTCCACCAGAGGTACAGCTGCGTCTCTGTCTGCTGCCAGGGACTTCCCTATCCTAGAGATATGTCAAGCAGCTACCTGGAAAATGGTGCACGCTTTTACTAAGCATTACTCCTTGGACATCCAGGCTAGGAGTGATGCTCGTTTTGGCACAGCTGTACTTCAGAGCCTATTTCCTAAGTAGGTTCTATCCCTCCTCCATGGAGGTACTGCTGTGTAGTCTGCATAGTAATAATATAGCAAGACTTCATGTTGTTTGAAGAAAAATTACTCACCTTAGTAATGTTGTTTCTTCTAATGGAGTCTTGCTGTATTATGACCTCTCCCATCCTGCCCCTCTCAGAACCTTACTCTTGGGGATGTGGGTGGGCAGGGCAACGTTACACTTTTAGACCTTGTTTTCACCCCTCTTTTGGGGTGATCTTTGTTAGTGTTTGTCATTTTTGGGTCCCCTGACTTGAGTCTTCATTGTGGCACCAAAAAATGTGTTTATTTAATTAAGTAGCCAGTTGGCTAGTGTAGGTTTACAGCTTCCACACAGAGTCTTAGTGAGTTTTTACTCGTAAAGATCTGACAGTTTAAGTTTGAAGAACAACAGATAGAATTTTCAACTGAGCTCGAGCTCTAAGTTCCATGCCTGGCATGGACTTTAACTCTTTCACCTCCGGAGCAGTTCTAAGGTTGGGACAAACTGCATATGGCATAATATAGCAAGACTCCATTAGAAAAAACAACATTACTAAGGTGAGTAATTTTTTCTTTTCTGAGGCGCACTCATTTTCACAAAGTCAGCCCTCCTGAAGTCCAATACTCTTGCTTTTGTATGGCTTGACTCTATGGCCGTGTTTATCAAGAACCACACTGTTTGGTGGTCATTTGTTCCAAGATGGCTACCCACTTCTGTATTCGAGATTCTTTCTCCGTCCACATTTGAGAGTACCAGGTCTAAGACTGCTCCCTCCCGAGTGGGTTCCAACACTAGGTGTCTGAGACATGACCCTTGTAGGGCATCAAGAATGACCCTGCTCTTGGATTTGCCTGCAGCAAAGGTGCTTCAGTTAACATCTGGCATATTCAGGTCCCCCATCAACAATACCGCCCCTTTTTCTGCCATTCTAAGGATGCCTTCTATCATTTCCTTGTCCATTCCCTTCCCCTGAGATGGGGGTCTGTATACAGCAGAGGACAACAGTGGATTATGGTGGGGGACCGAGCTGCTGGGTTGGTCATTTAGGAGTTTATTTAAATACAGGGATAGCTCTGTGAATATGTTATTGAATGCCGTGGCCACTTCCAGAGGGTCAGTAACCAGGCCATCGGGGGAGTTCAGATGCAGTGCTACCTTGCTGGAGTGGGGGTTTAGAAGGGAGCAAATAGATTCCCAGAATTTCCTGGGGTATACAAGGTTGTCCTTTTGGAGATTTCGGCAGTGACTCTGTTTCCGGGATTTGGCCAGAAGCTTATATTGGCTTCTCTGACGCTTGTAGGTATCCCAGAGGACAGGGGAGGGTGATGCCTTGTAGTTGGATCAAGCACGATCCCTGTCCTTCATGAGGATTAGGAGATCTTTGGTAACCCTGTCCCATCTGGTAGTGATGGGAAAATGCTGGTCCTGTAGCGTTGGTAGGGTCTGTGTGAAACGGGTAACTGCCATAGTCACATCAGCAAGCGAGCAGAGAGCAGACCAGTCAAAAGACCGAGTCTCTGCAAGGAGATTGGTGGTGTTGGGGATGCAGAAATTTCAGAAGGATATTTATTTGGGAGGGGGGCATTTGAGTTTGGATGACCAGAGAAGATATGTAGGGAAGTGGTCGCTAGTGGAGTTGGCCATGGTGCCTGCGTGCAGTATGTAGTCATCCCTATTTGTGAGGATCCAGTCCAGGAGGGTCTGAGTGGCCATTCGTGGGTTAAGTCTGGTGGGTAGCGAGATAGCCTGGAACCAGGCTGTTGTGTTTTAGCAGGGAGACGTAGTCCGACTGGTGGCTGCTCAACCAATTTTAGTTTAAATCCCCTAGGAGGACGGAGTCTCTAATACGGGATGAAGAGCTCAGGCCCAAGAGGAAGCTGTTTAGTCCCTCAGTCCCAGCGGTGGTGATGGTGGGGAAGGGTTATAGCAGCAGCCAATGTAGAGTTGTTTTTTACAGGATCCCAGGGTCATTTCTGAGAGGATCCATTCACTTGGTGAGGTGGGGTCAGAGCAGAAAGCGATGTTGCCTGTGAGTGGTTCTCTGAGGAACAGAGCAACACCACCTCCTGTTTTTTGGCCCGGCCTATCGAGACATAGTAGGGAGTAACTAGGTAGTTGATAAGTGTGGTCTGCATGGTGCGGCTTTAACCAGGTTTCTGAGAGTCCCAGCACATGGGGCTTGTGTAGTGCAACCCATGCCTCCAACTCCAGGAACTTTGAGGGAAGGCTATAGATGTTGATGTGAGCGATTTTTAGTCCAGGGGTGTTTGTCCAGATGCTGGAGGAGGGGGTGATGTGGGAGTTAGGTGGGCCAGGGTTGCACTCGACATCCCCAGCTAGGAGAAGGAGGGATATTAGGAGTAAACATGAGTAGGAGGGAACAGTGGGAGACCAGGAGAAGGAAGCCAGGTAGTGGCCAAGAAGGCATTCCAGATTGGAGAAACTGGAGAGAGCGATGGGTCCTAGGGAGGACATATCCCATATGGACAGGGGGGAGGGGTGTAGTAGGTGGGAGTGGGTAACAGATAGGAAGACAAGGTGCTCTTGGTCATGGGCGAGCACAGTAGCGCAGCAGTCCGTCAGCGCTAGGAAGGATGGTAAAGAGACAGCCAGCATAGTGAGCAGTAGGAGATTCATTTTAGCAGGGCATGGATAAGTGACAAAATACTGTCAGAGAAATGGGAAAATTAAGGGGAAGTTGAAAGTGTGGGGGGAGTGCTAGGGGATAAAGGAGGAGTATGATCAGAGTGCTAGAAAACACTCAGAAGACAAGGGCAGAGGCCAGAAGAGGTCCTGGAAGGGACTATTTCTTTAAGGTGAGGAGAGGGCTAGGCAGCGCCAATGGGTACAGGTTTGGCAAGAGGGGGAGTGGCTTTAACGGATTTAATCAGTGGAGGGGAGGGGGAGGGGTCTGAAAAAGACTCAGCCATGCTTCACTGGAGGCTGGTCTGGCCAAATTACCCACAGCTGACAGCAGAAGGGCGGGTGGTGGCGGGCTGGTTGCTTCCGTTGGTGACTGCGACAGAGGCAGTGCTAGTCCGACTGGCTACGATGGATGCCTGAGGGAGAAGGGATAGATGGGAATTAGATATTCTCTGGGAGCTGGGGGTTGTTAAGCAGATTTACATTTACACAAAAGAGCTGTTCACGAAATTTGCAGTTAAATCGGGGGGGGTGGGTTGTAGACTACCGGCAAGGCTCCAGCAGAGTCAGCGGGAGGAGAGAAGAAAAGGGAAAAAAAAACTGGACTACACTGCAGGTCGGGGGGGAAAGCTTAAAAGGCTAGCAAAGTGGAACCAGGAAATTATTTAAGACAGGCTCCAAAATGAAAGATAAAATTTAAACAATTTGAACCAGTATGCACAAATTTGCAGTATGGGTACAATAAAACCTTACACTTCAATCGCAGGAACATTCAAAACAGATCTCTTTGTGTTCTGAAATGAGCAACTTGTAGGGCTCATAGATGGCAGCTACTCATTTGTGAGCTGAAGACTTTGTGAGAAATGCTGCTACTACATGCTGCAGAGAGTGGTAATTACAGAGACACTGGCTAAAATGAACTGGAACAGATGTGGAAATAAAATAAAAGCGGTATAGTCAGATTCAGCATTTTTGGAAATGCCAGGCAGAAAAGGGCCAATTAGGGAGCTCTTGGGTTGGTGAACAGCCAATGAGAGCTGGTCCTGGGGAAAGCACTGCTGGTTTGAAAATCTGAAAATTCAGTCCGAAAAGGACTCAGTCGTGCTTCACCAGAGGCTGGTCCAGCCAAATTACGTGCAGCTGATAGCAGAAGGGCGGGTAGCGGCAGGCTCCTTCTCGCCATGGAGGCAGGCGGGTTGCTTCCATAGGTGACTGTGGCAGAGGCGGTGCTAGCCCGATGGGCTACCATGGATGCCTGCAGCTGATGGCAGAAGGGCGGGTGATGGCAGGCTCCTTCTCGCCGTGGAGTTGGGCGGGTTGCATCCATAGGTGACCGTGGCAGAGGCAGTGCTAGCCCGATGGGCTACTATGGATGCCTGCAGCTGATAGCAGAAGGGCAGATGGCAGCAGGCTCCTTCCTGCTGTGAAGGCAGGCAGGTTGCTTCCGTAGGTGACCATGGCAGAGGCGGTGCTAGCCCAATGGGCTACTGTGGATGCCTGCAGCTGATAGCATGGGAGCCAGCCAGTAACCAGTGCTAGCCCCCTCCTTCCTCAGTTCTGTTTTTCCCACCAGACAGCACACCATGGAAGCAGCTGAAGTCTGAAACTGCTAGCACTCAACCTCAGTTTGCCACCACTTTTTCAATCTCAGTTCGCCATAGCTTTTTCTCTGCTTTTTTTTCTAACGCTGAATACTTTTCAACGTCAAATTCAGCTCCTTTACTATTTCAGCTCCATTTTTAAAGTTTGGCCTTGATTTAAGTATTTTCCATTCTGATTTTATTATTTTTTCCATTGTGATGCAGAGTTCCTAACTGCAGCAGAAGAAGAATGGCTGCAGTTTCCCGATGTGTTGGTGCTCCTGTGGAGGTCTTATTGTAGTGTCTGGCCAGCATCCAAAATGTCACTTCTGCCTTGGCCCCAACCATGACATAGATCAACGTGATGCCTGTTTCTCCATGGACAAACGTGTCCTAGAACTGCACGTGCTGAAGTTGTGTCATTTGCCCGTCACTTTTAGAGGCAGGTGTCGTGCTTGCGATGCCAAGTACAGGAGCCTGGGCTGTTCCTCGGGGGGGCCCCCTTCCCAGTACCTCTGGTGCTGAGGATGACCAGGTTCCTCCATGTGCTCACCTCGCTGAGACATCGGGGGGGGGTGGATTCTAGTGGAAGTTGACTCCTTCCATGGGATCGACTGTGCATCTCTCCCCGTCTTTTCTGAACAGTGGAATCCCTGGAGATGAGGCTGAAGTTATATGCTCGGTCTACACTTTTGGACACCTTGGTGTCATGGCCTGGTGCCATCCTGGCTCCTGGTACTGCCCTAAGTAGCAGAGAGCACAGTGGTGCTGGGTCCCCTTCTTGTACTGTTTGCGGTTCCAGAAGAAGGGTTGGTTCCGGAGCTGCCCCTGACCCTGAGTCCAAGATGGTCATTATCTCCTCCCCTGAATGCCCTAGTGATCTTGAGAAGGATGATGACACTGCTGTTGGGGATGAGGTGGCGAAGATGGCACAGGACCCCCTTCCCCCAGGTTTCTGAGCACGATGCCAGAGATGGCGTCACCCCTGGGTCTGGTGCTGGGGACGGTGCCGGGATCTGTTCTGGTGATACCCGCTGTTCTGATTCAGGCCCCAGTTCTGGGTCCAAACTCTGTGCCATTTGCTGTGCTGCATTGGTTCTCTGTGCCAGGAATGGTTCCAGAGGCGGTGCCGGCAATAGTGACATGTCCGGCTCTGGGGACAGTACACTCCTGCAGCCTTGGTAGGGAACCTGGACTTCTGCCACCCCTCCTTGAGTTGCCAGGTATCATTGGTCCTCTTGGTCCTCTTACATGGCCTTAGTACAGGAGGACAACTGTTACCCTCCGCCAGTTCCACCTACAGTCTGACCTAACATAGAAACATAGACTTTGACGGCAGATAAGGACCACTTGGCCCACCCAGTCTGCCCATTTCCCTACCTAATGGATAAGCTGCAGATTCTAGTTAACCAACAGCCTGTTTCCTGCAACCCCCCCCCCGCTATAATTGCCTTATGTCTGTCCCATGCATGTTTGAATTCCTCCACTGTTTTAGACCCCACAACCTCTCCAGGAAGGCGGTTCCATGCGTCCACCACTCTCTCCATGAAAAATAATTTCCTCACATTACCCTGAGCCGTCCCCTCTAACTTTAAATTGTGCCCCTTGTTCTTACACATCTCTTTTCTGAAAGATGCTACCCTCCTGGACTTTGTTGATTCCCTTGAGGTACTTAAAAGTTTCTATCATGTCCCCCCGTCCCTCCTTTCATCAAGGGTATACATATTAAGCTCTCTGTCTCTCTTCATATGGTTTCTGATGTAGACCATTTTAGTTGCCCTCCTCTGGACTGCTTCCATCCTGTCTATGTTCTCGCGTAGATGAGGTCTTCAAAACTGCACGTGGTACTCCAGATGGGGTCTCACCAACTGTCTGTATAGAGGGATAACCACTTCCCTTTTTCTACTTGTGATGCCCCTCCCTATGCATCCCAGTATCCCCCTGGCTTTCCCTACTGACTTCTCACATTGCATACCCACCTTTAGGTCATCTGATATGTCTACACCCAGATCCCTTTCCATTATTGTTGTTGTTAGTACCTCCCCTGCTATTGTGTACTGTTCTCCTGGATTTTTATTTCCCAGGTGCATTACTTTGCACTTCTTTGCATTGAATCTAAGTTGCCATATGTCTGACCATTCCTCCAACCTTGCCAAGTCCCTTCTCATCCTTTCTACCCCTCCTTGTGTATCAACTCTATTACAGATCTTTGTGTCATCCACAAAGAGGCATACCTTTCCTTCCAGACCCTCTGCAATGTCACCTATAAAGACGTTAAAGAGGATTGGACCCAGTACTGAGCCCTGATGTACTCCACTAGTAATCCCCCTTTCTTCAGAATGTGTTCCATTCACTGTTAACTTCTGTGTCCTGTTGTGCAGCCAGTTTTCTACCCAGGCTACCACCCTGGGACCCACTCCCAGGCTGGCTAACTTGATTATTAATCTTTTGTGCGAGATTGTGTCAAATGCCTTGCTAAAGTCTAGGTAGGCCATATCCACAGCCCCTCCCTGGTCTATTACTTTGGTCACCCAGTCAAAGAAATCGATTAGATTTGTCTAACATGACCTTCCTGCTGTGAATCCATGCTGCTTTGGGTCCAGTGCCCGCTGGCCTCTAGGTACTCAACAATTCTTTCTTTCAGAAGTGATTCCATCATTTTCCCCACCACTGAGGTCAAACTAACAGGTCTGTAGTTTCCTGCTTCTGCCTTGCTCCCACTTTTGTGAAGGGAATCACATCTGCCCTCCTCAAGTCCTCAGGTACACCCCATCTTCCCATGATTTGTTAAAAGTGTGGTTAGTGGTGTCACTAGGTCCTCCCTTAGCTCTTTTAGGATTCTAGGGTGAATCCCGTCAGGCCCCATTGCTTTGTCCACCTTGAGTTTTAGAAGTTCTTTCAGTACTCTTTCTTCTTTAAATGGACTGGTATCAACCCCACTATCCTGAGTGCTTCTACTGTTTGGTTTAGGTAACTCCTCCTCTTCTTCTTTTGTGACTACTGAGCAAAAGTATTCATTCATTATCTCTGCCTTTTCACTGTCTCCTCTGCCCACCTCCCTCTCCTTTATCAATCTTCCCTATCCCTCCTTAACCTTTCTATGTTCCCTAATGTACCTATAAAGGTTTTATCCCCTTCTTAACCGGGTTGGCTATCCTTTCCTCGGTTTGGGCCTTTCTTTTCTGACTGCCTTCCCACTTCTTTCTGCTTTAATTCCTTACAGTTCCTGCCGTGCTCTGTCTGTGATTCCTTATACTTTTTGAATGCAGCCTTTTTCTCCTTAACCTTCTCTGACACTTCTTTGAGAGCCATAGTGGTTTTATTCTGCTTTGTTTTCTTTATTTGTTCACACAAAGGCTTGTTGCCTCTATGATGGCAGTTTTGATTTTCTCCATTGTTCTTCCACCCTCCTTTCTGGCCATTTTCTAATGCATTCCTCAGGTATTCACCCATTTGCCAAAGTCAGCCCTTCTAAAGTCCAGTATCCTTGTATTTGTATGGCTTGTCTCCATGGTTGTGTTTGTTGAAGCACACTGTGCAGTGGTCACTTGTTCCCAGGTGTCTACTGACTTCTAAGTTTGTGATCCTCTCTCCATTTGAGAGTACCAGGTCTATATTGCTCCTCCGAGTGGGTTCCACCACTAGCTGTCTGAGCATGCTCCTGTAGGGGCATCGAGAATGACTCTGCTCTTGGATGTGGCTGCAGTCCATGTTGCCCAGTTAACATCTGGCATATTCAGGTCCCCATCAACAGTATCTCCCTTTTCAGCCATTTTGAGAATGCCCTCTATCATTTTCTTGTCCATTTCCTCCCCTTGAGGCGGGGTCTGTGTAACCCTGTGTGGATTGTGATGCCATTCCCTGTCTCCAATGTATTCCAAGTTCTCTTGTCCTCCCCTTTACCTTTTTAGTTTTGTTGCTTTGATCCCTTCCCTTATGTGAGAGCTACTCCACCTCCTCTTTTACCCTCCTGTCCCTTCTGTAGATGTGTACCTGGTATGTTGACATCCCAGTCATGGTTCTCCGTGTCACATGTTTCTGTGACTGCCACAATATCCAGTGTTCCACTTCCATCAGGCTACTAGCTCTGGAGCTTGTTCCCAGACTATGGGCATTGGTACTCATTGCTCTCCATTTAATGTTGGCTTTATCCTTTTTACCCCATCCCTGCTCTTATTGCCTTGTTCATTTTTCATTTACTCTTGTCCTGCCCTCTGTCAAGCTCTGTACCTCAGTGTTTACTCTACTACCTGACATGCTTATGGGGAGGCTTGAACTTTCCTGTTTCTATCAGCACCTCCCTGGCTAGTTTAAAGCTTGCCAAGGAAGCCTTTAAACCTGTCACCTAGGAGCATGTTTCCCTTCCTGGACAGATGCAGACCATCATGCCAGTATAGACCTTCATCTCTCCAGGTGGACCCCAGTCCCCAATGAAGCCAAAGCCCTGTGCTCTGCACCAGTTTTGCAACCATTCATTAAACCGCATGGTGTGCAGTACCCTAGCCTCATCCCTGCCATGGACTGGCAGCACCTCTGAGAAGATTACCATGCTTGCTACCTGTCTGAGGCCCCTCCCCAACTCCACAAATTCATCCTGCACTGATCTCGTGCCTAGCTAGGTCATTTGTCCCGAGGTGGACATTGATATCTAGTTTTCTGTCCTGTGATGCTGCTTCTGCAATCCTGAGGATTCGCTTCCTGTCCCTCCAAGCCATGGCACCAGGCAGGCACCTTACTTCCCTCTCCTCTCCCTTCCCCAGGTCTACACCCCTAACAATTGAGTCCCCTGTCAGAAGCTGTTTCTTTCCCTTGTGTTGTCCCTTGCCACTCTTTTGTGGGTCTCCTTGTGGATGTCTCAGCATTCTTCTTGGTCTCCAATGAGGGTGTCATCATAGAGGAACCTTGATTTGCCAGACCACATATGATTTGTGTAGAGGTGCAACTCGGGGGCTACGCCTCTGTTCCACCACCCTCACCCTCCCAGAACCTACTGTGGTCCATCTGCTCTTCACACATGGCAACCTCTGAGGCAGTGGTTGTGGAACTGGTGCTCTTTGGGTGGGGGAGTCCTTAGTCCTTGCCAGTTCAGCCTGGAGGTGGGCAACCTCCTCCCTCAGAGCTGACAGTTGCCTGCAAATAGGGCAGCAACGCAGGTTCCAGAATGTTTCCCGGAAAATTGCTGCCCCACAGCCAGTGCATTGCACCACTCCCCACATGTCCTTCTTCCTTATAATATACAATGAGTAATATATAATTTTTTTTTGTGTGTGTGTGTATACTTACGCTTTATGCACTGTGCTGGGTAATTAAGAATATGACAGTTCTGCTCCAAGACCTGTTGAGGAAGTGATGTCAGAACCTTGGCTATAAAGGAAATGCCACGCCTGGGGTGGGTGGGGTGAGGGAGTGTGGGTGGGTAGGCCACAACCACTGGTGACTGTTAGAAACTATCAATTACACCACTGCTCCACCACCCTGGTGAGTACTGCCCTTATAGTAAGTCAACCAACACCACAATGTACTAGACCACTGCTCCTACACAAACCACTCTACTGAGTCCAGGGATAAAAATAAACTCACTGTTTAGCCAGCAGGCCACTTCCAAAATATTGCACAAATATCCTTCCAAATCCTATGTGTCTAGCACAGAAATCAAGCAACTTCAGTTGTATTACAACCCCTCTGGTTATAAAATTACTACACTTTAATGGAATCCTGCAATTCTTAATGCCAATAAGAAAATAATGAAACTTTCTCTAGAAAGTGTAGCTTACCTTCCTAGTCCCCTACAGTATTATGTTTTACCGAGTTACCAGTTCCTCAAATGCGTTCTAGTTTGTTCTCTGCAGTATAGCCAATTTCTCAGCTTCCAAAAGGAACAGGCAGGTCCTCTGACTGACTTTACTCTGTGTAGTATGCCTAAACAAAACAGTGATCCATTTCAGACCCGTGGCCCCAGCACCACCTCTTCAGGAGTCCAGCTCCTCTTCTGCTCTGGCTTCCTCCTTCGAGAATGACAACTTACCCCTTCACATGTCCACAGATGCCGAGTACTCTGCATCCCAGCGGTTCCTCACAGAGATGCTGAAGGAGCTGAACATTTGCAACACCATATAGGTTGCTAGCCTTGCTTGTAGAGCAGAAAGCAGCTAACTAAAAGAAGCTACATTTTCTTATTAATTTAAAACTTATATCTCAGCAGGAGTCATTGTCTGTTGAGATAAAGTAGACAGATAACTTTATTAGAAGTAGAAGGGGTCTTATTTAGGGTTAAAAAGAAAGAAAAGAAATAAAGTCAGTGTGTGTTCTGTGCAGGGAAGGGTACTAATCAGCTGACTTTGCTAAACCAGTAGGAGGAAAGAGAGCTTACCTGGGGTGTGGTTTAGACACTATAAAAGCAGGTGAGTCAAATTACAATTTCCTGTTGCTAGCCTTGCTTGTAGAGCAGAAAGCAGCTAACTAAAAGAAGCAACATTTTCTTATTAATTTAAAACTTATATCTCGGCAGGAGTCATTGTCTGTTAAGATAAAGTAGACAGATAACTTTATTAGAAGTAGAAGGGGTCTTATTTAGGGTTAAAAAAAAGAAAGAAAAGAAAGAAAGTCAGTGTGTTGTGCAGGGAAGGGTACTAATCAGCTGATTTGCTAAACCAGTAGGAGGAAAGAGAGCTTACCTGGGGGTGTGGTTTAGACACTATAAAAGCAGGTGAGTCAAATTACAACTTCCTGTTGCTAACCTTTTTTCTTATTAATTGCCCTCCATCCCACCCACCCAAAGCCAGTTCTTCTTTTATAGCCACTGGATTTGACTGTCAGCAGGAACTTCCTGTTTGGCAGTAGGAAGGAAAGGATCATAGAGAAACATTGGTTTTGTCAACCCTAAAGGAAAAAAGTAGCTCACTCTCTCCCCCACCCAGCTGCTGGTGGTCTGATATTGAGCAAGGAAGAAAGAGGCTACTGAAGAAGATAGGAAGTTGCTGTCCCAGAACAGGAAGGGTGAGAGTTGTAAGGAGAGGAGAGAATAAGCATCCAGAGAAACAGTAAAGAGGACACAAAATAAGACATGATAGGAGTGGTGCAGTGCAATGGCTGTGGGGCGGCAGTGTTCCAGGAGACATTCTGGAGGCTGCGATGCTGCCCTATTTGCAGGCACCTCTCTGGTCTGAGAGAGGAGGTTGCCCATCTCCAGGCTGACCTGGCTAGGATTCGTGAAACCTCCTCCCCCACCCAGGGACCACCAGGGCCAGTGCCAGTACCTCAAAGGTTGCCAAGAAAGAGGAGAGGCTGGACCAGGGTGGGCTCAAGGAGGGAGAGGGTGGTGGAACAGAGTTGCATCCCTCCAGCTGTACCTCTCCACAATTCATTCGCTCTTCTGGTGGATAGCGGTTCCTCTATGGAGGCACCTGCTGTGGAGACCAAGGAGGATGCTGGGAACCTTCACAAAGGAGACCCACAGGAGGGTGACATGGGACCCCAGAGGGGAAGGAAACAACTCCTGGTGGGGGACTCAGTCATTAGGGGGTAGAATTGGGGAGGAAGGGAGGAGGTAAGGTGCCTTCCTGGCACCACGGCTTGGAGGGACAGGGAAGCTTAACCTCAGGATCGTGGGAGGAGCTGCACGAGGGAGGGAGCTGGATGTCATTGTTCACCTAGGGACAAATGACCTGGCTAGAATGGGATCAAAGCAGTGCAAGAGGAGTTTGAAGAGTTGGGAAGGGGCCTTAGACAAGTAGCGTACTGGTAACCTTCTCGGAGGTGCTGCCTGTCTATGGCAAGGGAGATGCTAGGCACTTCTCACCAGGGAATTCAATGAGTGGTTGAAAACTGGTGTGGAGCTCAAGGTTTTGGCTTCATTGGGGACTGGGGAGCACCTGGAGGGATGCAGACCTATACTGGTGCGATGGTCTGCATCTGTCCAGGTGGGGAACCAGGATCCTAGGTGAGAGGTTTAAATGCTTCATTGGCAAGCATTTAAACTAGCCAAGGGGGGGAGGCACTGAAAAGGAGCAGGGAAATCCGAGCTTCCCCCAACAAAATATGGTGATTAGTGAGGTAAACACCAAGGTACAGAAGTTATTAGGGAGCAGAACAGATTTACATGTAAAAAAAGGTAAAGGCAGTAAGGACAGAAATGGGGCTAATAGGGGTAAGGCTATCAAAAAGTGGAGGGTGATGAGTACCAATGCCCGTAGTCTGTGTAACAAGCTCCCTGAACTAGTGGCTTTGATGGAAGAGGGTTGCCAGGATATTGTGGGAGTCACAGAAACATGGTACACAGAGAACCATGACTGGGATGTCAACATACCAGGATACACAATCTACAGGAGGGACAGGGAGGGTAAAAGAGGAGGAGGAGTAGCTCTCTATGTAAAGGAAGGGATCAAAGCAACAGAACTAAAGAGTAAACAGGGAGCAGATGAGGCACTTTGGGTCACTCTGGAGACAGGAAATGGCACCACAATCCGCATGGGGGTTGTATACAGACCCCCATCTCAGGGGGAGGGAATGGATGAGGAAATGATAGAAGGCTTTCTTAGAATGGCAGAAAAAGGGAGATATTGTTGATGGGGACCTGAATATGCCAGATGTTAACTGGAGCACCTTTGCTGCAGGCACATCCAAGAGCAGGGTCATTCTTGATGCCCTACAGGGGGCATGCCTCAGACAGCTAATATTGGAACCCACTCTGGAGGGAGCAATCTTAGACTTGGTACTCTCAAATGGGGATAGAGAAAGAATCTCAGATTTAGAAGTGGGTAGCCATCTGGGAACAAGCGACCACCAAACAGTATGGTTCACGATAAACACAGCCATACAGTCAAGCCATACAAAAGCAAGAGTACTGGACTTTAGGAGGGCTGACTTTGGGAAAATGAGAGAGTGCCTCAGAAAAGCACTAGCAAACAGGCAAGAAGGAGGGGTGGATAAACAATGGGGAGTGATCAAAACAGCCATCACAGAGCAACAAGCCTTTGTGTAAAGCAAATCAATAAAACACAACAAAGGAAAAACCACTATGGTTCTCAAAAGAGGTGGCAGGGAAGGTTAAGGAGAAAGGACAGCATTCAGGAAATATAAGGAAACACAGAAGGAGCAGGACAGAGAACTTTATCAGTTAAAGCAGAAAGAGGCTGGGAAGGCAGTCAGAATAGCAAAGGCCCAAACCGAGGAAAGGATAGCCAATTCTGTTAAGAAGGGATAAGACCTTTATAGGTACATTAGGGAGGCGAAGAAGACCAAAGGAGGGATACTGAAGCTTAATAAAGGGAAGGGGATGTGGGTAGAGGGTGACAGTGAAAAAGCTGGGATACTGAACGAATATTTCTGCTCAGCATTCACAAAGGAAGAGGAGGGGGAGTTACCTAAACCAAACAAGAGAAACACTCTGAATACAGGGGTCGATACCAGTCCATTTACAGAAGAAAGGGTTCTGAAAGAACTAATAAAATTGAAGGTGGATAAAGCAATGGGGCCTGATGGGATTCACCCAAGAATTCTAAAAGAACTAAGGGTAGAACTAGTGACACCAATGACTACTCTCTTTAACAAATCATGGGAGGATGGGGTAGTACCCGAGGACTGGAGGAGGGCAGATGTGATTCCTCTTCACAAAAGTGGGAGCAGGACAGAGGCAGGAAACTGTAGACCAGTTAGTTTGACCTCAGTGGTAGGGAAAATGATGGAATCACTTCTGAAGGAAAGAATTGTTGAGTACCTAGAGGCCAGTGGGGCACAGGACCCAAGGCAGCATGGATTCACGATGGGAAGGTCATGTCAGACGAATCTAATAGATTTCTTTGACTGGGTGACCAAAGTAGTAGACCAGGGAGGGGCTGTGGACATGGCCTACCTAGATTTTAGCAAGGCATTTGATACAGTCCCACACAAAAGATTAATTCACAAGATAGCCAGCCTTGGAGTGGGTTGGGTCCCCAGGTGGTAGCCTGGATAAAAAATTGGCTAGACAACAGGACGCAAAGGGTACTAGTAAATGGAGTACACAGTAAAGAAAGGAGGGTTACTAGTGGGGTACCGCAGGGTTCAGTACTGGGACCGGTCCTTTTTAATGTCTTTATAAGTGACATTGCAGAGGAACTGGAAGGAAAAGTATGTCTCTTTGCAGATGACACAAAGATCTGCAACAGGGTTGATATACAAGATGGAGTGGAAAGGATGAGAAGGGACTTGACAAGGTTGGAGGAATGGTCAAATGTATGGCAACCCAGATTCAATGCAAAGAAGTGCAAGGTAATGCACATGGGAAACAAAAACCCAGGGGAAGCATACACAATGGGGGGTGAGATACTGACAACAGTAAAAATAGAAAGGGACCTGGGGGTAATTATATCAGATGACCTAAAGGTGGGCAAGCAATGTGAGAAGGCAGTAAGGAAGGCAGGGCGGATACTGGGATGCATAGGAAGAGGCATCAATAGTAGAAAACAGGAAGTTGTTATCCCTCTGTACAGACAGTTGGTGAGACCCCATCTGGAGTACTGCGTGCAGTTCTGGAGACCCCATCTCCACAAAGACATAGACAGAGTGGAGGCTTTCCAGAGGAGGGCAACCAAAATGGTGCAGGGTCTGCACCAGAAGACATACGAAGAAAGACTAAAGGAGCTTAATATGTATACCCTTGAGGAAAGAAGGGAGAGAGGGGACATGATAGAAACTTTCAAGTACCTCAAGGGAATTAACAAAGTCCAAAAGGGTAGCATCTTCCAGAAAAAGAGATGTGCAAGAACAAGGGGGCACAATTTGAAGATAGAAGGGGGACGGCTCAGAGGTAATGTGAGGAAGTATTTTTTCACTGAGAGGGTTGTGGATGCATGGAACAGCCTCCCTGAGGAGGTCGTGGAGTCAAGAACAGTGGGGGACTTCAAGAATGCATGGGACAGGCATAAGGCAGTCCTAGTGGGGGGTAGGAGGAAGTAAGCTGTTGGTTAACTAGGATCTGCAGCTTATCTGTTAGGTAGGAAAATGGGCAGACTGGGTGGGCCAAGCGGTCCTTATCTGCCGTAAAATTCTATGTTTCTAACATAGGATTCTTTGTAGGTCAGAATCCTGCATCCTTGCCGCTGAGATTCTTGGGGATTTCAATGATGACAGTTTTGCCATCCATTCTTGGCCTTGGGCCTTTGAGGAGGCATCCAGGACTGTCTAGCTCCATCCTTTCCCCCTACTCCAAACAACATCCAGCACAGGTATTGGTGCTCCCGCAACGTCTGCAGGAACCATACCTCATCCCACTTCAGTGATTCTGGTGCTTCAGACGCTGACTGGGCCTAAACACCTTGTGCCTGACCAGCCTCCTGAGGCTGATTCTGCAGAGATAAATTCTAGGGCAGGAGGGTTTTTACCTCGGCATGCACCATCTGCGCATTGCTGCACACCAGATCCATCAAGCAGCTTATAACAAGTGCCTATGGTCGCAGCTAGGTCTGTCCTAGATGAAGTGCCTGACCGTGAATTAATCCAGCAGGCCATTCAACTTTCCACCCAGGGCCTGGAGCTGGCAAGGCTCCAGTCAAGGGCATTGTACAGTGCCACTGAGGTAGCCTCCAGGTTGGTAGGAAGAGCAGTCTGCATTCAGCCGGTGGCATGGCTTTGCCTTTCAAGGTTGGCGCCTCTGGACCAGCGCAAGGTGCTTAATTTGCACTTCCAGGGGTCTCACTTTTTTTTCCTGCAAGGTCAGGCATTAACTGTCGGGGCACCCACCTGCTCCCAGTCCACTTGAGCCCCCGCCTGCCCATGACTAGTCTCTGGTCTTGCCGGACCTGTGAGGAGTCCTTGCCTTCAGGTGGTTATCCCCTGTGCAGAGGGCTGATATCTTCCCTCAGAGTGAGCCAGCTTCTCCCCTATTTTGGGGGAAAGCCTAGTACTCCGACCCATTAGTGTGAATGATTGGTGAAGACTGATTCTTGGAAGATATGAAAATGACATACTCACCATAATTGTTCATCTTCCACAATATCTTCATCATTCATTTACATGGCTGCCTACTAACCCCTGCTCAGGTAAGAGTCAGGGCCTCTGGGCTGCTCACCGTTACGCTATGCCACACTGGCATTCTTCTTGCCATTCCTTCTCAAGAGGTGTTTTTCCCCTCCTTTATTTGAGGGTGGAGTATTTTCTTTTTTCAAGAAAACCAAAAATGGTATGAAGGTCCCCATACCCTCTTCCCACACCTAACCCCCAAAATTTTACAACAAACCCTTTGGTTGTGAACCCCCCCCCCCAAATTACCTTAATAGTTCCTCCCTCTCCCTACTAGCGATATTCCTTAGGGTATATGCCTGTTGTTGCTGCTTGCAACATTGGTTTCACCCTGTCTGTGCCTCTCAGCTTTCTGCCAGGTGAAAGTGCCTGGCACTTGGGACAAGCTACAGTTCTCTTCTGAATTGACGTTTATCACACTTTCATGTTTTCACATTTGTACTCTTTTGGGAATGGCAGGAAGACAGTATTTGCGCTCCCAGGCTTTGTCCAGTCACTGGTACTGTTTCGCTCCTCTGAAGGAGCAGTTGGTTTTTAGCCTACTAAATTGAACCAGTCTTCTTGCGAGTACAGTGGTTGTTTTTAATTCAAGTTGACATTGTTATCTTAATTACATAGGGGTCTTTTCAAGGTCCCTATGTATACGTCAGAGCTATGTGCCAGGGCTGCTGCCCATCAGTCTTATCTGTAGCCTTCCTGTCCAAGTAGCTGGTGAGGGGCTCTGGCTCTCTATACCAGCTACCTCTGTGCCACCTAGTAGGCCCAACCATTATTTCTGAGTTGGTAGTCGTGTTTTATTATTTTTATATCGTAGATCCTTTACCTACCCTTTGGGCTAGAAGCCTGTAGCCCTGTCTTTTCGTCCACTTGTATCTTCTATTGGCGAACACACTTGAGGAAGGGAGGAGACCGGCATTGGTTACTGGCTGGCTCTTGTGCACAGTGTCAGTATGTTGGCCTCATGGGCAGCACCTCCGGCCAACGTCGCTCCCCTCCTAGCTGCAAAAGACTTTGTTCCTGCTGGGTCCTGTTGCCTATGGCTTAGATCCATTAGTGTGAATAAGTGGTGAAGATAACGCAGGAAGAGCAGCAATTATGGTGAGTAAGTTATTTTCATTTTTCTGCCCTCATGTGGATAATTCTTTTTTTCTTCACACAAAAAATAAAACCAATATGGAACTTGCTTCCAAAATATGTAGAAGTTAATTCCTTTGCTACTTTTAAAGCCAACTTTGACAGACATCTATTAAGTAATGAGTAAACAGATTCCAGCTTTTGCTGGAGATTTACACCCATGGGCCTATGACTTACTGTACACCTAAAAAATTCCTAGCGTAACGCTTAGTCTTTGTTGCTGTGTCAGGAGATCCTATTACTGGGATCAAACCCTGAAAAATTCAAGTCTGTACTCCAACAGTTGATCTGTTTGTTTGTTTATTTATTTATTAGATCATTGGTTTACAGACTTTTGAGTTAAAGACTCATTTACAAAGGCACCTCGTCAACAGAGCAATACATCACAGCAAACAAAACAAATCTAACGATGGGAAAGCGATATTTAAGTGTACTCCTCCCCCATTTCCAGCATACAGAGCTAGAGATGCATTTTAAATTGTTTGTCTATTGTAATGCTGATTACTGTAGCACCCAGAATCCAAGACTTACCTGCCAGACAACCACCACCTCGAGCCCCGACATGTGCAAATCACAGAGCAGGACCTCTAGGAGTGACCTGGATTTTGGGGTCACAGGTGGAAAGAGGTTGAGTACCTCGTTGTACCCCCTACTTGTGGTTTATTTTCTCCCCATTGATCCACTGGATCCTTCTCCTGGAGTCACCCATAGTTGCACCTTTACCTCTGGTTTGGAGGGCAAATGGTAGCCAGTTATGGATCCATTCACCGGCGCTGTTCTGGGTCTGACTTATTGGGCGGTTATTTGAGGAGGCTTTCAGCACTATTCCTGGCATCTGAGCTTGTAACCCCTACGGTGCATTGTGACTTGGTTCTCAGCACCCCCAACCCCCACCAGTGCTGAAAAGGGTGACTGGGCCCAGAATGCTCATAGTTTTACTTGGTCCAACCCTGGAAGACAGGAAGGAGAGTGGGGATATGATAGAGACCTTTAAATACCTCAAGGGGGGTAAATAAGGTGCAAGAGGGAAGTATTTTTCAGAAGAAAAGGTGCTCAAGAAAATGAGGACATGCTGTGATGCTGGCGGGGGATTCAGGAGACATATGAGGAAGTACTTCACAGAAAGAATGGTGGATTCCTGGAACAGCCTTCCAGCAGAGGTGGTGGGAGCGAATACAGTGGTGGGGTTCGAGAATGCATGGGATAAGCACAAGGGAATCATAGTGGAAAGGAAGGAGGGAGGGAGAGAGAAAGAGCTGTAGATTGGGCATGGTGTGTGGTAGTGTAGGTAAGGGGAAATGGGCAGACTGGGTGGGCCAGTGGTCCTTATCTGCTATGCAGTTCTATGTTTCTATGATAAAACAATTCTTTATGGTATTAAATAACTCTAGCCTTTAAACTCGGGAGTATCAGAGTTTTTGGGTAGTAGGACACTTAGCACAGGGACCCGTTGCTCCTAAAAGGATTTTCTTTATGGCATTAAATATCTCTAACCTTTAAACTCAGGCGTATCAAGGCCCCCCCCTCCCCCCGAGTCAGAAAGACCTACTAAAAGCCAAGCCAGACAGATGTGCACTCAGGTCCTCAAGTCGTGCGCTTCTCAACACCCCCCAAACTGGGACACTTGCAGGGTCAAGGTCATTTTCCATAGCAGTCCCAAATATCTGGAACACTCTACCTGCCAAGCTACAAGAAAGTTCCTCCTTAATAATAATAGTAATAAAATTTATTTCTCACAGGAGGCCTTCAAAAAAGGAGTTAAGGTGCACTTACTTGAACAGAGCTCCTGTAACTGCTGCCGCTGAAAGGTCCTCTAAGCTCATGTGTACGTGTCTCCCTGAAGCCCCCCCCCCCAATTATATAGCTACGAGGTAGGCTATAGGGTCCTGCTGACCACTTAAATTATCTTTGATGCCAGCGGACCTGGTACCACTTGTCTAATCTGGCCTCCCTGATTTGACTGTTCTCTCTTCATAGGTATTGCAGTGTATATACCAGTGCTTGTACTGTATTGTACCGTTGTAACTGATCCAATTGCATTGTATGGTTGATAGTCCTGTTGTCTACTGGAAACTGCCACTATGTGAATAGTCTTTATAATTAACCCTGGGTTGCCCTGAAAAAGGACCTTCAGAAGTCCAGTGGGTTCACCTGGTCAACAAAATTTAAATAAATTAAATATCTCACAGTTACAGTGCAGTTGCGGTACCGGGGGTGGGGGTCGACTCACTCACTCCTCTCGCTAAGCAAGAAAAAGATGGCAGACATTAATTTTAAAATTTCTTGGTAGGCAGTGTTTTTTTTTTTTTTTGTTTTGTTTTTTTGGGGTAATAGGGCACTTAGGCACAGAGACTTGTTTTAGACTGGAATTCTGATATAAATGCCTGCCTTGGCAAGGCCCTTAGCTAATCAGAATGCAGGAAATGTTCACCCTATTTACTAGACTGGAATAATAAATAGGGAAAAAAAAGCTGTCTTTTCGAAACAGTGGTAGGGCTATCGCTTGCTAGACAAGTGACTTGGCTTCGGAAATGAGCACGGGTAGTTATGGGGCCAGCCAAGGAAGGGATGGACGATTCACTGTTCCACTGCTTGGCCACCACCCGGTTGAGCCTGGGCAGGTGAGCTCGTTGAGACACTGGCACACATGCGTGCGTGTCATTGCATGCCAAAAGTCTGTCCACTACATGCTGGTGCCCCCTACAGGCACTGCATGGCTAGAGCATTCCACCGTCTCACAGTGGTCCTGGGTAAGTGAGGAAAACTGGTAAGTACCTGAGGAGGTCGGTGATGATGCTGGGGGTGCGCTGCAAGGCACGAGACCGGGCGCCAGGAAGAAAAAAAGCAAAATGGAAAAAAAAAGAGAGGAATATGCTCAGTTCTGTGGCTTGTGTTGAAATGCGCCCAGTCAACAGCTGGTGAATCATTATTGCCTACTAATGTTAACTAACCAGAGGTTTCTGTTGTTTTTTTGTCCCCCACCTAGATGCGATCCCAGTTCCAGCAGGCAAGGAGGAAGGCGAGTTGGGAGAGTACCGGACCAACTTGCTGGGATTTCTGGAAAAATCTGTACACTATCAACCAGAGCGCCTCATCAGTGACTTCCCCTTGATGGTGGGTGCTAGTCGGGCCTGGGGGGTCTCTCACTGAGGAATCTTGGATGAAAGGGTAGCAGGACTGGCAATCATAACAGTGTTTGAAATGTTACAAATAGCTTTAGTACCCACTCTTGGAACATTGAATCCTCTGCGGTAGTCCTCCATTGCCGAGGTCGGAAGTAGGATACAGCTGCAGTGGCTTGCTGCACAAACTGTCAGGGAGTGGGGACAGCAGAACCAACCTCTAAACCTGTTCTGAAATAAATTTGTCCAGTTCTTGTCAGAAGTACCAAACATAATGTCTGTCCTTCCTTTCTCCCTCCCTGCCGTACTTTTCCAGGCATACCCTTTTCTTTCTTCCTTCCACCGGTACTTTTCCAGGCATGACCTGGGCTGTTGTACAGCAACAAGTACACAAAGAGTTAAGACTTTTGAGCTAATTTGTGTACAGGGCATTGAGACAACTCCAGCCACGTAACAGTCAAGGCATACACCGTAGCATCAGTCAAGAAGTATATTGACAGGAAAAGTCATTTTGTTGTAACTAACTCTGAATGGATCCAGGATTAAAAAAAAAAAAACTATAAATATTAAATCAACATCATCACTGTAATATATCCTGTATTTGCTTTTTCTATCATTTGATTATATTAAGTGGTTACCAACTTAAAATTAACCCAATTACTCAAATCAGCCAGTAAGCCTAGTTAAATGAGAAATGGTTTAAAGTGAGTTCTTCCAGGAGTTCAAAACTTGCAAGCTTGAAACTCACATTCTAGGATCGTGGATATGTTGTTCACCCACACTCTTTGGCATGTCCCTTTCCCATTTAAGGATCGCCAGAAGTCTTCAAGCTGGCTCCTCCCACCCACCCGGGTGGTATAACCATCGGCTCTGCCCCATGACGCCAGATCTTCCTTTCCACTGTAAGATTCAGGTTGCCTCCTTTGTGCTCCTGCATTTTTTAGGCCCTGGCTTCAAAACCTTTGGTTATGCCGAAAATTCGTCTGGTTCGAATTAGCACTCACGACTACTTACCTTCGATTATGAAAGACAAGTCTTCCCCCAGATTTCACCAGTGTTCCTGCGGCCAAAAGATGTCGCACACCGATCCCCACACCATGTGCATCTGCTGCCTCGGTGTCGACCATGACACCTCGAAGTGCGATATTTGTCTTGCATTTCACCCTGACGTCTTCGATGACTGTCTCGCGTGCCTGAAGTTGGGGAGGCCAGAAAAATGGAACCCTCCGGTGAAATCGAAGGAGGCTGCAGGATCCACCGAGCAAGTGGAGCACGTGCAAGCCTTCGAGGAGGAAGCGGCTTGGGTCACAGAATCTTCCTCTTGGAGCTTCTTCGTTCCGCTCAACTTGGGCTCCACCTTCTCAGGTTCCTTCCGAGAGTTGTGCCAGTCTCTTCCAACTAAGGGAGACGGTCCTGCAGGCACACGCTTCTCTCGGTCCCAAAAGTGGGAAAAGGACCAGGGATCGTCTTTGTCCCGACGGAGACGTTCTTGGGACTGGGAGAGATCTTGGTCTCAGGAACCAGCAGTCTCGACTTCGGTTGAGATTGCTTCTTCGGCCGCTGGCTTCTCGGCTTTGCCATCTGGCCAGTCGACTGAAGCGTCGATCAACAAGGTTGAAATCAGTATTGACCTGATCGACCCATTATCGCCGACTCCGGTCAAAAATTCTTTCCCTGACGAGGAGACCCAGCCTGTTGGGGAATCCTGTCGAGGAAGTGGTCCCCGACCCCGGGAAGTCACCAGTGTCTCCTGTACGACTGAGTCAGCCTGCCCAGTCTCAATCGAGGTCCAGGAACCCCTTGGCCGAAAAGCCGAGAAAGAGCCACAAGCGCTCTAAAAAGAGGCGGCGCCATCGGTCGTCCTTGTCCTCCTTGGATGAGGAGAGACTCCGGCGAAAACTCCAGCGCTATGAGGACCTCATGTGGCAACAGCTGATTTTGACCAGGCAGAAGCTGACCCTGGCTCCTACCCTGGCCATTACTTGGCTTTCACCTCCCAGGCCAAAGCCGATTACTTTGGAGCCGCTTAATTCGGTTCCCCCGCCCGCAGAGCTAGCAAAACCTCTGGTTCGGCCTAAACCAGTCTCTCCACTGATAGTGGTGGAACCACCACCCAAGCAGCCCATGGGAAGGGCTCCTTCTAAGGAAGATAGACCAGACACCGGGCTTCCCCAGCATCTTTTGGTCACTGTCACCCCGGGCCGCTCTCGGTGGGTCGAAGGTGACCTGGGTGGTCGACCATTGTATCCGGATTCCTCGGATTCTGATGAGACAAGCCTACACTCTCATCCTGGGGATGGCAAATTGGCCGGTGGGATTGAGATGGAGGAAGGTCCTTCGTCTTTTCAGGGCATTCTTTGCCTCATCTGTGAGTCTACAGGGATGCCCTTGGAACCCATCCAGAAAAAGGCAGAGTACCCTCTCTCGGACATCCTTAAGAGAGGGGATACCCCGATGGAGGCCGTTCCGGTGGCCAAGGCCATAGTTGGTCCAGCCTTAGAACTTTGGCAGCGCCCTGCCTCCTGTCCAGCTCCATCTACCCGCATGGCCCACAACTATACGAAGCCCATGGGGTCCCTTGCGGGGTTCACAGAGCACCATTTGGCTGAGAGCCTGGTGACCGCCTCTGTGTTCAGGTGTACTGGCAGTTCTGCTGACACTGACTAACCTCTCGAAAAAGAATCCATGCTCTTGGATCATTCATCTCGTAAGGTCTATGCGGCCTCATCTTTAGGCCTTCGTCAGGCAAGTTTGGCCGTCATAGCACACTTCTCCCATGCCCTCTTGGGGTCTTTGGACAGAGTCTTCCGACACCTCCCCGTGAATATGCAGACCACGGTCAAGCAGGTCCAGGATCAGGGCCGGGCTGTTGCCAAACAGCAGCTTCAGACAGCCCTGGACATTGGGGATTCTTGTGCCCGCTCGATGGCAGCCACAGTTGCCTCTCATCGCAGGGCTTGGCTGAGACTTTCCTCTTTCCCGGCAGATACTCAGCACAAACTAGCTGATGTGCCTTTCCTGGGCACTGCCCTTTTCGGCCCAGGTGTGGCTGGTCACCTTCAGCACATAGAGCAGTCCAATACCACCTTGGACGCTACTTCTGCTAAGGGTTCTTGGGGCAAGAAACAGCAGAAGACGAAGCAGCCTCTTCAGCACTCTTCCCCTGCAGCACTTCAACCCTCCTTTCAAGGAGGGCAGCAGCAACAGCAGTAGCAGGCTCATGCTTGGTGCCCTAAGCCCGGGCCCTCCCAGTCCCATAAAGGAAGCCAAGGGTCAGGTTCTGGATCCTCCTCCTCCAAGCCTGCTCAGTGATGGGGCAGGGGCTGCCTCCCTCTCTCCTGTCACACCAGCTCTGGGCCCTTCTGTGGGGGGCCGGCTCTGCTACTTCCTTTCCGCCTGGTCCGCTATTACCACGGACAGGTGGGTTCTCAAAGTGGTCGGCCAAGGACTGCCTCTGGAATTCGAGCAGTACCCTCCAATCTGACCCCGTGCCCCTGGGGAGGAAAGAGTATCTGTCCAGACTCTGTCAGTTCTTCGAGATGACATTGCTCAGCTCCTCCTCAAGGAGGCAGTAGCTCCAGTGGCAGATCCTCCAGCAGACCCAGGCTATGTCTCCAGGTACTTCCTGGTGCCCAATTGGACAGGGGGCTGGCGCCCCATTCTATATCTGCACAACCTGAATCAGTACCTCAGGTCGTGCACCTTTCGGATGGTCACTCTGTCCCACATCATACCATCCTTTGAGCGAAACATGTGGTTCTGTTCACTGGATCTGCAGGACACGTTCTTTCACATCCTAATCCATCTGTCTCATTGGTGGTTCCACCGCTTCAGAGCCGTAGGACCCTATACAGGTTCCAAGCCATGCCATTTGGCCTGTCATCGACCCCATGGGTCTTCACCAAATGCATTGCGGTGGTGGCAGCCCATCTCCGGTGTCGGGGAGGGGGGTGTCAGGATTTATCCCTACGCCGACGATTGGCTCTTAGCAGGTCCCACCCAACAGGAGATGGAGAGGTCCAGGGACCTGGCCCTCCAGACCTGCTCCCAACTCGGCCTCCTGATCAACGAGGCCAAGTTGGAACTCGTGCCTCCCCAGGTGATGTTTCATTGGGACAGAATTCAACTCTTGTCGAGCCAGAGCTCAGCTCCTGGCGGACAGGGCAGAGGTTCTCTTCTCATTTGCCCAATCATTTCTGGTTGGGCAGTTGCTCCCTGCCCGGGACTTTCTGTGCCTTCCGGGTTACATGGCGGCGTACATCTCAGTGGTCTGTTGGACCTGGTTGCACATGTGCTCCCTCCAGTGGACGCTGGCCCCCAGTGGGCTCAGTGCTCCGGTTGTTTCGACCAGCAGATCACTGTAACCCAGAAGATGTGGGACTCTCTCCAGTGGTAGACCACCCCAGACCGATTGCAGGTAGGGATCCCGTTTGTCCACCCGAGCCAATGGCTGTCCTTATGACTGATACCTCTGTCATGGGCTGGGGAGCCCACATGGGGGACAACAGGGCCCACGGGTTCTGGACCCCCAAGGAGTCCCGATACCATATCAACCTTTTGAAGCTCAGAGCAGTCAGACTGGCACTGTCTGCTTTCGCTCCTCAGCTCTGGGGTCAAGCGGTTCAAGTACAGACAGACAATACCATGACCATGTACTACCACAACAAACAGGGTGGCACACACTCCCGTCTGCTTTGCAGAGAAGCGCTCTGTATCTGGACCCTTGTCAGCCGTTTGGAGGCGGATCTCCTAGCCATCCATGTGGCAGGAGCCTCAAACCATCTGGCAGATGCTCTCAGCCACTTAGGTGAGACATCCCACAAGTGGTCACTCCATCCAGAAGTAGCTTACAGCCTGTTCTCCCACTGGGCAAACCGATGTTGGACCTGTTTGCCTCCAGGGAAAATATCAAGCTGAGGCTGTTTCATGTCTGTCCCCTCAGCAGGGTTCGCTGCAGGGGGATGCCTTCTTGAGGCCGTGGACCCCAGGCCTTCTCTACACCTTCCCTCCATTTCTCTTGATCCACAAGGTGCTCCTCAAGGTGAGGAGGGACAAGGCAAAGGTGATCTAGGTAGCCCCAGACTGGCTGCGCCAGTTCTGGTATCCAGATCTCCTCAACCTCAGCTGCAGGACCCTGGAGTGGCTTCCGGCACGTCTGAACCTGATATCTCTCAATCAGTGGGAGGTATACCATCCGGACCTTTAATCCCTGCACCTTACAGCCTGGTTCCTCAGCGGCTAGAGTTCCAGACTTTGGGTCTTTCTGAGGATGTCTTCACTGTGGTGGAGACATTCAGAAAGAACTCGATCAGGAAATGTTACACCTTCATATGGAAAAAGTTTTCCATTTGGTGTCAGGGTAAGGGCTTGGACCCTTTGTTCTGTCCAGTGGCTAACATTCTCGACTACCTTTGGTCTCTGTCCAAAGGGGGTCTTTGGTCATCGATCCTTAGGGTGCACCTGACAGCCATCTCTGCTTACTGGGCGTGGGCTGGTCAGCCGACGGTGCAGGAGACAGTGGTCGGGTGCTTTTTCAAAGGCCTGGATCACATATCCCCTCCGGTGCGTGAATCTCCACCTCCGTGGGATCTTCTGCTGGTACTGACAAAGCTCATGGGCAAGCCATTCAAACCCATGCACAAGTGTGCTTTGTCGCACTTGTAGAAGATTGCCTTCCTGGTGGGTATCACGTCTGCCAGGTGGACAGGTGCTTTCGGTGGCCTCCCCTTATCTGGTCTTCCACAGGGGCAAGGTTGTCCTCCGCCCCCACCTGAAATTCCTTCCGAAGGTGGTGTCAGAGTTTCACCTTAACCAGGTGTTAACTCTGCCAGTATACTACCCTAACTACACCTCAGAGGCCGAGTACAGGCTCAATACTTTGAACCTGAGACATGCTCTCTCCTTTTATA
Organism: Neoceratodus forsteri; assembly: GCA_016271365.2. Classification (NCBI taxonomy): domain Eukaryota; kingdom Metazoa; phylum Chordata; order Ceratodontiformes; family Ceratodontidae; genus Neoceratodus; species Neoceratodus forsteri. The sequence continues at coordinate 1,070,894,070 of CM028134.1, read as the reverse complement.
AGGAGAGAATTGCGGAAATTCGGGTAGAGGTTCACCAGCTGTTTGTCACCTACGCTGAAGCCGCTTCAGGCAGACCTGCAGTAAAATGGACTATTGCAAGGTGGATTACATCTTGCATAAGTCTGTGTTATGAGTTGGCGGGCATGGAGCCTCCCAGAGGGATAAGAGCTCATTCTGCCTACCATTCCGCTGCATCGGTGGCTGCTTCTAGGGACATCCCTATCCAGGAAATGTCGGGCTGCTACCTGGAAGTCAGCAAACACCTTCATTACTCATTACCACATCGACCTTGAGTCACGCCGGGATGATGGTTTCAGGGCCTCAGTTCTCCAATCTCTGTTTCCTAAGTAGGGGGTGTGCGCCTTGCCTCCCTCCCTCCTGGAGAACTGCTAGGAGTCTGCCAAAGAATGTGGATGAACATATACTATTCCTAGAACTACTGTTACAGGTGAGTAACCTGTTTTTATGGTACCATTATAAACTCTTTTCACTGGGGTGTAACATCAGATTACATCTTTTGGGGTAACCATTGCTTCAGTGCTTGTGCACTGAGGTTCTTTGTGTTTTTAACTTGTTTTTTGTTTTAATTGGGTTCACCACAGCATAACCCAGATAGACCATCTTAGGGTAGCTGGTTCATTCACTGGGGTATCAAACAGACGAAGCACACTGATGAGTCCTGGTAGGACGAAACACGTGTCTGTCTTCTGTTGCCACTCTTTGCAAACTGTGTGAGAGGCCTTTCAGCACCATGCATTTCTGCTTAAAGTTGAACCAGCATAGTATTCTCTGGTGATTTGCATATGCATCCCATGATGCTTTGCATTATGGGGGCATGTGTGAGTTTGTATTTCTTTGAAACTTGGTTTTCCGGGCCAATGCCCTTTGGGGTAACCATTGCTTCAGTGCTTGTGCTTGTGCACTGAGGTTCTTTATCAGATTATATGCTGGTTAAGGGAGCTACATTTAATAGATCCGGAACACCGGTTTGTCAGTGAAAATCTTTATTAACAGAGAATACTGTTTGCCATTGATCTTTAAGTCCTCCGTTGTATTCATGTGTGATGTTTGACCCAGTCTGAATGATGACTGAACAGTGTTGAACACTTTGTTACAGTTGGGGAGTAAAAAAGTTTGGCATTTGCGTTTTGCGTTTTTACAACCTTCCTCTCGATTTGCACCACCCTGCAGTGACCATGAAAACTTGCTACAGTACATTAATATACTCTCATAATATCTGCTGGCAGTTTTGTATGTTCAAATCTAGCTTACACTGGGCAGGAAAGTAAACGGATGGATTCTTTTTTCCCCGCAGACTGTTTGAACAGCTAATATTGACGTAGTGACTGCTGTGATGTCACAGCACAAGCTGCCAGCATCAGTGATCAGCTTAGAATACAGGAAAGCCTAGATCCTGGTTTGGAGAAAAAATATTTAATTTGTTCCAAAGTACACAGTTTTCTCATTTATTTAAATATTTATTCTCATCGCTGAACACCCGCCCTACCGACACCCTGTGCAGCATCCTTCCAAACTCAGCTGAAAAGCTAGCACTGCTGTGAAGTTCAGATTCTGCAGGCTGACTGTGGAATGTAAGCAGGGGATCCTGTCACATTAAAAAGGATTCCACTTCTGAAAACGTCTGCTCCATGTACTCCGTATACAGTGCATCATCCGTCACACTCGAGCGCAGAGTTTTTTCTGTTGTGATCTCCGATTCAGTCCCACCCCCTTTTGTACTCACTTGTGACAGTCACAGAGCTACTACTTTCTGATGTGATAAAAAAAATGTACATGGTGTTATATTAAAAACTGGAACAGCAGCAGTGTCTTGTCTGTAAATGGCCAGGTGCTATCATGATTTGGCAATGAAAAAAATGCTGAACTGATCACTGGCCAAATGGAGCAGTGTTGCAGTACCACTGTATTTCATGAATAATCGCCATGGACAGTGTACATCAGATACGTAAAGGGAACACTCTACTATTCTGCAGTGTTGCACTAATTGTGCATTCAGTGGAAAGCTTTTAAGCTGTTACCTGCAAGAAAAAGAAGCAGAGGACTTGGACAGGGTGTTAGCAGAGCAGATTAGGAGGGTCTGTGGGAAGGTAAACACCGTGATTGTGGCGGACTTCAGTCTACCAGGAGTGGATTGGAGCACCCCAGCCATCTCGAGTGGAAGGGATCAAGTGCTCCTGGAAGCATTCCAGGATAGCTTCCTGACACAGATAGTTATCAAGCCAACTTGGTTGAATAAAACTCTGGACCTAGTACTGTCTAACGGGGAGACTGTAAGGAAGCCGGGGGTAGAGGACCCACTGGCTGGGAGTGAACACCACTCAGTGTGGTTCACGCTCAACATAGACAAGGACGCTGTAAGTACAGGAACCAGGGTGGTTGACTTCAGACATGTTGACTTTGACAAGATGGGGGAAATTTTGGAATGACACCTCGCCGGGATGCAAGCTAGAAATGGGAAATTATCAAATTAGGGCTGATGGAGGCTACAGGGTCATGCACCAAGACACAGAGCAAGAAGGGAAGGGATAAGAAGCCAAGCTGGTTGAATCGGGAGGTCTTGGAAGGGGTGTGGTTCAAAAGTCCGGGGAGAGATAGAGAAGTGTATTTGAAGAAGTCCAAGGAGGTAACCAGACTAGTCAGGGCGGCCAAGGGAGCTGAGGTTGGCACAGGTAATCAAGGACGGGGAAAAGGACTTCTTCAGGTACATAATGGAGAGAAGGAGCTGCAAGGACCAGATAGTGAGGATTAGGAAGGATGGGGGGTGGGTGGAGAAAGGGGCAGAGCAGACAGAAGCACTAAATGAGTACTTCTGTTCTGTGTTCATGAAGGAGGAGGATGGGCAGCTACCTCTGGGGATGGGGAAGGTGGGCAAAGGGGGAGGGGATGACAGATGAGGTTATTACAGAGGGCAGGGTGCCAGAGGGTCTGAAAGCACGGAGGGTGGATAAGGCACCGGAACCAGACTGTATTCACCCCAGGGTGCTGAAAGAGCTGGCGGAGGGCTTGGCAGGGCCACTAGTGGACCTGTTCAATACTTCTCTGGACACAGGATGCATACCACAAGACTGGAGGATGGCTCACATGGTGCCCATCCACAAAAGTGGCCCAAAGGATGAACCGGGCAATTACAGACCAGTAATCCTCATATCCATCGTAGGAAAACTAATGGAGACAATCCTGAAAAAGAGGCTAATGACCTTTTTGGAAAACGGTGGACTCCAGAACGATCAGCAACATGGGTTCATTTCAGGAAGATCCTGACAGGCCTACCTAGTTGAGTATTATGACTGGGTGATGAGGGAACTGGATAAGGGTCATGCACTGGATGTCCTGCATTTGGACTTCAGCAAGGCCTTTGATTCTGTGCCTCATGGGCGGTTCGGGGGAAAGTTGGAAAATGTGGGGTGGGGACAAAGACGGTAAATTAGCTTGTGTACTGGCTGAAGGGAAGGCAGCAGTGGGGGGGGGGCTCTTCCCCCATGGCTATGACAAGCTGGGTTCCACAGGGCTTGGTACTGGGCTTGGGGCTGTTTGGGATATTCATAGCAGATATCTCACATGGCATTAGGAGTAAGATCAGTCTGTTTGCTGATGATACCAAGATGGGGGTAGTGGTGGATGCCATAGTAGGGTGGCAGGGGCTACAGGATGACCTGACTAAACTGGTGGAGTGGTCGGAAACATGGCAGTTGGGTTCCAGTGTGAAGAAGTGCAAGGTTCTGCACTTCGGAGCAAGGAACCCAGGGAGGAGCTGTTAGTTGGGAGAGGGTTCAGTTAGGTGCCACAGAGGAAGAAAAAGATCTAGGGGTGGTTATAATGGGGAATATGAACAACTCAGCCCAGTGCAGGAAGGCGGCAGGTAAAGCCAACAAGATGGGTGTATTGCGAGAGGAATCTCATCCAGAAGAATGGAGGTGATCCTGCCTCTGTACAGGTCACTAGTCAGGCCACAGTTGGAGTACTGCGTGCAGTACTGGAGTCCATTCCTGAAGAGGGATATCAGATTACTAGTGGAGGGGGGTACAGTGCAGGGCACCTAGGATGATCCAGGGATTGGAGGATAAATCCTACGAGGACAGGCTGAGTGAGTTAAATATGTATACCCTGAAGGAGCAGAGGGATCGGGGGGGATGTGATTGAAACCTTTAAATACTTGAAGGGCAGCCGGCCCAGTGTCACCGGAGGTTGAGTTGGTACTACACCTCATGCCACGCCAGCGCACTGTTTGGAAACGAGGTCGGGGGTCGGCAGGGGGAATGAGGATTGCTGTCAAGAGGACTGCTCTCCTCTGCCGGGTGGCTGGAGGGCAGGTCGGTCAGGTGGCAAGCTCAACAGACTTACATTGGTTGGGGGAAAATGGAGGAAAAAGAGCCTGGCAGGGTTCTGTGATGGTCCACCACCCAAGGGCCGACCTGCTTCTGGATTAGGTCTCCGGATGGGGTGGGGTGAAGCAGATCGCCCTCTTCCTGGCCCCGCTGCAGGGGGTAATCTGTGAGGAACTACCGGAAGCAGCGAGCGGTGGGACCAGAGAGAGAGTCCCTCCATCAGTAGGGCCCAAGCCGCCTGCCAGGGCTCTGAAGGGAAAAGTACGAGTGGTTTAAAAATAAATAAATACTTGAAGGGGATAAACAAGACAAATACAGAAGGAGTCTTAAAGCTGAGGAGGGGAGGGACACGAGAGGGCATGGTCTCAGATTGGAGGCGGAAGATATAGGAGAGAGATGAGGAGACATTTTTTCACTTAGAGGGCTGTGGCTAAATGGAACACTGCCTGAGGATGTGGTATCCTGTAAGACGGTGAGTAGTTTGAAAAGCGGATGAGACGGAGCGAGAGGGGGGTAACTGTGAGGGGGCAGCTGCAATGTAAGGGCTAACTACACACTCAAGCAGACTCGATAGACCATGAGGCCCATTTCTGCTGGCGGATTCGTATGTTTGTAAGAAATATCTATACAAAATGACAGTTGCCAGTTTAAGTGTAATTATGGTATTACTGAGATTTTGTAGTTAGAGTACGTAGAGTCAGATGTCCTGCAATAGTTTATGATGCCATTAAAGCACTAGCACAGGTATTGAGACAACTATATCCCCACTCTCTGCTAAATAGAACTGAGCAAGTTTTGTTTTAGGGAAAAAGGAATTGCCCTTTCCCTCCAGAATTGTGAAGGAAGGACGGAATGAGATTAAATAATTATTGGTTCAGTGCAGCTGGATGAGATGATGCTTGTGTGACCTGATTTACATTGTGGCTTTCCTTCTCTGTATCTATGGGAAATACCATCCTGTAGGGGTATGACGCTAGGAACCCTAGAGGAGGGTTCCCCCCTCACAGTTGCCGCGGGAATGATTCAGTCGGCTAAAGGTAGCTTAGGAAGAAGCCCATGGGTAAAAGAGACGAGCCGCTGGAGGAGGAGGGTTGGATGGTAGGCAATGAGAAAAAAATCCTGGGAAGGCCCAGGATGAACGGCCTTATAAAGCCTGATGGGGGAGTGATGTGGTTGCTGCGCCCATTGAACCTCTGTCTTAAAGCCCTCCCATTCAGTTGTGCTTATGCACCTAGATGAGATGATGCTTGTGTGACTTGATTTACGTTGTGGCTTTCCGCCTCTCTATCCATGGGATATACCAACCTGTAGGGGTACGACACAAGGAACCCTAGAGGAGGGCACCCCCCTACAGGTGCTGCTGGAATGATTCCTTCGGCTAAAGGTAGCTTAGGAAGAAACCCAAAAAGAATATCCAGTCGGGTGTCGAGCATCGAAGAGGTGAGGATTATGAATGAATGAATTCTGAGATGATGATTAAGGGCAGACTTCCCAAGTAGAGAGGGGAAAGCCTGGTCTACCATCTGCCTCCATCCAACAGCAGAACCTAACTAATTAACCTAAGAAAGCACTAACCCTAACTGATATTCTAGGAGTGTGGATATGTTGTTCATCCACACTCTCTGGCATGTCCCTTTCCCCTTTCAATTCACCAGAAAGTCTTCAAGCTGGCTCCTCCCACCCACCCGGGTGATAAATACCTTGGCTCCAGCCCATGACGCCAGATCTTCTTTCCACTGGAAGATTCAGGTTCCCTCGTGCTACTTATGCAGTTCGTAGGCCCTGGATTCTCAATGACGGTTTTCACCGCAATCGCTTTCTTTAAAACTCATCAGAGTTTACGATTCAGATCCGAGCGCATCGGACATGGAGGACAAGGCATCCTCCAGATTTCACCGATGTCCCTGTGGACAGAAAATGTCGCACACCGATCCCCACCTCTCATGTGTCTATTGCTTGGGTGTCATGCATAACACCACTTCTTGCACCATTTGTCTGGCTTTCCATCTCAACGTCCTGGACGACCGCAAGGTGTGCCTAAAACTAGGGAGACCGGAGCTTCGCAACCCACCAGTGAAATCGAAGGAGGCCAGGTGGGCGGTTTCAGCGGCCACGGGATACGCCGAGCAGCTTGACCAGATGGCGGCTTTGAGAGGAAACTGCTCAAGCTTTGGCTAGTTGAGGTTTTTTTCGTGCCGCTAACCTGGGTTCCACCTTTCACTGGGTCCTTTCGAGCTGTGCCAGTCCTCTCACCAGGTGAGGCGTCCTCGGGCTCGCATTCCTCCCGCCCTAAGAAAAGGGACAAGGACCCTAAATAATCTTCTGCCCGAAGTAGATGTTCCTGGGACCAAGAGCGGTCCAAATCCCAGGATTTTGCAGTCTCGACCTCAGTCAAGATCACTTCCTCGGCCCCCAGCTTCTCAGACCTTCCGTCAGGCCAAGGCACTGAGGCCGAGGACACAGCTGAACCGGCCGAGATTTCTTTCGACCCAATTGAGCCATTGTCGCAGACTCTTGTCGCGACTACTTGGAAAGGACACCTATCCTTTCCTTCCCCGATGATGAGACCCAGTCTTCGGGTATCCGGCTCAAGGGAAAGTTGCCGGAACCTCGGTTCTCACCGACTCTGGTTTCTCCCGATCGAACCAGCCAACCCCGTCGGTCTCGATTGAAAACCAGGACCCCTTCGGTTGAAAAACCAAAGAAAGGTCACAAGACTCTAGAAAGAGGTGGCACCAACGATCCTCATCCTCCTTGGACGAGGAGAGACTTCGACGGAAACTCCGTCGATGTTATGAGGATCTTACGTGGCAACAGCTGATTCTGACTGGTCAGAGGCCAGCTCATCCGGCACCACCGGCCATTACTTGGCCTCAGCCTCTTAGGCCGATGCCGACCCCTCTGGCCTTCCCCATCGTCTGTCCATTATGGTGGTACCCGATCGCCCTCGGCATATCAAGGGAGACATAGGTGGGAGACCTTTATATCCTGATTCTTCGGTCTGCACTCTCATCCGGGGGATGACAAGTCATCAGTGGCAGGCTTGGAGAAAGGTTCTTCCTTCTTTCAGGGCATCCTCCACCTCATTTCAGAATTGAATGGAATGCCCTTGGAGCCCATCCAAAAGAAGGCGGAGTACCACCTCACGGATATCTTCAAAAGGGGGGATACCCTGACGGAGGCCTTTCCAGTGGCCGAAGCCATTGTTGGCCTGGCCCTTGAGCTATGGCAATGTCCTGCCTCTTGCCCAGCTCCATCTGCCCACATGGCTCGCAAGTATACGGTACCCATGGGGTCCTTAGCGGGTTTCACAAAGCATCCCTTGGCCGAGAGCCTTGTGACTACTTCTGTGTTTAGACACACGGGTAGCTCAGCTGACACTGACTGCCCTCTGGACAAGGAGTCCAAGAATACGGACCATTCTGCCTGGAAGGTTTAGGCAGCCACATCCTTGGGCCTTCGTCAGGCCAGCTCGGCTGTGATCATGGCACACTTCTCTCATGCTCTCCTGAGGTCATTAGATGAAGTCCTCCTTCATTTACCAGCGGACATGCAGACCACGGTTAAGCAGGTCTGTGACCAGGGCCATGCTGTTGCCAAACAGCAGCTCCAGATGGCCTTGGATATTGGAAATTCCTGTGCCCGCTCCTTAGCAGCCGCGGTGGCCACTTGCCACAGGGCCTGGCTGAGGTTATCCTCCTTTCCGGCGGATACTCATCACAAGTTAGCTGATGTGCCCCTCCGTAGCACGACCTCTTCTGTCCGGGAGTGGCAGGTCACCTCCAGCGTATAGAGCAGTCCAGTGCCACCTTGGATGCTACCTCTGCAAAGGGTTCTTCAGCAAGAACCAGCAGAAGCACAAGAAGAAGCCCTTTCGGCACTCTTCCCCTGCGGTTAGACAGCCCTCCTATCGAGGTCAGCAGCAGCAGCAGCAGGCTCAAGCTTGGTGCCCCAGGCCCAAGCAGGGTCCTCAACAGCCCTGTAAAGGAAGCAGAGGTGCCAGTCCAGGAGCCTCCTCCTCTAAGCCTGCTCAGTGACGGGTCAGGGGTTGACACCCCTACACCCGTCACGCCAGCTCTGGGTCCTCCCGTGGGGGGGGGCCGGCTCCGCCACTTTCTTTCCACCAGGTCTGGTATCACTTTGGACAGGTGGATTCTGGAAGTGGTCGGCCAGGGACTGCCTCTAGAATTCGATCAGTACCCTCCCAGCCGAGCCCACGCCCTTCGGGAGGAAAGGATCACAGATTGCACTCAGTCGGCCCTTCGGGACGACATTGCTCAACTCCTCTGCAAGGAGGCAATAGTTCCAGTGCCGGATCCTCCTACAGACCCAGGCTTCGTGTCCAGGTACTTCCTGGTGCCCAAGCGGACGGAGGGTTGGCACCCCATCCTAGATCTCCACGACCTGAATCAGTATCTCAGGTCTCGCACCTTCTGGATGGTAACTCTGAACCAGAACATACCATCTCTGGAGTGAAACGTGGTTCTGTTCACTGGATCTACAGGACGCGTTCTTTTACATCCCAATCCGTCTGTCCCACCAACGGTTCCTCTGCTAAAGGGTCAAAGGGACCCTGTACGAGTTCCAGGCCATGCCGTTCGGCCTGTCATTGGCCCCTTGGGTCTTCACCAAGTGCATTGCAGTGGTTGCAGCCCCTCTTTGGCATCGAGGAGTTCGAATTTACCCTTATCTCGACGACTGGCTCCTGGCAGGTTCCTCCCTTCAGGAGGTGGAGAGGTCCAGGGATCTGGCCCTCCGAACCTGCTCCCAACTAGGCCTCCTGATCAACAAGGCCAAGTCAGAACTCGTGCCCTCTCAGGTGATGGGCTTTATTGGGGCAGAGCTCAAGTTTCGCCAAGCTAGAGCTCGGGTCCCGGCGGACAGGGTGGAGGTTCTCTCCTCCTTTGCCCAGTCATTTCTGGTTGGGCACTTGCGCTCTGCCTGGGACTTTCTGTGCCTTCTGGGCTATATGGCATTGTGCACCTCGGTGGTCCGTTGGGCCAGGTGGCACATGCGCCCCCTTCAATGGGAGCTGGTCGCCCAGTGGACTCAGCGATATGGTCACTTCGACCTGCTGATCACTGTAATCCAGAAGATGTGGGATGCTCTCCAGTGGTGGACCGTCCCACACCAATTGCAGGAAGGGATCCCATTTGTCCGCCCTAAGCCGACGGTCGTCCTGACAACCGATGCCTCTCTCATGGGCTGGGGAGCCCACATGGGGGACTACAGGGTCCATGGGTTCTTTACCACTGAGGAGTCCCGATGCCACATCAACCTGTTGGAGCTCAGAGCAGTCAGACTGGCCCTGTCAGCTTTCGCTCCTCAGCTCCGGGGTCAAGTAGTTCAAGTCCAGACGGACAATACCACGATCGTGTACTACCTCAACAAACAGGGCAGCATGTGCTCACATCTGCTATGCAAGGAGGCGCTCTGAATCTGGACCCTTGTCAGCCAGTTGGAGGCGGATCTCCTTGCCATCCATGCGGCAGGAGTCTCGAACCAACTGTCTGATGCTCTTAGCCACATAGACCAGACATCCCATGAGTGGTGTCTCCATCCAGAGGTAGCTTACAATCTGTTCTTCCGTTGGGGCAAACCGTTGGTGGACCTGTTTGCCTCTGTGGAAAACACCAAGCTGAGACTATACCATGCCCGCCCCCCTCAGCAGGGCTCGCTGCAGGGGGATGCCTTCTCGAGGCCATGGACCCCAGGCCTCCTCTACGTCTTCCCTCCATTTCCCTTGATCCACAAGCTGCTTCTCAAGGTGAGGAGGGACAAATCGAAGGTGATTCTGGTAATCCTAGATTGGCCCCGCCAGTTCTGGTATCTAGATCTCTTCAGCCTCAGTTGCAGGGCCCCAGAGCGGCTTTGTGCACACCCGAACCTGATATCATTGAACCAGGGGAAGGTATTCCATCCGGACCTTCAGTCCCTGCACCTCACAGCCTGGTACCTGAGCAGCCAGAGTTCCAGGCTCTGGGTCTTTCTGAGGATGTCTACACTGTGGTGGAGGCATCTCATAAGGAATCGACCAGGAAATGTTATGCCTTCAAATGGAAAAGGTTTTCCATTTGGTGTCAGGGTAAGAGTCTGGACCCCTTATCCTGCTCGGTAGCTAACATTTTAGACTACCTTTGGTCTCTCTTCAAAGGGGGTCTACAGTCCTCAACCCTTAGGGTGCACCTTGCAGCCATTTCTGCTTACCAGGCATGGGCCGGCCGGCCAACGTTGGCTCAGGAGACAGTGGTCGGGTGCTTTTTCAAAGGTCTGGATCATATATCCCCCTCCGGTGCATGAACCTCCACCTGCGTGGGACCTGTTGCTGGTTTTGGCAAAGCTCATGGGCAAGCCATTCAAACCCATGCACAAGAGGGAGCTCTCACACTTGTGGAAGACTGCCTTCCTGGTGGCTATCACATCAGCCAGAAGGACAGGGGAACTCCAGGCGCTGTCAGTGGACTCCCCTTATCTGGTCTTTCACAGGGACAAAGTTGTCCTGTGCCCCAACCCGAAATTCCTTCCGAAAGTGGTGTCAGAGTTGTTTCTCCTTAACCAGGTGTTGACTCTGCTGGCATACTACCCTAACTACACCTCGGATGCCGAGTACAGGCTCCATACTCTGGACCTCAGACGTGCGCTCTCCTGTTATAAGGAGAGGACAGCCCGAATTCGGGGAGAGGTTTGCCAGCTGTTTGTCACCTACACTGAAGCCGCTTCTGGCAGACCTGCAGCTAAACGGACCATTGCAAGATGGATTACATCATGCATAGGTCTGTGCTGTGAGTTGGCGGGCACGGAGCCTCCCAGAGGGATAAGAGCTCATTCTGCCCTCCATACCGCTGCATCGGTGGCTGCTTCCAGAGACCTCGCTATCCAGGAAATCTGTTGGGCTGCTACCTGGAAGTCAGCAAACACCTTCATTACCCACTACCACATTGCCCTTGAGTCACGCCAGGATGCTGGTTTTGGGGCCTCGCTTCTCCAATCTCTGTCTCCTAAATAAGGGTGTACGCCTTGCCTCCCTTCTCCCAGAGAACTGCTTGGAGTCTGCCAGAGTGTGTGGATGAACGACATATCCACGCTCCTAGAACAGGTTACTGACCTGTAACAGTAGTTCTAGGAGTGGTATATGTTGTTCATCCACATGCGCCCACCTGACCTCCCCAGCTTTAGGCACACAACCTTGCTTCCAGCAGGCTAAGATTTGGTGTCATGGGGCGGAGCTGAGGTATTTATCACCTGGATGGGTGGGAGGAGCCAGCTTGAAGACTTTCCGGTGAATTTAAAGGGAAAAGGGACATGCCAGAGAGTGTGGATGAATAACACACCACTTCTAGAGCTACTGTTACAGGTGAGTAACCTGTTTTTATGACCATTGGCATGGAGGAGAGGAAAAACAACTTTTTGAGGCGGAAACCTCTGGGGATCCAAGGCCTAGGTCGCCTTCCCTCCAGGCTGATGACATTTGATTTAAAGACATATGTCGATTAAAGTAAAGGATATGAGTAGAGAAGATGATGATGGGATGGGGAAAAAAACTCAAAAAGAAAGCAGAGATCGAAGAATGAACAGGAGGCAGCATTGACCCAAGAGGGGTATGCTCGAGTAGTCAGTGGGAAGGAATAGATCCATGAAGAAGTCAGAAGAGCAAGGGGTATCCAGATGCCCCATGAGAAGACTGAGGATGATGACCGATGATGATGGCCGCAGGAGTGCAGCAGTTCAGTGGGGTAGCACAAGACCGCATGAGAGGCATGCTTGATAAAACGATGTTAAGTAGACTCCAAGGCCAAAAGGCATGCCTTGAACCAGAGGAGGACGCTAGAGTTGATCGATCAATAGAAGCAAAATGGACGATGGATGATGAGTGAAGCCATGATTGGAGTGAATCCTTGATGGCTGGTACGAGAAAAGGCATACCTGGAACCAGAGTGTATGCTTGGGTCAAGTGATATGGTGATGTAGTGAAGCCTTGAGTGGAGGCATGGCATAGGGTTCGGTGATAGGAATACTCGAGTAAGCGCTGTACAGAGAGGAACCATGAGGTAAAGAGGAGTGAATGATGACCGGAGTCTTGAACCTGAGACGTGCGGCAGGAGGGCCGCGGGTCGATGAGGTGGCATATGATTCATGATAGGTATGCCCAAAAGAAATATCGATTACAGGCCAGAAGGAGTCAGCCAGAGACAGCCAAAGGATGCCGAGCAGGAGACCCAATGAGTGAGCAGCCTGCCAGCCCCTAGCAAAGGGGCAATGGGCATGAGGCCATGGTTCCGAGTCGATGTTGAGATACAGTGTGGGATGAGAACAGCAGGAAATCAGTGGTTGGATGAGGAAGCATAGGATTCGATAAGTGGTATACTGATTGAGTGAAGGCAGCAATTCGACGAGGTAGCAGTAGTTCGCTTGAGACAGTGCTCGAGTAAGCGATGGAAATAGATGAACCATGAGGTAAGGATGAGTGAATGATGACCGGAGTCAGGAATCTGAGACATGTGGCAAGAGGGCCACTGTTCGATGACTGGAAGGTGATGACAAAATAGGGAAAATCCCCCCAAAAAGCAAGGAATGGAGGGCAGAGGTCAGAGAAGGAATGAAACAGATGATGAAGGGAATGGGGAGGGGAAGAAGAGAGGATCGAACTGTGTGAATGGTAGAAATGAGAAGGAACACACATGGCAACACTAGAAAGTACCACCTTAAATGGAAATAGCATACCAAGCTGCCTGACAAAGTGCCATAATTTGGTTACAAGATACCAGACAGAAAATTAGGCATGAATTGTCTGAAGCTGATCGTTTATGGTCAAACGGTGCCCGCTTCTGGTCAGTAGGAGAACCAGCCTGTGATAGAGTAGGGAATCCTTAATTCATTTTGATTGTATCGTACCAGACTAGTAGAGAGAGTAGCCAGGTAGGGCTTTACAAGTAGACATATTGTGTAAGTCCAGCAGATTACGCCTGATGACTGTATATGCTCCACGAACGAAGAGGTAGAGAGTAGATTTAGTTAATGAAATATAGCCTCATGTGCATACTTCTAGGGTAAGAAATTAGGGAGGTGAATTTAAGCCGGGGTAAGCCGAACAGACAGAGGTTTAAAAACAGAGCATTGCATTGTGACATGAATCTGGAAAGGAAACACTATCGAGAGCTAACTGAAAGGATGCCTGTTAGCTATAAATGTGATGGAGAAAAGATTTACAGCAGGTTGTTCGTCTAGCACAGAGCAGTACAAGTTAAAAGAACGTGGGGAATGGTGCCCATGTGTAAAATGGTGGGTGGTGCATGAATAGCTCTGTACTGAATAATGCAGAGGTAAGAAATGGAGAGAAGTCCAGACAGCTAGAATGGTGGTGCTGCATAATATTGAGTTTTGGCTTCGTCAAAAACTTCCAGGAATGTATGGAAATGAAGAAACAAAGATTTACTGTAAGGTCGGCAGAGGAGCCGGGTGGGTCATTGATGAGGGCCGTGTCCTAGGCTCCCGGAATCAGCTGCGCTATTGGATGGGGCTGCACCACCAAAAGGGGTGGAGGATGAAAGGGTGCAGGGCGACGAGCTGCCCAGCTCGGCAGCTAGAAGTGCAGTGGCAATGATGGCTGAGAAAGGAGGGCCCAAAAGGAGACCAAGTGAACGAAGAAGGTTGGAGCCAGAGAGTGGTGGGTGATGATGCACCCCAGATGCGCCGGCAATTGAAGCAGGAGCTTGGAAGGAAGCAACAAGCTCCAAAGGGCAGGTGGGGGAAGAGCTAGCGTAATGGAAGCAGCAGGAGGGCAGGAAGCAGACCAGATTCACACAGGGCCGCCCGAAGGTGAGCATCAGAGGAGCCCCAGAAGGAACAGGTACAGGAAAGGCAGGAATCAAAACAGCAAACAGGAGGAAGAAAGTGGGGTTTGGAAAGAGCAAACAGCCGGGCGGGCACAGAGCAGCCAAAGGAGCCTGTGGCTGCAATGAGAAATCCTGGAGAGGCCCAGGATGAGTGATCTTATAAAGCCTGGTGGGGAAGTGATGTAGTTGCTCCACTCATTGAACCTCGGGCTTAATGCCCTCCCATTGGTAACTGTGGTTACAAGTTATCCTGTTCCTGCTTTTCAAATATTATGTGACCTTGTCATACTGTAAATGTTGCAGTGGTATACTCAACTCCCGAGAAAGTCATAGAGAACATTGATACATAGGAGAGTTGGTGGCACACTGGCTCAAGGGCTGGTGTCATGCACTTTATTGTAGTACACCACACTTTATTAATAGCACATGCTTGAAACAATTTATGGAATACATTTTCTCATTTAAATACAGACAGTATAAAACTTTATGCAGTTTTGCGTGAGGATTTGTGCTTGCTGTACTCCTCCCTGCCCCCCTCCTGCCCTGACCAACTAGATCAGCAGCAGCATCTGTTTCACTCTGGAAATCAAACCTTCAGTTCCCCCTCACCGCTATCATCGCCCCCTCCTCCACCCCAGACTAACAGTTACATAGTAACTGACAGCAAATAAGGACTGCTAGGCCCATCCAGTCTGCTTTTATACCCTACCTTTTTTACGGCTGCTGACCTACCTGGTCATCAGCTTTGGCCCCTCCTACCCACCTCCAAGGTTCCCTTACGCCTGCTTCATGCATGTTTAAATTCCCCACTATGCTTCCTCCCACCACCACCTGTGGCAGGCTATTCCATGCATCTGCCACCCTTTCTGTGAAAAAAAATCCTCACATTTCCCCTTATCCTACCCCACCTCCAATCTCATATCATGCCCCCTCGTTCTTGTACTTCTTCTATATTGAAAGATGTCACCCACTTGCGCCTTGTTTATGACTTTAAGATACTTGAAGGTTTCTATCATGTCTCCCTGCTCCATCCTTTCTTCCAGTGTACACATATTGAGTTATTTTAATCTCCTGTCATATGTTTTCTGGTGCAAGTCCTGTACCAATTATGTCACCCTTCTCTGAGTCGCTACCACCCTGTCTGCATCCTTATGAAGATGTGGTTTCCAGAACTGTACACAGTATTCCAGATGAGGCCTCACCAGTGTTTTATATAGTGGAATCATCACCTCCCTCCTTCTGCTAGTGATGTACTTTCATGTGCACCCCAACATGCCACTGGCCCTCTCTACGGGGGAGGGACATGATAGAAACTTTCAAGTACCTCAAGGGAATCGACAAAGTCCAAGAGGGTAGCATCTTTCAGAAAAAGATGTGCAAGAACAAGGGGACACAATTTGAAGACAGAATGGGGACGGCTCAGAGGTAATGTGAGGAAGTATTCTTTTTCATGGAGAGGGTTGTGGATGAGTGGAACAGCCTTTCTGAGGAGGTCGTGGAGTCAAAAACAGTGGGGGAATTCAAGATGCATGGGATGGTAATAAGGTAGTTCTAGGGGGTGGGGTAGGAAGAAGTAGGCTGTTGGTTAACTAAGATCTGTAGGTTATCCATTAGGTAGGGAAATGGGCAGACTAGGTGGGTGAAGCGGTCCTTATCTGCCATCAGATTTTATGTTTCTACAGCCTTTGTGCTCTGCTTGGCCACCTTAGGTCATCTGAGATAACCTCCAGATCCCTTTCTTCCCTGGTGACTGTCAGCAACTCCCCTTCCCCCCTCCTTCGTTACCCAGTCAAAAAATTCTATCATCTTAACCAGCCTTTTTATGTGGGGCCTTCCCCTCCAGTCCTTCTGCAATGTCACTAATGAAGACTTTAAAAATGACTGGCTCCAGGACTGATCCTTGAGGTATCCACCCTTCTCTGCCCAGATTGAATCCCATTTACCACTACTCTGTGCTTCCTGTCCCTTAACCAGTTTCTAACCCAGTTTACCACCATGTGACTCATGCCCTGAATACCCATCTTGTTAAATAGCCTTTTATGTGGGACGGTGTCAAAGGCCTTGCTGAAATCGAGGTAGGTGACATCCACCACCCCCCCGATCCACCTCCTTCGTTACCCAATCAAAAAATTCTATCAGATTAGTTTGACATGACCGTCTTGCTGTGAATCCATGCTGCCTCGGATCCTGGGCTCCAAGTGTTCCACAATCCCCTCCTTGAGCAGTGCCTCCAGAATCTTACCCACTGCTGAGGTGAGGCTGACCGGTCTATAGTTTCCTGCCTCCTCCCTGAAACCATTTTTGTGAATAGGGACTGCACGTGCCTTTCTCCAGTCCTCCGGAACCACTCCTGTGTTGAATGACTCACTGAACATGGCTGTCAGTGGTGCTGCTAACTCCCTCCCCAGTTCCCCTAATATCCTGGGTTGTATTCCACCTTGTCCCATTGCCTTGTCCACCTTCAGTTTTGAGAGCTCTTCCAGGACTCTCTCTTCTGTAAAAGGACCGGAGTTTACCTCCCTCCTTCCCCCCCTTTGTACCTGATGCCCTTCCGTGGTCCCTTTCCATCCCCTCTTTAGTGAATATTGAACAGAGGTTTTTATTCAGTATCTCTGCCTTTTCTAGATCTCCCTGCACACACTCCCCTTCATCCCCTCTGAACCTTACAGTCCCATCTCTGGACTTCCTTCTTTCACCGATGTACATATAGAATGTCTTGTCCCCTTTCTTCACCGTCTGTGCTAATCTCTCTGCTGTGTGCACCTTTGCGCTCCTAACGGCTTTCCTCATTTCTTCAGACAATTCAGGTACACCACCTATCCTCTTCCTTCTGTGTCTCCTTATATAGTCTGAATCCCAGCCTTTTGGCCCTTACTTTTCCTGCTGCAACTTTAGAGAACCATGGTGATTTGTTCCTTCTCTTTACTTTGCCTTTCAGCCTAATACACTGATTTGTCGCTGCCATTATGGGTCTCACTAGGCGTGCCCACTGCTCCTCAACTCAGCCTCCTGCCTCTCTCCTCTCCAGGGCTTCTTTGATAAATATCCCTATCCTAGCAAAGTTTGCCACCCTGAAATCCAAGACCTTCACCGTTGTGTGGCTTGACTGCGACCCTGTGCCAATGTTAAACCACACAGTGTGGTGGACGCTGGAACCCAGGATCTTCTTTGAGGTATAGCTCTTGCAGCAGGTTACACCATTAGGACTGAAGCCGGCAGGCATCAGGACCCCACAGAAATTTTCTAGCTAGCAGTCTTCAGCGGGGACCGCCTCCGATGTCGGTCCCGCCCCCAACATCAGGCGTAGTTCATAAGGAGTCGGTCCCTCCAGAATCCCCAGTTCTTTCCCACCATCGACTTACATGTCTTGACCTCTTCGGTTTAGTCTAGTGCGCGATGACCAGGAAATCTTTTCAAATATCCAAACTTCGGAAGAAATCCTTCTTCAAGCAGCCTATCTTCATCTGATGTCCTCCCCAACTTCAGTGGAGGGCCATTCTTCGAAGTGTGCCTGTGGGAAGCAGATTCCATTCAAAGACCCTCATTCGGCCTGCGTTCGGTGCCTGGGCCCGGACCACGACACCCAGGCTTGCTCCTTCTACCAGGGCTTTAACAGCCGAACTGGAATCCACCGACAGAAGGCTCTCCGGGCTTTCCTCCTTGAAGAAAAGCTCAAGGCCATGGAACCTTCCTCCAGGGGGGAATCTTTGGGCAAGTCGCACAGGCACCACGAGAAGCATCAGGAGAAGGTGAGAGCTAGATCCCCCTCTAGGGCCTCGGACTTCCGCAGCTCCGGCTTCAGGTCGGGTCGCTCCCCATCTAGAGCCCACTCTCAGCCCCCCGGTCATGGTCAAATCAGCCAGCGGTTCTTCAACTCTGCGGCCTGCCAAGACCTCCAGGCCTGCTTCTTCAGCTAAGGCCTTGTCCAGGTCAGGGGAGCATCACAAGTCCTCGTCCCGGCACTTGGCCTCCAACATCTGGTCAGTCTCCCTGCCACTGCCACCCCAACACAAGACCAAGGAGCTGACCTCCCTTAAGCGGACATCGGACCCGATGTCTGCCCATCCGACGTTGGCCAAGTTTCACAAACACTCCCATAAACCGGCAGCAGTTCGTCACCTGTCGCTGGTCAGGCATTGACCCCCCACCGCAGCCAGAAGAACTTCGCCGCCACCTACCGACGTCAGTCAGGAGGCGTTGTTGGAGCAGGAGTCCACTCAGCCCGAAGACCAGGCAGGTGATTCCGGACCTGTCAAGCTCCCACGGGAACCCTCCCCAGAACCGGAGACCCCCAGGAAGCCGATGCCCGGCCCTGACGACAGGCCACCGGCGCCCGATCCGTTGTCTGGCTTCAGCTCGGCAGAAGTGAAGGAGCTCTTCACTTTCTGGTGGGACACCATCAAAAAGGATGTGGTCACCACGCACCCTTCTCCCACACTCGTGGCACCACTGACGCCTGCGCCCCCTCCTTCGCCGAAAGGGTCAGCAGGCCGAGCACCTTCCACCCAGCAGCACCTCCTAGGGGCAGATTTACAGAGAAGAGAAGGCCTCCGTTTAGATCCTCTTCAGAGTCACCCAGCCCCAAGAGACCCAGAAGACGTCGGTGCTCACAGTCTACGGAGGACTCCAGATCTCCTTCACCAATCAGCATCCCTTCTCTGGAGCCATGCGACCTCCCTTGGTCTCCTCCAGATGACCCCTCGTTCTCTGAGATAATGAGGCACATCCAAGAGAACATGGAATGGGATGCGGAGGAACTCGACCGCGAAAGACTACACCTTGCCTGCTACCTTCAGCAAAAGGATCCCAAGCCTGTGGTAGTGCCACCCTTGGTGGACACCTTCGTGGATGTCACCAAGGTAGCGTGGAAGCGTCCACATTCGACCCCGGCAATACCGAAGAAGGCTGACCGCCTGTACAAGGCCCCAATGGAGGACCAGTACCTGGCTAACCATCCTCTGGCCGACTCCCTGGTCATTAAAGCCTCTCATGACCGGTCTCAGAGACCGCAACATTTGAGCATGCAGCCACTGGACCTAGAGTCTAAGCAACTGGACGTGCTGGATAGGCACACTTACGCGTCCGCGACTTGCGCCATTAGATCGTTAAATTACCTGACCCACATGGTTCAGTTCCAGAACGCGCTGTGGGAACAAGGACAGGAACTGGCAGAGAAATTGCCAGACAGCCAAAAGGAGGAACTCCTCCAGCTCCTCCGCACGGTTTCAGACATGGGGGCCCAAGTGCTCCGAGCCATGTACGACTCCATGGACTCTTCGGCCAGAGCGGCAGCCTCAGGCGTATGTCTCCGGAGACACTCATGGCTCCGTGTCTCCGGGTTTACTCCGGACATCCAGAAAAACATTATGGATGCCCCCTTTTATGGCGAAGTTTTGTTTGGTGAAGCCTTGGAAAAGGTCATCACCAAATTACAGGAAGCTGGGAAGGCTGTTAGATCTGTCCAGGCCATGTACAGATCTAGACTCGGTTCCTTTCATAGGAACCAGAGTCGTTTTCACAGCCGGACTCTGAGGCAACAGCCTCGTTCCGGTCAGCAACAGAGGGGCTTCTTCTCCCGGAAAGCCCAGGTCAAGACGTCCTCAGGTAGGGGCCAATGTGCTGCCAAGTCGGCCCAACCTGCAGGATCCTCTGCTGCCATAGCATGACTCCTTCCCAGCCCCCGCTCCTCCTCAGGATCAACGGGAAACAAAGGTCGGGGTTTGCATCGCAGACCACCTACCAGGGTGCGCTTGATCACCACCGACAGGTGGGTGCTACAGTTGGTCGAAAAAGGCCACTATATAGAATTCCTAGACATGCCCCCCACAAGGCCTCCTCTGCTCTCCCGTTACTCGGGTCAGCACGCTCTGCTCATAAAGCAGGAAGTGCTCACGCTTCTACAGAAAGAAGCTGTGGAGCACATTCCAGGGAACAAGACAGGAGCAGGTTATTATTCACACTTCTTCCTGGTTCCAAAGAAAACAGAGGACCTCCATCGCTCCGTCCAATCTTGGACCACAGCAACCTCAATATGTCGGTCGTTTACAAGCACTTCTGCATGGTGACCCTCCCGGGACTAATCCCCATGCTGAGGAAGGATGCTTTCTTGGCGTCCCTAGACATGCAGGATGCCTACCTGCACATCCCCATCGCCCAGGTGCACAGGAGGTTCCTGCGCTTCGAGTTTCTCAGTCGCCACTACCAGTTCTGAGCACTTCCTTTCGGGCTGTCATCAGCACCAAGGGTATTCACCAAGTGCATGGCAGTTGTGGCAGCGTCTCTGAGAAGACAGGGCCTCTACGTGTTCCCATACCTGGACGACTGGCTTCTCATGGCCTCCTCCAAGGAGGCATTGCTACTCGCCATTCAGCATACAGAGGCTCTCTTTCAGTCTCTGGGCATCTTAATCAACTACGAGAAGTCTCTCCTGGTACCATCCTAGAAACTGCAGTTCATAGGGGCAGTTCTGGACACCGTCAAGGGGAAAGCCTTTCTTCCCGAAGACAGAGCGGAACACATACGATCCCTCATAAGGGACATGTCAGCGAAAAGACCATCCCGCCAGATTGGTCCTTCGCTGCTCGGACACATGGTTGCGGCCATTCCAGTGGTCCCGATGGCAAGATTCCACATGCTGGTAACCCAGTGGATGTTAAGGGTGCAGTGGGACCAAAGGCAAGACCATCTGCAGCAGCCAGTCAGAATCACGAAGACCATGGTTCGGGACTAGCAATGGTGGCTAGATCCGGGAACCCTCTCAGTAGGGGTTTCCTTCACAGCGACATCCCCGGTGATGACACTTTCCACAGATGCCTCAGGGCTGGGGTGGGGAGCGCACTTGAACGGGGTGAGGTCTCAGGGAACATGGACTACCCAGGAATCTCATCTCCATATCAACATATTGGAGATGAGGGCGGTCCTTTATGCCCTGCAAGCCTTCCAGTCGGAGATTCCACTGAGTACTCTCCTGTTACAAACAGACAATACTGCAGTGATGTATTACCTCAACAAACAAGGAGGCACACACTCCTATCCCCTTTGCAGGAAGGCCATGAGGGTGTGGGAATGGGTAATGTGACATGGTGCAAACCTCATTGCAGTTCACATTCCCGGGGTGGACAACACTGTCGCAGACAGCCTGAGTCGTTCCCAGCCCAGGGTCCATGAGTGGGAACTTCTACAGGAGGTGGCAGAGGATCTGTTCCACAGATGGGGTACTCTAGAATTAGACCTATTCTCCTCCCCATCCAACACAAAACTGCCCAATTTTTGCTCGTTAGATCCAGGGCCTGGTGTTTTCTGGCGAGATGCGTTGTCCCTCTCCTGGGCGGGCAGATTCCTCTACGCCTTCCCTCCTTTCCCGTTGATCCAGAGTGTCCTTCTCAAACTTCGCAGGGAGCACGTGACGCTTATTTTGATAGCACCTTTTTGGTCCAGGCAAATTTGGTTCCCGCTTCTGAATCAGTTGTCTGGGAACCGTCGCTTCCTTTGCCAATCAGCTCCCACCTGTTGTCTCAGGAGGAGGGTTCACTAGTTCACCCGAACTTACATTCACTGAACCTGCATGCTTGGCTCCTAGAGACATAGCCATGTTGCGACACAGGGTCTCGTAAGAGGTGGCAGAGGTACTTTCTGCCGCCAGAAAACCGGCGACTATTATTTAACACACGCCATGCAGAAGTGGCGAGGTTTTGTCTGTGGTCCCAGGCACGGGTTTCTCGCTTAGACTGCTCTGAAGCTGGTTCTGGAGTACCTGCTTTTCCTCTTTCAATCCGGGTTAACTTCTCCTCGATCAAAATGCACCTTTGTGCAATATCAGCTTATCATGCCCCATAGGCCAACGATGGTGGCCCAGCTGGATACCACTTGTGCCTTTTAAGGGGGTCCTCCACCTTGGGCTTGGCCATTAAGGATCCGTCCTCCTAAGGATTTTACCTTTTGCGTCCTGAGCAGCTTACGCTGCCACTGTTTGAACTAACTGCCATGATTGCAGCTATGTTTTCTGTCATGGAAAACATTGTTTTGGTTGTCACATTTCAGCAAGAAGAATCTCTGAATTACTTGCGCTCATGTGCAAGGAGCCTTATTTAATTTTTCATCAGGATAGGGTGTCCCTGAGGATGAATCCTAAGTTCCTGCCTAAGGTGGTTTCAGCCCTTACTCTTAACCGGGACATTGATTCACCAGTGTACTTTCCTAAGTATGCCAGTTGAGG
The DNA here is from genome assembly GCA_016271365.2 of Neoceratodus forsteri. Taxonomy (NCBI): domain Eukaryota; kingdom Metazoa; phylum Chordata; order Ceratodontiformes; family Ceratodontidae; genus Neoceratodus; species Neoceratodus forsteri. The sequence goes on along the minus strand of CM028134.1, from coordinate 1,070,871,676 downwards.
AGAAGCACTGCTCCACACCCTGGATGTTAACAGATGTCTCAGATATTATTTGACCAAAACCAAACAGCACCGGAAAGCGGAGCAGCTGTTTGTTTCATTCGCTGAGAGGATGAAAGGGGCCCCAGTTTGGAAACGGACCCTTTCACGCTGGCTCATTCAGTGCATCTCGTTTTGCTACGACAAGTGTAAGAAATCCTTACCAGGAGTGGTCAAGGGCCATTCAACAAGAGGAGTGGCTACCTCCTTTGCGGCACTGAAGAATGTATCTACGTCGGCCATATGTGCTGCAGCCACCTGGAGTTCGGTGCACACTTTTATCAGGCATTATAGCTGGATATCGCCTCAAGGCGAAGAGCGGGTTTCGGCCTTGCTGTTCTTCAGGGCCTCCTGTCTTAGGCTTAGGATGGGTCTGAATCTCCATATTGCCTCCTCCCGATGGCCTCTGAAGGCACCATTGCTTGGAAATCAGTACTAATGGTGTAATCTGCTGCAAGAGCTGTACTTTGATGAAGATAGTACAGTTACGTAAGAACTTACTGTAACAGTAGATCTTTGAGAACAGCTCTTGCAGCAGGTACCTTCCCGCCCACCATTCCCCCTTGGAGGAAGTAGGTTCCAACCTAACACCCATCCTTCGGATTGCAAAGGTCTGTCTTTAGTCTTGGCCATCTGATGGCGAGTCCTCGGTCTCCCCTTCTGATGTCATCTAGCGGCCGGAAGTCTCCGGCGGGAGAACTGGGGATTCTGGTGGGACCACCTCCTTATGTACTACGCCTGACATTGGGGGCAGGACCGACATCGAAGGCGGTCCCTACTGAAGACTGATAGCTTGAAAATTTCTGTGGGTCCTGACGCCTGCCGGCTTCAGTCCTAATGGTGTAACCTGCTGCAAGAGCTGTTCTCGAAGATCTACTGTTACGGTAAGTTCTTACGTAACTGTACTTTACTTTCCACCCAGATGTCTGTGATTCTGTCTCCATGTGTCAGTACTATCTGGCAAATGGGCAGACACAGGCCGTGTCGGTCCTTTTCTGCCATCACACTTCTATGAATCTATGACTCCGCTGTCTCTGGTGGGTTCTAGCACCAGCTGCCTGTGACCTGTTCCCTGCAGGGAGTCTGAGATGTCTCGGCTCCTGGCCTAAGCAGCTGCCAGATGGTCCAGTCCACCTCTGGCATGTTAAAATCACCCAGCAGCAGTACCTCCTCCTTTGTTGCCATCTCGTGCATTTCATCTGCAAGCCCCCTATCCCCACCTCCTCTTTAGCTGGAGGCCTAAAGATAACCCTGTGTGAATTGCTCTGCCATTGTCTGGATCAAGGGTGTCCCACAGTGCCTTGGCCTCCCCCTGTGTACCCTGTAACGCGGTTGCTTTTATGCCCTCTCTGACATACAAGGCCTCTTTTTTTCTTTTTTTTTTTCCTGTCTCTATCTCTCCTGAATAGAGCATAACCTGGTACACTTACTTTCCAGTTGTGATTTGCGGTGTAAAACATCTTGGTTATTGCCACGATGTCCAGGTCTGCCTCTGCCATCAAGGCTTCCAGGTTTGGGATTGTATTTTTAATTACACAGTATTAAGTGGGTAATGGATTTCAAATAATAAACATTGTCTTTGCATGCTGTGCTTGACTCCCGTGGGGTACTCGAAGCTTCTCAACAGAAAAAATATTCAGGAGCCCAAAAGCCGGAAGGTCTTCAAGCTAACTCCTCCCACCCACCCGGGTGGTAAAACCCTTGGCTCCACCCCATGATGCCAGATCTTCCTTACCACTTGGTAGCTCAGGTTCCCTCCTTAGCGCTCATGCGTTTTGTAGGCCTGGATTCTGAATATTCAGATTTTTTCTTAAAATCGTTCTTAAACTCTCTTGAGTTCATTCTTCCTCTCCCGCGGCTGCGATGGAAGACAAGTCTGTCCTCTGGTTCTGCCGGTGCCCTTGCAGGCAGAAGGTGTCCCACACTGACCGTCACACCATGTGCGTTTACTGCCTTGGGCACGACCATGATCTGCAGGCTTGCGACGTGTGTCTTTCTTTTTCTCCATCGGTGCTGGAGGACCACGCTGCCCGACTTCAGCTGGGGTGACCGGAGAAAAGGTTCCCGCCGGTCAAGTCGAAGGAGGCCCGTTGGGTGGTGTCCATGGCTGCAGGCTCCGCAGAACAACTTGAATAGCTTACGGCGCTCGAGGAATAGGCAGCCTAGGCCGCGGTGAGCTCCTCCTTGGCAACGGCTTCTTTCTGTGAGCTTTGTCAGTCCCTCTCGACTAAAGGAGAGGGGTCCTTCTGGGGCTCTTCCTACCTGATCCAAATAACAGAATCACAAAGGTGAGTCCCAGCGTCGACGTTCTTGGGAGCAGGAGAGGTCTCACTCCCTGGATCATCACCTCTCGACTTCAGTCGGAGTTGCAGCCTCAGCCACTGGTTTCACGGAGTCCCTGTCAGACTAGCTGGATGAGATTCCTGTCGATGAGGTCGAGATCTTTCTCAAGCCCACCGATAGGTTGTCGACCGAAGAGGCCGACATCTCTCTTCCTCAGACACCCGGTGCCCTCTGGGGACTTGATTATTGAGCCAAAGTCCCTGGCCAAGGACCCTGATCCAGAGGAGCAGCCAGTTTCCTCCACTCCTTCCTCGGCCCGCCACCAACATCGTCAGTGGTCGAGGTCTCGGTCCTCCTCCGCCTCGGGTCAGTCCCATCGACATCGGCAGTCCCAGTCCCGATGTCATGGAAAGTGGCAATCTTCCTGGACATAAAGTCTCCACCACTCATTCACACTAATGGGATCTACGCCAGAGGTGCTAGGACCCAGTGGTAGCAAACTTTTTTGTAGGAGGGTCAGCGCCAGTGATGGAGCCGTGAGGAGTGGCGCCACGAGCCTCGGCTTGTGCGGCAGTGACTATCTCTGCATCGATCCTCCAGCTGCCTCAGTTCTTTTTTTTTCCCGCCATCAAGTGTGCTACTGTGACGATGTCACTCGCCCGCCAGGAGTTAAACTTCAAACTAGCAGCATAGTTTTCAGTTCTTTTTTTATTTTGTAGTATTTCTTGACTACAGTACCGCTTACTATAATTTATTATAAGAAAGAAGTCTCAGCCTACATTGACAGAGTCGACCATTAGCATATCAGGTGATGGTAGGGAGACTTCGTATGAAAGTTGTTCAGTAAGCTGGGCTGGGTGTGGTCCGCCGTCCTCTCCGGAGGAGGGGTCTGACAACGGACAGTGCAATACCTGGAGGAAGGGGCGGTCTCCCTGGTAGCATAAAAGAAAACTGTCGCACTTTGGGCACCATTCGGCCTCAAGCTCTTCTTCGTCCTGTAGGTCCAAAAAGAGAAGTCTTCACTCGAGGCCACCTTCTGGTATGTCTGCGCGTTGATGGTCGGTCATTGGGGTCAGTCGCCGGTCTCCTCTGGAGTCGCCGGTTTCTGTCTCCGGTCTCTGACCCTTTTCGACATTGGAGCCCTTCCCTCCTTCTGATGGGGCTTCAGATGAGCAGTTTCTTTAGTGGGCCACTCTGATGGAGCAGTGGGCTCGGAGGTTGGTCCAGCTGCCTGGCCCGGTCACTCAGGGGCTCTCGGACCCTTTGGGAGATCGGGTAGGGCTGTTGGGACTCCCTAGTCACATGGTGCCTTCTTCGGTGCCATCAACTCTGCACTCAGGTGTTTTCCCCTCTCATATGGTTGTGGTGCAAGGGGCTACACTGATGCCTCTATCTCCTGCTACTTATTTTCTTTTCCTCAAATCTTGGTTTTCGGGGCCCTGCGTTGGTTTCGGTGGGTCACTCAGCGCCGTTGGGATTGTTGGCGCCGTGCAGCCACTCAGCGCCGTGTGGCTTGTTGGCGCTGTGCGGCCTTTCAGCGCCGTTGGGTTTGTCAGTGCCATGTGGCTTTTTGATGCCATCCTCTGCGCTGAGCCAGACAGCACCGTACTCTTCAGCGCTGAGACTTGGTGGGACGTCTTCAGGGCTCCTCAACTCCGAACCCTTTTCCCTCCTATTTTCCTTCTGATTTTCACTCCTTTCCTGTCCATACAGTCCCTTCTGGACTGTCAGATGATATTGAGCCTGATCTAGACCTTAGGCTGGGTGATGATGTAGATGGGGCAGGTTCTAATCCTGCTGCAGAGCCTGTGGTCAAGGACCTGTCATTTAAGTCTCTGCTTAAAAATTTGAATTCCACTCTTTCTCTCCAGACTATGGATATCGATCCTGGGAAGCTTTTAAGACTCCAATATCTTCATGTTCTGATATCCCTATGGATTTAACTCCCCCAGTACAGCCCTCCTGTGAGACGTTTTCTCAAATGGTATGGAATAATCCTGCTCTTATTCCTTCTGTGGCTAAGTCCATAGATAGGAAGTATGCTGCTCCCAGGGATCTACCTATTTTAGCCTTGCAAGGATTTGCGGACCCTGTTGTAGTCTTGGCAGAGAATGATAAGGTCATCCTTCCTCAGACTACTACAGCTTGACCTATAAACAAAGAATCTCGTAAGATAGATACTTTAGGTAAGAGAGTCTTTGCTGCATCCACCCTGGGTATGCGTATCACCAGCTACCAGGGCTGTTTCTCACAATATAAGTATATTCTTTGGCATTCTTGTAAACAAAATGGTTGAAGCTCTACCAGAGTCGGACACTAATTCAGAGCTTCTTCAAGCCATAACAAGGGGTACAGAATCGAACAACCAGCAGGTTAAAGCAGCTTTGGACGCCTTCGATACTGCTTCCTAAGAGGCGATGGCAGGCATTTGTACCCACCGTCATTCCTGGCTGCGCACTTCAGGGTTCATGAATGATGCCCAGCAACAGGTCATGGCATTGCCCTTCGATGGTGTGCATCTCTTTGGTCCTCAAGTAGAACAGGCTGTAGCAGCCACACAAAAGACTAGGTCAGCCATTAAATTGGCTCGACCTGCTCCCGCCCTTTCTTGGGGGGGATGTTAACAAACACCAGTTTCACAACCGTCGAGGCAAAGGCAGAGGAGGTTTTTAATAAAAAATCAAGCCCCTGAGCCTCAAAAGAAAATGCAACACAAAGCACAAAGACCCAAAGCACTCAGTGACGCCTTCTGAGTTTCTGGCCTAAGTCCCACCTCAGCTGCCTGAGGGGGACTCCTCCTTAGCGGGGGGAGTTCATCTGACTCAATTCTACAACCAGTGGAAGTCCATAACATCAGACAAATGGGTCCTCCAGATAATCCAAGAGGGATATTCCCTCAGTCTTTCAGAGAACCCTCTGGATTGTCCCCCAAAATGGCAGCCAAAACTGTCAGTACTTCAGTCAGAACTTCTCGCCTCCAAGATACAAGGCCTTCTGAACAACAGGGCAGTAGAAGTAGTTCCACTGGTTCAAAGGAACACAGGGTTCTACTCCCCTTACTTTCTAGTTCCAAAGAAAACTGGGGGCATGCGCCCCATTTTGGACCTCAGAAAATTGAACAAATTTCTCCCCAAAGAGAAATTCAGAATGATATCGCTAGGAACCCTGTTACGTTTTCTTCATCAACACGACTGGTTAGCCTCCCTGGGCATGCAGATTGCTTACCAACATATTCCTATTCACCCAAGGCATCACAAATACCTAAGGTTTGTGGCTTTGGGCCAGCATTATCAGTTCAGAATACTGCCCTTTGGGCTGTCCTCAGCGCCACAAGTTTTTACAAAGTGTTGTGCAGTTCTCACAGTGCACCTCAGAAAGATGGGCTTCTAGCAAGCCCTTCCAGGCAAGGAACTCTCAAAGCTGTAGCCATGGCCTCAGACTTTCTCACATCCATGGAAGTCCTGTTAAATCTCAAGAAATCGTGGTTGCAGCCTTCCCAGAAGCTCCTTTTCATTGGAACTCTTCTGGACACCTCCTGTGCGAAAGCTTTTCTACCAGAGGACAGAAGGAGCGATATCCTACAGATGGTCCGATACATCAGAGAGAACAGTTCGGTTCGAGCTATCTCTATGCAGTGGATGCTGGGTCTCGTGGCATCCTTGGTGTTCACTGTACCCCTAGCATGCCTCCACATGAGAACCTCTCAGTGGTCCCCAACCACTCACCCTCAGTCTTTTCTCATCAAGGTGACAGAACCTCTGAAGAAGTCACTCACCTGGTGGTCGCAAGAGGACAGTCTTCTGGAATGGTATCCCTTTGCTTCCCTGGATCATCAGATTTCCATTACCATGGGCGCGTCCCTGATGGGGTGGGGAGCTCACTGTCAGAATCTCCACACTCAAGGTACATGGACTCAGGACAAGTCCCAGTTTCACATAAATGTCTTAGAAATGAGTGCCGTCCTTTATGCGGTCCGGGCTTTGAAGATCATTCTCTGTCACAAGAAGATGCTCCTTCATATGGACAACAAAGCAGTGATGTGTTACATCAACAAGCAGGGCGGTGCTCACTCTTGCCCCTTATGCAGGGAAGTGATGAGTGTGGGAATGGTGCTTGGAAAACAAGGCTCTAATTCAAGCGGTCTACCTGCCAGGAGTGCAGAATGATCTGGCAGACCACCTCAGCAGAACAGAGACAGATCCTAATGAATGGTGTCTCGACTCAACCGTAGTTCAGTCACTATTCACAGTGTGGGGAACTCCAGACCTGGACATTTTTGCATCCCCACTCAGCACAAAACAGCCTCTCTCTGCTCCAGAAATCCAGGGCCTGGCATTTTCTCTCAGGATGTGTTCAGGCTGCAGTGGACAAAACGCTTTCTATAAGCCTTTCCGCCTCTTCCTCTAATTCAGAGGGTACTTCTCAAGTTCAAGTCCTAGGGGGACAAAGTGATCCTCATTGCTCCCTTCTGGCCTCAACAAATATGGTTTACGTTGCTCAACAGTATGTTGAAAACCCCTTCGAAAGCGCTTCTCCTTCAGACGAACCTTCTGACTCAGGGACCTGTGGTTCATCCCAGTCTGAGATTGCTTCACCTTCACGCTTGGCTCCTGAAGAGATAGAGATGAATAGGTTCAATGTTTCTCATAGAGTTTCAGATATTATTTTGGCTGCGCATAAGCCAGCCACCAGAAAAAACAACACAGCTAAATGGAAGCGTTTCTCTAACTGGTGTGGAAAATCCTCTTTGAATCCCTTTTCCTGTCCACCCAATAAAGTTCTAGAGTACCTTTTAGACCTCTCAAATTCAGGTCTGCAATACTCTACCATCAAGGTTCACCTTTGTACCATTTCAGCTTATCATGAGCCAGTACTTTCCTTGTCACGGGCTCAGTTACCTGTGGTTAAAAGGTTTCTTAATGGGAATTCTGCATACCAGACCCCCTATCAGACGTCCAGTCTCAGCCTGGGACATTAATCTTGTATTAGACATGCTCACTCAAAAGCCTTTTGAGCCTCTACCTGTGAGCTGAAATTTCTCACTTGGAAAACGGCCTTCCTGGTGGCCATTGCCTCAGCCCGCAGGGTCTCTGAGATACATGCCTTGGTCACAGACCCTCTGTATACTGTGTTTCATAAAGACAAAGTAATTCTTAGGACCCATCCTAAGTTTCTCCCTAAGGTTGTTTCAGAATTCCATCTAAACCAACCTTTGGTCCTTCCTACTTACTTTGTGAACTTCCAGAATGAAGGAGACCGTTCCCTTCATTCTTTGGACATCAAAAGAGCTCTGTGTTTCTATTTAGATAGAACAAAAGAAATTTGCAAAGCTCAGCAACTATTTGTTTCCTTCAGTGAGACCTGGCTGGATCAACCTGTCTCTATCAGATGCATTTCAGCATGGCTGGTGGCATGCCTTCGCCACTGTTATTCCATGGCGCAGGTTAAGCTGGAGGGCAGAGTGTACACTCACTCTAGAGCGGTCGCAGCATCCCTATTGGAAATCCACAACTTGCCCATTACAGACATTTGCAATGCGGCTACCTGGAGCTCAGTGCATATTTTCGTTAAGCACTATGCCCTGGATGTCCATGCCAGGCGACATATTTTGTTTGGCAGAACCATCCTTAATGGACTTCTGTCCTAAATTTGTGAGCTTTTGGTCTCTCCTGCCGCCCTCTCGGGGGATTATTAGCTCGGTACTCTCCCATTAGTGTGAATGAATGGTGGAGACTTTGTCCAGGAAGATATAGAAATTACGTACCTACCATAATTCTTGATCTTCTTGAACAAAGTCTCCACCACTCATTCACACGCCCACCCACCATCCCCCAAGCTCACCTCTGTTGTTGGTCTTCACTTCCTCAATCTTTAGGCTGTGAAGACTTCTTTCTTGACCCTTCTTATACGGGTCTTCCGGACTATTTTATGTCCGGTTTTTGTTAGGCTATCCTTCTAGGTTAGTTACGCTGCACCTCCTCAAAAAAAAAAAAAAAGTACTGAGGTGGTTGGAGGGTCGACGCCGAGATAGTCATTGCTGCACGAGCTGAGGCTCGTGGCACCACTCTTTGCAGATCCATCTCTGGCGCCGACCCTCCTGCTAAAAAGTTTGCTTCTAGGGACATGGATATGTTGTTCATCCACACTGTCTGGCAGGTTCCTTGCTGGTTTAAATCTTGCCAGAAGGTCTTCAAGCTGGCTTCTCGCACCCACCCACATGGTAAAACCCTCGGCTCCGCCCCATGATGCCAGAGCTTCCTTACCGCTTGGAAGCTCAGGTTTCCTCCGTAACGCTCTGCATGCTAGACTGAATCCTAATTCTTCGGTTCGCCCGAAACTCATTTTACAGTTTTCAAGACTTCGGTCATCTTTCTCCCTTGCGGCTGCAATGGATAAATCGACTCCCGGATTTCGGTGGTGCCGTTGTGGGCAGAAGATGTCCAGGACAGACCCACACTCCACATGCGTCTACTGCCTCGGCCTAGAACACGACCCACAGGCCTGCGATTCATGATGTTCGTTTTCAGCCAACGTCCTGGAGGACCACGCTGCCCGGTTACAGCTTGGGTGCCCCGAGAAGCACTACCCGCTGGTTAAGTCCAAGGAGGCCCGTTGGGCGGTTACCATGGCGGCGGGCTCGGCTGAGCAACTCTAGCAGATGATCGCCCTTGAGGAGGAGGCGGCCCAGGCTGCATCATCCTCTTCTTTGGTCGCAACATTTATCCCACTCTCACTGGGTACCTCGTATTCAGCTTCGTTCAAGGAGCTTTGCCAATCCCTTTCCACGAAGGGAGAGGGGCCATCAGGACATTCCTTTCTGTCCAAAAAGAAGGACTTAAAGGGTAAGTCCCATCGTCTGCGTTCATGGGAGCGGGAGAGGTCTCCTTCCCTGGACAGCCAACTGTCGACTTCAGTCGAGGTTGCAGCTGAGGCCACTGGCTTCACGGCGTCCCCGTCAGGCCAGCCAGCCGAGACTCCAGTCAACGCAGTCGAGATTTTTATCGACCCAGTGGTCGGGCTGTCGACTGATGAGGCCGACAGCCCTTCTTCACTGGTTTCCCCAGTGGAGACTGAGGATCTGCCTATGCCCCGGTGCAGCAGTCCCCGATTAAGGCTTCCTAGCCGAGGGAGGAGCGGGTGTCCCCTGCTCCTTCCCAGACCCGTCCTCGGAAACACCGAGGATCTCGGTCTTGGACTTCGTCTTGGTCCAGCTGATCCCGCCGACATCAGCGGTCTCGGTCTCAGCACTGAGGTAAACGGCGCCGCCGCTCGTCCTCTTCTTCCTCCTTGGAAGAGGAGAGGAGAGGTTTCGGCGCAAATTGCGTCAGCGCTACGAGGACCTGATGTGGCAGCAGTTACTTCTGTCCAGGAATAAGTCGATGCCGTTGCCTTCCCCAGCCATCAAGTGGCTGTCACCCGAGCAGCCGAAACAACCCTTCGCTGTAGTCGAGGTGCCCAAGCCTGGGCCGGTTGTTTGGCCGAAACCTGCTGCCCCACTGATTGTGGTGGAACCTCCGCCTCCACAGCCGAAATCGGGGGCACCAACCAAGTCAAGGTCGGGTCAAGGGCCTGCCCCACAGGTTGTTGGTCACCCTTACTCCCAACTGTCCTAGACAGGTGGAGGGTGGCACAGGCCCCAGGCAGCTCTTTGCGGACTCCTCCAAGTCTGACGACATTTCCTTCCTGTTCTCCAGGCCTGTTGACCTGGAGTCCTCCGGGGGCCAGTCGTTGGACGAAAACCCATTGTCCTTCATAGGTTTGCTTCGGCTCATCTCGGAGTCCACCGGGATGCAGCTCGAGCCCGTATCCAAATGGGCCAAGTATCCCCTGACGGAGATACTGGTTCGAGGGGATTCCTCCACAGAGGCCTTTCCGGTGGCTGAAGCCATTGTTGGCCCAGCCTTGGAGCTTTGGCAGTGGCCTGCTTCCTGCCCTGCACCTTTGACCAGGAAGTATGTGGTCCCTACCGGCTCTTTGCACAGATTTTCAGAACATCCCTCTGCCGAGGGGTTGGTCACAGGCAGCGTTTTTCTGGCATTCTGGGTACGCTAGGGATGTGGATAAGCCCCCCGACAAGGAGTCCAAAAAGCTGGACTACGCCGGGCGCAAAGTATACGCTGTCCTCTCTTGGCCTCCATCAGGCCAGCTCAGCCGTGCTGATGGCACACTTCTCCCATGCCCTCATGGGCTCCCTGTATGAGGTGATCCCTCCTCTCCCAACTGACCTGCAGACCATGGTCCGGCAGGTGCAGGACCAGGGTAGGCAGTGGCTAAGCAACAGCTCCAAATGGCTCTGGACATAGGAGACTCCTGTGCCAGATCAGTTGCGGCCGCGGTGGCCATGCGCCGCAGAGCATGGCTGAGGATATCCACCTTCACGGCGGATACCCAGCACAAATTGGCAGATATCCCCTTACTGGGGACTGACCTCTTCAGCCCTGGAGTGGAAGGTCACCTCCAGCGGATCGAAAAGTTCAGTGCCATTCTGGACTCTGTCACCTCTGCTCAGAAGGACAAAGGCCACTGAAAGCAGCAGCACAAGTCCTTTCGCCGTTCTGCGCCTGCGGCATGTCTGGCCCAACAGCACCAGGGCCAGCAGGCTCACACTTGCCATCCCAAACCCAAGCCTGCAGCTTCCTCCAATAGGAAGCAGGGAGGTAAAGGCCCAGGAGGTCCCTCGGCCGGACCCTCCTCCATGCCTGCCCAGTGATGGGTGAGGGTGTCGCCCCAGCCTCGTCCACTTCCTCCTTGGGTTCCTCTGTAGACGGCTTCGCCACTTCCTTTCCACCTGGTCCGCTATCCCCACAGACCGGTGGGTGTTGAGAGGTGGTAGGAAAGGGTCTGCCTCTGGAGTTCGAGCAGGCTCCACCCTTCTGAGCCATCACTCCTCAGGGGGGCCACGGGGTCTGCAGCCACTTCCGGCCCGCCAAGCTGATATTACCCGGTTCCTCGAAAGAAAGGTGATCAGAAAGGTGCTGGATCCTCCTCCAGACCCGGGGTTTGTGTCCAGGTACTTCCTGGTCCCAAACGGCTCCCCATTCTTGACCTGCATGACCTGAACAGGTTCCTAAGGTCTCGGACCGTCAGGATGGTCACTCTGGCTCAGATAATCCCATCCTTGGAACAAAGTGTGTGGTTCTGTTCCCTTGACCTTCAGGATGCATTCTTTCATGTCCCAATCCGTCCGTCCCACCAGAGATTCCTGTGCTTCAGAGCGGAGGGATCCCTTTACGAGTTCTGGGCCGTGCCCTTCGACCTTTCCCTATCTCCCAGGGTCTTCACCAAATGCATGGCAGTGGTGACAGCATTTCTGCGGCGCCGAAGGGTCCAGGTGTACCCCTACCTGGACGACTGGCTGATTGCAGCCCCCTCCAGAACGGAGGTGGAGTGGTCCAGAGATCTGGCCCTCCAGGTTTGCTCTCAGGTTGGCCTCCTCATCAGCGAGACCAAGTTAGAACTCGTGCCAAAGCAGGTGATACGATTCATCGTGGCAGAGCTCGACTCTCTTCGAGCCAGAGCATGGCTCCCGGCGGACAGGGCCGAGGTTCAAACAACATGAAGTCTTGTTGTATTCTGACATATGCAGTGATCTCCAACCCTTGAACTGCCCCGGAGAACAAAGAGTTAACTTTCCATGCAGGGCATGGAACGCTGAGCTTGAGCTCGGTTGAAGCCTCTGTCTGCTGTTGTTTGAACTCCAACTGTCAGATTCTTTGCTCCACCTCACTGAACAGTCGCTCCGGAGATTTCTCCTTCACTTGGTTCAGAAAAGTCGGTTAAAGAGTCGTTTTTTCGCTCTGATTCAATTAATTTCTGCTTCTAACTTGTCAATTTAAGTCTCTGTCTGTGGTACCATGAGTACTAGATAGGTTTTTCTATATTTGTTTCTGTGTGGAACTTTTAAACATTGGATCGGTTCGCTTTGAACCGATCAGGTTTGTGTAAAAAACTTCTGTCTTTATTGGAGTGTGGTAACCGGTTCATATCGGTTCTAAAAAAAAAAACGGATTTCATTACATTTTTTCCAAGACCTGTAACATGTTCAGGACCTGATAGGGATGTCTTGCCTGGCGGATTGCGGAAAAAAGGGTCAGTTTTGGTTAGGATTGGCCTTGTCTGAGAAACCCAAGAAAAAATGGGCCCACTGGGTTTCAACACTGTAGTGTGTGAGCGGAAGCCTTTGCTAAGGCTGATCCCCACACCACCTGTGTTTATTGTCTGGGGTTTGACCACCTCAATTCAGACTGCCAAATTTGTAAAAGTTTTCCCAAAGCTACCCTGGATAAGAGAGTAGGTGGAATTCAAGCATGCATGGGACAGTCATAAGGCAATTCTGGGGGGTGGGGGTAAGAAGAAGTAGGCTGCTGTTTAACTAGGATCTGCAGCTTATCCAGTAGGTAGGGAAATGTGCAGACTGTGTGGGCCAAGCAGTCCTTATCTGCCGTCAAATTCTATGTTTCTATGACTGAGGAAAAGGGAGGCAGAGAAGTCCGCTGACCCAGATGGCCAGCCCGATTCGGTCCCGACCGCACCAGAAGGGGTGCCCTCTGACCAGGGCAAAAGGAGAACCGATTCTGAGGAGTCAGTTCTGGTTCAAAGAAAAAGAAGGGATAAATCATCCGGTTCAGATCCACAAGTTTTTTCTCCGACAGCTGATGAGATAGCCAAAACGATAAGGATAGTTCAGTTGCTGACTTCTGTTCCAGCCGAACCGGCACCATCGGTTAGGGGATCGGTTCACTCGGTTCCCCCGGTTCCGCATTATACTTTAGAAGAATTTTATGAACCAGAGGAGGAGGAGGGATAGTATGAAGATAATGATGATGATGGTGATTATGAAAGTCTGGATGTTCCTATTGACCCGGACATCTCCCCAGACAGACCTTCAAGGGTTTCTCCTCCTAGGCTTTCCGAGTCCCCTTCCCACTTTATGTTTTACAAAAAAGTGGCTGAAACCCTCCAGCTTCCTATGGAGCTGGATTTTGTTGAGATGATGGACATCCCAGAGTCCAGGAGATTGTCTATTCCCCTCCATAAGTCTTTTGGGAAACAGACATTTAAAATTCTAAAAACTCCTAATTCCATACCTCCTGTGGACAGAAGAATGGACAAGAGGTATACTCTCTCAGGCTCCGACACGGAGTTCCTTTCCCAGCAATGCAGCCATGTTGGGGTAGTGCAGGCTGCTGCATGTGATAAGGCAAATATTCCCTTGGCTTCACACACCCCAGATAAGGACTCCAGGAGGATTGATGCCATGGCAAAGAAACAGTACATGGCAGCATCTTTGGGACTCGGGCAGGCTAACTGTATGGCCTACACAACTAGATACCAGAAGTCCAGGTGGGACACTGTCATGGCTCTAGTTAAACTAGGCCCCTGACCAGCTTGCCAAGGAGCTGGAGCGGGTGGCTGCGGATGGGATTGAGGCATCCAAGGTGCAATTTCATGCTGCTGTGGACTCCAGTGATGTTTCGTCTAGAGTCATGGCTACATCTGTGGCCCTTCGGAGGATGGCTTGGCTCAGATGTACTAGCCTATCACAGGATACCCAAGCTAAGGCTATAGATTTTCCTGTCATTGGTAATTCTGTGTTTGGGGAGCAGACAGAGAACTACATGAAGATGGACGAGTACAGGACCACCTACAGGAGTGCTCAAGCCAAAGAAAGGCAAGCCACTCCTCAGAGGCAGCATTCCAGGGGCAGGCCCTTTCATAGGCCTTTTTACCAAGCCCAGGCCTCCTCTTCTGCTTTTGCTTAGAGGGAGTTCTGTAGAGGGAGAGGCAGATGGGGTATGAGCAGGCCTGCTTCCACCCCTCAGCCTAAAGCCCCTGCCAAGCAGGCACCCTGATGGGTCTGCCTGGGCCGATTCTCCACTACCTGTAGGGGGAAGGCTGGCTTACTTTGTCCAGGACTGGAAGTCTTTAACATCAGACAAGTGGGTCCTGGAAGTAGTAAGCCAGGGACTGGTCCTCAGCTTCAAAATATTTCCCAAGATGAGAACCACATCCTTTCCACCTGAATATCCTTCAGAGACCCTTGCCCTAGAGGCAGAAGTTTCTTCCCTCTTGGCTCTCAGAGCCATAGAAAGGGTTCATACCCTACACAGGGGCAAAGGATTGTACTCCAGGTACTTCCTAACCTCAAAAAGACAGGAGAATGGCAGCCCATCCTGGATCTGAGATATCTAAACAAGCACCTTCTAAAGCCAAAGTTCAAAATGGTGACTCTGGGAATAATTCTGCCCTCTTTAAGGCCAGGGGACTGGCTAGCCTGCCTGACCTCAAAGATGCCTATTTTCACATTCCCATCAGGTGCTCCCACAGAAAGTACCTCAGGTTCGAGTTGCTCTCTGGCCACCATCAATTCAGAGCAATGCCCTTTTGGTCTAACATCAGCCCCAAGGGTGTTCACAAAGTGCCTGGCAGTAGTGGTTGCTTTCCTAAGGAGAAAAATGATCTCCATCTTTCCATACCTGGATGACTGGCTCATAGTGGGTCAGTCTCCAGACAAAGTCACATCTTCAGATAACTCAGCAACTGCTCACTTCCTTAGGAGTCCTCTTAAACCTTCTAAAGTCAGTTCTAGAGCCAATGCAGCTCCTCACTTTGTAGGGGTGGAGCTGGATACAGTAAAAGCAAAGGCCTTCCTTCCCCTGGACAGGGCAAGGACACTAATAGAACTGGCCTCTTCCTTCACCCTTCAGGTGTCTCGACCAGCAAGGCACTTCTTGCAGCTTTTGGACCACATGGCAGCCTCTACAGCAGTGGTCCAGGGCGCGCAAGATTTCAGATGAGGAACATTCAGTTCCACTTGAGAGCCTTCTGGTCCCAGAGAAAGGATTCCCTTACCAAACTAGTCCCAGTGACTTGTACCCCGATCCAGGCTTTGCAATGGTGGCAGGATCAGGACAGTTTAAGGCAGGAAGTTCCTTTTGTCACTTAATCTCATTCTCTAATCCTCACCACAGACGCCTCTCTCTTGGGCTGGGGAGCCCACCTGGCGGACCTCACCACCCAAGGGCTGTGGTCACCTCAAGAATATCTGCTTCACATCAATCTCTTGGAACTCAGAGCAGTGTTTCTGGCACTACAAGCCTTTTTCCAAGTCTGTTCAGAACAAAGTAGTCCAGATCAGAACAGACAGTACCACCACAATGTGGTACATCAACAAGCAGGGGGCACTCGGTCTACGGCCTTGTGCACAGAAGCAATGATGTTGTAGTTTCTGTCCTATTCCCTGCAAACTTCTCTGACAGCAGTTCACCTCCCAGGGAAGGACAATGTCCTAGCAGATGCTCTCAGCAGGATATCTCAGGGCCACCACGAATGGTCCCTAGATCCCCCAATTTTGAAAGTGATGTTCTCTAGATGGGGCACTCTACAGACAGATCTTTTTGCAGCCCTAGACAATCACCAACTTCCTCTGTTTTGTTGCAGACCCCAGTCTTGGGCTCAGTCCCCCTGGATGCTCTGGTTCTCAATTGGGAAGGGAAGTTCCTGTATGCTTCCCTCTCCTGTTCAAGGTGCTAGTCAAGATCAGATCTCAACCCTGCAAAGTGATTCTGATCGCTCCAGACTGTGCCAGACAGCCCTGGTACCCACTGTTGCTGTCCTTTGCAGTCCACCTTCCCCCTGTTTCTTCCCAGGAATTACAACCTGTTGACATCCTCTCAGGGAAGGGTTTGGTATCCGAATCTCAGATCTCTCAATCTCAAGGCCTGGCTGTTGAAGAGTTAGTCTGCTGATCTGCACCTCTCTCAAGGTGTTCCAGATACACTAAAGGCTTCTCGAAAGCCTTCCACCAGAAAGACTCACAACTCCAAATGGAAAAGGTTCACTGTTTGGTAAGCATATTTCTCCAGAATCTGCAGGGTTGCCTACAGTCCTGGACTATATGGTTCATCTCAGTGGCTTGGTACTCAGACCAGCTACACTCAAAAGTACATTTAGCAGCTGTTTCTGCTTTTTTGTCAGTAAGCAATCCCTTTTCTCTTTCAGCCCATCCTGTATTTTGCAAATTCTTCAAGGGACTGTTGCACTCCAATCCTCCGTTCAGGGACCCTGCTCCTGCTTGGGACCTTAATGTTTGCATTGCTCAGCTTATGCAACCCCCTTTTGAACCTTTGTCCTCTGCAGAGCTTAAGTACTTGCCTTGGAAAACTGTGTTTTTGGTAGCCATTACCTCTGCCAGGCTCATCAGTGAATTGCAAGCCCTGTCGGTGGCGCCTGATTTCATCTCTTTCCATAGAGATAAAGTGGTCCTAAGAACTAACAGGAAGTTTTTGCCTAAGGTGGTTTCAGATTTCTACCTTAATCAGACTGTCTCTCTGTCTTTTCTTCACTGACCATTCCCCCTCTGGAGAGAGGAAGCTGCACAGCTTGGATGTTAAGAGTGCACTCAGCTACTACATTGAGCACAACAAGGGTCACAGGTTTGAGTCCTTCCAGTTGTTCCTCACTTACGGAGAGGTCGGAAAGGGCAAACCTGCCACTAAAAGATCCATTTACAGGTGGATTGTCTCTTGTATACAATTCTGCTATGAAAAATTGGGTAGAACCCCACCCTCGGGCCTGAGGGCTCACTCTACTAGAGGTACAGCTGCTTCCCTGGCTGCTGCCAGGGATATTCCTATCTTAGAAATCTGTCAAGCAACCACCTGGAAAACAGTTCATACGTTCACCAAGCATTACTCTCTGGATATCCAGGCTGGGAGTGATGCTCGGTTTGGCACAGCAGTGCTTCAGAGCCTATTCCCAAAGTAGGTTCTGTCTCTCCTCCTTAGAGGTACTGCTTGGTAGTTTGCATATGTCAGAATACAGCAAGACTTCATGTTATTTGAAGAAAAAATTACTCACCTTAGTAATGTTGTTTCTTCTAGTGAAGTCTTGCTGTATTCTGAACTCCACCCCCCCGCCTCCCTCTCAGAACCTGGTTTTTGGGATGTGGGTGGGCAGGAGCAGTGTTGGCACCTAGAGGCATTTTTCTTCACCCTCCTTGTTTTTGGGTTTCCTGACTTGAGTCTTTGCTTTGAAACCAAAAAACACTTTTTGTTTTATCAAATTTAGTTGCCAGTTGGCTAGTGTGAGTTTAAAGTTTCCACACAGAACGCCCAGTGAGTATAGCTCGTAAAGATCTGATGGTTGGAGTTCAAACAACAGCAGACAGAGGCTTCAACTGAGCTCGAGCTCAGCGTTCCATGCCCTGCATGGAAAGTTAACGCTTTGTTCTCCGGGTCAGTTCAAGGGTTGAAGATCACTGCATATGTCAGAATACAGCAAGAGTCCACTAGAAGAAACAACATTACTAAGGTGAATAATTTTTTCTTCTTTCCTCCTTTGCCCAATCATTTCAGGTTGGGCAATCACGCCCTGCCCGGAACTTCCTGCGCCTCCTTGGCCTCATGGCGGCCTGCACCAGCGTGGTCCATTGGGCCCGCTGGTACATGCATTCCCTTCAATGGGGACTGGCCAGCCAATGGTCGCAAAACTTTGATCCGCTGGATCAGCTATTGACAGTGACCCAGGGGATGTGGAACGCTCTCCAGTGGTGGACAGTTCCAGCACATCTGCAGGAGGGCATCCCTTTTGTCTGCCCCGAGCTGATGGTCTCTCTATCGACCGATGCCTCTCTGATGGGTTGGGGTGCCCATCTGGGAGAGCACAGAGCGCACAGCCTCTGGTCCCCTATCAACCTACTGGAGCTTCTAGCGGTTCATCTAGCCCTCACCGCCTTCGCTCCGTTTCTACAGGGTCAAGTGGTTCAGGTCCAGACGGACAATACCACGACCATGTACTGCCTAAACTGCCAGGGCGGGACGTGGTCCATGCCTCTGTGCAGGGAAGCTCTCTGCATTTGGTCACTCATGTGCAGCCTGGAGGTGGATCTCCTCGCTATTCACGTGGCAGGAGCCTCCAACACCCTGGCCGATGCCCTAAGCTGGATAAGGGCTGCATCTCACGAGTGGTCTTTCCTGCCGGAGGTAGTACAAGATCTCTTCTCCCACTGGGACACACCTCAGGCAGACCTGTTTGCCTCAAGGGAGAATGCGGAGCTGAGACTGTTTCATGCCTGCCCCCCTCAGCAGGGCTCACTGTAGGGGGATGCCTTCTCAAGGCCGTGGACCCAGGCCTCTTCTACACCTTTCCCCCATTTCCCTTGATCCACAAGGTGCTTCTCAAGGTGAGGAGGGACAAGGCGCAAGTGATTCTGGTAGCCCCAGACTGTCCCCACCAGTTCTGGTATCCAGATCTCCTCACTCTGAGCTCCAGGCTCCCGAGGCGGCTTCCAGCCCACCCGGACCTGATCTCAGTCAATCAGGGGGAAGGTTTTCAATCCGGACCTTCAATCCCTGCACCTGACGGCCTGGTTCCTGAGCGGCTAGAGTTCCAGGCCTTGGGTCTTTCCGACTAGGTCCTCAACATCGTTGAGGCATCCCATAAGGAGTCAACCAGAAAATGCTACATATTCAAATGGAAGAGATTCTCCATTTGGTGTCAGGGCAAGGGCCTGGACCCTTCCTCCTGTTCCTTGGCACGCATTCTCGACTACCTGTGGTCCCTTTCTCAGCAAAGGCTTCAGTCGAGGACCCTTAAGGTGCACCTGGCAGCCATCTCTGCTTACCGGACACGGGCCAGGAAACAGTTGGTGGCACAGGAGAAGGTGGTCTGGCACTTTTTCAAAGGCCTTGATCACATATCCCCCCTCTGGTGCGAGAACCTCCACCTCCGTGGGATCTACTGCTGGTATTGGCTAAGCTCATGGGCAGGTCATTCGAACCGATGCACAGGTGTGACTTCTCTCACCTGTCGTGGGAGACCACCTTCTTGGTGGCTGTCATGTCAACCAGAAGGATGGGAAAGCTCCAGGCGCTTTCCATCGAGTCTCCTTATCTGGTCTTCTACATGGACAAGGTTGTCCTGCGCCCCCATCCGAAAATCCTTCCAAAGGTGGTGTCGGAGTTTCACCTTAACCAGGTGTTGTCTCTGCCAGTGTTCTACCTGAATCACACCTCGAAGGCCGAATATAGGCTCCATACTTTGGACCCTAGAAGAGCGCTCGCTTATTACAAGGAGCGGACAGCTGAAATTCGGGGAGAGGTTCGCCAGCTGTTTGTCACCTATGCTGAAGCTGCACCTGGCAGACCTGCAGCCAAACGGACGATAGGTAGGTGGGTCACCTCTTGCATAGATTTCTGCTATAGGTTGGCAGGCATGGAGCCTCCCAAAAAGGATAAGAGCTCATTCTACCCGCCATACTGCTGCATCGGTGGCTGCTTTCAGGGACGTCCTTATCCAGGAAATCTGTAGGGCTGCTACCTGGAAGTCAGCACACACCTTCATCATCCACTACCACATTGACCTTGAGTCATGCCGGGATGCTGGTTTTGGGGTCTCGGTTCTCCAGTCTTTATTTCCCAAGTAGGTGTGCGCCTGCCTCCTCCTCCCTGAGAACTGCTAGGAGTCTGCCAGACAGTGTGTATGAACATATCATGTCCCTAGAAATACAGGTTACTCACCTGTAACAGGGGTTCTAGGAATGGTATATGTTTTTCATCCACACGACCCACCTGACCTCCCCGCCTTCGACGCACAACCTGGCTTCCAGCGGGCTAGATCTGGCATCATGGGGTGGAGCCGAGAGTTTTACCACCGCGGTAAGCGGGAGGAGTCAGCTTGAAGACCTTCCGGCAAGATTTAAAGCAGCAAGGAACCTGCCAGACAGTGTGGATGAACAACATGTACCATTCCTAGAACTCCTGTTACAGGTTAGTAACCTGTATTTCCGCTGGGTCCTAGCACCTCCGATGTAGATCCCATTAGTGTGAACGAGTGGTGGAGACTTCATCCAAGAAGATCAAGAATTATGGTAGGTCCGTAATTTCCATTTGCTGCTCATCCTCTTCATCCTCCTCGACCGAGGAGAGGCTTTGGTGCAAATTGCATCAACGCTATGAGGACCTCATGTGGCAGCAGCTTCTTTTGACTAGTGGCCAGCTGGTGACCACCCCCACACCAGCAATTAAGTGACTGTCACCCGATCAGCCAAAGCAGTCTCCCGCCCCCGGTTCCTCGATTGAAGACCCAGTCTCGGTGACGACTGCTCGGCCAAAACTGGCTGCTCCGCCCGTAGTGGTTGAACCCCCGCCTCCTTGGTCGAATACTGGGGCGCCAACCAAAGATTCTCAGTCGGCTCAAGACTTGCACCATAGTTGGTCAGTCACTCTCACCCCCAATCGTCCTCAGTGTGTGGAGAGTGGCTTAGGCGGCCGGCAGCTGTTTGCAGAGTCCAAGGACTCCTCACTGTATTCCCATTCAGTTGACCTGGAATCATCAGGGGGTCTGTCTGTGGACGAGAGCCCTTCCTAGTTCCTGTGTATTCTTTGACTCGTCTCAGCGTTCACTGGGATGCAGTTTGAACCTATGCAAAAACAGGCCAAATGCCCTCTTACTGAGATTCTGGAGAAAGGGGACTCCCCCTCAGTGGCCTTCCCTGTGGCCAAGACCATCGTGGGTCTGGCTTTGGAGCTTTGGCAGTGCCCGGCCTCCTGTCCTGCTCCTTTGGCCAGGATGGCTTGCAAGTAGCTGTCCCTACCAGCTCCCTCTCCAGTTTCTCGGAGCACCCCTCGGCTGAGGGGTTGGTGGCAGATAGTGTGTTCAGGCATTCTGGAAAACACTAGGGATGTGGACAAGCCCCCAGATAGAGTCCATAAAACTGGACTACTCTGGGAGGAAAGTCTATGCGGATGCCTCCTTGGGTCTTCGCCAGGCAAGCTCGGCTGTTCCGATGGCACATTTCTCCCATGCCTTGTTGGGCTCCCTGGATGAGGTGCTTCCTCATCTCCCGGCTGACCTCCAGACCACAGTCAAGCAGGTCCAGGACCAGGGAAGGGCAATGGCTAAACAGCTCTGTATATCGGAGACTCTCGTGCTCTGTCAGTAGTGGCTGCAATAGCGATGCTTCGCAGGCCTTGGTTGTGGATCACGACCTTGATGGTGGATACTTAGCACAAGCTAATAGATGTCCCCTTTTTGGGCACCAACTTGTTTGGGTCCGGGGTGGAGGGTCACTTCCAGCGCATTGAGAATTCCAGTGGCACCTTGGACTCGGTCGCATATGCCCAGAAGGACAAAGGCCACCATCAGCAGCGTAAACCCTTTCGTCCGTCCGTTTCTGCGGCACATCCCACCCAGCAGCAGCACCAGCAGCAGGGCCGGCAGGCTCATATTTGGCACCCCAAGGCCAAATCCATTGCTTCCTCGGTCGGGAAGGTCTGGGCGGCCCCTCAGCTGGTTCCTCCTCGAAACCTGCCCAGTGACGGGTTGCTGGGTGCCGACCCCAACCCCATCACACCTCCCCTGGGTCCCCTCGTGGGGGGCCGGCTCAGCCACTTCCTTTCTGCCTGGTCCTCTATCACCATGGACCACTGGGTGCTGGAGGTGTTCATCAATGGACTACAGGACCCAAGGCAGCATGGTTTCACCAGGGGAAGGTCATGTCAGACCAACCTCATTGAATTTTTTGACTGGGTGACTAGGGAGGTGGATCGGGGAGGGCAGTGGACATGGCCTATCTGGACTTCAGCAAGGCCTTTGACACTGTGCCACATAGAAGACTATTGCACAAACTGGGGAGTATGGGTGTGGGCAGGACAGTAGTGTGGTGGGTAGGTAACTGGCTGGGCAGCAGGACACAGAGGGTGGTGGTAATGGCTGTCACCCACAGAGGGAGGAGTGACCAGTGGGGTACCACAGGCTCAGTGCTGGGACCGGTACTATTCAATATCTTCATCAGTGACATTAGCAGGACCTAGAAGGCAGAATTTCACTGTTCGCTGATGACACAAAGCTCTGTAACAGAGTAGACACACCAGAGGGTGTAGACAGAATGAGAAGGGACCTGCAGAAACTTGAAGAATGGTCAGGGTTTTGGCAGTTGAAATTCAATGCAAGGAAGTGCAAGATAATGCATATGGGGCACAAAAACCCTGGCACAATATATCAGTTGGGGGGTGAGGATATAGCTTGCACCAAGCAGGAAAGGGATCTTGGAGTTATCTCTGATGACCTCAAGGCAGGGAAACAGTGTGACAAGGCCGCAGGTAAAGCAAATAGGATGCTGGGATGCATAGGCAGGGGCACCACCAGCAGGAAAAGGGAGGTCATAATTCCACTATACAAGACACTAGTGAGGCCGCACCTGGAGTACACTGTGCAGTTCTGGAGACCTTACCACGAAGGACATAGACAGGGTAGAGAAGGTTCAGAGGAGGCCACAAAGATGGTGCATGGATTGCATCACAAGTCCTATGAGGACAGGTTGAAGGCACTGAACATGTACTCCCTGGAGGAGAGGAGGGGAGAGGGGATATGATAGAGACATACAAGTATCTTACAGGGAGGAACAGGGTGCAGGAATGCACTATTTTAAGCCGAAAAGATGTTCCAGGACTAGAGGGCATGGGATGAAGTTGGAGGAGGACGATTCAGAGGAAACGTGAGGAAGAATTTCTTCACAGAACGGGTGGTGGACAAGTGGAACACCCTGCCAGAGGAAGTGGTGGGGGCTGAAACAATCACGGGATTTAAGAATGCATGGGATAGACATAAAGGAATTCTGGAGGTCAGGGGTAAGGGGCAACAGACTTCCTGGAAAACATAAACTGAACTTACAAACTTAAATGGGCAGACTGGGTGGGCCATAGGCCCTTATCTGCCGACACTGTCTATGTATCTATGTATCAGGGGCCTGCCTCTGGAATTTGAGGCGGCCCCTCCCTTTTGAGCCTGTGCCCCACAGGGGGCCACCGGATTCACAGCTTCTCTGTCAGCTCGCAGAGACGACATAGTCCTGTTCCTCCAAAAGGGGGTAGTCAGGAAGGTGGTGGTGGATCCTCCTCTTTGCCCAGGGTTTGTGTTCACTTACCTCCTGGTCCCAAAGCAGACGGGGGACTGATGCCCCATTCTCGATCTACACAATCTGAACAAGTTCCTAAGGCCATGCACCTTCTGGATGGTCACTCTGGCTCGGATTATACCACCTCTGGAACTGGGCATGTGGTTCTGCTCCCTGGATCTTCAGGACGCATTCTTTCACATCCCTATCCGTCCATTACATCAGCGGTTCCTCCGCTTTCGAGCAGAGGGATCCCTCTATGAGTTCCGGGCCATGCTCTTTGGCCTTTCTTCAACTTTCAGGATCTTCACCATATGCATGGCAGTAGTGGCAGCATTCCTGCAGCACCAAGGGGTCTGGGGTCTACCCCTACCTGGACAATTGGCTGACAGCAGCCCCCTCCAGGTTGGAGGTGGAGTGGTTCAGGGATCTGGCTCTCCGGATTTGCTCTCAACTAGTCCTCCTTATCAACGAGGCCAAGTAGGAACTCGTGCCTTCACAGGTGATTCAGTTCATCAGGGTGGAGCTCCATTCTCTCCGAGCCAGAGCCCGGCTCCCCACATGTACAGGGCCGAGGTCCTTTCCTCCTTTGCCCAGTCATTTTGGGTTGGGCAATTGCACCCTGCCCAGGACTTCCTGCACCTTCTGGGTCTCATGGTGGCCTGCACCAGCGTGGTCTGTTGGGCCCACTGGCATATGCACCCCCAGCAGTGGTGGTCTAAGTGCTCAGGTCTTCTAGACTAGCCAGTTTCTGTGACCCAGGAGATGTGGGATGGCCTGCAGTGGTGGCTTGTCCCAGCTCATCTGCAGGAGGGTATCCCGTTTCTCCGCCCTGCGCCGACGGTCATCTTGATGACTGATTCCTCTCTGATGGGTTGGTGTGCCCATCTGGGGGAGCACAGGGCCCACAGTCTCTGGTCCCCTCAGGAGTCCTGATGCCACATCAACCTGCTGGAGCTCCGAGCGGTTCAGCTAGCTGTGACCACCTTTGTGTCATTTGTCTGTGGTCCAGGTCCAGACGGACAACATCATGACCATGTACTATCTCAATCGACAGAGCGGGATGCACTCCTTGCCTCTGTGCAAGGAGGCTCTTCGCATATGGTCTCTTGTGCTCAGCCTGGAGGCGGATCTCCTAGCCATCCATGTGGCAGGAGCCTCCAACAGTCTAGCCAATGCCCTCAGCCAGATAGGTGATGCATCTCACGAGTGGTTTCTCCTGCAAGATCTGTTCTTCAACTGGGGCACTCCTCAGCTGAGGCTGTTCCCTGCCGGTCTCCTCAGAGGGGATCACTGCAAGGGGATGCCTTCTCGAGGCCATCAACCCCAGGCCTCTTTTACACCTTCCCTCCATTTCCCTTAATCCACAAGGTGCTTCTCAAGGCGAGGAGGGGCAAGGCACAGGTGATCCTGGTAGCCCCAGACTGGCCTCACCAGTTCTGGTATCCAGATCTCCTCAGTCTCAGCTCCAGGCTCTCGAGGCAGCTTCCAGCCCGCCTGGACCTGTTCTCTGTTATCAAGGGGAAGGTACTCCATCTGGGCTTTCAGTCGCTGCACCTGATGGCCTGGTTCCTGAGTGGCTAGAGTTCCAGGCCTTGGGTCATTCCAACGAGGTCCTCAATGTTGTTGAGGCATCCTGTAAGGAGTCGACCAGAAAATGTTATGCCTTTAAATGGAAGAGATTCTCCATGTGGTGTCAGGGCAAGGGGTTGGACCCCTCATCCAGCATTTTGGACTACCTGTGGTCCCTTTCTCAGCAAGGGTTTTAGTTGACAACCCTTAAGGTGCACCTGGCAGCCATCTCTGCTTACCGGGCACAGGCCGGCAAGCAGTCAGTGGTGCAGGAGAAGGTGGTCTGGTGCTTTTTCAAAGGCCTTGATCACATATCCCCTCCGGTGCTTGAACCTCCACTTCCTTGGGATTTACTGCTGGCATTGGCCAAGCTCATGGGCAAGCCATTCAAACTGATGCACAGGTGCGATATCTCCCACCTGTCATGGAAGACCGCCTTCTTGGTAACTATAACATCAGCCAGAAGGATTGGGGAGCTCCAGGCACTTTCCATCGAATCTCCTTACCTGGTCTTCCACAGGGACACGGTTGTCCTGCGCCCCCACCCGAAATTTCATCCGAAGGTGGTGTTGGAGTTTTACCTGAATCAGGTGCTGACTCTGCCGGTGTGCTACCCAAATCACACCTTGGAGGCCGAGTACAGGCTCCATACTTTGGACCTCAGAAGAGCGCTCGCCTACTATAAAGAATGTACGGCAGAAGTTCGGAGAGAGGTTCATCGGCTGTTTGTCACCTACGCTGAAGCTGCACCTGGCAGACCTGCAGCCAAGTGGACAGTTGGCAGGTGGATCTCTTCCTGCATTGATCTCTGCTATAGGTTGGCGGGCAAGGAGCCTCCCAGAGGGATAAGAGCTCGTTCTACCCACCATACTGCTGCGTTGATGGCTACTCCTAGGGATGTCCTTATCCAGGAAATCTGCAGGACTGCTTCCTGGAAGTCAGCACGCACCTTCATTTTCCTTTACCACATCGATCTCTAGTTATGCCAGGATGCTTGTTTTGAGGCCTCAGTTCTCCAGTCCCTCTTTCCTAAGCAGGCAGAGTTTCTCCTTTATCTGCACCCCCTCGACAGCCTTTTCTCCCATCCCTCCCCCCTTCACAAGTTTAAATCCCACTTTTCACCAATGAACCCCTCAGTTTTCAACTTAAGGATTCCCCTCCCCTCTAAATTGAGATGTAGTCTATCTCTAGCATTCAGCTCCTTATCCTCCCAGGTCTCCCCACAATCCCCCATCAACCCATACCCTCTGGCCTCACACCACTCCCTGAGCCACTGGTTTATCTCCCTAATCTTCCTTTTGTGTTCCCTGCTAGCCCTTGGCACCGGCAGGATTTCTGAGAAGGAAACTGTGCATCCTATGTCATGACAGACCCTGGCAAGCTCCCTGAATCTTGCCTGTATCTCTAGCTTGCTATTTCCATCAGTGTCATTTGTACCCAGGTGTACCAGTATGTCCGGGGAACCCCCACAATCCATTGCCAGCTGATATACCTCGTGCTTGGCCCTGTGCACCGTTAGTCCAGGGAAGCATTTTATTCTAACTGGCCAGGCTTCTCCGTCCCTATCCCATTTGATACCCCTGATCATAGAATCCCCCAACAGAAGCACTCTGACCTCTCCTTTTCCTCCATTTCCTTCCCTTCCACGTCCCTCATCCTTTCTACCAGCCCCTCCACCCAGCTGGCTCCTTGTTCTTCCCCCTATCTGGGTGCCACATGCCGCCCCCTCCTTATTTACCCTGGCCACCCCCTCCCCTCCGATCCTATGCCTCTCCTCCTCCCGAGTATCCTTCTGTACCTCGCTAACTCCCCCCTCACTGCTCGCGACTGGTCCTTCTCTCCCATCCACTAAACTAGCCTGGCTCGTCCTCCCTTTCTTCCCGTCTGTGTTCGGCCCCTCCTTGCCTGTCGTGCTCCCCTGGCCTAAACCCTCAGCTCCCTTTACTGTATCCTCCTTGTACTTCTGGTCCTTCTCCTTGCGCTTTCCTCCCTCTTCCACCTGCCCCTCCTGCTCTGATTCACTGCTCCCCCATTTTCCTGCATTCCAGGTTCCCCTCTGTTCCTCTTGCTATCCGGCCCCCGCCTCCTGCCCCCCACTCCCTTTCCATCTCTTACCACCCCTGTCATGGCTACATCACCCCCCTCATCCTCAAGCAGAAGAAGAGCGTAAGGTCCAATCCACCTCCCCGCCTTGCTTCCCTCTGTCCAGCCTCAGCCATCTGTCTACTTCCCTGAGAATGTTGTCCTTCTGGCCCCCCTTTGTGAGGGTCCCCAGTTACCTGTCTGCTTCCTTAGTAGTGTCCTCCTTTTGGGCCCCCTCTGCCAGCGTCTCTGTGTGACCCCCAAGTATTCTCCTGCACTCCTTTCCCTATACCCCCGCCACTAGTGCTTGGTGCAACCTCGTGGGAGATCCCCTGCCCCCTTCCCCAACCATACATCCCCCTTTCCCTCAGCTGTCTCCTAATCCCTGTAACCTCCTCCCTAAGCTGTGCCAGTTGGTAGCACACTGGGCAACCACCGAACTTCCAAGCACAATCCAGTATCATGGCTGCTCCACACCTTGTGCACCCCACCACCCTCCCAAAGATGCTGGCCCTAATGATGTGTGGTCCCATCCCCTCCAAGTAGGTTTCCTTGGGTGAACCACCAGGTACCCCATCAGTCCAAGATATACCCCTACTGCCTAATCAGGTCACCCACTAATCCTAGATACAGTCCCACAGTAAACCGGTAACCCTGTTACTAGGTGCAGTACAACACAGTAAACTTATAAGGGAAGTGAACAACTCCCTAAGCTCCTCTCTCCCAGCCTTTAAATCCATCCCCCAGTGTCTAGAACTGCATGAGCTGCACCTGCAGCCTTTTCCTCCAATTGCAGGGCAGGTGTTCCCCTATAAATTAGCAGCGCTCTGGGGTGGGAGGAATGGGTTTTGGGCCTGCAGATGACTCTCGAGAGAGTGTATCAGCCCTGTGTCTGCCCCTCCAAGCCCTGCAGCCAAAGAACCAGCCCCAAGCAAATCCCACCAAATAGGTTTTAAATTAGAGGAACTAGGCCTCCACCAGCGCAGCCTGTTACACAGTGAAACATCCAACAAATGAGCCCACTTACAGCCACCAAACCAGTTTTCAAACTTCCAGCAGCCCCAAAAACTATACCCTGCTAGCCCCTTAGAAGTAAGAAAGAAAAGAAATTACCTTCTACCAAGTAAAATCACAAGAAACCCTGTAAAAACAACAAGAAGCAGCTACTGTCCTGGAACACAACTGATCCTGTCCCCTTCCAGTTCCTTAACCCTGGTCCTATAAAAGCAATTCCTTCACCGCCCAAAGTCACGAAGTATAAAGGTATCTGCTTTATGCATGTTAATGTGTGTAGCTTCTTAAAGAAACTCACCTCAGTACAGGCTTGGGCTATCCACACGGAGCCGGATGTACTTGTCATATCTGAATCCTGGCTTCGTCCATCCACGCCTGACAAAGAGGTCAATATCCCCAACTATCTGTTATTCAGAGCCGATCGACTAACCAGAGGCGGTGGTGTAGCCATCTATGTTAAGGACAAGTTTACGGTCACTACCTTCGACACTACATCAGTTGCCAATGCCTTTGAATGCCTGTCCTTAAAAATTAAAATATCTACATCAATCAAACCTAAAAAACTTATGGGAGAAAATACAAGGTAAAACAAGTGTGTTGCTGATTAAAGGGCCTAGCAGGTATGTGATGGATTCGGGCTACTTTGTAGCAGAAGATAATTATACCATGTACTGTTTGGCAACTAGGTGCATAAGAATTTTGAAGTTTACTTTTCCATATTCTCTGAATGTATGAATGTCCAGTAGGACAAATGAAATAACGACTCATTTTATCACCCATAGGCACATTTTGGATACAGACATACAGAAATAAGGATTTTAAAAGCAATATATGCTACATTTAGAAGGCACCTTTTGTAAGTAGCGACACTGAATGATTAAGCTGTACTTTCTAATGCTGAAAATGATCCCTTCCCTTTCAGAACTCCTCCAGGACTGCATAGGAGTTCACAAGTTGGACCAGATGTGGGATGTGCCTCTGACGCCCCCCCCCCCACAACCTTCCTGAGCCCACTGTAGTCAATCCAGCTCCCTGCCCCGGTAACCGTTGTGGCAGTGGCTGGGGGTATGGCGGTCTCTGGGTGCGGACAAAGGTCCCCAGTACTCCTGCGAGCTCGGCCCGTAGACTGGTCACCTCTGCCCTCAGCCTAGAGAAGTGCCTGCATATGTGGCAGCACCGCAGTACCCAGAATGTTCTGAAGACTACTGCCCCGCACCCAGTGCACTGCACCACTCCTTGCATCTTCCTCTGTTTTTGGTTTTTTTGTTATTGCTTTATTTCCCCTCTTGCTTGAGAGTCTTTCAGTGCGTTGTTGGGGTGTTCCTTGTCTCTTCCTGTGTCAGAACAGGAATCAGCTGAATGCCTCCTGGCTGAGTCCCTATAAACGTAGACTAGCCTGGGGTGGGTGGGAAGGGGGAGAGAGAGTAGGTGTTCCTGGCATCCGCTCAATTGCTGCCAGACACAGTCTCCTTTACTCCTGCTTTGCTCCTCACTCCAGTGCCTCCTGCACAAAAAAATAACTGTTTTTAATAAGCCCGTTCATCGGTTTCCTGTTTCAAGTTTCCACAGCTGCAGTGGCTCAGATTCTCCACTAATGCTGTTCTCACAGTCCACCGAAAGACAGAAAAGAACCAAGTAGGACAACAAAGAACTCCGGTTCCTGCTATAAAGCTGTAATGAAAAAAAAGCAGTCCAATTAATACACTCTGCCCATTCACTCCTCTTAAAATAAACCCTGTAACAACCACAAAGAACCGCATTCCTGAAATAATTATGAAACCAGAATCAGCCAAGTTAGTGAACGTTGCTCACATACGCCCCCTAAATAGATAGAAAGCCCCCTCCTAAAAAACGAAAATTCCTTTAGTTCTCGAAATAAATCGAGGAAACAAAATCAGCATTATTGTAGCAGAGCCTCCCCTTTTAACCCCCCGACCTGCTCGTTGGAGAATATTGTGTTGATAGTAATCTATGTTGACTTTTAATTAGATGAGACTGACATACATTTAGTCATTTCTTTGTACTGCTTTTTTTTCCCCAGTACTTGTTTTTTTGCCCACTCCAGAAACATCATCTAATTTGGCCCTAATTTAATTGAATTTATTTCTAATAGTTAAAAAAATACACCTATCATGCTCTTTGTCTTCATTCATACAATATAAGTTAAACTTTTGTGTAGATTTATGAGTCGATGGTTTTACAGCATACATATAATAAATTGTACTTTGGCATGGGGTCTGATTCAGTGTAGTGTCTGTTAACAAGACACATTTTACTACGTGTGGTAAACGTATCCAGTGGTTGTATTTTTCATAGAGAAAGCTGGAACAATGTTACAATATATACACAAAAAATTGAGGCTGCTAACTCTGTTAAAGGAAAACTACACCCAAACCTTGAAAAAATATATGCTGTGCAGGGTGTTTTAATTTGTATGTGAAGTTCTAGTGTTTCCTTCCCTCTGACTGGTATTAGGAGTTTTTCCTAAATTAGCCTGCTAGCTTTAAGGTAGTTTTATGACCCCTGGAGATCTCCATATCAAATAGCTTTATTGCATTTCTTTGTCCTACAGTGCACCTTGTTTCATGTAATGGTGATGTAGCAGAGCCCATAAATCCAGCAGAAAGCACTGCATTACAATCAGTTCACAACAATAGAGATGGCTATATTTTAAAATCTGTAGAATTCAGCTTGGTGACCATCCGCATCCTAAATGTTTTACTGTCCTGAAAAACTTTGCTGCTGGTAATTTTTGTGCAGCTTGTAAAGCTTCCAAGATATTTAGTTTGTTTGGCATGTGTGTGCTGAATGTTGGGTCTCTCTTACATCACAGTCATGTGAGACAAGATGCACTGTGGGAACAAGAAATACAATTACACTATCAGGTATGAAGATCCCAAGGGGTCATAAAACTAGCAGGCTAATTTGGGAAAAACTCCTAATACCAGTCAGAGGGAAGGAAACACTAGAACTTCACATACAATTTAAAGGAGAAGTCCACCCAGAATGTGCAAAAACATATGTTATGTAGAGTGTTTTGATATGTATGTTAAGTCCTAGTGTGTCCTTCCTCTGTCTACTATTAGGAGTTTTTCCTAAATTAGCCTGCTAGCTGTATGGTGGTTTTATGACCCCTGGGGCTCTCCATTACAAATAGGTTTATTGACTTTCTTTCTCCTACGATGCACCCTGGTTCATGTGACAGTGATGTAGCAATGCCTCTAGATTTAGCAGGGTCTGTCACAGCTCAGCCACAAAGACAATACTTCTTTCAGAGAAGAAGTCTCATTGCTACATTTTGGGTGAGTATAATCATTATTATTATTTTTTTATATTAGTACCTTGTCCTGCTATGTTACAACCTATAGGGTGATGTTAAATTTTTGCTACTTAGTACTGGTGCAAAACTGAAAGTGAGTGAGAGGAATAGAGTAAACAGTGATATGATTCACACACACACACACACACACAGAGCAGAGCATAGCAGGACAAGGTACTGATATCAAAAAATAATAATGATTACACTCACCCAAAATCTAGCAGTTTGTCTTTTCTGGAAGAAGTATTTTGTCTGTGGCTGAGCTGTGACAGACCCTGTAACAAGACACTGGCTTACTGCAGGGGCAATTAGACATCACACCAAAGGGCACTCTGGGAAGACTAGCGGTCATAAAAGAAACCAGAATGGCAACCTCCAAGGGCAATAAAACAGTTAGGGAAAGTTAGGAAAAACATCTCTCACTGCCAGAGGAAAAGAAAATGCTGGGAACTGTTTAGAACACAGAAAAAAGACTATTACATATCTTTTTCTGATTTTAACATGGAGTTTTCCTTTAAAGCACTCTGCACAACATATATTTTTTCAAGTTTGGGGTGTAGTTTTCCTTTAATAGTAAGGAACAAGTTAGTCTACAATCATTTCCATATAGAAGTACTTTCACTTGTTTACCTGTATGTCAGAATATGAGGAAATGATGTATGTTATATACATCTTCTTAAAAAGAAAGGAAATTCTTTGAAAAAAAACTTTAATGCAATGGTTAAGGTTGTTATTAAAGTGGAAAAAGTAGGGGGATGGGATGTTAAGGTTTCCAACCCCAACTCTGCATCCCCCCCCCCAACAAGCTGCAGAAGGGGCAAGGCAACACAAGCAACCAGACAACCATCGTCAGGTAAGACAAACAACATACAACAGATAACACAAGAGACATCCATCATCGTGGTCCGCCACTTCTGTAGCCATGGAGACACATGCACACATCAACACATACACACCCACTTCAGGCTGCAGCAATACAAGACATTCGTAACTGTAAACATATTTATATGTCTAATTAATTATTCATGAGCCTAGCTAGGCTCCAGATTGGCTACTGCATCGATCATTATCATCTTGAAAATGACCAATTCAGCTGCAGACTGACGCCATGTGGCATGCTCAGCTCATGCCGCACAGCTAAAATCTGAATAACGCTGGCAGAAACAAAAGTTATTAGGATTTGAATTCTAATTGCAGTAACAACCTCAAAGATGGTCAGTTCCTTGGATTAATGACCTGCTGGAGGGCGCTGGCCCTCGGATGCGCCTTGGGCCACCCATCCCTCCAACCAGTCTTTAATCCCAAGGAAGTGAGCAGTTTCTCAGTCATTATTACTTGAAGGAAACAAAGAAAACAGGATAAGAAAATGATTCAGCTTTAATTCTGTCAGCCTGTGCTTTACAAAACAATGCTGCTCCTAAGAGTCCAGTTCTGTTGTTGATAGTACTTGAAACAGTACCTGTGACATGCTGTTCTGCTTACGTACAACTGCAATAAAAACTGAACAAAGTTGTATTAATTTGGAATGGCTCTCCTGCTGTGCTAATCATAAAGATTGTTTCATATCATAATACTACATTTGTACTGGAAATTTACTATGTTATTTATTTGTTTAAAAGTTGGTAACCAGGAAAGGCACACAGAGCCGAGGCTTGTTTCCAAGTGCTACCCGTCGGGGGAAAGGGATTGGAGGTACAGTGACATTAAAATACAGGTAGTAAGCAGTTTACAATGAGACATATATCTCTCCCCCTAGTGTGCTCTCACTCCCACATTCACCGCTACGTAGACAATACCATCCTCTACACTTCTGGCCCTTCAGCCTCTGAGGTATCCTCCCAACTACAAGTTGACTTCAGTCGTGTCCTGAACTGGTTTCAGGACAACCAACTAAAAGTAAACACAACCAAAACTGTCTCTATGAACTTTGGTACACTTCAAAAACTTGCCAAACTCCACACCCATTCCCCCTTTTCTCCACTATTGATGGCACTACTTTAGACATAGTCCCGGCTTACAAGCGCCATGGAGTCTGGCTCGATAGTCACCTTGAGTTCACAACTCACATAAACCACATTCACTCCAAGCTCCACCCCAAGCTGGGCGCACTTTATAGAAACAAGATGCCCTCTTCCTCCCTGTTATCTAGATCCTCCTCACCAGGACAATCCTTCCTCTCTTCAGTTATGCAGATGTTGTATTCAGCTCTGTCCCAGCATCCATGCTTTCCAGGTTGGATGTTCACTTCAGTGCTTTTTGTCGCCTGGCCTTAAACTCCTCTCCCTGTACTCACCACTGTACTCTCTACTCTGTCATTTTCCTCCCTATCCTCCTGCCGTGACTTTTACATCTCCATCATCTGTCAAGTACTGGTTTGGTACACTCGCTCCCTACCCCTACCTCCCTCCTATCCCCCGCTCCTTACACTTCTTACCACCTCCGCACGCGGGACCCTCGCTCCTGCGCCCTTCCTCACTCCATCTATGGCAAAGCAGCTTCCCCCTTCCACTCCCCTAATCTGTGGAACTCCCTTCCCTCCTCTCTCAGAATACTGCCATCGCTAAACCTATTCAAAAGGACCCTATAGCACTCACCACCTCCACCCTGCTCGCGCCCTCTATCCATCTAATCCACTGCTGGAATCCCACGACGCCTAGTACTCTGCTTATACATTTGACCTCCTTGACTCCTGCTTTCTGTGAGAGCCCCTATAGTTGTAGTTAGCTGCTGGTTCTGCACTGCAGTTTGAGCCTCCTGTTTTGGTGGTAGCCTGCTTGTTTTGCACTTCCTGCTCTATGTATATCATGTATCCCTTATTGACTTTTCTGTTTCTGTGGCATACTATAGCCACAACATTGGAAAAAAAAATATGTGTGGGTATAAAATTCGAAATTATGACAGCGTATAAATGTGAATACACACTGTAATGTGCCAATGATGTCATGAAATTCCAGTGTCTGTGCCGTAGTCAGATAATATAATTTAATTGAACCACTGGTACCAAAACAGAAACATAAAAGCAGGATAGAAGTTGGAGTACGTGGTATGATGATTTCAGAACATTGCCGCAAAGTTTCTCACTGTAAAATTCTAA
Organism: Neoceratodus forsteri; assembly: GCA_016271365.2. Classification (NCBI taxonomy): domain Eukaryota; kingdom Metazoa; phylum Chordata; order Ceratodontiformes; family Ceratodontidae; genus Neoceratodus; species Neoceratodus forsteri. The sequence continues at coordinate 1,070,837,380 of CM028134.1, read as the reverse complement.
GTATATTTGACTGTGTATTATTGCCTTACTATTACTACTAATCTGTAGATATGAGTGATATTTAAACAAGAAACAAAAAATTATCTAGCAGTACATTTGTGTATGAAACGAATAGAAAACTATTACAGTACAATGATTGTGCGGAAGTGTTTTCTTCCGATACTAGCATATCAGTGCATTTCTAACAAGCTTATCCACAAATAAATGTCTGTGGGCAAAAACGCAGAAAACTTTAGCAGAGTAACAGAACTATTAAGGAATGACGCACATTTTTTCCTATAATGCTATTTAAGCTTATATATTCAAATTATGATATGATTGCATACTTCATGGATAGACAACATTGCATCTTCCAAATATCACAGAAAAAATAACCAGCCTGAAGTGGGTGTGTATGAGTTGACGTGTGCATGTGTATCCATGGCTACAGAAGTGCTGGACCATGATGATGCACGTCTCTTGTGTTACCTGCAGAGTTATATGTTGTTTCTTACCTGATGATGGCTGTCTCTGGTTGCTTGTGTTGTCTTGCCCCTTCCGCTGTTTGGGGGGGAGGGGATGCAGAGTTAGGGGTGGAAACCCTAACTCCTCATTTCCCTACTTTTGTCACTTTAATATCAACCCTAACTGTTGCATTAACAAAGTTTTGTGCAAAGAATACATACATATATATATGTATATATATATTTTTATTATATATATGTGTGTGTGTATATATATATATATATATATATGTGTGTATATATATATATATATATATATATAGATATATGTGTAGGTACAGTATTCTTTGCACAAAACTTTGTTAATACAACAGTTAGGGTTGATATATTTATTTGTATATCTGTATATAGCCACCTTAATAGTGGGTGCCAACGACATGTGTCCTGTGCCACTTTGTCAAGGCTGAACGGTGGTGTTGTTTTCCTTTGGTATGTAGATATTTTCTTAATAGCTCAATGCCTGTACAAAGCAGTCCGCACTTCTTAGTTCAACTCGTGAGAAGTATTGTGGAATGTGGTGGAAAACGCACACTGGCTTGCAATCCAGTTTCTAACCCCTTGCGATGTTGATTGCCCGCGACCACTAGTCAGAGTCCTTCACAGATGACTCTCTAATCTCGTTATTTGTCTCATGGACAGGTCTCCTGGAAGAGCGAGCCCTACTGCTGGGGCGGATGGGGAAGCATGAGCAGGCCCTCTTCATTTATGTCCACATACTGAAGGACATCAAGATGGCAGAAGAGTAAGTTGATCTGTTTGTTGGGGAAGAGCAGTTGGGTGAAGGGTTGTTTCGCAAAGGTAATTTTGTGATTAATCCTACTGTTTGTTGACAGTCGCAGATTGTCAGAGTGCAATTCTGAAACCATTGTCTTTGCTATGTAACTGACTTTCTGTTAACAATCTTTCTTTGTTGTATTGTAGGTACTGCCAGAAGCACTACGACAGACTCAAAGATGGCAACAAAGATGTGAGTCCTGTGTTCACTATACGTACAAACACATGCACTTCTGTTTCAAATGCTTACCATGCCCTGCTTGTAGTTTTCTTACATTTCTGTCACAAATGGTTGCCCTGCATATCCCACACCTTATCCCTTGGTGACATACAGTACTACCAAGGGTACCCTCTGATGGCAATTCCAGCTTCCTCATTTATTTATTTAAAAATTGGTAACCAGGAAAGGCATGCTACACTGAGCCTTGTTTCCAGGTACAACCCAGGGGAGGGGGGGACTGGGAGTACAGGCAAAAAAGAGCATTACAAATATCCAAGGTGCAAAACAAAAATGCGTAGGCAAGGCAAATTTTATTTTCCAGGTGCCCAATCCTGGAGGCTCTGGGCGCCGTACATTAAAATACACTGTCCACATAATAAATAAATATAAATATAAAAATATCAGCATAAAATAAACGTGTCCTGTGACAACACAAGTCACTGTTTAAATCAGACATGAAGGGGGGGGGGGAGGCCCAAAAGATTAATGGACTAAGTCCAGGAAGGCCTGACTAAATAGGAAAGCCTTGAAAACCTCAACTGAAGGGGCCTCCCATATAGCTGGTGGAAGCAAATTCCACAGGATGGGGTTGTCGACACTAAATGCTCTGTCGCCGGCCATTTTAAACCTCGTCCTGGGAATCGCCAGGAGACCTCCAGAGGAGGATTGGAGGGAGCGGACTGATGCAGCAGGTGTAAGAAGGTCAGACAGATAGCCAGGGCCCAGCTTGTGTAGGGTCTTAAAGGTGAGCAAGCCCACCTTGAAGAAGATCCTCCACCTTACCGGCAGCCAGTGCAGTTCACGTAGCGCCGGGGTGATGTGGCAGTATTTCGACTGCCCTATCAACAGCGTGGCTGCTGCGTTCTGCACTAGCTGCAGCCAGCAGAGGTTTCCCCCTCTCCAAGACTCCAAGGTAGAGCGCATTACAGTGGTCAGGCCTCGTTGACATGAAGGCATGCACCAAGGTGGGGAGATCCATGGGTGGAACTAGGGGCTTAACCCTGGCTATGTTCCTAAGATGGTAGAAGCTGGTCCAGACAATGGATGACACCTGAGACTCAGATGCCAGTCTGCTGTCGAAGGTCACGCACCCTAGAAGAGGCCTTCAGTGGCACAGATCCCAGAAACAAATTAGTTTCCGCACTAGAGGCCATCTTGTTCCGCCCTTTGTTCCAATCCACCACCAGTACCTCCGCCTTGGGGTTCAGTCGCAGCCAGCTGGAGGATATCTAGTCGTTGATCTCAGCAAGGCAGTTGTTTAGTACGTCCACCGCACTAGATGACCCAGGTGCAAAGGTAAAATGTAGCTGGGTATCATCAGCATAGCAATGAAAACCCAAGCTGTACTTCCTGATAAGCTCTCCCAGAAGCAGCATATACATGGCAAACAACACTGGTGACAATACCAAACCCTGAGGTACTCCACACGTCAGGAGGCTAGGGGAGGAGGAGGAGGAGGAGAAATTCCCCATCACTACCACCCGTTGTCTCCTATTCGTGAGGTAGGACTCAAACCAGCAGATGACGGAGTCGGAGAGCTAACAGAATTCCCTCAGGCGAGCAGTATGGTAGAGCTGTCCCGTCCCCCCCCCCCCCCCGGAATGGGGGGAATGTTTCAGAAGGGCTCTCTCCTGTTTTCTTCTTTTCACACCTAAAAGTCTGTTGCAACAGCATCTTCACTACTATCCTTTTCTGTCCTGTTCTGCAGGTTGCCCACCTACACTCCTCCTCTTCTTATGTCCTGTTTTCCCTTCTGCCCCTCCAACATTGTCTCCTGTCAGCGAGATGCTCTCTGCATGCTGCCAAACCTGCCTATAATAGCTGGCTGTCCAGCTAATAATGTTTCTGCCAGCTACTATTTAAAGTTCATAAGAGCTGTAATACTAGCCAGCTGTAGTACTAGTATCTCTGCACAAACGTGCAAGAAGGCTCTACGGCACTGCCGTTTTGTAATTTTATTCTGTGACTGCAAAACTTCCCTGTTGCAGTGTTTAGAGTCCCTTATGATTAAGGACACGGTAAAAAGGGGTAGTTCTTCTTAATAAACCCCTGCCATGCCCTAGTGTAAAATTAAAAGCAGTATTCATGTAAGGCGTTCTGGGTTTGAATTTCTGTGCCTTTAGTAATATTAGGAGAAACGGGTGACATGGAGTGAGCTATCAAGCTCAAAAATCGGTTCTAAATATTCTTGCCCCGTGTCTACCCTGCTTCCCTCTTATGTTGTTGTTTGTTCTGTTTGCTTTGGAAAAATAAAAGGCTACCTGTAGACGAATAGTCAGAAAAGAAAAGACAAGCAGGTTTTCTGGTAAATTGCAGCAGACTTGAGAAGCGGGCGGCTCAAGAGATGTTTATTTGTGTTTTGTTCAGCTGTCTGTTCCCGCTCCGTGACCTCCCCGCTGTCTCAAGTACTGCACTGTAACACAAAGCTACCTATAGCAATAAGAGAATGGGGCTAGAAGAAGTGTTTGCTGTTCTTGTGTGGAAGAGAGCTTGCCCTTTAAAGATCATGTGCAACGGTTTTTACATATTTTTTAGAAAAGCTTGAAAAGTTGAAATTCAAGTCCTTATGTCATGATTAGTGTATCCTGAGAATTTCATGCCGTTTGGTTTTGTGGTTTTCTTTAAATCAGCATTTGTTAACTTGCTGTACAGTAGCTGAAAACAGTGGAGTTATTTCTGTCCTCTCAGTCAAACTTAGAGTGCAAATACATCATTTTGGAGTAGCTTGCTGTTTCAGATTGCCAATCAGAGCGGCACTCTGCAGAGTTTATAATTTGCTGAGCTCTCCAATTTTTTTGCAAACATAGCCTCTGGCTTCTGTTTAGATAGATCAATTTAAAATATAACATTATCTTCTCATAAAAAGCTAATCATTTTAATTTCAAGGCTGAATTGAAGTAGTGGAAATCTTTCTCTGAGAAATTAGCTTCTCTGTATCACAGCTCTCAGTTCTTTCTAATCAAAACTCAGACTGTTTTTTAACTATATAACATGGCTATTAAATGTATATAACAATAAATCTAAATTGTGTTCATTCACGAAACAGTTTGTCTTTGATGTAGCCTCCATAAATAGATTTCATGCAAGAACATTTATTTTCATGTCAGATTGACAAACAGTACATATGCTTGAAATACTGTAGCAGAGTGTGACAGGCACCTGTCAGAACTCACAAATTTCAGTTCTTTGGTGGTTTCTGTGTGAAAATACATTGTTAGGTGTAACTAGAAACATTATGTGGCATCTTGATGCACCATGTCTCTGCCTCAAAGCTGAGGAAGCTGCAGCCTACTGCCACCCGTCCCTGCCCCACAAGCCCCCTTCCTTCTGTTCCACATTTGAAGCTGCTGCATCCTGCTTTCCACCATCTTCTCCCACACAGTCAAGGGTTGTGCACCCTGCTGCCTCCATCCTCAGCCTAAAGAATCAGGGCTGCTGTACCCTGCCTCCCCCTGCCCAAACAACTGGGGTTGCTGCATCCTGCTGCTCTCTCCCCCCTTCCCCCATCCCTCACAGGTAGGGAAGCTGAACCTGTTGTCCCTTGTTCCTGTCTCCACAGTCAGGGCTGCTATGCTGTGCTAAGCCCTACAGTGCCAGGTTCCCTGCCTCCACAGCTAGGACTGCTGTACCATGCTGCCCTAGCCACCAGAGGTAGGGCTTTTGCTTCACCCTGCTATTCACTTCCATTGCCCCAAATGGTCAAGGCTGCTGCACCACGTGTACCCCATCTCACAGTCAGGGCTGCTATACCCTAATGCCCCCTATGTTCTGCACCACAGTCAAGGCTTCTGCACCATGGTGTTCTCTATCCCCTGTCACCAGAGATAGGGCTGCTGCACCCTGCTCCTTTCTACACAGTTGGGGTTGCTGTGGCCTGCTGTGCTCTAGAGCCCCATGCCTCTGCAGTTAGGGCTGCTGCACCATGCTGCCACTTGCCACAAGATTCAGGGCATTTGCTGCACCCTGTTGCATGCCTCCACAGTTGAGGCACTTGTACCCTGCTGTTCCCCCTACCACCAGAGTCAAATCTTTTGCTACACCCTGCTTCCCACATCCCTTGTCCCAAATAGGCATGACTGCTGCACCCTGCCCCACAGTTTGGGCTGCTGTATCCTGTTGCCACCCTTATCTCCTGCCTGAACATTCAGGGCTGCTGAACCGTGCTGCCCTCTGTCCCCACACCCACAGTTGGGGCTACAGCACCCTGTTGCCCCCTGTTCCTATCTCCACAGTCAGGGCTGCTGTGCTGTGCTACACCCTAGAGTCTCATGCTGCCTTCATCCACAGTTGGGGCTGCTGAACCCTGCTACACACTTCCATTGCCCCAAATGGTCTGGGCTGCTGCACAGTGTGCACCCTGTGCTATTGTCAGGGCTGCTGTACCCTGATGCCCACCTGTGTCCTGCCCCACAGTCAGGGCTTCTGCCCCATGCTGTCCTTTTCCTCCTGCCACCATTGTGCCTTGCTGCACCACAGAGCCCCTTGCCTCCACAGGCAGGGGACAGGGTGCAGCAAATGCCTTTACTCTTGTGCTACACCCTTCCCGAACAACTGGGGTTGCTGCACCCTGCTATCGTCTCTCTTTCACCGTCACAGTCAGGGACACTGCACATGTTGCCCCCCTGTTCCTGTCTCAGCAGGGTGTAGCAAAGGATCTGACTCTGGTGGCAGGGAGACAGCAGGGTGCAACTGCCTCAACTGTGGAGGCATGCAACAGGGTGCAGCAAATGCCCTGAATCTTGTGGCAAGTGGCATCATGGTGCAGCAGCCCTAACTGCAGAGGCATGGGGCTCTAGGGTACAGCAGGCCACAGCAAGCCCAACTGTATGGAAAGGAGCAGGATGCAGCAGCCCTGTCGGTGGTGACAGGGGATAGAAGACAGCATGGTGCCCTGACCATGTGGGGCAATGGAACTGGGTAGCAAGGTGCATCAAAAGCCCCACCTCTGGTGTTAGGGCAGCATGGTGCAGCAGCCCCAGCTGTGGAGGCAAGAAATCTGGCACTCTAGGGCTTAGCACAGCACTGCAGCCCTGACTGTGGAGACAGGAACGGGGCAACAGGTGCAGCATCCCTAACTGTGAGGTTGAGGGAGAGAGGGATGCAGCAGGGTGGGAGGGTGAAGTAGTCCCGCTTCTTTAGGCAAGAGATGGAGGCAGTAGGGTGCACAATCCCTGACTGTGTGGGAGAAGACAGTGGGCAGCAGGGTGCAGCAGCCTCGAATGTGGAGCAGAAGGCCAAGGGCTTGTGGAGCAAGGGACTAGTGACAGTAGACTACAGACGCCTCAACTGTGGGGCAGAGACATGGTGCATCGGGAAGCCACATAGTGTTTTTAGTTATACACATACATGATGTATTTTCACACAGAAACCACCAAACAACTGAAATTTGTGAGTTCTGTGCTTGAAATACTGTAGAAGAATGTGACAAGCACCTGTTTGTTAATCTGACATGAAAAAAAAAGTGTTCTTACATGATTATATTTATGAAGGCTACGTCAAAAACAAAATTTCTGTGAATGAACAAAATTTAGATTTATTTTATATTCATTAAACAGCCCTGTGTTACATAGTTAGAAAAAAAATTGAGGTTTGATTAGAAAGAACAGAGCTGTGATACAGACATGCTGATTTCTCACAGAAAAAGATTTCCACTACTTCAGTTCAGCATTGAAACTAAAATGAACAGCTTTTTAAAGGAAGAGAATTATATATTTTAAGCTGATCTATCTAAACACGAACCAGAGACTGGGGTTGTAAGAAACCTGGAGAGCTCAGCAAACCATAAATTCTACAGAGTGCTGCTCTGATTGGGAATCTGAAACAGCAAGCTACTCCAAAATGATGTCATCACACTCTAAGTTTGACTAAGAGGACAGAAATAACTCCACTGTTTTCAGCCACTACAGAGCAAGTTAACAAATGCTGATTTAAAGAAACCCACAAAATCAAACAGTGTGACATTTTCAGGAAACACTAATAATGACACAAGGACTTGAACTGCAACTTTTTAAGCTTTTATTAAAAATATGTAAAAACCGTTGTACATGATCTTTAAGTTAGGAGCTCTGAGCACTCCAGTGAAATAACACTGTAAATACATAATAAAAAGAAATATATTCCTAAGGGTTTAGTTATCCTTGTGTTTTCCTTTGTTTTATTGATTTTTCTTGTTTAGCTTAGGAAATATTTTTGTATTAGATTAGGAGTCGGAGCCTAATGTCATGTTAATTTAATTTAGTTTTTTTTTTAGTATAAAAAGCAGTCCATGGACCTAGTAATCAGATCAGTTCAGCCTGAGTGCAGGTTGAGGACGCAGAGAGTGGGACTGAAGCTATATGTCCTAGCTGTGTGATGAAAGTTTATTTATCTTTTGATTTATTTTGCTGAAGTATTTTCTTTTTTAATAAAACCACATTCTGGTGTGTTTGTTTATTTTTTTATGACTTTGATAACCGGGTGAGCACACTGATCCCAGGGACCGTTTTCAGGCACAACCCGGGCCGTAACACGTGGCGCAGGGTGACGGTGAATACAAGGTAACTGTAGTGCACATGAAACAGAATAGATACAAGCAACAATATTACACACTGTGTACAAACACGCTGCATAAATCCATTGAGAACAGCAAGTACAAGGTTCCAATGTGGGACTTGAAGAGATTTGATACAAAACAATTGTAAGCACAGTGTACAGGGTATGATGCATATTCCAGTGGGCATGTAATACACCGTATATACAGTAAAAAATATATACAATATGTACCCACAGTACAATGTAATACATGGAAAATACAGTAAAAAAAAAATATATACAATGTGTACAGGCAAGGAAGTTGCGTATACTGTGGAAATACATTTAAGGCAATGAGGTAATAGTTGTGGGCTGGGGATTAGTCTAGCGTGGATAGGTGGGTAACCCCTGGGAGCAGCGGCAGGAGGAATTTGTCAGGACCCAGATTTTGAGGTGGAACTTGAAGCTGGAGTGAGTGTCGATGGAACAGAGTTTGGCCAGCAGTTTGTTCCACTGCATGGGGGCAGCGGCAGACCAATCTCTGCTACCCATGTCGGTGGATACCCTAGGAACAGCTAGAAGGGGAGTGCCATTAGAGCAGAGGTTGCGGTGGAGAGTTCGGGTTATCAGGAGGGCAGTTAGGGGGGATTCTTGAGCCGTGCAGATGACTGTGACCACCATGCAGCAGAGGGCTAGGTCGAAGTGGCCGTACAGCAGTGGTAGCCATCCAAGGGTATGTTTATACCGTACTCCTGTTGTTTCTGTTTCCTTCTCCCACACTCCGCTACGACAGTGGTGTTAGCAGTGGGATAATTGGTGGTCCAAGCATACTGGAGGACACCAGTCCAGGATATTGTTGGATTAAGCAGCAGTTCAATTTAAACCAATAAAGGGGGTTTTGCTGACGTATTGTTTTTCTGGTAAAAACTAAAGGTTTATATCTACTTATATTCAGGGTAGATGATACACTACACCTGACCTTTCAAAATCTCCTCACCGTGGAGACAAAACACCTGGGGTCAGGGAATGGCTTGAATGAACCAGATAAGCAGCTTTCCCATCAACTGCATGTTTTCCCAAATTACAGGACCCATCTATAAACAAATGTCTTTGACAAAAAACAAAGATTGGAGGGGGTCCTGTATAATTAACAAGAAGGCGACGCTATTTATATCTCAACTGTGATCTCTGAAAGTAACAACTTTGGTATTTGTACCTTTGTCCATGCCAAGCAAACACTGACCCTGTAATTACCAGGGAGGGTCAGCATTACTTCCAATAATGCATCTCTAAGAAACATCTCACCTGAAACCATTGGCCAACACTCCAGTTCTCAGTTTTGCGGAGTAAGACAGTACAGGGTCCGCTGTTTTCTTCTGGTTCATGTAAAAGTCATTTTTGGGATCCTGTGTTAATAACATGTTTAGACCTGTTTCTGTGGTATAGTATGTAGTACTGCTTTTCACTACCCTCAGTTGTCTCTGTATAAATGTGCTCTTCTTGTAAATGCAATGTCTTTCGGTAAAATCAGTTTAACCCCTGTATAAATGTAGGGCTATATCCATTTGTGTTACTAAACTGTTTAACTGCAGCTAATTCTTGATACTCTGTACAAAGAAATGCAAATGCTCTGAAAAAAAATCAGTTCTGGTACTTCAAACACTGTAGAAACTTATTTTAAATTGCCTGTTCTCAATTCCACTAAAAAGTTAAAACCTTATGTCTGTCAATGTTGTTTACCCAATGTGTAAATGTTTTGTACAAACTGTGATTATGCCTGTATACTTTATGTGTGTGTGCGTATATATATGTGTGTGTGTGTCAGTGGCTCAGTAGGTAGCACACTCACCTCTGAGGCTGGGAGATCAGAGGACTGTGGGTTCAGTTCCCACATCTGGCACTTGGGTTAATATCCCAGTACTGACACTGTAGTGCAGCATGAGAGGGGTGCTGCACTTCTGAGGTGCCGTCTTTCAGATGAGACATTAAACCGAGGTCCCATCTGCCTGGATTGGTAGTAGTTCAGGTGGATGTTAAAGATCCCTTGGCACTTCTCGAAAAGAGTAGGGGGAATTTCCGCGGTGTCCTGGCCAAATTTCCTTCATTCACTGAAAGTACCACCAACAGCTTAATCTGATTCAAGGTCATTTGGCATCCACCTGTTTCCCCCTCCCCTGGATCGTGCCTGAAAATAGGCAGGATTTGTCTAGTGCACTTACCCAGTCAACAAAAACTAAAAACAAAAAAATATATATATATATATAGGGGTGCGGCCATGCCCCTGTATTTATGGTTATGAAGCCACTTCTATGTTAAACTCGAAATTTTGCATATTAATAACTTTGGACCTGTTCAGTGGATGTACATGCAATTTGGTATGCACGGTGGGGCATGGTAGATCTCTTGATTTGTCAAATTTTGTTTCAGTCGGGCTTACGGTTTTTGCACACCAAAACATCGAAAAATGCACTTTTTGCCAGTTATGTGGGCAGTCTTCCAGATTTTGTCCGTGGTGCTGCATGGCCGTTGTGTGGTGTGCCGCTCTGCAGCTTGGCATGTTGAAAGAGCTTGGATCAAGGAATATGCCACTTATTGTTTGGTGAAAAAATATTAATACATTTAAAAGTTATTGAAGTTTTAAGTTCCCATTATAAGTCTATGGGAAAATCTATATGGTTATTTTGCGAACGAAGAATGGGGTTATGGCCATCTGGTCCTGCCTCATGATCAAAGAATTTGCAGGCTCACAATCAAAGATTCTTTGATCCTGAGGGAGGGATTAGATGGCCAGATTTGGAGGGACCAGATAGCCCAATTTTAACAACTTTTAAAATTAAATATCTCTGAAACGGTTTGGTCTTTTAACTTGAAATTAGGAGGGTGTTGACGGGATGTCCTGTAGATGTGAATTATGATGTTTAAGCGTTGGAAAATACATCTGTTGCAGAGATATTGCGTGGCGCAGTTTACGTGGTAGTGGCTTGAAATTTATAGGGTAGCTAGCCTTACTGCCATGGACATACTTTTCAGTCGTTGGGTGTGTAAAATGTAAACAGGTGCGGAATTCTGCCGCTCCGACCAATGAAAATCTCAAATTTTAAAATGTTATATCTCAGACACGGTTTGGTCTTTTAAATTGAAATTTGCAGGGTGTTGAGGGGATGTCATAGAGATATGAACTATGCTGTTTAGGTGTTGGGGAAATAATTTGTTGCAGAGATATTCAATGACGTAATTGACATTTTTCCCATAGGATTACATTGCAGTCTGTGTCATGACTTTCAGCGTTATCTTGGAAACGAAGCAAGGTACAGACGTTTCGCTTACAGGTGGCTTAGATCACCTTCAGATGATCTAGCCACTGGAAAAAGATTTGAAATCATAGAGTAAGCCTGCAGCGGAATTTTGTTTGTACGTTGCACAGTTAATGAGATATTGTGAAATTACTGTCACAAGGATTGAAAGAGTGCCTGTCCAGTGCTTTTCGGTGCCCATAGCTCGGAAACGATGTGAGATACGGGTACAGTCTTTCCGATGTTGCGTGAAGTACTCACTGTCATGATTACAATGATGCTAGAATTTTTTTTCTAGCTGTTACGGTTCAGAAGATATGCGCAAATACTGTTACAAGGGTTTGACGCCCTATAATGCTGCTACATGGCTCCGTAGCTTTGCAAGTGGGAACGTGGGCCCAGATGCATATTGTTATGCAGTAATTGGCAACTTGTAGGGATCTAGACTCCGCACTCCCACCAATGCATATTTTTTACTACTTATATTACACTTTTGGAAAAAGTAAAGAAATTTTATGCAAAAAACTGTGTTAATGCTTCTTTTAAAGTCAAAGCCAAAAAAGTCAGGAAATGAGACATTAGGGTTGAACACCTAACCCCCCCCTCACACACACCACCCCAATCCTTCACAGTCTGACAGACGCCAGGGTGTGTCATTGGGGTTGTGAGGCCTACATCTCACCCCATTTTCCTTTACTGTAACATGTCAACATGCTCAGACGTGGAATATATTATAGGGGTACGGTTGCACCCTTACATTTAGGGTTATGAAGCCACTTCTATGTTAAACTCAAAATTTTTGAATGTTAATAACTTTGGATCCTTTCAACGGATTTGCATGAAATTTAGTATGCACGGTGGGGCATGGTAGATCTCTTGATCGAACTTAGTTTTTGCGCACCAAAATGCTGAAAAATGCACTTTTCACCAGTTATGTGAGCAGTTTTTCAGATTTTGTCCGTGGCACTGTGCGGCCGTCATGTGGCATGCTGCTCTGCGACTTGGCTCATCTGAAAGAGCTTGGGTCAAGGAACATGCCACGTTTCATTTGGTGAAAAAATATGAATCCATTCAAAAGTTATTAAACTTTTAAGTTCCCATTATAAGTCATTGGGAAAATGTATATGGTTATTTTATGAAAGAAGAATGAGGTTTTGGCCATCTAGTCCTGCCTCAGAATCAAAGAATTTGCAGGTTCACAATCAAACAATCTTTGATCGCGAGGAATTCTTTGATCATGATGGACGCCATCTTGTTTTCAATTTTCGGTTGGAAAAATTCAAATATTTCAGCCCAGGGAGACTTCTGAGGTGAAACTATGGTGGGTTTTGCTCAGGGGTCTTCCCTCTATTGAGCCATGCCTTTGGTTTCTTTCAAAATAGTCAAAAAATAGAGTTTTTAACTTTTTTATTCTTTGATCGCAATCGTGCAAATTCTTTGATTGCGAGACTCTTTGACTGTGATCTTTGATCGTGAGGGCGCGACTAGATGGCCACTTGAAAAATCAATTTTCTTAGCTCAGGGGTGGCTTTTCAAGCCAAAAGAGGGTGGGTTTTGCTCAGGGAGCTTCGTTCTATCGAGGCATGGCTGTGGTTTCATGCATTTCTGCCTAAAATTGACTTTTAAAATTTTTTATTGTTTGATCGCAACCCTGCAAATTCTGTGATCGTGAGATTCTTTGACCGCGATCTTTGAGTGCAAAGGCTTGACTAGATGACCACATGAAAAATTAAATTTTCTCAGCAGAGGAGGTCACTTCTAAAGGCAAACTAGGGTGAGATCTGGTCAGGGGCCTTCGTTCTGTTGAGTCATACGAACATATGAAATTTGCCAGCAGATGAAGGCCTAGAGGTCTATCAAGTCTACTCGAATGTGCAGCGAGCACCCCTTATTCTGCAGCTGCCCCTCCCTTCCCCTTCATTAACCCTCCCCCTTGTCCTGTCCCATCCCCTTTTGAAGCAGTCCACTGTTCTACGGGATACCACTTCTGCTGGTAACGTATTCCACCCAGCCACCACCCTCTCTCTAAAAAAGTGTCTCCTCATCTTCCTTCTGAACCTTCCTCCCTCCCTCCAGTCTCATATCATGGCCCTGGTGTCCCCCCTTTACTTTGAACAGCCCTCTGTGCCTCTCTTGTTTATTCCTTTCATGTACTTGCAGGTTTCAAACATGTCCCCCCGTCCCTCCTCTCCTCCAGTGAGTACATGTTCAATTCCCTCAGACTCCTGTCATATAAGTCCCCCAACCCCTTGATCATCTTTGTCGCCCTGCGCTGCACTCCCTCCAGTAACTTAATGTCCCTCTTCAGATACAGGCGCCAGTATTGCACGCAGTACTCCAGGTGCGGTCTAACTAATGACCTATATAGTGGCAGAATCACCTCCTCCCTCCTCGAGGATATATCCCTTGCAATACAACCTAGCATTTTGTTGGCCTTTGCAGCTGCCTTCCTACATTGTGCTGAGTTGTTCATTGACCCTGTAATGAGCACCGCCAGATCCTTCTCCTCCTCTGTCTAGGCTAGCTGCGCTGCCCCAAGTTGGTAACTCCTCCTTGGGTTCTTCATCCCAAAATGCAGCACCTTGCACTTTTTGTCATTAAACCCCAGTTGCCAGGTATCTGACCAGGTTTCAAGCTTTGCCAGATCATCCTGCAACCCCTGCCATCCTCCTAGGTCATCCACCACCGCTCCTACCTTGGTATCATCAGCAAACAGACTGATCTTCTCTTGATGTCCCGTGATATGTCTGCAATGAATATCCCAAACAACACTGGTCCCAACACTGAGCCCTATGGAACACCACTCCTTACTACCCTTGGGTGTGAGAGCTCCCCAGCCACCACCACCCTCTGTTGCCTTCCCTGCAGCCAGTTTCCTACCCATCTCACCAGCTTTGCACCGGCCCCTGTGCCTACTAACTTACTTCCCAGCCTTCCATGCGGCACAGAGTCTAATGCCTTACTGAAGTCCAGATACAGGACATTCACTGCATGGCACCTGTCCAGTTGCCTAGTTATCCAGTCATAGAACTCCACCAGGTTGGTTTGGCAGGATCTGCCCCGTATGAAGCCATGCTGTCTGCTGTCCTGTAGTCCTTTGGCCTCTAGGAGGGCCACCAGCCTCTCCTTCAGGATAGTCTCCATTAGCTTACCCACGATGGATGTGAGGCTCACTGATTTGTAGTTTTGCGGTTCATCCTTGGGGCCACTCTTGTGAAGGGGCACCACATGAGCCATCCTCCAGTCCTGAAGTACACACCCTAAATGTAGTGAGACATTAAATAGGTCTGCCAAAGGTCCTGCAAGGACCTCTGCCAGCTCCTTCAGTACCCTGGGGTGGATGCCATCTGGGCCTGGTGCCTTGTCCACCCTCAGTGCCATCAAACCTCCCAACTCCACCTCCATGATTTCCATCTCCCCCATTTCTGCCATTTCTCCCACTATGGGTGTCACCCCTCTCTTCTCTTTAGTAAATACTGAGCAGAAGTACTCATTTAGTGCTTCTGCCTTATCGCACCCTGCTTCCACCCAACCCTCCTCCTTCCTAATCTTTACCATGTGGTCCTTACAGCTCCTTTTCTCCTTGATGTACCTAAAGAAGTCCTTCTCCCCCTTCTTAATGCCTTGTGCCAGCCTGAGTTCCATAGATACTTTGGCTACCCTTACTGCCCTCATCACCTCCTTCATTTCTGTCAAGTACTTCTCCCTGTCCTCCCCCTCCCTCTTTTCTTGTACTTCCTAAAGGCAGCTCTTTTCCTCATTACCTTTTCCATGACCTTCTTGCTGAACCAGCTTGGTTTCTTAGCCCTAGCCTTCTTGCTCTGGGCCTTGCAGCAAGTTTTGGTTGCCTCCACTATCCCCAGCTTTATGATCTCCCATCTCTGGTTAGTGTCCATACTAGATTGAATTCTGGCCAAGTACCCTTTTACCACTTCCCCCATCCTCCCAAAGTCGGCCTCCTGAAGTCCAGCACTCTTGTGCCAGATTCCACCCTTCCTTGCCCATATCCAATGTGAGCCATACTGAGTGGTGGTCACTCCCTGACAGCGGTTCCTCCACTGTAAGTTCTCTCACAAAGTCCCCATTTGCCAGCACAAGGTCAAGGTTATTCCCTAATCTGGTTGGTTCACTGACCATTTGCAGCAGGAAGCTGTCCTGGAAGGCATCCAGCAGTACCTGCTCCCTTCTGTTCCTGGTTGTTGGGGTACTCCAGTCCACTTCTGGCATGTTGAAGTCCCCCACAATCACCACACTATGCTTTTCGCAGGTCCTCCTGATCTGTCCTGCTAGTTCCCTGTCTAACTCCTCCATCTGAGATGGTGGCCTGTACACCACTCCCATTCTAAGAATCCTATTCTTGGAATCCTGGATTTGCATCCAAAGTGACTCCGTACTACCATCCTCCTCTTCCTCCCTTACACACTTCAGTCCTTCCTTCACATATAGTGCCACACCCCCTCCTTTCCCAATCACCCTGTCCCTAAAAATAACCTGTACCCTGGTACAGACAGGTCCCAGTCATTGTATTGGTGGCCCATGTTTCTGTGATGGCTGCAATGTCCACCTCTCCCTCTGCCATGAGCACCTGTAACTCTGCAGTTTTTCTCCCAAGGCTCCTAGCATTAAGAGTAACCACCTTCCACCCTTCCCCCACCCCCATCCTGCCCTCCTTTACTAGCATCACCAATAGTACTTGCTATTTGTCCTTTGTCACTGTTATGGGGGAAGCTCATATGGTTTCCCAACCTGTGGTCTCTGCATATCTCTTACCCAATTGCCACCCCCAACTCCTAGTTTAAATTCCCAACTTCCTCTATGTACTCTTCCATTCTCTGTTTCAACACTTTCTTTCCCTCCTCACTCAAGTGTAGTCTGTCCTTGGCATAGAGACTACTGTCCTCCCAGGCCCCTCCCCAAACAGCCCATACCCTTTAGCACAACACCAGGTTCTTAGCCATCCGTTAAATTCCTCTATTCTCAGCTTTCTTGTTGTGCTTGCCTTGGGCACTGGTAGTATCTCTGAAAAAGTTACTGATCTTCCTGCCCCCTCACATAATTGTGCTAGTTCCTCAAACCTCCTCTGGACTATACTGTCTTGTCAGCCCGGTTGTTCCTCCCAAGATGTATAATTAAATGAGGTTTGTCCCTACCCCTTCTAGTATATTTCAAAACAGATTGTCCCACCCTTTCCAGAGTCATTCCTGGCATGGCCTCCACCCAAATGTGACTGTGCCTCTCCCCCTTGCCACCCTACCTGACTCCTCTTAGTATTGAGTTTCCCAGCACTGAGATTCCACCACTCTTACTCCCTGCTTGCTTCCATTCATCTCCCTCTCTCATTTCCAGCTCCTCTTCTTCCTCCTGCACATTATTTCCCCCTTGTGCCCCCCTCTTGCCCCTCTTGCAATTCTCCCAGCAGAACTTCCCCCGCACCGGTTTGGTCCAGGCATTTATCAGTTACTCCTCTAATTTCATAATTTCCCTCCTCCACCTTCTTTCTCTCTAGCAGTGCAAAACTATTTTCTGAAGATCCTTCACAAATGCCCGCTCCCTCTTTCTTCAAAGTAACCTGTTCTCTCCTTTCCACTCCGTGACTTTTACCACTTCTTCGCCTCCCCTCACAAGTCCCTATTTCCTCCTTCCATTTGTCTTTTGTCTCCTGACCTGGTTTCCACCCGCAATCGTTCTTCCTGGCCTGGGCCCCTTTGTTTTTGCTTCCCTTCTTCTGACCCCTCTCCTCACCACTGTTGAGTTAAATCGCCCTCCCTCATCTCCCCTTCCTCCTCCCTCCAGTATTGGCCTAAACCCACCCCCAATCTGCTTTGCCTGTCTTAGTTCCTCCTGCAGACTCCCAATCTCCTTTCTGAGTTTTTCTATGTGGTTGCACACTAAACATCCTCTCACTCTCCAGACAATTTTTAGAAAGATTGGTGCACCGCAGTTGTTGCAGCCTACCAACCTACCTATTGCTGTCGTTGTCCACCAGCGACCCCCTACGCTTCCAGATGCAGGATACCAAACACTCCAAGTCTCCCCTCTTCCCCCTCTGTCAGTGCAAAACATTCTTAATTTCCCTTACCCCCTTTGTTGTACACGTTTAGATAGATTGAACAACTGCTTTTTATATTCCTATCCTTCCTATCCACACTCAAAAAGAGACTTTAAGTAGCTATTGCACAACCTTCTTCAAACTCCTACTCCTCCTTTCCCCAACGCAACAGCAATGCAAAGAAGTAACAATGGAAGCTGCTAGATTTGCAGTTACTTTCCTTCCACTGAGATAGCAGTCCCCTCTTCACTTGCTGCTTGTTGTTCCTTTCCTGGATATGCACTGCCAGCAATACATATGATATTCAGTACTTGTACTCTTATCTTAGGCAGGAATTTGAAAGTTGGTGGCAGCACGAGGCCCGAAGGGCCTGCACTGCCCCCAACTTGTGCAACTTTCTATTTTTGTATTCTTTCTCAAAAAGTAAGGAAATTCTATGCAAAAAGCTTAATTAATGCATTTAGGGTTAAAACATAAAAGGTCAGGAAATTAGATCTTTAGGGTTGCCCCACCCCCCTCGTGGACCCGCCCATCATCCCAAGATTGACAGCTGATGGGGTGTGTCATTGGGGTTGTGAGGCCACTTCCTTTCCGCCTGGTCCGCTATCACAACGGACCGCTGGGTGTTGGAAGTGGTAGGCAAAGGTCTGCCTCTGGAATTCGAGCAGTCCCTCCTCATCGAATCGTCGCCCCACAGGGGGCTATGGGTTCCGCAGCCACTCTGTCAGCTCATCGAGCTGACATTGCCTTGCTCCTCCAAAAGTAGGTGATCAGCGAGGTGGAGGACCCCCCCTCCAGACCCAGGGTTTGTGTCCAGGTACTCCCTGGTCCCAAAACAGACGGAGGGCTGGCGCCCCATTCTCGACCTACATGACCTGAACAAGTTCCTAAGGTCTCGCACCTTCAGGATGGTCACTCTGGCTCAGATCATTCCATCCTTGGAGCCAGGCATGTGGTTCTGTTCTCTGGACCTTCAGGACACGTTCTTTCATGTCCCAATCTGTCCGTCCCACCAGCAATTCCTGTGCTTTCGAGCAGAGAGATCTCTTTATAAGTTCCGGGCCATGCCCTTCGACATCTCTCCAGCTCCCAGGGTCTTCACCAAATGCATGGCAGTAGTGACAGCATTCCTGCGGCACCGAGGGGCCCGAGTGTACCCCTACCTGGATGACTGGCTGATTGCAGCCCCCTCCAGATTGGAGGTGGAGTGGTCCAGGTATTTGGCCCTCCAGGTCTGTTCTCAGATTGGCCTCCTCATCAACGAGGCCAAGTTGGAACTCATGCCATCGCAAGTGATTCAGTTCATCAGGGCAGAGCGTGACTGTCTTCGAGCCAGAGCCCGGCTACCAGCGGACAGGGCCGAGGTCCTTTCCTCCTTTGCCCAGTCATTTCTGGTTTGGCATTGCACCCTGCCCGGGACTTCCTGCGCCTTCTGGGCCTCATGACAGCCTGCACCAGCGTGGTCCATTGGGCCCACTGGCATATGTGTCCCCTGCAGTGGGGGCTGGCCTGCCAGTGGTCACAGCACTTCGGTCCTCTGGACCAGCCAGTGACAGTGACCCATGAGATGTGGAATGGACTACAATGGTGGCTCATTCCAGCTCATCTGCAGGAGGGTATCCTGTTTGTCGCCCCGAGCCGATGGTCACTCTGATGACTGACGCCTCTCTGGTTGGGGTGCCCAGCTGGGGGAGCTCAGAGCCCACGGCCTCTGGTCCCCTCAGGAGTCTCAATGTCACGTCAACCTGCTTGAGCTTCGAGCGGTCCAACTAGCCCTCACCACCTTTGCTCTGTTTGTTCGGGGTCAAGTAGTCCAGGTCCAAACAGACAACACCGTGACCATGTACTACCTGAACCGACAGGGCGGGATGCATTCCTTGCCTCTGTGCAAGGAAGTTCTCTGCACTTGGTCCCTCATGAGCAACCTGGAGGTGGATCTCCTAGCAATCCTTGTGGCAGGAGCCTCCAACAGTCTGGCCAATGCCATCAGCCAGATAGGCGCTGCTTCTCACGAGTGGTCTCTCCTGCCGGAGGTAGTACAAGATCTGTTCTCCCAGTGGGGCTACCCTCAGGTGGACCTGTTCGCCTCCAGGGAGAATGCAAAGCTGAGGCTGTTTCATGCCCGCCCCCCCTCAGCAGGGCTCACTGCAAGGGGATGCCTTCTCGAGGCTGTGGACCCCGGGCCTCTTCTGTGCCTTCCCTCCATTTCCCTTGATCCACATGGTGCTTTTCAAGGTGAAGAGGGACAAGGCGCAGGTGATTCTGGTAGCCCCAGACTGGCCCCGCCAGTTCTGGTACACAGATCTCCTCAGCCTCAGCTCCAGGCTTCCGAGGCGGCTTCTAGCCTGCCCAGACCTGCTCTCATCGACAAGGGGAAGGTTCTCCACCTGGACCTTCAATCCCTGCACCTGACGGCCTGGTTCCTGAGTGACTAGAGTTCAGGCCTTGGGTCTTTCTGATGAGGTCTTCAACGTTGTTGAGGCATCCCATAAGGAGTCAACCAGAAAATGCTAGGCCTTCAAATGGAAGAGATTCTCCATTTGGTATCAGGACAAAGGGTTGGACCCTTCTTCCTGTTCCTTGGCTAGCATTCTGGACTACCTGTGGTCCCTTTCTCAGCTAGGGCTTCGGTTGACGACCCTTAAGGTGCACCTGGCAGCCATCTCTGCTTACCCGGGCGATGGCCAGCAAGCAGTCAGTGGCGCAGGAGTAGGTGGTCAGGTGCTTTTTCAAAGGCTTTGATCACATATCCCCTCCAGTATGAGAACCTCCACCTACTGCTGGTATTGGCTAAGCTCATGGGCATGCCATTCGAACCGATGCACAGGTGTGACATCTCTCACCTGACGTGGAAGACCGCCTTCTTGGTGGCTGTTAC
Source organism: Neoceratodus forsteri (assembly GCA_016271365.2). Taxonomy (NCBI): domain Eukaryota; kingdom Metazoa; phylum Chordata; order Ceratodontiformes; family Ceratodontidae; genus Neoceratodus; species Neoceratodus forsteri. The sequence continues at coordinate 1,070,817,153 of CM028134.1, read as the reverse complement.
GTCAGCCAGAAGGATGGGAGAGCTCCAGGCGTTTTCCATCGAGTCTCCTTATCTGGTCTTCCATAGGGACAAGGTTGTCCTGCGCCCTCACCCGAAATTCCTTCCGAAGGTGGTGTCCGAGTTTCACCTTAACCAAGTGTTGACTCTGCCGGTGTTCTACCCCAGTCACACCTCGGAGGCTGAATATAGGCTCTATACTTTGGACCCTAGAGGAGCGCTCTCTTATTATAAGGAGCGGACGGCTGAAGTTCGGGGAGAGGGTCTCCAGCTGTTTGTCACCTACGCTGAAGCCGCACCTGGCAGCCCTGCAGCCAAGCGGACGATAGGCAGGTGGGTCACCTCCTGCATAGATCTCTGCTATAGGTTGGCGGGCATGGAGCCTCCCAAAGGGATAAGAGCTCATTCTACCTGCCATACCTCTGCTTCGGTGGCTGCTTCTAGGGACGTCCCTATCCAGAAAATCTGCAGGGCTGCTACCTGGAGGTCAGCACACACCTTTTATTTCCCATAACCACATTGACCTAGAGTCATGCTAGGATGCTGGTTTTGGGACCTCGGTTCTCCAGTCCTTATTCCCTAAGTAGGGGGTGCGCGCCTTACCTCCCTCCTCCCGAACTGCTAGGAGTCTGCCAATAAGTGTGGATTGAACAACATATCCACGTCCCTAGAAATACAGATTCAAACAACATGAAGTCTTGCTCTGTTCTGACTATTGCAGTTAGCTCCAGCCTTTAAACAGCCCCAGAGAACAAAGGGTTAACTTTCTATGCAGTGCATAGAATGCTGAGCTCAAGCTCAGTTGAGGTCTCTGTCTGCATCCCTTTGAAACTCAACCGTCAGATTCTTTACTCCACCTCACTGAACAGTCGCTCCAGAGATTTCTACTTCAGCTTGGTTCGAAAGTCTGTTAAAGTGTCGGTTTTAAACTAAAATTATTCCGCGTAGTCGGTTCAGTCTCTGTCTGCGGTGCCGTGAGTACTAGATAGGTTTTGTCTGGTTTCTGTGAGAAATTTAAGTGTTAGATCGGTTCGGCTGAACCGATCACTTATAGTAATTCTTGTGTTTTACTTTGGGGTGTGGTTGCGGTCCTTATCAGTTCTAAAAAAAAAAACGTGTTTGAACGTTTTTTTTTTTTTGCAATACCTGTGACGTGTTAGGAACCAATAAGGGAGTCTTGCCTGGCGGTTGCCATAAAAAGGGTAAGTTTGGTTAGGTTGGCCATGTCTGAGAAGCCCAAGAAAAAAACGGTCCCACTGGGTTTTAACACTGCAGTGAATGTGGGGAGGTCTTTGCTAAGGACGATCCCGACACCACCTGTGTTTATTGTCTGGGGTTTGAACACCTCGATACAGACTGCCAAATTTGTAAAAATTTTCTTAAATCTACCCTTGAGAAAAGATTAGGTAGACTTAGGGAAAAGGAGGCTGAGAAGTCCGCTGACCCGGATGGCCAGCCCGGTTCAGTTCCGACTGAACCAGGAGGAGTGCCCTCTGACCAGGGCGATACTTCGTGGGGCAAGAGGAGAGCCAATCCTGAGAGGTTGGTTCCTACAAAAAGGAAACGCAAAGAAAAATCAACCGGTTCGGATCCAGAGGTTCATGTTTCGACCACCGAGGAAATAGCCAGAGCGATTCGGATTGTGGAATCGCTTGGCCCGGTTCCAGCTGATCCGGCACCTTTTGGCAGGGGTTTGGTTCAGTCGGTTCCCCCGGTTCAAGATTATACCCCTGAAGACATTCATGAAAATGGAGTTTGAGGAGGAGGGGGAGTTTGAAGATGATGGTGAAAGTGTGGATGTGCCTGTGAAACTGGACATCTCCCCAGACAGACCTTCTGATGTTTCCCCTCCTAGGCTTTCTGAGTCCCCTTCCCACTATCTGTTTTACAGGAAAGTGGCTGAAACCCTCCAGCTTCCTATGGAGGAAGCAACAGATGAAAAAGAGGAGCCTGATTATGTGGAAACGATGGACATCCCAGAGTCCAGGAGACCGTTTATTCCCCTTCACAAATCCTTTGGAAAGCAGGCACAAAAAATCCTAAAGTCTCCCAGTTCTGTACCTCCTGTTGACAGAAGGATGGACAAGAGGTATACACTATCAGGCTCAGATACAGAGTTTTTATACCAACAGTACAGCCATGTTGGGGTAGTGCAGGCTGCTGCCGGTGGCAAGGCAAATATTCCCTTGGCTTCACACCCCCCAGACAAAGACTCCAGGAAGATGGATGCTATGACAAAGAAGTAGTACATGGCATCTTCCTTGGGACTCAGGCAGGCGAACTATATGGCCTGTACAGCCAGGTACCAGAAGTCAGGTGGGACACTGTACTGGCACTGGCTAAACAGGCCTCCTCCCAGCTGGCCAAGGAGCTGGAGGAGGTGGCTGTTGATGGGATTGAGGCATCGAAGGTACAATTTCATGCTGCTGTGGACTCCAGTGATGTGTCATCAAGAGTCATGGCTACATCTGTGGCTCTTCGAAGGATGACTTGGCTCAGATGTACTAGCCTCTCACAGGACACCCAGGCTAAGACCATGGATTTTCCTATGGTGGGTAATTCTCTGTTTGAGGAGCAGACAGAGAATTACATGAAGAAAATGGATGAGTACAGGACCACTTATAGGAGTGCTCAGGCCAAGGAGAGGCAAGCTACTCCTCAAAGGCAGCAGTCTAGGGGCATGCCTTTTCATAGGCCTTTTTACCAAGCACAGGTCTCTTCTCCCTTTTCATAGAGGGGGTTCTTCAGAGGGAGAGGCAGAAGGGTGATGAGCAGGGCTGCATCCACTACTCAGCCTAAGGCCCCTGCCAAGCAGACACCCTGATGGGTCTGCCCGGGTCGACTCTCCTATCCCTGTAGAGGGCAGGCTGGCTTACTATGTCCAGGACTGGATGCCTATTACATCAGACAAGTGGGTCCTGGAAGTAGTAAGTCAGGGACTGGTTCTCAGCTTCAAAAAATTTCCAAAGATGAGAACTGGGTGTTTTCCACCTGCAGGTCTCTCTGAGACCCTTGCCCTAGAGGCAGAGGTTTAATATCTTCTGGCTTTAAGAACCAGAGAGAGAGTTCCTACCCTACACTGGGGCAAAGGTCTGTACTCCAGATACTTCCTTACCCCAAAAAAGACAAGGAGTGGTGACCCATCCTAGATCTAAGATACCTGAACAAACATCTTTTAAAACCAAAGTTCAAGATGGTGACTCTGGGAATAATTATTCCCTCTCTAAGGCAAGGGACTGGCTAGTCTCCTCAGACCTCAAAGATGCCTACTTTCATATTCCCATCAGGTGCTTCCCACAGAAAGTACCTCAGGTTCAAATTGCCTCAGGCCATTATCAGTTCAAAGCAATGCCCTTTGGCCTAACATCAGCTCAAGGGTCTTCACAAAGTGCCTGGCAGTAGTAGTTGCCATTCTAAGAAGGCAAAAGATTTCCATTTTTCCATACCTGGATGATTGGCTCATAGTGGGTCAGTCTCCAGACCAAGCCAAGTCAGACCTGCAAGCGACTCAGCAAGTGCTCACTTCTCTGGGTTTTTTCTCAGCTTCCCCAAGTTAGTTCTCAAACCAGTTCAGCTCCTTACCTTTATAGGGGCAGAGCTAGATACGGTCAAAGCAAGAGCCTTTCTTCCCCTGGAAAGGGCAAGAGTACTTATAGAACTGGCTTCGTCCTTCAGCCTTCAGGTGTCCCGACCAGCAAGGCACTTCCTTCAGCTCTTGCGCCACATGGCAGCTTCTACAGCAGTGGTCCAAGGGGCAGGATTTCAGATGAGGGACATTCAGTTCCATCTGAGGGCCTTTTGGTCCCAAAGGAAGGACCCTCTTACCAAACTGATTCCAGTGACTCGGATACTGATCCAAGCTCTTCAGTGGTGGCAGGATCAGGACAATTTAAGGCAAGGGGTCCCTTTTGTTACTCAGTCTCATTCGGTGGTCCTTACCACAGATGCTTCTTTTTTGGGGTGGGGAGCTCATCTGGGGGATCTCACAGCCCAAGGAATGTGGTCCCCTCAGGAGTTCCTCCTCCATATCAGTCTCCTGGAACTCAGGGCATTTTTTCTGGCCCTGCAAGCCTTCTCTCAGTTGGTGCAGAACAAGGTGGTTCAGGTCAGAACAGACAACACCACCACCATGTGGTACATCAACAAGCAGGGAGGCACTCTGTCTATGGCCTTGTGCATGGAAGCCATGAAATTGTGGTCCCTGGCTTATTCCCTGCAGACCTCTCTGATAGCAGTCCACCTTTCAGGAAAGGACAATGTGTTGCCAGATGCACTGAGCAGGATCTCCCAGGGCCATCACGAATGGTCCCTGACCCTCGGGTTTTAAAAGTGATTTTTTCAAGGTGGGACACTCCAGAAAGATCTCTTTGCAGCCCCAGAGAATCCCCAACTTCCTCTGTTTTGTTGCAGACCCCCAGTCTTGGGTTCAGTCCCTCTGGATGCTCTGATTTTGAACTGGGAAGGGAAATTTCTGTATGCCTTCCCTTCCTTCCCTCTACTGTTCGAAGTCCTAGTCAAGATAAGGTCACAACCTCGCAAATTGATTCTGATTGCTCCAGACTGGCCAGACAGCCTTGGTACCCCGTGTTGCTGTCTCTAACAGTCCATCTTCCCCTGTCTCTTCCCAGGAATTACAACCTGTTAAGCTCCTCTCAGGGGAGAATTTGATACCCCAGTCTTCGGTCTCTCAATCTCAAGGCATGGCTCTTGAGAAGTTAGAGTATGCAGATTTGCATCTGTCTCAGGGGGTTCTGGATATTCTCAAAGCTTCTTGACAGCCTTCCACCAGAAGACTTATAACTCCAAATGGAAAAGATTCAGCATTTGGTGTTCCAAGAAGCATATTCCTCCAGACACTGCTGAATTGTCTACAGTTCTGGACTATATGGTCCGTCTTAATGGCTTAGGCCTCAGACCAGCTACTTTCAAGGTATACTTGTCAGCTGTGTCTGCTTTTTTGTCAGTGGGAAAGTCTTCCTCACTATCATCTCATCCTGTGTTCTGTAAATTTTTCAAGGGATTACTTCATACCAATCCTCCCTTTAGGGATCCTGCCCCTACCTGGGACTTCAATGTTTGCATTGCTCAACTTATGCAACCTCCTTTTGAGCCTGTGTCCTCAGCAGAGCTTAAGTACTTGACTTGTAAAACTGTGTTTTTGGTAGCCATTACCTCTGCCAGACGTATCAGTGAACTGCAAGCCCTGTCAGTGGAACCTGATTTTATCACTTTTCATAGAGAGAAAGTGGTCCTTAGAACCAATAGGAGGTTCTTGCCCAAAGTGGTTTCAGACTTCCACTTGAATCAGTCCATGTCTCTCCCTGTCATCTTCACTGATCATTCTTCCTCAGGAGAGAGGAGGCTACACAGTCTGGATGTTAAAGCCCTTAGCTACTACATAGAGCATACAAAGGGTCACAGGTTTGATTCCTTCCAGTTATTCCTCACTTATGGGGAAGTGGGAAAGGGCAAACCTGCCACTAAGAGAACTGTTGCCAGGTGGATTGTGTCTTGTATACAATTCTGCTATGATAAACTTGGAAAGATTCCACCCTCAGGCCTGAGGGCTCACTCTACAAGAGGTACAGCTGCTTCCCTGGCTGCTGCCAGGGATATCCCTCTCCTAGAAATTTGTCAAGCAGCCACCTGGGAAACAGTCCATACCTTTACCAAGCATTACTCTCTGGATATCCAGGCTAGGAGTGATGCTCGGTTTGGCACAGCAGTACTTCAGAGCCTAGTCCCAAAGTAGGTTCTGTCCCTCCTCCATGGAGGTACTGCTTGGTAGTCTGCAATAGTCAGAATATAGCAAGATTTCATGTTGTTTGAAGAAAAAATTACTCACCTTAGTAATTATGTTTCTTCTAATGGAGTCTTGCTGTATTCTGACCTCCTCCTCCCTGCCTCCTCTCAGAACCTGTTTTTGGGAAGTGGGTAGGCAGGTGCAGTGTTGCACCCCAGAGGTGCCTCTTACACACCCTCCCCTTTTTGTTTGGGTGTTTTTGTTGTTATTGTTATCCTTTATTTGGAGGGGTTTTTGGTTTCCTGACTTGAGTCTTTCTTGGGAATCCAAAACTCCTTGTTGCCAGTTGGCTAGTAAAAAAAATTTACAATTTCCACATAGAATAGTTAGTGAGTTTTTGCTCGTAAGAATCTGACGGTTGAGTTTCAAAGGAATGCAGACAGAGACCTCGATCGAGCTCGAGCTCAGCATTCTATGCACTGCATAGAAAGTTAACCCTTTGTTCTCCAGGGCAGTTTAAAGGCTGGAGCTAACTGCAATAGTCAGAATACAGCAAGACTCCATTAGAAGAAACATAATTACTAAGGTGAGTAATTTTTTCTTACTCACCTGTAACAGGAGTTCTAGGAGTGGTATATGTTGTTCATCCACACAACCAACCCGACCTCCCGGCCGTCCGCGCAACCTGGCTTCTAGCGGGCTAGATCTGGTGTCATGGGACGGAGCTGAGAGTTTTACCACCCAGGTGGGTGGGAGGAGCCAGCTTGAAGACCTTCTGGCAAGATTTAAAGCGGCAAGAAACCTACCAGTAAGTGTGGATGAACAACATATACCACTCCTAGAACTCCTGTTACAGGTGAGTAACCTGTATTTTTTTCAACGTTAATGCATATCTCAGGCATTTTTTGGAATTTTGGCACCAAATTTTCAACATGGGGTTTTTCAGACCCCTCCTCATGAATTCTTTAACTGTCATGGTGTTAATCGGGCCCGAAGGGTAATTTTGCAGTCACTGCACAAAATCACCTTTCAGGACAGATTAACGAGACGACAGTGCCAGTGTTCATTAGGTGGGCTCTCAAAAACCCTGTGTTGCAAATTTGGTGAAATAAATCCAAAAAATGACTGTTTTACAAGCGTGCGTTGCATAGTTCCTACACACGCTCATAAGTTTGCGAATTTTTAATATTTGCACTCCGGATTTTCAACATTGACATTTTACCACGCCTCCTTATAAGTAGTACAGCTATCATTTTTCACATCTCGCCCAAAATGTTTCCGCACAAGTCAGTGTGCAAAATCAATGTATAGGACACATTAAAAAAATCACAGTGACACTGTTTATGAGCAGAGGTTTTAAAATGGCTATGTTGAAAATTTGGTGAAAGAATTCCTAAAAATTACTGTTTTACGAGCATGCATTGCGCAGTTCCTATGCACGCTCGCAAGTTCGCGAATATTTTATATTTGCACTCCAGATTTTCAACATTGCCATTTTACCACACCTCCTTATGAGCAGTACAGCTGTCATTTTCCACATGTCGCCCAAAATGTGTTTCCCTGCATGTAGCGCACAATGGTGCAGTCGGTGTGCACAATCAATGTTTGGGACAGATGAAGAAAATCACAGTGACACTGTTCATGAGCAGAGGTCTTAAAATGGCTATGTTGAAAATTTGGTGACAAAAGTCCATAAATTGACTGTTTCGAGTAAGCATTGTGCAGTTTCCACGCACCCTCGTAAGTTCATGAATTTGCAATCTTTTCAGTCCAGATTTTCACCAGTGGTATTTTTCCACACTTCCTTATGAACAGTACAGCTGTTATTTTTCACAACATGGCCGAACTGTGTTTTCACACTTTCAGCGCAGAAATGCATGGTCGCTGTGAGAAATCATTGTTCGGGACAGATAAAGAAAATCACAGTGACGCTGTTCATGATCAGAGGTCCCAAAATGCCTGTGTCGACAATCTGCTGTAAAAAATCCCAAACTACCTGCCTGGTGGCGCTGAAGGTTGAGGCGCTGGATGCCACACCTCGCGCTGCGCTGGCGACCCAGGTTCGGGAACGGACTGGGGTCGGTTGGGGAAGGGAGGATTGAGCATCCCAATGGATGCTGTCCTCCTCGGGAGGGATACCAGGGTGCTGTGTCGCCCGACATCCTGAGGAACCAGTGGGTGCACTGGCTCTTGAGGTTGGTGGCTCCGATCTCGTCAGAGTCAGGAGGGAGACACTGTTAGGCTGCTGAGAGAGGCGTGCGAAAGCATCGCCGCCTCTCTGGACTACGTCCTTGTGCTGGCGTCTCAGGGGGCAGGGCAGCAAAGGACACAGAAAAACGGAAACAAACTCTCAGTGTTCCTAGATGACGGCCACCCTGAGCCATTCAGGCCACCACCAATTTCTCGGGACAGACCCCGATGTGCAAGGTAGGAAGGAGAAGGCACTCTAGTGAGGCAGATCCTGAGGGAAGATTAGGTGGTCTGAGTGGTTGGATGGCCAGAAGGAGTGGCACTGCGGGGGTGGATGGAGGGATAAAAGTAAAAAAAAAAAAAAATCCCAAACTAATTACATTACTGTGCGCATTGCACAGTTTCTATGCACGGTCGTGACTTCACCAGTTTTTTTTAATATTTTCACTGCAGATTTTCAACATTGCCATTTTTTACACCTCCCCATGAACAGTACAGCTGCCATTTTTCACATCCTGTTCAGAATGTGTTTCTGCACCTGTGGTGCTAAATGCCATAGTCACTGTGCAAAAGCAGCTTTCAGCTAACAAACTGATATTGCCACTGTTCATGAGGTGGGGGTCACAAAAAAAAAATTCTGAAAATTTTGAGTGAAGATACCAACGAATGAATGCCTGAGGCATTAGGGTTTCCGACCATAATGCCCCACCCTGTAGAGAATGACGGGCATCAGAGGTGTGACTTGGGATTCTCGCCTGTAACGCTCATACCATTCCACACCTTGCAGCCAGTGAGAGGCATCGAAGTGTGCCTTGGACTCTTCGGCCCCAAAATTCACCCCATTCTCCTATACAGCACCCATCTCACCGTATTTCCTGATGGAATGGGGTGCGCATGAGAGTCAAAGACCCCAAGGCACACCGTGACACTTGTCGGTTTCTGCAGGGTGGGGTGTGGTGAAATGGCGTGGCCATTATGCTTGACAACCCGGAGTCACACCCCAATGCCTTTCAGTCTCTGCAGGGTGGTGGTGGGGTTGGCTTCAGTTCAATACTTCACTGCCATTCCTATTATGCAGCTCTGTAACTCCTACACTACCAGTGCCAATGCCAGCAAGCAAACATTCGGCATTGACAAATGCCTGTTATAAAGCAGCACCACTACTGCTTCTCTCCAATCATTTGGTATCTCACCCGTTGCAAATGAACTATTAAAAATCCTTGCCAGTTGGGTATGCTATAATATTGCCAATTTATTTAATGAGTCTTGGGCTTCTTTGGTCTGGGCCTGAGGAGTTATGAATTTTGATCTTTTTAAATCGGGTCTTTCACCTCTGCTACATTAATGACTAGTTCCTGTTTAGTTTGTATATTGTATTTTTCCCCCAAATTGTTTAACCAGGTGACACACTAAAGCAGGAAGCTTGTTTACAGGTGCAACCTGGGAGCACAGGGAAGTTAAGTAACTTGCTCGGTTCCTAGTCCTATCCATGATTTTGTCCTTTTTTTTTTTTTTTTTTTCCAAACACAGAGTTAAAATACTCATTAAAGGCTGCTATTTCCTTGGGGTTACTTGTCTCTACCCTCCCAGATAAGTGGAGCAATTTGATTTGTATTGCCCTTCAATTTATTAATGTAGGCATAAAAGCTTTTACCGTTGTCATTCTTGTGTGCTAGGTTGAATTTTAATTTATTACGCTCCAGTTTTACCATTTTTTTAAACTGTTTAAGAACAGATCTGTAATTTTCAAGACTTTCCATGGTGCCTACTGCTGTCATCTTACGATAGTACACCTTTTTTTTTTTTAAACTCTTCAACACCTTACTAACACACCAAGGTGGCAGTCTGCCTTTGCTGTTGAAAGTTTTTTATTTGGAATGTACTTATTCTTCAGACTATGTAGTTTATTCTTGAAAAGTGTCCACATTTCATTAGTATTTCTAGTCTCAAATTCACTCTCCCAATCCCATTGCAATAACTCTTGTTTAATTTTATTGAAGTTAGCCCTCTTGTAGTTTTTAACTACTGTATTACCTCTTACAATTTAATAGACATGTTTCTTTATCACAGATTCCACAAAACTATGGCCACAATTACTCCGGTTTTCTTTTCTTTTAATATTTGAATCCAATTCAGTGTTATTGGTAATTACCAAATCCAGAACATTTTTCCCTCGTGTCGGTTTATAAACCATGTGGCTTAAGCCTGCCATACTAATGGCTTCCAAGAAGTGGTTGTTTATATTACCACCTGTACCCTTATCAGAACACCGTTTAATTTCTGGATGGTTAAAATCCCCCCCCCCCCCCATATTACAATATCCCCCTTTTCTGCCATATATTCAATTTGTTTGTCAATCTCCTCTACTATATCTCTTTTTTTGTTAGGTGCCCTATAATCTATACCTAAATAGAACTTTTTCCTCATTCCCTTCTTGTATTGCTAGCCAGAGTGATTCAGTATAGGCCTCATTGGGCAGGCTCTATACTGCTCCATTGATATCATTTTTCATATAGATAGCTACACCCCCTCCCTTCTAATTTTGTCAGTCCTTTGCAAAGAGTGAGTAGCCATCTATATTTTTATTCAAATCCACCTCTTCCTCCCACCATGTTTCAGATATCATACATATCTCTATATTCTGGGCTATCAGCTTGGCCTCCAGTTCTGACTTTTTGCTACCATTCAAACTTCTGGCATTCAAAGACCATACTGTTAAACCTTTCCTGCTCTTGTCTTTTCTGAGTTATAATTGTGTGCCTCCTATAGTTGTTGGCAATTTTGCCCCAAATACTTCAGCCCTTCTCCCCAAACTTCTTAGTTTAAAGCCTTTTCCACATCTGTTCTTATACTCAAGCCCAACTCTTTACTACCCTTTTTACTGAGATGCAAACCATCCTGACAAAAAACAGCTGGATCATGTATAAATTCTTCCCAGTGTGTTAAGCGTCCTATTTGTTCCCTTACAGTGCATAAACATAGCCAGTTAATGATGCATTTTATTTTTTCACTGTTTCCAATAGTTTCTCTAAGCAGAAACCCCCTGAGGTGATTGTCCAGGCCACCTCCCCAACCCTAGTATGGGGCAGGCTGGCTTATTACTTCTAGGCATAGCATTCCATTACCACAGACAAGTGGGTCTTTGAAGTAATAAGCCAGGGTCTAGCTCTAAGCTTCAAATTGTTCCGAAGAGCAAGAGCAAGATCATTAAAAACTGCTACCAAATCAGAAACTGCCCTGATGGATGCTGAGGTGTCCACTCTACTACAAAACTGTTCCATTTCCTTACAGGGGAAAAGGGTTATAGTCAAGGTACTTTCTAACCTTGAAGAAAATTGGGGAGTGGTGATCCATTCTGGATCTAAGATACCTCAACAAGCACCCAGAACAAGAAGCCAGAAGGTGAAGGAAGGAAACATATTCAATTCAGTGCTTCAGAGTAACTGGTAATTGGTATTTTCCTTTTAAACTTAGATTGTAGGCTTGTAGTGACACTATACTTTCTTTCTGTGTTGTCTTTACTTATAATTGTTTTTGGGCTGTTGAAAATTTAAATCATAATGGTGGTGTAATTCTGTGCTGTCTTTAATTGCTGCAAATTTTATCTTGGCTTGTCTGACTGTCCTGTAGCTGGGTGAAGGTGTTAATTGTCTGGCCTCTGACCTCAGCTACGTGATAACTGGAGGTGGGGCTTAGTCACAGTTAAAGCAACAAACAGAGGTTCATCTTCTCAGAAGAAAGCCAGAAGGTGAAGGAAGGAAATATATTCAATTCAGTGCTTCAGAGTAACTGGTAATTGGTATTTTCTTTAAACTTAGATTGTAGGCTTGTAGTGACACTATACTTTCTTTCTGTGTTGTCTTTACTTATAATTGTTTTGGGCTGTTGAAAATTTAAAACATAGTGGTGGTGTAATTCTGTGCTGTCTTTAATTGCTGCAAAATTGCCCACCTCCCTTCCCCAACTCTTAATTATATGCCCTGATAAATCTGATTGACAGGAGCTAAACACAGGGTATAGTAAGAGGTGTAGTAGGAGGGGCATAAGGGAAAGACCACCCTCCTTACGACAAGTGTTTTGACTCATTTATTTATTTATTGGTTTCTTTTCCTTAAAAATATATATATATATCTGAGGATCAGTTACAGGATTTTAAGTACTGTAAATAAATAAAAGAGAACTAAGAGAGCTTCAGTAGCAGAGAAGTAGTGGAATTGCAGTATAATGTAGGGTGGTGCAATGCAGTGGCTGTGGGGCAGCCATATTCAGGCAGACCTTCTGGACACTGAGGTGCTGCCCATCTGCATGCATCTCTCAGGACTGCGGGATGAGGCAGCCAGACTCAGAGCGGAGTAAACTGGGTCAGAAGTACCATCACCCCTATCCAGGGACCACCCAGTCCAATGCAGCTGCCTCAAAGGATGCCGAGACGAGGAGCACTTGGATGACAGGGCTCAGGGAGGGTTAGAGCAGTCAGGCAGAGGCACATCCAGATCCTATTCCTCTCAAGAACTCATATGCCACACTGGCAAATGAGGACAACCAAATAGAGGTACCCAGGAAGTGGAAGGAAAGGATGTGGAAGTTAGGCAGGAGGTGACCTCAGTGGAGAAAGCAGTGGACCCCAGAGGAGGAGGAGGAAGCGAATCCTGGTGGGGACTCCATCGTAAGAGGGATCCAGCTAGGAACACAGGAGGGAGGACAGGAGGTGAGGTGCCTACCAGGTGCCACGGCATGGAGGGATGGAAGGAAGATACTGGGGATCACTGGGAAGGCAAGGCGGGAGGGGAGGCTGGATGTCATTATCCACGTGAGGTACTAATGACTTGGCAAATGGGGAGCCAAAGGAAGTTCAGGAAGAGTTTAGGAAACTGGGGAGGGTCTCAAGCAAGTAGCTACTTCTGTCACTTTCTCCAAGTACTACCTGTGAGAGGCAAGGGAGAACATGAGTGCATGCACCAGGAACTTTAACTCATGGTTGAAGAACTGGTGCTGTGAGGAGGTTTGGATTCATTGGTGACTGGGGACCCACCTGGAGGATGGAGGTTTGTTCAAGCCTGCGGCCTGCATCCATCCTGGAGAATCAAGCACTCAATGATAAGTTTAAATGCTACATTGACAAGCATTTAAACTAACGAGGGGTGGCAGGCCAGCAAGGACGGTACCTACTTGCTCACCCCCCAAAGCTAGTAGTGGAACCAGTGAACCAGAGGAGTGGCTATCTCTGCAAAGCAGTGTGCAAAAGATGGAGATTAGTGTCCAAAAGGTGGATAAGCAGAAAAGGGGTAAAATTCAGCAGAAGGGCCGTCAGCAAGGAGAACCAGGGATAAATGACAACCAAGGAAGGGGCTGGAGTAGAACAGTGAAGCAGTCTGGGAGGTCAAATCATGGAAAGCCATGTGTGCAAATGCCAGGAGCCTTAGCAACAAGATGGAAGATCTGGAGGCTGTCATGGTACAGTCAGACCCTGGACATTGTGGCCATCACTGAAACCTGGTGTAATGATAACCATGACTGGGAGATGGCCATACCTGGCTACAACATATTCAGAAGAGAGCAGAGCAGGCAGGAAGGGAGGAGGGTGGCACTGTATGTGAAAAATGACATGAGGGCACACAGATCCAGGAGGAACAAAATGGGGAGAGATACTGTGGGTTAAGCTGGAAAGGAAAATGGGGCCAGCCATCCGCGCAGGTGTGGTTTATAGACCACCAGCCCAGGAGGAAGAAACAGATAGGGAGCTGATGCTAGCCATCCAAAGGATGGCAGACAAGGGTGAGGTAGTACTGGTTGGAGACTTCAATATACCAGACGTGGACTGGAGCATTCCAGCAGCAGCATCAACTAGGAGCAGATTTATCCTGGACTCCCTTCAGGGTGCCTTCCTCAAGCAACTGGTCATGGAACCAACTCGGCAGAAGGCAATACTGGACCTTGTGCTCACAAGCAGGGACAGTGTGATGGGGGTAACAGTGGGGGAGCACCTGGGTAACAGTGACCACCAGTCATTGTGGTTTGAAATCACAGAAAGAGCAGAACCAAACCACACAAAAACATGTATCCTGGATTTTAGGGGCAGACTTTGGGAAATGGGGAGATACTTGAAAGAGGCATTAAGGGAATGGGACAGGAATCAGGGTTGAGGAACAGTGGGGTATTTAAAATGGGATTATAAGAACAACAGAATTATGCATTAAGCAGGTTAGCAAGAGGAAAAGGAAGAGGAGACCATTATGGTTTTCCAAAGAGGTAGCAAAGAAAGTGAAAGCCAAAAGATTGCATTCAGGCAATACAAAAAGACACAGGCAGAAGGGGATAGGGAGAAGTACCAGGAGAAGCAAAGGGAGGCAGGGAAGTCAGTAAGGGAAGCCAAAGCTCAGACAGAAGAACACATTGCAAAATCAGTGGGTAAAGGGGACAAAACCTTTTACAGGTACATAAGTGAAAAAAGAAAGACAAAGGGAGGGATAGTGAGACTGAAGGGGGAGGATGGGAGCCGGGTGGAGGATGACAACAGTAAAGCTGACATATTGAACAGGTATTTCTGCTCAGTCTTTACTAAGGAAGAGGGGGGTAATGGGTCTGAAGGGAGTACAAGGGGTGAGAATGGTGCAGAAATGGACACAAGTCCCTTTACACGAAAGGGTCCTGAAGGAACTGGAAGTAATAAGAGCTGATAAAGCAATGGGGCCAGATGGGGCACACCCAGGTCCTTAAAGAACTAAGAGAGGTGGTGGCTGAACCTCTGGCTATCCTGTTCAGCCAATCACTGGAAACAGGGAGGCACCCAAAGACTGGAGGACAGCAGATGTAGTCCCCTTATACAAAAGTGGGAACAAAGAGGAAGCAGGGAACTACAGACCAGTCAGCCTCACTCGGTAGTGGGAAAGATCATGGAAGCACTGCTGAAGGAGAGATTGGTGGAACATCTGGTTGTCAATGGACTACAGGACCCAAGGCAGCATGGTTTCACCAGGGGAGGTCATGTCAGACCAACCTCATTGAATTTTTGACTGGGTGACTAGGGAGGTGGATCAGAGGAGGGCAGTGGACATGGCCTATCTGGACTTCAGCAAGGCCTTTGACACTGTGCCACATAGAGATTATTACACAAACTGGGGACTATGGGTGTGGGCAGGACAGTAGTGTGGTGGGTAGGTAACTGGCTGGGTGGCAGGACACAGAGGGTGGTGGTAAATGGCTGTCACTCCACAGAGGGAAGAGGACAAGTGGGAAACTAGGGATCAGTGCTGGGACCGGTCCTGTTCAACATCTTTATCAGTGACATTGCACAGGATCTAGAAGGCAGAATTTCACTGTTCGCTGATGACACAAAGCTCTGTAACAGAGTAGACACACCAGAGGGTGTAGACAGAATGAGAAGGACCTGCAGAAACTTGAAGAATGGTCAAGGGTTTGGCAGTTGAATTCAATGCAAAGAAATGCAAGATAATGCATATGGGGCACAAAAACCCTGGCACAATATATCAGTTGGGGGTGAGGATATAGCATGCACCAAGCAGGAAAGGGATCTTGGGGTTGTCATCTCTGATGACCTCAAGGTAGGGAAACAGTGTGACAAGGCATCAGGTAAAGCAAATAGGATGCTGGGATGTATAGGCAGGGGCATCACCAGCAGGAAAAGGAGGTCATAATCCGGCATACAAGACACTAGTGAGGCCCACCTGAGTACAGTGTACAGTTCTGGAGACCATACCTACGTAAGGACATAGACAGGGTAGAGAAGGTTCAGAGGAGGGCAACAAAGATGGTGCATGGGTTGCATCACAAGTCCTATGAAGACAGGTTGAAGGAACTGAACATGTACTCCTGGAGGAGAGGAGGGAGAGAGGGATATGATAGAGACATACAAGTATCTTACAGGAGGAACAGGGTGCAAGAAAACACTATTTTTAAGCGGAAAAGATGTTTCAGGACTAGAGGGCATGGGATGAAGTTGGAGGGAGGACGATTCAGAGGAAACATGAGAAAGAATTTCTTCACAGAACGGTGGTGGACAAGTGGAACACCCTGCCAGAGGAAGTGGTGGGGGCTGAAACAATCACAGGATTTAAGAATGCATGGGATAGACATAAAGGAATTCTAGAGGTCAGGGGTAAGGGGAAATAGACTTCTAGGAAAACAAACTGAACTTACAAGCTCAAATGGGCAGACTAGGTGGGCCATAGGCCCTTATATGCCGACACTGTCTATGTATCTATGTACCTCACAAAACCAAAGTCCAAAATGGTCACTCTGGCTATGATTCTTTCCACTTTTAGGCAAGGGGATTGGCTGGCATCCCTGGATCTCAAGGATGCCTACTTCCACATCCCCATCAGGCAGGATCACAGAAAATATCTCTGGTTCAAGCTGCCATCAGGCCATTATCAGTTCAAGGCCCTGCCCTTCGGTCTATCCTCAGCACCAAGAACCTTCACAAAGTGCCTGGCAGTAGTCCTGGGATATCTGAGAAGGCTAGGAGTCACTGTCTTTCCTTACCTGGAAAAACAGTGAGGCTAGTCATGGGACACTCACCCTAGCAGGTAGATGAATCTCAGCTCACCACACAACATGCCCTGCAGTCCCTGGAGTTTCTGGTAAATCTCAAAAAGTCTGTTCTAAGGCCAATTCAGCTTCTGCAGTTTTGGGGCTGAACTAGACAAAATTCAGCCAAAAGCTATCCTGCTACTGGCATTGGTGGACAGTATAGTTCAATTGGCAGGCTCTTTCGCATTTTCTTCTGCTCCTGGTCCATATAGCTGTGGTCCCAAGGACCAGGTTTCAGATGAGGGACGTTCAATTCCACCTCAGGTCTTTCTGGTCACAGAGAAGGGATTCCCTGTCCAAGTTGGTTCCAGTGGCTTCCACACTACTGCAAGCTTTGCAGTGTTGGCAGGACAGGGACAGCCTCAGGATAGGGGTTGCTTTCCTGCAGCAGTTCCCTACTGTGGTGTTGACCATGGATGCTTCTCTATTGGGATGGGGAGCTCACCTTGGGGATAATACTGCACATGGCACATGGACCAAACAGGAATCTCTTCTGCACATAAACCTGTTAAAACTCAGGGTCATGCTGCTGGCACTGGGTTCATTCGCCACAGTGGTACAGGGGAAGGTGGTTCAGGTCAGAACAGACAAAACCACCACTATGTACTACATAAACAGGGAGGGACCAGGTCCTCTGCTCTGTGCACAGAGGCCATGACAGTCTGTGGCCTGATTTACTCCCTCAAGGTCTCCCTGTCAACAGTTCACCTGCCAGGGGAGGACAATGTCTTGGTGGATGCTCTTAGCAGGATCAGTCCGAGTCATCACGAATGGGCTCTGAACAGGCAGATCCTATTAGCAGTATTCAGGAGATGGGGCACTTCAGAGATGGACCTCTTTGCAGCCCCCAGACAGTCAGCTACCCCAGTTCTGTTGCAGACCACCAGTTCTGGGCTCAGTGCCGATCGATGCACTGCTTCTGGACCGGACAGGCAAATTTCTGTATGCCTTCCCTCAGTTCTCTGTGATCTTCAGAGTTCTAACCAAACTCAGATGTCAGTCAGCGACAGTGATTCTGATAGCTCCAGACTGGGCCAGACAACCATGGTACTCAGTGTTGCTGACCCTGTCAGTCACCAGTCTGATTTGCCTCCCCAAGAAGCACAGTCTCCTGACCTCCTTCCAGGGGAGGATCCTGTACCCCAACCTCAAGTCCCTGCGGCTCAAGGCCTGGCTCTTGAGGACCTAGAGTATGCATGCATGCATCTCTCTGAATGGGGTGATGGACATCCTGAGGGTCTCTATGAAGCCTTCCACTAGGAAAACTTGCACTTAAAAATAGAAAAGGCTCTCTACCTGGTGTTGCCAAAGGGATACAGATCCACAAGAAGCCGGCTTGGCAGTCTTGTTGGACTGTTTGGCACACCTGCATTCTCTAGGCCTTCTGCCTATTACTCTCAAGGTGCATTTGGCAGCTGTTCCCGCCTACCTCTTAGCAGGGAACGGGTCCTTCCCTGGCCTCTAATGCTATTTTCAAGAAGTTTTTTAAAGGGTTGCTTCACTTGCACCCTACTCATAGGGAACCTACTCCTTCTTGGGACCATGAACATCTGCATAGCACAGGTAATGCCTCCCCCTTTTGAACCCTTGTCCTCAGCAGAGTTAAAATATCTGACATGGAAAACTGTCTTTTTGGTAGCTATCACTTCAGCAAGAAGAATCAGTGAGCTACAGGCCTTGTCAGTGGAACCTAGCTACATTGCACTCCACAGGGACAAGGTTGCTCTCAGGACAAATAGAAAATTCCTTCCCAAGGTAGTTTCGGACTTTCACTTAAATCAGACTATTATATTGCCTGTTTTCTTTACTGACCATTCTAGTTCAGGTGAATGCAGGTTGCATAGCCTGGATGTCAAAAGGGCTATCAACTACTATTTGAACCAGACAAAAGGCCATAGGAATAAGTGTACCCAGTTGTTCCTCACCTATGGTGAAGTGGGAAAGGGCAAGCCAGCCACAAAGAGGACCATTGCAAGATGGATTGTGACCTGCATTCAGTTCTGCTATTGCAAATTGTGGAAGGAGCCACCAGTGGGTCTGGAGGCTCACTCCACCAGGGGGACAGCTGCTTCCATAGCAGCCGCTAGAGATGTCCCTTTGCTTGAGGTCTGTAAAGCAGCTACCTGGAAAACTGTTCATACATTCATCAAGCACTACTGCCTGGGCAACCAGGCCAGAAGTGACGCCAGATTTGGCACAGCAGTCCTACAAAGCCTATTCCCTAAGTAGGTTCTGTACCCACCTCCAATGGCACTGCTTGGTAGTCTACATAAGTCAGAATACAGTAAGACTTCCTGGGGTTTGAAGAAAAAAATTACTTACCATAGTAATCTTGTTTCTTCCAAGGGAGTCTTACTGTATTCTGACCTCCCACCCTGCCTCCCCTACTAGAACCTGGGAGGGTACTGCACTCTAGCTGTTATTTATAGAAAATACTGGACCACTGGGGTTGTCTTTCTTGGGCATCTGTGACTTGAGTGTTTTATATGCCCCACGTTTGGGTTCTGTAATCAATGGACTGTTTTAGTTTTTATATAGATTATTGATTAGCATAGATTAGTTATTATTATTGTTATTTTAGTGCTCATAAGAATGTGGCAGTTACATAGAATGTGCCAGGGACAGTGGTTTGGAAACCGAGCTCGAGTCTATTGAACGTTCCGCTATTAGCATATAGACTTTTAACTCTCTCATTTCTGGAGCAGTTCAACTGGAAGGGCTAACTGCATTAGCCAGAATACGGTGAGACTTCCTTTGAAAAGAACAAGATTACTAGGGTAAGTCATTTTTTCTTCCCCACCCACCCCAGAACCCAGGTTACCCTGTGATTTCCCCCACCCATCCTACTACCCAGGGTACCCTGCAATTCCCTACCCACCCTGCCACCCAGGATACCTTGCGATTCCCCCACCCACCCTACTACCCAGGGTACCATATGATTCCCTACCCACCTTGCTCCCAGGGTACCCTGTGATTCCCTACTCACTCTACTACCCAGGGCACCCTGTGATTCCCCCGTCCACTCTACTACCCAGAGTACCCTGTGATTCTCCACCACCCTACCACCCAGGCTACTCTGTGATTCCCCCACCCACACTACTACCCAGAGTACCCTGTGATACCCCACCCACCCTACTACCCAGGTTACCCAGTGATTCTCCCACTCGCCCTACTACCCAGGGTACCCTGTGATTCCCCCACCCACCCTTCCACCCAGGGTACCAGTTGATTCCCCCACCCACCCTTCTACTCAGGGTACCCTGTGATTCCCCGACCCACTCTACTACCCTGAGAACCCAGTGATTCCCCTCCCACTTTACTATGTGGGGTACCCTGTGATTTCCCACCCACTCTACTACGCAGACTACGCTATGATTCTCCACCCACTCTACTACCCAAGGTAACCTGTGATTCCACACCCATTCTACTACCCAGAGTACCCTGTAATTCCCTTGTTGAGCAGAACCTGCAGCTCAGTAGAACACTTAGTTTGTTTGAAATTTGTAACTAGGAAGGGCACACTGAGCAGTGATAGCTCATTTCCAGATGCACCCTGGGGGAGGGAGGGGGTTGCATGTTCTTGCTTTATTGACAGGGAAATGTTGGCAGGACATGGGGAGAAATCCCCTACCATTACAGTAAGTGCTCTGAGATGATTAACTTCTACCTGGACAACCTCAGAGATGGACTGAAGGGACCTCGGGTTTAATGTTTCTTCTGAATGGCAGCACCTCAACAGTGCAGCACCCTACTCATCGTGCAGTACCGTGTCAGTATTGGATTTAAGCCCAAGATCATTGGTTTGGGACTAGGACCAAGAATCTTCTGCCCCAGAGGCAAGCATGGAACGTGCTGATACTCTGTGACTTCCCAGTTCTTCCTGTTACAGCCCCAGCCCAAGAAGGCACTAGAGGTGTTGGCGTTCTGGCTCCCCAATCCATATACCACTCTGTTTTACTTTAACATGGGGCCTTGGGTTGACACCTGCAAACTCCTTTCTGATTGATTCCATGTCAGGGCAGTCACCATTGGCAACCTGGAACCCCCCTCACCACCACCATCCCTTTTACCCTCCGATTGATTCCATGTCAGACAGGACAATGGCTGTTGGCATGCGGGAACCTCCTCACCACCATTCCTGTTCCCTTCCTGATGGATTCCTTGTCAGCTGAAGTAATTGGTTGGTGAGGCCGCACCTGTAGTACTGCGTGCAGTTTTGGAGGCCACACTTAAAGAGGGACATTAAACTCCTGGAGAGGGTCCAGAAAAGGGCAACCAAAATGATTTGGGGCCTGGGGGACAGGACCTGTGAGGAGAGGCTTGAAGAGCTAAATATGTACACATTGGAAGAGAGAAGGGACCGGGGGACATGATAGAGGTCTTCAAGTACATGAAGGAGGTAAATAGGGAGGAGCAGTCAGGGTGCTTCGAAGGAAGGAGGAGGGGGCCACTAGAGGGCATGGGTGGAAGCTGGAGGGGGGAAGATTCAGGGGAGAAAGGAGGAGGTGCTACTTCACTGAGAGGGTGATGGAGCCATGGAATGCACTGTCTAGGGGGCTGGTGGAGGCAGAGACGGTGGAGGGGTTCAAGAGGGGGCGGGACAGGTACAGGGGAAGGGTTCTGGAAGCAAAATCCAATACAGCGAGAATATCCGTAACTGAGAAGGGAGAAGCCAGAGAAGGTGAGGGGGGCAGCAAGGTCAGCTCCCAGGGTGGGGGCTGACCAAACGAGCAGACACAAAAGACCGTTAGGCCTATTCTGCCGGCATTTTAGTATGTTAGTGTGTTAGGCAGGGCAGTGGCATTTGGCACTCTGGAACTCCCTTCCCACACCCCCTAGCCATTCTTAATGAATTCTCAGAGTTTTGCTTGTAGTCGTGTTGGTCCTCGTATAAACTGGTGAGTGAAGTAGGTGCTCTGACACTTTTTATTGGACCAACAAGACATTTTCAGTGCGCAAGCTTTCAGGCCACAGCGTCCTCCTTCAGGTGATGGCAGTTTGTACAGAAAGCATTGAAGTTGCTATTACCTGAAGAAGGACTCTGTGCATGCCTGAAGGCTTGTGTACTGAAAATGTCTTGTTGGTTTAATAAAATATATCAAATCACCTACTTTGTTTACCTGATTGATCCCCAGTCATACAGGGCAGCAGCTTCCTAATCACCATGCCAGCAAACTCCATGCTCATTTTAACTTGACCCAAGTTCATTTTAGGCAGGAACAAAAATGCTGCTAGTAATGTTGAAAAGTGTTCGTACCCAACTGTTGGCAGTGGAAAACCCTGCTTCAGAACTGGTGCTCAAACCCCAGCTTATGTCACAGTGGGTCTAGTCTAGGCATTGAACTGGTGTAATCAAATAATGAGCAACCATGGAGATGGGGGGGGGGGGGCCTGGTGTGAAAACTTCACCAGTAACCATGTGAATGCCTAGTAAATGGGGCATTCTTTAGCAGTTTGGATTATGTAACGTTCTCATATACTGGACCTTGTTGAAGTGATGTCATCTTGTGATGGGTGAAAAATAGAAACACAGACTTTGACGGCAGATAAGGACCGCTTTGCCCACTCAGTCTGCCCATTTCCCTACCTATTGAATAAGCTGCAGATCCTAGTTAGCCAACAGCCTACTTCCTCCTACTCTCCACTAAAATTGCCTTATGCCTCTCCCATGCATTCATAAATTTCCCTACTGTTTTTGATCCCACAACCTCCTCACGAAGGCTGTTCCATGAGTCCACCACCCTCTGCATGAAAAAACACTTCCTCACGTTGCCCCTGAGCCATTCCCCCTCTGTCTTCAAATTGTGCCCTCTTGTTTTTGTACACCTTTTTCTGGAAGATGCTATCCCCTTTGACTTTGTTGATTTTCTTGAGGTACTTGAAAGTTTCTGTCATGTTCCCCCCCCCCCTTCCACAAGGGTATACATATTAAGCTCTTTTAGTCTCTCTTTGTATGACTTCTGGTGCACACCCTGCAGGTCTTGTAAAGCACTCAGATTCTTGTGGGATGGACTCTATATCGTAATATAGTTGGTTAGCCACAGATACACACACTCTCTCTCATCTCAACCCCCTCTTTCTCTCTCACACACTCACCAAAAAAATATGAGCACACTAGATTTTGAGGTGCCCAGCTGATAGAATTGTATAAATGGCTGCTGTGATTGAAACCAACATGGCTACAGAGTTTGTTCTGATGGGGCCACCCATTGGTCGATGCGTTGCTGTGTGGAGAGCCAGACAGCATGCTCCCCCCACCCCAGCAGCTGCACTGTGATGCCTGAGGCCAGTTATGACACTGATGCCGCTGTCAAGTGGGCAGAGGTTGGAGAGCAGGCAGTGACAGAAGTGCAGAAAAACAATCCCCAGTGCTGTCAGAAGGACAGAGGTTGGTAAACTCTGGGTCCCCCACTGTGGATTCTGCCACACATCAGTTGGTGCGTGGCTAGTGATTGACGGGGCTGGGTGCCCATCATACAGAGGAGTGAACAATGTAAATCGAGGAAGAAAGTTTGTCCTGATGTGGAACTCAGGGATTTGGCTTCATTGGGGACTGGGGGGTCCACCTGGAGTGATGCAAGCCTATACTGGCATGATGGGCTGCATCTGTCCGGGAGGGGAACCAGGATCCTAGGTGATAGGTTTAAATGCTTCATTGGCAAGCTTTTAAACTAGCCAAGGGGGGAGGCAGTGGAAAGGAGCAGGAAAATCCTAGCCCCCCAAACAATCACAGTAGTAAGTGTGGCAAACACCAACATGGAGGTGTCGATAGGGAAAAGGGCAAGGGTAAATGGAGAAAGTGACAAAGGCAAGAAGGACAGGGATGGGGCAAAAGGGGGTAAGGCCATCAGGAAATGGAGGGTAATGAGTACCAATGCCCGTAGTCTGGGCAACAAGCTCCCTGAGCTGGTGGCCTTAATGGAAGAGGGATGCCTGGATATCGTAGCAGTCACAGAAACATGGTACACAGAGAACCATGACTGGGATGTTAACATACCAGGGTACATAACCTCCAGGAGGGACAGGGTAGAAGAGGGGAGGAGTAGCTCTGTGTAAAGGAAGGGATAAAGCAACTGAACAAAAAGTAAACAGGGAGGAGAGGAGGCACTGTGGGTCACCTTGAGACTGGAAGGGCACCACAATCCGCACAGGGGTTGTGTACAGACCCCATGTCAGGGGAAGGAATGGACAAGGATATGATGGAAGGCATTCTTAGAATGGCAGAGAAAGGGAGATACTGTTGATGGGAGACCTGAATATGCCAGATGTTAACTGGAGCACATTTGCTGCAGCGACATCCAAGAGCAGGGCCATTCTTGACGCCCTACAGGTGGCAGGCATTAGACAGCTAGTTTCGAACCCACTGTAGGGAGCAATCTTAGACCCTCATACTCTCAAACAGGGGCAGTGAGAGGATCTCAGATCTAGAAGTGGGTTGCCATCTGGGGACAAGTGACCATCAAACAGTGTGTGTTCACGCTAAACTCTGCTAGAGTCAAGCCACACAAAAGTGAGGGTACTGGACTTGTGGGAGGGCCGAGCTTGGCAAGATGGAGAGTGCCTCAGAAAAAAGCACTAGCAAACAGGCTAGAAGGAGGTGTGGAGCAACAATGGGGAATTATCAAAACTGCCATCACAGAGGCAACAAGCCTTTGTGTGAAGCAAATAAACAAATCAAACGAAAGAAAAGCCACTATGGTTCTCAAGAGAGGTGGCTGTGAAAGTCAGAAGAAAAAGATAGCATTCCAGAAGTATAAGGAAACACAGAAGGAGCAGGACAGAGAGCTGTACCACAGTTAAGACAGAAAGAAGCAGGGAGGGAAGTCAGAATAGCAAAGGCCCAAACTGAGGAAAAGATAGCCAACTCAGTTAAGAAGGGGATAAAACCTTTATAGGTACATCAGCGAGCCGAGAAAGACAAAGGAGGGATAGTGAGGCTGAATAGAATAAACGGTGGGTGGGTAGAGGGGACAGTGAAAGCAGGAATACTGAACGAATATTTTGCTCAGTATTCACAAAAGAGGAGAGGGAAGTGCCTAACCAATTAATAGAAACACTTTGATAGGGGGTCGATCCCAGTCCTTTCACAGAAGAAAGGGTCTGCAAGAACTCCTAAAACTGAAGGTGGACAAAGCAATGGGTCCTGATGGAATTCACCCAGAATTCTAAAAAGAATTAAGGAAAGAACTGGTGAAACCACTGGCTACTCTTTTAATAAATCATGGGAGGATGGGGTGGTACCCGAGGACTGGAGGAAGGCGGATGTGATTCCCTCTTCACAAAATGGGACCAAGACAGAGGCAGGAAACTACAGACCTGTCAGTCTGACCTCTGTGGTAGGGAAAGTGATGGAGTCACTTTGAAGGAAAGAATAGTTGAGTACCTAGAGGTCAGTGGAGCACAGGATCCAAGGCAGCATGGGTTCACAGCAGGAAGGTCATGTCAGACTAATCTAATAGGATTTCTTTGACTGGGTGACCAAAGTAGTAGACCAGGGAGGGGCTGTGGACATGGCCTACCTAGACTTTAGCAAGGCATTTGACACAGTCCCACAAAAGATTATTAGTCAAATTAACCAGCCTGGGAGTGGTCCCAGGGTGGTAGCCTGGGTAAAACATTGGCTGGACAACAGGACACAGAAGGTAATTGTAAATGGAGTCCACTCTGAAGAAAGGGCGGTTACTAGTGGGGTACCGGAGGGTTCAGTATTGGGTCCAGTCCTTTTAATGTCTTCATCAGTGGCATTGCAGAGGACTGGAAGGAAAGTAGCCGTTTTTGCAGATGACACAAAGATCTGCAGCAAGGTTGATACACAAGGAGGCATGGAAAGGATGAAAGGGACATGGCAAGGTTGGAGGAATGGTCTGACGTATGGCAGCTAGATTCAATGCAAAAAGTGCAAAATAATGCACCTGGGAAACAAGAACCCAGGGAAGAATACACAATGGGTGGGAGGTAGTATAACAACAAACAGGAAAGGGACCTGGGGTAATCATATCAGATGACCTTAAGGTTAGCAAGCAATGTGAGAAGGCAGTAGGAGGGCCGGGCTATACTGGGATGTACAGGGAGAGGCATCAGCAGCAGAAAACAGGAAGTTGTTATCCCTCTGTACAGACAGTTGGTGAGACCCCATCTGGAATACTGTGTCCAGTTCTGGAGACCCCATCTCCGCAAGGACATAGACAGGTTAGAGGCAGTCCAGAGGAGGGCAACTAAAATGGTGCAGGGTCTGCAAGAGAAGCCGTATGAGGAGAGACTAAAGGAGCTTAATATGTATACCCTTGAGGAAAGAAGGGAGAGGGGGGACATGATAGAAACTTTCAAGTACCTCAAGGAATCAACAAAGTCCAAGAGGGTAGCATCTTTCAGAAAAAGAGACTTGCAAGAACAAGGGGACACAATTTAAAGATAGAAGGGAGGGCGGTTTAGGGGCAATGTGAGGAAGTATTATTTCACAGAGAGGGTAGTGGATGCATGGAACAGCCTTCCTGAGGAAGTTGTGGAGTCTAAAACTGTGGGAGAATTCAAGAATGCATGGGACAGACATAAGGCAATTCCTGTGGGGGGCAGGAAGATATAGGCTGTTGGTTAAATAGGATCTGCAGCCTATCCTGTAGGTAGGGAAATGGGCAGACTTGATGGGCCTAGTGGTCCTTATCTGCCGTCAAAGTCTATGTTTCTATGTAACATGAAGGTAATTTGTTTTGTTGTTCCCGGAGTGGAATTTTTATAGAATGGTGTGGCATTGAAGAGATCTTTATTAAGCACCGACACCTAACAAAGCAGACATCCCCCACTGTACATCACACTTCTCCACATGATCATTGTTCGCAGTTTGGCACAGTCACTTATTACATGGTGTGGACATTACGAAGGGTTTTGACAGGTCTTCAAATTACAGTAAGTTTCCTTTTAGATAGCTTTTCAGAAAATTCAATGTCCAGTAGTATTAGAGGATAGAGACCACTAGGAAACTGATCTGATTGGCTAGAGAGGACCAAACAGATGCACAGTATACCAGTGTACCAGGTGAGTCTGTTGTATGCAGAAATAAGCCCATCGAGGGGACTAACCAGAGCATAAAGTTATGAACTTGAAGGATGAGTGGCGTTTTGATCTGGTTATTCCCCTAACTGGATTCATTTCCGAGTACAGCACACTTATTACTTAATATAATGCATCTGGATGGTAACTGTTAATTTTAATTGCACTTGTGTATGCAGGGGAAAGGGTTAGGGGGAAATAACTGCTAACCACGTCTATGGGAGGAAAAGTCCCAGCCATGTATTGTAACATTTTATTTCTCAGCATGGTCAGTAAATGTGTGAAAACCTGACTTGCCAGATTTGAACTTCTGCTTTAAAATGTAACAATTCTGCAGTTGTCTGGTGCCCCCAGGATTCCCTGGGAAATGTGGTGATTCCCCTAAAAGGCACTACCCTGGTATGAAACAAGTCTGGTTAATAAAAAAAAAAAATCTCTTCAAGGCCACACCATCTATAAAAGCTCAATTCAGGGAACAGCACACACAGTTGCCACTGAATGGGCAAACTCGGGAGCAGTCCTTTCCCCAGCATGTTCGAGGAAGGGTTTTAGACTTTTTAAATGTTCTTGATCAGCCATGATTAATAATATGAGATTTACTGGTTGGGGCCAATAAACAACTGCTGGCACAACCTTACAAACTCAGTTATTCACATGTGTGAACAACAGAGTTCCGTAAACCATGGTTCTAAAAATAGCCCTCAGTGCACCTGAGTACCTGTGTGAGAGACTGTCCTTGCTCTGGCTGTTCGCTCGTGCTAACCCTAAAAAACCACCAGCACAAATGACAGTCTTCTCAGACGTTTAACCTTAGCCATCAAATCAGAACAGCTGTCACACTCAAAACCTGAAGAAAACAAGCCTCACATAGACTGTTGCCTGGGAAAAAACACAAGTTTCGCTACGTTCTGAATTTTACTTGAAAAAAATTGTTTTCAGCTGGTTAAATTGACGGGAGAAATGGGTCGGAGGTGGGTCTTAAAAAGCCAGTAAATAAAAACAAATCATAAACAATTAACCAGTAAATATAAAAACATAAAACGTGGGGAGTTCTGGGAACTCTGATTTTATGCACACCCCCAGTGTGTGATGCCCAGATAAACCCCTCGGGCTTCAACCTCAGGGTTTATGGGGCATCACACACCTCAGGTGTGCATAAAATTCTTCTATAACCACACTTCCCCATGCATTATTCTGTATTTTCTACTGCAATTTGGGGAATTCTTACAGCTGTAAGCGGGGTCCCACTGGCATTCTTAGAATACCAGAACCATTTAGCTTCACTTTATGGTTTGGTACCCTTAGAATGTGTGTGAGGCCACCCTTGTAATAGTAAGTGTGCTCTCGACAGTAGTAAATGTGAACTGTAGCTTCTAAGACCACTGTGATAGCCCAGCGACTGATTAGTTCGGGAGTAGACTCCAGTCACTGAGTTCAGAAGACTGCCAGGCTGCAGGTAACTTGGGTCTCTGTCCTATCCACATGTGGAGTGGCACTTTGCTGTTTATTAATAATTATTTATGCAAACTGAAAAAAGTGCTTGGAGCCCTCCTCTGTGGTACTGTGGTTTTAGCTTCCTTCACTTTGTATGTAGGTTGCAGGCAACTGCTAGAGAGCTGTGCGCCTCTGCCAGTGAGGGCTGGCAGTGGGTTTGTGGCATACAGTAACCCAGAAGAGTGGGCCAGGGAACGTGCTCCTTCTGCACGGGCATGCTGCAGCGTCAAGGCGGATAGGCATGGCTCACACCAAGCGGAGTAGCGAGGGCAACAAGGGGGAAAATGTCCGAGAAAAATCCTCTGCCATCCGGATGACAAGGAAATTACCTGAACAGAGTATATCCCTGGGCCACAGCAGAGGCTGGGAGAAAAACCTACATAAGTAAGCAATAAGCCACAATCGGGTGTAAGATTAATGATGCCTGTCCCAGGAGCATAGTAAGGCATGAGGCCAAAGCCCGAGTATCCTTACATCCATGGAAAGTGAGTCATTAATCCTTCAATGCACACCACGGAGTGGCTTATAGTGCTTATAAAATAGTTTGTTGTTGATAATTAGGTTTTCCAGTCTTTGTAATGCTATCCTGTTTTGAACCATACATGGTTAGTTTTTTAATGCACAGTAATGTGACAGCTGTTGTCTAGTGAGGACTCTGGGTTTATCCTTGCCATTTTATAAATAAATAAACCATAGTTTTCTACAGTAGTGTGAATGTTTTAGCTTGTATGAAATGCCCTATACTATATGCAGTATTGTAATTTGATTTTTATTTGTGCATTTAGGTATACCTTTCCCTGTTGCGGATGTACCTCTCCCCACCTGATGCACACTGCCTTGGACCAATCAAGATGGAGCTGTCGGAGCCAAAGCCCAATCTCCAGGCAGCGTTGCAAGTGTTGGAACTCAATCACAGCAAATTGGACACAACCAAAGTAATTGGGCAGTGATATCTAACATAACAAAAGGGGTTTCTTTCCATTTGTGTCACTGAATGATGGCATTTGCAGAACGTTTTGATATTACTTCGAGAGGGTTCCTGCAGTAGATCTTCACGGTAGGACTTCACAGATAGGACTGGCGCCCCCTAGCATCAGGACCGCATGGTAAACTCCTAGCTAGCAATACTTACCACCCCCTATATACTGTCATGCTGACGTCCTGTCATGTGATGCCGGGGGTGGTCCCCATGCTCGCCCTGTAGTTCTTTCCCATCTACCTGTGTTCGTCAGACCTCTCGGTGAATTCTATTCCAGTTGACAGCCATTTTCTAAGCATTTCTTACCTTTATTTTCTTTAATTTTTTTGTCTTCTCAGTTGTGTAGACCCAAGAAGAAGTGCTCACAGTGCAGCGCTCAGATTCCGCATGAGGACGACCACCCCTGCCACGTCCTCTACTTAGGCCCCAAACATCATGTTGTTGACTGCAACATCTGCCAGTCTTCAACAAGGCCACACGCGTCAGGCCCCAGAAAGCCCTTGATGCCCATCTGCTGAAAAAATGCCTAGCATAGATGGAAAAGGAGCTTCAGGAATGATCCTCTTCGTGATCAGTCGCCAACCCCCACCACCCACCTTAGAGGGCGACAGGGGTGTTCATCCCAGGAGAAGCTTACTTAGGGGCCTGTCAACAGCTCTCAGGCCAATAAGTCACCCTCCAGCTCCGCCACAGGGCGCATGGCCTCGGTTGATAAGCCGGACTCCAGCTCTACTGCTGCTCGCTCAACTGCGACCGAGCAGTCTGATGCCGGCTCCTCCGACATCTGATCAGTTGGTCGCCAGCTTGCCCAACTACCTCTCTGCCGAGGCTCACCCGTCAGGCCTATTGTACCTGCCATCAAGCAGAGCCAACTTCCAGACACCCTCTCGTCCCGCAAGGGTTCTCCCTACAGGAACTTTCTGACTCAGCCCGACCCCTCGTTTTCTCTGGACTCCCGGGACACAAGTGCTTCTGGCCTGGGGATTCCTTCTCCTACGTCGGGCCTTCCGAGCTCCTCACTACCCCAGCAGGCCTGTCGACAGGGGTCTCTATTCCTTTACCCTTCTCGCCTTTCTCGGATCAGACATTGGGTCTTTTCAGGCCCCTGACACCAGGCCACTCACCCGTCGACATCCCTTCCTACTCGGTGATGGTCTCTGGACCTTTCGCCTCGATGCCAGAGCCCCCACCTGGCTCTTCCATGGTTCCAGCCTGGACCCCAGGCCTGCTGATGGACCCACATGTTCCTGGCGGTCCCTCGGACCTGCCTCCTTCAGGGCCTTCAGCTCCCCCACCGTCCAGCCCTATGGGAATGAACCCCGGCTACCCATCACTGCAGTTTCCCTTTTATACGGCGCCAGGGGGGCCATTGCCGGGTTACCCATTGCATGTTCCGACACCAGGGTACGCGACACTGGGTCATATGTACCAGGAGTATCATAATCCGCCTTACCCCTATTGGTACCAGGCTCTTGGTTACCCCTCATATTCTTCCTTGGGATTTCTAGGCTATCAGCCTCCACCTCCTCCTCAGCCTCTGGCACTAGACAGGCCTCAGACTGAACCCTAGGAGACAACTCCTGCTTGGTAGATGGACAGCAGATTGTAGCTCCTGCAAGAGCTCGGATGCCCGCAACCAGTCATAGTTACCACCGCGATCGCCAGGGCAGTCCCTAGGAGCCCTTCCCTGGTCAACTGTCTGTCGTCGGATAGGGACTTTAGCAAGCATCCAGCTGGGGCCCTCTCTGGCCTCAGGATTATGGAAGAGGTTCCAGACAAACCCTGTCTACCAAGCAGACCAGTCTACCGACTCTGACTCTGCAGCTCACTCAGAGCCTCATTGTGCTTTGGAAGCTCAACTCATGGAGTCTCCCAAATTTCCGCCAGAGGACCTGTCATTTGCAGAGCTCCTTAGATCCATCCAGCAGGCATGTGGCTGGGCATCCCAAGAGATGGATCCTAAAAGGAAGAGGCATGCGGAGCACCTGGATTTGACAAATGCAGACCCCTTACCCACCCCACCTAGGACTGGGCCGCATGAAGACCTACGTCCACAATATGGCAACAATCATCCTCTATTCCTGTCTTTTCTAAAAAGGCCAACAGGACTTATCATCCCCCAGAAGGGGCCAGCCACCTCACAAGTTAACCTAAGGCTGATTCGATAGTCATCACAGCAGCCCTCAATAGGTCAGCTCAGTCAAAGCATCTGAGTGCCTCACCTGTGGGCAAAGAGTCCAAGCAAATGGATCAATATGGCAGCAAGGTCTGCACTTCCTCCACCTGTGCTATCAGGTCTCTGAATTCCGTAGCCCATATGATCTCTTTCCAGAAGTTGGCTTTGACCGAACTAGGGGAAGAGCTCCAGTCTGTGCCTGATGAGGAACTCGGGAACAAGCTTCTGGATAAGGTGAGACTTAACAAGTCTTCCTGCTGCCACACATTGCATGCCACCTACGACTCAGTGGCCTGTTGCACCGCTTCGGGTGTTTGCCTGAGATGTCTGGCCTGGCTCCGTCTTGTGGGTCTAGCATCTGGTGCAGGACGTCCAACCACTCTCCTGTATGTGCCCCCTTCAGGAGCTCCGTCCTTTTCGGCGGCAACGCAAAGGAGATTATTACAGAGCTACAGGAGAGAGAGGCAGATCCCTGCGGGACATCCGCTTCATGTACCTCTCTGGTCCAAAACCCAAGCAGCCTTTTCATCGCCTGCAGAAAAGATGGAACAGACAGGACCAGACGCCAAGGCAAGCTCCGTGCCATTGGTTCTAATGCCCAGACCCCTCAGGCAAAAGCTCAAATGGCTGCTGGAGGCAGTAAAGCGACCCTCCCCTCCACCTCCTGACTCAAGGGGATCCCCTCCACCTCCTCCTGTTCTTCCAGTGGAGCCGGTGGGCAGAAGGTTCGCCCTCCACCTAGACAGGTGGGAGGTGATAACTGCAGATGCTTGGATCCTCCAACTGATTACAAGAGGGCAGTCATTAGACTTCCTGGACAGACCCCCAGACAATCCTCCAGGCAGATCTCACTGACTGTCAAACCATCTGCACCTCATTCAGCAGGAAATCCAGGCTCTCTTATCAAAGTCAGCCATAGAGCCAGGTTCCTCTCAGGCAGACAGGAAGAAGTTATTACTCTCACATCTTCCTGGTGCCCAAAAAGACGGGCAATCTGAGGCCTATCCTGGACCTCAGCCTCTTTGTGGAATACAAGAAGTTCCACATGCTAACTCTCCAGGGGCTTTACCCCCTGCTCCAGCAGAACCAATGGCTGTGTTTGCTTGACATGCATGATGCTTACCTGCACATCCCTATCCTCCAGGCCCACTGCCGTTTTCTTTGGTTCACCTTTCAGGGCAACCACTACCAATTCAAGGCCCTCCCTTTTGGCCTTTCATTGGCATCTTGGGTTTTTACCAAGTGCCTGACGGTGGGCCCTGCACCGCAAGAGGATTTATGTGTTCCCTTACCTGGACAACAAGTCTGCTGGAGTCTCTCTCCACCACCGTGGACCTCTTTTCCTGACTTGGCATCACTGTGAACTATCCCAAGTCTCAGCTTTCACCCTCTCAGCACCTCCCAGTTCATTGGAGCGGTGCTGAATACAGTCAAGGGCAGGGCCTTCTTACTTCTGGACATGGCGGGAACTCTGATTCAGCAAGCTTCGTTTGTGTCCAGCTCTCCATGGACCGCAGCCCGCTCTGTCCTCTGCCTGTTGGGATTAATGGTGGCCGCCATTCCCACATTTTGATTGGCCAGACTGCATATGAGGGTGACCCAGTGGACTCTCAGGGTCCAGTGGAACCAACTCTCAGATGACCTGGACCACAGGGTCCTGGTCTCCAACAGTATGAAGAGGGATCTTCCCTGGTGGCAGGAGCTGTCCAAACTCTCCTCTGAGGGGGGGCCCTTTCATCCCCCGTCTCCTTCCATGACCCTCATAATGGACACCTCGGTTCAAGGCTGGGGAGCCCACCTAGGCGACCATTGAACCCAAGGGAGATGGTCCCCACAAGTGGAACATGTTGCACATAAATGTTCTAGAGATGAGAGCTGTGCTCTGCGCTCTCCAGGCGTTCCAGACTCTTACACCCGGGAACACTCCTAATCCAGACTGAGAACACTGCCACAGTCTGGTACATAAACAAACAGGGAGGCACCTGATCGTACCCCCTCTGCAGGGAAGTGATGCAGGTGTGGTACTGGGCAGTCCAGCACAGCCTATCTCTGATAGCAGTCCATGTCCCGGAAGTTCACAATGTCCTGGCAGACCGTCTCCGCCACACCGTCACACGAGTGGGAACTAAAGCAGGAGGTAGTGGAAGATCTTTTCGATCAGTGGGGTTGGCCAGAAATACGTTTGCCTCCCCATCCAAAGCAAAACTACCCAGCTTTTGCTCGCTCATTCCCGGGCGTTGAGGCATGCTGTTTTTTGGCGAGATGTGCGCGCTCTCTTTGTTGGACAGGGAGGTTTCCCTATGCTTTTCCTCCCTTTCCAATTCTACAGAAGGTACTGCTGAAGATTCAAGCGGAGGACACTTGCATGATTCTCATAGCTCCCCTCAGACCTTGGCAGATCTGCTTCACCCTGCTACAGCAGCTGGCATCAGAACCCCCCGTACCTCTTCCTCTCCTCCACAACCTTCTGCCACAGGAGCAGGGCAGCCTGATGCATCCGAGCCTCAAGTCTCTCCACTTACATGCATGGCACCATTGGGCGTAGCGGTCTCACGATTTGGTGTCCCCTCTCGGGTCACCCAGTTCCTAGTGGAGGTCAAAAAACAGACTGCTAGATCTACGTATGCAGTGAAGTGGAAGAGATTCACCATTTAGGCCATGGCCAAGGGCCTGGACCCTTTCTCTTTTTCGGAGCCCCAGGTCCTTGAGTACCTCTTGTTCTTGTCTGATTCAGGCCTCAATTATTCATGCCAGAAGGTCCATCTTTCAGCGGTTTCCACCTACCACCTTCCAGTGGATTGCAAAACCCTCAAGCAGTTGGAGGTCTCAAAAACCTTTCTTTCAGGAGATCCTCCACTTAAAAATTTCAGTCCGCAGTCCAGTTCCCCCCAGGACTTGAACTTTATTTTAGAGAAACTTACTTTGCCCCCTTTTGAGCTGGCAGTAAGCTGCGTCATGCGTTATTTGTCTTAGAAAGTGCTCTTTTTAGTTGCTGTTACCTCAGCTTGAATGATTTCAGAGCTTCAGGCCCTCATTTGCAAAGAGGCCTTATTTAATTTACCACAGAGACTGGGTGGCTCTGTGGACTAACCCCTCCGTTCTACCGAAAGTGGTATCAGAATTTACATTGAACCAAGATGTTCAACTGCTGGTTTATTTTCCTGAATATTCCAGTAGGGGGAATACCTCTTGCACACATTGGATGTGCACAGGATTTTGAGATACTGTATCTGTCGGACCAAGGAGGTGCACAAATCTGACCAGTTAGTTGTAACTTTCACACCCAGACATCAGGGTATGGTCATCTCTAAACAGGGCCTGTCCAAATAGTTGGCTAAATGTATCTCGTTCATATGTCAGAAATACGAGAATCCCCTACCGGGGGAAGTCTGAGGCCACTCGACTTGTGGCATGGCCGTTTCAGTGGCCTGTTTACGGAACATGTCTGCTTCCAGTATCTGTGCTGCCGCCACTTGGTCTTCGATTCATACTTTCACCAAGCATTGCAGTCTCATTTCCGCCTCCTGGACATCAGTCGCCGACTTTCTTTTTCTTGACTGCTTGTATTCATTCCTATCTGTGAAGACCTACTGCAGGAACTCTCTCTAAGTAAGACATTACAGTTACATAAGAACTTTACCATAACAGTAACTCTTCGAGAGAGGTTCCTGCAGTAGGTCACCTTTTCCCTCCCACCTTCCCCCAGCTCTTGTTTTTCCTATCCCTTTTCAGGGCAATTGCCAGCATCTCTGGGCTGTAGGAGTTATGCCCCTTTTTCCTGTCACCCTTACAGGGATCTTCTGGCGGGATAATTGGAGGTCAGGCGTAGGGACTCTCCCCTATATCCTGTCACGCTGACATCCTGTCGTGACGCCAGGGGTGATCCCCACTAAGTATTGCTAGCTAGAAGTTTGCCGTGCAGTCCTGACACCAGGGGGCGCAGTCCTATCTGTGAAGGCCTACTGTGAAGACCTACTGCAGGAACCTGTTATGGTAAGTTCTTGCATAACTGTAATTTCCCACACTGTGAAAAAGCATTATTGGCCTAGTTTCATTGGGATGTTTGCCACTGTTAAAGTCAGACAAATAACTCTCTTTTCTCTGAAGGCAATTGACCTGCTTCCTGCTAACACCCAGATTAAGCAGATACGCATCTTCCTGGAGAAAGTTCTGGAAGAGAACGCCCAAAAGAAGCGCTTCAACCAGTTGCTGAAGAGTCTTCTGCATGTGGAGTTCCTGCGGGTGCGTTTTTAGTTTCTTCATTTGTTTTACCACTGCTGAAAGGTGTTAGGGTGGGATCAGGGTTGGAGACGTGGAGGGCCTGTCCTTAAGCCTCTGAAGCTACAGGGAGAACTTTGAAATGCATATTATTTACACACAATTCAACTTACAGTCCCAATATTTTCCGTCCCCATGTTCTTCATTACTGAGGCCATTTGCAGGAAAACAGAACTCTTCTGTGACTTAGTCTTCACCACCTCATGCTGCTTGTCAAGTGTCCTCACAATCCTCTGCTTTCACAACGTCTTGCTGTAGAAATGATCATGATGTCACAAGCAGAGAATTATTGTTTTACTGGTGAACAAGCAGCCAGAGCAGATGGAGACCAAGTGAGAAAGTGCTGATCTTATCTGTGTCAGTCTTCACCGTTCATCACAGTTGGGTTGTGGCCAGAGATCATGACCCCGCAGGAGGTTTTTTTTTGCATGGGCGGAGCCGACACAGTGATGACGATGACCCTCGAGGCCAGCATACAATGTGTTGCTCGCGGGTTGGCCGTTAACTGCCGTCGGCGCTGCCCCCTCGCTAGTTCTTCATCTCCCACCATAGAGGTTAGACCTCATGTAGAGCTTGCTGAGAAAACAGCAACACAAGCTGCGGCCTAGTTTTCACTCAGCTTAAAGTGTCGAAAGTCCTGTTGGTTCTCTTTCAGCACTGCTGACTGGTAAGACTGTTCCTTTTATTTTATTTCAGCGACATTGGGTGCTATTTTTGTGTTGTTTTGTCGGCAGATCATGTCTGGTACGGAGGGTGCAAGAAATCATCGAAGGCGGGGTGGCCTCCTATGTTTCAGTGCCCCTGCGGCTGCTGTTACTCCATCTCCGACCAGCATGATTGGTGTCTCAACTGTCTTGGCCCTTCTCACAACATGGATTCATGTAATGCCTGCTTCTTCATGGACCACCCAGTTGTTGAATTGCGCATGTGGAAAGTGGGGCGCGTGCCGCTGACTTTCGGGGAATGGGCCCGCACTCATGAGGCCAAGACGCGGTCATTTGACCCTTCCTCCAGGTCCCTTCCCGATTCTATATGGACTGCGGAGGAGGGGACCTTCACCTGTTCTAGCCTTGCCGTGGCGGTCCCCTTCCGTGGTGCAAGAGGCCCAGTCCATTCCTTTTGGGGGGCGGGCAGGAATCACTACCACAACAGTCACCTCTTTGGAGGCGTGGGCATCCCCAGTGTCACATCCTGGGGCCAGCGGGCCTAGGCCGGCACTGGTGCCGTTGGCGGCACTGGAGGCCTGGACGGCCATCTCTCTCAGTGCTGTTTCTGTGATCATGGGAGCGGTGCCATGGGAGGTGTGACGGTTTCTTCTGTGGCTGTTTGTCTTGGCGCCGAGACTTGGGACGGTGCAGTTTCCAGCTCCGGCACCTTTCGCAGCACTGTGGTGGGTAGTGGCACTGTGGGTGGTGCTGTCTTTGACTTCGGCACCGTGGAGGAGCTTGGCACCATCATTGGTGCCATTTCCAGTGCCGTTGGCAGCACCGGGGAAGAGGACAGCACCATGACTGGTGCCAGTTCTGGCTTTGGTGCCATGGTTGGTGCCGTCCCTGACTTGAGTGCCATTTGCAGTGCAATGGGGGGGTCGGCACTGGCCACAGTGCTGGGGCTGAGATTGGCACTTCCTGTGGGCCAGGAACGAGCAGGGGTCGGTGGGTGGTCTGGCATTGGACTTCAGTCTCCACCTCTTCAGAGGAGGATACCGGGTCTGATCTGGACTGGCTTCTAGACTCCTCGGGGTCTTCTGACCCTTCAGCGATCACCTCAATGGTTCCCACTCAGCCTCCCTCTGTGGAGCAGGCATTTTTTTCCTGGTTCAGGCTCCGTTGCACTGACCAGCAAGCAATGGTCCAGGAGGCCGTTGCTGTGCAGCCTGGAGTCGGCGGATCCTTTGCCCCCTCAATTGGGGCACCCCCTGCTGTGGTATGCCTGGACAGCCCAACTTTAGTGCAACCCAGAGCATCCATGGAACGGTAGGGTGCTGCAGCCTGGGTGGTCTCCTCGGGGACTGCTCAGAGTTACCAGCTGCCTAGGCTGGTGGTCAAGAGGCAGAGGGCTCATTCGGAGTTGGAGAGGTCGAGGGGCATGACTTCTGGACAGCGGCCTCTCCTTCTTACCCTCCCAGGTTCAGGGAGGAGCCGTAGTGTGGATCCTCGCCCTTCCCCTTTGCTGTCCTCGAGAGGGTCCTCTTCTTTAGAGGCTAGGGACTGTCCTTCTGAACTCTCACAGTCCTGGTTATCTCACAAGGAGGATTCTCCCTCGGTACGGTCGAAGCAGTTCCAGAGAGGTTGATCAGCTGTTGGTGTGTCAGGAGCCTCTGCTCAGCCCTCTTGCTCAGGCAGAGGACGTCCTTCCTCTTCTCTGAAGGACCTGGACTCATTCGTCTTGCCTCTTCCCCCTCCCCTCCTCTCCCTGATATTGCTGGTCCTAAGGGACCTTTGACCTGGGAACAATTCAGGTGGTCGGCTGCTCACTTCCCGCATTATGTTGGGGTTATGGATGAGTGGGTCTTCCACCCTTCCCTGAGCATCCACCCACTGAATCTCTGGTCTCTTCCGCTTCCTCATCCCCCTTCTCCCCGGGAGATGAAGCCTCCATCCATATTTCCCTTGCCCCTGATCTTGCCTCGTATCAGCGCTTCCTTACAAGGATGATAGACGATCTCCGGATAACCCCTGGATCGGAAAGCAGTACGGAGCACATGACGCGTGCCTTGCTATGCGAGTACAGTGTGGCTAACCTGGTGGTTTCCACCTGGCCTGTCCCTTTTCGAGAAGCATCACTGCACTTCTGGCGTCGTCCCTTGTACCATGTTCCAGTCCCTAGGGCATTACACCAGAGATACTGCGCTTCCCCAGAGTCTCCAGGTCATATGCCTCACTCCCAGTAGGGTTTGACAAAGCTGGACACTCCTGATGGGCTTTGCACCCCGGTTCGTGACCAGCCCCCAGATTCAGACTCTGCAGACTTTGATTTCTGGGGTAGGAGGGTCTTTTACTCGGCACGATTCTTATCCATTTCAGCACATCAGGCCCACTATGCAACCTGTGACAGGTTCTCATGGTCCAGGCTGGGTCAGCTGCTAGCCTTCTTGCCTGATATGGAGATAATCAAACAGGCCATCGCACTCTTTGCTCAGGACCTGGAGCTAGCAAGGCACCAAGCGAGGGCATCCTATGATGTCAGCGAGGTAGCTTTCAGAGTCATAGGGACAGCAATCTGCATTAGATCGGCGTGGCTTCATCTTTCCAGGTTGTCACCAGGAGCCCAGCATAGGGTGATTTTCTCTGCATACCGGAAAACCTAGCTTTTCTCCCGAAGGGTGAGACAATGTCTGTTGGGGCACCTTCCTTCCCCCTCCATGGGGGTTCCCATCTCTCTCTCTCTAGTCTCTGGCCTTGCCAGGCCTGTAAGGGTTCTCTCCTCCAGTGTCTTCCCCCACTGAGGGCTAAGGGGCTTAGTCCCTTAAAGTTGTTTTGGGCCCCCTTTGGGAGGGGCTCATTACTCACCCAACTGTAATGAATGGTGAAGATTGACACAGATAAGATACAAATCTACCATAATTCTTGATCTTTCTGTGTATCTTCACCATTCATCACAAAATCCCACCCACCATCCTCCTGGGGCCTCAGTCTCTGGGTTCCCCTCCCTCTGTATGCCTCCCCCCCCCCTTCTTTCCCATGGCTAGGAGTAGGGGGACCCCGGGGCACACAGGGGACTCTTCTGTAGTTTAGATGCTATGGGAACGGGGAGGGACTTTTCCTCAACGCCTTTGGCTTCCACCCCTTCTTAGGGGTGGGATGTTGGATTGCAGCCCCCTCTCTCTTCCCCTTTGGGACTAATCCCTTTCTACATTTCTTTTGGGAAGGGTTCTTCCTTTGAATCTCCCTCTCCTCTTTTTGGTTGGTTAGGAGAGAGGACATACCTCGGCTCCTGGACTCCCTCCTGTCATTCAGTTTGACTGTTTCCTGGAAAGTCATCCTCTACCAGGGGTTTTAACCTGTTCAACCCATTCTCCTTGATCTGAGACCTTGCCTGCCTCGCCAAGCTCTCTGACTGACTCCCCTTGGGCAGAAGTCCTCCATCCAGCTAAATCCTTGGGATCCAGGTTGCGAGTCAGTTGATACTTTCCTTTCCCAACCCAGTAAAAATGGTTCTTCCTTCCCTTCTTTATTCCCTTTCCTTCTTCCCAGAGATTGGGGCTCCTCCCAATCCCCTAAGATTCTGCTGTTTCCTTCTTCTGTCCTCTCAGCCGTTTATTCCTCCTTTTTTTTCTTATAGCTTTTCCTTTTATCTGTCCGTTGGACTCTCTTGTCCCACCCCCATACCCCCCATTTCTTACTCTACAGTGACTCAGAACTGCTGAGTGGGCGGCGCCGATGACAGTTAATGGCCAACCCGTGAGCACCACGTTGTACATAGACCTTGAGGGGTGGCGCTGTCACTGCGTCGGTTCCGCCCATGCAAAAAAAAAAAAAGCTCCCGCGGGGTCATGATCTCTGGCCACAACCCAACTGTAATGAATGGTGAAGATGTACTGAAAGATCAAGAATTACAGTAGGTACATCATTTTCATTTTACGATGATTTTACATATGTAATAACGTGAGAGAATGGTAAGTACATCATATGAAAATGTTAGCGAAATTGTTTGTGCTCATTATTTTTAAAACAAATGAAGACTAGACTCCCTGATTACTAAAAATGTTTATTATTCAGGCTTATCGGACATGATTCCAATAAACGTTTCATGACCGCTTGTAGCCAGTTCGGTACAAATAGTTTCTCGTCTAATGGAAATTACATTGAAGTATACCGTGTGTGCTGTCCTGCAAGTCAACCTCACGTGTAAGTCAGCCCCCCATTTACCTTGTCAGTTTTGACAAATTACATCATTTTGCTACCCAGATTGGATGGAAAAATTGTTTTTTTGACCAACATCAGGCACAGAGTATGCCTTTGTGGCCCGAACGGGACAACAACAAAAATTCAGGTTACAGTCACAAAAATGGTTTGCCATTGTAAACCCTGAAGATAGGAACATAGAAATTTGTCAGCATAAAAGGCCCATCTAGTCTGCCCTCATCCTCTTTCTCATAAGTGGTCATGGACCTTCCACTCTACACCCCACACCTGTGTCTCCCCCCCCACCCCTGTGTAGATACAAGTTCCCTATTTCCTAGATCTTCCTGAACATAAGTCTCCACCACTCATTCACACTATTGGGATCTCGCTGAAGACGCACTAGGACCCATCGGGCAAACTTTTGCTGGAGGGTCGGCTCCAGAGATGGCGCATGAGCCGTAGCTCGCAGCTGGTAATGACTATCTCGGCGTCGACCCTCCAACCACCTCAGTTCCTTTTTTTCCCATGCCGAGTGCGCTTTCAGTGACGACGCTGTTTGTTTGGGAGTCAAACTTCAAACTAGCAGCATAGTTTTCAGTTTTTATTATTTTGTAGTATTATCTCGATACAGTATCGCTTAAGTTTATTCTTATTTTTAAATTAAAATAAAATAAAGAAGTCTCAGCCTACATTGACGGAGTCAACCATGAGCAGGTCAGGTGATGGTAGGAAGACTTCGTATGAAAACTGTTCAGTCAGTCGGGCTGGGTCCGGTCCACCGCCTTCTCCGGAAGGGGGATCTTACAACGGTCAGTCCAATGCCCGGGGGGATGGGCGGTCCACGCGGAAGCATAAAAATAAACGGTCGCATTCTTGGCACCATTTGGCCTCGAGCTCTTCTTCGGCCCATAGGTCTAAAAAGAGAAGGCATCACTCAAGGTCGTCCTCTGATATGTCTGCACGTAGATGTTCGGTTATCGGGGCTAGTTGCCGGTCTTCTCCTTCGGAGTCGCCAACCTCTGCTTCTGGTAGCCAACGGCTTCGACATCGGAGCCCTACCCTGCCCGCAGGTAGGTCTTCAGATGAGCAGTTTCATCAGTGGGCCGCTCTTATGGAGTAGTGGGCTTGAAGGTTGGTTCAGCTGCCTGGCTCGGTCGCTCGTGGGCCTTCGGGCTCTTTGGGCGACCATGTAGGGTGGTTGGGCTTTCCTGGTCGCGCG
Source organism: Neoceratodus forsteri (assembly GCA_016271365.2). Lineage (NCBI taxonomy): Eukaryota > Metazoa > Chordata > Ceratodontiformes > Ceratodontidae > Neoceratodus > Neoceratodus forsteri. The sequence goes on along the minus strand of CM028134.1, from coordinate 1,070,775,633 downwards.
GCACCTTCGGTGCTGTCGACTCCATGCTTAGGTGTTCTCCCCTCCCCCCCCACATGGCTGCGGCACAGGGGGCCACACCGATGCCCTTATCTCCTGCTCTTTTTTCTTCAAAATCTGTTTTTCGGAGTTTGGGGTGTTTCGGCACCCTCGGTGCCGTCGGCACGCCGTCCACCGGTGCCGTCACGACTGTCGGCGCCGTCCTCGGCACCGTGTGGCTTATCGGCGCCGTCCTCAGCACCGTGCGCCTTTGCGACACTGTCGGCAATGTACTCAGAGCCGTGCGGCTTCTCGGCACCGTTTTCGGCGCTGCGTGATCCCTCAGCGTCATTCTCTGTGCTGTGCGCCTCCTCAGCGCCAGGGTCTCTCGGGGCTCCCTCTGTTTTCCAGGACTCCTCCTTTTACTCATTTCCTTCTTCCTTTTCTTCTGATTTTCATTCCTTTCCTGTCCACATAGTCCCTCCTGGACTATCAGGAGATGACGTTGAGCCTGGCCCAGATCTTCGGTTGGGTGATGAAGTGGACGAAGCAGGATCTTTTACTGCTAAAACAGAGCCTGTGGTCGAGGACGTGTCCTTTAAGTCTCTGTTGAAAAATCTGAGTTCCAGACTACAGACATCGATCCTGGGAAATTAAGACTCCAATACCTTCATGCCTCGGAGATACCTACGGATTTGACTCCTCCGGTTCAGCCGTCCTTCGAGATGCTGTCTCAAATGGTATGGAATAATCCTGCTCTCACCCCTTCGGTGGCTGAATCCATTGATGGGAAATATTCAGCCCCCAAGGATCGTCCCATTTTGGCATTTCAAGCCTTTGCAGATCCTATTGTAGTCCTGGCAGAGAATGATAAGGTCGTCCTTCCTCAAACTACTACAGCTCGACCTATTAAAGAATCTCGTATGATAGACACCTTAGGTAACAGAGTCCTTGCTGCTTCTACCCTAAGTTTGCGTATTGCCAGTTACCAAGGCTGTTTTTCCCCAGTATGAGTATATCCTGTGGCACTCTATCAAGCAAATGGTTGAAGCTCTTCCAGACTCGGATTCAAAGCCAGAGCTTCTTCAAACCATTACCAGAGGTATTGAATCTAACAACCAGCAGGTTACAGCAGCCATGGATGCTTTCAATACTGCTTCCCGTTCAGCAGCTGCTGGTATTTGTACCCACCGCCATTCCTGGCTGCGCACTTCAGGCTTCACGAATGATGCGCAGCAACAGGTGATGGTATTGCCCTTTGATGGTGCATATCTTTTTGGTCCTCAGGTGGAGCAAGCTCTAGAGGCTACACAAAAGACTAGGTCAGCCATTAAGTTGGCTCGACCCCCTCCTGCCCCCTCTCGAGGGCATGTCAGTAAACATCAGTTTCATAATCGTCAGTCCTTTCGAGGCAGGGGCAGAGGAAGTTCCATAAGAACCAACCTGCCCAACCTCAAAAGAAGGCGTAACAAAATGCAAGGGCCCAAAGTGCCCAGTGCTACCTTATGAATTGCAGGCCCAAGTCTCACCTCAGCTGCCCAAGGTGGACTTTTCCTCTCTGGTGGGAGGTTGTCTGATGCACTTCTACAACCAGTGGAAGTCCATAACCTCAGACAAATGGGTCCTTCGGATAATTTGCGAGGGGTATTCGCTCAATCTTGTGGCAACCCCTCTGGATTGTCCTTCCAAACGGCAACCCAAGCTGTCTACCCTTCAGTCAGACCTTCTCGCTGCCGAGATTCAGGGCCTTCTGAAGAACAGGGCAGTAGAACTGGTGCCACTGCATCAATGAAACACAGGGTTCTACTCCCATTACTTTCTGGTTCCAAAGAAGTGCGGGGGAATGCGCCCCATTCTAGATCTCAGAAAGCTAAACAAATTTCTCCCCAAAGAGAAATTCAAAATGATTTCTCTGGGAACCCTGTTACCTTTGCTTCATCAACACGACTGGCTAGCCTCCCTAGACATGCAGGATGCTTACTGGCACATTCCTATTCACCCGAGGCATCACAAATTCCTGAGGTTTGTGGCTCTAGGACAGCATTATCAGTTCAGAGTCCTGCCCTTTGGGCTATCCTCAGCTCCGCAAGTTTTTACAAAGTGTTGTGCAGTTCTCGTGGCGCACCTCAGAAAGATCGGGATACAGGTGTTCCCTTATCTGGACGATTGGCTTCTAGCAAGCCCTTCCAGGCAAGGGACTCTGGATGCCGTAGAGACGACCTCTGGCCTCCTTACTTCCATGGGAGTTCTGCTAAATCTCAAGAAATCGTAACTGCAGCCCTCCCAGAGGCTCCTTTTATAGGGACTCTTCTGGACACCTCCTGTGTGAGACTTTTCTTCCAGAAGACATAAGAGCGATATCCTTCAGATGGCCCATCACACCGGGAAAACAGATCAGTTACAGCTCTCTCGATGCAACGGATGCTAGGCCTCATGGCATCCTCAGTGTTCACTGTACCACTAGTACGTCTGCACATGAGAACCACCCAGTGGATGCTCAGTACTCAATGGTCCCCAACCACTCATCCGCAGTCCTATCTCATCAAGGTGACAGAACCTTTGAAGAGGTCACTCACCTGGTGGTCTCAATAGAGCAATCTCCTGGAAGGATATCCCTTTGCTCCTCTGGACCATCAAATCTCCATTACCACAGACACATCCCTAATGGGGTGGGGAGCTCACTGTCAGGCTCTCCACACTCAAGGTGTGTGGACTCAAGTCGAGTCCCAGCTTCACATAAATGTCCTAGAAATGAGAGCCATCCTTTATGCGGTCCGAGCTTTGAAAGACATTCTCTGTCACAAGAACATTCTCCTTCAAACAGACAACAAAGCAGTGATGTATTATCAACAAACAGGGCGGTGCTCATTCTTACCCCTTATGCAGGGGAGCAATGAGGGTATGGGAATGGTGCTTGGAGCGGTCTGCCTGCCAGGTGTGCAGAACGACCTGGCAGACCGTCTCAGCAGAACGGAGACAGACCCTCACGAGTGGTCTCTCGACTCAACCATAGTTCAGTCACTATTCGAAGAGTGGGGAACTCCAGACCTGGACCTTTTTGCATCCCCACTCAACGTAAAACTCCCTCTCTTCTGCTCCAGAAATCCAGGGCCTGGCATTTTCTGTCAGGATGCGTTCAGGCTGCGGTGGACAAAACGCTTTCTTTACGCCTCTTCCTCTAATTCAGAGAGTACTCCTCAAGTTCGAGTCCCAGGGGGACAAGATGATTCTCATTGCTCCCTTTTGGCCTCGGCAGCTGTGGTTTCCACTACTCAACAGTATGTTGGCAGTTCCTCCGAGACCACGTCCCCTGCAGATGAACCTTTTGACTCGGGGACCAGTGATCCATCCCAACCTGAGATCGCTTCACCTTCACGCTTGGCTCCTGAAGAGGTAGAAGTAAACCAGTTCAATGTCTCTCGAAGGGTTTCAGATATTCTTCTGGCTGCGGGGAAGCCAGCCACTCTGAAAACTTACACAGCTAAGTGGAAGCGTTTTTCGCTCTGGTGCGCAAAGTCCTCTTTGAATCCCTTTTCCTGCCCACCAGATAAGGTTTTAGAGTACCTCTTGGTCCTCTCAAATTCAAGTCTGCAGTACTGTACGGTCAAAGTTCACCTTAGTGCCATTTCAGCATATCATGAGCCGTTTTTTTCCTTAACACTGGCTCAGTTACCTATGGTTAAGAGATTTCTTAAAGGAATTCTGCATACCAGACCTCCTACAAAACGTCCAGTTGCAGCCTGGGACATTAATCTTGTGCTAGATATGCTCATTCGGAAATCTTTCGAACCTCTGGCCACCTGTGAGCTAAAATTTCTCTCCTGGAAGACTGCCTTTCTAGTGGCCATTACCTCAGCCCGCAGGGTCTCTGAGATGCATGCCCTGGTCACAGACCCTCCGTATACTGTGTTCCATAAGGACAAGGTAGTCCTTCGTACTCATCCTAAATTTCTTCTAAGGTTGTGTCAGAATTTCATCTTAACCAACCTTTGGTCCTTCCCTCTTACTGTGCGAACTTCCAAAATGAAAAGGAACATTCTCTTCATTCTCTGGATGTTAAGAGGGCCTTGCGTTTTTATTTAGATAGAACCAAGGATTTTTGCAAGGCCCAGCAACTGTTTGTTTCCTTCAGTGAGACCCGGCTGGGTCACCCTATCGCTATCAGATGTATCTCGGCATGGCTAGTGGCATGCCTTCGCCACTGCTATTCCATGGCGCAGGTTAAGTTGGAGGGTAGAGTTTACGCTCACTCTACTGGAGCAGTCGCAGCATCCCTAGCAGAAATTTGCAGTGTGTCCATTGCGGACATCTGCAATGCGGCCACCTGGATCTCAGTGCACACTTTCGTTAAACATTATGCACTGGATGTCCGTGCCAGACGACATTCTTCCTTTGGCAGAGCCATCCTTAATGGACTTCTGTCCTAAGAAACGTGAGCTCTTGGTCTCTCCTGCCGCTCTCTCGGGGGATTATTAGCTCCGTACTCTCCCAATAGTGTGAATGAGTGGTGGAGACTTATGTCCAGGAAGATACGAAAATTACATACCTACCGTAATTCTTGATCTTCTTGGACGAGTCTCCCACCACTCATTCCTGTCTCCCTCCATTCCCAGCTCACCTTTCTTGTTGGTCTTCACTCCCTCAAATCTTTAGGCTGTGAAGACTTCTTTGTTTACCCTTCTTACACGGGTCGCCCGGACTATCTTATGTCCGGTTTTTAGGTTAGGCTACCCTTATAGGTTAGTTATGCTGCACCTCCTTGGTAAAAAAAAGGTACTGAGGCGGTTGGAGGGTTGACGCTGAGATAGTCATTACCACGCGAGCTAGGGCTTGCGGCGCCATCTCTGGCGCCGACCCTCCAGCAAAAAGTTTGCTCCCGATGGGTCCTAGTGCCTCCGGCGCAGATCCCAGTAGTGTGAATGAGTGGTGGAGACTCGTCCAAGAAGATCAAGAATTACGGTAGGTACGTAATTTTCATTTACGGTGCCTGTTCCTCCCTCCATGTCTTGTTTAAACCCATGTAGTTATTCCATGCTCTCTTGAGTACCCCACTGTTTTTGCCTCCTCCATCCCCACCAGTACCTATTCCAGGGGCTCACCACCCTCTCAGTAAAGTAGTGCCCTCTCCTATTTCCTCTGTATTTTCCACCCTCCAGCTTTAAGCTGTGTCCCCTAGTTTTGGGATTTTCTTTCATCTTGAAGATAATACCATCCCTCACCTTGTTTATTCCTTTCAAGTATTTATACTTTCTTTTATGCTCCTGACCTGGGCAGCCCTCCATCTTGCCAACTCCCTAGTCCCGTCCCCTGCTCGCAGCGCACCTCCATGGCTTTCCTCAGTGGTTTGCCCCCTGTGGCGGGGAGGAAGGGATCCCCCAACCCACCAAACACGGATCCGGTGCTGGAGGTGCCTGCTATTCACAGGAGTGGCACCTGAAGGGGTCAGCATCATCCGGCCACACCCAGGACATATTTTCTCTTCCTTAGTTTACTCCCCTCCTGCTCCTCCTGGAGGCAGAGCAATGTGGGTGTTGGCAGTGGCCGAGCTGTGCGCGCTTCTGCACACAGCACACCAGCCAACTGCTCCGCCCCATCCCCTATGTACGTGACTCAGGCGTTCCGACACCCAGCCACTGCTAGGTGTCAGAGATGCACCGGTCTCCGTGTCCCTCCCTCCCCTGGAGAGGAGAGCTTTCCTCTGGATTCTCAATCCTCTTCCACTCCGGCCTACCCCCGGCAACCTGCTTGCACTGCAAACATGGGTCGACGGCATGGCAAGAGGTAAGGCATGATGCCTCAACCCTCCACACCACAGGGCCAGCATTCCCTTCAGGTATTTAAAAGTTTCAGTCATACACCACCCCCCTTCCTGGTTTCCAGGGTATACAGGTCTAGCTCCTCCATCCTCTCTTCATGGGCCCTCTGATGTATGCCATGCACCATTTTGGTCACCTTCCTCTGGACTCTCTCTACTCTATCTGTAACCTTTTGTAGGTGTGGTCTCCAGAACTGTATCTCATACTCTAGGTACTGGGGATGGACCATGGACCTGTATTGGGGCATTATTACCTCCCTTCTCCTACTTGTAATACCCTCCCTATGCATGCCAGCATACTGATTGCCTTTCCAGCCACTTTGTTGCACTGGTTTACCTCCTTTAGGTTGTCCAAAATGATAATCCCCAGATCCCGCTTCTGCTCCATTACCAAAACATCCTCTCCTCCCACTGTTTATGTGGCCTTTGGGTTCTTGTGCCTTGTGCGCATTATTCTGCACTTTATCCAATTATTTAACCAGGAGTAGCACACTAACCTGAAAGCTTGTTTACAGGTGTGACTTGGGAGCACAGGGAAGTTGTGACTTGCTCAGGGTCACACAGTATGCAAATGTGGGCTGTGGGATTCAAACCCAGGTCTCCAGATTTGCAGCTCAGAGCCATAAACCACTGTGCTGTACCGCCTCCCTACAGGCAGTATAGTGCAGTGGGTTAAGGCTCTGAGCTGCAGATCTGGAGACCTGGGTTTGAATCCCACAGTCTACTGCACCATTGTAGCCTACCTCTCATCAAAGCCTCGAGTTCTGTTGCCACCGCTTTTCTCTGCACCATACTGACTTTGGATCTTCAATACTGGTAAGATCTACCTTTTTATTCTTTCTTTCTTCATTTGGCGGCAAGTCTTTTTATTGTGATTTGTTTTTTTTTCAGCAGTCATGTCAGGTTTGGGGGACAGTAAGAAAAAGTACAAGAAGTCTTCCAGAGCGGGCCGGCGCCCATGCGCCCTGTGGCTGGAGTATGATTGTGACGGACTGGCACAACTGATGCCTGACCTGCCTGAGTCCAAACCATGACGTGGACCACTGTGACTCCTGCTTCTCGATGGACCGCCATGTGTTGGAGTACTGTGTGTTTAAGATCAGCCGCACTCCGCCAACTTATGAGGGCAGCGTCGCACACAGGATGCCAGGTCCAGATCTCTTGACCCTTCCTCTAGGTTCCCTCCTGGAACTACATGTACCATGGAAGAGGGGGCCTCCACCACTTCGATCTTTGTCAGGGTGGCGGTCCCTTTCCTGGTGCCGGAGGCATGGTCAGGCTCCTAAGGAGGCCTGGCTGGGGGCACTATTCTGGTTGTCACCTCCTTGGAAGTGCAGGCTGCTCTGGTGTCGCAGCTTACGCCTGCTAGGCCTGGCCCGGTGATTTCCTTGACGCTGGCACCGCTGCTGATCCCGGAGCCGTTTACGGCTCCTGTGAGCAGGGCAGTGCCACTCATGGTGCCGAGGGAAGGAGAGCTTCAGGGGTAGCCACTCTGGCCATCTCCCTGCCCTCCTCCTCCTCTTCAGAGGAGGATGATCAGGACACATACCCAGACTGACTACCCAACTCTCTGGGATCCCAAGGCTGTCCTTTGCCCGACACTTAGGCACTCCCCCAATCCTCCACTCTTTCTTTTGGGGAAGTGATCACTATCTATGCAGCCCTCGCACCAGAAGCCCCTCCGGAGCTGCTCGTAGTGTCGAGGGGGAGCTTCGGATTGAGAACGGCACCTTTCCTGTAGAAATTAGGTCCTTCATCACGGAGACCAGAGCCGGCACTGTTTCCAGCACTGCTTTGCCCTCCAGCACGGGAGAGGGGGACTGTCACATCTGCGATGTGGTAGTACCCTTAAAATTGGTGGTGAGGACCAGGTCCCTTTCTGAGTTGGAGGGAGTGAGTGGCCGGGGTGATGTGTGGTGGCCTTCCCCTGGTGCCCTATGGAGCTCGGGGAGGCACCGCAGTGCTGAGTCTTTCTTCTCTTCTTCCTGTCTTTCAGCTGGGACCCCTGTGGGTGGGGCTAGGAGCTGCTCTTCTGGGCCTATGCGGCTCTGGTCACCCCACATGGGGGTTCCCCTACTGGGCTCAGTCCCAACCACTTCAGTTTGAATGAGCAACTGTTGATGGAGGAGATCAGCAGATCCCTCCCTAGGGTTGGATCATCTGCCAGGTCTTGCAGCCCTAGCAGAGGGCCTTCTCACCCAGTGAGCATGCTTCCCCTCCTCCCTCTGCCTCTTCCACCCTTTCCCAGGCCATGTGGGTCCTTCGGGGCCCTTGGCCGTGGAACAGTTCAGGGCCATGGCTGCTGCCTTTCCCAGGCGTGTTGGGGCCATCGATGAACAAGTCTTTCACCCGTCCTCCCAGGAGCCACCAGACTCTGGATCCTTGGACTCATCGGCTTCCTCATCTTCCTCCCCTGAGGAAGGTCCTTCTGTCCACCTTTCCTCTGACACTGATCAGACCACATATCAGCATTTCCTTTTGAGGTTGGTTGATGAGCTCCATATCCCCGTGTGGCAAGACGCAGTCCTGAGCAGACAATGCATGTCTTATAGGGTGTATACAGTGTAGACCACCTGGTGGTGCCTGCCTGGCCGGTCCCCTTCTGGGAAGCATCGTACTGTACCTGGCAGTGTCCCTCAGCCCCCTCTCCAACCCCGAGGGACTGCTGGAGCAGGTGTTGCACACTCTAGGGGTCTCCAGGAGATTTGCCTTATCCTGTATCTGGAGTGAGGCTTCTGGACACCCCTACCTGGCATAGAAGCCCAAGGCATGACCAACCTCCAAAGGCCAACTCTGTGGAGTATGACCGCCGGGGGAGGACCGTTGGCTCCTCTGCGTGCCTCAAGCTGTCTGTTGCATCACATCAGGCCCATCATGCTGCCTATAACAGGCACTTATGGTCAATGCTAGGCCAGTTGCTAGCATCAGCACTTGAGTCGGAGGCAACCAGGCAAGCCATCGCCCTCTCTGCTCATGGCCTGGAGCATGAGAGGCACCAAGCAAGAGTATCATACAATGCCAGTGAGTTGGCGCTCAGGCTGGTGGGGACAGCGATCTGCATCTGGCAGACAGCACGGCTTCACCTTTCCCAGTTGTTACCCCTGGCCCGGTGTAGGGTGATTGCCTTCACTTTCCGGGGGACCCACCTTTTCTCCCATAGGGTGAGGCGGGAGCTTCAGGGGTGATTTCCTTCTCCCAGGTGATGGAAGACCCCACCACACCCTGACCAGTCATGGGCCTTGCCTGACCAGTGAGGAGTCCCCTCTCCCTGTGTATCCCCACGGGGGGGGCCGAGGAAAACCCTTTCCCTCAGGGAGGTGCCAGGTCCCCTTTCAGGGGGCTTGGTACTCACCCACCAGTGGTGAATGGTGAAGATTGACACAGATAAGATATGAAAATTATGTACCTGCCGTAATTGTTGATTTTTCTGTATATCTTCACCATTCATCACCGCTTCCCGCCCACCATCCCCTTTTGGGCCTCAGCTTCTGGGGAGAGCCACCTCCCTGCTTGCCTTTCCCCCAGTTGAGGCCAGTTGTGGGCACAGTCCCACTGGCACCTCAGAGGTCCGCAGTCCTCCTCTGAAATGCCAGGGCCCCACCTCCTGGGGGGAGGGAAGCAGGACTTCTAGGCCTGGAGTCTCCAGAGCCCTCTCCCACCTGTACATTTTCTATGTTCCACTCTGCCCTTATGGCACAACCTCGGATACCCCCAGTTCGGGGCCCCAAAACTCCTTCACTTTCTCATTTTCCACAATTCCTGTGTAGGGATTCTCCTAATGCCTCTCCTGCCTTGTAAAGGACTTCTGTTTCCACAGACACTGGAGTGTCTGCTATCACTGTCCTGTTTTTTCAGATTTCTATCACTGGGGCCTTCAAAATAAAAAGGGGGGTAGTCAGAGAAGGGCTAATCTTTTGGTGTGGGGCACCTTCCCCACTTCCCTATTGCAAGATATTGCTCCTCTCTCTCTCAACCCAGTGTGCAGGGATGGGGCCCTCTTAGGGAGAGGACACGTCCCCTCTACCTCTACTCTTCTGTTCAGCTTTCTCCCCCCTTCTTGCCACCTGTTTTTGTCCTTCTCTTTCCAAGAAAATGAAAACTTTATGGAAAGATGCAACAGGTAGGAAGTTCCTTCTGGTAGAAGCAAATTAGGACTCCTGTGAGTGCCTCAGATCCTAGCTGAGGGGTATGTAGCTATTTGGAGGGGTGCTTTCCCCCTCTGTCTCTGTTCTCCTTTCTCTCTCTGTCTCTCCTTCCTGCTGAGAGTGGCTGAAACTCCCTCCCTGCACACCACTTCTCTTTTTGCCTTTCTACTTTTATTTGCTCTTTCTCATTCTTTCTTCTCTTGCTTAGTAGTTGGGGGCCTTTCTCCCTACCCCTTAGGTCCAAACTCTACCTCTGTCCTTTCTGTCGCTCTTATTCCGTTTTCAGTTCATTTCCTTTCCTTTGTCTATATCTTGGGCTCCTTGGCCCCCCCCACTTCTTTTCTCTGTTTCTTATTCTCACTCTTCGGTGAGCAGAACCGAGGTATGGGAGGAGTCTGCGTCAGTTACTGGCCAATCCGCGAGCACCACATAGTAAGTTGGCCTCATGGGCGGCACCATCTCAACATCTGCTCCTCCCCTAGGTTTTTCAAAACCTTTCTTAGAGGCTCCCGCAGGGTCCTAGTGCCTCTGGCATAGACCCAACAGTGATGGATGGTGAAGATACACAGAAAGATCAACGATTACGATAGGTACACGATTTTCATTTTTTGGCATTGAACCCCAACTGCCATGCTGTTGACCATTAATCAAATTTCCCAAGATCCCAGCCTATTCTTTCCACCCCTTCCTGAGTGTCAACCCAGATTTTAGTATAATCTGCAAAAAGGTATACCTTTCCTTCCAGTTATTCTGTAGTGTCACCTATAAAGACACTGGAGAGTACCGTTCCCAGTACTGAGCCCTGTGGCACCGAACTTGTCACTGTTCTGTCATTATAGTGAGTGTCATTAATCACCACCTTCTGTCGCCTATCTATTTACCAGTTTGTAACCCAGTTTGCCACTTTGGATCTCACCCTTAGGCTGCTCAATTTATTTCAGTCTCCTCTGTGGCATGATGTTGAAGGCCTTGCTAAAGTCCTGGAAGGCGACATCCATTGTGCCTAGGGGTGCCAGGTTTTGAAAAGTTTTGTGGGTGCTCTGGGTCATTATCAAATGCCTGGGCAGCACCCAGAAGCTATAGGATTTCTCATGCTTTGTGGCACATTTGGGGGTGTATTTTGAAATGAGTATGCTATGATCACAACTATTTCACTATATAGGATGCCAGAGTGCCATTGGGGGCTCTTTGATGCCTAAGCAGGTGTTAAGATCAATAGGAGAGTGCCCTGGAGGGATCTTTATGCCCTCAGTTTTGCAGGCATGCCAGAATACTGATTTTAGGTTGCAGTGCCACCACTCAACAGTGTGCAAGAGTGCCCTGAAGGGCTGTTTGATGCCTCCAGTTAATGGAAGGACCCATGGAAGAGTGCTCTGGTTGGCTCTTTGATGCTCCCATGTGCTTTAAGGATGCCCTTAGTGATGGTTACAGTGCCACCACTCCACAGGATGCAAGAGTGCCCTGGAGGGCTCTTTGATGCCTCCAGGTCCTGCAGGAAGATGAGGAAGAGTGCTCTGGAGTGCTTTACTCTTTCTTACCTAGTTTATAGCTCCCTTTTCCTCTGCCTTGTCCTGACCCCTGTCTAATCACACCCGTCATGGGGGAGTTTACTCCCCTCTCATCATCCCTTTCTGATGCTTTGTCATGGAAGGGAGGGGGAGGCAGAAGTTGCCTCCCTTGGTTTTACAACCTCCCCCCGCCAGCTAGTTTAAATGCTCATCCAAGTAGTATTTAAATCTCCCAATAAGGATTGTGGTCCCCCTCCTTGAAGGATGCTGGCTATGTCCCCTATAGAAGCCAGTATCCTGCAGGTTGGCCTCAGTCCCCAATGTAGACAAAACCCTTCTACAGGCACCATGCCTTCAACCAGCTGTTAAATGCCTAGGTGTGGAGTGCCCTTTCCTCACCACAGCTGTACACAGGTAACACCTCTGCAAAAGCCACTGTGTGTGTGTCACCTGTTTGATGCCCCTCCCTAACTCCCTGAAACTTCCTTTCATTACCCCTACCCTGTCCCTTGCCAGCTCATTTGTCCCCCAAGTGGACACTGACATCTAGCTCCCTCCTATCTTCTGCTACTGCCCTAGCCATCCTCTGGATTGGCTTTGCATTCCTCTGAGCCATAGTACCTCTTAAGCACTTTACCTCCGTTCATCCCCTGCTCCCAAGTCTATATTCCTGACAGAAGTGTCCCCCACCAGCAGCTGCTTCCTCCTTGGCTGGGGGTCTGTTCCTCCCTCCTTGGGGCCTCCCCTTCCGAGGACCTCTGCTTCCTCCCTTCCCACTGCTACGGGTACCTCCTCTCAGTTGCCATATCTCAGCAGTACAGTGAAGGAATTCTGCAGTAGTATAGGCCAAGGATTGTGTACCCTTCCTGCCACCCCCCCCCCACACCCAGAGTCCACCAAGGTCCACCCGCTCTGCATCTGCCTAGGCATCCTCTGGTGGAGCAGTGGCAAACTGGGTGGCCCCTGGCTGCAGCAAAAGGTTCTCTGCACCCTTGTCTGTTCAACTTGGAGTTGTGCATCCCTTGCCAGTTTGACCCAGAGTCCAGCAGTCTCTGCCTTCAACCCAGAAAGGTGAGTACAAATGGGACAGCACCACAGTCTTCAAAAGGTGTCCCGAAAGACCGCAACCCCACACCCTTTTCTTACCTTCCCTGGTGTCTGTTGAAACTCCTATGTACCTCACTGCCTCCTTTCTACTCCTGTTGTACTCTTTCCTCTTCCTTGTGCTTGCCTGAAATGTATTTGTTACCCTACCATATGTAGGTGTCTCTTGTTCCCTTTCTCCCAACCCCCTTGTACCTATCTTGCACTAGGTGTCTACCACCCTTACCCACTTGCCTGAACTTTATCTGTTACCCTACCATTTTGTTTCCCTAAAACATATTTGTTACTCTGCCCTAGACAGGGTGTCTAATTTTCCCTTTTCTAGCCCTCTAACTTGCATCTACCTTATCCTGGGTGTCTCCTGCTTTTTACTGACTTGTGGTATGTCTACAGCATGTAGCTACCTTCCCTGTAGCTGGTTGTACCTAGTGCAGTGTAAACAGTACTATGTTTTCTCCTGCCTTGGTCTGATGTCCCCCTGCAGATTGCGGACTATCTGTGGAAGCTTCTAAGGGAGATGCTCCACTCCTGTGCTGTCTCAGTCTCTCACACTTGGCAGAATGAATTTTAACTCCTCAGTTCTACTTCCTGATCTCCCATGATTTGGATGCAGGCTGTCACATGACCACAGACAGTCCTCCAACTCTCCAAAAATGGCTGACTTCCTGTTCCCAGTCACTGTAGCACCCCCAGACTGTAAGTACACTTGGAAAAACACACACACACACGACAGTGTTTGTTTACCATCGGCTCCTCACTCCCTCTGCTTGCCTGATCTGAGGGCACCACGAAATTTGACCCCTCAACTCTTCTTCCTGGTCTTCTGTGATTGGTTGCAGGCTGTTACATGACCACTGGTAGCTCTCCAGCCCTCCGTAAATTTTACCAGCTTTCAGTTCCTGTGCCCAGTCACAGTAGCAGCCCCTAAACTGTAAGAACACTTAGAAAAGTGCAAAAAATCACCAGAACAGTGTTTGTTTACCCACTTCTGTTGGCGCGGCTCCTCCTTCCCTCTGTGTAGCTGATGTGAGTTAAGACCAAAATTTAACCCCTCAGCCCTCCTTCCTGGTCTCCCATGATGGCTGCAGGATGTCACGTGACCACAAGTAGTCTGGGTGGGCAACATTATACAGATAGTCTTTTGAGGTGGAGGTATGTGTCATACTGATGGCCTCTCTGTGTTCTTTTAGTGCCAAGAACAGAGGATTTTCCACCAGCAGGTCAAGTGTGTTATAACAGAGGAGAAAAACTGTCGGGTTTGCAAAAAGAAGATTGGAAACAGGTAAAGGTTTTTTCTCCCACTACATCCCCAGCTTTCATTTTTCTCCAGCAGCTTCCCATCTCCAGCTGTGTAGGGCTTTGCCCAGCATTAACATTATGGGACCTGCCAGCTGTCAGAAAGAGAGACAGTCCTGCAAGTACTACCTAGAATCCAAGGCCATGAGTGGCCTGCCTTTTGTGGAAAAGGGAAGCCGTTGTTGATCTAAGAAACAAGGCTCTTTTGTCTTGAACGTCTGTGAGCTACTGATATCTTGGATGAAAACCTTGACAGATATTATATTTATACATATTACAGCTTTGACTTCTTAGTTATAATATAGAGTATAGTGAGAGTTTATTCTGCACGGATTCCCATGCCAGCTGAAACCTTATGATACCACAGTTCAAAGGTCATGGAACGTGGTTGTACCCTTCTGAGGTACAGCAAAGTTTCAAGCTGATCAGACATCCTCGAGGCTGCTGGTGTTTTCATAGTACTGCCATGCACACAGCAGGCAGTTGAAGTTCTGAATTGAAACCACTGGCACGTTCGCTGCTGCTGTGAAGTGCTGTGAAAACAGTTTTGCTGTTCCAAAAAAAAAAAAAAAATCTATATGCTATATAAAAAAAATACTGGTTGGGCCACCACATGTCCAACCAGCCTGAGCTGCCGCCTTGGGCTCTGATTACACTGGACCTCTCGAGCCTCACTCTGGAGGTCTCATGTAATCAGAACCCCTCTGTGGCAGCACAGGCTGGTTGTGCATGGTTGCCCAACCAGCATTCTCTATGAATTTATTACCTCTGTGTTATGTAGCTCTGAAAAGGATCCAAGAAACTACAGGTCTGACAGCCTGGCCTCCATTATAGATACGGTATTGGAGACCATAGTCAGGGAAAGCTTGATGGCCTGCTAGGAGAACAGTGACCTACAGGACAGCAAGCAGCATGGGTTTGTGTCAGGGAGGTCAAGCCAGACCAACCCGATACTGTTTTTTGATTGGGTCACCAAGGTGATTCAGGGCACCGTCTCTGAATGGCTTGCCCCTGGTAGCTCTGGATAAGGTGAAGTATCTGGGAGTTGTTGTGGATGTGAGTTTGACACTTGAACACCATGTGTCTTCTGTGGTCTATAGGGAATTTTTTTCAGCTAAGAAATATCTTCTGGATTAAACCCTATCTAGAGCTCAAGGACCTGGCGACCTTGCTTTTGTGACCAGTGGCAATGAGGGTTGAGGGTGCTGGAAGCCATACCTCCCACCGTGCTGGTGACCCGGGTTCGGGAAGTGAACCCAGGTCAGCTGGTGGGATGGAGTATCGAATGTTTGCCTGATGACTCTCCTCTCCTGGAGGAAGGACTGTACTGTGCCATTCCTGTACTGTCACCACTTGGAAGCATGATAGTGGGGCAGCGGGCTGCCACCGGAATGGGGGCTGTCAATGCGTGGTGAATGTGTGCTTCTACATGCACACACGTCTGCACCATTGCACACCGCCAGTCATCAAGGGGGGGGAATGGAGAATGAAAAGTGTGGTGTGGCAAAATGAGACCTACCGCTCTCCGGAACCACATCATTGGCGAGGCAGGGCCACTGCTGGATTGGATCTCTGGGAGGGGGGAATAACGACTCCACCCTTCCTGGTCCCTCCATGGAAGTATGTAAGGCTAGTAAGTCCTGGGAGAGGCGAGTGCCAGCTGTTAACAGGGTGAGGCTGAGAAGGTCATTACCACACAGGAGAGAAACGCATAATCAAGATTTTTAAAAAGACAGGACTACTGTAACCCTCTTTACCTAGGTGTGTCGGGCATGTTGTGTGTCGCCTACAGCTGGTGCAGAATGCTGCAGCCAGAATGATCTCCGGATCATCATATTTGGATCGTGTAACACCTGTGCTGCAGTAGCTGCACTGGCTCCCTGTCAGGTGGCACACCACCTACAGGATATTGCTGTTGACATACAAAGCCCAGGTGCCAGCCTGCCGGCGTAGCGGTAGCACTGCCGCTCGCAATGCCAAAGACCCAGGTTCAGGAAGGAGCTTAAGTTGTCGGTGGGCCGGCTGGGGGAGAGGAGGTGAGCAGAGTGTCCCAGTGGACATTCTGCACCTTGGAGAGGGGAGGGTTGACAGATTCCACTCTGCTGTTGCCACCTGGGGGACCATGGATGGCAGTGCAAGCATGCCTGTGAAACGGGGGGGCACCGATGTCGTGCAAGACACGTGCATGCGTGCAGGCACATCTAGGATCCTCTTGGCATCCCACAAGGGCCGGGCTAGAAAACCACCACCAGGCACTACAGGAGGATGTCATTCTCTCACAACAGGCCCTCCTCCACCACCGACTGAGTCAGCCAGGGTGTCAGTAGGAGAAGGGGTGAGGCAGGTAATGGGGCTGGGTGTGTGGGTAGGACCGATGGGGGATGGCTGACTTGAAGGGGAAAAAAGTACGGTAAATTAAAAAACAACATACAAAGCCCTACACGGGTTGGGGGCCCAACTACCTCAGAGACCTCTTAACCTGTTATGGTCCTGAGTGACTGTTCGCGCAGCCGAGACATGGTTTTGAGTTGTCCTGAGGATTAGTCTGGAGCTGTCTGGAGAGGGCGAATTTGCAGCGATGGCACTGTTTATGAAACTCCTTCCGTACCAATTGTGGGGTCCCGCCTCATTGGAGAGTTTTAAAAAAGGGCTGAAAACCCATCAGGATTTGGGTATTTAGAAAGGACACATGCTTGCTGTTTTAGAAACGTTATTAATTTATACCATTGTTTTATGTACGTATTTCTTGTGTTTAATATTATGTTTTGTGACACTGTCTGAGGCATTTGGAAGGGGCACTGCATAAAACTTAAAAACATTACCTTCTGGGGACGTGGATATGGTGTACTTATCCACACGTTCTGGCAGTGTCTTTTCCCCTTTAAACACTGCTGGAAAGTGTTCAAGCTGGCTCTTCCCACCCACCCACCCAAGTGGTAACTGCCCTAGTGCTGCCACGTGATGCCAGTTCTTCCTTTCCACTAGAAGAAGCAGGTTCCGTCCTTATTGCTGTCACGTATACAGAGTCCCTTTGCTAACTTCTAAATAAAATCTTGTCTTTGGTTTTTTGAACTTTTCTCTCCGCCATTATGGACAATGCGAAGTCCGCTCCAGGGTTTCGGAAATGAGGTTGCGGGCAACTTGTACCACGGTCGGATCCGCACTCCACGTGCGTCTACTGCCTATGCCACGAACACAGTGCCCAGGCCTGCATCCATTGATGCTTGTTTCTACCGGCAACTCTCAAGGATCGCCTTGCCCTCTTACTCCTTGGTGGATCCACCCGTTCATTCAAAGGACGCTTGTTGGGTGGTCTCCGCAGCTGCGGGGTCTGCCAAGCAACTTGCAGCTTTTGAGGAGGCTGTGCAGACCTCCTCAGCTTCGGCCTTTTTGCCGCTTTGTTTGGATCTTTCCTTTACAGCTGCATTCAAGGACTTGTGCCAGTCTCTGCCCATCCTGGAGGAGGGTCCTAAGGGTGCTAAGTCCAAGAAACTGAAAAAGGACAAGGAGAAAGAGACCAAGAAGGGTCTTGAAGACGTTCATGTGACTGGGAGTGCTTCCAGGCCTCCCAATTGCCATGCTTTCCCAGAACACTTGGCTTTGGACAGTGTTTCAGATCTGGCCGCTGGCTCCACAGTCTGCCCATTGGGCCAGTTAGCCGAGACTCAGGTCGACGTTCCAGCTGAGATTTTTCTCGACCCATTCAACACTTTGTCTGCAGAGTAGGTGGATACCTCCATGTTCAGGACTCTTACCCTGACCTTTTCAGGAGAGGATGGGGCAGTCCACTGTTCCGCCGCTCCCCACTCCGTAGCTGTCAGACCTGGAAAGGGCCTGGTCTTCACTGTCCCCCTCTGAGACCCGTTGCAGGTCCCCCCATCCCTCCCGGCAGTCCTGATTGAGGCCCCGCTCCAGAAACCCGGATGCAGGCAGCTCACGTCGTTCACGCTCCAGGTGCTCAGGCAAGCTGTGCCACCACTGTTCCTCATCCCCTTCGAGTGAGGAGAGGCAACAGCACAAGATGCATCGGTGCTACGAGGATCTCATGTCACAGCAGCTCTGACTGACCCAGATCAAGTCGATCCTGGCTTCACCAGCCCTTCCTTGGGTGCCACCACTGGAGCTGCAGCAGACCCTACCCCAGCAGGAGTCGGTTCGGACTGTCCCAGCTTGACCCATGCTGGCCTTTCTGCTGATCTGGTGGAGCCGCCACCCAAACAGCTGATGACCAGCGTCCTAAGGATGCCCGGCAGGGCAAGGGTTTGCCCCATCGGCTGTCGGTCACCATCACCCCAGACTTCCCTCACCGGTCGAGTGGGTACTCTGGCAGGCCACCGCTGTTTCATGATTCCTTGAAGTCTGAGGGGTCCTCCCTCCACTCCCACCAGTTGGGCTTAGAGTTGGTGGGGGACTTATCTACGGCTCAGGGTCCCACTTCCTTCATGGGCCTGCTCCGTTTGATCTCTGAGTGGACGGGTCTCAGGCTGGAGCCCATCAAAAAACAAGAGTGGTACCCACTTACTGAGATCTTCGACTGGGGGGATACACCCATGGAGGCCTTCCCAGTCCAAGATGCAATTCTCGGTCCCGCTCTGGAGCTGTGGCAGCATCTGACGTCTTGTCCTGCGCCGTCTGCCCAGATGGCCTGCAAGTATGCCATCCCTACCGGATCTCTTTTCTGTTTCACAGAGCATCTCTCAGCTGAGGGGCTTGTTTCTGACTCTGTTTTCTGGCGCATGGGCAATGTCAGGGACATGGACAAACCCCCTGACAAGAACTCCAAGAAACTGGACCACATAGTGAAAAAAGTGTATGCTGCCTCTTTGCTCAGCCTTCGGCAAGCAAGCCCGGCCCTCCTGATGGCCCACTTCGGGCATGCCCTCCTTGGTTCACTGGATGAAGTGCTCCCCCACCTCCCCGCTGATCTGTAAAGCACCGTCAAGCAGGTGTGGGATCAGGGATGCTCCGTTGCGAAGCAATAGTTGCAAACGGCCATGGACATCGGGGATACTTGCGCCTGGTCTGTGGCCATGGCAGTTGCCATGTGCCGCAGGGCGTGGCTGTGCATCTCTGTCTTTGCAGCAGATACGCATCACAAGTTGGCAGACGTGCCCTTCTTGGGGAATAACTTCACCAGGATTGAAAAGTCCAGTGCCACTTTGGACTCTGTGACGTCTGCCCAAAAGGACTCAAAGGGCTCCAGATCTTCAAAGAAGAAGCCCCTTTCGGACCACCTCTGCCCCTGTGGTCAAACCAGCCCAACCCCAGGCTGGCCAGCAGCAGGCCTTGCACTCACGGCCCAAGTCCATGGCCATAGTCATCAGGAAGCCCAGAGGACATGGTCCCTCAGCTGGGCCCTCCTCCGTTTCCAAGCTTGCCCAGTGACTGGATGGGGGTGCCCTCCCCTCTCCCATGGGGAGCCGGCTCTGCCACTTCCTTTCCACGTGGTCTGCTGCTGCCATGGACAGGTGGGTTCTTGAGTTGGTCGGCCAAGGGCTGCCTCTAGAATTCGAGGCTTACCCACCCAGCCGAGCATGTGCCCAATGGGAGGACATGGTGTTAGTCAGCCCTTCAGGATGACCTTGCCCAACTCCTTCGTAAGAAGGTAGTGGCTCCCGTCTTGGACCCCCCACCTCAACCAGTGTTCGTCTCCAGGTACTTCCTGGTACCGTAACTGATGGTGTGCTGGCGCCCCATCTTAGAGCTGCACAACCTGAACACATCCGCCAGGTCCTGCACCTTCAGGATGGTAACTGTGGCCCAGATCATACCATCCCTCGAGCGAAATGTGGTTTTGCTGTGTGGATCTTCAGGACACGTCTCGATCCATCCCTCTCATTGGTGGTTCCACTGCTTTCAAGCAGAGGGAATCCTCTGTGAGTTCCAAGCCATGCCATTTAACCTGTCCTTGGCCCCCAGGGTCTTCACCAAATGCATAGCAGTAGTGGCTGCCCACCTGAGGCACCGGGGAGTCCAGATGTACCCTTACTTGGATGACTGGCTCATTGTGGGTCCCTCCAGGCAGGTGGTGGTGTGGTCCAGGGACCTGGGCCTCCAGACCTGCATCTGTCTGGGCCTTTTGTTCAATGAGGCCAAATCAGAACTCGTGCCCTCGCAGCTGATTCACTTAATTGGACCAGAGCTCAGTTCTTGCAGAGACAGAGCTCGTCGGAGGCGCTT
The DNA here is from genome assembly GCA_016271365.2 of Neoceratodus forsteri. NCBI lineage: Eukaryota > Metazoa > Chordata > Ceratodontiformes > Ceratodontidae > Neoceratodus > Neoceratodus forsteri. The sequence continues at coordinate 1,070,755,609 of CM028134.1, read as the reverse complement.
ACCTCCTTTGCCTGATCATTTCGGGTTGAGCAGTTGTGCCCTGCACAGGACCTCCTGCGTCTTTTGGGCTACATGGCGGCCTACACCAGTGTGGTCCATTGGGCTCACTGGAGAATGTGCTCCATACATTGGGAGCTGGCCAGCCAGTGGCCTCAGTGCGTGGGTCACTTCAAACCAGCTGGTCACTGTGACCCAGTAGATATGGGATGCACTCCAGTGGTGATTAGTCCCGAAACATCTGCAGGAGGGTATCCTGGTTGTCTGTCTGGAGCCAACGGTCATCCTGACGACCGCCCCTCTCCTGGGCTGGGGAGCCCACCTGGGGGATCCCAGAATCCACAGGCACTGGATCCCCAAGGAGCCATGATGTCATATCAGCCTGCTTGAGCTCAGGGTGGTTCTACTGGTGATGACCGTCTTTGCTCCACATCTCAGGGGTCAGGTGGCTCAGGTCCAGACGGAGAACACCACAACCATGTACTGCCTCAACAAGCAGGTTGGCATGCACTCCCCCTTCTGCTGTGCAGGAAAGCTCTCCGCATCTCGACCCTCATGCGCAGCCTGGAGGCTGATCTCCTGGCCATCCATGTGGCCGGTGTCTTCAACCAGCTGGTGGATGCTCTTAGCCAGGTGGGCGAGGTGTCTCACGAGTTGTCTCTTCATCCTGAGGTAGTGCACAGCCTATTCTCCCAGTGGGGCACCCGCTTGCCTCCAGGGAGAAGGCAAAGCTGAGGCTGTTTTGGGCCCACCCCCCTCAGCAAGGAACACTGCAGGGGGGGTGCTGTCTTGAGGCTCTAAACCCTGGGCCTCCTCTATGCCTCCCTCCCTTTCCCTTGATCCACAGTGTGCTGCTCAGGGTGCGGAGGGGCAAGGCACAGGTGATCCTGGTGGCTCGGGACTGGACACGCCAGTTCTGATATCCCAATTTCCTCAGCCTCAGCAGCAGGCCACCAAGGTGTCTTCCCCTATGCCCAGAACTGCTTTCGGCCCACCAGGGGAAGGTATTCCACACGGACCTTCAATCTCTGCACCTAACAGCCTGGTTCCTGAGCGGCTAGAGTTCCAGGTTTTGGGTCTCTCTGAAGATGTCTTCAACATTGTGGAGGCTTTTCAGAAGGAGTCGACCAGGAAATGCTATGCTTTCAGATGGAAAAGGTTCTCCATTTGGTGTCAGGACAAGGGGCTGGACCCCCTTGTCCTGTCTGGTGGCTAGCATCCTTAGCTATCTCTGGTCCCTTTTCCTGTCTTGCCTTGGGTCGACAACCCTTAAGGTCCACCTGGCAGCCAGCTCTCCTTAACAGTCACGGGTCAGTCAGCAGTTGGTGGCACAGGAGAAGGTGGTGTGGCACTTTTTCAAAGGCTTGGACCACATTTCCCCTCAGGTGCATGAACCACCACCACCACCACCACCTTGGGACCTTTTTTGGTTTTGGCAAAGCTCATGGGTAAGCCATTGGAACCTATGTATAGGTGTGAGATGTCACACCTGTCGTGGAAGACTGCCTTCCTGGGGGCTAACACATCAGCCAGAATGATCCATGAGCTCCAGGTGCTCTCGGTGGAGTCTCCATACCTGGTCTTCCACAGGGACAGAGTTGTCCTGCACCCCAACCCGAAGTTCCTCCCGAAGGTTGTTTCATATTTCCACCTTAATCAGGTGATTAATCTCCCGGTGTACTTCACCAGTGAAACCTTGGAGGTCAAGCACAGGCTCCATGCTTTGGACCTGCGGTAAGTGCTAGCCTATTATAAAAAGCGCACAGCTGGAGTTCAGGAAGAGGTTCACCAGCTGTTTTTCACCTACACTGAAGCTACACCTGACAGACCGGCAGCTAAGCGGACGATTGGCAGGTGGATTGTATCTTGCATCGATCTCTGCTATAGGTTGGTGGGTAGGGAGCCTTCTGTTGGGCTAAGGACTCATTCCGCTGCTTCAGTGGTGCTTCCTGGGACATCCCTGTCTAGGAAATCTGCAGGGCTGCTACCTGGAGGTCAGCGCACACCTTTATTTCCCACTACCACATCAACTTTGAGTCACGCCAGGATGCTGGTTTTAGGGTCTCAATTCTCCAATACTTATTTCCCAAGTAGGGGATGTGCACCTTGCCTCTCTCCTCCCAAAGAACTGCTAGGAGTCTGCCAGAACATGCGGATAAGTACGCCATATCCACATCCCTAGCAAAACGGGTTACTCACCAGTAACAGTAGTTCTTGGAGTGGTATATGGTGTACATCCACACGGACCCACCCAACCTCCCCTGGCAGTGGCGCTCGACTCTGCTTCCAGCGGGCAAGAACTGGCGTCATGGGGCGGTGTTAGTGGAGTTTTCACCCGGGTGGGAGGAGCCAGCCTGAAGACTTTCCAGCAGCATTTAAAGGTGAAAGGACACTGCCAGAACATGTGGATGTACACCATATACCACTCCTGGAACTATTGTTGCAGGTGAGTAACCTGTTTTTACCATCTCATAGCTTTGTATCTTCAAAACTACCAGCACACACCCATCTACTTATAAGAACACACACACACGAAGGTTGATATACAACCAGAATGGTAAGTAAATAAAAGATCGTATCTGTGTCTGTCTTCACCGTTCATCACCTTTGGGTACTTAGCCGGAGGTCATGACCCCGCGGGAGGTGTTTTTTTTTTGGATCGGCGGAGTCGACGCACCATCTATGTTGCCCTCGAGGCCGATGCACTGCGTGGTGCTCACAGGTTACCCGTTAGGTGTTGTCAACTCCACCCTCCTTCCAGTTCTTCGTTTCCCGCCGTCGAGGTCACCTCGTGGGAAGCTTGTGAAGAAAATCTCTTCTAAGAGGCCTACCTTTTGAAGCCTTCGTGTCGCAGTTTCGACAAGTTCATCGACTCAGTTTCATCGACTCTGTGTTGAAGTCCATCAGCTTCGAGTATCCTGCCGGTTCTGTTCACCCTAATCGACATCGCCTGGTAAGATGGTTCCTTATTTTATTTTGCGACGTCGAGTCTTGTTTGGTGTTCTTTTTTTCCGTAAGTCATGTCTCGGTCATGGGGCAAGAAGACTTTGAAGACGGGATTGCCCCCCATGCGTCGGTGCCTATGCGGCCATAAGTACTCCGTCACTGACCAGCATGACCATCGCCTTGCATGTCTTGGTCTGCTACACGACATGAATTCATGCGACACCTGCTTCTCCATGGACCGCCGTGTCATCGAGCAATGCACGTGGAAAGTGGGATGAGCTTCGCCGACTTCCGGGGGGACGGGCGCGCACTCATCAGGCCAAGCTGCATTCTCTCGGCCTTTCCTCCAGGTCCCCTCCCAGTTCTATACGGACCGAGGAGGAGGGGGCCTCTGCCTCTCGTAGCCTAGCTGTTGTAGAGGCCTCTTCCGTGGTGCAGGAGGCCCAGTCGGGAGGCATCACTTTGGCAGTCGCCCCTTCGGCAGCAAAGGCTCCCCTGGTGTTGTACCCGCAGCTCGGAAGGCCTGGGTCGGCACCATCCTTGACGCCGTCTTTCAGCGCCATGTTGGGCCTTGGCGCCATTCGGGGTGCCATGGGCCCTGATGGCGCTGTCGTCTGCGCCAGTCTTTCACTCGCCGTAGTTGCTGCTGTCAGCACCATTCGCGGTGCTGATGGTGCTAGCAGCGCTGTGAGAGGCTCTACAGTGTTATCCCTGACTGTCTCTCGCCCTGGCGCCATCCGCGGCGCCGTGGTTGAGTATGGTGCTGTGTCCAGTTCTGGAGCCACGGCGTCCGAGAAGAGAGTGACTGCGTCGAGGGCCCACGAACGGCGCCATGGGGCGGGTCGGTACCTTGGGAGTCTCCGACCTCGGCGCCAAGAGCACGGTCGGAGCCGCGGTCTGTGCCATCTCTGGTCTCGACGCAGCTTCCGTGACACCGCCATGACAGGCGCCGACTCTGGAGCTGCTGCCATTGTTGGAGCCATGTCTTCTGCCACTGTTCGCGGTGCGTCTGAGGACATCGGCACCGACTGTGGTGCAGTCTCTGGTTCTGGTGCCCTTTTCAGTCGGGAAGGTTGCGGACTTCCATGCACTGTTTGGCACAGAGCTTCGATCTCTGCCTCTTCAGAGGAGGAATCAGACTCTGAGTCACAGGCAGTCTGACTCTCTGGAGTTGGCTGCTCACGTGGACACCTTGGTAGTGTCCTCGACAGGCCGAGGCCAGCCACCCTCTGAGGAGTGGACAGTGACTCCCAGGGGCAGGGGTGCTGACCAGCAGACGATGGTGCGGGCCACCATTGCTCTGCAGCCTGGTCACTGAGAATTCTCCGACCCCTCAGTGGTGGTACCTCCTCATGTGGTGTGCCTGGATCGCCCAACTTTAGGGCCGTTCGGAGCACCCACAGGAGAGGAGAGTACTGCTCCCTGGATAGCTCCTTCGGGGGCTGACCAGGGCTGCCAGCTGCCTAGGCTGCTCTCTCGAGGAGGAGGGCACTCTCAGATTCCGAGAGGTCGAGGGGTATGAGGTCCGTGCAGCGACCTTTTTCTGCGGCCCACCGGGGCTCTGGGAGAAGCCGTAGTGCTGATCTCCGCCATTCCTTTTCAGTTTCCTCGAGAGGGCCCCGTTCTTTGGAGGTAAGAGTCCATCCTTTTGGATTTTCATGGCCCCAGTCATCTCACAGGGGGGATTCTTCAGGGCGCAGCCTAGGCAGTTCCAGTTTGGTTGATCAGCTATCGGCTGTGGAGTTTTCCGGAGCTCCTTACCGTAGGGCTCCTGGTGTGCTCCCTAGCCCAGATGGATGTCAGCCGATTGCTGTTATCAGCTCTATCCCCCCCCTTCTCTGCCACATTTTCCTGCACTCCCAAGTATTCTTGGTCCTAGCGGTTCTCTCTCCTGGAAGCAGTTCAGAGCGGTGGCTGCTCAATTTCCCTCTTATGTTAGGGCTATGGACAGACAGGTTTTTCAACCTCCATCTGAGCAGCCAGCTTCTGAACCCTTGAGGTCCTCTAACTCCTCGTCCCTCTCTTCAGGGGGAGAGGAACCTTCTGTCCACATCTCTCCGGCTGCTGATCTCTCAGAGTATCAGCGATTCCTCGTGAGGATGTTGGAGGACTTGCACATCACCCCTCCCACTCAACAAAATCCAGAGCACTCAACGCGCACCTTCCTAGGCGATTTCAGTGCAGACACCCTTGTGGTGCCCCCCTGGCCTGCTCCCTTTCGGGAGGCATCGTTGCCTTTCTGGCAGAGACCCTTTTCCAGAGTCTTGGCCCTTAGGGATCTGAGCCAGAGGTATTGTGGGCCCCAGTCTCCAGGTAGTTTGCCTCATCCTTGGTCAGGACTGACGCAGCTGGACACTCCCGATGGGCTTTGCACCCTGTACCGTGACCGGCCCCCAGATCAAGATTCTGTGGATTTTGACTTCTGGGGGAGGAGGACATTCTACTCTGCACGGTTGCTGCTTTCTATTGCAGCACGTCAGGCCCACTGTGCATCCTATGGCAGGTTCTTGTGGTCCAGGCTAGGTCAACTCCTAGCTTCGATGCCTGACACGTAGCAAACCAGACAAGCCATTGCACTCTCTGCACCTGGCCTGGAACTAGTAAGGCACCAAGCAAGGGCATAGTATGACGCCAGTGCGGTAGCTACCAGGGTCATAGGGACAGCGATCTGCACTAGGCGGATGGCATGTCTGCGTCTCTCCCGGTTGTCACCAGTGGCCTGGCGTAGGGTGATTAACTCTGCTCACCAGAGAACCCATCTTTTCTCCCGTAGGGTGAGATGGCATCTGTCGGGCAACTTCCTACCCCCTCCAGGGGTTCCCCGTCTCACTCTCGCCACTCTCGGGCCTTTCCAGGCCTGTGAAGGTTCTCCCTGTTAGTGTGTCACCCACTGGGAGCTAAGGGGCTCAATCCCTTAGGGTTAAAACCCCCTTCGGGGGAGCTTGGCACTCACCCAAAGGTGATGAATATTGAAGATTGACACAGATAAGGCTTGGAAATTATGTACCTACCGTAATTCTGATCTTTCTGTGTATCTTCACCATTCATCACAATCCCATCCTCCATCCCCCAGGGCCTCAGTCTCTGGGTCCCCCTCCCTCTCCGTGCCCATCCTTGCCCCCCCCCCCCTTCTGTTAGTCAGGAGTGGGGTAAACTGGGGTACATAGGAGGATAATTTTCTTTAGGGGCAGAGTGGTCAGGATGGGGGGGCACTTCTTCAGTGCTTTGGCTCCACCCCTGTAGGGTGGGGGTTGGCAGTTGCCCTCCTTTCTTTCCTTCTCCCCGTCAGTCCTTTGATTTCCATGTCCTTTGGACATAACCTCAGTCAATTTAAGAAATTAGGTTTCTTACACCAAAATCTCCTTTAGAGATGGGGATATATCCCTGTATACTGTCTTTTCTTCCAGAATAGCCAATTCTGCTTGTGGGAGCTATTGCCAGTGATTCTGTGCCCTGAATACTGGCAGTTAGCCTCTTGGCTACTCCTTCACAGTTCCTATACAAACTGGAGACAGGTCAGGGTTACAGGATATGTTTCTCCTGTTTTACCCTCCTCTCACTCTTATCCTTAGTTCTAACAATCCTTAACCCACCCTCTCTCCTCCTTTTCTACTTCCAGAGATTGGGGCCCCTACCTAATCCCCTTAGTCTTCAAACTTGTTCTGTCCTCTCCATCATTTATTTCTCCTTTTAGTTTATATATCTTTTCCTCTGTCTGTCCCTTGGACTTCCTTGTCCTACCCTCACAACCCTTTTTCTCACCTCTGCGGCGACTCAGAACTGGCGGGAGGGCAGAGTCGACAACACCTAATGGCTAACCTGTGAGCGCCATGCAGTGCATCGGCCTCGAGGGTGGCACTTATGGTGCGTCAACTCCGCCCATCCAAAAAAAAAATAAAGCTCCTGCAAGGTCATGACCTCCGACCAAGTACCCAAAGGTGATGAATGGTGAAGATACACAGAAAGATCAGAATTACGGTAGGTACATAATTTCTATTTATTTCTTCCACTCAGAATACGGAACACATTGCGGTTGAGATAAGTGCCCGAACAAGAGTGCAAAATGCTTCCCACTGCGACAAACCACCCAACGTCATTTTGCACCATCAGGGTGCTTTATCAAAGGCTTTGACAGTGTATCCTGCATCATGAGTAGGTGAAATAAAATTTATTTACTCACTGTTTTGATGAATGTTGACCTGTTTGTGTGATGGGTGCTTATAAGCGGAGTGGTGTGTGCTGGTATTTTTTTGCTAATCTGGGGTTGGACAAAGCCAAGGGCCAGATGGTTGCATCCAAGGGTATTGAGGGAGCGCAGGGAAATTCTGGCTGCACTTACGGCAATTCTGTTTAACAGCTCACTGGAAACAGGAGTGGTTCCAGAGGACTGAAGGAGGGCAGATGTAGTCCCACTTCACAAAAGTGGTAGCAGAGAGGAGGCTGGAAGTTATAGGCCAGTCAACCTAACATTGGTGGTGGGAAAATGTGTGGACTCACTGCTGAAGGGAAGGGTTGTGGAATATCTTAAATCCAGTGGTTTACAAGACTCACAGCAGGGGAGGTCATGTCAAGTGAATCTGATAGATTTCCTTCTTTGTGTAAGCAAGGAACGTGATGAGGGTGGAGCGGTGGACGTGGCCTACCTTGATTTCAGTAAGGCTTTTGACGCCATTCCACATAAGAGACTTGCAGCTTAGGAGCGAGTCCAGAGGCGGTAGAAATTAGTTAGGAGATAGGTGACGGAGGGTAGTGGTAAATGGGGTTTACACCGAAGGGAGGGTGATCAGCGAAGTGCCTCAGGGATCAGTGCTGGGACCAGTCCTAAGTGACACTGCAGAGAAGCTGGTAGGGAAGGTCTGTCTCTTTGCAGATGGCACCAAAATCTGCAAATAGAGTGGACACTCCTGGGGGGGGGGGGATGAACAGGGACCTGAGAAAACCAGAGGTGTGGTCAAGGGTATGGCTGCTGGGTTTTAATGCAAAATAGTATACAATAATCCACTATACATAGGGACCTAGAAAAAAAACAAAGTGGAAACTTCTTGAGTTTTGTGAGGGGGGCAGGATACCCCCCCCCCCGCCAGAGGCCAATGGACAGATGGCTTTTATGCGCACAGCTTCACAAGATGACATTTTCACTGAATGCCTCACAGACACGAGGCACCTGGGTTTACTTTTTTTTTTTATTATCAGATGGTGCAGAAGGAAATATGTTTAGAATACAGACTGCAGGTGAAAAAAATTTTTTTTTTTTTTTGTGGGGGGTAAATAATCCAGCCCAGGTGGGGGAACTGGATGGCTCAGTGAATTGGTAGTGGGTTAAGGAGCCTTTCATCTCCAGGTTGTGGGTTCAAATCCAGCACAGGTCAGTAGTGGTTAAAAAACATTATCACCTGGGGGTTGTTCAGTGGCCTGTATGAAGTTGTGGTGGTCTCAGTCCAGTTCCCAGTGGGCAGGTGTCCACATCACAAAACCACCAACATGATTGGCACTCTTGTTGGCAGTCTCACATGAGAGATCAAGGATAGAATGAGCATGGAGTCTGAACTACTGTCTCACCTGTGTGGTGGTCTGTCCGTGGCAAGGTTGAGGCACACTAGCGGGGCAGTGTGGTGAAGCTTGCATTGTGATCGTCCATGCTGTACCTGTCATATGGATAAATAGGGAACTTCGGGTTCTACTGCTGTCAATCCAGCACCTTTCACGAGCACTAAATTCACACATAGCAAAAAAAATGATAATCCAGACCAGGTTTTACACAGAGCATTACATTTAGTCACACTGTTGTGATTGATAGTAGCTCCAGTTCAGATTTTCTCCCTGCTGAGCTGTTGGCTTCAGTTGTGTTTTTTTTTTGTTTTGTTTGCCATGCTGTGCTTGATTGGATTCTGAAGTCTGTCTGTTTGTGCAAGTCTGTGTTGCGTGTCCACACACACACATATATATATATATATATATATATAATATAGGGATACATTATGGGCATGAGTGTGATATGGCAAATATTGTCACTCCTGCGGAGTGAGATATCCAGAGCTCACGATGCAGGAGTGACAATATTTGCCACAGCACACGATCTGCCCATCATGTATTCGATATATACAATAGGGCCAAGAGTTTCAGAAGTTTTGTTATGCTGTCTTGTGTTCTGTTCCTGTTTATGTGTTTGCTCATTCTGTGTGTGAGCTTTTCTGAATGGGCTGGCAGTGTTATAAACTCTGAGAGACACACGAGTGTGTTTTGCAATGTTAAATGGGTTAGGTTTAGATAGGAATGAGAAACATACTTTTGTGAAGCTGTATTGTTTAGCAGTCTGGCTGCAGTGAAGTTAAGAGCATCACAGTAATTGTAATGAGCTAAGAGGCAGAGTGTCAGAACAGCTGATAACGTTTTCAGTTTATAGACCACCAGCCCAGGAGGAAGAAACAGATAGGGAGCTGATGCTAGCCATCCAAAGGATGGCAGACAAGGGTGAGGTAGTTCTGGTTGGAGACTTCAGTATTCTAGACGTGGACTGGAGCATCCCAGCAGCAGCATCAACTAGGAGCAGATTTATCCTAGACTCCCTTCAGGGTGCCTTCGTCAAGCAGCTGGTCATGGAACCAACTTGGCAGAAGGCAATACTGGACCTTGTGCTCACAAACAGGGACAGTGTGATCGGGGTAGCAGTGGGGAAGCACCTGGGGAACAGTGACCACCAGTCATTGTGGTTTGAAATCACAGAAAGAGCAGAACCAAACCACACAAAAACACGTATCCTGGATTTTAGGGGGGCAGACTTTGGGGAAAATGGGGAGATACTTGAAAGAGGCATTAAGAGGAATGGGGCAGGAATCGGGGGTTGAGGAATAGTGGGCAGTATTTAAAATGGGGATTACAAGAGCAACAGAATTATGCATTAAGCAGGATAGCAAGAGGAAAAGGAAGAAGAAACCATTATGGTTTTCCAAAGAGGTAGCAAAGAAAGTGAAAGCCAAAAAGATTGCATTCAGGCAATACAAAAAGACACAGGCAAAAGGGGCTAGGGAGAAGTACCAGGAGAAGCAAAGGGAGGCAGGGAGGTCAGTAAGGGAAGCCAAAGCTCAGACAGAAGAACACATTGCAGAATCAGTGGGTAGAGGGGACAAAACCTTTTACAGGTACATAAGTGAAAAAAGAAAGACAAAGGGAGGGATAGTGAGACTGAAGGGGGAGGATGACAACAGTAAAGCTGACATATTGAACAGGTATTTCTGCTCGGTCTTTACTGAGGAAGAGGAGGGTAATGGGTCTGAACGGAGTACAAGGGGTGAGAATGGTACAGAAATGTACACAAGTCCCTTTACACGAGAGGGTCCTGAAGGAACTGGAAGTAGTAAGAGTTGATAAAGCAATGGGGCGCACTCCAGGGTCCTTAAAGAACTAAGAGAGGTGGTGGCTGAACCTCTGGCTATCCTGTTTAGTCGATCACTGGAAATAGGGGAGGTACCCAAAGACTGGAGGATAGCAGATGTAGTCCCCTTATACAAAAGTGGGAACAAAGAGGAAGCGGGGAACTACAGACCAGTCAGCCTCACCTCGGTAGTGGGGAAGACCATGGAAGCACTACTGAAGGAGAGATTGGTGGAACATCTGGTTGTCAATGGACTACAGGACCCAAGGCAGCATGGTTTCACCAGGGGGAGGTCATGTCAGACCAGCCTCATTGAATTTTTTGACTGGGTGACTAGGGAGGTGGATCAGGGAGGGCAGTGGACGTGGCCTATCTGGACTTCAGCAAGGCCTTTGACACTGTGCCACATAGAAGACTATTGCACAAACGGGGAATATGGGTGTGGGCAGGACAGTAGTGTGGTGGGTAGGTAACTGGCTGGGCGACAGGACACAGTGGGTGGTGGTAAATGGCTGTCACTCCACAGAGGGAAGAGTGACCAGTGGAGTACTGCAGGGATCAGTGCTGGGACCGGTCCTATTCAATATCTTCATCAGTGACATTGCGCAGGACCTAGAAGGCAGAATTTCACTGTTCGCTGATGACACAAAGCTCTGTAACAGAGCAGACACACCAGAGGGTGTAGACAGAATGAGAAGGAACCTGCAGAGACTTGAAGAATGGTCAGGGGTTTGGCAGTTGAAATTCAATGCAAGGAAGCGCAAGATAATGCATATGGGGCACAAAAGCCCTGGCACAATATATCAGTTGGGGGGGGTGAGGATATAGCATGCACCAAGCAGGAAAGGGATCTTGGGGTTATCATCTCTGATGACCTCAAGGTAGGGAAACAGTGTGACAAGGCAGCAGGTAAAGCAAATAGGATGCTGGGATGCATAGGCAGGGGCATCACCAAAAGGAAAAGGGAGGTCATAATTCCACTATACAAGACACTAGTGAGGCCCCACCTGGAGTACACTGTACGGTTCTGGAGACCTTACCTACATAAGGTAGAGAAGGTTCAGAGGAGTGCAACAAAGATGGTGCATGGATTGCATCACAAGTCTTATGAGAACAGGTTGAAGGAACTGAACATGTACTCCCTGGAGGAGAGGAGGGAGAGAGGGGATATGATAGAGACATACAAGTATCTTACAGGCGAGGCGCAGGGTGCAGGAATACACTATTTCTAAGCAAAGATGTTCCAGAACTAGAGGGCATGGGATGAAGTTGGAGGGAGGATGATTCAGAGGAAACGTGAGGAAGAATTTCTTCACAGAACGGGTGGTGGACAAGTGGAACACCCTGCCAGAGGAAGTGGTCGGGGCTGAAACAATCACGGGATTTAAGAATGCATGGAATAGACATAAAGGAATTCTGGAGGTCAGGGGTAAGGGGCAACAGACTTCTTGGAAAACATAAACTGAACTTACAAGCTCAAATGGGCAGACTGGGTGGGCCATAGGCCCTTATCTGCAGACAATGTCTATGTATCTATGTAATTAAGTTAGCTACAGGCAGAGTGTTCTGTGAAATTGTGCTCGTTAGGATTCTGGCTGCAGTGAAGTTGAGATTGGCACAGTAATTGTAATGGGTGAGAATCAGAGTTTGAGGAACAAGTAAGAGTGTGTTTCAGTGGTAGTTGAGTTAGCTGCAGGCAGTAGTTTAGACTGTTCTGTTAAGCTGTGCTGTTTGGAATTCTGGCTGCATCAAGTTGAGAGCATCACAGTAATGAGATGGAAGTTGGGGGGGGGGGAATAGGTGTGTTTTGTAATGCTCACTGAGTTAGCTGTAGGCAGCTGTGAGACCTCTCAGGTAGTTCTGCATGTGTGGCTATGGTAACAGCACAGGTGTTTCTTGCATGCTGAGGGGAAAGCTGCCTAGGGTGATGACATTAGTGACCTTTTGTGACCTGTGTGTGTAAATGGCTGATATCATCACAGTAGAGCAGAGGGTAAAAATATCTCACTGCGGTGGATGATGCACTGTTTTATCTCACTCATTTACCACTCACCCCTATTGTGTGTGCGTGTGTGTGTGTATATATATATACATACATGCGCGAGATGTGCTGACTAAGCCTGGAGATGGTGAAGGGCAAAGTTTGTTATGCCTCTGGGTGAATGGCGCTTGGGTTCATGGACAGAAATGGGTTTGGAAAGTGGCGTTGCACCTTCACCTATGGGGATCCTTATGGGAGAGCACTGCCAGGGTGTTTCTTCACAGGAAATAAATACAGTCCCCCACCCCATGTGACCGAGAATGCAATAACACAATCCCCTCCCCGCTTAACACCCTAAACATGTAAATAAACGGCAAGGCAGCAATGGCAAAACATGTCAGCAGCTGCAGATAACCAGTGGGTTTATTTTGAGGGTCGGAGAACAAGGTAGGGGACAACGGAAGCAAAGGTAAAAATGAATAAAGACAGCAGTTTGCATTCACCCTCACCATACGGAGTGTATCAGCAGTTAACCCCTCAGCCCCTCTGGAAGCTTCCAACTACAGTTCAAGAGTGCTCACAGATGCAGAGTTGTAGGTCTGTGATACTTGCGCCCCCGTGTGGTACAGTGTAAATTCAGTTGTTGGCTGCAGCTGCTGACTGGCAGATCACACAATTAGATGGACAGTAGAACAGAAGCTCCTGGCTGTAAGCTGCTGCTGTGGGCATGATTCTAAGGTTGTACAGGAATACCCAGAAAGTACCTAGCTAGCTGAATAATAGGAATTATGAGTTCTGTGGGTGAAACCCAGTACGGATGACCTTTAGATGACAGGCCATTGATGTTTCCATGTGGATGTCTCCCCTGCTTAGTCAGATAAGGGCTTGGATGGTCTTTTCTGTAGGGTGAATACAGGTGCAGCGGACCCAAAGCGCTCCCAGTGGCGAAGAGTGTGGGCCACAATGATTTTGGATGATGCAAGCTCTGTTCTGTAAGCTGATTACAGGAGTACAGACCTAATGTGCTTCTGGTGTTGTGGGCCATGATGCTGCAGACAGTGATCATATTCACCTCACGACGGGACTTGCCTTCACCCACGCCCGACAGGCAGGCATTCACTCGGGACCTCAGCTGGTTCGATCCTGTCAGGATAAAATCCTAACTGCAGTAGAAGGCAGTGGCTCACGACCTTCCCAGATGCAGAGCAGCTGTCAAGACAACTCCTGGTCTAATTCAGTGTTCGAGCCCAGGCTTAACACTCTAGCTGTATCAATCCCCTTTTCCAGGGGTCTCGGATCTGTTTCAGATAAACTGTTTAGTGGGACAGGGGAAGCAACTGAGAGCTATTCAGAGACGCTCTCCTTCCACTCCGAGATTTCTCTCAAACCAAATTTGCTTTATTGCGCATGGCTTTCCTTTGTGCAGAAAACCAGGGAACAAATTTTAGTGACTAGCATCTCTTGAATTATTCTTTATACTAACTCCTGGCCCTCAGTTCCAGGGGAAAAACATGCATACAAGTCCTGAGCCGGTTTGCAATTCAGAGCTGAGCTCCAAATTGATATTAGTTTCACAGAGACAGAATGTACTAATTTAGTTGTTTTGCAAAGCTGAACTAGTCTCCAAAGCCCGTGCTCCCAGGGGAGGAGTGGTTTTATATTTTGTGCAGCTTTGAAAGGTGCTTGGAACTGAGCAGCCTCCTTGCTGTGGGCTTACTGACCCTGAAGGCAGTCCAGGGGCTGGTTGAGTGAATAGAGGTAGTGGTGTGTCAGCCACGACGAGATATGCACTGAACAAGCCCACAGAACAAACAACAGTGACCAGAACAGACCTGGGTCTTGCAGCTGCAGTCTAGATCGGGACTGGGGTGAAGGAGCAGTGCAGGGGAAGGCAGCAGCAGTGCTCCAGAGAGAGCCAAAGATAAGCCACCTTTTAGGAGGGGATCATATAAATATAGTCGTTTCTTTAAAGACTGCCAGTGGGAATGTTCTTACAGCAGCTACTTAAGGTGTATGCTAAAGTTAGGTGTATTTTAATTACAGGGTTCTGTTCTTGTCAGGTTTCTTTTACTTTGATTTTGTAGGAAGTTAAAGAATGTGCAGCATCAGTGTGGGGCAGCATTTTGTTGTGTGAGCACGTGCTTTTTGTGTGTACTTGCTTAGCTTGCTTTAAGGCAGGCAGGTAACCGCTTGTGTGCTAGGAGTAATGAAATGTTGGCTGGGCTGTCAGTAATCTATTCCCTACTCCTAACTGTTCTAGGAGTGGGTAGTGGACCTGTCGATCATCCATTACCTTCTCCTAAGAGTGCTAGTTATGGGTAAACAGGATGTCTTCACAACTGACAATGAATGGGCTATAGGGGTCAACAAAGTAATATATATATATATATATATATATATATATACAGTGCCTTCAGAAAGTATTCACCCCCTTGGATTTTGTCACATTTTGTTGTGTTACTACCAGAATGTTTAATGCATTGAAATTATTTTTTTCCCCCTTGATTCACACAGCATACTCAACAATTTAAATGGGCAAAAATATTTATATTGTGTAAGAAAAATTTATGAAACTTTAAAGACTGAAATATCTTGTTTACTTAAGTATTCACCCCCGAGTCAATACTTCGTAAAATCGTCTTTGACAGCAATTACAGCTTTGAGTCTTCTTGGGTATGTCTGTATCAGCTTTGCACATCTGGATTTGGGGATTTTCGCCCATTCTTCCTTGCAGATTTGCTCAAGCTTTGTCAAGTTGGATGGGGAGCGTCGGTGAACCGCAATCTTTAAGTCTTTCCACAGATTGTCATTGGGACTCAAGTCTGGGCTTTGGCTGAGCCACTCAAGGACATTTACCTTCTTGTTCTGAAGCCACTCCAGTGTTGCTTTGGCTGTATGCTTGGGGTCGTTGTCCTGTTGGAACGTAAATCTTCGCCCCAGTCCAAGGTCTATTGCAGACTGATGCAGGTTCTCCTCAAGGATGTGCCTGTATTTGGCTCCATTCATTGTTCCCTCTATCCTGACAAGTGCCCCAGTCTCTGCCGCTGAAAAGCATCCCATAACATGATGCTGCCACCACCATGCTTCATGCTGGTGTCAGCGTGGCTCAGCTGGTAGCACATCTGCCTTTGGACCAGAAGGTCGTGGGTTCTCGTCACACACCACGATTGGACTTGCACCTAACATCGCTGGCATCCGAATGCAATATTGGGAGGTGCTGTACTGCTGGGGTGTGCCGTCCTTCGGATGAGACGTTAAACCAAGGTCCCTTCTGCCCACCCTGGTGTTGTCCTGGTGGGTGTCCAGGTGGAAGTAAAAGAACCCAGGGCACTCTTCGCAAAGAGTAGGGAACATTCCCGGTGTCCTGGCCAACATTCCCCTTTCCATAAACTGGTTCATGCAATTATCCAGGCTGTGTGTGGGTGATGATGTGCGATATGGCCGCCACCACACATTCAGTCACTTCACTACCAGTCTAACCTTGCTTGTAAAGCGCTTTGGATGTATGAAAAGCGCTATATAAATGCTTCTTCTTCTAGGGATGGTGTTACATGGGTGATGAGCTGTGTTCGGTTTGCGCCAGGCATAGCGCTTTGCATTCAGGCCAAAGAGTTCAATTTTTGTTTCATCAGACCAGAGAGTCTTTTGCCACATGGTCTCAGAGTCTGCCACGTGCCTTCTTGCAAACTCCAGGCATGCTATTATGTGGCCTTTTCTCAGGAGTGGCTTCCGTCTAGCCACTCTCCCATAGAGGCTACATCTGTGAAGTGCTGCAGAGATTGTTGTCCTCTGGACCGGGTCTCCTATCTCAGCCATGGAACTCTGTAGTTCTATCAGGGTGGTCATTGGGTTGTTGGTCACTTCCCTGACCAAGGTCCTTCTTGCCCGGTTGCTCAGTTTGGGAGGACGGCCTGCTCTAGGAAGAGTCTGGGTGGTTCCGTAATCTTTCCATTTCCTAATGATGGACTTGACTGTGCTCCTGGGAACTGTCAACACCCTAGAAATGTTTTATACCTCTCCCAGATCTGTCCTCCTCCACAATTCTATCACGGAGTTCTATGGACAACTCCTTGGTCTTCATGGTAGAGTTTCTGCTCTGACATGCACTGTCAACAGTGGGACCTTATATAGGCAGGTGTATTTCCTCTGAAATCATGTCAGCATTTGAACTGACCACAGGTGGACTCCATTCAAGTTTTAGAGTGATCTCACAAGGAAATTGGATGCACCTGAGCTCAATTTAGAGTGTCATAGCAAAGGGGGTGAATACTTATCAAATCAAGACATTTCAGGTTTTTATTTTAAATTACATGTACAAAAAATTCCAGAAGTTTCATTCCACTTTGACATTATGGAGTAATTTGTGTAGATACGTGACAAAAAAATCCCATATAAATGTATTTTAATTTGAGTTTGCAACATCACAAAATGTGACAAAATCCAGGGGGGGGGGAATACTTTCTGAAGGCACTATATAGAGAGAGAAAATAATGCACGAGAAACCATGCACAATAAGGCTATGTTCCCATTCAGAGGTTCACATAACATCATTGGCGACCTTAAGAGCGAAGCTCAAGTGGGCAGCCATGCAAAACAAGACTGTGTTTCTATCCAGGGGTTCTGATGACATCATAGAGACCTCCAGATCAAAGCTCCAGAGGTCCCTGTTGTCATCAGAACCCCAAGGTGGAAACACAGTTGACTTGCGCCAGTGGTTGCCTGTGTGTTATTTTGTAACGTATATAATATGAAACATTTAAAAAATGCCGTTTTTTTTCCCCTGCCAAGAAATCTGTTCAGTTTTTTATTTAGCTTAAAAAAAAGCAGAAACCCACCCTACCTATCTATTCAAAACCAACCTCGATGAGGGTGGGTGTTTTATTTTATTTTTTTTTAAATATCACATACAGTTTTGTGATAGGGTTGAATCTGGATTCTGTGCAGCTTTCTTTTTTTGTTTAAATACTTTGGTAACTGGGTAAGGTCCACGTGGCAAAATGCCTGTTTTCGGGGGCAACCTGAGAGAACGGGGGAGGTAAAGTGACTTGCGCAGAGTTGCACGGTATGCAAGTGGAGGTTGTGGGAATCAAACCCAGGTCTGCTGGATGTACCAAACCCATTCTCAACTGCTAGGCTATACTGTCACCCTGTGTGTGTGTGTGTGTGTGTTCTTTTTGGGGGTTGGGGGTGGAGGTTGAAAGTAAAATGACAGGTGGCATGAGTTTCCATTCTAATTAAAAAAGAAAAAAAAGTTTGTGTATCACATAAGATTACAACAGCATTCTGTGATCTTTGAATTACATAGGTACCTAGAAATTGTCGGCAGATAAGGATTGCTAGGCCCATCTAGTCTGCTTGTAAGCCCCATACTTGTATGCAGTCACTGACCCTAAGTGATCAATGGTTTTTCATCACTCCCTCCCCAGGCATGTTTAAACACCTCCACTGTGCTTGCCCCCACCACTTCTTGTGGCAGACTGTTCCAAGCATCCACCACCCTCTCTGTGTAGAAAAACCTCACATTACCTCGTAATTCACCCCCCTCCAATTTCATATCTTGTCCCCTCGTTCTAATATCTTTTCTACATTGGAAAAGATCCCCCACGTGCACCTTGTTAATGCTCTTGAGGTCCTTCAAAGTTTCTATCATGTCCCCCCGCTCTCTCCTCTCTCCCAGTGAGTACATATTGAGGTCTCTTATTCTCAAGCCATGCACCATCTTAGTCACCCTTCTCTGTATAGCCTCCACCTTGTCTGTGTCCTAGGACAGACCTCATAATCTGCCCCCTCCAATTTCATATCATGTCCCCTCATTCTGATATTTTTTCTACACTTGTGATACAACAGCTTTTTAGTTAGCATGGAAATCCATGTACAACAAGGGGTAACCATATAACATAGATCTTTAGGGCTGACAATATAGCCTAGCGGTTAGGGAACAAGCTCTGAATGAGTTTGGTACATCCAGCAGACCTGGGTTTGATTCCCACAACCTCCACTTGCATACTACGCGACTCTGCGCAAGTCACTTTACCTCCCCAGTTCTCCCAGGTTGCCCCTGAAAGCAGGCATTACGGGGGGATGGATCAGGGGCAACGTGAGGAAGTATTTTTTCACAGAGAGGGTGTTGGATGCATGGAATGGCCTTCCTGGGGCGGGAGGGGGGACATGATAAAAACTTTCAAGTACTTCAAGGGAATCAACAAAGTCCAAGAGGGTAGCAGCTTTCAGAAAAAGAGATGTGCAAGAACAAGGGGATACAATTTGAAGATAGCGGGGGACGGCTCAGGGGCAACGTGAAGAAGTATTTTTTCTTTTACGGAGAGGGTGTTGGACGCATGGAATGGCCTCCCTGAGGAGGTCATGGGGTCAAAAGCAGTGGGGGAATTCAAGAATGCATGAGACAGAAATAAGGCATTTTTTTTTTCTAAATTCAACTTTATTGATTTTCTTATTAACAGAGCGACAAAAAAAGACAAATCAGCAAAGACTTAATAGAACTCAAACACAGAAAAACAAAGAAAAACTGACACCTATTACATTATAAAATAAAATTAGACATTTTCTTGTAAAACCTCCCTCCCCCTTCCCCATATAATCATCCAATCTACCCTCTCAATCCCCCTACCGCTAAAATGCATTGGGAAGATCCATTCATCAGTGTGCTTACCAGAATTATGTTACCTTCCATTACTCGGCCTGGCCTGAAGCAAATAAAGCGTATGAAAGGAGCTCCATATCGATTTGTACTTTGCCAGATTATCCCTTCTCCTAGCCCCAAGTTTTTCCATATTCAAGTTGAATAATAATTCTTGTAACCACTCCGTGTAAGTAACCGGGGTGTCATCCAACCAATGCTTTAGCACCACCTTCTTGAGCGAAACTGAAATCAAGGCCATATAATATCTTCTAACTTTGACCGCAATACCAGTATAATCACCCATCATACAGACTTCTGGGGTAAAATATTGGTTAATGCCCAATAATGGATCTGCCTTATATTTAATTTGATCCCACAGCATTTTGATCGGTGGGCATTCCCAGAAGATATGATATAGGTCCCCAACTGCCTGGTTACATCGAAAGCATGTCTGATCAGGCCTACGACATAAGGCAATTCTGGTGGGGGTAGGAGGAAGTAGGCTGTTGGTTAACTAGGATCTGTAGTTTATCCAGTAGGTAGGGAAATGGGCAGACTGGGTGGGCCAAGCAGTCCTTATCTACCGTCAAAGTCTGTGTTTCTAGAATTCTGTGACCTCACCCAAGGGCTGCTGTGACTAACATTTTTCCCTTTTCTTTGCTTTCTTTCCAGTGCCTTTGCCCGCTATCCTAATGGTGTTGTCGTGCATTATTATTGCTGTAAGGACCGCAACGTATGTCCCACTGACATCTGAGCAGCCAAGGCACGTCCTGAAGGAAATGCGGCTTGTTAGCAGGACCCAGCTTCATCGACCCTCTAAATGGGCTGACTGACTGGCTTAGAGGAGCTGCCACCCCACCACCGTGAGGATATAAAGAAAGTTTAATCTTCGCCACTGCCCCGGATGAATAATGTGTAGCTATTCTCTTCTCAGTTCATCTGGCGATAACCTGCAACTAACAGTTTACCAGGATTGGGGGGAGGGGGGTCCTGCATTTGGGCTGAATTTATAAATCCTGCACCAGGACTGCATTGCACGGCACTGCCAGTAACACAGTAAAACTGAATTGGCTGATATGACCAGGTACCCATCCTACACCACAGAGCCATGTGATTTTTTTTTTTTAACGGGTGCTTACAACTCGAGTAAACTTTCATGTTCGCGAGCCTGCCTAACACTTACTGAAAAATAATTATATATTTTAGTTTGGGGAGGGGCTGGCATCACACTAACACGGAGTAGCACAGGCCAGAACAGAGTTTGATCCACCAGCTGGTCTAACTAAAGGTAGTAGTTTCTTGAAAAAGACTTGGAGAAAAACATGGCAGTGGTTCAAACAAAAGTTCTGCCACATCTTGCGCTGTAGAATAAACATTTTGTTGATGATACTAGTGGTGAGTGACATGCCTGTGATCCTTACATGGTGATGAGAATGTACAAAACCACTTACTCAGCAGACCAGGAGTTTATTGGCTGATTTCCCTGCCGGTACTGGCTGCATATTTAATATTCGCCTAATTTATGTTTGCTTGCCTTTTGTTCATCACCACCTCCACCCCCATTTTGCACATTGCAGTATTGCTGTGAAACATTGTTGGTTGTTACATTGACGGGCATGCGTACTGGAGCTTGTGCAAAGAGCCCCAGGACCACAGAGAGTCTGAAGGCTGCCAAGAGTGGTTTGTTACACAAAGTGCATTCTCAGCATACCAGAGTCCTACTCCATGCATCATTTGGTAGTTCAGGCAGGTGCAGTACAGCTGTCGAGATGCGGACTGATGGGAAGAGGATTCTGGGTAGCAGAAGTCTGCGTACTTTTGTACTTTCCTGCAAATACTGCAACTGCAGCATTGGCATCTGTAAGGAATTAGAGACAGAGAAGATGTTACAGTAGAACTGCGATGCTTACAGATTTTATGTAAGATAGCATTGTTGACTGTCAACATGGTACACAGGAGAGAAAAAAGAACAATAAATGTAAATTATGTTTTTTTAATGAGATTACATTTCAGACTGTACAGTATGGACTTGTTAGCCATGTGCTTTAGTGGGGACACCCGATTTTTTTTTTGTTTTGTTTTTCTTCTTCTTCCTTTAAAAAAAAAAAGTGTTTCCTGGATTTCCTGTAATAAATTTAAAAATAGTGAAAATGTTGTCTTGTGTGTATGTATAGCCCCGCTGTGAAGTTTTTGTGTGTTGGGAGGTGGGGGTATGAAGTCATTCTGGTCATCTGTGTCAGCAGTTTAGCTAAAGCTAGTCCAAGTACACATGATCAGGAACTGTGCTACTGGAGTAACCACATACCCTGTTCTCCTGTGGATCCTCACTGTTGTTTGTGTATTGGAGATTACGGGCACATTCATCATTGTTCGGGTCCTCCGAAGGCAAGAGACCTTACTTTAAATTCAGCTGCAACTCGACCTGCTCAACAGAAATATCCATCCACAGCACCTTTGAATGGTAGAAGACCGTGATCTTCCCTGTATCAGTCTTCACCAATCATCTCTGGTGGGTATAACTCAGAGGTGCAGTACCCCATGGGAGCTTTTTTCTTTCAAAAAAAGGGAGGGGTCGGCATTGGGGGTGCCTCCCTCGGAGGCTGACGCTTGCATGACGTCAAGGTTGGCCAGTAACTGATGTTGATTCCTCCTCCACCTCAGTTCTGCTTCTCCTGTCAGAGTGTGCAGCTACCTCGTGTTCGAGTGAGGAAGAGCTGCACCATTGCAGCCTACTCAATTTGTCGACACTTCTCAATTCTGCTGTCGCCGCCTCCATTACTCGCTGCCATATTTGACTTGGAACGCCTACTTACAGGTAAGATCTTTCCTGTTTTCTGTTGTTCAGTGCTGAGACTGTTGCTGAGTTTTAAGTTATTTTTACAGAGAGTCATGCCAGGTTCGAGGGACAAAAAGAAAACCTCAAAAGAGGACTGGCCCCCAATGTGTCAGGTGTCCCTCTGTCCAGCAGATTTCTGTTGTGGACTGGCATGACCATTGCCTGACCTGTCTGGGTCCAAACCATAATATGGACCATTGTGACGCTTGCTTCTCCATGGCCATAGAGTGCTTGAATACCACGTGTTTAAGGTCAGCCGTAATCCGCCGACCTTCTGGGTGCGTTGTCATACTCTGGTTGCCAGACGTGGATCACTCCACCCTTCCTCTGGTTTCCCTCCCGGTTCTATATGGACCAAGAGGGGCCCTCTGTCCCTTTGAGCCTCGTTGGGGTGGAGGCCTCTTCTATGGTGCTGGAGGCATGGTCAAGCCGCTCTGGGGGCTAGGCTGGGGGACACCGATTTGGCTGTCACTTCCTGTGAGTGCAGGCTCCCCCAGTGTCACGGCCTATGCTTGCTAAGCCCAGCCTGGTGGTTTCCTCAGCGCTGCCCGTCAGAGCCGCTCTTGACCCTGGAGCTGTTGGAGCACGGTGGTGCCTCGGGGGGTACTGGGTCCTCCCATGGCTCCATTCACAATGCTGATGGTGGGAGGGCCTTGGGGGTAGCCTCTCTTGATGTCTGCCTGATCTCCTCTTCGGAGGATGATAAGGAAGCAGATCCAGACTGGCAGCCCGACTCCTCGGAGTTCCAGGGCTCTCCCCAACCCACTACCACAGCGCTCTCCCAATCCCCTCTTCCTTTGGGTTCAGTGATTGCAATCAGTGCAGGTAGTCTCTCTGGAGTCCTAGTGGTGCCAGAGGGGCACTTTGTGTTGGTGGCTGTTCCGATCCGGTGGGAACTGAGTCTTCCACTCGGCACTATTTCCAGTGCTGCTTGGTCCTCTGGTGCTGGAAAGGGGGCTCCCACACCAGTCGCCTTCCCAATGGATGCATCAGGGGTGTGGAGCCCCTGTGATTGGTGACCAGGAAGAGGTCCCTCTCTGAGTCGGTGAGGGGGCAAGGTGAAGAGCGGCAGCCCTTCCTTGGAGCCCTACAAGGCTCGGGGAGGAGCCACAGGCTGAACCTTGCTTCTCTTCCTCATCTTCTTCGAGTGAGACCTTGGTGAGTGGGGATAGGGGCCATCGTTCTGGACCTACACAGCCCTGGTCACCTCGCAAGAGGGGAAGATTCCCCTTCAGGGCATAGTCCTGACCACTCCAGGGTGGTTGAGGGCCATTGACTGAGGAGACCAGCACATCCTTCCCTGGCATTGGATCATCTGCAGGGTCTTGTAGCCCTGACAGAGGGTGCGCCAGCTGAGACTGCTTTTTTCCCTCCCTCTGCCTCCCCACTTCTCGGGCGATTTGGGTCCTTTGGAGCCCTTGATCTTGCAGCAGTTCAGGGCCTCAGCTGCTGTCAGAGACATGGATGAGCAGGTCTTCCACCTGTCTCCCCAGCAGCAGCTAGGCTCTAAGTATTTGGACTTGTTGGCCTCCTCATCTTCCTCCACTGAGAAAGTGGACCCATCTGTCCACCTGTCCTCTGATGCTGACCAGACCCCCATCAGCATTTCCTTTTGCAGCTGGTCATCAAGCTCCACGTATACAGGGTGGCAAGACGCAATTCTGAGTAGGTGATGCACACTTTTCTAAGTGAGTTCAGTGCAGACCACCTGGTGGTGCCTACCTGGCCAGTTCCTTTCCAGGAGGTGTTGTATTGCATCTGGCAGCATCCATCAGTCCCTTCTCCTGCCCCAGTGTACTGCCAGCGCAAGTATTGCACACCCCGGGGATCTCCAGGAACTTTGCCTCACCCCACCTTCGGAGTGAGCCTCCTGGACACCCCTACCGGGCATAGAAACCCAAGGCACAATCGGCCCCCAGGTGCTGACTGTGGAGTTTGACCGATGGGGGAGGAGAGTCTTCTCCTTGGCACGCCTTATGCTCTGTATTGCATCGTATCAGGCTCATCGTGCTGCCTACAACAGGCACTTATGGTCGATGCTAGGTCAAGTGCTTGTATCAGTGCTTGATTTGGAGGCAACCAGGCAAACCATTGCCCTCTCCGCACGTGGCCTGAAGCTTGCTAGGCACCAGGCAATGGCATCATATGACAGCAGTGAGGTGGCATCCAGGCTACTGGGGACAGCGATCTGGTGAAACATTTAAATAAATAAATTAGGCGGACGACGTGGCTTCGCCTTTCTTGGTTAACCTTACCTTTCTTGACTAAAACCAGACAGGTAAATTAAATAATGCAGCATGGTTTGGTCCTGGATTATTTAAAATTAAAAGAGCTAGAGATAGGGCATGGAAGAAAGCCAAACTGATAAATGGAAACCAGGAGTGGATTAAATATAAACAGTTACAGAACTTGTATACTAAAGAAGTAAGGAAGGCTAGACAAGTTTATTGTAATGAAAAATTATCTAAATAAGTGATAGAGTCTCCAAGGACATTTTGGAGTACAATAAACAAATTACATAAGGGACAGAAAATGGGTTACCCTATCCAATTTTTGATTAATGGAACTAAAATGGATATAGGAAGTGGAGTGATAAATGCATTTAATATTTTTTTTTATTAACATGGGCACAGATGCATTAAAAACTGGATTGAATAACACAAAACATGCATCTCCAATGAAAATTGAGAAGGACCAATCAGCTGATGAAAATATACAACAGGAAGAACAAATGGAGTTCAAATTTGCCCCAATAACTAGTAAGGAAGTTAGAGAATTATTTAAAATCAATACAAATAAAGCTGAAGGTATGGATGGAATACCAAATGTATTATTAAAGTTAGCAGCCCCTATTATAGATCAGCCTACGGCAAATCTATTTAATATGTCTCTTACATACGCGGAAATACCTTTGATTTGGAAAACAGCAAGAGTAGTACCGGTTTACAAGTCAGGATCTAGAATGCTTATAGAAAATTATAGAGTGATTTCTTTTACCAACTATGTCAAAAATCTTGGAAAAAATTGTGGCAAGACAAATGCAGGTTTTTCTAAAAGAAAAAAACGTTCTTAATAAGTATCAATTGGGCTTTAGGCCGGAGCATGGAACCACCGCAGCCCTACTGAAAGTTACAGGAGATATTGTGGAAGGAATGGACAGGGGAATGCCAGTGGGAGCTATTTTTATTGATCTTTCCAAAGCATTTGACACCTTGGACCATGGCATCCTCCTGTCCAGACTGAGAACCTGTGGTATATCCGAGATGGTGGTTAACTGGTTCAGGAATTACTTGGATTCAAGACAACAATAAGTAATCATTAAGGACTGGTCTTTGGTCCTGAAGGAAACTGTCTCGGGTGTAGGAATCCATACTTGGATCTATTTTGTATAAATTATATATGAATTAACTAAATTTTTCATAGCAAGGGGTGCAGTATCACCTATATGCTGACGACACAATTATCTGTGTGGCTGGGGTGTCAGTAGTATCAATTCAGTTAATACTACAACAAGCCTTTGATTATTTACAAGATTTTTTGTTGAGTTCTAAACTAGTTTTAAATGAAAAAAAAAATCACAGGTTATGGTTTTTCATAGGGCAGTGGGATTAAAATTGAACAAAATACATTACAAATTGTGACTCTTACAGGGGCCATATTGGAGCAAGTAGATATGTATAGATATTTGGGGGTTTACCTAGATAACTACCTTAAATGGGGCATTCATATTGAGAATATCTTAAAAAAAAGTAGGGGAAATGTTTAGGATCTTTGTATAGAATTAGAAAAAATATGTCCCCACAGGTTAGACAACCTTTTTTTTTTTTTCAGTTGTTTTACTAGGAGTAGCACACTAAGCTGAAAGCTTGTATACAGGTGCAACATGGGAGCACAGGGAAGTTAAATGACTTGCTCAGGATCACACAGTATGCAAGTGGGGGTTGTGGGATTCAAACCCAGGTCTCCAGATTTGCAACTCAGAGCCTTAAACCACTGCGCTATGCTTGTAGTAACTGTAATGGTATCACCCATGTTGGAATATGGAAATATTATTTACATAGGTGCAACAAAAGGGAAGTTGTATGAATTGGACATCATGCACAATAAACTGGCAAGATTTATATTAGGGGTACCAAAATGACACGTAGACTAGAGATGTATAGGGAATTAGATTGGCTCTCTCTGTCTCGAGGGAGAGTTCTAAGTACAATTATATTTATGATAAAATGTATTTCGGGGAAAGTTACGGAGTATGTTGTTGAGAGTATTGGGCTAAAAACACTTATAAGGGAAATACGTTCTGTGAACAATTTGGAATGTGTGGTACCAAAACAAAAAACGGTATTGGGAAGAAGTCATTTTACATGTACTGGGCCTTTTTTGTGGAATAAATTACCTGGGAATTTAAGACCTTTGAACAGAGAAATCCAGGTAAAACTAATAAAAGATTGGTATACTAAACACACAAACATAGACGAGGAACTAGTATAGTTGATAAGTAAAGGAAAGGGCATTAATTACATCATGTGAGGGAACGATGCCTTAAAATAGGACATTCAAAATATTGGCTATCTGCACCTTAGCTGTATTATGCAAGTGTTCTTTGTATTGGCTGTCATATTTGTATGATGATGCTTTGGAAATGTAATTGTAAATGTCACCTATTGTATAAGTCGTGTTATGATGTAATGTGTTCAATGTATTTTGTTTAATTAATGTAAGAGTAACTGGATTAGGCCTCTCTGGACCTCACTGTAAATGAGCTTTGGCTCAGTGGAGTTATCCATATTAATTTTTTATATATAAAAATTTTGCCTACCCTACCTACCATCCTTGGCCCGGGAAAGGGTGCTTGCTTCCCCCTTCCGAGGGACCTGCCTCTTCTCCAGCAGGGTGAGGCGGGAACTTCAGTGGTGACTTCCTTCTCCCAGGCAAAGGGAGGAAACACCCAATCTCACCCTGACCAGTCACAGTCCTAACCTGTCCTGTGAGTGTCTTCTCTTCCAGTGCTTCCCCACAGTGGGCTGAGGGAAAATTTTTTCCTCTGGGAAGTACCAGGTCCCCTCCGGGGGGGAGGGGGCTTGGTAATCACCCACCAGTGATGAATGGTGAAGATTGATACAGGGAAGATATCAAAATTACATACCTATCGTAATTCTTGATCTTCCTGTATATCTTCACCATTCATCACTGCTTTCCACCCTCCATCCCCTCTTGGGCCTCAGTCTCTGGGTGATGCCTCCTCCCTGCTTGCCCACCAGTTGAGGCCAATTGTGGGCGTAGTCCCACTGGTACCTCCAGGTTCTCTGGTCCTTCCGTGAAGTGACAAAGACCCACTGTGGGGGAGGGCAAGCAGGGGCACTTTCCCTTCATTTCTTAATTGGGGCTCCCTCTGGCCCTCTTCTTGAGACTCTGATGAAGACCCTCCTCTAGCTTGGTTCCGAACCCTTCTTTGAGTCCGGCTGGCCAGCTCGGGTCTCCTGCCTGAGTGGGTCCTTGTCAAGGTCAAAGAAAAGTCAGAAGGACCCTTGGGGACCCCAGCCACCTTTTTTTCTTCTGGAGCCGTGACCCCTTCCCTTCTGGTCTCCTGATGGGTTCTTCTGGGGCAGTGTCCCCTCTCCAAAATCTGTTATGCCTATATATGGGGAGCACCTCCTCCAAGATATCCCCTTGGCCCCTCCTACTCTCCAGCAGAGGGTGCAGTATCCATCCCTAAGACCTTCTGCTAGAGGAAGTCTTTTTAGTGCAAGTAGACCCTGCCCAGGGTGGCCTCTCTCCTCATCCTAGGGTGTTTTAGGACGGGGGAACCCCTACCACCCCCCACCCCATCATCTTGGACTGAGGCGGAGAGTGTCTTCAAGCTGGATTGTTCTGTCCTGCTGGACTAATGCCAGTTGGGCATTCCCCTATGTTCTGTTTTCTCAGGGATTGCGTTCGCTCTCCCTCTGTTAAAAAAAACAACTTCAGGGCGGGAAGGTGGCTTGGACAGTAGTGTCTTTCTCCTTGATCCTCAGGGAGTCCTTTGACCTCTGCTAGGGTGTTGTGGGGTCTCCCACATCCTCTTCTCTCTATCTCTTTCTCTTCTTTCTTTTCCCTCCCTTACTCTATCCCACTCTTGCCCTCCCAGAGGTTGGGGCCCCTTGGTCCAGACCCCTGGTTTCCTCTCTTCTGTCCTCTGGCCAGCATTATTCTTTTTTCTGTGTATATCCTTTCCTTTTGCCTATCCCTCGGACTCCCTTGCCCCACCCTCTGTCTTTCCTTTGTCTCTGCTTTCACTCTCTGGCATGCAGAACTGAGGTGGAGGAAGAGTTGTCATCAGTTACTGGCCAGCCGTCAAGCGCCATGCAGTACGTTGGCCTTGGGGGCGGCACCACCCTCCACACCAACTCCTCCCCTTTTTGATAAAAATGCTCCTGTGTAGTACTGCGCCTCCAGCTTATACCCACCAGTGATGAATGGTGAAGGTATACAGGAACATCAAGAATTACGATAGGTACGTAATTTTCATATCCTGTTCCCACTCATTGAAAGATAGTCCGTGATGGCAGCAAAAGAACAAAGGTCCATCTCTAGTCTGCCCAGAGTTCCCTATCTGCCCCAGCACCCGTTGTCCCTATGGGTTTTATCCATTTTGGTCCACCCCCTGCTCCCCTCCCTACTGCTACTGTCCTGAGCAACCACTAAACCCTTCACTGTCCCAGCCATGTATGGTCTTGGCACCCCCACCTCTGCTGGCAGACTGTTCCATGGCGCCACCACCCATTCCGTAAGAATAGAACTTCCTCGCATACCTCTAAAACCTTCCCGCCAGTTTCCACTTGTGACCTCAGGTCCTTGACTTTTTTTTTCATTTTTCAATAAAGCTTACAAAAACAAAATATTCCTTGATTCCAGATATAGGAGTAGATACAAGAAATGCTATGTTAGGTAATACAAAGCCCATCTTTCTTAGTTACAGCATTGAGGGGACAAAATGCATCTACTGAATTATACAAAAGTTGACCAAAATAGGCTATAAGCAGCAAAGACCATGGACATCCCTACCGAAAATAGTTTAAGTCCAGAGAGTTTCGTCTTTTCAGAGAGGCCTTCATCAATTGATATGGCCCAAGAGTCCATGAAGTGTAAGAGAAGGTGGAAATCGATCCCTTTTATATCATTAGTAAAGATGCCCCTCAAACATGCTCACGGACATTCCCTTTCAATGTAATTAAACTTAATCTGTACCATTTAAACAGTTAACGGTAAAAGCCCCAACATTTCTTAGAGGATGTAAACATTCACTCCTTCCCCAAATCTACTACGAGGTGGTAACTTTGCCCCTAGTAAAACTGTGTATTGCTAGAACATGTTGCTTGTAATAAACATATTTAAGATAGCATTAGAAGACTCCTTAGCAATTTAAAGTTAACAGAGTTACTGGTGTACAGTGGGACTGTCTCTAAGATTAGTGGGTGACCTGATTAGGCAGTAGGGGTATCTTGGACTAGGGGGGAACCTGGTGGCTCACCCAAGGAAACCTATTTGGAAGGGGATGGAACCACACATCATTAGGGCCGGCATCTTTGGGAGGGTGGTGGGGTGCACAGGTGTGGAGCAGCCATGATACTGGACTGGGCTGGAAGTTTGGTGGTTGCCCAGTATGCTACCAGCTAGCACAGCTTAGGGAGGAGGTTGTGGGGATGAGGAGAAAGCTGGGGAAGGGGGTGGTATGGTTGGGGAAGGGGGCTGGAAATCTCCCACAGGGTTGCACCAAGCACTGGGGGTGGGGGTATAGGGAAAGGAGTGCAGGAGAATACTCAGGGGTCACATAGGGACCCTGGCAGAGGGGGTCCAAAAGGACACTACCAAGGAAGCTGGCAGGTAACTGGGGACCCTCACAAAGGGGGGACGGAGGGACAACATTCTCAGGGAAGTAGGCAGATGGCCAGGGCTGGACAGAAGGAAGCAAGGCGGGGAGGTGGATCAGACCTATACTCAGTAACGTTTCAATTCTCTTCTTCTGCTCAAGGATGAGGGGGTGATGTAGCCACGACAGAGGTGGTTAGAGACGGAAAGGGTGTGGGAGGGAGGCAGGGGCCAGATAGCAGGAAGAACAGGGGGACCTGGAATGCAGGAGAATGGGGAGCAGTGAATCAGAGCAGGAGAGGCAGGGGAAGAGGGAGGAAAGCGCAAGGAGAAGGACCATTTGGGAGGAAAGGTAAAGGAGAAGGACCAGAAGTACAAGGAGGATTCAGTAAGGGAGCTGAGGGTTTAGGCCTAGGGGAGCACGATAAGCAAGGAGGAACTAAATGGAGACAGGAAGGAAGGGAGGATGAGTCAGGCTAGTTTAGCAGATGGGGGAGAAGGACCAGTTGCGAGCAGTGAGGGGAGTTAGCAAGGTACAGAAGGATACTCAGGAGGAGGAGAGGCATAGGATTGGAGGGGAGGTGGCCATGGTAAATAAGGAGGGGGTGGCATGTGGCACCCAGATAGGGGGAGGAACAAGGAGCCAGCTGGGTGGAGGGGCCGTAGAAAGGATGAGGGACATGGAAGGGGGGGATGGAGGAAAAGGAGTGGTCAGAGTGCTCCTGCTGGGGGATTCTATGATCAGGGGTATCAAATGGGATAGGGAGGGAGAAGCCTGGCCAGTTAGAACAAGATGCTTCCCTGGACTAACGGTGCACAGGGCTAAGCACCAGGTATATCAGCTGGCAAAGGACTCGTGGGGTTCCCAGACATACTGGTCCACCTGGGTACAAATGACATTGAGGGAAGAAGCTAGCTAGAGATACAGGCAATATTCAGGGAGCTCGCCAGGCTCTATCATGACATAGGATGCACAGTTTCCTTCTCAGAAATCCTGCCAGTGCCAAGGGCTAGTGGGGAACACAAAAGGAAAATTAGGGAGATAAACCAGTGGCTCAGGGAGTGGTGTGAGGCCAGAGGGTTTGGGTTGATGGGGATTGGGGAGACCTGGGAGGATAAGGAGCTGTATGCTAGAGATAGACTACATCTCAATTTGGAGGAGGGAATCCAAGTTGAAAATAGAGGAGTTCATTGGTGAAAAGTGGGATTTAAACTTGTGAAGGGGGTGGGATGGGAGAAAAGGCTGTCAAGGGGTCCGATAAAGGAGGGACTCTGTCTCCACCCCCTGGGGACCAGGAGGATTGCAGAAAAGGCCAACTGGCAAAGTGCAGACCAGAAGAAAACAGAATCCCATGGGAACACGAGCAGGGAAATGGAACTATAGGGAAAGGGTGGAAGGTAGTCTCTAAATGCCAGGAGCTTGGCAATAAAATGCCTGAGCTCCAGGCGATGTTAACTGAGGGAACAGGGATGTGGCAGCGGTCACTGAGACTTGGGCCACTGCAAGACATGACTGGGACCTGAACCTGGAGGGTTACACTATGTTCAGGAAGGACAGGGGAGGGAAGGGAGGAGGGGTAGCAATGATAGTCAAAACTGCATTGGCATAGGGGAGTAGAGGAGGCGGAGGGAACGTGGAGGCATCTGGGTCACCTTGATAACAAGGGGAGGCAAGAGAGTAAAATAGGAGTGGTGTATAGACCCTGCCCTGGCGGAGGAGCTGGAGGACAGTCTGGTGGCAGATGTTAGGAGACACTGCAGACTGGGCAGAGGAAAGGTGGTGGTGTTAGGGGACTTAAACATGCCAGGAACAGACTGGGAGATTATGACATCCTCTGTGACCAGGGAACAGAGGTTGTTGGATGTCTTTCAAGACGATTCCTAACTCAGCAGGTGAGGGAACCGACCAGGGAGGCACGGGTACTGGATGTGGTCCTGGCAGACAGTGACCAGATTGGGGGCCTGGAGGTAAGGGACCCATTGGCGGGGAGTGACCATGCCACGGTCTGGTTCTGCCTGGACCTAGGAGGGGTAGAAAGCTGCACAAAGATGGAAGTAACCGACTTCAGGGGGGCGGATTTTAAGGAAATGGGAAGGATCCTTGAGCATTTGGATGGGATTGGGTCAGACATGGACGCTGATAGTAGGTGGGAAATCATCAGGAGAGGGGTGCAGGATGCTACCAGCACCTGTGCAAGAGTAAGACGAAAATGCGGTAGGGCCCAAAAACCCTGTTGGTGGACCAGGAGGTCCAGGAGGTGGTGCGGGAAAAGAAAGCAGCCTATAAGAAATTCAAGTGCTCAAGGAGTGAAAGGGATCGAGGGAGCACGAGCTGATGGCTAGAAGGGCCACTAGAGTGGTGAGGGTTGCAGGCAAGGAAGGAGCAGAACCTGGCCAGGAAATTAGGAGAGGGAAAAAGGGTTCTTTTAGATACATTGGGAAAGACTAAGGGTGAAGGGCAGATTAGCAGGATTAAATCGGGAGAGATGGGCACAAGACCCGGGGAGCAGGCTGAGGTACTAAATGAGTACTTCACCTCTAGTTTTCACCAGGGAAAATGGGGATGCTGCATCATACATGGAGGAGACAGAGATAATGAGGGAGGGGACCCACCGATCGGGCAGGTCTGGGGAGGGGGGCATCACTGGCAGGTGGGGGGAGGGCTAAGCAGGGAGAAGAGGTACCAGAAGTGGAAATCACAGCAGAGAGAGTGAAGGAAGCCCTCAGCTCCCTTAAGACGGAGAAAGCACCGGGGCTGGATAAATTACATCCTAGAGTGCTGAAGGAACTTGCAGATGTCCTGGCGAAACCCCTGGCAGAGCTTTTCACCATCTCTCTGAGGACAGGGTGGGTGCCCCAAGACTGGAAGGTGGCGCATGTAGTGCCTATCCACAAGGGGGGTCAAGGGAGCTGGCAGGGAACTACAGGCCTGTCAGCCTGACATCGGTGGTGGGCAAGGTGATGGAGGGCATTGTCAAGGAGAGGCTGGGGGACCTGGATAAGTCAGGGTGCCTGGACGATAGACAGCATGGATTCATCCCAGGGAAATCGTGTCAGACAAACCTGGTGGAGTTCTATGACTGGGTGACAAGTGCCTTGGACCTGGGTAGACCAGTGGATGTCCTCTTTCTAGACTTCAGCAAGGCATTTGACTCTGTTCCTCACGTGGGCCTGTTGGATAAGCTAGGAGAAATGGGGGTGGGAAACCAGATGATCAGATGGATAGGCAATTGGCTCCAGGACCGGACCCAGAGGGTCGTAGTTGGTGGGATAGTCTCATCCCCAAGGAGGGTCAATAGTGGGGTCCCACAGGGATCAGTCCTGGGCCCTTCTGTTCAACGCCTATGTATCTGACATAAGGACAGGAATCAGGAGTGAGATGAGTCTCTTTGCAGATGGCTCAAACTGGGGGTGTGGTGATGGGAGGAGGAGGGTGGCCCTGCAGGGGACCTGAGGCTCTGGAAAGATGGTCTAGAAAGTGGAAGCTGAGGTTCAATGCAGGAAATGCAAGGTACTCCACCTGGGGCCAGAAACCCAGGCCAAGTGTACACCCTGGGGAATACTACAAGTCTCAATGGCTGAGAGGGACCTGGGGTGGTGGTGGATGTCAAGATGAACAACTCTGAGACTTGTAGGAGGGCAGCAGCCAAGGCCAACAGGATGCTGGGATGCATCACTAGGGGATCACCTCCAGAAGGAGGGAAGTGATACTCCTCTGTATAACTATTTGGTGAGGCCGCACCTGGAGTACTGCGTGCAGTTTTGGAGCCACACTTAAGAGGGACATTAACCTCCTGAGAGGGTCCGAGGAGGGCAACCAAAATGATTTGGGGCTTGGGGACAGGACCTATGAGGAGAGGCTCAAGAGCTAAATATGTACACATTGGAAGAGAGAAGGGACCGGGGGACATGATAGAGGTCTTCAGGTACATGAAGAGGGTAAATAGGGGAGAAACAGTCAGAGTGCTTCAAGGAAGGAGGAAGGGGCCACTAGAGGGCATGGGTGGAAGCTGGAGGGGAAGATTCAGGGGAGAAAGGAGGAGGTGCTACTTCACTGAGAGGGTGGTGGAGCCATGGAATGCACTACCTAGGGGGCTGGTGGAGGCAGAGACAGTGGAGGGGTTCAAGAGGGGGTGGGACAGGTACAGGGGAAGGGTTCAGGAAGCAAAATCCAATGCAGCAAGAATATCCGGAACTGGGAAGGGAGAAGCCAGAGAAGGTGAGGGGGACAGCAAGGTCAGCACCCAGGGTGGGGGCTGACCAAACGAGCAGACACGAAAGACTGTTAGGCCTATTCTGCTGGCATTTTAGTATGTTAGTATGTAACTCAAATAGGTAAAGCTGTGGTGAAACTTCTCAGCAAAAAAACCTAAATGTCCAGTTCTTTATAACCAGGAACAGTTCAGTACTGACCAGCCCTTTAGTGTAAACCCAAGAGTCTCAGCAGTCAGGATTCACCATCCTCTTCTTCGGATTCCGAGTGACCAGACTTGGCAAAATCCTCGCAGATCAGGTCTGCTGGATCATTGTACAAGAAAGTTTTCCCAGCGTAAATGATTTTCAGCCTCACCGGCATTTGTAATGCGTGGTTGATCCTCAGCTCTCACAGGCCTGCTCAAACAGAGTCAAATCCACGGCACCTCATTCGCGTTGTGTGGCTCAAGTCAGGAAAGCAATGTACTACTGAGCCATCGGGAGGGGTAAGTCCCCCAGGTGATTTGGCCTTCTGTAAAATTATGTCCCTCATATGTACTCCCGTGGTCACCACTAGGACAGTTCTAGGAAGTTCAGGATTGCTAGGTTTCCTTCTCGGGGGAGTAATACAATAGGCCCGGATGATCTGGTAATCTGCTCTCACTTTTAAGACATCCTGGAGTAACTGGTGCAGATATTCCACCAAATTGGCTCCTTCGATTCCTTCGGGTATGCCCAAAAATCAGAGATTGCAGGAACGTGCTCTATTTTCAAGGTATTCAAGCCTGGTGCACAACAGCTTTTCTTTCAACATTCAATCAGTCACTGTAGCTGCTTTTGCAACCATTGAGCTAAGAGAAGAGTGATTTGTTTCGAAGACGGTAACTTTCGTTTCTACAGTCGTCAGTCTAGTATTGTGTCTAGTTTGCTGGCCATTTGCTGCACGACTTGAAGTATGGCGTTTATTTTGGCCCCCAGATCCCCAGGCTTCTCGTTCGACTGCACACTAGTTGAGCTCCACTGGAAGATAGCGCAGGGCCTTGCCCTCAGCCCAAATCTTTATAAGCTTCATTTTTTGTTCTTCCCATCGTTGAATCGCCATATATTTACTCCACAAAAGGCTGTAGCACTTCTTTTCACTGAATTAAGGTTTGATTTAAGGTAGAAGTTAAAATCAGAAATTTTAGACTTTTAAAGTTGTAAAAGTCTGTAGCTGCGTGAGAGGCGTCTTATCCCTGTCGGCTGCTAGTCACACACCCCGGTCCTTGACTTTGCTCCTGCTAAACAGTTCCCCTCAAGCCACCTTGTTTATTCCCTTCAGGAACTTGAAATTTTATCATATTCCCTCTCTCTCACCTTCTCTCCAGTGAGTAAGTTCAGTGCCTTGAGACAGTCTTCGTAAGAGCTACCCAGTTGGCCCTGAATCATCTTGGCCACCCTGTGTTGCACTGTCTCCAGCCTGTCCCTATTCTTCCTTGGGTGAGGATTTCAGAACTGAGCACAGTATTCCAGATGTGGCAGAGGTAGTAGTACCTCATTTTTGCTGCTGTCAGTACCCCTTCCAGTACACCCCAACATCCAGTTAGCCTTACTGTTGGCTTTGTTATACTGGCTTGACTGTTTAAGGCTGTCACTAATGGTGACTCCCAGGCCCTTTTCCTCTGCCATAGTGCTCACCACTCATTCTCCACCATTCATTCACACTAGTGGGACTACGCCGGAGGCACTAGGATTGGGTGGGAGCCAAAAATCTT
The DNA here is from genome assembly GCA_016271365.2 of Neoceratodus forsteri. NCBI lineage: Eukaryota > Metazoa > Chordata > Ceratodontiformes > Ceratodontidae > Neoceratodus > Neoceratodus forsteri. The sequence continues at coordinate 1,070,720,041 of CM028134.1, read as the reverse complement.
CAGGAGGGCTGGCGCCAAGGTAGGACCATACGAGCATTGCCGTGAGGCTGGCTTGCGCCACATAGGTTATTTCGGCATCGACCCTCCAACCGCTTCAACTCCTTTTTCCCTGCCGTCGAGTGCGCTTCAGTGACGACAGCTCTCGTCCGCCAGGAGTCAGATCTTCACATCTATATGACAGCAGCATAGTTATTCAGTATTTGATTAGTTTTTAGTATATTTAAAAAAAAAAGGTTTTATTTTGTTTCAGCGACGAAGAGAAAACGATAGGGAGACTTTGCTCGAAAGCTGTTTTAGCAGCAGGGCTGTATCTGTTCCACCGCCCTCTTTGGGGGGGGGTCTGACCAAGGGCAGTCCAGTGCTCTGGAGGAAGGACGGTCCTCCTGAAAGCACAAAAAGAAGCCGGGCCCATTCCCGGTTGAAGTCAGGGACCAGGCACCGCTCAGCCTCGAGCTCTTCTTCATCCCACCAGTCAAAGAAGAAGCAGTACCACTCAAGGTTGCTGTCTGGAAAGTCTGCATGGAGATAGTTGGTAGCGGGGGACAGGAGGCTGACCCTGGCTCTGTCTGGGTCACTGGCAGCCGTAGTCCTTAACTCCAGAGTCCTTCCCGGCCCCCATGGGGGGTCCTCCGGTGAGCAGTTTCATCATTGGGACGCTCTTATGGAGCAGTGGGTCTGGCACTTGTCCCGACTAGTTGTGCCTGCTGACCCACCCGGGCTCTCGTGCCTGGGGGTCGGGATCTGCCGGGCGGATGGGGATTAACCTAGTCGCAAGAACACCTTCGGGTGCTGTCGATGCCACACACACGTGCTTCCCCTCATGGCTGCGGCGCAGGGACCAGCACAAGTACTGCTTTCTCCTATTCCTTCTCGTAATTTCAGGTCTCCAGCTTTGGGTGCCCCGTTGTTGGGTTTGAGGACCCCAGGCGCTCGTCCAGTGTCGGTTGCAGTGCTACCTTTGGCTCCGGCCTTGGTGGCACCACCTCCATACTGGGATTTTCAACTCCGATTCAGGGAGTGCCTCCTCCTGCTTGTCTTCCTCCTTTTCCTTTCTATACTATCCCTTCTGGGTTAGTAGGAGACCATACTGAGTCTGATCCTGATATACAATTAGGGGACAAGCTGGATGAGGATTCATCCTTTGGGGTGGAAAGTAAGCCCTCCACTTCAGCAGAGCCTTTGGTCGAGGACCTGTCTTTTAAGTCTCTTCTGAAGAATATGAATTCCACCCTTTCTCTTCAGACTTCTGAGGTGGATCCTGGGAAACTTTTGCACCTTCAGTATCTGCATGTTCCTGAAATTCCTGTGGAATTGACACCTCCAGTGCAACCCTCTTTTGAGACTCTTTCACAAATGGTGTGGGACAGACCAATGCTCATTCCTTCAGTGGGTAAATCCATAGACAGGAAATATGCTTCCCCTAAGGATAGGCCGATCCTTGCCTCTCAAGCCTTTGCGGATGCCATAGTGGTCTTGGCAGAGAGTGACAAAGCCATTCTTCCTTAGGACTCCACGGCTTATCCAGTGAATAAAGAATCCTGTAAAACTGCCACTCTGGGGAAGTGGGGAAGCGAGTGTTCGCTGCTGCTACCCTAGGCATGCGTATTGCTAGCTATCAAGGCTATTTCTCTCAGTATGAGTATACTTTCTGGCATTCACTCAAACAAACTGGGGAGGCTCTTCCGGAGTCCGACATTAGCGCAGAGCTTTTTCATACTATTACTAGAGGCATTGAGTCCAACAATCAGCAATTTAAAGCTGATATGGACGCCTTTGATACTGCTGCTAGAGCAGCAGTGGCTGGGATATGTACTCTGTGTCACTCATGGCTAAGGACTTCAGGGTTCACAAATGATGCTCAACAGAGAGTCATGAACTTTCCATTTGACGGAGTTTATCTGTTTGGTTCACGGGTGGAGCCAGGCACTGGAGGCCACTCAGAAAACTAGGACTGCTATTAAGACGACCAGACCAGCCCCTTCCGCCCCTCCGCGGGGCGTAAACCGCAGGCAGTTTCATAACTGTCAGTCCTTTCATGGTAAAGGCCGAGTGGCTTTTAACAAGAACCAAGTCCCTCAGCTGCAAAAGAAAACACAGCAGAAGGCACTGGGCCCAAAGGCACCTAGTGCCACCCTCTGAAGACCCGGCTAATGTCCCACCTCAACTGCCCAAGGGGGGGCTCCACTTTGGCGGTAGGGGGGCGTCTGACTCAGTTTTACAATTAGTGGACGTCCGTCACAACGGACAAATGGGTCCTCAGGATGATTTGAGAGGGATACTCTTTAAATGTTTGAGACCCCTCTGAATCATCCACCCATATGACAGCCCAAACTGTCTACCACTCAGTCAGACCTCCTTGCTTCCGAGATTCAGGGCCTTCTGAACAATAGGGCAGTAGAAGTGGTTTCGCAAGCAGAACGGGACACAGGTTTCTACTCCCACTACTTCCTAGTTTCAAAGAAAACCGGCGGTATGCACCCTATTCTGGATGTAAGAAAGTTAACTCATTCAGGCCTAGAGACGTCTGTAGGTGGCGTCTGAAAGCATAGCCACTCCAGGACAATAACGCCTGTAGACGTACTCAACTGACTTTCCCTCAGGCCTAGAAACGTCTGAGGAAGTCAGCAGTTTTTACTTAACTATTAAACAAACCGAATTGCTTAGAATTGAATGCATAGCACCGTTAGAAAGGTAATTTTGCGTTGAACAATTTTGCTGCAGATACTTTGTGTCTATCATGTATACTTTAGGAATTACTCATATTTGTTTAAGGTATAGTGTGCATGGCTAGCATTTGTCTCTCAAGCCTCACCTAAGCACCTTGAATAAATCTGAAAAAAAAAACAGTTTGGTATTTCAGCTACTATAAAATAAAAACTAAATTGATTACAATTGATTGCATAGCACCATTAGAAAGGTTATTTTGTGCTGAACAATTTTGCCACTGATACTTTGTGTCTACCACATATGCTTTAGGAGTTATTTGCATTTGTTTAAGGTATGGTGTGCATGGCTGACATTTGTGTCTCATGCGTCACCTAAGCACCTTGAAAAAAAAATCAGAAATAAATCATTTGTTTGGTATTTCAGCTAGTATAAAATAAAAACTAAATTGATTACAACTGATTGCATAGCACCATTGGAAAGGTAACATTGTGCTGAACAACTTTGCCACTCATACTTTGTGTGTAGCACTTACGGTTCAAGATGTATTCACATTTGTTTGTGGCATGCTGATTATGGCTTGATTTTGCTTAGAAAGGTGCAGGATGCAGTGCTAAGAGTATACAGGGCACAAGTGGTGGAAGTCTCAAAGAGCTCTTGTGGTGTGAATGAGTTAAACAAATACCTGTTCAAAGAGAAATTTCAAGATGATATCGCTAGGAATGCTCCTACCTCTAATTCATCCAAATGATTGGTTGGCTTCTCTGGACATGCAGGATGCCTACCAACATGTCCCAGTGCACCCAAGCCACCACAAGTACCTACGCTTTGTGGCCCTGGGCCAGCACTACCAGTTCAGAGTCCTGCCCTTTGGTCTATCCTCAGTGTCTCGAATCTTTACCAAGTGCTTTGCAGTACTCGCGGTGCACCTCAGAAACTCTGAATTCAAGTGTTCCCATACCTGGACTATTGGATCCTAGCAAGCCCCTCCAGACAAGGGACACAGGAAGCGGTTGCCATGGTTTCCAAGTTCCTCACATCCATGGGAGTTTTGCTGAACCTAGAAAAATTGCAGCTTCAGCCCTTCCAACAGCTTCTCTTCATAGGAGCTGTCCTGGACACCTCCAGGGCAAGAGCTTTCCTCCCAGAAGACAGGAGAAGTGACATTCTCCAGATGGCTCACTTCATCAAGGAGAGCAACTCAGTTCGAGCTCTTTAGATGTAGCAGATGCTGGGTCTCATGGCATCGTCTGTGTTCACGGTACCCCTGGCCCACTTGCACAATGGATGCTTAGCACTCCATGGTCTCCAACCACGCTCCTGCAATCATTCCACATCAAGGTGGTGGAGCCCTTAACGAGGTCACTCACCTGGTGGACTCAGGAGGACAACCTTTTCCAAGGTTTTCCCTTTGCCCCACTGGAGATGCAGATCACCATCACCACGGATGCATTGCTGACCAGACCTCCACTCCCAGGGCCATTGGAGTCGGGATAAGTCCAAGCTGCACGTAAATGTCCTGGGAATGAGAGCTGTCCTGTATGCTGTCCAAGCCCTGAAGGATGTTCTTTGTGACAAGGTAATTCTCCTTCAAATGGACAACAAGGTGGTGATGTATTACATCAACAAACAGGATGGAGCACATTCTTACACTCTCTGTAGAGAAGCCATGAGAGTTTGGGAATGGTGTCTCGAACATGAAGCCCTGATTCAGGCGGTCTACCTGCCAGGAATCCGGAACGATGTGGCGGATCACCTCAGCAGAACGGAGGCAGATCCTTGCGAATGGTCTCGTGACTCAAACATCGTGCAGTCGCTCTTCAAAGAGTGGGGCATTCTGAACCTGGACCTTTTTGCGTCCTCACTCAATGCAAAACTGCCTGTATTCTGCTCCAGAAATCCAGAATCTGGCATTTTCTGTCAGGATGCATTCAGACTGCGGTGGACAAGATGCTTTCTGTATGCATTTCCTCCTCTTCCCTTAATTCAGAGGGTGCTGCTCAAGCTGGAGGCACAGCGGGGGCCGCATGATTCTCATCTCCCCATACTGGCCTCATCAGATATAGTTTCTGTTAGATTACCAGAGGTTCCACCGAGACAACTACCACTTCAAATGGACCTCCTGACCCAGGGTCCAGTGGTCCATCGCAATCTGCAGTCCCTTCATCTCCATGCCTGGCTCCTGAGGAGATAGAAGTGGGAAGGTTCAACATCTCCCATAGAATCTCAGACATTCTCCTAGCAGCGCGCAACCCATCCACTAGGAAAACATGCATGGCAAAGTGGAAATGATTCTCCATTTGGTGTGCGAAGTCCTCCTTGGACCCCTTTACTTGCTCACCAAAATGTTGGAGCATCTTCTAGACCTGTCAAATGCAGGACTGCAGTACACCACAATGAAAGTGCATCTTTGTGTGATTTCGGCCTATCACAAGCCTATCCACAATATGTCGCTGGCTCTGCTACCCGTGGTTGAGAGATTCCTGAAAGGTATACTGTACACTAGACCACCAGTCACAAGACCAGTAGCCGCTTGTGTATCAACCTTGTGCTAGACATGCTCACTCATAAACCCTTTGAGCCTCTAGCAACCTGCGACTTGAAGTTCTTGACCTGGAAGGCTACCTTCCTCACGGCTATTACTTCCACTCGCAGGGTCTCTAAAATGCTTGCCCTGGTCACAGACCTCCCCCCCATACATAGTATTTCACAAGGACAAGGTGGTTCATCAGAACTCACCCCAAATTCCTTCCTAAAGTAGTCTGGGAATTCCACCTGAGCCAGCCCCTGGTCCTTCCAACCCACTTTGCAAACTTTCAGAATGAAGGGGAGCATACCCTTCTTTCTTTGGATGTAAAGAGGGTTTTGCAATCCTACATCAACAGAACAAAAGGTTTGCAAATCCAAGCAACTCTTTCAGTATGGCCCGGCTGGGTCAGCCTGTTGCCATCAGGTGCATTTCAGCATAGCTGGTAGCATGTCTCCGTCATTGTTATTCGATGGCACAGGTCAAGCTGGAAGACAGGGTGTACACCCACTCTACCAGAGCGGTTGCTGCATCTCTGGCAAAGATTCGGAACATGCCCATTGCAGACATCTGCAATGCAGCAACTTGGAGCTCTGTGCACACCTTTGTGAAGCACTGTGCCTTGGATGTCCATGCTAGACAGCATCCTTCCTTTGGCAGGACAATCCTTAATGGACTTCTGTCCTGAGTGAGTTCCTTTCTCCTGCTGCCCTTCTCTGGGGATTATTTTAGCGCGGTACTCTCCCACTAGTGTGAATGAGTGGTGGAGATGTTATGTCCAGGAAGATATGAAAATTACGTACCTTCCGTAATTCTTGATCTTCTTGGATGAAGTCTCCACCACTCTCTTCTGGTCTTCACTCCCTCGTGGGCCTAAGCTGTGAAGATGCTGTTGAATTGACCCTTCTTACACGGGTCATATGGACTATTTTGTGTCTGAAATAGGTTATTTTTTCTAGGTCAGTTTACGCTGCACCTCCTTGGTAAAAAAGGTACTGAGGCGGTTGGAGGGTCAACGTCGAGGTAGCCTATACATCGAGAGCCAGCCTTGGCGCTGGCCTTCCTGAAGATTTGTGGCTCCTGCTCGGTCCTAGCGCCTCCAGCGTAGTCCCACTACTGTGAATGAGTGGTGGAGACTTTGTCCAAGAACCGGTAGGTACGTAATTGTCACGTTTAACCCCTTTAATCCATTACTCTATTCTGCTTTTTCCCCCCTAGGTGCATAACCTTGCATTTTATGGTGATAAATTTCAACTGCCAAAAGTACAGGTACGTAAGAACTTACCGTAACAGAAGATCTTCGAGAGAGGCTCTTGCAGTAGGTAATTACATATAGGACTGACCCCAGCAGGCATCAGGACCCCACAGAAAAATGTCTAGCTAGCAGTCTCTGGTGGGGGACCGCACCCACATCAGGTGACCAACATCATGTGACGTCAGTATAAAGGGGCAGTCCCTCATACCCGCCTTCCAGTTATTTCCAGCCAAAGGCCAAAAGAGGCAAGACGAGAGAGAAGCAGATATTTCCCTTCCTGGAAAAGGAGCTGAAAAGCAAGAGGGATGGAGGGTGGGAAGGCATTACTTACAGCAAGAGCCTCTATCGAAGATCTACTGTTACAGTAAGTTCTTACATAACTGTACTATCTTACTTCGAGAGGGCTGTTGCAGTAGGTAATTATATATAGGACTAAATCCCAAGCAGTCTGAAAAAAAGAAAAGCACTCGGGAGGAGGAAAAGTAACCAACCAGTGGAACCTCCGGCTGTATGGGTCTTAAGAAAGAAGGCCATGCAATACAGTCGACCTGAAGCCTGCTCTACGGCGAGAGGTAATAACCAAACTGTAGTGTTTTGTAAAGGTATGGAGAGAAGTCCAAGTTGCGGCTGCACAGATATCTGCCGCTGACAATTCTTGAAACAAGCCGTAGAGGCGGCTACACCTCTGGTGAAGTGACCCCTGACATGACCCGGCAGGGTCTTGTGGTACTTCTCATAACAGAAAGTGATACAATGAGCCAACAACTTCGATAGGCATTGCTTGGAAACTGCATTGCCCTCTCTTTTATGAGCAAAAGAGACAAGAAGCTGTTCCGATTTCCTGAGATCCTTAGTCCTAGTGGTATAGTATCTCAGTATCCTATGAACATCCAAAGTATGTAAGAGGTACTTCCTTTGATTGGAGTATTGCATAAAGAAAGCGGGTAGCTCAATGGATTGATTCAGTGTAGATTCCGCTACCACCTTAGGGAGAAACTTAGGGTTGGTGTGCAGAGCCACACATTCCTTGTGAAAAATCAAATATGGGATTTTGCACATCCGGGCCTGAAGCTCAGAAATTCGTCAAGCTGAAGTAATGGCCACTAGGAAGAGAGTCTTACAAGAGAGGAACTTCGTCTGCTGAGGCTGCCGGTTCAAAAGGAGGCAGAGTAAGCTTCTCGAGAACGAAGTTCAGATCCCAAAGGGGAGCAGGAATGCAGATGGGGGGTCTCAAATGGAGAACCCCTCTGAGCAAAGTCTTAAGAGACTTCCAACTGTGCAAAGGTCCTATCTCCAAAACGGATGTGGTAGGCCGAGATAGCCACCATGTGGGCCTTCAAAGAGGAATGGCTGAGACCCAGGTCAAAGAGATGACACTTGTAGTCCAAGACTCTCTCAACAGGGCAAGAGAAGGGTTCTGAAATCCTTTGAAGAGGCCCAAATAGAAAATCGTTTCCACTTCATGGTGTAGGTGGACCTAGTGGAAGGCTTTCTGGCCTCCAGCAGAATATCTGCGATGAGCAGAGAAACCCTGAACTGGGCTTGAGCTATGTCTGCAGGAGCCACGCATGCAACTGAAGGAATTTGAGACCTGGATGAACCAGGGTCCCCTGATCTTGGGTCAGCAAGTGCTGTGACAGAGGAAGAGGAAGCGGAAGTTCCTCTGAAAATTGTTGCAGAAGAGAGAACCAAACTTGTCTGGGCCAGAATGGAGCAATGAGGATCTTCCAGGCTCCTTCTGTACTGAGTTTGTGTAAGACCCTTGGAATTAAGGGAATTGGAGGGAAGGCATAGACAAATCTGTCCCTCCAGTCGAGAGACAGGGCATCCCATCAGAAAATGCCTCGCCCTGGAGCGAGTAAACAGAAGATGGTAAGTTTTGCATTTTGAAGAGATGCGAACAGGTCCACCTGAGGGGTTCCCCGGAGCAGGAAGATGTTGTCTACTACCTCTTGATCCAGTGCCCACTCGTATTTTCTATTCCTGGAACATGAACTGCCATCAGGTGAAGGTTGTGCTGAACGGCCCAACTCCAAACTCTTATTGCTTCCCTGCACAGAGGGTAGGAATGTGTTCCTCCCTGCTTGTTGAAGTACCAGATTACGCACATGTCCTTCTGGATTGTTAGATGACCAGGAAGAATGTAAGAGTGCAGAACCTGGAGAGCGTACAAGACGGCTCTGTGCTCAAGCACATTTATATGAAGAGTCTGCTTGAGTCTGGACCAGGAGTCCTGAGTCCTGTGAGACCCTAGATGGGCTCCCCAACCCTTTCCTGAGGCATCTGTTGTCATTGCTTGGGAGGGGGGTTCGATATAAAAGGGAACTCACCGGCAAAGGTTCTCTTGCACCATCCACCATTGCAAGTTCCTGACCATGGGATTGGAGACTAGAACCTCCTGGTCTAGGTCATCCAGAGTCTGGTCCCATTGAGACTGGAGCATCCACTGAGAAATCCTCATAAGGAGTCGAGCACGAGGGACTGTCTGGATAGCAGTCACCATGAGCCCGAGGAGGTGAAGGACTGACCTAGCGCTGACCCTTCTGTGACTGGACAACAGAATTGCTTGAGCCTGGAGGGTGTCCACTCTGTTCGGAGGCAGAAAGGCCTTGCCAATGGTCATGTCTAGGATCACCCCGATGAAATGGAGTCTTTGGCAAGGGATCAGATGGGACTTGGCATGATTGATGGTGATACCCAGGCTGGTAAAAACCTGCAGGGTAAAGGAAAGAGAGAATAGAAGTTCCTCCCTGGACGGGGCCGCCAGGAGTCAGTCGTCCAGGTATGGGAATACCTGCACTCCCTGGGTATGCAGGTGGGCCGCTACCACTGATAGGCATTTAGTAAACACTCGGGGAGCCAAGGAAAGACCAAATGGGAGGGCCTTGAATTGGTAGTGGTCCCCCTGAAATGAAAAACCGAAGGAATTTGCAGTGGGAAGGGTGGATGGGGATGTGGAGGTAGGCATCCTGCATATCCAAAGCGCACAGCCATTGTCCCTGTTGAAGAAGCAGCAGAAGACTCTGCAGAGAGTGCATTCTGAATCATTTGTACTTCACGAACGTGTTCAGGGAACTGAGGTTTAGAATAGGCCTCATGTCTCCTGTCTTCTTTCGAACTAGGAAGAAATGGGAATAGTAACTTGTCCCCCAAAGATGGCTGGGGTCTGGCTCTGTCGTCACCTTCGAGAGAAGGGAGGAAATTTCTTTAAGGACCAGAGGAAGATGTTCCAGGGAATAAGACGACTTTGGGGGTGTCTTCTGGGTGGTTTCTGAAGAAACTCGATTGAGTGTCCTGCTGCTATCAGTTGGAGCACCCAAGCATCTGATGTAATCCTCTCCCAACCTGGTAGATGGAAGGAGACCCACCCTCCTACTGGTTCCTCTGGAGAATCCAGAGGCTGTGGGAGAGGGAAGGAGTCAGGAGGTGTGGGGCAGCACAGCGGCTGAGGCTTCCGCAGCTTTTTTTTGGTGGGGGAGTCTTGGTTGCTGGAGGAGCCCAACAGTTGTTAGCCCACTTGCCCTAAGGTTTCGCCTTAGGTCGAGAGCGTCTATGAAAAGGACAACGCTGTCCCTGAGGGAGCCTGTACAGAGAGTCCACGGACTTGAGTGCAGTACCCTTCTCCTGCAGGTCGGTGATGATGTCTTTGACATCGCCACCGAACAGCACGGAACCCTTGAAGGGCACATCCTGAATTGCGGATTGCACTTCAGGGACCAATCCCGACACCCAGAGCCAGGCATGATGCCGAAGACCTACGGCGAAAGTCGAACTCCAACCAGCTGCGTCCACTGCATCATAAGTGACACGAAGCATGTGCTGACTGGCCAAACAAGCACATCAGACAAGATCAGCCACTTCCTATTTGGCCTGAGACTGAGGAAGGGAGTCCAGTAGTTTTGATTCCACCTGACTCAGGATCGCCTTCTGGTAGTCCTCCATATATGCGACATAGTTAAGGGCTTTAATCCCTAGGGTGGAAGAAGTGTACACCTTCTTTCCATACTGGTCCAGAAGGTGTGATTCCTTGTCAGGTGGAGATGAGCTGAGATGTTTTGGGTTGGCAGAACGGCCGTGAGCAGCACTAATCATGACCAAGTCAGCCTTGGGGTGTACATTCAAAGAATCTAAACCCTCAGGAGCCTGGTATAGCCAGTCCGCCTTCCTCGGAAGGGGGGCTAATACGGACGGTTGCTTCCAAATAGTGGAAACAAGGTCCGCATGAGGCTCAATCCAGGGTGGAATCAATGTCTGAGCGGTCTCGGTCAGATCCAAGTGGGCAGTGAGCTTTTTATGCTGTGGAGCTGGCTCCAGAGATTACCACTGGTGAACTTCCTGGATCTTTCTCAGTAACTCCAAAAAGGAAGGATCCTCCGGAGGAGACTTCGGAGGAGTCCTCGGACTAGGACGATCTGGAGTACGTGGCTTGTCATCAGGATCGGAGCATCCCCCTGAGTCTGAGTCAGAGGTCTCCGATGAAGAGGAGGAAGACTCCTCTCGATGTGGGGGAGGAACATTCCCATTGGGAAGCCCTCTGGGAAGCATGCCATCCCCACCCCTGGTGCCCGAGGGTTCACCTCTGGTGTCGGGTAAGGGGAAGGGAGTCTCCTGTCTCTGGCATAGGGGATTCTGTGCAGGGTCCAGCACCGGCAGATGACTCTCCACCTCCCTGGTGAGCTGAGCCTTGGTCTCAGCCCACCAGGCAGCCAGAGTCTCCTTCAAATCCACCGGTGGCTGTGGAGGGGGGGCAGTGGAGGAAGGGAGGAGGATAATTATACTGAGGGTATCTGTAAGGCAAGTATCCATAACTCGATGGCAGAAAGCCCGGCATCGGATACTGCTGTCCTGGGTAGGATGGCACTAGATTAAACGGGGTCAGATACCCAGGTGCCAGGGGCTCTGATGGAGCAGAAGGCCCTGGGAGAGGCCCAGCAGCCAGGCCAGGTAAAGGTGGCCCCGTGGGCATCGGGTCCGGTGTTGGAGCATCATCGGGCAAAGGATCATTGGCTGGCGACGGGTAGGCCGGCGTCGGAGCCTGCGTCCAAGGGTCTGGCGTCAGGGGGTCTGGGCCAGTAGGAGGGAGCCCTGACGTCAGCGTGTCTAACTCTGCTGGACTCCAGGGATTTTAACCCTCCGTGGTGGAGGGTTAAAATCACTGGAGTCCAGCAGTGGAGATGCGGGAGCCTCGGCAGACAACGGCAAGCATTGCTGTGAGCCTGGGACATCGGACTGGTCCAAGTGGGCCGATGTAGGCTCTTTCACAGGGCGTTCATTGGAAGAGCCGACATCCGACTTACCAGCAGGATCCAGGCAGGCATCGGAGGAGCCGGCGTCCAACTTATCGGAACCTAGGCCCAATGAGGGTCACACTGGGGAGGCGACCTTGGCGGGTGTGCAAGGGGCCATGTGCCCCCGAATGAGCTGGCGTCTTATCGGCCCTGTCCCAGGCGGACATCGGTAGCACTGGCATCCAGCTTAATGGACCTGGTCGACCCAGAGGGCCGTGTGGTAGTGGTCTTCCTGGGAGTGGCAGCCTCATTTGCCCTGGTGGCATCCAAGGGCCCAGCGCAACAGGAGTGACGCTGTCTTGGACACCGCCAAGACGGCCATCAAGGAATGCACTCGAGGACGCTACGGAGAACGTGACTCAATCCGAGTTCCAAGCCGTGAAGGTGGAGTCCTGGTCCTTGTGCTTCTCTTTCTTATGGCCTTCGGGGAAAGTGGAATCCTGCCTTAATTTCTTCAGCTCCTTCTACATGGAAACCATCTTTTTCTTCAAAACATGGGCCTCCAGGGACAGCTGCCTCCATTTTCAGGTGGCTGAGTTGAACTGTTGGCAGTGCTGGCACTTCTCCATAGGGTGGTCCAGGCCTAAGCAGAAGCAGCACAGGGAGTGACCGTCCTTATGCTGCAGCTGGGAACCACACAAGTCGCATTTATTCTTTTGCAATTCGAAGGACGTCGGGGACGGCGTACATGGCCGTTAGGTGAGAAAAAACAAGAAAAAACGGTCGATAAACTTGGTAACTTTGACCGACGTAAGACTGACGAGTGAAGGAACTTTACCGCGAGGAACTTTCACAAGTTGACGGCAGGAAAGAACTGGAAGGCGGGTGTGGGGGATCGCCCTTTTACACTGACATCGGGCCGGTCCCCGCCAGAGACTGCTAGCTAGAAATTTTTCCATGGGGTCCTCACGCCTGCTGGGGTCAGTCCTATATGTAAATACCTACTGCAAGAGTCATCTCGAAGTAAGATCGTTAGACCCACCTCTCTTGCCTTTGTAGATCCCTTGGCCTCTATCTCCCCTACTGCAGAGCTGTGTGTCATCTGTGAAGAGACACGGCTTACCCTGGATGCTCTCTCCATTGTCACTGCTGAATATATCAAAAAGGACTGGACCAGGATGTATCCCTGCACACCCCACTTGTGACCTTTCTTCCAATTTGACCCCGTTTACCACCACCCTCTGGTGTCTCTCCTTCAACCAGTTTCTTATCCATCTAAGTATGTCCCCTGCCACACCCCAGTTCTCCAGTGTCTTCAGCAATCTTCTGTGTGACACTGAGTTGAAAGCCTTGCTGAAATTAAAGTAGAATAAATCCACAGCGTGGCTCTTATCTACTACCTTTGTTACCCAGTCAAAGAAAACTACCTGGTTGGTCTGACTAGATCTCCCCACCATAAACCCATGCTGTTTACTATTCCGTAGGCCGTTGCTCTCTAGGTAGTCCACAAGATCCTCTTTGATCAGTGACTCCATCAGTATACCCAGTACAGAGGTGCAGCCAACAGGTCTGTAATTCCCCCATTGCTCCTTGTCCCCATGCCCAACCCCTTTTGTAGCAGGACTATGTCCACTGCCCTCCAGTCTTTCTGAACTACCCCTGTCTAAATTGAGCTATTGAACAGCCTTAACAGAGGTTCATCCAATTCCTTGAACACCCTTGGGTACATCATATCTGGCTCTTATTTACTTTTAGGGCTTCAAACCCCTTCTGGTCCCTTTCTCTGGTAAATACTGGCTGCTTCATTTCAGGAATGCTCCCGTGGCCACCTTGGTGCAACTTTCAAACAAGGGTCCACTGTCTTGCTTTGTGAAGACAGAACAGAAGTTATTATTAAGGTGGCTGCCTTTTGTTCATCTTTCTCTAGTACCCTTCCCCATCTTGTAATTCAATAATGCCCCCTGCCTGCTTATTTTTTTTATCTTAATATAGCTGAAGAATTGATCTTACCTAGATTAATCTTCATCATTCATCACTGGTAGGTACAAACCGGAGACATTCATAGCTCTTAAATTTTTCAGCTTTTCCTCGAGGCCAGGCGATTATGTGGCACTCACAGGTTGGCCAGTAATGGACATCAGCCCCTCCACCACCTCAGTTCTCTTTTCCCCCGCTGTCAAGGCAGCAGCTGACGACTCCATGGGAGCAGCGCAACAATTCTACCATCCAGAAAGTTCTGTTCATCGGATAAGCAGTTACTCTGCTGCAAGTCTGTCACAGTTTTTGGCACTGCCCTCTTTCTTATGTAACCCCCCTGTTACAAGGGGTTACTAGAACCTTAAATCTAGTGGCAGGCAGGGACAGGCAGCTAGTGAAACTCCAGTTAAATGGATTTCACTATGTCTTGCTCTGTTTTCAGTCTCTGCTGAGCTGGGGCTATGACATCATTTAGAATTCTGCAGCAACATAAGCCACAATGGAATGTTGCAGTTGGGAGTTAGATAGAACGTTGGGGAATTTCAAAGTCAGTCTAGAGTTGATCCTTGAAGTCAACAGTCTAGTTTTTGTTTGCAGTCTGAAGTAAGCTCGAGAGAGAAGGATGTAGATCCGGTAGTACAGTGGAGGAAGGGGGTGCCCTGCAGGGGCAGGCCCCCCTGCTGTCAGCTCTGACTCAGAGCTACCTTGGGGTGTGTGCTTCCACCATAAGAGAGGCACAAGGAACCAACTCCCAGGGGCAACCCCCTGGCCTGGGAAGAGGAAGAAGCTGCCTGATGAAGAGTGCTGGGGCACTACAGTTTTTGTGGAATGAGATTCATTCAGAGTTTTGGACGCCTGCAACTTGGAGGGCGATGAAGCTTTGACAAAAGGCCAGTGACATTCACCAAAACAGTGAGTAAATAAGTCTCTGGGGCTGTGGGTCAGTCAGGATGCCAAGTCCAGGGCTTATGGAACAGTGAGATGTAATACTGTTGTATGTGTGTGGGGGGTCTTCAGAGAAAGACAGTTACTGCATTACAAAGCCATATACAGTCTGCACTACAGTAGCTAAGGATGTGTGTGTGTAAAAAAAGGAATGGCCGGATATGGGTCTATGGAACAAAAGGTGGGAGACCCCCCCCCCATCCAGTGTAACAGGGCTCACCTCTACGGATTCGCTTTGAGACACCAGTCACCTTTCTGTCAGGTATTGGCCAGTGCTTGAAGAGGGTGGCCAGACATTGAGATGGAGTAGAGGGTGGTAGTGTGCCACTAGTTAAAGAGTCCATGACATATGGAAGTTTAGGATCCAAGAATGGATTGTGTCTGTGTCATCACCTTATCTGCATTACAAAGAATGTAGCCCCGTGGGGGTCAGTCTATGCTTTCCATTCAGTGTTGTTGAATAAAGCCGCACTTTAGAATCCCATCTCCTGGTATTGGACATTATGTTATTGCTTCTAGTCTCTGGATTACTTTGGGTGCCCCTGTGCAGAGTAGACAAACCTAGTCACCATGCCAAGTGACATCTTTCTCCCCAAATGTTCAGCTTATAAAAATGGAGGCACCGTGTCATAGGACTCAGGCCCCTCAACCTGTTCACTAGCTATACAGGCAGGGGTAGTATCCCTCTGTTTAGCGCCGACTGGGGGTTACACATTTTAAAAAGTGCTGTGGCATAGAGTCTTTTTCTTTGTTTTTGTTATGTTTTGTGGCTGATCATGTCCAGTTTGGGACAAAAGTGTTCTTCCAAGGTGGGGGATTACCCCCATGCGCCGTTGCCCCAGTGGTTGTCTCATGACTGTAATGGACCCGCACAACCAGTGTTTACTTGTCTGGGGCCACGCCATGCCATGGATTCATGCAACGCCTGTTTTTCAGTGGACTTCCACACCCTGGTAAACTGTGCAGTGAGGTTGGGGAGACACCCCCCAACTTTTGGTGGTTGGTGTCATACGAGGGCTGCCAAAGTAAGATCTCTGGACCCTTCTCCAGGGCCTTCCTCTGCTGCTATGCACACTGGGGAGAACAGGCCTCTGATGTCTTAGGACTCCCTGAGACCGGAGGCCTGGGCAATGGGAGCAGGTGGACAGTCAGCCTCCGAGGGGCCAGTTGAGCACCCTCATGGCCTGGTTTCCCTTTGGGGAACTGGGCTGCCCTGGTGTTGAGGCCTCGGCTATACACTGGGCCTACATCGGCAGCTCCCTCAGTGGCTACAGCTGGTGCGGCCTTGGATCCCGACACCGAACACGGTGTCATTGAGTAAGGTGGCATCGTCATTGCCACTGAGTCCCCTCCCAACACAGTCATCAGTGCCAGGATGGTTAGTGTGTCTGGTGTCATCTTGGGGGCTCTCCATAGTCTCCTCCTCCTCAGAATCTGAAGATGATTGGGAAGGGTCTTGATTGGCGTCCCAGCTCTCCAGAGCTCCAGCGGCTCTCCGTGCCCAGTCCAAGATCCTCTCCTTTGCCCTCTTTGGCCAGTGCCGTCCCGCCTCTGGTGCCATGCTGAAGTGTAGCATCACAATCAGTGCCACCTCTGTGGTCAGCGCTGCTTCTGGTGGCAGTGCCACCACCAGTGCTGCATCTGTCGCTGGTGCTGCCTTTTGTGCCGCTTCAGTTGTATGCGCCAATGCTGGGGCCGAGGAGAAATCTGAGGCAGACCTTGGTGCCGATTTCACCTTCCTTCCTCTCTGAGAGCTGTGGCTAAAGTGGGGCCTCTTTTGAGGGGCAGGTCTTGGGTCTCTGGCTCGGATCTGGTAGTACCCTATCAGGTGACCCAGTCTGCCCCAGTGGCCTCAGCCACCCCCGGGCGGAGACTGAGTGCTGATGTGTGCTCTCCTTCTCCTGCTAGAGGTCAGAGCCCCGCTGTTGGTGGGGACAGGGGCCGTCCTTCTGGGCCTGTGTGGCTCCAGCTTCCTAATCAATGTAATTACCATGCAGTTGTAAAGGTATGAAATCAATATGTGCAACGCTAATGTCAGCTACTTGTATTCTGTAACCTAAAATTGTAATGTTTGTCCTCAATGTGACGAGATACCTTTGGAAACGAGCCTCTGGCTCAAAGGTTGTAAACTGATTTACAATAAATAAAAAAAAATAATCAGTGGTCTTTCTCCCAAGAGCACCACCCTGTTCACTCTGAGCAGGTTGAGCAACAGTCAGTGGCTGGGCAGCGCCGCCCCCTCCCTTGGGAAGCGTCACCTGCTTATTATTTTTCTCTGTTCTTGACCCCTTCCACAATACGCAGCTCTGTGTCTGCTTTCTGCCTCCTTGATCGCCCTCTTTGCCCCCTGCTTTTATTTTACTTGGGGAAGGCCTTTTTTTTTGGCCCTCACCGCTCCCCTGACCCTTACCAAGAACCATAATGGTCTCTTGAACTTGTTGTTTATGAGTACTGTTCTCGTGCATAACTTAGATGCCCCAAGGGTCGCCCCCTTTATTGCTCCCCATCTCTTTCACACATGCTATGCTGGCTACACCAACCAACTTGTCCTGGACCAACTCCTTCAACCTGTTGAAGTTCTCCGTTCTTAAGTCAAGGATTTCAGCTCTTGATTGGGGTTTTCCAGTTCCAACTGCCAGTTTGAATCAAATGGAGTTGTGGTAACTATTCCCTACTAGCTCTCCTGCTCTCACAGCTCCTACCACCTCTGAGTTGGTGAGCACCACATTGAGAATGGCATCCTGCCTGAAGGGTGCTCAGCTAGTTGTACTAGTAGACAGTCATGGAGTGTATTGACGTGTGGTGCTCCTGGACACAGGACTAGCCCATCTGACGTCTGGCAGGTTCAGATCACCCACTACTACTACTTGCCCCTTTGCCACTCTCCTTTCTAGTTCTTCCCCCAGCTCCTTGTCCCATCTCTTCCCCATGCCCTGGTGGACTACAGATCACACCAAACATAGATCTTCCTGGACATAAAGTTTCCACCACTCATTCACACTAATGGGACTACGCCGGAGGCGCTGGGACCCAGCAGGAGTCAAAAATATTCTGGAGGGCCGACGCCTAGGTATGGCCGCAAGGAAGCAGCACCACGAGTCTAGCTCGTTCCATATGGCTACCTTGGCATTGATCCGCCAACCACCTCAATTCCTTTTTTCCCTGCTGTTGAGTGCGCTTCAGTGACAACGTCGCTCGCCCACCGGGAATCAAGTCTTCAGTCTAAATGACAGCAGCTGTAATTATGTTAGGTTTATTTATTTTATAGTTCTTTAATAAATTAGTAATTTTGAGTAAAGAAGAAGTCTTCAGCCTTCCTTCGACTGAGCCGACCATGAGCAGGGCAGGTGATGATAGGGAGACTTTGCATGAAAGCTGTGTTTTCAGCAGGGCTGGGTCTGGTCTGCTGCCCTCTGGGGGGGGGTCTGACTATGGGCAGTCTGGTGCACGGGGGAAGAAAGGGCGGTCCTCCAGAAAGCACAAAAAGAAGGGATCCCGTTCTCGATCTTTGTCAATGTCTTGGCACCATTCGGCCTCGAGTTCTTCTTCAGCCTCCCGGTAAAAGAAGAAATGGTACCGCTCAAGGTTGCCTTCTGGTACGTCTGCACATTGATCATTGGTGGCTGGGAACAGGGGTTCGAATCCAACCCCTCTGGGGTCTCCTATGGCCTCTGTTCCTAGTGACCAACATTCTCGACTCTGGAGTCCCTCCCCACCTCCTGGGGGTCTTCTGGTGAGCAGTTTCATCACTGGGCTGCTCTTATGGAGCAATGGGTTCGGCGGTTGTCCCGTCTGCCCAAGTCAGTGAGTCTGTCTCCAAGGTCTTTCAGTTTCAGGCCTGCAGGCAGGGTGGTTGGGGCTTCCTAGTCATGCGGCGCCTTCTTCGGTGCTGTCAACACCACGCTGTGGTGCTTTTCCCCCCTCATATGACTGTGGCGCAGGGGCCAACACAGGTACCACTTTCTCCTGCTTAATTTCTCCATTCTTCTTCCCCAAGTGGGTTGTTGGGGTCAAATCCTGCAATGCCAGGTGCAGGGCTGCCTCCTCCTTTGCCGGCGCCATGGCCAGCGCTGCATCCCGTGCCAGTGCCACCTGTGTTCTCAGTGCCGCACTCTGTGCTGGTGCCGGGGGTGCTTGAGGTGCTGCTTAGGGCAACGGGGTTCTCGACTCCAATTCACAGAGCTCCTCCTCCTCCCTTTCCTATTTATTTATTTTTTTTTATTTTGCCCTTTTTTCTGGCAGGACCACCGGCAGCCATCCACCCTGGTCACGGCCCCAGGAGACCTCTACCGCCGTCAATTGCTGCTGAGGACCCGTCACCCCGGTTTGCCCCGAGGCAGGGGTGGTGATGGCCACCTTCGTGACCCCGGAACTGTGACTGGCCAGGGTCCCGCAGCGGCGGCGGCAATGTGAGGCTCTCCAGGGAGGGCTTCATTGATCGGTGGTCCTGCCCACCATCTTTTTCCACCTAATTTTTCTCCCAGGAGGAGGCGGGGACGTGCAATGACGCCAGCGTCCGCCCAGCCTCCCGCCCCCACGTCGGCGTCGGTTGCGTGGAACTCCCGGTGTCCACCAGGGTCCCAGCGCGCAGTGCTGCCCGCACCCTCCCCGAGCACGAGAGCTGTCCGTCGGACGCCGATCTTATTTCCCCCGGCCGGCCCTCCGATGACCCGGATCCGTTCCCGAACCCAGGTCGCCGGCGTCGCAAGCGGAAATCCCACCGCTGCACCGACGGGCCAGCCCCCTCCCTTTCCTATTTACTCTGTCCCTCCAGGACTAGTAGGAGATGAGACTGAGCTTGATCCTGATCTTCGATTGGGGGATGACTTTGATGATGATTCCTCTCTGGGGCGGCAATAAGCCTTCTCTTCCAGCGGAGCCTTTGGTCGAAGACCTTTCCTTTAAGTCGCTGCTTATGAACATGAATACCACTCTCTCTCCAGACTTCGGAGAGTGATCCTGGGAAGCTACTGCATCTGCAGTATCTGCATATTCTGGATATTCCTGTGGAATTGACTCCTCCCGTACAACCCTCCTTTGAGACTCTCTCAAATGGAGTGGGGATAATCCAGTGCTTATTCTCTCTGTGGCCAAGTCCATAGATGGGAAATGTACCTCTCCCAAGGATTACTCTATTCTGGCCTTGCAGGCCTTTGCTGATGCCATAGTTGTCCTGGCAGAGAATGACACAGCCATTCTTCCTCAAGAATCTATGGCACACCCAGTAAACAAGGAATCGCACAAAATTGACACTTTGTGGAAGCGAGACTTCGCTGCCTCCATCTTGGACATGCAGAGTGCAAGCTACCATGATTACTTCTCTCAGTATGAGTATGCCCTCTGGTATTTGCTCAAGGCCAGTGTAGAAGCTCTTCCAGGTTTGAATGTTAGCACAGAGCTTCTTCAGACCATTACTGGAGGCACTGAATCCAATAATCAGCAGCTTAAAGTCGCTATGGATGCCTTTGACGCTGCTTCCAGAGCAGCAGCAGCAGCTGGTACATGCACATGACGCCACTCTTGGTTACACACGTCAGGATTCACAAATGATGCGCAGCAGAGAGTTATGGATTTGCCTTCTGATGGTACATGTCTGGTCCTCAGGTCGAGCAGACAGTAGAGGCCACATAGAAAACTAGAACGGCTATCAAAATGGCCAGGCCGCCATCCGCAGCCCCTCAATGAGGCGGGAACCGACGGCAGTTTCATAACTGTCAGTCCTTTCATGGTAAAGGCAAAGGGGGCTTCAACAGAAATCAGGCCCTCCAGCCGCAAAAGAATATGCAGTAGAAGGCACAGGGCCCCAAAGCGCCTAGTGCCACCCTCTGAGATTCCAGCCCAAGTCCCACCTCAGCTGTCCAAGGGGGACTCTTCCTCAGCAGTGGGAGGGCATCTGGCTCAGTTTTATAACCAGTGGAAGTCAGTCACATCAGACAAGTGGGTACTCAGGATAATCCACGAGGGATACTGTCTAAACCTTTCAGAAACTCCTCCGGATCTCTCACCCAAATGATGGCCCAAGCTGTCTGTCTCTGTCAGATCTTTTGGCTTCTGAGATTCAAGACCTTCTGAACAACAGGGCAGTAGAAGTAGTTCTGCTGAATCAGTGAAACACAGGTTTCCTCTCCCATTACTTCCTAGTTCCAAAGAAAACAGGTGGCATGCACCCTATTCCCAATCTAAGAAAGTTAAACAAATTCTTTTACAAGGAGAACTTCAAGATGATATCTCTTGGCTCCGTTACCTCTAATTCATCAGAACCACTGGCTGGCCTCCTAGACATGCAGGTCATCTACCAGCATGTTCTCATACACACAAACCACCACAAATACCTCAGATTTGTGACATTGGGTCAACACTGCCAATTCAGAGTCCCACCCTTTGGGCTATCTTCAGTGCCTCAAGTCTTTACAAAGTGCTTTGCAGTTCTCACAGCACATCTCAGGAAGCTCAGAATTCAAGTATTCCCATATCTGGACGACCGGCTTCTAGCAAGCCCCTCCATTCAAGAGACTCAGGAAGTCGTGGCTATGGCTTCCAAATTCCTCATGTCCATGGGAGTTCTGTTCAATTTGGGGAAATCGCAGCTACAGCCTTCCCAATGGCTCCTCTTCATAGGAGCCCTTCTGGATACCTCCAACACAAAAGCGTTTCTTCCAGAGGACAGAAGGAACGACATCCTTCAGATGGCCCACTTCATCAGAGAGAACAATTCTGTTCAAGCCCTCTTGATACAGCAGATGCTGGGTCTCATGACATCCTCAGTGTTCACTGTGCCTCTGGCTCGTCTTCACATGAGGACTACTCAGTGGATGCTCAGCACTCAGTGGTCCCCAACCACACATCCCCAGTCCTTTCACATCAAGGTAACGGAACCTCTAAAATGGTCACTCACATGGTGGACTCAAGAGGACAACCTTCTGGAAGGGTTTCCCCTTGCCCCTTCAGAATCTCAGATTTCCTTCACCACGGATGCATCCCTACTCAGATGGGGAGCTCACTGTCGAGATCTCCACATCCAAGGTAGATGGAATCAGGATGAGTCTCAGCTTCACATAAATGTAGAAATGAGAGCCATCCTATATGCAGTCTGAGCTTTGAAGGACAATCTCTGTTACAAGATCATGTTCCTTCAGACAGACAACAATGCAGTGATGTACTACATCAACAAACAGGACGGAGCACACTCTTACCCCTAATGCAGGGAAGCGATGAGTGTGGGAATGGTGCCTAGAGCACAAGGCTCTGATCCAAGCGATTTACGTGCTGGGAGTGCAGAATGATCTGGTGGATCGTCTCAGCAGAACGGAAACAGATCCTCATGAGTGGTCTCTTAACACAAACATCATGCAATCACTCTTCGAAGAGTGGAAAACTCAGGACCTGGACCTTTTTGCATCCCCACTCAATGCAAAACTGCCTCTCTTCTGCTCCAGAAAGCCAGAACCTGGCGTTTTCTGTCAAGATGCATTCAGACTGCGATGGACAAGATGCTTTCTATATGCATTTCCTCCTCTTCTCTTAGTTCAGAGGGTGCTGCTCAAAGTGGAGGCGCAGGAGGGCAGAATGATCCTCATGTCCCATTCTGGCCTCATCAGATCTGGTTTGCATTAATCAACAGATCATCAGAAATCTTTCCGAGACAACTTCCACTTCAAATTAACCTGCTGACCCAGGGCCCAGTGATCCATCCCAGCTTGAGATCCCTTCACCTCCATGCCTGGCTCCTGAGGAGATAGAGGGGAGTAGGTTTGATGTTTCACGTAGGGTCTCAGATATTCCGTTAGCAGCATGCAAGCCAGCTACTAGAATAACTTAAACGGCTAAGTGGAAGTGGTTCTCCATCTGGTGCGTAAAGTCCTCTTGGGACCCTTTTTCCTGCCCACCAAAGTCCTGGAGTGTCTTCTGGACCTGTCAAATACAGGTCTGCAATACTCAACCGTAAAGATTCATCTCTGCGTGATCTTGGCGTGACACGAGTCCATACACTCCATGTCTCTGGCTCAATTACTTTGGTCAAAAGGTTCCTTAAGGGCATACTGCACACTAGGCTACATGTCAGACAACCGGTAGCCACCTGGGACATTATTTTGTGCTAGACATGCTTACCCATAAACTTTTCAAGCCCCAAGCAACTTGTGAGCTGAAGTTTCTGACCTGGAAGATTGCCTTCCTTGTAGCCATTACCTTCGCTCACAGTGTGTCTGAAATACATGCTTTAGTCACAGACCCCCCATGTACTGTATTTCACAAAGACAAGGTGGTTCTGCAGACTCACCCCAAATTTCTCCCTAAAGTGGTCTCAGAATTCCGTCTGAACCAGCCCTTGGTCCTTCCAACCTGCTTTTCGAACTTCCAGAATGAGGGGGAGCGTACCCTACATTCTCTGGATGTTAGAGCTTTGCGGTTCTATTTAGGCAGAACTAAAGAAATCCATACATCAAAACAACTGTTTGTCTCTTTCAGCATGACCTGGCTTGGTCAGCCTTTTGCTATCAGATATTTTTCAGTGTGGCTAGTGGCATGTCTTCGCCAGTGCTACTCCATGGCACAGGTTAAGCTGGAAGGCAGAGTATATGCTCATTCTACCACGGCAGTCACGGCTTCTCTGGCAGAAATTGGAAACATGCCCATTGCAGACATCTGCAATGTAGCTACCTGAAGCTCTGTGCACATGTTTGCAAAGCAATATGCTTTGGATGTCCATGCCAGACAGCATCAGTCCTTTAGCAGAACAATCCTTAATGGACTTCAATCCAAAGTGAGCTCTTTTCTCCTGCTGCCCTTCTCGGGGGGAATTATTTCAGCTCGTTACTCTTCCATTAGTGTGAATAAGTGGTGGAGACTTTATGTACAGGAAGATATAAAAATTACATACCTACCATAATTCTTGATCTTCTTGGACAGTCTCCACCACTCATTCTCATGCCCACCCTTCATCCCCCAAGCTCACTTATCTGTTTTTGATCTCCACTCCCTTGATGGCTGGGCTGTGAAGACTCTATTGTGTTGACCCTTCTTTCATGGGTTATTCGGACTATCTTATGTCTGACATAGGTTAGTTTCACTAAGTTAGTTTATGCTACACATCCTCAGTAAAAAAGGTAGTGAGGAGTTTGGAGGGTCGACGCCGAGGTAGCCTATATGGCGCAAGCCAGGCTCACAGTGCCACTTCCTCGTGGCCCTACCTAGGCGCTGGCATTCCTGAAGATTTTTGGCCCCCGCTGGGTCCTAGCACCTCCGGGGTAGTCCCACTAGTGTGAATGAGTGGTGGAGACTTCATCCAAGAAGATCAAGAATTACGGTGGGTAAGTAACTTTTATTTTCTTGTGTGAAGTCACCATGAGCTGCACCCACAGCGACTCTGTCTCCCCATTACCACCCTTGATGTACCCATCTTCCATTACCTCAGTGCCATCCCTGTCGTAAGGGGCTACACCTTCCCTTCTACCTTTACTATATCCCTCCTGAACATCGAGTACCCAGGGACTGTGGGGTCCTAGTTGTTATTTTCTGAGACCCAAGTTTCTGTGGTGGCCACAAGGCCCATCACAGTGTCTGCCGTCATTGCCTGGAGCGCGACGATTTTATTACCCAGGCTCCTGGCATTAAGGCAGGCACCCTTCCATTTAATTCCTGAACTCTTTTGGCTGTTTACCCGTCTTTCTGTCTTATTCTTTCCAGGACATCTTAGTGTCTCGTGCTTTGTGGTGATTGAATGTTCTGTGCCCCCCCCCCCCATTGTCCCTTCTTCTAGCCCATTTTGGACCTCAACCCATTTTTTACCCACTGTGCTGCTACGAGCCACACAGTATGGGGGAGTACTCGCTAGGTTCCCCTTTCTCTCTCTCTCCTATTACCATGGTTCCCTTTGTTTCAGTCTCCCCCGCAGTCAGTTTAACTGTCTGATATAAATGTCAAACTTCTGCCCAAGTGCACTGGCCCCTTCTCTTGTCAGGTGGAATCTGTCACCCTTGAAGAGCAGAGGGCAGGGAGGGGAAAAAGGATCAGTCATGCCTGGCTATGCAGTTGTGTGTCCCTCAACTGCAAACGTTCTTCAGTGGCACCTGTTCCAGCATCTGTGAGTGTGCAGTTCTTGTTTTATCATCTGTTCTCTCCTGGAGCCCAAGACTGAGTGGGCAGGGTTTTTAGCTGACTGCTGGAGTGATGGAAGGCAACAAGTGGAGTGGGCAGACACAGTAAACAAAAAACACACTGGCAGGGTCTATGACAGTAGTAAGGACCTCCATATTCAGTAATACCATCAGTGTGGCTCTCAGCAAGTCACTTAGCCTTGCCAGGGCATCAGTCCAGCTAGCTGTAAAAAAGAAATGGGTAAAAAGCAGGACTCCGATGAAACTGAGATACTGCATCTCAGCTGGGTTGCCCTGGGTAAATTAATAGGAATACAAAAGGAAACCTAAACTAATTATTTGCCCGATATGGACCTGTAAGAGCAGGCATCCTGAGCTTCAGCTCGGCTGGTCCACGTTTGATAAAAACATAGCATCTGTCTGCAGGAGTAGGCCCACTGGCCATCTTGTTGCACATTCCTATCTAGCTAACGCCAAATGAGAGAGACCTAGAGGCTCCCCACTCCCCCAGCCCTTTCTGGTGTGGTCTTTATCAAGCCCTTGTCTGTCCCACCTTGCTTTTGAATCCACCTCCCCCCCACCGATTTTGCATAGATCAGCTCCTTTGGCAGCCTTTTCCATCCCTCCACCACCCTCTCCATGAAAAAGTACTTCCTGGTAGCTCTCTCTTTTTTTTTTCCTTCTATATTTTATCCTCCAATTCCTGGCTGCCCCCTTCTAACCAACTCCCCCCACTCCCCTGGGACTTACCTTAACACTGTCGTCTTCTGCCACGGGACTTGTGATGTGAGTTCAACCACCAGTGTGGAGTCTGCGGGAGTCTCTCTTCATCCTGCCTCCGGGGGTTCTTCTTCCACCAGTTTTTCTCCCTCCCCTTACTTCCCCAGGGCCTCAACCATTCACAGTTGCACATGCGCATGGAGGCAGACATGGCCAGCACAGACAACTGCCCCAGTCCACCCACCCGGCCTAGTGCCAGCCCCTCCAGTGCCTGACGCTACCTTTGAGCCTCCACTCAGTGGCAGCCAAGTGCCGGAGAGGTCTATCTCCCCAGTCTAGGAGAGGAAAGCTGCCGGACGGCTGCTCTATCCACTCCCAGCCTCCCCCCCCCACTGCACCTGGCTGACCCCCGGCAACCCATATTCGTTCCTGGACACAGGTCGCTGGCACGTTAAGAGGCAAGGTATCCACTGCCTCGACCCTCGACGCCACTGGGCCAGCATTCCTGGTATCTCTCTTAAAATACTTCCTGGTATCTCTCTAAACTTACCCCCCCTTTACTTGGAGTTACCCCTGGTTTTTGTGTTCCCACTCGAGTCTACAAATAAACAATATCACTGATTTAGTTCCTGTTTGTGATATCGAGGGAAATACCATCGAATTGGTGGACATGTTCAAATATTTGGGTCTTGTACTTGATACCAGTTTCACTTTTGAACACCATGTTTCATACATTACTAAAAAATTTTATCAGAGACTTGGTTGTCTGTGTAGAATCAAGCCACTTTTAACAAAAGAATCAAGGAAGTTATTGGTACACAGTTTTCTCCTTAGTGTTTCGGGTTATGGGCCTCCAGTCTACGCAGTCATGAACCGTAGATCCTTGGACAGACTGAGTATTACTTACAATTCCATTTTGAGATGTATGATTTGTGTCTGTATAGGGACCCATCATTGTCTTCTTCTGGAAGTCTTTAATTGTCTCTCCGTCATTAATAGCATCCACTCTAAAATTAGCATTTTTCTGTTTAAAATCAAATCTGGTCTTTTGCTTTTATCAATAAATTCATACTATCCCAGATATTTAAATTCCAAAGGTACCAGAACTCAATCTGTGTTTACATTTGGCTTGCCATTTTCCAAGAAAGCGTTCCTTACTATACAGGGGTCCATATTTTTTTAATTCTCTCCCCCAGGATGTGTTGAATTATAATTCATTACTGTCTTTTAAATCAAGATTGAAAAAAACATAACTTTCTCCTGAATATATATGCAGACTAAATATTGTATTTATTTTGTAATGTTTCTGTTGTATTTTGTCACTGTTTTGTATGCCAGCAATAAGACACTCTGAGGTGTGGGTTATGGCCTGATAACAGCACACCCCAGGTGCTTTACAAGGTACGAGGAACTTGCGCCGACTGCCTTTTGCACCTGGGGCGTGCTCTTATCAGACCATAACCCACACCTCAGAGTGTCTTATTGCACTTGTAAAATGGGTAAACAATTTCATTTGTATAGGTGAAAAAAGAGACAGTTTTGTTTGATTATTTTAACATTTTAATTATTTTTAAGTTTTGTAACAGGAAGCAATAAAATAGTCCCTTTTAATATTGAAAGAGAAGTATTGTTAGATTATACTTTTTATGCAATAGTTAAACATTAGAGTTCTTTTTAACTGCTTTAGCAATAAATAACTTTCAATAATAAATATGAACTTTTGAAATCTTTTCAACTTCAGGAAGTAGAGCAGCATTGCTGTAATTTCATTTTGCAAAGTTAATGAATTACACTTTTTTCATTGTGCAGTGTTGGATTGTAAAAAGTGTGTTAGTTGTTTCTCTTGTGAAACTTTGGTAGGCTGCAAGGTTCTCAGCTATGGGCATCTCGTTTTCTGCATGGTCTTCGCTGTTGTTTCTGGTTTCGGGTTGCATCGTGTTCACCGAGGATGTTCTGATGGAGGGCTCCGGAATGATTTTGCGGGAATGCTGCACTTGTGGATGGCTGAGAAACAAGATGGTTCTTTTGGGTGACTTTCTTGAGGTATGATATTCTCTTTCAGGCTTAGGATGTTGCTCCACTTTCGGCGATTGTCTGCTGTGGCAGCCCAATAGGACCTGAGGCTGCATTAGTTCTTGTGGCCGGTGATGGCCATGATCTGATGGGCCTCAAGTCCTGCTTGTGATAGTGATTGGACTGCCCCTGCCCTTACACTGTGGTTGGTGTATCGAGCTGAAAGACAGGCTTCGGTGCTGATCTTTGGCATGAGGGTCACTAAATAGTTGATTCCAAGCAGCTCTCGTGTGTACCAAATTTTGTTTGTTTCTATTTCATTTGGCTGAAGACATCTGTGGTGTACGTAGAAGGCAGGTGGCAGCTTAGTGAGATACTTTTTAAATGAAGCTACCGGGCAGAGGAGATTGCCTGGCATGGTGTAAATGAAGCTTTGATTTTGTTACATGTCTGGCTCAGTTCGTTTGTGGTTTTTAGTATGATAATTGAATGTAAGTGTGATAAACTCAGTTCCGTCATCTGCATTTTTTATTTCAAAATGTCATGGTTTCAGTTAGCGGAACCCTTCCCTGCCACGCCATGCCATGCAGAGCTGGATATCCAGCCATATTTTATATAGTTAGACCCCTTGGTGTGTTGACAGACAGCACAGGAGATGTTTCCAGGATTGTTAGATCTGCTGTGGAGACTGGGGGTGGTGATGTGATGTGTCCTTTCCCTCTCTCCAGTATCTCTTACACACTGCGGTGAAGGGTGGGGTTAGGCTGGGGTCAGTGCGCAGGTTTATATTCCGATTAAGTGGCGGACTGTTTGTGTGCCGATTAAACCCAGCTTGAATTGACGGTAAACTTGACAGGCTGTACTCGGTACCATCACTTGGCCGCACTTCACATAGAGGTTCATGAGTTTTGACACAGTCGGACATGAAGCTATCCCTAGATCTGGGGTGATTTCTCTAGCTTGGCACCAGTTGCTGAGTACTTGTGCCCATGAAGTGGTTTTCTGAGTGTTCACCTCATCTTTCTCTCGTTCAAGCCTATCTGTGTCTTCAAGACATAACTGCACAGGTTGACTCAGTGGTTCATTTTTGTCTTTTCTTTTTCTAGGCCTGTTCCAGTTTTCGTCACTGCCAGCTGTCCCCGTTCGACTCTGGTGAGTATTTCATCAAAATTTATTTGGAAACTGCTGTCTGGTACAGCCGACATACTGCTTTGGCTGATGAGGGTTCATGGTGACTTATCGGTGATGTGCCAGTTTTTTGTTTAAACTGTGAGTTTGATTTTGTTACTGTGGTTTGGGTTCGGCGCTCTGCAACTGTGCGAGTTGCTGAGATGGCTCAGCTGAGGAGATCACTGTTCCTGACAGTGGCAGTGCAGGAACACTGGTACTCCAGCTGTGCTGTGGCGGCTTTCTTTGATGCAGCGCAGCTTGACAGGATACGGCTCTGTATGGACACGGCTCTGACAGGTTGTTAGCCAGTCAATTTGTTCTTTCTTGGAAAAGTAGTCCCTCTATTACTGGCAGTAGAGGGTGCTGTTATGTTTGCTAATATGCTTCAGGCCCCCTCCCTACCTGATTAGTGTGCTTCCTTTTTCTTTTGTTTTTGGACCCCATTTATTTATTTATTTATTCAAAGTTCTTTTAGTGGAAACAAGGGGTAGTGATGATGAATGGACAGAGAAAAGCCATTAGTGGAGTGCCTGATCGGCGACTGGTAAAATATAAGTGAAACATTTTTGGGTGCTGTCAGTTGAGAACATCAAGGCATTTTAGATAAGTTTTGATAGTTGTGATGTGCTTCTTGGAGGTAGGGTGTGTATGAAAGGAAGGCGAGACAAGCAGCATTTCTTAGTTCAGCTGCTGTGTAGAGTCTTGTGCTGCACGGTCGAAAACAGAGTGGCAGGAGGCAGTTCCGTGAGCTGATCGTTGTCAGAGCTTTGTTTCTGTATTTCAAGTTTTCTTTTTCTATAGATCGCTACTTTTTTTTTTATTTTACAAAAGAGGCAGGCTGTTGAGGGAGGGGCAGTTCTATGCGGTGGTGGCTGTCTGTGTGTCGTCTGGTTGCCATGAAGACCAGGAAACTTTTCGAGGTGAGTGGGCAGGTGGCCGACTGGACAACGAAGGAGGGAAAGCGAGTTCAACTGTGAAATACTAGAGGTACTGTTATAATAATGAAAAAACAAACCTGTAAAGCAGTAATACTACACAAGAGCCCAGTTGCCCACAGTGGGGGTAGTATGGCTGGGGAGCGCTATGTCTCGCTTAGCGAGACAAAAAAATGGTGGCTATTTTGAATTGAGTTGCTGGATTTCGGCCAATTAGCAAACAGGGTTGACACTGTGATATTAGTTATGTTGGTGATGGGGTCAGGTGACTGGCACTTTTTATTTGCTGGGCGTCTATTGAAAGTTAATGTTCCCCCCCTGGCAGGGGTGCTAGCCAGTCAGAACCCAGAAAATAAAAAGCCCATTTTCTAAGGGAGTGTGAAAAACATAAACATTTTGTAGTAGATATTTCAGGAATTCTGTCCTGTTGCCCACCTCTGCTACCTCAGGTAGACCGTACAAATGGAGCTTACCCTTTCTAGCCCAGGTCTCGCTGTCTAGCAGTTTTCCTGTCGAGTCTCTGCGTGCTGGCATCCTCTGCATGTCCATCCTGCTCCTCAGTCTCCTCCTCACATTTTTCTACAACCTGCATTTTTTGGTGACTGTGCCGGAACTCCTTTTCATTTTCTTGTCTGGATTTGTTTGACTGGCATTTAAATCTGCCCCTCATTAATTGCTGTGTCTCAGCACTGGTGTCATAATCGTGCCCGCGCAGACTGGCTGGAGAGGGGCTCCTGCTGCTGTCCGTGATGCCCCTGGAAAATCAGTCACCATCCAACTGCTGCGGGGCCTTTTTACTCATGGATTGGGTAAGTCTGTCACCTCCTTGTCTTCCCCGAGGCATTGGGTAGGATTTGGGCTGAAATTACTTCGTTTGAAGGAGTAAACTTG
The DNA here is from genome assembly GCA_016271365.2 of Neoceratodus forsteri. Lineage (NCBI taxonomy): Eukaryota > Metazoa > Chordata > Ceratodontiformes > Ceratodontidae > Neoceratodus > Neoceratodus forsteri. Next base: position 1,070,689,622 of record CM028134.1, on the reverse strand, counting down.
AGGGAGCTACTCTCCTAAGCTCCTAGCTGGTCTGTGACGTCACCGGAAGTCCCCCTGTTTTTGTCTTTAAAATGTTCTATGATCTGTAGTTTCAGGGTTGCACAGCATTGATTGTAGTGGTAGATGGCTTTAATTGCCATGGTATACAGGGAAATAACTGTATCCTGAATCCTATAGGGCAGATGTAACATCCGTATGTTATGTATACACACACACTCGCGCGCGCACTCACGCACGCACTCACTGGTGTAAAGAGGGATAAATGTAAACCCAGGTCTAAAGGTTACTATTACCTATTATATGAAAAAATACCAATGCTTGTGTCAAAACATGTAAGGGCTAAGGGAGGAAGTTACGGCATTGCAGTATCTGTGTAAACGCTGCAATGCTGAGGTATTTATTTCTCAAATTGCGGTTAAACTGTTGCAGGAAAGGCTCTATAGATTGTGGAATGGAGACTGGATTTGCTCACCGGTAAGGTGATGCAATATTTCTCTTCTTGCTGCCTAGGACTGTAAAACACGGGTATTTGTGAAAAACCACCATAAGAAGAGGAGAACCTGGTTTCCCACTAGCTAACTGCAAACTATGACTTGGTTTGTTTTTATGCTCGCCGTTGCAGATTGAACAAGCTGGTAGCTCTCCACTTGAACTTAATGAGCGGTCTAGTGCCGCATGGATAGAGAGTAATCATGCTTAATTGTTTGCCGCCTGTTACGCTAAGTGAAAAGTGTGTCAGCATGAAAGTCTTGAAAACGGACTTGTACTGCAAGATTTGTAGTACAGTACATGATAAGGCTGGGGGGAGCCCTACTGCCTACTGTGTTCTGTTTGTTTATGTTGCTAAGATGTCTAGTCCTGAGTACTGTTGGGGGAGGGATCCTCCTATCTGTTTTGAACCACACAGGATCCCTCATGTACTATGACCCCCCCCCACCCCGTGCAACCCAGTGGAGAAAACACTGGGCTGCAGGGAAGTGAGTGGGCTACCATGATGCAAGTTATGAGTTGACAGCCCCCCCCAACCTACAGTTGGGGAGCACTGTAGCATCCTGACGGATGCTGAAAGAGCTTTGACTCAGAATGGCTGCTCCTGCTTTGGAGGTCATGAAGTTTACCAGATCTTACCTCGAGAGGGTTCCTTCAGTAGGTCATCACACATAGGACTGGTGCCACCTGGTATTGGGCTGCACAGCAGACTTTTCTAGCAATACCTGATGGGGAACCGCCCACCCGATGTCATGTAACCTGATGTCAGTGTGACTGTATATAGTGGGCGGTCCCCATGCCTGCCGTCGCCTCGTCTCAGTCACATAGCAGACTTCCATATAGCGATCGTCGAGAAAGTGTCTTGCGTTGGAATTTCCCTCGCTAATTTTTCATCTAATTTCGTGTTTATTTTTGATGTCTTTTCCAAAGAAGTGGTGCTTGTCCTGTGGCATGCAGATCCCACACAAAGACTGTCACCTAAAGTGCGTCCTCTGTTTAGGCCCGGACCATCCAGTCTCCTCCTGCCCCGAGTGTCAGACCTTCAATCAGGCCACAAAAAAGAGGAGACAGCAGGCTTTGGAAGCCCGTCTGCTAAAAGCTCACCTGGCTTCTCTCGAGAAGAAAATGGATCAACTTAGACATTCTTCATCTGAAAAGGCTTCTCCTTCTAAAAAACATAAGGAGAAATCTAGGGAGCGGGAGTGCTCTGTGGACGACGCCAGACCCTCGACGAGCAAGGCCCATCCGCATCCCAGCAAGGACGGTAAGTCTGGTAAATATATGGCTGGTCAGTTGGCCGTCTGTTCCTCCGGCGAATGGACCGCCTCAGTTGATAAGTTGGCCCTCAGCTCCTCCAGGTACCGCGCAGTGGCCAGTAAGATGACTTCCCAGGCTATAGGTACTCGCCTGGCTCCGGTCGATAAGCTAACCAAGGGCTCCTCCCCTGCCGGCCCAACTCCACCTGATGATAAGTTGGCCATCCTGGACGACCGCACAGGTACGGTTCCCGCCGTCGGGGCCTGATGGCGTCTCACCCGACGACCGGCAGGACCAGAGGGAGAAAGCCCCTCTCCCTGCTCCACCTTCCTTGCTTCTACCCTCATATTCTCTGGGTACCTCTGGCAACGACAACTGAGAACTCCTCAACTCAGTCGATGCCTCTGGGTCTGCTCTGCTGTCCCCTCTCATGGTCAAGGAGAAGGAGGCTCCTTTTCGGCCATCTGGCCTTACTATAGAGACTCCTCCTCCGCCTTCTGGCAGGCTCCCGGCGCCTCCGACGCTGGTTGTCCCAACAACAGTTCCACAGCCAGGACTGGTTGTCTCTGACTCCGCTGCCAGATCAGGTCCCGTCGCCAGGGCCCTTTCGTCTGGATCTGACGCTGGACCCCCTTCCAGCGCTGGATCGGGTGGTGCCGTTCCGGACGTTGGTTCCCCTAATGTGGGCTGTCCCAACGCTGGACCCTTTGCGTATCTACACAACGGTGGGTCCGACGTTTATACCCCCGACGCCAGATCTGATTATGGAGATTTCTACCAGACCCTGAACTGTCCTGCATTACCCGCAAGGGTATCCTGGGGGCTACTACCCGGGGGGGGGGCCCACTCCGGATTGGAGTAATTTTGGTCAGTTCTACCCTGGATCCAATCCCTACTTGAACTTTCAGGGATTCCAGGGTTGTTATCCTCCACTGGTTCCTGCTCCCCAACCCCCCAGCCTCTACCTACTCCACCACCTCCCCCTCCCCTCCTCCTCCAGTCACCCTGGATTTCAAAGCTTTAATCCAGTCTTGGTGGCAGGGGCGCAGTCGGAGTTGGTCTAGGACCTGGAGACTAGGCTCCCACAACTGCGGTCTCCCAGGTCTCTTTCCCCGAGCAGCTCTTCCTTTACCACAGTCCATATCTCGGGGAAGACTCTGCAGGCCTCCTGGATACGAGACGTCATCCTATCGAGGAGGTGGGTGACGATAGGTCAGAGGGGGTGGACGATTCTTCTGAAGAGGTTCCGGAGGACCCTGGGGACACGAAAGGCAAGGAGTCCTGAAGTCCCCACCAGAGGACCCTGCCTTTTCAGATTTGTTGAGGTCCATGAAGGATTACTTCGATTTGGAGTCGGAGGAACAGGACCCCCCATGAGACAGAGACTGGCGGAGCATCTGGACCTAGAATCTCTGTCTCCAGTCCCCATTCCTCCCTGGATGACACCTCACCACTACCATCTGGCAGATGCCTCATACCCTCCCAGCTGTCCCCAAACTTGCGGACAGGCTTTACCGGGCGCTAAAGGATGCTCAGTTCTTGAAGGTTCATCCCAAGGCTGACTCTGTGGTCATCTCTGCGGCTCATGATCGCTCCACAACACCAAAGCACATGAGCACCTCTCCTCCTGACAGAGTTGAGGCAGATGGACCAGTTCGGAAAGAAGATATACTCATCGGCCACGTGCGCTCTTCGGTCCCTCAGTTACATGGCCCACATGGTGTCCCACCAGAAGGCTTCCTTGGCCAGGCTCGAAGCTCGAGTCCAGTCCATGGATCCCTCGCATTTGAAGGAGGAACTTGCCAAGGATCTCCACCTCTCCAAAGTTTCTTGTAGTTTGCGTTCCGCGCCACCTATGATTCTTTCGACTCGGTGACTCGCATCTCAGCAACGGCCATTGCCTTTAGATGGTATTCCTGGCTTCACCTTTCTGGACTCACCAATTAAGTCCAGTCGTCGATTCAGGAGGCCCCTTTAAGGGGCTCACTACTGTTTGGTGGAGACACCAAAGATATTATCACAGACCTACAGGACAAGGGCCTTGCCCTTCGGTCTGTGCGGTCTATGTACCGATTGGGCTCCCAACTACAGCAGCAGCAGCCCTTTCGGAAAAGGACCCGGAGGCAGAGGAAAAATGCTCAGGCGGGCCACCAAGAGAAGCATAAGGCCACAGGTACAGCCACCCCTCTTGCCTCCAAAAATCAGAGACATTCAGGAGGCCCTCCCCCTGAATGTCCTGCCACTTCTTGACTCCCCAGCCCCACTGCCTCCTCAGTCTCGTGATGGGGAGGAGGTGGGGGAGAGGTTTACCCTCCATGTGCAGGAGTGGAAAGCGATCACCTCCAGTGAATGGGTCCTGCAACTAGTGTCCATCGGATACACCATAGAATTTCTGGAAATCCCTCCGGAAACTCTGCCCTGGAAGTCCTCCTATTCTTGGGACCAGGCCCTTCTAGTTCGCGAGGAGGTAAACTCGTTCTTGCTCAAAGAGGCAATCGAGCAGGTCTCCTTCGAGCAAATGGGAAAGGGATTCTACTCCCACTTTTTCCTGGTTCCAAAAAAGATGGGGGACTTCAGACCCATACTCTACCGAAGTCAACTAAACCAGTTTGTCAAGTACAAACAATTTTGCATGCTGACACTCCAGAGCCTTCTCCCTCTCCTCATGGAGAACCACTGGCTCTGCGCCCTGGATATGCAGGATAGCTACCTGCACATCCCCATCTTCCCCAGCCACCGCAGATTCCTGCGTTATCACTTCCAAGGGGAACACTTCCAGTTCCGAGCACTCCCTTTTGGTCTGTCCTCGGCACCACGGGTTTTTACCAAGTGCCTGGCGGTGGTCGCAGCATTCTTATGCCGCAAGGGTATTGCAGTTTTCCCTTACCTGGACTATTGGTTGATTTCAACTTCATCCAGGGATTCTCTGTTGGAGGCTCTTACCTTTACCCTGGACCTTTTCAGCAGACTAGGTATCACAGTCACTGTTCCCAAGTCATCCCTTATTCCTGCCCAGAAACTTCAATTCATTGGGGCAGTCCTGGATACGGTCCAGTGCAGAGCCTTCCTGCCTCCAGACAGGGTGGAGACCCTTATCTGCCAGGCCTCCAAAGTGGCTTCTCACAGAAGCATCCCAGTTGGGAGGTCCCACGCCTTCTGGTCCTGATGGCGGCTACCATCACAACTGTTCCCTTAGCAAGACTTCACATGAGGGTCACTCAGTGGTCCTTGCGAGTGCAGTGGGATCAGCTCCTGGATGACCTGGACCATCCGGTTCGGGTCTCCTCTGCGGTTCAGAAAGAATTTTAGTGGTGGAGAGAGTCTTGCAATCTTTCTGTGGGACTTCCCTTTCAGAGCCCTGCACCACTAGCTACCCTCACCACGGATGCCTCGAATATGGGGTGGGGAGCTCATCTCTGGGATCACCAAGCCCAGGGACTGGTCCGGCCTGGAGACTCATTTGCACATCAGTGTTCTGGAGTTGAGGGCGGTCCTGTACGCCATACAGGCCTTTCAGGACCTACTTCCAAAGGGATCACTGCTAATCCAAATTGACATGTCAGTAGTTTGGTATATCAACAAATGAGGAACCCGATCATACCCCCTGTGCAGGGAGGCGATACGGGTGTGGAACTGGGCAGTCCAGCACCATCTGGTCCTCATGGCCATGCATATTCCGGGCGTGTTAGACATCCTGGCAGACAGTCTCTGCAGATCTCGGATCCTAGCTCATGAGTGGGAACTGCTTCAGGAAGTGGTGGAATCCATCTTTCAACTTTGGGGGCGTCCGGAAATCGACCTGTTCACCTCCGAATCCAACGCAAAGCTTCCCAGTTTTGTTTGCTTGTTCCACGGCACAGTGCTTTCTGGATCGACGCATTGTCTCTATCTTGGACAGGGAAATTTGTGTACGCATTCCCTTAGTTTCCCATTCTGCAGAGGGTTCTTCTCAAGCTTCAAGCAGAGAAGGCAAGGATAATTCTCATCGCTCTTCTCTGGCCGAGACAAATCTGGTTCCCGGTGCTGCAGCAGCTTTCCAGGGAGCCACCGGTTCCACTTCCAGTGACTTGTGACCTCCTGGCTCAGGATCGAGGTCGACTGTTGCACCCGGGGCTCAGGACCCTGCACCTCCATGCGTGGCTCCTGCAGACATAGCAATCTCTCGCTTATGGGTTTCCTCCAGGGTTGCTAGTCCTCATTGAGGCTAGAAAGCCCTCTACCCGTTCCACTTATGACACGAAGTGGAAGCAGTTCTCCATTTGGGCGACCGCTAAGGGTTGGACCCCCTTCTTTTGCTCAGCCCCACAGGTCATGGAGTACCTCCTTCACTTATCAGACTCTGGTCTGTCCTACTGTTCTTTGAAGGTCCATATCTCCGCTATCTCAGCATATCACGAGCTAGTGGATGGTAAACCTGTGGCTCAGTTGGAGGTCTCCAAAGACCTTTATGAAAGGGGTTCTTCATCTGAAACCCCCCATCCGCAGCCCAACTCCACCTTGGGACTTGAACTTTGTATTGGAAAAGCTCACCCTTCCTCCTTTTGAGCCGACTATGAGGTGTGATTTGAGCTTCCTGTCTTGGAAGGCACTGTTTCTCGTGGTTATCACGTCAGCTTGAAGGATTTCGGAGCTTCTATGCAAGGAGCCCTACCTGATTTTCCATAGGGATCAGGCAGTCCTCAGAACTCATCCGAGGTTCCTTCCCAAGGTGGTGTCGGAAGCCACACTGAATCAATCAGTGGAGCTTCCTGTGTATTACCCATCCCCCTCTAATAAAGGTGAGGCACTCCTTCATACAATGGATGTCCATTGGATTCTCCGGTGTTACACCCACCGGACCAAAGAGTTCCATTCTTGCGACCAGGTGTTTGTTTCCTTTGCCCCGAGGTCAAGGGACAAACCAGCTTCTAAGCAGGGCCTGTCCAAGTGGTTAGGCAACTGTATTAGATTCTGTTACTAGAAGTACGATAAGCCTCTGCCTGGTTCTATCAGAGGTCATACTACTAGGGGCATGTCTGCCTCCATGGCCTTTTTGCAGAACGTTTCTTCGGCTGACATATGTGCTGCCGCTACTTGGAGTTCTGGCCATACCTTTTCCAAGCATTACAGTCTGGACATTGCTTCTAGGTGGAGGGCTGGCTTTGGCCTAGCTGTCCTGCAGGGCCTTCTGTCCTAAGACTGGGTCCATTTTGGACTTCATTTTTTTCGGCTGGAGTTAGTTTTTTCCTCCTCCCTAGTTTCTCTCAGTCTCTCCTTAGAGGGACTGCCTGGGACTCTGTCCTATGTGTGATGACCTACTGAAGGAACCCTCTCGAGTAAGCTAGTACAGTTACGGTAGGAACGTGCCATAACAGTGAATCTTCCAGGGCGGTTCCTTCAGTAGGTCATATTTTTTTCTCCCTCCTTCCCCTCATTACTGTTTCTACAGGGACTCCAAATCCTGTTCGCTCCTGCTATCAGGCGTCTTCCTGGCTCTGGCGGGAGAACTGGAGGGTCGATGGTCCCCCATCAGGTGTTGCTAGAAAAGTCTGCCATGCGGCCCGATGCCAGGTGGCGCCAGTCCTGTGTGTGATGATCTACTGAAGGAACCTCTCTCGAAGATCTACTGTTGCGGTAAGTTCCTACGTAACTGTACTTTCCCATTTAATGCTCACTGCTTACTGTTGTATACTGTTCCCTTTTTCTATGTTCTGGTGAAAAATCTTGGGTCTGATTACTGGGAAGGGGGACGGTTAGTGGGGAGGAGGGGCACAGTGTTGTGCAACAAGGCTTTACTCTTGTTTAATGGCTAGCAGACCATATCAGCTTACTTTTTTTTGCTCCTTACTTGTTCCTGGCCTGCCTCTCCTTCTATCTGCTCAAGGACCCCCGCCCCCCTCACCCTGACCCCCTTCCACTCACCTCAGATTTGCAGCCATCCCAGGGTGGCCGGCATATCCCTTTGCCAAATGAGTCCCTCTCCTCTCCTCTCCTCCTAGGGGAAGGCCAGGAGGGGTAACCAACCTTCTCGGTCAGTCCAGGCGCTGCTGAGGTGGATTCTGGAAGTCAGGACACTCAGTCGGCAGGAGCCAGCAGTCATCATCCGGCCGACCAGGAGGCTGAGTTTTTCCGTTTTTCTCTGCGGGGCGTGGTGCCATGGGCGTCTAGGCGGATACCGATGTTCACAATGCCCCTGTGTGCAGTGGGGGTTCACTTGAACTGTTGCTCTCCGGCCTCCGCCAGAAGTGGCGAACAACGAGCCATGTCCCGGAGAAGGCGAGCAGTTGCAGGGCGCTCAAGCCTTCTTCTCGACCGAGTCCATTCCCGAATCCGGCCAGGCGTGTAAGCGGAAATTCAACCGCCGACGAGCCGGGCCTTTTACTCTGTTACTTTTTAATGTGAATGGATTCATAATCCAGTCAAACGCTATAAAGTAATGTCACTACTGCATAAGGAGGGGAGGAATGTTTTCCTTTTTTCCTTTTTTTAACCAAGAAAGGCATCTGTCCATAGAGGAGAGTGTTAAGCTGGAGAGATTTGGTTCTGCCAAGGGTTCCATAATGTCCATGACTTTGGTCAGAGATGGCAGTCACCATCCTCATGCGTCCGTCTTTTGGATTTGAGGAGTCAGAAGTATGTAGGGATAGGGAGGGCCAATACGTCTTGGTGTGGGGTACACTCTGGGGGGAAGTCACCTTACTGCATGTGCATGCCCACTGAAAGTGCCTAAGGTATTCTGCCAAGCTCTTTGACCTACTGGCACTAAGGGGAAGGGAACGGTGATATGGAGGGAGACCTAAATCTTATCCTGAACCCAAACGCCGACTCTACCAACACTCGACAAACCAAACTGTCAGTGGAGCAGAGATATGTAAAATGTCCGCTCACAAACTTGGGGCATCTGAACACATGGAGGGAGATGTGCCCCCAGGCCAAACAGTACACATTTTTCTCCAGACAACATCACATGTAAACTAGAATTGATTACCTCTTCCTGAAGGAGGAACTCCTACCCAGAATGCATGCTATTGAAAACCTGCCATGACATGTTTATAACCACGCTCTGCTCAAGTTGACGCACCAAGAACTACAGAGAGAGGAAACTGACAATTTCATGCAAGAAATGTTATGTCTTAATGGCACACCTGACACTTTAGTGGTCACACTGTAGGAAACTATTCAAGTTACGGCACAGGGAGTGCTCATCAGCGAGACCACCTATCGGAAGAGACAGGCACATGAAGAGACTAGGCCTCCAGAGAAATAATAGGGGAGGCCCAATGAACACATGCTGCAGGGGACGGAGAAGCACGGGAATGTATTCAAAATCTGAAACACTGACTGGACGAGATTGCATTCTCCCAGCCTGAACTAGCTCTCTGCCTACTGTAGCAAAAGTTATTATGAAGGAGGCAGTAAAACTGCTGGCATATCGACTGAGGCACCACAAAGCACGGTCTCAAGTGGCCCACATCTATCACCCAGAGAGGAGCACTGAAGTAAGTTGAGCCACAGACGCAGCGGATGCATTCTCTACCTACTAAAGAATGCTATACACAGCCCTCCTGGAGGTGCACAGTCAAGTCAGAGACACATTCCTAGTTAAGTTTACCCTTCGAGCCCTCACACAAGAATTGCAACGGCTACTGCAGGCACCCTTTTGCACTGATGAACTGGCCCAAGCAATTACAAATCTGAAGGCAGATAAAAGCCTGGGGGTGGACAGATTTACTAGCAGATGGTACAGAATCTTTCATGACATGTTGCACAGCCCCCCCCATTGGATGCCCTGAAGGAGACACTTGCGTCCGGAAAACTGCACCCTCCCCAGCTGGAAAAAAGCAACAATATTAGTTATTACTAAAGACACCAAGTATTTTGAGTCCCACTGACCCATCTCGGTGCTCAGTCTAGGTTACAAGATTTACACCTGCATGCTGGCCAGAAGTGAACAAAATGGGATTTGTTCCTTGGAAGCAGACTCTGGACAATGTCAGAAGAGCATTGCGTCTTCTGAACAATGTGAACTCTACCAAGATGCCGGCCCTGCTGGTCGGAGTGGGTGCTGAAAAGGCGTTTGATAGAGTGGACTGGAGTTACTTGGTCCGGGTACTTTAGGTGATGGGCTTCCTGAGCCCTTTCATGTAGGTGGTTCCAGGCATTTACACCTCGCCTACAGCACGTGGGAAGGTTAATGGGCATGTTGGAACCAGTTTTGCATTGGGAAGGGGGACTAGACAGGGCTGCCACCTCTCACCAATGCTCTTTGTCATCTACATTGAGCCCCTATCCCAGGCCTTCAGAGAAAAGTGATAGTGGCTGGGCAGGAGCTTAAAATACAGCTGTATGCATGTGATGTCTTGCTCACCCTAACGCTTGTCAGCCAATCAGGTGTTACTATAAGGGAGATATCATCATTCATTAATAAATACCTGCGTCTCTGACTCCTACTAGATCAAAGATGAGTGTGCCGTGTCGGCTGGGATCGGGGAAGCTGGCATCGGGAAGGATTCAGAATGGAGACACAGGGTGGGGGTAAGACCTTGGCAGAAGGCCTGAAGGAGAGGCCGGTCGGACGCAGGGGGGCGATAAACAAATAATGCAAAAAAAAAGATGAGTGTGAGCAGCTTCACCCTGGGACCTGCCTCTTCTAATTTATATAAGGTATTTGGTTTCCTTGGGTTGGTGGAGAGAAGCGGGGGCTAGTGAGTGTGTTGAGTGGGAGGTAATTTACAGCACAACAGGGTCAGGATGGATTGAGTCGTACCAGGGTGTGGGGGAGGCTCAGTCTTCAGTGCGGCTGGGGTGAGAATTTTTTTTTATTAGGATGACCAGTGCAGAGTCCGATTTTGGATGCCAGAGGTATTTGGGTGCAGTGGGGAGGTGAGAGAAGGGGGGCTGCTGGTTTTGTTGAATGGGGGTGATTTACTACATAACAGGGTTGGAAGGGACTGGGTTGCACCAGGGTAGGGGAGGCTGATACACTAGTGTGGAAGGAATTTTTTTTTTTTTTTATATATTACAAAGAAGACAATTTCAGATTTTAGGGTATCAGATGTTGGATGATTCAATATCCCAAGCTCTGATTTGACATCTGAGTTTTTTTTTTTCCCTTAGGATATCAGATTTTTATGACCAATACCCTAAAATCCTAATATCTTTAAAAATTACCTGTTATCCTAACTATCTGTTTTCCAAACAGATTGTCTGAACAAACTGTAGTTTCCATCGAGGGGTTCTGAAGATATCATAAGGACATGAGAGCAAGCTAGAGGTCCCTCATACCATCAAAACCGAGATGAAACCTATTCTCATGTTGTGCATGGTTGCCCAAGTCTTGTTTTCTATAGCACTGTATGTTGTTGAAACACAAAATAAAAAAAAGCTTCTTTTTTGTTTCCAAGAAATCTTTGGTTTAAATAGAGAATATACATGGGGAGCGATGTATAATGAGAATTACACACACACCTGAGGTGTGGGATGCTACATAACCCTGAGAGTGATGCTTGAGGGTTTATAAAAGCATCCCACACTGAGGATGTGCGTAAAATTCAAGTTTTACACACCTCCCCATGTTTTGTTTCAAATAATTGCTGGGTAGTATTTTCTGGCCTTGAAAATGCTACCAGCAATTATAGAAAACCGTGTATGGGCAGTGGTTCAGTAGCGTGGTGTTCAAGCATCGCGTGTATGAGGGAGGCATTGAAGCGCCAGGAGTGAGGGAAACTGGCGTGTTTGCCATTGCGTAACCAGCCGTTATAACTGCAAATTATAACAGAGTTTTCCTCTGGGAGAAAACGCCCCAGTCATTATATTTTAATTATTAAACCCCCACCCAGCTGCTGAAACTCAACCCAGGTGAAGATCATAGAAACTCAGAAACATAGAATTTGACAGCAGATAAGGACCGCTTGGCTCATCCAGTCTGCCCATTTCTCCTTACCTATACTCATTACTGCAGACAGGTACCTGATTTACAGTTCTTCCTCCCTCAGCCCTTCCTTTCCACTATGAATCCCTTGTGCTTATCCTATGAATGCTTGAACCCCATCACAGTTTTCACCACCGATCACTTCCGCGTGAAGATATTTCCAGGAATCCACCACTATCGGTATTTCCTAATATCTCTCCTGAATCTATCACCCCTTCCCCCCAGCTTCACAGCATGTCCCCTTGACCACCTTTTCCTTTGAAAAATAATCACTTCCTGTACCTTATTTATACCCCGTGAGGTATTTAAAGGTCTCCATCATATCTCCCCCTTCCAGTGTGTACACATTGAGGTCCTTTAGTCTCTCCTCCTAGAGCTTTCGATGCAGACCCTGCATCATATTCTCCTCTGTCTACATCCTTCCGGAGATGTGGTCTCCAGAACTGGACACAATACTCTATGTGGTGTCGTACTAGTGAGCTATTCAGAGTCAACACTACCTCTCTCTTTCTGCTGGTGATACCCCTCCCTATGCACCCCAGCATCCCACTAACCCTCCTTGCTGCCTTGTTGCACTGCCTGGCCACCTTTAGTTCATCCAGTATGATTCCCCAGGTCTCTTTCCTGCTTGGTGGTTGTCAATACCACTCCCACCCATTTTGTGCACTGCCCCGAGTTTCTGTGCCCTAAGTGCATTGGTTTGCACTTTTCAGATCGAAACCTAGCTGCCATGCCCTTGATCACTCCTATGGGTCGGTTCTGTTTTCAATAATGTGAAGCAGAAGCTCTTCTCCTTGGCAGTCTTCACCATTCATTGCTGCTGGGCGAAGCCAGAGGCACGCATTTGTACGGGAGCTTTTTTGGGGCCTGCATTTATGTGCTGCCCATGAGGCAGACTCATTGTGTGGCACACAAGTGTTGTCCGCTAGGGCACCGTGAGACTCCTCCTCCTCCACCCCAGTTCTATTTCTAAGCCATTCGAAATTCGCACCTGCTGTGTGAATGTCGGAGTTGCTGCATCATCGGGCCTTCTCCGAATTTTGACGCGTGTTACAACTTCTCCATCCCGGTTCTGATTTTCACCAGACACCGTCTGGAAACCAGTAAGACTGTTCCATTTATTACTGTTACCAACGGCGCCTGGTCCTTTTTCTGTGAATTTTGTTATTTTTGCTTCATGTCTGGTTCGGGGGCTAAGAGAAAATCCAAAGTGGGCCATGCCCCCCTGCGTTGGTGCCCCTGTGGCTGGCATTTTTCCGTCACAGGACAACGTGATTTTTGCTTGCATTGCCTGGGTCCCAATCATGATATGGACAACTGTGATGCCTGTTTCTCTATGTACTGCTGTGTTCTTGAGATCCATGCATTTAAAGTTGGCAGGACCCCACTGACTTTCAGAGAACGGCGTCATTCTAGGGATGCCATGGCAAGATCTCTTGACCCTGCCTCTGGGTCCCTTCCTGGGTCTATATGATCTAGTGAGGTGAAAACCTCCTCGGATTCCAGTTTTACCGTCAAGGAGGTGTCTTCCGCAGTGCTGGAAGAGTAGCTCGGTTCCCTGCGTAGCTGGGTTGAGAGCACTGTCATGGCAGTCACCTCCATGGAGATGCAGGCTCCCCCAGTATTGTGGCCCATGGCTGCTAGGCCTGGCACTGGTGGACCCTCGGTGCCACCTGTCGGCAGTGCTTCAGATCCCGGCGCCGATTGCGGTGTCGGTGATAGAGGCGGCGCTGCAGGTGGTACCATGTCCTGTGACAGCTCTGTTCGCGGTGCTGCTGGTAAGAGAGCTCCCAGGGTCACTGTCTGGCGGTATATGTGGTCACCTGCTTTTTGGAGGCGGATGACTTGCTGACCAATCTGGACTGGCGGCCAGACGCCAGACTCCTTGGACTCCAGGAGTCATCCTGGATGTGGCATCAGGTGGCCCAGTGTTCACCCACCGGACTCCCTGGAGTCTGCGGTCCCTGCAGCCACCCACGCTGACACTGGTGTTGGGGGTGTTGCGGTGGATAGCAGTCTCGAGGGGCCTGGTGTGTCAGTCTCGACTGTGGGCCATGGAGCCTGGGCAGCTGCCATTTCTGGTGTTGCCATGGCCTCCTTGGTGGCGATGGGGACCTCCTCTTGTATGACCTCCCTTGGGGGGGGCATGTGGGATTGGGGTACCCCTGGACTCTGGGTTCGAGGAAGAGGTGGCCTTGGAGTCCGAGGGGTTGAGGGGCCGGGGTGAGGTGCATAGGCCTTCTTCCACTACCCTACGGGGAGTGGGGAGGAGCCAAAGTGCTAAGCCCCGCTTATCCTCCTCTGAGAATTCAGGGGCGCCCTTAGTGGCAGCGCTGAGGGTTGCCCTTCTGGAACCATGCAACCTCAGTCATACTACAGGGGAGATTCTCCCACGGGGCTCAGCCAGGTTTATTTCACACATTTTCAGCGTTCGCTGACTGGATCGACTCCAGAGTCCCCCCGCGTGGGAGGACCTTCTGCGGGTCTCAGAGCCCTAGTAGAGGCCGGACACTTTCTATGAGGTGCGCGTTCCCCAATCCCTCTGCAGACACCTCCCCTCCCTGGTCATGTGGGCCCTGTATGTTAGAGTAGGTCTTTCTCCTGTCTCCCTCACTGCAGGAGGACTCCGAACACCCAAGCTCCTCTACTTCCTCATCTGAGGAAGAGGAACATTCTGTCCACCTTTCCTCCGATGCTAATTTCACCGAATATCAGTGGTTCCTCTCGAGGTTAATTCAGGAGCTCCACATCTGGTAAGACGAAATATCAAGCGGGAGACACGCTCTTTTCTGAGCAAATTCAGTGCCAGCCACCTAGTGGTGCCTTCCTGGCCTATTCCCTTTCAGGCAGCGTCTATCCACGCCTAGCAGTCACCAGCAGCCTCATCCCCAGTGGACTGTGGGATGAGGTGTTGCGCTTCTCAGAAGTCTCTTGGTTCTCTGCCTCACCCACCTTCGGGGCTGACGGCCTTAGATACTCCTTCCGGGCTTCAACACCCGCGCATGACCGCCCACCAGATCCAGATTCTGCTGAGTTTGACTGATGGGGAAGAAGAGTTTTCTCTTCAGTTAGGTGTGCTGTTTTGTATCAGTTCATATGAGGTTCACCAAGCTGTCTGTATTCGATGTTAGCATCTTTGCCTGATTCGAAGGAATCTAGGCAAGCCATTGCCCTCTCTGCACAGGGTCTAGAGCTTGCAAGGCACCAAGCAAGGGCATCATACGACGCCAACGAGGTGGCTTCCATACTGGCAAGGACAGAGATCTGCATTATGCAGACTGCATGGCTTCGCATTTTAGATTGTCACCTATTGCCCAGCGGAGGATGATATCCTCCGCTTTCCGAGGGACCTGTCTTTTTTTCTCCCGCAGGGTGAGGAGGAATCTTCAGGGGTGTCTTCCATCCCCCCGGCAACAGGGGACACCTCCTCGACCGAACCAGCCTTAGGCCATTTTGATCTAGTAAGGCAATAATCTGTTCCCTCAGGGTAGTGCTAGGTCCCCTCTGGGGGGCTTGGTACTCACCTAGCAGTAATGAATGGTGAAGATGGACAGGGGGAAGATATGAAAATTACATACCTACCATGATTCTTGATCTTCTTCTCTTATATCTTCACCATTCATTACTGATTCCTGCCCACGTTCCCTTCTTGGGCCTCAATCAAGTCTTGGGCACCGCCTGCTTGACCCCCCCCCCTTGGTTCCTTGGGACCCTCTGTTTCCTTCCCTAAAAGTCACAGAGCACCCATCCTAGGAGGGTGGTGAGTAGGGTATTCGCCCTGGCCTCAGAGGGAACTACCTGGGATTCTCAGTGGGGGGCACTGTGGTATCCTCCTTAACCTGTCATGGATATCCGTTCTTCTGTTGTTCTTGAAGTAGGTACTGCGTCGGTGCATCTTGTGGGAAAACCCATTGGGATTTCCTCCCCCTTTCTCTTCTCGCTTTTCCTCTACCTTAGAGGTAATTCCGGACAGAGTCCTCTCCTGTTTGAGTCCCCCACCAAGCCATCAGGTGTTAAACTGTAGAGGGCCATATTCCAGGACTTTCATCCCAAATGTGGGTTTAGGGGTGAGAAGGGGAGGGCTAACTCGGCCATGTTTTATAATCTTCAAGACCATTTCAAATTCTCTTGTTCTGGACCTCCGTCCAGTGGTCCCTGAAGTTGACAGGTTCCTTGCTCCTGTGTCTTCGTGCCTTTCAGGTTTTTGAGGCTAAAATAAACCAATGATCTTCCAACTCAGCATGGCTGAGGGCCCCCCCCTTCTTCCCCTATGTATGCTATATCTTTCTCTCTCTCTTCTCTTTCTCCTCCTCTTCTTCTTCTTCTTCTCCCTTTTCCTGTGCTTCCGCCCAAAGGTTGGGGCTCTGTGGCCTCTTGGGGTAAAAAGTCCAATCCCTCTGTCCTCTGGTTGGCTTCTTCCTTTTTCAGTTTTTATCTTTTCCTTTTCCTATCCCTCTACTCTCTTGCCTGATTTTGGTTTTCTCCGTCCCTCTTTGTTTCATCCTCTCTGGTAGAACAGAACTGGGGTGGAGGAGGAGTCTGCGGCGCCCAACGGCCAACCTTCATGCACCACGCAATGCGCCAACTTCATGGGCAGTGACATCAGTGCCGACTCCTCCCCCCCAAAAACAAATCTCCCCTATGGTCTGGTTGTTGCCGGGGGGAGGGGGGAGGGCGTGAAACGAAGTCGGCAATTGGCATGAGTTTACAGTTTAACACGGATGTTATACCACAGAAGGGTAAAACAACAGTCTTGACTTTTGAACTGTGGTACAACAGCTTTTTAGTTAGGATGAAAATCCATGCACAACAAGGGGCAACCATGTGTACGGTTTGCCGTTTAGCAGAGGAGCTTTCCTTTATTCCGTGTTTCATAGGTTTTTTTTCAAGCTAAGTAGACTTGCATCCTTAATGATTGCCTGGCCTATTCTATATTGGAGTGCTTTTGTTTCTATAGAACTTATCCAAACCAAGTTTAAAAGACTCCATTGTCTTACTCAGTACCACTTTCCTTGGCAAACTGTTCCAAAGTTGAACCCCCCTCTGGCTAAACCAGTTTTTCCTCTTCAGGGTGTTTCACTTATCCTGTTCCAGTTGTAGCTTATGACTCCTGGGTTCATACAGATAGGTCTTTCTTACTCTAAGTCCCAAATTCTCCCTTAATTGTTCATCCTGGAGGGCCCTATGTATCATACACATATATCCCCTTATTCTGCGATATTGCAGTGTAAATAATCTTAGCTTGTGTAATCTCTCCTGGTACGATACTTGTTCCTGGCCTGTGGTTCTTTTTGTGGCCCTTCGTTGCACCCCCTCCAACCTTCTAATATCAGCTTTCTTGTATGGGGACCATACCTGGGTGCAGTATTCGAGATGTGGCCTCACCACTGCCTGGTACAGGGGCAAAATCACCCTGCAATATGTCGCAGTATGCAATTTACTGCCTGGTTGGCTTTTTTGACAATCAGACTACAATGTGTACTGAATTTCAAATCTCCTGTCACTCTAGCTCCCAGATCTCTTTCCTCCACTGTCTGATGAAGCAAAATTCCTCCTAGATTGTACTCAAGGTTACTGTTCCTTTTTCCCAGGTGCATTACCGCACATTTGTTTTAGTTCCAGTGTAAACTGAACTGTCCACTGCACCAGCATATCTAGGGGTTTCTGTACATTGTTCTGGTCCCCTACTGTGTTCACAATGCCTCTAATCCTGCAGTCATCTGCAAACTTACTCCACCAAATGTTGGGGGAAACTGCACTTTATTGAGGACACATACAAATTAAATCAACATGGGCCCAACACCGAACCCTGAGGGACTCCACTTGTGACTTCCTCCAAATCCAACAGTACCGCTCTGATAGTAACCCTCTGCCTCCTGTTACTCAACCACACCTCCACCCAATTCACTATATTAGTAGGTAGCTTTGCGCTGGTCAGATCCTCAATTAGTTCCTTATGTGGTAATTTGTCGAACGCTTTGGAGAAGTCCAAGAATATGATGTCCACTGCATTCCCCATATCTAAAGCCTTATTTGCTGTTTCGTAGAAGGTTAGCATGCTTGTCTGGCAAGATCTTGTTTTTGTAAAGCCATGTTGGGTTTGATCCGATAATTTATGTAAAGCTGAAATGTGATCTTTCAAAATACCCTCAAATAACTTACCCACTGTAGAGGATACACTAACTGGTCTAAAATTCTCAGGCTTTGTAGGAGGGCCTTTCTTCAATAAGGGTACTGCTATTGCTTCCCTCCAACCCTGCACCACTATACCCTGGTCCAAGGATTTTTGAAATAAGTAAGTCAATAGTGGAGCTAGACTAACTGCCAATTCCCTAAGCACCCTGGGGTGTAACCCATCTGGTCCTGGGGATTTATTGATGTTAATATTTCCCAGTCTTTTTAATACCTCGTTAGGATCAATTAATACTTGTCCTGCCTGTGAGCCTAATTTGTTCTTATTTATTGTAACAGTGTTTTTATTAAATACTGAACTAAAATATGAGTTCTGTATATCTGCCAATTCCTTGGTATCAGCCACAGGTTCCCCCCAGTGTATTTGTATAGGGACCTATATTGTTATGCACTTTCCTTTTACCATTTATAGATGTGTAAAATGCTTTGTGACTGTCCCTTACTCTTGCAGCTAGAGTAAGCTCGTAATCTCCGTTAGCCTTTTTTCTTTCTTTAGTTGCCTAACCTTTTCTCTATACACAAGCCGTCCTTCTTGATTATTTTATTTACTCGCTTAAAGATTTTATCCTTTTCTCTAAACAGTTTTTTAATCCTAGCATTAAACCATCCTTTACTACCATTTTTCTTTTCATAGTTGCACACGCGTGGTATGTGATTATGCACTTCCTTCGTGATATTTGTAATCAAGGTTTCCCCACATCCTTTCTACTGTTTGGTTGGAAAACTGTTTCCCAATCCCCGTCAGCCATTTCTGCTTTTAAACCCGGAAAGTTTGCTTAGTTAAAATTAAGTTTATGTGGTAGGCCTGTGACACGGTTTGAACTGGATTCCCCCATTGTCCGGAAGAACACTTTCAAGTGATCGCTATTTCTTAAGGGGCTTTCGACGGTTCTATTACTTATTTGATCTCCCATGTTAGTCAGGACCAAATCCAAGAGGTTTTATTTATTTACTATACATATCGGAATTTTGACCCCTAGTTGCTGATAACACACTTTGTTCCACCCCGATTTGGTCAATTACTTCAAGGAATTTATTTTCTACGCTGTTTTTTTCCCCTCGATTCCAAGCAGTCTGTTTCAGGCTTATTAAACTCCCCTGCCAAAAGAATATCCTCTGCTGGGTCTAAATTGGAAATATAGTCCAAGAGAAGATCATTATCCTGTTTAGCTATAGACGGAGCCCGTTACCAATCCCAATCTAGTTTTAGCTTGAAACTTGTGCACTGTATTTATCCATAACATTTCCACATTATCCAAGTGTATCATTTCTTGCTCCCTTTTTATAGTGTGTCGTGTGTATATATATATATATATATATATATATATATATATATGGCAATCCCCCCTCCTCTTCTTTGAGCTCCAGATCTAGAATATAATTTATATCCTATGATGTTCTTTTCCCAAAGATCTGTTTCATCCCACCAGTGCTATATCGATATTACTAGATTTTAGCATGTTCTGGAATTCATCAGATTTGTTTGGTACGCTCCTTGCATTTAATAATCCTACATTCCAACCCTCACATTTATTTCCTTGCAGGCCTGTGTCATTCACTTCCCTCATGTCTGTAGGTTCCTGCCCCTCTCCTTCCAGTTTAAATGAAACTGTATTACCTTATTTATTTTGGTTCCTAGCATTCTAGTTCCTGCTCTATTTAGGTGCAGCCCATCATATTTGAAAATAGCTTTATTTTGAAATGTCCTGGTATTATCCATAAACCTGATATGCCTATCCGCTCAGGAGCGTAGCCACTTATTTGATTTCTGGCCCAGTTTTTATGTTCATTTGGTCCGTGCGCTGGCAAAATCCCTGAAATTATGAGATCACCCCCCTTTACCTGGATTTTAGCCACTATACCCTTAAAGCATTCCTGTAAAACATCCACTTTGTTTTTACCTATGTCGTCGGACTCCACATGCAGTATAACCAAGGGTTCATGCGTGTTTTCCATTAATCCATCAAGTAGTTTTTCCAGATCTGTTACTTTCACCCCAGGTAAAGTACTAACTGTCGAATACATTTTCCTGTTTTTACAAACTGTTTCATCAGTCCCCCTTGTAATTGAATCTCCAATTACAAGAATATCCTTTCTTTTTAGTTCCCTTTGACTCAGACTGTCAGCTGCTACAGTATGTAATGTCTCACTGTTCATGTTTACAGGCTGGTATGGTTCCTTAGGATTTTCTAACTCTACTAATTCCCCACTCACATTCACATCTCTTAATTTTTTGCTGCTGTCTGCCCCCGCTTCAGGTGTTTTAATTAAGGTTTCATACTTATTATGTAGTTGTAGAGGCTTACTCTGATGTATACTCTCCTTTCAGATTTTTTTGTTATACACTTTAATCAGCAAACCCTTATCTATTTTGTTAGTTCCAGACTTCTTACTTCCTGGTAAACAGCTAGGAGTACTAGTTGTAATACTCTCCCCTTGTGCCGTGAGACTTTGACATTGAATCAATAAAATTCTCAAATTCTCCTATCTCTTTTTTCACCTCCAGTCTCCCCAATAACATTTTAATCTCCTCTTGCAGTGTTTCCACCAGCAGACAGTTGTTGCATCTGAACTGCTGCTCCTTGTCCCCCTCAGTATACATTTTACATTGCAAACATTGTTTTTGCACTTTTTAGCTTTTCCTCTACCCTGTGACATTATGAGTCTTGTTCCAGCCACCCACTTAATCAGGCACGTAATGTTCTACCAGGTGCCACCGTTTTTATTTCCTTATTTCGTCTTCGTGTGATAAGTTTTAATGTTATAATGTGTAAAGGCGCCCTGAGCATTGGAAGGGCGCCTTATATAAATAAAAACTTGATTGATTGATTCCTGGAGCCCGGCTCCTGTCCCTGGTATCTACAGTAGACACAGCAGACACGTGTGTCTCTGCGTGCGGAACCGCGCGCTCACCCTCGCATGTGCTAATCTTTACTTTATTCCGTATATAATGCACTTGAAAAACAACCCTCTTCTTGTCTCCATGTGTATATCGGAGTACAGTGTATTCACACCCCTTGATCTTCCAAAAATCAATCTTCACCATTGATTCCCAGTTGTGGGTCTAACCTGGAGGCACTAGGACCCTGCGGGAGCCAGAACATTGATGGCGGGAGCTGGCAATGCGAGAGGCCTGACACATGCATCACCGAACACTCCTGTTGGCATACAGTGATGGCAGCCCTCAGCTGCCTCAGTTCCACTGTTCTGCCATCAAGTGCACATTGGTAGCATTGTCACTCTCCTCGTTGGGGCCAGAACTTCACCATCTATACAACAACAGTGTTCAGTTGTTCGGTTTTAATTCATATACACTAGGAGTTTATTTTTGTGTCACTTTAAACAAAACAATCTATAGTTTCTCTCAGCCCTACATCGTGCCAACTGTCGACAACCATGGAAGAAGGTAGGGAGCCTGAAAAGGCTAGTTGCTTTGGCAACGGGGCTGTGTCTGGTTGCCATCTCTCTCTGGTGCTCTGACAACTAGCAGTCTGGTGCCCGAGAGATTGGATCATCCTCACGGAGTCCCAACAAGAAATGGTCCAGATCCTGCCCACGCTCAGCGTTGGGGTCTTTGCACCATTCAGGCTTGACCTCTTCCCACAGGAAGGAGAAGAAACACCACTGGTTTAGGTCATCCTTTGGCTGTTCTGCTTTACGACATTCATCTGACATGGGCCTGGGTCCCTCACCATCATCGCCGAAGGCACCTGGGATGCCTGGGCCTTTGAGATCAGTGTCTTCATCTTGGAGCCTCTCTCTGTCTATTAGAGAGGAACCCTGTGACTCAGTTCGGTCATTGGGTAGCTCTTATGGAGCAGTGGGTGCAGCGCTTAAGTCAGCTGGGCTGGCGCCATCTACTGTGCCACTTGATTTAGGTGTGTGACTGCCTGCGGCACCAGCTTCTGAGCTGGTGCTGCTGTCTGCACTGCCATCTGCTCCACTTGTGTCGTCCCTGTCTCCTCCAGAGCTGGGGGTAGCCAAGATGACACCCCTGGTCACTTCAGTGGCTGCAGTCGTTAACGCTGCATATAGTTTCAGGTCCCTTGGGGCCTACCCCAGTGCCACTTGCAGCTCTGCATGAATCTGTAATGTTGGGATCGTTCCCCCCAAGGGAGTGCTCGTGGCACCACTCTTGACACCACTACCGCTGTTTCTCAGGCCCCTG
This sequence comes from Neoceratodus forsteri, assembly GCA_016271365.2. Taxonomy (NCBI): domain Eukaryota; kingdom Metazoa; phylum Chordata; order Ceratodontiformes; family Ceratodontidae; genus Neoceratodus; species Neoceratodus forsteri. The sequence goes on along the minus strand of CM028134.1, from coordinate 1,070,667,606 downwards.
GGGCCGGTTCCAGTGTCGCCTGTGTTGCTGTGGCCACGGTTTGTGCTGTCGAGTCAGACTCCCTCCTCTCTACTACTGTTCAAGAGAGGAGGGTGTAGAGGGATGCGAGTCAGATCCTGACCTCTTTACCTCTAATGGGGAGGAAGATGACTCTTACTGTGGTCTGCTAAGAAATACAGTATGCATTCTTCATTAAATTTCTAGCCAGCAGCCATAGACCAGGCAAAGCGTCTCCAACTGGGGTTTCTAAACGTGGCTAATATTCTGGTCTTGGCTTCTCCCAGCCAGCCCTTGAGACACTCTGAGAAGGGACTTGGAGGAGGCCTGCTACTGTAGCAGCTGTCTCCAAACAGGTGAACAAGAAATACACGGTACCTAAAGCTAAGCTTATGTACAGTACTTCACTCAGCCTATAGTGAATGCCATTGTTATTCTGGCTGAGAATGACAGAGCCATAGTGACCAAGTAGATCACAGTGCACCCTGCTAACAAGGAGTTGCACAACGTGTACACCATGGGCAAGTGGGTCTGTTCCTTGGCTACTCATGGGGTGAAGATAACTATCTACGAGGATCACCTCTTTAAGTATGAGTATGCCCTCTGGAGCAAGCTGTCTGACACAGAGGCAAACCAAGAGATGCTACTTGCTGTTAAACAGGGTATTGAATCTAACAGCCACCAGCTTAAAGTCTCTAGGGATGCCTTTGATGCAACCGCTCATTCTGTGGCTACAACTGTCTGCATCATGCAGCACTCCTGACTGCTGGCTTCACCCTGGCTGTCCAGCAACAGATCACGAATGTGCCCTTCGATGGGACTTATCTGTTTGCATGGCAGGTGTAGCAGTGTTTTAAAAGTCTAATGAAACTAGAATGACTCTTAAGACCTCCAGGCCCACCCCCTTTATCCCACATAGGAGTTGGGAATGCTCACAACAAGCAGTCCTCTCATGGAAGAGGCAGGGGAACCCAAAACAATTTATTTTATTTTTCTGATACAGACTTTGAGCTCAGAGCTCGTTTACGAACATTTCACCTCAAGGAGAACAATACAGTGGCAGACAAGCATATTATGTATACAGCAGCAAGTATAAATTTACAGAGTACATAACATCAGTAGTCAAACCAAGTACAAGTAACGCTATACAATAAGATAGATATGGCACATAGATGAACTATAAAAAAATTTAGGGAGGGTATGGAGAGCCATAGGCCAGCACCCAGAGATGTGGGATTGTCACAATTGTATCAGTAAAGTGAGGATGGGAGGCCAGAAAGTGAGAGATAGGTACAGGTGGTTAGGGGAGATGCGGGGAAGGGGGAGGATGTTCCATGGGGAGGATACAGGGTTAAAGGTGTGCAGTTGAGGTTGGGTAGGCAGTGGGAAAGAGGAAGTAGAAAGGGGAGGCTGGTGGCAGGGAGATGAGGGGGATGTAAAAGGGTCGATTAAAGGTTCCTGGGATAAGGACGGGGTGAAGTCAGCTTTGCTAAAGCAGAGGGGAAAAAATAGTCTCGAGGCCGAAGAGTTCGCGGTTGTTTAGCAGTCACAGCTGCTGGAGGTAGCTAGGTAGTGTTCAATTTTTTTTAATTGTTTTTAAAAGAACTGATGGTGTACTTGGCTAGATCGGCAGGGAGCTTGTTAATCCAATGTGGGGCTCTGTAATCAAAAGAGCACTGAGCGAGAGGGGTTCTCCTGAACAGTGCAGATAGTGAGCATCGTGCAGTGCTGGGTGTGCGAGAATTGCAGTAAGTTGCAGATGGCAGGCAGGATAAGACCAAGAAGCACTTTCTTTCCCATGAGGCATATTTGGTACTTTACTGGCCCCGGTAGGTTTAGCCATTGTGTTTTGGCATACTGTTTGCACATGTGGGTGAGCCTGTCTGCACCCAGGATGAGTCGGCAGGCTTTGTTGAGTGCTGTTTTGACACTTTACGGCCATGTCGGTGGCAGCACTGTATACAATCAGTCCATAGTCCGTAACTGACAGGACTGATCTGGTGACGGCAAGGCACAGGGCAGCAGGGGTTAAGTGGCTCCTGTGCTTATACAGGACTCCCAAGTTTGACGTTGACAGCCCTGACAATGCTGTCAGTATGTGAGAAGGAGAGGGGGAGTCTGTATGTACACTGAGGTACTTGAATGTCCTTACTTGTTCAAGGGCTTTTTTTTTTTTATTGACAATGAAGCCCATCCTCCCGCCGACCCACTGGCATGATGGGTTGAGGCACTGAACACCTTATTTCCACCCACACTGGCAACCTGGGTTTGGAAATGGAGCAGGGTCACTCGGGCTGGCTAGGGGAGGGAGTATTGAGTGTCCCAAGGACAGCTTTTTTTCCTCCCTCTGGTGACACTGAGTCCAGCAATTTGCCTGCCACCCTGGGTGGCAGCACAGTGGGACCAGCAGCCGTGGGCGGGAGTGTGATGACGCAGTCCATTTATGCATCATAAAGCACATGCGTGGTTGCATCATGTGCAGTACCTGGTGAGCAAAAAAGGAGAAAACCACCCTGACTTACTTGGAATCTGCAGTAAACTCCACATGACCATGTGTAGCAGCACAGCTGCCAAACGTGGCTCTGTAAGTGTGGTTAACCGGTAAATACATGAGATGGGTCGGTGATGGGACTGGGGGATGCTGCTGGGACCCTCTACTCCCCATCACTCCTGTAGTGCCCATTAGGACAGATCTCAGTGGATCTTGTCAAGCATTGGCAGCTTGTGAGAAAAAATTCTATAAGCTGGAATCTTCTTGGGTGCAGTCACTGCTCTTCTGGTAATGTTAAGAGCCCTGGTAGCCAGTCAGATCAGACCCTTCTCTGCCCTCTGAAAACCCTAGAAGCCAGAGAGTCTCTGCCTGTTGAGCATTCTTTCAGGGCTTCAAGACAGTATCGAAGCTGTCCATTTTCTTATACTAACTTGCTGGTAGTTGAAAGAGCTGTCGTCGCTTGTGCTTTGGCTGAAGTAACAGTCTAAGCTGCAGTTTCAGGTTTTATATTGTGTTCTCCTAAATGTTTTGAAATCTTCTCCACCTTACCATCTATGGCCCTGATGAACAACATCGGGGACTGCCATGGCAGCTTGCTGTCCCTAATGTTCCTGCCAGCTGTGTAGTGGCCTGTTGCTCAACAGGTGGCTGAGTTTTGGAGCACCCTCCTCTTCCCTTATTTGGTCACACTTTGCCAAGAACAGTATTGGTTTGCGCCTCTCAGAAAGAGCAGCTAAGGTCTGTAGCTGGAAAGTGCTGTATTTGCTAAATAGGTATTTTTTGATATAAAAGAGGATTGCAGACCTGAAACGGAGCTTGTCTTCATCGTTTCATAGTATTGTGACAGCAGAAAAGGACTTTCTTGGTCCATCTAGTCTGCCCTAGCCTCCCTCCCCTTACCCATTTCCCTTTATCAGAAATATTTTTTTCCTCTCTTCCTTCAACCCCTTATACCTGTCCCAGCCTGTCTTAAAACCTTCTACAGTTTTATTAACCACCACCTCCCCAGGCAAACTGTTCCATGGCTCCACCACCCTCTCAGTGAAGAAATACTTCCTGACATTACTTTTAAATCTATCTTCTTCTAGTCTCAAGCTATGGCCCCTTGTTTTAACTTTTAAGTTTCGTCTTAAATATTCTACCATCTCTTGCACTATGTATCCCCTTGATGTACTTAAATGTCTCCGTCATATCCCCTCTCTCCCTTCTAATATCCAGAGGGTACAACTTTAACTCTTTCAGTCTAGATTCATATGCCTTGGCCTTCTTTTCCTGAACCATTTTAGTTGCCCTTCTCTGAACCCTCTTCCGACAATCAATATGCATCTTTAAATGAGGTCTCCAAAACTGGACACCATACTCCAAACGTGGTCTGATCATTATCTTGTATAATGGCACCAGTAGCTCCCTTTTCCTACTTGTGATTCCCCTTCCAATGCAAACCAGCATCCTGTTTGCTTTACCTGCAGCCTTCCAACATTGGTCTCCTACCTTCAGATTATCTGAGATTATAACCCCAAGGTCTTTTTCTTGCCTTGTTATTTTTAACTGTTCAGGGATTGTGCTCAACAGCACACTGTCTTGCCACCTTGAGGTAATCAGATATGATTACCCCGGGTCCCTTTCTCGGTTGATGACCATCAATACCTCTAGTCCCATTTTATACACTGTCCCTGGGTTTCTGTGCCCTAGGTGCATGATTCTGCACTTTTTCACATTGAAACCCAGCTGCTATATATGCAACCACTCCTCAAGTTTCTCAGGTTTCTGCACATTCTTTCCACCCCCTTTGGAATGTCTACCCTATTGTAGATTTTGATGCATCTGCAAAGAGGCATACCTTCCCTTCCAGCTCATCTGCAGTGTCACTTATAATTACATTAATGAGGAATGGTCCCAGTACCCAAGCCTGAGGCACCCCACTGGTCACCCTCCCTTCCCCGGAGTGAACTCTGCTCCCAATTACCCTCTGCTGCCTATCCATTAACCAATTTCTTATCCAGTTTACCGCCTTTGGACCCTCCCTTAAGCTACCCAGTTTCCTTATGAGTCATCTGTGTGGTACAGTGTTGAATGCCTTAATAAAAATCCAAGTAGGCTGTGTCCACCACCCCACTCTGATGTATTTCCCTGGTCACCCAATCAAAGAAATCTATCAGATTTGTCTGACGTGCCCACCCCCTGTGAATCTTTGTTGCCTCGGGTCCCGTGACCCACTGGATTCAAGATACTCCACAGTCCCTTCCTTTAGCAGTGACTCTGTTAAATTCCCCACCACTGAGAGACTGACAAGCCTATAGTTACCAGCCTTCTCACTGCTACTGCTTAAGCAGGACTACATCTGTTCTTCTCCATTTCCTCTGGAACCACTCCTGCGTCCAGTGAATAGTTGAATCTGGCTGTGGGTGCAGCCTGTACCTCCCTGAGCTCCCTCAGTATCCTTGGGTGTACCTTATCTGACCCCATAGCTTTGTCCCCTTTCAGATTTGTGTGTTCCTTTAGGGCTGTCTCCTCTGTAGATATGCTTGTGTCTGCCTTCCTCCCCTCAGTGCTTCTGCTGCTTTTACTTGGCCTGTCGCCTTTCCCTTCCTCTGTGAAGACCGATTTCTGCTTTTTCCTGATCCTCCTCTGAATGGTCTCTCCCCCTCCTCCCCCGTCCTCCTTAAAGGGAAACACTGGAAAAGGTGCAGCTTTACCCAGGCACTACAAACCTTCCTGATTAGTGCTTTCAGACAGTACCATTTTTTTTTTTTTTTTAATTCCTCTAATTGCTTTTTTTGGTGATTTATACACTGGCCTTCAACTTTCACTTTCTATTGCTGGCAGCCACCATTTCATGAGTAGCAGAGAGCTTCCTGAACTCACCTTTTGCTAATATGTCCTGCCAACCAATAGCAGAGATCAAACAGCATATTAACATACAGGGAGCTCAGGAATTTCACTGCTGCTCATGAGATGGCGGCTGCCAGCAACAGAATGTGGAAGTTGTGGGTAGTGATTCTAAATAATTTAAAAAAGTTGTTACTGTCTGAAAGCACTAATTGAGAGTTTCTGTAGTGTCTGAGGAAAGCTGTCTCTTTTCCATTGTTTTCCTTTAACCTCTCAAAAACTTCCCTAGTGTTCCTGTTTTCACTTGTGTACCTAGAAAAGGTGTTGTCCTCTTTACTTACCCCTTGGGCTGTTCTTTGATCAGTTTGTTCCTTTGTGCTTCTCATCACTTTCTCCTGTTACACCGCTCTATTTACCCCCCCCCCGAGCCTCTTCATGCCTCCTGAATGCTACCCATTTATCCGTTACCTTGCTGACCACTTCCTTTGAGAACCATAGTGGTCTCACTTTCTTTTTTCCTGTTTGCTCACTTTCTTTGCACAGAGGTTTGTTTCCTTCACTGTGCCTTCCCTAACTTGCCACTGTTCCTCCACCTCAGGTCAACTCCCCAAAGTCATCCTTGAGGCATTCACCCATTGTTTTAAATCTGCCCTCCTGTAGTCCAAGACCCTTGTCCTTGTGTGGTTTTATTCCACTGCCATCCTTACGTCGAACCACACTGAACAGTGATCACTGGCTCCCAGGTTGCCTTCCACCTTGACATCTGCAATACCGCTCCTATTTGTGAGCGCCCAGTCCAGTATTGCTCCATCACATGTGATCTCCCAGACTAGTTGCCTGACAGACGCCCCCTGCATGGAGTCTAGGACGTCCCTGATTCCAGCTGAAGCTGCGGCTGGGAGACCCCTGTCCACATCTGGCAGATTGAGGACCCCCACCAGCAGCACCTTCCTTTCTTTTGCCATTTCTGCCATTGTGCTAATGGCTCCCCCCAGCACCTTATCCAGTTTCTCCCCTTGTTCTGGAGTTCTTTAGATCATGCCAGTGACAATAGTGGTTCCTGTTTTCCAGGGTGACCCACAATACCTCCGAACCTTCCAGTCCCCCGGATTCCCTGTGTCTGCATCGCTTTGATTCCCTCCTTGCATACAGCACCACTACTTCTCCCATCCTTCTCACCCTGTCGTTCCCAAACTAAGTGTAGCTTGGTATGGCCATGTCCCAGTCGTGGTTTCATGTCACCACAACTCAGTAATGACTGCATTATACAGATTTGCCTCTGTCATGATGGCACCTAGATCTGGAACTTTTATTTCCTTGACTTCTTGTGTTTGCACTTATGGCTGTCACACTTTGTTCTGTCTCTGCCTGCTACCCACCACTTTTCCCCTCTCTTTTCATGCATTTGGGGCACAGGAACAATGGGGAGGATTACACGAGTGGGGAGATGTTAGTGGCCACAAAACAGGAAAAAGATCTGGGGTTCATCCTATCTGATGACCTAAAGGTGGCCAAACAATGTGCCCTGGCCGTGGGGAGAGTAAGAGGGATGCTGGGATGCATAGGGAGAGGTATTACCAGCAGAAGAAAAGAGGTCATAATGCAACTGTACAGGTCATTGGTGAGCCCTCATTTGGAATACTATGTTCAGTTCTGGAGTCCGCATCTCTGGAACGACATAGACAGGGTGGAGGCAGTTCAGAGAAGGGCAGCAAAAATGGTGCAGGGCCTATAGCAAAGGTCATATGAGGAGAGATTGGAGGAACTCAATATGTATACCCTGGAGGAGAGGGGAGTCGTGATAGAGACCTTCGAGTATCTCCAGGGGATTAATAAGGTACAGGAGGGCAGCAAGTTTCAGAAGAGATGTTCTAAAACAACAAGAGAGTATGACATGAGACTGGAAGGGGGTAAACTAAAGGGGAACATGGAAAGTAATTTTTCACAGAAAGGGTGGTGGATGCTTGGAATGGCCTGCCCCAGGAGGTGGTGGGTGCAAGCACAGTGGGGGGATTTAAACATGCATGGGATAGGCATAAGGGAATCCTGTAGGGGGGAAGGAGAGACTGCAGCCAGTGACCAAGTAGGGTCAGCGGCAGCAAATGGAAGGTAGGCTATAAGGGCAGACTAGATGGGCCTAGCGGCCCTTATCTGCCATCAGTTTATGTTTCTGTGTTTTCACAGTCCTTGTTCTGACTCCTTTGCTTTCTACTGCATTGCTTTTTACTATATTTTACGCCCTGTGGGCTCTTCCTCCCCTCAGGTCCTCCTTTCTCTCTCTGCTTCAGTCTGTGTGTCTGTGGGGGGGGGTTGTTTATGCCTCCCCTCTTCCTTCTGCCACTCACCTCAGCTAGTTTAAATGTTCATCAATGTAACAAATTATCCACTGAGGACTGCGGTTCCCCTTCCAGACGAATGCAGACAATCACCCCTTTATAGGCCAATATGCATCCAGGTTGGTCCCCAGTCTCCAGTGTAGCTGAACCCCTCTTCTCTACACCATTCCTTCAGCCATGAGTTGAAGCTCTTGGTGCAGAGAACCTGTGAACAGACACAACCTGCCCTGGATTCCCTCTTCCATGTTGCTGATGAACATATTGAAGAGGACTGGGCCCAGAACAGATCCCTGTGGATCTGACCCACTTCACTACAACTTCCTGCTGCCTCCTCTCCATCCAACTCCCTACCCTCGTAAACATTTCCTTCACTTTTCCGAGATCCCCCATCTTCTTTAGCAGTCTTCGATGTGGCACTGAGTTGAATGCCTTGCTGAAGTCGAAGAAGAGTGAGTCTACATCGTGGCCCTTATCAACTACCTTTGTTACCCAGATAAAGAATACTATCAGGTTGGTCCGACAAGACCTCCCTCTCAGGAATCCATGCTGTGCACTCTCCTGAAGTCTGCTTTTCTCCAGGTATTCCACTAGATCTTCAGTGATTAGTGTCGCCATCAGTTTCCTGACCACGGATGTAAGACTGATGGGTCTGATTTTCCGGCTGCCTCTTGCCTGTCCCTTGTGCAGCGGAACCACGTCTGCGAACCACCCCTTGCTTCACAGAGCTATTGAATAGCCCTGCCAGGGTTCGGCTAACAATGTTGCCGGTTTCCTTAGTACCCTTGGATGCATCCCATCTGGCCCCAGGGCCTTGTTTACCTTCAGGACTGCTAGCCCCTTTTTGATTCTTTCACCAGTACATTTCTTCAGTTTAATTTTTGGAACCCCTCTATCAGCTGCCTGTGTGCCGCTCACTGGCAAGGGCCTGCTATTCTCCCTAGTGAACACTGAGCACAAGTAGTTCTTTAGCACAGTTGCTTTCTGCCTGTCCTCCTCTGTTACCCTGCCCCTCTTCATCAGCCTGACAATTCTCCCTCCCGTCTTTCTTTTGTTCTATTATATATCTAAAGAAGTGTCTCCCTCCCACCCGTGTTGGCCCTTTCTGCAGTACGCAGCTCTTTGTCTGCCTTTGCAATCCTGACTGCCCTCTCGGCCTGTCTAGTTTTCTTCTGGTACACCAACCCGCCCGTGTATTATTCTCTGTATTTGTCTACAGTACAGATAGTGTCTGTCTTTTACACAAATGAGTGTTAATTATTTTGCTTTATTTTTCTGACAGCACTCGAATGCAGGAGAGGATGTTCTACGGATGTGTGTTGCTGTTAGAAAGAAGCTTCAGTTGTACTATTGGAAGGACCGGGATTTCTATGAACTGCAGGTAAGGCTCTCTTTGGGTAGTATAGGCCCCCCAATAACAACTGGTCTGTCTGTCATCCAGTCCTCATCCACTGTCCCTTCCCCCCTCTCATACTTCAGAGGGTGCTCGTTCAACTGAACAAACAAAGCAGCAGGTGCCGGGCAAATTCTTTCTACCCACATGCTGCAGAAATGTTCAGATCTGGTCAGTCAAGCTTCACATCTGTAAGTGCAGCCTCTGAGGCAATATGCAGTGTTTAGAACATAAATATCTTGTTGGCTCACAAAGCAGGGAGGCTGAAAAGGTAAGATTTGAAGCTGTGCAAACATCAAATAACCTCCCTGTTTCATTTCTTTAATAGGGGGACTTGGGTGTTCCAGATGTGCCCAAGTCCATGGCATGGTGTGAGAACTCCATCTGTGTGGGCTTCAAGAGGGACTATTACCTCATAAGGGTAAGGAAGCCATTTAAAACCATATTACCTAATTCTGCTGCTAACTGTTGCAGTCTCTAGCAAGGAAATCTGAGTTGCATTTGCACCAGACAGGCAAAACATAACTGGAGATGTTTCTGGCGATGGGTCTTCTATTGTTTTACAAGTACATTACATTTCTTTCTGATTTTGGGACCTGCACCCTTTGTTTGATTGATTTACTGACTTGTTTCCAAGAACGCCCTTAAGCCTATTTTCAGGCTTGCTCAGCTGCGCAAGCGGTCATTTGCTTGGTACACTGCTAAATCTCCCCACGATTAATCAGTTTGAGAGATCCTTGTTGTCTGCAATTGCATCTTAGTGCAGTTATAATCATTAAACAATCTTATTTTGTTCTGTCTTGCCTGTGACTTTTTGTACAATGATCTGTACAGATTTTTTTCTCCAAAACTCTGTATAATTGTTCTGCCTTCGGTTCTTTGAGCCTGACTCGACTGCATTTCCTTTGGAACTGGTTATTGTACTTGTAATGTGTTTTTGTGACTGTTTTTGATGGGGAACCTTTGTAAATGAGCACTTGTGCTCAAAGGTTATCTCCAAAGTTTTCAATAAATGAATACATTTCAAGTTCAAGTTTATTGTAGGAAAACTCTGTTGAGCAAGCTCATTCACAAGGAGGTCCTTTGACACAGACAGGTAGTTACAGATTGCATAATCGAAAAACAGTACAAATTCAAGTACAGAATTATGGGCAAGCATTAACATGTTGTATAAAAATGATAGACATAGAAAAATACAAGTACAGAAAAAATGTACAAAGTGCTTGTTTCGGAGTATCAAGGCAGCTAATTTCTAGGTAAGTAAGAGGAAGCAGTGGGCTAGGGTTAGAGCAGTGAGCTGGGATTTAGAAGCAGCTGCACGTATCTTATTTTTGCTGCAGCCAATGTTTTAAGTAGGCTGACAGGGACAGTACCGGGAAGCTTCAGTATGCCTTGGAGCTGGTTCCAGATAGTTGGGAGTACGCTCGATATGGCCCGCTTGCAGAGTGAGGTGCGAGTTCTCGGTACATCGAGGAGGAGGAGGCCATTTTTCCTAAGAGAGTAGGCGATATGGGAAATATGGAAAAGGGTTGTGAGACAGTTCAGGAGCTTGTTAAGGAGTAGCTTAAGAGTCCAGATACCAGCATGAAGCATGTGTCTAGTTGAGAGTGATGTCCAGCCAGTGGCTAGGTACAAATCGCAGTGGTGGGTTCGGTAAGGTAGGTTTGTCATGAACTGTATGGCGCGGTGGTAGAGGACATCTAGATTGTTCAGTCCTGAGGCTGCTGCGGAGGAATAGATTAGATCTCCATAGTCGAGTAGCGGCAAGAAAGTGGCCTGGACCAGCCTAGTTCTAATATCCAGTGGAAAGAGGGACTTGTTACGGAAGAAGAAACCTAGGCTAAGTTTTAGCCTCTTTGCCAGATCGTCAAGGTGGTTGTGACAGGGAAGCTTGTTGCCTAGCCACATACCAAGACATTTGAATTTGGAGGTGATTTCAAGGGGTTCACCTAGAGAGGCAGTGATGAATTTGTTTGTGCGTGTTTGCAAGGGAAGTGGAGGTGGTGTTTGGGGCAGAGATCATGGCCTTAGTTTTCTTGGCATTGAGGAGTAGTTTGGCATTGATTAGGTTGATTTCTAGTTGTGCAAAATCGGCTTGGAGTACATCCCTCACTTCAGCTAGTGTAGGGCCTGATGTATACAGTACAGTATCATCAGCGAAGAAATGCATATGGGACTGGGATATATGGGCATCAAAGTTATTGATGTACAGGGAGAAGAGGATGGGATCTAATATGGAGCCTTGCGGGACTCCCCTGACAACTGGGAGGGATGCAGAAAAAAGGCCACCAACTTTTACTTTCTGGGTCCTTCCAGATAGGTAGCTGGTAAACCACTGGTCAGCAAGGGGGGTGGCGCCTACTTTTATTAGGCTTGAGACTAACAGATTGTGGTCGACAGTGTTGAACGCTTTGCTGAGATCTAAAAATACTGCACCAGTAACTTTCTTGGATTCCATGGCTATGATCCATTCATTGATAACTGGCTAGAGCAGTGACTGTACTATGGTTAGTCCGGAAGCCAGATTGCGCAGGGTTTAGGATTGAAGATGATTTGATATGGAGTTTCATTTGGGAGTAAACTCGTTTTTTGAGGACTTTAGAGAGGACAGGTAAGACTGAGATGGGCCTATAGTTGTTTAGGTTGCATGGGTCCCCTGACTTGAATACTGGGAGGACGTGGGCAGACTTCCAGCAGGAGGGAACAGTGGCAGTGGAAATGGAAAGATTGAATATGTGGAGGTTGGGGCGGTGAGGTCGAGATAGCCTAGTTTAAGAAAAAAAGGTTCTAAACCATCATCCCCTGCACTTTTTTGAATGTCTATGTTAAGAAGTGAATCTTTGAATTCTTTACAGCTAAGCGGGCACAACTGGAGCGGGCGGGTCGAAGTTTACGAATCAGTGTTATTACAGTTTTGGTTGCTACCACAGGCTGCACAAGGCGAAGAGTGGAAAGCTAGTCCAGCAAGTGATTGTTGATTTCCTCAAGGATTAGGCAGTTGTTTTCTACAGCCCTACCATTGCTGAGTATCTTCAGAGGAATGGAGGGGGCTAAAGACTGACCTTCGATGGACTTGAGTATCTTCCAGATTTTTTTGGGAATTCCCTTTTGCCTGTTGAAGGGTGGAGACTTAAAAGTTGGCTTTGCTTTCGCGGATTTGTTTAACACAGGTGTTTTTAGCTGCTCGGAATGCTTGCCAGTCAGCTGGGCTTTTGGATTTTCTAGCCTTAGCCCAGGGTTTATCATGGCGTAGGAATGTAGCTTTGAGATCCGATGTAAACCATGGGTTGGATGTTTTACGCACCCTGACTTTGATCAAAGGGGCATGCTTGTTGGCCGGTGAGGTTGTCATTAAGGACAGTGACTGCCTCATCAATCATTTTGGCAAGGTAGAGGTCTTGCCATCTAATTTTGCTCAAGTCGGATAAGTAGTCTGATGCATTAAAATTGTGAAAGGACTGTTTAGTTATGAGTGTTGGTTGCTGTCAGGCTATAATTTGTGATCTTGTACAAACAACCACCCCATGATCACTCATGTCATTGTGGAAAACTGCAGAATGAAGAATCTTGTGGGGATGCGTAGAAAGTATGACATCAAGGAAAGGACTGTTGTCGGGATTGGATGTATTGGTTCTAGTGGGTTCACCGACTAACTGGGCCAAGCCGACTTCGTCACAGAAGGATTTCAGGCTGTGCGACTTGGGGTAAGCCAGTCCATATTAAAATCCCCAAGTATTAAAGTTTCAGTGTTGGCGAGGCGATTAAGCATTTAAGTATGGTGAGGATGTCGGTACCACCGGGGCGATAACTACCAATGATAGTGACACATTCAGTGGACGGAAGGTGTAATTTGAGAGATATGATTTCGTACTCCTTAGGTTTAGATTTACAGTGAATATCACTGACTGTAAACTTAGATTTAGTGTAGATGGCCACACAGCCCCCTCTGGCTTCCCTATCTGCCCTGTGCAGATTGTAGCCAGGAAGAGAGACTTGTTGATCACTGTTTGACTTTTTGAGCCAAGATTCGGTTATAATAATGAGGTCCGGCTCAGTATGGGCAGCCCATACTTGGAGCTGATCAAACTTTATTGCGAGGCTCAGTATGTTGACTAACATTAACTTACGTCCAGGTGCAGATTCAAATTCTGCGGGAGATGCAGGTGGTAATGGGGGCCCAGGGTTTAGCTCCACGTTACCTGAACAGAGACAGAGCAAGAGAAGCAGTTTCTTGATCCAGTTTTGTAGGATAGGAGCACGTTTTTCCTTTGTGACCTTCCGCAAGGTGATGATGGATGCGACATAATGCTAGGGCGGTAGTGAAGGGAAGCTAAGGAGAGTTCTCTGATCAACATATTTGAAGGGAGCAGAAAGCGTAAGGGTGAAGGATGTGGGCCGAGGATAAAGGAAGGTGGACATATTAAATAAGGGGAGGTGCAGTGGAATGAGGTTCCGGTTACAAGATTGAAAATTTCCAGAGCTGGACCTGATCCTTGTTCTTTGTTGTGGTGAGCCGCTATGGATAAGGTGGTTAGGAATAAGAAAAGGCTTGTGTATAAGGAGCGTGCCATGGCACTGCAAATATGAGGGCTGGGAGAGTTATGGACACAGTCGGTTAAGTGGATAGGAGAAGACAGGATTAGGAAATGTCATGCCTGCCAGAGACAGCAAGCCTGGTGTGCAGATCAGTAGCTCTAAGGAGGAGTAGAGGCGCACAGAAGGATTGGATGGGTACTTGGCTGGGTGTGGCCAGTCAATCCGTATCAATCAGTAGAAGAGGGAGGGGGCAACGACTGATGAATAGCGATAGACTGACCACACAATAAGTGAAATGAGACGGGTATTGTGTTGTGTTGGATTGGGTTAGTGTGCTTATAACTGGGCCCTCTAGTGGCTAAAAGATATAATCTGCTAATGGAAAAGTCAGCGCTGGGAAAATAAAACAGGCAGGGAGGTTCTGAAGCAAGTTTTTTTTTTTTGGGGGGGGGCACTGCAGCAGCCTCAATGGGACGCAGAGGTCAAGGGTGCAGCCCACAGACTTACAGCTCTAAGAGAGGGGGCGCAGGGCTCAGGGCAGATAGCATCACAGTACCTTAAAAACCTCTCTGAAAACTTAAATCAACTCTAAGAAATCTCTACATCAGACTAAACATTACTTAAAGTGAGAAATCAAAAACATTTCAAGCAGAGATCAGTCCTAGTATTAATTTCTTGGCAGCAGTTCCTAGAAGACTTCTGAATTACTGCATATAGTGTGAGTAACACTGGCAAACAGGAGCAAGTGAGATTCCCCCAGGGGTAGATGCCAAAATTCAGAGTTCCAACCCATACCTTGCTTGGAGGGAGAGCTTCAGGCAGCTTCTCCTTGGTCTGCTTATCAAACTGCAGAATGCAGTTTGCTTCCGAGGAAACGGCCCGAAAGGGCACAGTAGTCACCTCTGAGCCTCCATTTCAAGCGTTTTACCTGGAAAGACCTACTGAGCTGGTAACAGCTCCTTTCCAGATGTATTCTAGCAGGATGGGGGATAGGGAGTGAACATTACAATATGTGCAAATGAGGATAACCTACTGAAGGTGCAATAGTGGTAAGAAAATATATCATTTTTGTTCTACAGTTTTTAGCCAGGAAAGACTCCTAAGCCGAAGCTTATTTCCAGCTGCAGCCTAGGAGCACATGGAACTTAAATGACTTGCTCATGGTCACAAAGCATGCAAGTGGTTGTTGTGGGATTCAAACCCAGTCCTCAAGGTTTGCAGCGCAGTGCTTTTAACCACCAGTGCTATAGTGCCTAACACGTGTACACGTCTCAACGCTTGCCAAGAGTGGTGCATGCTGGCAAGTCCTGTATAAGCGTCTTTGTGTTATAGTCGGGCCAGGGGATGAAAATAGCTCACCTCAACATCTGTAGCCTCTTGCCCAATCAGAATGAACTCTCTGCCTGGGCTACGCTGTACAAGCCTAATATCCTGGGTATCACCGAGACTTGGCTGAAACCTTCCACTCCTGACTCGGTCTGTGCGCTCCCTGGCTTTGATCTCATCAGACAGGATCGGCCAGGGAAAAAGCAAGGGGGGGGTATCTTGATTTACTACAAGAGTCACCTTAATTTGTCTGTGCTGTCTCATCAGCAGTCCTCCCTGTCTTCATGTGAGCTGCTTCACTCTGTCCTATTACTTGGAAATACTAAGAAGCTGCGCATCATCTGTGCATACAATCCCCCCCCAAGGGAGGCCTACCTGGGTTATCCTATCTCCTTGATACTGTTGGTGCTAAGACGTGGGATAATGAGCTAATGATCTTGGGAGATCTTAATTTAAACTAGTGAGAAGGAAATTCTAAGCTGTTTGAACCTCTGCTTGCTGGCCTTTCCTTGTCTCAACTTATTCAGGAGCCCACTAGGTGGTCCTCCAATGGTGGTACTAGTTCCCTCCTGGACTGGGTCCTGTCCAATCAGCCAAAGAGGATCAGTTCCGCTGGTACCCTTCCTGACTCTATCTCTGACTATACTACTGTGTATGGAAGATCTCCTCCCAGAAAATCCCCCACAAAATCATTCAAGTAAGTGATTTTTCCAGATTTGACCTGCCTGGAGTCATTTCACATGGATCTGAGGCTCACTGACTAGTCTGTGGTGCTTAATGCTTAGGACCCTTCCACTGTTGTTAGTAAGTTTCTTAGCACCTTTGGCACTCTGCAGGACAAGCATGCCCCCTTATCAGGCGGAGAGTAAGGGGGGGTCTGCCACAAAATGGCCACATGGAGGGAGTCTCCTAGCCCTCATGAAGTCTAGAGACAAGTGTTGGGCCAACTTCAAGGCAACGATGGACCAGGCCATATTTCAGCAATACAGGAGGCTCAGAAATGAATGCAAAAAAGCAATCGGGGCAGCCAAAAGTGAATACTGTAAAACTGCCTTACTCAACTCAGCTAAGGACCCTAGAAATTTCTGGAGGAACATTAAAAATATAGTTAGTGGTTCCTCCAACTGTGGGGTTTCTGACCTGCTCGTGGTCGGGTCTAATTGTAACAATCCACTAACTGTTGCAATGCATTCAACTCCCACTTCTTGGACCTGTCTGCCTTCACCTCCCTGTTCTCTGCTGATAGGAGTGATAGCCATCTCCTGGCCTTCACCCCACAGGTGGCCCTCACCTTCCGTCCGTTATTTTACTTTAAGGCTGTGACGGCACTGGAGACGCACAGACTTCTCTCTGGTCTCTCCCTACATTCTAGTGCTGGCCACGATGGCATGGAACCTAAGCTTCTCCATCTTGGTGCCCCTTTTGTAGCCTTCCCAGTGGCCCATATCTTCAGTATGTCCCTTGCCTCTGGTGTCATCCCTGACATCTGGAAGGTGGCGAGGATTGTCCCTCTTCTCAAACAGGGCAACTCTAAGATCCTTGACAATTACCGACTGATAGCCATCTTATCGGCTGTCAGTAAACTTCTAGAGAAAGTTGTGGCTGGACAAGTCACGGATTATATCCAGGCCCATGAGCTACTGTCCTCTGCGCAGCATGGCTTTCAAAAAGGGCACAGTACGTCCTCAGCCCTTGTCACTGTCTCCTCTGGAATCCGGGCTGCCATGGACCAGGGCAGACTCACAGGTGCCATATTCATTGACCTATCCAAGGCCTTCGACCTAGTTGACCATGTCTTACTTTGCTCTCAAATTCGGTCCCTTGGTCTGTCCCCACCTGTCCTGAGTTGGTTCAGTAATTACCTCTCAGGGCAGACAGCAACTTACCAGATTCAGCAAGGTCCTCTCGGGCACCACTTCTGTGACCTCCGGTGTCCCCCAGGGATCAGTCCTGGGGCCCCTTTTCTTCTCTATATTTGTCAACAATCTACCAGCGACTGCTACCAACTGTAGTACTATCCTATACGTGGATGACTTGGTCATCCTCACCCATTCCCAGGACACTGGGGTCATCAACCATCAACTGAGTGAGGATTTCAGAAAATATTCAGTCCTGGGTAACTACTCAAGTTGGTCCTCAACCTAAAAAAAACTCAGGCTGTGCTTTTTGGGTCCCTGGCCAAGATTAAGGCTTTACCTGCCCCTCTGTGTGTTACTGGTATCGGTGGTACTCCTCTTCTAATCACTGACTCCATCAAATACCTTGGGGTGACACTGGACCCCCACCTTGACCTTGGATTCCATATCCAAAATGTATGCAGAGCTGTCCACGGCAAACTGGGTCTGGCCTACAAATGTTACGTCTGCTGCTCGCCTTGCATTGGCCAGAGGAGTGTTGCTTCCCTCTCTTTGTTATGGACTTCTCCTGTTTGCCGCACCTCCAGAGTTCACCTCACTAGATGGAACACAACCTACAATAACATTTGCCGCTTTGCACTTGCTGCCCGTCGCCTTATCCACCACTGTGACCTATATGACAAACTCGGGTGGCTCTCCCCGCCCAACCACATGAACTTTGTCCTGGGCTGCTTCATGGGCAAGGTGCTCAGTACTGGCACTCCCCCAGGGCTGGCTGAGCTTCTTAAACCGTCTGTCTCTTCTACCTACTCTCTCAGATCTCTGGGCCCTAGCGTTCTTAAAGTCCTTATCACCTGCACGCAAATGGGGGACAGGGATTTTGCTTCATGTGTCCCATGGCTGTGGAACTCCTTTCCCGCTCAAGTCCACTCCTCCCCCTCCCACTCATACCTCCAGAGCTCCCTGTGGTATCACTTGAAGCTCCCCTCTGCATGTGGGTGTCCTAGACCTCCATAGCTATTTCCAGTCCCCTGCACCGGACTCGCATGTCCTCTCTGGCACCCCCTTGCAGTTCCTGCTGACGAAGCCTGTCTAACTGGACTCTGAGGTGCATATAATGTGTTTATTCTCTGTTTCAGGAGATACTCAGACTGTGGCTCTGTTTGTGGCTTGGAGCCATGTATACCTTGTAAAACTGTACTGTTCTTAGCCTTGGTGTCTGTGTGTGTGTGTGTGTGTGTGTGTGTGTGTGTGTGTGTGTGTAGGTATAGATATATATGTGTGTATATATATATATATTCATGTAAATATCTTAACTGTGCTTACTGTCTACTGGTTATGTTCACATGGTTCTATTTTTGACTCTGTATACTGCCTAACTTGTCATGTTGTCCTCTTTATGAACCTGTATCTCACTGTATCTGTATCTCATTGTACTCTCCCGGGTCGTACCTGAAAATAGGCATATAACTTGTTTAGTATACTTACCTGGTCATCAAAAGCTAAATACATAACTAAATCTTGTATTACGTGGGCTGCTTGGGTTTGGGGGCGGAACCTCTGGCTGCCACGGTTAACACACAAGTACCTACGTATCCTGAGCTTGTTCTCATGGGGGAAAGGAAGAACGTGATTGGCTGAACCACATCGCATGACAGAACAGTGAGAGTTGTCTTACTGCACAGCTAGTTGTCCATCAAATTAGCAGTTGTTTGTTAAACTTAAAAACAGCTGATTCTGAAATGTTATCTGCCTAACAGAGCTATTTTATAAATGCAAGTTAACTCACTCCAGCATGTGCATTTAGATGAACCTTACCGCACTTCCTATGTGTATGAATGCACTTATCCATCCCACATGCTAGGCTCCAGTCACATTATCTTGTAATGTGCAAAACTGTACGATTTCAGTGCAGACATCAGAAAGGCGTCCCAACACCCAGTGTGACCCTGTGACCCAACACCCCCACCACGTGTTAAGGCTCTGCCTCCTCTCCAGGGAATGGAGTTGGGGCATGGCATGTGCGTTTATCTCACATCTGAAAGAAACAGTATCTTAAATTAGGACTGTTTTATAGTTAACTGATTTAGTTAGCATTATAATAATTTAACATTTATTTATTTGAAATTACACCAACCGGGATAAAACCATGAGATGCAGCATCTTGTTTTCATGGGTGTCCCAGGAAGGACAGCAGCAGTCAACAGGTTGAGTCGGGCAGTCATAGATACATACAGGTTAATATATACATGGAGGAAAAACTTTGTAAAGATAGTTATTACTTGTTGATCGCCTCGTAAGTCGTAATCCTCGGCAGGGTGTGCAGTAAAACAAATCTTACTGCATTCCACAGGTGGGCTGTAAGGTACGAGGCACAGTGGAGTGCACCAGTGAGTAGCACAAGGCACAGCGCAGTGCACCGCTATTAGGCCAAGGGTGGCAAATGGGGTGATCTTTAATTACTTTTTTAAACATAAATATATGAGGTTTTTGCCTTTAATCAAAGTCATTACTCAACTAACAATTTGCTTATCAGAATCCTCATTATCACATAAAAAGATAACAAGGAAGCCTGAGATGCTGGGTGCCTTCTCACCCCAGGAATACTCCAATATTCCTAACTCTTCTGCAGTGTGCCTTTAAGCCAGATCCGCCTGGAGACAGAACGTTAAGCAGTTGATGGAATCATTGGCATGTCCCACTTTTTCAAATGCTGCCACCTATCAACTACCTACATTCTAACCCACAGATTTCTCTCTCCGCCTGTCAAGCCTAGATGCTCGGAGATACTTTCCTCAACATCTCATCACAAAAACCTAGAAAATAAAAAACTTAAGTATAATTTTCTTTTATTTTCAACTGCTGCCCTTAGCTAGTGTTTATTTTGATAACCGTTAGTAGTTTTAGTTAAATTACATTGTTTTGTCTCTCTTTCTCACGGTTCGGTATAACCAGTGAGAAACAGAGGAATTTCTTTAGCTTAGTAGGATTTGTTTTCCCCTAGTTTACTGTTATTTTACGTTTAAAGTTTAAATTTTTTATTTTTGTAACTGCTAAGTCCGGTTCCTTTTTGTATTGGTTCCCAGTCCCGCTCGGTTCTCCGATCGGTACCTTTACTGATCGCAACCAATGGATTTGTTTTAAAATTCTTTAAAAATTCTTTAAATTACTTGTTTTATTGCCATTGCGGTTTTTCATCTATGTCAGAAAAAAGGAAGAAGAGGGCCGGTGAACTCTGTTTAAAGAACTGCACGGAGTGTGGTGAGGTCTTTGCCAAGGCAGATAAACATAGTTCTTGTGTCATCTGCATTGGTTTTGACCATTTGAATGCAGATTGTGAGGTATGTGAAAGTTTTCCTGAGAAGATGCTACAAAAACGTCTGGAAAGGTTGAAAAAGAAAGTACCTCTTCCTAAGGGTCCCTCTGACTCTGACCAGCTGATACCCTCAGGGACTGTGGGTGAAACCACAGTTCCCATTATTTCTACCCCTGATATGGGTACAAAAAGATTGGCTGAACTGGCTAGCTCTCCAGTTCCAGCAAAAAAGACCAAGAAAACAAAGCACACTGAACCCCCTGCTGGCCAGCCTAAGAGGACTTCTGTG
This sequence comes from Neoceratodus forsteri, assembly GCA_016271365.2. Lineage (NCBI taxonomy): Eukaryota > Metazoa > Chordata > Ceratodontiformes > Ceratodontidae > Neoceratodus > Neoceratodus forsteri. Next base: position 1,070,647,240 of record CM028134.1, on the reverse strand, counting down.
GTGCCGCCTGCCATGCCTTCTCCTCTGGAAATAGCAGACTTTTAACATTTTTCTAGCCTTACAAGGTCTGACGCCTGCCGAGCCACAGTCCCCAGTCCAGACTACTATTGCTTCCAACCAGTCTTCTTTTCAAGAAGATTTTGGTGAAGAGGAGGAGGAGGAGGGGAGCCTATAGAGCCTGAGGTCTCCCTGAACAGGAGTTTGACTCTCCCCCCCCAGGTCTTCTGAGGATTACTCCTCACATTTTTCCTTTGTTAGGAAAATTGTGGATGCTTTGGACATCTCTACCCAGAGGTGGTAGAGGATGAGGAGGAGGCTGAGTATCTTGAGATAATGGGGTTAACACCCACCAAAAAGCTGTTGCTCCTTATTAAAAAGTTTTTTAAAAGGGATGCTCTCAAGCTCCTCCAAACACTTGGATCTGTCCCATCTTGGATAAAAGGTTGGATAAAAAAATACCAGCTTGACAGGGAAGGGGTTGAATTTCTTCATTCACGCCCTGACCACCAGGGGGTGGTGCAAGCTGCTGCCTGTGGCAAGGCAAAAGTCTCTCTGGCTTTTCACCCTCCAGAGAAAGACTCTCACAAAATAAACAGTATGGCTAAGAAGGGCTATTTGTTAGCCTTTCTGGCCATCAGGCAAGCTAATTTCCAGGCCTTTGCAGCTCAGTACCAGAAGACTATCTGGCAATCTGTGCTGGCTATGGCTGAAAAGGCTCCATCCACCTTATCTGCAGATTTAGCTGAAACTGCTAGGGTTGGCTTGGAAGTAGCCAGATGGCAGCAGATGTCAATGACACTGCTGCCAGATGGATGGCCAGTACCATTGCTCAAAGGAGGTTTGCATGGTTGAGAGCCACAAACCTCACACAGGACATGCGGAATAAGTTGGGAGTCACACACAGGCCTATATGAAAAAGGTGGATGAATATAAAACCACCTTTAGGAGCAATTCTCCCAAAGAACAGGCTACTTCCTCCACAAGGCCCTACAATAGGGGAGGCAGGGGCACACAGTTTCACACTAGGCCTTTTTACCAGGCTATGGCTGTACCCCACGTACCTCAGTAACCCCAGTAAGGGTATTTTAGAGGTCGGGGCAGGAGGGGTTCCAGGCGTGGATCCGACTCTCGGCCCCAAGCTAAGCAGGATCACTGACTTGCTCTCTCAGGCCACCTCCCCCTTCCAGTAGGGGGCAGGCTGACCCATTATTTCCAGGCCTGGAAACATATCACCACGGACAAGTGGGTCCTGGAGACAGTGGGTCAGGGACTGTCCCAAAGTTTCAAGTCCTTCCCCTCTCAAAAAACAAGAGCTTTCAAACCAGCTTCCCTTCTGGAGAGGAAACTATTAGAAAAACAGGTCAAGAATCTACTGTTGGTAAAAATGGTGGAGCCAGTGCCTCCACCGCACAGGGGAAAAGGGCTTTACTCAAGATATTTTCTTACTCCAAAGAGGAACGGGGAGTTGCGGCCTATCTTAGACCTAAGGGTCCTCAACAGGCTTTTAACAAAACCAAAATTCAAAATGGTGACACCGTGTCTGATTCTGCCAGTACTCCAACAAGCATTTGTCAATGCCGAATGTTTACTTGCTGGTATTAGCATTGGAAATGCAGGAGGTAGACAGATGCAGAGTAGAAATGGTAGTGAAGTATTGAACTTCACGCCAACCCCACCTCCAGCCTGCAGAGATGGACAGGCATTGGAATATGCGTTTGGGTTGTCGCCCATAACGTTCATGCCATTTCACTTCACCCTATCCTGCAGACACCAGCAAGTGTTGAGGTGTGCCTTGGGGTGTTTGGCTTTATAGTTACCCTGCTCCATAAGGACTTATGGTGAAATGGGTGCAATATAGGAGAACAGGGTGAACTCTGGGGCTGAAGAGTCCAAGGCACACCTCGATGCCTGTCATTGGCTGCAGGGTGGGGGTGGAACGGCATGAGCATTACAGTCGGCAATCCAAAGGCACACCCCTGATGCGTGTCAGTCTGTACAGGGTGGGACATTATGGTTAGAAACCCTAACGCCCCGGGTGTTTGTTGGTATTTGCACTACAAATTTTCAACATGGCCTTTTTGTGACACCCATCTCATGAAAGCATTTGGGACCTCTTCTCATGAACAGTGGCACTGTGATTTTGTTAATGTGTCCCCAACTTTGAATTCCCACAGTGACCGTGCCATTGTACGCCAGATGTACGAAAACACAGATTGGGCAGGATGTGAAGAATGATAGCTGCACCATTCATAGAGAGGTGTGAAGAGATGGCAATGTTAAAAATTTGTAGTGAAAATATTAAAAATGCTCGAACTTTCGAGCGTACGTGGAAACTGCACAATGCAGGCACGTAACACAGTCATTTGGTGGAATTATTTGACCAGATTTTCAACGTAGACATTTTGTGACCTCTGCTCGTGAACACTGTCACTAAGATTTTCTTAATCTGTCCCAAACATTGATTTCCCAAAGCAACCACGCTGTTCTGCTCTAGATGTGTAAACACATATTTTGGGCAAGATGTGAAAAATGACAGCTGTACTGTTCATAAGGAGGTGTGAAAAAATGCCAGTGTTGAAAATCTGGAGTGAAAGTACTACAAATTTACGAAGTTACGAGGACGCGTGGAAACTGCATAACTCGCGCTTGTAACAGTTATTTTATGGACGTTTGTCACCAGATTTTCAACATAGGTATTTTAGGACCGCTGCTCATGAACAGTCGCTGTGATTTTACATATGAACATACAAGTCTGCCAGCAGAACAGACCAATCAATCTGTCTTATCTAAGTCTGCCCGAGTGTGCAGCTAGCATCCTAGATTGCAGCTGCCCCACCCCCTTCCCCCTCAGTTCCTCCCCCACTTGTCCCAACCCCTGCCCCCTGACTCTTCCTCTTGCTTTATCCCACTCCTTCTTAAAGCTATTGACTGTCCTGCATGTTACCACCCCCTCTGGTAGTACATTCGAACTAGATACCACCCTCTCATTGAAGTAGTGCCTCCTTATTTCCCTCTTGAAACGTCCCCCTTCCAACCTTAGTCCATGCCCCCTCGTCTCTCTTCCACTCCTCAGTTTAAACACCCCCTCAGTACTAGGTTTATTTACCCCCTCAGGTATTTAAATGCTTCAATCATATCCCCACTATGCCTCCTGTCCTCCAGTGTGTACATGTTCAGCTACTTCGGTCTAACTTCATATTCTTTTCATCCCCTTTAACATTTTGTTTTCCTCCTTTGCACCCTCCAGTAGCTTTATATCTCTCCTCAGGTATGGCCTCAGTATTGCAATACAGTGCTCCAGGTGCGGTCTGACCAATGATCTGTGAGAGGTAGGATCACATCCTTGCAATGCACCCCAGCATCCTGTTTGCCTTCACTGCTGCTCTCCTGCACTGGGCTGAGTTGTTGATGCTCCCAGTTACCAACACCCCTAGGTCTTTCTCCTCCTCTGTGATCCCCCAACCTCACTCCCCCAACCAGTAGTCCCTCTTCTGGTTCTAGCCCCAAGTGCATCGACTTATACTTCTTTTACGTTGAATCCTAACTGCTACTCCACTAACCATGTCTCTAGTTTGATTAGGTCCCCTGCAGTTTTCCCTATATGTCCTCCTTGTCCACCACTGCCTCCAATTTGGTATCATCTGCGAACAGACTAACCCTGCTCCCCACTGTGTGTGCTGTATTGGAGATAAAGAGCCCAAATAGCAATGGGCCCAGCACTGACCCCTGCGGCACCTCGCTTGTCACTGCTGTAGGTGCTGAGAGCTTCCAACCCACCACCACCCTCTACACCCTCCCCATAACCAGTTCTCTATCCATTTAATCAGCTTTTTTCCCACCCCCACTGCCGTAATTCTCCCAACCCCCCAAGTCTCCTATAAGGCACTGTATCAAAGGCCTTACTGAAGTCCAAGTACAGGACATGTACTGCATGGCCCCTGTCCAACTTCCTTGTCACCTAGTCATAATACTCTATTAGGTTAGTTTGACAAGACCTCCCTGAAGACGAACCCGTATTGCCAGCCATCTTGGAGGCCATTACTCTCTAGGAATGCCACCAGCCTCTGCTTCAGTATCGCCCCATAAACTTACCCACTATGGACATGAGACTGACCGTCCGATAATTTTCTGCTCTTCCCTAGGCCCCACTCTTGTGTATGGACACCACATGGACCTCCCTCCAGGACTGGGAATACACCCTGTTTCCAGGAGGTGTTGAACAGATATGCCAGCGGCTCCGCCCAACAGCTGCTTCATCTCCTCAGCAGCCTGGGGTGGATGCCATCTGGACCTGGTGCCTTGTCCACCCTTACTGCCCTCAGCTCCTCTAGCACCCTACTTCCTGTGATCACTCTGTCAATCACCTCCTCCCCCCTTTCCACACCCCCCAGTCCATGCTGGTAGTGGACCATCCCTCTCCTTGGTGAAAACGGAGCAAAAGTACTGATTTAGAATTTCCGCTTGCTCCTCCCCCTTTTTCCACCCAGTCCGCTCCCCGCTTTGTCCTCACAGTATGTTCCTTGCACTTCCTCTTTTATCTGACATACCTTAAAAAGTCCTTTTCCCCTCCTTTTATGCCCTGTGCTAACCTTTATTCCTTGGAGGCCTTAGCTTTTTTTCACCCTCCTGGCCTCCTCCCATAAGCCGCCTCCTCCTCTCCCTTCCCTGTTCTCCTGCACTTCCGGTATGTAGCCCTCTATGCCCTCACCCCCTTGCAGCACTTCCTTGTTCAGCCAGCATGGTTTCTTGGCTCTGCTCTTCTTACTTCTGGCCCTAGTGCAGGCTACTGTGGCCTCTGTTAGCCCAGTCTTTGTGACTCCCACTTTGTTCTGCACCATCCCTGGCCTTATATCCTGGAAGTCTCCCTCACAGTATTGCTTCCATCCTCCCAAAGTCCACACCTGCTAAAGTCCACTACCTTAGTGTCAGTGCCTCCTGTCTTCCTGCCCAGTGCGAGCAAGCCACACTGTTTGGTGGTTACTACCCGTCAGTGTTTCCTCCACCCTTACCTCCCTCACTGCCTCCCCATTTGCCAGTACTAGGTCCAGAGTGCTACCAAGCCTTGTAGGCCCACTTACCAATTGCGTCAGAAGGCCGTCCTGGAATGCATCAAGGAGCACCTGCTCCCTGGTACTGCTAGTGGCCGGGGTGCTCCAGTCAACCCATGGTAGGTTAAAATCCCCCACTGTCACCACACTCCCCCTTCTACACACCCTCCTTATCTGCTCTGCCAACTCCCCATCCAGTTCCCCGGATTGGGCTGGTGGTCTGTACACCACTCCCAGCCTCAGCTTTCTGCCTTTGGAGTCAAGAGCTGCACCCAAATCGTCTCTGTCCTCTCTTCTTCTCCCCTCGTCCCTTATGCATTTGATCTCTACCCTCACATAGAGTGCAGCCCCCAACCCCTGGTCCCTGCTGTATATCCTGCATACAGGATTGCCAAGTCCCAGTCATGGTACTCTGTTGCCCAAGTCTCTGTCACTGCAGCAGTGTCCATCTTCCCTCTGAAAGAATCACCTGAAGCTCTGCAGTTTTATTCCCCAGGCTTCTTGCATTGAAAGAGACCACCTCCCTCCTCCTTGTAGTCCACACCCTTTCTCCTCGTTATTCTTACTGGGAGGTGGTGCCTTTTGTATTACACTCAGACCACTCTGGCACCCCCCTCCCAGGGTTACTACGCCTCCGCCTTTACCTGTATCTAAGGGGTGAGCTCATTAGGCTCCCTTGTCTGGACCTTCCTACTAACCTCAGTCTTTTGGCCACCCCCTCCCCCACTAGTTCAAATCCACCTTAGTAGAGAGATACCCCTCTAATCCCGTCTTTAATACTTCCCTTCCCTCCCTGTTCAAGTGTAGCCTGTCCCCCGCATACAAGTCACTATTCCCCCAGACTCTACCCCAGTTAGTCACTAACCCATAATTTTTGGTGTGGCACCAATTCCTCAGCCACTCGTTGAACTCCCCGATCCTACCCTTCCTTCCAGTGCTTGCACACGGTACCGGGAGTACCTCCGGGAATGCCACAGACTCCCCCACCCCCTCACACTTGCCTGCCCAACTCCTAGAGCTTCCCCCTCACTATTTCCACAGTCTCCCCCGCCAAGTTGTTTGTACCCATGTGCAACAGTAAATGAGGTTTCTTCCTCCCCCTTGCTGCACATTTGAGCAGTGCCTGCCCTACCCCTCCTGCAGTTAACCCGGGATAGCTTCCAACCCAAATACAGCTGTGCTTCCACTCCATCTCACCCTTTCAGTATAGAATCCCCAGGACTAGTATCCCCCATCCCTACCCCTTTCCTTCTAGTGCCCCTTCCACCACCCCAGTATTCCGCTCTTCCCTACCCCTTACCCTCGCCAGCTGCACCTTCTGTGACTTCTGTATCTGCACCCCCTACTTCTGCCTCGCCCCTTTTCTCTGCCTTGTTCCTCCCATCCCCCTTGAACCCCTTCCCAGCCTGACTACTTCCTACTGGGCTTCCCATGTCGACCACCCATCCTCCCCTGCTGATTTCCAACTCTCTCCTTTTCCCGTTGTTGTCGATTTACAGCCCCCATTCCCTTCGACCCCGATAGTGATGCCCTTCCATCCTTCCCCTTCCCGTAGCCTCTCTCTCCTCCAGTCACCCCTCCTTCCTTACTAGCCCCCTTCTACCCTTTCGTCCTCGCTATCTCTTCCCCTACCTGTTGCCATCCCTCTGGTGCCCTGCTTGTCCTCCCCTTCAGTATGTTCCTGCTCCCCCCATATAGCAGAGGCTCAGAATCTATTCCTAAGTCGATACCCCTCCTACATCTCTTTCCCTTATCAGTCTCCCCCACACTTGTTCCTCTCCCTGCCTCCCTGGTCCCTCCTACCAGCCATCTGTGCTCTCCCCTGTACTCCCCTGTGGTCTCTTCCTCCCCATCAGGAGGCTCCCCCTCGCCTTGGGCACCTCCTCCCTTCTCCTGTCTTTTCTGTTGGTGCCTCTGATACTGGGGTTGGTTTCAGTCCCTAGATGTTCTTCCTTGTCCCCCTGTAATGGTGTCTTCCCCCTGCACTTTTCAGATCCAGTCCAGGATCTGAAGTCTTTATTTTCTCTTCCTGTAACTCTTTTATTTACATTTCTAAGTCTGTTGCACAACAGCATATTTAAATATTTTTTTTTGCTTATACTTTACTTCTTTGCTAAGCTACTGTCATTCTTGCTGTAAAAGCGTGTTGGCCGCTTGCTATTCAGTTTCCGTTTCATTTCTGCCTTCAGGATCCCTTGGCACTGGATATCTGATAAGCTCAGGAAGGGGATGGGTTAAAATAGAATTTAAATGGTAGATTTGCCTTCCTGTCTTTGCCCCTCAGCAGTCAGTAAATTAAACTCTGTCCTGAATCCTGACAAAGCTCAGCCAAACACTTGACTTAAACGAAATAACTTAGCTGGGTGCTGAGCATTGTTGGTTTGTCCAGCTGATGCTTACACTGAGAAGGGTCTGCTTGTCCTTGAGCTACACAGCAGCTTCTGTGAGTGACTGTTCATTTTTCTTTAATGTGCTAACTCAGGCTTATGCGCAGGTATTACACAATGTAAAATAAACATATTTAAATACCTGAGTTTCCTTAATATAAGCCTTTATGGCACTCACTCTTTAGTCTATGTCTGCTCAGAAGCTTGCCTTGTTCTGAGCCTGTATGAGGATGGGCAGCCTAGGTATTCTCCTTTTATCTTGTCAGAAATCTCTTCCACTTGCCTTTGGGTGGAGTTTCAGTAATGTAGCCCATATGAGTATATTAAGGGCAAAATTGAGTTTCTCAAAATGTTTGCTCTCTAAGGATAGAATGTTCTTGATTATTTGTAAAAACAAATCCGTGTAAGATGATTTTGTAATAAAATATTGATGTTATTTGGGAATAATGCATGTTTTGAAATAATCGATGGGAGTGTTTTTAGATTATAGGAGGAGCTACAAGCGTATAAAAGTATTTAGCTGAGACTCCCAGATCAGATGTTCGTGGGGAGGGGCCCTGTGTGGTTCTCCCTGGGAGAGCTCTGTGAGAGGTCAGGCACAGATAGATGTTGGCAAGATAGCTCTCTGTTTTATAGCCAAACTGTGCTTTATGATTTTCTTTTGATTTATTTACTCTGTTTGAACAACAAGTCATTTGTTTGTGTTTTTCTTGATTTATTTTTATTTTTAAATAAAAATCATACCTGTAAGGTATGTTGTAGCCAATTTGCTGTTTCTGGTAAAAGTAATTTCTGCACCCCACGACACCCCCCCCCCGCCATCCTCTATCCCTCCCCCAGCCAGGATGCCTACCATACTCACCTGCCTTGCCACTTAAACTCCTCCCTAACCTCTACAGTGCCTCCCTCAAACTAGCCAGTTGTCTACAGACCATACACCCCCAAAATCCTCAAGCCCAGTCCAGGATCATGGTGGACCCACACCCTGTACACCCCACCACCCTTCCAAGGATGCCCGCCCTATTGACATGCGGCACTTGCCCCATTTTGGCCTCCATCTTATGTTATGGGCTCTTACTCCCTGTTTCTGTACCCTACTACAACAGTTAGGGCCCTGTTTACTCAAATTCCTGCCCCCCCGTCCCCCTACTGCCCCCTTGCCAACTAGGTTAATTCAGTCTCAAATCTCATCCATTAGATACTGTATTACTGCAGCAATCCTAAAGCCTCCTTGTCCATTTTTCACCCCTCAGCTACCATACTTTTTGTTCTCAGCCCTCATAGTTTCACTTAGCCCAGTTAGAAATCGTATTGCACTCCAAGTATTACTCAGCTCAGTTAGAGAAATAAACAAAAGAACTAAATCTTTATTATTACAGCAATCATAAAAGTGTCCAATCATTGTTTTGTCTCCACCCCAGAGACCCTGGTGTAATATAGGACCACACAGGATCATGGGTGGTTGGGTGGAGCAACTCTAAAGTCCTGACAGAGCTCCATCGAGCTCGCTCACTCCCCTCTCTTTCACTTGCTCGTTCAGTTTCTCCCGGTAGCTGCAGGCTGCCCTTTGTACTCGGCTCCTGCCTGCATTGGTGCCTTTTTGCCCTACGAAATCGAAGCAGTCCCGACAGAGCTCCATTGAGCTTGCTCATTCCCCCTCTCACTCACTCGCTCTGTTTCTCACAGCGCTGCAGGCTGCCCCTTTGTACTGGGCTCCTGCCTTTTCTGCCACAAAGTAATTTGCAGTAGTCCTGACAGAGCTCCGTTGAGCTTTCTCACTCCCCACACTGGTTCTGTTTCTCCTGGTGCAGCAGGGTGCCCTTTGAACTGGGCTCCAGCGTGCGTTGGCCTTTTTTGCCCACAGAGAAATCTCGCAGCAGTCCTGACAGAGCTCAGTTGAGCTTGCTCACTCCCCTTTCTCACACACTTTTTTCAATCTGTCCCAAACACTGATTTCCCACTGTGACTGTGCTTTTCTGCGCCGGAAGTGTGACAGCGTTTTGGCCAGGATGTGAAAAATGACAGCTGTATTGTTCATAAGTAGGTGTGAAAAAATGCCAGTGTTGAAAATCTAGCCTGAAAACTTTGCACATTTGTGAAGTTACAAGAGTACGTGGAAACTGCGCAATGGACGCTTGTAACACAGTAATTTTATGGACTTTCATCACCAAATTTTCAACATAGGCGTTTTAGGACCTCTGCTCATGAACAGTGTCTTTGTCATTTTTTAATTTGTTCCAAAACTGATTTCCACAGCGACCGCGCTTAGTCTGCGCCTTGAGTGCAAAACATATTTCAGCCAGGATGTAAATGACAGCTGTACTGTTCATAAGGAGGTGTGGAAAATGCCAATTTTGAAAATCTGGAGTGAAAATATTACAAATTTTCGAAGTTACAAGCATGTGTGGAAACTGCACAACAGATGCTCGTAAGTCATTTTTTTTTTTTTTTTTTTTTTAAACCAAATTTACAACATATGCTTTTTGAGAACCCACCTCATGAACAGTGGCGCTGTCATTTCGTTAATCGGTCCCGAAAGGTGATTCCACACAGTGACTGCGGAATCACCCTTTGGGCTCGAATAACACCATGACAGTGACTGAATTAATGCGGAGGGGTCCCACTAACCCCATGTTGAAAATTTGGTGCCAAAATTCCCAAAAATGCCTGAGATATTCACCAAAGTTGAAAAAACCTCATTTATGCCATTATGTGGCTTACTGGCATTTCTTTAGTTCGACGGTCGGCTTTGAAGAGTGCAGACATGTTCCTAGTCTAACGAAGATCATCGTGCAGGGCTCCGGAGGTAAGTTTGGGGTGAAGAGGTGGGGTACACAGAGGGTGGGCGAGGTTGGGGAGGAGCACCGGAGACGTCAAGGGACCGTTTTCTTGTTTTACACGTAAAAAAAAAAAAAAAAAAAAATTAAAAGACAACGGGGTCAGTTTTCTTCTTTGAGGTGTGTTTGGTACACTGGGATGGGCTTCCATTGTGCCACCTGCATTTTGTGAGGAGGGACGAACCTGATGGGGATTGGGCCTCCTGTCAGCACAGAAACTGTGGGGGCGAATGATGCAGAGGGGATTGGGCACCCCTCAGCACACAACAGAAATTGGGGTGGGGACATTATGCCGACGGGAGTGGGCTCCCCATTGGCCAACTGAACAGGGCAGGGGGACTGAAGCTGATGGAGATTGGGCCCCAGTCGGCAAAGAAAGACTGTTTGGGGTGCATGATGCCGAGGGGGATTGGGCACCTATCGGCACACAACAGAAATTGGGGTGGGGACATTATGCCGATGGGGAGTGGGATCCCTGTCAGCAAATGAAGTGGGTCGGGGCATGCCGACAGGGATTGTGCACCCGCAGGCTTTCATGGGGCTCGAGGTGGCTACATAGAGCTGCCATGTGCCTGGTAATGTTACACCAGCCAAGGTACCACCCTGCAATGATGGGTCGCTCCTCATTGCAGCGGAATGGAATTGCTGATGCTGCAGTGGCAGACGCGGCCCCTCATTTCAACGACCAAATCGTTTCAAGTTGGTGGCACTTCTGCAGAACCATTGTCATCAGGACACTGGGCCTGTGTTGGGTGCACACCACCAAGCCCACAAATGCAGTGCTGGCATTGGCTGCCACACTGCCGCACCTCCACAACCCGCTTTTCTCTGCTGCGATAATGTTTCTTGCGCATGCAATGCGCAAGCAAACATAAAAAGGGGCTGGCTGGCATCCCTGGACTTAAAAGATGCTTATTTCCACATCCCCAAAAGAGTCTCACAGAAAATATCAGGGTTCAGACTCCTTCAGGTCACTATCAGTTCTCAGCCCTGCCATTCGGTCTCACCTCATCTCCAAGGATGCTCACAAAGTGTTTGGCAGTACTGTTGGCACACTTGCGAAGGCAAGGTGTCAGTGTTTCCCCACCTGGACGACTGGCTAGTGGTGGGAAAGTCTCCACAACAGTTAAGGGAGCACCTGCAACTCACCCTGCAACTTCTGGAATCCTTGGGGCTCTTGCTAAACTTAGAAAAGTCAGTTCTTCTTCCCACACAGGTTCTGCAGTTCATAGGAGCAGAACTAAATACCAAAGAGGGCAGAGCTTTTCTACCCCTGGACAGGATAAAACGCATATTACACCTAGCCAGTTTTTTCAGGCTGAATGTGCCAAGAATCGCAAGGCAGTTTCTTCAACTTTTGGGCCACATGGCACAGTCATGGGTTCCAGGTTTCAGATGAGACACTCAGTTTCACTTAAGGGCTCATTGGTCTCGGAGGAAGGATCCTCTTTCAGAATTGGTCCCAGTAATGAAACATTCATCCAGGCCCTCCAGTGGTGGAAGGAGGAAGCCAACCTCAGAGAAGGGGTCCCTTTCCAAAGGGAGTTTCCCTCAGTAATCCTCACAACAGATCGTCCCTCTTAGGATAATGGGCCCATCTGGCAGAGCACACCATCCAGGGAACTTAGTGTAGTGCAGAGTCCCTCCTACATATGAATTTGTTGGAGCTCAGGGCAGTGTTTCTGGCAATGCAAGTTTTCACACCACTGATACAGGGGAAGGTGGTACAAGTTAGAACAGACAATACCACCACCATGTATTACATAAACGAGCAAGGGGGAACAAGGTCAAGTCTTCTTTGCAAAGAAACAATGCAAATCTGGACCTTGGCTTACTCCCTAGGGGTCTCTCTACAGGCCATTCATCTGCCAGGCAAGAACAATGTTCTGGCAGATGCCCAAACTCGAATCAGCCAGGCCCATCACGAATGGACCCTGAACAGGCAGGTGGTGCAAACTGTATTCAGAAGGTGAGGCACTCCAGAGATGGATCTCTGCCTCCCATCAGAGTTGCCACCTCCCACTGTACGCTGCAGGCCTCCAGCAGTGGGCTCCGTCCCCTGGATGCTCTTATTCTGGACTGGCCAGGAAAGTACCTGTATGCCTTCCCTCCATTTCCTCTGGTGTACAGGGTACTGCTCAAGCTGAGGCTTCAGCCAGCCACAATGATACTGGTAGCCCCTGACTGGGCCAGACAGTCATGGTATTTACTACTCTCCATGTCAGTGGACAAACCAATATACCTTCCCAGGAGGCACAATCTGCTGACCTCCAATCAAGGAGGCTCCTATACCTGACTCTCAAGTCACACGGACTCAAAGCTTGGCTCTCGAGGACCTAGAATATGCTGGCTTACACCTCTCTGAAGGGGTCATGAGATGTTTTAAAGGTATGAAACCTCCACTAAGAAAACCTATGCTGAAAGTGGAAAAGGTTTTCTATTTGGTGTTCCACCAGGCACATAGGGCCAACACAGGCAGGAGTACCGCTTGTGCTGGACTACCTGGTTTACTTGCATTCTTTGGGATTGCTGTCCTCTACACTGAAGATCCATTTGGCTTCAGTCTCTGCTTACACTCAGCGGGTAAGACTGCTTCTATGGCATCAAACCCTATTTTAAAAGGTTCTTTAAGGGTCTATCCCACTTGCACACCATTCAAAAACCGGTCCCAGCATGGGCTCTCAACATTTGTATTGCTAAGCTCATGGGTCCTCCATCTGAGCCTATGTCTTCAGTACCTCTAAGTATGTTGCATGGAAAACAGTATTTTGGTAGCCATCACTTTAGCCAGATGGATCAGTGAAGTGAGCTTCAGGCCTTGCATTGAGCAGGACTACATCTCCTTTCACAGGGATAAAGTTGTCCTTAGAACTAATAGGAAATTTCTTCCCAAAGTGGTTTCAGATTTTCATCTAAATCAAACTATTACTCTGCCAGTGTTTTTCACTGAGCATTCCACTTCCGGCGTACGTAGACTGCATAGTCTGCATGTCAAGAGAGACTTGAGCTTCTACATGACAGCTACTAAGCCCCACAGGCAGGACAAGACATAGTTTTTTCTTACATGTGGGGATGTGGGAAAGGGTAATCCAGCATCTAAATGGTCAGTTTCTCACTGGATTGTTCAGTGTATTCAATTTTGTTATTCTAAAGCAGGCAAAGAAGCCCCAGCAGGGCTCAGGGCCCATTCCACAAGAGGCACAGCTGCCACACTGGCAACTGCCAGGGATGTCCCTTTGCTGGATATCTGTAAAGCAGCTACCCAGAGGACAGTTCACACATTTACCGAACATTACAGCCTGGATATGCAGGCTAGGGCTGATGCCAGGTTTGGTACGGCTGTCCTGCAGAGCTTGTTTCCAATATAGGTTCTGTTCCCGCCTCCAAAGGCACTGCTTCTTAGTTTGCAGAAGAGTTAGGAATATTGGAATATTCCTGGGGTGAGAAGAAAAAGTTACTTACCATAGTAACCTTGTTTCTCCCAGGGGATACTCCAGTATTCATAACTCTCCCACCCTGCCTCCCCTACCAGAACCAGTGGCCTCTGCATTCCGTACTGTACCTTAGGGTAGGTATGCCACATTCTGGTGTTTATTGAAACTAGTTTCAGTGGTTTTTCTCCTCTCAGGTGATTCTGACATTGGAGATAGTGTTTATGAATATTCTTAATATTTTCTTCCTCCAGTTGGAGGCTGGTGGTGGAATTCTAAATTTTAATGATTTATAATGTATGGTAGAACTCTGTTAACCTTAGGCAGGGCCCATGGTGTACTGCTGCAGAATTTTCTGATTTCTGTGGCAGCATTTTCTGATTTCTGCAGCATGATTTATTCATTTCTCTGGCAGAATGCAGTTCTGTCATTGGCTAAATGTGATATGATGTCATCGATGACATCATATGCTGAGCATAGAGGAGGGGCTTTAGGATAAACGAGGTGGGAAAGAAAGCCTGACACTATGGAAAAACAGTATATTTATATGAAAATTCACCAAAAACAATGAATTCTGCGGCACTATATATATTCTGCGGCATGATGCAAATTCTGTGGCAAATTCTGCAACCGCAGAACGGCAGAATTCCAGGGGCCTTGACCTTGGAATTCATCATTTCTAAGGTTGTTGTAGCGTAGAAATGTTGTTAACCTATCGTACTCGTCACGCCGATAGTCGACGACGAGATTGGTTCGCGACAAAGGCTACTTTTTTCACTGGAACCGGCAGATGCACGCAACGGTAAGGAATGACTGAAGGGCAGCTGTGGTGACTATATTTTGAAAAGAAGGAGCGTTTTCATTTTCTTGGGACCAAACACTATAAAAATAATGTATGGTCCTTCTATTGGCAGCTGGTTTCTGTTGACTGTCTCGAGGGTTGCCATGGCGGCGAAACCTCCCGCCTTCGCTGTTGAGGTTTACATGGTCGCCTGGCAGACTCTTGACGGTTAACAGACTGGTTACCAATAGGAGACCATACATTATCCTCATATATATATTCTTTCGGCTCTGTCTTTCCAGGCGTCCATGAAATCTAAGGGTTAGAATGTAGGCAGTTGATAGGTGGCAGCATTTGAAAAAGGGGCACATGCCAGTGATTCCATCATTTGCATAACGTTCTATCTCTGGGCAGATCTGGCTTAAAGGCACACTGCAGAAGAATTCTAAATATTGGAGTATTCCCTGGGAGAAACAAGGTTACTATGGTAAGTAACTTTTTCTTACCTCTTACCACACTGGTGACCCCAGTTCGGGAACAAGCTTGGGCCCCCAAGGGTTAGCCAGTGGGGGAGAGGATAGTGTGTCCATCAGACAGTTCTCCTCTCTTGGGGTGGGAAGGCATGCCAACACGGCCCTTGACTGCCCATAGGAGAAGGTTTGGGGTAGCTCTGGTGCTTGAGGGACATAGAAGGAATGGCTGCGGTTCTGTAGCGCGTGTGCAGCTCCATGTGCACATGCTTACATGTTGCAGTGGTGGCAGGGTACCCAGGGTAGAAAAGCAGAAAAATGGTTAGCGGTGCAGGCTTATGAAGCCCTGCCCATTTACCCTGTCCCATGCCACCACCTGAACCACCAGCCCTGTACTGGATGAGAGTCACTGGGTGGGGCGAAGACAGCCTCCCTTCCTGGCCCTGTCACTTGGGGAGGATCCATGGATGGTCTCTTGGACATGGTGCATCTGGAGGAGGCGGACACAGGGCCGGGAGCTCACCTGTGACTACTGCCAGAAAAAAGCATTCTGGGAAAAAGTAATGTAAAATTTCGCCAGTTGCCCTTGATGGCCCATTGGGTTTCGCATCGCACTTCCATGCTGGAGACCCTCATTTGGGAGCAGATTCGGAAACCAGCTTGGGCAGGAAGATCGCTTGGGAAAGCACTGCTGCATGACAGCACTCCCTACCAAGGAGGGAAAGCGCTGGGCGCAGCTGTGATCCCTGTGGTGGTCTGGGAGCTTGTCTCCTCCACATGGCCTCGCCTACATGCTTGCAAGGTCTGTTGGAGCATCCCTGGTGACTAGCGGATGGTGGGAGGAAGTGCGTAACCAAGGCAGAAACACCAGAAAAACCCTTGTCCCCTGAGCCGCAGGTGTGATGGTCACCAGTACTCTCTGGTCCCGTTCTGTAAGGATCCCAGCTGACTCGGATGGTAGGGTGAGCAGCTGATTGGACTGGGAGGTCGCCAGCCTATGACCATAAGTCAGGCGAGTGGTGGGGGATCAGGAGCAAAGTCCATAGAAAAAAAAAAATCAATCAGTTTAGTGGGTGTGCCCTCCTGCACTTTCCCCGGTCAGACGTCATAAAACGTCTGAGCATAGCAGTGGCACATCACGAAATAGAAGGGTCTAGCCTGCCACCTCCTGTGGGCCGTAATGTGATCCCTTTCTTTAAAGGGGGCTTAACAGATAAATTCACATTGTAGCTAGGAAGACGTTTGCAAAGGTAAGGGACTTCTGGATTTTATATTTGTCATTTTTTGCAATCTTAGATGATGTCTAAGTTATCACTGTTTCTGCTGTTCCTTCCAGGGACTTTGTAACCTGCAGAACATCCTGTGTGTGAATTTTCCCTGTAAACAAGAGGTTCCATTCTCTCTGTATTACCCAGCCATATGGGTTGAAGAAGTGGGCCCCCCCCTGCCCATAGGAGACATTTTGGCTTTAGCTAGGAGATCCAAGTTGCCAGCAAAGGGATTCTTCCATTTAGGTTTCAGCTATGATTGGCCGTAGGGATTTGCCAGACTTGGGAGGTGGCAGTTGGGTCCCGTGTCTTGGGTGAGGCACCTGTCCTCACCAGGCCAAATGTCCGGAGTATGTTAATTTGCCTTTGTCATCGGGAGAGCATCACTGGGAGGTTTGGAGGCAGCTGGCAATTTCCTATCTCCAAGGGGTTCAGCCTGATGGTGTCCACTGAGTAGCCCAGCCTGGCTGTGGATGGTGCTGTAACCACATGCAGGCAGGGGTGATGACAGCTTATATTTGGATCACCGTGCTGGTGTCCACCCAATGCCACCCTTTGAGACAGAATAATGAGGATCTGCATAAAACCCTCTTAACCTCATCAGTGTTCAGGTGTGGGTGCTGCCAAGTGTTAATATATCATACAGAGGTTAGCCCCTCGGTGAGGTCATCGAATGTAGATCTTCAGGAGACTCTCCTCCACTGAGCCACAGATCACCCTCCCTCCTTCCCCATTACTTGCAGACGGCACTGTTGTGGCTGCAGTACATCTGTTTGTACACAATTCATCATGGCGGCCCACTGGCTCAGTGTTTGGGATTTCCGTTTTTGACGCCGACAACCCAGGTTCAGGAATGGACCTGGGAGTCGGAGGGCCAGCCGGGGGAGAAGGATAGAGTGTGCTAGGGACTCCTCTCCTTCTCCGGGGGAGGGAGGAGAAGAGTGTCCGGTGCTTCACAGACCCCTTGCGGAAGCGGGGGGTATCACTGCGACTGGCGCTGGTGTGTTAAGGGGCGAACACTGGATGTCCATGCAATGCCCCCCGCCCCCAGGGATCAAGCATTGAGGAAAAAAGGTGGACCCCGGCATGAAGACCCGCTCTGTCCCGCCGTCCACTGCCTCCATTGTCTGACGGGGGGGGGGGGTCTTGCTCCTGTGTCCTTGACCCGGGGGGTAAGCTGGGGCTTTGCCCATAGTGTCTGTGGGGTAGGAGCCTCCCGGCAGCCCTGCCCTGGGGGACAAGTCTGGGCATGGGGACGGCGGGCAGGGAGGGTCCGAGAACAAGGGGAGGGACCCAGAACAATAACCAAAAAAAATCAAAGTAAAATACAATTCATCATCTGTCTCATACCCTTTACTGGGTTTATTGTTGTTGCACCCTGTCAATGTGTCTGTTGGTTTGGTGTTGATTTTGGAGGGGTGGGGGTGGGCTTTTCTTCCCATCAGTTTAACTGCGTCGCTGTTTGTGTCTGCTGGTGAGCAGAAAGAACTGGGGAAGCATAACGCCAGCCATGCTATGTAGGTGCCAGTGATGCGCATTATTTGGGATGACCTCAGCTAGCCAAAAGCTTCTGAGCAGTCCCTGTACCTCTGGTGTCCGAGTTCCGTAGGTGTGGTTCAATGGAGGAGATTCCTGTGCAGATCTACTGTTACACTAAGTAACTGCAATGTATGGCGGGACGTTGTTATATGTGGAAATCTTACATTTTTATAACAACGTTTGACCATCGATGTGATGCCACAATGTTGTTAACCCATCGATGGTACGTCACATTGATGGGTTAACAACTGGGAAAGATCTGTGCATGTGCGCACCTTTTTTTCGCATGAACCGATGGCCTTTCAGAAAGGGGTGCAGCGGCTTGCGATGTCGGCGATCCGGGTTCATGAACGGACCTGGATCGTCAGAGGGCCGGCCGGAGGAGAAGGATGGCGTCCATGGACTGCTCTCTTTCTCTGGAGGAAGGTGTGGTGTGTCGCTGGTGCTGGGGACCCTGGCGAGGCGGGGGCACCACAGCAACCAGCGCTCAACAAGATCAAAGGGAAGCGGATGGGCGCTGGCATCATTACCGTTCCCGCCCCTGCTTACAAGGGTAAAATGTCTACTGTCTGCCTCAATGAAGCCGCCCCCTGGCTGCATTCGGCTCCCAGGCCGACTCCGCCTATCCGTCGTTCGTGGCACCTTGGGCTGGGTTCCGTGACCCCGCCCTGGGGGGGGCAAGCCAGGGTCCCCAGGAGGCAGCTAATGTGGGAAGCCGCAGCTGAGGGTCCATGACCAGGTGGAAGGTCCTGGCAGTGGTGGGCACGAAAGTAGTAAATAAAAAAAAAAAGGTGCAGCGGTGAGAGCATGACCCAGAACTGCCACGGTGACTTAAACCTTAAAAGTAAGGAGCCTTGTACTGTTTTCTTGGGACCATACACTATAAAAAAAATAATATATGGTCCTTCTATAAATTTACCCAGTTTTTTGTAAGGTCTTGAGAGTTTGCAATAGTGACGTAAACCTCTTGAACTT
Organism: Neoceratodus forsteri; assembly: GCA_016271365.2. Classification (NCBI taxonomy): domain Eukaryota; kingdom Metazoa; phylum Chordata; order Ceratodontiformes; family Ceratodontidae; genus Neoceratodus; species Neoceratodus forsteri. The sequence continues at coordinate 1,070,628,504 of CM028134.1, read as the reverse complement.
CCTCTCGAGGTTTACATGGTTGCCCCGGGAACCTCTCGATGGTTAGCAATCCAGTTACTGATAGAGGACCATACATTATCCTCTATGTTCTTTGTAGGGGATTTCATTCTCTTGCAGCATGACTGCTATAGCTGGTTGGCAAAAAAAAGAAAAGCCAAATGTACCACGTTGCAGATCGTGGTAGTATTTATTAATTTTTTTTCAATTTTTACCTCCACCCTAACCTGACTACCATACCTGGCGCTGCCTCTTCCCTCGAGACTCCTCCCATGGAGCACTGGCTTGCCCCCCCAGGCGGGGACATAGTGGGGGGGGGCACCCTGCCCCTGAACCCCCTCCCCAGAGGAAATCAAGTCTTCGTCATGGAGCCTTGTCGGTACTGCAGCCGCCGGTGGGTGAGGACCCCCTATCGGGTCCTCACGTTGGTGTCACATTGGGAAAGGCATTTTTCAATGTACACCATCCCAGAGCATGATGTGCCACAACGCCAAGGCTTACGCCAACATCTTTCAAGCTCTCCCCTGCTGTTACAGGCATCGGGGCTGCGCTACCTCCGGATGCCACCAGAGGTGAGCCACCCCAAGCCGAGTGTGTCCCCTCCACCGGGAGGAACTGTGCAGTCCGTTTGGATGCTCAGGCATCCTTCCCGGCCAACCCTCTGACTCCCGGGTCTGCTTCTGAACCCAGATTGCCAGCGGAAATCAACCGCTGTGCGGCGATCGTGGTACTAGTTTGTGTTCTTTGCCAACCAGTAGGCATGGCAGCTGCCTCTCACACTGCTCTGATGCATCTCGAAAGCTGGCTTTTGGTTCAAACAACCTGTAGATTTTTTTTGTTTGCACAGAGTTCTAAAGGCAAGTAGTTAGATGTTTGTGTGAGCATGTCTCCATTTAGATCTCCAGTCCCTGATTACCAGGAAGCTGATAGTTGTCTGTCATTCACCGACATTGATTGGGCTTTGGCCTGGTGCTGTCAATAGCTGTCTGACTTTATCATGATCACCTCATATGACGGTCCATATCCAAACACGCTAAAGCACAGGAAAAGCAAGATTTCATTAAGGGCGAGTTTTCACCTTCTTTTTTCATAGACATTTTCCACCTTCTGTCGGAGCTGGCAGGTGGCTCTGGCCCCTCCTTGGAGGAACTCGTCTGTCTGGTGAGGCCTTCTCACACCCACCCCAACCGTCCATCCCCATGTGTTGCGCCCCATTGATCAGACGGTGGAGAGGTGCCGGCCTCCCTCCACCCTGGAAGCCAACATCTAGATTGCCAGGGAGAGGCGTGGGCGCAGCCTGCTATCTTGGAGCCTGCCAGCTCTGATCCCTTTTCTTCCCAGACCTATGCATGTGCAATGGGTGGGGCGACTGTCTCCACCTCTGCTGAGGCAGTCTTACACCCTCTGCGTGGGTCCACCTCCTTTTAGCATCGTGCCTGTGCTGACCCCCAGCCTTCGCTGGGTGTCAGTCTACAGTGTGAAGCTGCATCTCCCCCCCCCCCGAGGAAGGAGAGCTGTTGGCGGATGCTCAATCCTTCCTTGCCCTGGCTGGTCCCCAAATGACCTGAGTCCATTCCCGAACCTGGGTCGCCGGCCTAGTACAAAGTAAGGTATCCGCACCAGCCCCTTAAGGCCATACGGGCAGTCTTCACTTTCTAGGAGAACCAGTTAAGTGACTAGTACACTTCCTTTTTTGTGTGTGCAGAGAGTGACTCCTCTATCTTTGCTTTCCTGCCAGGTAGATGGAAAGGGGTCCATAAAGGAGCTTTTCCCAACAGGGAAACAGCTGGAACCTCTGGTGGCTCCACTGGCAGACAGGAAGGTGGCGGTGGGGCAGGATGACCTCACAGTAGTTTTAAACGAAGAGGGTGTCTGCACTCAGAAGTGTGCTTTGAATTGGACAGATATCCCTATAGCCATGGGTAAGTTGTATGGATTTCATGTTATCTTATGTTTACAGTAGATACTTTACATTTGGTTCTGTAGTTCCAAAAATATTTTTTTACAAGCAGATTTTTTTTTTATCTTTATGGTCTCAGGTTCAAAACTGTTTTCTCGTTATGAATTTTTGCTCCATGTCACTTGACATCATATCACTCCAGTCCAGAAATTGTTGTCTTGGGCTTAAGAGTGGCAGATTTTGGCAAGATTGGGGAAATGATGAAAGATTAACTGGTAGGGGTAAGAGGAGCAGAGCCATAAGAGGTGACGGCATCATGCACGAGACAGGGTGGGAAGAATAAAAAGCTAATTTGGTTTTCCAGAGTGGTGGCAATAAGGGCAAAAAGGGTGTCATTCCAAAAATACAAAGGGGGAACAGAGCGAGGCCAACCCGTAGAATTATCTGAAAAATCTGCAAGAGGCCAGAATAATGGTAAGAAAAAGTAATAATAATATTTTTATTTATATAGCGCAATTCCAGTATCAAGTGCTGTACGTACATACATATCATAGAATAAGTCAATAGAACCTTACAGATAATTCAGCTTCAATTAAAATTTCCCACAAAGCATAAAACATCAGATGCTGAAAGCCTGCTTAAACAGATGTGTGTTTAAGCTGGTTTGAAGCTCTCCATGGTCCTGCACTCTCTAATATGACTAGGTAGAGAGTTCCACAGGGGTGGTGCCACAGAGATAAAAGCCTGGGCCCCAGATGTTTTCAGCCGCACCCTGAGAACCTCTAATAACCCCTCGTCAGTTGAGCGGAGAGGACGGCCGGGGCTGTAGGGAACTAGGAGCTCTTGCAGTAACTCTGTCCCTGTCCATGCAGGGCTTTATAGGTCAGAAGACTGACCTTGAAGGTGATCTGCCACTGCATAGGCAGCCAGTGCAGATTGCGCAGCACCAGGGTAATATGACTGGAATGCAAAGTCCCAGGCAACAGTCATGCTGCAGTGTTCTGCACCAGCTGCAAGTGGCAGATATCAACCCCTGGAAGCACCAGGTAAAGGGAGTTACAGTAGTCAAGGCGAGAGGTCGCAAAGGCATGTATCAATGTGGGCAAATCATCAGACGGAACAAGGTGCTTAATTCTGGCGATGTTCCTAAGGCAGTAAAAGGAAGAGTTGACGACTGCTGACACCTGCACATGCAGTGTCAGCCCGTTGTCAAGAACCACCCCCAGATTATGCACCCATTTAGAGGTAGGCAGTTGTACACCATCAAGCCAAAGCCGACAGGGTAAACCCACCACCGGTCTCTCTATCTGGCGCTCCGGATCCACTACCAACACCTCAGTCTTCCCAGAATTCAATTTTAACCAGCTAGACTTCATCCAGTCATGGATCTCTGCCAGACAGCTGTTAAACATCGAGACCGCACTATCCTGGTCGGGTGCAAAAGACAGAGCTGTGTATCATCAGCATAGCAGTGAAACCTCAGCCCATATTGTCTTACAATGTCTCCGAGGGGCAGCAAATACACTGTGAACAACATGGGAGACAGCACTGAGCCCTGAGGGATCCCACACGGCAGAGAGAATGGCTCAGAAGAAAAAAATCCCAGATACCACCCTCTGAGACCTGTTGGCTAGAAAATAATGAAACCATGTGAGAACTGTGCCAGCCAGGCCACATATAACCCTCAGGCGCTCAAGCAAAACCCCATGGTACACAGTGTCAAACGCTGAGGAGAGATCCAGAAGCACCAAGATGGAATGGTGGTTCTGGTCCCTCGCCATCAGGAGATCATTGAGCACCCGAACCAGAGCAGTCTTGGTACTATGTCTCTTCCAGAAAGCCTGACTGGAGAGGATCGAAGATATCGTGGATGGTAAGATGGTTCTCCAGTTGCAGCGCAACCACTTTCTCAGTCACCTTTCCAACAAAGGGAAGATTAGAGATGGGTCTGTAGTTTGCGCAGCTGTTTGGGTCCAAAGAAGCTTTCTTAAGAAGCGGTGTCACCACTGCCTCCTTCAGGGAGCTAGGGAACTCTCCTGAATCTAAGGAGCACCAAACAATCTTTGCAAGGACTGGGCCGATGGACTCCATACGCCCCAGTAATAGGTGTGTAGGGCCCAGATCCAAACTACAGCATGTTGGCTGCAAATTCTGGACAATCCACACGATGGCCCCTATCTCCAGCTGGTCGAAAGATATCCAAGAACACTGAGGGGAAGTGGCCATACACTGACCACCACCAATCTCCATAGAGGGCGCTGAACAGATTTCGGCCCTGATATCAGCCACCGTATCCGCAAAAAATTGAGCAAACTCCTCACACTTAACTTGTGAAAATGCTCCTCGAGCCTGTAGACAGGTTGGGTTGCACAACCTGTCTACGGTTCGAAAGAGCTTTGGTCGATTTTGAGCAGCAGCAGTCTCATGAGGCAGAAACTCTGCCTTCTTACATGTGATTGCTGATTGATGGCCTTGATAATGATCTACCAATCTAAGGTGGTCGGCTTCAAGGGTCGATTTCCGCAAGTGACATAGAACAGAAATGTAAATGAGCATAGTGGAGGGGGTCAAAGGAGGGGAGAGAACCTACATTAGGGATCTTGTGGGGGGGGGAATTAAGGAGGGTATTGTCAGTTTAAAGTAGGAAGGGGCATGGGTGAAGGAGGATGGGGTAAAAGGCAGAGTTACTGTATGATTACTTCTGTTCAGTATCCAGCATGGAGGAGGAGGAGGGCCACTACTGTTGTGCAGGCGGGGTGAGAGGACTGGAGTTAAGACCAGTCTCGTCATAAAGAAAGGATGTTTGGTGGCCATAAAACCCTGAAGGTGGATAGAGTACCTGGTCCTGGCAGGTTTCACCCTAGAGTGCTGAAGGAGGTGGAGCAGACATTGTCAGCACTGTTGACAAATCTGTTTAATTGTTCTCTAGAGATTTTGGGGTCCCAGCAGACTGGGCGTGTCTAATGAGTGCCATTTTGTAGAGCAGGGACAGAGACGTCCCAGGAAGTTACAGACCAGTCAGTCTAACGTTGATTGATGGCAAGCTGCTGGAAACCGTCCTGAAGGAACAAACCAGAGATTCTTGTTATCAAGTGGGATGCAGGACAGGAGGCAGCACAGGTTTGTAGCAGGAGAGCCTTGCCAAACTAACCTGATTGACTTCTTTGATTGGGTCACAGAGGTGGTAGACAGGGGTCAAGTGGTGCATATGCTGTAATGTGAGCTTAGCAAGGCCTTCAATTCAGTTATATAGATACATAGATACAGTACATGGATATTGTCAGCAGATAAGGGCCTTTGCCCACCTAGTCTGCCCATGAATAGTAATAACTGTGCTTTTCAAGCACACAGAAGTCTAGTAAAAAATGCTGTGTGACCTGAAGGTCGGGGACAAAGTAATCAAGTGGCTAGGGAACTGGCTTGGGGAAGGGGGGTTAGAATGCAGAAATCAGTCATCAGAGGGATGCACTCTAAGCTCGGGGGAGTCTCAAGTGGTGTTCCGCCGGAACTGGTTCTGGGACCATGCTCTATAGCATCTTTATTTGTGATACAGGAGAGGGACTGCAGAATAAGGTGCATATCTGTGCTGAGGACACGAAGATTTGCAGCAGAGTTGACCGTGAGCAGGGAGTTTGAAAAGAGAGAGGTGGCAAAATGGGCAAAGTGTTCCAAATTATGGCAATTAAAGTAAAAACTAAATGTGCGACATGATGCACGTTGGTAGAAAAAAAACGTTACAACGGACTACTGGATGGGGGCAGTAAGAATGGTGCTGACAAATGAAGAAAGTGTCTGGGATCAGTGAACCATATGGGAAGGCAGAAAGGATGCTGGGATGTATAGAAAGGGATTGGATAGGAAGAGGTGATATCACTCCCTGTAGAGGGTCCCTGGTAAGGCCACAACTGGAGTACTGCACTCCTTTCTGAGTCCTAAGCTCAAGAAAGACCGGGACTACTAGAGACCATCCAAAGAAGGGGCACAAAGATGGTTCATGGGCAGTAGCAGGGGTCATGTGAGGAAAAGCTGGTGGACCTCAATGTGTATGCACTGGCAGCCAGGAGGGATATGAGTGAAACATCCATGTTCTTGTGAGGAATCAACAGGGTGACTTGTAAGTACTTGTTCATGAGGAATGAGGCCGCAGTAATTAGATTGCAGTGGTGCGAACTAGCTGTATAGAGATTGGGAAGGCTGTAAGGAAGAGTTTCTTTTCAGAGCGGGTTGTGTATGAATGGAATAGACTGCCCAGAGAGGTGGTTGAAGCCAAGATTGTGACACTGTTTGAACTTGGGTGGGACAGATCTACGGGAATAGTGAGACCCACAGGCAGAAGAGGGGAAGGGGGTGATCAGTCACTAGGACTTTTAGATGTCTAAATCCAGCCCGGTTGTTAGGCTGAGCATGAAGCTAGGCAAGGAAATGGGCGGACTGGATAGCTGGACCTCTGGATCTTTTTCTGTGGACACAGTCTGTTTAGTGTATGTTTCCATGACTTGATTACCCTTTGTTTTGGAACAGTGTGGGAAAAGACACATGGCTTATACTGTGCATTCAAGTGCGGTTTTTGCCTGTATACATAGTTAAATTCAGGCTGCACAGAACTCAATAAGTGACTCTCTTGCATTTGCACTGGAAGGCCCACTGGTCTAGAACCATTTAGCAGCCTCTCATGTATAGAAAGCAGTTGATTGCTAGAGATGCCTCCCTTTTTGATTGAGGACCTTAGCTAGAAGTTTGTCCAGAATGTGGATTTAAAGAGCAGCTGACATGTTGGGAAAACGTGTGAAAAACGTAATATTCAGTAAGATCAAAGGGGATAAGGGGGAGTGTGAGGAGAAGGACCAAAGAAAAGCATTTATCCTAAATAGATACTTCTGCTCAGTATTTACTGAAGAGAAGGTCAGGTAGGGCCCACAGCTCAGCACCATGGACATGGAGGGAGGTGTTGACTAGTCCCTTAAAAGAAAGGGTCCTACATGAGCTCGCTAAGTTCAGGGTGGACAAGGCAATGGGACCTGATGACATACATCCCAGGGTACTAAAGGAGCTAAGGTTGGAACTAGCAGAGCCATTATTGGAACTGTGTAGTGAGTTTCTGAGCACAGGAGAGGTCCCAGAAGACTGGAGAAGGGCTCATGTGATCCAGCTCCACAAGACTGGTAGCAGGAAGGAGGCAGGGAACTACAGACCAGTCAGTTTTACCTCGGTAGTGGGCAAGATTTTGGAGGCATTCCTTAAGGAAAGGATAGTGCAACCCCTGGAATCCATAGGCGCACAGGATCCAAGACAGCATGAGTTTACAATAGGAAGGTCTTGTCAAACTAATCTCATAGATTTCTTTGACTGGGTAACCAGAGTGGTGGGCCAAGGGGGAGCAGTTGATGTCACCTACCTTGACTTCAGCAAAGCTTTCGATACTGTTTCACATAAGAGATTGATTAATAAGCTGGGTAGGCTCGGGGTGGGTCAGAAGCTGGTCAACTGGGTGGCAAACTGGTTGGTGGGCAGAAAACAGAGTAGTAGTAAATGGTATGCAGTCAGAAGAGATGCAAGTCACAAGTGGAGTACCTCCGGGTTCAGTCCTTGGGCCAGTCCTCTTCAATATCTTCATCAGTGACATTGCAGATGGACTGGAGGGTAAGATTTGTCTGTTTGCAGATGACACCAAGATCTGCAACAGAGTCAATGATGCAGATGGGGTGGGCAAAATGAGAAGAATTTGGATAAACTGGCAAAATGGTTGGAAGAGTGGCAACTGGGGTTTAACTCAAAGAAGTGCATGATCATGCACATAGGGAAGAAGAAACCCTGAAGCCACCTATAGGTTGGGAGGGGAGTTACTGGCAATCACAAGGGAAGAAAGAAACTTTAGCATCATCATCATCACAGATGACCTGAAATCATCCAAGCAGACCACTAAAGCAGTAGGTAAGGCTAGAGGGATGTTGGGGTGTATTAGTAGGGGTAACGCAAGTTACAAGACACTGGTTAGGCCCCATCTGGAGTACTGCATGCAGTACTGGAGGCCGCATCTGTGCAAAGACATTAACAAAGTGCAGGCAATTCAGAGAAGGGCAACCAAAATGGTGCAGGGACTGCTTCAGAAAACCTATTAGGAAAGATATACGGAGCTCAGTATGTATACCCTAGAGCAAAGGAGGGAGAGCGGTGATATGATCGAAACATTCAGACACCTTAAGGGCATTAACAAGATGAAAGAGTCTAAACTGTTTCAATATAAGAAAAATAATAGGACAAGAAGACAAAGCATGAGATTAGAGGGAGGCCAATTAAGGGGGAATGTGAGGAAGTTCTTTTTCACAGAAAGGGTGGTGGATGAATGGAACGGCCTACCTCAGGAAGTGGTGGCTATGAATACAGTGCAGGGCTTCAGACAGGCATGGGATAGGCATAAGGGAGCAATAAAGATGAGTATGAACAGATAGGCCACTGACAGAGCAAAGGCCGATGGCACATTTATAAGGTAGGAAAGATGGGCAGACTGGATGGGCCTTGCGGTCCTTATCTGCCGTCAACTTCTATGTTTCTGTAACAGCCACCAATAGCTTAACCTGTTAGTGTCAGTTTGCATCTGTATCTCCTGCCCTCAGGATGAGGTGGAAAACTAGTCTACTTGTCCACTCAAAAGAACTAAAATAAATAAAATCGACAAAACTCCATTTATTTTTCTCTCTCTCTCTCTTTTATCTAGCAGTTTGCTTCCCGGGCCGCCACTTCCGGCCCGACCAGTAACTCCAAGCCCCATCAGCCACTTCCCTACCATCAGTCAAGTGGGGATCCAGCAGAGTGGGCTCAGAGAGTGCTTTCGGTTGTCCTACAGGCAGCTGGGAGATGTAGGTTTTTTTTTGTTTTCAGTCCCATCCCCTAGTTCTGTCTGCACTCTGCTGATGCTATGCAGTGACACCTCTGTGGAGGGGCAAGCTCCTAGCCAACCCGAAGGAATCGGTGCAGTGGTGGATCCCATTGCTGTCACTCCCGGCACCACCCTTGTCCCCAGCCAGTCTAGGGGCCTAAATAAGGCTGCTCTGAGCACTAGTTCAGGTTTCTATTTTAGTAATTGGCGCCTGCTGCTTTAAGCAGCAGCAAGTCAATGAGACTTCCAGCGCTGTGTGTATGTGCAGTGTCAGGAGGAGGGTGTGTTTGGGCTCCACGGTAAGTAAACGACACACAGGGCTGAAACTGGAGTGGGCAAGTTAGCGAGAGCAGAAAAGGGAAGGGGGCATGATGTATAAAATGTGTTGCTGAAGAATGTTGTGAGGGATGGATGAAGGAGAGCTGAAGTTCGAGCTGCATACTGGGGTGCATGTGAAGGTATGTGGGGAAGGGGAGTATGTAAACTGGACAAGCAGTTTGGGAATGATGTTATGGAATGAGTTGGGTTGAAATAAGAGCAGGCTAGAGCCCCTTTTACATCACTGCTTCCTGGAGTGTTGCCGTCTCGAATCGAGTTGCTTCCACTCGATCGCACTGCCTTGTTCTGATAACACGCTGCAGCTGAGCAGCGTTCTAATGGCCTTACGTTTTGAGGGGCATTTCATGTGGAAGGTTAGTGAATGGGAGTGGCATCGGCACAGGCAGAAGCAGCTATTTTACACGCTTAAAAAATGTCTGCACCGGTGCACTCCACTCTGCATTCCCAACAATTCAGGGAATGCTTTGCCTATGGAGCAGGTTTGCAACACTGGCAGCTCTTTACATTGCCGAATCTGCACTAGTGCAGCTGGTCTGCACTGCTAGCACGGTGCAGATCCAGTAGTGTAAAGCCCCTTATGTCATGCAGCACACAAAGAGGGAGAGGGAGATAGCTTTTGGTGCTGTATAGCATGCTGACCTCTTATGCCATTCTTGCAGTTTCAGCTTTGCTGGAATTGGTGCAAATATGCATATTTTGTGTAATAGCCGTAAAAAGTATGTCTAGGTTTACATTTTGAGAAAGGAATCTTAATATGGCAGGTTACAGGTATCACGTTTAAGTGTTACTACTGCCCAGTATTCTACACACTACAGGAGGGAAGGATATGTTCAACTCCTGCCTCCCCATTCTCTCCCAAACCCATAATAAGTACAGCAGAGGATGCACATTAAAGTTTGCAGACATCTCATATATTTTATTTCACAATTTGTCCTGGATTGGCCAGCCTCCTAACAGACCGCTGCCTCTATTCATATATTTAAAAGTCAGCTCCCAGTTTTGCCAAAGTAGCTTCTGGTCAGCCAGAAAGGGCTGATACCTAGGAGCTGTTCCAGCTCTTGGCTGCTAAATCCTTGATCTTACTTGAGAGGCCCTTGCAGTGGGTAATCACTTGTAGGACTGTGCCCCTGGTGTCAGGACCACCGGAAACTTTGCTAGCAGTGTCTGATGAGGGACTGCCCACCCGGCGTCACGTGACCGAGATCAGCGTGACACTATATAGTGGGCCGGTCACTCGTCTGCCCTCCAGTTCTTTCTAGCCGTTGACCTGCGCCGCGTTGCATCGACTGAAGCTCGTCACAGCAGTTTGAATACCCACCGGATAAGTACTGTATCCGCTATTTCTCACTTTTTCCTCTTAAAAATTGTTTGTCCTCTTCACCAACGGATCAGCATTAAAAACAAGTGCGGTTCATATGGTGTCCAACTACCGCGCAAGGACCAACATTCCCTTTGCCTCTTCTGCCTAGGGCCTAACCACAAAGTCAAGAAGTGCGAGGCCTGCGCTCATTTCAACCAGGCCACGTGGAAACTGCGCCAACAATCCCTCGAGGCCCACATCCTGAAAGAAAAAATGGCTTCGATGAAGCAAGAATTTAAGAAAGCTTAAAGGCACCTCTTCCTCGCCTGGAGACCCTCATAAGGAGAAAAGGGATAAAGAGAAACACAGGGAACTGGAGCAGTCCCTTCCTCCAACCAAGCCGCCGGCAGGCCCTTCAGCGGAGGACCAGCCCTCTTCTTTTGAGACGGTGAGCGCCGTGACCAAGTCTGTGCTCCTGTCTACCAGACTGACTTTGGTTCCTCCGCCGCCACTAGTTACGTGGTGGTGGGCTCCTTGGGTTTGTCGAGGCGCTGCCATTCTTAGGCAATTTCTACCCAGGGCTGTTAAACGGCAGGCCAGCGATAAGCCCTGCCTCGGGCGAGCACCGGCTGGGGTTGGCAAGTCTTGGCCTCACTCCTGCATGACCCAGGTTGATCAGGTGATCGTCGGACACTCCGACAATTGCATGACCTCTTCATGTCCGTCAGGCCCTGATGTACGCTGCGGACATGAGCACCATCCAGGCTGGAGGACAGGTATCTCCTTGGGGCTTCCTTCATGGTGAACCCCGTCACCTGTTCTCTTGGAGGTTCCTCCGCTGTCACCAGACCCGCAGGTCCCAATGGATGACCACCCATCGCCGGGTTTGCCTGATGACAGAGTGCCGACCAGCCTTATGGTGACCCTCACCTATTGGGGTGTCAGATTCCATCCTCAATGCCCACAGGTTCCCTTACCTTCGCCAGGACCACCTTCGGGCCTTGCCCTGTTGGGACTTCCTTTAACCCTTCCTCTCTTGGGGCTTCCCTTGGGACCTCACCCTTCTGGGCCCGCAGGTCCTTCGGGACAACCTACAGGAGGCACCCCTCTGTATGGGCCACTGTCAGGCTTCCCTGCATTGGGCCGCCATCAGTCTATCCCTGTTGGGGCCGCCGTCGGGTTACCCTCCAGCGGGGCCCCTTCTGCTTCACCCTTCATTAGGGTCTTCAACATACCTTCCGTCAGGGCAGCCGTCTGGATACCCTCCGTCAAGCCTATCACCAGGTTACCTTCACTATGGTCTGTTGTCAGGTTTTCCGATGCTAGTTTATCCTCCATCGGGTTATCCACCGTCAGCCCGATACGGATCCCTTTTAAATCGGCTTTTTACTATTCAGGCTACCCTGGTTCTTACCCTTCACAGGCTACCTACATCATTACCTGTCACCTAGTTTTGGGGAACATGGGCCTGGATCTGGGTTTACTGAACCACCTCCTCCTCCACTCCACCTCCTCCCCAGCCTCAGGTGGATTTGGGAAATCCTAAATTCATGGTGGTCGTGACCAAGACTCAGTTAGTCTCAGAATTTGACAGCAGGCTTCGGTTCCACTGGACTTGACCGCCAGCTTCTTTGCCTAGGGCGCCTTCTCTAGTACATACTCGTCCTTGACGTCAGGCTGCCCATCAGAGTCCTGCGCAACCTCTGGGTCTGAAATCATTACCATGGAGGCTGACCCTCCTATTACTGAGAATCCGGAGGATTCAGAAGATTACAGCGTTGATTGAATTCCACATCCACCGGTTCGGACCTGGAAACCCCTCCCCATGAGGAACCAGTACCTCAGGAATCTCCAAAGTCCCCACCAGAAGATCCCTCCTTTGTGGATCTCCTCAATCTTAAGGCAGAGGCCCAACGGTGGAAGTCAGAGGCTCTGGACCCCAAAAGATGAAGGTTGGCAGAGTATCTGGACTTCCCAGATACGAGTTCGGTACTCACCCCCACCTCTTCCCCCCCCTCCCCCGGCTGGAATCCCATGAGGATTTATCCTCCACCATTTGGCAGAGACCTTTCTCCATCCCAACCATGGCAAACAAGGCCGACTGGGTCTACAGGACACCTGAGGACAAGGACCACCTGAGTGTACACCCTAAGTTGACTCACTGGTCATCACGGCAGCCCATGATAGATCTGCTAAGTTGAAGCACCTCAGCACTTCCCCTCCTGACGAGGAGTTTAAACAAATGGACCAGTTCGGGAGAAAATTCTATGCCTTTTCTACTCTAGCATTACGTGCTTGGAACTATGTCTCGCACATGCTGTAGTTCCAGAAGACCTTGTTCCGCCAACTTGAGCCTGTTGTCGAGGCCCTACCGGACTCTGATTAGAAGTCTTCTTTGGCATCCACCCTAAAAATGGCCAAGGTGGCTGCACACCATTCTTTGTGGGCCACCTGCGATGTGGAGGATTCCTCCGCTAAAGGTACGGCCACTGCTGTGAGCCTTCGCCGTTACTCTTGGCTAAGAGTATTGGGCCTAGCCCCTGATGTTCTGTCTGCTATCCAGGATGCCCCTTTCAGGGGCTCTGTCTTATTCATGGGGACGCCCAGGACATCATAACCAGCCTGCAGGATAAAGGCACAGCTCTTCAGTCAGTACATACCATGTATCAACTGCAGAACAACAACAAAGCGTCATTTTCATTGGCAAAACAGACACCAGAGGCTCCCAGTACTGCCATGCCCCCCACCCCTCAGCCAAAACACAAGAGCTGCGGGGTGGCCCTCTCGAACTCTCCCTCCCACTCTTGACTTGTTGACTGCCCCCATCTTCCTCATCTATCGGAGGAACAGGTGGGTGGAAAATTCATGAGGCTTCTGGGAGGAGTGGGAGTCCATCACAAGACGCATGGGTGCTTCAGTTAATAAAGCTTGTTCATGTTCTAGAATTTTGAGAAAAACTCCAGACAACCCACCAAGGTCTTCTCATTGTCCAAGGGCGCATATTCCCCATCTCAGGGAGGAAATCATGGCTCTTCTTCATGAAGAAGTAATAGAGCCAGTGCCGGCAAAGCAGATAGGGAAGGGATTCTACCTCCGCTTCTTTCGGGTACCCAGAAAGACGGGATTTTCGCCCGATTTTGGATCTCAGTACACTAAACCTCTTCATAGAGTACAAGAGGTTTTGGATGCTAACTTTGCAAAGCCTTCTGCCTCTCCTGTCCCAGGGTTAATGGCTTTGTTTCCTGGACATGAAAGATGCATATCTTCACATACCAGTCTTCAGTCCTTACCTCAAATTCCTCAGGTTTTCCTTCCAAGGGGAGCATTACCAGTTAAAGACATTCCTTTTTGGCCTGTCCTCTGCCCTACAGGTTTTTACCAAATGCCTAGCAGTAGTGGCAGGTGCCTTGAGGTGCCAGGGGCACGCTGTCTTTTCCCTAGCTCGATGAATGGCTCCTCGCAGCTCCGTCAAGGAAGGGGTTGGAAGCCTCCTTATCAGCTACTCTGCACCTGTTCGAGCACCTGGGTATCACGGTCAATTACCACAAGTCCCAGCTTGCTCCTTCCCAACACCGCCAATTTATTGAGGCAAGTGTTGGACACAATCTGAGGGCATGGCTTTCTCCCCTGGACAGGGGTAGACACCCTGGAGAGTCAGACCAAGCTAGTATATTCCAGTCGACATATCTTGGCCAGAGCAGTTCATCTTCTTGGTGTCTCATGGCAGCGGCTATTCCCACAATCCCATTGGCCAAACTCCACATGAGTATTTCGCAGTGGACTCTTAAGATCCCAGTGGGCTCAGAGGGAAGACATCTTAGACTGTCTGATCCTTATCTCCACCCCAATGCAACAGGACTTGTTGTGGCAGGATCCAACAATCTGTTACTAGGAGTCCCTTTCCAGACCCCTCCTCACTCCCAAATACTGACTACAGATGCGTCGGGACAGGGATGGGGTGACCATCTGGGACCCCACAGGACCCAGGGCCTGTGGTCCCCTGTAGCAGTGCACCTGCACATCAGTGTGCTAGAGATGAGAGCAGTGCGTTATGCTCTTCAGGCTTTTCAGCACATCTTCTCAAGAAGTCCTGTTGATCCAGACGGACTATATGTGTGGTGTGGTACATCAACAAACAGGGGCATCCACTTATACCCTGTCTACAGAGAAGCGATGCGGGTGTGGAACTGGGCAGTTCTGCACAAATTCAGTCTCTGGGCGGTTCGTGTCCCAGGGGTGCAGAAACGTTCTACTGAGAGAGTCTCAGTTGCACCAGGGTAAGGGCTCGTGAATGGGAGCTAAAGCAAGATATGATAGATGACATCTTCGACCTTGGGGTCATCCAGAGGTGGATCTGTTTGCAGCCCCATCAAACACAAAACTTTCCCGGGCATGGTGCTTTCTGGCAAGATGCACTGTCGCTTTCTTGGACAGGGATATTTCTGTACGCATTCCCTCTCTTTCCAATATTACAGAGAGTGTTGACCAAGCTCCAGTCGGAAGGAGCACAAATGTTTTTGATAGCTCCATTTTGGCATCAACAAATCTGGTTTCCACTGCTTCAGCAACTAGCAGCGGAGCCTCTGATCCCTCTACCTCTATCCTACGATCTACTCACCCAGGAAGGGGCACAATGGTACATCTATGGCTAAAGTCCCTTTATCTTCATGCATGGCACCTCAGGACATAGCCGCTTCTAGGTATGGGGTTTCCCTAGCTGAAATTTTGGTGGAGGTGCGAAAACTATCACGAGGCTACCTGTGCCATGAGTGAAAGCGTTTCTCTATTTTGGCCACCGTGAAAGATCTGGATCCCTTCACGTGTCCCGCTCCCCAGGTTATGGAGTACATTCTTAATCTGTCGGAGCTGGGCTTGAGTTATTGTCCCTGAAGGTGCATCTAGTGGCTGTCTCTGCCTACCATGATCCAGTAGGAAGCAAGACAATAGCTCAGTTAGAGGTCTCCAAAACCTTTTCAAGGTATCTTGCATCTGAAACCCTGATGCGTAACCCTACTCCACCTGTGGACCTTAATTTTCTTTTAGAGAAATTGACCCTACCTCCCTTGAGCCGGCAGGTTCTTGTGATATCGCTTTTTGTCCTGGAAAGCGCTCTTAGTTGTAATTACCTTAGCTCATAGAATTTCCGAGCTTCAGGCCTTGATGTGTAAAGTGTCTTATTTGATTTTTCACAGAGACAGGGTAGCTCTGTATACAAATCCTAAGTTTCTTCCTAAAGTTGTTTTGGAGCGACCCTAAATCAGTCTTTAGAATTGCGGTTTATTATCCGAGCATTTTGATCGGGATCCATCCTACATTCGTTAGATGTTCACAGGATTTTACGTTATTACACGAACAGGACTAAAGATGTCTGCAAGACGGAACTGTCACAACTCCAGTCAGCAGATCAGGCCCTCTGCTCCCACAGTGTCAACTTCTGAGCGCAGTATTGTGAACAGTTAACAGAACAGGGTAACCCTGCTGTCTGTTTTGTGGATTCAAATCAAACTTTGGTCTCAAGTTCTGGAGGGATTCAAACTGTGAACCACTTACTAGCATACCCAATGTAAAGGCTCAGATAATTCTGTTCTTCTGGGGGTGCCAGATATCTTTTGCCTACAGGCACCTAACCAGGGGTACAAAATGAACCCTTAAACTCTCTTAAAAACCTCAGAATAAACTCTTACCTTTTCCAGTTTGGTAAAACCAGTAAGCTTTGTACAGTGTCCGCTTTAACCATATATGCTTCACTTGTCAAAGAATTTCAAAGGCACACCAGGTAGTCTTTAAAAATAGAGGTTTACTTAAAATAGATAAAAATGTAAAATTAAACACAGAACCATATATCACAAAACATACAATCTTTTAAAACAATAAGGCTTAAAATGCAAATTCCTACCAATAATACACTTAGACTTGTCTACCTAATGTATTCTTATCTTCTTATAGTGCTGTAGATGTTTCTTTTTGAGTCCAAACATGTGTGTCTCTAAAGGTCTGTTACAGCATAATTAAAATGGTGTCTTGACCCTGCCTTCTCCGTGATGTCACCAGCTCCTCCTCTGTTTGTTAAAATTATACAATCAGGATGTCTTGTGTCAGGAGGTAAATTAATAGGTGACATCAGCAGAAAAACTTGTTTCCTATATGACTTCCCAATTAAATCTGTAATTTTCCAAGTCCTTTCCTTCATCCATGAGCAGCATCCTCTCTCAAGGACATCAAAGGACCTTTTATGATTTGCACCACAGTGACATAACCTGTATTCTTTTTCTAAGCGTCATAAAAGTTCGATTTTCCAGCCTAGCAGCTGGCAGCTACAATTAAGCTAGATAAACAAGAGATCCTTACTTTGTCTCTTCTAGCCTATAATTATTTCCTGGCTTTTATCTTTTAGCTGAAACAGCATGCCTCATGAGAGACACTCAGTAACACATTTTATATTACAAAAGCATAGATTAATCAGAATCAGCTGTCCAAGCGCCACAATCCTCCCTGCTTAGACTGAATTTGGGGCACTATTCCTTGCATGGGATAAGCTTCTCAAATCAGTTCACCCTCATAGATGTGAGACAACCCATCCGAGTTCTGATTTTTTGCTTCAGCCCTATGTAGAATTGTCATGTCATGCCCTTGTAAAGCAAGACTCCATCTTAACAATCTACCATTGTTTTTTCCCATCTGCGTCAGCCAAACCAGGGGGTTGTGGTCAGTCTGTACCACAAAATGCTGCCCATACAAGTATGGCTCCAACTTCTTTAGGGCCCACATTATGGCAAGACACCCCTTTTCCACAGTGGAGTATGCCTGCTCCCTGGGAAGTAACTTTTTACTCAGATAGGCTACAGGGTTATCTTTCCCTTGGCTGGATGTCTGACTCAGTACTTCCCTAATACCCACGTCTGAGGTGTCAGTCTGAACTATAAAGGGTCTGCTATAGTCAGGACTTGTCAAAACAGGAGCACTGCACAGTGCCTCCTTCAGTCCGGTAAAGGCTTCTTTACAGGCTGGTCCCCAGGTAGTTTTCTTTGGCATCCTTTTCTTTACCAGGTCAGATAGGGGAGCAGCCAGGGTACTGTAATTGGGTACAGATTTTCTATAGTACCCTGCTGTCCCAAGAAAACGCCTGACCTGCTTCTTTGTTTCTGGTCTGGGCCATGCCTGGATTACCTCTATTTTTATTTTTATTTGGTTAGGACAGAGCTGTCCCTGGCCTACCACATGCCCGAGGTATGCCACCTCTCCATGGCCACCTGGCACTTCTCTGCTTTGACAGTGAGCCCGGCCTCTGTATCCTGCCCAGCACTTCCCTAAGGTGGGATAGGTGTTCCTCCCAGCTGGTACGAAAGATGGCAGTGTCATCCAGGTACACTATGGCGTACTCCTCAGCACCATTTAACACTTGGTTCACCAACCTTTGGAAAGTGGCCGGGGCCTTCTTCATTCAGAAAGGCATTACTTTAAATTCAAATAAGCCTATCAGAGTGATGAAGGCCGACTTCTCCCTAGCTCCGTCTGTCAACTCTACCTGCCAATACCCCTTGGTCAGGTAAGTGGTCATAAGGTAGGTCGCCTCTCCCAACTTGTCCAGGGGTTTGTCCGTCGGGGGTATTGGGTGGGCGTCTGACTTTGTGACTGCATTCAGTCCACGATAGTCCACACAGAAACGAGTAGAGCCATCTGGCTTGGGCACAAGGACCTCTGGATTACCCCTAAATCCAGCATCTCCTCCACTTCCCTCCTAATGTCCTTTTGGACAGCCTCTGACACCCGATATGCTGTCCACTGTATGGGCGTCTGTGTCCCTGTCTCCACATCGTGAGTTGCTAAGGGGGTTAGTCCAGGCTTGGCGCTAAATAATGGGGCAAAGTCTGCTAAAACCTCCCTTACTTTCTGGATCTCGTCCGCGGTCAGCTGGGGAGACTATTTAACTTCCTCCACAAAGGACTCCCGCTACTTTCTTCCAGCAAGTCCAGAAGGTCTCTTCGTCCCCCTCCCCAAGACTACACACTGCAAACACCATGTCAGCCCTATTTGCATATGGCTTTATCATGTTGACATGGTACATCCTTTCTGTCTGTCTTCGTCAGGTAACTGTACAATATAGTGGCTTCTACCAGTACTTTATCTAATCCATCTCCCTGTGTCGGAGGTCTGTAGATCATACCAGTGCGAATAGTGGCTCCATTTCCCCATCTCCAGGGTGACCCACAGTACCTCTGCCTCCCCAACCATATTCCCTGTATCTCTGTTGCTTTATGCTTTCCTTCACATAAAGCACCACACCCTCCTTCCTTCCCACCCAGTCCTTCCTGAACACAGTATAGCCTGGTATGGCCAAGTCCCAGCCATGGCTTTCAGGGCACCATGACTCAGTAATGGCCACAATATCCAGGCTGACCTATGCCATGATGGTCTCTAGGTTTGGAATCTTAGTTCTTATACTTCTAGCATTCGCACACGTGATGTTCCAGATTTATGATGTGCCTCAAAGAACAAGTATCCTGTTTTCATGCATATGACCCAATAAGAAATAATTGGGTTAAGAAGTATAAGCTGCTTTGTTCAGATTGTATGTTTTGAAAGTTCTTCTCGAACCCTTGGTGGCTCTCTGACATTAGGAACCACATTGTTCAGAGGGTGGTGAACCCATGGAACAGCCAAGCAGCAGAGAAAGTGGATATGTAGACAGTACAGGCCTTGGACTTCCGGTTGCATCGCAGCTTGAATTTAGAGCTCCTGCTACACCCTGCCAGAATTCCCCTTTCCAGCTAATATACAGGCAGAAATTCTATTTGAACATTACAAATTACGGGGAGAATACTTGCCAGACTCCAGAACAATATTGGGGTATCCAGAAAACAGCCTAAAAATGAAAGAGGACTTCCAAACCTCACAACCTGATCTTTCCGACTCTGAGCAATCACAGGCCTCGGTAGACCCTGGAGGACGTACTGACCCAACAATAGCATGGCACAAAAAGGCACAGAAGAACAAAAAAATTAAATTGGACACAATCTACAAGGAAATACTGTCTTTCAATCAGAAGTCAAGCAATTATATTCGAGCTAAGCGGCGGACGTGGTGAATTTGGACAACGCGTGATGACTCTGAAAGGCAGATCACTGCGTGCAGAAACCACACAGATGACCTGGAAGAGAAGTAAAGGCCTTACAAGATCAGCAGGCTCGACTCCAAGCCCGGCAAGAAGATGCGAGAGGGCCAGGTGCAAAAAATGTACACACATACTGCATACCAGGGGATCGGAGGGTCAAGGCATACTAGACTTCACTGTGACACTACTCCAGATGGCCCTAGAATTGCCTTCAGATTTACAGCTAGAAATGGAGCGGGTACATGGGGCTCTGGGGTCTAAACCCACGTCACCTGAAGCCCATCCACGCTCCATAATTGCCAGATTCTTGAGCTATGCCATTAAAGAGAGAGTCCTGCTCACGGCTGGGAGGCGCCAAAAAGTATTTTATGGCCAGACTAGGATTTTTCTGGACAAAGATTATGCACCAGAAATGATGAGAAATCAGAGGGCATATGCAGACACCTTTTCTGCATTACGAGACAAGGGCTACAAATTTACCACTCCATACCCTGCTCGATTAGTTGTCCAGCTACCAGAGGGAAGAAGAGAATTTGAAACAGCTGAAGAGGCACGATTAGAGCTACAGAAGTTGGGCCTGCAACTCCACAAAGCGACAAAGAAAACACGTACGCGATTAAAGCCTCAACCCTCCCGGTGGCAGCGGTCACAAAGCGGAAAGAGCACTCGAACACCAAACCTGAAACAGTGATTCCAGTAGTTACTTGTCTTGCCTCCTTCCAGCGCTCCATGAGACTCAAATCCTGAGCAACAGGCGAATGGGTACTGTGATTTTTTGTGTGTATACTCCTTGCCTGGTTGGTTTCCCAGGTCCCAAAGGCCTGCAATGAAGTCTGATGACTTGGGCTGCTGGCGGAGCCTATTCCACTACAGAGACCAACGAAAAGTTTTAAAGAAAAGAAGCAGACTACACTTTTAATCCAGTTGACCCATGGGGCAGAATAGACTCTTACTTTCCCTTCCCTCTACCACTCCTAAGTTCTTCAGTCATAGCTGAATACGGATGATGAGCGGGTATATCCCATGGCTTTGCAGTTGTATATTAATATCTGTGATGATATATGGATTCCCATCATTAAGAGGAAGGGACACTCTAGAAGACTCCAACAGCTCACCAGAGACTAAGCCTATACATACTATACAGCAATCACTGCTCCCCTCCCCTTTTTTCTTTTTTTCTGTGTTTCTAATAGTCTTTTATTGCATACTCGGTCATAGATCCAAATAGACACTTTGGGGGGGAAAGACATAATTAGATTCTGAAACGAACTGGCACATTGGCTGTTTCGAGACTAAGGAAAAGATAATTAATCCTTCATTTACAGACATGGTCACTCTCTCATTGTAGTACTTGTTCATTGGTTCCTAGAAATTTATAAGGGTTCTGGATCAAAATTGATGCGTAATTATGGTGATTGAGATTTTCTGGCGGAGGGCGGCTCGTCGGACAGCGGCGTTGGATTTCCGGCTTAGGCCGGCGACCCGGTCGAGGACCGGACCGAGTCGTCGGAGGGCCGCCAGAGGGAGAAGGATTGAGCGTCCGGACTGCTGCTCCTTCTCCCGGGAGGGATGGGGTAGCATCCAGGGCGATGGGGACTCTAGCGGAGGCCAGGAGCACCACGCTGCCGCTGCCAAAGACTCTAGAGGCGGGGCGGACGCTGGATGTCATTACACACCCGCCTCCCGGAAAAGAGGAAAATGGACGGCTGCCGGCCACCCTCCATAAAGCCCGTTGGCTTTTGATTTAACCCCCAGGCCAGTCCTCCGACCAATTATGGTCTCTGCAGGATGTTCCTCTCC
The DNA here is from genome assembly GCA_016271365.2 of Neoceratodus forsteri. NCBI lineage: Eukaryota > Metazoa > Chordata > Ceratodontiformes > Ceratodontidae > Neoceratodus > Neoceratodus forsteri. The sequence continues at coordinate 1,070,607,179 of CM028134.1, read as the reverse complement.
CCGCCCGCAGCCCATGTGGGGGGTAGCCTGAGGTATCGGAGGACCCGAGGCCGATGTGGGGGGGTGGAAGCCGTTGGCCCGTGACCGGGCTGAACATTGGGTGGCCGGCAGCTAGGAGGAGGTGGAAAATGCAAATTTAAAAAAAAAAAAAAAAAGATTTTCTGGCGGGGTGGAGGGGAAAGTTGTCAATGGTGGGATGCATTACTTATTTCTGTGTGTTCTCCTTTTTAGTTACAGCGCTGGTTTCAAGTGCTGTTACTTTTTGTTTGCTTTTGGGGTGAAGTGCTACCCCCTGGAGGCTCCAGAGGATATTATTTATTTATTTGAAAGTCAAATTTACAACCTTTGAGTCGTGAACTCACAAGGGCACCTCGTTGCAGGAGGTAGACATGAAAACAGTGTGAGGTACAACAGTGGTAACATACAGGTGCAATACATATAACAATAAGAAAACGTTTACAACAGTGGTTTACAGATAAAGTTGCATATAGTAAGTTACACTTATAAAATGTTACAAAAATAGAGGTACAGCCTTGGACATACCAGGGAGGAAATACCTATGAGGAAAGGTTGGAGGGAACAGAGGGTGGGGAAGAAAAAAGGGAGAGGGGAAGAGCAGTCCAACTGACATTGTCAGGCTAAGGGTTAGGCGGGATGGCCCCCAACATGACAATTGTTAGGGGCAATTACAGCTTCTGGCGTCAAAGAGGAGGTTACGGAGAGCGACTTTGAAAGGGCCAGTTTTGGTAAGATTAGTGACCGAGGGCAGGAGGAAGTTGAATCATGTGGGGGCACGGTAGTGGAAGGACCTTGGGCTAACGAGGTCTTGGGACAGGGCACCTGGAAGGTGGACTTAACTGCGCTACGGGTGGCAACAGATGGGGATGCACGCCACAGGATGCAGTGACCCCTGGGGGGGGGGAGACCTAGCAGGGATTTTTTTGGCAAGTAGGCAGGTTTGGTAGTGCAGGCGCTTGTCAAAGGTGAGCAGGTTGGCGGTGGAATAGAGCAGGCAAGTATGAGTGCGGTGGGATGTGCTGGTCAAGAGCCTGCAGGCCTTGTTTATCGAGTCTGAATTTTGGTGCAGGGTTTAGTTGGCCGAGTATAGATGGGTAGGTCGAGTCTACTAAGGACAGGATGGAGGAGTTGATGGCCAGTCAGAGGGCAGTTTGGGGAGGAAGTCTCTGTCTATAGAGAAGGCCAGTCCGAGAGTTTATAGCTGAGGACAGGGTATTGATGGTGTGGAAGGTGAAGAGCCGAGTCGAAGGTGATGCCCAGGTATTTGTAGGATGACACCTGCTCGAGAGGGTGTGGATTACTGGGGAGAATGCAGAAGGGGACATTTTTGGCCTTATTCTGGTGGTGAGAAAAGAGCATGGATTTGGTTTTCTTGAGCTTTATGACCAGTCGGTGGTCAAGGAACCACTTTTTGGCTTGGTTAAAAGTATGCTGCAGGGATTCCTGTAGGGATGTGGGGTCAGGGTGGAAGGCAAAAAGGACTGCATCATCGGCATAGAGGAGCATATTACTCGAGCAGGAGTTGGGGAGAGTGTTGAGCAAGAGGCTGAACAGGATGGGGCCTAGGATGGAACCCTGGGGGACCCCAGTGTGAACGGGCAGGGTGCCATTTACCTTCACGCACTGGGATATGGTAAAGAGATAACTGGTAAACCAAAAGAGGGGGCCAGGGGAGGAACCAAGTTGGTGGAGGGAGTCAAGTAGGGAGGGGGTGACAGACTGTGTCAAAGGCCTTGGAGAGGTCAATGAACACTGCTCCCGCGACGTGACCAGAGTCAAGAGCAGAGTGGAGGTGATGAGAGAACTCCAGGAGGGCTGTAGTGGTGCTGTGTCCAGGACAGAATCCATGTTGTTCCGGACACAACAGGTCGTCTTTGGCTGGGTACTCGGAGATCTGTAAGGCCATTATTGTTTTTTTCTAGTGCTTTGGAGAGTGGGGGGAAAATGGAGATGGGCCTGAAATTGTTAGGGGAGGTTCTAGCCCCACTCCTATGGATTGGGGTGATTTCTGCAAATTTCCAAGCACTTGGGAACTGGCCCAGACATAGTGATCGGTTTAAGAGGTCGGTGAGAGGGGCTAGTACAGTATCCAAGACTAATCTGAGGATCCTGGAGTCCAGGGGATCACTGCTGGGGTTGTTGCTAGCTAGGGCTTTTTGCAGATGAGGCCTGGCTTCAAGGGGGGTATATGGCGGGCAGGTAGAAAGGGGGGTGATCCAGGGTTTTGGGGTGGAGGCAAGGATAGGGTCAAAAAGTAGTTGGGAAGGACCGAGCTTAGATCTGAGAAAGCCATATTGAGGGACTCAGCTGTGCAGGGTGGATCTGTGGCGACGGTACCATCACTGGAAAGTTGTGATGGTGGGGGGGAGTGGATCTTTCCATTGAGCTCCCAGAAGGCATGGGACAAGCCCCAAGTGGATGCATGGGAGGTTTGATGATATCGGCCTTAGCCTGCCTTATAGCCCAAGTGCACACTATACAGGGCTGCATTATAGGCTTGTCTGTCAGCCAGTTTGCCTGTCGCGACAGGCAATATGCCAGAGATTATCTCTTTGTTCAGTTTTTGGATAAGGGACAGGGAGACCCATGAGGCCTTCTGCTTTTGGTATGGATTCTAGACTGGGGGTGAAAGGTCACAGGCCTTTGCTGAAGGCACTGGAGAAGTAGGCTAGGGTAGAATCGGATATCTGCTGCAAGAAGGAGTGGGGACCTGTCTAGCTGGGCTAGGTGCATTTTTAGCTTTCTGAGACCTCCGGGGTGAAAGTGACGGCGCGAGGTGACCTGGGACACTGGTTTTGGTGCGGGGGATGACCAATAACAGAGGACAGGAGAGTCAGAGCGTCTGGTAGTACATTAATATCCCTGATTTTATGGGGGCGGTTTGACAGAATTACATCTAGGAGGGAGCTGGAGCCACTTGACTGGTTAAATCTAGTAGGCGAGGTAACTAGTTGGGTCATATCTAGAGCAGCGAAGGAGTCCCATATATGGAGGGCAGAGGTACCCAGCCAATTGACATTAAGGTCACCTAGGATGAGCTGCTCCACTTTGTGTGGGAGTGTGGTGAGGTAATGAGGGATTGGACAGCTTGCCCCTGGTCCCTAAGGAGTATGTAAGAGACTGTGAGGAGAGGGGGGTCCTGGCTGGGACAAGAGTAATCTTAAGGGTGAGGGCTTGAGCACTAAAGCCAAGCTTGGGGACTGGGAGTGCATGGCCTAAAAGTGTGTCACGCATAAAGACTGCACACCTGCCGCCACGTTTGCCTATGCGGTCTTCCCTGAACAGAGTGTAGCCAGGAAGGGAGATAAGTCTCGGGAGTTTTTTTGGAGAGCCAAATTTTGACTAGCGCTAAAATATCAGGTCGGTGCTGTACAACCCAGCACTGGAGAATGGCGGATTTTTTTTAGGAGGCTACATATATTCAGAGAAGCAACGTGGAGGCCAGTTCCAGTGGGGGGTGCGGGGTGGCTAGTTGACAGTGGCCCTGGGTTGGGGTGTATGTTCCCGGAGAGCAGAAGGAGAAGCACAATTAATCTGATGAGTGGACTGGTGACTAGGACCCTTAGCCAGGTACTGATGCAAGGTCCTGTCAGTGGGGGTGCAGGGGATGGGTAGGGAGTGGAGGTAGGTAAAGAAAGGAAGGGGTGGGCCAGGGTGTCCCAGAGGGGATGGGGAAGGAGGTAGTTGGTGGTGGGTGCCGAGGGTAATAGGGGTGGCCAAGGTGGGGGTTACTGTTGTGGGGTGGTAGTGGGTGTGGGGCTCAGTGTGGGGGCAGGGAGCAGGATGGGACGTGGGCTGAGCGACAAAGGTAACCAAGAGTAGGCTTGAGATAGCCATGGTACCCATGCTACTTCCTATTGGAGGTGTAACAGGGATAACTGACCTCATTGAGGGTGATTGCTGCTGTGGAGTAATGGTAGAGCTGCTGCCATTGGTGCCAAGGGTACCAGGTTCAAACCTCAAGGTGGGGGGGGTTGCGGGACCTTGGTATAGAGGCTGGTGGGACTGGCTAGTGGGCAATAAGAGGCTAGTGGGCAATGAGAGGCTGGAAAAAGGTGCTCAGATGGGGGTAAAATAGCGACTCCTAGTGGCCACTCTGGGTTACTTAAAAAGGCAGTGGGGGGAACACAGAGGGGTAGGCGGTGGAGAGGTGGAGGAGAAAAGGGGTCAGAGAAGGGTGAGGTGAAGAGGGGGCAAGAGGAGCAGTGAGGTACTAGGCAGGAGACTGGGCACTGGAGTGGCTGGGAGGACAGAGTGCCTGCAAGTAGTAGAGACAGAGATGTGAGAGGTTGGAAAAGACAGGGAGGAGCTCCCTCTGGTGGCTGAAGAGTATAAGCTGCAAATGGGAAAGTGGGGTCTTGGTTTCAGAAGGTACAGGAAGTCACATGACAGGAAAAAGGAAATAAATTGAGGGTCGGACTTGGGTGGGAGGGTGGCTGGGGCAGGTGGGGCAGTCGACGCACACAGCGCGTCGATGGGCTAACACCCCACACATAGATACCAGAGGGAGGAGATAGCCTTTACCTCTTAAGGCGCTAGCTAGACATCCATACTCCCGATGGAGTTTCTGTGGCAGGTCAGGTGTCTGTGTGGGAAGGGGGGGACTGGCTGAGGCCTATATGGGAAAGAGGACAATGAGAGCATTAGAATGCAGCAGGAAACTCCTTCTGTGGGTCTGCCCCTGACTGCGCATGCACAAACTGTTGGGTGTGTCCCAGCACAGATGTCTTGTGCAGTTGCGCGAGAGCACGATCAAGATGGTGATATGCAGCTACAGGTAGGAATCATAGACATTGACTGGCAAACCCCAAATCTACCCTGTAACAGTAATTAGTTACTCCAGTGCAGTTAGAGCAGCTAACAATTAGAATATGCAGTCACTAAAACCCCCAAACTAACCGTGTGACAGTAATTAGTGCCTCTATAGCAGCTGTACAGAACAGTGAATGCAGGTGCTAGAACAGAGAAGGCCCCACAATTAAACAACACTTTGGTAATCTGTTCAGACGCAGTGGAATGCCAAGCAGAATAAGCCCTTTAGAGTCTATCAGTCGCTGTGTGGGGGCAGTAAATCACAGTCCAAAAACAACACCCCACACAAAGATACCAGAGGGAGGAGGTAGCCTTTACCTCTTAAGTCGCTCACTAGATGTCCGTGCTCCCGATGGAGCTTCTGTGGCAGGTCAGGCATCTGTGTGGTTAGAAGGACTGGCTGAGGCCTCTTAAGGCGCTCGCTAGATGTCCATGCTCCCGATGGAGCTTCTGTGGCAGGTAAGGCGTCTGTGAGTGGGAGGGGGGGGGACTGGCTGAGGCCTCTTAAGGCGCTTGCTAGACGTCTGTGCTCCTGATGGAGCTTCTTTGGCAGGTCAGGCGTCTGTGTTACTCCTGGCTTTCCCCCAAAGCTCAAGTACTATACTGAGCTAATAGGGAGTCAAAATACTGTCTCCCCTACCTTTGAAATCACAGGTTTGGAGCTACCCCAGACAACCAAACAGAGGATACAAAACCTGAGATCTTTCACGGGGATAATCTCTTGCAGCAGGTAATACACCTGGGTTGTCACCAGAGGGTGCTCTGGTGCACGACAACTCTTTTCAAACAGTCTTTTACCAGGGACTGCCACACACGACATTGTCTTCCTGGTTCCTATATGAGTGGACGGTCCCTGATATCCTCAGTTCATTTTCCCGCCGTCTTTAGCTCGAGGAGTTATTTTACTCTGTTTTCAGGTGGAGCTCCAGGAAAGATGTAAATAGTTTGAAGGATGAAGGTAGTCAACAAGTTCTGATACCTTCTACCATAGTTTGCTCTTAAAGGTTACTCAGTTACTGAACAAAGCAAAGTTTTATAATGTGAAGAAAATGGTTGTAGAAATAGAAATAATCATGCAGAAGCGGGGAAGGATGTCAATATTGAAAGCTATCGGATTTTATGTTTTAAAAACAGTTGAAATTTAGATGTTGTTTTCTGAGAAAAGGTTATACTCCATCCATAGACCCTGAGGAAAGGGAAAGAGGAATTAGTGTTCAAGGAGGTTTCAAGGTACATCTGGTCGTAATAAGGGAGACACTACAGATAAGTTAAAGCATTCTCAAAGGTCAAAGGCATATTCCACTGGTATAAATGGCTATGACGTCTGCAAATACTCTCCTCAACATCAACAGGTTAAACAACCCTGTTAAGAGGTCGAGAGTCTTTCAGTACTAAAGGAAGCAAGCTCCAGATGTAATTTATTTACAGGAGACTCACCTTACAGCTGGAGAACACTCAAGCTAACCTGGGGTGGTAGATATCAGATAATGGCATCCTCCAGCAAGGAAGATAAGCTAAGAGGAACGGCTGTATTAATTCCCACATCACCGTCCTTGGTGCTTCAGAAGGAATATGTTGATTCAAATGGTTCATATGTCATTTTAGCAGGGCTACTTTATGGGAAACCAGTCACCTTGGCCAACATATATTCCCCCCCACAATCACTCCCTGCGAGTTTTCGGGTGTTCTTCAGTAAACTGTTGTAGATGATTCAAGGTACTTTAATAATGGGGGGGTGGCATAAATATAACTTTAGACCCATAGATGGACTGTACCAATTGCTCCCCTCACAGGCGTACACACTCGCACAGAAACTGTTCCAGACTCAAATGGACTCATTAGGGATAGTAGATGTGTGGAGATTTTTCTTTCCACTGCCAGAGCATATACTTTCTCCTCGTACCATACCCATTCTCGAATGGATTCTTTCACCACAAAGGAACACACAGGACTGTTGCAGGATATCAGTATGGCTCACGCTTTCTTTCTGACCATTCTCTATACTGTTGAAACTGGACATGGGCCACCTTCAGGGATAATCTCATTGGCACCTACAGTGCCTTCAGAAAGTATTCACCCCCCTTGGATTTTGTCACATTTTGTGATGTTGCAAACCAAATTAAAATACATTTATATGGGATTTTTTTGTCCCGTATCTACACAAATTACTCTATAATGTCAAAGTGGAATGAAACTGCTGGAATTTTTTGTACATGTAATTTAAAATAAAAACCTGAAATGTCTTGATAAGTATTCATCCCTTTGCTATGACACTCCAAATTGAGCTCAAGTGCATCCAATTTCCTTGTGAGATCACTCTAAAACTTGAATGGAGTCCATCTGTGGTCAGTACAAATGGTTGACATGAATTCAGAGGAAATACACCTGTCTATATAAGGTCCCAGCAGAAACTCTACTATGAAGACCAAGGAGCTGTCCGTAGAACTCTGATAGAATTGTGAGTAGGCATAGATCTGGGGAGGGGTATAAAACATTTCTGGGTGTTGAAAGTTCCCAGGAGCACAGTCAAGTCCATCATTAGGAAATGGAAAGATTACGGAACCACCCAGACTCTTGACAGAGCAGGCCGTCCTCCCAAACTGAGCAATCAAGAAGAAGGACCTTGGTCAGGAAGTGACCAAGAACCCAATGACCACCCTGACAGAACTGCAGAGTTCCATGGCTGAGATGGGAGAACCTGTCCAGAGGACAACAATCTCTGCAGCACTTCACAGATGTAGCCTCTATGGGAGAGTGGCTAGACGGAAGCCACTCCTGAGAAAAGACCACATAACGGCATGCCTGGAGTTTGCAAGAAGGCACGTGGCAGACTCTGAGACCATGTGGCAAAAGATTCTCTGGTCTGATGAAACAAAAATTGAACTCTTTGGCCTGAATGCAAAGTGCCATGCCTGGAGCAAACCGAACACAGCTCAGCACTCGTGTAACACCATCCCTACCATGAAGGCGTGGTGGTGGCAGCATCATGTTATGGGATGTTTTTCAGCGGCAGGGACTGGGGCACTTGTCAGGATAGAGGGAACAATGAATGGAGCCAAATACAGGCATATCCTTGAGGAGAACCTGCATCAGTCTGCAATAGACCTTGGACTGGGGCTAGATTTACGCTCCAGCAGGACAATGACCCCAAGCATACAGCCATAGCAACACTGGAGTGGCTTCAGAACAAGAAGATGAATGTCCTTGAGGGCTCAGCCAAAGCCCAGACTTGAGTCCCATTGAGAATCTGTGGAAAGACTTAAAGATTAGGGTTCACCGACGCTCCTATCCAACTTGACAGAGCTTGAGCAAATCTGCAAGGAAGAAGATAGAAAATCACCAAATCCAGATGTGCAAGCTGATACAGACCTACTAAGAAGACTCAGCTGTAAATGCTGCCAAAGGCGCTCTACAGAGTATTGACTCAGGGGTGAATACTTAAGTAAACAAGATATTTCAGTTTTTAATGTTTCATCAATGTTTGTTACACAATACAAATATTTTGGCCCCTTTAAATTGTTGAGTATGCTGTGTGAATCAAGGGGGAAAAAATCATTTCAGTGCATTACAAATTCTGGTAGTAACACAACCAAATGTGACAAAATCCAAGGGGGGTGAATACTTTCTGAAGGCACTGTAAATTTGGCAATGCTTAGGGACTCAGACTTTAAAAAGAAGATTAAAGCTAAAATTCCACAGATCCTGGCAGATAGCAACACTTCGGAAGTTACGGCAGGTATAATATGGGATACATTAAAAGTATTTGTTCGAGGAGAGATAATGGCTTATACATCATATAAACGAAAGCAAAGGGAAGTTGCTTATGCAAGGCTAGAAAAAGTTGCATACCCTCCAACAAGCCTGGGGCTCTGGAACATCCCAGGTGCAAACCTGAATTTGTTAATTAAAAGCAAACTACAAAAATTCCAGACCAAAAGGTGCAGCAGGCCCTGTTTTATTTAAAAAAAAATATATAGATATGGTGAGGTCCAATGGGGTCTAGAAATCTGGCATGCTGGCTCAGGAGACAAAAGGCCATTTCCTGTATCATGCAGATTAATTCCAAGCTTTTGTCCCGGACAGCACGTACAGCGAGGGATGTACTGGCTGCTTTTCAGTGATTCTATTCTCAGTTATATACAGCTCCGCCCCAGGCCCCACGCCAGATGGGCCAGTACCTAGCTACAGTGGCTCTCCCGACCTTATCCCTTGATCAACAGACCTCATTACTAACCCCGATCAGGTCAGAAGAAATTATATTAGCCATAGCAGAAGCAAAAATCCAAAATGCCCAGGTCCAGTTGGATTTCCTTCTGAATGGTACCAAAATGTTTCAAACAACTGATCCCTTCCCTACTGTCCACTTATAAGGAGGTCCAAGTAAGAGAAAATCCCCACGTAGGCCTATGCCACATTATCCCCAATTTTGAAACCTGAAAAGACCCCAAGGAGAATTCCTCCTTTAGGCCTGTATCCATATTAAATATGGATGATAAGTTCTATATGTCCATTTGGGCCTGGAGATTGGAGAACATTCTGCCAACCATAATCCATCCAAGCCAATCAGGGTTCATTTGCTCCAGACAGACAGCAGACAATATGTGCTGAACAATACATTTAATGGCATACTTAAATCAAAGAAATACCTGCAGCCTTAAGTCAGCTTAAGACGCTGACAAGGCTTTTGATCGAGTATCGTGGCCTTTTATGGTATACTCTGAAACACATGGGTTTTCTAGAAGGCCTCCTCTGGCTACAGAACATTTATCAAAGTCCAAAGCTTTTGTTCGAATTAATGGCCAACTCTCTACACCGATTAGTTTAACTAGAGGAACACATCATGACTGTCCCCTCTCCCTTCTCCTTTTTGCTATCTATGTTGAACCATTAGCAGCAGCAATTAAAGATTCATTATTAGTAGAGGGTATTCCACTGGGAGTCCGGCATTTTAAACTCTCACTTTATACCGATGATGTCCTGCTCGCTCTGTTGAATCCAGAACAATCCGTTCCAGTGGTACTGGAAATTCGACATAAATATGCAGCGTTTTCAGGATATGTGATAAACATTCAAAAAACAGAGATATTGGCCCTGAACTTTCCCCCTCAATTGCACTTAAAAGGTTGCTTCTTTCTAGATGAGGCTGCCCCAAAATAAAATATTTAGGAGTATATTTGCCTAAAAACCTGATACATTTAGAATTAATTGATTATATGAGTACCTGACCCAGGCGATAGAGGGCAAACTAAGTGGCTAGGCACATCTGCACCCCTCCTTCTATTCAAAGATAGAGGCAGTACGAATGACAATTCTGCCAAAGTTTCTCACATCTGTTGTAGACACTTCCATTGGCACCAGCCCTACCCTGGAATACATACAAACATTTTTATTTATCTCAGATTCAGATTAATATCTTTGAGCCAAAATAAGCTCATTTACAAGGTTCCAAGTCATAGTACACTGAACAAAACATATGAAACAGGTATTTTGTATATGGCGGCACATGCAAGTCTGCTTACACGGAGGGTGGGGTTACACTAACAACAGTTGTATACAGGGATGTCATACAACTAAGGTAGACAAAGATACACAGACAATGTCAGTCCTAAAGTACTATGGAGCAGATGACATCTGCACTGAGAGGTGCGGCGCAGTGTTTAAGTAATTACATGATACAACTAGAGGCAAGCAGATTTCTAGGTAGCATCGGTGCAAATATTAGCTGTCAAAGGAGGCTTTGTTTAGGGTTCAGCAGGGAGACTGGTAAAAAAGGGGAGGGGAGGAACCAGGGAAATGCAGGCATTAAGTAGGTGCAATTGGAGCCCTTGGGGAGGAGCTGAAAGAGAGAGGGTAATCAGCCAGAGGCGAGAGAGAGAATGGGTAGGTGCAGCCAATGGCGGGCTGAGTCAGGAGATGATAAAGTACGGGCGATGTAGTCAGGGTGGGAAGCTGTGCAGGTAGGCAGAAGGCGAGAGTGGGGTGGGCTGGGGAGGATCGGGAGGGAGGGAGGGAGGTTAGCTGGGAAGCAAGGGAGAGGAAGAAGCTATGATGGAAGGGGAAGAGGGGTGTAGTGGGGGTGAGGCATTAGGCGGTGGGAGGGGGTACCATTAGGTCGTCGGAAAGAGAAAAGTAGGGCCGGGGACGAATCCTGGTCACATGTTAAGTAAAGCAACCGCAGACCATATTACGTGCTAGGTGGGAGCGTAGCCCTTGTTTGCACTGGCTGAGCTTGGTGCATTTGATGAGGGCGATGGGTAGCTCGTTGAACCACTGGGGTCCTCGGAAGGACAGGGATTTCTGAGCCAGCTTGATACGCTTAAATGGCACCTGGAGACCCCCTCTGTGCGCACTACTAGTGTTTTTTGTTGGTTGTGTGGCTTTGAAGAGGCTGCTGGTAGACTCTGGCCCTAACACTGATTTTTTTTTTTTTTTTTTAACCGGCAAGCACGTCTGGTATTGTGCCCTGAGGTGAAGATAGAGCCACCCATTTTCGTTGTATAGGGTGCATGTATGGGCCAAGTGATCAGCCCCTAGGGTCAAGTGGCAGACCTTATTAAGGAGTATTTTTACTCTTTTTAGGGCAGTGTCTGAACTGCCCCATAGATTGGCAGGCCATAGTCGATGGTTGCTAGGACTGAGCAGCTCGTGGCAAGCTTCAGGGTGGCAGGAGACAGAGTGTCTGTGTCGATAAAGGACACCCAGTTTGATATTAGCGTTTTTAAGTCATGTGATCCATATGGTGTTGAAGCTGAGTATATCGTCCAGGTGTACACCGAGGTACTTGAAAGTGGAGACTCGTTCCAAGTGATCACCCTTGTAGTTCCATACCAGCAGCAGGCTATATTTCTTCTTTCTCTGTGGTACAGTAAAGAGCATGCTTTTGATCTTCTTGTGGTTGAGTAGGAGTCTGTTCTGGGAGAACCACGATTTGAGTTTAAAGAAGCTATCTTGCAGCTCAGTGGTAATAGCAGTTAGCTCTTTACCAGAGATAGAGATGATGACATCATCGGCATAAAGTACGGTGTGTGCCGGGCAGATAGAGGGGAATGAATTTATGAAGAGGCTGAAAAGGAGTGGTCCTAGAATGGACCCTTGGGGGACTCCGATATTCACCTCCCTGAGTTCCGAACGGGTGCTGCTGATTTTAACACATTGTGTTCTGTGGGTGAGATAGCTGTTGAACCAGGTGACAGTGTCTGTGGGCAGGCCTACAGACAGCAAGCAGTTTAGGAGATACTGGCGGTTGACAGTATCAAATGCCTTAGTGAGGTCTATGAAGATAGACCCCACTGCAATCCCTTTATCCAAGGAGTCATAAAGATGAGAGGTGTACTCCACCAAGGCAGTTAGGGTGGAGTGATTTTTTAGAAACCATGTTGCTGGGTACAGAGCAGACGGTACTTCTCCAGGTACTCTGTAAGTTGGTCACAGACTACCTGTTCCAAGGCCTTGGAAAGGGGGTAGAATGGAGATGGGCCTGTAGTTGGAGGTGTTAGCTCTGTCACCAGCTTTGAAAATGGGGGTGACAATTGCTTCCTTCCATCTGTCTGGAAACACACCTGACCTCAATGAGGCATTGAACACCTTTGTGAGTGGATCAGCTGGTTCATTTAAGGTGAGTGCTACTAGCTTCATGTCAACTAGGTCACTCCCCATCCAAGTCTTTCCAAGGACCCACTGAACATATTTAATAGTCTCGGGCCTAGTCACTTGTTTGAAATAGAATTGTGGTATACCATTGTTATTGGTTGGAGGAGTATTCAGGCTGGGAGGCTGGCCTGGTGGAGAAGCATGAGATATGCACCCGGTGAGGTCAATGAAAGCTGTATTAAAAGCCTCCGCGATGTCGCTGGTTTCCTGGAGTGTCCCAGATCCGGGTTGTAATCAGGTCAGGAGGGGATCTTAAGGCCCTTCCAGTGAGTGATTTCATAGAGTTCCAGAACTCCCTACCTGATCCCCAGTTTTTGTTTAGGAGCTCAGTATAGTAGGAGGCTTTTGCTGCCCGTATGAGCTTGGTACATTTGTTTCTGGCTGCCCTGTAGGCATAGAGGTCAGACTGCATCTGAGTAGCCTGGGCCTTGTGCCAGAGATTGTCCCTTAAATGCATGAGCTCAATCAGGGGGCCTGAGAGCCACAGGTTAGCAGCCCCTCTCACTTTTTTGGTCTGAAATGGGGCAAAAATGTCATAAGCCAAAATAAAGATCCTGAGGAGATATTCCAGGGCTTGGTTCCCATCTTTTGTGCCGTCCAGTGGTGACCAGTCGGCGTGTTTCAGGTACTGCCAAAGGTAGACAATAACGAGGCCTTAGAGTATGATTTCTAGATAACTTGGGGGGTGATGTTAGTGAACTTATTCGCCCAGGTACTGACATATGGAGAATGGTCATTAAAGGAGTCTGGGTAAGACAGAGACATTAGTGATGTGGTCCAGGCAGGAGGAGAGGAGCCAATCTAAGAGGGTGCTTGTATCTGTCCTATAATTTTGTCTAGTGGATTGTGAACTATCTGTGTGAGGTAAAGCCCAGATATTTGGTCTCTGGCGATGCATCAACTGGGATTGCCAGTTGATGTTGAAGTCACAAACAATTACATCGCCCTGCTTGTGCCCCAGCTGCTGTTGATTGTTGATGAACTGTTCCAGGCCAGTGTTGTGCTTAAAAGGTGTGTGTTAACTGTGGAGAGCAGTAGTACTTTGTTTTGCTAGTCTATGGTGAGCTTTAAGTTTAAGATTTGGGCTTCCTTGGAGTGCAGGCTGCTGGGCAGAGCATGACCTGTGATGTCACTCCTGAGGTAGACCATACACCCCTCCCCTGCTTGGACAATCTGTCCTGCAGGAAAAGAGGTATCTCATCTAGGGAAACGCCAAATCGGTGATCTTAGCAGAGAGCCAGGTCTCTGTGAGAGCAATGATGTCAGGTTTGAGCATCATCACCCAGACCTCGAATAGCGAGAACTTGGGTAGTAGGCTTCATAAGTTTAGTGAGACAATCTTGAGGTGTCCCAGGCTCTGATTTTGTCTTTTACATGAGTGGACCTGGGTTCGGATGCACAATACCGGATATTAGGAGTAGTAGCAGGATTTGCTTCCTGGAGGAAGCGTGACCAGAGTATCTGGAATGAGTGATAGGACTTTTCGTTTTTGAGGGTATTGGGTTGTGGGTGGTCATTGAGGGGGAGCGGTAGAATAGTAAGGCAGCTATAGGGATCTTGGGGGATCCTGGGGTTCAGGGATCCGTGGTGGTAATTTGGAGGCTTGACGCATGAGGGGATCAGTAAGCATCCCGCCCATGATGCGCATAACAGCCAGGGGTATATCAGATGTGGAAGGGTCAATAGTGGGTCCAGCCATCTTCCTGCGTAATTTTGCTCCAAGGCAGGGGACAATGGCAAATATAAGTGACAGTTTATGGTGTCCCAGCATTGTGGCTATTGCCAGAGTTCACAAGGGAATAAAGGTGAATTGGGGCTGTTTATAGGGGAGATGTATGCAGCCACTTAGTAGTATGGTGCCAGGGGAGAACATTTTTCAGTATTTCGCTGTGGCACTGTGTGGGGCAACAATTGAGAAGAGAAGGGGTGGGGAGGAGTTGTACGGGACTTCAGTTGACCACTTAAATAGTGGGGTGTAAGGAGTCGTCGTTAATCACTGTATGGCTGTTGAGATGTAGGAGGATAACATAGACGATAAGGAATGAGGAGGCAGCAGCCAATAGGAAGAAAGTGGGAGTAGGAAGGGAGGAGCCCGAGAGAATTTAATAGAGGCCAGGGTGGGTGGGACAGAAATCGGGGTAAGAAATAAAGTCGGAGATTCAGCTTTAGCAGTGTGGCACCAAATTTAAACAGAGGAATGCAACTCCTTCCGATACCTGCGGTGTGGGGAATTCCAGGCTGGCAGCAGTGCCAGATGAAATTTTCGGACCGCAAGCACAGTTTGAGTTGAAGGAGGAAGGGTGCACTTGTCCCGGTCAGGGCTCAGGATCCCTGAGGAAATAAAGAAAAGGCACAATTAGGCTCAATAGAGGTGGAGAGCAAAGGAGAACAATAGGACAAAGACAGGAGGGGTGTCCCTGGTAAAGCGAGGTGGGTCAGACAGTGGCAGGCTGCAATTTAGCAATTTGCAGGGCATACAAATTGCTGGCAGAAAAAAGGCCCTCAGGTCATCAAGTCTGCCCGATTGTCAGCTCTTAGTTTCATATCACTACAGCTGCCCCCATTGTGTGCTTGCCTGTACTATTTTATTTATGACTTTGGTAACCGGGTGGGTGCGCTGATCTTGGGGACCTTTTTCAGGCAGGACCCGGGCCACATAATGTGACACGGGAACTAATGTAACAAACAACAAAGCATGGAACAGTTGACAAAAACAAAACAGGATAAAGGTTACAATAGTGCATGGGAATAGCAAATAGAAGAGCAACAAAAAATACAGGATTCCATAAACCATACATCAGTTAGGCATAACAATAAATAGAGGTATGCATAAACGTACAGTTCTAGCAGCAGCAGTTACAATAGGAGACAAACAAGGGAGTCTAAGTATAAGCAGAAAGAGGATAAGGCATAGCAAAGTATAGGGGCAGGAGGGAAGGGTGGGGAGGAGGAGGGGTGGCAGGCAGGATTAACAAACAGAGGTACTAAAGCTGAAGTGTACATGCAGGCCAGCCTAATTGATTCCTACTTGACCTAATATACTTACACATTCCCTGGTGGAGTGCAGTCAGGAAAGTGAGTGAACTACCCATGGAAGCAGTGGCAGCAGGAAGTCCTACCCTGCCCTTGACTCTATCCCAACCCTGCTTAAAACTATCCACTGTCCTTTGAGCGATTAACTCCTCCGGCAGTGTGTTCCAACCCGCCACCACTCTGTGAAGTACTGCTTCCTCATCTCCCTCCTAAACCTTCCCCCTTCCAACTTCAAACTGTGCCCCCTAGTGACCCCCCCCTTTAAGTGGAACAGTCCTTCCTTCCTGACTTTATTTATAGTTTTCAAGTACTTGAAGGTCTCTATCATGTCCCTCTACCCTTCTGTCTCATAGTGAGTACATTTTGAACTCCTTCAACCTCTCTTCACATGGCAGCTCCCTAGTCCCATGATCATTTCTGTGGCGCATGCTGCACCCCTCCAGTAATCTCCCATCCTTTTGAGGTATTTCTTGTATCCTTCTCCTCCTTGAAAATGAGCATGCTCGATGGAGACTTCCTGCCAACAAACTTACCTAATCTAACCTAAGAGTGGCCTCACCAGTGATCTATACACTAGCAGGATAACCTCCTGCCGAGAGGTGATCCCTCTGCAATGCACCACACCATCCTATTTGCCCTTGTTGCCGCCTCCCACACTGCGCTGATACCTTAATGTCCCCTGTGACTATTGCCCCCAGGTCCCTTTCCTCCTCTGAAGCCATTATCTGCACTCCACCCCAGCCAGTAGCTTTTCCTGGGATTTCTGGCTCCAGGTGCATGACCTTGCACTCATCATTAGGAGGCAGTATAGCGCAGTGGTCTAAGGCTCTGAGCTGCAAATCTGGTGACATCCAGCAGACCAGACCTGGGTTTGAATCCCACAGCTTCCACTTGCATACTGTGTGACCCTGAGCAAGTCACTTAACCTCCTTGTGCTCCCAGGTCGCTCCTGTAAAAAAGCTTTCAGCTTAGTGTGCTATACCTGGTTAAACAACTAAATAAAAAAAAAAAAAAAAATTAAACCGCAACTGCCACTACCTTGACCAGTGTTTGAGTTTAGCTAGATCCTCTCTGAATGTCTGCTTCTCTTCCTCATTGTCCATTTTTACACAAATCTTTGTGTCATCCGCAAACAGGCTGATCTTACTCTTGACCCCCTTTGCAGTGTCTCCAATGAAGACATTGAACAGAACAGGGCCTAGTACTGAACCCTATGGTACCCCACTCGTTACTGGCCTTGGCTTGATATCTCTCCTCTACTACCCTCTGTTGTCTGCCCTGCAGCCAGCTCTCAACCCACCCGACCAGTTTTTCCTCCGCCCCACATACCTCAGCTTGTTTATTAACCTCCTGTGTGGCACCAAGTTGAAAGCCTTGCTGAAGTCCAGATACAGGACATCCACAGCGTGGCCTTTGTCAACCGCCCTAGTGACCCAGTCGAAGAAGTCAATCAGGTTAGTTTGGCAAGACCTTCCTGTGATAAACCCATGCTGTCTCTCGTCCTGCAGACCATTGCTATTGAGAAAGGTTCTTAATCTCTCCTTCAGAATGGTCTCCATCACCTTCCCCACTATGGAAGTCAATCTCACCAGTCTGTAGTTACCCGGTTGGTCCTTGGGTCCACAAGGGCACCACGTGAGCCATTCTCCAGTCCTTGGGTACATTCCTCGTCTCCAAGGAGGTGTTGAACAGGTCTGTCAGAGGGTCTGCCAACACCACTACCAGTTCCTTCAGGACCCTTGGGTATACACCATCTGGTCCTGGTGCCTTGTCCACCCACAAGGCTTTAAGGCCCTACAGAACTCTTTCATCTTGGATGACCCTGTCAGTTATCTCTGCCCTCCCACCTTTGCCCCTTTGTCTTGCAGTATTGGGCCATCCTTTCTTTCTTGAACACTGAGCAGAAATACTCATCGGTGCCTCTGCCTGATCTTCCTTGTCCCGCCCATCCTCCCTCTCTCATGATTCTAACAATGTCATCCCTACAACCCTCTTCTCTTATGTATTTAAGGAACCTCCCCAATGATCCCGTGAACCAACTTCAGCTCCTTTGCTGCCCTGACCTATAGATTTTATCATGTTTTATCGGGGCGCCCAGGGTCTGGTGGTCATTACTGATATTACCAATTGATAAAGGTGGTGTGAATTTACCTAACCTACTGGAATATCAAAGGGCTGTAATAATTAAAGTGGTCTTACTGTGGATCAACCCACAATATGAGGCAACGTGGAAATACATGGAATTTGTGTTAAATGACTTGTTTAAAATAGACAAAATATTGTTTGCACTGTTGAACTCACCACAGAGTTTCAGGATATTTACTTTTGATACAGAAGATACTATCAGATATGGTATAAGTTTTTTGGGACCTTCCCCCACCCCCAAGTGTCAAGGGATAATGAATTTTCTGAAGTTCACAAGGGAACCCTTAAAAATCTGACTTAAGGTCAGTAATAATTATTTTACATTCCTGAAAAATTGTTCTTGGGAACAATGAAGTATAATGCAAATTTGACAGCAGGTCCCTCAGGCCCCTATGTAGTTCAATGGCAGAGATACGGCGTTTTATTCATTTTCCAGTTAGTGGGCAGAACAGGTCTCCTTCCCTTTGTCTCCCTTGAGAAGGACTATCACGTGCCCCATAAATATTTTATTTCTTATTTACGTCTTAAATCCTACCTTCAGCCATACGAGTGGTCCCTCGCGGCCCTTATTGAAAATCCAACCCAAATAATACAACTGGTACAAGCTGATATCAGAGGAACTACTTCAGATCACCCGATTAGTAAGATATGTAAGGCCTTAAATGAAAGACAGGAGACTTGCCAACTCCAATGCTTAGATGGGAACATGAATTGCACATATCAGAGAGCAGGACTGGAATGAGTCTGTTTTACCAACTATAAAAAATCTTTTCATCACCATACTGGCGTGAATGCATGTGGAAACTCCATTCTCGTTTCTTCCGTACGCCAGCCTTGCTGGCCAGTATGGGAGAAGTAGGGGAGGGACAGTGTTGGAGAGAATGTGGGGATGATAGAACAAATCAGAGCCATGTCCTTTGGTCATGTCCTAAGCTATCCAAGTTTTGGAAGGAGATCCTCGAGGAGCTGAGTGCAATCTATGACACCACTGATTTATTCACTCCCACATTTATATTGACTTTTATTAAAGCAGAAGATCTGCGAATTGATAAAAATTGCTAAAACAAATTTTAAAATTTATAACAGCAGCCCACAAAATGATCACTAGATTGTAGTTTACAAATAAAATGCCCACTAAAAGCCTGGATTGTTTTGTCCAGGAGATATATGCCCTTGAGCAACTCTCGCCAAGATGATGGACAAAGTTCAGAAATTTGATGTACAATGGCAAAGTGGATATCATGTCAACTAAATCATTATGATGATTTTGTACCTTAAGCTATGTACTGAACATATGTAAATTTGTTCTTTTGCATTGAAAAGTTACTCAGACGTGACCTGTGATGTTCCTTGAATTTTAATGGGACTAAAATCTGGGAGGGAGCGGGCAGGGCCCTCTGTGCTATGCCTGGTTTGATTTGAGTGGATCACAGACTGAACTTAAAATGAGTAACTTTGATTCTCTGGTTACTGAAGTAGTAAGATGTAAATTTATTTTCCTCTAACATGACTGCTACAAGTATACATGTGCTGTACTGTGATATCAACTGGTATTAGTAAGTGATGTATTGCTGCCTGTAAAATTGCTGCATTTATACATTAAATAAAAAGACTAAATTAAAAAAAAAAGAATGTGGTATATGTTAAAGGGAAACAATGGAAAAGACAAAGCTTTTCTCAGATACTGCAAAAACTCTCAGTTAGTGCTGTCAGACAGTAACAACTTCATTTAATGATTTAGAACAGCTACCCACAACTTCACTTCCTGTTGCTGGCAGCAGCCATTTCTTGAGCAGCAGTTAGCTTCCTGAGCTCACTGTATGCTAATGTGCCTGTTTGACCTCAGCTATTGGTTGGCAGGACATATTAGCATAAAGTGAGCTCAGGAAGTTCTCTGCTTCTCATGAAATGGTGGCTGCCAGCAATAGAAAGTGAAAGTTGAAGGCCACTGTTTAAATCACTAAAAAATCAGAGTTATTTGTTAAACAATGTTACCACCTGAAAGCACTAATCAAGCATTTTTGTAGTGCCTTGGTAAAGCTGTGCCTTTTCCACGGTTTCCCTTTAAGTGCTACTCCAATGCTGAAATTTCCCTTTTATTTTGTTACGCTATTAAAAATGGAGCTGGATTTTCTTCTGTCTCTGATGACCCTAACATTTCAGAAATGGCACTGTGTGGGATTATCCTATCTATATCAGCTGCTGGATGCCGATGGGGTTATTCCATTTGCCAAGTTAAAGGCCCGTATACCAATTACTCAATGCAGACCATGTATATTACTTGCAAGTTTGAGCCTTTCTACAAGAAAAGGGCTCACTATGGAATACCTCCTCAGTTCCACAATTAATGAAACTAATCATAGACACATTGAGAGGGTTGACATATCACTTAACTGGATTATCATGTAAGGCCCTTAGGCTCACTGGACTGATACTACCAGCACTGCGCCCAGGCCTGGAACAGAGAATTACAATCCGATACTGCATATGAGAAGTGGTTGGAACTGATCATTCCTTCCATGCACATTTCTCAAGCCCGTACTGGAAAGAATTTATATGGGAAGTGTCCGATTAGATTTTATAATACACCAGTCAAATTATTAAAATACTTACCCAGTCAGTATGGATATGCTGGAGGGCTGGGGAAATCTAGTGCTGATTCTGCCCATATTTTATGGAGCTGTGACAAACTGGGCTCTTTTTGGAATAGCAATATCTCAATTACTTACACCTGAACCGACCATTACTAAGCAATTAATATTATTATATATAGACCAGAATGGAACAATACCTCCTGCCTGGAATATACTCTATTTATACATAGCGGTGGCTAAGAAAGTTAAAACCCGCCTATAGCATACCACTACATCCCGAGCCCTCTCCCAATGGTAAGCAATGGTTAATGATATCTATTACCTAGAATGAATGGTAGCACATCACCTAGGACGTCAGGCCAGATTCGAATTGACCTGGAGGCCTTGGGTCTTTTATATTTCCAGGGAAGATTATGTTTTTGTCCCTTGAAACAGGCTGGATTGGGTTCTTAGAAGCATAGTCTTACTTATAAAACCTACCTGAATGGATGATAAACCAATAAAAAGTAACTAGGATTTATGTAACTGTTAGAATTAATTTCCTCATATACTGGAATAGATTTAAAGACCTATAAAAATACTGGATATTAGTTAAAGGTATGTAAACTAATGGAAAAAATGTTGAACTATTGTAAACATTGATGATATTCTGCATGAATTAATAAAGTTTGTAAAAAAAATAAATAAAACAGTACAGGCCTTCAAGGTAAGACATAGGAACATAGAAAGTGACGGCAGAAGGGGACTGCAAGGTCCATCTAGTCTGCCTAAAAACCTACCAGATGCTATTCCCCCTCCCCTCCTTTACCTTTCTGTGTGCTACCTTTATGTCTGTCCCATGCGTTCTTAAACTCGCTTACCAGTTTGGCCCCACTACCTCCTTGGTAGGCTATTCCATGGGTCCACCACCTCTCTGTAAAGAAGAACTCCCTTGTGTTACTCCTGGACAGATATCTGCCTACCAGTGGAATCTCTAGGAAACACTCTGTAGTAGAGTGGGTGGGGAGCCCTATAGAAACATAGAATTTGACGGCAGATAAGGACCACTTGGCCCACCCAGTCTGCCCATTTCCCTGCCTACTGGATAAGCTGCAGATCCTAGTTAACCAGCAGCCTACTTTTTCCTACCCCCATCCCCTAGAATTGCCTTATGACTGTCCCATGCATGCTTGAATTCCACCACTGTTTTTGATTCCACGACCTCCTCCGGAAGGCCGTTCCATGCATCCACAACCCTCTCTGTGAAAAATACTTCCTAAATTACCTCTGAGCCGCCTCTCTATCTTCAAATTGTGCCCCTTGTTCTTGCACACTCTTTTTGAAAGATGCTACCCTCTTGGACTTTGTTGATTCCTTGAGGTACTTGAAAGTTTCTGTCATGTCCCCCTCTCCCTCCTTTCCTCGAGGCTATACATATTAAGCTTCTTTAGTCTCTCTTCATATGTCTCCCGGTGCAGACCCTGCACCATTTTAGTTGCCCTCCTCTGGACAGCTTCCATCCTGTCTCTGTCTTTGCGAAGACTGGGTCTCCAGAACTGCACGCAGTACTCCAGATGGGGTCTGACCAGCTGTCTGTACAGAGGGATAATAACTTCCTGTTTTCTACTGGTGATGCCTCTCCCTATGCATCCCAGTATCCCCCCAGCCCTCATTGCTGCCCTCTCACATTGCTTGCCCACCTTTAGGTCATCTGATATGACTACCCCCAGGTCCCTTTCCATTTTTGGTATAAATTAGTTTGTGTTTGCAAAGCATACTGTTGGTCACTGCTTATGAAGTGTTTTTTTTGGGGGGGGGGGTCAGACTTGATATGCTTAGTGTCCCTTCCAACATTGTATTACAGTGTTACTATGTATGTACCAAAATTTCTAACAAACTGCTCTTCTGTTTACTGTAACCAGATCACCAGCCACCATACATCATAGCGGTGCTGCCGAGATATGTGGAGATTCGGACCTTCGAGCCACGGCTGCTGGTACAGAGCATTGAGCTGCAGAGACCTCGATTCATCACATCTGGAGGGTGGGTGAGCCAGGCATAGGCTCTGCTTTTCCTCTTTCCTCTTGTTTTCCAAGTTTGTCTTCTGGAATCCTGAAACAGTGTTCTGAAATACCTGTACATAAATTACACCCCCATAGGAGGTGCTACAGTACTGTGCTACACTGTCCTTCCGAGGCCAGGGCATCATACCTCCATCTTTAACTCTGAGCACACTGGCCTGGGGTTGAGCTCGATGTTCGAACTCTGGTCTCCCATGTGGTAGTGCCCAGGCACTAATCAACAAGTGAAAAGTCCCATTAATCATCCTGACTCTGCTGCCCTGATAGTCCAGCAGCAGTACGCGTTGTGCTGCCCTGTAGGCCACCCAGGTTCTGGAGCGGACTCTGGTTGCTGTGGTGGGGGCCAGGTTGACGTAGCTGCCGCTTGGCAGTTGACTTTGGGGGTCGGGATGGGTTCTGTTGCTTGTGAGACCCCCTGCAGTGGAACCAGGGAGTTTGATTCTTTTTATAGGGATACCATGACGGCAGACATAGATGCAGGTGCAACTCACACCATGGGGACAGACCCAAGGGAGAAAACGGGGGACAAGTATGTGCAGCGAGTCGCACATGTGACAGTCATGGGTGCCCTTAGGTTCCGCTCCTTGTACATCCCCACTGGCTGGGATATTGGGGGTAGCTGACAGAGCTGAGGGGTCAACTGACAATGCACAGGGACACCTGAGGAGGAGGAGGAAGTGATGAAGGGGGCAAAAGCAGGATTGGGGGAATCATCCTGATACCTAACAAGGATAATCTCATTTATGAAAGTCTTATTAATTATAAATTCTTTGGATTGCCTAACCGTGTGTCTTCTAGTACTTCCTAGTGCTTGACATCCAAATGCAGATTTGTTCTCCACTGGTTGACCTCACTTAGAATGTAACTGGAGTGGAGCCAGCCCAGTAGTACAGAGAGAGAGGGCTACATGCCACGCTGGTGACTTGGGTTCGTAAGTGACCTCGGGTCACTCTGGGGCAGGCCAGTTGAGGAAGGATTGTGCATCCTAGGGACAGTTCTCCTCACCTGGGTTGGGGGGCTAGACACTGGATCTGACTGTGTGACTGCCACCTGGTGAAGGTCAGGTGGTAGCGCACTGGAATGCACACTGCAGGGGAAGGGACTGCACCTGGACACCATACACCCCATGTGCTTCATTTCAGTCCAGCATCCAGGGGCTGGAGTGCGCCCTGCGGGGAAGAGACTACACCCTGATACCATGTGCCCATGTGCATTGTTTCAGTCTGTCACCTAGGGAAGGGAGTGCACTCTGCAGGGGAAGGGACTGCACCTGAACATCATGCACCCATGTGCATCATTACAGTCAGGGAGTTCGGGAGGAAGTGCATGCTGTGGGTGAAAGGGCTTTACCAGGACATCATACACCCAAGTGTATCATTGCACAAGGCACCCAGGGGAGGGCGTGCACACTGCGGGACATGGGACTTTACCTGGACACCATGCACTCATGTGTATCATCGCACTTTTGTCACCTAGGAAGGGGAGTGTACACTGCAGGGGAAAGGGCTGCTCCAGACACCATGCACCCATATGTATCATTGAATGTGGCACCTGAGAGAGAGAGTACACACTACAGGGAAGGGACTACATCTAGACACCATGCACCCATGTAGATCGTTGCATGCAGCACCCAGGGGTGGGGTGTGCACACTGTGTGGGGATGGACTGTGCCCTAACATCAGCATGCCCATGTGCATAATTTCACAAAGAGGCACCAGGGGTGTGTGCACACTGCGGGGAAGGGACTGCATCATTTCACATGGCACCAGGGGAGGGACTTCACCCAGACATCATGCATCCATGGTCATCATTTTAGTCTGGCACCCAGTGGAGGGTACACACTGCAGGGGAAGGGACTTCACATGTACACCATGCACGCCATATGCATCATTCACATGGCACCCAGGAGGGACTTTACTCGGACATCAGCATCCATGTGCATCATTTTCTCTGGCACCCAGGAGGGAGTGTACACTACAGGGAAGAGACTTCACCGGACACCATCCACCCATGTATCATTGCACTCTGCGCCCAGGGGAAGGAGTACACACTGCATGGGAAAAATGCACCTGAACACCATGCACCAATGGCGTCATTGCAAGCAGCACCCAGTGGAGGGAGTACACACTACGGGAGAAGGGACTGCACCAGGACACCATGCATCCATGTAACACAGAAACATAGAAACAGAATTTGACGGCAGATGAGGACCGCTTGGCCCACCTAGTCTGCCCATTTCCCTACCTAATGGATGAGCTGTAGATCCTAGTTAACCAACAGCCTACTTCCTCCTACCACCACTAGAATTGCCTTATGTCTGTCCCATGCATTCTTGAGTCCCCCCCCCCCACTGTGTTTGACTCCACTACCTCCTCAGGAAGGCTGTTCCATGTATCCACAACACTCTCTGTGAAAAAATACTTCCTCATATTACCTCTGAGCCGTCCCTCCTCTATCTTCAAATTGTGTCCCCTTGTTCTTGCACATCTCTTTTTCTGAAAGATGCTACCCTCTTGGACTTTGTTGATTCCCTTGAGGTACTTGAAAGTTTCTATCATGTCCCCCCTCTTCCCTCCTCGAAGGTATACATATGAAGCTCCTTTAATCTCTCTTCGTATGTCTTCTGGTGCAGACCCTGCACCATTTTAGTTGCCCTCCTCTGGACAGCTTCCATCCTGTCTATGTCCTTGTGGAGATGGGGTCTCCAGAACTTAACGCAGTACTCCAGGTAGGGTCTCACCAACTGTTTGTACAGAGGGATAACAACTTCCTGTTTTCTACTGGTGATGCCTCTCCCTGTGCATCCCAGTATCCCGCCAGCCCTCCTTACTGCTTCTCACATTGCTTGCCCACCTTTAGGTCATCTGATATGACTACCCCAGATCCCTTTCCATTTTTGTTGTTAGTACCTCACTCCCCATTGTGTACTGTTCTCCTGGGTTTTTGTTTCCCAGGTGCATTACTTTGCACTTCTTTATGTTGAATCTAAGCTGACATACATTTGACCATTCCTCCAACCTTGCCAAGTCCCTTCTCATCCTTTCCACCCCACCTTCTGTATTGATCCTGTTGCAGATCTTTGTGTCATCTGCAAAGAGGCATACTTTTCCTTCCAGTCCCTCTGCAATGTCACTTACAAAGAAATTAAAGAGGACCGGTCCCAATACTGAACCCTGCAGCCCCTCGCTAGTAACCCCCTCTTTCTTCAGTGGACTCTGTTGATTATTACCATCTGCGTCCTATTGTCCAGCCAATTTTTTACCCAGGCTACCAACTTGGGACTCACTCCAATGCTGGCTAATTTGTATTTTAATCTTTTGTGTGGGACTGTGTCAAATGCCTTGCTAAAGTCTAGGTAGGCCATGTCCACAGCCCCTCCCTGGTCTACTACTTTGGTCACCCAGTCAAAGAAATCAATTAGATTCGTCTGACATGACCTTCCCAGTGTGAACCCATGCTGCCTTGGGTCCTGTGCCCCACTGGCCTCTAAGTACTCAACAGTTCTTTCCTTCACAAGTGATTCCATCACTTTCCCTGCCACAGGTCAAACTGACAGGTCTGTAGTTTCCTGCCTCTGTCTTGGTCCCACTTTTGTGAAGGGGAATCACATCTGCCTTCCTCCAGTCCTCCGGTACCACACCATCCTCCCATGATTTGTTAAAAAGGGTAGTCAGTGGTGTCACTAGTTCTCTGCTTAATTCGTTTAGAATTCTGGGATTAATTCCATCTGGCCCCATTGCTTTGTCCACCTCCAGTTTTAGGAGTTCTTTCAGATCCCTTTCTTCTGTGAAAGGACTGGGATCGACCCTCCTATCCAGAGTGCTTCTGTTAATTGGATTAGGCACCTCCCCCACCTCCTCTTTTGTGAATACTGAACAGAAGTATTCATTCAGTATCCCTGCTTTTTCACTGTCCCTCTCTGCCCACCCACTATCCATTCTATTCAACCTCACCATCCCTCCCTTTGTCTTTCTATGCTCCCTGACATACCTATAAAAGATTTTATCCCCCTTCTTAACCAAGTTGGCTATCTTTTCCTCAGTTTGGGCCTTTGCTATTCTGACTACCCTCCCTGCTTTCTTCTGCCTTAACTGGTACACTTCTCTGTCCTGCTCCTTCTGTGTTTTCTTATACTTCCTAAATGCAATCTTTTTCTCCCTAACCTTCACAGCCACCTCTTATGAGAACCATAGTGGCTTTTTCTTTGTTTTGATTTGTTTATTTGCTTCACACAAAGGCTTGTTGCCTCTGTGATGGCAGTTTTGATATTTCCCCATTGTTGCTCCACCCCTCCTCCTAGCCTGTTTGCTAGTGCTTTTCTAAGGCACTCTCCCATCTTGCCAAAGTCAGCCCTCCTGAAGTCCAGAACCCTCACTTTTGTATGGCTTGACTCTGTAGCTGAGTTTATCGTGAACCACACTGTTTGGTGGTCACTTGTTCCCAAATGGTTACTCACTTCTAGATCTGAGATCCTCTCATTGTCCCCATTTGAGAGTACGAGGTCTAAGATTGCTCCCTCACAAGTAGGTTCCAAAACTAGCTGTCTGAGGCATGCCACCTGAAGGGCATCAAGAATGGCCCTGCTTTTGGATGTGGCTGCAGCAGAGGTGCTCCAGTTAACATCTGGCATATTAAGGTCCCCCATCAACAGTATCTCCCCTTTCTCTGCCATCCTAAGTATTCCTTCTATCATATCCTTGTCCATTCCCTCCCCCTGACATGGGGGTCTGTATACAACCCCTCTGCGGATTGTGGTGCCATTTCCAGTCTCTAAGGTGACCCACAGTGCCTCCTCTCCTCCCTGTTTACTCTTTTGTTCAGTTGATTTTATCCCTTCCCTTACATAGAGAGCTACTCCTCCCCCTCTTCTCCCTCCCTGTCTCTCCTGTAGGTTGTGTACCCTGGTATGTTAACATTCCAGTCATGGTTCTCTGTGTACCATGTTTCTGTGACTGCTATGATATCCAGGCATCCCTCTTCCATCAAGGCCACCAGTTCAGGGAGCTTGTTGCCCAGACTATGGGCATTGGTACTCATTACCCTCCATTTCTTGATGGCCTTACCCCTTTTTGCCGCATCCCTGTCCTTATTACGTTTGTCACTTTCTCCATTTACCCCTGCGCTTCTCCCTATCGACATCTCTATGTTGGTGTCTACCTCACTTAGTACCCTGATTTTTTTTTTTGGAGGGGCTAGGATTTCGCTGCTCCTCTCCAGTGCCTCCCCCCCTTGGCTAGTTTAAATGTCTGCCAGTGAAGCATTTAAACCTATCACCTAGGATCCTGGTTCACCTCCTGGATAGATGCAGACCATCACGCCAGTATAGGCCTGCATCCCTTTTCAGTCTCCCATATAGCACAGTGTTGAAGGCCTTGATGAAGTCCAAGTAGGCCATGTCCACTGCCCTTCCCTGATGTATTACCAGGCGAAGAAATTGATGACGCTTGTCTGGCATAACCTCCCCCTCATGAATCCATGCTGCTTTTGGTCTTGCAACCCACTGGGTTTAAGATATTTCACTAGCCTTTCTTTTAACAGGGTTTCCATTAATTTCCCGTGAATGATGCGAGACTAACGGTCTGTAGTTGCTAACTTTGTCCCTGCTGCCACTCTTATAGAGTAAAACTATGTCTCCTCTTCTCCCGCTCCCTAGAACCACTCACGCTTCCATTGGTATGTTGAATAAGTTTCAGTGGTGCGCAAGCTCCTCCTGAGTTTCCTTGGCACTCTTAGGTGTATCCCCTCAGGTACCTTGGCCTTGACTACTTTCACGTTTGCCAACATCCTTTCATGCACTCACCACTGTTTCCTGTACCAGTACCTCTCTATCCCCTCTCTTGAATTACATTGTTTCTCCCTGCGCAGCCGTCCTCCACAAATACTGGATAACCTCTCTCCCCTTGTACGTCTGTGTGCTACTCTCACCTTGTATTGTTACCTTTTCCACTTATTCACTCCACTCCTCGGATTTGGGTTCTTTCAGCGTTCCTCACTGTAACACCACTGTTGGCCAGTCCGCCTTTGCAATACATTTGACCTCTCATTTTAGAGCTTACTACTCCCAAGTCTGCTCTTGCCTCTAACCTCTACTTTAGTCTAACTCTCCATACCTGGGTTCTTCAGGTTTATTTATACAATTTGTTGGTTATTGGTGGTTCTAATCCTTGGTTTAGTTTAGTTTATTGTTCTAGGAATTACTACCTTTGAGCCAGAGGCTCTTTTACAAAAGGTTCCACGTCAATTAGGTACAGTACAAAGGTTACATAGATAACACAACAATTTGTGTTGTGTCAAGAGCAAGAAAACATATACAAATACATATCAAATCACCTGTGCAAAAGGACATGAGATATCAATAATCACATTATTATTACAAGAAAGAGGTCATGCCAGATTAGGAGAAACAAATAGGGAAAAAATCCAGAACAGAGAGGTTAAGTGAAAGGTGTGGGGAGCAGACAATAGCAGGAGAAAAGGTTTCCCAAACACGTCTTTGTCAAATAACGGAACAGGGTGGGTAGTGAGAAAATAGGAGGTTTAATCAGAGCAGTCCCAGGAGCTGGAGGTGGCAAGGTGAGAGAAAAGCCTTGATTTGAAAATACCTAGAGAGGTGGAGGCAGTAATATGAGTGCTGAGGGCATTTAGCCAGCTGGGGGCACGATAGGCAAATGATCTTTGTCCCTGGGAAGTTCGGCATCAGGGGACTTGGAGAGGCTGGTGTTCTGATCTTCTGGTAAAGCAGGTGCTAGCGCTCGGGCACAACAGGTCTTGGATACAGGGTGGAGTGAGGCCCAGAGTGGATTTTTTCACCATCAGGCAGGTAAGGTACTTTATCCGGTTTGAGAGTTGCAACCAACCTGAGTCAGCATAGAGTTCACATGTGTGGGTACGTCGATGTGCACCAAAGAGTAGCTAGCGGGCCTTATTTAGGGATGTTGTAATGTGACTAAGTGCTGTAGTAGTGGCAGATCCATTATATAACTAAGCCATAGTCAGCGACTGAGATGATAGAAGATTGGATGGCAATCCTCAGTGCAGAATGGGTAAGA
The DNA here is from genome assembly GCA_016271365.2 of Neoceratodus forsteri. NCBI lineage: Eukaryota > Metazoa > Chordata > Ceratodontiformes > Ceratodontidae > Neoceratodus > Neoceratodus forsteri. The sequence continues at coordinate 1,070,577,818 of CM028134.1, read as the reverse complement.
ATCTGTCGGTTCCGATACAGAATCCCAATTAGCTGATTAATAGTTTTGCTGTACTATCAATGTGAGTTGCAAAGGTTAGGCCTTGATCAAAGTTGATTCAAGATATTTAAAATTGGCACTTGTTCAAGGGTATTTCCAGGTATGTATTAATGGTGAGTGGGACTTGCCGTTTCTTGTTTCTGGGTTAGAGAAGAGCATGGATTTAGTTTTTGTGGTTTAGAACCATCTTATGTTCAAGGAACCACATCTCAACTTTGGAAAAAGCATGCTGAAGGTTGAGGCGTAGAGTTCGGATCTTTGAGTGGCAAGAATCACGGCATCATCGGCATAGAGGATTAATTGTTCAGGGCAGGATTTGGGGAGGGAGTTTAGGAAAAGGCTGAAAGGAGGGGCCCAGGATGATCCTAGGGAACTCCTGAAGCGAACGGTTTGAGTCTGAGAGAACTCCACTACTTTTACAGATTGAGGCGCTGAGCAAGGTAATTTTTACCCAGTCACCAGGACCCTCACGAGCCAAGGGATAGAAGTTGTTTGATAAGGCCATGGTGAACTGTATCAAATGCCTTGTTAAGTCAATGTAGACTGCTCCAGTTAGGTTTCCTTTTGTCCATGGCATTGTGGATTGCTCCTGAGAATTCAAGTAGGGCAGTTGAAGTGCTGTGCTCTTTCCTAAATCCATGCTGCTGAGTGCATAGGATGTTGTGCTTTTCCAGGTAGTCTGAAAAGTTGGTCCGCCACCAAGTGTTCAAGGGCCTTAGAGAGAGGTGGTAGTATTGATATTGGGCGATAGTTACCAGGCAGTGACTTATCATCACTTTTGTGCACTGGAGTGACAACTGCAGCCTTCCATTTCCTAGGGAATTGGCTGTAGCAGAGGTAGAGACTGAAAATTGTTGTGAGGGGGAGCAGTACTTCCTCCAGAGTGAGGGACAGAAGTTTAAGGTCAATAGTGTCGCTGCTTGCTCGGGACTTAGAAATGGCCTTCTTTACATATTTATAGACTTCATGTGCCTTTACTAATTTGAAATGGAAGGGTGGTTTGGTTGGAGAGGCAGTAGTAGAAGTAGAAATTGGAGGGTCAGCATCAGTAAAGAAATCAGATGAGAGGACACCACTAAGGTCTGTGAAGGTATCATTTAGGGTGTTTGCAATGATCTCTGGGTCTAATGTAGTGGTTCCATCCACATTCATTATTGTAGGAGAGGATTTGGACTGCTGACCCATTGGTTCATCATAACTGCCTCTTCTGCTTACTGCCACATATAAACGTAGAATTTGTCATCAGGAAAGGACCGTTTGGCCTACCCAGTCTTCTCAGATGGTCCCTTCCTAGTCTGTTTCTGTAGACCCCAACTGATCTCCAGTGACTTTCTCTTCCCCTTGCCTATTTACTGATATTCCCATATGTCTGTTTCAAGCATGCTTGAAGCCCCCGCACTTCCACCTCTTCCACTGACAGTCTATTCCAGGTGTCCACCTCTCTTCAGTGAAGTAGTACATCTTCACATCCCTCTTAATCCCCCCTTCAACTTCACTGTATGCCCTCTGGTCCTGGTGCTCTTTCTCATTTTAAAGGTACTCCCCTCCTGTACCCTGATCACCACCCACCATGAGGTGCCTAGAGTTCTCTGTCATGCCCCTCTTGCCTCCTCTCTTTGCAGAGTGTACATGTTGAGATCCTTCAGTCTTTCCTCATAGGACATTTGGTGCAACCCAGCACCATTTTTTTAATTTTCCTATTTATCCTCCTACCATATCCTCCATTGATCCCACTCTTGGGGCCTCTATGATGACCCATGTCGGAGCTCTTGGCGCCACTCTGTGCATATAGGTGCCCACCCGAGACCCTAGATCTCAGATTACCACCTGGTCGTGGTGGGCGTTCCCTGGATATAGATGGAGTGTGCACCTTGGGTCAGGAGCCCCCGGACCTCCGAACACTGCCCTCTGAAGCACGTCTACCAGCGTCAATGCGAGGAGTGTTTTCCTCCTTTTTCTCCCGGCCCCCTGGACGTCAGTGTGCAGTGAGGGCCAGTAAGCTAGGGCACGCTGAGGCATCCCTGCTCCGGCCTTCAGCTGATGTCCACCCCCCTCCCGAATGCTGCTACCTTCTTGCACCTACCACCTGAGTTCCCCTAGGTGGTGGTATTGCACCAAGGCCTGCAGGTCTTCCCACCCCAGGGAAGGAGAGTGGCCATCGGGCACTCAGTCCTTCCTGTCCCCTGCTGAACCCTGATGACCCAGGTTCGTTCCTGAAACCGGGTCGCCGGCATTCCGCGAGGTATGGCATCCAGCACCTCAACACTCGGCGCCACCGGGCCAGCTCCAGCACCATTTTAGTTGCTCTCCTCTGGACTAACTCCATCCTGTCTGTCCTTTCTGAGGTGTGACCTCCAGAACTGGACACAACACTCCAGGTGGGGTATTACAGTGGCAACACCACCTTCCTCCTCCTGCTGGAGATGCCTCTCCCTATGCATTCCAGCATCCCACTGGCCCTACCTACTGCTTTGTTGTACTGCCCTGCTACTTTGAGGTCATCAGATATGATAACCCTAAGGTCCCTTTCCTGCTTAGTGACTGACAGTACCCCCCTCTCGTCGTGTACTCTGCTCCGGGGTTCCAGTGCCTGAGGTGCATGATTTTGTACTTTTTGGCAGTGAACCCCAACTGCCATACTCTTGATCACTCCTCAAGTTTCCCAGGGTCCCTGCACATTCTGTCCACCACCTCCTGAGTGTCTACCCTTTTACAGACATTGGCGTCCTCTGCAAAAAGGCATACCTTCCCTTCCATTTCATCTGCAGTGTCACTTTAGAAGACACTGGAAAAGGCTGCTCTCCAGTACTGGGTTCTACCGCACCCTGCTGGTCACTCTTCCCCTCATTAAAGTGAGTGCCATTAACCACCGCCCTCTGTCACCTGTCTGTTAACCAGGTCCTAATCCAATTCACCACTTTGTATCCCACTCCTAAAATAACTGAGAAATTTAAACTGCACACTCCACTCATGTAATACTGAGCTTGCTGTTGCTGATTCAACTGTGTTTGTATTGTACCCCTTCTGAAATGCATACGCACCCCATACATCAAGTGGCACTTAGAAACAAGCTCCGGCTCACAGTCTCTCTCCTGGTTACCAGTTTCTAAATTTAAAAAAAAAATCAAATAAAGGACATGGGGGACAAAATAATGTAACTGGAACTGTTTCTGAAATTGTCAACATACAAAATGGATATTTACTCCTTCCCACTTGGCAGAGTAAAGGTGAATGAAATTACTCTGAATTGCAGACATAACATTAGTCTGCAGTATGTAACAAAGTGCGCTGTTTAACGTTTTCCCGATCCTGGGTGGGTGGTCTGCTGTAAAATGACCCTTTCGGTGTGCCATGGCTTGGGATCCTGGTGCCAGATATTGAGCTGTGATCCTCCCTGTAGTGGGCTGTAGTGGGCGTCCACTTGATGCACTGGGGTGCTGCCATTCTTTTTTAAAGGGGAAGGTAAGTGTGCCAGGTCTCTTAAACTTCTGAAAGGCCATGAAAAGATTTCTCAAGTGAGGTATTTGGTTTACCTACAGAAGATGGCAGTCTGGAGAGCTAAGTATTGAAATCATCCATGAATGAAATCAAGACAGCAGTCATTTCATGAAAACATGAGACAGAAAGTGATGTCATTGAGGGTAAGCTGTCTTGGTGACATCACTTCATGTTTAACATTTGCATGAAATGACTGCTGTCTTGATTTCATTCATGGATGTTTTCAATACTTAAAGATCAATGTCAGATGTAAAATATGGTTCTTGGTGTTGGTAGTTTTATTACTGGCCTGTAAAATCACCTTATCAGGCAGACTAGAAGTAGTAACCTTGCAGGTCGATTTTAAAGAGCAACTGTCGTGGTCCCTGCCCAGAGAAGCACAACTGAAGCTTACCTGAGCAGAAGTCCTTGGATGCCCATCTTTAATTTTTTAATAGCCCCTACTTTAGAGGGAAAGGGATCGTATTTTGGCTCCGTAGAGCCAAGCTGCGCTGATCCCTTCCACTTCCTGATAGCATTTCGGTCCGTGATCCACCCTGTTCTGCCCTCACTCTCACACGTTTTTTTGATGTCATGGTTTGTAGAGCGCGGGGGCATGCTTCCAAAGGAATGAATAGGGGCTGTTTTTAAAGTTAAATTTACGTTGTTTAGATGGCCGTTTGGAACAAATCATGGCCACTGCTTAACTAACAAGGCCCTTGTTGGTTAAGCAGTGGCCATGATTAGTTCAAACGTCGTCTAAACAACGCAAATTAACTTTAAAATCCCCCTATTCATTCCTATGGAAGAGTGCCCCCACGCCTCTAACCATGACATCAAAAACGAGTGAAGGAATGGGTGGATCGCAGGACTGAAGTGCTATCAGGAAGTGGAAAGGATCAGCGTGACTCACTTCGGAGCAAAATACGATCCCTTTCCTTCTAAAGTAGGGCTATTAAAATGAAAGATGGGCATCCTAGACTTCTGCCTCAGGTAGGCTTTAGTTGTGCTTCTCGGGGAATGGTCAGAAAGCCCAAGAAAGTTGCTCTTGAAGTACTAAATCAAGCTACAGAAGCCTATTATAAACCAATTAAAAGAAAACCAGTTAAGGTATCAGAACTCACAGTGGGAACAGATGATGAGGGTCATCAGTAATGCAGATTATCAAGCCTATTGGCAGAACGGGGTCGCTCAGGGAACAAATAATTTTAAACAATACATAAATTCCTATATTTCTATAGATACATGGCAAAAATATTACACTGACATTTTTGGGATCCAGACCATTCAGATGTATGCCCCTGTGTCACAGTTTATATTCTATAGGTACTGTGATGCATACTATGCTATAGCTGCCATGGAAAAACATAAGCTCTGGGTCCTGATCAGATTCCAGCAGAAATAGTTCTCGATTCCCCTGCACGTTGGGCTTCTGTTATTATGCCACTTTCCAACTGCTACGTCAAAGAGCCAAATGTTCCTAATACATGGGAAGGGGCTAAAATAATTTCAACACACAAAAAAGAGGACAGGCCGGACCCCAGGACATATAGGCATATTTTGCTTTTGGACAATTGTGGGAAATGTTTCTCCAGAATAGTATTGTCTAAACTGTTAGCGTAAATTAAATTACTGGGAGGTCTCTCCAAATATCAGGCTGGCCTTTGTGCTGGTTACTCTGCTATATAGACAATTGCTTCATTCTGTCTCGTCTTTTTGAAAAATACATAAAATTATGCAAACGAACTATTCCTTGCTTTTATTGACTTCTGCCCTGCCTTTGATATCATCTCATGAGCAACAATGAGGGAATGGGGCACTGATGTAAAACGTATTGCTGTCATTAGAGAATTGTATTCGAACACTTGGGCCCAGGTTAAATTGGGGACAACTGGACACATTTCTTCCTCATTTATAACATATCGTGGGGTTAGACAAGGTTGCGTGCTGGCCTCTACTTTATTGTGTAGCTACATGAATAACTTGTTACTTTCATTAGAAAGCTCATCAACAGACGCTCCCAGAATATTAAAAAAAAAAAATCTGCCCTGTACTCACGTACGCTGATGGTCAAGTTTTATTGTCACTGACACAAGGGGGACAATGGAGGAAACTAGACCTTTTTTTTAGCTCTCTCTTTCTGCTTGTCCCTACCTGGCTTGTTCCCATTCCTGGCAGCCCCTAGGGACTCTGGCAGCTGTCCGACAACTCCCACACTCCATCAAGGTCCTTGCCATTTCCCCTGGAGCTTACCCCCCGCAGTGGGGTGGTGGGGAGTCCCCTAACTCATCCAGATTGTCAACTTTCCCCAGAGCTGGTGCACCGTTGGACGCCGTCAAGCCACCTGACCAGGAGGACATCCTTTTTCGCTTTTTTTCCCCCTGGAGCAGAGACGTGCCATGATGCCGGTGGAGGGGAGGGCACACGTGTCTGTACACGCTCCCTCCTGGCATCTGTCCCCAACTCCTCCCCACAGTACAGCGCAGCACCTTGCCCTCCAGCTTCCACCAGGGGGCAATCGGGCACTGACTGTCGTGGACCCCCCCCTCCCTGGAGAAGGAGAGCAGTCCTGTGGATGCTCGATCCTTCTCCTCCCCTGCCGACCCCTGGTTACCTGCGCTCATTCCCAAACACGGGTCGCCGGTGTGGCATGAGGTAAGCAACCTGCACCTCAGCCCTAGGCGCCACTGGGCCAGCAAGCGTGACCTCTTGAATGATTATTATGTTAAACACAAGCTCATAATTAACTAAAATAAAAGTCAGGTTATGATTATGGGCTGTAATAAAGGTAGTAGTGGAGGACAGGAGAGAAAAAACTTAGTACTGTGGAAGCATGGCTGTTTGGGCCTACATCTGTCAAATGATGGGAAATGGGCCAAACATGTTAACTCTCTGCTTCCTAAATTAAAACAAACTGCAAACTCTCTAAGGTCCTTCAGCTATAAATATAGGGTTTCTCTTAAGCGCTAGTTCCTGCAGTTAAGGCAAAATATTATGCTCAAGCTTTATACCGCATAGAAATTTGGGATTCTAATAATTTCCAGGTACTTGAGACTCCATTATGCAGATTACTGAGATCCTGCCTTGGTTTGAATACTTTTATTCCTGCAGCATTACTGCAAGCACAGATGGGTCTAGTTAGACCTTTAGCATATTCATAAAGTAGGAAAATGAACTACCGGATCAAACTATTGTCCCTTGATTGTAACAGGTTACCAGCTCTTGCATTAAGGGAATAGTATTCTTGGGAAGAATTGGGATGTATGACATCTAGATGGATCTTAGGGCTTAATGTCATTTTGGAGATGACAGGTTTAACTTTCGTAAGGAAATATATGGTCAAAAACATAGCCATTAGTCTTAAATATAAATCGTATAGCGCAAGGAAAATGATAAATTATTATAAAACTTTGTACCTACAATCTGTTTCAAATTTAAAAATATCCCCATGGGTTTGCTCTAATGATGATCTGTTTCAGTACAGAAAGTACTTGGATGTACTGACTGATCTAAAACAGAGACAACTTTTCACTAGGTATATGTTTCCAAGCAATGTCCTTATGGCCAGGTACCATAAAGTCTTGAGTGTTAGTTCTACTTATTATTCATGTACTGGTGATTGTGAAGAGGACCTGTATCATGTAATTATGATCTGTCCCTGGTATGAAAAACCAAGGAAAGTTTGGTTAACTCCAGTTTGGAATAATCTACAACAACAATAATCTGGCTCTTCTACTGAATAGTCTCTTTACTACAAATGACAAATATATAATCAAAAAAACCTGCAGGGTATTTAGGGGCAATATCAAGAAATAAAGCTAAACAAAAACAAACTTTTCCTTTGAAACCCCTTTAACAATAGGTTACTGTGTTTGCTGCTTTCAGACCCAATGCTTGCAAGACTAGGGTACTAGAGTATTTTGATAGAGAAAGCTTACAATTGCACTGTTCTAAGTACTGTTTTTATTTATTGCTAAAAATTGCACTGATTTCTTTTTAAATGCTTTTGTTTTGAAATGTTTATGTGTAATATTGTCTTTTGATACTGAATTGATTGTATCTTTTTGTTTATTATTGCTATATGTGTGCATGTATTTATAACATTTTAGTGGTCTACGACCGATCAATACACATTCTTAACTACTGCCTGTATATTAGTCTTATTCCCTGACAATAAATATACAAATCTCCTGTCTTCTTTTTTTCATAAAATGTAAATTTCATGTCCCCATATTTACCCAAATGAAATCGACCAACTTCTTTTTCAGCTGCCTTCGGTTTCCACTCCGCTAATTCGTCATTGAAGGCGTGAGGTGTTATGCTCACGGTTGACGTAAGAATGCAAAGCCAGATGGAAGCATGAGTTTAAGGACGCATCTGGTTGATTTTCCTTTGTAGCCCCATCATTTGGTATTGTACTGTGCTGTGGCGTTCATTACATAGTTGAAATGAAAGAAAGCACAGTCTTGATTTCTTTGCCATACAGGCAGAGTGCTTGCTTCAATTTTTTTTTTTTTTGACTTCATCCAAATCAGTCTCTTGTTCTTGTGAGTTTACAGCTGATCGGGTTCTGCTTCAAATTGCTCTAGGATGGTACTTTTTACTCAGGAGAAACCAAATCGGTTCAAGGCTGTATAAAACTTTAGGTACTCTGCAAGTCCGGGAGTCTGTATCACATCCACGAACACATGAAAAATGCAAAAGGGGGGGGGGCACGTGGCTAGTGGCCAACGGCCAACAGAACAGGTTGCAGCTCTGAGAGCTCTTGCCCCCACTTTACTGTTTATTTTTTTGTTTACAGGTGAACCGTTTACATTCTAAAAACTACTCCAGCTCATAAAGGAAGGGTTACTCTACCTACATATCTGTTTTTGGGAGCACCAGCGATGGGCAAGACCCACCAAACGGCACCTTGAGAGTCGGGAAGGATAGAACAGAGTGGTGTGACTTGGCCACTGGCGAGAGTGGTGGAACAGAACCTTCAGTCAGAGGTACTGCAAGCAGTAAAAGATTTATAGCGGGCGCAGGACCTAGCTCGGAAAATTGATTATTTTAATAATAGGGTCACTATCCTAGAAGCGAAGATGGAGCTGGTGTCCGCTGAATCTCATTTGGCAAAAGAAACTGCAGACAAAACGGCAGCAGTTGCCTCTGGAATTATCACAGAGAATAAACCTCTTCGCCTACATTTGGAACAGTTGGAAAATGGGGCCCGCCTCACTCATATTCGTCTCTTGGGAGTCCCAGAATGATCGGAAGGACCAGACCTGGTACAGTTTGTGACAGACTTATTTAAAATGCTTTTGGACTTGCATCTGTAGGGGCTTATTTTTAAAGCATATTGAATCAACCCCAGAAGGCAAGCAACAGGTCCAGATCAGCCTAGGACTGTTTTAATTATCACAGTGGAACCACATGTGAGCGACAGTATCCTATACGCAGCTAAACTAAAGGGCAGCTTCAGCTTGCCGATGGTACCTGTTGCTCCGTTTTCCAGACCTTTGTTTCTCTACATTGGCAGGGTAGAAAAGTGATGCTGTTCTTGCAGGACTTGAACTTATTTCCCATTTTCTTCAGTTGTCTGTCAAATTTAAGATTGTATCTGTGGGTAAAACATACTGGTTTAATGACCCAATTGAAGCAGTTAAAGACTCACTAAAAATAAAAGGACGTTGCCTCGCAATGGGCTGAACGGATGTAGACCATGAGGGTTGAGCAGGGTATCCTTTTCAACACTGTCTACCAAATATAAGGACTTGAATTCACCACTGTGACTCTACATTTTATTGAGCGTTTGTTGATGTTGCTCAGTGTGTTTTTGTTTGTTTTTTATTGTTAAAGCGCAGGACACCTGGCGCTCTTTTTAGGATTATTGATGCCTGGGACTGGCACATAGTCAGTATTCTCTTCTTTGCTCATTTACTTGGTCATTTGATTTGGGAGGCGGGGGCTAGCTGACTCACAGTGGCTGTGACCGTATGGTCAAGTGCCCAGTTACTGCTCCAGTCCTAGGTACGGAGCAATGCATAGCGTCCAAAAGCCTTTCAGTGGGGTTTACTTGCTATTAGGGCACCTATGCGATTCTAACCCCAAGAAATATTACTGTATTCTGACATATGCAGTGTGGTCCCACCATAGTACTGCCCTGGAGCTGAAGAGTTAATAGAACCTATGCAAATGACAGAATGCTAGGCTGGAGCTTGGTTTTCAAACCACTGCAGGGTCTGCAACAGAAGACATGAAAGAAAGACTAAAGGAGCTTAATATGTATACCTTTGAGGAAAGGAGGGAGAGAGGGACATAATAGAAACTTTCAAGTACCTCAAGGGAATCAACAAAAGTCCAAGAGGGTGGCATCTTTCAGAAAAAGAGATGTGCAAGAACAAGGGGGCACAATTTGAAGATAGAGGGGGGACGGCTCAGAGGTAATGTGAGGAAGTATTTTTTCACAGAGAGGGTTGTGGATGCATGGAACTGCCTCCCTGAGGAGGTCGTGGAGTCAAGAACAGTGGGGGAATTCAAGAATGCATGGGACAGACATAAGGCAGTCCTAGTGGGGGGTAGGAGGAAGTAGGCTGTTGGTTAATTAGGATCTGCAGCTTATCTGTTAGGTAGGAAATCTGGCAGACTAGGTGGGCCAAGCGGTCCTTATCTGCCGTCAAATTCTATGTTTCTGTGTTTCACTGTCTGTAGTAAACAACCTATCAACCGTCAGATTCGTCACACCGCTTGACTAGTCAGACACCTTGGAGAATCCTCTGCATCTTTACTCAAGATTGTTTTATTTTCTCGGTTTTTACTGTTTATAAAGAGGCAGTATAGCGCAGTGGTTTAAGGCTCTGAACTGCAAACCTGGAGACCTGGATTTGAATCCTCAGCCCCCACTTGCATACTGTGTGACCCTGAGCAAGTCACTTAACTCCCTTGTGCTCTCAGGTCACACCTGTAAACAAACTTTCAGCTTAGTCGTGTCGCCTGGTAAAATAAAATAATAAAAAGAAAAAGTTATTTGTTTTTGAACCGTAGTCCCTGGTTTACAGGAAGACTACTTTAGATTAGCAGATATTTGGTAAGTTCTCGGTTTCTGTCCGGTTAGCCAGTTGGGAACTGAGATTTTTCTTTCTTCTATTTGCTAAGGTAATTCTTCACACACTTGAATTTTTGTGAGAACGCTACGGGCTAAACCTTGGTTCATTCTTTGGTGATTAAATTGACCCAAAAAAAGACTTTTGTCTAAAGGGGTCTAGCAATCTTCTGTTGGCTATGTCTCGGACTCCTTAAAATAAAATGGTCCAACAGGTTTCCAGCACTGTACTGAGTGCGGGGAAGCGTTGCCAAGGCTGATCCCCATCTTATGTGTGTTCTGTTTTGGGTTTGACCACTAAAGACAGATTGTGAGAGATGTCAAAATTTTCCTCTGTTGATGCCTGGTTGGCGCTTGAACCAACTGAAGGAAAGATGTCAAACAACTGCTGACTCGGTCATGGGCAAATCTTCTACCTCAAAAGTTAAGGGCCGAACTGGACTAAACACCCTCTAAGCGGGGTACTGGTTGTAGGGGGAAAAAGGCGCAGCACTGAACCGGCAACCGTGGGCAAGAAAAAGAGGAAGGAAAACATGGGCCAAAAGAACTGTTCCAACCGGAGGAGATGGCTAATGCGAACCGGATTATTCAGTCCCTTCAATCTCCTGCGGTTCAGTTCAGCGGTCCTTGGTTCCAGAATCCTGTGGTACTGCCCCAGGTTCTTCCACGGTTCGGTCTCCACAATTTTGAAGCTGAGGGCTTTGGGGACAATGAGGAAGTGGCGGTAGGATGAAAATGAGGACCTAGAGGAACCTCTGGAACCAGATATTTCCCCTGATCCCCAGCGTCACGCTCCCTGATAAGGGGTCAGAGGACTTCAGTACTCTGTTTGCGTTTATCAGCAGGTTGCTCAAACCTTAGACCTCCCCACTCAAGAAATGACGAGGGCGGCCAACTATACAGAAATTATGGATGTAGCTGAGCTAAGAAGCTTTTTATTCACCATCCATAAATCTCTCAAAAGCATGTGCTAAAATTTTACAGACTCAGCTTCCATACCTCCAGTAAACAGGAAGCTGGTTAGAAAATATTAGTGGCCAGACCTGATGCGAATTTCATTTTGGGCACCCTAGCCATGAAGAAGTGGTACAGGCTGCTGCCTGCAACAAGGCTGGTATACCCTTGGCATTCCATTCTCCTGATAAAGATTCCAGGAAGATGGACTTAATGGCCAGAAAGATTTATCTTGGTTCTTCTCTGGCTGTTAGAAAGGCCACTTATATGGCTTATGTAGCCAAGTTTCAGAAGAGCTTGTGGAGCACAGTAGCAGAGATTTCCGACTCCTGTCCAGCACCAGTGGCATCTGATTTGTAGAAGTTGCAAAAGGGCATTGAGGCATCCAAACTCCAATTCATGGCTGTGGATGCCAGTGATACTGCAGCCAGGTTCATGGCTACCTCTGCATCCCTGAGAAGATTTGTGTGGTTTAGGACTATCAATATCTCCCAGGATACCCAAATGAAATCTCTGGATTTCCCTTGACCCTTCATCCCTCTTTGGCCAGCAGACCAAGGCCTATATGAAGAAGATAGATGAATACAAGGTGGCTTATAGAAGTGCAGCTGCCAAGGAAAAACAGAGTAATGGAGAACAAGGCTTCACTATAGGCCTTTCTTCCAAACTCAAGCCCTTCCAGTCCATCAACCCCAGAGGGGCTATTTCAGGTGCAGGGGTAGAAGGGGTGTTGGCAGGACTGGACCCAGTCCTCAACTGACCCCGCAAGTGAAGCAGACCCCCCTAAGAGTCTTATCAGGGTCACCTTCCCTCCTCCAGTAGGGGGCAGGCTTGTCCACTACCTCCAGGTCTGGCAATCCATACCTACAGACAGGTGGATCCTGGAGGTAGTGGGTCAAGACCTTACCCTCAGCTTCAAAGCTTTGCCCAAGCTGAGGGCAAGAGCCTTCAGTCCTCCCTCTCCATCAGAAGTCCAACAACTAGAGAAGGAGGAGGTCAGAAATCTGTTGCTGGGCAAGGCAGTAGAACCTGTACCCCTACTTCAAAGGGGAAAGGGATTCTACTCAAGATACTTCCTCACAGTAAAGAAGACAGGGGAGTGGCGACCCATTCTGGATCTCTGACAACTAAACAAATACCTGACAAGACCAGAATTCAAGATGGTCACTCTGTCAACCATCCTGCCCACACTCTGACAAGGGGACTGGTTGGCCTCAATAGATCTGAAAGATACCTATTTCCATATTCCTATCAGACCAGCACACCAAAAATTCCTTGGGTTCAGGCTTACATCAGGCCACTGCCAGTTCAGAGGAAGACCTTTCCTCAGCACCAAGAGTGTTTACATAGTGCCTGGCAGTCATAGTGGCACACCTCAAGGCAGGGTGTTAGTCTTCTCTTATCTGGATGACTGGTTGGTAGTCAGCCAGTTTCCTCAGCAAGTTTCGACTCCCTAACCTTGATCCAAGGGGTCCTACAGTCCCTGGGGTTCCTCCTAAACCCCAAAAAGTCAGTATTGACCCCAGTCCAGCTACTGGACTTCATAAGGGCAGAGCTAGACATGGTGGCGGGAAAGGCCTTTCTTCCCTAAGGAAGGGTGGAAATATTGAGTCAGCTAGCCAATTCCTTCCAGTTGTCCAGTCCAGGCCAGCAAGGCACTTCCTCCAGCTATTAGGCCACATGAGCTACAGTTTCAGGAGCCAGGTTCCAAATGAGGGATATTCAGGTCCACCTTAGGTCTTATTGGTCACAAAATCTCTACTCTTAGCGCTTCAGTGGTGGAAGGAAAGAGAAACCTAAGGCAAGGTGTACCTTTCCTGCAACAGCTTCCCTCAATGGTGTTGACCACGGATGCCTCCCTCCTAGGGTGGGAAGCACACACAGGAGACCAGACAGCTCATGGGACTTGGATCAGGAAGGAGAGCCTCCTTTACATAAACCTGCTGGAGCTCAGGGCAATGTGCCTGGGGAGCCAGTCTTTTGCCCCGGTACTCGAAGGCAAGGTTGTGCAAGTCAGGACAGACAACACAACCACTATGTATTACATAAACAAGCAAGGGGTACAATGTCACTGCTTCCCTGTGCACATAAAGACCATGCCTAATACAGAGTGGCTTGCTCTGAATCTGGATAGATGCCTGAGCAGGTCAATCAGAATCACTACGAATGGACACTGAACAAACAGGTTCTCCAAACAGTGTTCAGAAGGTGGGGCACCTGCTTTTAGCCCAGACAATCACCAACTATCACAGTTCTGTTGCAGGCCTCCTGCAGTGGAAACTGTGCCAATGGATGCACTACTGATGGACTGGATGGGGAAATTCCTGTATGCATTCCCCCCCTTCCCTCTACTTCTCAGAGAACACACTCAGGACACAGCCAGCAACTATGATCCTCATAGCGCCAGACTGGGCCTGACAGCCATGGTACTCCCTGCTCCTCTTCTGTCAGTGGGCAGACCAATATCCCTACCCAGGAGGCACAACCTCCTAACATCCTTACAGGGAAGAATCCTTTACCCCAACCTGCAGTCCCTCAGACTCAAGGCCTGGCTCTGGAAGACATAGAATATGCTGATCTTAGGTTGTCAGAAAAGGTTCTTCAGGTGCTCAGAGGCTCCAGAAAACCTTCCACAAAACAAACCTACTCTTCAGAATGGAAGAGATTTTCACTCTGGTGCCAGCACCAGGAGAATGGTCAGTACTCAAGCAGGTGTATCAGTAGTAGTGGACTACCTGGTGCACCTTCATTGTCTCGGCCTCAAGCCCTCTTCCCTAAAGGTTCATCTAGCAGCAGTCTCAGCCTGTCTCTCAGCAGGTAAGAAATCTTCCCTGACTTCAAATCAGGGGTTCAAAAATATTTTTTATGGGGCTTTTGCATTTGCACCCTCCACACAGGGAGTCCATTCCTGCATGGGACCTGAACATCTATATTGGACAACTGATGCAGCCACGTTTTGAACCGATGTCTTCAACAGAGCTGAAGTACGTCACATGGAAAACTGTGTTCCTAATAGCCATCACCTTGGCCAGAAGGGTCAGTGAGTTACAGGCTCTGTGTACAGAACTGAATTACATCGCTTTTCACAGACAGAGTAGTCCTGAGGACAAAAAAAAAGTTTCCCCCAAAAGTGGTGTCTGATTTTCACCTAAATCAGTCCATCACCTTACCCGCCTTTTCACTGACCATTCCAGTTCAGAGGAACCAGGTTACACAGCTTGGATGTCAAGAGAGAGGATCAACTACTACCTTGAGCACACTAAAGGTCATAGACCGGAAGGACTTAGTTGTTCCTGACCTATGGAGAGGTAGAAAGGAAAACCTGCCTCAAAGAGAACCATTGCCCTTTGGATTGTTGCTTGCATTCAGTTTTGTTACAGCAAGGAGGGCAGGGAACCCTTATTGGCCTTAGGCTCATTCCACAATGGGCACAGCTGCTTCCATAGCAACTGCAAGAGACATACCTTTGTTGGAAATCTGTAAAGCAGCTACCTGGAAAACTGTTCACACATTTATCAAGCATTATAGCCTGGATACACAGGCCAGGAGTGATGCTAGATTTGGCACAGCAATACTGCAGATCCTGTTCTTGAATAGGTTCTGTACCCACCTCCAAAGGCACTGCTTGGTTAGTCTGAATATGTCAGAATACACTAAGATTTCTTGGGGTTAGAAAAAGGCATCACTTACCATTATAATCTTGTTTCTTCCAAGGGAATCTTACTGCATTCTGAGCTCCCACCCTGCCTCCCCTACTAGAACCTGGGGGCACTGCACTACAGCTCTGTAACTGTGGTGGATTCCTGGGCTGTTTTTTTTCCTCAGGCCATCTGCGACCTGAGTCTTAGCGATGAATGCCTGTTGCTTTTCAGATGGGAGGCTGTTTATAGGAGGGGTGAATTGTTATAGTTTGTTATTAGTTTAATTTTAGATGGTATAGATAGCTTCCTTTCAAGCTTTAAGAATCTGACGGTTAGAAGGTTGTTTACCAGAGACAGTGGTTTGAAAACCGAGCTTGAGCCTAGCATTCTATCGTTTGTATAGGTTCTGTTAACCTTTTTAGCTCTGGGGCAATACTAGGGTGGGACCATACTGCATCTGTCAGAATACAGTAAAAGTCCCTTGGAAGAAACAAGATTACTATGGTAAGTAATGTCTTCTTAAGTTTACACCTGTGTCATTTTCTCATGGATTCTTGTGCTATATGACACGTTACAGTTTTTCCTACACTTTAGCTGCATGGTACACTTGTATGTTAATCAGTTCACTGTATTACTATTATTCTTCTTGGTTAGTGTGGTGGGAGTGGGGGCTCTTTTTGCTGAATTTCATGTCCTCTGATATAATTATCAATTTATTATAGGTTTCATGGACTACATATAAAGTCACCTATGACTTTATTTCGTTTTTTCTACCCAGGGATATTTTTGGTATTTGTCTTTTCACTCCTTAGTCCACGGTCATGGTCGCACTTAGTCTTTGATGCTGTTCCTTTTATTTTTTTTACTCTATTTCTTTATCTCTCCTGTCTGCTCTCGGAGCCCACTCCTTCCTTCCACTCATTCCCCCTCCATGGGATCTGCCCCTAGAGTGTCTTCTCTCTCCTCCTGCACAGTGGGGTCTGTCCCTCATGGTGGTCCGGATGGAACCAGAGTGGCTTTCATCCAGGGCTGCCGAGAGGTGTTCTCCGTTTTCTCCCTGGTTTCCCCTACCCTCTGGGGCGTCGAGCGGCTTCAGGCCGTCGTCCCGGTGGTGTGCTAGCGCACACCAGACCTCTCATCGCGCCCGTCGGCGTCCCCTCGGCTCCGGCTAGGCGGAGCCGCCCATCCCTTCAAATGTCGGTGCTTCCACCGGCTACGAAGGGATGTAGAACACAGGTGCGTCTTGGTCTCCCACCCTGAGGAGAGCATCCATTGGGACGCTCGATCCTCCCTCTCCCCTGCTGACCCCCGGCCACCCGAGTTCATTCCCGAAACCGGGTTGCCGGTGATGTTGTTCCTTTTAATAACTGTTCCAAGTTTGAAAGATTCTCCCCTGCCATGTGTAACAAGGGGAAATAAGAGAAAACTTTGTGGTTTATAATTATTTTTTCTGTGCAATTTCTATGTCTTGGAACCGTGATAGAATGTTTCATATGTGTATCTGCATAATGACTAAAAATCAAGTGTGAAAAAAAATATATATATATATATAAAATTAGAGAAGGACTTGGTCTCTCTGTTCAGCTTTTGCCGCTTTTATTTGGTAGATCTGTTTGTTATAATAAAGTCAGACTGCAATAACAATACTGTTCAGTAAATGTCCCTGTAGAAACAAAGTAATAAAGGCGATTAATCCTCACCCGATATGTCCGAGGAGACTCATTCAGTACACACCAGCATTTCAGTATCTGACTCAAGCAGGGTGGAGCGCAGTTCTGTTAAGCGGTAACAGGTTGCCCATAAGTAGCTATCTCATATGGGAACCCGACCCAAAGAAAAGCCAGGGAAGCGGGGAAAAGACCAGCCATCAGGAAGGGGATCATAGTAGTACTTCCCACCAGTCGTTCTAAAATTGCCTACTGGAACACAGTTGAGCATGGACCAGCCAATGTTATGGGGATCTACATGATGCATAGTAGACCACGTCCTCCGGACCGAATGGAATTCAGTTCATACAAAGGCCACCATCGAAACTGAAATGTAATGACTTCCCAAGTCTCCTGACTCCACACTGCTTCAGACATAGTTACAACATGGGGTCTTCATCAGTATTGCATCAAAATCTGCTAGTAAAACTGACTCTTGATCAGTATGATATTAAACAACCTTGAAGTAAGCATTGTGTCTGCATGGCAAAGCAAATCAAGACTCTGCTTTTCTTTTCGTGTCAACCATATAATGAATGCTACAGCACAGTACAATACCGAAGATGGGGCTACAAGGAAAATCAACCAGGTGCATCCTTAAACTCACACTTCCATCAAAAGCGCGATTAGCTGTGCGAAACCCAGTGGTGTAAAACTCAGTCAGATTTCATTTGGGTAAATAAATGGGAGCAGAATTTACATTTTATTTAAAAAGACAATAGGAAATTTATACGTTTATTGTAAAGAGTAAGATTTTAACATCCAGGCTGTAATAAAAGTACTGACACCAAGAACAGTATTTTTACATTTGCCATTGTTTGTTAATTCTCCAGATTGTTGACATCTACGGGTAAACCAGTACCGCCTCTGAAAGATGCTTTTATGAGCTTGCACAATTTGAGAGACCGGGCACACTTGCCTTCCCCTTTACATAGCTGTAGTGCCAAAAATAGCAGGCAGAAAATATTATTTTTTTTTTAAGTATTTTATTTTATTTCAGAAGCAGTTTCCTTTTCCATTTGATCATCAGAAGGTGTTCTACCTGATAGTATCGGGTGTGATGAGAAGAGCAGTACTTTACCTGAAGACGGACAGAACTAGTTCTGTTCCTAATCATTGTGACTACACTCATTGTGACATCACAAGTGACTGCTCTTGCAGTGGTTGATTGGCTCGTTCTTGGTCAGTTGTGATGTCAGACTGTGAGGTCATAAGGGTGATGATGTATGAGGAGTAGAACTCACTATGGCAGCCTCCAGAGAGAGTACTGTTCCACGCATCACATCTAGCACTGTCAGGTAGAATATATATATTTTAACTAGCAAAATGGAAAAGAAAAAAAATACTAGAGGTAATAACGGTTCATTACTTTTGAAGGTTAACATTAATTTCAGGCAGTTCACTTGCTCTTTTTATTTTTTTCCCATCATGTCTTTGCCTACCTGCCTTTCAACCCACCCTTCCATGGCTACCTCCCAGCCCTGGTAGGTGGGTGCAGACCCTGTGGTACACTAGCTCTTTAACCAGTTATCCACTCACCTCTTCTTTTGGACACTTTCTTTGCCCAGTTGTTGGTTTATCCTGGGAAGTTCCTCGTGGTTTGTACCCACTACAAAGGGTTAGATCAGGTTAAGTAATAGCTGGTGTGGTAAAGTCACTGTCAAGGCTGATAGAAAAGGAACTTGGTTGCGCAGTTGCAGAATGGTGATGACTCATGCTGTCCTCGCAGACTTGTTGCTGTGACACGTCTTGCTAGGAAGCGCCTAGAGAAGGGGAAGAAGAGTTGATCAGTAAGACAGAAGCCAGGGGTGAAAAAGGGGAACATTTCACTACACTGGCTTGATGACTGAATGATGATATTGCTGCCTACCGTTTGGTGAATCTGGGTTCAGTAGAAGGACACGTAGACCAGTCTTTCTGGTGGAAGCTGGACATAGTCTCCAGAGGAACATGGACTGTTTTCAGATAGGGTTAGTGGCACCTGCCACACCCCTTTATATCCTGGGGGGAGTCATACTGTGCAGACCTTTGTCTTAATAAAGTCCCCCTTTCCCCTGTCAATCAGTGAAGTGTTGGCATAATGGGCTTAGGCAGTGTATTCCCTGCTGTTCAGGCTGATGTCACATGTTGAATCTTGTGGAAGCTTCTCCTTCCTGATTGCCAACCAGATCAGGTTTGTCCTCCCATCAATCGAGAATCCCATCTTTGGAGGCAAGTTGTGGAGACATATACAATGACAAAAACAAAGCCGACACTTCAGTAACACTGCCAAAGCTGGGTTGGTGCTGCCATAAAAGCCAAAAGTGTCAGGCAGTGCTACCAGGTAGCCCGCTAACCCAGCTTTGTGGCTGCCTCCATCAGGGAGGCGTGACTAATGACACACAGTAACAGAATCTGACGGCAGATAAGGATTGCTTGACCCACCTAGTCTGCCCATTTTTTCCTACCTACTTGTATCACCGTAGACCCTGATCTCCTGCTTATCCCCCCTTTGTCCTATCACTAAGGTTCCCTTATGCCTATCCCATGCTTTCTTGAACCCCTGTGCAGTTTTGGCCCCCACAAATCTGCTGGGAGGCTGTTCCAGGCATCCACCACCCTGTTGGTAAAGTACTGCTTCACATCTCCCATGAGTCTACCCCCCTCCGGCTTAATAGCATGACCCTTTGTTCTTGAGTATCTTATTTTCTGAAAAATACTTCCTTCTTGAAACTTATTTGTACCTGTGAGATAGTTGAAAGTTTCTGTCCTATCCCTTCCTCCATTCCTCCAGAGTATACATATTAAGGTCCTTCAGTCTTTCCTCATAGGGCTTTTGATGCAGACCTTGCAAGATTTTGGTTGCCCTCTTCTGGACCGCTTCCACTCTGTGTCCTTCCGGAGATGAGGTCTCCAGAACGGGACACAGTACTCCAAGTGAGGTCTCACCAGAGATCTATACAGAAGCAACACCACCTCCCTCTTTCTGCTGGTGATCACCCTCCCTATGTACCCCAGCATCCCACTAGCTCTCCCAACAGCCTTGTTGCACTGCCTAGCCACCTTTAGGTCACCAGCTATAATAACTGCCAGATCTCTTTCCTGTTTGGTGGTCGTCAGTACCTCTGCTCCCATTTTGTCATTCTCCCCTGGAGTTCTGTGCCCAAGTGCATGATTTTGCATTGTTTTTGCACTGAAGCCTGGTTGCCATACTCTTGACCACTCCTTTAACGTTTTCAGATCCCCTCTCATTTTTCCACTCCCCGGGAGTGTCTACCCTGTTGCAAATTTTAGTGTCATCCGTGAACAGGCAGACCTTTCCATCCAGTCCCTCTGCGATGTTGCTAATAAAGACATTAAAAGGGACTGAACCCAGTACAGATCCTAGAGGTACCCCACTGGTCACCCTCCCTTCTTCGGAGTGAACTCCGTTTACCACCACCCTCTGGCTCCTATTCCTTAGCCAATTTCTTGCCCAGTTTACCAGCTTATGCCCCACTCCTAGGTTACCAAGCTTGCTTACTAATCTTCTGTATGGGACAGTGTCGAAGGCCTTGCTGAAATCCAGGTGGGCCCGCATCCATCGTACCTCCCTGATCACCCAGTCAAAGAACTCTAGATTCATTTGACGAGATTCTCTCCCCCTCCCCCCCCAATGAATCCATGGTGTCTCATGTCTTGTAAGTCACTGGATTCAAGATATTCCACTATCCTTTCCCTCAGTAGTGATTCCAATAATTTCCCCACCACTGAAGTCAGACTGACTGGCTTGTAGTTGACGGCCTCCTCCTCCTACCACCACTTTAGTGAAGTGGGACTACATCTGTCCTTTTCCAGTCCTCTGGAACCTCTCCCGTCTCCAGTGAGAGGTTAAACAAGACTTTCAGAGGTGCAGCTAGCACTTCCCTGAGTTCCCTCGGTATCCTTGGTTGGATCCCACCTGGCCCCTTTGCCTTGTCCACTTTCAGATTTGCAAGTTCCTTCAGGACTCTGTCCTCTGTAAATGGACTACTGTCCACCTCCCCATTCTTTGGTGCTCCTGTCACTTTTCTGTGGCCCCTCTCTTTCCCCTTCTGTGAACATTGAGCAAAAGTATTTAAGAAATCTTTTTCTTTGTCCTCCTCCACACAACCCCTTCCTTCTTAGCCTTACAATCTCTTCCCTGGTCTTTGTCTTTTCGCTTACCTACCTAAGAGAGGTATCCAGTGATATGGGCATGGTCAAATTGAGCGACTCACTTTATTTTATTTTTTTTTAATAGTCTCTTTATTTCATGTGCCCTGTTGTGGTGCCGCCGGCCCTGCCTGTGGGTACAGCAGCAAGCTCACTCGCATGATTTATTTATATTTTAGTCTTTGGTAACCGGGTAAGGCCCACTAGGCACAAGTGGCTGTTTTCAGGGGCGACCTGGGAGCACTGGCCGGTTAAGTGACTTGCTCAGAGTCGCACAGTATGCAAGTGGAGGTTGTGAGAATCAAACTCTGGCCTGGTCTGCTGGATGTATCAAGCTCGTTCACACCTCATTCCTCTAACCTCTAGGCTATATTGCCAGCCCAATTGACCCGCTGGAAGGCTCCCCCATCCCTGCCAGCCGGACCGGCGCCGAACCCCCCCAGCGTGATTCCACAATGGTCCTTAACGCAAGGCAGGCAGCGGAATACCATCAAGCTGCAGGTTGTGTCCAGCCCTTTTTCCATTTTTCGGCCCAGTGGGAGTGTGGACATGTAGTGACATCAAGACACAAGTGTGCAAGCATCCACGCGTGCTCCCCTCCCCACTGGACACCGCTGCACTGCACTGCCCACGCATCCCAGGGACTGACAGAGCAGTGGTACCCACCACTTCCCCAGGACTGGAGAGGCTGTCATTGAATATCCAATCCTAGTCTTCCCTCCCGACCCCGATGGCCTGGGCTCGTTCCCGAACCCGGGTCGTCGGCGTGGAGCTAGGTGTGGCGTCCAGTGCGTCAACCCTCAGTGACACCGGGCTGGCTTAAATGACTCACTTTATGCGACTCAATTTGAGCGATTGTCTGTACAGTGAGTGTGAAAAGAGAGCGAGTGTGTAAATGTCGAGGGTACAAGGCTAAAACAGCAACTGTAGGATACTGCGCTGGTATGAGGGACGTCACGTGAAGCAGAATGTAGGAAGTAGGTTGGATAGGCAGTGCCGAGCTGGCCATGTGGGTTTGTGGAGGCAATGTATACCTCCAGTATGGAAGGACCTGGGTTTGATTCTGGGTTGGCGTGCTACTGTTTTTGGGTGGGGAATGTGCTGGGTCTTGTAATTTTCTCAGTCCGTGTCTGCTCCTTGCCCCTCTGTCAGGCCCTTCCTCGGGTTGATTATTTTTATGTAGGGAGGTCGTGGGGGCACAGCCCACGTCTGAAATATTATTATTGTAGTAATATGGGCGAATTGTAGTCTGTGTAGTGCACTGTTGCTGTTTGTGTTTTTGGCATTGTGCACTCGCCATAGGTAGGCCATTATGTAGTCGCTGTTATGATGCGGAACCCCTTAAAGATGTCTTGTCCCTTTCTTTTTACTTCCTGGGCTGTTTTCTCCTCTGTTGGTGCCTCTGTGTTCCTAACTGATTCCCTGCCTCCTCTGTTTCTCCAGATGCAGCTCCCTATCCTCCTCTTTCTGTGTTGTCTTATACCTCCTGAATGCTAAGTTTTTTGCCCTTGCTTCCCAGCCACCTCGTTTTGGGGGGGGGGATTGTTTAACCAGGAGAGGCACACAAAGCCAGAGCTTGGTTCCACTTGTTTCCTGGGAGCACAAGGAAGTTAAGTGACTTGCTCAGGGTCACAAAGTATGCAAGTAGGGGCTGTGGGATTCAAACCCAGGTCTTCAGGTTTGCAGCTTAGAACCTTAAACCACTGCGCTATACTGCCTCTATAGTGGTCTCTTTTTCCTCTTGGCTTTGCTTACTAGACTGTCACAGAGGTTTGTTGCCTTCTCTATGCCTCCTTTTAGTTTTGCCCAAAGTTCCTACACTCCATCCAAGTCCTCCTCCATGGCCAGGGCATCCCTGAGTTATTCCCCATCTTTTAAACTCTGCCTCTTTGAAGTCCAGGGCTGTCATCCTTGTGTGGTTCAGTTCTGCCCCACTCCTTATATTGAACCACACAGTATGGTGATCACTGGTCCTCAGGTGGCCACCCACTGTGACGTCTGCAGCACTGTCTCTGTTGATTAGTACAAGATCCAGTATTGCCCCCTCACGAGTGGCTTCCTTAACTAGTTTCCTGAGGAATGGTCCCTGCAGGGAGTCCAGGATGTCCCTGCTCCTAACTGTAGCTGGGATGCTCTAATCAACATCCAGCAGATTGAAGTCTCTCACCAACGCCACCTCCTCTTTATTTACCATCGTTTGAATGGCTTCCCCCAGAACTGTATCCAACTCCCCCCTCCCCACCTTGTTGGGGTCTGTAGATCACGCCAGTGCGAATAGTAGCTCCATTTCCCGTCTCTAGGGCGACCCGCAGTACCTCCTCCCCTCCCTATATTCCCTGTACCTCTGTCAGTTTTATGCTGTCTCTCACATGAAGAGCAACTCCTCCCCCTTTCCCCCCCACCATGTTATTGCTTAACAGTATAGCCTGGTATGGCTGTATTGCAGTCATGGTTCCTAGTGCACTGGATTTCGATGCAAACTCATGCAGTTGGAGCCCAGAAACCCAGGGGCAACATACCAGTTGGGCGGGGAGGTATTGGCAAGCACAAAACAGGAAAGGAACCTAGGGTAACCATTTCTAATGATCTGAAGGTAGCAAAGCCGTGTGATAAGGCAATTGGGAAAGCTAGCAGGATGCTGGGGTGCATAGGGAGGGGTATCACCAGCAGAAAGAGGGAAGGTAGTGTTACCCCTGTATAGATGGATGGTGAGGCCCCACCTCAGTACCTGTCCAGTTCTGAGCGCCCAATTCCAGAAGGACCTAGATGGGAGTGGAGGGCAGTTCAGAAGTAAGTATTTTATTTGGCTCTCAATCCCGAGGCTCTGGGCGCCTTTACAGTAAAAAATTGACAGAGTGATACCAATATTCATGACAGATAACTAAACAGATTTAAAATAAAATATAAGTTTTATGGACCAGCCTGCTGGCACAGAGGAACGATAGCCATCTGCTGCACCAATGACCCAGGTTTGGGATCGGACCCAGGAGTCGGAGGGTCGGTTGGAGGGAGTAGGATTGTGCATCTGGTGGATTGCTCTTCTACTCCAAGGGAGGTGGGGATGAGTGTCCATGCGACAGACCCCTGACAGAAGCTGGGAGTTCTTCTGTAGTTGGCCCTGCATGTTGGGGGTGGGGTGGGGCAGACCACAGTCGTCATTACGTCCCCGAGGGTTTCACATTACAAAATGCCTGCCCCAGCTAATGAGCCCTGCTCCATTGCAGATCCTTCTGGCCTGTGAGTTAAGCCTTGCGCCCCGGCCACTTTGGGGTAGGCCTGAGTATGAGGGTGGCTGCTGAGCCTGGTGAGACCATTCAGCGCTTGTGAGCCAGCACAAAAATAATGTAATGGAAAAAAAAAATTAAGGGTTAAATACATCGGCAGAAAAGTTTTTTTTTTTTTTTTTTTTTGTATAAAGAAGTCTTCAGAGCTCTCTTGAAAGCCTCCATCCAAGGAGCCTCCATCAAGGATCTTGGCAGAGAGTTCAGAGGAGCAGGCCAGCCACCCTGAATGAACGTCACCCAAGGTTTTAGCCTGGGCCTTGGAACTGGGCCAGGTTCCCGGGCGTCTCCTCACAATGTAATTCTCCAGCAAAAGTTTGCTCCCCATGGGTCCTAGTGCCTCCGAGCAGCATCTCACTCAGTGTATCGATTGGAGTAAGACCTGTCCAAGACGATCAAGAATTACGGTAGGTACGTGCATTTCCTATCTTCCTGGCACATAAGTCTCCACCACTATCTGCACCAGTGGGAGAGTACTAAGTTGATAATCCCCTGGGCTTGCAGGAGAGCCAGAGCTCACGTTGGCCTAAGATAGAAGCCCATTAAGGATAGTTCTCTTAATGCGAATGTCGCCGTTGGTATGAACATCCAGTGCATAGTGCTTAACCCAAGGTATGCACTGAGCTCCAGGTGGCGGTTGCATATATCTGCAATTGGAACATTGCACTTCCGCCAGGGATGTCACACCGCCTAGCTGAGTGAGCGACACTCTACCTTCTAATTTAACTTGAGCCATGGAATAGCAATGTCAAGGCATGCCACTAACCATGATGAGATGCATCTGATAGCTTACAGGTTGACCCAGCCGGGTGTCGCTGAAAGAAATAAACAGTTGCTGAGTCTTGTAATCATCCTTGGTTCTATCTAAACAGAACCGTATAGGCTCTCTAACATCCAAGGAATGAAGAGCTCGCTCTCTCATTTTGGAAATTAGCTAAGTAAGCGGAAGTACCAGAGGTTGGTTTAGATGAATTCTGACACAACCTTGGGAAGAAATTTAGGTGAGTACGGAGAACTACCTTGTCTTTATGGAATACAGTATACGGAGGGTCCGAACCAGGGCATGTATCTCAGAGACCCTAGTGGCTGAGGTAATGGCCACCAGGAAGGCAGTCTTCCAGGTAAGAAATTTTAGTCACAGGTAGCTAAGGGTTGAAAAAGGCTCTGAAAGTGAACATGTCCAGCACCAGGTTAATGTCCCAGGCTGCAACTGGATGCTTAACAGGGGTCTGGTATGAAGAACTCCTTAAGAAATCTCTTCACCATAGGTAACTGAGCCAGAGTCAAGGAAGAAACCGGCTCATGGAACGCTGAGATGGCACTAAGGTGAACTTTAACTGTGGAGTACTGAAGACCTAAGTTTGATAGGTCCAGAAGATACTCCAGAACCTTGTCAGGAGGACAGGAAAAGGGATTCCAAGAGGACTTTGCACACCAGAGAGAAAAATGTTTCCATTTTGAAGCGTGAGCTGGTGGCTGGCTTCCGAGCAGCCAGAAGGATGTCTGAGACTCTACGAGAGACGTTGGAACCGATTCACTTCTATCTCTTCAGGAGCCAAGCATGAAGGTGAAGTGATTTCAGGTTGGGATGGACCAACGAACCCTGAGTCAAAAGATTGATTTGCAAGGAAGTGGTCTCGAGAGGCTGCCAACATACTGTTGAGTAGAGGAAACCATAGCTGCTTTTAGGCCAGGAGGGAGCAATGAGAATCATCTTGGTCCCCTGAGACTCGGAACTTGAGGAGTACTCTGGATTAGAGAAAGCGTGGAAAGGCGAAAGAAAGCGCTTTGTCCACCGCATCCTGAATACATCCTGACAGAAAATGCCAGGCCCTGGATTTCTGGAGCAGAAGAGAGGCAGTTTGCATTGAGTGGGGATGCAAAAGGTCCAGGTCTGAGTCCCCCACTTTGAACAGGGACCGAGCTACGGCTGGATCGAGAGACCACCGTGAGGGTCTGCCTCCATTCTGCTGAGGTGATCTGCTAGGTCATTTTGTATACCTGGGTAGATAAACCGCTTGAATCAGAGACTTGTGCTCCAAGCACCACTCCCACACCCTCATTGCTTCCTGCAAAGGGATAAGAATGAGCACCGCTTTGCTTGTTGATGTAATACATCACAGCTTTGTTGTCCGCTTGAAAGAGAATGTTCTTGTGACAAAGGACATCCTTCAGAGCTCGGATCGCATAGAGGACCGCCCTCATCTCCAGGACATTTATGTGGAGATGAGTTTAACTGAGTCCATACACCTTGAGTGTGGAGGGAGAGACAGTGAGCTCCCCATCCCATTAGCGATGCGTCTGTGGTGATGGAGATCTGATGATCCGGGGGAGCAAAGGGGAATCCTTCCAGGAGATTGCTCTCTTGAGACCACCAGGTGAGAGACCTTCGAAGGGGCCTCCACCTTGATGGGATAAGACTGGGGGTGAGAGGTCGGAGACCACTGAGTGGAGAGCATCCATTTGGTGGTTCCCATGTGCAGCCGGGCCAGGGGTACAGTGAAGAGCGAGGACGCTATGAGACCCAACATGCGCTCGACGAGAGCTGTAACCGATTGGTTCTCCTGATGTAACGGGCCATCTGAAGGATGTCGAGTCTTCTGTCCTCTGGAAGGAAAGTCATGGAAGAGGTGTCTGAAGCGTCCCTTATGAAAAGGAGCTCTGGAGGGCTGCAGTTGAGATTTTTTCAAATTCAGCAGAACTCCCATGGACGTGAGAAGACGAGTAGTCGCTTTGCACGGCTTCCAAAGTCCCTTGGCCGGAAGGGCTTGCTAGAAGCTAATCGCCCAGGTAGGGAAACACTCGGAGTCCCGATTTCCTGAGATGCGCCATGAGAACTGAGCAACACTTTGTAAAACTCGCGGCGCGAGGATAGCCCAAAGGGCAGGACTCTGAACTGATAATGCTGACCCAAAGCTACAAACCTGAGGAACTTGCGGTGGTCGGGTGGTCGGGATATGCTGGTAAGCATCCTGCATATCCAGAGAGGCCAGCCAGTCGTGTTGATGCAGCAAGGGTAACAGGGTACCTAGGGAAATCATTTTGAATTTCTCCCTGGGGAGGAATTTGTTTAACTTCTGAGGTCTAGAATGGGCGATCCCCAGATTTCTTTGGAACCAGAAAGTAATGGGAGAACCCTGTGTTTCGAGATGCGGGGCACCAGTTCTATTGCCCTGTTGTTCAGAAGGCCCTGGATCTCCGGGTGAGGAGGTCTGATTGAGAGGCCGACAACCTGGGTTGTCGCCTGGGAGGACACCGTGGGGTTTCCAAGAAATTGAGAGAATAACCTCGTGAATTATCCGAAGGACCCATTTGTCCGAAGTTATGGACTTCCACTGGTTGTAGAAGTACATCAGACGCACCTCCCACTGGAGGAGAAAGTTCACTCGGGCAGAGTGGATGAACTTGGGCCAACAACTCATAGGTAGGCGCTGGGGGTTTAGGCCCCCCGCGCTTACCGCGCTCTTCTTTGAGGTTGGGCAGGTTGGCTTTTATGGAAGCTTCCCCTGCCCTGCCCCCGAAAGGACTGACGACTATGAAACTGACGTCTGTTCACATGCCCCGAGAGGGGGCAGGATGGAGGTCTGGCCAATTTAATGGCCGATCTAGTCTTCTGAGTGGCCTCTAAGGCTTGCTCCACCTGAGGGCCAAAAAGAAAGGAGCCATCAAAGGCAGCGCCATTACCTGCTGCTGAGCATCATTCGTGAAGCCAGAAGCACGCAGCCAGGAATGGCGCCGAGTACAAATTCCCGCGGGTTGCTGAGCAAGAAGCAGTGTCAGTGCGCCCTATGTCGGCTGGACCTGTTGATTATTGGACTCAATACCTTTAATAACGGTCAGAAGAAGCTCTGACTTGAGTCCTAATCTGGAAGAGCTTCAACCATTCTTTTCATAGAGTGCCACAGGATGTTCATACTGAGAAAATAGCCTGATAACTGGCAACACGTATACTTAGAGTGGAGGCAGCAAGACTCTCTTACCTAATGTATCAATCTTACAAGACTTTTGTTAATAGGTCGAGCTGTAGTAGTTTGAGGAAGAACGACCTTGTCATTCTCTGCCAGGACTACAATAGGATCCGCAAAGGCTTGGGATGCCAAAATGGGACGATCCTTGGGAGCTGAATACTTCTTATCAACGGATTTAGCCACTGAGGGAATAAGAGCAGGATTATTCCATACCATTTGAGGCAGCGTCTCGAAGGAAGGCTGGATCGGAGGAGTCAAATCCGTAGGGATCTCCAAAGCATGAAGATACTGGAGTCTTAATATCTTCCCAGGATCGATGTCTGTAGTCTGGAGAGAAAGAGTGGATCTCAGGTTCCTCAACAGAGACTTAAAGGACAGGTCCTCACCACAGGCTCTGTAGCAAAGAAAGATCCTGTTTCCTCCACTTCATCACCCAACCCAAGGTCTGGGCAGGCTCAACATCATCTTCTGATGGTCCAGGAAGGACTGTTTGGACAGGAAAGGAGGAAAATTAGAGAGGAGGAAATAGCAGAAAACAAGGAGAGTCCCCGAGGGCTCCCAGCGCCAGACGGCAAACGGGCTGAAGACGGCACCGGTGGCGGGGTGCTGCACCTTGAACGCCTTCGGCGGCGCTGGGCCGCTCGGCGCCAAGAAGACCCAGCGTGCACCAAAACGGCGCCGACAAGCCAACAGACCCTGCGGAAGGCGCCGGAAAAGCCCCAGGAACCTGGAAAGCTAGAGAAGGAAAAAAAACAGGAGATAAGGGCATCGGTGTGGCCCCCTGCGCCGCAGCCATGTGAGGGGGGTAAACACCTAAGCACGGAGTCGCTGGCACCGAAGAAGGCGCCGCGCGACTAGGAAGGTCCAACCGCCCTACCTGATCGCCGGAGGAGCCCGAGGGATCCAAGGTAACCGAGCCAGGCAGAAGAACCAACCTCCGAGCCCATCGCTCCATAAGAGGGGCCCACTGATGAAACTGCTCATCTGGAGCCCTACCTATAGGCGGGGAGGGGCTCCGATGTCGAGGACGATGATTATCGGAAGTTGGCGACTCCGAAGGAGGAGATCGGCAACTAGCAACGATAACCGACTGTCGACGCGCAGACATACCAGAGGGCGACCTCGAGTGATGCCTTCTCTTTTTTGACCTGTGGGCCGAAGAAGAGCTCGAGGCCGAACGGTGCCGAGAATGCGACCATTTATTTTTATGCCGGCAGGGGGACCGCCCATCCCCCCGGGCATCGGACTGACCGTAGTCGGAACCCCGCTGAGGAGAAGGAGGCTGACCGGACCCAGCCCGGCTGACTGAACAGCTTTCATACGAAGTCTCCCTACCGTCACCTGACCTGCTCATGGTCGACTCCATCCAGTAGGCCGAGACTTCTTCAAGTAAGTTAAATTTAAAATATTAGAAAAATTTAACGAAAATAGAATAAAATTAAGCGATACTACTATCGTGATAATGTTACAAAAAAACAAACTGAAAACTATGCGCTAGTTTGAAGTTTGACTCCACCGACAGGCGGCGTTGTCACTGAAGCGCACTCGACAGCGGGAAAAAAGAACTGAGGCGGTTGGAGGTGCGTCGCCGAGATAGTCATACCGCCTGAGCTGCATGGGCGACCGCGTGTCTCGCTGCCGACGACCTCCAGCAAAAGTTTGCTCGATGGGTCCTAGTGCCTCCGGCGTTAATCCCACTAGTGTGAATGAGTGGTGGAGACTTATGTCCAGGAAGATCTAGATGTTCTCCATCACCGCTCCATACGATTCATAACAAACTCCCCCACCCACCATTGTGATCTTTATGCCTTAGTCGGCTGGCCCTCGCTCTCCGTTAGACGGACAGTCCATGCAGGTACATGGACTTTAAAACTTCTTCAGAATAAACTACCGCAATACCTATCCTCCTTAATACTTATAGCGCGCAGTGTCTATTCACTTAGGAAGTCCAAGTTTCTCCTGCTTGACGTACCTAGGACTCGCACCTCCTTTGGGAAACGTGCTATTTCATGCTCATTGCCAACTATTTGGAATAGACTACAATCATTTTTGAAATTAGCCAGTATTGTCCCTGTTAACTTCTTTAAAAGGTTTTGGCTAAATTAAAAGACACTTGCAACTGTCTTTAATGAATTGCCTTTACTAGGACTCAAACCAGTGATCCCGTGATTTCCCAGGTTCCATTCCTACACTTCTTTAACTCTGTTTCATACCACTATCAGTGTTTTAGGTGGAATCTTTGTTGAATTGTTATGGAATTACTGTTATTTTCCAATGTATGTAATGTATTGCCTTGACCAACTGTACAAATTTCTCTTCATGAGCCGAGAGCATCTTGGGTGCTCTTTATCATTTTGCCTATTGTGTATGATGATGCAAGCTCTTATCACTATGAACTCTGTTTTTTATGATGCAAGCACTTAACTATTTGTCTGTAAGTCTGTCACAGAACTTCATTGTAATGTATGTACACCTCAGGACCTGCTTGTGAATGAGCTTGCTCAATGGAGCTTTCCTGCAATAAACTTGAACTTGAACTAGACTGGTAGTGAAGTGACTGAACATGTAGTGGCAGCCATTTCATACATTAATATCCACACACAGCCTTGGACAATTGCATGAACTGGTTTTATAGGAAGGGGAATGTTGGCCAGGACAATGGGGTCAGGTAGTGACAAAAGTGCTGGCAGCCCCACATCTCATTTCTCACAGTAATCTACTCATATTTCTCTCCTTCTGCCTTCCTCCTTCCCTGAAAATAGCAGTGCCTTGCAAGAGTGACCGTCTCAGTCCCCCTCTGGTATTCATTCTTCACTATTACTCCTCACACTAAAAACTGGTAAGCTCATCACCCTTCTGCATCATGAATGCAAGTAGTACAGTCCCCGTTTTATTTTGACATATCAAATATAAACATATCTTTCCAGTAAGTCAGGCTTATAGGAGCAGGGAACAAGGGGAATGATGGGCTTTCCTAGCCTTAAAAGATCTAAGCTACCTTTGATTAGGCACTATTAAATGATGGGTGTGCACATCATTATGCACGTCATTTAATAGTGCCTAATCATAGGTGGCTTAGATCTTATGTGGGTAGGAAAGCCTATTTTTCCACTTGTGCCATGCTGCTATCAGCCTGGCTTACCAGAAGATCATGTTTATTATTAATAAAGGAATAATGCACAACAGGGTGTATGTCGTGCTGTGATAACGCCATGCCTGGAGGGGTTGGGCGCGAGGCCGCAGGCCGAGTGCGTCCAATACCCCAGGCATGGCATTATCCCAAATGACACACACCCTGGAGTGCATTATTCCTATTCTACAATGGGTCATTGTTATACAGAATTAAAAAAATAATTTTAAAGATGTTTTTGTGTGGAAAAATATTTTTGTTTTTTAAGAGAAGATGAAACAATCAAGCAAAGGCTCCATAAAATGCTCATCTGCAGGTTCACAGTGAGGCTGAGACTAGAGCCGTGGTGTCGTGCTGGGATAACGCTATGGGTCTAGCCAGAAATGTCATGGTGATTTGCACATATCCCATGATGCATTGCACTGTGGAAGTATGTATGATGTTGCATTTCTTTGTAACTTGATTTCTTGCCAATGCTTTTTGGGGTAACTGTTCTTTCAGTGATTCTGCCTTGAGGTGTTTTGTTTATAGCTTGTTTTGTTTTTTTCTTTTCGGGCCCCTACTATGTAAGCAAATGAGGGCTTGCATAAGGGTTATGGGTACATTGTAGCTGGTAAATGGGATCAGAGATCAGAGTCAGTAGGTGCTGGCTAAGTTCAGAGAAAGGACATTCATAGTCTGTTGCTGTAAACTGATGTACTGAAGAAGGAATGTGGTACTGCAGAAGCTTATTTCTTGTATTTTGAATAAACATCACACAGAGATTGTGTGTTGAACTGGTTTATCTGTTATTCCACAACCCCTCCACAAAGGTGAGACGCGAAGATAAAACCAAGCAGTCCCGCGACAAAGACCGTAGTTGGTCCTGGTCCAGGTCCCGGTCTCACTCCCGCTCGCGGCCCACTCCCAAGAAAGCCCGTAGTTCGAAGGGACTCGTGTGAGCGTCCAAAATCCAGAGATCAGGCTAAGACTGGGCCTTCGGGGGAGAGGCCAGCGAAGCCTAAGGTGACTCAGCTAAGGGTTACCATTAAGTCCTCGGAGGTGCAAGCTTCCGCCCCACCTTCCAAGGCCTCGGCGTGCCCTCGGAGTCTAAGGACACTCCAGCACCCCCTGACGGTACTCCGTTGGTCACCTTTTTGGCGACGGATCTCGGCGCAGCTGTCGAAGGGTCTGCGTCTCCATCCCCCAAGTCCTCCTCCACCTGGGGCTCTACAGGGGGCTCTCCTTCCAGGGGCGACGTTCCGGATATTCCCTTTCTGGGGAAAGCGTCCTCAGTCTTCACTAAGGAGGAGCTCTAGGATCTTTTTTCCTTTTAGTGGGGGCAGGTCCAGATGTGGACCCACCCCCCTGAAGCCGGCCCTGTCACCAGTTCCGGACCCTTCTGGTGAACCACAGCCAGGAGGTGGTGCTTAGCCGCATAAGACCACGGAAAGGCCGCCACCTACACCTCCTCCCAGGGCCCATTCCTGTTCATGGTCCGGACACGTACACCGACGCTCTACCAGATCGAGTAGCCGATGCCGGGTCAGGTCTCATACCAGGAGCTGTTCCCGTTCTGTTAGGCGGGACCACTCCCGACGTCGGTCCTTTGACCTACATCAGTCTTCGCTCTGCCGTTGGTCCCATGACCGACGCTGGTCTTTGGACCGTCTTCGATCGGTGAGTCACCAACGTTCAAGTGGGGCTAGTCACAGGGATCGGTCTGGCTACTCGACACCCAGTAGCCCTTCTACCTCTTCCATCTCGGGAATCGGGGGGGTTCCCCAGGAGGGAAGGACCAGCCCCACTCGCATTCTGATGATCCTACTTTCATGGACATCATGAGGCACATCCAGGCCTCCAATGAGTGGGATACAGAGGACCTGGAGCCGGAAAGCCGTAGATTGGCTAAACACCTGAGGCAGAAGGAGCCTAAACCTTTGGTGTTGCCTCCTTTGATGGACACATTCCAGGACCTCACCTGGATTACCTGGAAGCGTCCAGCTTCAGTCCCGGTGGTTCCCAAAAAATTGAACAGGCTGTATAGAGCCCTGAGGGATGAACCATTTTTGGCCGAGCACCCTCAGGTGGACTCTTCAGTGATTACGGCTGCTCACGATAAATCTAAGCAGCCCAAGCACCTCAGCTCACAGTCTCCCGATCCGGAGTCTCATTATTTGGACCAGGTGGGCAAGAAAGTGTATTC
Source organism: Neoceratodus forsteri (assembly GCA_016271365.2). Classification (NCBI taxonomy): domain Eukaryota; kingdom Metazoa; phylum Chordata; order Ceratodontiformes; family Ceratodontidae; genus Neoceratodus; species Neoceratodus forsteri. The sequence continues at coordinate 1,070,544,201 of CM028134.1, read as the reverse complement.
TGCCTCCACCTGTTCCATTAGATCCTTGAACTTCCTTACCCATATGGTCATGTACCAGAATGCGCTTTGGGAGCGGGACAAGAGCTGGTTAATGCCTTGCCAGACTCCAAGAAGAAAACGGAGATTCTAGGGACATAGATATGTTGTTCATCCACATTGGCTGGCAGGTTCCTTGCCGCTTTAAATCTTGCTGGAAGGTCTTCAAGCTAGCTCCTCCCACCCACCCGGGTGGTAAAATTCTCGGCTCTGCCCCATGACGCCAGATCTTCCTTACCGCTTGGAAGCTCAGGTTCCCTCCTTAACGCTCTGCGTGTAGACTGGATCCTAATTCTTCGGTTTGCCCGAAACTTATTTTAAAATTCTCAAGACTTCGGTCAAGTTTCTCCCTCGTGGCTGCGATGGACAAATCGACTCCCGGGTTTCGCGGTGCCCTTGTGGGCAGAAGATGTCCAGGACGGACCCGCACTCCACGTGCTTCTACTGCCTCAGCCTGGAACATGACCACGAGGCCTCCGAGGTTATGCCATTCGTTTTATAGCGTCCTGGAAGACCCGGCTGCCCGGTTACAGCTTAGGCCCGAGCGCTACCCGCCGGTTAAGTCGAAAGAGGCCCGTTGGGCGGTTACCGCAGCGACTGGCTCAGCTGAGCAACTCGAGCAGATGATCGCCCTCAAGGAGGAGGCGGCACAGGTCGCATCATCCTCTTCCTCATTCGCAGCATTTATCCCGCTCTCTCTGGGTACCTCGTATTCAGCTTCTTTCAAGGAGCTTTGCCAGTCCCTTTCCACGAAAGGAGAGGGGCCATCGGGACTTTCCTCTCGGTTCCAAAAGAAGGACTCTAAGGGTAAGTCCCATCGTCGGCGTTCGTGGGAGCGGGAGAGGTCCCCTTCTCCGGACAGTCAACACTCTGCTTTGGTCGAGGTTGCGGCCGCTGGCTTCATAGCGTCCCCATCAGGCCAGCCGGCCGAGACACCCGTCAATGCGGTCCAGATTTTTCTCGACCCATCGGACGGGCTGTCAACTGGTGAAGCCGACAACCCTTGTTCACCGGCGCGCCCCTCCCCCCGGTGGAGACCGAGGACTTGCCTGCACCTCCGGTGCCACAGTCCCCAGTTAAGGCTTCCGAGCCAAGGGAAGAGCGGGTGTCCCCCGCCCCTTCCCAGATCCGTTCTGAAACACCGAGGATCTCTGTCTCGTCCTGCCGATGTCGCCCGACACCGGGGTCTTGGTCTCAACACCGAGGTAAGGTGGCGCGCCGCTAATCCTCGTCTTCCTCCTTGGAAGAGAGAGGCTTCTACGCAAGTTGCATAAACACTACAAGGACCTGATGTGGCAGCAGTTACTCCTGTCCGGGAACAAGCCGACGCTGTCGACTTCTCTGGCCATCAAGTGGCTGTCACCCGAGCGGACGAAACAACCCCTTGCTGTAGTCGAGGTGCCCAAGCCTGGGCCGGTTGTTCGGCCGAAACCAGCTGCCCCACCGATTGTGGTGGAACCTCCGCCTCCACAACCGAAATCGGGGGTGCCGAGCAAGGACTCTGTCGGGTCAGGGCCTGCCCTACACGTTGTCGGTCACCCTCACTCCCGACCGTCCTCAGCAGGTGGAGGGTGGCTCAGGCCCCAGGCAGCTCTTCGTGGACTCGTCCGACGACGACGACTCCCTGTTCTCCTGGCCCATTGACCTGGAGTCCTCCGGGGGCCAGTCGATGGACTAAAGCCCATCGCCCTACATGGGTTTGCTTCAGCTCATCTCGGAGTCCACCGGGATGCAGTTTGAGCCCGTATCCAAGCTGGCTAAATATACCCTGACGGAGATACTGGACCGAGGGGATTCACCCACGGAGGCCTTTGCGATGGCTGAAGCCATTGTTGGCCCAGCCTTGGAGCTCTGGCAGCCGCCTGCTTCCTGTCCTGCGCCTTCAGCCAGGATGGCCAGGAAGTATGCAGTCCCTACCGGCTCTTTGCCCAGTTTTTTGGAACACCCCTCTGCCGAGGGGTTGGTCACCGACAGCGTTTTGTGGCATTCCGGGAATGCTAGGGTCGTGGGCAAGCCCCCCGACAAGGAGTCCAAAAAGCTGGACTATGCCGGGCGCAAGGTGTACGCTCCGTCCTCCCTTGGCCTCCGCCAGGCCAGCTCGGCCGTGCTGATGGCACACTTCTCCCACGGCCTCATGGGCTCCCTGGATGAGGTGATCCCTCATCTCCCAGCCGACATGCAGACCACGGTCTGGCAGGTGCGGGACCAGGGAAGGGCGGCGAAACAGTAGCACCAAACGGCTCTGGACATTGGAGACTCCTGTGCCAGATCAGTTGCGGCCGCAGTGGCCATGCGCCGCAGAGCATGGCTGAGGATATCCACCTTCACGGCGGATACCCAGCATAAAGTAGCAGATGTCCCCTTCCTAGGGACTGACCTCTTCGGCTTTGGAGTGGAAGGTCACCTCCAGTGGATCGAGAAGTTCAGTGCCACTCTGGACTCTGTCACCTGCGCTCAGAAGCACAAGGGCCATTGACAACAACAACATAAGTCCTTTCACCCTTCTGCGCCTGCGGCACGTTTAGCCCACCAGTACCAGGGCCAGCAGGCTCGAGCTTGGCACCCCAAAGCCAAGCCTGCGGCTTCCTCTAATAGGAAGCAGGGAGGAAAAGGCCCAGGAGGTCCCTCGGCCGGTCTCTCCTCCAAGCCTGCCCAGTGGCAGGTTGAGGGGTGTCGCCCCCAGCCTCGTCACCCTTCCCTGGGTTCCCCCCGTGGGGGAATGGCTCCACCACTTTCATTCCGCCTGGTCCGCTATCACCACGGACCGCTGGGTGTTGGAGGTGGTAGGAAAGGGCCTGCCCCTGGAGTTCGAGCAGGCCCCACCCTTCCGAGCCATCGCCCCTTGGGGGGGCTACGGGGTCCGCAGCCTCTCTGTCAGCTCGCCGAGCCAGTATCACCCTGCTCCTCGAAAAAGAGGTGATCAGGAAGGTGGCGGATCCTCCTCCAGACCCGGGGTTTGTGTCCAGGTACTTCCTGGTCCCAAAACTGGGCGGGGGGGGCTGGTGCCCCATTCTGACCTGAACAGGTTCCCAAGATCTTCCCTTGTCAATCTTCACCATTCATTACTTCCTGGGTGTAAGCGAGGCGCGCACCCGTCACGAAGACTTTTTTTTTTTTTTTTTTTTAAGTTGCCCTAACGGCCCGCCCTCGAGGCGGCGTCATCGACATGCGCGAGGGGCGGCGTTAGTAGGCGACCAACTCCTCCTCCAACTCAGTTCTGTTTCTCCCGCCCGTCGAGGCAGCACCTGTTCCGCGGTAGCTAACCGAAAAGTGCGTATCCATTCCTTTCTACACTCGATGCTCACGGTAAGACTGTTCCTTTTTCTTTCCTTTGTGCAGGCGCGGTGTATTTCCGACCTGTGTTTAATCTTGTTTATTTCGCGTTATGTCCGGTTCTGGAGCGAACGTTCTTCTAAGACGGGCCGTGCCCCTATGCGTCCGGTGCTCCTGCGGCCGATTTCTGTCTCTGACCGCATGACGCCTGTCTTCTTGCCTGGGACCCAACCATAATATGGATCTGCATAGGCTCTTTCGATGGACCGTCAGTTGGCCCTCGAAGTCCGCACAAGATAAGCTCGGGTAAGTCCTCGCCGACTGGGGATCTGTGCCGCCGCTGGAATCTCGGTGAGATCCTAGGCTCCTTCGGTCCCTCCCGGCCTATACGGTCCGAGGAGGTGGGGTCTCTTCCTCTTGCCGAGGGGAGGCCCCTTCCGCTGTGTTGGGGAGGTGCCTGTGCCTTTCGGGCCGCAGCGCTGACACCGCCGCAGTCACCTCTTCTGAGGTGCAGGCTCCCGTGTGGCCTGGCTGGGCCCGCCTGGTGGACCCCACGCGCCGGGCGCTGTTGATCCCGGGCGCCCTCGTGTGCCGGTGATCGGGCGGCGCCGCGGTGGTGCTGCTTTTGGCCTGGCGCTGTTCGAGGTGCTGGGAGTTTGGCGGGCCCGTCGCTTCCACGCCGCCTGTTGCCGGGCGGCTCTTCCTCCGGTGGTGCTGGTCTGCCGAGCTGGGGGTGGGTTGGGCCTCATGCTGCCGGGCGGTTGGGGCGAGCGGTGTCAGATCGGGCCTGCGCGCCCTGTGTTCGGGGACCCCTGGGTGGCCAGCATCGTCCTGTTGGTCTGGCCTCCTGAGGACGATGATCGATGTGGACCCATCCTGGCATCCCCATTGGAATCTGGGTCCTCGTGGTAGTAGGCGGCGCAGCGGCCCTCCTCTGTCCCCTGCTGGCTCCTTGAGGGTTCTCGGCTGGGGTGGCCGAGAGTCCTGGGGCAGACGTTGACGGAGGGAGGCCCTCTGGAGTCTGTGACAGCTACTCGGGTGCTGTTACCTCTGGGGTTAGGGGAACGCAGTCGGGAGGAGGCCCTCGAACTGGAGGGGTTGAGGGCAGGCCCCTGTTGCTCGGTCTCTTTGGCCACTCAGGGGTGGCCAGGAGCCGTGGCGCAGAGCCCCGCCTCCCCAGGGTTCTAGGGTGTCCTGGCTGCTTTGTAGTGGACTGCCCTCTGATCCATGTGTCCCGGCTGTCACAGGGAGTTTCTCCCAGGGCTCTTCCAGGTTGCCTCTCCAGAGTCTGCCTCGGCCTGGTTTATATCCGGATCCCTCCTACTAGAGCTCCCTTCCCCGATTCCAGAGCCCTCTCGGAGAGCAGTTGCCTCGGAGGTGCCCCTCCATCTCTCTGTTTCACCCCGCCTCCCAGGCCATGTCGGTCCCACGGTCCGTTATCCTGGGAGCAGTTCAGGTTCTATGTGCCTTCATATGTTGTTACATGCATGAGCTGGTCTTTCACTTCCACCGCGGGAACCTCTGGACCCAGTTCCCATCATCTCGGCTCTCTCCTGAGGGAGGGAACCCTGTTCACTGTCCTCCGGCGTTGATTTCTACTGAATATCGCTTCTCCGAGGATGGTGAGGGATTCGATTTCACGCTCGGAGACATACTAACGGTGACGCGGAATTCCTTGGTGATCAGCCCAGCATCTGGTGGTACTTTCTGGCTATCCTCCAGGAGGCGCTCTATCTGGTCTCTGGCAGTTCTCGCGTTTTTCCCAGCCCGCGGACTGTCAGCGAGGTATTGTGCCCTCTGGTCTCTAGTTCCTTCTCAGCCCGCCCTCAGGTTTGTATACTGATACTCCTTCTGGCGCCTGCTGGCGACGACCGCCCATTTGATCGGACTCTCCAGTTCGATCATAGCTTGAGGTTCTTTCTTCGCGGCGAAAGTGCATGTATTGTATCACATCAGCTCACCACGCTGGCCCAACCGCATCTGTGGTCGATGATGTCCCAGCTGTTGGTATCTATGCCTGACACTGTGCAAACCAGACAAGCTGCTGTTTCCCGGGTAGGCCTGAGCTGGCAAGACACTGCCAGGGCACTTATGACGCCAATGAGGTGTTTCCAGGCTTATGGGACAGCGATCTGGATCAGGCGGACGGCATGGCTTGCCTTCCGTTGTCACCCTGGCCCGGCTAGTGATGCGCGTCCGCCTTCGGGGACTCGTTTTTTTCATCCAGAGCTAGAGATTTTTACAGGGCTCCTCCGTCTCCCTCGGAGGCACCTAGCTCTTCTCCCACTTAGGCTTTCTGAATGTTGTGGTCTTCCTCGTTTTCACCAGCAGAAGGTGGGTCTTGTCCTCAGGTATGGCCCTTCTCCTGGGGAAGAGGAGTTGTATCACCAGGTAATGATGGTGAAGATTGACAAGGAAGATAGGAAATTACGCACTACCGACTTCTGATCTCTCTGTATCTTCACCATTCATTACTTTACGCCCGCCCACCATCCCTCAGTGCCTCTTCCTGTGGCCCACCTCCGCTCCTCCTCTTCTGCATTATATAAAGTATAGGAAAATTGCTCATTTTCCAAAAAAAAAAAAATCTTTGTGGTTTGAAATCCAGAAAATTATTACTTAAGATTCATGGCTATTCCTGATTGCATTGGCGATCACATCTGCATAACTATCTCTTGTTATTCTCTGTCAAGATAGCTCTGGGGTTGTTTGCCTGGCTCAGGCTATTCAGTTTTGATCCTGTAACTCGTGTTCAGGTAGTTGCCTGAAATCTAATCCTCTCTATTCTGCCTTAGAGCAGAGGAACTATCTCGCCTGTTCCTTTCTTCTAAAAAAAAAAAAAAAAAATGCTGAGGAACTCTCCTCACTGCATAGGCATCTTGGTATCTGGTCATGCATCTAGTTAAAAAAATTTTTTCATCTGTAAAAAAAAAAAAAAAAAGGAATAGGAAATCAAACAGAAGCAAATGAGAAGGTAGGCTTCCTCCTGGTTTTTGCTAAGTGGCCCTTATGTCCTCCTGGCAATTTTTTGGTAGAGCTCTGCTGACCATATTCAATCTTAGCTGCCTAAGCTTGGCCGCCTTAGCCAGTCAGTCTGAGTCCTGCTTATCTTGAACGCTGAAAGGTTTTACATTTATTTCTAACCTCAGCAGCGCTTCCCATGCTGCTGGGGTTTTATTCTTCCCTCTCGGCTGTCCTCCAGTTAAAGGCCTGCTGCCACGCAGCCCAAGGTGTGTGGGTGTCAAGAATAATGCGTTAAGATGAGGACTATGCCCCTGAGTTGTTTGTCAGCGGTTGTGAACTTTCTTCAGCCTCTCCATTCGGGACTTGTTTCCCTTTAGTCGAGCTTCAGCTGCAAGCTAACTATGTCAAGGCATTCTGGCCTTCAAGATCCTATCTCTCTTTCTTCTTCTTCTTCTATTTCCTCCTTTCCATCTCTCCTCCTAGAGTCGCTTCAGGTAAGGAGGCCCTGCACTTTAGTTGGGATGTTTTCTTCTCCTCCATCGCTTATTCCTTTTCAGTTCATTCTTCTTGCTTTGCTATCCTCGGCCATTTTGCCTCGCTATCTATATTTTCGCTTACTTCCCTCCGCCACAGAACTGAGTTGGAGGAGAGTTTGTTATTGACGGCCGCCCGCATGTCGCATGACTACCTTGAGGGGTGGCCGTAGCAACTTTAAAAAAAAAAAAAAGTTTCTCTGACGGTGCGCCTCCTGCTTATACCTGGGAAGTATTGAATGGTGAAGATACAAGAGAAGACAAGACTTACGTAGTACGTATTTTTCTGTCTCGACCTTCAGGATGGTCACCTGTCAGATAATCCCATCCTGAACGAGGGGTGGTTTTGTTCTCTGACCTCAGGACGCCTTTTCACTGCTCCAACTGGTCTGTCCCACTAGAGACCTCCTGCTCAGGGCAGAGGAATCACTTACTAGTTCGGCCATGCCTTGGCATTTCAGCCCCAGGTCTTCCCAAATGCATGGCAGTGGTGACAGTATTCTTGGGGCTTACGGTCCGTGTACCTTACCTGACGATTGGTTGATTGTGCCCCTCCAGAACGGAGGTGGAGCGTCCAGAGATCTGGCCTCCAGGTTTGTTTCTTGTTGGCCTCTCATCAACGAGGCCAAGTCTGAATTCATGGCAGTAATAATTCATCGGGTGAGCTCGACTTCACGTGCCAGAGCATGGCTCCCGCAGACAGGGCCGAGGTTCTTTCCTTGGCCAATCATTTCTGGTTGGGCACCAGCCCTGCCCGGGACTCCCCAGCTGGGTTCATGGCCGCCTGCACCAGCGCGTGGGTCCACTGGGGCCCGCTGGTACATGCGCGCCCCTTCAATGGGTGCTGGCCAGCCATGGTCACAGCACTTGATCTGCTGGATCAGTTTAGTGACAGGATCGCTAGGATGAACCTTCCCAGGGTGGACCGGCTCCAGCATTATCTGCAGATGGCATCCTGCTTGTCCACTGAGCTGACGATCTCTGTTGACCGATGCTCTATGATGGTGCCCATCTGGGATGACAGAGCATATGCCTTAGTCCCCTCGGGAGTCCTTGATACACATCAACCTGCTGAGCTGAAAGTAAGTGTTCATCTAGCTCTCACCGCCTGCTCCATTTCTACCGGGTCAGATGGTTCAGGTCCAGATGGACAATACCACCATGTCTACCTAAACCACCAGTGGGACGCCCATGCTCTGTGTAGGAAGCCCCGATTTGGTCACTCGTAGAGCCTGAGGCGGATCTTGTTATTCATGTGGCAGGAGCCCAACACCTGGCCATGCCCTAAGTCGTGGTGCCCATCCCACTTATGGTCTCTCGCCGGGTGCAGGATCCAGCTCTCCCACTAGGACACGCCCAGGTGGACCTGTTTGCCCAGGGAGAATGCGCTGAGACTGTTTCATGCCCGTCCTCAGCATAGCTCATGAGGATGCCTCTGAGGCCATGGACTCTGGCCTTTACGCCTTTTCTCCATCTCCTTGATCCAACTGGCGAGGAGGACAACGAGGGACTTGTAGCCCCAGACCGGCCCCGCCCAGTTCTGCATCCAGATCTCCCCAGTCCAGCCTCCAGGCTCCTGAGGGCGGCTTCTGCCCGCCCGGGTCTTGATCTCAGTCAAATCAGGCAGTCCATCCGGACCTTCAATCCCTGCACCTGACGGCCTGGTTTCAAGCTGCCAGGAGTTCCAGGCCTTGTTTTCCAACGAGGTCCTCAACGTCAAGGAGGCATCCCTGCAAGGAGTCGCACTCAGAAAAATGCTACGCCTTCAGACAGAAGAGATTTCCATTTGTGTCAGGGCAAGGCCTGGACCCTTCCTCCTTCTGGCAAGTATTCTGACTATGTGGTCCCTACATCAGCAACTGTTGATTTCACTTAAGTTGCACGGGCAGCTATCTCTGCTACTAGCGGGCTGCCAGTCGGTGGTAGGAGAAGGTGGTCGGGCTTCACTTTTGATCACATATCCTCCGTGCAAGAACCTCCACCTCCATGGATCTATCATTGTTGGTATTGGCTAAGCTCATGGGCTTTCTATCGAACCGATGCACAGTGTGACATCTCTCACCTGTCATGGAAGACCCGTCTTGTGGCTACCACCAGCCAGAAGGACGGAGAGCCCAGGCGTCCATGAGTCTCTTTATCTGGCTTCCACAGGGTTGTCCGCGCCCCCAACCGAAATTCAAGGTGGTACTGGAGTTTGACTTTACCTGTGTTGACTCTGCCAGTGTTCTACCCCAATCACACCTCAGCGAATAACACATAGGCCCATACTTTGACCCCAGAAGAGGCCGCCATGCGAGCGGACGCACAGTCTGGAGAGGTCGCTGGCTGTTTGTCACCACGTTAGCCGACCTGGGGACCTGCAGCTAAGTTGGACGATAGGGTGGTGGCCACCCTTATAAATCCAAGCAGGTGGGCGGGCATAAGCCTCCCAGAGAATAAGAGCTCATTCACCCGCCATACTGGCTGCATCGGTGGTTGCCCTGGGACGTCCCATCCAGGAAATCTGTGCAGGGCCAAGTACCTGAAGTCAGCACACACCGCCACCCACTCACCACACGACCTGAGTCACTGGATGCTTTTTCATGTTCCAGTCCTATTTCCAAGTAGGGGTGTGCGCCTTGCCTCCTTCCTCCCAGAGAATCAAGTAGAGTCTGCCAGACAGTGTGGATGAACAATAATCCATGTCCCAAAATACAGGTATTCACCTGTACAGGAGATCTCCTGATATAAGTTCCACCACTATTCATACTGGTGATTAGTCGGAGGCACCAGACCCATCGGACAACTTTGCTGGAGGGTCGGCGAGAGATGGCGCCAGAGCAGCGTCGAGCTGCAATGACTATCTCAGCGACGACCCTCCAACCGCCTCAGTCTTTTTTCCCTGCTGCCGAGTGCTTTCAGTGACACCGCCGCCTGTCGGGAGCCAAAGTAGCGCGATAGTTTTCAGGGTTTCTTTTGTAACATTATCATGATAGTAGTATCGCTAACTTTATTCTATTTTCGTTAAATTTTTCTAAATATTTCAAATTTAACTGGTAAAGTTCCTATTGGACGAGTCGACTATGAGCAGGTTGTGGGACGTAGGAGATTTCAGCGAGCTGTTCAGTCAGTCGGCTATCGGGTTGCCTCTTCTCAGCGTTCCATAACGTCAGTCCGATGCCCGAGATGGCGGACTTGCTGCATAAAATAAACGTCGATTTTCGCACCTGTCGCCCGGCCTCCGCCCGGTCACAAAAGAGAAGGTATCACCAAGGTCGCCTCTGGGCGTTCGCGCTGGCCGACGGTCGTGTTATCAGAAGGTTGCGGTCCTCCTTCGGAGTCGCCAACTTCCGTGACTATCGCCCCGACATCGGAGCTCCTCCCCGCTTATAGGTAGGGCCTGTGATGAGCAGTTTCCATCAGTGGGGCCGCCTATGGGAGCGATGGGCTCGGAGGTTGGTTCTTCTGCCTGGCTCTGTTGCCACGGAGCCCCCGGCCCTCCAAGCGATCGTAGTAGGGCGGTTGGATCTTCCTAGTCGCTGGCGCCTTCTTGGTGCCAGCGACTCACGGCATAGGTGTTTCCCCCTCACATGGCTGCGGCGCAGGGGGCCACACCGATGCCCTTATCTCCTGTTTATTTTCCTTCTCTAGCTTTCCAGGTTCCTGGGGCGTACCCGGTGCCTTCCGTGGGGTCTGTTGGCTTGTCGGCGCCGTTTTCGGTGCCGTTGGGCCTTGCGGTGCCGTCCGCTGGCCTTGCGGTGGAATCTGGCGGCACGTCTGCGGTGCGCTTGGTCTGGTGGCGCACCGTGTGCTCTCAGCGCAGTGCCGCCGAGGGGCTTCTCGGTCCCGCGTGCCTCTTTGGCGCCGCGCTCCTCAGCGGTGCCGTTAACCTGCTTTTGCCTTCTGGTGCGGGGGCCTCGGGGACTCTCCTTGTTTCTCTGCTATTTCCTCCTCTCCAATTTTCACTCCTTTCCTGTCCAAACAGTCCTTCCTGGACCATCAGGAGATGATGTTGAGCCTGACCCAGACCTGGTTGGGTGATGAAGTGGAGAAACAGGATCTTTCTTTGCTACAGAGCCCGTGGGTCGAGGACCTGTCCTTAAGTCTCTGTTGAAGAACCTGAGATCCACTCTTTCTCTCCAGACTACAGACATCGATCCTGGGAAGATATTAAGACTCCAGTATCTTCACATGCTCGGAGATCCCTCTGGATTTGACTCCTCCGATCCAGCCTTCCTTGAGGCGCTGTCTCAAATGGTATGGAATAATCCTGCTCTTATTCCCTCAGTGGCTAAATCCATTGATAAGAAGTATTCAGCTCCCAAGGATCGTCTCATTTTGGCATCCCAAGCCTTTCCGGATCCTATTGTAGTCCTGGCAGAGAATGACAAGGTCGTTCTTCCTCAAACTACTACAGCTCGACCTATTATTAACAAAGAGTCTGTAAGATTGATACATTAGGTAAGAGAGTCTTGCTGCCTCCACTCTAAGTATGCGAGCCAGCTAGCAAGGTTATTTTTCTCAGAATGAGTATATCCTGTGGCACTCTGTAGAAAGAATGGTTGAAGCTCTTCCAGATTCGGACTCCAAGTCAGAGCTTCTTCTGACGTTATTAGAGTATTGAGTCCAATAATCCAACAGGTCAAAGCATGCCGTTTCGACACTGCTTCACGCCTCAGCAGCCGGTGTTTGTACTCAGCACCATTCCTGGCTGCGTACTTCTGGCTTCACGAATGATGCTCGCGAGCAGGTAATGGCGCCTGCCTTTGATGGCTCCTTTCTTTTTGGCCTCAGGTGGAGCAAGCCTTAGAGGCCACTCAGAAGACTAGATCGGCCATTAAGTTGGCCAGACCTCCGCACCTACCCCTCTAGGGGGCATGTGAACAGGCGTCAGTTTCATAGTCGTCCAGTCCTGCAGAGGCAGAAAGCTTCCGCAAAAAGCCAACCTGCCCAACCTCAAAGAAGGCGCAGCAGAAGCGCGGGGCCTAAAGCCCAGCGCCACCTTATATTGCTGGCCAAAGTTCCATCCACATTGCTCGAGGTGGAACTTTCTCCTCGGGTGGAGGTCGTCTGATGTACTTCTACAACCAGTGGAAGTCCATAACTCCGGACAAATGGGTCCTTCGGATAATTCGCGAGGGTTATTCTCTCAATTTCTTGGAAACCCCCGATTGTCCTCCCAGGCGACAACCCAGGTTGTCGGCCTCTCAGTCAGACCTCCTCACCGCCGAGATCAGGGCCTTCTAAACAACAGGGCAATAGAACTGGTGCCCCCATCTCTGCGAAACTCAGGTTCTACTCCCATTACTTTCTGGTTCCAAAGAAATCTGGGGAATGCGCCCATTCTAGACCTCAGAAAGTTAAACAAATTTCTCCCCAGGAGAAATTCAAAATGATTTCCCTAGGTACCCTGTTACCCTTGCTGCATCACACGATTGGCTGGCCTCCTGGATATGGGACGCTTACCAGCATATCCCCATCCACCGACCCACCAAGTTCCTCAGGTTTGTAGCTTTGGGTCAGCATTATCAGTTCAGAGTCCTGCCTTTGGGCTATCCTCGGCGCCGAGTTTTACAAAGTGTTGTGCAGTTCTCGCTCGCATCTCCAGGAAAATCGGACTCAAGTGTTTCCCTACCTGGACGATTGGCTTTACTAAACCCTTCCAGCCAAGGACTTTGGAAGCCGTTAAGCGACTTCTAGTCTTCTTCACGTCCATGGGAGTGCTGCTGAATTTGAAAAAATCACAACTGCAGCCCTCCGAGGCATCCTTTTCATAGGGGCAGCTTCTAGACACCTCTTGCGAAGGCTTTCCTTCCAGAGGACAGAAGACTCGATATCCTTCGGATGGCCCGTTACATCGGGGAGAACCAATCGGTTACAGCTCTCTCGATGCAACGCATGTTGGGTCTCATGGCGTCCTCGGTGTTCACTGTACCCCTGGCCCGGTTGCACATGAGAACTACCCAATGGATGCTCTCCACTCAGTGGTCTCCGACCTCTCACCCCCAGTCTTATCCCATCAAGGTGACGGAGCCCCTTAGAAGGTCTCTCACCTGGTGGTCTCAAGAGAGCAATCTCCTGGAAGGTTCCCCTTTGCTCCCCCGGATCATCAGATCTCCATCACCACAGACTCATCGCTAATGGGATGGGGAGCTCACTGTCACTCCCTCCACACTCAAGGTGTATGGACTCAGTTCGAAACTCATCTCCACATAAATGTCCTGGAGATGGGAGCGGTCCTCTATGCGATCCGAGCTCTGAAGGATATCCTTGGTCACAAGAACATTCTCCTTCAAACGGACAACAAAGCTGTGATGTATTACATCAACAAGCAAGGCGGTGCTCATTCTTATCCCCTTTGCAGGGAAGCAATGAGGGTGTGGGAGTGGTGCTTGGAGCACAAGTCTCTGATTCAAGCGGTTTATCTGCCAGGTATACAAAATGACCTAGCAGATCACCTCAGCAGAACGGAGGCAGACCCTCACGAGTGGTCTCTCGATCCAGCCGTAGCTCGGTCACTGTTCGAAGAGTGGGGGACTCCAGACCTGGACCTTTTTGCATCCCCACTCAACGCAAAACTGCCTCTCTTCTGCTCCAGAAATCCAGGGCCTGGCATTTTCTGTCAGGATGCGTTCAGGCTGCGGTGGACAAAACGCTTTCTTTACACCTTTCCACCGCTTCCTCTAATCCAGAGAGTACTCCTCAAGTTCGAGTCTCAGGGGACCAAAATGATTCTCATTGCTCCCTCCTGGCCTCGGCAACTATGGTTTCCTCTACTCAACAGTATGTTGGCAGCCTCTCCGAGACCACTTCCCTTGCAAATCAATCTTTTGACTCAGGGTTCGTTGGTCCATCCCAACCTGAAATCACTTCACCTTCATGCTTGGCTCCTGAAGAGGTAGAAGTGAATCGGTTCAACGTCCTCTAGAGTCTCAGACATCCTTCTGGCTGCTCGGAAGCCAGCCACCCAAAACGACGCCTCAAATGGAAACATTTTTCTCTCTTGTGCAAAGTCCTCTTGGAATCCTTTTCCTGTCCTCCTGACAAGGTTCTGGAGTATCTTTTGGACCTATCAAACTCAGGTCTCAGTACTCCACAGTTAAAGTTCACCTTAGTGCCATCTCAGCGTTCCATGAGCGGTTTCTTCCTTGACTCTGGCTCAGTTACCTATAGTGAAGAGATTTCTTAAGGGATTCTTCATACCAGACCCCTGTTAAGCGTCCAGTTGCAGCCTGGGACATTAACCTGGTGCTGGACATGCTCACTGGAAGCCTTTCGAACCCTAGCTACCTGTGAGCTAAAATTTCTTACCTGGAAGACTGCCTTCCTGGTGGCCATTACCTCAGCCCGCAGGGTCTCTGAGATACATGCCCTGGTTACGGACCCTCCGTATACTGTATTCCATAAAGACAAGGTAGTTCTCTGTACTCATCCTAAATTTCTTCCCAAGGTTGTGTCAGAATTCCATCTAAACCAACCTCTGGTACTTCCCTCTTACTTCGCTAATTTCCAAAATGAAGGGGAACGATCTCTTCATTCCTTGGATGTTAAGAGAGCCTTGCAGTTCTATTTAGATAGAACCAAGAATTTTCACAAGACTCAGCAACTGTTTGTTTCTTTCAGCGACACCCGGCTGGGTCAACCTGTCGCTATCAGATGCATCTCATCATGGTTAGTGGCATGCCTTCGACATTGCTATTCCATGGCTCAAGTTAAATTAGAAGGTAGAGTGTACGCTCACTCTACTAGGGCGGTCATGACATCCTAAGCGAGTGAATGTTCCAATTGCAGATATCTGCAACGCTGCCACCTGGAGCCTCAGTGCATACCTTCAAGCATTATGCACTGGATGTTCATGCCAGGCGGCATTCCGGATTCGGCAGAACTATCCTTAATGGACTTCTATCTTAGTCGCTGTGAGCTCTGGCTCTCCTGCCACCCTTTTGGGGATTATCAGCTTGGTACTCTCCCACTAGTGTGAATGAGTGGTGGAGACTTATGTCCAGGAAGATATGAAAATTACGTACCTACCGTAATTCTTGATCTTCTTGGACGAGTCTCCACCACTCATTCACACGCCCACCCTCCATCCCCCGAGCTCACCGCTGTGTTGGTCTTCACTCCCTCAGATCTTTAGGCCGTGAAGACTTCTTTGCTGACCCTTCTTACACGGGTCGACGGACTATCTTATGTCCGCTTTTTAGGTTAGATTTACTTTACGTTGAGCTGCGCTTGCACCTCCTTGGTAAAAGGTACTGAGGCGGTTGGAGGTCGTCGCCGAGAAAGTCATTACGCTGAGCCGCGCTGCTGCTGGCCTTGGGTCCTCATGGCGCCATCTCGCCGACCCTCCAGCAAAAAGTTTGCTCCCGATGGGTCCTAGTGCCTCCGGCTCTAATCCCACTAGTGTGAATGAGTGGTGGAGACTCGTCCAAGAAGATCAAGAATTACGGTAGGTACGTAATTTTCATTTCTAGGAATGGTATATGTTGTTCATCCACATGACCCACCCGACCTCCCCGGCTTCGACGCACAACCTGGCTTCCAGCGGGCTGGATCTGGCGTCATGGGGCGGAGCCGAGAGTTATACCACCCGGGTGGGTGGAAGGAGCCAGCTTGAAGACCTTCCGGCAAGATTTAAAGTGGCAAGGAACCTGCCAGACAGTGTGGATGAACAACATATACTATTCCTGGAACTCCTATTACAGGGGAGTAACCTGTATATTTGATGCCCTTGTGGTTTACCTGGTAAGCACTTTTTTAAGTTTGATTTAAAATTTAACTACAGTGATTGACTTTTCTGTATTGTTCCTATGGGCCCATAAAAAGGATACATAGCGGGTACGAACCTTTCCAAGATTTTGCTTCATGAAAAATTCTAAGGCCTTTTAACAATACTGTTGTAATCTGTTCTCTTTGTCTTGCAGGAAATTATGACCACACAGATGGAAAGGTCAAAAATGGAGTAGCAGGTGACGAACTGCAGCACACCGAGCCGGATTTGAAGGAGACACCTTCTGCATCTTCTTCCTTGCACCGACACTTTTGACCTTCTGTGTGCCATCGTCTTCAGGAACAGTCAAAGGACATTGTAGCAGGATGGGATGCAGCTTCAAAAAAACATTATTCTGCAGTTAACCTGGTGGACACTTGGGGGAAAAATAGCTTTAAAAAAATACTGGTTAAAAGTGAAGAAATACACTCAAGGATCTTTACATAGAGGTCTGCAAATCCGGTTACTTGTTGTCAGGCATCACCCATCCCTCTTTTGCAGTAAACCCACTCCCACCCCCACCTCTGACTGATACACTTACCCCAGCTCTCAGTGCCAAGTTTCTGTTTGCAGTGTAGTAAGCCTGTGCCAAATTAAAAAGTAAAAAAAAAAAGTAGTGTACAAAATGTAAACCAAGGTAAATAAGATCAGAGCCCTGAAAACATCCTCAGGTTACGTCTTGGTTTGAATCACAGTTTGAGAAAATGATGGTTTATCCTTTCTAAGGCAGCAAATGAAACAGTCTAGTGGAGATGAACTGCACCCAAATTCTGTCCCAGCCTGATGTTTCTGTCAAGATCCAGCAGCGATCATAAACATTGGATGGCACTGTCCCTTACCCTTCATGCTCTTAGAGCGTAGCCTTAAAATGATGCACGGAACAACCTAGCCACGTGAGTAGAATACAGATGTGCCTGACCTTTTGCTGTCACCATTACCTGTGAAGAATTGTTGGAATTTATCATTTGTCTCACGCACACATGTGATATGGAGACAAAACTGTGTAAGGGGTGGGGTTGGGGAGGTCCTTATGGCCATGTTGGGGGTGGGGCTGCCAGCTACATTCTGTAGTGTGTTGCAGATTCTAAAATGTGAAAAAATAGCTGAAAAGATTTTTGTAATTTTGCTGTCTGATGATGTGTCTGCTGTGTTTTGCACTGATGTGCAAGAAACAAGGGCTTGCACCCCAACCCAAGATGTCCCCACCGTCACCCCACAGGCTGACACACAGAATTTGATGGACATGACCTTGTGGGAGGGTCACACAACTTTCTGGAATTTGGAACAGCACCTGGTGGCCCTGGTGCAATGCTGTTTCCATAGCGTCTTATGGCAAGACTGGGGAGGGGAAGGATCTCACCTCTGAACAGGTTAAATAAAATCTGACTTGTGTAAGGCAGAGCCTAAAAACACTGGCTTTGATGATAGATGAAGGAGGGGACAACTGACAAAATTAGGAGAAGAGGGACCGGCCCAGTGGCATGGAGAGCTCAGGTGCTGAGCACCTGACCACCTGCTACGTCAGAGACCTGTGTTGGGAAACAGATGCGGGTCGCTTGGGGGGCTAACTTGGTGAGGAAGGATTAAGCTTCCATAGGACTGCTGTCCTTCCTCAAGAGGGGGGATGCCGTGTCTCACTGTTGACTACCACCTGGTGATGTCTGGGTGGCAGCACAAGCGAGGTACACAGTGGGAAAGGATCTCACACGCAGAGCACCGGGGGCATCTCTGAAGAGGTGGAGCATGCAGATTGTGCTCAGTGCATGTCAGGGGGCCCAGGGGTGAAAAGGTGGAGACATGGGCTTTGTGAAGCCCTGCTTCTCTCCTGACGGGCCATCCTACTGATCCAGTCCCGAGGCCACACTGGATCATCTGCCGGGGGGAGGGGAGGTGGTGCTTCACATCTTCTGCCCTGCCATGGGGCGAAATTCACGGTGGTACCTGCTTCTGAACTCGGAGGAGGTAAGTGGATGACTGTTGGGAACAGGGACAGGGCTGATAAAGCCACGCAGACCTGCCTAAGGAGGAGGATAAAAACTTTTGTGGGAAAAAAACAAAAATTAGGAGAAGAGGGAGAGGTTCAGCCAGTTTTAAGGTGTCAGTGCACTGCTGTTTCAAATGTTTCCTTAAACTCCCCCACCCACCCAACAGAGAGGTTGCCGTAATTGGAGGGCACCCACCTAAAACATTTTGGTAGTTAATGCATCTGCTATTTCACTTCTTTCTGAGGTTTCCTTTGTATTTTTGTTTCACAACTTATTACCCAGGACAGCCCATTTCTGATACAGCACCTCGTTTTCTGTGGAATCCTTCTTCCATTCAGTTACACAGCTGGGTGGACTGGGGCACTTAGTGGGTAAGGGACTTGCCCAAGTTCATCCAAACCTGGTAATGATGCGGACTATACTCAAGAGGCAGTCCTGTGGCTCATACCATCTCTGCGTGTGTTACAACAGATTGATGCTGGCTGCATGTCATACATCCTGGAATGTGCTGCAACAGAACGTTGTCTGCTTTCAGCACTCATACACCAGTAGCGTGGAGGCTGACCACAGAGTCAAGACGGAGCATGCACCCTAGCAGGGCTGCTGAACAATGAGACATTGTAGTGCCAGTTAAACACTCAAATTAAATTAACAATGACATTGAATGCTGTTAGGCAAAGAGTCAGTTGCTGTTGGTCAGTAACCACCACTGTTCACAAGAAGTGGCCATAAGCCATGAAACATCAACTTGTAAACAGGTGGAAGTTGCAAATAGAAATAGGCTGAGAGTGCAATGGGAGTTGATCCATATTTCTTTGCTTAATTATTGGACTGTGATTGGATCCTCCGACATCTTGGACATTATAGTATACAAGGGCATCCTGGACGTTATAGTAGCTTATAAGCACACATGCAAGGAAATATTTATCCAGGGTTTGCTGCACTATGGGGTGTGCTGAAGGGAGCTGGCAGTAGGAGGGCCTTGCTCACGTAACATGATTAGAGTTCCCGTTGTTTTGATTTCATGGCTGCTGCTGTTGCAATAGCATTGCCCATCCTCGAATGTTGCAGAGCCCAACTCAGATTTGCCCGTTGCAGAGACTCTGACAGAAACTGAGTCAGACCTTGCAAGCAACAAGCCCTCCTTTGTTGCTAAGGGCAGCAACTCTTGCTTCCGTGTCAGCCTAGACTGTAGCAGACTCTTGAGATGAAAGCCTTGTCACTGTGAGTGGAAGCCTTTATAGGTTGGGTCCCCAGTATATTGGGATGCACAACCCTGTTATTGGCTAGGTATCATTCAGGCTGTCATTTTTGGTGAGTGCCAGTAGGTTCTTACCAAGTTATGATCATTGATGTCAAAATGATCTGGCAGCTGTTGACTAAAAGAATATGAAAAGTATAGGCGGGGAGTTTTTTTTACATGCCTGTAGCAGGCCTTACCACTCCAGAGGGCCACTTTTTCTAGTATTTCGCAGTAATTCTGTGACATCAGTATTACCCCCCCCCAGCACCATGTTCGGTTCCCACAGAATTTCCAAGATGCTTTCACAAAGGAATACAGGTACAGAAACACCACTTTGGAAAGAGAAGTAAGCAGTACCTACCCAAGGAAATCCAGGGAGAGGGGACAGGGGAGTATATACAGACACTGTCAGCCATCTTGTCTTGTAGGACCCTTCTGCTGGGTATAATACAGTTGACAGCATTTTACCAAAAGCTGTATTCATGAAAAAAAAAAAATATATATATATAATCTAAAACAGTGATGACAATGGGGCATACAGCATATTAGGACAACGAACTGCAAAGTTCAAATTGGTTGTCCTGTTGTTGTTAGATAACGTAATTTGTTTTTGTTTTTTTTTTTAATGTAAATTTTCAAAGATATTTCTTCTGAGTCTTGCAGTAAAAGGTTCACAGTATTATAGAACTCACAGGAAAGTTGTTAGTAACATAAATCATTTAAAGCAGCAGTGCAACAAAGTTCGGTGAAAAATTTGACCCTAACTTTTTTTCCATTATAAAAGGTTCCAGGCAGTTCCCAGATTTATTTGGTGCTGAAATGTTCCAGTTCCACCAAAATGTGAACATTTTGTAAATGTTTTAATTTAGTTTTTTCTCAAGAAAAAGAAAGATGGCTGCCACATTCGACTTAGAAATACCGCTGCAGACCTGACAAGAGTTAAGATCACGAAAACAAAAAAAAATTATGGTGCACAGCATCAAATGTACCTAGAAAAATACATTTGACAGGTATGTTAGTATTTTTACTAACTGTAGCTGAAACTAGGTTTTTTTTGGTGGGGGGGGGGGACTGTTTTTGTTGCACTGCCGCTTTAAGTTCAGAAGGGATATTAGGCCCATTCCCCAAGGAACTTGATGGTGCCCACTAATCTAGGTTGGTTCCATTTGTGGGATTGACTTTGTCATGTCTTTTTTCCGTTTATATGGCACCCAGCTTATCTTGTATGCCTGTAAGAGTGTATCCTCCTGTATTGTTAGGGTGAGATGACCACAAACTGAAGGCGAGGGGTTCTGCTACCCAAACAGTGCGGGAGTTGACGCTCTTTCAGACATGAAACTGTCCTGATGCCATATCATGCAAATAATGTCCGGAGTTGAGGGATATAATGGGTAAAAGATTTTTTCAGTTATTCTTTTTATTAAAGTTCGTTAAGATACTTGCATATTTGCCTACACTGATTACGAACATAAAATCGAATAATAAAAGTTAAAAAAAGGAAAGAAATTGGCTCTTGTCTATTTACCATAACATCTAGAATGTTTATGTGTTTATTTACTTATTTATTTAGTTGTTATTGATTTATTTGAGTTTTGGTAACTGGGTGGACCCGCTGAGACCAGCAGCCTCTTTTTCAAGAACAACCCAGGATTCATTGCATTCAGATAAAGGAGCCTGTATAAAAACTGTTAAAACAAGTAAACTGTGTACAGAAGGAGAATAATGCAAAGCGGGAATCTTCCTGGACATAAGTCTCCACCACTCATTCACACTAGTGGGATTAGCGCCGGAGGCACTAGGACCCATCGGGAGCAAACTTTTTGCTGGAGGGTCGGCGCGAGAGACGGCGCTGTGAGACACGGCGCCGCGAGCAGCGGTTCGAGCGGTAATGACTATCTCGGCGCCGACCTCTCCAACCGCCTCAGTTCTTTTTTCCTCATTGCCGAGTGCGCTTTCAGTTACTGACGCAGTCAGCCAGTCGGAGTCAAACTTCAAACTAGCACATAGTTTTCAGTTTGTTTTTGTAACATTATCACGAATAGTAGTATCGCTTAATTTTATTCTATTTTCGTAAAATTTTTCTAATATTTTAAATTTAACTTACTTGAAGAAGTTTCGCCCTACTGGACGGAGTCGACCATGAGCAGGTCAGGTGACGGTAGGAGACTTCGTGATGAAAGCTACTAGTCAGGCCGGCTGGGTCCGTCAGCTTCTTTCTCCTCAGCGGGTTCCGACAACGGTCAGTCCGATGCCGGGGATGGCGGTCCCCCGCCCGACATAAAAATAGCGGTCGCATTCGGCACCGTTCGGCCTCGAATTAGCCCTCTGGTATGTCTGCGCGTCGACGGTCAGTTATCGTTGCTAGTTGCCGGTCTCCTTCTTCGGAGTCGCCAACTTCCGTAATCGTCATCCTCGACATCGGAGCCCCTCCCCGCCTATAGGTAGGGCTCCAGATGAGCAGTTTCATCAGTGGGCCGCTCTTATGGAGCGATGGGCTCGGAGGTTGGTTCTTCTGCCTGGCTCGGTTGCCTCGGAGCCCTCGCCCCTCCGGCGATCAGGTAGGGCTGTTGGACCTTCCTAGTTGCGTGGCGCCTTCTTCGGTGCCAGCGACTCCGTGCTTTGGTGTTTTCCCCCCCTCACATGGCTGCCGCGCAGGGGGCCACACCAATGCCCTTATCTCCTGTTTTTTTTCCTTCTCTTGCTTTCCAGGTTCCTGGGGCTTTTCCGGCGCCTTCGCAGGAGTCTATTGGCTTGTCACGCCGCTAGCTCTTGCGGAGCTGCATGCTCTTCGGGCGCCAGCGCCCTCTGGTGCCGCCTTCGGCCTGCTTTTGCCGCCTCGTGCGCCGGGGCCCTCGGGGACTCTCCTTGTTTTTCTGCTATTTCCTCCTCTCTAATTTTCACTCCTTTCCTGTCCAAACAGTCCTTCCTGGACCATCAGGAGATGATGTTGAGCCTGACCCAGACCTTGGTTGGGTGATGAAGTGGAGAAACAGGATCTTTCTTTGCTACAGAGCCTGTGGTCGAGGACCTGTCCTTTAAGTATCTGTTAAAGAACCTGAGATCCACTCTCTCTCTCCAGACTACAGACATCAATCCTGGGAAGATATTAAGACTCCAGTACCTTCATGCTTCGGAGATCCCTACGGATTTGACTCCTCCGATCCAGCCTTCCTTCGAGACGCTGTCTCAAATGGTATGGAATAATCCTGCTCTTATTCCCTCAGTGGCTAAATCCATTGATAAGAAGTATTCAGCTCCCAAGGATCGTCCTATTTTGGCATCCCAAGCCTTTGCGGATCCTATTGTAGTCCTGGCAGAGAATGACAAGGTCGTCCTTCCTCAAACTACTACAGCTCGACCTATTAACAAAGAGTCTTGCAAGATAGATACATTAGGTAAGAGAGTCTTTGCTGCCTCCACTCTAAGTATGAGATTGCCAGTTATCAAGGCTATTTTCTCAGTATGAGTATATCCTGTGGCACTCTATGAAAGAATGGTTGAAGCTCTTCCAGATTCGGACTCCAAGTCAGAGCTTCTTCTGACCGTTATTAGAGGTATTGAGTCCAATAACCAACAAGTCAAAGCCGCCATGGACGCTTTCGACACTGCTTCTCGCTCAGCAGCTGCAGGGATTTGTACTCGGCGCCATTCCTGGCTGCGTACTTCTGGCTTCACGAATGATGCTCAGCAGCAGGTAATGGCGCTGCCTTTTGATGGCTCCTATCTTTTTGGCCCTCAGGTGGAGCAAGCCTTAGAGGCCACTCAGAAGACTAGATTGGCCATTAAATTGGCCAGACCTCCGCCTGCCCCCTCTCGGGGGCATGTGAACAGACGTCAGTTTCATAGTCGTCAGTCCTTTCGAGGCAGAGGCAGGGGAAGCTTCCATAAAAGCCAACCTGCCCAACCTCAAAAGAAGACGCAGCAGAAAGCGCAGGGGCCTAAAGCCCCCAGCGCCACCTTATGAGTTGTTGGCCAAAGTTCCATCCACCCTGCCCGAGGTGGAACTTTCTCCTCCGGTGGGAGGTCGTCTGATGTACTTCTACAACCAGTGGAAGTCCATAACTTCGGACAAATGGGTCCTTCGGATAATTCGCGAGGGTTATTCTCTCAATTTCTTGGAAACCCCCGCGAATTGTCCTCCCAGACGACAACCCAGGTTGTCGGCCTCTCAGTCAGACCTCCTCACCGCCGAGATCCGTGGCCTTCTGAACAACAGGGCAATAGAACTGGTGCCCCCGCATCTGCGGAACACAGGGTTCTACTCCCATTACTTTCTGGTTCCAAAGAAATCTGGGGGGATGCGCCCCATCCTAGACCTCAGAAAGTTGAACAAATTCCTCCCAGGGAGAAATTCAAAATGATTTCCCTAGGTACCCTGTTACCCTTGCTGCATCAGCACGACTGGCTGGCCTCTGGATATGCAGGATGCTTACCAGCATATCCCGTCCACCCGACCACTGCAAGTTCCTCAGGTTTGTAGCTTTGGGTCAGCATTATCAGTTCAAGTCCTGCCCTTTGGGCTATCCTCGGCGCCCGAGTTTTACAAAGTGTTGTGCAGTTCTCACGCATCTCAGAAGGCGGACTCAGTGTTTCCCTACCTGGACGATTGGCTTCTTGCAAGCCCTTCCAGCCAAGGGACTTTGGAAGCCGTGCAAGCGACTTCTCGTCTTCTCATGTCCATGGGAGTTCTGCTGAATTTGAAAATCTCAACTGCAGCCCTCCCAGAGGCACCTTTCTTAGGGACGCTCTAGACACCTCTTCCGAAGGCTTTCCTTCCAGAGGACAGAAGACTGACATCCTTTCGATGGCCTGCTACATCGGGAGAACCAATCGGCTACAGCTCTCTCGGGATGCAACGCATGCTGGGTCTCATGGCGCTCCCTCGGTGTTCACTCGTACCCCTGGCCCGGTTGCACATGAGAACCACCCAATGGATGCTCTCCACTCAGTGGTCTCCGACCTCTCACCCCCAGTCTTATCCCATCAGGGTGACGCAGCCCCTTCAAAGGTCCTGGAGATGAGAGCGGTCCTCTATGCGATCCGAGCTCTGAAGGATGTCCTTTGTCACAAGAACATTCTCCTTCAAACGGACAACAAAGCTGTGATGTATTACATCAACAAGCAAGGCGGTGCTCATTCTTATCCCCTTTGCAGGGAAGCAATGAGGGTGTGGGAGTGGTGCTTGGAGCACAAGTCTCTGATTCAAGCGGTTTATCTGCCAGGTATACAAAACGACCTAGCAGATCACCTCAGCAGAACGGAGGCAGACCCTCACGAGTGGTCTCTCGACCCAGCCGTAGCTCGGTCCCTGTTCAAAGAGTGGGGAACTCCAGACCTGGACCTTTTTGCATCCCCACTCAACGCAAAACTGCCTCTCTTCTGCTCCAGAAATCCAGGGCCTGGCATTTTCTGTCAGGATGCGTTCAGGCTGCGGTGGACAAAACGCTTTCTTTACGCCTTTCCACCGCTTTCTCTAATCCAGAGAGTACTCCTCAAGTTCGAGTCTCAGAGGACCAAGATGATTCTCATTGCTCCCTCCTGGCCTCGGCAACTATGGTTTCCTCTACTCAACAGTATGTTGGCAGCCTCTCCGAGACCACTTCCCTTGAAAATCAATCTTTTGACCCAGGGTTCGTTGGTCCATCCCAACCTGAAATCACTTCACCTTCATGCTTGGCTCCTGAAGAGATAGAAGTGAATCGGTTCAACGTCTCTCGTAGAGTCTCGGACATCCTTCTGGCTGTTCGGAAGCCAGCCACCCGGAAAACGTACGCCTCCAAATGGAAACGTTTTTCTCTCTGGTGTGCAAAGTCCTCTTGGAATCTTTTTTCCTGTCCTCCTGACAAGGTTCTGGAGTATCTTTTGGACCTATCTAACTCAGGTCTTCAGTACTCCACAGTTAAAGTTCACCTTAGTGCCATCTCAGCGTTCCATGAGCGGTTTCGTCCTTGACTCTGGCTCAGTTACCTATGGTGAAGAGATTTCTTAAGGGGATTCTTCATACCAGACCCCCTGTTAAGCGTCCAGTTGCAGCCTGGGACATTAACCTGGTGCTGGACATGCTCACTCGGAAGCCTTTCGAACCCCTAGCTACCTGTGAGCTGAATTTTCTTACCTGGAAGACTGCCTTCCTGGTGGCTATTACCTCAGCCCATGAGGGTCTCTGAGATACATGCCCTGGTTACGGACCCTCTGTATACTGTATTCCATAAAGACAAGGTAGTTCTCATACTCATCCTAAATTTCTTCCCAAGGTTGTGTCAAGAATTCCATCTAAACCAACCTCTGGTACTTCCCGCTTACTTCGCTAATTTCCAAAATGAAGGAAGCAGGCTCTTCATTCCTTGGATGTTAAGAGAGCCTTGCGGTTCTATTTAGATAGAACCAAGGATGTTGAAGACTCAGCAACTCTTTGTTTCTTTCAGCGACACCCGCTGGGTCAACCTGTCGCTATCAGATGCATCTCATCATGGTTAGTGGCATGCCTTGACATTGCTATTCCATGGCTCAAGTTAAATTAGAAGGTAGAGTGTCGCTCACTCTACTAGGACGATCGTGGCATCCCTAGCGGAAGTGCATATGTTCCAATTGCAGATATCTGCATCGCCGCCACCTGGAGCTCAGTGCATACCTCGTTAAGCACTATGCACTGGATGTTCATGCAGGCTATTATTCGCATTTGGCAGAACTATCCTTAATAGGTTTCTATCTTAGATGTGAGCTCTGGCTCTCCTGCCGCCCTTTTGGGGTTATCAGCTTAGTACTCTCCACTAGTGTGAATGAGTGGTGGAGACTTATGTCCAGGAAGATATGAAAATTATGTACCTACCGTAATTCTTGATCTTCTTGGACGAGTCTCCACCACTCATTCATACGCCCACCCTCCATCCCCCGAGCTCACCACTGTGTTGGTCTTCACTCCCTCAAATCTTTAGGCCGTGAGGACTTCTTTGCTGACCCTTCTTACACGGGTCGTACGGACTATCTTATGTCCGTGTTTTAATGTTAGGTTTACTCTTTACGTTAGTTGCGCTGCACCTCCTTGGTAAAAAAGGTACTGAGGCGGTTGGAGGGTCGGCGCCGAGATAGTCATTACCGCTCGAGCCGCTGCTCGTGGCGACGTCTCTCGCGCCGACCCTCCAGCAAAAAGTTTGCTCCCGATGGGTCCTAGTGCCTCCGGCGCTAATCCCACTATTGTGAATGAGTGGTGGAGACTCGTCCAAGAAGATCAAGAATTACGGTAGGTACGTAATTTTCATTTTCATACAGTAAGGCAATGCATAAATTAAGATACCAAAAAATAGAAGTACAGAACAGGAAGTGTTTACAGTTTGCAGAGATCCTGGCAGCAGTTTACATTTTGTTAAGAGCAACAATAAGGTTAGTAACATTACACAGGATCTCACAAAGGGGAAGTTACACAAATTATAGACCTCAGGATAGGAGCTGTGGCAGTGGTACATAGCTTGAACCCCACCACCGTTTTCACCCCCCAGAACCTCTGCTGGAAGGCTGTTCCAGGAATCCACCACTCTTTCTGTGAAGGTGTTCTTCCTCACATCTTTCCTGAGTCTAACTCTCTTCAGCTTCATGGCATGTCCCTGTGATCTTCCCTTGTCAATCTTCACCATTCATTACTTCCTGGGTGTAAGCCGGAGGCGCGCACCCGTCACGGGAGCTTTTTTTTTTTTTTTTTAAAGTTGCCCTAACGGCCCGCCCTCGAGGAAGCGGCGTCATGCGTCATGCGGGCGTCGCAGCTGATTCAACTCCTCCTCCAACTCAGTTCTGTTTCTCCGCCGCCGAGGCAGCACCTGTTCGCGGTAGAAGCAAACAGCGCGATCCGACTCTTTTTCTACACTCGGACGCCACGGTAAGACTGTTCCTTTCTTTCCTTTTGACGCCCGGTGTATTTCCGACTGTGTTTAATCTTGTTTATTTCGCGTTATGTCCGGTTCTGGGCCGAAAGCGTTCTTCTAAGGACGGGCCGTGCCCTATGCGTCGGTGCTCCTGCGGCGGCATTTCTCCATCTCGGACCGGCATGGCGTCTGTCTTGTTGCCTGGGACCCAACCATAATATGGATTAGATGCGGCTTGTTTCTCGATGGACCGTCGGCATCGCAAAGTCGCAGCGTTCAAGCTCGGCAAGGCCCGCCGACTTTCGAGACAGCGTCGTTCATGAGGAATCTCGGAGGCGAGATCGCAGGCCTTTCCCCGGGTCCCTCCGGTGCCTGCTCTGATCGAGGAGGAGGGTCTCCTCTTCCCTTCTTGCGAGGGGAGGCCCCTTCCAGCAGTGTTGGGGGCGTCGTAGCCCCTCCCGGGGCGCAGGCGCTGGCACCGCCTGGCGATCACCTCTTCGGGTGGCAGGCTCCCCGATGTGAGGCCCTGGCCAAGGCCCGGCTCGGGTAGACCCTGGCGTCGCCTCGCAGCGCGTTTGAATCGGCGCCGTTCCGGTGCCGGTAATCAGCAGCGCCGTTCAGGCATCCAGCGCCGCTTCGCCCGTACCGGTAATCGAAAGCAGCGCCCGTTCGCCGGCGCGCTGGATCAGCGCTATTCGGCGCGGTAATCAAGCGGCGCCGTTGGCGGTGCGTTTTACCCTCGGCGCCGTTCGCGGTACCGGTAAACCAGCCGGCGCCGCCAGGCGATGCCGCTCCGCCTCCAGCGCCGTCGGCGGCCTCCCCCTCCTCGGGCGGTGCGGGTCTGCGGACCGCTGGGGGTGTGGGGTTGGGCAGCGTGCTGAGGCGGCGGCGTCGCCCTTTCGGTACCGGGGCGTTCGCTGACCTCGGGGACCTGGGGTGGCCAGCATCTAGGTCCCTGCTGGTCTCGTCCTCCTCGGAGGCGATGGCTCAGATGTGGACCCATCCTGGCATCCCCATTCTTGGAATCTGGGTCCTCGGTGGCCAGGGGTACCAGGCGGCGCAGGCCCCTCCCTCTGTCCCCTTGCCGTGCGTCTCCTGGGGTTCCTCGGCTGGGGTGGCCGAAGTCGGGGAGCAGGCGTGGGGGTGACGGAGGGCTCCCTCTCTGGAGGTCCGGTGACAGCTACCCCCAGGTGCTGTTACCTCCTCTGGGGTTAGGGGCGTTGCAGTCGGGGAGGGCCCTCTGGAATCCGAGGGGTTGAGGGCAGGCGTCCTGCTGCTCGGTCTTCTTTGGCCACCTCAGGGGTGGCCAGGAGCCATAGCGCAGAGCCCGCCCCTCCCCCCAGGGTTCTAGGGTGTCCTCTGGCGGCGTTGTGCGGACTGCCCTTCTGGATCCATGCAGTCCGAGGCGTCGTACAGGGGTTTCTCCCCAGGGCTCTTCCAGGTTCCGCTTCCCCAGAGTTCCGTTCTGCGGCCTGGTTTGATATCCGGGATCCCTCCTACTAGAGCTCCCTTCCCGGTTCCAGAGCCCTCGCAGAGGCAGTTGCCTCCTCGGAGGTGCCCTCTCCCATCTCTGCCTTCACCACCCCGCTCCCCAGGCCATGTCGGTCCTCTGGTCCGTTATCCTGGGAGCAGTTCAAAGGTTCTCTTGGCGGCCTTCCCTCATATGTTAGTTACATGCATGGCGGGTCTTCGACTCTCCCCACCGCCGCAGGAATCCTCTGGACATTCCAGTTCCCCATCATCCTCGTCTCCCTCCTCTGAGGAAGAACCTCTGCTCATCTGTCCTCCGATGCTGATTTCACAGAATATCAGCGTTTCCTCCGAGGATGGTGAGGGATCTTCGGATTTCCTCGTTCGGAGACAATACCGAGCAATTGACGCGTGGGTGTTGGTGAATTCAGTGCCCAGCATCTGGTGGTACCTTCCTGGCCTATCCCTTCCAGGAGGCATCTATCCGGTCCTGGCAGTTCCTGCCGTTTCTTCCCCAGCCCGGCGGACTGCCAGCGTAGGTATTGCCCCTCTGAGTCTCTAGGTTCCTTCCCAACCGTCCTCAGGTTTGGTATACCTGGATACTCCTTCTAGGCGCCGTTGCCTGGCATGCGACCATCCACGGTTGGACTCTCTCCAGTTCGACCGTTGGGGAAGCGAAGAGTGTTCTCTTCTTGGCGGGAGTGCATGTATTGCATCACATCAGGCTCACTCACGCTGCCTACAACCGGCATCTGTGGTTGATGATGTCCCAGCTGCTGGCATCTATGCCTGACGCGAACAAACCAGACAAGCCGTTGCCCTCTCCGGGTAGGCCTGGAGCTGGCAAGACGCAAGCAAGGGCATCTTATGACGCCAATGAGGTGGCTTCCAGGCTTGCGGGGACAGCGATCTGCATCAGGCGGACGGCATGGCTTCGTCTCTCCAGGTTGTCACCCCTGGCCCGGCGTAGGGTGATGCGCTCCGCCTTCCGGGGGACCCGTCTTTTCTCATCCAGAGCTAGGAGACTTTTACAGGGGCTCCCTCCGTCTCCTCGTCCTCGGGAGGCACCTCCTAGCTCTTCTCCCACTTAGGCTTTCTGAATAAGCCAGGGTCTTCTCCTTCTGTTTCTCACCAGCAGAAGGCTGGGGGTCTTGTTCCCTCAGGGTATGGCCTCTTCCCCCTCCTGGGGAAGAGGAGCTTGGTACTCACCCAGGAAGTAATGAATGGTGAAGATTGACAAGGGAAGATGAGAAAGTGCGTACCTACCGTAATTCTTGATCTTCTCTTGTATCTTCACCGTTCATTACCACTCCCTCCCTACATCCCCTCAGTGGCCTCTTCCTGTAGCTTCTCCCCTCCTCTCTTCCTCTCTCTGCATTATATAAAATATAGGAAAATTGCTTCATTTTCCAAAAAAAAAAAAAAAAAAAAAAAAAAAAATCTTCTGGGGGGTTTAAAATCCAGAAAAATTATTTACTCTAAGATTCATGGGCCATCTCGCGGATTGCATTGGCGATCAGACTGCACAACTATCTCTTGCTATTCTTATGGCAAGATACCTCTGAGGTTGTTTGGCCTGGCTCAGGCTATTCAGTTTGATCCTGCAATCCCGTGTTCAGGTAGTTGCCTGAAATCTAATCCCCCTCTATTCTTGCCTTGCAGAGCAGAGGAGCAGTACGTCTGTTCCTTTCTCTTCAAAAAAAAAAATGCTGAGGAACTCTCTCCGAGCTGCTATAGGTATCTTGGTATCTGGGTCATGCATCTAGTAAAAAAAAAAAAATTTTTTTTCTATCTAAAAAAAAAAAGGAATAGGAGAAATCAAACAAGAAGGCAAATGAGAAGGTAGGCTATCCTCGCTGTTTTGCTAAGTGGTTTCTCCCTTTAAGTGTCCTCCTGGACAATTTTACAGTAGAGCTCTGCTGACCATATCCAATCTTAGCCAGCCTAAGCCTGTGGCGGCCTTAGCCAGTCAGTCTGAGTCCCGTTTCTATCTTGGAGCGCCTGAAAAGGCTTACATTTTCCATTCTAAACCCTGAGCAGCGCCTCATGCTGCTGGGTTTTATTCTTCCCTCTCGGCTGTCCTCCAGTTAAAGGCCTTCCGGCCAGGAGCCCGAGGTGGTGTCAAGAACAATGGCATGTTGAAGATGAGGACTATGCCCTCCTGAGTCTGTCTAGCGGGTTCGGTGAACCTTCTCTTCAGCTCTATCTCCGAGGATTCTTGCTTCCCTTTAGTCGAAGCCTTCAGCTACAAGCTAACTATGTCCGTTGGGCATTCTGGTCCCTTCAACATCCCATCTCTCTCTTCTTCTTCTTCTTCTTCTATTTTCTCATTTCCTTACTCATCTGTCCTCCTAGAGTCGCCCAGGTAAGGAGGCCCTGCACTCCTAGGCTAGGGATGTTCTTATCTCCTCTGTCCTTCCTCTCGGCTTATTCCTTTTCAGTTCATTCTTCCTTGCTTTGCTATCCCTCGGCTATCTTGCCTCGCTATCTATATTTTCTGCTTTCATTTTTCCTCTCCGGCTCACAGAACTGAGTTGGAGGAGGAGAGTCGATCGCTACGGCGGCCGCCCCGCGCATGATGTCGCTCTGAGGCGGGGCCGTTAGGCAACATATTAAAAAAAAAAAAAGCTCCCGTGGACGGTGCGCCTCCGGCTTACACCCAGGAAGTAATGAATGGTGAAGATACAAGAGAAGATCAAGAATTACGGTAGGTCGTAATTTTCCTATCTTATCTGTGTCAATCTTCACCATTCATCACAGATGGGTTATCTGGCGGTCAGGACCTTGAGGAAGCTTTTTAAAGTAAGTGAGCCGACACAGCGCGCCCTCAAGGCCGACGACTGCGTGAGCTCACAGGTTGGCCATTGCTGTGTCGACTCCGCCTGCCTGCCAGTTCTTCGTCTCCCGCCTTCGAGGTCGCCTCATGGGAAGCTTGAAGAGATTGTAGGCCTGATTTCATCCTATTCCTTCGGCGTTAAGTCCGTCGGTTTCCTGCCAGTTCTGTTTTCTGCCTCTACTCGACGTCACCGGTAAGATCTTTCCTTATTTTTTGAATTTTGCGACGTCGAGTCTGTTTTGGTGTTTTTTTCCGTAGGTCATGTCTCGGTCGGAGGGCAAGAAGTCTTCGAAGATGATTCGGCCCCCCATGCGATGGTGCCCATGCGGCTGAAAATTCTCCGTCACCGACCAGCACGACCGGTGTCTTGCGTGTCTTGGCCCGCTTCATGACATGGACTCGTGTGACGCCTGCTTCTCCATGGACCGCCGGGTCCTCGAACAGCGCACGTTGAAAGTGGGGCGAGCTCCGCCGACTTTCAAGGGTAGGGTTCGCACTCGTCGGGCCAAGCTGCGCTCTCTCGACCTTTCCTCCGGGTCCCCTCCCGGTTCTATACGGACCGAGGAGGAGGGAGCCTCGGCTACTTGTAGCCTAGCCATTGCGTTGGCTCCTTCCGCGGGCAGGCGGGAGGCGCCGCCATGGCAATCGCCCCTTCAGGGGTGAAGAGCTCCCCAGTGTCGTTCCACGCGCGGCTCGGAAGGACGAGGTGGCGCTATCCAGGAGACAGCGCCGTGGAGCCCTGGCGGGGCGTTAGCACCAACTTGTCACTCCAGCGCCCGTAGGCTCATTCGGCCCTTGATCGCCGGCCTTAACACTGTCGCCATACCCGTGAGACCCACTCCGTCGCAAATCCCTTACGCCATGCCGCCTGGCGCGAGATTGAAGCACGCCGCCGTGTCTCGAGCCTCGGCGCCGTAGGGCCGCCGGTTCCGTCTGTCGATGCCCGTCCACGCTTCCGGCGCCGCCGGTAATTGACCGAGGAACGGGTGGTGTCGGCGTCGGCGCCGAGTGCCACGGGCTGTCGGCGCCGTCCCCTGTCCTTGGTACCGCTGGACGCGATGGTACCCGCGACTGGCCCTGGCATTGGACCTCTGGCTTGGGCTGGGGCCGTGCCTCCCCTCTGATCCGCTCCGGCGGGGTTGCTGGTACTCTGACACCGACCGGGCACAGCGGTGGCATCCGGGCCTGGTGGTAGGGATAGTTCTGCCCGCCCTCCTACGGTTTGGCTCAGAGCCTCGGACTCTACCTCTTTGGAGACGGAGTCGAGCTCTGAGTTGGACGTGCAGTCGCACCCCTCGGGGTTGGCTGCGGACGTGGGCAGCACGGTGGTCTCATCGACGAGGCGGAGCCAGCCCCCTTCTGAGGGAAGGTCGGTGGCTTCCAAGACTAGGGTCAGTGGTGCTGACCAGCAGGCAGTGGTGCGTGCCACCATAGCTCTGCAGCCTGGTCTTGGGGGTTTCACCGATCCCGCAGTTGTGGTACCCCCTCCGGTGGTGTGCCTTAATCACCCGACTTTGGGGCCCATCGAGGCACCTGCAGGAGGGGAGGGTACTGCTCCCTGGGTATCCCCTTCAGGGACTTCCCAGAGATGCCAGCTACCTAGGCTAGCCTTCTCGAGGAGGAGGACTCTTTTGGACTCCGAGGGGTCGCGGGGTGTGGGGTCGGCGCGTTGGCCTTTTTCTGGGGTCCACCCGGGCCCTGGGAGGAGCCGTAGTGCAAATTTTCACTCTTCCCCCTTGGTTTCTTTGAGGGAGTCCTGTTCTTTTGAGGTAGGGGACCGTCCTTCTGGACCTTTACGGCCCCGGTCGCCTCAATGGGGGGATTCTTCCGGGCGCAGCCAAGGCAGTACCAATGTGGTTGTGCAGCTGTCGGCTGTGGGGTCTTCCGGGGCACCTTCTTCCACGGGTGCCCACGGTCTGCTCCCTAGCCCAGGTGGAGGTCAGCCGACATCTCTTCTCGGCTCTGCCCCCATCCCTCTGCCACACTCTCCTGCTCTCCCAGGCATCCTCGGTCCTAGCCGCCCTCTCACCTGGGAGCAGTTCAGAGCGGTGGCTGCCCAGATCTTCCTGGACATAAGTCTCCACCACTCATTCACACTATTGGGATCTGCGCCGGAGGCAGTAGGACCCATCGGGAGCAAACTTTTTGCTGGAGGGTCGACACCAGAGATGGCGCCGCGAGCACTAGCTCGCACGGCAATGACTATCTCGGCGTCGACCCTCCAACCGCCTTAGTTCCTTTTTTCCCGCCGTCGAGTGCGCTTCAGTAACGACGTCGCTCGCCTGTCGGGAGTCAAACTTCAAACTAGCAGCATAGTTTTCAGTTTCTTTTTTTTGTAGTATTATCTCGATATAGTATCGCTTAAGTTTATTCTATTTTAATATGCAATAAAGAAGTCTCAGCCTACTTGACAGAGTCGACCAGGAGCAGGTCAGGTGACGGTAGGGAGACTTCGTATGAAAGCTGTTCAGTCAGTCGGGCTGGGTCCAGTCCGCCTCCTTCTCCCGAACGGGGGTCCGTCAATGGTCAGTCCAATGCCCAGGGGGATGGGCGGTCCCCCCGGAGGCATAAAAACAAACGGTCGCATTCTCGGCACAGTTCGGCCTCGAGCTCTTCTTCGGGCCACAGGTCTAAAAAGAGAAGGCATTACTCGAGGTCGCCCTCTGATATGTCTGCGCGTCAACGGTCTGTTATCGTGGTTAGTTGCCAGTCTCCTCCTTCGGAGTCGCCAACTTCTGCTTCCGGTAGCCGCCGTCTTCAGCATCGGAGTCCTACCCCGCCTATAGGTAGGTCTTCAGATGAGCAGTTTCATCAGTGGGCCGCTCTTTTGGAGCAATGGGCTCGGAGATTGGTCCTGCTACCTGGCTCGGTTGCCCGCGGGCCTTCGGGCTTGTCGGGCGACCAGGTAGCGGTTGGATCTTCCTGTCGCGCGGGCACCTACCTCAGTGCCAACGACCACGCGCTAGGTTTCTCACATGGCTGCAGCGCAAGGGGCCACACCAATGCCCTTATCTCCTGCTATTTTCCCTTCTAACCATGTTTCTCAGGGTCCTGGGATGCTTTCTGCACCATCCGTGGCGTCGCGGGGCTTGTCGGTGCTGTCCACGGCATCGCGGAGCTTGTCGCGGCGCCATGTGCCTTCTCGGTGCCGGCGGATTCTCGCATTGTCCTCGGCGCCAAGGCTGTTCTTCGGCGCCGTTTTCGGTCCCGTTTGCCTCCTCGGCACCGGGAGCTCTCGAGGACTCCTCTTTCCTCTCAATTCTTCCTTCCTCTCCTGTATTTCACTCCTTTCAAACATGAAGTCTTGCTATATTATAGACATTAGCAGTTTGATCCAGCTCTAGAACTGCCCCGGAGTGAAATGGTTAAAACCATTCCAAAATAAAATTTTGGCACGAGAGCAGCTCTATCTGTGTCATTTCAAACTTGGAACTGTCAGATTCTTTA
The DNA here is from genome assembly GCA_016271365.2 of Neoceratodus forsteri. NCBI lineage: Eukaryota > Metazoa > Chordata > Ceratodontiformes > Ceratodontidae > Neoceratodus > Neoceratodus forsteri. The sequence continues at coordinate 1,070,509,809 of CM028134.1, read as the reverse complement.
CTCCGCCTCAGTGAACAGTCGCTCCGGAGATTTCTCCTTCTGCTCGGTTCATTTCTCGGTTTAAAAAGTGTTTTCTCGGTTGGATTTAACCGAGAATAGTTTTATTTTAACCGCAAAACTGTTCAGTTCAAGCTCTATCTGTGGTAACCGTAAGTAAATGAAGGTTTTGTCTGTGTGGAACTTGTAAGTTATTGGTTCGGTTTTGAACCGATCAGTGGGTTTAAAACTCATTGAAAACTAAAAGGTACTATTTTAGAGTGCGGTTCCCGGTTCTTATCGGTTCTAAAAAAAACGGATTTATTACGTTTTTTTCCAATACCCGTGACACGGTTAGGAACCGATAAGGGTGTCTTGCCTGGCACTGTCGTTAAAAGGGCAAGTTTTTGGTTAGGCTGGCATTATGTCTGAGAAACCCAAAAGAAAAACCGGGCCCACTGGGTTTCAACACTGTGATGTTTGTGGGGAAGTCTTTGCCAAGGCTGACCCACACACCACGTGTTTATTGTCTGGGGTTTGACCACTTCCAGTCAGACTGCCAGATATTTAAGAATTTCCCTGCAGCCACCCTGGAAAAAAGATTGGGCAGGCTCAGGGAACGAGAGGCCAAAAAGTCCACTGACCCGGATGGCCAGCCCGGTTCGGTGCCAACCGAACCAGAGGGAGTGCCCTCTGACCAGGGCCAGACTTCCTCGGGCCAAAGAAAAGCTGGTTCTGAGGAACCAATTCCAGTAAAGAAAACAAGAAAATCATCAGGTCTGGAGTCCAAAATTCCTTCTCCAACTGCTGCAGAGATAGCAAAAGCCATACAAATTGTCCAGTCACTGTCTCAGGGTCCGTCCGAACCACCACTATCTGGTAAAAGGTCGGTTCGTCCGGTCCCAGTGGTTCAGGATTATGATATTGAGGAATTTTATGAACCAGAGGAGGGGGAGGAGGATTATGAACAGTATGAATGTGGCTGGGAAGGTCTGGGTGTGCCCATTGAACCGGACATCTCCCCAGACAGACCTTTAGAATCTCCCCCTATGCTGTCTGAGTCCCCATCTCATTTTATGTTTTATAAAAAAGTTGCTGAAACCCTCCAGCTTCCTTTAGAAGAGGCTGTGGATGAGCAAGAGGAGCCTGATTTTGTAGAAATGATGGATATTCCAGAGTCTAGGAGATTGTCTATTCCTTTACATAAGTCTTTTAGGAAACAAACAATTAAAATTTTAAAAGCTCCTAATTCTGTGCCTCCTGTAGATAAAAGATGGACAGAAGGTATGCATTGTCAGGCCCTGATACAGAATTCCTTTCTCAGCAATGCAGTCATGTTAGTAGTTCAGGCTGCTGCCTGTGATAAAGCTAATATTCCTTGGCTTCATCCTCCTGACAAGGATTCCAGGAAGATTGATGCCATGGCAAAAAAACTATATGGCAGCCTCTCTGGGACTCAGGCAAGCAAATTATATGGCTTATGTAGCTAGGTATCAGAAATCTAGATGGGATACCATTATGCAATTGGCCAAGTAGGCCCATGGCCAGCTGGCTAGTGAACTAGAACAGGTGGCTGCTGATGGCATTGAAGCCTCTAAGGTTCAGTTTCATGCTGCTGTGGATGTTAATGATGTCTCCTCTAGGGTCATGGCCACATCTGTAGCTTTTCGTAGGTTGGCCTGGCTCAGGTGTACTAGTTTGTCACAGGATACCCAGACTAAGGCTATGGATTTTCCTGTGGTGGGAAATTTCTGTTTGGTGAGCAGACAGAGAATTACATTAAGATGATGGATGAATATGGGACTACTTACAAGAGTGCCCAGGCTAAGGAGCGTGCAAGCCACTCCTCAAGGCATGCCCCAGGGGTAGGGTAGCCTTTCACAGGCCTTTCTACCAGACTCAGGCCTCCTCTGCCTATGCTCAGAGGAGCTTCTTCCAGAAGCAGGGCAGACGAAGGGTGGGCAGACCTGCTCTCACCCCCAGCCTAAAGCTCCTAGGAAACAGGCACCCTGATGGGGTGCCCAGGGCCGATTTTCCTGTACCAGTGGGGCAGGCTGGCTTACTTCAGTCAGAATTGGGCTTCTTTAACTCAGACAAGGGGTTCTGGAAGTAGTAAGCCAGGGTCTGGTTCTCAGCTTCAAAAGTTTCCCAAAGTTGAGAAGCAGACTTTTCTACTCAAGTGCTTCAGAGACCTCGCTCTGGAAACAGAGGTCTCATCCCTGTTAGCTCTCAGAGCAGTAGAAGGTTCCTCCCCTGCATCAGGGCAGGGGTCTGTATTCCAGATACTTCCTTACCCCAAAAAGACAGGAGAATGGCAGCCCATTTTAGATCTCAGATATCTGAACAAGCATCTTTGAAACCAAAGTTCAAAATGGTAACTCTGGCAATGATTTTACCTTCCCTAAGGCCAGGGACTGGCTAGCCTCCCTGGACCTCAAGGATGCCTATTTCCATGTCCTAATCAGAAGATCCCACCGAAAGTACCTCAGATCAGACAGCCTCAGGTCATTACCAGTTCAGAGCAATGCCTTCAGCCTTACCTCTGCTCCAAGGGTATTCACAAAGTGTCTAGCAGTGGCCCACTTAAGGAGGCAGAGGATTGCTGTTTTCCCTATCTAGAACGACTGGCTCATTGTAGGCCAGTCCCAGAACAGGTAAAATCTCACCTGCAGGTTACCCAGCAGCTTCTACCTCCTGGGTTTTCTGCTAAACCTACCAAAGTCTGTTCTGGAACCAGTCCAGGTACTCACCTTATAGGGGAATGGACACAAAGCTAGCCAGGCCTTTCTTCCCAGAAGGGTAAGGAATTTAGTGGCTCTCGCCTCTTACTTCACTCTGCAGGTCTCTGACCAGCAAGACACTTTCTGCAGCTCCCTAGGGCACATGGCTGCATCCACAGCTGTTGTGCAGGGAGCCAGATTTCAGATGAGAGACATTCAGTTTCACTTGAGAACCTTTTGGTCTCAGAGAAGAGACCCCCTTTCCAAGTTGGTCCCAGTGACTCGAACCTTGATCCTAGCTCTCCAGTGGTGGCAGGATCAGAGCAATTTAAGAGCGGGGTCCCTTCATTTCCCTTCTCACGACTTGACTCTCACTACAGATGCTCCCTTCTGGGTTGGGAGCCCACATGGAGTGACCTTTCCACTCAGGAGTTTGGTCCCCAGGAATCTCTGCTCCACATCAATTTGCTGGAACTCAGAGCTGTCTTTTAGCTCTTCAAGCTTTTTCTGCATCTGTCCACGACAAGGTGTACAAGTCAGAACAGACAACACCACAACAATGTGGTACATCAACAAGCAGAGCAGTCGGTCCTGCCTTGTGCACCGAGGCAATGAAGTTGTGGTCTCTGGCCTATTCCTAGACACTTCCCTCACTAGCAGTTCATCTTCCAGGGAAGGACAATGTCCAGCGGATGCCCTCAGCAGGGGGCCACGCTGTCGGATGTCCATTGACGCCACTAACCCTATAAAGGCTGCATGGCCCTGCTTCCTCCTCAGTTCTTTCCCATTGTCAACTTGCTCACATGGGCGCGTCCGATAAGCTCCAACGCAGTATTCATACCATTTTGCCTTCAGCATTTTCTTCAGTTTTTCCAAATCTCTTATTTTTTTTTTATTTTAGTCTTTGGTAACTGGGTATGCCCATTAGGCACAAGTGCCTGTTTTAGGGGCGACCTGGGAGCACTGGGCAGTTAAGTGACTTGCTCAGAGTCACACAGCATGCAAGTGGAGGTTGTGAGACTCAAACTCAGGTTTGGTCTGCTGGATGTACCAAGCTTGTTCACACCTCATTCCTCTAACCACTAGGCTATACTGCCAGCCCAAAATTAATTATTAAAGATTATTAAAGACTTATTAAAGAGATTTTTCTATTTTATTTATGTCGAGAGTTAATCCTTCAACCTCTCTCTTCTGTCGCTGCCACTGCAGAAAGAAGATTGCCTTCGCAGATGATCATTCTGTCTGTGTCTGCTGTCTTGGGCCTGAACACGTAGTTTCTGACTGTGAGCTCTGCCAGAAGTTTAACCAAATAACCATCAGGTGATGTAAAAGGCTCTTAAAATGTTCTGATGGATCAGCAGGTAGCCAGTTCGGGCAGGGTCCTCAGGGTCCTAGTCGCTGAGTCCCCGCCTGATCGCCTAGCTCCCAGACCTCCAAGGTCCGAAACAAATCTTGGGGAGATAAAAAGATCGAGATTGTGACCGCCGCCCCAGCATCAGTCTTGATCCCTGACATCCTCTTCTCCTATTTCTGGGAATCCTCATCAGCTGTGGTTGCACCGACGAGGAAGACTGCTGTCCAGGTCTCTGTACCCACCACACATACCGACTGCATCTCTCCCGTCAATCTCAGGGCTGCTGGTCATTAACCTCCAAGTCATCTGCCTTCTTTTGTCGACAGTGAGCTTGTCGTCAACAACTCTCCCATTGAGGCTTGCCCTTTCTCCCTCCAGGGCTACAGGCTCGTCTGGTTCTCAGGATACAGCAGGTGGGTTGTCAACATGTGTGCCATCGACCCACCCCATCGACAACTACCGTCGACTTGAACAAAATCCTACTTAAATTTGCTAACGTGCTAGTACAGCAGCGGGTCACCTTTAGGCTCCCTTTGCCAATGCCAGCAACGGTAGCTTCTTCATCGACACCTACTCGTCGGCCATGGGAAGCTCCCCGTGAGCTGTCATCAGTGCATCCAACGCCAGACCCAGATTTCAAAAAGTGGTCGAGGAGTATCATCACCCAGACCTCATTCTTCTTGATGATGAGGAGGAAAAAGAGGAAGAGATCCTGCTGTCTGACAGATCTACTCTATTTTCTGTCAGTGAGGACTCAGCGAAGCATGCTCCTAGGTCTCCTCCGGGGGCCCCCACATGCCTCAGTGTGATGAAGCAGCTGTCCTCAGCCATGGGCTTCCACACTGAGGAAGAGGATGCCACCAGAAAGGAGCTGGTGGATTTCCTGGAGATCCCTGAATCTCACCCAAAATCGTTCCTCTAATCCTTCCTGCGCCCTGAGGAATGCAGCCGCAGCAGCCTGGCACAGACCAGACATGGTGCCAGCTATGCTCGGAGGGCAGATAAACTCTGTCATGCCCCTCAAGGGCTCCTCTGCTATGCTGCCCAGCCCAAGACAGACTCTGTTAATCATCCAGGCGGCTCATGACAGGTCTAAGACACTGTAGCACCTTAGTTCGATTCCCCCAGATAAGGAGTCTCCCTCTCTACCTCTGGGGCAAGAGGGTTTATGCTTTCTGCACCCTGGGTTTGAGGATTGCAAATTGCCTGTCTCACATGGCAAAATAACAAAATGCCAACTGGAAAAAAGCACGGCTGCGGCACAGACCCTTCCGGATGGCACACAGAAGCAGGAGCTGCTCCAGTGCCTCCAAGCAGCCGAGGATGTTAGCAAGCACCTCCTCAGAGCCCTCTGTGATATGGCTGACACCGTTGCCAGGGCGACCGCCATGGTCATTGATTTGCAGGCTTCAGGTAGAGCCCTCAAGTGTGTACACTTCCGCTACCATACCCAATCAAGAGGTAGAGGGCACCCTCCCTTTCGCAAAGCGGCCTCTTGGCCCCAAGGGAAACTGAGCCCCGGCTGACTTGTCCCCCCCCCCGCCCCCGTGTGGGAGCTGTGGCCAAGCGCCCCAGACACGAGGGACCAGCCCCAGCAGCTGGCTCTGCCTCTGCTTGACACCTTGCTAGACCCCCCCTCTTCTGGTCCTGCACCAGGAGGTGGTGGTTGGAGGATGGTTCTCCCGCCATCTCAATCAGTGGAAAACCATAACTTCCGATGCATGGATTCTGCAGATCATAGAGACAAGGCATACCCTGGAGCTCATCAAGCAACCACCAGAAACCCCTCCTCCACCCTCCAATCACCCCTTCTCTTTCCTGTTTCTCTGGGAAGAGGTGCAGTCCCTTCTACACAAACAGGCCATCAAGCCAGTTCCCAGGTGCCAGAGAAACAAGTGGTTCTAGTCCAGGTTTTCCTGGTACCCAAAAAAGGGCAATCTGAGGACCATTCTACACCTAAAGAACCTCAATTTGAATGTCCAGTACAAAAGTTTTGATGGTAACTTTACCGGCTTAATGCCCTTCCTCAAAATGGGATTGGCTGTGCTCCTGGACAGGCAGGATGCTCACCTGCACATTTTGGTCTTCTGTCCTCACAGGAGGTTTCTCCACTTTGCGTTTCAGTGCGAGCAGTATCAGTTCAAAGTGCTGCCCTTTGACTTGTCCTCTGCGCTTCAAGTCTTTACCAAGTGCTTAGCAGCGGTAGCAGCAGCTCTCAGAAGGGAGGTGCTGTATGTTTTCCCTTATCTGGACAATCGGCTCCTAAAGGCACCATCCAGGGAACAGGTTTTGGTAGCTCTGGAGCGAACTCTCCAGCTTTTCCACCTCTTGGACATCACCATCAACCTGCCCAAGTAGGTTCTGGTTCCATCCAATGACTACAGTACATAGGGGCGGTCCTGGATTTGGCCCAGGGAAGGCCTTCCTGCCCCAAAACAGGGCAGAGTGCCTTATTACCCACACTCAAAAAGTCGCGGAGTCTCCAGATTCCTGCCAGGGTGTACCTCAGACTGCTGGGCCTGATGGTGGCTGCCATACCACTATTCTCCAGTGGACCTCCGAGTGCAGTGGGACCAGCAAGCGGATGAGTTGGATCATCCAGTTTTGGTTTCTTCCCAGTCTGCAAGGTACTGCGGCTGTGAATGGACCCTTCAAATTTGCTTCAAGGCATTCTATTCCAGATATCCTCCCCACAGCAGATCCTCACTATGGATGCCTCCAGTCTGGGCTGGGGAGCACACCTGGGCCCTTTTCAGACTCAGGGCTTTTGGTCTCAGTTAGAGACCTTACTGCATATAAATGTCCTGGAGATGAGAGCGGTGCTCTATGCCCTGCAGGCCTTTCAGGAACACCTTGCTCCAGGGCAGCTGTTAGTGTAGTCGGACAACTTGTGTGTAGTATACTACATTTACAAACTGGGGGGGGCTCATTCGTACCCCCATGCAGGGAGGCCATGAGAGTGTGGTACTGGGTGCTGGATCACGGCATAACTCTATCGGCAGTCCACGTGCCAGGTGTGCTAAGCATTGTGGCGGACAGCCTCTGCTGGACTCAGTCCAACATGCATGAGTCAGAGCTCCTCTCATCCATCGCAGAAGACTTGTTCAACAGATGGGTCGTCCAGAACTGAACCTTTTTGCATTCTCTTTCAATGCAAAACCGCCCAATTTCCACTTGCTAGATCCAGGGTGTGGAGTTTTTTGGCGAGATGTGTTGTCCCTGTCTTGGAGCGGGAAGTTCCTTTATGCCTTCCCCTCATTTCCTCTAATTCAGAGATTGCTCATCAAATTGCAGATGGAGGGGAGCCAGCATGATTCTGGTAGCTCCATTCTGGCCTCGGCAGATATGGTTCCCCCTGCTTCAGCAGCTGGCGGAGGAACCTCTGGTCCCTCTTCCCCTCTGCAAGAACCTGCTGACATAGGCTCTGGGGACCCTGGTCCGTCCTAATCTCAGGTCCTTCCATCTGCATGCTTGGCTCCTAAGGACATAGCCATCGCTAGATTTGGGGTCTCAAACAGAATGGCGACATCCTTGAGGCTGCACGAAGTTTTTCACTCGAGCCGCATATGCCATGAAGTGGAAGCGGTTTGCCATCTGGGCTGCCAGACATAGTTTGAACCCTTTCACCTGCCCGGTGAACCACACCCTGGACTACCTGATCTCTCTGTCTGACTCAGGTCTCCAGTACTCTTCCCTCAAGGTGCACCTTTCAGCCGTGTCTGCTTTTTATGAGCCTGTGGGTAACCGCACGATTGCTCAACTGGATGTCTGCTGTACCTTCCTCAGGGGCATCCTGAAACTGAAACCCCCCATCCACTCTCCTGTTCCAGCTTGGGATTTAAATTTTATTTTGGAGAAGCTGACCCTGTCTCCTTTTGAGCCTATCGCAACTTGTGATCTGTGCTTTCTCTCTTGGAAAGCATTGTTTTTGGTTGCCATTACTTCTGCTTGAGGAATTTCAGCACTCCAGGCCTTCTGGTGTGAAGAGCCTTATCTGATTTTTGACAGACAGGGTGTCTTTATGCACAAATTCTAAGTTTCTCCCTATGGTGGTCTCAGAGTTTCCACTTAACCTGTCTATCCACCTTCCTGTTTACTTTCCTGAGCTTGCCAATCCAGGGGAAGCACTGCTCCATATGTTGGATGTATGCAGAGCATTGAAGTACTACTTGCTTTGGACCACGGAGAGTCGAAAGTCAGAGCAGTTGTTTCTCTTTCGCCCCAGGTAGAGAGGGCGCTTCAGTTTCTAAGCAATGTTTATCCAAATGGTTGGTAAATTGCATTGTTTTAGCTACAACAAGTAGGGCAAAGAATTGCCTGGTGATGTCAAAGCTCATTCCACCAGAGGCGTGGCTACTTCTGTGACTTGTTTTCGAGGGATCTCAGCGCTGACATCTGTGTGGCTGCCACCTGAAGTATCATCATCCACACTTGCACTAAGCACCCGGTCTAGACATTGCCTCTAGAGCCCGTGCAGGTCTCAGCAGGGCTGTGCTGCAGGGCCTCTTGTCTTGATTTTATGAAGAGCCTCCTCCCAGACTGCCTGCTTGTACCGGTCGCTGCTTGGGACTCATTCCTATGGTGTGACCTGATGACTGAGATAACCCCGATGAAGATAGAGCAGCTGTGTAAGAACTTACCATAACAGTTGGTCTTCAGGGGATCGCAGTCATTATGTCTGGTTTTCCTCCCACCATCCCCCTTCTTGGGGCTCTTGTCTAGGAACTGGCTGGCTGGTGTATCCAGTCTTTCACAGGGTCTGGGCACCTCTCCCTCTCCCCCATGGCTAGGGCTCTGCTCCCTTTGTTTCCGGGAGGAAAGAACTGTGAAGGGAGTGGGGCCACTCACGTCTTTATAGGATGAGTCATGTCAACGGACGTAGATGGCGTGGGCGGCCCCAGTTGTACTGCTGAAAATCTTCAGTGTGGATTCCTTCACTGACGTGTGAAGGTTCCTGCGTAACCTGATGACTGAGATCCCTCAAGATCTACTGTTACAGTAAGGTCTTCATGTAGTGCTCTGTTTCTATCATATCTCACCCTCCCTTGTTTCTTCCAGGTGTACATATTGAGGTTCTTTAGTTTTGCCTTATAAGGCTTTTGGTGCAAACCATACACCATTTTAGTTGCCCTCCTCTGGACTGCCTCTACTCTGTCCATGCCCTTCCTGAGATGTGGTCTCCAAAACCGGACACAGTACTCTAGGTGGGGTGTTACCAGTGATTTGTACAGTGGCAATACCACCTCCTTCCCTCCTTCTGCTGGTGATACCCCTCCCTGTGCATCACAACACCCCACTGGCTCTAACCACTGCCTTGTCACCTTGAGGTCATCTGATATGATTACTCCTAGGTCCCTTTTCTGTTTGGTGACCGTCAATACCTCCTCTTCCATTCTGTATTCTGACTCTGGGATTCTGTGCCCTTAACGTATTATTTTTCCTTTTTTTTTTTTTTTTTGCATTGAAACCAGCTGCCATGCCTGACCACTGCTCGAGTTTTCTCAGGTCTCTGCACATTCTTTCTACGCTCTGTAGGCGTCCACCTATTGCAGATTTTGGTGTCATCCACAAAGAGGCAGACATTTCCTTTTCAGCTCATCTGCAGTGTCACTTATAAAGACATTAAATAGGACTGGTCCTAGTACTGAGCCCTGTGGCACCCTGCAGGTCACTCTTCCTTCCCTGGAGTGAACTCCTGTACCACTACACTCTGCCGTCTTTCCTTAACCAGTTTGTTACCCAGTTTATCACCTTAGGACCCACTGTAAGTTGCCCAGTTTCCTTATGAACCTCCTATATGGAATGGTGTTGAAAGCCTTACTGAAATCTAATAGGCCACATCCAAGCGCCCACCCTGCTCCAGTTCCCTGGTCACTTAGTCAAAGAAATCATATGTGTGTCTGACATGCCCCCCACACACACACAGGGAATCGTGCTGCCTCTGGTGTTGCAACCTGCTGGCTTCAAGGTACTTCACAATCCTTTCCTTTAGCAGCGACTACCCATTAGCTTCCCACCACTGATGTCACGCTGACTGGGCTGTAGTTGCCAGCCTCCTTCCTGCTACCGCTTTTATGAATGGAGACGACATCTGCCCTCCTCCAGTCCTCTGGAACCACTCCTGCTTCTAATGAGTTGTTAAAAAGGACTGTCAGAGGTGCAACCAGTCCCTCCCTGAACGCCCTCAGTACTCCTGGATGTACCCCATTTGGCCCCATAGCTTTGTCCCTTTCATATTTATCTATTTATTTCAAAGATTTTACCAGGAAAGTCTATACTGATCTGGTATCCACTTGTTTCCAGATGGATCGGGGAGTATAACAAAATATATAGATTATAGAAACGATTCAAGAATGAAACTGACATACAGTTTAATGGAGAACAAGCAAAACAACATTAAACAGTGAGCAACAGAACAATGATATGAGGAGCAAGGAGTAGATGACTGAGAGGGGCTGAGCTAGCATCAGTGCAGGGTAGAAGGCTGCTGATGTCCATCCTGACATCAGAACCAATCCAAGAATCGCCCAAAATCCGAACAATGACAAAGGTATGATGAGTTCTTCCTGGGCAGCCTCTATATCAAACTGATACAAGCCTTCTAGATTGGACTCTATTGCTGAGCTAAAAGCCAGGCCTCTTCATGCTTTCCTTGTTGTATGCTGGGGCAGGTGGTGTGTCAGATATCAATAGTCTAGGATTACCCGGTTACATTACCAAGCAGGGATTGGTATCAGGCGAAAGCACGACTACAGAGTGTTAGCCTGCTAGAGATGAAGTACTCACCGGTTTTTGTTTTCTCTTGCCAGGGAAGGAGCACATGGGGTACATTTTTGAGTACGCGCCTTGGGTTCTCCGAACATGTCCCGAAGATGGATTGAAGGTAGGAGAACCCTTTACAACCTCACTTCAGTAGTAGGGTTGCCACTGTAGTGCTGTTGTGATCCCAGACCCTCCCCGGTTTGTTCCTTATGAAGACCCAGCTGAATCCTCCTCCCAGTCTGGAATT